>OY997270.1:200299874-202824874 GCA_963921465.1 Triticum timopheevii
GCCCTTCCTCCTGGCTTCTCCCAGCCATGGCGAGTGCCTCCTCCCTGCTCCAAGCTCGCTGCAGACTACATAGAGCCGCCAGCCCCCGCCGCCTCCCGTGCCAGTACAACGCCGCCCCTGCACAAGGTTCAAAGACCTTATAGTGAGAAGGAAGGGAGATGGTAAGGTCCGGCAGCTTCCGCATTGCCATCTTGGTACAGTGTGTGTCCCTTGTTCATCCTCTGCCATTCATTTTACTAACTAGTAGTAGTATAACCTCCGACTGCACAATTTTTCATATAAGTTCTAATATTTCTAGAGCTTCAGTCCAACTCTGTTGCTTCTGCGATTATCCATACGCAGATAATCAAACTGAAGATTGTTTTGTTCTCTGAACCTAGACACATTTGTTCTTTGAGCTTAAACGCATTTATTCTCTAAACATAAAGGGGTTGGCTCTCTGAATTTAAGTATGTGCGCTCTGTGTGTATTGGAGCATTACATATATTCAGTTTTGATGTTGGATTGGGTCATCGTAGTGACTATTGAGCTTACTTTTCGACGTAGGTCATGGCTTTGCTGAGGTACACCTCACACTGCTTCTCCTCGCTGGACTAGTTGACCGACAAGAGATCAACTCAAACAAAAATTACCCAAGGTGAAACTAAACTGAAATAGTGATGCTTGATGAAAGCTTTCTCCTGCCTACAAGTTAAGAAAATCTGATCCCGAATATCGTGTCTGTGTTTATGTCAGTAAACAGATACTCGAAATATGCCGAATATTCAGTTCTTCTTGCAGAGGGGCTGACGCTACTTCTTATACCAAGATTTTAATTCTGCCATGTAGTTTTTCTCTTTACTTTTGTGGGGGAAAACCCCGAATGGAGTCACGCAGCATAACACCACTTTGTAGGCTTTTTTTGTTTTTTTAGTTCATCATACAGCTCACCTTGTAGGATTTATTACATATTTATAGCTTTGTGTATGGAACCTGGAAGTTCAAGATTGGCAATAGATTCAGTTCTTGTGGTACAAGCGTCCTAGAGTTCAGTGACATCTCCAATTGATATAGTTGTCTTGAATCTCCGGTCGATTGTTGCTCAGCTTCCTCGCAATTTACTCAATCTCGTTCTACTCCAAAGCATGCTTCAGTTCAACAAAAAGCTCCAGAAAAGTTCAGAGTTCACAGGAGTCACTTCAGGTTGGCTCTTTTTTATTCGCCGGTTTGGGATAAAGCAGGGAGAGATAAGCAGGTCACCCAGCCGCCGCTTGTGATCCCCGCTCCTTCAGCTCGACTTCGTCGGCGCCGTCAGTCCACAGGAGTAGGAGCGGTGTGCCCGTCAACAAACAACAACAGAAGGTATGTGCTCGGAATTTAAAATTATGTGTACATTTGCGGAAGTTGTAGCTTCTTTCAAAGTTTAAAATGAAAAAGATATTTAATTCAACTTGTTCTAGCAACCCATGTGTGAGACCTTGGCAGCATGTCTACACACTATCTAGCGCAGAAAAACGTCCGGCGTAGTTAAAGTCCTATCTGTGTTTGGGTAGATAATCTAAACAGGACAATGTCAATCTCATAAATCCATTTCACTATTCACCAAATGTTCTTTCGAGATAACAACCCTTGTACTCCCTCAATCTCTCAAATTTGTTTTAAGCTAAGTGTACTTATTTTGGTGCTCTGGTTGACCTTATGCTTGCAGCTGAGTTGGACTTCCTCCTATTCAAATTCTTGCAACTTTCAATTATGTTTTGTAACTTTTGTTCAAAAGTTACTTTCTATAAAGTAGTATATGTGCTAGCATTTTAGTATAGCTTCCAGAAAAGATGTGGTTAGAGTTCTCAATTTTTTTTAGAAAAAGATAGGATGGGAAATCTTGAATGGAAAGCTCATATGAGTTTGGATGGTTTGAGTAAATTGGTGACGGGTGGAGATCATTCATGTTGATTATTTTTTGATAATAATAATAGGTCCACTAGAGAATTTGTTGAAGATTAGATAGGAGTGAAAAAAAGTTTAGTTCAAATTTGAAAAAAGGATTAGAAAAAGTTCAATTATGGAAATTCATTTAGTTCTCTCGTTAGTAGACTAGTGGTTCATCTTGCTAAATCTTGTGCTTTAAAGTTTATTTTTTGTTACAGCAGTTCAGTATGTATTTTAAGAAGAAAAAACCAACAATGGCGGCTGCACTGGAGCCGCAGGACTACTATTGCTGATAGGTTTGTGAACTAATAAACATTCTTTTTATGTTCCTCTGATGTTTCATATTTTTGTGAACTGATAGTTGATGCTCTTTGTGGACTGATAGCTGATACTTTTTGTTAACCGATAAACTGAATAAATGAGATGGATGTATTATTAGGCCATGAAAATGATGTAAAAGATATGTGTAGTTCGGCGGATGAGTATTATGTATGTCCTTCTAATCTGAAGGTAGTGGCACCACTAAGAAAAACAAAATAATCAGTTTTTTGTAGCCACGGAATGGGCATTTGGCTCAATAATCTTCCATAGCTAGAGGTACTGCCTCTTGAGTTAATTTATGAAACTGAAATCATCCTTTTTATGTTTTCGTGTTGTCAAATAAAACTAATTTTTTTGGACATGCAGCGCTCAAGCCGTTCACCCTTACCACCACAAGCCGTTCACCTCCGCCACACGAGGCCGTGTGATGATGCAACTATCAGAACGTTCACCTCTGCCACAGGAGGCTGATGCAACGCTAAGAATGTTTTGTTCTTTTTCAGTACATGTTTTGTGTGCTTTTTAGTACACCTACTTAACGATTCTATGTCCAATTTTCCCTGTTTAAGTGTTCTTCCTATAGCACAACAGGAGTTGTGTGTTATGCTTAATATGCATTTGAGAAAACCTTGTATGGATCGAAACTAGCATATGTTCTGTTCTATTCTTGTAAATGAAGCTCCACTTTTGTTTTATTTGAGGTTACTTGACATAAAAATTAGTATATGTTCTATTGTAAAAACATATCTGATGCATGCTAGCAGAAATCTGAAAATACACTCAGTTCAGTTCCTATATTTTATTTCACTTCACTTTAGAACTATTTGCAACTGTTCAGACTCGAGTGTTCCTATATTTTATTTCAGTTCAATTTAGAAGTATTTACAACTGTTCAGACTTGAGTTTACAACGGAAAAACATTTGGAAGTCTAGCGAGCGAAAAATACTCATTAGATTCATTTAAAAAGTGTCGTATAGTTCAACTTTTATATATAATAAACTCATAATGAAATGTGGGAACAAATCAATATGTGTGTGTGTTAAAAACATTACAGTACAGAGAAATTTGGTACGTACTCGTCAAGAAAAATTGCATCAGTTCGAGAGGCACAGAAAAGAAAGTTTGGTGCCAATAAAGTTCGAGGGAAAAACAACTTTAAAAGGAAACGTGAGAAGCTCACAAGTTAATTCTGTGACATTGACGTCCAAGTTCTACAAATGATCCGTACAAACAAAAACGGTGGTCCGTTCTACAAAGGAAAATTGGTTTAATTAAAAATATTGATCAGTACAAGTTAAAAACGGTGGTCTGTTCGGAATAAAAGAAATGACATAAATTCAAATTGTAAAAGTTCAAGCAAAAGGAAACCCCATGCAATTCAAATGGTAAAAGTACAAGTCATAAAATAAGAGAAGTCCGGAACATCATTGTAAAAAAATGTTTAGTTCAAAAAATGTTTAGTTCAAAAAATGCTAGTTCTGGGCTAGGATACAGTAAACCGTTGAAAATTTACGAGAAAAATATTACCCAAAAACAGAGCAAAGTCTAGTTAGTGAAAACACGCTTAGTACAAACCCATGCAAGCATCAGTACAAGTACCTTTTTTTGGAACCATTTAAACTTACTCTACAAAAACTAGCTCAGTACAAACATACACATATATCAGTATGACTACTCTGTTTTTCAGATGAGAAAACAGCAGAATCCGTCATGCCGTATTCAAGATTACTCTTAAATGGTTGCGAAGTAGAGAAAACGTCCAACATGACTAAGTTTCGCATTTTCGATAGCTATGCAACGGTATATTATTTGCCCCATTTGGACAAACTTTTTTAAAAAAACGCGTTCAAAACCAATTTAACCGTATTTGAATTCGTATTTAAACTGTAAGGAATTAGAAAAAACTTTCTATACACAAAAGTTGCGCATTTTCCATAGCTTTCCAGGTTTGTATCATTTGCGTCAATCCGACAAACCGTTTGCAAAAAAACTATGAAAAAACATTTTGCCTAGAATTTCACCGTTTTTCAAATTACTTTTAAATCATATAGAATTTGAAAAAATAGTAGATATATGGAAGATGCGGATTTTCACAAGCTTTCCAACGCCATCTCATTTTCTTAATTTCAATAGACCGTTTGAAAATTAAGTCCAAAATACGATTCGCGTTTTCGGTTTTGAAAAAAAGGTTTTCTCAAAACTGCTCTTAAATCATAATTTTTTTTGCAAAAACAAATTATAAGATTGTAATGTGGATGTCAAGAGCTTTCCAACGATATATTACACGCCCCGTTTGGACAAAAAAAATTGCAAAAAATTTGAACTAAAGAAGACGATTTTTAACAACAACAGAAAGCATCAATTCAACCGCTCGAATTTCATCAGTTCAACCGCTTGAATTCATCAGTTTAAGTAGGGTAACAGAATAATATTCTGTAATGCATAACAGAATAGCCCAGATGTGTGTGTGTGTGTGTGTGTGTGTGTGTGTGTGTGTGTGTGTGTGTATGTGTGTGTGTGTGTGTGTGTGTGTGTGTGTGTGTGTGTGTGTGTGTGTGTGTGTGTGTGTGTGTGTGTGTGTGTGTGTAACTTGAAGACAATCCAAATATGAAGATAATGCAATCATGACGCCAAATGAAAATCTTCAATAAAGTGTGGTGGTGGCGTTACCCACCGTATAGAAATATTAGACCCAGACACGATGCAAAATTATTGTGGTGCTCCAAAGTCAAATTCCACATTAATGCATTCACTCTCAGAGGGTAAGACTTCATTAATCGAAGATATATGTTACTTTGTGTGTTGCACATCTAAGTCATCAACATGCATAAGCGTTAGGATGTGTGTCCATTCACTTGACATTCGAGGATTCTAAGATATTTAGCTCACACTGCATCTTGTAAAACCTTTTCTCATCCAAGGGCTTTGTGAAGATATCTACCAATTGCTCTTTAGTGTTAACGTGAATGATATCAATGTCTTCCTTCATGACATGATCTCTGGGAAAGTGATAATGAATCTCAATGTGCTTTGTCTTCGAGTGTTGAACTGGATTGTTGGCAATGTTGACGACGCTTTCATTATCGCACAAAAGTGGCATAAGCTTCAAGTTGATGCCATAGTCCTTGCGAGTTTGCTCCAGAGAAGCTGAGTACAGCAATATCCAGCAGCAATGTATTCAGATTCAGCAGTGGAGAGAGATACACAGTTCTGCTTCTTTGAAGACCAACGGACAAGAGATCGTCCAAGAAAGTGACATGTTCCTGATGTAGACTTGCGATCGACCTTATCACCAGCATAATCAGCATCTGGGAATCCAACTAGATCAAACACCGAGCCCTTTGGTTACCATAATCCTAGTGTTGGGGTGTGAGCCAAATATCGAAGAATTTGCTTCACTACGAGGTGATGCAATTCCTTTGGTGCCGCTTGGAATCGGGCACACATGCAACCGCTAAGCATAATATCTGGCCTAAATGCACATAAGTACAATAAAGAACCAATCATGGAGCGGTATACCTTTTGATCGAACTCTTTACCATTGTTGTCAGGGCCTAAATGGCTTTTGGTTGGCATTGTCGTCGTGAACCCTTTGTAGTCTTGCATTCCAAACTTCTTCAGGCAGTCTTTGAGGTAATTCTCTTGTGATATGAAGATTCCATTTCGATGTTGACGGGTTTGAAGACCAAGAAAGAACTTCAGCTCTCCCATCATGGACATCTGGTATTGCTCTTGCATCATGTGTCCAAACTCATCACTGTATTTCTTATCAGTGCAGCTGAAGATAATGGCATCCACATATATTTGGCATACAAACAGTTCACCCTCATATGTTTTCGTTAAGAGAGTGGGATCTAGAGAGCCAGGTTTGAAGCCTTTGCTCTTCAGGAATTAGTTGAGTGTGTCATACCAAGCGCGAGGTGCTTGTTTTAGGCCATACAGAGCCTTTTTAAGCTTGTATACCATCTCAGGATGCTTTCGATCTTCAAAACCAGGTGGTTGAGCAACATACACTTCGTCTTCAGTTTTGCCGTTGAGGAAGGCACTCTTCACATCCATTTGGTACAAAAGAATGTTGTGGTGGTTAGCATAGGCTAGCAGTATACGAATGGCTTCAAGCCTAGCCACGGGAGCAAAGGTTTCATCAAAATCAATTCCTTCCACTTTTGTGTAACCGTAGGCGATTTGTTTTTGATAACTTGTCCATGTTCATCTTGCTTGTTGCGATAGATCCATTTGGTGCCAATGATATTGTGCTTGCGAGGATCAGGACATTTGACAAGCTCCCAGGCATTTTTAAACTAAAACTGTTGAAGCTCTTCTTGCATAGCTTGAATCCATTCAGGTTCCATGAAGGCTTCATCAACTTTCTTGGGTTCAGATATAGAGACAAAGGCAAAGTGTCCGCAAAAGTTTGCTAGTTGCGTAGCTCTTGATCGAGTAAGAGGACACGGTGCATTGATGCTGTGAATGATCTTCTCAATGTGGACTTCATTTGTAACTCGAGGATGAACTGGACGAAGATGTTGCTCAGGCTGACCGTTGTCATCATCTTCAGCATTGGCTTCAGGCTGAGCATTGTCTTCATGTTGATTAGCTGCAGAAAAGATGATCTCGTCTTCAGCCTGTTCCTCGGTGGGTATGATTTCTCCAGTACCCATTAGCCTGATAGCTTCACTTGGTGTAGCTTCATCTAGCACATTTGGCAGGTTCTCTCTTTGCGAGCCGTTAGTCTCATCGAACCGCACATCTACAGTTGCAACCACTTTATAGTGAAAGTGGTTGAAGACTCTATAGGTGTGTAAATCCTTTCCGTAGCCAAGCATAAAATATTCATGTGCTTTCGGTGCAAATTTAGAAGTGTGATGTGGATCCCTGATCCAGCACCTAGCACCAAAGACATTGAAGTAACTGACGTTTGGCTTCTTACCAGTCAGAAGTTCATAAGATGTCTTCTTGAAGAACTTGTGGAGATAAACTCTGTTGATGATGTGGCATGCAGTATCAATGGCTTCGGGCCAAAATTTTCTTGGAGTCTTGTATTCATCGAGCATCGTGTGTGGCATCTCAATGAGCGTTTTGTTCTTGCGCTCCATGATGCCATTCTGCTGAGGTGTGTATGGAGCAGAGAACTCATATGTGATGCCCAATGTATCAAGATAAATGTCGAGGCTGGCATTCTTGAACTCAGTGCCATTGTCACTCCGGATGTGCTTGATCTTGATGCCATAATTCGTCATGGCGCAATTTGCGAAGCGTCTGAAGACATCCTGCACCTCATTCTTATAGAGAATTATGTGTACCCAAGTGTATCTCGAATAATCATCAACAATAACGAAGCCATAGAGATGTGCAGTAGTAGTAAGGGTAGAATAGTGAGTAGGGCCAAATAAGTCCATGTGAAGCAACTCGAAGGGACGTGATGTAGTCATGGTTGTCTTCGAGGAATGCTTGGATCTAGTCATCTTACCAGCTTCACAAGTACCACATAGATGATCTTTCTTGAACATGATGCCCTCGATGCCAATGATGTGCTTCTTCTTCACGAGAGTGTGTAAGTTCCTCATGCCCGCATGTTCTAGCCATCGATGCTAGAGCCAGCACTCTGAAGCTTTTGCTAGAAGACATACGACAAGTTGTGGTCCTGCTAGGAAATCTACCATATACAGATCACCTCTTCGATAGCCTCCGAAGACTAACGATTTTTTAGATTCCATTAGCACAAGACGACAATATTTTCCAAATATCACAGTCATATTCAGATCACAAAGCATTGAGACAGACATTAAGTTGTATCTAAGGGATTCAACAAGCATCACTTTATCCATGTGCTGATCCTTTGAGATAGCAACTCTACCTAGACCCAATACCTTGATTTTACCAATGTTAGCTAATGTGATGTGGCTTTAGTAGATGGACGTAGGGTCGAATCCATGAGAAGACTTTGATCACCAGTCATGTGGTTAGTGCAGCCGCTGTCCGTGGTCCATTCAGTGGCTTTCGGAGTCGTACCCTACAGTGCAGTTAGCGGGATAGGCTTCACCAAGAGTGTTGTGAAGCAGAAACATGTAGCGAACAAGAATATTATCAAAGTTGAGATTCTGGTTGGGCATGATAGGATGCTCGTCAAGAAACCCTGGGACAAAATACATGGTAAGACCCTCTTTCCTAGGCTTTTGTGCATGCATGTTTCAAGCAATGTCTTCAACCTAGCATTCTCATCAGCAATAGTAGTGGCAACCTCAGTAGAGGGGTTAGTTACCACATCAACAGTTGAAGATATTGCAACATTAGAGCCAGTAGACCATTCAACAACAGAGACAGCACTATCACGCTCAAGACATTTTAAACATGGTGGGACAAATTCTTCCTGAGCGGAACTGATCTGTTCAGCGAGTAGTGAATCGTTCTCTTTTTGAAGATCTTCATGAGACGCTCTCAGTTTCTCAAGATCTTGCTTCCTTTGAAAATAATCATAGGAAAGCTTCTCATGAGAGGCTGAGAGAGTTTCATGACGACTCTCAAGTTCCTCGTACTTAACATGAAGATTTTTAATGTCTTCGATTAAGGACTGAGTTCGATTCATTTCCGCGTCCAACAGGTCATCGCTTTTGTCTAACAGATTTTGAATATGTTCCATAGTAGTTTGTTGTTCAGTTGCAATTTTAGCAAGTGTCTTACAACTAGGTTTGGATTCACATTCAGAGTCATCTTCACTGGAGGTTTTGAAGTAAGCATCGCGTGAGTTTACCTTGGCACCTCATGCCATGAAGCAGTAGGTTGAAGAACATTCATCCTCATCATCAGCTTCAGCTTCAGCGGTGAGACCATTGTCCTCAGTGTTGAAGATGGACTTGGCGACAAATGCCGAAGCAAGAGCCAGGCTGGCCATGCCTGAATCAGACTCCTCCTGAGACTCCACCTCCGCCTCCTCAGAAGCAGACTCCTCCTCTGAATCCATCTCCTTGCCAATAAATGCACGAGCCTTGCTTGATGAGGTCTTCTTGTGAGATGAAGACTTTGGCAAAGACTTTGAAGAAGACTTTGACGATTTCTTCTTCTTGTTGTCATCAAAAGCATATTCCTTGCTCTTCTTCTTCTTCTTTGATTCCTTGTCCCACTAAGGACACTGAGAGATGTAGTGGCCTATCATCTTGCATTTGCGGCATGTTCTCTTCTTGTAGTCACGAGATGAAGCCTCGTCATTCTTTGAGCTGGATCTTGAAGACTTGCTGAAGCGATTCTTCTTGGAGAACTTCTGGGACTTCTTCACAAGCATTGCAAGCTCTTTGACAAGGTTTCAGGATCATCAGAACTATAGTCAGATTCTTCTTCAGATGAGGAAACAACCTTAGCCTTCAAAGCACGGGATCGGCCATAGTTGGGACCATAGATATCTCTTTTCTCAGATAGCTGGAACTCATGTGTGTTGAGCCTCTCAAGTATGTCAGATGGATCGAGGTGTTTGAAGTCAGGACACTCTTGTATCATCAGGGCCAAGGTGTCGAAGGAGCAGTCAAGTGATCTCAGAAGCTTCTTCACTATTTCATGATTGGTGATCTCATGGGCACCAAGAGCACGAAGCTCATTTGTGATATCAGTGAGGCGATCGGACATGAGCTGGACATTCTCATTATCATTCCTCTTGAAGCGGTTGAAGAGATTGCAAAGAACATCAATCCTTGAGTCTCTCTGAGTTGAGACGCCTTCGTTGACCTTGGATAGCCGGTCCCAGACCAGCTTTGCAGTTTCTAGTGCACTCACACGGCCATACTGCCCTTTGGTCGGATGACCACAGATGATGTTCTTGGCTGTTGAGTCCAATTGCGCGAACCTCTTGACATCAGCAGCAGTGACGCCTTCACCGACCTTGGGAATGCCTGTCTTGACGACATACTAGAGGTCAACGTCTATAGCTTCAAGATGCATGCGCATCTTATTCTTCCAGTAGGGGTAATCAGTGCCATCGAAGACTGGGCACGCTGCGGAGACCTTGATTATCCATGTAGTTGACGTAGCTAAAATTCCAGGTGGTTAAACTGAATCACACAGAACAAGGGAGCATCTTGCTCTCATACCAATTAAAAGTGCTAGTTATCGACTAGAGGGGGGTGAATAGGTGATTTTTATGAAAGTCTTCAAAACACGAGTGCTTTGAAGACAAACAGGTAATCTGAACCTATATGATATGCAGCGGAATGTAAACTACACTAGGCAAGCAAGCAATACAGTGAAAGCACAAAGACTAACAACGGCTAGGTAGAAAGGATCAGAATGGAAGATAGTATGAAGCCAAGCAGTTACAAGTCTTCACACAGTGAAGTCAAATAGATCAGGCAGGCAAGCAATGACTTCACGAAGATAAACTGAAAAGTACGGAGGATAGGGGATAGAACCAGTTCCTTGGTGAAGACAGAGATTTGGTAGACCAGTTCAGGTTGCTGTGACAACTATACGTCTGGTTAGGGAGGCTGAGATTGAACTCAGAAGATTGTGTCTTCACCTTATTCCCCTAGAGCTAAGAACACTTAGTCCTCGCCCTATCACTCGGGTAAGTCTTTAAGAAAGACTTCCAAACCTTCATAGACTTTATTCACAGGCAATCCACAATGACTCTTGGATCCGCGGAACATGACGCCTAACCGGCTGGAGGAAGCACAGTCCTCAAGTATAACAAGCCTTCAGATCACACGGACAAAAAGACTTCAGTGATGTCTAACACTCTTTGGCTCTGGGTGTTTTGGGCTTTGTCCTCGCAAGGATCTCTTTCTCTCAAAGGCTTCGGAGTTGGGTTGCTCTCAAATGACAAAAGTCGTGCACCAACTCTGAGCAGCCACCAATTTATGGTGTAGGGGGTGGGCTATTTATAGCCAAGTGGTAACCCGACCTGATATGTCCTAAATGACCCTGGGTCACTAAGGAACCGACATGTGTCCAACGTTCGGATTTCAAACACTTGCGGTAGCTTGGCTTGGGCTACAAGAAATGCTGACTCATCCAGCTCTGGATAAGATTTGCTCTCATTGTCTTCGCTCGAAGACATAGGATTTGGTTGAGCATCACTTCAGTCATCTGACTTTGTTCACTTGGACCCCACTTAACAGTACGGTGGTTCCTATGAATCAAGAGAGAAGAAAAGGAAACCAAGAAAAAACTACGTCTTCGCACTCCATAGTCTTCCAGTGAATGTCTTCATCATCATTATCTTCAACATGAATGTCTTCAAGAACCACCATTGTCTTCAATGTCTTCATACATTTTCAGGGGTCATCTATGGTAGGTAAACCGAATCAATGAGGGACTACTACATGTGTTATCCTACAATTCTCAAAAACACATTAGTCCCTCAACCACGTTTGTCGTCAATACTCCGAAACCAACTAGGGGTGGCACTAGATGCACTTACACCGACCTCTCGGTCTGGCACCTCCCCTGAGGAGACGGCGGGCGACCACAACGGCCAGGGAGCTCGAGGTGCGCCACTCCCCACCTGAGCGGGTAGGAAGGTGCCCTCCTCTTCGATGTTAACTCCGGTTCCAATGGGAGGGGCAGTGCTGGGATTACCAACGATCCCGAGCCCTGCACTCCAGACGGGCGCCAAAAACTCCGAGAGCTTGGTCGCCAGGCCGACAAGCTACAAGCAGGGTACCACACTTCCCACCAGGCGGACGGCCAAGGAAGAGGAGGCAACCACCTCACCACAATGGGGAAGCTTGATATCTCCTACGCCACAAACGGCTTGCCTACCGCGCCACCTCTGGGCCTGGACCAGACTCACTCCCTGAACATCAGCACTAGCATTCGGCATCATCAGCTCTAAGCTAGGGCCCGGGGCCTGTCCCTGCACTCTTCCTTTCAGCATATCCAGGAGAAAGCAGAGGATGGATGAAGATAGGAATGAGGATGAATGCCTCCACCTCTCCCCCACTCCTCATTTTATAGGAAAGCTGGGGGTTGATTCCCCGACGGGTAACCGCGGTCCTCCTCCACCAATCCAAGAAGACCGGGCCCCTGCCTTGATGCTCTCCCGCACCACGCGCCTCCATTACCTCCCCTACTCAATGCATGCAACATACATGGCTTAGGATAAGGGCATGGTGGGAAGAGTTAATTGGCAGTTACCCGCCCGCGCGTTAAAGTCATTCACGGGCCATTACAAGAATGGACCCACCATGATTGGCGTCACGCGGCACGCGAAAGAACTGGAAACTGACCAAAGCTCGGGTTATTGGAGAAGCAAAGAAGATCTCAAAGGACGGAGCCACCTCTGCACTCTTGCCTATGCACTGGTTAGGGCCTACCCCGACGACGCCCAGCGGCACGTTCGTGCCAGGCCCGGGGGCACCTGTCGGTGCAACAAACCCTGCGTCCATTGCCCGGACTGTGCACAGGCCTGAAGACAAGATTATAGCACCATGATCAACCCAAGTATGATAGATCAATCCCCTTGAAGGATCCAAGTGCAGGACAGGAAGACTAAGATGAACCATAGGAGCAAGATATCACTAAGGAAAGAACCTCCCTTGCCCGGCAGGCGAGCCTGGCAAGGTTGGGTTTGCCCCGAAAGCGAGCTTCTAGATCGTCCCAGCAGGCCTGCCGGGGCTAGCGAAGGCAAGACACGCCACCGCTCCACCTCACAAGTAACCCAAGTCAACGATCAATGCAGTGTCAAGCCTCTAAGTGAGGTGGCTACTTCTTGCCACATGGCAGCCACTTCCTACAACAAACACCTCCATATGAAACCCGTCCTGAGACGTGTCAATCAAGCAGGTGCAAAGCTGGCAAAACAGCCCGGCAAGGGTTGCCGGGCATGCTGTGATGTGACACTAGATGGCGCATTTAATGCGCTTTGTCAGCCTGCAGAGTTAGGTGTGATAGCACTGTTTGCTATCTAATCAGTGCATAAAGACTGATTTGCTAAAGTGGTGACCCCTAAATCTATAAAAGGAGGCCCATGGCAACCGTAGAAAGGGTTGGCTGATTCAGACCCTCATACACTCATATGCACGTAGCCACTCTCGCCCTGAAGCAACCTTGTCGGGGAAGTGCGCTATGTCCACCACCATTTTCCACTATCAATCCACCAAAGAAGAAGTAGGGGTTTACGCCTCACAACGGCCCGAACCTGGGTAAAACTGCCCGTGTGAGCTCTACCGCACTGTGCTACGCTTCTATGCTCTTTGTGCAACGTGCATACCCCCCCGCCGAACCAAAAAGGGGCTCATGGCCCCATAGGTGGTCGTGGTTTCCCACGACATACCGCCATGCTCTAAGGACATAAATGAAGCACAGGAGCAACTGCCTTAACACAAAAGATATAAGTGAAGCATAAAGAGAATTCTAACAAATCATGATGAAGTCTCTCTCAAAAGGTGTGTCCAGCAAACAATGATTGTGGCAAACTAACAAAAAATAAAACTATGGCACAAGATGCTCCACGCAAAACTCTTGTCATGTGATGAATAAAAATATAGCTTCGAGTAACATACTGATGAATTGGAGATGAAAGAGGGGATGCCTCCAGGGCATACCCAAGCATAAACGCTTGAGTCTTCCTTGAATATTTCCTTGGGGTGCCTTGGGCATCCCAAGCTTAGGATCTTGCCGCTCCTTATTCCTTCATCCATCGTGATCTCACCCAAAACATGAAAACTTCAACAAACAAAACTCAATATAAACTTCATGAGATCCATTAGTATAATCGATAAACCATCAACTTAGGTGATGTTATAAACAAAATCATAATTACCCTTGCATCATATCTACTATATTCTAACTTCTCCATTATTATACCCCGAATATAATTGTTCTGGGTAGACACGATCACGTATGGGGACACGGGCCCCTTGTGGTTCGGCAGGGGGCGATCATGTTACACAAAGAGCGGAGGCCATGAGGCAGCACAACGACAAGAATCCTATGGTTTTTACCCAGGTTCGGGCTGCTGAGAAGCCTAAAACCCTACTCCCGCTTTAGTGGATTGGATAGAGAAACATGATGACACGCAGCACTCCAACCCGGCAAGGTGGGCTCGGGGAGAGCTGCTACGTGAGTACAAGTGTTAGAGGGTCTGAATCCTTCTCTAGGTTGCCTTGGAGCTCCTTTTATAGCCCAAGGGGTGACCACAGTGAAAAAATAGACATTATCTTGTGATTAGATAGCCAATAGTGTTATCATACCTAACACTGGCACTTAGGACAAATGCCGTAAATGCTAGCTTAGGTGGCATGCAGGGGCGCATCCCCGACAAGCTTATATCTCCGCTTAGCCAACTTCTGCTTATTATCTTGCCACGCCCCTGGACGGGTGTCAAATGGGTGTGATATGTCTTCCACCAAGCTGCCACATGGTTAATGAGAGCCTCTTAGCTGCCTGGGGGCTCAACACCACATCGATAAGTGACTGGCGTCGTGATGCGGTGGAGCGGTGGTAACTGGCCTACGCCTGCGGGGGGGGGGGGGGGGGAGGGCTTGCCAGACCTTCTTGGAGGGGTGTGCACTTCGGTCTTTGGCTGCCCCGGACATGCAGCTGGCGCGGTTTGGTTTCTCTCTTGTTTGATGCATCGACCTTGCCGGCCTCGCCTGGCCAGCAAAGGACACTTCTCTTGGAATCTTTGTCTTGTATGTTGGCTTGGTCTTCTTGATGCGCTCCTTGATCTCACGAAGAGCGGCTTCTCTGGATCGGCCTTGTGTCACACATTGGTGTTGAATGCATGATCTTCAGCACGCTTGTGTATGAGTCCGGTCAACAAATGTGAATGTTGGTCGCACCGACAGGAGCCCCCGGGCCTGGCCCATTCATGTTGTGGAGATTTTTTGGGGTAGGCCCTAATAAATGCACAGGCGGGCACTTCAACCATGCCACGGCGGCATCAATGTCTTCCCTGATATCTTCTCCGCTTCTTCATTAACCTGGAACTGAATTAATTCCCGGTTTCCCCACGAGTCGTGCTGAACGACATGGTGTTTCCCACGTAATGGTCCGTGGGTCACCCACGTTCACGGGGAGTTGATTGTAACGCCTGCGTGGTTCGGAGAGGTAACTGCCATTTTACTCATCCCACTACCCCTGACATTTCCACCACGTACACTGCATGCATCGCGCAGGCTTGGTGGAGGATGTGTAGGGCACGGGAATGAGTGCCATGGCAGAAAGCTCGGTACCGTAAATAGGCGCAGGAGGGCAGTCAGCGATTCTGGACATCGCCAGTGACGGACCAGATTGGTGGAGCAGGGCGGTTGCCATGGGGTAGTGGGGACCCAGCCCCCTGCCACGCTCCGCTATAAAAAGGGAGCACAGAGGTGGGCAGAAGGGCTCACCCACGCATCTCTTTCTTCTTATTGTGCCCCTCTCCCACCATAGTGAGGGGAAGAGGACACGGTCGAGCTCTGGCGGCGGCGACAAGGGCTTCCTCTCGGCACCGTATCCCCGCCCCTACTTGGGACGCAGGGGCAGGATCCAGTGCACAAGGCGGAGCCGCAGGGCGTGGTCGCGGACATTGTGGTGCTCGGGGCTGAGGAGGACGCGGTGGTGGCTCGATCACTCCCCCTCCAGCCGCTTCGACTCTACTGGAGGGCCATGTCGGAGACATGGCGTTGGAATTCCTTGTTAAGCTGCACGAGCCCTCGCGCAGCCGTCTTCAGCTTCCTTCCCCTTATGCCAGGCTAATGGAGGTTGAATAGCCACACGGCTTGAAGTTACACATGAGGGGTTGCTGTAATGGCAACATGCGGGTGGACGTGGAGTTCCCAACACCTCATGTCATGCTTCTCCAGCGTGGCTGGAAAAACTTTGCCCATGCCCATAGCTTGGCGGAGGGGCATGTCCTTCATTTTAAGTTAATGGAGGCTGGTCTGCTCTCCATCAAGGTCTCCGGGCGTTCGGGTGCTCGCTTAGGGTGCTACGAGGAGAGCTCAACTGACGACGAAAGCTCCTCCTCAAGCAACAGCGACGAAGAGGACACTGACGGTGAAGGCGACGACGCTGAACGGGAGGACGGCGGCTCGGACTCCAGCTGAGCGCTGGACACACCATCACCGTCAGCGGGGCACCGGTGGCACCATCATATGCACCTAGTCCTCTCCCTGGCAGAGTGATTTGCTGGGGGGTTGGGTGTGGATGTCTCTGCCTCCTCTAGATGGACCCCCGCAGGCTTCCTCATGTACTCGCTGGTCCTAGCGGTGGTGACCAGGGCATCACCTAGCCGCTCGTTCCGTCCATCGTCTTCATCCTCCCTGCTGGGATGTCGCCCTCCCAATCTGATCAGGCTGCATCCTGTAGGCCCTGACGGGTCAGGCTGGGCTTCTGCCTAGCCACCCCTTTTACCCTCTTCACCTCCCACTAGAGCTCCTAGGAGGAGAGTGATGTAGGGTAGAACCCTAGATGCCTAATCTTTCACGTTTGGAGAGAATCCTACCAAGAACACGAAGAACACGAGGGGGAAACGAGTGAAAACGAGGGGAAACACAAGAGAAATCACTCAACCAACAAGAATATGGTCACACATATGCTAGATCCTCGAAACAAAAAGAGATACACGATCCAAATCCAACAAGGGACGATACATCGGGTAACCGGTTCTTCTCCGTGAGGAGGTCTTGAGGAGGGTCTTCTTCGTGAGGAGGTCTTGAATCCAATGTGGATCTTCTCTGAAGCGGCACCGCGGTCTCTCTCAAGGAGTAGATCTGTATGGATGAGCAAAGCTCTATCTCAAATATGAGCTATCACAATGCTAACCCTAACTAGGAGGAGGTGGAGGAGTATATATAGTCTTGGACCACGAAGGGGTAAGTGGGGGATACATGGGCCTCAGCCCGCAACTGGACACAGCCAGGGACCGGACGTCTGCTAGGCACCGGATGTCTAGTGGTTCCAGGGGGACCGATCATCCGCTAGCGTCGGACGTCCGCTGAAAGTGTTATGTGGTCGGGACAACAGACGTCCGGAAGTCTCGGACTTCTGTTAATATTGTCGGACGTCCGGTGCGGGTTGGACATCCACTCGCTGAGAGGTGTGTAGCTGGCGTAGGCTAGTCTTTAGGCGCTGGTCGTCCGCCGAGGGTCGGACATCCGCTCGCTGTGAGAGGCCGGTCGTCCGGTGTCATCCGGACGTCCGCTCGCTGGAGCTTCTTCGGTAGTTCCTCTTCTTGTTCCTCGCGCTTGGTGTCCTCGCCGTCTTGTCCAATGCTCCTAGCTATTCCATGGTCTTCCTCTTTGTTCCTGACCATGCATAGCACATACGTTTGAGGTAGTAGCCATGTCTCACATGTGGAAAGAGAACGTTCGGAGAGGAGCGAGTTCACCTTGTGTCCAATGGCGTATATTCGAGGTGTCGTCATATGTTCTCTTGGGGCTTGGAGAGTAGTCGGAGTGTACATGGGGATGAACATGGGATGCTCCACATAATCTCCAATGGCGTATATTCGAGGTCTCGTCATATGTCCTCTTGGGGCTTGGAGAGTAGTCGGAGTGTAAATGGGGATGAACATGGGATGCTCCGCATAATCTCCCCCCCTTGGGAAAGATCCGACCTCGAAACATGATCCTCATCACCATGGAAGCGGTTGTCATGGACGGGCTTGTAGTTTTGAAGGCCGCAATCCAAGTACTCCAAGGTGTCTCCGGTATGTGGTACATGCAAAATGAGCAAACACAAGCTCGGAAATACAACGGTTGGCGCACACAAAGTGTCCATCATATAAGAATGAGTTTGTGCGGCAATATTGTTCGTGACAAAGCGCATGAAGCTTATCAAGATGATATAGAATGATATGCAGATCATTCATGGGGTAATTAGCATGGTGCACAAAGCGACAAATTCTACCACTGTGCCAAATGATGTCATAGAGAGACGGTTCATCAATAACATGAATATGGCAATGGATGCTCAATATGTGTATGCTATCATGCAATTGATGGTGGACAATATGATCATGATGTATGAATATGCCATCAAGGAAGATCACAACAAATTTGCTAAGGAAGTGCACAAGCTCAAATATCATGGATGACATGGGAATACAAGATGCAACAAGGTCATAATGTGAGTCAATCCATGCATAAGATGCTAACTTGTGGTGAGTATGATATGTCCATCGAGCATGACATGTCTGAGCACAATCAAAAAATATGGAGGTATTGGTGTACCAATGCTCGATGTCGTGGCATGAGTGGAGTTCCGAAGGTGCATCCAATAAGTGCGAGTGCTCCTCAATGTGAAGGTCCATAGAGCCAATCTCCAATGTCGCTCCTCCGTTCGCAAGATGTATCATGTAGACAACAAGAAGGAAACAACAATGAAAGAGTGACCCATCCACTATGCGTACTTGAGGATGGCTCAAAGGGAAGGAGTTCACCTTTATGAGAATGTCGAAAATGTTGGTGTCGCACATCATGTACACCTTCACATGACCAAGTTATCTCGTCATGGTACCGCCTTGTGAATCCTTCAAAACGAAAAACATGACAAACACTCGGAAAAACAAATGAGGTTAGCATAAATGCAAAACCTATCATTCGTGTTGTAAGATACCCAACAAGTGTATGCATCATGCTCATCACAAGAAATGACAAGGGAGTATTTCATAGTATGGAGGCATATGATGCAAAAACAACCAAATACAAGAGGCTCAAGTAAACAAGCATGCTTCACAAGTAATATGTCCAAATCTCAACGATCAATAGGCATAAATGCAACTATTGGAGGCAAGTGACAATGAGCAAGACATATCATGTGAGAGGCATGAGCATATATGTCATCAACCCAAGAAAGCGAGTAAGAGTGGAACATGGGTGATACGACAAAGTAAGCAATCATAGTGATCAAGTTAAGCAAGCTAGTAGTGCGAAGATGCAACGTACTAGAAGGAATCATGGCAAACATGCCATGTGTACAAATAGTGGGAATGAATAATTCACATGTCGTAGCACAAGCATGAAAGCAAGATATCAGGAGAGTATCGTCGTTGTATTGGTAAAAAGTCCTAGGTAAATAGCAATGGAACATCATGAATCTCCAACACAAAAATCAACAACAGCATGTGGCACATGGTAAACATGGCAATAGCAACAAGTATCTCCACCAAGCATGCAAATACACATAGAAGTAGCATAATGGTGAATCATGGGTAGATGCAAACAAGGGTCGCAATTGCATTGCAAAGGCATAGGAGCAAGCATAACATGCAAAGTGAACACGGTAAAATGAG
The DNA here is from genome assembly GCA_963921465.1 of Triticum timopheevii. Taxonomy (NCBI): domain Eukaryota; kingdom Viridiplantae; phylum Streptophyta; class Magnoliopsida; order Poales; family Poaceae; genus Triticum; species Triticum timopheevii. The sequence continues at coordinate 200,319,311 of OY997270.1, forward strand.
CATAAGGTGACAAGTGATATATAGCCCATAGCCGTGTGAGAGACAAGTAAAAGAGATGCGCGTAGTCGTTGCGCAAAGAGAACGGTGGTAAGGACAATTCACGTGATCTCAAAGCATCGTTGCTCTCAAGAGCTCGTTTCGTCAACTCTTGGGATTGAGAGGTTGACGAGTATACATGAGTACCTACACAAAACAAAGACAAAGGGAAAATTCTGTGTTCATGGTATATGTACACATCATCCATCATGACGCGCACGTGCTTGTGTTGGTTAGCACAAAATATCCAATGCTCAAATAAATGAGATGCGTGATATAGAAACATGTCATTCATCATGATGGGTTTGTTGTTATGTATTTCATAATGGAGACTCAAAGGATGTAATGCATCATGAGAAATATCTAGAGCATTGTTATTCATGGAATGCATATGGTGCACGCAATTATGGGAATCATGCAAAGTATGGAATGCGTCAAAATCTCCTAATATGTATGAGGAAACTATGGGGGTCTCCTCATGAGCATTAGTAGAAACATCACATGGAGAATATTGACAACATCCAAAACAATGCATATTTGGAGCAATGTGATCATGGCATGACATAGTAGATGAATTGCGCAAATCATGTAAAGGAAGCATGGCAATATCATCACAAGAGAAACACATTCCAATAACCTTGACCTTGTCATCTATGCCATAAGTGCATATAGGATTTATTTTAATGGGGCATGCATAGTTACTATGTTGAGATTGTAATGATTCAATATGGGAGATCTCACTCATAGCATATGACAAGTTCAATGGATTGTCAAACATGAAGTGACCAAAAGAATTTTCACATGATATCCTATGGAGCATAGCATCACAGCTAGGCAACTCAACATGCTTATCATCATATTCATCATAAATGGGTGGCATATCGAAACAAGACATAGTATGTGATGAATCCATAGGGTGATCAACATCATGGGAGCAATCGATGTCAAGAGAGTCCACTAGTGGGACAAGAGAAGCACCATCACCTATGTTACCTTTGGAGCGTCGCTCATGTGTTGTAGGTGAGGTGTCGAAGACCAAGTCGTGGTCAACTGCATCTTGATAGAACCATGTGGGGGGTGCACCATCGTACACCATGGCCATCATCGTCTCCATTGGAGGGATGGACTCATCGAAGGTAGGCATGTCGTCATGTAGGAGACATAGCACCAAAGAAGAAAACACACTAGGAGTAGAGGTTAAGTCGTTAGAAATCATAGTGGCCTCACATGTCGTGTCAACTACCTCACTCACTAAGTGATGTGGCTCACTCACTCCCTCAAGGATGCTCTCACTCGTATGGTTGGTGGAGTCACTCAAATGGCTCTCAACCTCACATAGGATGTGTGGCAAGCTCTCATGTGTGGGGCTAGTGGTGGTCACACTCATCCTCTCATAGGAAATGCGCTCAATGTCATATATGGTGGAGTCACTCATCTTACTCATGGGTTGCTGGCTATCCTCACATGACAAATGGGGCATCTCGACATATGTGGGTGTCGGAGAGATGTAGGTGCAAAAGTCTCCATGCTCAACTCCTATCGTCGTGGTCGAAGGGGATGGCCCTTGCTCGACCTTCTTGTCACCGTCTTGGTGTGGGAGGACCATATGATGTGGCACCTCGTAGCTCGTCTCCATGACCGAATGGAATTTCCATGCTCGGCCATCTTCCTTGGGGGGCTTCCGAAGATGGAAGTGCCACCCTCGCTTGTAGGTGGTTGCCTTGTTGTTGAAGATGTTGATGTAGGCGAACTCGTGGAAAGTAGGTGAAGATGTCGTACGTCCAAAGGCGAAGATGCCTTGAGACACTTGGCGAAGATGCCGAAGTGGTGGTGGTAGCCATAGCTCTGTCTTGGTGGTGTTCGTCTCGTGGTCTTCTCTTTCGCTCATGAAGCTTGGACTTGGCGTGAAGTAGGGCTTGTTGGGACTTGTACGTTTGCCCTTGGCGAGCATCTTCATGATGATGGTGTCGTTGTCGTGCTTGAGCTCAATGGCGTTCGTCGTCGTCGTGCACATGATGCTTGGAGGTGACTTGCCCTTCATGACGATGTTGATCACGAACGTGATGGTGGTCTCCATGGAGATGTGGACGTGGACGAATTGCGCTTGCATCGTTTTGCCGCTCCGAATACTTGTGGCTTGAACGTCGCCGCCTTGAAGATGACGAAGGGGAAGAAGACTTGATCAAGGCCCGAATCTCCTCCATCCTTCCATCTGGCTCCTCTTTTTGTGCGGAAAGCTTCGTGTTGATGTAGTCCCTTTTCCTTGCTTCGGAGCGATGAATGTCGATGGAGATGTTCTCGATGCGCTATCGCAATCTTGATTGTGCGCCCTGCATTTGTCATTGTAGATCAAAGATGGATGCTTTGGTGATGTAGTTGTTCGCGCTGTCATTGTTGTCGAAGACCGGAGATGAAATGCCTTGCCTATCCATCACAAGACTTGAGCAAATACGACTGGAAGAAAGGAGAGAACTATACCAAATGTACCTTGAGCGATGTTGAAAATGGATCAATGATCACTCAATAATGTAACAAGGAAATAGCACAATTGGTACCAGATCATGTCAATTTCTCACACCTACACAAATAAGGCTTATGGTGGAGCTCGGTAAGGATACTGGCACAAAAACATTTGATGCAAAATGTTAGCAAGAGTCAATAATGTTGAAAAAAATTCACAAATTTGCAAGTGAAACAAGTAGACCAATAGCAATATGTGGCACACGGAAACACACACACGGATAGATAGATGGGGTCGTGCAACCAATGAATGATCTCAAAATGTGGAATCCACGGAAAATGCTCTTGTTGCACAACTCTTGAGAGACGCCAGCACGATTGCTCAATAGGCAGATACGACACTTGTGCCCAACCTATAGGAGACAAAAATGCAAGGCCTTCTATCCCAAGTATGCTATGGATATATGGTTCCCAGTGTTCTCACAAGATGATCCAAGATGATCGGATATGACAATCTTATATACAATGTGGTATGATGCTATGGCTATTGCTTACAAGCTCTTTGTTTTTCTCTTTTTCTTTGCTTAAAAGCTTTATTCTCTTTTTTTCTGTATCTCCACTTTTGCACCAATGCACAAACCAAGATAGCAATAGTGTATATGCGGGAACAAACTTGTGACACAAGAGATGATATGATGATACCAATATGATATGGTATGTATGCAATGGGAGGTGTAGAACACTAATGTGCACAAGTAACGTTGCCGGCAATACTCAATGGCTAGTCTCGATAGGCAAGTGACGCAAAATGGGCTAGGAGTTACCAATGCAATTTGCAAGGGGAATATACAATGATGTCGTCGAGGTTACCGGCCGTGTCGATGAAAGGTGGTGTTGCCGATGTCCATCCGTTCCTAGTTAGCCGAAACACCCTAGGAAACGGAAAAACCGCAAACTCGAAATCTCCAAAGGCAAATGTCAAATAGTGGTAGCAGAAAGCGGTGGTGGTTTGCACTTGGCAATGCGGAAGTGGAATGATCGGCTATACATGTATCGGAGTTGAAGTTGCCGTCCCTAAGTAGCCGAAACACCTTAGGAGACACAAGCCATAACTCAAACAAGCACTAACAAAATTGGGTTAAGTTGGGGTGGTGGAAGTGTATGGTGGGTAAGGTTATGCGGAAGTGGAGGTGGTGGTTGATGAAGAAGCAACCGTCCCTAAGTAGCCGAAACACCTTCGGAGACTCGAATCACTACTCAAGCAACCACTAATGCTAATGGGATCACAAAGTGTTAGGTTGCGGAAGTTGGTGGTGGCTATGCGGGTGATATGGTGGAGTACCTAGGCAAAGTTGCCAAAATTCTAAAAATTTGATGGAGTCAAATGATGTTGGTGGTATTTTTTTGTGATGGGGGATGTCAAGGGCTTTAAAACAAGCTAAAGAACGTCAAAATCGAAGTTCGGATGAATTAGTTATGGTCGAAACAAAAATTAGCTGAAGTTGATATCTACATATTGCGGACGTGTGGAAATTGACGGATGTCCGGAGGCCGGACGTCCGGAAAGATCGGACCATAAATTATGTTCTGTAATGGGATGCCGGACGTCCGGTAGGTAGCGGATGTCCGGTGGTTCCTGGGGCTCCGGACGTCCGGTAAAGTGGCGGTCGTCCGGTGGGTCGAGGTCAACGCGTGATTTGAGCTCTGGGACGCGATTTTGGGCAGGATTTGTGGATTTTGGGGTCAAAATTGATGAGATTTCGTGAATAGAAGATGGGGAAACTTGGGGAGATGCTAGATCCACTCGAAACCAAGAAAAACCATGGATGAAAATCAACAAAATATCATCAAACCAACAAATCACAAAATAAATTGGGGCTATTTTTGGTGGGGTTTTCGAAATTGGGAAGACCACAACAAAATCAAGCTAAAAAAAAGAGGGGTAGGGGCTCAAAATTCGTGATCAACGTGGCTCATGGTACCAAGATGATAGAGGCAAAGGTGTCCCGTCTTTCGATGAGATGATGGATTTCGCTTTGGTGGAAGTCGACTTTGACGATCCGACTACGAACGTGCGAGGACGTCGCGCCTTAGCAATCGCTAAACCAACTCCGAGAGGTTATTGACCACGCCGGAGCACGATCAACCTGACCACGAGGGTCTGTTTCCTGCGAGCAAATGAAGAACAAGCAAGAAACTGAGATTGCAATCTGGATATTGCGAATATAAGATGAAAGCTTTATTGATCAAGGTGGGGTTTTGTGACGCCTTTGTCTGGTCGTTGAACACAAACGAAGTACGCGAAGTTGCAGCTATGGCGAACTTTTAGTCTAAACAAAACCCAAAGTCTAAACGGTGCCCTAAGGGCTGTATATATGGAGGAAGAGAGGGGGAATTTCGTGGCCCTTGGTGGAGGGGTCCGAAATCAACCCTATCTCTTGTTTCCCCACACATACAGACTCTAAAAATAGCCTATACTTATGTATTTCGAAATTACATGGGCCTGGCCCAATAAAAAGGTGACGCAGCACCTATAATAGCCTCGGAACGAAATTTATGAAGTGGCATCTTGTATATTTCGTCCAAGGCTTCATGCACCCATTATGGTGGCTTCAAAGTCCTGAAATCATCACTTGTAACTCCGTTCTTGTTCCCCTTGCGCATGGCATCATCTCCATGCTTGTTCTTGCTCCAATGTTCATCCTTCTCCAAGCTAGGCCCTTCATTTGTAAGCAAAACAAATGTATCCAATTTAGGCAGCATCATATTCTCATGAACATTAGAATCATTACCAAGAAACGAAAGTACCTGATAATTTAATTGGCGTGCGCGAGCTCTAGTAATTGGTCCCGTATATGTAGTAGTAGGGGCTGTGGGTGTAACAATGGTATTCATGTCCTCATCACAAGATGATGTAGGATGGAACCCTAGATGCCCGATCTTTCACGTTTGAAGGGAATCCTACCAAGAACACGAAGAACACGAGGGGGAAACGACGAGAAACACAAGAGAAATCACTCAACCAACAAGAATATGGTCACACATATGCTAGATCCTCAAAACACAAAGAGATACACGATCCGAATCCAACAACGGATGATACATAGGGTAACCGGTTCTTCTCCTTGAGGAGGGTCTTCTCCGTGAGGAGGTCCTGAATCCAACGTGGATCTTCTCCGAACAGGGGCCGCGGTCTCTCTCGAGGAGTAGATCCGTATGGATGAGCAAAGCTCTATCTCAAATATGAGCTATCGCAATGCTAACCCTAACTAGGAGGAGGTGGAGGAGTATATATAGTCTAGGCCACGAAGGGGTAAGTGGGGGATACATGGGCCTCAGCCCGCCACTGGACACAGCCAGGGACCAGACGTCCACTAGGCACCGGATGTCCGGTGGTTCCAGGGGGACCGGTCGTCCGCTAGCGTCCGACGTCCGCTGAAAGTGTTCTGTGGTCGGGACGCCAGACGTCCAGAAATCTCGGACTTCTGTTAATATTGTCGGACGTCCGGTGCAGGTCGGACGTCCGCTCGCTGGGAGGTCTGTAGCTGGCGTAGGCTGGTCTTCAGGCATCGGTCGTCCACCGAGGGTCGGACGTCCGCTCGCTGTGAGAGATCGGTCGTCCGATGTCGTCCGGACGTCCGCTCGATGGAGCTTCTTCGGCAGTTCCTCTTCTTGTTCCGCGCGCTTGGTATCCTCGCCATCTTGTCCAATGCTCCTAGTTGTTCCATGGTCTTCCTCTTGGTTCCTGATCATGCATAGCACACACGTTTGAGGTAGTAGCCATGTCTCACATGTGGAAAGAGAAGGTTCGGACAGGAGCGAGTTCACCTTGTGTCCAATGGCGTATATTCGAGGTCTCGTCATATGTCCTCTTGGGGCTTGGAGAGTAGTCGGAGTGTACATGAGGATGAACGTGGGATGCTCCGCACCAGAGAGGGACAAGAAAGGCATTACGGGGCATTTGTCTTTTTTCAAATTAAAAGATGTAGGCATCTGCCAAACTTTAGCTTAAATTATGTAATCTTCCATCCATGTTTGTACCATGTATGGTTTATACTTGTTTATCTGCGTAGTAATGAAAAAAGAAATGTCTGACGGGTACTCGTGCATGTATCAGGCCCATGCTGAGGGATAGCCCCTCAATACTTCCAAGTAAACTAGGTTCCCCGGCTAGACACCTTGCCGGTCCCTTCTGTTGCTGCCGCTGGACCAGGCCTGACGGGTTAGGAGCGTGGAAGGAAACCAGCCCCTCGCCACCCCCCTCCAAATGCTGTTGCAACCATCCTAACTGAAGTAAAACTTCGAATCAAAGGATGGGAGCACAGATGTTGAGGGCGACAAGGTTTTCCTACGCAAAAGCTTTCCATACAGGTATGTACCTATGGATGGGGAGGAAAACTTTTCTGTGTTTGTTTTCCTTCTTATCACTCCGACAAGAAGGAGCTGTCGGGGATCGATATGCTAGGCCACTCTCACTTCTTCCTTTCGGGGAGTTTATCCGCGGCAGGGGGGCATGTTGATAGTATAGAGGAGAAAATAGTAGCATACGATCCTCCTTAAATGGATTGGTTATCATAGGAAAATCATACTTAAGAAAACATGCATGCAAGTCTTAGGTGCCAGAGCTTCATTTTATTATCTTTGCACAGGGTCTGTGACTGGCTTTGTACAAAGTGTTACATGCTCAGCGGCAAGGCTTGTACAAAAGGTGGTTGCCGGGGACTAAGCCCGGCAGCCGCGCCTTACGGGTAGAATTTATGAAGATGCTCAATATATATTCCATGAGTTTTGCATTTTGATGCCATCTTTGATCTCCAGACGGACTGTGCCAGGTCTGGTGACTTGTACTACCTAGTAAGGGCCTTCCCACTTTGGCGTCAACTTGTTGGAACCCTTGGCGGACTGAACGCGCCTAAGGACAAGGTCAACTTCCTCAAGGCTCCGGGCATGAACTCTGCGGCCATGATAGCGGCGCAGAGCTTGCTGGTAGCATGCAGCACACATAGCACGACATCATCATGCCGTAGCTGCTCTTGCTCTACTTCGTCGTAGGCAAGTACTTGAGGTGACCCGTATATGAGTTCTGTGGGGATCACTGCTTCCGCCCCATATACTAGGGAGAAGGGAGTCTAGCAGCTAGCTCGATTTGGTGTCATCCGAAGGGACCAAAGATGTGACAGCCTGGTTTTTGCCTTCTCTCTTTTTCTGGACATGATTTGCATTTGCCTTGGATTTGAGTTTTCGGAATCAATTCAAATGGACTTGTCACTTGGGCATGCCATTGACTTTCACCCTAGTGACCCATATTCCTCTCAGTCACCCTCATTTCTCTCAAAAGACCCTAAAATGGCCCACTGAATATTTTCCATAAAGGAAAAATATTCATTTTGCTTCTGAAAACTCATTTCGAAAACTAGTGCTCCAAAGCAACCCCAATTTTTATTGCTCCAAAAATCTTGAGATAATTCCTGAATTTTCTTTGAACCTTGGCCCACCTCCCTGAGCAAAAAATATTGCATGACTTTTTGTAATATTTTTTGCTACAGAAAATCGTTTCTCTTCTAGCCCAAAAATGCACTTTGTACAGCAAGTGTATTTTTCCTTGATATTTTGGAGCTGATCTTTCTTGAGCCTAGTTACCCTCCTAAGTAACCCTTAACCCCAGGAGATCAGCCCTAATGGCCTTCTAGAAGCCCTCCAAACTTGGCAACCAAGTTTTTGTCCAGAAACTTGCCAGCAAGCTAGAGTCACATATAGTCGGCCTGGCTTCGAGTCTTCACCTTTCCTAGACTAAACATTGCATGGACTTTAGACGAGACAAGGTTTGGCCGCCCGTGGGTGTCGTTTTGACCATGCCAGGGTGGTGACCGCGTGTGGACACGGGGCCTGGCATGTGTTCGACGCGCTCTGCGTCGCGCCAGGGCCTCTGTTCGACGCGTGCTCGAGCCAGAACTCGCCGACGACTGCCGCGCCGCACCAGCATCTTCGTCTCTTCACCCTTGACCCCTTCCTGGCGCTAGCCAACGTTGGAGGCGCCGCAGTGAGCACGGGCGCGTCGCGACCAAAAGCCACAGTGCACCCCTGCCCCTATCTTCTTCGCCCCCTCCTCCCTGTGCTCGTCCGCAAGCGTGGACAGCCTCCGTGTGATCGCTCAGCCTCCCAACCCCTCGCTGACGCCCCTCGTCACCTCTCACTGGCTTACAGAGAGCTCTGACGGTGACACGTTGCCCCCTTCCCCCTCCGGCTATAAATTGAGCCCTCCTCTCCGTCCCGAAGCCACATACCGCACCACCCAACCTCCACGAACACGCAGCACAGCCGCAGCCCGGTCGGGCAGGCCTCTGGCCGCTGTGCCCGACGTGAGCTCGCCGACGACCCCTGCAGCCTAGCCACCTCGCCCCCGAGCTCTTGGAGCTCAACCAAGCACACAGGCGCGTCCCTGGAGATCCACTAGTGATGCCTGGAAGCCGTAGAGCCCGTGGAACCGCCCCTCGCCATCGCCTTCTTCCTCTTCAGCAAGTCCCGACCGCCGCCGCCGCTTGTGAGGTTGATTGCGAGCAGCTTCAGCCATCTCTCGACGTGCCACAGGTACATGCAGGTGCACTGTAGCACCCTCTTCAATCCTATCCCTCTAGTTTTTCCCAAGGACCCCTCCTCGCCGGCGTGAGCTCCGGCAAAGCGCCGCGGCACTCTGTTTCTCCCCCCTCTCCTCTCTCCTGATTGGTGGGGCCCAGTGTCAGCCTCTCCACTCGCACCCGAAGCGGTACGAGTGGAGGCGTCTTCTAGCTTTACGCCATAGACGTCACCCCCCATCCCCCCAGGTTTTCTGTTATTTCAAATATATTCAAATATTTTGACCAGAACTTTGACCATTGATATCTCCTAGCCTATAAGTCCAAATGAGTTGATTCTTTTTGCATTGTGTTTGTTTCAGAAAGCTCTAGAAGCACACCAAAGTGTGGATTTTTCCTTGATGCCTAGAATTTCTGGTGATTTTTAGTGTGGTTCTTGATATTTTGTTTTGTGGTTTTTAAATATTTTCAGAGGGAGAGACTTGCCTTGAAGCTATCCAGGAGGAGTGTGAACCTCCTCTGCACTAAGGGAAGCCACAATAACATTTGGATGGTGTAATTGCAATATCTATTATTTTCCTACTTAAATATGAGCTATTTTTCATGCATTTAAATTAGTCAAATAATTATGGTTTCATGCTTAGTTACTTTGTCATGCTTGATATGGTTGTTTTAGTTACTGGAAGATTGCATGAACTAGTTTAATCAAGTAGAGTAAAGTTTTTGTTTAATGAAAGTGCTTTGATAAGTAATGGTAGTTCATTTTTGATAATTGGATTTTCATATAAATGATAATTTAATCAAAATGATGCATGATAATAACCAGTGTAGAAAAATCAGTAAGGTTTATTGATGAGTAGTGCAAAAAAGTTATTTTGATAATGTTGATCCCTTCTTATGAGTTGCATGTTGTGCATATTGAATAGTTTCATGATCATGGCATCGTATGACTTGGAGTGAGTTTTTTTCAAGTTAAACCTGATAATAATCCAACATGAATATAACATTCATCAAGTCATGGTGCCACTGAATCGGGTTTTCTCAGTGCGACCACATTTACCTTATGGGGGGTCTTGATTTTGTCCTTTGTCGTGCCTCTTGCCGGTGCCTCCAACGAGGGAAGGTTATGGGTGTGCAGTACCCTGGACCGGTAAGCAGACATAACCTTGTGTGCCCATTTGTTTTTATGGTACCTTGTCCCCGTTTGGGACCGTTCTGCCACCACGGTGGCCGAAGATGCCTTTGGTAGGCTTGGGGCCACCCATGACTTATCCCTGAGAGGGAGTTTGCCGGAGTGGCCGGAAGAGTGTCGTGGCAAGGGAAGGGTTTCGTCGGAACGCCGTTGGTCCACCCGAATGGGAGTGCGAGGCCATGGGTTCTATGGTGTGAGTAAACTGCGCTACCTCTGCAGAGTGTATTTAATCTATCGATAGTCGCGTCCTCGGTTATGGACACAACTCAGTAGTAGGTCACACCATGGATCAACAATTATAATTAATCTTGCACACTAAGTATTTATTGTTGGCACTGGTTTTATGATGATCTATGGATCATGTGATGATCGTAAGTGGCTGGCTTCAGTTGTGATCCAGGTATGATCACCGTTTGGTTATGAGGTAACCTGTCTGGTAAGCGAGTCCGAGGGACTTGGTGCACATGTTGGTTTCACCGCATCAGTAGTATTACTTGCATTAGATTAACTTGATTAATTGTCATGATATTGTTTAGCATTGTGCTTATGTGATAGAGGCGGAGGTGACCCGATCTTTCGATGAGATGATAACTATCAATTTGGTGGAGTCGACTTTGACGATCTGGCTACAAACATGCATGACGTTGCGCCTTAGCAATCGCTAAACCAACTCCGAGAGGTTATTGACCACGCTGGAGCACAATCAACCTGACCACGAAGGTCTATTCCTGCAAGCAATCGAAGAACAAGCAAGAATATGATAAAGCAATCTGAATAATGAGAATATATATGAAGTACTGATAAAAGGTGGGGATCCGTAAGCGGTCTTGGTCTGGTCGTTGGACACAAACGAAGTACACGAAGTTGCAATGGCTAACTTTTAACTAAACAAATCCCAAAGAAAAAGCTACAAGATGGATCTACTTATATAGGAGCAAGGGGTGGCGGCCAAGGAGATGGGAGGACGTCCCAAGGCATCCTAAAACTAACCCTAGGTCGTACAAGGCCAATGGGCCCAAGTGGAGGTGACGTAACACCTTTGGACTTGTAGTTTGACTCGAATTCTGCTGCAGTGTTAGATTGTTTCGTCCATAACTCAATGCTCCGGAAGGAGTTTATGGTGATTCCAATTGGTTTGGAAAGAGCATGAAATCTACTTTCCAACAAAAAAAGAATCACCCAATTCGGAGTCCGGATGAAAGAGTTCTTGGCGTTTTGAATCAGGTGTGTCTGCGCAGTTCGAATCTGAGTCCAGAACGTGAGAGACTTGGACTCTATCTTCTCTTGGGCCAAAAGTGACGTGAGAGAACTTTTTGAACAGAAAATAAACATCTCTTTATCCCTTATCTTTATATGTGGATTGTACAAATGTCCCATACACCTACAATTAGACATGGCACAAAAGTTTGTGAAGTATTTTTGTCCTGGATGACATAAATAAATTATTGCATAGTTTGCATTAGAAATCACCTCACAAATATACATGCATGCAATATATTTGGTCATATCCAAGGTAGTCATGTCCTCATCATTATGTTTGTTGTGAGCTTGCAAGTACATTCAATGTACTAACCTAGCGTGTCATGCCAGCTTTCAGGCAAGTTGTATCGGATCGGAGAGCTTCCCGCGTCTAGAATCGTGTCCACGTCAGTGTCCCTGTGCCATGGAGTTCCACGTCGTCGCTATTCCGCTGTCGCGTAGTTTATGTGATCGAGGCCCTTCATGTTCATTAAATAATGTACATACTGTTCAGCTGCACCGTGTGTGCTGATACGTCTCCAACGTATCTATAATTTTTTATTGTTCCATGCTATTATATTACCCGTTTTGGATGTTTATGGGCTTTACTTTACACTTTTATATCATTTTTGGGACTAACCTACTAACCAGAGGCCCAGCCCGAATTGCTGTTTTTTTGCCTATTTCAGTGTTTCGAAGAAAAGGAATATCAAACGGAGTCCAAATAGAATGAAACCTTCGGGAGCAATTTTTTTGGAACAAACGTGATCCAGGGGACTTGGAGTGGACGTCAAACAACAGAGGAGGCGGCCACGAGGGTGCCCGGCGCCCCCTACAGGTGGGTGCGCCCCCCACCCTCGTGGGCCCCTCGAGCATCCACCGACCTACTTCTTCCTCCTATATATACCCACGTACCCTGAAATCATCGAGGGGCACCACGAAAAACTATTTCCACTACCGTAACCTTCTGTATCCGTGAGATCCCATCATGGAGCCTTCACCGGCGCTCCGCCGGAGGGGGAATTGACCATGGAGGGCCTCTACATCATCTCCAAGGCCCTTCCGATGAGTTGTGAGTAGTTTACCACAGATTGGATTGAAACCTTCACCCAGATATTTTTCCAAAAATTAGCTTTCTTGCGGCCAAAGAAGAGCGTCAACCGCCTTACGGGGGGCCCACGAGGGTCAGGGGCGCGCCCAGTAGGAGCAGGCGCGCCCCTTGCCTCGTGGCTCCCTCGGGCACCATCTCGCGTTGATTTTTCTTCCCAAAAATCATAAATATTCCAAAAATAATCTCCGTCTGTTTTTATCCCTTTTGGACTCCGTTTGATATTGGGTTTCTGCGAAACATAAAATTGCAACAAACATGAACTGGCACTGGGCACTGGATCAATATGTTAGTCCCAAAAAATAATATAAAAAGTTGTGAAAAGTATATGAAAGTTGTAGAATATTGGCATGGAACAATCAAAAATTATAGATACGACGGAGACGTATCAGCATCGCCAAGCTTAATTCCTTCTCGTCCTCGAGTAGGTAAATGATAAAAAAGATAATTTTTTATGTGGAATGCTACCTAGCATAATCTTGATCATATATCTAATCATGACATGAATATTAAGACACGAGTGATTCAAAGCAATAGTCAATCATTTGACATAAAAACAATAATACTTTGAGCGTACTAATAAAGCAATCATGTCTTTTCAAAACAACATGGCCAAAGAAAGTTATCCCTACAAAATCATATAGTCTGGCTATGCTCCATCTTCATCACACAAAATATTCAAATCATGCACAACCCCGATGACAAGCCAAGCAATTGTTTCATACTTTTGACGTTCTTAAACCTTCTCAAATTTAACGCAATACATGAGCGTGAGCCATGGATATAGCACTATAGGTGGAATAGAATATGATGGTGGGGGTTATGTGGAGAAGACAAAAAGGAGAAAGTCTCACATCAACGCGGCTAATCAACGGGCTATGGAGATGCCCATCAATTGATGTCAATGCGAAGAGTAGGGATTGCCATGCAACGGATGCACTAAGAGCTGTAAGTGTATGAAATCTCAAACTGAAACTAAGTGGGTGTGCATCCAACTTGGTTGCTCATGAAGACCTAGGGCATTTGAGGAAGCCCATCATCGGAATATACAAGACAAGTTCTATAATGAAAATTCCCACTAGTATATGAAAGTGACCACTCGAGGGACTCTCTATATGAAGAACATGGTGCTACTCTAAAGCACAAGTGTGGTAAAAGGATAGTAACATTGCCCCTTCTCTCTTTTTCTCTCATTTTTTTGGTGGGCTTCTTTGGCCTCTTTTTTTATTTGGGCTTCTTTGGCCTCTTTTATTTTTCATAAAGTCCTGAGTCTCATCCCGACTTGTGGGGGAATCATAGTCTCCATCATGCTTTCCTCACTGGGGCAATGCTCTAATAATGATGATCATCACACTATTATTTACTTACAACTCAATATTACAACTCGATATCTAGAACAAAGATATGACTCTATATGAATGCCTCCGGCGGTGTACCGGGATGTGCAGTGATCTAGCATAGCAATGACATCAAAAAACAGACAAGCCATGAAAATATCATGCTAGCTATCTTACGATCATACAAGGCAATATGACAATGAATGCTCAAGTCATGTATATGATGATGATGGAAGTTGCATGGCAATATATCTTGGAATGGCTATGGAAATGCCATGATAGGTAGGTATGGTGGCTGTTTTTAGGAAGGTATAAGGAGGCTTATGTGTGCTAGAGAATATCGTATCACGGGGTTTGGATGCACCGGCGAAGTTTGCACCAACTCTTGAGGTGAGAAAGGGCAATGCATGGTACCGAAGAGGCTAGCAATGATGGAAGGATGAGAGTACGTATAATCCATGGACTCAACATTAGTCATAAAGAACTCACATACTTATTGCAAAAATTTATTAGCCATCAAAACAAAGTACTACGCGCATGCTCCTAGGGGGATAGATTGGTAGGAAAAGACCATCGCTCGTCCTCGACCGCCACTCATAAGGAAGACAATCAATAAATAAATCATGCTCCGACTTCATCACATAACGGTTCACCATACGTGCATGCTACGGGAATCACAAACCTCAACACAAGTATTTCTACTAATCCACAGTCGCCCACTAGCATGACTCTAATATCACCACCTTTATATCGCAAAACTATTGCAAGGAATCAAACATATCATATTCAGCGATCTACAAGTTTATGTAGGATTTTATGACTAACCATGTGAATGACCAATTCATGTCATCTCTCTAAATAGATATAAGTGAAGCAAGAGAGTTTAGTTCTTTCTACAAAATATATGCCCACGCTCTAACAAATATAAGTGAAGCAAAAGAGCATTCTACAAATGGCGGTTTTCTATGTGAAGAGAAACAGGCAATCCAAACTTCAAAATATATAAGTGAAGCACATGAGGCATTCTATAAAGCCATACTCAAAAGATTTAAGTAAAGTGCAATGAGCATTTTATAAATCAACCAATGACTATCTCATACCAGCATGGTGCATAAAAGAAAAGTAAAACTAAATGCAAAAGACGCTCCAAGACTTGCACATATCGCATGAATGAAACGAATCCGAAAATATACCGATACTTGTTGAAGAAAGAGGGGATGCCTTCCGGGGCATCCCCAAGCTTAGACGCTTGAGTCTCCTTGAATATTTACTTGGGCTGCCTTGGGCATCCCTAAGCTTGAGCTCTTGCCTCTCCTCCTTTTCCTCATATCGAGACCTTCTCGATCAAACACTTCATCCACACAAAACTCCAACAGAAAACTCGTTAGTATAATAAAGCAAATCACTATTCTAAGTACTGTTGCAAACCAATTCATATTTTGTTTTTGCATTGTGTCTACTGTAATATAACTTTTCCATGGCTTAATTCACTGATAGAAATTGATAGTTTCATCAAAACAAGCAAACAATGCATCAAAAACAGAATCTTTCAAAAACAGAACAGTCTGTAGCAATCTGAACATCCACCATACTTCTGGTACTCCAAATATTCTACCAAAATTAGGACAACTAAACAATTTGTATAGCAAGACGGTGAAAAAAGAATCAGAACCGTTTGACTTTCCAGTTAAAAATGTAAAATCGCGCACTACAGCCAAAGTTTCTATCCTGCACCATACAAACCAACAAGCATTGTAAACATCCTAAAGGCAAACCTTGGCACATTATTATTATCATACAATGGAATTGTACAAGGGGATAATTATTTTTGATGAAAATTTTATGTAATTAATATTCACAAAGTTTTCGGGAGCATGAACAAAGTTCAAGGAGCTCTCCCACTTCAACAATGCTTGTCTCTCTCACTTTCACTTTCCTTTTTGAAAAAGGTTTGGGTTCCCCTCTATATTTTTTTGTTTTTAGACTATATATAAAAGCACTCAACAGAAATAAATGACTCTCTAAAACTTCTGGGTTGTCTCCCTGGCAGCGCTTTCTTTAAAGCCATTAAGCTAGGCATATAGTGCTCAAGTAATGAATCCACCTGGATCCCAAGGTATATCAAAGCCAATTTTAATTAACAATGATTTGTAATTTAGTAGTGAGCACAAAGTAACATATATCAAGCAATGACGTAGTCTAAATCTCTTCCTATGCATCGGCATGTCATAAAAGAACAATTCATGCACACCAAGTAAAGGCCAATGCATAGTATAAGCAGTTTCTTGCAATTTTATCATATTGGAAACATAGAGAGGTGGAGATATAGTTCCTCTCTCATAATAATTGCAAGTAGGATAAGCAAGCACATGCATGTTATATCTATCAAAATCATCATGTGTATTAGTAAAATGCAACCCATCATATAACCCTTAATAAGCACAAACTTCTCCGATGTAGTGTAGTTTGGAGAATTCAAAAAGATAATAGGACTATCATGCGTGGGTGCAATAGCAACAATTCCATGTTTAACATAAGGAACTATAGCAAGTTCATCTCCATAAGCATAATTCATATTGGCATCTTGGCCACAAGCATAGCAAGCATCATCAAAAAGGAATATTCCAAGAGAATCAACGGGATCATAACAATCATCATAGCAACCATCCTTCGGTTAGCACGAAGGGAAATTAAACAATGTATGAGTTGAAGAGTTACTCTCATTAGAAGGTGGGCACGGGTAGCTAATCCGCTCTTCCTCCTTTTGTTCTTCGCTCTCCTCATCATCTTTTTCATCCAATGAGCTCACAGTTTCATCAATTTCTTCTTCCATAGCTCCCTGCAAAATATTAGTCTCTTCTTGGATAGCGGAGACTTTCTTAATAAATGCATCAATATTAAAATAGTATTCATAATTTTCATAGCAATATCTAAGTATAGCAAAATTTTCAGGTCTGTAAACTGAATCATCAAAATCTTCAAACTCTTTAAACATAGATTCATTCTCATAAGCACCCATAAAAGCTATGAATTCTTCTATTTGTTCCACATCATAGTAATCATAGATACATTAGCATAAGAAGCCAAGGTTTTATCATCATTAAATTTGCATGAAAAGGGAAGGTGTGGAGCCTTCATCCTAGAGCAACAAGTATAATCATATCTCAAACATAGTTGCCTAGCATACCAATATAACATATAAATTTGATCCCATAATAGTTTCCCTTTTTGTGTCAGGCGATAATCCCTAAAGTATTCACATTGATCCAACGTGTCTCCCATAACATAATTGAATGGGGTTTTCTTAGGATTATCAAAGTAGTACATAATTTCTTTCACATAGTGAGCATCGAGGGTTTTAGGAGGTTCCCCATCTCCATGAGTAGCAAGTACACCTAATTTTTTTGTATTTCGTGTTCCATATCCATAACTAAAGATAGAGAACAACTAAGAACAGCAAATAAAAATTACTTAGTGATAAAGCAAACAAGCACACACGAGAATATTCACCCCACGCTATGACTCCCCGGCAACGACGCCAAAAAAAGGTCTTGATGACCCACAAGTGTAGGGGATAATTGTTGCCTCTTTCGATAAGTAAGAGTGTCGAACCCAACGAGGAGCTAAAGGTAGAACAAATATTATCTCAAGTCCTATCTGCTACTGATACGACTCTACGCATGCTTAGTGTTCGCTTTACCTAGAACAAGCATGAAACTAGAAGTACTTTGTAGGTGTTGTTGGATAGGTTTGCAAAATAACAAAGAGCACGTAAATAAAAAGTAGGGGCTGTATAGATAAAGAAGCAATAAAGTAAATATAGCAAGTGTGGAAAAGTGGTGGTAGGAGTTGTGTAATTGTCCCTAAGCAATTGACTACCTTACTAGACCAATAGCAAGTTTTATGTGGGAGAGGCATAAGCTAACATACTTTCTCTTCTTGGATCATATGCATTTATGGTTGGAACTCTAGAAAGCATCCGCAACTACTAAAGATCATTAAGGTAAAACTCAACCATAGCATTAAAGCATCAAGTCCCCTTTATCCCATACGCCACAACCCCCTTACTCAGGTTTATGCTTCTGTCACTCAAGCAACCCACTATAAGAGAATCATGAACGTATTGCAACACCCTACAACGGGAATCCCTAACGCTTGCGCGACACGGAGGGCACAATAGGACAGCAACATAACCACAAGCAAATTAAACCAATCATAGCAATTCATCAATCACCGGTAGGACAACAAAAATTTACTCAGACATCATAGGATGGCAACACATCATTGGATAATAATATGAAGCATAAAGCACCATGTTCAAGTAGAGGGTACAACTGGTTGCGGGAGAGTGGACCGCTGAACATAGATGGGGGGAGGTGATGGAGATGTTGGTGAAGATGATGGAGGTGTTGGTGTAGATCGCGGTGATGATCATGGCCCCCGGCGGCGTTCCGGCGCCACCGGAAGCAAGGGGATAGAGCCCCCCTTCTTCTTCTTCTTCCTTGACCTTCTCCCTAGATGGGAGAAAGGTTTCCCCTCTGGTCCTTGGCTCCCATGGCATGGGAGGGGCGAGAGCCCCTCTGAGATTGGATATGTCTCTCTGTCTGTCTCCGTTTCTGCGTTCTGGGATTCTGCCCTGGCATCGTTTCTTTTTTATCCGGAGATCCGTAACTCCGATTGGGTTGAAACCGCCCAGATATTTTTCCAAAAAATAGCTTTCTTGCGGCCAAAGAAGAGCGTCAACTGCCTTACGGGGGGCCCACGAGGGTTAGGGGCGCGCCTAGTAGGAGCAGGCGCGCCCCCTGCCTCGTGGCTCCCTCAGGCACCGTCTCGCGTTGATTTTTCTTCCCAAAAATCATAAATATTCCAAAAATAATCTCCGTCCGTTTTTTCCCGTTTGGACTCCATTTGATATTGGGTTTCTGCGGAACATAAAACATGCAACAAACAGGAACTGGCACTGGGCATTGGATCAATATGTTAGTCCCAAAAAATAATATAAAAAGTTGCCAAAACTATATGGAAGTTTTAGAATATTGGCATGGAATAATCAAAAATTATAGATACGACGGAGACGTATCAAGTTTATCCCTCTACATCATGTCATCTTTCTTGATGCGTTACTCTGTTGTTATGAACTTAATACTCTAGATGCATGCTGGATAGCGGTCGATGTGTGGAGTAATAGTAGTAGATGCAGGCAGGAGTCGGTCTACTTGTCACGGACGTGATGCCTATATACATGATCATGCCTAGATAATCTCATAATTATTCGCTTTTCTATCAATTGCTCGACAGTAATTCGTTCACCCACCATAATACTTATGCTATCTTGAGAGAAGCCACTAGTGAAACCTATGGCCCCTGGGTCTATCTTTTATCATATAAGCTTTCAATCTACTTTTATTTGCATCTTTACCTTTCCAATCTATATCATAAAAATACCAAAAATATTTATCTTATCATATTATCTCTATCAGATATCACTTTCGCAAGTGGCCGTGAAGGGATTGACAACCCCTTTATTGCGTTGGCTGCGAGGTTCTTGTTTGTTTGTGTAGGTGCATGGGACTTTTGAGGAGCCTCCTACTGGATTGATACCTTGGTTCTCAAAAACTAAGGGAAATACTTATGCTACTTTTCTGCATCACCCTTTCCTATTCAAGAAAAACCAACGCAAGCTCAAGAGATGGCATGTGCTGCTTGGCCTCTTATCTCAATGTAATATCAGACTTATGTTTCTGCTAGCATTAATAAAGCAGTTGTTTCTGTACCATGTTGTTGTGTGTTGCCAGAAGACTTGATCTTTGGGCTGGTAATGCAAGGTAAACCGGTTGCTCTAAGCCGGGGTGCCACAATGCTTGGTATGAGAGCCGCGCTGATTGTAGGACACGCTAGACCGTTAGTGCATTAGTGGAACGGTAGATAGTTTTGTCTGGGTGCCGGTAGTCATAGAAATTGATTGTTGCATTGCATGCATGTTTATTTGTTGTTATTACTAATCATCTGGTGATTGTGAGTGTAGATGGCACCAATTCCGATCTTGTACCATCCCGAGCCAGCTCCGTACACATCGCCGCACCTGCTTCAGAACGTGTGGCGACGACTCTACCCAGAGGGTGCTGATCTAGTGTATCAGGTGTATCGAGAGCAGCTGGCCGGTTTGCTGTATGAGTATTATGCTGAGGTCACTCTACACCACAGTTCCCCTTCCGGCGCTTACACTCGTTCCTCTAAGGGTGGTTTCTCTTCTACGCCATCTCAGGCGGTGTAGTTTGCTGCTATCGAGGCTCTTGTAGACTTGCGCTACAACGAGGTTCGCATGCACACCCACCCAGGTCTTTACTACTACCCATCTCTACACGAGAATGGGCGTATTCGCTTCCCTCTTATTGATCCAGCATGCAATCATCCTTCTAGCCACCTTTCTCGCTATATCACTGCCACTTATCTCTTGATCTATGAGTTAGCCCGAGAGCTAACCCGATCCCGGATAGCCCTTGCCGCCGCTCAGAATAGGAACCCTCCACCCACCGTCGGTTTCACTCCATACGTTCCTCCCGCCTTTGTTACGTCGGTGACCACTCAGGGTACCACCAACCCTTTGGCAGTGACCACTCGCAGTGCTCCTACTGCGTGGGCTTCCCTTGTCGCTACTCCTGCAACTCCTATGCTTAGATCCCATCCCGCACCTGCCCCTGAGGGAGAGTCCTCGAGCCAGCATAGTCATGTTTCTTTCAACCCGGAGGTCTCCACTATCAGTTCAGGGTCTGAGTCCGGCTCAGGAGAGGAGCCCGCAGTAGCACCAGCCGAGCAGTAGATCGCTAGAGTATCATCTTCGTCATGAGTATGATGTATGGATGCAGTCGTGTGCATCGGGATGTTTAGTTTCATGTATGAGGGTAGTGAACCGGTCATGATGTTATGTTTTATGCTGAGTCTATGTATAATTATGTTGGAACCTTTTTATTCGCCTAGGTTTCTTTTCGCTGTGTTTTTCTGGGATTGTCACTGGCATTTCCTCCCATTCTTGGATATTTCTCATCACGGTTGCTTTGTATTGGGAAAATAAATAGTAGGATGACGTGGGGAGGTAGCAGTAGCCAAGCTTGTGAGGATGTCCCTGTTCGTCACTCCGCAAGACAAGCAGGACATTCCCCCGAGCCATACCAGCCACTGCCACATCGCCTCCACTGAGAAAATCATGCGAATGTTTGAAGAAAGAAGAAACAATGATCTGATGGAGATGTTAAAAAGTGTGCAAGTTATGGTTGGACAGAATGGAAATCAGAATGGTTAATATTCCAAGCTGTCAGATTTTCAAAGGACCAAGCCTTCCAGTTTCAGTCAAGCTATTGATCCATTGGAAGCCGATGATTGGTTAAGGACCATTGAGAGGAAGCTGGAAATTGCTCGCACTGAAGGAGACAAGGTTCCGTTTGCAACACATTATCTCGAAGGAGCTTCCACTATATGGTGGGATAATGCTAAGGCTATGTGCCCCGCGGACGAGGAAATTACGTGGACCAAATTCAAGGATCATTTCCGCAAGTATCATATTCCCACCGGAATTATGAAGATCAAGCAGCGCGAATTTCTCGCTCTCACTCAAGGAAGCATGTTAGTAAGTGAGTACCTGAATAAATTCAAGCATTTGCTCTATGACTTGGCCACCGAAGAAAGGTCGACAGATTTCTTGGCGGACTAAACCAGCACCTCAGATGCACTCTCAGCATGTTTGTTTTTCCGGACTTTCAAACTCTAGTGAACAAGACCCTCATCGCAGAAAGGGAGCACAAGCTCATGCACGACAGTAGGCCCACAAATAATGACCACAAGCGCAAATTTGAGCCTAATAAGGATATGCAATCAGTGCAGAAGGCTCGTACGTGGCAACAGACTCAGGTTGAGTACAAACCCAACTGGCAGCAGAATTTTAACAAGACCACCACTCAAGTCAAGAATGTTCTGACCAGTACGGTACATGAAGATTGTCAGCGCAACAATTCCTGCTTCAACTATGGACAAACCGGACATTACGCCAGATAGTGTCCCAAGAACTGCAAGCCAATAGCTTCCTACCGTCTGCAAGTCAACCACCTGGAGCCATATTCCGACCCGAGGGCCATCCAAGGCCAAATCCATCATATCTCCGCCGACGAAGCCCAAGAAGACCCGGAAGTCGTCATTGGTATGTTCCCTGTTAATAGCATACCTGCAGTAATTTTATTTGACTCTGGGGCTTCCCACTCTTTTATTTCGCGAAGTTTTGTTGCCCAAAACAAATTTCCTTGCTTGATTATGGGAAAAAGTATGACGGTACAATTCCCGGGATCGATGCTCCGAAGTAATCTGGGCTGCCGTAATTTGGAGATTGAGATCAAGGGAGTCAAGTTTCCAACAGCCTTTATAGTCATTGAATCTGATAAATTGGACATTATTTTGGGAATGAATTGGTTGACCCAATACCATGTATGCATCAACTGTGCGACCAGAGAAGTCACCATGGTAAATCAGGAAGGTTGCGCCACAAGTTTTTATGCCCGCAGAAGTATACCCAAGAATGATATTGTTTTCTCAGCTGCGACCGAAGAAGTGGAATCAATTCATGTGGTCAGTGAGTATCCAGATGTATTTCCTGAGGAATTGCCAGGAATGCCGCCAGACAGAGAACTGGAGTTTGCAATTGACTTGTGATAGAGGCAAAGGTGTCCCGTCTTTCGATGAGATTTTGGATTTCGCTTTGGTGGAAGTCGACTTTGACAATCCGACTACGAACGTGCGAGGACGTCGCGCCTTAGCAATCGCTAAACCAACTCCGAGAGGTTATTGACCACGCCAGAGCACGATCAACCTGACCACGAGGGTCTGTTTTCTGCGAGCAAACGAAGAACAAGCAAAAACTGAGATTGCAATCTAGATATTGCGAATATAAGATGAAAGCTTTATTGATTAAGGTGGGGTTCTGTGACGCCTTTGTCTGGTCGTTGAACACAAACGAAGTACGCGAAGTTGCAGCTATGGCGAACTTTTAATCTAAACAAAATCCAAAGTCTAAACAGTGCCCTAAGGGCTGTATATATGGAGGAAGAGGGGGGAATTTCGTGGCCCTTGGTGGAGGGGTCCAAAATCAACCCTATCTCTTGTTTCCCCACACATACGGACTCTAAAAATAGCCTATACTAATGTATTTCGAAATTACATGGGTCTGGCGCAATAATAAGGAGACGCAGCACCTAGAATAGCCTCGGGACGAAATTTATGAAGTGGCATCTTGTATATTTTGTCCAAGGCTTCATGCACCCATTATGGTGGCTTCAAAGTTCTGAAATCATCACTTGTAACTCCGTTCTTGTTCCCCTTGCGCATGCCATCATCTCCATGCTTGTTCATGCTCCAATGTTCATCCTTCTCCAAGCTAGGCCCTTCATTTGTAAGCAAAACAAATGTATCCAATTTAGGCAGCATCATATTCTCATGAACATTAGAATCATTAGCAAGAAACGAAAGTACCTGATAATTTAATTGGCGTGCGCGAGCTCTAGTAGTTGGTCTAGTATATGTAGCAGTAGGGGTTGTGGGTGTAACAATGGTATTGATGTCCTCATCATCCTCCCCTTCTTGAAATGAAACCGTCCTCGACGGAAGCTCATCTTCCTCACCCAAATAAGGCTTCAAATCTGCAATGTTAAAAGTGGGACTAACCCCAAAATTTGCAGGCAGCTCAATTTTATATGCATTATCATTTATTTTCTCCAATAAAAGGACCATCAGCACAAGGCATTAGCTTTGATTTGCGCAAATCAAGAAATCTATCCTTACGCAAATGTAACCAAACAAGATCTCTAGGTGCAAACACAACATGTTCTCTACCCTTATCTCCAGCAAGTTTATATTTAGCATTCATACGCTCAATGTTTTCCTTAGTTAACTCATGCATTTTTAAAATCAATTCAGCACGTTGTTTAGCATCAAAATTAACCTTCTCCGAAGATGGAAGAGGCAACAAATCAATAGGTGCACGAGGTAGGAAACCATACACAATTTCAAAAGGGCACATCTTAGCATAGTAGACAATGTTCTATTGACTACTTCAGTTTGTCCATCAGTTTGGGGGTGACAAGTAGTACTAAAAAGCAGTTTAGTCCCCAACTTAGCCCATAAACATCTCCAAAAGTGGCTAAGAAATTTAGTATCATGATCTGTAACAATAGTATTTGGCACACCATGCAAGCGAATAATTTCATGAAAGAACAAATCAGCAACATTAACAGCATCATCGCTTTTATGACATGGTATAAAGTGTGCCATTTTCGAGAATCTATCCACGACAACAAATATGCTATCCCTCCCCTTCTTTGTTCGAGGTAAACCTAAAACAAAGTCCATAGATATATCCTCCCAAGGAACACTAGGTACAGGCAAAGGCATATGTAAACCATGGGGATTGAGTCGTGACTTAGCTTTTTGACATGTAGTGCAGCGAGCAACAAAGCACTCAACATCCCGTCTCATCTTTGGCCAAAAGAAATGTGTAGCAAGTACGTCCTCTGTCTTCTTCACGCTAAAGTGTCCCATTAATCCTCCTCCATGCGCCTCCTGCAACAACAAAAGACAAACGGAGCTAGATGGAATGCATAGCTTGTTAGCACGGAACACAAAACCATCATTAACGACGAACTTGTCGCATGTTCTACTTTCATTACAATTATGCAAAACATCTTTAAAATCAGCATCATGCACATATTGATCTTTGATGGTCTCCAAACCAAATATTTTGAAGTCAAGTTGTGAAAGCATAGTATAGCGACGAGACAATGCATCAGCAATAACATTTTATTTACCCTTCTTGTGTTTAATGACATAAGGGAATGTCTCAATGAATTCCACCCATTTAGCATGTCTACGATTCAGTTTATCTTGACTTTTAATATGTTTCAAAGATTCATGATCAGAGTGTATAACAAATTCTTTGGGCCATAAATAATGTTGCCATGTTTCTAAGGTCCAAACAAGAGCATATAATTGTTTATCATAAGTAGAATAATTCAGACTAGGCCCACTCAATTTTTCAGAAAAGTATGCAACAGGTTTGCCATCTTGTAATAACACACCTCCTAATCCAATTCCGCTAGCATCATATTCAAGCTCAAAATTCTTATTAAAATCAGGAAGTTGGAGTAAAGGAGCATGTGTCAACTTATCTTTCAATACCGTGAAGGCTTCTTCCTGTGCGGTACCCCAAAGAAAAGGCACATCTTTCTTTGTAAGCTCATTGAGAGGTGCAGCAATGGTGCAGAAATCTCTCACAAAACGCCTATAGAATCCAGCGAGGCCAAGAAAACTCCTCACTTGTGTGACCGTTTTCGGCTGCGACCAACTCTCAATAGCTTCAATCATGGCTTTATCAACTTCAATTCCCTGTTACCAAGAAAAGGTACTCGGTCGGTAAAGGTGCACTTCCCAAGGTTACCAAACAAACATGCATCACAGAAAGCAATAAAAACAGCACGTAAATGTTCCAAATGTTCCTCCAAAGATCTGCTATAAATCAGTATATCGTCAAAATAGACTACCACAAATCGTCCAATAAAAGCACATAAAACTTCGTTCGTTAATCTCATGAAAGTACTAGGTGCATTAGTTAACCCAAAAGGCATGACTAACCACTCATATAATCCAAACTTAGTTTTAAATGTTGTTTTCCATTCATCTCCCAATTTCATACGAATTTGATGGTATCCACTACGCAAATGAACTTTGGAGAATATTGTAGAGCCACTCAATTCATCAAGCATATCATCTAGCCTAGGAATAGGATGACGATAACGAATAGTAATATTATTAATGCCTCTACAATCAACACACATACGTGGTGTACCATCCTTTTTCGGCACTAGAATAATAGGAACAACACAAGGACTAAGGGATTCGCGTATATAACCTTTGTCGAGTAGCTCCTGTACTTGACGCATAATCTCCTTCGTCTCCTCTGGATTGGTACGGTATGGTGCTCGGTTGGGTAATGATGCACCGGGAATTAAGTCAATCTGATGCTCAATCCCTCGAATGGGAGGTAATCCCGGTGGCACGTCTTGTGGAAAGACGTCAGCGAACTCCTGCAAAATGTTAGTGACAGCAAGAGGCAAAGAGGAAGGCACGTCCTCAAATGAAAATAATGCCTCTTTGCACACAAAAGCATAGCAAATAGATTTGCTGAAATCTAGCACTTCAATATCAGATTTAGTGGCAAGTAAACATGCACTTTTCAATTTAATTTCAGAAACAACACTAGATAGTTTACTATTAGTCTTCATTTGTTGCTCAAATTCTTTTGCCACAATCTGATTTTCACTCTTATTTGTCTCCTATTTTGCTTTCATTAGCTCTATTAATATCATCTTTCAAAATGGAATCAGGAGTCATAGGAAGCAAAGTAATATTTTTTATCCTTATGAACCAGAGTATAATGATTGTTTCTACCATGGTGTACAGAATTTTTATCAAATTGCCATGGTCGACCAAGTAATAAGGAACATGCTTGCATAGGTACCACAATAAACATAATCAGCATATGTAGAGATACTAAAATGCACACGAACAGTACGTGTTACCTTAACCTTGCCGCTGTTGAACCATTGGATGTAGTAAGGATGTGGATGTGGTCTTGTGGTGAGAGATAGCTTCTCCACCATCTCCACGCTAGCCAAGTTGTTGCAGCTCCCTCCGTCTATGATGACGCGCACAGAACGTTCCTTCACAACTCCCTTTGTATGGAACAAATTGTGCCTCTAATTTTGCTCAGCTTGTGTGACCTACACACTCAAAACATGTTGAGCAACTAAACATTCATACCTGTCAGCGTCTTCAGGAGCCATGTATTGCGTCTCATGATCAGAATCAGCTCCACCGTGTTCTTCACTTGTAATAAGCGCCAAAGTCTCCTCATCATAGTCACTAGCGGACTCATACCCACCATCCTCAGTAGCAATCATCACACGCTGAGATTTGCATTCTCTCGCATAATGACCTCTTCCCTTACAACGATGACAAATAATATCACTTGTGTGCCCTGTTGATGCCATGGAAGAAGAAGAGCTCTGTGCAGGCCCGGCAGGTGCGCTCTTGGCAGATAGTGGTGGTTGTGCCTGCTTTCTTGTATCACGGCTGTAGGTGGCTCCTGATGGAGGTGCTGGTGCAGTGGAAGTAGAAGATGCACGCGGTGTCCATGATGAAGGTCGACCTGCAGAAAAGTTAGTTCGCGCCAATGCCTGTCGATCCTGCACTTCACGTTCAGCTTTACAAGCAAGATGGAATAAACAAGTGATATTAGTATACTCCTTATACTCTAGAATGGTCTGAATCTCTCTATTTAATCCACCCATAAAACCTGCAAGTATAGCTTCATTCTCCTCAACAATACCACATCTAATCATGCCAGTTTGTAATTCCTGATAATATTCTTCTACAGAATTTTTCCCTTGTCTTAAACACTGCAATTTTTGAAGCAATTCACGTTGATAATATGGTGGAACCCAACGAGTACGCATAGCAGTTTTCAAAGCAGCCCAAGTAGTTGGAATAGGATATAATCTACAGTGCTCAGACCACCATACACATGCAAAACTAGTGAAAGCACAAACAACAGCAGCAACCCGTCCCTCCTCGGGATATTGTAAACATGTAAAACATTGTTCAGTTTCTAACTCCCAAGTAAGATATATATTAGGAACATATCTACCCTCAAAGGGTGGAATATTCAATTTCAGTTTTGGAATATGGTCATTATCTCGTACCTGAGGTGGTGGTGCAGGCCTACCATTGCGATTATATACCTGAGGTCGACCTGCTGGTGGTGGTGCTGGTGGCTGCATGTAGTTCTGATTTTGATCAACCTCATCCTGGTAATAGTCCTCCACCTCTGCAGTAACAGCAGGAGCTACAGAAGCACCAACTGCAGTAGTAGCGGCACCAGAATTTTGTCCTGGCTCAATAGGAACACGCTGTGCTCGCCCTACTGTATCACGGCGTAGGGCTGGTTGTGGGAGACATTTGAGTAATTCATCAAACTTAGCGTCCAACTTGGTGTCAATTGACTTCTCAATGTCATCCATATTCTCCATTGCCTTTCCAAAGCTGGCCATCACGTCTTCCACCTGTTGACCCAACATTTGATGAAACTTATCATGAAGCTCCTTGTTCGTCGTGTTCTCCCAGTCAATCTCCTCGGCTTGTGTTCCTGCCATAGTTAGCAGCAATAGAAACAGACAAGAATAAGATCCTATAGACTACTGGAATATGGTGGTGGTGGGGTGTCACAAATCCGTCAAGCGAATCTCAAATTCTTACCAGTTCTTACCCAGCAGCAGGTGGTGATCGGCAACCTTTGTAGTCAAAACTCTCAAAGCTTGGATAGAGCGATTACCAGGGAGAGTCAAAAGAACGACGTAGATGTATGTGGAGCTGGGAAGGCTTATAATATGGTAGCAAAAAGGGTCAGCAATAATCAATTCAGAGATACAAAGTTGAATAAACACTCAACGACGGTACTGTGCTGGTCCTAGGCTAGACCGTGCTAGAGACGCGAGCCTAGAACACTAACAAAATCACGGCGCGACACGTAATCAAGGGAGGAGCACATTCTGAAAAAATCTCTTTGTTTTCACTTTTTTGCACTTTTTTTCCTCTTTTTTTTTGAAACTGGAACTATTTTTCTTGTATGGGTAGCACGGAAGTTGGGGAATCTGACTTGTTGACGATTCATAGTATCGCGTGCTCTGGAACTCAAAGATAAAGGAACAAATACTGGACTCGGACTAGGACTGCTGGCGGAGATGAATCTGGTGGAACTCGCACTGGTGATGGTATATGACAGTGGTATATGTGGACTCGGATTGGTGGTGGTATATGGACTCGGATTGGTGGTGGTATATGGATTCGGATTGTGGTGGTATATGGACTCGGATTGGTGGTGGTATATGGACTCGAATTAGTAGCAGATAAGTGGTGGTGCTATATGGCAGGGCGATGATGATGGTGCGGCGGCGGCGTGAATACCCGTGAACAGAACTCGAAACTCTAAAGACTAGACGCTAAGACCAACAACTTGACACGACGAAGCAACCGCAAATTCAACAACGCAAATACAGAAAAGATTATGCAAAGGCTCAGGTTGGTTCAGATAGGATGAACTAACCCTAATTTTTTTTGGCTTTTTCGTGGACTATAGGTATGAAGAAACAGACTCGATCTAAACTACGAAAAACTGTAAAATCTCATCGAGCAACCTGAAAATCTGATACCACTTGATAGAGGCAAAGGTGTCCTGTCTTTCGATGAGATGATGGATTTCGCTTTGGTGGAAGTCGACTTTGACGATCCGACTACGAACGTGCGAGGACGTCGCGCCTTAGCAATCGCTAAACCAACTCCGAGAGGTTATTGACCTCGCCAGAGCACGATCAACCTGACCACGAGGGTCTGTTTTCTGCGAGCAAACAAATAACAAGCAAGAAACTGAGATTGCAATCTAAATATTGCGAATATAAGATGAAAGCTTTATTGAACAAGGTGGGGTTCTGTGACGCCTTTGTCTGGTCGTTGAACACAAACAAAGTACGCGAAGTTGCAGCTATGGTGAACTTTTAATCTAAACAAACCCAAAGTCTAAACGGTGCCCTAAGGGCTGTATATATGGAGGAAGGGGGGGGGGGGATTTCGTGGCCCTTGGTGGAGGGGTCCGAAATCAACCCTATCTCTTGTTTCCCAACACATACAGACTCTAAAAATAGCCTATGCTTATGTATTTCGAAATTACATGGGCCTGGCCCAATAATAAGGTGACGCAGCACCTAGAATAGCCTCGGGACGAAATTTATGAAGTGGCATCTTGTATATTTCGTCCAAGGCTTCATGCACCCATTATGGTGGCTTCAAAGTCCTGAAATCATCACCTGTAACTCCGTTCTTGTTCCCCTTGCGCATGCCATCATCTCCATGCTTGTTCGTGCTCCAATGTTCATCCTTCTCCAAGCTAGGCCCTTCATTTGTAAGCAAAACAAATGTATCCAATTTAGGCAGCATCATATTCTCATGAACATTAGAATCATTACCAAGAAACGAAAGTACCTGATAATTTAGTTGGCGTGCGCGAGCTCTAGTAATTGGTCCAGTATATGTAGCAGTAGGGGTTGGGGGTGTAACAATGGTATTGAAGTTCTCATCAACTTGGTGCCTGGGACCGCACCGATATATAAGGAATATTATCGGATCCCTTTATCAGAATTGGTGGACCTAAAGAAACAGCTTGATGAGATACTGCAGAAAGGATACAAGATGTTGTTTCCGGGCATGTCTGAATCATGCGTTGATAGGTTGCACCGATGTTTTTGAGCCCGAAAGGCATGGTGTTAAAACAGAAGGGGCCGTATGGAATGATGAATGCCGTTGCGGCTTGATCAGACTCCGCCCATCTTGATTTGATGGTATCCGGAGTATGCGTCAAGGAAACACAATGAGTCGTGTCTTGCGGTAGCATCGATGATTTGATCGATGCGGGGGAGGGGGAAGGGATCCTTAGGGCAGGCCTTGTTGAGGTCCTTGAAATCGACACATAGGCGCCAGGATTTTTCCTTCTTTGTACCATGACCAGGTTTGCTAGCCAGTCCGGATGTTTTATTTCTCTGATGAATCCGGCCTCGAGTAGCTTGGCTAGCTCTTCTCCCATGGCTTCTCGCTTAGGTTCTGAAAAGCGCCGAAGAGTCTACTTGACTGGCTTGTATCCCTTTAGTATATTTAGGCTATGCTCGGCCAGCCTGCGTGGGATACCTGGCATGTCTGAAGGATGCCAGCGAAGATGTCCCAATTCTCGCGCAAGAACTCTCGCAGTGTGACGTCTATTGTGGGGTTCAGTTGTACCCCAATTGATGTTGTTTTTGTAGGGTCCATTGGGTGGACCTGGAATTTGACTATTTCGTCTGCTGGTTTAAAAGAGGTGGACTTGGGTTGTTTGTGGAGTATCACGTCATCCCTGTCCATTGTGGAGCACTGCGCAGTTAATTCTTCAGCCGCGAGAGCTTCGGATAATGCCTCCAGGGCTAGTGCGGCGGTTTTATTTTTGGCACGGAGTGCTATGTCCGGATCACTAGCTAGAGTGATGATTCCATTGGGCCCAGGCATCTTGAGCTTCATGTACCCATAATGGGGTATAGCTTGGAAGCTCGTGAATGCATCACGCCCTAAAAGGGCGTGGTATCCACTACTGAACGGGGCCACTTGGAATATGATTTCTTCGGACCTATAATTCTCCGGCGTGCCGAATACCACATCCAGTGTGATTTTTCCCGCACATCGTGCCTCCCGACTAGGGATGATTCCTCTGAAAGTCGTGCTGCTTTGCTCAATGCGGCTCTTGTCTATCTCCATTTTGTTGAGAGTTTCCTCGTAGATGATGTTTAATCCACTGCCACCGTCCATGAGCACTTTAGTAAGCCTGAAGTCGTCCACAATTGGACTAAGGACCAAAGCGGCTGGTGCTCGGTCTGTTCGGAATTGAGGTTCGTCACTGGCATTGAAGGTTATGGCCGTGTCGTTCCATGGATTTATTGCTGCAATGTGGCAGACTTCAGCGAGGCTGCGGAGTGCTCGCTTATGCCTATTGCTTGAGGCGAAAGTCTTGAAGACTGTGAGTACTGTATTGTTATTCTCCGCGGGATGGTGCTCTGCGGTATTATTAATGATGAGATCCTCGCCGCTCTTGGCCACCTGCCAGAGTATACAACATGCTCTAAGGCTATGTGTTGGTTTGATATCTGGTGTGCTGTGAATTTTGCATGGCCTGTTGAGCCATCCCTCCAATACGGTTCCAGGCTCTATAGAGTGCTTTGGCTTCTTTGTAATTGGATTGGGTGACTTGCGAGAGCGCACCCTTTTAGTTTGGACGAGGGGTCTAGTAAGAGCCGGAGGATCCCAGAATTTTGTTTGGGTTTTCCAGGCGCTTTCCATCGCACAGTACTTCTGTACTATGGCCGCCAAGTCAGCGAAGTGTTCTATGTCACGGCGACTTATGGCGTTGAGGATTCCCTTGTCCATGCAGTTTTTGCAAAAGAATGAAATTGTGTCTTCCTCGCGACAGTCCTTGACCTTGCTCATTACAAGGAGGAATCTGGCCCAGAAGTGATGTACTCTCTCTTGGGTCTCTTGTCTAATGTGGGAAAGATCACTTGTGTCTGGGTGGGTGGGTGGATTTAAGTCAAATCCTGACCCGATCTGAGACCCAGGGGCGAAGGAACTCCCGAGCTTGGCAGCTCAGACTCCAGGATGTTGCCCAATATTTGTGGCCCGCTGCCCGATTCTAAGTTCGGAGCCTGGGCCATGTCCTCCGTAGACGGGTATCCGGCTCGGAGAGCTCGGGAATCCGGACATAGTTCGTCCTCAAAATAGAGGAAGAATCGCTGCTTTGTTCCTCCACCACCGCTATCTGATGGGTGACCAGCGGAGAGTTAATCTCCCTTTGGTCGGGTTTAAGCCCAATCCGATCATAGTCCGTAGTGGCTCCCAGGGCAGCGATGCGATCCAAGAGCTCGTTCAGGGAGGAGAGCTCCATTGGATCCATCTGCTTGGTGAATTCCGAGCTGATGTGGAAGCTGTTCTTGATGACCTGGGAAGTCATCGTCGGCGCGGCGGCCGAACGGGCGGTCATGACGAAGCCGCCTAGCCGAAGAGTCTTGCCTACGGCCAGGGCTCCCCCAGAGGTGATGTTGTCCTTGACAACAAGGTGAGCCATCAAGACTTATCGTGACGACACAGTGGAACTCTCAATGAAAGCACCAATGTCGATGTCAAAACCGACGGATCTCGAGTAGGGGGTCCCGAACTGTGCGTCTAAGGCTAATGGTAACAGGAGGCGGGGGACACGATGTTTACCCAGGTTCGGGCCCTCTCGATGGAGGTAATACCCTACTTCCTGCTTGATTGATCTTGATG
The DNA here is from genome assembly GCA_963921465.1 of Triticum timopheevii. Lineage (NCBI taxonomy): Eukaryota > Viridiplantae > Streptophyta > Magnoliopsida > Poales > Poaceae > Triticum > Triticum timopheevii. The sequence goes on from OY997270.1 coordinate 200,352,239, forward strand.
ATATGAGTATTACAAGAGTTGATCTACCAAGAGATCGTAGAGGCTAAACCCTAGAAGCTAGCATATGATTATGATTGTTGTTGTCCTACGGACTAAACCCTCCGGTTTATATAGACATCAGAGGGGGCCAGGGTTACACAGAGTCGGTTACAGAGAAGGAGATCTACATATCTGAATTGCCAAGCTTGCCTTCCACGCAAAGGAGAGTTCCATCCGGACACGGGACGAAGTCTTCAATCTTGTATCTTCATAGTCCAACAGTCCGGCCAAAGTATATAGTCTGGCTGTCCGAGGACCCCCTAATCCAGGACTCCCTCAGCGACCAACTCTCAATAGCTTCAATCTTGGCTTTATCAACTTCAATTCCCTGTGGAGTAACAACATAGCCAAGAAAATAAGCTCGGTCGGTGCAAAAGGTGCACTTCCCAAGGTTACCAAACAAACATGCATCACGTAAAGCAATAAAAACATCACGTAAATGTTCCAAATGTTCCTCCAAAGATCTGCTATAAATCAGTATATCATCAAAATAGACTACCACAAATCATCCAACGAAAGCACGTAAAACTTCGTTCATTAATCTCATGAAAGTACTAGGTGCATTAGTTAACCCAAAAGGCATGACTAACTACTCATATAATCCAAACTTAGTCTTAAATGTTGTTTTCCATTCATCCCCCAATTTCATACGAATTTGATGGTATCCACTATGCAAATCAACTTTGGAGAATATTGTAGAGCCACTCAATTCATCAAGCATATCATCTATCCTAGGAAGAGGATGATGATAACGAATAGTAATATTATTAATGCCTCTACAATCAACACACATACGCAATGTACCATCCTTTTTTGGCACTAGAATAATAGGAACAGCACAAGGACTAAGGTATTCACGTATATAACCTTTGTTGAGAAGCTCCTGTACTTGACGCATAATCTCCTTCGTCTCCTCTGGATTGGTACGGTATGGCGCACGATTTGGCAGTGAAGCACTGGGAATTAAGTCAATCTAATGCTCAATCCCTCGAATAGGCGGTAATCCCGGTGGCACGTCTTGTGGAAAGACGTCAGCGAACTCCTGTAAAATGTTAGTGACAGTAGGAGGCAAAAAGGAAGGCGCGTCATCGAATGAAAATAATGCTTCTTTGCACACAAAAGCATAGCAAACAGAATTGCTGAAATCTAGCTCATCAATATCAGATTTGGTGGCCAATAAACATGCATTTTCAATTTAATTTCAGAAGCAACACTAGATGGTTTATTATTAGGCTTCATTTGTTGCTCAAAATCTTTTGTCACAATCTGATTTTCACTCTTATTTTTCTCCTGTTTTGATTTATTAGCTCTATTAATATCATCTTTCAAAATGGAATCAGGAGTCATAGGAAGCAAAGTAATATACTTATCATTATGAACAAGAGTATACTGATCACTGTTTGGGATATCGCTTATCATTATCGTCTCGGTCGGCTGGAGATAAGAGATTAATCGGGAAACTGGATGATTAATTGATTTTATTGGTGAACTATTAATCAGTCAGTTCTTTTTACAAGTCATAGGTTTCAAGCACTGATAAGATAAAAATAGATACAATACTACAGAACACTACATCAATATATAATAATAGGCATAGCACACACCCTTTTTTGCATGTTCCAAAATTCAAATAGAGCAGCAATTCATAGTTTCATACTACAGCAGTGCATATGATAGTAAGTAAGACAACACTATAGCAGCACATGTACTATTTTTGCATGTCTCAAAGAGTGCATATATAATAAATATTACATGGCAGATACACTTAATAGTTGAAAGCAGTACAGTATAACAGTGCATATAATAGTCTTGCTACTTTGCAAGCAAATACAGAAGAAGGTCCAGAAAAGTTCAAAGTTCAAACAAGTTTAACAAGGTCATTAGAAAACATAAATAACATAGTTTCTTGCTACTTTGCTTTTGCTAGCAGTAGCACACAACCAAACGCCAATCAGCACATAGTCCTTCCTTTGCTCTCTGATTCTCACAACTCACAACCAAAAGTCCAAAACAAAGTACTAGGCTGCTAGCAAGCATAAGACATTTTCATTGGCATAGGATTCAAGGTTTCATACGGTCTTACTCACCATTGTCACTGGTTTTTTCTATCCCATTCCCAACCACATCATCATCAGACTCGAACTCTATCTCATCCTCATTGATAGGACCAATGTCATCTTCATCATTGGAAACAAACTCTTCCACTTCATGTAGTTCTCTCACCCTTTGACTTCTACGAGGCTCCATTGCATTGTCATATTCAGTTTCCCCCATCTCATCTTCAATTAAGCATCTTCACATATCCAATCTTGGGCTGTGGAAGCATCTACACCAAGGAGGACATCACAAGATGATGAGTACTTCTTTCACTTGTGTAGCATTCTTCCATTGAATTGAATATAAACTAGATCATCCCTACGACGCACATCTAGTTTATTTCTCCTCTTTGCATCTACCTAAAAATTGCAAAGTGAAGCTTAGAGATTCACATCTTGTCAAAAACAAAGTAAGGATCAGATTTGAGTATTTGCAAGTTGAGAATGACTTGTTCAAAAACTCTCCAATTTGTTTCACATCCGGGTGAACTTGTGGTGAAGTTGAGTATCCTCAAAGCCACGTGCATCAAGGTAGGAGTTTGTAGTCCATAAGTTGCCCACCACTCCCTTCCTTCATAGAAAATTGAACTTATAATGCACCAGCCCAAAACTTCTAGAGATGCAATATGGCAAAATTATCATTGAGAACAAGCTTACCGGCATTGTAATTTTGATTGGTAATGGCTCTTGTGGCAGCCACCTTCCCAAACATGCCTTCCTTCTTCTTAAACTTGGGCAAGTCTATGTTAAGTGCTTTATCCTGCTTGTCATAATCACCATGATAAAATTGTTCAATAGCCTCCATCAACCCGGACATGACTTCTACATCAGTAAAGATGCTTGCGGTAGCATAGCTATAATAAGGATTCAAGGCATATGCTGCCATGTGCAATATGGTATCTAGCCTCCCATTCATTTTTCTCTCCATGGCTGTTGTGATCACCTTGTAACCCTTCTCCGAACTTTCAATCGCAAGCATTATTGCCTTTTTTGTTTCTATTATTTGTCCATACATAGAGGCCACGGAATGCCCATCACTATCAGCCAACCGAAGTAACTTCACCAAAGGCTCGTAAACCTTGCGTTCCAACATAAAACATAGAAAAGAACAACATTAGTATTTAACTATTGTGGCATGATGAGACACGATGAAACAAGACAGAATTTGTGGTTCATCTAACCATACCTTGATGCAAAGAGACACATTTTTCCAAAATGCCCTACTCATTATTGTCGCATGAGCCACCTTCCCTTTCTTTGTTCTTGTGTGTTTGCAATCTTCCCAAGTGGGACTACAACACATATCTGTTAGTTGCTTCCTCTTAGCAGCAAGACTTTGCAAGGTGAGAAATGCCAAAGCAAATCTAGTTACTCCCGGCCTAACAATGTCTCTCTTTTTTGTATGATGCCTCATCAATGCCAAGGTCGCATGATGTGCATAAAGGAAACATGTCATCTCCTTGGCTTTGGTTATTGCAGGAGCAAACTGCTTCAACTTCCCAATTGCTTCTACCATCAAGTTGATTATGTGAGTTGCACATGAGGTCCAAACTATCTTGGGCCTTTTACTTTTCAACATCGCCTTTGCTCCCATATTGTTTGATGCATTATCCGTGACTATTTGCACAACATTTTCAGCCCCTACAAAACATCATTGCAAAACACAATAATCAAAACATAACATTCAACACACAAGCACATGATGAAAATTTGAAAAACAATGAATGAGAGCAAATTAAAAAGTTCAGATTAGTACCAATTTTCTCAATGCACAAATCCACATAATTGAAGATGTATAGACTTGTGTGTGCAAAGGCCGATGCCTGCTTTGATCCAAGAAAGGTTGTCCCCAACTTGCAATGCACACACAAGTTCATGATGCTTCTCCTTTTCTTGTCTGTCCAAGCATCGGTCATGATTGAGCACCCGGTATCCGCCCTCTCAACATCATGTGGCTTCAACAAATCCCTAGTCTTTTCCACCTCTTGCAACAACATATTCTCTCGAATCATAATTGTGAAGGTTCCTTCCAATTAGGACCATAACGACCAAGAGCCTCACAAATTTGTTTGATGTCATCATCATTTATAGCATTAAAGGTTACATTCTTCTTGCACAGCCATCTAGCCAAATATTGCCCTACTCGGTAGCTTCTCTCCTTATCAACACTATCATTAATATTCCGCTGAAATTTCATCATATTCAACAGGATCGAAGGGTCGATTCATTGAGCTCTTCTTGATCATCCTCATTTTCATGGGCCTCTATGGTCACCAAAGCTCTTACTTCTTCCTCTTGTTTTTGCTTTTCCTTCTTCCTCTTCTTTGGTGCCTCATGTACAGCCTTACATCCAGCTTTCTGATCTGGTGTGGCTTGCAAACAACTTGTTACTGTCCCTTTAATTCCAGCTATGTGTTGCTTCATCCTAGTAACCCATCCTAACATCTCTTTTCCACAAAGAATGCACTTGACTCTTTGTAGATCATTTGGATCAATCAGCACAGCAAATTCTCAAGCCATGTCATCTGAGTTTCTCTTACGTTTGGAACTTCAAACCTCTGAAGTACCAGAAGCAAACATCTACAAACATCACAAGGGCAGCAACATTTATTACTTTATTAGCAGCACTACACAACAAGCTCTACACATCTACAATACCAAATTATCAAAGAATTGCAGCATCTATTCATCTATAGCGACTTAAATCAAAGGGCAGCAACAACATGTATTAGACATTTAGACTTAAATCAAAGGGCAGGAGCAGCATCATCTTTTCTACTGATCTACATTAGCTTCTACACATCTACACATCAACATATAAATTTATCTTGCACAAATAAAACTAAAAAACAGTAAAAAGAAAGAAAAAATGCCCTGCTGCTATGATGCATGAGAGAGTCCAGTCTTGCAATTTGCATTACACTGGAAGGAGCAGAGTTGGTCTGCTTGCTGCCGGAGGAGGGAGTGGCAGAGATGGTGCAGGAAGTGGTGGCGGCGGCGAGATGCTCCTGGAGGGACGGGAGTCAAGGAAGGGTTCACGGGAGTAAGGGAGGACGTGGTGGCGGCTGTGAGATGCTCCGTCCGTCGGGCGTGCTCCTGTAGGAAGGGCGTGCTCCGGCCGTCGGGCTCCTGGAGGAACGGCGAAAGAGGTGGCGGCGGCGAGACGCCCCGGCTGCCGGGCGTCGGGATCCTGGTGACGCTCTCCTGCTGCTGCTTGCTAGTTGTGGGAAGATGGAGAGGGCGCAGGTGACTGGGGTGTTGGGAAAGAGGAGGAGTGGAGGAGGAGATCCAGAGGACGGGCAGCAACAGCAGTGCTAGCTCCGGCCTCCGGAGCCAAGCAGGGTGGCGGCGGCAGTGTGGATCAGGAAGGTGGAGGCGGCAGTATGGATGGGGAACATGGCGGCGGTTTGGACAGGAAACCCTATCAAGTGGCCAAGTTTTGTGGTTTGCGGGGGATGGGAGGCCCATTTTGAGGTTTCTGTACAGAGGGGCCCATACCGATTAATCGGAATACTTGCGATAAATCGGTTGTCAGGCCGATAAATTGGCCCAACAGATTAATGTCGACGATATGGCCTTATCTTAGCGGCCACACCCCGAGTAGAGATTAATCGGCCGATTAATCGGCGAATCGGCCGATTTCTTGAATAGTGTTACTGATTGTTTCTACCATGGTGTACAGAATTTTTATCAAATTGACATGGTCTAACAAGTAATAAGGAACATGCTTGCATGGGTACCACATCACAATCAACATAATCAGCATATGTAGAGATACTAAAATGCACACGAACAACATGCATTACCTTAACCTTGCCACTGTTATTGAACCATTGGATATAGTAAGGATGTGGATGTTGTCTTGTGGCGAGAGATAACTTCTCCACCATCTCCATGCTAGCTAAGTTGTTACAGCTCCCTCCATCAATGATGACGCGAACAGAATGTTACTTCACAACTCCCTTTGTATGGAACAAATTATACCTGTGATTTTGCTCAGCTTGTGTGACCTGCACACTCAAAACACGTTGACCAACTAAACATTCATACCTGTCAGCATCTTCAGGAGCCATGTATTGCGTCTCATGTTCAGAATCATCTCCACCATGTTCTTCACGTGTAATAAGATCCAGAGTCTCCTTATCATAGTCACTAGCGGACTCATACCGACCATCCTCAGTAGCGATCATCACACGCTGAGATTTGCATTCTCTCGCATAATGACCTCTTCCCTTACAACGATGACAAATAATATCACTTGTGTGCCCTGTTGATGCCATGGAAGAAGAAGAGCTCTATGCAGGCCCGGCAGGTGCGCTCTTGGCAGATAGTGGTGGTTGTGCCTGCTTTCTTGTATCACGGCTGGAGGTGGCACCTCATGGAGGTGCTGGTGCAGTGGAAGTAGAAGATGCACGCGGTGTCCATGATGAAGGTTGACCTGCAGAAAAGTTAGTTCACGCCAATGCTTGTCGATCCTGCACTTCACGTTCAGCTTTACAAGCAAGATGGAATAAATGAGTGATATTAGTATACTCCTTATACTCTAGAATGGTCTGAATCTCTCTATTTAATCCACCCATAAAACCTGCAAGCATAGTTTCATTCTCCTCAACAATACCACATCTAATCATGCCAGTTTGTAATTCCTGATAATATTCTTCTACAGAATTTTTCCCTTGTCTCAAACGCTGCAGTTTTTGAAGTAATTCACGTTGATAATATGGTGGAACCCAACGAGTATGCATAGAATTTTCAAAGCAGCCCAAGTAGTTGGAATAGGATATAATCTACAATTTTCAGACCACCTTACACATGCAAAACTAGTGAAAGCACAAACATCAGCAGCAACCCGTCTCTCCTCGGGATATTGTAAACATGAAAAACGTTGTTCAGTTTCTAACTACCAAGTAAGATATATATCAGGAACATATCTACCCTCAAATGGTGGAATATTCAATGTCAGTTTAGGAACATGGTCATGATCTCATACCTAAGGTGGTGGTGCAGGCCTACCATTGCGATTATTTGCATGTGGACGACCTGGTGCTGGTGCTGGTTGTTGCACGTAGTTCTGATTTTGATCAACCTCATCCTCATAATCGCTCGCATAATCGTCATCCTCCTCGGTACCAGTAGCTGGAGCCACAGAAGCATCAACAGTAGGTGCAGCGGCACCAGAATTTTGACCAAGCTCAAGGGGAACGCGTTGTGCTCGTCCCACTTGATTTGGAAGGCTGCATTGTAGTTGATGTTGGTGTTGTTGTTGCAGAGGTACGACAGGTGCAGCCGGCGGTGGTTGTGGAAGATGCGCGAGCAATTCATTAAACTTGTTATCGAGCTTTGTTTCGAAACGTCATCTCAATGCCATCTATCTTCTCCATGGCCTCTTCAAATCTGTTTAGCACATCTTACACCTGTCCACTCATCATTTGCTGAAATTTATCATGTAACTGTTTGTTCGTCATGTTCTCCCAATCAGTCTCATCAGCTTGTGCTCCTGCCATGGTTAGTAGCAATAGAAACACAAAAGAATATGATCCTACAGACTACTAGGAAGCGGTGGTGGTGGTGGTATGTCACAAATCCTTCAAGCGAATCTCAAATTCTTACCAGTTCTTACCCAGCAGCAGGTGGTGATCGGCAACCGTTGTAGTCAAAACTCTCAAAGATTGGATAGAGCGATTACCAGGGAGAATCAAACGCACAAGATAGATGTATGTGGAGCTGGGAAGGCTTATAATATGGTAGCAAAAAGGGTCATCAATAATCAATTCAGAGATGCAAAGTTGAATAAACGCTCAACGACGATACTGTGATGGTCCTAGGCTAGACCGTGCTAGAGACGCGAGCCTAGAACACTAACAAAATCACGGCGCGGCACGTAATCATGGGAGGAGCACACTGTGAATTTTTTTCGCTCTGTTTTTTGCGCTCCTCTTTTTTTTGCGAAAATTCAATCTAATGGTGAGTGTGTCAAAACTCTTCTCAAGTCAAGGTAACAGGATAGGCACGAAATTTTTTGGCTATTTTTTCGAAAATTAGGGCAGCGACGACGAAAAAATGCGACAAAAAATCACTATGATGGCGAGTGTCTCAAAACGCTCCTTGGAACCTAAAAATAGGATAGGGAAAAATATTTTCGGTCGCCGAAATTTTGGCCTAAAAACTGCCCGGTGGTCTCCAGACTTTTTTTTCCTCTGAAACCTACTCAGGCGAGGAAAACACGAATCGGAAAATAGATGGATCTCGAAAACAAACCTAATATGAAAAGAATTCGGATTGGTGGTGGATATACGGCAGTATATGGCAGCGGTGGTAGGATATGGCAGTGGTGGTGGTATATGGCAGTGGTGGTAGGATATGGCAGCGGTGGTAGGATATGGCAGCGGTGGTGGTATATGGCAGCAGTGATGAAGATGGTGCGGCGGCGGTGTGACAAACTGTGACAGAACTCGAAACTCTAAAGGACTAGACGCTAAGACCAGCAACTAGACACGACGATGCAACCGCAAATTCAACAATGCAAAAACCCTAAAAATATTATGCAAAGGCTCGGATTGGTTCAGATATGATGAACTAAACCTAATTTTTTTGTAGCTTTTTCGTGGACTGTAGGTATGATAACAGACTCGATCTAAACTACGAAAAGCAGTAAAATCTCACTGAGCAACCTGGAAATCTGATACCACTTGATAGAGGCAAAGGTGTCCCGTCTTTCGATGAGAAGGTGGCTATCCTTTTGGTGGAAGTCGACTTTGACGATCTGACTACGAACGTGCGAGGACGTTGCGCCATAGCAATCGCTAAACCAACTCCAAGAGGTTATTGACCACGCCGGAGCATGATCAACCGGACCACGAAGGTCTATTTCCTGCAAGCAAACAAAGAACAAGCAAGAAACTAAGATTGCAATCTGGATATTGCGAATAACATAGGAAATCTTTATTAATGAAGGTGGGGTTCTGTGACGCCTTTGTCTGGTCGTTGAACACAAACGAAGTATGCGAAGTTGCAGCTATGGCGAACTTTTAATCTAAACAAAACCCAAAGTCTAAACGGTGCCCTAAGGGCTATATATATGGAGGAAGAGGGGGGAATTTCGTGGACCTTGGTGGAGGGGTCCGAAACCAACCCTATCTCTTGTTTCCCCACACATACGGACTCTAAAAATAGCCTATACATATGTATTTCGAAATTACATGGGTCTGGCCCAATAATAAGGTGATGCAGCACCTAGAATAGCCTCTGGATGAAATTTATGAAGTGTCATCTTGTATGTTTCATCCAAGGCTTCATGCACTCATTATGGTGGCTTCAAAGTCCTGAAATCATCACTTGTAACTCGGTTCTTGTTCCCCTTGCGCATGCCATCATCTCCATGCCTGGTCTTGCTCCAGTGTTCTTCCCTCTTATCCATGCCAGGCCCTTCATTTGTGAGCAAAACAAATGTATCCAATTTAGGCAGCATCATATTCTCATGAACATTAGAATCATTACCAAGAAACGAAAGTACCTGATAATTTAATTGGCGTGCACGAGCTCTAGTAATTGGTCCTCTATATGTAGCAGTAGGGGTTGTAGGTGTAACAATGGTATTGATGTCCTCATCAATGTGCATTGGCCCAAGGACTTAAGTGGGAAGACCATCTGCCTTACGCTGAGTTTTCCTACAACAACAGTTTCTAGACCAGTTTGAAGATGTCACCCTATGAAGTTCTGTATGGCCGTAAGTGCCACACTCCCCTAAATTGCTCTCAAACCGGAGACAGCCGTATTTTCGAGACTGATCTAATGATGGGAGCAAGTCAAGGAGATCCGAGATAGACTGTAGTTGGCCAAGTCACGACAGAAGAGTTACTATGATGCAAAACACCGACATGTCAGTTTCAAACCCGGAGAACACGTGTATCTCCGAGTCACCCCTATGAAAGGAGTTAAGAGGTTCAGACCCGAGGCAAGTTGGCATCCAGATATATTGGCCCATTCCCAGTCATGACCAGAGGTGGAACAGTTGCTTATCAGTTGGAATTGCACCAGAACTGTCAGAGGTACACAATGTGTTTCATGTCTCACAGCTAAGAAGATGTATCTCGCCACTAGGGAAAAGGACTGATATGGCAGAGATAGAACTAGCTGAGGATATGACATATGAGGAAAGACCAGTCAGAATATTGGATGAGAAAGAGTCACTCGCAGTAAAGTAATCAGGTTTTTCAAGGTTCAATGGGAGCACCATACCGAGGAAGAGGCAACCTAGGAAAGAGAGGAATTTTAAAGGACTGCTTACCCAGAATTATTTTCCCAAGCAACCGAATCTTGAGGGCGAGATTCATCCTAAGTGGGGGAGGTTTGTGACAGCCTGGTTTTTGCCTTCTCTCTTTTTCCAGACTTGATTTGCCTTTGCCTTGGATTTAAGTTTTTGGAATCAATTCAAATGGACTTGTCACTTGGGCATGCCCTTGACTTTCACCCAAATGACCCATCTGCCTCTCATTAAACCTCATTTCTCCCAAAAACCCTAGAACGACACACTGAATATTTTCATAAAGGAAAAATATTCATTTTCCTTTTGAAAACTCATTTCAGAAACTAGTGCTCCAAAGCAACCCCAATTTTTATTGCTCCAAAAATCTTGAGATAATTCCTGAATTTTCTTTGAACCTTGGCCCACCTCCCTGAGCAACAATATTGCATGAATATTTGTAATATTTTTGCTACAAAAAAATCATTTCTCTTCTGGCCCAAAAATGCACTTTGTACAGCAAGTGTATTTTTCCTTGATCTTTCGGAGTCGATCTTTCTTAAGCCTAGTTACCCTCCTAAGTAACCCTTAACCCCAGGAGATCAGCCCTAATGGCCTTCTAGAAGACCTCCAAACTTGGCGACCAAGTTTCTGTCCAAAAACTTGCTAGCAAGCAAGAGTCACATCTAGTCGGCCTGGCTTCGAGTCTTCACCTTTCCTAGACTAAACACAGCGTGGACTTTAGCCCACACAAGGTTTGGCCGCGCGTGGGCGTCGTTTTAACCATGCCAAGGTGGTGACCGCGTGTGGACACGGGGCCTGGCGTGTGTTCGATGCGCTCTGCGTCGCGTCAGGGCCTCTGTTCGGCGCGTGGTCAAGCCAGAGCTCGCCGACGACTGCCGCGCTGCGCCACCATCTTTGTCTCCACCCTTGACCCCTCCCTGGCACTCGTTGACGCTGGAGGCGCCGCAGCAAGCACGGGCGCGTGGCGGCCAAAAGCCACAGTGCACCCGTGCCCCTGTCTTCTTCTTCCCCTCCTCCCTGTGCTCGTCCGCGAGCGTGGACAGCCTCCGCGTGATCGCTGAGCCTCCCAACCCCTCACTGACGCCCCTCGTCGCCTCTCGTCGGCTTCCAGAGAGCTTGGACAGCGACACGTTGCCCCCTTCCCCCTCTGGCTATAAATTGAGCCCTCCTCTCCGTCCTGAAGCCACACACCACACCACCCAACCTCCACGAACACGCAACACAGCCGCAGCCCGGCCGGGCAGGCCTCTGGCCGCCATGCCCGACCTGATCTTGTCGGCCACCCCCGCAGCCTAGCCACCCCGTCCCCGAGCTCTTGGACCCAACCAACCACTCAGGCTCGTCCCTGGAGATCCACTGGTGACGCCTGGAAGCTATAGTGCCCCTGGAACCGCCCCTCGCCGTCGCCGCCGCTTGCGAGGTTGATTGCGAGCAGCTCCGGCCATCTCTCGACGTGCCACGGGTATAGGCAGGTGCGTCGTAGCCCTCTCTTCAATCCTATCCCTCTAGTTTTGCCCAAGGACCCCTCCTTGTCGGCGTGAGCTCCAGCGAAGCGCCGCCGCACTCTGTTTCTCTCACCCTCTTGTCTCTCCTGAATGGTGGGGCCCAGTGTCAGCCTCTCCACTTGCACCCAAAGCGGTACGAGTGGAGGCGTCTTCTGGCTTTACGCCATCGACGTCCCCCCCCCCCCCCAGGTTTTCTGTTATTTCAAATATATTCAAATATTTTGACCAGAACTTTGACCAATGATATCTCCTAGCCTATAAGTCCAAATGAGTTGATTCTTTTTGCATTGTGTTTGTGTCAGAAAGCTCTAGCAGCACACCAAAGTGTGAATTTTTCCTTGCTGCCTAGAATTTCTGGTGATTTTCAGAGTGGTTCTTGATATTTTGTTTTGTGGTTTTTAAATATTTTCAAAGGGAGAGACTTGTCTTGAAGCTATCCAGGAGGAGTGTGAATCTCCTTTGCACTAAGGCAAGCCACAATAACATTTGGATGGTGCCATTGCAATATCTATGATTTTCCTACTTAAATATGAGCTATTTTCATGCATTTAAATTAGTTAAATAATTATGGTTTAATGCTTAGTTACTTTGTCATGCTCGGTATGCTTGTCTTAGTTACTGGAAGATTGCATGAACTAGTTTAATCAAGTAGAGTAAAGTTTTTGTTTAATGAAAGTGCTTTGATAAGTAATGGTAGTTCATTTTTGATAATTGGAGTTTCATATAAATGATAAGTTAATCAAAATGATGCATGATAATAACCAGTGTAGAAAAATCAGTAAGGTTTATTGATGAGTAGTGCAAGAAAGTTATTTTGATAATGTTGATCCATTCTTATGAGTTGCATGTTGTGCATATCGAATAGTTGCATGATCATGGCATCGTATGATTTGGAGTGAGTTTATTTTCAAGTTAAACTTGGTAATAATCCAACTTGAATATAACGTTGATCAAGTCATGGTGCCACTGAATCGGGTTTTCTCAGTGCAACCACATTTACCTTATGGGGGGTCTTGATTCGGTCCTTTGTCGTGCCTCTTGCCGGTGCCTCCAATGAGGGAAGGTCATGGGCGTGCGGTACCCTGGATCGGTAACCAGACATAACCTTATGTGCCCGTTTGTTTTTATGGTACCTTGTCCCCGTTTGGGACCGTTTTGCCACGACGGTGGCCGAAGATGCCTTTGGTAGGCATGGGGCCACCCATGACTTAGCCCTGAGAGGGAGTTGGCCAGAGTGGCCGGAAGAGTGTCATGGCAAGGGAAGGGTTTTGTCAGAGCGCCGTTGGTCCACCCGAATGGGAGTGCGAGGCCATGGGTTCTGTTGTGTGAGTAAAGTGTGCTACCTCTCCAGAGTGTATTTAATCTATCGATAGTCGCGTCCTCGGTTATGGACACAACTCGGTAGTAGTTCACACCATGGAAAACAATTATATTAATCTTGCACACTAAGTATTTATTGTTGGCACTGGTTTTATGATGATTTGTGGATCATGTGATGATCATAAGTGGTTGGCTTCAGTTGTGATCTGGGTATGATCACCATTCGGTTACGAGGTAACCCGTCTGGTAAGCGAGTCCGAGGGACTCGGTGCACATGTTGGTTTCACCGCATCAGTAGTATTACTTGCATTGCATTAACCTGATTAATTGTCATGATATTGTTTGGCATTGTGCTTATGTTTGTTGTGAGCTTGCAAGTACATTTAATGTACTGACCTGGCATGTCATGCCAGCTTTCAGGCTAGTCATATCGGATCAGAGAGCTTCCCGCGTCTAGAATCGTGTCCAAGTTGGTGTCCCTATGCTATGGAGTTCCAATTCGTCGATATTCCGCTGCCGTGTAGTCTATGTGATCGAGGCCCTTCATGTTCATTAAATAATGTACATACTGTTCAGCTGCACCGTGTGTGCTCTTGGCCTCTTATCTCGATGTAATATCAGACTTATGTTTCTGCTAGCATCAATAAAGCGGTTGTTTCTGTACCATGTTGTTGTGTGTTGCCAAAAGACTTGTTCTCTGGGCTGGCAATGCAAGGTAAACCGGTTGCTCTGAGCCGGGGTGCCACAAAAGAACCACCAGCAGTTCATCAATCCAGCGCCTGCCCCATTTTTGCAACTTATCAAAAGTTCTCATCGTGAGCTCGAGAAGCACTTCAGCATTCATCCTATCAGCTTACCCATTGCTCCGTGGATGAGCAACGGAGGTGAAGGAGACCTTGCTTCCAAGGCTTTGGATATACTACATAAAGGTGCGGCTTGTGAACTGGGTGCCGTTATCGGTATTCACTCTGTTTGGTACTCCAAAGAGGCACACCAATCCTTTCAAGAACTTGACAACCGATTGTGCAGTCACCTTCCTCACTGGCTCCACCTCAGGCCACTTTGTAAACTTGTCGATTGCTACGTACAAGATTTGAAAGCCCCCAGCAGCACGGGGGAAGGTGCCCATTATATCGAGCCCCCAGACTGAGAATGGCCAGGATAAAGGGATCGTCTAGAGAGCTTGAGCTGGTTGATGAATGTTTTTGGACTGGAACTGGCAAGCTTCACACTTGGTGACTAGTTCAGTTGCATCCTGGAGGGCTGTAGGCAAATAGAAACCATGCTGGAAGGCTTTTCCGACTAGGGCTCTTGATCCAATGTGAGAGCCACACACACCCCTGTGTATCTCTGCCAACAGCTTCAGCCCTTCTTCTCTGCAAGTGCACTTCAATTTCACACTATTTGGCCTCTTTCTGTACAGTGTGTTGTCGACAAACCAGTACATATTGGACCGTCGGGCTACATTTTCAGCTTCTTCTTGCCCATCGGGAAGCTCTTCTATTTGAAGGAAATGGACTATGTGTTGCGCCCAAGTTGGAGCATGTGGCTCGACAACAAGGACTAAAGGCACCTCCTCGTTCGTGGGAGTGCTCATCTCGACCCCAAGAACATGTGGTTCTGCAGGAGGGGGTTGGTCACCAACCGAAGCGAGGTTACTCCCGGCAGCCTCTCTACCAGCAGTTTTGGGAAGTCCTATCGTGAAATGCTTGTCGGGGTTTAACTTTCCCCTTTTTCTGGCCATCGTTGAAGGGGACACTGACGGCTGAGTTAGATGGAGGACAAAAGTCCCTAGTTCCATGAGGAGCTTTTGTGCAGCGCAATTTGACAAGTGATCAACGGTGCTATTTTCCACACGTGGCACATGCTCTGCTTGTAATCCATCAAAGTGCTCTTCCAGCTTTCTCACCTCCTCCACATATGCCTCCATCAATGGACTCTGATAATCTTTGTTGACTTGCCTCACCACGAGTTGAGAATCTCCACGGATAATTAGTTTCTTGATACCCAACTCCACTGCAATTCTGAGTCCGACAAGGAGCCCCTCATACTCAGCAATGTTGTTGGTGGACTTCTCCCAAGGACAGTGCATTTGAACCACATATTTGAGATGCTCTCCGGTGGGTGCGGCAAGAAGCACGCCGGCTCCGGCGCCCTGCAGCGGGAATGCACAATCAAAATACATGATCCACTCCTGAGGCGCCTCTTTGCTGGGGAGAACTGTCTCTGGTACTTCTTCATCGGGAGTGGGCGTCCATTCTGCAATGAACTCCGCCAATACCCTGCTCTGAATAGTTGAGGTGCTCTCATACTTTAAGCCAAAACTTGACAGCTCTAGTGCCCACTCGACTATTGTGCCTGTGGAAACGGGGTTCCTCAATATGCGCTGTAGTGGGAAACGGGTAACAGTTGTGATCTCGTGGGCTAGCAAGTAGTGGCGCGGCTTCCCCGAGGCCATGATAAGGCTGAAGATCAGCTTTTGTACTCCAGAGTACCTCGACCTAGCCCACAGGGAGCTAACAAGGTACACTGGCCGCTACACCACTTTCTTGCTTAGCCCAGTCTTGGGATTGCCTTCGTTGATTTGCCTCGCCTCCCCTTGGTTTGTGTCAAGTCCTGCCGTGGGTGCTTTGCAGCTGCTTCCTCATCCACTTCTCGCTGTGCCACCAGCGCTGCACTAACCACTTGATTCGTTGCAGCTAAGTATAGCAACAATGGCTCTTGCGGTTTAGGCACAATAAGGTGGGAGTAGTGGAAAGGTAAGTTTTCAACTCTTGCAGCGCTGCTTCTGCTTCTGGGGTCCACTTCGTCGGGCCAGCCTTTTTCAAGATTTTGAAAAAAGGCAAGGCGCGTTCGGCACACTTGGAGATGAACCTACTCAGTGCGGCAATGCATCCAGCCAAATGCCTTATGTCCTTGATAGTCTTGGATGCTTGTATTTGCTCAATTGCTTTGATCTTGTCGGGATTGGCCTCTATTCCCCATTGGGACACAAAGAAACCAAGGAGCTTGCCGGATGGGAAACCGAACACACATTTCTCGTGGTTTAGCTTCAAATTGATCTTGCGCACGTTTGCAAAGGTCTCTTCCAGGTCTTGAATGAGTATTGATCTATCCCTGGTCTTGACCATTATATCATCCATATAAGCTTCCACGTTTCTGTGCAGCTGGGGTTCGAACCAATCTACAATGCTGTCGCAAAAGTGGATCCGGCGCTCTTTAACCCGACAGGCATACTTACAAAGCAGTACGCGCCACATGGAGTTATGAACGTGGCCTTCTCTTCATCATCCTTGGCCATGAAAATCTGATGGTACCCGGAGTACGCATCTAAGTAGGAAAGCAAATCACACCCAGAAGTGGAATCAACAATTTGATCAATGCACGGCAGGGAGAAAGGATCATTTGGACATGCTTTGTGCAAGTCGGTGAAATCAATGTAGAGCCTCCATTTCCCATTTGCCTTGTGCACTACCATTGGGTTTGCTAACCAAGTTGGATGCAGCACCCCTCTGACCAAACCAACTGCTTCAAGTTTCTTGATCTCCTCGGCAATGAACGGCTGATGTTCTAAGGCGTGCTTTCTGACCTTCTGCTTGACGGGCCGAGCATGAGGGCAGACAGCAAGGTGGTGCTCGATTACCTTTGTAGGAACACCGGGGATGTCAGATGGTTGCCAAGCAAATACATCGACATTCGCCCACAGGAAGGCAACGAGCGCACTTTCCTATTTGTCATCAAGGATGGTGCTGATGGTGAATGTACCGTTAATGCCATCCTACCTTGTCGGGACCCTTTTCATAGCAGGTGAAGCAACCTTGGGTGTTTTGCTAGTGGAACTCTCCGGCAGGTCGTCAACGAACTCAGCACACTCCGGAGAGGTGCGCTTCACGGAGTCCTTGTCGGCATCCCTGCTAGCCTTCTTCCCCTTCTTTGTTTCCTTGTCGGGAGCTGGGACATCTGTGGCCTCAGCTGCTACCGCATCCCTATACATCTTGTCCACACATATAATTGCATCTTTCTTATCTGAGGGAATGGAAATGATACCCATCGGCCCTGGAATCTTCAGGGTGTTGTAGGCATAATGGGATGCTGCCATGAATTTTGCCAGAGCTGGACGACCAAGAATTCCATTGTAAGGCAAAGGAAGTTCGATAACGTCCAACACGACTCACTCGGTGTCGTGGATTTGTCACGGCAGATGTCCTTGTGAAAGGACTTAGTCGTGGAGCCATCGCTACGGGTTAACTTGAAGGGGTTAAAGCGGACACAAAGACACAAGGGTTTATACTAGTTCGGCCCCTTCGATGAAGGTAAAAGCCTACGTCTAGTTGTGATGGAATTGATGTGGTCTCGATGACTAGGGAGCAACAAGCTTCGCCTAGGCCTCGAGTTGTAGTTGTCTGTCCTTGAACCGCTGTCGGGTCGTCCCCTTATATACACGGGTGACGCCCGTTGGTCCATAGAGTCCCAACCGATTCATACTCGTATCCCGGTTGGTATCTCTCTATTCCTAACTTACAATACAAGTTACATATCAAGCCGGTTTACGGCTACAGGTTCTAAACCGACTACAGGCCTTGGGCCTTCATCTGCTTAATCACCTTTATACTACTAACGAAGTTAACCCGACCCAGGTAGGCCGGTTCACGCCCAGTGGTAATATCCCCAACATTAGGCCCAGATTGATTTGAACTGGTTCATGTCAATCCTTCACAAAAATCTTTGTCTTCAACATCCTCTGGTAATTGGCAAACCGCCATGTCGTCATCATCTCTGGTTGCTGTAAACCGGCATGATGTCATCACGAAGTTTAGCATTTATGACGCCTTTTTTTATTAATGGATCTGCAATACCCAAAGCAGCAGCTCCACTTCCGAAATTTTTGGCTCCTGGATTCGCGCGCCTGACACACGTCTTTTGCCTTATAAATAGGATGGAAGGGTCATTTCCTTTCTCCCCCTCGTCCCCTTTCTCTTCGTCTTCCTCGCGTCGCCAGCCTCGGAGCTTCGCCGCCGCCGCTGACCTCTGCACCGTCTTGGGCCGCTGCATCAACCTGAACGCACCAGAGCATTGCGGTAGCTTTCCGCGTCTTCCTCGATTCTGGTAAGCCTTCTGTTCTTCTTAACATAGATCTGTTCTAGGGTTTCGTGTTCTTGCCGTGTTCATCACTTGTTCATGTTCATACCCAGACTCCTGGATAGATCTGTGAAACCCTGCTCTGATTAGCAGTAGCTTTTTAGCATCCGTCTATAGTTTCATGCTCAAGTCCATAGATCTCATCTACACACCTGCCCATTGATTCACTTCCGTTCTGCTTTAATCTTTCGAATATTTTCTGTTTTTCTGAACTTGCTTCAGATCCATTGCTGCAATAAGACCTTGTGAAACCTGTTTCCGCATACTTAGCCATCCGCAACCTCAATTGCTTTCAATGTTTAGATCCGGCGGTTTAACTTAATATAGAAAAAGTTAGTAAACCGGTATACACCGTTAGTCTCCTTGTTGAACCGCCAGAATTCTTTAGCCAGATTATGCCTCCTCATAGAAATCCGGTTTAAATGTACTGCCTCCGGTTTAACATTGTTCAGACCAGCACCTTCGTTTATCCAACATATTCTTGAACCGGAATCACCTATTTCTTGTAGATCTCACCATGGCCAAACAAGTATATGAGTGCAACTGGGTTCCTTCTCGCGTCACAGAAACTCAACTGGATAATTTAGTCTTGATCGGTGCTTTAGACAGCAAAGATACTATCCACTGGAGGGTTCCTGGTGATGAATGTCCTCCCACACCTCAAGAGGGAGAGGTTGTGATCTTTGCAGATCATTTAGCCCGGGGCTTCAAGCCGCCCGGTTCTAAATTTTACCGGGATGTGTTAGCCAATTTTCAGCTCCGCCCGCAAGATACTGGCCCCAATTCTGTTACCAACCTATGTCACTTCCAAGTGCTCTGTGAGGTATACCTTCAAGAGGAGCCCTCAGTTGAATTATTTAGAGACTGTTTCCACTTAAACCGCCGCACAGAATTCACTAATGGCCCCAATACCGAATTGGGCGGTATGGCAATTCAGAAAAGGAAAGAGATCACTTATCCCCACGCCAGACTACACAGCCACCCCAAGGAGTGGAATTCAACATGGTTCTACTGCAAAGATACCTCCCTTGATGATGAAAATCCTTTGCCTGGCTTTCGTCCGGAGCGGCTTAGCAACACACGTCCCTTCCCGCAAAGGTTAAGTGCCAAGGAGAGAAGTAAATATGCTCCGCAACTGTCCAAGCTCCGAGCCTTCATGGCCAACGGTTTAACAGGAATAGATCTTGCACGCTGTTGGATATCCTGGAGCATACTGCCTCTGAGCCAGCGCTCCGGTTTAATGTGTAAGTATACTGGTAGCGTCGATGACCCACTCCGACACACCAACATCCAGCTCTCAGATGATGAAGTCACAGAGGCTGTGAAGAAAATGTTGAACGAACCGGAGCACCTCTGCGCTCAAACCGGCCTGCTCCCTTTCAGTGCTATCAACAAACCGCCAGCTGTAAGATTTTGATTGCATTTTTTTACTGAACCTATTATTGCTGTTTCTGTCTAACATCAACTGCTGCTTACTCAGGGTGATAATCCGTTTTGGAGCAAGAAGCTTCCACAAGAAAAACCAGAGAAAACAGAACGGACAACCCGGCCAAAGACGAAGGTTGTCAAGAGGCCTGCTCAAAAGAGGAGAACCACCACTTCATCTGATCCGGTTGTTGATGATGATGTGGGTAATTCGAACCTGAGTAGAACTCGATTCACTAGGCTTACTTTTTACACGCCTTATTGATGATGATACTTGTGAGGACGACGCTGAAGCCAGTAATGCTGATGTCGCTGAGGTAACTATTCTCTCTTCCGATTCAGATCCTTTGCCTTTGCCAAAAATTCGCCAGGCAAACCGGAAAGTTAAATTTTCTCACCTCTTGATTACTCGGATCCCAAATTTCTTATGAAGACTCAGCAACATGAAGCTCGCCGCACAACCCGGCACAGCGGCCAGGTAGTTACCTCCGCCGGTTTAGCGAACAGTTTGGTTCGAAAACGCCGCTCAGAGGTCTCCGACCTTCTTATTAATTTCTATCCTAAAGCGGGTTTCATCCGTCAACCTCTTAATCCGTCTGACTCCGATTATCAGGTTACTTCTCATTCATCCTCTGGTGAAGCATCGGCCACTCAGCTGCCACCACTGAAAACGGTTCTTGGGTAAGCTAGGCTAAACATATGCTTCTGGTATACTGTGTTATAACTTATACTGTTCCTTGACTCCTTGTTTCTCTTTCAGGGCTAAACCCAAACCAAGCAAGAAAGCCCGTCTGGATAAAGCGGCCGAGGAAGATGTTGCCCCTGAACAGGATAAAGCACCAGATCTTGAAGCGTTCGTTTATGAAGATGTTCCCAGTGACCCTCCTTTGCAGGATGACGCTGTTACTAAGAAGAGGCCTATCAATACTTCAGTCCCTGTTGACCAGCCAACCAGCCCCGTCCGGATTGAAAAATCCCGCAGTCCTTCAAAACCTGCCGATAAACCGGTAGCACCAACGCAAACCGGCAAGTCCAAGGATGATGACGTTGTAATTACCGGCGTAGTCCGCTTTGAACCAGGAAATCCTGTCGCTTTAGCTAAGCATACTGTGAAAGAAGATTCTTCTGCCATGAACAAAGGCAAATGGGATGTTGATCTGGAAACGTTTGCTGCTCTGAGTGCCCAAGATCTTCATTCTGGTTACTTGAACCGGCTATATACTAGTCGTGACTGTGAAGCTGGTCTGGTAAAGATGATGAGAGATAAATTTGAGGTAACTTCCTTGTGCTTCTTCTTTCTTTAATTACTGCCACTCTATTAATCCTCCTAGCCCCCAAGGGCCGGTTTGTAACCTTCTTCAATCCGGGACTTTAATATAGTCCTCAATACTTTGAAATCCATCAATGTAGCCCCCAAGGGCCGGTTCAACGTAGCATAGTTAAACCGGGACTCCAAATCAGAACATAATCGAGCAAATAGCCATTAGCCCCCAAGTGCCAAGTTGAATACCTGTATTGAGTTTGGGACTTTGCTATTTAGTAACAGATGAAGATTGAAGATGCATTAGCCCCCAAGTATCAAGTGTATAACTTGTTATGTGGTTGGTACTTCAAATTCTTGTACCGTTTGTTTAAAACCAAGCACTGTCTTGGTGCAGGCTGAAGTGAGGATCAAAGAGGACCGGATTACTGATCTGCAGGAAACTTTGAAAACCCAACAAGCCGAAACCGACAAAGCAAGGGAGGAGTTAACCAGCGCTTTGAGCATCACGGAACAGCTGAAGGAGGGCTTCAAGAAGGAGCGGGCTGATTGGGCCACTGAGAAGGCCGCTTTAATAAAAAGAGCTGAAAACGCTGAAGCTGCCCTTAAACCGGTGGTAGATGAGCTGTCCGCCGTAAAGCGGCAAGTGCATGCCATGACCGCTGCTATCTTTGGTAAGTTCCTTTTGGTTTCTCTTGAAAACTTTGTTCGTCTTATAATAGATCCGGTTTGTGATCTTTCCTGTATTGTTGCAGGTACACGCATTGGTCACTTAGGGTCAGATGTTCGGAAGAAGTTGAAAGCTGCCTACACTTTAATTGAACAGCTGTATACCGGAGCGCAGCGGATCATCACCACTGCATCTCATAACAATCCGGCACCCACTTTGATCCAAGATACTCTGAAGAGGTTGTCAATGCTTCCTGCTCAATTGAAGAACTGAAAAAATCTGCTGCTCGAACCGGAGCCATTAATGCCTTGATCCGGGCAAAAGCATGGGTGCCGGATTTCGATCCTGTTGAAGCAGCTCAAGGCTATCCTAGCTTGAAGGAAGATGGCTCAGAGTTCAATGAAGATGATTTGAGGGCGATAAACCGTGCAGTACGCCCTCTGGCTTGTCAATTGGCTGAAGAGGCAGACTTGTCGCATTATCAAGCTCAGTACAATGATCAGAACAAACGAGTGGCTGCACCAATTCCTGAAGCGGAGAATCTGATTCCTCCAATCCGTAAGCATACTTACGCTCCTGATATTGAACCGTCTTCTCTGATCCATGAAGAGGCTGTATTTCAAGCTTTAATGGGAATCGACTGGACCACTGTTGATTTCCAGCCAATGGATAGAGATGAGGAAGCTGAAGCGGCGCGGGACGACCCACAACCATCAGACCGGGGCGATGAGCAGGCTTGAACCGGAAGCCGGTTTAAATAGCTGCTTTATTATGATCCGCCAGAACAACAATGACCTTATTTGGGCACCGCGTTGCCTTGTAATAGGATAGTCGATACTTCTGCCTTGAATATGCCTTCGTGCATAAGTACTGATGCTTTTGCTTGAAACCCTCAATTTATATTTCCTGCAATCAAAAAATCTTGAACTACGGTGGCGGTTATACCGCCAACCGGTTTATGACCTTTATATATATATCATCAATGTATTTAAGACATATAATCAAATATGTGATACAAAATACCTGCCATCGCTGGGCATGAAGTTGTCTTAGCCAGGCTTGAAACGGAGTATCTATAAACCGTTACCATCAAAGGGGAGAAAACAACTCCCATGTAAACCGTGCTGGGTCATTATGATCCCCCCTGCTACTCCATGATGTTAACAGGAAAGTTAAACCGGGCATATTTCTCTGGATTAAAAATGAACCGAATTCCGTCAGCTGGACCGGTAAAAAAGTGTTGTGGGTTTGAAGGAAACACAACAAAAATTGAAGAATAGTCATAAAAGAAATATGGAAGCAAAGGCAATGATAAAAAACCGTTTGCAAAAACATGCTTTACTGAGCTGATCAGATGGTGTTACCATGGTCGGACAGGACCAAGCCCCCAATAGGAGTGACAATGGTTCAAGTCAGCCAGGTCCCCAAATGAAACCGTGGCATTTATGCCGATCAAAAGGCGTGGCAATGGTTCGGGTTCGACCAGCCCCCAAGTGATTCTGTGGCCTTAGGCCGATCAAGAGGCGTGACTGGTTCAGACTTGACCATGTCGCCAAGTGATCTGGTGGCTTTCGCCTATCAAAAGGTGTCACATTGGTTCGGACACGACCAAGGCCCAAAGTGATATCACAAAGCTTTTTTTGAAAAGCAAATTTCAAGGGATAAACCGGAGGCTGCTTTAAAACAGAACAACTCCATGTAACCACACATGATATGAAAGGACAGAGACCCCGCTTTAGCTGAGGCTCCGGTTTTATTATATCAAAGATAGTATATACACTATCATAATATGTACATAGATAGAGCCAATGGCTCAGGTGTAGTAAGGCCGAAGATGAGCTATGTTCCACGGCCTGTTGGTCTCCTCCTCTGATGTGCGTGAGTCTTTATGCTCTCGAATATCAATCAGATAGTACGACCCATTATGCAGATTCTTGCTAACCACAAAAGGTCCCTCCCAAGGTGGAGATAACTTGTGCATATCCGTCTGGTCTTGGATGAGCCGAAGCACCAAATCTCCTTCTTGAAAAGCTCTGGTTCTAACCCGGCGACTGTGATAGCGACGGAGATCCTGTTGATAAATCGCCGAGCGGGCAGCTGCTGTGTCACGCTCCTCATCCAATAGGTCCAAAGCATCTTTCCGTGTTGTCTCATTGTCCGCTTCAACATAAGCTGCCACACGAGGCGAATCGTGCCGGATATCACTAGGGAGAACCGCCTCTACTCCGTAGACCATGAAAAACGGCATGTATCCTGTAGATCGGTTGGGCGTAGTATTGATACTCCATAACACAGACGGTAGCTCTTCAACCCAACAACCCAGTGTTCTTTGCAATGGAACCATAAGCCGGGGTTTGATGCCTCGCAAGATCTCTTAATTAGCTCGTTCTGCCTGCCCATTGGACTGGGGGTGAGCCACTGACGATACGTCAAGTCGGATGTGCTCACGCTCACAGAATTCCTTCATAGCGCCCTTGGACAAATTGGTACCATTGTTAGTAATGATACTGTGTGGAAAGCCAAACCGGAAAATCACCCTTTTAATGAACTGTACCGTTGTAGCTGCATCACACTTGCTAACAGGCTCCGCTTCAACCAACTTGGTAAATTTGTCAACTGCCACCAAAAGGTGGGTTTTCTTATCCTTGGACCTTTTAAAAGGTCCGGCCATATCTAGCCCCCATGTTGCAAACGGCCAAGTAATTGGAATCATCCTCAATTCTTGAGCGGGCACATGAGCACGCCTTGAAAATTTCTGACAACCATCACACCGTTTAACCAAGTCTTCCGCATCAGCATGAGCTGTCAACTAGTAAAACCCGTGACGAAACGCTTTAGCCACCAGAGACTTTGAACCGACGTGGTGACCACACTCCCCTTCATGGATTTCTCGTAAAATTTCACAGCCTTCCTCAGGAGAGACGCAGCGTTGAAACGCCCCTGATACACTGCAATGATGCAATTCGCCATTGATAATGGTCATAGACTTGGATCGCCGGACTATCTGCCTGGCTAGAGTCTCATCCTCTGGCAACTCTCCCCGGTTCATGTATGCAAGATAAGGAACTGTCCAATCTGGTATAATATGCAGGGCTGCCACCAATTGAGCCTCCGGATCAGGAATAGCCAAATCCGCTTCATCCAGGAGCTTGACTGACGGGTTGTGCAACACATCAAGAAAGACATTAGGCGGGACCGGTTTACGCTGAGAGCCCAACCGGCTTAAGGCATCCACCGCTTCATTTTTCCAACGATCCACGTGATCCACCTGATAACCCTTGAAGTGACCCGCAACAATATCCACCTCACGACGATATGCAGTCATAAGTGGGTCTTTAGAATCCCAAGTGCCCGACACCTGTTGAGCCACGAGGTCCGAGTCACCGAAGCACTTAACTCGACTTAGATTCATCTCTTTAGCCATCCGGAGACCATGGAGCAAAGCTTCATACTCAGCTGCATTATTAGTACAAGGGAACATTAAGCGGAGAACATAACAAAACTTATCACCTTGTGGGGAAGTTAATACGACTCCAGCCCCCGAGCCCTCCAATTGCCTGGATCCATCAAAATGAATAGTCCAATATGTGTGATCCGGCTTCTCCTCTGGTGCATGCAACTCAGTCCAATCATTGATGAAATCAACAAGTGCTTGAGACTTCACCGCCGTCCGAGGTACGTACTTCAATCCGTGTGGCCCAAGTTCTATAGCCCATTTGGCAATCCGGCCAGTCGCCTCCCGGTTCTGTATGATATCGCCCAAGGGAGCTGAACTGACCACTGTGATGGGGTGCCCTTGGAAATACTGCTTCAACTTCTGGCTTGCCATAAAAACTCCATATACCAGCTTCTGCCAATGCGGATACCTTTTCTTGGATTCAATAAGCACCTCGCTGATATAGTAAACCAGCCGCTTGCCCGCCTCCTTGCGTTCTACCACAATAGCCACGCTAACTGCGCGAGCATTGGCCGCTACGTATAGCAATAACGGCTCCTTGTCGACCGGAGCTGCAAGAACGGGCGGATTGGATAATTGCCGCTTCAAGTCCTCCAACGCTTCATCAGCAGCCGAACTCCAGATGAATTGATCTGTCTTTCTCAGCATCTGGTATAAAGGGATGGCCTTCTCTCCGAGGCGACTGACAAACCGGCTCAGCGCGGCAATCCGACCCGCCAAACGCTGAACATCGTTGATACACCTTGGTTTAGCCAGGGAGGTGATAGCCGTAATCTTCTCCGGATTAGCCTTGATTCCTCTGTTGGACACAAGAAAGCCCAGTAACTTGCCTGCCGGAACACCAAAGACACATTTGGCCGGGTTAAGCATCATCTTGTAAGCCCGCAAGTTGTCAAAGGTTTCCTTCAAATCATCAACCAGCGTCTCCTTCTGCCTTGACTTGACTACAATATCATCCACATAGGCATGCACATTACGGCCAATCTGTTTATGCAGGCAGTTCTGTACACACCGTTGATAAGTGGCTTGGGCGCTCTTGAGCCCAAAAGGCATAGATACATAGCAGAAGGCTCCAAAGGGAGTAATAAACGCCGTCTTCTCCTGGTCCTTAACCGCCATTTTGATCTGATGATACCCAGAATACGCATCCAAAAAACTCAAACGCTCACAACTTGCCGTGGCATCAATAATCTGGTCAATGCAGGGGAGGGCAAAAGGATCCTGGACAAGCCTTGTTAAGATCTGTGTAATCCACACACATACGCCAAGTGCCGTTTTTCTTAAGAACCAGCACCGGATTAGCAAGCCACTCTGGATGGAACACTTCAATGATAAAGCCAGCGGCTAAGAGCCTGGCCACTTCCTCTCCAATAGCTTTGCACCTTTCTTCATTAAACCGGCGGAGAAATTGCTTCACCGGTTTATACTTGGGATCAACATTAAGAGTGTGCTCAGCGAGTTCCCTTGGTACACCTGGCATGTCAGAAGGCTTCCATGCAAAAATGTCCCGATTCTCACGGATGAACTCGATGAGCGCGCTTTCCTATTTAGGGTCCAAGTTGGCACTGACAGTGAACTGCTTGGACGAATCGCCGGGCACGAAGTCAACAAGCTTGGTCTCAGCCGCTGATTTGAACTTCAGATCCGAATCATGCTCCATAGTTGGCTTCTTCAAAGGGGTCATGTCCGCCGGATCAACATTATCCCTATAATATTTCAAATCCTCCGTGGCACAAACCGACTCTGCATAGGCCGCATCACCTTCCTCACATTCCAAAGCAATCTTGCGGCTCCCATGAACCGTTATTGTCCCTTTTTGACCCGGCATCTTGAGCTGCAAATAGATATAACAAGGCCGTGCCATGAATTTGGCATAAGCCGGCGGCCCAAACAAGGCGTGATATGGGCTCCGGATCTTCACCACCTCAAAGGTTAGTGTTTCGGATCAGGAATCATGCTCATCCCCAAAAGCCACCTCCAGGGATATCTTACCAACAGGATATGCTGATTTGCCAGGCACCACACCATGGAACACCGTATTAGACGGTCTGAGACTTTTATCTGTGAGCCCCATGCGGCGGAATGTCTCATAGTACAGGATGTTAATACTGCTCCCTCCATCCATGAGCACCTTGGTGAATTTATAACCTCCCACCTAAGGGTCTACCACTAACGCCAACTAGCCAGGATTGTCAACCCGGGGTGGGTGATCCTCCCTGCTCCACACGATAGGCTGTTCCGACCAACGTAAGTAACGTGGTACGGCTGGTTCAACAGAGTTCACCGCTCGCTTGTGAAGTTTTCGGTCGCGCTTATCCAAACTGGTTGTGAAAATGTGATACTGCCCATTATTCAACTATTTTGGATGGCTCTGATAACACGACTACTTCTGCTGCTGCTGCTGGTTGTAACCTAGACTGCTCTGACTATTCTGGTTGTTATGACCGCCCTGATTGAAACCTGAACCGGAAGCTCCATCATGACTCGGCCCATGGAAACCGGACCCTGAGCCACCACCTGACCCATGGTCATACCGGAAGGCATTAGAGTTTTTAAATTCCTGCATAATGTAACAGTCCTTCCAAAGGTGGTTAGTCGGCGCCTCCTTCGTCCCGTGTTTTGGACAAGGCTGATTCAACAAATAGTTTAAGCGATCTGGGTTAGGATTCGGAGCTCCACTGCGATTCGCCGCTTTACCTCTGCGCCGCTGACCCTTGTCCTGCGCATTAGTGTTAGCCACAAAATCCATGCTGCCATCCGCTTTACGCTTGCCTCCATTCCCATGGCCCGCCGGTTTGTATTGATGCCCCTTCGAGTTGCTGTTCTTCTTTCCCTTCCCTGCTTCATCATCATCAGTCTCGGGATCCTTGGTACTATCAGAATCAGCATACTTCACTAAAGCGGCCATGAGAGTTCCCATGTCGTTACAGAACCGCTGCATGCGCCCCAACTTCAACTTTAGAGGCTTAAACCGGTAGTTGCCCTCCAGGGTTAAGATCGCAGAGTCAGCATTGATCCTGTCAGACGAGTGCAAAACTTCTGAAACGCGGCGTACCCAATGGGTTGTTGACTCTCCGTCCTCCTGAACACAAGCTGCCAAGTCTACTATGGACTTGGGCTGCTTACACGTATCTTTGAAATTCTGGATAAACCGGGTTCGCAACTGGGCCCATGAACTGATAGAATTAGGCGGCAGGCTCTTCAACCAAGTACGGGCCGTGCCTTCAAGCATCATGGTGAAGTACTTTGCACACGCGGCCTCATCCACATCCAGCATCTCCATGGCCATCTCATAACTCTCTACCCACGCTTCTGGAGATAAGTCAGCGGTGTAATTCGGCACCTTGCGCGGACCCTTGAAGTCTTTGGGTAGGCACACATTGCGTAAAGCGGGGACTAATCAGGGCACTCCCAAGCTAGATGCGACCCCTGGCCCGGCAGAAGTGGTAGGACCAACCGGCATAAGCTGACCCGCCTCATTCTGTGCTGCTAACTCGGCCTCCCTTCGCGCCCGGGCCCGGTCCACTACATCCTGAGCATCGCGAACACCACCTGCCGGGTTGTTGCCACGGGCCGCTTCTCGTGCATTGCTTGATACGGTCGGTTCATCCATGCGCCTACTATAGCTCCGGCTTGGACGAGGTGTGGAATGAATCCGATCGCGGCTGTATGAATATGCCTCCTGCTGAATCAAAGCAGTCAGGAGAAGATCCTTAACCCGACGCGTCTCTATTGCTTGCGGAGAGTCTCCTTCGATCGGGATAGCTTCTAATCACGCAGCAGCTACGACAAGATTGTCCATAGGATTAGAATAATGACCCGGAGGTGTCTGGACCGGTGGAGGAATCACAATGTTCTGCCAAGGAGGTTCCATCAAGCGGGGTTGGACCATCGCTCCTGGCCCTGGCGCCTCGACCCGGTTTACCTCCAGGTGCCCCGGCGGATTGCTGGTTCCAGCTTTCGGAGTGTGAAAGAGATTTCTGGGGTCGAACCCTAACGACAGGCTTGATCTGTGCTTCCGCTTCATGACCTCCTGTGATGCGTTCTGGTCGAGCATGAGTTTATAGGCCTGGGCGTCCAAAGCGGCCCGCTTTGCGGCCATCCTGTCCTTCTCTGCTGCCAGGTAGGCTTTGGCCTGTACGATCTGCTCTCTCACCTTTGCAACCTCTGCATCATGGGCCTCCTGATCCGCCGGATTGGCCTCTGCCATAAGTACAGCTAGTGCGTCAAACAGGTCAGACAGAACTTGAACCGGTGGGTGCACAAGGCCTCCTGCCCCTGCTGCCGCTGCCGCCGCTGATCTGGAGAGCATTGCTGCTGCGGTCGAAGAGTGATTCGCCGCCTGCGTGCCGGCCATGAATATTCCAACCCGGTTGATCTAATCTGGGGGGTCTGGAATACTGTCGCCATCGGAACAGCCCCTAATCTGGTCGTCTTGCAACTGGTACAATGATTCTGTCTCTCCGGTCGAGGACTCGTCGCCAGAATAGACGACGGTCTCGCTACCGTATTCTGACTCGTTCTCATGCTCTCCTCCGTGGATGACTCCCACGAAGGCACGCTTCACGGCCGGTTTAACCTGGGTAGATCTTGCATGCTGAGCCGTCTCGACGAGGTCGGTGCAGATGTCCGGCTCAGGCCCAGGCTCACCAATCTTGCCGATAAAAACGAGTATGCCACCAAAGGGGACCCGGTACCCTTACTCGATCGAGCCGGCTTCGGGACCCCATCCTGCATCGTCGATGTAGAGCTTGCCGCAACGACTCTTGGTCATCCGGCCCACAACATAGCCTTCGAGCCTTCAAACTTGCCCTCCAAGATCATCAAACCGTCATGCGATAGCCCCACGGTGGGTGCCAACTGTCGTGGATTTGTCATGGCAGATGTCCTTGTGAAAGGACTTAGTCATGGAGCCATCGCTACGGGTTAACTTGAAGGGGTTAAAGCGGACACAAAGACAAAAGGGTTTATACTAGTTCGGCCCCTTCGATGAAGGTAAAAGCCTACGTCTAGTTGTGATGGAATTGATGTGGTCTCGATGACTAGGGAGCAACAAGCTTCGCCTAGGCCTCGAGTTGTAGTTGTCTGTCCTTGAACCGCCGCCTGGTCGTCCCCTTATATACACGGGTGACGCCCGTCGGTCCATAGAGTCCCAACCGATTCATACTCGTATCCCGGTTGGTATCTCTCTATTCCTAGCTTACAATACAAGTTTTACATATCAAGCCGGTTTACGGCTACAGGTTCTAAACCGACTACAGGCCTTGGGCCTTCATCTGCTTAATCACCTTTATACTACTAATGAAGTTAACCCGGCCCAGGTAGGCCGGTTCACGCCCAGTGGTAATATCCCCAACACTCGGTCTGATAATTCAGTTCCCCGCCAAACGTCGTTGGTAGTGTAACCTTCCCCTTGGGCCAGCTCCTACCGGGGTTGATTCCTTGGAACGTCCCCATAGCTTTGAGCTCCTCATCAGGGGTCTGCAGCTTGCCAACCACTCTAGGGGAGATTAAGTTCAGCCCAGCCCCATCATCAACTAGCATCTTTGTTACCTTGAGGTTGCGGATTGTCAGGGAAACCAACAACGACAAACACCCAACCGTGGTGGTGCGGTCAGGGTGATCCTCCTTGTCAAAGATGACAGACGTGCGGTGCGGGACCATTTAAGTGACCTTTGGGAGTCTGCAGTTTGCTCCATGGCATTAACCTCACACGTCCACTGCTTGAGTCAGCGATGAGAGGAGTGCAAAGATGCACCCTCATCAACACACATGGTTTCAGTTACCTTCTGGAATTCTTGCTCGTTTGTTTCTTCCTCATCCTCTTCATCACTCCCATCATCTCCTTCTTTCTTTTCACGGCCTCTAGCGGGTTTTTCCATTTGTTGTGGGGTCTTGCCGTGGCGCCCCCCTCTACCACCACGCCTTTTTTCGTCAGCACCATCTTGGCCTCTCTCCCTGTCACCCTTCTTGTATTTAGCTTTTTGCTTCTCAACAAGCTGCTCAACTTGGCGGCAATCCTGGAGATCATAACCTTTGGTGGGGTGGATTTTATAGTATGGCCTATCAGATTTCTTGACTCTCTGTGCTGATGTGGCCTCCCGGGAATCAGCACACATGGCAGATCCCTTACCGGGAGGCTTCATTTTGGCCTTCTTGCCGGCACTAAGATCACTAGGACTCTCAACGGCCAATATTGTCTTCCCTTTGCGTTTCCTATTGCGCCTCCGTCTTCTCGTTTTCGAGTTGGCGGCATCATCATCATCATTTGAATCAATCTCGACACCAGGATCCTCTCCAAGGAGTCACCTTCCTTCTTCAGCTCGAGCGCACTTATCCGCAAAGGTGTACAACTCGTTGACGGTCTTGGGCAGCCAGACGTTCATTCTACATCCTCCTGTTGCCCACGTTCGAATGGAACACGGCAATCACGGTTGTTGGGTATATCTCTGGGATGTTACGGTGTACTCGACTAAACATCTATATATATTTACACAAATCCTCCCCTTTCTTCTGCGGAAGGACTCGCAAGTCTCTGGGTTGTCCAGGCTCTTGGTGGTCACTTGTGAAGGCGCCAACAAACTCACTGCACAAGTCAGCCCATGATGAAATCAAGTTTTCCGGCAGGTGCATCACCCATGATCTCACATTTGGCTTGAGCGCAAAAGGGAAATAGTTGGCGAGTACCTTCTCATCTTTGCCCCCGGTGGCTTGAATGGCAATCATGTAGATGCCTAAAATTCTGTCGGGTTCAATTTTCCGTCGTATTTCTCCGGCAGTTCAGGCTTGAAGGCTCGGCAGATGGCCAGTGGACCTGCTGTAGCTCACGAGTGAAGGCAGAGCACCCAACCTCGTAAGGAAAGCACCTGCCAACATTGGGCGTGGGTTCATCAACGTCTGGGCCATTGCATCTGTTGGATTGACGGTGTGCCTCCTAGCGTCGCTCTATGGTGACGCACGTGTCTTCCTTCCGCCAGTCTTCTAGAACCCGCCGCTGATCCCGGTGGGTTTACGGGCTAGACCCATCGCGTCTCGTCGACACGTTGAGTTCGCGGAGGATGCCACTGGGCCTGCTATCATGGAGGGGATTGCACTGTTGATGTGGCCCCCTCAACATGGCCAACATCCCGGGCCGCCATTGTCGTTCGCGGGCATTGCGACGGCTCTGCATGCTATGATTTACCGGCTTCGGCAAAGCCAATCAAGCTCTGGCTGGTGGCCCTCCACTCATCCGTCTTGTCAGCCGCTGGTGGAAAATTCAACAGGAGTTGGGCCTGCGTCATTGCTTCCACGGTTGTGCTTGGCATGGCTAACTAGGAACACTGCAACGTCGCTTGACTCCTGGTAGAACTAGTAGGAGCGTCGACGTGTTCTTGCCGTCGTGAACCGATCACCAAGGCGGTCTGGCGATGAGTAGGCCGTGCTTGGGGTCGATGGCCTCGTTCGGCGCTCCGCCCTGCCCGTCTTGCTCTGGGCAAGGTGTGCGCCTTGTAGCCGCACCCGTGGTGAGCGCGGTTGGAGGATCGCGGCTTGCGCCAGAGCGGGCATCGCTGTTGTGATTTGCGTTTGCTAGTGCGGCGGGGAGGTAGAGACTGGGCGTTCCCTCCACCCGCGGCTTCTGGGCCAAGCTCGTCAGGACGCTGCTGATGCTGCCTAGCCCAGACATTTCCAGCTCTGGCTTCGGCTATGGGGGACACAATGACGGCATCGCTTGCACAAGTCGCGCCACCCGCGGTATCCGCCTCATCCAACGACCACTACAAAAAAAGACACATACGTGACATTTTGGGCCGAACAAAAAAAAATCTGTCATGCGTATGACATTTCTATGACGATAATTGTGACAAAACCCAGTATCATCATAGATGTGGTGGGCTCCTACTTCTATGAAAAAAAATCATGATAGAAAATGGGCTTTTCCTCCTGGGTGGGCTGGAGACGCACTTGCATGATATTCTTTGGGCCATCCGTGATGGAAAAAATCGTGGTAGGAGCGAGGGAATCGGGGAGTTCCCGGTTACGGTGGGTGGTCGGGGCCGAGTGATGCATAGAGGTTTGCGCATTTCTCTCCTACACGTACGCGCGTGTGTGCGAGACGCTATGCTCTAACTGAACCCGAACGAGGCGTTGGGCTCTAACTGAACCTGAGCGATTGCACTAGCTACATTACTGAACCCCGATCGATCCCTTGTTGTTATCTCAACCCGACTGATTCCTTCGCTACTGCTGCTAACTCAAGCCGATCGAAGTTGCCTCTTGATGAACAGTTCCCGGTGGGGGTTGGATGAACAGGATCCCACAGTAGTAGAGGTCATTGCCACTGGATGAACAGGAACCCGATCAAGGAGGTGGGGGTGGATGAACAGTAGCCGGTGGAGGAACCCCGTAAGTGGAGGGCTATTTGAGCAGGACCCCGTGGAGTGCTGGTTGAATAGTAGCCGGTGGAGGCTAGATGAACGGCACCCGGTGGAGGGCTGGATGAATAGTAGCCAGTGGAGGCTGGATGAACAGGACCCCATGGATGAACAGTAGCTGGTGGAGGCTAGAGGAAGTCGACAGTGGATGAACAGTAGTAGGTGGAGGCTGGAGGAAGTCGACGGTGGATGAATACTAGCCCGTGGAGTCCCGTTTTGCGGTACGCCATAGCCCTCCCGATGAACAGGACCCCCGTTTCGACCGTAGGAGGTCGAAGAGAAGTCCATTTCCTATGTTTTGCAGTACGCCACACCCCTCCCGATCAACAGGACCCCGTTTCGACCGTAGGAGCTTGAATAAAAGTCTATTTCCACCGTTTTGCGGTATGCCGGACCCTTCCCAACGAAAAGGACCCCCTTTCGAGCGTAGGCGGTCGAACAGAAGGCCTGTTTCCTCTGTTCTGCAGTACGCTAGGCCTCATTTCGGCTATTGCATCCAAGCCGGTTGGCTCCCAATGAACATGACATATTCCGTTGCCTCCCGATGAACACGACGCATTCCGTTGCCTCCCCATGAACACGACGCAGTTTCCTCGTCCCGACCCAGCCGGTTTGCTTCCGATGAACAGGACGCTGTTGCTGCCGTCTGTTGCCTCTCCATATACATGAGCCCTGGTCGTACAAATGCGCGAGTAGGCATTCGAGACCCCGCCCGTATGTACGTATGTGGCCATATTTTTTGGCATTTGGCTATACATACATGTACACAGTTTTGACTGGACTGCCTGAACTGCTATGTCGGGGGCTCTACTACTACACGTGTCGCTGGTTGCTCGGCCATGGCTCATTGTTGCAGAGAGACCGATCAACCAGTATGTACGTACACGTTCGCGACCAGAATGACAATGCTACATATGCTTCGACCAGGTGGGTCCCGACTGTCATGGAGGACAAGGAGGCACTTCCTTGCGTGCGAAGTTATTGATGGTGGGTCCCAGCGGTCGGGGGAGAATCATTTTATTTGCATGTAATATGGACGCACTTCCTTGCGTGCAATGATGTAGCTGGTAGGTCCTAGCTGTCAGGGGGGAAACATTTATTTTGCAAAATACAGAGTCCCTTCCGGTGGGTCCCCACTGTCAGGTGGAGGAATAATTATTTTACGTGTAATAAGGTTGCACTTCCTTGTTGTGGCCGTGGACCCAGCTATCAGCCTCTCCACATACAGTCCTATTCCGATGGAAGTCGTTCCTTGGCCATGTTGACCACGCCGCACCGAGAGCTCCAAGGCGATGGACGACGGCGAGGCCTGGAAGGGGACGACGCGGAACCGGGGAAAGCGCGGTAGTGGATGCCCACATGAAGAGGAGTACGAGGGTTGACTGGTTCGACTGTGGTGTGAGGTTGTCGTTGCCGCAGAACAACACAGGTTTTGGGTGAGTAGATAGTAGAGGGATGGCCTAGCCAGCATTGGGAGTAGGGTGGGCAGTGAGGCCTGCATGGAAGCACAGCTGGACACTGGAGGCAGGAGCAGGCGGTCTCGCCGGAGCTGGTTTGGGCGACTGGTGCAAGAAGAGCAGCAATTGAAGAAGCAGTAGGACCGTTCGTTTAAAATCCAATGATCACTGCTGCTAGAATCATTTGTTGACTAAGTTGACAAAGCCCTACATACTATAGTAGGCCCACAGGTCAGCCTCCGAACCGGTGCGCCCCGGATGTCAGTGGGTGGAATCATTTTTTTCGCGTAATAAGGAGGCAGTTGCTTGCGTGCGGCCATGGACCATGGGGGTCCCTACTGTCAGCCTCTCCACGTACTTCCCTATTCTGATGGCTATCGTTTGTTGAATGTTGAGCACGCCGCACCTAGAGCACCAATGCGGTGGACGAGGGTGAGGCCTAGGGATGGAACGACCC
Source organism: Triticum timopheevii (assembly GCA_963921465.1). Classification (NCBI taxonomy): domain Eukaryota; kingdom Viridiplantae; phylum Streptophyta; class Magnoliopsida; order Poales; family Poaceae; genus Triticum; species Triticum timopheevii. The sequence continues at coordinate 200,387,745 of OY997270.1, forward strand.
GGAGCCGGCGAAGACACAGAAGTGGATGCCCAGGCTGAGGAGAGTACGACGGTTGACTAGTTCAGCTGCAGCGTCAGGCTGCCGTCACTGGAGAATAATAGGAGGTGCGGGTGGGTAGAGGGATGGCCAGGCCAGCGGAGGGAGTAGGATGTGCCGGTGAAGCTTGCGCGGCATCACAGCCGGCCACAAGAGGAGGGAGCAGGCAGTCCTGCCGGCGCTGGTTTAGGCAGCTGGAGTAGGAAGATTAGAGATTGAAGAAGCACGTCGGCCATTGGATGGACATCCAACAGCCACTGCTGCTAGAATCGTGTGTTGACTGACAAAGCCTTGCGTAAACAAGCCAGCCTTGAAATTTGTGGCGTGTACAACCCATTTGCTATTATTTTTATAATTTACTGCCCATTTGCTAATTCATATGGAATTTATTGCAGCACATTTTCCATTTTTAGAATTGCTGCCCATTTTCTGGTCAGTGCCAAGGTTAAAAATTTGAACTAAAAAATGTGCGAAATTTTAAAAATTCACATATTTTTGCTGGAGAACAAAATATTCTTAATCCAAAAATTAGTAGCCATACTAAAACAAATTTAAAAATAAAGTAGTACTATGTCATGTTAAAATCCTATGAATTATAAAATATCAGGGAAGAACAAAACAGAAAATGAAACAAATTGCCCATTTGCAATAAATTTTTTTGGAGCCTTTCATATTACTTTAAAGATATACTGCACATACTCTTTGGCCAGGCCGAAATGCATCCCTCCTCGTCTTGAAAGATTTGCAGCCCAGTAAGTCGGAGAAAACAAATAGGCCTAGCTTGGGTATTCTTCGAGAAGAAATACTAGGCTACCTATTTTCCCAAAGAAAAACCTGGTGGGATGGTCATGTTGTTAGACGGGCCATAGAGACCGCACAACCCAGTTTATAGCCTGCTCCTCCGAACAAATCCTCAAAAAAAGTTGTGCAATTCTGTCGTTAGTTGACTATACATTGACAATGATGCGGGTCCCAGATATCAGCAGGGTGGATTAGAGTAAAAACGAGGGGTGCATCTGAGTAGTAAAAGAGGCGCTTGCTTGTGTTCGGGAGTGGACCTGATGGGTCCGTACTATCATACTCCCAACTACAATCCTCTCCCGATTCACTATGTTGACAGGGCCGACCGGTGGTGCCACGGCGAGCTCACCAAGGCGGAGGATAAAGTGGTGTCGCCAATGTGTTGGGCTAGGTTGGGCACCCGTATTGAAAAATAATAATGGACCAGAACTATTTACGACGTTGTCTACGATTTGCATGGATCCGCTGGTTGCAGGAAGAAAATGGTGGGAGAAAAAAGACTACTGACATCTTTGCCTAAGAATAATATCGACTGAATGTAATGACACTCTCATAGGAAATAATATCCTCCTGTTAAAATTTGACTTTTCAAATCGTGAATTTAATGAACTGATGCATGAGCATTTAGCTTTATTTATTTATTTATGTTTAGAGGACCATGAGCATGTACCTGGGCTGGATTCATGTGAGACCCTCCCTTCCAGTTAATTATGGGATCATCTATTGGGCCTTCATCGGTGGGATGCATGTTATCAACAAGTGGAAAATGTGTTCAGTACCAAAAATAGTATGCGCTACGTACGGTACGGGGCACTAAAGGATCGGACCATGCAACGACTTCCAAAACATTGTGTTTGTCGTTCTAACAACACATCCATTCAACCAACAGACAGAATATACTACTGATTGTACATTGAAAACAGCAGCAGCAGCAACCAGGGCTGCGGGTTTAATAGAAGCAGTAACAACTAGGGCTGGGGGTGCTACAAAAGCAGTAAGCAAGTCAGAAGAGTAAAGATGCAACTCTATCTTCCAAACCAAACATTAGCCATCATTCCAAAAGGCTACCAAAAGACAACAAGTGTATGTGTCAAACTAAATAAAGAACCTACTACACTAAGTGTACGCATCTAACTAAGTGGCTTAGTTAGACATTACTATTTATTTAGCTATGGAGATTGGCTGACGGCTTGAACTAGATGGGTGCCTGACGGAGGAAACTCCAGCCAGCCGGTTGAAGTCTGATACTTGTGACCCTCTCTCCTACTTTGGGCTGCAGAGCGTAGCGGCACATATCAGGGTATGGTGCATGGAGAGACGCGTGGTATGTTGTGTACACACAGCTTTGCCTGATGAACGAAACCGCACTGCCATCATGATCCTTGCCGTTGGTTATCTCCTGGTTAATCGGATAATTCAGTCCGAGAAAAAGAGAGCGTGTACCAAGGCCACTTACCAGCCTCTAGTCAAAAAATCCTGAAGGCCTAGAGAAGCTGGGAACCTGCTCAAAGACCTTGCAGTGACTGTGATTGCATTCCGTGAAACAACACGTCCGGTACGGGCGAACGATCATCAATCGTTCATCATCGTCTGATCGAGGCAGGAACCACCTGCAACTGCCATGCTGCTTTTCTTTGAAAGGTTCTGGGATAAGGAAGGATAGGGACACCAGGCGGCCTACAACATCGTATCAAGTTGGAGTCAAATAAAAAAAGGGCTCGTACTATAGTCAATCTTAAGAACAACATGTTCTGAGCATGAATATTTTTTCAGTAAATGTTGATAGTAATATAAGCAAGCCATCATGGTATCATAGGTAAGTAACATACTGCTGTAACAGCCGTTTGTAGCGATGACTGGAGTAGGCCAGCGATACATCCAGCCATAGAAGGAGTCCACAGTGTAAATGAAGCCCTTGTGTTCAATGGCATCAGAGAACCATGGAGGATGTATGATCCTGCGATGGACGTGCAGACTTATCCACTAACTGCAGTGACTTGTAAGATAGGCCAGACCGCGGTTGAAGAACGCAATTAGCCTGAAGTCTTTATAATTCGCAGATCTTGTGGGCACTTGGCAGATTACAACCTTGAGCAAATCAAACTTGGTATCGTGTTGGCTACTGTAAGATTCCGAGTATTCAGGGCCACGATGCCAAAGCAGTGCAGTGTTAATCGAAGGAAGGGGGATCAATCATCGGGTGTAGACCTCCACGAGCATCTAGTTGTCACGACCATCGACGAGCACCGTCCAAGACATGTTCATGTTGACCCAGTACATACCGTTAATGTAGTTGAGGGTGATGGGGATCGGATCGCAATCGAGGGGGTTGATGGTCGCCACCCTATGATCGTTATGCTGCGTGACACGCCGTTTCTGAAGATCAGGCGGCATCAGCAAGCAAGGAGCAGGCTTAAAAGGCTCCGGCCTGAGGGCTTTGAGTAAATGGTACATCCCCGAAGAGCACGCGGCGAGCGACATGGTACTGAGATTGTCCACACGCGAAACAATGAGCTTGATTACCTCTATGGGGAGCGAATTCCAGCCACTCTTTTAATGAACACTGCTCGGTTCTACCATTGTTTGTGCTTGGGTTTCAGAAGAGGGGGGAGGCGCCTAGTGGGGATGGAAGATTGGACGATTATGTGCGGACGAGGATGAAGAAGCGAATATGTGCTGCGGGACGTGGACAGGTGATGATGACAATGTAGCAGCAGCACGTCGCTTGACTTACAAGATGCATCCCAGCAGCGTAGGGTCATATCGATGGCAGACAACTTGCTTGAGTGATCACAATACCTACTACTATGCCCTATAGTTTTTTTTGCATATAGTGGAGTAGGACTCTCCTCTACTACTAGCACCAGAGGAGTAGTATATTGTAAAATAGTTACAAACTTCAATGCCCGAACGTGGAACGACTACGAACCGCCATCAGTGCTAACTCCAATCCCCAGCAAACGCTCGCTCGGAGACATGGTAGTTGCAAACACCTGTGACACAATTACAGTATGTGTGTAAGGGTGGCGCTTTTGTCAAATACTATGGCTTAAAAACAGGCCACTGTCAGATGGAAATCTGGCAGTTATGTGGGATTCGCCAGGATTGGACTCATGGCGGACAATCGCCAGATATCATTACTAAAAAAAGGTTAAAGCACCCGGGGCTATAACTTGCACCGGCTGACCACTAACGCCCGTGACGCAGTTACAGTACAACATAGTTGTAAAATGGTCAAAGAACGTGTCTACGTGGTGTTTGGAATTATATGCAAACTAGCAAGATGCATGGGCATTGCACAGAACATCAAGATGCATTTTTATACGAAACACCTGTTGTGATTGACCCATGCAGGAGTAATCCCATGTGTAAAAATTAATGATATCTCGAGAATTTTATCAAAAAATAGTATATCGAGAATTTCATCAAAAAATGATATCTCAAGAAAGATGAGAGATAAGGTGAGGAGGAGTGGGGTGTGGTGGTGACTGGTGGTCGGACTGGGTGGAGGCATGGGGATGGACGGTGCCGGCAGCGGCCACCATGCCAGATTGTTTGACAGACTTCCTTTTTAATTTGCTCAGCAATGAGGTTTTGGGAGATAATGATGAACAAGGCAAGGCCAGATTTGCAATTGTGGAGAGGGGTGTGGGTATCTTTTTGCAAAATTGACATAGTTTCCTTCCCGTCAGATATAGATTGGGCGGCCTATATTGCAGGATGGCAGGCACACCACCATCACCAACTCTGTTTTTTATCTAGGGAGGACTAGGGAGGACTAGGGACTAGGGAAGTACTAGGGAGTACAGTAAGGACACCATCTACTGCTTCGTGTGCTACTACTGCGCTCCATTCGGCGGGCACAACGTCCCCTATAGCCACTCCCTCTTACGCTCCATTCGGCGGGCGCAACGTCCCCTACAGCCACTCCCTTTCATGGACGGCTTGGTCAATGCCTGCAAGGTGCCCTGCGTCTACAAGATTTTTGGCTGCGAGAGGTACGTCGACCATCACTCGCTGGCGAAGCATAGTTCCAGATGCGCGCACGCGCCTTTCTACTGCTATGAGTGCACGCCGCCGTTTGAGGGCTCGTCGACGATCCTCGTGCATAACCTCATGGCACCATCCGTCAATCACTGCTGGCCCGCGGTGGTGAACATCAAGTACGAGACATGCTACCCATTCACTGTGCCGGAGTCGTTGGAGGATCACCGCCGCCTGCTAGTCGCGGAGGAGGATGACAACATCTTCCTCTTGGTCATGGGCACCGGCAAGGCCCGTGCAGGCCACCGCCACGTCTCTGTAGTATGCGTCAGGGGCAACGCCGCTGACTATGACACGAGGCCGATGTACGGGTGCGTGCTCACTATTACTGCCGCTCCGAAGTACGAGGGTGCCCACGCCGCCTCCATCACGCTGACTGGGACTGTGCCAAGCTACTCCATTCCCGGCAATGTGGACAGGAAGACGCCTGGTATGATTTTCACCCCAAGATGATGCACGGGGACTCCAAGGTGGTTCACCTAGTCATATGCATTACCAAGTCAGTTGTTCATCATTAGTCTTCTCTCAATGTAATCCGTTGTCTAAGCATGTGGAGACTTCTTATTTATATATAGAACCTTCCATGCATGATCTTGCTTTATTAGAGTATCGCGCTTGAATAAAAATGTATCCATTTATGGTTTAGTCTAGAATCTTCCATGTATGCTTTTGCTCCATTGGAGTTCTCGCTTGACAATTATGAGATTAATTGAGAATTTTTACTACAGTAATGGTGAAAGACTTATGATGAACCATTTCTTACATATCCTCTGCCCCCTTCCAAGTCACCTTACGAAAACCAAATATTCCCAAAATACTTAGGTGTGGTGCATTAACTCCCACCTTGTTTCTTGTTTCTTGACATATCAACTAATAAGAGATGTGGGGCATGCATGTTTTCAATGACTCGGGACTACCAAACACGACATGCAGTGGTTAGTTCATTGCATGCAATGCTATTAATTAGCAAATAAACATTAAGTTCTCTCGTTTTCCCCTCCTTGGTCACGGTGCACAACTAAAGATGACTTATTCACCTAGACGGAGGGTACATTCATGGTGGTATAGAAAAAATAAACAAAGTCGATACTCAAAAACTAATTCTTAAAGATCATTTCTTGCAAAGCACAATAAGTGTTATTTCTTCACAAGTTTTGGATGCAGGTTGAGCAGTTGAATGCTTTTGTTTGCAAAAGATACTTTTTATCTATTTCACCCGGATGCTTGTGAGCTCTTGAGAAGAAATAATATCTGAAGAAACCTATCGATACTCGTTACACATGAGATGACCCCCACATACTTTGTCAAAATAAACAACTCCCCGATCAATGCATTTCACTGTTCTGTGCAACGCACGGGCATCTTACTATATATAGTACGACCATAAATTTAACTAACACTATATATAGTACAATAAATGCTCATGCATGTCACCAAAAATTATATCATTGAAAATTATGTTCAAATGCGAATCCAACGACATAGTTTTTGTTGACACGCACTAACATTTTGCCAGTTAAATCTTTAGTCAAACTACATGGGGACTAATAAACCACGATCGAGGTAGTACTAGTGTAGAGAGCAGTGCTGCACGGGAGTCTCACCCCGCTCATGGAGCGGCAGTGAAGCCGTCATATCACAAAACCCCACCACTCCCAGTAATAAGTGGTCTGGTAAAATAAACGGACAAGCAATCATCACATCCCTCTGTCTTTTTAGCATTTCATCTCTCTGCATTAACTTTATCCAGCTCATCTCGCACACTCGATCCCTAGTGTAACATCCCAAATTTCCAATTTGGAATGTTATACATTAGATCATCATTGCATATCATATTTTATTGCATTTTTGGTTGATCCTCGAAATTCTAAGCAACTCAAGGACCCACGGAGAGAGTTGGGGATTTCGTTATTTTCATATTTGAGTTTTCTCAAATTTTGAAAAGAGGATCATTTGGTTTTAATTCTTTTTCTCTTCGAATATTTCCAATATGAAAATAAAAGAGAGGGGATAAAATGACTTCTCCAAAATAAATAAATATTGGAGGGAAAATATTAAAATCAAATAAGAATTTTATTCGGAGTTTTATTGCTATTTTATTTGAATTAGGAAAAAATGTGTTTTTCAAAATTGCATTAGAGGCCCAAATAAATGTTCACCCTGTCCGCTATATTTTTAGAGGACGGGGAAAATTTATTTTAGGATTTTTGGAGTCCGTTTAGTATTTCTTTTATTTGTTTTTCTGTGTGTCGGCATATTATTTAAAAAAAGTCAAACCGGCCTAACCGGGCCGTGTCCGGTGTCACACCCTAGCTAGTTATGCATTAGAGTGTTGCATCATGTCTATTTTTTTCATCAGAAACTTGAAATGGGGATGACAGAACCCCCAGCCCCCTCTGAAACCAACCAGGGTTTACTAAAAACTTTTTCAATGAACCTGAAATGCCCTTCTAAAATGTCCATCATTTTTGTCTTGGTTTAGAACCTCTGCCAAAAGTGATGCACAATTTCCTAGGTCATCCTAGGGTCTCTGAATTAAATCATAAATATTTGAGTTTGGGCACTTAAAATTATATAAAATATTTCAAGTGCTCAAATATCTCCAAACTAAAATGTTTCATGTTGGAAATAATCCAACTATGGACCAGGAGTAGTTTGGTGATTTTAGGAGTTGCCTAAGTATTTTTATTAATTCAACAAAGTTGCAGAATAATAGAAAAAGAAAAAAACAGAAAAAGGAAAACTTACCTGGCGCCACACCGGCCCACCAGCCAGCCCACCTGGCCGGCCCAGCCCAGCGCCGCGCCAGCGAGCTGCTTGCCGACCAGGCAGGCAGGCAAGGTGCTCGACGGCGAGCACCGCATGGGTGCCACGCACCTGCTCGCCGCCTCGTTGATTCTCTCGCCCGGCTAACGCCGTGGATCGCTCCCCCTCTCTCCCCTGAACCCCCCAGACACCCCCTCTCCTCCCCAGCACCTCCCCCTCGCGCTCCCCAGCCATGGCCGACGCCATCGCCGCCACCCCCTCGCCGTAGCCACGCCCTCCGTCAACCCCACGCCGTGCCGCCGTGTCCAGGAGCTCCGCCGCCGTCCACTTCGTCGAGCTAGTCAAGCCCCGAGCCCTCGCAAGGCCCGAGTCCACCGCACCGACCTCGCCCGAGTTCGCCGTCGCCGGAGATCCCTTTCAACGCCGCCGCCGTCTCAGCTCGTCCCCGACCCCGCCGGTGGCCTCTACGAGCGCTCCGTGAGCTTAGCTACCCCTCCTACCTTCTCTCTCTCGCTCCCGAGCCGTGTAGCCACCGCACGAAGCTCACCCGCACGCGCCGTCGCGGACCTCGTCGCCGACGTGCTCCCGGCCACCCTTCGGCAACCTCACCGTGTCCATCGCGCTCACCACGTCGCGTTGGAGCTAACCGTGCACTCCCCGCAGCTCACCGCACACCCCAGGCCGAGTTCGATCTCACCCGAACTCCGGTGGCCGCCAAAGTCGCCGCCGGCGCCAACTCCGGCCACCCCAACCCCAATGGACTCCACCAAGAGCTGCGGCTCGTCCTCAGCTTCACTCCGGTAGCCTCCGCGACTCATTTGGTGGCCGGAACGGCCAAAGGCACTCTCGCCGCCGCGTCGGGCTCGCCGGCGGCTAAACGCCGGCGGGTTTGACCCTGACTTTGACCACGGGTGGGCCCTGGTTGACTCCGTTGAGTCGCTGACAGGTGGGGCCCAGCCCTGTTAATTAACCTAGTTTAGTTTTAATTAAACTTTAACTAATCTAATGACCCTGACACCCTGGCCCCACGCGTCAGGTTTGACTGGACCGGGTCTGTTGACTTGCTGAGGTCAGCATGACCTCATGCTGACGCAATAAATCAATTTCTGGATTTATTCTAATGCAGGAAATTCCAGAATATAGTTTAAACTTCAAAAATTTATAACTTTTAATCTGTAACTCCAAATCAGACAAGTTATATATGAAAAATGATCAGAAAAATCCAACCTATCCATCTATACTAGTTTCATGCATGTTTAAGCAAGCTAACCTACTGTTTATGGCAGAACAAGTTAAAGCACCCTAAATGATCATATATGAGTTTGAAATTGCATCTTTGGTTCAAAATGCTTCAAACCCATCTGGTCTAAGTTGCATTAGCCCAACACACTCATATATGCCATGTCTCATGCATGCATCATATTGTTGCATATTGTTTGGTAATGCTTGTGTATCGGTGTTCCCTGCGGCAGGTTCTACCCCCGAGGAGTACCGTGATAACCCCGACGAAGAGCAATACCCGTGCACCGAACCGTCAGGCAAGCAACCAACCATTTGATCATATCGATAAAACCCATGTTCTTGCTCCTGCTCTCGTTTACTGCATTAAGACAACGCGATTCAAACTGCTGTGTGCTGCGGTAGTTGAACCCATTTCCTCTGCATGACCTGTCCTTGCCACAGTAACTAGATGAAACCCACTAGCATGTGTAGGAGTTGATTGAGCCATATGATTGTGTTGATCCTACCTTGCTATGCCTGCTATGCTTAGAGTCGTGCCAGGTCTGGTTCATCTGGGTGATGGCTAGAGTGAAATGATCGAGTCGATATGAGAGTAAGGTGTTGAACACGATTTGGTAAAGGTACCGATGAAAGGCCATGTAGGAGTACATGGTGGGTTGTTTCATTGAGGCCGTCCTTAAGCACTGAGATCTGTATGTGTGATTTAAGATTCAGCTACTACCATGCATTGGGCCCGAAACCAATGGACCCTCTCGGCTTCTTATTCACCCTAGTCTTCTGTCCAGGAGTTGCAAGTAGTTTCTGGTGTTTGTAGCCTACTGGAGGCCGTGGACAGCGCTGACCGTAGGGGTGGGCTGTGATGCGGTAGGTACGTGGCACGGTGTACCGGATGCCCGTTTGGTATCTCGGGAACCCTGTTCACATCGTTTGGGGCTGTGAGCGAGACTTCGGCCGGAACTCCTCATAGATGGAACCCAAATAGGCGATAAACCTGGACTAGAGACTTAGGTGTCTAGGTAGGTCGTGGCCGACACCCACGTTGGGCTTCCGTTTGAAGGTTGCCGAGTACATGTCGTGTAAACGACGGTAAGTGGTGAGAGCGTGTATGAAGAAGTACACCCCTGCAGGGTTAACCTAATCTATTCGGATAGCCGCGTCCGCGGTAAAGGACTACTTGGTTGCCTATACAGTTCATAGACAAGTAAATGGAAACTACTAAAAGCCTCAAGATAAGCGTGAGTGCCGAGGATGGCTCTTCCGTAGGAAGACGGAGGTGGATCCTCGGTAGCGTATTGAGTGGTGAGTAGTGGACTCGTGTGCGCAAAACCATTTCAAGTTGGAGTCTCGTAGGATAGTTTAGCCAAGAGTCAAAGCTAGCTTGCTGCAATAACTCCACCAACCCTTCTTGATAATGTGCATGTATGTAGGATCTGTTGTAAGTCTTGCTGAGTACCTTTGTACTCATGTTGCTATAATTTACATTTTTACAGAAGACGCTGCAACCCCTTCTGATGGGTTCTTCGTAGACGTTGACATCAATGAGTAGGCTAAGGCCCAGGTGGTGATCCTGAGCTTGTGAAGGACCACGTAGTATAGCTAGGCTTTCCAAGCCTCTTTTATTTTACTAGTTGTCTGTACTCAGACAAGTTATTTCCGCTGCTGGTTTGTTCGACTGTATGACTTGAATGCTGGGTCGTGTGACCCGTACCTGTTTGTATGCTATGTACGGCTCTCTGAGCCTTTAAATAAAGTACTTGTGTCGTAGAGTCATGTTGTGATGCCTTGTTGTATTTGCACATATCGAGCATATTGTGTGTATGATTGAAATGCTTGGTATGTGTGGGATCTGACTATCTAGCTGTTTATCTTTAGTAGCCTCTCTTACCGGGAAATGTCTCCTAGTGATTCCACTGAGCCATGGTAGCTTGCTACTGCTCCGGAACACTTGGCTGGCCGGCATGTGTCCTTCGTCGTTCCTGTGTCTGTCCCTTCGGGGAAATGTCACGCATTGAGTACCGGAGCCCTGTTAGCCCGCTACAGCCCGGTTTACCGGAGTCCTGCTAGCCCAGTGCTACAGCCCGGAACTTACTCGCTGATGACCAACACGTTCGATGCTGGGTCATGGATGCCTGTCCCTGTAAGTCTGTGCCACTTTGGGTTTACAACTAGCCATGTCAGCCCGGGCTCCTTTTCACATAGATGCTAGCGACACTATCATATACGTGTGCCAAAAGGCGCAAACGGTCCCGGGCAAAGGTAAGGCGACACCCGTGGGGATACCGTGCGTGAGGCCGCAAAATGATATGAGGTGTTACAGGCTAGATCGATGTGACATTGAGTCGGGGTCCTGACAGCGTTGGTATCAGAGCCGGACTGCCTGTAGGTTCTCCAAGCCAAACTGGTCGATGTTGAGTCTAGAAATTCTTTAGTTATATGTAGGGGAATTGTTTGTGGGTTGGAACGTAAGGCTCTTTTACTCCTTTATCTTATGACATTCTGATCTGAGTTAGTCCATTCTTCCACCGGGGGTTAAGGAATTAGGATCTCTTCTCTCTATCAGGTTCACGTGTTACTAATCAGTAGTACCTTATAGGTTTGATGGATACAAGCCTAGTTCAGTTCTACTTTCACATTATGTTGCTAATGTTGGACCTGGAACTTTGATATGATGCTGTTGAGTGTGTATGGAATCCTCGTCAAATGTCTCCAAATCCTTTTTGAGCATTTACAGCTGTTATGCTGTCGAAATTTTGCTAGAAATTCTAATGCCTTTGCATTATGGTTGTGCTTTCAGATGGCCACTCGCGACCAAAATCAAGTGGTTCGCCTGACCCGATGCATTGATGTACCCGGCCATACTGCTATGTTGGTCAGGGTAATGACTGAGGCTGGATACCGTTGGTATCCTGAGTACAAGGTCGAAGAGCAATTTCGAGACTTTAATCAAAGCCAGTATCTTTGCACTGTCAGGATATTTCCATCTTATCCGGGATCCACCGAGCCCCTTCACTGCTCTTATGGACTCGGGGTTACTGTTGAGATGGCTGTGCAGGATGCCGCCTACTCTATGATGACCATCATGCGAGTCAGGACTGGCCAATTTCGGGACTCTGATTTCCGGTATATGCCATCATCACTTCCGGGAGCACAAGGGTATCTCCAGGCTATCTATGCTGACCCCACTCAGGAGGATTCACTAACTCGCACCACTGCTGAGTTGCTCGAGGATAAGGACCGTGAAAACCGGGCCTTGAGAATGGAGCTCTTCAACACCCGCGCTGATCATTGGGCCACCTTGACTCGGTTTGCACCGGCTGTGCAAGCTGGATACATGGATATGAGAGATCTGTATCCTGTTAGGTCTGCTCTGCCGGACATGATGGATTGGCGTGATGTGGGAGGCATCACCCCGCCTCGTGGTCCCTGCAGGCCACCGTTTGTTGGACCAAGACCTCACCCTAGCCCTTTTGGTCCACAAGCCCCGCGAGATCGTCTGTTTCCGGATGCCCACGTTGAACTTCCAGGTTATGGAGGTGACTTCTACGAGGACTACTACGGAGACGTCTGAGTTAGTAGTAGTTCCACTAGTAATGTAACAGTTGTATTTCCGCTGTCCTGCGTGACTTGTGAAATATGACTTAGTGTGTAGTCATTCCGGAGGTGTATGAAAATAATGTATAGGAGCTTGGAATGCCTTCGATGAGATGTAATCTCCTTTTCACCGCAGTAGTACTTTGTTTGGTCTTGTACTAAAACCTTGTATGGTGTGTATGACGATGGAATAAAGAAGCAGTTTCTGTATCTACCATGTCATACAGATGATCATCCTGCATTCCGAGTTATCCATTACATTCTACATTTCTGTGCCAAATCTTATCATCCTGGACTTAACCATTGTCTTGTTTTTCCTAGGATGGTTAACACGCGCAAAAACCCTGCTCCCCAAGAGCAGGCCGAAGGCAGTGAAGTCAGGAATGCAAATCTGCCTCACCCTCCTTCCCTAGCCGAAGTTATGCTGGAAGCCGAGAGAAACAAGCGGGAGACCAACCGTTTGTTGGAGCGCATCGAACAGAACACAGCACACCATCAGAGGAATAACTTGGTGTCACTCAGTGATTTCATCAAGTTACACCCGCCTACCTTCCACCACTCTGTCGAGCCTCTCGACGCCGATGACTGGCTTCGCAGCATTACTCACAAACTGCGTTCTGCGCTGGTAGCTGAGGTTGATAAGGTCACCTTTGCTGCATATCATCTTGAAGGCCCCGCCAGTCTCTGGTGGGAGAATTATGAAGCTATGCGCCCAGCGAGCCACGTCACTACTTGGGCTGAATTCAGCGAGGCTTTCCGTGAACACCACATTCCGGAGGGTCTCATGGATCGTAAACGTGAGGAGTTCTGCAGTTTCACCCAAGGCCGTCTCTCCGTGGACGCCTACAGCAGAGAGTTCGGTAATCTCGCACGCTATGCCACCGAAGAGGTCTCCACTGACGCCAAGAAACAGGCAAGGTTCCGCAAGGGACTTAGCCCCGAACTTCGCCGAGATCTCCGTCTGCATGAGTGCACCTCTTTCCAGAAGCTTGTTAACAAAGCCATCAGTGCTGAAACGGGCCAGACTGATTTCGAAGCAACACGCAAGCATGGCCGTGACATGGGTTCCTCATCCGGTGCTGGACCACAGAAGCGCCGCGTGTGGGTGCCAAGTACTGCCCTGCCACCCAGTTTCACACCGAGGCCATCCTTTCAGGCGCCTCGCCCAGTTCAGCAGTATGCACCAGCTAAGCCCTATGGTGGGCCAACCAACAATGCTCCTCTACGCGCCAGCCCCGTGACGTGCTTCAAATGTGGGGAGTCAGGCCACTACATGCGCGATTGTCCTCAGACCAACCCCAACCAGCCTGCAAAAGCTGTTGGCCGTGGCAAGCCAGCAGGAAAGGTGTTCTATGCCAAGCCGGCCACCACTGCACGTGGCCATGTAAACTGTATCTCTGCCGAAGAAGCTCAAGAAGATCCCAACGTCGTTCTCGGTACGCTCCTTGTTAATTGCCACCCGGCATCTGTTCTTTTCGATACTGGAGCATCTCATTCATTCATATCCGAAAGCTATGCTCGCTTGCACAACACTGCATTCAGTGATATGCCCACCTCCATGGTAATTCAAACCCCGGGATCCAAATGGCAAACTTCTAGAGTAAGCCATGGAAATGAAATTCAGGTCGACAGACTTGTCTTCCTTGCATCGTTGATAGCTCTCAAATCTTCGGATATAAATATCATCTTGGGTATGGACTGGATGTCAGCCCATCATGCCAAGATTGATTGTTTCTCTAGGACTGTTCAACTTACGCACCCCTCGGGAGAGATAGTCAATGTCTTGACCCGAATATCCAAGCGCCAACTATATTCTCTTAATGCCAGTCCATTGCCAGACCTCGAAGACGTTCCGGTAGTCCGTGACTTTCCGGATGTCTTTCCAGAAGAATTGCCAGGTGTTCCACCCGACAGAGATGTTGAGTTCGTGATAGACCTCATTCCAGGAACTGTCCCAATTTCTAGAAGACCCTATAAGATGGCACCCCTAGAACTAGCCGAACTTAAGAAACAGCTCGATGAGTCCTTGAAAAGGGGTTTCATCCGCCCTAGTTCATCTCCTTGGGCTTGCCCCGTCCTCTTCGTCAAGAAGAAGGATGGTACGGACCGGATGGTTGTAGATTATCGACCCGTCAACTTGGTCACAATTAAGAACAAGTATCCGCTCCCCAGGATCAACGATCTGTATGATCAGCTCGCTGGATCCTCAGTCTTTTCTAAAATGGATTTGAGGTTGGGCTACCATCAAATCAAAATCAGGAACGAGGACATTCCGAAAACGGCTTTTGTTACTCGTTATGGCCAATACGAGTACACCGTCATGTCCTTCGGTTTAACCAACGCTTCAGCCACCTTTTCTCGGTTAATGAACTCAATCTTCATGGAGTATTTGGATAAATTTGTCGTGGTTTACCTCGATGATATACTCATCTACTCCAAGAACGAGGAAGAACATGCCGAACATCTAAGGCTAGTGTTGAAGAAACTTCGAGAGCATCGCCTTTATGCCAAATTCTCTAAATGTGAATTTTGGTTGTCAGAAGTGACCTATCTGGGACATGTAATTTCTGGTAAAGGTATTGCTGTTAACCCTGAGCGAGTTCAAGCCGTCCTTAATTGGACTCCACCCGAATCGGTCAAGCAAGTTCGGAGTTTCCTTGGCTTAGCGAGTTATTGCCGTCGCTTTGTCGAGAACTTCTCCAAAGTTGCTAAACCTCTAACCGAACTCCTCAAGAAAGATAAAAAGTTCGAATGGACTCCACAATGTGAGCACAGCTTCCAGGAACTGAAAAGACGCCTGACATCGGCTCCCGTTCTGGTACCGCCAGATTTCTCTAAGGACTTTGTTATCTACTGCGACGCCTCGCGACAAGGACTAGGCTGTATGCTCATGCAAGATCGACATGTAATTGCTTACGCTTCACGGCAATTGCACCCACATGAGGAGAATTATCCTACTCATGATCTAGAGCTTGCAGCTGTAGTCTATGCACTTAAAACCTGGCGACATTACCTCCTCGGTAATCGTTGCGAGATCTACACTGATCACCAAAGTCTGAAGTACATATTCACCCAACCGGATTTGAATCTCAGGCAAAGACGTTGGGTCGAGTTGATCACAGATTTCGACTTAGGAATAACTTACACCCCAGGGAAAGCCAATGTCATGGCTGATGCGCTAAGTCGTAAATCTTATTGCAATAATCTAATGTTGCAACAAAGTCAACCACTTCTCCATGAGGAATTTCAGAAACTTAATCTCCACATTGTTCCTCAAGGATTCCTTTCCACCATGGTGGCGAAACCTACCCTTACGGATCAGATCATCAAAGCACAGAAAGTAGATCCGGGAATTTCCCGCATCAAGAGAAACATCCAGAAAGGAGTTGCGAATTGTTTCTCCATTGATGATCAAGGGGTCGTATACTTCGGGAATCGGCTAGTGGTTCCCAAGGTGCGAAACCTGAGGTGATTGATCCTTAAGGAAGCTCATGAATCTCCTCTCACCATTCATCCCGGTAGCACTAAGATGTATCAGGACCTACGCCAGAGGTTCTGGTGGACTAGGATGAAGAGAGAAATTGCTCAATATATTGCTAATTGCGACGTCTGCCGTCGTGTAAAAGCAGAGCATCAACGGCCTGCTGGCACCCTTCAACCCCTAGCTATTCCTGAATGGAAATGGGATAAAATTGGTATGGACTTCATCACCGGTTTTCCCAGGACCAAGAGAGGGAATAATGCTATCTTCGTCGTTATCGATCGCCTTTCCAAAGTGGCCCATTTTCTACCTGTTCGTGAGAGTATACCTGCTAGTCAGTTAGCAGACTTGTACATCTCCCGAATAGTGTCTCTCCATGGTGTTCCGTTGGAAATTAACTCGGATCGAGGAAGTCTTTTCACCTCTCGATTTTGGGAAAGTTTCCAAAATGCTATGGGAACCCGCCTTTCCTTTAGCACCGCTTTTCACCCTCAATCAAGTGGTCAAGTAGAACGCATCAACCAGATTCTAGAAGACATGCTTCGAGCTTCTGTTATCTCATTCGGAATGAATTGGGAGAAATGCCTTCCATTTGCCGAATTCGCTTATAACAACAGCTATCAGTCTAGCTTGGGTAAAGCCCCTTTCGAAGTTCTCTATGGACGACGGTGTCGAACACCCCTTAATTGGTCAGAAACCGGGGAAAGACAATTTTTTGGCCCGGATATGATCCAGGAAGCAGAAGAGCAAGTTCGCATCGTTCGTGAAAAGTTGAAAACAGCCCAATCTCGTCAAAAGAGTCAATATGACCGAAAACATAAGGCTATGACTTTCGAGGTTGACGAGAAGGCTTACCTTCGGGTTACTCCTCTGAAGGGAACCCATCGTTTCGGTATCAAAGGCAAATTGGCTCCTCGTTACATTGGACCTTTTCGCATTCTCGCTAAACGAGGGGAAGTTGCCTACCAATTGGAACTACCTTCGCATCTCTCCAGAGTCCACGATGTCTTCCACGTTTCTCAACTCAGGCGTTGCTTCTCAGATCCTATCCGTGGAGTGGACCACAAAACGCTTGATCTCCAAGATAATCTCACGTATCGAGAGTACCCCGTTCGTATTCTCGATCAGGCCGAGCGTATCACTCGACGTCATAATATCAAGTTTCTCAAGGTTCAATGGTCGCACCATTCTGAGAAGGAAGCAACCTGGGAAAGGGAGGATCGTCTTCGACTTGAATATCCCGCCTTCTTCTCGGAGGAACCCAAATCTCGGGACGAGATTCTTTTGAGTGGGGGTGAGTTGTCACACCCTAGCTAGTTATGCATTAGAGTGTTGCATCATGTCTATTTTTTTCATCAGAAACTTGAAATGGGGATGACAGAACCCCCAGCCCCCTCTGAAACCAACCAGGGTTTACTAAAAACTTTTTCAATGAACCTGAAATGCCCTTCTAAAATGTCCATCATTTTTGTCTTGGTTTAGAACCTCTGCCAAAAGTGATGCACAATTTCCTAGGTCATCCTAGGGTCTCTGAATTAAATCATAAATATTTGAGTTTGGGCACTTAAAATTATATAAAATATTTCAAGTGCTCAAATATCTCCAAACTAAAATGTTTCATGTTGGAAATAATCCAACTATGGACCAGGAGTAGTTTGGTGATTTTAGGAGTTGCCTAAGTATTTTTATTAATTCAACAAAGTTGCAGAATAATAGAAAAAGAAAAAAACAGAAAAAGGAAAACTTACCTGGCGCCACACCGGCCCACCAGCCAGCCCACCTGGCCGGCCCAGCCCAGCGCCGCGCCAGCGAGCTGCTTGCCGACCAGGCAGGCAGGCAAGGTGCTCGACGGCGAGCACCGCATGGGTGCCACGCACCTGCTCGCCGCCTCGTTGATTCTCTCGCCCGGCTAACGCCGTGGATCGCTCCCCCTCTCTCCCCTGAACCCCCCAGACACCCCCTCTCCTCCCCAGCACCTCCCCCTCGCGCTCCCCAGCCATGGCCGACGCCATCGCCGCCACCCCCTCGCCGTAGCCACGCCCTCCGTCAACCCCACGCCGTGCCGCCGTGTCCAGGAGCTCCGCCGCCGTCCACTTCGTCGAGCTAGTCAAGCCCCGAGCCCTCGCAAGGCCCGAGTCCACCGCACCGACCTCGCCCGAGTTCGCCGTCGCCGGAGATCCCTTTCAACGCCGCCGCCGTCTCAGCTCGTCCCCGACCCCGCCGGTGGCCTCTACGAGCGCTCCGTGAGCTTAGCTACCCCTCCTACCTTCTCTCTCTCGCTCCCGAGCCGTGTAGCCACCGCACGAAGCTCACCCGCACGCGCCGTCGCGGACCTCGTCGCCGACATGCTCCCGGCCACCCTTCGGCAACCTCACCGTGTCCATCGCGCTCACCACGTCGCGTTGGAGCTAACCGTGCACTCCCCGCACCTCACCGCACACCCCAGGCCGAGTTCGATCTCACCCGAACTCCGGTGGCCGCCAAAGTCGCCGCCGGCGCCAACTCCGGCCACCCCGACCCCAATGGACTCCACCAAGAGCTGCGGCTCGTCCTCAGCTTCACTCCGGTAGCCTCCGCGACTCATTTGGTGGCCGGAACGGCCAAAGGCACTCTCGCCGCCGCGTCGGGCTCGCCGGCGGCTAAACGCCGGCGGGTTTGACCCTGACTTTGACCACGGGTGGGCCCTGGTTGACTCCGTTGAGTCGCTGACAGGTGGGGCCCAGCCCTGTTAATTAACCTAGTTTAGTTTTAATTAAACTTTAACTAATCTAATGACCCTGACACCCTGGCCCCACGCGTCAGGTTTGACTGGACCGGGTCTGTTGACTTGCTGAGGTCAGCATGACCTCATGCTGACGCAATAAATCAATTTCTGGATTTATTCTAATGCAGGAAATTCCAGAATATAGTTTAAACTTCAAAAATTTATAACTTTTAATCTGTAACTCCAAATCAGACAAGTTATATATGAAAAATGATCAGAAAAATCCAACCTATCCATCTATACTGGTTTCATGCATGTTTAAGCAAGCTAACCTACTGTTTATGGCAGAACAAGTTAAAGCACCCTAAATGATCATATATGAGTTTGAAATTGCATCTTTGGTTCAAAATGCTTCAAACCCATCTGGTCTAAGTTGCATTAGCCCAACACACTCATATATGCCATGTCTCATGCATGCATCATATTGTTGCATATTGTTTGGTAATGCTTGTGTATCGGTGTTCCCTGCGGCAGGTTCTACCCCCGAGGAGTACCGTGATAACCCCGACGAAGAGCAATACCCGTGCACCGAACCGTCAGGCAAGCAACCAACCATTTGATCATATCGATAAAACCCATGTTCTTGCTCCTGCTCTCGTTTACTGCATTAAGACAACGCGATTCAAACTGCTGTGTGCTGCGGTAGTTGAACCCATTTCCTCTGCATGACCTGTCCTTGCCACAGTAACTAGATGAAACCCACTAGCATGTGTAGGAGTTGATTGAGCCATATGATTGTGTTGATCCTACCTTGCTATGCCTGCTATGCTTAGAGTCGTGCCAGGTCTGGTTCATCTGGGTGATGGCTAGAGTGAAATGATCGAGTCGATATGAGAGTAAGGTGTTGAACACGATTTGGTAAAGGTACCGATGAAAGGCCATGTAGGAGTACATGGTGGGTTGTTTCATTGAGGCCGTCCTTAAGCACTGAGATCTGTATGTGTGATTTAAGATTCAGCTACTACCATGCATTGGGCCCGAAACCAATGGACCCTCTCGGCTTCTTATTCACCCTAGTCTTCTGTCCAGGAGTTGCAAGTAGTTTCTGGTGTTTGTAGCCTACTGGAGGCCGTGGACAGCGCTGACCGTAGGGGTGGGCTGTGATGCGGTAGGTACGTGGCACGGTGTACCGGATGCCCGTTTGGTATCTCGGGAACCCTGTTCACATCGTTTGGGGCTGTGAGCGAGACTTCGGCCGGAACTCCTCATAGATGGAACCCAAATAGGCGATAAACCTGGACTAGAGACTTAGGTGTCTAGGTAGGTCGTGGCCGACACCCACGTTGGGCTTCCGTTTGAAGGTTGCCGAGTACATGTCGTGTAAACGACGGTAAGTGGTGAGAGCGTGTATGAAGAAGTACACCCCTGCAGGGTTAACCTAATCTATTCGGATAGCCGCGTCCGCGGTAAAGGACTACTTGGTTGCCTATACAGTTCATAGACAAGTAAATGGAAACTACTAAAAGCCTCAAGATAAGCGTGAGTGCCGAGGATGGCTCTTCCGTAGGAAGACGGAGGTGGATCCTCGGTAGCGTATTGAGTGGTGAGTAGTGGACTCGTGTGCGCAAAACCATTTCAAGTTGGAGTCTCGTAGGATAGTTTAGCCAAGAGTCAAAGCTAGCTTGCTGCAATAACTCCACCAACCCTTCTTGATAATGTGCATGTATGTAGGATCTGTTGTAAGTCTTGCTGAGTACCTTTGTACTCATGTTGCTATAATTTACATTTTTACAGAAGACGCTGCAACCCCTTCTGATGGGTTCTTCGTAGACGTTGACATCAATGAGTAGGCTAAGGCCCAGGTGGTGATCCTGAGCTTGTGAAGGACCACGTAGTATAGCTAGGCTTTCCAAGCCTCTTTTATTTTACTAGTTGTCTGTACTCAGACAAGTTATTTCCGCTGCTGGTTTGTTCGACTGTATGACTTGAATGCTGGGTCGTGTGACCCGTACCTGTTTGTATGCTATGTACGGCTCTCTGAGCCTTTAAATAAAGTACTTGTGTCGTAGAGTCATGTTGTGATGCCTTGTTGTATTTGCACATATCGAGCATATTGTGTGTATGATTGAAATGCTTGGTATGTGTGGGATCTGACTATCTAGCTGTTTATCTTTAGTAGCCTCTCTTACCGGGAAATGTCTCCTAGTGATTCCACTGAGCCATGGTAGCTTGCTACTGCTCCGGAACACTTGGCTGGCCGGCATGTGTCCTTCGTCGTTCCTGTGTCTGTCCCTTCGGGGAAATGTCACGCATTGAGTACCGGAGCCCTGTTAGCCCGCTACAGCCCGGTTTACCGGAGTCCTGCTAGCCCAGTGCTACAGCCCGGAACTTACTCGCTGATGACCGACACGTTCGATGCTGGGTCATGGATGCCTGTCCCTGTAAGTCTGTGCCACTTTGGGTTTACAACTAGCCATGTCAGCCCGGGCTCCTTTTCATATAGATGCTAGCGACACTATCATATACGTGTGCCAAAAGGCGCAAACGGTCCCGGGCAAAGGTAAGGCGACACCCGTGGGGATACCGTGCGTGAGGCCGCAAAATGATATGAGGTGTTACAGGCTAGATCGATCTGACATTGAGTTGGGGTCCTGACATCCGGCTAGGACTCCTGGCCCGGCCGGCCTTTAAAGCCGGGAGGCCCGACCCCCCCATCAAACCCTAGCCCCAGCACCTGCCCCCCCCGCCGCCAGCCGCTGCCGCTTGTCGCCGCTGCCAGAGCCTCCCGGCGCCACCAGAGTAGCCGCCACCACCGCCGTCACGAACACCGAGGTAGCCGCCGGTGTTTTTTAGAAAACCGATCGGTTTTATTTCGAAGACCCTAGATTCATTTTTTCGGTTAGATCGGTTCGGTTTTCTTCGGTTTAGTTAAATAGCGGACGTTCGTCCGTACCTTCTTTTAACGAACGATGTTCACCCGTTAGCCGCAGACAACGAACGTTCGTTCGTTAGCCTGTTCATCAGTTTTTCTTTTTCCAGGGTGTTTCCGCGATTATTTTCGATCGCGATTTCTGCCTTGATCTTTGTTTTAGTTTATTTTTCGCTCGTTTATCGGAATCAGGTGATTCAAGCGCCTAGATCTTTGTTGAAGCCCTCTTTTTGTTTAAACAACTTGAACAAGATATTGGTACTGTAAAATTTGACTTCAGTCCAGATTAGTAAACGGATCTTGTTTCTTTCGCAGTTTGAGTTTCGTTGCTCCGTTTGATTTGATTCT
The DNA here is from genome assembly GCA_963921465.1 of Triticum timopheevii. Taxonomy (NCBI): domain Eukaryota; kingdom Viridiplantae; phylum Streptophyta; class Magnoliopsida; order Poales; family Poaceae; genus Triticum; species Triticum timopheevii. The sequence goes on from OY997270.1 coordinate 200,409,687, forward strand.
TTTTGCAAACCGGAGTTCTTTAGTTGAACTTTCTGGTTAGATCTCTTATTTGAGTTTTACCCATGCTTCTAGTTGAGTGCTTATGTATGTTATTGTTTGTTTGTGATAGAGTACCCGGAGTGCGAAGCGTGCTACTATGAGTCTCTAGGTTTTGCAGATCATCAGCAAGGCAAGTAACACTTTGATCATACCTCTTTACTACCCAGTTTTATTGCATTAGATCAACCCTCAAACATTGCCTGGTTAGGATTTGATTAACATGTGGGTTTTGGGAAGTAGATGATGAGGTAGAACCTATTGTCATGTTTTATTATCAAACCTTTGGGAGTTACTTCTACGTTATACTTTTATTGCTATGCTATGCTCGTAGACATGGTTTGCCTGAGTGTATCCATGACAGATGTGTTTATTGTTAATTAATGGTTAAATTAAGGTGGCTACTTAAATACACATCTGGGTGGATTGCTTGAGGCACCCTGGAGTACCCAGTGGTTGTCAGGGCAGCTGGAGAATCAAGTGTTGTCCTAGGATATCCCGGAGTGCCCGTGTGATCATCCTACGGTCCGCCACCCAGGCTCAAAGGGATCATAAGATTATTCATGCTAGAAACTTCTGTGTGCAGCCACAAGCCAATATGGGCTCTGGCATAGTTGAGTAAGTTGCGTGAAGCTCTTGAAGAGGTAGACTAGCAGATGTAGTGGGTTGTAGGTGGTACCGTCTACCCAGAGTAGAGAGTTAATGCTTCAGAAAGACTGTGTCTCGAATCTCCGACCATGGATGTGTCCGAGTCTTGTGGTGATGAGGACATCAATACCATTGTTACACCCACAGCCCCTACTGCTACATATACTGGACCAATTACTAGAGCTCGCGCACGCCAATTAAATTATCAGGTACTTTCGTTTCTTGGTAATGATTCTAATGTTCATGAGAATATGATGCTGCCTAAATTGGATACATTTGTTTTGCTTACAAATGAAGGGCCTAGCTTGGAGAAGGATGGACATTGGAGCAAGAGCAAGCATGGAGATGATGCCATGCGCAAGGGGAACCAGAACGGAGTTACAAGTGATGATTTCAGGACTTTGAAGCCACCATGAGAGTGCATGAAGCCTTGGACGAAATATACAAGATGCCACTTCATAAATTTCGTCCAGAGGCTATTATAGGTGCTGCGACACCTTTTTATTGGGCCAGGCCCATGTAATTTCGAAATACATAAGTATAGGCTATTTTTAGAGTCCGTATGTGTGGGGAAACAAGAGATAGGGTTGATTTCGGACCCCTCCACCAAGGGCCACGAAATTCCCCCTCTCTTCCTCCATATATACAGCCCTTAGGGCACCGTTTAGACTTTGGGTTTTGTTTCTTGTTCTACTAATCATGACAGGATCCAGAGTCAATTCATGGGCTTTGTCGATCGCGGGAGACGTGCCACCACCTTTGCAAATACCACAACCATCACGAGAGGTGCACAAACATCCAAATGCACATGATCAGGTTAATGTATTTATACCACCATTTAATGGCCGTTTTAAACCTGCTTTATATATTGAATGGGAGTTCGACATAAAAAATATATTTGCTTCCCATAATTTCGATGAACATAAAAAGGTTAAGGTTGCAGTTGGTTCTTTCACTGGTTATGCTTTGGTTTGGTGGAGTGAATATTGTCGGTTACACCCTGATTATATACCTACTACTTGGGATGATTTGAAACTTGCCATGCGACATACTTTCGTCCCTGCTTATTATACTCGTGACATGATTAAGAAGTTGCAACACTTAAAACAAGGTAGTGAAACTGTAACAAAATATTATGATGATTTACAAACTACCTTGTTGCATTCCTCTTTAGAAGAAAGTGAAGATGATTTTATGGATAGATTTTGGGGAGGATTAAACCGTGATATTCAAGAGATACTAATTCATGAAGAGTGTTATCCTATGGACCATTTGTTTCATCTTGCTTGCAAAGCTGAACAGGAAATAAAACAACGTGTTGGCCACGAGGAGAACAAGCGCACGGTGCACATTCCAAGAGTTGATATGATTGTTCCTTCAACTACTAGGCATACTATGACAACCACATCCGTTGTTGTCAGGACTACATCACCTCCACCATGTGACACATCGCCCCCGAGAGTGGCTACATCATCTGAGTTGATCATAAGAGGTAATGACAAAGGTACTGATCTTCCATCTCTACATGAGAATGATGAATGCCTTGTCAATTTGAATGCACCATCTGATGAGCTACCCACTACTTTGATCACACCACCTATTTTAGAGGACTACATTGATAATTTGGCTTTGCCATGTGATCAAACAACTGAAATACCAACAATTTTGAGTGCACCCATTGAATTAACTATTGATGCAAAAGAACCAATGTTTAATCATTTTGATATGACCTCTAATCTTGGTGATGATTCTGTGTTGAATGACTTATTGCATGTTTGCTTATTTAAGCATGTTGTAGCATGTAAATTTGATGCAAGTAAGGTTTATTCACCAATGTTGGGATGGTTTAATGATGAACATTGTCAATCTTTTGAAATGAATAAGAGCTTCACTTATATGTGCAAACTGAGTTGCAATATTTTCATGCCTTCTACTTCTTGTGCTAATTTTTTGGCTTTAGATTTTATGAACTATGCAAGTTACTCATCTATTCATGTGTCATATATGCAAAAATCAAGGGAAGTAAAAATGGATGACATATACATATACAACATGTACACCTTGTCTCTTTTGTTAGCCACATTTCAGATTAAGCAACGCCGAGGACGGCTTTATTTTCAAGAAGGGGAGGATGATGAGGACATGAATACCTTGGATATGACCAAAAATATTGCATATATGCATATTTGTCAGGTGATTTCTAGTGCAAACTATTCAATAATCTATTTATGTTATCCAGAACAAAAATACTTCACACACTTTTGTGTTTTGTCTAATTGCAGGTGTATGGGACATTTGTACAATCCACATATGAAGATAAGGAAGAAAGAGATGTTTATTTGCTGTCCAAAAAGTTCTCTCACGTCACTTTTGGCCCAAGAGAAGATAGAGTCCAAGTCTCTCACGTTCTGGATTCAGATTCGGACTGCACAGACGTACCTGACTCAAAACGCACACAAGTTTTTCATACAGACTCCGAATTGGGTGATTCTTTTTTTGTTGGAAACTAGATTTCGTGCACTTTCCAACCCAATTGGAATCACCTTCAAATTCGTCCGGAGCGTTGAGTTGTGGACGAAACAATCTGATGCTGCAGCAGAATCCGAGTCAAACTACAAGTCCAAAGGTGTTACATCACCTCCACTTGGGCCCATTGGCCTTGTACGACCTAGATTTAGTTTTAGGCTGCCTTGGGACGTCCTCCCACCTCCTTGGACGCCACCCCTTGCTCCTATATAAGTAGATCCATCTAGTAGCTTTTCCTTGGGATTTGTTTAGTTAAAAGTTAGCCATTGCAACTTCGTGTACTTCGTTTGTGTCCAACGACCAGACCAAGACCGCTTACGGATCCCCACCTTTATCAATACTTCATATATACTCGCAATATTCAGATTGCTTTTATCATATTCTTGCTTGTTCTTCGATTGCTTGCAGGAATAGACCTTCGTGGTCAGGTTGATTGTGCTCCGGCGTGGTCAATAACCTCTCAGAGTTGGTTTAGCGATTGCTAAGGCGCAACGTCGTGCACGTTTGTAGTCGGATCGTCAAAGTCATCTTCACCAAATCGATAGTTATCATCTCATCGAAAGATCGGGAGACCCCCGCCTCTATCATGTGGGGAATAGTGTGCAAACTTCTGCAGAGTGTATAAACTAATCATGGTTAGCCGTGTCCCTGGTTATGGACATCTTGAGTATCTGGTTCGTAGATTATCATGTTGATCTCATCACTCTAAATTAATTCGATTGGGTTTAATGATGATGCTTAATTGGGATTGAGTTGGAGGAACCTTCTCAATGTTTAACAACCACCATGATCGTTAACTAAAATTTATTCCTTTGTTGTAGGGAAAATTGGCTTTATGCAAAACTGTAACCATAGAGCTTTCCACCAGCCATATATGCATGCAGTGATAGCAATTATTCTGTTCATTACTCTTTGTGTTACATTACCATCATATTCCATGTGCTGACCCGTTTCGGGCTGCAACATTTCATGTTGCAGACTTTTCAGACAAGTAAGGTGCCATAGGTCGTTGTCTTTCACTCAGCTATGTCGTTGGAGTTGATGGACTCACTTTATCTTCCAAGCCTTCCGTTGTTATCGTTTTTAGATGGCCTTAAGCCATATTATTGCAATAAGTTCTCTTTTGAGACATTCGATGTAATAAGTGTGTGATTGAAACTCTGTTATAAATCCTCAAGTACTGTGCGTGTCAGCATTACCGATCTAGGGATGACACTGATGCACAGAGACTAGACTGTTTGAGGTCTGGTCGCTACAATATGGTATCAGAGCACACGCTGACTGTAGGACACGACCACTAAGCTAAAACCATAGGTCACTCTTCTCTTCTCATTTCTGACTTCTCTCCTTTTTTCTACTCTATAGGATGGCGGATGCAAGGAAGTTACTAGGTACCTGAACATCAAAATACCAAGCTTCACCGGGACCTACATCGCCACTTTACCAGAAGAGGAGCATTGGATGATTCGAGTTCAAGTTCCAGGAGGGACATTCATGCCAGTCACTGAGCCCATGGAGTTTTCCTTTGATGCACCAACCTGGAGTCTAGGAAAGAGCATGGCAGCCCACATCACCATGGGACGCATTGGAGAAGTTTACCACAAGGATCTCAAGGATACTATCTACCAGATTTGTGGGCACCGAGATGAGCAATGGGAAATGATCAGCACCAGGAGGGATAGATCCATTGCAGCTTTCATCCAGGAGTTAAACCAGCACATTCATCGCCAGGAGAACCAGATGTGCGCAGGCATGATAGATCTGAAGAAGGCAATGACCAGGATCACGGAGCTGGAGGAAGAACTCAAGTCTACACTCGATGGATATGACGAGAAAATGACGATACTCGTGGAGAAGAATGACGATTTGACAAGGAAGCTAGGAGTATTCATGGGAGACCCCGCGCCAGGAGGAGAAGACGACGATTCCATTCGTTCGGAGGACTACATCATCATCGACGACACCGACTCTGACCCTGGTGATAGCTATGATGACTATGTTGATGAAGCTGGAGCAGATATCATGGAGTCTTCCACCGATTAAACTTCTAGACGACCACCATATCAGTAGTAGTATTCCCCCATGTATATAGTATAGTCCGAGCACTTTTGTAACAATAGTTAGACCGCTTGTATGCCCTTGTTTGAATTGATTGAAGTGATATGATTGTGTTTGTCTCATGTGCATACGGGTAGTGTTTTCCCTCTAGACCTCATTCTATTCTGTTTTCTCATCTTTTCTAAACCCATCAGATGTCGCTGAGGCGTGACAATGGATTTGCTTTCCCGCCGGAGCTCACTCAGTTGATCCAGCAGCAGAATACCCTGATGCAGCTACTAGTCCAGAATCAGAACCAGGGGGACAACAACAACCCACCACCACCACCACCTGTTGGTCACTTAGCCCGTTTTCTAAGGCTGAATCCGTCGGTGTTCTCTAGTAGCACCGAGCTGATTGTTGCAGATGATTGGCTCCGCAAGATTGGGAGGGAGCTGACCACTGCAGGATGCACAGATGCGGAGAGAGTGCGTTTTGCCGCACATCAGCTTGATGGACCCGCAACATCATGGTGGGAGAATTTCACAGCCACTTATCCCATTGACATTGTTACATGGGATCAGTTTCAGCAGGCTTTCCGCACTGCCCATGTTTCAGCGGGAGCTATGGCCATGAAGAAGCGCGAGTTTCGCAATTTGCGCCAAGGAGGACGCACAATGGGCTAGTATGTGGATGATTTTGGTAAGTTAGCACGTTATGCCCCGGATGACGTCGCTACAGATGCCGCTAAGCAGGAGAAGTTTCTAGAAGGACTAAATGATGAGCTGAGCATGCAGTTGATGGTGGCAACCTTCAACAACTACTAGGAGTTGGTAGATAGAGCTCTTATGATTGAAGGGAAGCAGCAGGAGATAAACGGTCACAAGAGGAAGTATGGACAAGGGAAGTCCAATTCAGGAGCTCAGTAGAGGCCCCGTTTTACCCCGAACTTGAGAGGACACATTCACCATAACCATGGAGGCCATAATTCCAATGGAGGAAGTTCGCATAACCATAGTGGCCCCAAGAATGGGAATGGGAATGGAGGAAGCAACGGCGAGAACCATTCCAACCCAGCAACACCCGCCAAGAAGGATCTATGTCACATTACTTGTTTCAAGTGCGGGAAGAATGGACATTACGCCACGGAGTGTTCTGAAGCAAAGAATGGAAATGGCAATGGAAGCTCTGGGAAGAAGCCCAACCCTTTCAATAGGGGAAAAGTAAACCACGTTAGCATGGAGGAGGTTGAAGCGCAACCCAATGCAGTAATAGGTAAGTTTTTGGTTAAGTCATTTACTGCAATCGTTCTTTTTGATACTGGTGCATCGCATTCATACATATCAAGGGGATTTGTGGACAAGTATAACCTGCCAACCCAAGCCCTTAGGTCACCCATGTTAGTAACCTCGCTAGGAGCAGAGTATATGGCTAGCCTATGGTGTGATAGGTTACCATTAAGGATTGGTAACTACATGTTCCCCTCAGACCTAATAGTGTTGGAGTCACAAGGACTGGATGTAATATTAGGCATGGATTGGTTATCGAAGTATGGAGGGAACATTGACTGCGCTAGTAAGTCGATTTTTCTCACTACCCCAGAAGGAAGAAGGATTAAGTATGTATCCCAGCAAGTGCCGAAGAGGACTCAAGTGAATTCCTTATCAGGAGTTGTACAGGAGGAAGTACCAGTGGTGAAGGATTTCCCTGATGTATTTCCAGAGGAGTTGCCAGGCATGCCACCGGATAGAGACATTGAGCTTTTGATTGAGCTTTTGCCAGGCACAGGTCCAATATCTAAGAGACCATATCGGATGCCTACAAAGGATTTGGAAGAAATTAAGAAGCAGATTAAGGAGTTACTGGATAAAGGCTATATTCACCCAAGTTCGTCACCTTGGGGATCACCGGTGCTTCTAGTGGAGAAGAAGGATGGATCATTTAGGATGGTTGTTGATTATAGTGCATTGAATGAGGTGACGAAGAAGAACAAGTACCCACTGCCAATGATCAATGATTTATTTGAACAGTTGCAAGGAGCTAAAGTATTTTCCAAGATTGATCTGCGATCAGGATACCACCAACTGAAGATTCGAGAGCAGGATATACCTAAGACAGCTTTTACCACAAGGTACGGGCTATATGAGTATACCGTTATGTCATTTGGTCTGACTAACGCGCCTGCATATTTCATTAACATGATGAACAAGGTGTTTATGGAGTTTTTGGATAAGTTCGTCGTGGTGTTCATTGATGATATATTGGTCTACCCGAAGAATGAAGAGGAGCATAAGGAGCATTTGCATTTGGTACTTGGGAAGCTCAGAGAACATCAGTTATATGCCAAGTTCAGCAAGTGTGAGTTTTGGTTGAAGGAAGTGGGATTCCTCGAACATGTTATATCCAGAGAAGGAATAGCAGTAGACCCCACCAAGGTTGTCACCGTGACAACTTGGGAATCACCCACGTCAGTTGGATAGATCCCGAGTTTTCTTGGACTCGCAGGATACTACAGGAGGTTCATTGAGAATTTCTCTAAGATTGCAAACCCCATGACGGAGTTGTTGAAGAAGGACACCAAGTTCAAATGGACTGAGGAATGTGAGGCCAATTTTCAGGAGTTGAAGAAACGCTTAGTTATAGCCCCAGTGTTGATTCTTCCAGATCAACGTAAGGATTATCAAGTGTATTGCGACGCTTCTCGTCGAGGAATTGGAGCAGTGTTGATGCAGGTGGGAAGAGTTGTTTCATATGCCTCACGATAGCTTAAACCTCATGAGTTGAATTATGCTACACACGATTTGGAGTTAGTAGTCGTAGTGCATGCGTTGAAGACATGGAGACATTTCCTCATCGGAAACCATTGTGAGGTGTACACGGATCACAAGAGTTTGAAGTATATCTTCACAAAAAAGGAGTTGAATCTCAGGTAGAGGAGATGGTTGGAGCTCATCAAGGATTATGATATGAAGTTACACTATCATCCCAGAAAGGCTAACGTAGTAGCCGATGCGTTGAGTCGCAAGAGTCATGTCAATACACTCATGACCGGAGGATCACCCAAGGAGTTAGCAGAGGATCTTCGCGAGCTATGTTTGGAAATAGTTCCGAGAGGCTATGTAGCAGCATTGGAAATTTAGTCTACCTTGATGGATAAGATCAGGGAAGTTCAGAAGGCGGACAAAGAGATTGTCGAAATAAAGGAAAGGATGAGCAAAGGACAGGCTAAAGGATTTCATGAGGATGAGCACGATACGTTATGGTTTGAGGACCGCGTATATGTGCCTAATCACCCCGAGATCAGGAAGTTGATTCTGCAGGAGGCCCATGATTCGCCGTATTCGATTCACCCAGGAAATACCAAGATGTATCTGGATTTGAAGGACATTTTCTGGTGGACCGGAATGAAGAAGGATATTGCGGAGTATGTAGCAGTATGTGATGTATGTTAGAGAGTAAAGGCAGAACATGAGAAGCCAGCAGGATTGTTACAGCCATTGCCGATACCCGAATGGAAGTGGGATAAACTAGGCATGGATTTTATCGCGGGATTGCCCAGGACTCGTTCAGGCTATGACTCGATATGGGAGTTAGTCGATCGGTTGATGAAGGTAGCCCTTTTCATCCCAGTGAAGACCACTTATACCAGTGCTAAGTTGGCAAAGATATACATGACCAGGATCGTATGTCTGCATGGAGTTCCAAGGACCAATGTATCAGATAGAGGAACCCAGTTTACCTCAAAGTTCTGGAATCAGCTGCACGAAACTTTGGGTACCAGGCTAGAGTTTAGTACAGCCTTTCATCCACAGACAAATGGATAGACCGAGAGAGTCAATCAGATTCTGGAGGACATGTTGAGAGCTTGTGCACTAGATTATGGATCTAGTTGGGACGACAATTTGCCATATGCAAAGTTCTCTTACAATAATAGTTATCAAGTCAGTTTGAAGATGGCCCCTTTCAAAGCTTTGTACGGAAGGCGGTGCAGGACACCATTGGTATGGGATGAAGTTGGAGATCGTCAGTTGTTTGGACCAGATTTGATTAAGGAGTCTGAAGAGAAGGTTAAGTTGCTTCGTGATAGACTCAAGGTAGCCCATCCAGGCAGAAGAGCTATGCAGATTCTAAACGCAAGGAGATAGTTTACGAAGTCGAAGACAGAGTGTATCTTCATGTGTCCCCACTTCGAGGAGTTAAGCGTTTTGGAGTTAAGGGAAAGTTAGCATCACGTTTTGTGGGACCATACAAAGTTTTGGAGCGTATGAGAGAAGTTGCTTACAAGTTAGAATTGCCAGAAGGATTGTCATGAGTTCATGATGTGTTCCACGTTTCCTAGTTGAAGAAGTGCCATGCAGAGATGGCCGATATTCCTCTGAGAGATACAGTGCCACTGGAAGCGATTCGGCTAGATAGCGATTTGACCTACGAGGAGAAACCAGTGAAGATTCTCGAGTTTGCTAGCCGAGTCACACGCAGCAAGGTTATCAAGTTCTGCAAAGTTTAGTGGAGCCACCATACCGAGGATGAAGCCACCTGGGAACGAGAGGAAGACCTATGGAAAGACCACCCGCACCTATTTTCTAGCCAACCCGAATCACGAGGGCGAGATTCATCTTAATGGGGGTAGGTTTGTAACATCCCAAATTTCCAATGTGGAATGTTATACATTAGATCATCATTGCATATCATATTTTATTGCATTTTTGGTTGATCCTAGAAATTCTAAGCAACTCAAGGACCCACGGAGAGAGTTGGGGATTTCTTTATTTTCATATTTGAGTTTTCTCAAATTTTGAAAAGAGGATCATTTGGTTTTAATTATTTTTCTCTTTGAATATTTCCAATATGAAAATAAAAGAGAGGGGATAAAATGACTTCTCCAAAATAAAGAAATATTGGAGGGAAAATATTAAAATCAAATAAGAATTTTATTCGGAGTTTTATTGCTATTTTATTTGAATTAGGAAAAAAACGCGTTTTTCAAAATTGCATTAGAGGCCCAAATAAATGTTCACCTTGTCCGCTATATTTTTAGACGACGGAAAAAATTTATTTCATGATTTTTGGAGTCTGTTTAGTATTACTTTTATTTGTTTTTCTGCGCGTCGGAATATTATTTCAAAAAAAAGTCAAATCGACCTAATCGGGCCGTGTCCGGCTAGGACTCCTGGCCCGGCCGGCCTTTAAAGCCGGGAGGCCCGACCCCCCCCCCCCCCCCCCACCGAACCCTAGCCCCAGCCCCGCCGCCAGCCGCCGCCACCGCCGGAGTAGCCGCCGCTGCCACTGTCACGAACGCCAAGGTAGCCGTCGGTTTTTTAGAAACCGGTAGGTTTTATTTCGAAAACCCTAGATTTGTTTTTTTCTGTTAGATCATTTTGGATTTCTTCGGTTTAGTTAAATAGCGGACGTTCGTTTGTACGTTCATTTTAACGAACACTGTTCACCCGTTAGCCGCAGACAGCGAACGTTCATTCGTTAGCCTGTTTGTCAGTTTTCTTTTTCCAGGGTTTTTCCGCGATTATTTTCGATCGCGATTTCTGCCTTGATCTTCGTTTTAGTTTATCTTCTCGGTCGTTTATCGGAATCAGGTGATTCAAGCACCTAGATCTTCGTCTCGAAGCCCTCTTTCTGTATAAACAACTTGATAAAGATTTTGGTACTGTAAAATTTGACTTTAGTCCAGATTAGTAAACGGATCTTGTTTCTTTCGCAGTTTGAGTTTCGTTGCTCCGTTTGATTTGATTCTTTTTGCAAACCGGAGTTCTTCAGTTAAACTTTCTGGTTAGCTCTCTTATTTGAGTTTTACCCATGCTTCTAGTTGAGTGCTTATGTATCTTATTGTTTGTTTGTGATAGAGTGCCCGGAGTGCGAAGCGTGCTACTACGAGTCTCTAGGTTTTGCGGATCATCAGCAAGGCAAGTAACACTTTGATCATACCTCTTTACTACCCAGTTTTATTGCATTAGATCAACCCTCAAACATTGCATGGTTAGGATCTGATTAACATGTGGGTTTTGGGAAGTAGATGATGAGGTAGAACCTATTGTCCTGTTTTATTATCAAATCTTTGGGTGTTACTTCTACGTTATACTTATATTGCTATGCTATGCTCGTAGACGTGGTTTGGGTGAGTGTATCCATGACAGATGTGAGTATTGTTAATTAATGGTTAAATTAAGGTGGCTACTTAAATACACATCTGGGTGGATTGCTTGAGGCACCCTGGAGTACCTTGTGGTTGTTAGGGCACCTCGCGAATCTAGTGTTGTCCTAGGATATCCCGGAGTACCCGTGTGATCATCCTACGGTCCGCCACCTAGTCTCAAAGGGATCATAAGATTATTCATGCTAGAAACTTCCGTGTGCAACCACAAGCCAATATGGGCTCTGGCGTAGTTGAGTAAGTTGTGTGAAGCTCTTGAAGAGGTAGACTAGCAGATGTAGTGGGTTGTAGGTGGTACTGTCTACCCTGAGTAGAGAGTTAATGCTTCAGAAAGACTGTGTCTCGAATCTCCGACCATGGATGTGTTCGAGTCTTGTGGGGAAAAGTGTGCAAACCTCTGCAGAGTGTATAAACTAATCATGGTTAGCCGTGTCCCCGGTTATGGACATCTTGAGTATCTGGTTCTTGGATTATCATGTTGATCTCATCACTCTAAACTAATTTGATTGGGTTTAATGATGATGCTTAATTGGGAATGAGTTGGAGGAACCTTCTCAATGTTTAACAACCACCATGATAGTTAACTAAATTTTATTCCTTTGTTGTAGGGAAAAAATGGCTTTATGCAAAACTGTAACCACAGAGCTTTCCACCAGCCATATATGCATGTAGTGATAGCAATTATTCTGTTCATTACTCTTTGTGTTACATTACCAGCATATTCCATGTGCTGACCGGTTTCGGGCTGCAACATTTCATGTTACAGACTTTTCAGACGACGAGTAAGGTGCCATAGGTCATTGTCTTTCACTCAGCTATGCCATTGGAGTTGATGGACTCACTTTATCTTCCAAGCCTTCCGATGTTATCGGTTTTAGATGGCCTTAAGCCATATTATTGTAATAAGTTCTCTTTTGAGACATTCAATGTAATAAGTGTGTGATTGAAACTCTGTTATAAATCCTCAAGTATTGTGCGTGTAAGCATTACCGATCCAGGGATGACACTGATGCATAGAGACTAGACTGTTTGAAGTCTGGTCGCTACACCTAGATACTACTCCTAGTTTCCCTAGCTACTACTCCTAGGGCCAGTTCTTTGGCGGCTTAAAAAATAAGTCGTCTCTTCCCCGGGTTTTACAATAAGACTAGTCATAGTGGAGAGTAACATAAGGCGCCTCGCTCATTCATTTGGGCTTCTAAACTACTACCTCCGTCTTGGTTTATTAGTCACCATTGTAATTGGTGCTAAATTTTGACCAAAGATTTAAATGATATAAAAACTATAGCAATTGGTGATGATGGTGTGCCTGCCATCCTGCAATACAGGTCGTCCGATTTATATTTGATGGATAGGAAGGAAACTATAGCAATTTTGCAAAAAGATACCCACACCCCTCTCCAGATTAGCAAATTAGGCCTTCCCTCGTTCACCCTTTTCTCTCACAAGATAAACTACTCATGCAAATGCATCTTGATGTTTCATGCAACGCACGGGCATCTTGCTAGTTTATGGTCAAAATTTGACACAGATTACGATGGGGACCAATAGGGATGAAAATAGAGTGGAAACTTTCCATTTTTCTGGAGAAAAAATGGAAACGGAGAGAAAATATGAAACTGGAAATGGAAAGTTGCAAAACGGAAGTGAAAGTGGAATTTTTTTATGCGGAAACGAAAACAAAAACGGAACGGTGTTTTCCGGTGGAATAGGCGTGGAAACGGAACTTTCCATTTCCATGAATATGGAATTTCCGTTTTTACTATAGACCTATGGCTGCTTTGTAGTCCAACCACCAACAACACACAGTTATACAATGAGTAGAATGGATCATTTGAGCCCATCTTCTACAACCACACATGTACTCAGCTTGACTGTATACGCAATTGTTCAGTATTACTACAATACTACACTAAGTTGCTAACATAACGATGTTATTTTGCAGCCATGTCAAAAATTCATTAAATTTGGTTATGTTTTGTGTGTATTTCTCTATGATTCTGGGTTTTTAAAGTTCCGTTCAACGCCCACTTTTGTTTTCGTGTCCGCTTTGTATTCGCTCCGTGTCTGTTTTTGGTAGTATCTGTTTCCATATTCATTTTCGAAGTTTCTGTATTCGTTTCCGCTTTTGCAAAAATATATGAAAAAAAATATGGTAGCACCCAGTTCCGTCCGTTTTCGCCCCATTTTCATCCCTAGGGACCAATAAACCAGGACGGAGGTAGTAGTTATGGGATTACTAATCTAGAAGCCTAAAAGAACTGGCCCCTGGTACTCCTAGTAGTACTACTCTACTCAAGTTGGAATTCAATTGCACGGCACAACTTGTTAGGCAAAAAATTTGATACAGGGTGTATGGAGCGGTTTGGGAATTTGCATGCCTTCCCGACCAGTGAGGTACTCCATACAAAGTATGATAGAGAAATAACCACAGAGAAGGAAGCTAAAAGTAAACAATCAAACGGGCATTTTTGCATTTCTTTTGCATTGAATCGTTTCACAAGCTTGACTAGTGTTGTTTTTCTACTTTTACAAAAACCGCATCGTAATGTTAAAACATACATTTGCACGTACATAAGTTATAGAAGTATCACAGTCTGTATGCATAAATAGAGAGACACGTGTAGTGCGATATATAGTTAAGTTTGAGCTATATGCACGTACTTACAAAATGCGTACGGATAAACAAGGTTTCCAAACTTTTCCTTTTACATACTTAATTAAGGATGCTAATAATTCCCAAAAATTTGGGATTTATCATTTGCGTCCCAAAACTAATGAGATCGCCTTACGAAACTAAAGTATTCCTAATAAAAGCCACGGCGCTCGTAGAAGCGCTTGCGCCACGCCACGAGTGCCCTGGTGCGCGGCCGTTTCCCAGCGCGCTACAACGCCTCTTCCTCAGCCTCGCAACTCGCGAGGTGCTGATTGGCGGCTTGCCGGCGGGCGAGCATGATCTCACCGGTGTGGTGAACCGGCGCCAACAGGTACTCCTCCTCGCTGGAAGCGTGCACCTGGTCCATGTACCGCCAAGCGTAGATGGGGCGCTTGGGCCCGACTGCACTCGGGGCTTTGGCACGGCGTCTTCCGCAATGCTCACGGCCCTCGCACGAGCCTTCTGCCAAAGAGCAAATTGCATGTCTCTCTCGGAGGCGACATAGGCTTGCCAGGCAGCATGCCTCATGGCGCACTTCTCTTCCTCGGCCTTCTTCTCGGCCTCTAGTTTGGTGCGCTCTGCCGAAGGCAAAGCCTCCCATAAGGCGACCTCCATTTCTTTCCAAAGCTCCTCAAGGCTGTGGGGATTGGCAGGCGGCGCGATGTTCTCCTCGTAGCGGGGAGCCGATGCGTCCTCCGACGCGCGTGTTAGTGAGACTGGGAACGCCGACGCGTCCACCTCGACGCGTCGCAGTGAGGAGCGGAACACCGACGCGTCCTCCTCGACTAGTGGCGGCGAGGAACGGAATGGTGACACATGACCCTCCTTGAAGTGCAGCGAGGGGCCCCTAGGGCTTGGGAGGGGCAAGGCAATGGTGGTCGATGTGAGAGGGAGGGGGAGGAGATAGCGATGAACATGAGCATTCTTCCGAATGTCGTGGGAGGCGCAATATTTATAGTGAGCAATGGCACACCTACATAAGATATGTTGTGTGATTAACGTAATAGCTACGTGGGCATATTTGTTGGAGTAAATTACGAGGGAGGGAAAGGGTGGAAATATTGCTGGTCACAACGGATTGGACGAGCACGGGGGAGGAGAGTCTCATGCATGCAAAAAAAATCCACACGGGGTGGAGTGGTGGGACTGCCGGGGGGAGAAGGAGAGTCAAGCAGGGAGATTGTTTTCACACATGGAGAGGAAAAGATTTGGAGACGAACGGGCTTCCTGCGGGTACGAGGAAAGGTGCATAATAAGTCATCTTGCATGCATGCTGGGCTAGGTATAGTCTCAAGTCATTAAAAACATACACGCTCCACACATGTTCAGATTTCAAGGTGCACTAAATTATTGCATGCGATGATTAAGGTTGGCCATAGTGTTGGTATCATGCACACGGGAATAGCAAACATGCTAATATGGCAAATAATTAAAGAATAGAGGGGGTGAGAGTAACATAGGTAGATACTGTATCATGTTAAAAAAATTGAGGGAAACTGTATCATGTTAAATACTATGCTACTTTGTGTCATGCATGGCACTATTAAGGTAGTCTCGTATCATACACTAGTATCATGCACATGATTAGTATATGATAATACTTTCCACTATGAGTAGCCTAAAGAGAATATGAACTAATGAATGTAAAAATCTTTGTCATCTACTAGTGTTCATGCATGCATGCAATGTGATAATGCATTGGTAAACACATATTTTTGTGAAGAACGAGAGCATTAGTTGAGTACTTTTGTAGACTACAAAAACTATTCCACTACCTCTATCTTGGTAAGAGTAGGTGAATTTTTTGAATCGAGCCATTTAAACTAGAAGGGAGGTAGTAGTACTCTAATAGCTAACCTTGTTGTGATGACTAGATAGGACATGGCACGCACCTAGACGGAGGAACTAGTCTGCATTGCATATAAGTTTTGTCTGCAGTCAATGTACCTCTACTTTCACCAAACTTATAGAAAAATGTATCAACATTCACAATGTCAAATCAATATTTTTATACTCATTATAAAAGGGCATGACCACGCGAGGGAAGCGAAGGTCGTGGGAGGCGCAACGGTTGATAGAATTAAGTGAACTTACATGCACGCGCTAACATGGCGTGCGAACACGCAGAAGCTATACCGTCAGGCCTACGATATGGGTCTAGTAGACATGACATCTAGTGGGTCCCGCATAGTACTCGAGAACTCTTTCGGGGCATGCAGCCATTTATCCACCGGGCAAGCCACCACCCCACGTTGTTCGCACGCCCTACTCGTCCCGGTCTTCTACCTTACAACAGTTCGCTCCTAGTCGTCCCATCCTTTCACATTACACCAGTTCATCTTCTCCTAACCTGCCTCCAAAATCCATGGCCTCCCAAATATCCACGATCGCCGCTGAGTACCAGGTTAGAACCATCACCAATGATGAGTTCATCATCATCTACACCCATAGATCCGCGACGGTGGAAGCATGCCTTGCTTGCTTCCTACGCATGTTCAAAAGTTCAAAGGAAGGGTGGGTCGCTGGGCTAGATGTTGAGTACACCATAGTCCTAGAAAGCGAGAAGCTTCTAAAGGAGGCAGAGAACAAGAAGCCCGCTGTGATCCAGGTTTACGTACATAACGTGATCTTGGTCTACCACATATGCCATGCCGACGGTAGGTGACAGAAATTTGAGTTCTTCCTCAAGGAGAAAAAGAGTGAAATTCGTTACTGTAGACTTTACGAATGACGGGAGAGTCCTGGGTCGGATAGGCCTCGTTGTAGGCTAGCCCTTCGATCTCCAGAAGGTAAGCCTGGTGTCCTCGTCTCAGCCTTTAATGTTGACCCTGGCAGCAGCCATGATTAATCCTTCGTATGCTCAACTGAAGAACCCTCACCCGGATTTCATCGTGCATGGGGGTTGAAGACAATAGATGAAGATAGGTGTAAAAAAAACACAATAGATTTAGATCACATCCAGTACGCAGCAACGAATGCCTACCTTTGTTTAAATATCTACAAGGGTTGGATGAAGAAGCAGAGCCCAGTGTCTCAAGCAAAGAAGTGTCGGTGAAGAGGAACAAGAAGAGGAACGAGGACAAAGTCGAGGATGTGGACTCGGACTCCGACTAAGGTGGCAGTGCTGTTGCTCATGTTGGTTCTACTGCAGTATCAAGCAGACTAGTTGCTTAGGTTTATTTCAGGGGTGTGTTGTGCTGAGCCCCCAGCAAGAACTATGTTTATGTTCTTTCATGTTATTTGAACTCTTTAGTACGTATAGTAGTACTAGTATGTCTTACTATTGTTCTTCTTGTAGTTTGTACTACTGCTCGTATCTTCGGGTTCCTACTGTACTTAATACATACTAGTAATATAATTTGGGTCAGTCGATTTTTGAAAGAAGTTCGACGAAGCGAAGGAAGAAGACAATAGAGAAGCTACCCTAGTATCTATATTAGGGTGGCAGGGTGCCCATGATCTATCTTATGAGAGTTGGGTGTGGAATGCAGTTCACCGGAAAAAATGGATCGTGCCCGGGGTAAAACGGATGGCGGGGGTGGGGGGAGCATGGCGGTGGCAGGTGGTTCAGGGGAGGGTGGGGCGGCGGCGGTAGGCAGTTAGGCCAGTGGTGGGCTGGCGTCTCGATGCCTGAGAGAGAAGAGGAACAGTGCATCAATTTCGGAGGTTGAAGAAACCCTTCTGGCCATCCATGTTGCACCCAACGGCTCACAAGAGTCGACTGACCCAAATTGTTCCTTCAGATTGCAGGATCCGCGTGGCATTCAAGGTCTCGAAGGTAGATTCCACGTCCGCACCCAGTTTGCGGGCTCGGTGCGGGCGCGACTGGCTTCTGCCGCGACAGCCACCATGCGCGCCTCCTCCGCGCGGGCGGAGACGACAATGACACGCTAGCTCCTCCTTGCCGGCGTGCTGTAGGACATGTTCGTCCTCCTCTTCGTACACTACGAGCATAGACGCGGCTCCACCAGTTGCTCGCGTGCTTCGCAGCGCGGCGGCATCGTGAGGAGGGACTCCAGACGATGTGATCGGGCGAGCCTTCGGCATCTTGGCACAGGGATGGCGGGGACATGGCGGTGATGGGCGAGAAATGGTCAGCCAGAGTAGGTGGGCGCCTGCATGTGCAACGGCGGCGGCATATTGATGAGTGTGCATATGGGAGCTTAGTTTAGTTTTATATATGGTTGGTCAAACTTAAAAGAACACCGTACTAGTACACGGAAACATTAGACTGAGGCCCAGTTCAAAAAAATAGAATGAGGAAGCGCTTATACTACCATATTAGTTAGCACAGCATCGATACGAAATCATGTGCAAGCGCGTGCACCACGGCCGCAGTCGATCGAATGGTGCGTCACCGTGTCACGCTCGAAGGACATCCACCGAACCTTTTTGTGTGTGTGAAAACAATCCCCGAATATTACTCTACTTTTTTGGGAAAAGTTCTTCATGCTACAATATTTCCATATATTTGAATTTAGCTTCAGTTCGTGCTTATTTAGATTTGGACGTTTTAGGTGCGCCCTAGTTTTTTTAATACTGATTCTGTGTGTGTGACGGAGAGAGAACGCGTGTATGTGTCCATATGTGTGTTGTGGCGGAAGGGCAATGTGGAGATGGTGTGCGTGTGATAGAGACATAGAGAGGTGTGAATGTGCAAATGATCATGCATGAGTGAGACATAGAGAGATGTTGATACATTGTGTATACATGAGAGAACGGTCTTCTATTTGTACTTGTGTGTGTGTGCGAGAGAGAGAGAGAGAGAGAAAGAGAGAGAGGAGCATCCATAACACAACAACCATCTCTCTCGATTCGTCCGTCCCTCGCACGATCGCATGTAACACATGCATCACGCATACATTTTGACACCCTCACCCGACCCCTCCCACCTCAAGGCCCGCACATCGCTCTCTATCTTGCACGCACAATCTCTTTGAGAAAACCCTATTTAGCATGTAGCTTTCCGTCACGTACACACACATTCTCTCCATAGGTTTGATTTCTCTCAATATATGGCGCGCGCGCGCGCACACACACACACACACACACACACACTCCACACACACTCCCCCCTCCCTGAGCACACAATTCATCCCCATCGAAGGTTATATGGCGACCACTCTCGATTGTGCTTCTCTGCACCCCAGCATGCACACCACCTCAATCTTCAAGGAGCGCATCGAGGAGATCGAAGACGGCGACTGAGGGAGTCCTGGATTAGGGGGTGTCTAGATGGCCGGACTATAGACTTTGGCCGGACTCCTGGACTATGAAGATACAAGATTGAAGACCTCGTCCCGTGTCCGGATGGGACTTTCCTTGGCGTGGAAGGCAAGCTTGGCGATACGGATATGCAGATCTCCTACCATTGTAACCGACTCTGTGTAACCCTAACCCTCTTTGGTGCCTATATAAACCAGAGGGTTTTAGTCCGTAGGACGAACAACAATCATACCATAGGCTAGCTTCTAGGGTTTAGCCTCTCTGATCTCGTGGTAGATCTACTCTTGTACTAACCATATCATCAATATTAATCAAGCATGAGTAGGGTTTTACCTCCATCGAGAGGGCCCGAACCTGGGTAAAAACATTGTGTCCCTTGTCTCCTATTACCATCCGCCTAGACGCACAGTTCGGGACCCCCTACCCGAGATCCGCCGGTTTTGACACCGACAGCGACCACACTGCACTAGAGAATGCGGGGCCATTTGGAAGCAGGATGATGTGATGACGGCTGACTGACTCCTCCCCCCCCCCCTCTCTCTCCTGCACAAATTATCAACCCCTCAACCCATGGGATCCTTCCCCTCTCGTCCATGTTTTTCCAGCTCTCTCATAAAACCCGTTGTCTCTTCTCCTTCCACATGTACAAAATCCGGATGCACACGCATCTCACGTATATTACATGTCTCCATCTTTTCACAGACCTAACTTCTTCCTCTCACTCTCTCCCTCTCTCTCTCTATCAATCTTTCCCGCCCTATCTGCTCCATCTTCGCAAGCTCTCTACACATTTCATTCACACATTGGGATGTCTTCAAAACATTGCTTTTATAATGGATCATTAGAGTTATGGTTGGTTTTGTTGCATCCTACAAAGTAATAACTATGAAATGCATTTAGATTTTCATTTGACTGGGATTATGTGAGTTTGAGCATATTGTGAAGTAGTATAGACCTCATATACATCTTGGAATTCAACAATGATTCTAACTATTGAATTGTATAAACCATTGCATTCAAAGTCAGTAGCTTAATATATTTATTTCTTTCTGTCACATACACACACATTCTCTCCATAGGTTTGTTTCTCTCAATATCTGGCTCACACACACACACACACACACACACACACACACACACACACACACACTGCACACACTCCCCCTCCCCCGAGCACACAGCTCATCACCATCCAAGGTTATATGGCGACCACTCTCACTTGTGCTTCTCTGCACCCCCAATATCCACACCACCTCAATCTTCAAAGAGGGCATCGAGGAGATCGAAGATAGCTACCACACTGCACTAGAGAATGCGTGGCCATTTAGAAGCAAGATGATGTGATGACGGCTGACTAACTCCTCCCCCCTCTCTCTCCCGCACAAAATTATCAATCCCTCAACCCACGAGATCCTTCCCCTCTCGTCCATGTTTTTCCAGCTCTCTCATCAAACCCCTTGCCTGTTCTCCTTCCACTTGTACAAAATTTCGGATGCACACGCATCTCACGTGTATTACATGTCTCCATCTTTCTCACATACCTAACTTCCTCCTCTCTCTCTCTCTCTCTCTCTCTCTCTCTCTCTCTCGTTAGGTTTGTCTCCTACTCTCTCGCCCACATACATACAATCTTTCCCGCTCTATCTGCTCCATCTTCACAAGCTCTCTCTACACATTTCGTTCACACATTGGGATGTGTTCAGAATGGTGCTTTTATAATGGATCATGTAGAGTTATGGTTGGTTTTGTTGCATCCTACAAAGTAATAACTATGAAATGCATTTAGATTTTCATTTGACTGGGATTATGTGAGTTTGAGCATATTGTGAAGTACTATAGACCTCGTATACATCTTGGAATTCAACAATGATTCTAACTGTTGAATTGTATAAACCATTACATTCAAAGTCAGTAGCCTAATATATTTATTTCACGATTACAACAAATGATTAATTCCACTATAGACTAAGAAAACAAATGTGTACTTGCTCCATTTTTATTTAAGTCTGCGTATTAGCATTGGTCAAAGTCAAGTTTTGTAAAGTCTCACAAAGTTTATAACAAAAAATATTAACATATACAAAAACAAATAAATACCATTAGATTCATTATTGAATGTACTTTCACGTCATACATATTTGTTATGGTAAATGTTTATATTTTTCTATAAACTTGGTCAAACTTTAGGAAGTTTGACTTCGGTCAAACCTAATATGCAGAGTTAATAAAAATGGAGGGAGTACTAGTAGTTACTAGTACTACTCGCTAGTTGCTTAGCCGAATAAACGGGGAGTTCAGTGTTACAAAATTTTGAGGTCGGCGGGAAAATCTCCCTTGACCCTGATTCGAGCAGTGCGAAGTTACCATCATACCCTTCGGAACAGGCCTACAGATGCTGGTTGGTAGGGGGCTGTTTTGGTAACTTCAGGTTCACCCTACCCACCCAACCCGACCCCGACACCCAGAGTAGTACACTTGAATACTCCCCATTTTATATCCCCACCTCAAAATAGACTTTTCCACGGCACCGCAGCCTTCGTGCTCCTCCCCTTCTACATCGGCGCACTCATCCACCGCAGCGCATCTGCCTCATCGACGACGTCATACGTCGCACTGGAGCCGGTCCACCGTCATCGTCGTACACAGAGCCTCTTCCCCGGCACCGTCTTCCACGGTCTCGGATATGCTTCCTGAGAGCCAACACCAAGCGCAGAAGCACCATCGTCGTGGACAATGAATTGATACCCATTGCCGACCATGATGCACAGAGGCCACCGTGACAATTGTACTCCTCCTATTGGTAATGTGTATATAGAATCTCTTAGCAGTACATGTGCAGTTCCAACTTTGTTCATACCTACCGTTCAAATTTCTTGGTTGCTATTGTTCCCGTAAAAGTAATTGGTTATACTAGCTTGCATTGTCCATCAAAATATCCCCTTGTAATTGTGAGTCGCTCCTGTATTGCGATGTGCTTGGGTAGGTTCTTCATCTGCAACCAGTAGTGTGGAAAATGATGGAAAGTTTTTTAGAACTAGCAAGATGCCCATGTGTTGCATGGAACATCAAGATGCATTTTTATCAGTAGTTTATCTTGTGGGAGAAAAGGATGAACGAGGGAAGGCCTTATTTAAAAATGTGGAGAGGGGTGTGGGTATCTTTTTGCAAAATTGCCATAGTTTCCTTCCTATCCGTCAGATATAAATGGTACAGCCTATATTGCAGGAGGGCGGGCACATCATAATCACCAACTCTGTTTTTTTATATTTTTATAAGAAAGAAAAGAGTAGTAGATATATCTATAAGAGATATATAAGACATAAGAAGTAGTGATAAATATAAATATAAAATAAATATATATATAATATATAATAGTAGAGAAGCCAGTAGAGATAGAAGGGACGCCGGGAAAGGATCTCGCGCGCGAGGGGAAAAGCGATCGGGCGTGCGCTAGTTTTAGCGTGCGGCGTCCGGCGCGCTTTATAAAATCCAATGACCTCTCACCGCTTTGTGCCTTGCCACCGCTCTCTCCCTGCTCTTTGCCTTGCCACCGCTCTCTCCCTGCTCTTTATCGCCTCCCCGCCGCCGCATCGCCGGGAAACTTGGGGATACCGCAGCGTCCGTGCACGCCCCTCTGACGGCTTCTCCGCCGAGATCCGGTTCCGCAAGATGCGCCTCTCCCTCGGCACTTTTGACACCGCCCACGAGGCCGCCCGCACGTACGACGCAACGGTGTGGCACCTCTACTGGCCTCGTAGAACATTGAACTTCCCCAACGTGTCGTCGCGGGAGTGGGCGCTGGAGCTCACGCCTCCCCCGCGGCTTATCACCAACATGGATCGTCGTGAAAACCGGAGGCGAGAGCACCGTCTCGGCATCGCAGAGATGGACGACGAAGCCATGGCGCTGTGGCACCAACACTTCTTGCAGGACATCATCAACGAGTGCAAGTTCTACGCACAAAGGAGGGTGGAGAGGGAGAAGAGGAGGGCGGAGCGAGCTGCCTATCACGAGGACAAGCGTACGCGGAAGGTGGCGTCTCAATTCAACATCAAGCTAGGAGCAGCATCGCCCTAGGACTCCAACGACGATCGGTATCTTGCCGCTTACATTGAGACGTCAGAGGAGGATATCACCGAGTCAAACGATGAGGAGTAGTTGAACTATCTATTTTTCTATCTATCTATGCTATATCTATGTTGAGAACTATCTATGTATCTATCTATGCCAGTATCGACTCGGAGTCGAATGTGTATCGAGTAAGAGTAGAAAGGAGAAAAAGATATAGCATGTCTGCTGGAACGACGTGCACACGCAATTTTTTGCAGCTGCCGCTGGAGCCAGCACTCCGCGGCCCGCAAAAATTGGCTATTCCGGCGCTTTAAACACTTTTTTAATGCGCCACGCGTTGCGCTTATGTTGGAGATGCTCTAACATGGCACATGAGTGCTTTAATGTTGCCCACAAGATGCATGAGTATTACTATATTTTTCTTGCCATGTTGAGATTTTAAAACCACGAGTGCGAACATGTAGGGAGCAATGAAGACCAAACACGGGATATTGGGGACATCTTCAAGGAATGTGACAAGTTAAAGAGGAGCTGCACCGAACATGTAAAACGAGCTTTGGTAAGTAACACCCTTTCAATAACTTCCGTTTAGCCTTGTGTTCTTCGATGTGCATATGTTGTAGTTTCTGTTTCTCTTAGCCTTGTGTTCTTCGATGTGTAATAAGAAGAGTCTTAATCGTCCTAATGCTTTCTTTTTTAGCTCGATGTAGGAAGTGGGTGTTCTCACCTTGGAGTCTGTTTTTATATTTCTCCTTCTGAATTCACTTCTCCGAGTCCTGTTTATCTGGCTTCTACTAAATGGATCTGGGTTGCTCTAAGTATTGATCTAAAAAAGAAGTTACTTCATGTCAGGATGCAGTTCCTGTGGGGAGGGAAGTATGGTCAACCTTGAGATCATGTTTCCAAAATGAGGCTGGATTACACACAAGGTGCCCGTTCCCTAATGATGCTAGATTAGACACAAGGTGCAAATTCCTAGATGATGCTGGATTACACACAACCCAGGTGGAGTCGTCAATTGTTCGTGTCCTCGTGGCTCTAGTAAAGGCTGAAAGAAAGCGTGCAGCAACCCTTGAGAATGTAGCTGAGTTCCTGAAGAAGCGAAAAGAGCAATCACATGCTCTCTTCACCCAAGCTAAAGAAAAGATGGAAGAAGCCAGAAAGAAACTAGCATAGGCAGAGCACGCTAGGCATCTCCTACAACCATGATTCACTTCAAAGCCAAAAAATGTGAGGATAGTTATAAATAAAGAAAAATCTCTAGTTCCTACTACCAGTGCGAGCACAACAAGTCAAGACCATACATAATTAATTATATTTTGGACATTATTTTAACTAAACGCAGATAACTTCGGGAGGCAGATATAATATTTCTAATGTTGTCCGCGGCTGGGGTCCATGATGTTTTGAGCTAAACCGGGAAACACACCGGGTGTCTGCCGGCCATGCGGTGGCCGCAGCATTCGTAGGTTCCGAGCGGCGGTGGCTCCCGATCTCGGTGTCAGCGATGGCTGCAGACATGTTGGCCACATCCGCCAGCATGCCGCGGTTCCGCCAACGTTTCCGTCGGATGGCGCGGCCAACGACGATGGACTGGACCCCGTGGTCCCCCGTGTACCAGCGTGTAGAACCTGGTGACTCTTCGACGAGTAGGCTTGGAGCGTGGAGTTGATGCACCAGGGGCAGCTTGGAGCGGTGGCTTGCTCCTCCGCTTGCCCGCCTGCAGCCTCGCCCATGGTACTGACGGCCTGGGGTAGGGAGGGAGCTGGGGCAGCGAATTGCCTGGCTCGTCGGGGCACCCAGCCAGCATTTATGCCGGAGAACTCATCTTCCTGCTCACCGGATGCTATGGAGAGTGTGTTGAAAATGGTGCAAGGAGAATATGGGGAGCGGCGGTGTGGTGTGGTTCTTGCCAGGCGTCTGGCCTCGTTTAAATAGCAAGCGGACGAGTGGAGCCAACCGGCGTTGTGTTCTAAAATGCCTGCTGGCTCGCGGAAGGTCGTGTTGCCAGCACACGCGCGGATTCAGTGGAGGCAGGCGGGGCAGTATGAAGCCGGTTGCATGCGGCGAGGAGGCGTGTTCAGCCTGGCCTGCAGCGAGTGGGGCCCTCTTGGTCGGCGCGTCGGTTCAATGCCTGCTCTATGAGAGGTCGCGTCCGTGTTAGAGCAATCACTCCCTCTAGTCCTTTTTTGTTTGAGTATAACAAAATCTCGTTTTCCATTCAAATTTTACAAGTAAAATTCATGGACAAACTTTGACCCAAAATACGATGGGGACTAGTAAACCAGGACGGGGGTAGTAGTTATGAATTCCATTTTTGCTCCATACGAATCATTCTAAAAACTAGTACTTATAATGCGCCATTGAAAATCGAAACTCTTACCCCGCTAAAAATGATATTTTAAACATGGCTACTTGATCAGTGGTGACTGGCGAGCCACCTCCTCCAGGTCATTCAGCTGTGGTCCCGACCATCAACTCCTATGGATCAAATTATCACGCGAGCTGACTATTCCTACAAAGGTGCGCCCCACCATGTACCTGGTACCCGCGCATGCAGCAATCGTGCACCTAGGGTTTTAGGGTTTATGTGTTTACGGTGCCTTTACGTAACTCTCATGTGTGCGAGATAGCGAGGGACCGGTTGCGTGCGTGCGCCTCTTCTCTTCGTATATGTACTCCACCGTTTGTTTGGTGTCCAAAAAATTATACAATAGTAATAACTAGCAATGTGTCAATGCGTTGCCACACGATCAAAGTAGATTAATACATATTCACCGATTTGATAGAAAAGAATCTAGTTTTGAAATACGTATACCAGTAAAAAAATGTTATGTTTCACTCAAAATATATTCCTTTGGCGGTTTTGATGAGATAAGGGAGGAATGTGGTTGGTTTCAAGATTCGAGAAGTGGTATATCTCTACTCTTATAAAAAACAAAGTTGGTGATGATGGTGTGCCTGCCATCCTGCAATATAGGCTGTTCAATTTATATCTAACAGATAGGAAGGAAAATATGGCAATTTTGCAAAAAGAAACCCACACCCCTCTCCACTTTTACAAATAAGGCCTTCCCTCGTTCATCCTTTTCTCCCACAAGATAAACTACTCATACAAATGCATCTTGATGTTCCGTGCAACGCATGTGCATCTTGCTAGTTGTTGCAAAAAGCCCATGTGTGTGTGTGTGAGAGAGAGAGAGAGAGGGACAGAGGAGGAGGACGGCGTGCGTGTGTGAAAAAGAAACAAAGAGTGTGTGTGCGAGAGGTATCACCATAAAATGAGGCGATAGTGTGTGTGTGCACGATCGAGAGGGCGTGTCTCAAGAAGGGACGAAAAATCAACATCAAATACAAGGAGCGCGAGAGAGACATGTACGAGATAGTGGAAGCAAGAGTGCAGGTGTATAAACCTATCTGGAGGCTAGTTGATGCGGAGCATCCCACGGTCATCCCCATGTACACTCCTACTACTCTCCAAGCCCCAAGAGGACATATGATGAGACCTTGAATATATACCATTGGACACAAGGTGAACTCGCTCCTCTCCGAACCTTCACTTTCTACATGTGAGACATGGCTACTACCTCATGCATGGATCTTGCATATACTCAGATACAACCGAGACGACCATGGAGAATCCAAGGACCAAGGCCAAGCATGGAACCAAGGCCACATTGTTCTATGAGAGGTCGCGTCGGTTCAATGCCTGCTCTATGAGAGGTCGCGTCCGTGTTAGAGCATCACTCCCTCCAGTCCTTTTTTGTTTGAGTATAACAAAATCTCGTTTTCCATTCAAATTTTACAAGTAAAATTCATGGACAAACTTTGACCCAAAATACGATGGGGACTAGTAAACCAGGACGAGGGTAGTAATTATGAATTCCATTTTTGCTCCATACGAATCATTCTAAAAACTAGTACTTATAACGCGCCATTGAAAATCGAAACTCTTACCCCGCTAAAAAATGATATTTTAAACATGGCTACTTGATCAGTGGTGACTGGCGAGCCACCTCCTCCAGGTCATTCAGCTGTGGTCCCGACCATCAACTCCTATGGATCAAATTATCACGCGAGCTGACTATTCCTACAAAGGTGCGCTCCACCATGTACCTGGTACCCGCGCATGCAGCAATCGTGCACCTAGGGTTTTAGGGTTTATGTGTTTACGGTGCCTTTACGTAACTCTCATGTGTGCGAGACAGCGAGAGACCGGCTGCGTGCGTGCGCCTCTTCTCTTCGTATATGTACTCCACCGTTTGTTTGGTGTCCAAAAAATTATACAATAGTAATAACTAGCAATGTGTCAATGTGTTGCCACACGATCAAAGTAGATTAATACATATTCACCGATTTGATAGAAAAGAATCTAGTTTTGAAATACGTATACCAGTAAAAAAATGTTATGTTTCACTCAAAATATATTCCTTTGGCGGTTTTGATGAGATAAGGGAGGAATGTGGTTGGTTTCAAGATTCGAGAAGTGGTATATCTCTACTCTTATAAAAAACAAAGTTGGTGATGATGGTGTGCCTGCCATCCTGCAATATAGGCTGTTCGATTTATATCTGACAGATAGGAAGGAAAATATGGCAATTTTGCAAAAAGAAACCCACACCCCTCTCCACTTTTACAAATAAGGCCTTCCCTCGTTCATCCTTTTCTCCCACAAGATAAACTACTCATACAAATGCATCTTGATGTTCCGTGCAACGCATGTGCATCTTGCTAGTTGTTGCAAAAAGCCCATGTGTGTGTGTGTGTGTGTGAGAGAGAGAGAGAGGGACAGAGGAGGAGGACGGCGTGCGTGTGTGAAAAAGAAACAAAGAGTGTGTGTGCGAGAGGTATCACCATAAAATGAGGCGATAGTGTGTGTGTGCACGATCGAGAGGGCGTGTCTCAAGAAGGGACGAAAAATCAACATCAAATACAAGGAGCGCGAGAGAGACATGTACGAGATAGTGGAAGCAAGAGTGCGGGTGTATAAACCTATCTGGAGGCTAGTTGATGCGGAGCATCCCACGGTCATCCCCATGTACACTCCTACTACTCTCCAAGCCCCAAGAGGACATATGATGAGACCTCGAATATACACCATTGGACACAAGGTGAACTCGCTCCTCTCCGAACCTTCACTTTCTACATGTGAGACATGGCTACTACCTCATGCATGGATCTT
The DNA here is from genome assembly GCA_963921465.1 of Triticum timopheevii. Lineage (NCBI taxonomy): Eukaryota > Viridiplantae > Streptophyta > Magnoliopsida > Poales > Poaceae > Triticum > Triticum timopheevii. Next base: position 200,438,235 of record OY997270.1, read on the forward strand.
GCATATACTCAGGTACAACCGAGACGACCATGGAGAATCCAAGGACCAGGGCCAAGCATGAAACCAAGGCCACATTGATCACGTTTTTGGAGCCCCTACCCTTTTGTTTTCTAGCTTGATTTTGTTGATTTCGTCCTAAATTCAAAAATCTCCACCAAAAATGGCCCCCAATTTTTTTTGTGATTTGTTGGGTTGATTATGTTTTGTTGATTTTGATCCATGGATTTGCTTGGTTTCGAGTGGATCTAGCATCTCCCCAAGTTTCCCCACCTTCCATCCACGAAATTCGTCAAATTCTGCCACTGAAATCATCCATTTCTGCCCCAAAATCGCGCCCCGAGTCGATCTGCGAAGAATCCCGACACGAGCGGTACTACCGTCCCTCCGGGCGGTACTACCGCTGAGCACCACAAGCGGTACTACCGCCCCCCTAAGTGGTACTACCGCCCCCGGCCCAGTTTCAGCCTGAAACAGTCAAAAAATCCCGACACGAGCGGTACTACCGCCCATCACGAGCGGTACTACCGCCCCTCCCAGTTTCAGTGTTTCGAGTTTCACCGTTTCGGCCATAACTAATTCATCCGAACTCCGATTTTGACGTTCTTTAGCTCGTTTTGAAGCTATTGACATCCCTCATCCCACAAAAATACTACCAACACCATTTGACTCCATCAAATTTTCGAAAATTTGGCAAGTTTGCCTAGGCCTTCCACCATATCATCCGCATAGCCACCACCGACTTCCGCAACCTAACCCATTTTGTTCCATATAGCATTAGTGGTTGCTTGAGTAGTGATTCGAGTCACCTAAAGTGTTTCGGCTACTTAGGGACAATTGCTTCTTCAGCAACCACCACCACTTCCGCATTGCCTAGTGCAAAACCACCACCGCTTTCCGCTACTACCATTTGACATTTGTCATTTGAGATTTTGAGTTCGCGGTTTTTGCGTTTCCTTAGGTGTTTCGGCTACTTAGGGACGAGTTCCATCATCTTGGTATCTACATCAAGAACACCGCCACTCATCATCGCAAAGGACGGTAACCTCGACGACACCATTGTATATTCCCCTTGCAAATTGCATTGATAACCCCTAGCCCATTTTGCGTTACTTGCCTATCGAGACTAGCCATTTGAGTATTGCCGGCAATGTAACTTGTGCACATTAGTGATCATACTTCCCATAGCATACATACCATATCATAGTGGTGCATATATTGGTATCATATCTTGTTTCACAAGTTTGTTCCCGCATATACACAATTGCTATCTTGGTTTGTACATTGTGCAAAAGTGGCCATAGAAAAAAAAAGAAGAAGAAATAAAGATTTTAAGTAAAAGAAAGAGAGCAAAGAGCTTGTGAGCAAGAGCCATAGCATCATACCACATTGCGCATAAGATTGTCATATCCGATCATCTTGGATCATCTTGAGAGGAACATCGGGAAAATCATACACATAGCATTGTTGGGATCGAAGGCTCATACATTTTGCATCTTATAGGGTGTGCACAAGTTTCGTATCCGCCTATTGAGCAATCGTGCTAGCGTCTCTCTTGAGTTGTGCAACACGAGCGTTTTTCGTGTATTCCACATTTTGTGCTCATTCCTTGGTTGCACGACCCCATTTATCTATCCGTGTGTGTGTTTCTGTGTGCCATTCATTGCTACTGGTCTACTTGTTTCACTTGCGAATTTGTGAATCTTTTTCAACATTATTGACTCTTGCTAACACTTTGCATCAAATTTTTGTGCCACTATCCTCACCGAGCTCCTCCATAATCATTTACTTGTGTAGGTGTGAGAACCGACAAGGATTGGTACCAATAGTGCTATTTCATTGTCCGCATTTGAGTGAACTTGATTCATCGTCAACATCGGTCAAGGTACATTGGTATAAGTTCTTCTATTTCTCCCACTCATATTTGCTCGAGTCTTGTGATGGATAGGCAAGGCATTTCATCTCCGGTCTACGACAACAACGACGGCGTGAAGAACTACATCAACAAAGCGTCCATCTTCGATCTACAACGACAAATGCAAGGCGCACAATCGAGATTGCGAGAGCGCATCGAGAACATCTCCATTGACATTCGTCACTCGGAAGCAAGGAAAAGGGACTACATTGACAAGAAGCTTTCCGCACATAAAGAGGAGCAAGATGCAAGGATGGAGGAGATTAGAGCCTTGATCAAGTCTTCTTCCCCTTCGTCATCCTCAAGGCGGTGACATTCAAGCCACAAGTCTTCGGAGCATGAAAAAGATGCAAGTGCAAATCGTCCTCGTCCACATCTACATGGCGACCACCATCACGTTCGTGACCAACATTGTCATGAAGGGCAAGTCACCTCCAAGCATCATGTGCACGAGGACGACGAACGACATCTTCTACGAGCTCAAGCACAACAATGACATCATCATGAAGATACTCCACAAGCGCAAATGCACAAGTCCCAACAAGCCCTACTTCACGCCAAGTCCAAGCTTCATGGGCAAAAGAGAAGACCACGAGATGAGCACCACCAAGACGGAGTTACGGCTACATCAACCATTTCGGCATCTTCGCCAAGTGTTCTGAAGGCATCTTCGTCTTTGGACGTATGGCATCTTCGTCTACTTCCCATGAGTTCGCCTACATCGACATCCTCAACAACAAGGCGACCACATACAAGTGAGGGTGACACTTCCATCTTCGGAAGCCCCTCCAGGAAGATGGCCGAGCATGGGAAACTCCCTTCGGTCATGGAGACGAGCTATGAGGTGCCACATCATATGGGCCTCCAACACCAAGACGGTGACAAGACGGTTGAGCAAGGGCCATCCCCTTCGACCACGGCGACGAGCGCAAACCTCTTCAACAACATGAAGACGGAGCCCACATTGGACTCATACTCTGAGTCAAGCTACACGACCGCGCATGGAGACATTTGCACCTACATCTCTCCGACACCCACATATGTTGAGATGCCCCATTTGTCATGTGAGGAGAGCCACCACCCCATGAGTGACATGAGTGACTCCACCATACATGACATTGAGAGCATTTCCTATGAGAGGATGAGTGTGACCACCACTAGCCCCACACATGAGAGCATGCCACACATCCTATGTGAGGTTGAGCGCCATTTGAGTGACTCCACCAACCATATGAGTGAGAGCATCCTGGAGGGAGTGAGTGAGCCACAACACGTAGTGAGTGAGGTAGTTGAGACGGCATGTGAGGCCACTATGATTTCTAACGACTTAACCTTTACTCCTAGTGTGTTTTCTTCTTTGGTGCTAGGTCTCCTACATGACGACATGCCTAACCCCGACGAGTCCATCCCTCCAATGGGAAAACCGATGGCCATGGTGGACGATGATGCACCCCCCACACGGTTCCATCAAGATGACGATTACCATGACTTGGTCTTCAACACCTCACCTACAACACATGAGCGACGCTCCAAAGGTAACATAGGTGATGGTGCTTCTCTTGTCCCACTAGTGGACTCTCTTACCAATGATTGCTCCCATGATGTTGACCCACCTATTCCCATGCTTCATGCTAGTGAGACTTCTTCATGCCTTGACTTACCTATTTATGATGAATATGATGATGAGCATGTTGAGTTGCCTAGTTGTGATGCTACGCTCCATAGGATATCATGCGAAAATTCTTTTGGTCACATCATGTTTGACTATCCATTGAACTTGTCATATGCTATGAGTGAGATCTCCCATATTGCATCATTACAATCTCAACATAGTAACTATGCATGCCCCATTAAAATCAATCCCATTTGCACTTATGGCATAGATGACGAGATGATGGTCATTGGCTTTTGCTTCTCTTGTGATGATATTGCCATGCTTCCTTTACATCATTTGCGCAATTCATCTACTATGTCATGCCATGATCACATTGTTCCAAATATGCATTGTTTTGGATGTTGTCAATATTCTCCATGTGACGTTTCCACTAATGCTCATGAGGAGACCCCCATAGTTTCCTCATACATATTAGGAGATCTTGATGCATTTCATACTTCGCATGATTCCCATGATAGTGTACATCATATGCATTCCATGAATAACAATGCTCTAGATATTGTTCGTGATGCATTACACAATTTGAGTCTCCATTATGCTATACATATTAACAAAACTCTCATGACGGATGACATGTTTCTATATCACGCATCTCATTTATTTGAGCATTGGATATTATGTGCTAACCGACACATGCACGTGCGCATCATGATGGATGATGTGTACATATACCACGCACACACAATTTTCCCTTTGCCTTTGTTTTATGTAGGTACTCATGTATACTCGTCAACCTCTCAATCCCAAGAGTTGACGAAACGAGCTCTGGGGAGCAACAACGGTTTGAGATCTCGTGGACTATCCTTACCACCATTCCCTTCATGCAAGGACTATGCGCATCTCTTCTACTTGGCTCTCACACGGCTATGGGCTATATATCACTTGTCCCTTTATGCCCATACTATTGTGTTCACTTTGCATGTTATGCTTGCTCCTATGCCTTTGCCATGCAATTGTGACCCTTGCTTGCATCTACCCATGATTCGTCATTATGCTACTACTATGTGTATTTGCATGCTTGGTGGAGATCCTTGTTGCTTTTGCCATGTTTATCATGTGCCTCATGCTATTGTTGATTCTTGTGTTGGGAAAGTCATGATGTTACATTGCTATTTACATAGGACTTCTTGCCAACACCATGAACCTACTTTCCTCATATCCTGCTTTCCTGCTTGTGATATGTCATGTGCATTATTCATGCCCACTATTTGCACACATGACATGCTTGCCATTATTCCCTCTAGTATGTTGCATCTTCGCACTACTAGCATGCTTGACTTGATCGATATGATTGCTTGCTATGTTGCATCACCCATGTTCCACTATTACTTGCTTTCTTGGGTTGATGACATATATGCTCATGCCTCTCACATGATATATCTTGATCATTGTCTCTTGTGTCCATTAGTTGCTTCTTTCATATCCACTTGTATTGAGTGCAACCATACTATGCTTATTGATCTTGGAGACTTTGACACTTTACTTGTGATGCATGCTTGTTTGATTGAGCCTATTGTATTTGGTTGTTATTGCACCATATGCCTCCATACTATGCAATACTCCCTTGTCCTTTCTTATGATGAGCATGATGCATACACTTGTTGGGTATATTACCACTCGAATGATAGGTTTTGCATGTCCTCTAACCTCAGTTGTTTTTCCAAGTGTTTGTCATGTTCTTTCATTTTGAAGGATTCACAAGGCATTACCGTCATGAGACATATTGGTTATGTGAAGGCATACATGATGTGCAACTCCAACATCTTCCGGCACATTCATAAGGTGAACTCCTTATCTTTGAGCCATCCTCAAATACGCATATTGGATGGGTCACTCTTTCATTGTTGTTTCCTTCTTGTTGTCTACATGATACATCTCGTGACCGGAGGAGCAACATTGGAGATTGGCTACATGGACCTTCACATTGAGGAGTGCTTGCACTTATTGGATGCACCTTCGGAACTCCACTCATGCCTCGACATCGAGCATTGGTACACCAACACCTCCATATTTGTTGATTGTGCTCCTACATGTCATGCTCGATGGACATTTCAGACTCACCACAAGCATGGAATGACTCACATTATGCTTGTCTTGTTGCATCTATTTCCATGTCATCCATGATATATGAGCTTATGCACTTCCTTAGCAAATTTGTTGTGATCTACCTTGATGGCATATTCATACATCATTATCATATCGTCCACCATCAATTGCATGATAGCTTACACATATTGAGCATCCATTGCCATATTCATGCTATTGATAAACCGTCTCACTATGACATCATTCTGCACCGTGGTTGCATTAATCATATTTACAACACATTTGTGTGCACAATGATTGCATTTCCTCCCATGAATGCTTTGCATCTCATTCTAGATCATCTTGATAAGCTTCATGCGCTTTGTCACGACCAATCTTGCCGCACTGACTCATTCTTACATGATGGACACTTTGTGTGTGCTAACCATTGTATTTTCGAGTGTCGCTTGTGTTTGCTCGTTTTGCATGTCTATCACTCCGGAGACACCTTGGACTACTTGGATTGCGTCATGTCTTCAACTTCGTCCAACTACAAGTCCGTCCACGACAACCGTTTCCATGGTGATGAGGATCACGATCCGAGGTCGGATCTTTCCCAAGGGGGGGGGAGATGATGCGGAGCATCCCACGGTCATCCCCATGTACACTCTGACTACTCTCCAAGCCCCAAGAGGACATATGACGAGACCTCGAATATACACCATTGGACACAAGGTGAACTCGCTCCTCTCCGAACCTTCACTTTCTACATGTGAGACATGGATACTACCTCATGCATGGATCTTGCATATACTCAGGTACAACCGAGCCGACCATGCAGAGTCCAAGGACCAAGGTCAAGCATGGAAGAGAAGGAGGAAGAGAACCTGGCCGCTCAAGAACGAGCGGTACTACCGCCCACTCCAAGCGGTACTGCCGCTGAGGCCACCCAAGCGGCACTACCACCCGGCAACCGCCCAACTACTGCTCGGGCGGAACAACCGGCCTGCTGCCGCCCAACAACCGGCCCACCCTCTGTGATCAAGCGGAGGATGGCCGGTGTTGCTCCGGTTGTACCAGTTTCTACCAAAAGACCAGAACAACCGCCCCGATGACCGGAACAACCGCTGCCCCTTCGGCGTACACTTCCAGATCTGGCGCACGGGCTTCAAGCGGAACTACCGCCCCCGCCTGACCGGTACTACCGCCCCGCACGAGCTCCCAGCGGAACTACTGGCCACATGACCGGTACTACCGGCCTGTCTGTGCACAGTGTAATGGGCCGAGCCCATGTATCCCTTCGCCCTCACTTACCCCTTTGTGGCTCTAGGCTATATATACTCATCCACCTCCCCCTAGTTAGGGTTAGCATTGGTTTAGCTCATATTTTGTGTGAGAGCCTTGCTCATCCACTTAGTTACTTCTCCTCGGAGCTCACGACCTCTTCGGAGAAGATCCCCCAAGCGGATTCAAGACCCCTTCAAGGGAAGACCATCAAGACCTCCTCACGGAGAAGAACGGCTACCTTTGTATCTTTCCTTTGTTGATTTTGAATCTTGTGCTACCTTATGTGTTCGATGATCTAGCCCTTGTGTGATTGATTACTTGTCGGTTTAGAGTTTCTCTCGTTCCTCCCCGTGTTTCTCCGTGTGTTCTTCCGCTCGTTCGTCGTGTTCCCCGTAGGATCCACTCCAAACGTGAAAGATCGTCCACATAGGGTTCCGCCCTACATCACTAGTTGATCTATGTTCGTGAGAGAAATACGAGTCGGGGTGCGAAAGCGAGAGTTTTGTATGTCTGTGAGAGAGATGGTAGTTGGGAAGGGGAGTGGAAGCAGGAGTTGTGTGTGTGTGTGTGTGTGTGTGTGAGAGAGAGAGAGAGAGAGAGAAAGGGAGGGGGAGTTTGTCTGATCGGTAAACAAATGAATAATGTCAATTTTATAACTGAGATGAAGATGGAAAGGAGACTGCAACAAACATTGTGTGTGCGGGAGAGTAATTTTAGTGGTAGGAGTCATATCTAGAGAGATATTGATGTAGGGTAGAACCCTAGATGCCCGATCTTTCATGATTGAAGGGGATCCTACGAAGAACACGAAGAACATGAGGGGGAAAATTAGGGAAACGCAAGGGGAAACATAAGAGAAATCACTCAACCAACAAGATATGGTCACACATATGATAGATCCTCGAAACACAAAGAGTGATACACGATTCAAGGTCAACAAAGGACGATACAAAGGGTCTTCTCCGTGAGGAGGTCTTGAAGGGTCTTCCCGTGATGGGGTCTTGAATCCGCGTGGGGGGTCTTCCCCGAAGAGGTCGTGAGCTCCGAGCAGAAGTAACCAAATGGATGAGCAAAGCTCTATCTCAAATATGGCTATCACATTGCTAACCCTAACTAGGAGGAGGTAGGGGGTATTTATAGTCTAGGTCCGTGAAGGGGTAAGTGGGAGAGGGATACATGGGCCTCGGGCCCGATCTCTATGCGCAGACAGGCATCGTACATCGGATGGCTGTCGGTCGTCCGGTTGCTCATGGGCGTCTGGTCGTCCAGAAGTCTTCGGACTTCCGATGTTTTGGCTCTGGCCCGATAGTGTCGGACGTCCGGTCGGGGTCGATCGTCCGGGCGCTGATGAGTGTTGGACGTCCGGTGTCGGGCAGTCATCCGGGCGCTATAGGTTGCCTCGGCTAGAGTCGATCTAGCTGGTGGAGTCTCCAGGCATCGGACGTCTGGTGATCGTCGGTCGTCCGGAGGTCGTCGGACGTCCGAGAGCTGTAGCTTCCTAGCAGCTCTTCCTCTTGTTACTCGCGCTTGGTGTCCTCGCCGTCTTGTCCAATGCTCGTAGCTGTTCCATGGCCTTCCTCTTGGTTCCTGGTCATGCATAGCACATATGTTTGAGGTAGTAGCCATGTCTCACATGTGGAAAGTGACAATTCGGAGAGGAGCGAGTTCACCTTGTGTCCAATGGCGTATGTTTGAGGTCTCGTCATATGCCCTCTTGGGGCTTGGAGAGTAGTCGGAGTGTACATGGGGATGAACGTGGGATGCTCCGCCTCATCTCCCCCCCCCCCCATGCGAAAGATCCGACCTCAGATCGTGATCCTCATCACCATGGAAACGGTTGCCGTGGACGGGCATGTAGGTTGATGGAGTTGAAGGCATGGCGCAATCCAAGTACTCCAAGGTGTCTCCGGTATGTGGTACATGCAAAATGAGCAAACACAAGCGATACTCGGAAATACAATGGTTAGCGCACACAAAGTGTCCATCAGTAAGAATGAGTCCGTGCGGTAAGATTGTTCGTGACAAAGCGCATGAAGCTTATCAAGATGCTATAGAATGATATGCAAAACATTCATGGGGTAATTAGCATGGTGCACAAAGCGACAAATTCTACCATTGTGCAAAAGGATGTCATAGAGAGACGGTTTATCAATAGCATGAATGTGGCAATGGATGCTCAATATGTGTATGTTATCATGCAATTGATGGTGGACAATATGACCATGATGTATGAATATGCCGTCAAGAAAGATCACAACAAATTTTCTAAGGAAGTGTACGAGCTCACATATCATGGATGTCATGGGAATACAAGATGCAATAAGGCAATCATAATGTGAGTCAATCCATGCATAGGCTGCAAACTTGTGGTGAGTATGAAATGTCCATCGAGCATGACATGTGTGAGCACAATCAACATATATGGAGGAGCAATGTGTCAAAGGAGTGTTGATGTACCAATGCTCAATGTCCTGGCATGAGTGGAGTTCCGAAGGTGCATCCAGTAAGTCCGAGCGCTCCTCAATGTGAAGGTCCATAGAGCCAATCTCCAATGTCGCTCCTCCGTCCGTGAGATGTATCATGTAGACAACAAGAAGGAAACAACAATGAAAGAGTGACCCATCCAATATGTGTACTTGAGGATGGCTCAAAGGGAAGGAGTTCACCTTTATGAGAATGTCGAAAATGTTGGCGTCGCGCATCATGTACGCCTTCACATGACCAAGTTGTCTCGTCATGGTACCGCCTTGTGAATCCTTCAAAACGAAAGAACATGACAAACACTCGGAAAAACAAATGAGGCTAGCGAAAGTGCAAAACCTATCATTCGTGTGGTAAGATACCCAACAAGTGTATGCATCATGCTCATCATAAGAAAGGACAAGGGAGAATTTCATAGTATGGAGGCATATGATGCAAGAACAACCAAATACAAGAGGCTCAATCAAACAAGCATGCATCACAAGTAAAGTGTCCAAGTCTCCAAGATCAATAAGCATAGCAAGTTGGCACTCAATACAAGGGGATATGAGAGATGCAACTAATGGAGACAAGAGACAATGATCAAGAAAAATCAAGTGAGAGGCATGAACATATATGTCATCAACCCAAGAAAGTGAGTAAGAGTGAAACATGGGTGATGCGGCAAAGCAAGCAATCATAGTGATAAGCAAGCTAGTAGTGCGAAGATGCAACGTACTAGGAGGAATCATGGCAAGCATGTCATGTGTGCAAATAGTGGGCATGAATAATGCACATGACATATCACAAGCATGAAAGCAAGATATGAGAAAAATATCATCAATGTATTGGCGAGAGGCCATATGTAAATAGCCATGGGACAACATGACTCTCCCAACACAACAAGCATCAATAGCATGGGGCACAAAGAAATCATGGCAATAGCTATAAGTATCTCCACCAAGCATGTAAATAAACATAGGAGTATCATAATGGTGAATCATGGCTAGATGCAAGAAAGGGTCATAATTGCATGGCAAAGGCATAGAAGCAAGTATAACATGCAAAGTGAACACGGTAAAATGAGCATAAGGTGACAAGTGGTAAATAGCCCATAGCCGTGTGAGAGAAAAGTAAAAGAGATGTGCGTAGTCCTTGCGTGAAGAGAATGATGGGAAGGACAATCCACGTGATCCCAAATCATCGTTGCTCTCAAGAGCTCATTTCGTCAACTCTTGGGATTGAGAGATTGACGAGTATACATGAGTACCTACACAAAACAGAGGTAAAGGGAAAATTGTGTGTGCGTGATAGATGTACACATCATCCATCATGATGCACACGTGCTTGTGTTGGTCAGCACAAAACATCCAATGCTCAAATAAATGAGATGCGTGATATAGAAACATGTCATCCATCATAATGGGTTTGTTGTTATGTATTTCATAATGGAGACTCAAAGGATGTAATGCATCATGAGAAATATCTAGTGCATTGTTATTCATGTAATGCATATGGTGCACGCAATTATGGGAATCATGCAAAGTATGGAATGCATCAAAATCTCCTAATATGCATGAGAATTACTAGAAACACCACATGGAGAATATTGACAACATCCAAAACAATGCATATTTGGAATAATGTGGTCATGGCATGGGATAGTAGATGAATTGCGCAAATCATGTAAAGGAATCATGGCAATATCATCACATGAAAAACAAAAGCCAATGACCATCTTCTCGTCATCTATGCCATAAGTGCAAATAGGATTTATTTTAATGGGGCATGCATAGTTACTATGTTGAGATTGAAATGATGCAATATGGGAGATCTCACTCATAGCATATGACAAGTTCATTGGATTGTCAAACATGATGTGACCAAAATAATTTTCACATGATATCCTACGGAGCATAGCATCACAAGTAGGCAATTCAACATGCTCATCATCATATTCATCATAAATGGGTGGCATATCGAAAGAAGACATAGTATGTGATGAATCCATAGGGTGATCAACATCATGGGAGCAATCGATGTCAAGATTGTCCACTAGTGGGACAAGAGAAGCACCATCACCTATGTTACCTTTGGAATGTCGCTCATGTGTTGTAGGTAAGGTGTCGAAGATCAAGTCATGGTCAACTTCATCTTGATGGAACCATGTGGGGGTTGATACGTCTCCAACGTATCTATAATTTTTGATTGTTCCATGCTATTATATTACCCCTTTTGGATGTTTATGGGCTTTATTTTACACATTTATATCATTTTTGGGACTAACCTACTAACCGGAGGCCCAGCCCATATTGCTTTTTTGCCTATTTCAGTATTTCGAAAAAAAGGAATATCAAACGGAGTCCAAACGGAATCAAACCTTCGGGAGCGTGATTTTTATAACAAACGTGATCCAGAGGACTTGGAGTGCAAGCCAAGAAGCTGCTGAGGCTCCCACGAGATAGGAGGGCGCCCCCCCCTGTAGGGCGCGCCCCCTGTCTTGTGGGCCCCTCGGGCGGCCACCGACGTACTTCTTCCTCCTATATATACCTACGTACCCTGAAAACATCCAGGAGCAACACAAAACACAATTTCCACCACTGTAACCTTCTGTATCCGTGAGATCCCATCTGGGAGCCTTCGTCGGCATTTTGCCGGAGGGGGAATCAATCACGGAGGGCTTCTACATCAACACCCTTGCTCCTCCGATGAGTTGTGAGTAGTTTATCACAGACCTACGGGTCCATAGTTATTAGCTAGATGGCTTCTTCTCTCTTTTTGGATCTCAATACAATGTTCTCCCCCTCTCTTGTGGAGATCTATTCAATGTAAACTCTTTTTGCAGTGTGTTTGTCAACATCCGATGAATTGTGGGTTTATGATCAAGTTTATCTATGAATAATATTTGAATCTTCTCTGAATTCTTTTATGTATGATTGAATTATCTTTGCAAGTCTCTTAGAATTATCAGTTTGGTTTGGCCTACTAGATTGATCTTTCTTGCCATGGGAGAAGTGCTTAGCTTTGGGTTCAATCTTGTGGTGTCCTTACCCAGTGACAGAAAGGGTTGCAAGGCACGTATTGTATTGTTGCCATCGAGGATAACAAGATGGGGTTTATATCATATTGCTTGAGTTTATCCCTCTACATCATGTCATCTTGCTTAATGCGTTACTCTGTTCTTATGAACTTAATACTCTAGATGCAGGCAGGAGTCGGTCGATGTGTGGAGTAATAGTAGTAGATGCAGGCAGGAGTCGGTCTACTTGTTATGGACGTTATGCCTATATACATGATCATGCCTAGATAATCTCATAATTATTCGCTTTTCTATCAATTGCTCGACAGTAATTTGTTCACCCACCGTAATACTTATGCTATCTTGAGAGAAGCCACTAGTGAAACCTATGGCCCCCGGGTCTATCTCTTATCATATTTGCTTTCAATCTAATTTTATTTGCATCTTTACTTTTTGCATCTATATTATTAAATACCAAAAATATATTTATCTTATCATGCTATCTTTATTAGATCTCACTTTCGCAAGTGGCCGTGAAGGGATTGACAACCCCTTTATTGTGTTGGTTGCGAGTTCTTTGTTTGTTTGTGTAGGTGCGTGGGACTTTTCAGGAGCCTCCTACTGGATTGATACCTTGGTTCTCAAAAACTGAGGGAAATACTTACGCTACTATTGCCCCATCACCCTCTCCTCTTCGAGGAAAACCAACGCAAGCTCAAGACGTAGCAAGAAGGATTTCTGGCGCCGTTGTCGGGGAGGTCTTCGCTCAAGTCAAGACATACCAAGTACCCATCTCCCTCGCATTTACATTATTTGCCATTTGCCTCTCGTTTTCCTTTCCCCCACTTCACCCTTGCCGTTTTATTCGCCCTCTCTTTCCCAATCTCCTCCTCTCTTTTTTGCTTGCCGTTTTTCTATTTGCTTGTGTGTTGGATTACTTGTTGCCATGCGCAAGATAATACCAAATTGTGTGATTTCTCGAATACCAATAATAATTATTTTCTTAGTACTCCGATTGCTCCTCTTAATGATGTTGAGTCTTGTGAAATCAATACTGCTTTGATGAATCTTGTTATGAAAGATCAATTTGCCCGCCTTCCTAGTGAAGATGCCGCTACTCATCTAAACAACTTTGTTGATTTGTGTGATATGCAAAAGAAGAAAGATACGGATAACAATATTGTCAAATTGAAGTTATTTCCGTTTTCACTTAGAGATCGTGCTAAAGTTTGGTTTTCGTCTTTGCCTAAAAATAGTATTGATTCTTGGAACAAGTGCAAAGATGCCTTTATCTCTAAGTATTTTCCTCCCGCTAAGATCATCATTCTTAGGAACGATATTATGAATTTTAAACAACTTGATCATGAGCATGTTGCCCAATCTTGGGAAAGAATGAAATTGATGCTTCGCAATTGCCCTACTCATGGTTTGAATTTATGGATGATCATACAAAAAATTTATGCCGGTTTGAACTTTGCTTCTAGAAATCTCTTAGATTCGGCCGCAGGAGGCACGTTTAAGGAAATCACGTTAGGAGATGCTACAAAACTTCTTGATAATATTATGGCTAATTATTCTCAATGGCACACCGAAAGATCTTCTAGTAAAAAAGTGCATGCTATAGAAGAAATCAATGTTTTGAGTGGAAAGATGGATGAACTTATGAAATTGTTTGCTACTAAAAATACTCCTCTTGATCCCAATGATATGTCTTTGTCTTCTTTGATTGAGAATAATAATGAATCTATGGATGTGAATTTTGTTGGTAGGAATAGTTTTGGAAACAACGCTTATAGAGGAAACTTTAATGCTAGACCTTTCCCTAGTAAATTCCTCTAATAATTATGGAAATTCCTACAATAATTCTTATGGTAATTTTAATAAGATGCCCTCTGATTTTGAGAAGAGTGTGAAAGAATTTATGATGTCTCAAAAGAATTTTAATGCTTTGCTTGAAGAAAAATTGCTCAAAGTTGATGATTTGGCTAGGAACGTTGATAGACTTTCGCTTGATGTTGATTCTCTTAAACTTAGATCTTCTCCTCCTAAGCATGATATCAATGAGTCTCTCAAAGTAATGAGAATTTCCATTGACGAGTGTAAGGAAAGAACTGCTAGATTGTGTGCTAAGAAAGATAGCTTTATAAAAGCGTGTTCTTCTAGTTTCCATGAAAATAATGATGAGGATCTTAAAGTTATTGATGCGTCTCCTATTAGATCTATGTTTTGCAATATGAATTTTGATAATTATGCGACTAATGATGAATCAACTTTGCCTAGTAGGCGTCCCAAGAATTCAGAGTCTTTAGATCTTGATGCTAAATTTGGTAAAAGTGATATTGGAGAGTCCTCAACTTCAAATAACATTGAACCTACTATCTCAGATTTCAAGGAATTAGATTATGATAATTGTTCTTTAAAAGGTTGTATTTCCTTGTTGCAATCCGTTGTTAATTCTCCTCATGCTTATAGTCAAAATAAAGCTTTTACCAAACATATCGTTGATGCTTTGATGTAATCTTATGATGAAAAACTTAATTTGGAAGTTTCTATACCTAGAAAACTTAATGATGAGTGGGAACCTACTATAAAGATTAGAATTAAAGATTATGAGTGTTTTGCTTTGTGTGATTTGGGTGCTAGTGTTTCCACGATTCCGAAAACTTTATGTGACATTTTAGGTTTCCATGATCTTGATGATTGCTCTTTAAATTTGCACCTTGCGGATTCCACCATTAAAAAGCCAATGGGAAGGGTCAATGATGTTCTCATTGTTGAAAATAAAAATTTGGTGCCCGTAGATTTTATCGTTCTTGATATAGATTGCAATCTTTCTTGCCCTATTATTCTTGGTAGACCTTTCCTTAGAACGATTGGTGCGATTATTGATATGAAGGAAAGGAATATTAGATTCCAATTTCCATTAAAGAAAGGCATGGAGCACTTTCCAAGAAAGAAAGTCAAATTACCTTATGAATCTATCATGCGAGCTACTTATGAATTTAGTGCCAAAGAGGGCACTTGTTAGATCTATCTTTGCTTTTATGCCTAGCTAGGGGCATTAAACGATAGCGCTAGTTGGGAGGCAACCCAATTTTCTTTATGCTTTTTGTTTTTGCTCCTGTTTAGTAATAAATATTGCATCTACCTTCTGTTTAGATGTGTTTTTATCTTTTAATTAGTGTTTGTGCCAAGTAGAACCTATAGGATAACCTATGATGATAGTTGATTTGATTCTGCTGAAAAACAGAAACTTTGTGCGCACGAATATAATTTTGTTAAATCACAGGAACGTGATTTTGCGTTGATTATTTTTTCTGATGTTCAATAAACAAATTTTCCAGGACTTCCTATTTTTGTAGGATTTGTAGAGTTCCAGAAGTTTGCGTTAGTTACAGATTGCTACAGACTGTTCTGTTCTTGACAGATTCTGTTTTTCGTGTGTTGTTTGCTTATTTTGATGCATCTATGGCTAGTAAAATAGTTTATGAACCATATGGAAGTTGGAATACAGTAGGTTTAACACCAAAATAAATAAAGAATGAGTTCATTGCAGTACCTTATGTGGTGGTTTTGTTTTCTTTCACTAACGGAGCTTATAAGATTTCCTGTTGAGTTTTGTGTTGTGAAGTTTTCAAGTTTTGGGTAAAGCTTTGATGGACTATGGAATAAAGAGTGGCGAGAGCCTAAGCTTGGGGATGCCCATGGCACCCTAAGATATTCAAGAATAGCCAAAATCCTAAGCTTGGGGATGCCCCGGGAAGGCATCCCCTCTTTCGTCTTCGTTCATTGGTAACTTTACTTGGAGCTATATTTTTATTTGCCACATGATATGTGTTTTGCTTGGAGCGTCGTGTATTATATTAGTCTTTGCTTTTTAGTTTACCACAATCATCCTTGCTGTACACACCTTTTGGGAGAAGCCTACTTGATTAGAATTTGCTAGAATACTCTATGTGCTTCACTTATATCTTTTGAGCTTGATAGTTTTTTGCTCTAGTGCTTCACTTATATCTTTTAGAGCATGGTGGTGTCTTAATTTTGAAGAAATTTCTAGTCTCTCATGCTTCACTTATATTATTTTGAGAGTCTTTTAGAACAGCATGGTATTTGCTATGGTTTTAAAGTTGGTCCTAGAATGATGAGCATCCAAGTTGGGTATAATAAAAACTATCATAGAAAGTGAATTGGATGCTATGATCAATTTGATGCTTGATAATTGTTTTGAGATATGGAGGTAGTAATATTAAATTTATGCTAGTTGGATGATTATGAATTTAAAGAATGCTTGTGTTTAAGTTTGTGATTCCCGTAGCATGCACGTATGGTGAACCGCTTTGTGATGAAGTTGGAGCACAATTTTATTTATTGATTGTCTTCCTTATGAGTGGCGGTCGGGGACGAGCGATGGTCTTTTCCTACCAATCTGTCCCCCTAGGAGCATGCGCGTAGTGCTTTGGTTTTTGATGACTTCTAAATTTTTGCAATAAGTGCATGAGTTCTTTTGATTAATGTTGAGTCCATGGATTATACGCACCCTTTCACCCTTCCACCATTGATAGCCTCTCTTGTACCGTGCAACTTTCGCCGGTACCATACACCCACCATATACCTTCCTCAAAACAGCCACCATACCTACCTATTATGGCATTTCCATAGCCATTCCGAGATACATTGCCATGCAACTTTCCACTGTTCCGTTCATATGACACGCATTACTTTTGTCATATTGCTTTTTGCATAATCATGTAGTTGACATTGTATTTGTGGCAATGCCACCTTCATAATTCTCATACATGTCACTCTTGATTCATTGCATATCCCGGTACACCGCCGGAGGCATTCATATAGAGTCATATCTTTTTCTAGCTTTGAGTTGTAATTCTTGAGTTATAAATCCATAAAAGTGTGATGATCTTCATTATTAGAGCATTGTCCTAGTGAGGAAAGGATGATGAAGACTATGATTCCCCCACAAGTAGGGATGAGACTTTGGACTTTACAAAAAAAAATAGAAAGGCCAAAAAGGAAAAAAAAAGGGAAGGCCAAAAAATGAGAGAGAAAGAGAGAAGGGAGAATGCTACTATCTTTTTTTCCACACTTGTGCTTCAAAGTAGCACCATGATCCTCATGATAGAGAGTCTCATATGTTGTCACTTCCATATACTAGTGGGAATTTTGATTATAGAACTTGGCTTGTATATTCCAATGATGGGTGAGGGAGTCCTGGATTATGGGGTGTCCGGATGGCCGGACTATAGCCTTTGGCCGGACTCCTGGACTATGAAGATACAAGATTGAAGACTTCGTCCCGTGTCCAGATGGGACTTCCCTTGGCGTGGAAGGCAAGCTTGGCGATACAGATATGTAGATCTCCTACCATTGTAACCGACTCTGTGTAACCCTAACCCTCTTCGGTGCCTATATAAACCGGAGGGTTTCAGTCCGTAGACAAAAAACAATCATACCATAGGCTAGCTTCTAGGGTTTAGCCTCTCTGATCTCGTGGTAGATCTACTCTTGTACTGCCCATATCATCAATATCAATCAAGCAGGAGTAGGGTTTTACCTCCATCTAGAGGGCCCGAACCTGGGTAAAAACATCGTGTCCCTTGTCTCCTGTTACCATCCGCCTAGACGCACAGTTCGGGACCCCCTACCCGAGATCCGCCGGTTTTGACACCGACATTGGTGCTTTCATTGAGAGTTCCTCTGTGTCGTCATCTTTAGGCCCGATGGCTCCTTCGATTATAAACAATGACGCGGTCCAGGGTGAGACTTTTCTCCCCGGACAGATCTTTGCATTCGGCGGCTTTGCACTGCGGGCCAATTCGCTTAGCCATCTGGAGCAGATTGAAACCTACGCCCCTAGCCATCAGGTCAGATTCAGAAGTTTGAACTACACGGCTGACACCCGCGGAGACTTGATCTTCGACGGGTTCGAGCCACAGCCAAGCGCGCCGCACTGTCACGATGGGCATGATTTAGCTCTGCCGCCGAACAGTGCCCTGGAGGCCGCACCAGTGTCCGCTCCGACCCTTAGCTCGGAGCCGACTACGCTGATCGAGGACGGGTGGCTAGACACCACCACGGGGGCTGCTATCTCTACGGCGATTGAGCCAAACACCAACCCTGTCCTTTGCAAGGCTCGAACCTCCAAGGTGCCGGACTCTGAACCTTCCGCGCCCCTGTCAATTGAATCCGATTGGGCGCCGGTCTTGGAATTCACCGCCGCGGATATCTTTCAGCACTCGCCCTTTGGCGACATCCTGAATTCACTAAAGTCTCTCTCTTTATCAGGAGAGCCCTGGCCGGACTATGGTCAGGAAGGTTGGGATGCGGACGACGAAGAAATTCAAAGCCCACCCACCACCCACTTCGTAGCCACTGTCGATGATTTAACCGACATGCTCGACTTTGACTCTGAAGACATCGATGGTATGGACGACGATGCAGGAGACGACCAAGAACCAGCGCCTACAGGGCACTGGAAGGCCACCTCGTCATACGACATTTACATGGTGGACATCCCAAAAGATGGGAATGGCGATGGACAATGGAGGATGACCCCTCCAAGAAACAGCCTAAGTGCCAGCATCAGCGGCGCCGCTCTAAATCCCGCCACAGCAAAAATGGTGATTCCGGCACGGGAGACAATAACACCCCGGACAGTGCCGAAGACAACCCCCTCCAGCAGGATTCAGTGCGGGAGGATGGAGAAGCCAGCCCTCATGAGAGAGCGGCAGGCAGAGAGGTAGAGGACGATAATTACATGCCTCCCTCCAAAGACGAGGCAAGCCTCGACGACGACGAATTTGTCGTGCCTGAGGATCCCGTCGAACAAGAGCGTTTCAAACACAGGCTTATGGCCATGGCAAGCAGCCTCAAGAAAAAGCAGCAACAGCTTAGAGCTGACCAAGATTTGCTAGCCGACAGATGGACTGAAGTCCTTGTGGCCGAAGAGTATGAACTCGAACGCCCCTCCAAGAGCTACCCAAAACATAGGCTGCTACCCCGATTAGAGGAGGAAGCACCTAAACCTACATCACCAGCGCATGATACGGCCGACCAGCCACCTCGTGGCCGCGACACAGAGGCCTTTTGGCCCTCCACTCAAGCTGCACCCCGGCGCCGCTCAAAAAATACCAAGACGCGGGAAAATGCGCCAGACCTGCGGGATATACTGGAGGACAAGGCAAGGCAAACAAGATCGATCTACGGATCGCGTGGGCGCCCCACGATACGTGATGATAACCGTCACGCCGGATATGGCAATTCCAGCCAGGCCGAACACAGTAGACAAAGGTCATTTGAGCTGCGTCGTGATATAGCCCAATACAGAGGCGCCGCACACCCACTATTCTTCACAGACGAAGTGATGGATCATCAAATCCCTGAGGGTTTCAAACCCGTAAACATTGAATCATACGATGGCACAACAGATCCTGCGGTCTGGATCGACGACTATCTCCTCCATATCCACATGGCCCGCAGTGATGATCTACACGCCATCAAATACCTCCCACTCAAGCTTAAAGGACCAGCTCGGCATTGGCTTAACAGCTTGCCAGCAGAGTCAATCGGTTGTTGGGAAGACTTGGAAGCTGCATTCCTCCACAACTTCCAAGGCACCTATGTGCGACCACCAGACGCCGATGACCTAAGCCACATAATTCAGCAGCCAGAGGAATCAGCCAGACAATTCTGGACACGGTTCCTAACCAAGAAAAATCAAATCGTTGACTGTCCGGATGCAGAGGCCCTTGCAGCCTTCAAACATAACATCCGCGACGAGTGGCTTGCCCGGCACCTAGGACAGGAAAAGCCGAAATCCATGGCAGCCCTCACAATACTCATGACCCGCTTCTGCGCGGGAGAGGATAGCTGGCTAGCTCTTAGTAGCAACATGACCAAGAGCCCTGGTAATTCGGATACCAAGGACAGCAACGGCAGGTCGCGTCGCAACAAGCACAAGCGCCGCATTAACGGCGATAATGTTGAGGATACGCCAGTCAATGCCGGATTCAGAGGCTCCAAACCCGGTCAGCGAAAAAGCCATTCAAAATAAATACTCCGGGCCCGTCCAATTTGGACCGAATACTCGATCGCTCGTGCCAGATACACGGCACCCCTGAAAAACCAGCCAACCACACCAACAGGGATTGTTGGGTGTTCAAGCAGGCAGGCAAGCTAGCTGCCGAAAACAATGACAAGGGGCTGCATAGCGATGATGAGGAGGAGCCCCGGCCGCCGAACAATAGAGGACAGAAGGGCTTTCCCCCACAAGTGCGGACGGTGAACATGATATACGCAACCCACATACCCAAAAGAGAGCGGAAGCGTGCACTAAGGGACATATATGCGATGGAGCTAGTCGCCCCAAAGTTCAATCCGTGGCCTCCTGCCCGATCACTTTTGATCGAAGGGACCACCCCACTAGCATCCGCCATGGCGGATTCGCCGCATTGGTTCTAGACCCAATCGTTCACGGATTTCACCTCACTAGAGTCCTGATAGACGGCGGCAGCAGCCTGTACCTGCTTTATCAGGATACAGTGCGCAAAATGGGCATAGACCCCTCAAGGATTAAACCCACAAAGACGACCTTTAAAGGCGTCATACCAGGTGTAGAGACCAACTATACAGGCTCAGTTACACTTGAAGTGGTCTTCGGATCCCCGGATAACTTCCGAAGCGAGGAGTTAATCTTCGACATAGTCCCGTTCCGCAGCGGCTATCACGCACTGCTTGGACGAACCGCATTTGCAAATTTCAATACGGTGCCGCACTATGCATACCTCAAGCTCAAGATGCCAGGCCCTCGAGGAGTCATTACGGTCAACGGAAACACCGAATGCTCTCTCCGAACGGAGGAGCACACGGCGGCCCTCGCGGCAGAAGTACAAAGCAGCCTCTTAAGGAAATTCTCGAGTCCGGCTATTAAGCGGCCGGACACAGTCAAGCGCGCCCGGAGTAACCAACAACAAGACCGGCTGGCACGTTCCGAGCACACGTAGCAATGCGGCCCCAACCCCAGCCCTCGCAAAATTGCGAAACCAGTACTACGCGTACATAATTACGCTCTGGAAATACCATGGGCACAGGGGGAGGGGCACGACCACGGCAGGCCCAGAATGCGGCTCAACCGCACCAAGGGCTCCCAGTTGTGTCACTCTTCTTTTTTCTCTTACTTTCAGGACTCCTTCCTCAAGAAGCCCTGTCCGGCATTAGAATTGCCGAACACAAGATGCAACAGCCAAGGAAGCAGAAAGCTACGTCGAGTGTCCAGGTGGTCTCTATAACGATGAGTATACTTGTTTTACATACCGTCCTGCAGCTCGCTCCTGAGGGTGACATGTCAAATAGTCCCGTCCCTTGCTTATCGCACTATTTGTATCGTTCTGCTTTTACCGCAGCTTTTTTGAATAAACAATGCATAGCTTTTTGCCTATTATTGCATTCCTTTTTCTATCTATATATGTTACCTTATGACATGTTGCACCCGTACGCTTTGGTACGGCCAAATACACCAGGGGCTTAAGTACCCCAAAATATGGTGTGATAAGTCCGAACACTTCCACAAGTGTGGCACCCCGAACTTATAGCATTATATGCATCGGCTCCGAATCATGTCTTGGGTCAATAGTTGGGTTTGCCCGGCTCCCATGTTTTGGTACCTTACGTTCCATTATATCGGCTAAGGTAGCGCTGGGAGAACCACTGCGATTGTGCCCCGGTTGAGCTGGGTTAAGCACCTCAGTGGAGAAAGCTAAAACTGACCGTCATGATAGGGCGAGAGCCGGTCGCTGTTCGAGAGGTTTCTTCGAGTCCCTAAAGACTTATGCCGCTTAGAGCGAGGAGTCGGCTTTGTCCGGCCCAGGCGTGGATAGCGACCCGAACTCGGTCTTCCGAATACTAGGGGCTTCGCCGAAATTTAAAATTATAGAATTCTATGGCTAAGTGAGAGTGTTCAAGCATTATAGTCCGGTTGCCTTGTTCATTGCGTTGAGCGCCTCCCTCGAAGGACCCAAGAATGGGAAAAAGAGCGCTCAAGTTTATCCCAAACACCCCAGCACTCGTGGCATGGGGGCAGAAGCCGACGACTCGCCATCTCTCAAATTTAATAAACGGACGCACAGAAGGTAATATTTTAAATTCACAAGCGTTGCTTAGCGCATATGAACAAGTTTTCAAGCGTACAGGATAACAAATGGGAGTTTACTCAAAAATTACATCTTTGGAGCATTCACCGGCTATAAGGCGGGCACCCTTCAGGACGCCCGCATAATACATCTCGGGCTTGCGATACTCCCTGCCCGGCGGTGGAGTGTCCATCACAAGCTTCTCAGCGTCCATCTTGCCCCAGTGCACTTTAGCACGGGCAAGGGCCCTACGGGCACCTTCGATACAGACGGAGTGCTTGATGACTTCAATCCATGGACAGGCATCCATCAGCCACCTCACTAGCCCGAAGTAGCTCCCAGGCATGGCTTCCATAGGCCACAGCCGAACTATGAGGCCCTTCATGGCCTGTTCGGCCACCTTATGGAGCTCGACTAGCTGCTTCAGCTGGTCGCTCAAGGGCACCGGGTGTCCGGCCTCAGCCTACTGAGACCAGAACACCTTGTCCGTCGAGCTCCCCTCCTCGGCCTGGTAGAATGCGGCAGCATCGGACACACTGCGGTGCAGATCTGTGAATGCTCCTGGAGAGCTCCGGATTCGGGTAAGTAACAAGTAATTCACTTTCACGTGCTTGCTTTGCATGAAGAATGCCTTACCCGCCGCTATCTTCTTTATTGCCTCAATTTCCTGGAGGGCTTTTTGGGCTTCGGCCTTAGCGGCTTTGGTGCTCTCAAGAGCTGAGGCAAGCTCGGACTCTCGAGTCTTTGAGTCATGCTCCAAACTCTCGTGTTTTTCCACGAGAGCCTGGAGCTCTTGCCGCACCTCCGCCACCCGCGCCTCCTGCTTCTCTCGCTCGGTGCGTTCCGCGGTAGCATTGCTTTCGGCCCTGGACACCGCTTCCTTCAGGGTCGCCACCTCGTTCGTGGCCCCTGCAATTATCACGTTATTCCTGTTATTTTTTTTGCAACCACATCTTTTATATACTTCCATAAGGTATTACTTACCTTCCTTGTCCTCGAGCTGCTTCTTGGCAAGGCCGAGCTCGTTCTCGGACCGCTCGAGGCTCTACTTCAATGCATTGACCTCCGCAGTCAGTGCGGCAGAGGTCAGCAGCACAGCCTGCATTCCCATATTGACATACTTATGTTAGACTCCTGCGTACATCTTTTTAGATCCTCAATTCGGCTTTTCTTTCCGAACACCAAACTGAGCATCAGGGGCTACTGTCTATGCGGTAATATTTTTACATATCTTAAATACATACCTCAAAGCCTGTTAGAAGGCTGGCGCAGGCTTCAGTCAGCCCGCGCTTGGCGGACTGAACTTTCTGGATCACCACACTCATAACAGTGCGGTGCTCCTCATCGATGGAGGCGCCGTTAAGCACCTTCAGCAAATTATCCGGTGCCTCCGGTTGGACGAAGGTCACCGGTGTCGTAGTCTCGCCCTTCTTATGAAGGGTCCGCCTGCCGGACTCCGGAACCACTGAAGGTTCCGGTGCGGAGTCCAGCCCAGGGCCAGACTCAGAACCGTTCGGGGTTTGATCCCCCTTGCGCCCAAAGTCCGGGAGGTTGCCTTGCGGCACCTCCGGGACCTCCTCCTCCTGGCTGGGCCCCTTTTGGGACCCCACCTCAGCGTCATCCACAGCGCGAGGAGAGGAGACGGCCAGAAGTGAAGTGCTATTCACGTCCGACGATGCCAGGGAGCCGCTCGTCGGAGTGAAGAGCCCGTCCTTGGGCGGGCTGCAGGGTTATATTCGGTGTTAGGAGATTCTATGCGACAAACGAAATGCCATGAGTTATTCTGGTATCCAGACAATTACGATGTCGCCAGGGGCTTAGTCCTCGGTGGCCACTCCTCTTCACCGTCGTCGGCGTTGGCGGAGTAGTCCGGAGGGAGGGTCCTTCCCTTCTTGGACCCTTCGGCCTCCCCCGTTGGGGCGGCCTTCTTTTCTTCTCTCCCCCCGCTGGGGAAGAGGCCTCTTTTTCCTCCTCCCCGTCTTCGCAGGAGGAGTCCGCCTCGGAGTCATCGGACGATGAGTCCGATAACACCTGGCGTCGGGAACTCTTTCGAGTTCCTGTTGCCTTCTTCTTGGCCTTCTTCTCCGGCACCACGTGAGGTGCCCAAACCAGCAGCCCCGTCAATCGGGCGTCCGCTGGGTCTTCTGGCAAGGGAGCCGGACAGTTAACCTGCCCGAACGTCTTTTGCCAGGCCTGTCAAAGGTAAGGGAGTTTAGATCCCGCATAGAGTCAAACTATGGATAACAAGTGTCCTGTAAAGGCTAAAACAGCTTACCTCGCTGGCTTGACGCTGCGAGCTGAATCCGCGATCTTCAGTAGCGGATGTGGGAGCCTCGGCGCCCTTGAACAGCACCTTCCAGGCATCTTCGTACATAGTGTCGAAGAGCCTATTCAAGGTTTGGTGTTGTGCCGGATCAAACTCCCACAAACTGGAGGCTCGTTGTTGGCACGGGAGGATCCGGCAGATGAGCATGACCTGGACTACGTTGACGAGCTTGATCTTCTTGTTCACAAGGTTTTAGACGCAGGTTTGGAGTCCGGTCAGCTCTTCCGAATTACCCCATGTCAGGCCCTTCTCTTTCCAGGAGGTGAGCCGTGTGGGGATGCCAGATCGGAACTCGGGGCCTGCTGCCCACTCAGGGTCACGCGGCTCGGTGATGTAGAACCACCCCGATTACCACCCTTTGATGGTTTCCACGATGGAGCCCTCGAGCCATGTAACGTTGGGCATCTTGCCCACCGTGGCGCCTCCACACTCCGCCTGCTGGCCCCCCACTACCTTCGGCTTGACATTGAAGGTCTTCAGCCATAAGCCGAAGTGGGGCTTGATGCGGAGGAAGGCCTCGCACACGACGATGAACACCGAGATGTTGAGGACGAAATTTGGTGCCAGATCGTGGAAATCC
Source organism: Triticum timopheevii (assembly GCA_963921465.1). Classification (NCBI taxonomy): domain Eukaryota; kingdom Viridiplantae; phylum Streptophyta; class Magnoliopsida; order Poales; family Poaceae; genus Triticum; species Triticum timopheevii. The sequence goes on from OY997270.1 coordinate 200,463,661, forward strand.
AGGCCGTAATAGAACATGAGCCCCTGGACAAATGGGTGAAGTGGAAAACCTAGTCCGCGGAGGAAGTGGGTGAGAAACACCACCCTCTCATGGGGCCCGGCGGTGGAGATGAGCTACCCCTTGTCGGGGAGCCGATGCGCGATGTCGCTGGACAAGTATCCGGCCTTCCGCAGCCTCTTGATGTGCCCCTCCGTGACGGAGGAGGCCGTCCACTTTCCTCCCGCTCCGTACATGGCTGGGGAAGGTTGAGGCGAGATGTGCGGACTTGGGCGCTGGAGCTCAAGTGCGTGGAAATGGATAAGCAAAGGAGGAAGAAGGCGTAGGTAAAAAGGTGGATCCTTATCCCCTTATATGGACGGACGAAACTATGCGTCCCCACCAGCCTGGTAAAACTCACTTGTCTCCCAAGCGCCGTAATCAATGGCTCGGTTGGGTTACCCACGCCCGTATTGATGAGAATCCCGTAATAAGGGGACACGATCTCTTCTTTGACAAGACGTGCCAAGGAAACTGCCTCGCTAAACGTGCTGAGGTGGGACGGTAAAAACTATTCGAATAAAGGCTTGGCCGTGGTGTGATGTCACGCTGCGGAATACGTCAGCAGATTGAATTTGTGTAAATATTATTCTCTCTACGGTGGTATGTGGAACTTATTTTGCAGAGCCGGACACTATCCTTGTGTTCAAAATCTCCCATGAAGTATTCGGAGGAGGAACCTGCCTTGCAATGCCGAAGACAATATGCGCGCCGCACTCGTCGTCATTGAAGCCTGGTTCAGGGGCTACTGAGGGAGTCCTGGATTATGGGGTGTCCGGATGGCCGGACTATAGCCTTTGGCCGGACTCCTGGACTATGAAGATACAAGATTGAAGAGTTCGTCCCGTGTCCGGATGGGACTTTCCTTGGCGTGGAAGGCAAGCTTGGCGATACGGATATGTAGATCTCCTACCATTGTAACCGACTCTGTGTAACCCTAACCCTCTTCGGTGCCTATATAAACCAGAGGGTTTTAGTCCGTAGGACGAACAACAATCATACCATAGGCTAGCTTCTAGGGTTTAGCCTCTCTGATCTCGTGGTAGATCTACTCTTGTACTACCCATATCATCAATATCAATCAAGCAGGAGTAGGGTTTTACCTCCATCGAGAGGGCCCGAACCTGGGTAAAAACATCGTGTCCCTTGTCTCCTGTTACCATTCACCTAGACGCACAGTTCGGGACCCCCTACCCGAGATCCGCCGATTTTGACACCGACAATGGGCTTCCTCAAAAATGCCCTAGGTCTTCGTGAGCAAGCGAGTTGGATGCACACCCACTTAGTTTCTTTTGTTGAGCTTTCATATATTTATAGCTTTAGTGCATCTGTTGCATGGCAACCCCTACTCACTCACATTGATATCTATTAATGGGCATCTCCATAGCCCGTTGATACGCCTAGTTGATGTGAGACTATCTTCTCCTTTTTGTCTTCTCCACAACCATCATTCTATTCCACATATAGTGCTATGTCCATGGTTCACGCTCATGTATTGTGTGAAAGTTGAAAGAGTTTGAGATTATTAAAGTATGAAACAATTGCTTGGCTTGTCATTGGGATTGTGCATGATTAAATACTTTGTGTGATGAAGATAGAGCAACAGCCAGACTATATGATTTTGTAGGGATAACTTTCTTTGGCCATGTTATTTTGAGAAGACATGATTACTTTGATTAGTATGCTTGAAGTATTACTATTTCTTATGTCAATATGAACTTTTATTTTGAATCATTTGGATCTGAACATTCATGCCACAATAAAGAAAACTGCATTATGAATTATGCTAGGTAGCATTCCACATCAAAAATTCTATTTTTATCATTTACCTACTCGAGGACGAGCAAGAATTAAGCTTGGGGATGCTTGATACGTCTCCAACGTATCTATAATTTTTTATTGTTCCATGCTATTATATTACCCCTTTTGGATGTTTATGGGCTTTATTTTACACATTTATATCATTTTTGGGACTAACCTACTAGGCCCAGCCCATATTGCTTTTTTTTTGCCTATTTCAGTATTTCGAAGAAAAGGAATATCAAACGGAGTCCAAACGGAATGAAACCTTCGGGAGCGTGATTTTTGGAACAAACGTGATCCAGAAGACTTGGAGTGCAAGCGAAGAAGCTGCTGAGGCTCCCACGAGATAGGAGGGCACCCCACCCCCCTGTAGGGCGCGCCCCCTGTCTCGTGGGCCCCTCGGGCGGCCACCGACGTACTTCTTCCTCCTATATATGCCTACGTAGCCCGAAAACAACCAGGAGCAACACGAAACACAATGTCCACCACCGTAACATTCTGTATCCGCGAGATCCCATCTTGAAGCCTTCGCCGGCGTTCTGCCGGAGGGGGAATCGATCACGGAGGGCTTCTACATCAACATCCTTGCCCCTCCGATGAGTTGTGAGTAGTTTATCACAGACCTACGGGTCCATAGTTATTAGCTAGATGGCTTCTTCTCTCTTTTTGGATCTCAATACAATGTTCTCCCCCTCTCTTGTGGAGATCTATTCGATGTAGTGTTTGTCGAGATCCAATGAATTGTGGGTTTATGATCAAGTTTATCTATGAATAATATTTGAATCTTCTCTGAATTCTTTTATGTATGATTGAGTTATATTTGCAAGTCTCTTCGAATTATCAGTTTGGTTTGGCCTACTAGATTGATCTTTCTTGCCATGGGAGAAGTGCTTAGCTTTGGGTTCAATCATGCGGTGTTCTTACCCAGTGACAGAAAGGGTTGCAAGGCACGTATTGTATTGTTGCCATCGAGGATAACAAGATGGGGTTTATATCATATTGCTTGAGTTTATCCCTCTACATCATGTCATCTTGCTTAATGTGTTACTCTGTTCTTATGAACTTAATACTCTAGATGCAGGCAGGAGTCAGTCGATGTGTGGAGTAATAGTAGTAGATGCAGGCAGGAGTCAGTCTACTTGTTATGGACGTCATGCCTATATACATGATCATGCCTAGATAATCTCATAATTATTCGCTTTTCTATCAATTGCTCGACAGTAATTTGTTCACCCACCGTAATACTTATGCTATCTTGAGAGAAGCCACTAGTGAAACCTATGGCCCCGGGGTCTATCTCTTATCATATTTGCTTTCAATCTACTTTTATTTGCATCTTTGCTTTTTGCATCTATATTATAAAATACCAAAAATATATTTATCTTATCATACTATCTTTATTAGATCTCACTTTCGCAAGTGGCCGTGAAGGGATTGACAACCCCTTTATTGCGTTGGTTGCGAGTTCTTTGTTTGTTTGTGTAGGTGCATGGGACTTTTGAGGAGCCTCCTACTAGATTGATACCTTGGTTCTCAAAAACTGAGGGAAATACTTACGCTACTATTGCAGCATCACCCTCTCCTCTTCGAGGAAAACCAACGCAAGGTCAAGACGTAGCAGGGGTGCATCATTGTCCACCATGGCCATCGTCGTTTCCTTTGGAGGTATGGAGTAGCCGATGATAGGCATGTCATCATGTAGGAGACCTAGCACCAACAAAGAAAACACACTAGGAGTAGAGGTTAAGTCATTAGAAATCATGGTGGCTTCACACGCTGTGTCAACTACCTCACTCGCTAGGTGTTGTGGCTCACTCACTCCCTCAAGGATGCTCTCACACATATGGTTGGTGGAGTCACTCAAATGGCGCTCAACCTCACATAGGATGCGTGGCATGCTCTCATGTGTGGGGCTAGTGGTGGTCACACTCATCCTCTCATAGGAAATGCTCTCAATGTCATATATGGTGGAGTCACTCATCTCACTCATTGGGTGGTGGCTCTCCTCACATGAAAAATGGGGCATCTTGACATATGTGGGTGTCAGAGAGATGTAGGTGCAAATGTCTCCATGCTCAACTCCTATCGTCGTGGTCGAAGGGGATGGCCCTTGCTCGACCTTCTTGTCACTGTCTTGGTGTGGGAGGCCCATATGATGTGGCACCTCATAGTTCGTCTCCATGACCGAAGGGAATTTCCCATGCTCAGTCATCTTTCTTGAGGGGCTTCCTAAGATGAAAGTGTCGCCCTCGCTCGTAGGTGGTCGCCTTGTTGTTGAAGATGTCGATGTAGGCGAACTCATGGGAGGTAGGCGAAGATGGGGTACGTCCAAAGGCGAAGATGCCTTGAGAACACTTGGTGAAGATGCCAAAGTGGTTGGTGTAGCCGTAGCTCCGTCTTGGTGGTGCTCGTCTTGCGGTCTTCTCTTTTGCTCATGAAACTTGGACTTGGCTTGAAGTAGTGCTTGTTGAGACTTGTACGTTTGCACTTGGCGAGCATCTTCATGATGATGGTGTCGTTGTCGTGCTTGAGCTCGTAGTAGATGTCGTTCGTCATCGTCGTGCACATGTTGCTTGTAGGTGACTTGCCCTTCATGATGATGTTGATCACGAACGTGATGGTCGTCGCCATGGAGATGTGGATGTGGATGAATTGCGCTTGCATCGCTTGGGTGCTCCAACGATGATTTACTTGCTCACCGCCGCCTTGAAGATGACGAAGGGGAAGTAGACTTGATTAAGGCCTGAATCTCCTCCATCCTTGCATCTTGCTCCTCCTTTTGTGTGGAAAGCTTGTTGTCGATGTAGTTTCACAAAGTAGAATGTGCCCGTTGCATTTGTTGTTTTAGACCGAAGATGGACGCTTTGGTGATGTAGTTGTTCGCGCCGTCGTTGTTGTCGAAGACCGGAGATGAAATGCCTTTCCTATCCATCACAATACTCGAGCAAATATGAGTGGAAGAAAGGAGAGAGAAATACCAAATGTACCTTGACCGATGTTGAAAATGGATCAATGATCACTCAATGATGTAACAAGGAAATAACACAATTGGTACCGATCTCATCAATTTCTCACACCTACACAAGTAAGGCTTATGGTCGAGCTCGGTGAGGATAGTGGCACAAAAATTTGAAGCAAAATGTTAGCAAGAGTTAATAATGTTCAAAGAGATTCACAAATTCTCAAGTGAAACAAGTAGACCAATAGCGATGAAAGGCACACGGAAACACACACATACGGATAGAGAAATGGGGTCGTGAAACCATGGAATGAGCACAAAATGTGGAATCCACGGAAAACGCTCGTGTTGCACAACTCAAGAGAGACGCTAGCACGATTGCTCAATAGGCGGATACGACACTTGTGCACAGCCTATAAGATGCAAAATGTAGCAACTTCTATACCAAGTATGATATGTATGTATGATGTTCCTGGTGGTTAACAAGATTATCCAAGATGATCGGATATGACAATCTTATATGCAATGTGGTATGATGCTATGGCACTTGCTTACAAGCTCTTTGCTCTCTTTTTTTTGCTCAAAAGCTTTATTCTTTTTTTGTATGGCCACTTTTCCACAATGCACAAACCAAGATAGCAATAGTGTATATGCGTGAACAAACGAGTGACACAAGAGATACTATGATGATACCAATATGATATGGTATGTATGCAATGGGAGGTGTAGATCACTAATGTGCACAAGTAACGTTGCCGGCAATACTCAAAGGCTAGTCTCGATAGGCAAGTGACGCAAAATGGGCTAGGGGTTATCAATGCAATAGCAAGGGAATATACAATGGTGTCGTCGAGGTTACCATCCTTCGCGATGATGAGAGGCGGTGTTGCCAATGTTGACCCGTTCCTAATTAGCCGAAACACCTTAGGAAACGGAAAAACCACAGCTCAAAATCTCAAGTACAAAAGTCAAATGGTGGTAGCGAAAAGCGGTGGAAGTTTTGCAGTTGGCAGTGCGGAAGTGGAATGATGGGTTATACATGTGTCGGAGTTGAATTTACCGTCCCTAAGTAGCCGAAACACAGGAGACACAAGCTACAACTCAAACAAGCTCAAACAAAATTGGGTTAAGTTGGGTTGTCGGAAGTGTATGGTGGGCAAGGTTATGTGGAAATGGTGGTGATGGTTGATGAAGAAGAAACTGTCCCTAAGTACCCGAAACACCTTAGGAGACTCGAATCAATACTCAAGCAACCACTAAAGCTATATGGAACAAAAATGTGTTAGGTTGCGGACGTCGGTGGTGGTGTAGGGGATGATGTGGTGGAAGCCCTAGGCAAAGATGCCAAAATTCCAAAAAATTGATGGAGTCAAAGGATGTTGGCAGTATTTTTGTGGGATGAGCGATGTCAAAAGCTTCAAAACGAGCTAAAGAACGTCAAAATCGGAGTTCGGATGAATTAGTTATGGCCGAAACAAAAATCAGCCAAAGTCAGTTTTCATAGGGGTCGGGCGTCCGATAAGGGTCGGACGACCGGTGGCTGGAACACGGGACGGACGTCCGGAAATGGCCGGAAACCCGATGTTTTGGTACTGGATCGGGGGTGTTGGACGTCCGGTAAGTGTCGGTCGTCCGATGGTTCCATGGGCTCCGGACGTGTGGACAAACGTTGGTCGTCCGGTGGGTCGGGGTCAACTCAAGATCCGAGTTTCGAGACACGTTTTTGGGCGGAAAATGGAGATTTCAGAGTCAAAATTGATGAGATTTCATGGATGAAAGATGGGGAAACTTGGGGAAATGCTAGATCCACTTGAAACCAAGCAAATCCAAGGATAAAAATCAACAAAACATCGTCAAACCAACAAATTACAAAAAACAATTGGGGCTATTTTTGGTGGGAATTTTCGAAATTGGGGAAGAACACAACAAAATTAGGCTAGAAAAAGAGAGGTAGGGGCTCCAAATTCGTGATCAACCTTGCTCTGATCCAAGATGATGTAGGGTAGAACCCTATATGCCCGATCTTTCACGATTGGAGGGTATCCTACGAAGAACATGAAGAACACGAGGGGAAAACGAGGGAAACACGAGGGGAAACACAAGAGAAATCGCTCAACAAACATGATATGGTCACATGTGCTAGATCCTCGAAACACAAAGAGTGATACACGATTCAAGGTCAACAAAGGACGATACAAACGGTCTTCTCCGTGAGGAGGTCTTGAAGGGTCTTCCCATGATGGGGTCTTGAATCCGCTTGGGGGATCTTCTCCGAAGAGGTCGTGAGCTCCGAGGAGAAGTAACCAAGTGGATGAGCAAAGCTCTATCTCAAATATGAGCTATCACATTGCTAACCCTAACTAGGAGGAGGTAGGGGGTATTTATAGTCCAGGTCCACGAAGGGGTAAGTGGGAGAGGGATACATGGGCCTCGGGCCCGATCTCTGTGCGCACACAGGCGTCGGACGTCCGACGGCTGTCGGTCGTCCGGTCGCTCGTGGGAGTCCGGGCGTCCGGAAGTCTTCGGACTTCCGATGTTTTGGCTCTGGTCCGATAGTGTCGGATGTCCGGTCGGGGTCGGTCGTCCGGGCACTGATGAGTGTCGGACGTCTGGTGTCAGGCGGTCGTCCGGGGCTGTAGGTTTCCTCGGCTGGAGTCGATCTGGCTAGTGGAGTCTCCAGGCGTCGGACGTCCGGAGATCGTCGGTCGTCCAGAGGTCGTCGTACGTCTGAGAGCTATAGCTTCCTGGCAGCTCTTCCTCTTGCTCCTCGCGCTTGGTGTCCTCGTCGTCTTGTCCAATGCTCGTAGCTGTTCCATGGCCTTCCCCTTGGTTCTTGGTCATGCATAGCACATATGTTGGAGGTAGTAACAATGTCTCACATGTGGAAAGTGACGATTTGGAGAGGAGCGAGTTCACCTTGTGTCCAATGGTGTATGTTCGATGTCTCGTCATATGCCCTCTTGGGGCTTGGAGAGTAGTCGGAGTGTACATGGGGATGAACGTGGGATGCTCCGCATTAGATATGGGGTGCGTGAGAGAACCCTGGAGAGAAAGACAAAGTGAAAGATGAGTGAGAGTGTGTGTGTGGCGGTGAAAAAGAAAGCTTAGGTGCCTAGTGATACCAGAGAACGATAGAGACGTGAGAGATAAAACCGTGTAATGTATAATGAGAGGGAGAGTGTGACACTTCTCAAGGGAGACATCGACAGACCATGTTTGCAAAAATATAGGAGAAACATGAAGTGAGCGTGCGGGTGAGCTGGAGAAAAAAGAGTGACAGCTACATGAAGGAGCATGCGAGAGAGATGGGCATGAAAGGAGATTCAAATATTTAGTTGCATATATAGAAAATGTCAACATAAAAGGGATTCAAATATTTGAATTCGAGATGATGATACATGTAATTCATACTCGAACCAAAATTGATCTATCAAACATGCATAATCATATGAATTCACGCGCATCTATGTTATTTAATATGTAGATATTACCGATCCATACATTTTAGTAGAACATAATTTGGTTTGAAGTTTTTGAATTCAGCCTTATGATTTTGAGACCATTGTATTTGTAAATCATATTATATATATAAAGGAGCAGAATTCTTTGTTGTGCTTTTGAAAGTATATATATATATATGTGATGTATATAGAATTTTATTCCAATCAAAAATGGATCCTGCCCGAACAAAAATAGAATACAAAATGGATTGGAATTGAGTTGGCACGGTAAACGTGCAAGCTTTTTCTCAAAAAATTGAACGAAGCGGCCAAACTCGCAGTAACCGGCTGAAACCAAAATATGGGAGATGGAAATTACCGCTTGTCCGTGACATGCAACACATGTCGGCTCGATTTCAATAGGTCTTGATAGTGGAAAATTTGTAATTTCACTCAAATGTGACATAACCGCCTCTCATCCGGATTCATACACGGTGGGCGCCAAAACAAACTCTCCTCGGCCGAAATCTCCGGCGGCAAATATTTGGTATATGCGAGATTACCGTCCTATCCCGAACCGACTATTATTGCTGAGATGTAGGAAATTTTAAACGGGGGCTAAGTTTGTAAATTTTCTCGCACTTGAGACAAGTGCGCCCTGAAGGCATGGTTCCCCCTCCTCTCTCCCTCCATTTCCCCATTCATACTTTGTGGGTGCCAAAACACGCTCTCCACCCCAGCCTCTTCCGTCCACCATCCCATCCACCGTCGTCCTCCTCCACCATGTCGGAGCTGATACCCCGACGTCGTTGTCCACTACAAGAGATCGACCTCTCTCCTCCACGGCATTGGACCAGGATCCTTCCATCCCGTCCTCTGGCTTCATCCCCGCCATCGTCCACCTTGCCGGCACCGCACCTATGACCGTCTCGTCCACTGCGCCGGGATATTTCCCCCGTTGTCACCGTCTACCCTCCTAGATCTGCTTCCACACCGCCGACAGCCATCGCTACCGCAGCACCGTCAAATTCCCAGCAGATGCATACATGGCGCCGCACCAGAGGCGGTACTCTTTCGTATCTGCTCAACTTATTTATCGCAGCAAGAAAATAGATTGCAATTGCTTTACTGTGATTTCTTGTCCATCACTTAGGATCTTACTTGTTAGTTGAAAGCAAACATTGGTTGTGAAGTTGCTTTTGTCCGGTTTGCACCTTCAAATCCGCCATGGCACGCTCAACACTATACTCGTAATGATTATGGTTTTCCCCTTTTATATTCCACACTAGTTAAATGACAGTAGACTAAATTTCAAAATTGGGTCAGTCGATTTTTGAGAGCTCGCCGGAGTTTGCCGGAGGGAAAGAAGGGGCTCGGGTGGGGACGGTGGTTGTGGGGGGCGGTGGCCTGGCGGCGGTGGGGCCTCGCCAAACAAAGAAAACTCGAAGCAGGTAGGGGCAGGGATGGGGTGGGGGTGGCGGAAGAACACAGGCGGTGGGGGCGGTTCTGGGGAGGGCGGGGGGGGGGGGGGGTCGGAGCTGGTGGTTCGGCCGGCGGCCCGTGCGGTGTTCTGTAGGGGAAGAATTAGAGACGAGGAAGAAGAAGGGTTAGGAGACGTAGGATCTTCATCCAACCGCCTGAAATGGTCGACTGACCCAAATGACGAAAGTCACACGACTTGCATGCAGACATTCCTTTATATTCAGTACCATCATCATAGCTGCTTAGCACTCCTCCTCAATCCATCAAGCTAAACAATGTGCCACTCATAATTTCAAACTTGTTGCTCAAATACGAATCTGATATGATGCTGATATTACTAAAATAGATAACGTTTGATTTGTCAGCTAACGTTCCTACTTTGCTTTCGAAAAGCACGTGCGCCACATATAGAGAGACACCAGGGAGTTGCATTCTTAATGCGCTCTAGTTCATCATGTGTGGGCACTGGACAATGAACATTTTATTATCCAAAATATGATTGCTCTTCTTTAGCATGTTCCTCTTCTGTTCTTCTTTAATAAGTACTCTCTCCGTTCCTAAATACAAGTCTTTGTATAGATTCCACCATGGACTACATATGGAGCAAAATGAGTGAATCTACACTCTAAAATATATCTGTATACATCTGTATGTGATCCATAGTGGAAATCTCTACAAAGACTTATATTTTTGAATAGAGGGAGTATGAGAGTAGTACAGTATGTTCCTTGTAGTGAAGAAGAGCAGGGACATTTGCAGTGTAGAGGTCTATTCGGTCGGTTGTGATGGACACTTTCAACTCTTCGGGCCTCTTTGATTCGTAGGATTTTGTAAATATAGGAATAGGAATTGTAGTGGCCTGCCCACTTGAATCCTATAAGATTAGCAAGGAAATGCGGGGAGCTATGTCGCCTTTGAGAGTTACACTAGTATTAACAGTACCACACCTTCAGTTGAAGAGAGCTGGTATCCGAAGCCTTTCTAGCCGTACAGTATATTATGAACCTATCATCTGCCAACTATCCTTACTTCTGGAGCCTATTTTTTGTGTACTTTTGCCAGATTATAGTAATGCACGCACCACATTACAGCACACATGGGCTCTCTCATCAGAATCCAGTGATAGCACACAAGGGTTTACAGGGAGCCCCTATATTAGAATATCCTCTGCATTACAAAGATAATTTCATTGTTGTTTATGTTTTCATGCTTCTCAGATATTTTACATAATCACAATGAATATCAGAATGCGTGCATCAGAAGAATATTGTGGAACACTGCAAGGACTAACAAAATTGGCACCAAGGCATTGAGTGCCATTCTGTATGAAATGAAACTCATGCGCTCCCCACCTGCAGATTCTTGTTCAGAATATGATCCTCATGACTATTCTGACCTCGAGGAGTCGAAGGCAGATGGCCTGTCCTATTCATCCATCAAGGTGCATGTTCTAATTTGGCAAGGTTTTATTGATTGCGCATATCTTCCATAAGGTGTCTTGCATTTCTTCTACTTTGTTGCACCGCCATCTACTTAGTTTACTCATCATATATGTCAAGATGCCATGCCCATCCATTATCGATACATATTCCATCTGTCATCATACCATGTTTTTCCACTCAAATGTTGTTCTTGTGCATCAGACATCAAAAAGGAATAGGGTGATTGCCGAACATGAAGGAGCACCAGCAAAGTCCTTGAAAAACATGGTGGTGCTGGAGAAATCAGACAGCAACCCACTTATATTGGCTCTACAACCAGTGAACGAAAAACGTAGGACCGACTCCAACAGACTGTACCCTTACTTCACTGGCCACACCACTAGCCCCACCACACAGGACCTGCACTCCCGCAAAAGGTATGCCAATTTTTGTTGCCATAGCACCAGCCGTACCATAGAAAAATCCACTCCGGCAAGTACAGCAAGTCCACCGGCTGAAGACCTATCCCAACTATAGAGACGGCCGATTCCTGCAGATTAGAACCCCATTCCAGTTATTCCCAGTTTAAAAGGCAATGCTTTAAATGTTGTTAGGGACTACGTGCATATATTCCCATCATGGGAAGATTATAGTGAAGACAAACACCATTTTCACATCTTCCTATCCCACTTACGTGTAAGTGCTATTATTCATGGTGATTATTTTCATGTTTTCTGCTGATTGAACACATCAATGATTTACATTCCATTGTTGTAAGTAGGCGAGGGTCAATCTGGATAGTCATGACAAGCAAAGCTTGCTTGCGCTTTTCAAGGAAGCATTGAAGCAGTATCGGTGTTACCTGAGGAAATCACACTTTGATGGCAAGTCTATAAACGAATTTCCGGTGAAGTCTCCTGTGCTAAATTTAGAAGACATTGAATGGAAAAACCTTGTTATGCACTAGTCTCGTTCCCAGGATGAGGTATTGTCTATGATATCACATGACAATTTGAACTTCTACTTTTCGGCATGTGCCTTACAGATCTCTTTTCTAGGAAATCTGCTCGAAGAAGAATTCCGGTTTGAAAAGGACAACAGGATATTGCAAATATGATGCCCGCTGCTTTGCTCTTATTAGTACATGTTGTCCTGTATCACTATACTTGCATTCATACCTGGTTCATTATGTGACAACGGTATGCATGATAGCTTGCTTATCAATTGTTCACTCCAAATTATCTTATCTGTATTAATGGTTACATTAGTGTAGAATATATCCAATGCCAATGAAAAAGTTTAGCTCTGTATTGTTCTTGTAAGTAACTGTTGTCCTTTATCGGTGTACTTATATTGATAGCTAGTTGTTCATGTACCATCACTCTACAGCTTATTTTCCTTTGCCCTCTGAGGGAGTCCTGGACTAGGGAGTGTCCGGATAGCCGGACTATCATTATCCGCCGGACTCCAAGACTATGAAGATAGAAGATTGAAGACTCCGGCTCGTGTCCGGAAGGTACTTTCCTTAGCGTGGAAGGCAAGCTTGGCAATACGGATATGTAGATCTCCTACCATTGTAACCGACTCTGTGTAACCCTAGCCCTCTCCGGTGTCTATATAAACCGGAGGGCTTTAGTCCGTAGGACAACATACATCACAACAATCATACCATAGGCTAGCTTCTAGGGTTTAGCCTCCTTGATCTCGTGGTAGATCTACTCTTGTACTACCCATATCATCAATATTAATCAAGCAGGACGTAGGGTTTTACCTCCATCGAGAGGGCCCGAACCTGGGTAAAACATTGTGTCCCTTGTCTCCTATTACCATCCGCCTAGACGCACAGTTCGGGACCCCCTACCCGAGATCCGCCGGTTTTGACACCGACATTGGTGCTTTCATTGAGAGTTCCTCTGTGCCGTCACCGATAGGCTTGATGGCATCTTCAACCAACGACGCTGTCCAGGGTGAGACTTTTCTCCCCGGACAGATCTTCGTATTCGGCGGCTTCGCACTGCGGGCCAATTCACTTGGCCATCTGGAGCAGATCGAAAGCTACGCCCCTGGCCGTCAGGTCAGATTCGGAAGCTTAAACTTCACGGCTGATGTCCGCGGAGACTTGATCTTCGACGGACTCGAGCCACAGCCAAGCGCGCCGCACTGTGACGATGGGCACGATCTAGCTCTGCCACGGGACAGTGCCTTGGTGGCCGCACACGGATCCGCTTCGGCCATTAGCCCGGAGCCGATCGCCCACATCGAGGGACGGTGGATAGACGCCTCCCCGGGGGCTTCAACGTACACGGCGATGGAGCCGAATACTGATCTTGTCCCCTGCGAAACCCGTGATTCCGAGGCGCCGGACTCCTCGCCGGACTCCGAACCTCCCGCGCAACTACCAATCGATCCGGATTGGGCGCCGGTTATGGAATTCACCGCCGCGGACATTTTCCAATACTCGCCTTTTGGCGATATCCTGAATTCACTGAAGCATCTCTCGCTATCAGGAGAATCCTGGCCGGACTATGGCCAGGAAGGTTGGAGTTCGGACGACGAAGAAATTCAGAGCCCACCCACCACCCACTTTGTAGCCAATGTCGAGGATCTAACCGACATGCTAGACTACGACTCCGACGACATCGACGCTATGGACGACGATGCCGGAGACGAACAGGAACCAGCGCCTACAGGGCACTAGAAGACCACCTCGTCATACGACATATACATGGTGGACACCCCAAAAGATGGGGATGGCGAAGAAGCAGCGGAGGCAGATTCTCTAAAGAAGCAGCCCAAACGCCGTCGTCAGCGGCGCCGCTCTAAATCCCGCCACAGCAAGAATGGAGATTCCGGCACGGGAGATAATAATACTCCGGAGAGTGCCGAAGACAATCCCCTCCAGCAAGACTCAGCGCAGGAGGATGCAGAAGCAAGCCCCCACGAGAGGGCGGCAGACGAAGGGGTTGAGGATGATAACTATATGCCTCCCTCCGAAGATGAAGCAAGCCTCAACGATGATGAATTCGTCGTACCTGAGGATCCCGTCGAACAAGAGCGCTTCAAGCGCAGGCTCATAGCCACAGCAAACAGCCTAAAGAAAAAGCAGCAACAGCTCCAAGCTGATCAAGATCTGCTGGCCGATCGATGGACCGAGGTCCTCGCGGCCGAAGAGTATAAAATCGAACGCCCCTCCAAAAGTTACCCAAGACGCAAGCTACTCCCCCGTTTAGAGGAGGAAGCATACATACCTTCATCACCAGCGCACGACATGGCTGACCGACCACCCCGTGGTCGTGACAGAGAGGCATCCAGGCCCCCAGCCAAGACCGTACCCCGGCATCGCTCCAAAAGTACGAAGCCAAGAGGGAACGCGCCGGACTTGCGAGACATATTGGAGGACAAGGCAAGGCAATCCAGATCCATCTACAGATCACGTGGGCGCCCTACGACCCACGACGAATACCATCGCGCCGGATACAATAACCCCGGCCGGGCCAAACACAGCAGACATCGCTCTCTCGAGCTGTGTCGTGATATTTCCCAATACAGGGGCGCCGCACACCCTCTATGCTTCACTGACGAAGTAATGGATCATCAGATCCCCGAAGGGTTTAAACCCGTAAACATCGAATCCTACGATGGCACAACAGACCCCGCGGTTTGGATCGAAGACTATCTTCTCCATATTCATATGGCCCGCGGTGATGACCTCCATGCCATCAAGTATCTCCCACTCAAGCTTAAAGGACCAGCTAGGCATTGGCTAAACAGCTTGCCTGCAGAGTCAATTGGGTGCTGGGAAGACCTGGAAGCCGCATTCCTCGACAACTTCCAGGGCACGTATGTGCGACCACCAGACGCCGATGACCTAAGCCACATTATTCAACAGCCAGACGAATCGGCCAGACAATTCTGGACACGGTTCTTGACAAAGAAAAACCAAATCGTCGACTGTCCGGATGCAGAGGCCCTTGCAGCCTTCAAACATAACATCCGGGACGAATGGCTAGCCCGGCACCTGGGACAGGAAAAGCCGAAATCCATGGCAGCCCTCACATCGCTAATGACCCGCTTTTGTGCGGGAGAGGACAGCTGGCTAGCCCGCAGCAACAACCTCCACAAAAATTCTGGCAGTCCGGATACCAAGGACAACAACGGCAGGTCACGTCGAAACAAAAACAAGCGCCGCATTAACGGCGACGATAAGGAGGATACGGCAGTCAATGCCGGATTCCGAGGCTCTAAACCCGGTCAGCGGAAGAAGCCGTTCAAAAGAACCACTCCGGGTCCGTCCAATCTGGACCGAATACTCGACCGCTTATGCCAGATACATGGCACCTCTGAAAAGCCAGCTAACCACACCAATAGAGATTGCTGGGTGTTCAAGCAGGCCGGCAAGTTAATTGCCGAAAACAATGACAAGGGGCTAAACAGCCACGACGGGGAAGAGACCCGACCGCCGAACAACAAAGGACAGAAGGGTTTCCCCCCACAAGTGCGGACGGTGAATATGATATACGCGACCCACATACCCAAGAGGGAGAGGAAACGCGCACTCAGGGACGTCTATGCGATGGAGCCAGTCGCCCCAAAGTTCAATCCATGGTCCTCTTGTCCGATCACTTTCGATCAAAGAGACCATCCGACCAGCATACGCCATGGCGGATTCGCCGCATTGGTCTTAGACCCAATCATCGATGGATTTCACCTCACAAGAGTCCTGATGGACGGCAGCAGTAGCCTGAACCTGCTTTATCAGGATACAGTGCGCAAAATGGGCATAGACCCATCAAGGACTAAACCTACAAAGACAACCTTTAAAGGTGTCATCCCAGGAGTAGAAGCCAATTGTACAGGTTCAGTCACACTGGAAGTGGTCTTCGGATCCCCGGATAATTTCCGGAGCAAAGAGTTAATCTTCGACATAGTCCCGTTTCGCAGCGGCTATCACGCTCTGCTCGGACGAACCGCGTTTGCAAAATTCAACGCGGTGCCGCATTATGCATACCTAAAGCTCAAGATGCCAGGCCCTTGTGGAGTCATCACGGTCAATGGGAATACGGAATGCTCCCTCCGAACGGAGGAACATACAGCGGCTCTCGCGGCAGAAGTACAGAGCAGCCTCTTAAGGCAATTCTCAAGTCCGGCAGCTAAAAGGCCGGACACAGCAAAGCGCGCCCGGAGCAATGCCAACCAAGACCACCTGGCGCAATCAGAGCATGCGTAGCAATGCGGCCCCAACCCTCGCCCGCGCATGATCGCAAGAATAACACTCCGCGTACATCATTACGCTTTGGAGATACCATGGGCGCAGGGAAAGGGGCACGATCACAATGGACCCAGAGTGCGGCTCGACCACACCAGGGGCTCACAAGTGTGCCCCCCTTCTTTTTTACTTTATTTTTCTTCTTCTTTTATGTACACAGGACTCTATTAACCAGAAGCCCAGTCCGATGGCAAACCTGCCGAACTCATGATGCAACAGTCAGGGACTAAAGAAGGCCGCGACGAACTCTCAGGTGGTCTCAATTACGAGCATTAATTTCAATTATATACACCAAGTCTGCAGCTCATCCCTGGAGGGGGACATGTTTATTTAGTCCAAATCCCTTGCTTACCGCACTATTTGTATCAGTCCGCTCTACCAGCAGACTTTCTTTCATAAAACAATGCAGCACTTCTTTATTGCAATTGCATTACCTTTTATATATATGTTCATT
This sequence comes from Triticum timopheevii, assembly GCA_963921465.1. Classification (NCBI taxonomy): domain Eukaryota; kingdom Viridiplantae; phylum Streptophyta; class Magnoliopsida; order Poales; family Poaceae; genus Triticum; species Triticum timopheevii. The sequence goes on from OY997270.1 coordinate 200,480,522, forward strand.
ACATGACATCTTGCACCCGTATATTTTGGTACGGCCGAATACGCCAGGGGCTTCTGTTCCCCAATTTTTGTTGTGATAAAGTCCGAACACTTTCACAAGTGCGGCACCCCGAACTTATAGCATTATATGAATCGGCTCCGAATCATGTCTTGGGTCAATAGTTGGGTTTGCCCGGCTCCCACGTTTTGGTGCCTTACGTTCCGTTCTGTCGGCTAAGGTGGCACTGGGAGAACCACTGCGATTGCGCCCCGGTTGAGCCGGGCTAACGCCTCAGTGGAGAAAGCTAAAACTGACTGGCATGATAAGGCGAGAGACTGGTCGCTGTTCGAGAGGTTTTTTCGGGTCCTTAAAGACTCACGCCGCTTCGAGCGAAGTTCCGGATAATGTCCGATGAAGGCGTGGATAGCACCCCGGATTCGGTCTTCCGAATACCAGGGGCTTCGCCGAAATTTAAAATTATAGAATTCTATGGCTAAGTGAGAGTGTTCAAGCATTATAAGTCCGGTTACCTTGTTCGTTGTGTTGAGCGCCTCCCTCGATGGACCCAACAATGGGAACAAGAGTGCTCATGTTTATCCCGAACACCCCAGCACTCGCGGCTTGGGGGCTGAAGCCAACGACTTGCCATCTCTCAGATTTTATAAACGGCCGCACAGAAGGTAATATTTTAAATTAAACAAGCGTTGCTCATGGCGCATATGAACGAAGTTTTCAGCGCACAGGATAAATACACAGCGAGTTCACTCAAAGATTACATCTCGGGGGCACTCATCTGCAATATCGCAGGCTCCCTTCAGGACAACTTTATAATACCGCTCCGGCGTGCGATGCTCCTTGCCTGGTGGCGGCGGATCCGTGAGAAGCTTCTCCGCATCCAGTTTGCCCCATTGCACCTTTATGCGGGCAAGGGCCCGACGAGTGCCTTCAATACAAGCGGAGCGCTTGACTACATCCAGCCTGGGGCATGCATCCACCAGCCGCCGCACGAGGCCAAAGTAGCTCCCAGGCATGGCCTGTCCAGGCCACAGCCGGACTATGAGACCCTTCATGGCCTCCTCAGCTACCTTGTGGAGTTCGACCAGCTGCTTCAGCTAGTCGCTTGGGGGCACCGGATGGCCGGCCTCAGCGTACTGAGACCAGAAGACCATCTCCGTCGAGCTCCCCTCCTTCCCACGATAGTATGCGGCGGCATCAGACGCACTACGCGGCAGATCTGCAAACGCCCTTGGAGAGCTCCGAATTCGGGTAAGTATCCGGTAATTCACATTAACATGCCTGCTTTGCATGAAAAACGCCTTACCCGCAGCTATCTTCTTTATGTCCTCGACCTCCTGAAGGGCCTTCTGGGCCTCGGCCTTGGCGGACTTGGCACTTTCTAGAGCCGAGGCAAGCTCGGACTCTCGAGTCTTGGAGTCACGCTCCAAACTCTCATGCTTTTCCATGAGAGCTTGGAGCTCTTGCCGAACTTCCGCCACCCGTGCCTCTTGCTTCTCTCGCTCAGCCCGTTCCACGGCCGCACTGCGTTCGGCCGCGGACACAACATCCTTCAGGGCTGCCACCTCGTTAGTGGCCCCTGCAATACACATATTATCCTTGTTAATTTTATTTGCAACCAAAACCCTTTTCTATAAGGTACTTATTCAAAGAGGTGTTACCCACCTTCTTTTTCCTCGAGCTGCCTCTTGGCATGGCCGAGCTCTTGCTCGGACCGCTCGAGATCCTTCTTCATCACTTCGACCTCCGCCGTTAATGCGGCAGAGGTCAGCAACGCAGCCTGCAAACCCATATTGACATATTTTAGGCAACCCTGCATATATCTTGTTAGATCCTCAGTCCGGCTTTTCTTTCCGAACACCGAACTAAGCATCAGGGGCTACTGTCTATGCGGTATTACATTACATAATTTTAACTTCTTACCTCAAAGCCTGTTAGAAGGCTACTGCAGGCTTCGGTCAGCCCGCTTTTAGCGAGCTGAACCTTCTCAATCACCGCACTCATGATAGTGCGGTGTTCTTCCTCGATGGAAGCGCATTTAAGCGCCTCCAACAGGCTATCCGGCGCCTCCGGGTGGACGGAGGCCGTTGGCGTCACGGTCCTGCCCTTCTTTCGAAGGGGCCGCTTGCTGGACTCTGGAACCACTGCGGGTTCTGATGTAGAGTCCGGCGCAAAGTCCGGGAGGTCGCCTAACGGTGCCTCTGGAGCCTCCTCCTGATGGGTCCCTCTTTGGGATCCCACCTCGGCGTCCTCGTCGGCGCGTGGGGTAGAGGCAGTCGGGACGGAATCTACATCCGACAAGGCCAACGACCCGCTCATCGAGCCGGGGAGATCATCACCGACTGGACTACGGGCAGAATGCGGCGTTAGAAGGATACAGCATGACATGAAATATACGGCATATGAAGGATCCAAATACTTACGATCCTGCCGGACGCCTGGCCTTAGGAGGCCACTCATCCTCGCCAACGTTGATGTCGGCGAAACTGTCCGGGGGGATAGTTCTCCCCCTCTTGGACCCTTCGGCCTCCCCGATTGGGGAAGCCTTCCTCTTCCTCTCTCCCTCCTCCGGGAGAGAATACTCCTCCTCCTCGTCTTCGGGGGAGGAGTCCTCATCGTCGTCAGACGCCTGATTACGGGAACTCTTTCGAGTCCCTGTGGCCACCTTCTTGGCCTTCTTCTCCGGCACCACATGCGGTGCCGGAACCAGCAGCCCTGTTATGCGGGCGTTCACTGGGTCTTCTGGCATTGGAGCCGGACTGATAAGCAGCTTGGCCTTCTCCATCCATTCCTGTCAAAGGAAGAGGCAGAATGAAACCCCACTAAAAGTTAAATCTGATTATCACAAGTGTCCCGTAATGTGGTTGAATCACTTACCGCGTCAATTGGACACTGCGCGCTGAATCCGCGATCTTCCATCTCGGATGCGGGGGCTTCGGCGCCCTTGAACAGCACCCTCCAGGCGCCTTCGTATGTTGTGTCGAAGAGCCCGCTTAGCGCCTGGTGCTGTTCTGGATTGAACTCCCACAAATTGAATGCCCGTTCTTGGCATGGGAGAATCCGCCGGAGGAGCATGACTTGGACCACGTCGACGAGCCGGAGCCTATTGCTCACCATCTTCTTGATGCATGCTCGGAGTCCCGTCACCTCCACCGGATTGCCCCACTGCAAGCCCTTCTCTTTCCAGGAGGTGAGCTGCATGGGGATTCCAGATCTATACTCGGGAGCCGCCGCCCATGTGGGCTTGCGCGGCTCGGTGATGTAGAACCACCCCGATTGCCACCCCTTGACGGAGTCCACGAAAGTCCCTTCTAGCCAAGGGACATTGGGCAATTTGCCCAACATGGCGCCTCCGCATTCCTCTTGCGTGCCCTTTACAACCTTCGGCTTGACGTTGAAGGTCTTGAGCCACAGGCCGAAGTGGGGCCGGATGCAGAGGAAAGCCTCGCACACGACGATAAACGTCGAGATATTGAGGATGAAGTTCGGCGCCAGATCGTGGAAATCCAGGCCGTAGTAAAACATGAGCCCCGGACAAATGGATGGAGCGGAAAGCCCAGTCCGCGGAGGAAGTGGGGGAGGAAGACGACCCTCTCATGAGGCTCAGGGGTGGGGATGAGCTGCCCCTCGTCGGGCAGCCGATGCGCGATATCGCTGGAAAGGTATCCGGCGTCGCGCAGCTTGGTGATGTCCTCCTCCTTGGCGGTGGAGGCTAACCATTTACCTCCCGCTCCGAACATATTCGGAGAAGGTCGAGGCGAGATGCGCAAGCTTGGGCGTTGGAGCTTGAGTGCGCGGAGATGGATAAGCAAAGGAGGAAGAAGGCGTAGGTGAGAAGGTGAATCCTTATCCCTTATATATATAGGCGGACAAAACTATGCGTCCCCCACCGGCCTGGTAAAACTCGCTTATCTCCCAAGCGCCACCATCAATGGCGCGGTTGGGTTACCCACGTCCGTATTGATGAGGATCCTGGAATAAGGGGAACACGATCTCTGCTTTGACAGGACGTGCCAAGGAAACCGCTTCGCTAAACGTGCTGAGGTGGTATAGTAAAAAACGATTCGAACAAAGGCTTGGTTGCGGTGTGATGTCACGCCGCATAATACGTCAGCAGATTGAGCTAGTGTATATATTTTTCTCTCTATGGTGGAATGTGGAAATTATTTTTGCAGAGCCGGACACTATCCTGGTGTTCATGATCTTCTCTGGATTATTCGAGGGAGGAACCCGCCTTGCAAAGCCGAACATTATGCACGCCGGACTTATCGTCATGGAAGACTGGTTCAGGGGCTACTAAGGGAGTCCTGGACTAGGGGGTGTCCGGATAGCCGGACTATCATTATCCGCCGGACTCCATGACTACGAAGATAGAAGATTGAAGACTCCGGCTCGTGTCCGGAAGGTACTTTCCTTGCCGTGGAAGGCAAGCTTGGCAATACGGATATGTAGATCTCCTACCATTGTAACCGACTCTGTGTAACCCTAGCCCTCTCCGGTGTCTATATAAACCGGAGGGCTTTAGTCCGTAGGACAACATACATCACAACAATCATACCATAGGCTAGCTTCTAGGGTTTAGCCTCCTTGATCTCGTGGTAGATCTACTCTTGTACTACCCATATCATCAATATTAATCAAGCAGGACGTAGGGTTTTACCTCCATCGAGAGGGCCCGAACCTGGGTAAAACATTGTGTCCCTTGTCTCCTGTTACCATCCGCCTAGACGCACAGTTCGGGACCCCCTACCCGAGATCCGCCGGTTTTGACACCGACACCCTCCATTTTCTACACATCAGATCTATATTTACTCTTACCGTAAGGTTGGATAACACCGATGGTACTAAAGAAGTTTAGCTCTGCATTGCACTTGGTTGTACCTTTTGCCTATATCGCTGTACTTACATTTATAGCTACTTGGTTATGTAGCATCACTCTTCATCTTATCTTAAATATTCTCCATTTTTTCTTATATTATCACATCTATATTTACTCTTAACAAAATGTAGAATAAAGGCAATGCTTATGAAGAAGATTCTGTGGTAAACTTCTTGAATTGCCCCCCCCCCCCCATCAGCATGGACAAGGGCTTTATAGAGCCAGTCTACACCACTAATGTAAGTTTGCCCGTCTCAAGCCTTCAAACTTTGTTGTGTATATGTTAGGCATGGTTGTCGGTGTCAAAACCGGCGGATCTCGGGTAGGGGGTCCCGATCTGTGCGTCTAGGCTAATGGTAACAGGAAGCAAGGGACACAATGTTTACCCAGGTTTGGGCCCTCTCGATGGAGTTAAAACCCTACTTCCTGCTTGATTAATATTGAAGATATGAGTAGTACAAGAGTAGATCTACCACGAGATCGTAGAGGCTAAACCCTAAGACCTAGCCTATGATGGTATGATTGTAATTGTGATCAGCCTTCTAAGGACCAACCTCTCAGGTTTATATAGACACCAGAGAGGGCAAGGGTTTACATGGAGTCGGTTACAAGGAAGGAAACACAATATCCGGATCGCCAAGCTTGCCTTCCACGCAAAGGAGAGTCCCATCCAGACACGGGCCGAAGTCTTGAGTCTTGTATCTTCACACTTCAATAGTCCGGACGATGTATATGGTCCGGCTGTCCGGATACCCCCTAATCCAGGACTCCCTCAGTAGCCCCTGAACCAGGCTTCAATGACAATGAGTCCGGCGCGTAGTCTTGTCTTCGGCATTGCAGGGTGGGTTCCTTCTCCGAATACTCCAAAGTAATTATCGAACACTTGAATCGTGTCCGGATCAACAAAATGATCTTCACATATCGCTGTAGAGAGAATGATATTTCACAAATGCAATCTGCTGACAACTTTTTTAGACAACGTGACATGTCATTTTGGTTGGGTCATTATTCGAACCGTTTTCCCACAACCAGCCACAGCGCATATTGCGAGGCGGTTTCTTCTGCATGTTTAGCCATAGCAGAGATCGTGTCCCTTTTATTATGGGATCCTCATCAATATGGGTATGGATAGTCCAGCCGCTTCGCTAATCGCGGTGAGTGGGGAGCGAGCGGGTTCTACCAGGCAAGTGGGAAGGCGCAAAAAATTTTGCTGTCTCTATAAAGAGATAAGGTCTCTTCCTCTTTACCCACGCCTTCTCCTTCCGCTAGTCCATTCCCCTCTGTTCGAGCTCTAGCGCCCAAGCATTCCTCCTCCCCATTGAACAGAGGGTTTTTCGAAGATGTCCGGATCCGAAGCAGGAGGCAAATGGATGGCCTCTACCGTCCAAGAGAAGGATATCAAGAGGCTCCGAGAGGCCGGGTACCTGGCAAAGAAGACCGGCCATCTCCTTCCACCGGCGGGACAGATCATCCATACTCCGGAGCCCCACGAGAGAGTCGTGTTTTTTCCTCATTTTGTCCGTGGGCTCGGGTTTGCCCTTCATCCATTTGTTCGCGGAGTCATGTAGTACTATGGGATTGATTTTCATGATCTTTCCCCCAACTCTTTCCTCAATATCTCGACGTTCATCGTCGCGTGCGAGGCTTTTCTCCGGATTTCGCCTCACTTCGGCCTGTGGCTGAAGATCTTCAATGTGAAGCCCAAGGTGGTGAGTGGCGAGCACGCCGAGTGCGGCGGCGCCATGGTGAGCAAGATGCCCAAGGTCGTTTGGCCGACGGGTGCCTTCAACGACTCCGTCAAGGAGTGGCAGCAATAGTGGTTCTATATCACCGAACCACGCGGCAAAAAGTGGGCCGCAGCTCCTGAGTTCAGATCCGGAGCCCCACTGCGGCTCACGTTCTGGCCCAAGAAGGTCCTGAACTGGTGCTCGTCTGATGAGCTGTCACTGCTCCAGACGCGCGATCAGAGTATGGTCGACAAGGACGTCAAGCTCGTCGACGTAGTCCAGGTGATGTTAGTTCGTCTGGTCCTCCCTTGCCAGTGCCGATCCTACAATTTGTGGGAGTATGACCCAACCGAGCACCAAACCCTCCGGGAGCTCTATGATTCCCCCCCACGAGGACATCTGGAAGGTGCTCTTTAAGTCCGGCAAATCATGGCCGGGCTCCGCCGAGGACCGTGGGTACCATTTATCCCATTCTGCAAGCCCAGTAAGTTATAGCCACGCTCTGTCCATCCAGGCTTTAGTTGGCATGTCCTGAGGGAGACATTTTTATCGTGCTCTATTATGACCCCAGGGATGGATAAAAAAGGTGGAGCGGATACATTGCCCGGCCCCACTGCCGGAGGAACCAGCCGGACCTCTTCCGACGAAGATGTTGGTCCCAGCACCTTACAAGGCGCCAAAGAAAGAGGCCTCCAAGAGGGTCAAAAAGACCCGGAGTGGCCTCCGTCGCCGCGAGGCTTCGGACGCAAAATCCGAAGACTCCAGCGACACTCCTTCTTCCGAAGACGAAGAGGAGGAAGCAGAGGAGGGCGAGCCTCACTCTGGAGGTGGGAAGAAAAGGACGGCCTCCTCATCCCTGGAGGCCGAATCGCCCAAGAGGGGTAAAGGTTCCCTCCCAGAGGCATCCACAACGGCTGCCGATAGCAGCCCGGAGTGGGATCCCAGGGCCCAGCCCCTGGAAAAGTCGTAAGTATACGGAATCCAAACACGCATGTACATCCGGGGTTGTTTGGGCATAGTAGTTTTAACTGTCGTCGTATCTCGTACAGCCCGGCGAGGTCTCGCACCGGACAGTCCTCGTCGGAGGATTCGCTGAGCTCACACGCCTCCAAAGGCCCCTTCCCCAAAGTCCAGGCGCAACACTGAGGTGTTGTCTCAACAGGACCCAGACTGGGGGGTCATATCTCCGGGGCCGGACACACGGGAGCAATGGCCCCCAAGCATGTCGACGGTGCGGGCGGTCTCGGGTTCGGACCGCGGCCGGACACAATCCTGGAGACTTTTAAGGCTCCAGGATCGGGCGAGCATCCACCTTCGATGGTGGGAGGCTTGCCTACTCCATAGGCAACCTCTGTCCAAGCAGAGCTGCCAGGCGGTCTATTGACAGCGTTAAAAAACGCGTCTATCGTCGATGAACATCGGACCCTCATGGGTGGGGTGGTTGAAAAGATTCAGTCTGCCGAAAGCGGGCCAAATGAGTCCTGCCTTGGCCTTATAAAGGCTTTTGAGGTATGTTTTCTAAGAAACCTTTGAGGAATCATCATAATATGAGTAGTAGCCCCTGATACACTGTCCGGCGAAAGAGAGAGAGTCGGACCTTTGTTAATGACATGTACCTCTTTGTATGAAAACAGGCGTCTGCGGAGCAGACGGCCGCTCATAATGCGGCAGTGTCCGAACTGAAGCAGAGCCTGGAACGGGCCGAGGAGGAACTTGGCCGTGTGAAGGAGCAATTGGAGGACAAGCAAGGTATGTTGAAACATTGTCTTACGTTAGGCACGAATGAGTAATTGTGCCTATTGAAAAGTATTTGTGTTGTATGCCCTAGGAGCGAGTGCCGAATATGAGGCGCTGAAGAAGGCTGTGGCTGATGCCAACGAGAAGGCTGCCACCGAGCAGGCGCTTCGTGAAAAACACGAGGCGAGGGTCATCACAGCCGAGCAGGAGCTCTAGGAGGCTGTGAAGAAAAGGGAGGGCTTGGAGAAGAGTCTGGTAGGGAAAGAATCCAAACTCGCCCAAGCTCTCCAAGCCGCAGAAGATGCTCGGGAAGAAGCTTGAGGTGCTGTATGAGACAGTCAGGAGGCCCGAAGAGTTGCGGCTGGTAAGGCCTGTTGTATTCATGCCCATGTTTACATGATAGCGGGGAGAACTCTAAGCGACAAGCTGATTCTTGTTTTTACAGGGGCGTTTGCAGATCTGCCTTGCAGCATATCAGATGCCGCCCAATTTTACCAGACCGAGGAGAAGAAGTCTGCGGAGAGGAATTTCTAGTCGTAGTATTTGGCGCCGAACTATCCGGTGCCTTTTATCGATCAGCTGAAGCAGCTGGTCGAACTGCACCAGGCGGCCGAACTAGCCATGAAGAACTTGGTTGTCTAGCTGTGGCTTGCGGAGCCAATTCCAAGCAGTTACTTCGGACCCGTGAAGTGGATTGTGGGCGCCTTTCCTCGGCTTGATGCTATCAAGCGATCAGTCTGTATAGAAGGTGTGCACATGGTGTTTACCCGTGCAAAAGTGCATTGGGGGAAGCTTGACACGAAGAAGCTGATGACTGAGGGGCCGCCGGAGGGTAAGGAGCACCGCAAGCCCGAGTTGTACTATGAAGGTGTACTGAAAGGGGCCCGCCTTGCGGCGGATAAGTGTGCCAAAGACATTATATTTCCCTAAGGGCATTCGTGCCACTTTTTGTAATATGGGATAATGGCATTTTAATATATATTGCCTATTTTGTTTGAACATATGTTCTTCCTGTGCGGCTGTTTATTGTATGTAAATCCTGAGAGTTGGCCAGTCGTCGGCTTCTGCCCCCATGTAAAAAGAATACGGGGGTGTTCGGGATATATCTGAACGCTCTTTATCCCATAGTTGGGTCCTTTTAAGGAGGTGTTTCTCACCACGAACCAGGCAATCGGACTATAAGGCTTTATTACTCTCACTTAGCCATAGGAATTCGAGTATGGTCAGCGCAGCCCCTAGTGTTCGGAAGGCTGAACTAGGGGTTCTATTGGCGCCTGATCAGAAGACCGATTCGTCGCACTCTGCATTTATAATGGCGTTGTGCGGAATAAATCTTTAAGGATTTTACAACCTCTCGAACAGCTGACCAGCTCTCGCTGCATCATGACAGTCGGTTTTCGGCTTTCTCTACTGAGGTGCTCGTCCGGTAGATCCGGGACACAATCGCAGTAGTTCTCCCAGCGCTACCTTAGCCGATAGAACGGAACATAAGGTACCAAAACATGGGAGCCGGGTAAACCCAACCAATGACTCGGAGCTGATGCATATAATGCTATAAGTTCGGGGTGCCGAGCGACTGAAAAGGTGGTCGGACTTTATTGCCGTATTGTGAAGCCCCTGGCATAACCAGGTGTAACACGAAGTGTGGCTGGCGTTTTTTGGCAAAGAGGCGTCGGCGATAAACGATGGCCGGTAAGTGTTATTTAAGTCTACGCATTGTAGTAGGATGATATGTCTATGCATATGAGTATGATGTATGATTATGAAAAGAGGTGTTTTTTGGCAGAACCTGTGATGGCCGGACTAGAGGGGGTTGTGAGTGGATCAAGAGTGAATCCGAACTGCCTTCTACCTGCACGTTCCTGACATTGTGTGTCCAGGCTGATTCCACGCCGCCAATCCTGTTCTACGTCAAAGTTAGTTTGTAAAGGCAAATGCTTGGAGGCAGCTGAACGTCCTCTTGTGGTTGGTCCAAGGGTTCCTTATCGGACCTTGGTGAACCCAGCCATTATAACGTGAAGTAGCGTGGACTCCTCAGTGGGTGTCCGGATAGTTGGCTGTCGTATCAAAATTTTGATAGGCATGCACGACTCGTTGTTCCGGCAGCTGTATGATTTCCGCTCTAAGGGCGGGGTTCGGCCTTGCCTATAAGTGTGATTATATCACACGGTGTTGCCCTAATGGTTTACCACGTGGAATCTAGTCAACGTGGTTCATCCCGTTAGCATACGGTAAATTACCGCATGAGGGGAAGGTGTCGAAGAATTACTCTTTGGCGTGGCATTTTTTGGTGATCCGAAAACAACCGTTAGAGTGGTGGGCCAATAAACTTGGCCTTTGCACCTGGCATCTTTTGAGAAGATGTTATTTGTGGTTTCATACCCGCGGGGGCTTTATGTGTTATGGAGCCCCCGGACTACTAGGTCTAGGGGTACGGCAATTGAATTGTTGTGGTTGGTATGATCGGGGGCGATCGGCCGTACTTTTATGCTCTGGGGGGTCTCTTGACTAGACGCCTCCCCTCATTGTTTCCAGCACACGACCAGCCGCTTTGTTTTGAGGATCCGGCATTCTCTATTGGTATGCTTTGCCGTCCTTCTAGGAGTACTATGAATTTCACATGGTTGATCGAGTTTGTAGCTTGGGCCGTATAGGCTTGAGTTGTTCTTTCTCTGCTGACCGGACTGGGAGTTGCTGGACTTGGCACCGGCTTCCCTGACTTGATGTTTATGATCGTTGCACCGAGGCTTGAGGAAGCCCCTTCATGTGTCCTTCGTATTGTCTTGGACCGTAGTGATTTGTTGATGTCAGGGTATGTGCCTTGGGCTCTCCTACTTAGGTTGAGGTAGCCACTTGTGCCGTGTATGCCCTTTGTTGGGGCTGTCGAGTTTTACTTTTCGGTGGCCAGGATCTTGGTCCACCTATCCACTAGCAAGTCTTGGTCAGCTTTAAGCTACTCTTGCTTCCTTTGTAGGCTCCTTGTCGTGGCCATGAGCCATCGCTTGAAGCGAACTTGTTCCACTGGATCTTCAGGCACACCTAATTCGTCATTGCTGAAGCTTAGCTCGTCTTCGGAGGGGGGTGTATAGTTGTCCCTCTCCAAGTATCCCACCGTGGCCAGTGCGAACTGCTTGAAGGTAGGCTGATCAGGGTTGTATTCATCTTTAACGTCATTTGTATTGTTTTCGTCTCCTAGGCCAGTATCGCTGTGACGGGGCTTGGGGCGGCGCCGACAATGCCCATGCTTTGTTTTTCTCCCTGAGGGGTTATCCTCTGTTGCCTCATCGCCATTGGTTTCCTTCGGAGTGTTCGCCATGTATATATCGTGTGAGGAGGTGGCCGTCCACCGCCCTGTGAGTGGTGGCTCCTGTACTTCTCCTGCATCGTCGTCCATACCGTCGATGTCTTCGGAGTCGAAGTCAAGCAGGTCGGTTAAATCATCGACCGTGGCAATGAAGTGGGTGGTGGGTGGGCAGTGAATTCCTTCCTCGCCTGCTTCCCACTCAAGCCGGACATAGTTCGGCCCTGAGCCTCCTGACAAAGAGAGAGACTTTAATGAGTTTAGCATGTCGCCAAAGGGCGAGTGCTGTAAGATGTCCGCAGCAGTAAACTCCATTACCGGAGCCCAACCAGCCTCGGACGGCTCGAGGGTGTGCGGACCGGAACCAACAACCGGATACGAGTCCGGGGGGCGGGGTTACAGGCTTCCACAGAGGTGAGACCTGTGTTCGACTCCACCGTCAATGAGTGTGAGGCCTATAGGGCGGGGTCCACCCCTCCATCCTTAGGCAACGCAACTTGCTCCGGATTTAGATTCGAGGCTACTGCAGGGGTAATATCCCGAGCTTTGTCCGAAAGCAGGTCTAAGCCATGCTCGTCGTGACTGTTCGGTGCTCCTGGCGCAGGCCCAAATCCGTCGAAGATCAAGTCTCCGCGAATATCCGCTGTGTAGTTCAAGTTTCCGAACCTGACTTGGTGGCCGGGGGCGTAGCTATCGATCTGCTCCAGATGGCCAAGCGAATTGGCCCGCAGTGCGAAGCCGCCGAACATGAAGATTTGTCCGGGGAGAAAAGTCTCCCCCTGGACCGTGTTGTTGACGATTGAAGGCGCCATCAAGCCCTGCAGCGACGACACAGAGGAACTCTCAATGAAAGCACCAATGTCGGTGTCAAAACCGGCGGATCTCAGGTAGGGGGTCCCGATCTGTGCGTATAGGCTGATGGTAACAGGAAGCAAGGGACACAATGTTTAACCAGGTTCGGGCCCTCTCGATGGAGGTAAAACCCTACTTCCTGCTTGATTAATATTGAAGATATGAGTAGTACAAGAGTAGATCTACCACGAGATCGTAGAGGCTAAACCCTAAGAGCTAGCCTATGATGGTATGATCGTAATTGTGATCGGCCTTCTAAGGACCAACCTCTCCGGTTTATATAGACACTGGAGAGGGCTAGGGTTTACATGGAGTCGGTTACAAGGAAGGAAACACAATATCCGGATTGCCAAGCTTGCCTTCCACGCAAAGGAGAGTCCCATTCGGACACGGGCCGAAGTCTTGAGTCTTGTATCTTCACGCTTCAATAGTCCGGACGATGTATATAGTCCGGCTGTTCGGATGCCCCCTAATCCAGGACTCCCTCAATGGCTGCAAGAGTTGTTTATTTTTGGTGTTTGCACCAAATTGCATGTTTAAAGTTTATTATGTAGTTCATAAACAAAAGTTTGTCCTTCTCAATTTAAGTTTTCAGTTGTACAACCAAGTTCCTTCTTCATACCATGTAAATTTAACTATACAGAGCAAGTGATCTTCTTTTGCACTGAATGTATGCTTCTGTTCTTGATCCGTAATCCAGTGGTGTGGTGAACCTACCCACTACAGCACAATGTCATATTCTACAATGTCTTAACTATGAACAATGTCATATTATTCTACTATTATTTAAACCATCTCTTTATTTGCCAATCTGAAATGGGATAAATTGATAGCACACTAACCATTGATACTTATGAGTTCTTGATCTGTAGTCCGGTGGTGTCGTGAAGCTGCCAACTCCTTCACAATGTCATTTCCTGCCATGTCTTAACCTAAACAATACCATATTGTGTTAATGCTATTTTAAACTATGTCACTTTATTTGTCAATAAGAAATGTGATGAATTGTCAGCACTGATACTTATATGTGCAAAACCTGTCATCTGTCTGCTTGTTTCTCTTTCAGAGTGAGGAGGATATAAGCGTCAAACAAGCATAGTCTCATCAGCTTGCTCAGCTGCTTGCGCTACAGTTCCCGGGTAGGGCTAACCTTTCTTGAACTCTATTGAGTGTTGTTGGTTTTGTATATTATTTTGTCGTCCTGTTTATTTGCACTGGTGGCGATCTTTGATGTCCAGTGTATGTAATCTGCTGTCTTCTTATGCTTTACTATCATAGTGGCGAACTTTGATTCCCAGTGGATGTAATATGTCGTAATTTCTTTATTGTATAGTCTAGGTTTTTTCTTATTCATGATGTTGCAGTTATTTTACTGTATATATATCATGTCTTCGCTCCATGAAAAGTAAACCGGTCAAACCGTAAAATTATGGTACATAATCGGGTCGTCATGCAAATCACTATGTATGGGCCGCATCATGGGCCCATTCATCTTGGTCCGTTAACAGGCCTAAATGTAAACTGGCCCACTAGTAGTTTCGGGCCTTTTAATAGGCCGAGTAAACCGCCGGCCCTATTTTCGCAAGAAAATTCAATGGGCTTTTAGGAGGCTCAAAAGTAGGTTGGGCCTGAAATGTGCCGAACAGGTCACGGGCCGACAGCAGGCCGAAATAGACCCCGACCCATGATTGTGCCAATCACATCACGGGCCGTTAACAGGCCAAAATTGTCTCGGTCCTTGTTTGGCCCAATCAGATTATCGGCTGCGAGCAGGCCGGATGCAAAGCGGGCCATAGTTAGGCCCAACTATATGAAGGGCTTTTAACAGGCCGAAATAAATATAGGGCCGAAATGTTAAACGGGCCTTTAATTGGCCGAAACTAATATTAGGTTGTATTACTAAATGGGACTTTAGCAAACAGAAATCCTAATCGGGCCTCAAGTGGGCCCAAAAGCACAGGGTCTAGTTGATGGGCCGAATCTGATATGGGCCATAATTTAGCCTAAAGGCTCTTAAAGGGCCAGATCTGATATGGGCCATAATATGGCCCAGAACAGAACGTGGTAAGCTATTAACGGGTCGGATCTCATATGGGCCCTTATTAGGCACAAAACATGGCAGGCTGTTAATGGACCAGGTCAAATATGGGCCGACATTTGGCCCATAACATGGCATCTTGTTAACGGGCCGGCCCACTAGTGTCTTCAAAATCTTGTGGGCCTTTAGCTAGGCCGGCCCATTATGGTTTGCAAAATCTTGTGGGCCTTTAGCTGGGCCGGCCCATTATGGTCTACAAAATCTTGTGGGCCTTTAGCTAGGCCGGCCCATTATGGTTTGCAAAATCTTGTGGGCCTTTAGTTGGGCTGGCCCATTTAATCTTTATGGGCCACTTTTGGGCCGGTCCATGTGTCAACATATCATAGGCGCATCTAGCCCATTGGATGAGTGACATCTGTGCCAACACCGAGCTAACACGTGGTTCCATCGGCCAATGAGAATTTTACACATGCAAAATCACCATTGGTCGTGGCTGTTAGCGGGTTATCGGATCCAAAACCGGACCCGATAGCTTAACGGCGACCTGTTACGGTGGATGCCATGTGTCGGTCACCCTTGACTAAAGCACTTCTATGATGCGCAATTTATCATCATGGAAGTCGGCACTTCCATGATGATAATTTTGGTATTGTCATGGGACACTTCTATGACAGCACAGGTATGACTATCTTGATTCTGTCATAAAATCGTCATGGATGTACATGCATGACAGAAAAAGTGACCTACTGTGGCAAACACGTATCATCACGGAAGTGTATTTTTTGTAGTGGCCACCGTGGCGCCTATGGGGTCCACAGCTGCGTGCGAGGGGGCCTTCAAAGTGGAGGGGTGTGCGGTCGCACCAGGTTTCTTCTTGGGCGCCATGTACATACAAGATGAGGACGAAGAAGATGATGATGAAGATCGACGCATTGTTCACAACTTCGGGTTCGCGTCAGCGATTTCCCCCTACCTGGTGCGCCAAAGATGTCGTGGGTGGACACGATCACCTATGGGGCCACAAGCCCCTTGTGGTTCGGCAGGAGGGAGATCATGTTGCACAAAGAGCGGAGGCCATGAGGCAGCACGACGATGAGACTCCGGTGGTTTTTACCCAGGTTCGAGCCGCTGAGAAGCGTAAAACCCTACTCCTGCTTTAGTGGATTGGACAGAGAAACATGATGACACGCAACACTCCAACCCGGCAAGGTGGCCTTAGGGAGAGCTGCTACGTGAGTACAAGTGTGGAAGGGTCTGAATCCTTCTCTAGGTTGCCTTGGACCTCCTTTTATAGCCCAAGGGGTAACCACATTGGAAAAACAGACATTATCTTGTGATTAGATAGCCAATAGTGCTATTGTACCTAACTCTGGCACTTAGGACAAAATGCCATAAATGCTACCTCAGGTGGCATGTGGGGCACATCCGCGGCAAGCTTATATCACCGCTTAGCCAACTTCTGCTTATCATCTTGACACGCCCCTGGACGGGTGTCAAATGGGTGTGATCTGTCTTCCAGCGAACCACCATGTGCTTAGTGAGAGCCACTTAGCTGCCTGGGGGCTCGGCACTGCATCGACAAGTGACTGGCTCGTGATGTGGTGGACCGATGGTAACTGGCATGCGCCTACTGGGGGCAGGGCTTGCCGGGCCTTCTTGGAGGGGCGTGCGCTTCGGTCTCCGATCGTCCCGGAGATGTGGCTGGTGCAGTTTGGTTTCGCTCTTGTTTGCTGCAGCGACCTTGCCGGCCTCACCTGGCTAGCAAAGGACACTTCTCTTGGAATCTTTGTCTTGTATGTTGCCTTAGTCTTCTTCATGCGCTCCTTGATCTCACGAAGAGCGGCTTCTCTGGCTTGGTCTTGTGTTACACGTTGGTGTTGAATGCATGATCGTCAGCATGCCTGTGTATGAGTCCGGTCAACAAATGTGAATGTTTGTTGCACCGGCAATAATCCATAGCATCACCAAAATAAGCACACTATCAATGAAAACAAAATTTGTTCAAAACAGAACAACCTGTAATGATATGAACTAAAACCATACTTATGTAACTCCAAAAATTTGGAAAACTTAGGACAACATAGAAAAACTGTACCTCAATACTATGTAAAAAGTTCAGACCAAGATGTTGTTTGAGTAAAAAAATTGAAATTCAAATACTGGCGCAAAAGTTTATGTTTTTACATAGAATCAATTCAACTATCATCTAAATAATCCCAAAGGCTTTACTTGGCACAAACACTAATTAATAAAAACACAATCATTATAGTAACAATAATCATGTTCACTCAAGAAAACAGAAAAGAAAAATAAATAGAACTATTGGGTTGTATTCCAACAAGCTCTTTCTTTATAGTCATGAAGGTAGGCTTGAGATTTCAATGATGCTCACATGAAAGATAAGAATTTAAGCACAAAGAGAGCATCATATAGCTTGTAATTAGCACATTTAAGTCTAATCCACTTCCTATAAGTAGGCATTTCATAATTAAACAAATTATCAAACCAAGCAATATTTAGCATATGCAGGAAGAAGGATGAAACATTGCCAATTTGAACATCAAGAGAGGTAATTGAGTAACATGAAGAGTTCTATAACCATACTTTCCTCTCTCGAAATAATTACATGTAGGATCATAAGAAAATTGAACAATATAGATATCATGTAAAATATTCTCTCCATGATCCACATGCATGCAAGTTCTATAATCTTCCAAGATAGTGGGATTAACATCAACTAAAGTCAAGACCTCTCCAAACCCACTTTTATCAAAACTTTCATAAGATTGAATATTCTCCTAACATCTGGGATTCTTTTTACTTAAAGTTGATGCTCTTCCAACCCACTTTTAGTAGTATTGTAACTTTATCATCAATAATAGATTCACATTTAATTCTAATCCACTTCTTATGCATAGGCATTTCATAATTAAACAAACTATCAAACCAAGCAATATTTATCATATGCAGGAAGAAGGAAGAAACGTTGCCAGTTTGAACATCAGGAGAGGTAATTAAGTAACATGAAGATTTCTATAACCATACTTTCCTCTCTTGAAATAATTACATGTAGGATCATAAGAAAATTGAACAATATAGATATCATGTAAAATATTCTCTCCATGATCCACATGCATGCAAGTTCTATAATCTTCCAAGATAGTGGGATTAACATCAACTAAATTCAAGACCTCTCCAAACTCACTTTTATCAAAACTTTCATAAGATTGAATATTCTCCAAACATGTGGGATTCTTTTTACTTCAAGTTGACGCTCTTCCAACCCACTTTCAGCAGTATTGTAACTTTATTATCAATAATAGATTGATTATAAGGCTTAAGATCAAAAGAAGCATCTTAGTTATCACCCTAATCATATTATTAGCATAAATTATATTCATAGAATTTATACTGACACAATTGCAATCATTCTTTTCATTCAATAAATTTATCCCAATAACATTTTGTTTTTCACTTCTTCATTATTAGCGATTGGTTTACAATACGCAGGAAGTTTGAAAAGATTGGCAAGTGGATGAGGATCCATATGTCTTTACTTTTATTTTATTGAGTCAACATGATAGAAACAAAATCAAAGATAGCAGACAAGGTATTTTTGGTAATTTTGATTTTTTTTTTAGAGAAGTGAAGGGAGATGAAAAGGAGAAAGTGAGTAAAAAGGCAAATAGAAAGTAGAACAAGTAAATGTTGTATGTGTGTGAAGGAACCTGTATTTGTTTGATGAAGTCTCCCCAACAACGGTGCCAAAAATTCTTCTGCTACTTGTGTTAGGCATTAGGATTTCCCCGAAGAGGAAGGGTGATTTAGTATCGTAGCAGAAATTATTTCCCTCGGTAAAGAACCAAGGTTTATCGAACCAGTAGGGGATTCACACAAACAAAGATAAATGGTACCTGCACACACTCAAACAAATACTTGCACCCAATGCGGGCAATAGGTTGTCAATCCCCTTGAACTCGTTAATTCCAAGGATTAATTTTGATAGTGATAGATAGATAATTTGCAAAACAAAATAAAAGATAAACAATTGCAAAAAAGTATTTAGGGTTTTAGTAATATGATGTGAATGGACCCGGGGGCATAGCTTTCACTGAAGGCACCTCTCTCGTGAACATAGCAATGGTGGATTAAATTACTGTTGGGCAATTGATAGAAAAGCGCATAGTTATGATGTTATTCATGGAATGATCAATACATAGGCATTATGTCTGTGAAAAGTAGACTGTTTAACTTACTGACGCCTACTACTATGACTCCACTTCGAGAGTCCTTCTATGCATACCTCCCTAGGCATTAAGTTTATAACAAATAGGGTAACTTGAAGCATGATGACATAATATAGACAAAGTGAGACTAAACAATATGATCGAACCCCGTCGTTTTGCCCTTAGTAGAAACAATACAAATACGTGCCTCACTACTCCTTCTGTCACCAAGTGAGGACTCTACAAGATTGAACCTAACACAAAGCGCCTCTCCCACTTAAGATAAATCAATCTAGTTGGCCAAACTAAATGGATAGATCGGAGAGAAATACAAAACTATAGAAATCACTGTCGGGGCGCGTGTGCAGAACACACGCGTGACACCATGGACTGCTGACGTTGTTATGCTAGCTCAGGATCGGGGTACGAAGGCATGGACCTACACTAACAAAGTATGCATAATGGACACAAGGATTTACCCAGATTCGGGTCGCATGGTGCGGAATACCCAACTCCTGCTTTTTGTGTGTGTTTATGAGTGGATTAGAGCTACAAGTCCTTTCCAAGAAAGGGAAGCATAGTGTGCTCCTACTGTTGTTCTAACAAGTGTCCAACCTTTTTCTACTTTTGCCTGGTCCTCCTTTAGAGGCCAAGGGATACCACAATGGCACATTTGCTAAGGAACTGCCCTGAGCTGACAGGGTGCGTGAGCGCATTAAATGCACACGGATGTGTCGTCGCCTCCTTCTCTCTGCGAGTGAACTCCAGATGCATCACCATCGCATGTGGTCATGCCCCAGCTTGGAAGTGCCACATACTAATGCAGGTGTCGCTCGTGGGGTGAGCGGGTCAGTGACTCACCCCTGATGAATTATGCTCATCCACCACCGAACCTGCATGGCCATAACGTGGCAGACCAGTCCTCACGAGGTAGATTCATCCTGCCACGCATGAGGTGGTGGAATTGTGGTGCCTTCATCAGTAAGGAAGCGGGGCAATTCCCGAGAGTTTTCGTTCCCGGGTCTTGAGTCTTCGATGGCTCTGGCCAAGCAGGGATTTTCCAGTGGCTCGCGCATGGTTGATCTCGTGGAGCAACCGTTCACGGCACCGCTAGTAGCCCCTCGGCTTGGACCTGATAAATTTCTCTCATGTTTGCTAGGATAATGCCCAATGCAAATGCGTGGGCCACAAGTGTCGGTCATTTTTCTCGCTAGGTCTGATCAGTGAGTAGTAGGTGTGTTTTAGTACATGTAAGGAGCCAGGACCCATGTACTATGCGTTAAGTGTCCGTCGAAGGGCTAGTTCAACCCAGTTGCACAACCCACTGGCTGATCAGTCACTTCGATACTCGATGACCCTGACACGAGGCGTGAGAATCTTGCTAGGGGTAGGAATCAAATCTTTTGACCCCTGCCACCACTAGTTTGAACAAGCGACATCTTACATGTTGTCAATCCTCCATTAATTCTCCTCGGGGTTCATACTACACAGGAGCAATTATGCTCTTGTGCAATTAAACCCCACTATGTGAATCAACACGCCCTGCAGGCATTTGAGTTCTCATCGGGGAACCAAACTTCCTGCCATGCACGTTGGTTGTTTTGCATCGATTGGAGAGGGTGTTGATGGGAGAGGGCGCCATGCCTCTGTGCCCATCCTATATAAGGGTGGGCATCAAGGTCGGTTCCTCCTCCTCCGTTTTCATCGTCTTGCTGCCACACAAGCCCCCGAGCCCTCTGAGCCTGTGAGCCCTTGCCTTCATTGTCTTCACCGTAGCCCTCCTTCCTTTGCTGCCATGTCGCACGAGGTCAACCACTATGAGTGGGAGTAGATGCGTGCCAACCTCACCGCCAAGGACGCTGACATCCTCAAACTCCGTGGCGTCCTCGGAGGCACCGCCCTTCACCTGGAGAGTGAGTCCACAGAGCATTGCGGCCACGTAGAGGTGGAGCGGATTCGTCATCGTGAAGCAAAGTGGATCATCGCCAACCTCCACACCGAGCACTATGGGAGTGTGGTGTCACTGTAGGATGTATACCTTCGCTTGAACAAGGACATGCATGTCCTCAGCCTCCACAGGTTCGTCCCATACCACACCTTCGATGAAGGGAAGTTGAACCATCTGTTGTTCTTCTTCCAACATCTGGCGGTGCGGTTTGAAGAATTCCGTTAGAAGGGAGAGGCGGCACAAGAGGCAGAGGTGACCCGGATGGCACGCGCGATGGCAAACCGAATCCTTTCCGGTGTCAAAAGCGCCTCCCCCAACCTCCCCATGGAGGTGTTGCTGGAGGAGCTCGGCATGGAGGACCAACGTCAGGCCGAGAAAGAGGTGGGCGCCATTGCGGAGGCGCTGGTGCAGCAGGAGAAGGAGAACGACTTCGGCGCATGAGGTCTCTCCTGCCCTAGCCATGTCGCCATCCTTGTCTTCTTCTTTTTCTTTTCTTCTAGTATGTAGCCCCCTGCAACCTGCATGGGGGCATGAAAAAGAACTGGGCACGAGGTGTCATAAATCCGGTGGGTTGGCGCAGTTGGATGTAAGCACCAATCCACCCATTAATTATAGGACTTTCTATTTCAATTCCCTCGGTTGCTTAGCACTCCTCACTTTACTAACGCCCCTCACTTTTCCCCTCCACCACTCGTCCCACACTCAAGTCTGCCCAAAACGAAGCATTTCCATTGGGTCAATGTAGTTGATCGTTACCTAACGCATATGCTGACGTGTGGGACACCCAGGACCCACTTGTTAGTGTATAGTATACTAGTTAAAAATAGTAAAAATATACTTATGATTGGGACACCGCAGGACCCACATGTCAGTTTGCAAAACAAAGTGGAATAATATAATGCCTCCCGTGGGGTCGAACTCGGGGCCATCGCTTTATTATGCATCGAGCTAGCCATTTCACCCGTGTGCGTTTGTTTGCTTATTGGCATAGCCGGGGCTAGTTGACTTGACATTTCTACGTTACAGAAGGGCCCATGAATTAGTGGCATTAGAAAGAGAGAATGTGACGGTGTAAAACACGACATATTAATAGATTCAGAGATTTAGATTAACTTAGCAAACACGTTCATAGATTAAGAGAGAGAACTAATATAGTGATATTACACTAACTAATACAATATTTTAAGGGGATGGGTGACATAAGATGGTCAGCCGATGCTGACAGTGACAACAGATGGATGGCTACTTGTCTTCGTCATCCGAAAGGGCGATGGTGTTTTCATTGTCGTTGTTGTGGTCTTCGTTGGAGGATGAGGATAGGATGAAGATGTCTGATCCCTCGCCTTCCACCTTGACGGCAGCCACTACACGCAGAGTAGCCGCCCTCCTCTGCTCTCGAGTTGTGGCTTCTTCTTCAGCCGCTCGGCGCCTGACAGCCTCTGCTTGCGCCGTTGACAGAGACATGGCTAGCGCCACCTGGTCGAGCTGCTGTTGCGCCGCGTGCAGGGCCTCCTCGGCCTGGGCAATGAGCACGGTGGCATCAGGCACAGGAGGCAGTGCGTCTTCCTCAGCCGCATCTTCCACACCGTTGATGTCGAGGTGATCCTGCATCGCCTCGAAGGCCACCTCCTCCTCGATGTCCTCCTTGAGCTCCCTGCGATTACGAGACAGCTTGGACAACATGGGCTCAAGCTCGGAGTAGTTGGATCCCAACGAGGATGCACCAGAGTTGGAGTTGCCGCTTGTGTCGGGCACCGGCACCCTGGGGCATAGACCTCCCGTGGAGATCCTTGCAGTCTGTAGCGTCCTCACCATGGTGGCTGAACTAGCTTTGGATTGCACGGCGCATAGAAGCAATGGAGTGAAGCATCGGTGGAACGATGCCGCACACTGATATTTAATGAGAGGAGTGCATGGAGTGAATTGTTGGTGTGGGGAGTTCAATGGAACACTGCCTCCGTCTTTTCACATTGAATCGAGGTGTATCGATTAGACAAGTTTCGTCCCGACGGTGCACTAATTGCCTTGATGCGACAAAGCAGCGCGCATGCATGGTAGGCTGAAACTATTCCTCTGCGACAGCCCATCGGCCTAGCAGGCGGCCCACGGCCGCTGTTGTGTGTCCCTGGTCCCCGCTACCGTGTGGGCCACTCATGTCCACGGTCACGGAGCAGCCACCCGATCAAGCCAATCAGGCCTCATCTCACAGATCGACCATGGCAAACCCTAGCGCATGATCTAAACCGTTCCTAAACAGTGATCCAATGGCCCTGGTAGTGCGGGGTTTTGAGAGGGGTTTGAGGGGTTTTGAGAGGGGATTGAGTGCTAGGGTTGGTGTCACAGCCCTAGCTCTAGCCTTGCTTGTCATTGCATAAGCATCCATGCATCATGTTTAAATTTTTTTAAACTTGAAATGGGGTTGACTAAACCCTAGCACCAAACATAATTCAAATAGGTTCAACTGAAAACACTTTCAGTGAAACGAAGATGCCCTTTAAAAATGGTCATGTCTAGTGAGAAAGGTGAAAACCTTATCCAGTGGTGACGCATATTTTTCATTCGCATTTCTGGTCTTTGAATTAAGTCACTAGGTATTTGAATTGGGGCTATAAATTTCTATAAATAATTCCCTAGCCCCAATAATTCTGAAATTTTGTGTGGGGCCCTGGAATAATTATTTCAGCATCCACAATAGGTTTCAGCATTTACAAAATTGATTTGGTCCAGTAATCGAATTCAAATAAACATGCAAAATAGAAAAACAGAAAGAAATTAGAAAATCAGAGAGAGTACATGGCAGCCCACTGGACGGCCCAGCACTGTGTTTGCCCAGTGCCAGTCACCTGCTACCTCCCTCCAGGCAGGCAGGGAGGTGGGTGCCGCCGAGCAATTGCCCTGGCCACCTCCTGCTTGCCCTCCCTCGATCTAATCCGCATCTGGAGATGCCCGAGCCCCCCCCCCCCCCTCACTTTCCCCTCCTCCCTGAGCTCCTTCTGCCTCGCTCTCCTCCTCCACAGCTCGATTTCGAGCACCACCTAAGAGCACACATCGCCGTCGTGCTGCGTTGACGTGGCCATAGTCGCCGCCTAGTCCTTCCGCCATGATTCTGAGCTCCGCCGAGCTGTGTTTCATCTTCACACCAAAGAAGACGAGTCCGGAAGCACCGCAGCGTCTCCAACTTCATCATCTTCGTCCCCTGTCTCGATGAACGCCGCCACTCGATTCGCCTCCTGCAACTCATCCCCGAGCCCGTTGACCGCCCCTACTATTTTGCTATGAGGCCTTGCTCCTTCTCCCCTGCCCTCGCCATCGTTCTCGATCTGTAGCATCATCCCTGCAAGCCCGAGCGTCGTTGGTCGCCATTGTCGTGGAGCTCGAGCAATCCGTGCACCCCCTACCTGAACCAACGTGTCCCGTGTGCTCCTGGAGCCACCAGGAGGCTAGTGCCACCTCTAGCCAGCTCCCCTGTCCATCGGCGCCTCGCACCCGAGCAAGCCATGCTCCGGCTGCCGTCGAACCTTGTCACCGCTATCGCTACACCGCACCCCAGCACCTGTCGCTGCCTCCTTCCAATGCGCCGCAGCGCGCTGGTTCGGCAGAGCCGCTCCGTTGCTCAAATGGTCATGGAGGAGCATTTCCGACGCCCTCCATCATCCCTGGTCGCCGCCAATGACTAAATGTCGGTTAACCCCGGTCTACTTAGTGCCTAACCACCCCTCCGTGTCAATGACAGGTGGGCCCCGCTATTAATTAGCTGACTAAAATAATAGTTAGTTTAGGTTAATTATCCCTGTTTAGCCATTGTATCAATGACACATGGTTCTTGCACGTCAGGTCTGACTATGGTTGACTGGTGATGCAGAAATGCTTTTCTGGATTTAAATTAAATCATAAATGATTTATTTAATTCAAAAAATACTTAAAACTTCTAAAAATCATAGAAAATAATTTATAACTCCAATGAAAAAGATTTATATATGAAAAATTATTAGAAAAATACAAAGAATCTATTTATGGCATTTTCATGCATGTTTGAACAACTTACAACCACTGTATATGACAATTTGTATAAATGGCATTTTAAATGTCCTATGTTGAGTCTGAATTTGAACCTTGGGTTCAAAACCAACTTCATTTAAACTATTACTAGTTGCATCAGCCCAAATCACAGCATATTGCCATGTCATGATCATGCATCATATTGTTACATTGCATTGATTGTGTTCCCTCTTGTTTGCCGGCGTTTGTTCCCTCTCAGTGGACGTAGTTTCGACGATGAGTTTGATGACACCAATGAAGAGTTTTACTATCTTCAGAAGTGCCAGGCAAGCAACCCCCCTTGAGCATTCCGATACAATCCCACCCTCTTGCTCTTGCTCTCTTTTACTGCATTAGGACAACAACGATTCAACTGTTACATGTTGCAGTAGTTGAACCCATTCCTCTGCATGACCTGTCTTTGCCATAGTAATTAGTAAAAACCCACTAGCATGAGTAGGAGTTTTTTGAGCCATGAAGTGCCTACTCATTCATGCTTGCTTGTTATGCCTGCTATGCTTAGAGTTGTGTCGGGTCTGATTCATCCAGGATGGATTGGGATGGTGAGGAACATGTCCTACTATTGAGAGCTAAGTGTGTGAACATGATTTGGTAAAGGTAGCGATGAGAGGCCTTGTAGGAGTACATGGTGGGTTGTCTCATTGAAACCGTCCTCAGGAACTGAGTTTTGTGTTTGTGATCCAAGACAGTTACTACCACGCATTGGAATGCTTAAGTGCCCCTCTCGACTTATTAATCGCCTCGATCTGTCCAAGAGTTGCAACTGGTTTCTGGTGTTTGTAGATTGTGTTAGTAGTCTACCAAGTGGCACCCAGTACAGGTGGGCCTTGGATAGACTAGGGACAGTGGCACGGTGTACCAAGCGTCACCTGTTTGGTGGGCTTGGGAACCCTGTACACATCGTTTGGGGCCGTGGTGGAAACCCTGGCCGGATTTCCTTGCGGATGGAACTCGAATAAGCGATAAACCGGGACTAGAGACTTGTGTGGTTAGTCAGGTCCTGGCCGACACCCTCGCTGGGCTTCCACTTGAAGGTTGTCGAGTACATGTCGTGTAAAACGCGATAAGTGGTGAGGGCGTGTGTGAAGAAGTACACCCCTCCAGGGTAATATGATCTATTCGAATAGTCGCGTCCGCGGATATGGACTACTTGAATGCTTACATTGTTCATAGATAACTAGAACTGGATACTCTAAAATGCGCAAGATAAGCGTGAGTGCTATGGATGGCCTTCTCGTAGGGAGACGGGAGCGGATCCATAGTGGTGTATTGATATGGTGAATATGTGGACTCGTGTGTGCCACCTCAAAGAAGTTACAGGCAGTCGTAGTTCAGGATAGCCACCGAGTCAAAGTTGGCTTGCTGCAGTTAAACTCCACCACCCCTTGTTGATACTGATGCATATGTTGTTAGTTCTGATGTAAGTCTTGCTGGGTACATTTGTACTCACGTTTGCTTAATTTATGTTTTTGGAGAGAGACTTGAGTCTCACTAGTAGTTCTTCGTGGGCTTTGACTATTAGCTTGGGAATCCCAGACAGAGGTCTGGCTCCTTTGGAGGGTCTTATAGATAGTCAGATGTCTATACTCAGACATGTTTATGCTTCCGCATTTACTTGTTGCTTGTATGACTTGAATGCTGGGTCATGAGACCCATGTTTGTAATATCTGGATCCTTGGAGCCTATTGAATAAATACTTGAGTCGTAGAGTTTTGTTGTGATGCCATGTTGTATTTACACATATCGAGCATATTGAGTATATGTTATTGAAATGCTTGTTATGTGTGGCATCCAACGCCTAGTTGTTTATTCTTGGTGGCCTTCCTTATGGGGAAATGTCTCCTGGTGCTTCCACTGAGCCATGGTAGTTCGCTACTGCTCCGGAACACTTAGGTTGGCCGGCATGTATCCTTCTTTGTTCTGTGTCTGTCCCTTCGGGCAAATGTCACACGTTGTTCCTTTAAGTCCTTGTAGCTTGCTACGACTTGGGTTCATACGTTGATGACCGGCACGTTCATTTCTGGGTTACATATATGCATGTCCCTGTAAGTTTGTGCCACCTTGGGTTCACGACTAGTCATGCGGCTCGGGTTCTCTGTCATATGGATGCTAGCAACACAACCATATACGTGAGCCAAAAGGCGCAAACAGTCCCGGCCAAGGTAAGGCTGCAGCCGTGGGAATACCATGCGTGAGGCCGCAAAGTGATATGATGTGTTACCTGCTAGATGGTGTGACTTAGGATCGGGGTTCTGACAGCTAGGCATAACTAATTTAAAAAATAAAAAAAAAAGATGAAACTTGCGCACATCATCGTTTTATGTTACTAAGGTACTAGAAAGAAAATAAGAAACCACGACTACGGATATTTTCATGAAACTTCCTTCATACAACTTAGCTATGATGAACAAGGGTGCATGGTTTTCAAGGGGAATGAGATAGGGTTTAGGGTTAACCATGCCATAGTTTGTCCAAATGATCCCATATTAGGCATGGACCCTATATTTGCACACTAGATGACACGGGAGGGCATGGAAAACTCGATTCTTAATTCAGATGTTGATTTTTGAACACACCTTTTTTAACTACTATTTTATTACTCTTCTATATTTATTTTTATTTCTTTCATACATTTGGTAGACTGCTTTAAAATTATTTTGAACACAAGATAATATAAGGCATGGACCCTATATTTGCACATCATTTTATTATTGTTTTATATTTCCTTTCTATTTATTTCATACATTTGCTAGACTCCTTTAAAATTCTTTTTAGCACTCTTTTTTTAGAAGATAATATAAACCATAAATAAACTCCAATGGTTCACATAATACATTGCAAAAATATACAATCTTCCAACAGTTCACAACCACATGGACTTTAACAAAGTAAAACATTAGATGATCAAGATGACGGAGGGCTACTAAACGGGAGTCAGAGCCTTAAGGAGGGTTGCATGTTGCGCCCTGATCTTGGCATCCTCTCCACTCTTCGATGCATCCCGTGCATGATACACGACATGCTCAAAGAGCCCATCCTTGGGCTTTGGCTTAGTGGTACAGTAGGGGCACAGAAACTTCTTTCTCTTGTAGTAGGCAGCCATTCCCTGGTCCTGTGTGTGCACCCTCCATGATTCACTTTCCATGCCTGCTTTATTGGAACATTTGTTTGGCCAATGCTTGTGAATATGTTATTTGTTTTTGTTATGAATGAGCTTTATAAAATCTGGTAGATAGTTCATTCTGGTGGGTCATGTCAAACAATTTACAAATCATAGATTACATTTGAATAGCTGATTTTGCATCTAGATAGTACTTATATAACTTATTAATAAACTTGAAAGATTGCAGGTTGAGAAGTTTCTGGAGAAGAAATCATTTGAGTGAGGCAAGTCCTTCATGGACGATGGCCATGGTGGGATAGACAAGGTTGCTTCTTAGTGGACCCTTCGTGGTTGCATCCCTCCATGTACTCGCGCAGTCGTTACCCTTCATGGGTTGAAGTCTCCATCAACGTGAACGTATGATAGCACCACCTATCGGAACCACACCAAAACTCACCATGTCCCCATTACATTTGCCTTCTCCAAACCCTTCCCTTTACTTACATGTGCAATGATTTACTTTCCGTTGTTATACTCTTATAATTGCATGTGTAGGGTGTTGCTTGATTTGCATAATTGCTAAAATCTGCCTACAATTAAAATTGGGAAAAGGTTAGGTTTTATTTGGTCAAGTAGTCTAATCACCCCCTGACATACTTCCGATTCTACAAGTGGTATTAGAGCTTTGGTCTCTGTAAGCCTTGGTTTCCATTGTTGTGTTCACCATAGCCTTGGTTTCACAACCTAGGAGAGTATGGCCTCTACTGAGGGTAATTATCACCGTAGAGGTCCATATTTCGATGGTACAAATTTTGCAAGTTGGAAGCATAAGATGAAAATGCATATTGTTGGTCATAACCCCACTGTTTGGGCTGTTGTTTGTACTGGCTTGCAAGGTGAATTCTTTGAGGATGGTAGAGAACCGGATCGTGAAGCGATCATGAAAGAATTGAAGATGTTGCAATATATTGCTCAAGCTTGTGATATTCTCTTCAATGGTTCATGCCCCGAGGAATTCAACAAAATCAACCACCTTGAGAATGTAAAGGAAATTGGGATACTTTGGTTGATATGCATGAAGGTACCGAGTCCGTCAAGGAATCCAAGTTGGATGTGCTTCAAAGTCAACTTGACAAGTTCAAGATGAAGGATGGTGAAGGAGTCGCTGAAATGTACTCTAGGCTTGCTTTCATCACAAATGAGATTGTCGGCTTAGGAAATGAAGAGATGACCAACAAGTTCATCATCAAGAAGATCCTTAGAGCCTTGGATGGAAAATATGATAATGTGTGCACATGAATCCAAATGATGCCCATACAAAGATCTCAAGCCCATGGAAGTCAATGGAAGAATTATTGCTCATGAAATGTCACTCAAGGATAAGGAGGAGGTCCACAAGAAGTCAAGTGGTGCATACAAAGCTTCAAGTGATGCTCCTACAATATCAAGTGACAAGCTAGTGTCCAATGAGGAATTGAGTCTAATGGTGAAAACTTCAACAAATTCTACAAGAGTAGAAGCAAAGATAGAAGCTCCAATTCAAGGTCCTACAATAAGAAAAGATCTTCTAGTCGTGATTATAATTGCTACAATTATGGAAGACCTAGAAACTACTCCAATGAGTGTACGGCACCCTACAAGAAAAGAGAATACTCACCAAAAAGGAGGAGTAGAAGAGATGAACCACCTCATAGCGAGAGAAGGACTAGAGATGATCGTTATGAGTGAAGACCCTCTCGAATAAGAGAGCATTCAGAAAGGAAATACAAGTCCTCAAAGAGCTACACAAGACGAAGACATCAAGCTCATGTTGGTGAATGGGTTTCCGGCTCTGACTCCGATACTCATTCCGAGAGATGCTATCACTCCGACTCCGACTATACTCAAGATGAAGGTGTTGTCGGTCTTGCACTAGTGTCATCCAACTCCCACGACATATTTGATTCACCAAATTAAGGAATTGGAAGATGCTTCATAGCTAAAGGCCCCAAGGTATCACACCCCGAGTATCTTGATTTCAATAGTGATGAAGATGACTTGTTAGGTGATGATGATTTTCTTGTTGGTAAAACTAGTGATGTGAACTATTATGAACTTGCTAGTAATCATGATAGTCAAGATGAAACGAATGACAATGCTAAGAAGGAGATTGAGCAACTAACTAAAGAATAAAACACTCTTAAGTTAGCTCATGAAACAACTCAAGAGGATCATAGAGAGCTCCTAAGAACTCATGAGAAGCTACGCTTCGAGAAGCTAAATTTATAGAAAGAGCATGAGTTTCTAAAAGCAATCAATGATGATCTTCGAAAGAAGAGTTCTTATTACATTGACAAACATCTCCTCTTGTCTACTTATATGCCACAAGTTAAACCTAGTAACAAGAGCAAGAAAGATTCTTCTTCTAGTAGTAACAATGCCATACTAAATCCAATATTGTTGCTTCTAGTAATTCTCTTGATTCCACAAACGATTCTACTTGAGCAAGAAAATAGTTTATTGAAGGGAATTATAGAGAAAGGGTATACAAGAGTCTTGTTGGAATTAAGCAATTAGAAGAAATTGTACGCAAGCAAGGAAGACACTGGAAGAATCAAGGTGTTGGTTTTGAACGAAAGTTCAATGCCAATGGAGTTGACTGGGAAGAAGATCAATACCCCAAGACGAAGTTTTTCCTCAACAAGAGAAGTATGGCCCCACTTCTTTTGAGGTAACACAAGCTCAAGATGATCTTCCACCACAAGACCACTAGCTAAAAGGCAAGGGCAAGTGATGCGGAGCATCCCTCGACCATCACCATGGACGCCACACCACCACCGCAAGGACGGAGAGGACCGTGGACAAGAGCTCGTGCACGCGCCATCGAGAACGAGGTGAACTCCTTCCTCTTCGAGCTCCACTCAAATTCATTCGAGAGTCGGACTCTACCTCAAATGGGCACGCTATGCATTCATAGGTACTTCGAAGATGATCGTGAGGAAGCATGGAGGGATCACCAAGTTCACCGGAGACCTACGGAGGAGAAGAAGGAGGAAGGAAGCGAGAAGGACGCGAAGACGTGGAGGCTCGGGACACCCCGGGTGCCCGGACCCCATGCCTCCGGGTGCCCGGCCTCCGGCTGGGAGATGGCCCTGGTCGCCCCGGGTGCCCGGCCAGGAGAACCCCGGGTGCCCGGCCTCCCAACCTGGGAGTTGCACCGCTGCCCCGGGTGCCCGACCCTCCCCCACCTGGCGCTGGAGATGCCCCCCGGGTGCCCGGCCCAGCAGCCTGGGCGCTACCCCTCCACCCCGGGGGCCCGGCCTTCTCCTGGCCGCTGGCCCAGCCGGCACCGGGTGCCCGGCCCCAACAGCAACAAGGCTGAGGCCTCTCTGACCGGATCGGGTGCCCGGTCCTTCGTACTCCGGGTGCCCGGACCCCTCCGTATGCCTGCGTGCATTTTATGGGTTTTGACCCTTGTACCCCTCTCTTGCCCCAAATTCGTCCCTAGACTATAAGTACCCCCCACCTAGCTCATTTGAGGGATAGCAAAGTATTGGATAGACAAAGAGAGAGCTTTGCTCATCTTCCTCCTTTTGGAGATCTAGACCTCCTCTTGGAGATCAAGGCCTCCTCTTGGAGAAGCTCCTCTTGGAGATCAAGCCCTCCTCTTGGAGAAGATCCCTAGGGATTCAAGCCCTCATCTCCTTCATAGGATTTTGGATGAACTCTACCATGTATCTGTTTCCCTTTGATTGTTCATGTACCTTGTGGATCTTGTGTGTTTGTTGGTCTAGTGGATGTGTGATTGGACTTGTTCTTGAGTGTTCCTCTTGTTTTCTCTCTTGTGTTCATCTTGTTCTTGGGGATTCCCCCTCCAATTCGTGAAAGATCTTCACTTAGGGTTTCACCCTACAACATCTTGGTATCATGAGCCACGTTTATCACGAAATTGGAGCCTCCCCTCTTTGTTTTCTAGCCTAATTTTGTGTGTTCTTCCCAATTTCGAAAATTCCCTACCAAAAATAGCCCCAAAATTTTTTTGTGATTTGTTGGTTTGATGGATTTTGTTGGATTTGGTCCATGGATTTGCTTGGTTTCAAATGGATCTAGCATTCCCCCCATCCATCTCCACCCTTCCCTCCATGAAATCTACCAATTTCTTGCATCTCCCCATGAATTTCCGCCCAAATCCGTCACCCCCGGGCACCCGGACCTCAAACCCCGGGCACCCAGACCTCAAACCCCGGGCACCTGGACCCCCCGCGCATCCCCGCTGACCCCCCCCCCCCCCCCCGGGTGCCCGCACCCCAAGCCCCGGGCACCCGCACCCCCGGGCTGTTTGCCCCTGACCACCCCGGTGCCCGCACCCCCAAACCCCGGGTGCCCGCACCCCCCGAATCAGCCCACTTACACTCACCGTTTCGGCCATAACTTTCGCTCCCGGAGTCCGATTTTGACGTTCTTTAGCTCGTTGAGTAGCTATTGACATCCCCCATCCATTTAGATAGGTTCCAACATCATTTGACTCCATCCAAAATTTGGCATTTTGGCATCTTCGCATAGGCCATCCACCATATCATCCGCCAAACCACCATAGCTTTCCGCAACCTAACCCATTTTTGATCCATATAGCATTTGTGGTTGCTTGAGTGGTGACTTGAGTCTCCTAAGGTGTTTCGGCTACTTAGGGACGGTTGCTTCTTCATCAACCACCACCACTACTTCCGCATTGCTAACTCCGGAACCACCAACGCTTTCCGCTACCACCATTTGACATTTTCCTTGAGATTTTGAGTTCACGGTTTTTTACCGTTTCCTAAGGTGTTTCGGCTACTTAGGGACGGGTCTACATCATCTTGGTATCTACATCAAGAACACCGCCACTCATAATCGCCACGAGGACGTCATCAACATCGACCACTTCACCGTTTTTGACAACCTAACCGTAAGCAAGAACGGTAACCTCTGTATCACATTAGTGATCCTTACCTTCCATTGCATTCCTACCATATCATATTGGTATCATCTTGGCATCATATCATCACTTGTGTCACAAGATTGTTCCCACATATACACAATTGCTATCTTGGTTTGTGCATTTTGCATAAGTGGCCATATCAAAAAAAGAAGAAAAAAAGAATAAACTTGTAAGCAAAAAGAGAGCAAAGAGCTTGTGAGCAAGAGCCATAGCATCATACCACATTGCACATAAGATTGTCATATCCGATCATCTTGGATCATCTTGAGAGGAACATCGGGAACATCATACACATAGCATTCTTGGGATCGAAGGCTCATACATTTTGCATCTTGTAGGGTGTGCACAAGTTTCGTATCCGCCTATTGAGCAATCGTGCTAGCGTCTCTCTTGAGTTGTGCAACACGAGCGTTTTCCGCGGATTCCACATTTTGTGCTCATTCCTTGGTTGCACGAACCCATTTATCTATTCGTGTGTGTGTTTCCGTGTGCCACATATTGCTATTGGTCTACTTGTTTCTCTTGCGAATTTGTGAATCTTTTCCAACATTATTGACTCTTGCTAACATTTTGCATCACATTTTTGTGCCACTATCCTCACCGAGCTCCACCATAAGCTTTACTTGATAGGTGTGAATGAACAAGTCCGGTACCAATTCCACTATTCTTTCATCTCACATTGAGCGAAACGGGATACATCCTCAACTTTGGGAAAAGGTAACTTGGTATTGTTTATCTCATTTCCTACTCACCTCTACTCGAGTCTTGTGATGGATAGGCAAGGCATTTCATCTCTGGTCTTCCACGACAACGACAACGCGAACGACTACATCACCAAAACATCCATCTTCGGACTACAACAAGCAATGCAAGGCATTGAGCGACTCGCCATCGACATTTGCCAAAACGAAGCAAGGATAAGGGACTACCTCGACACCAAGTTGGCCGAACAAAGAGATCAAGTACGAGACATGGTGGTCAACTACAAGTCTTCTTCCCCTTCATCATCTTCAAGGCGGCGATGCTCAAGTGGCCAATCTTTGGAACGTCATCGAGCTCAATCACTACAACACCATCAAGATGAAGTTGCTCGCGATGCGTACGCCTACAAGTCCCAAAACGCTCTACATCGAGCTATGGCCAGACTTCATGAGCACAAGAGAAGACCGCGAGACGAGTACCAACAAGACGGAGCTACGACTACTACCACCACTTCGTCATCTTCGCCAAGTGTTCTCAAGGCCATCCACAGTGACGGTGACGAGATGATCGAGCATGGGATTTTCCCTTCGGTCATGGAGGAGAGCGATGATGTGCAATCTTCGGCCTTCATCCACGGCGACGACGACGAGATGGTTGAGCATGGGATTTTCCCTTCGACCACGGTGACGTATGATGACTTGAGTGACTTGTGCCACCATATTGAGAGTGAGCGTGACTTCACCACTAGCCCCATATATGATGAGTTGCCACGATTCCCCTGTGAGGAGAGCCACCAACACCACCACTTGAGTGATTTGAGTGACTCCACCATATGTGACATTGAGTGCACCTACCTTGAGGGAGTGAGTGAGCCACCACCACATAGAGAGAGTGAGGTAGTTGATACGACATGTGAGGCCATTTCGATTTCTAGCGACTTAACCTCTACCTCTATTGTGTCTTCTCATTTGGTGCTAGGTCCCATTTATGATGACGCACCGATCCGCGACAACTTCGTCCTTCCTATGGACAAGACGATGGACATGGTGGAATATGATGCACCCCCACATGGTTCCATCACGATGATGACGTTGACCACGCTTTGGTCTTTCCCACCTCACCTACACCACTTGAGTGGAACAAGAAAGGTAACATAGGTGAAGGTGATGCTCTTGTGCCACTAGTCGACGTTCTTGACATTGATTGCTTGCATGATGTTGCTCCACCTATTACCATGCTTCATGCTAGTATGATTTCTCCATGCGATGATTTACCCATTTATAATGAGTTTGATGATTGCCATGAGGACTCTATTAGTTGTGATGCCATGTTACATAGGATTTCTTGTGATAATTTTCTTGGTCACATCATGTTTGACAATCCGCTTGACTTGTCATATGCTATGCATGAGATCAACAATATGTCATATTTGCAATCTCATCGTAGTGACTATGCATATGCCATCAACATAAACCCAATTTGCACATTATGGCATAGATGACAAGCCCATGGTTATTGGCATTTGTTTTTCTTATTGTCACATCCCTAGTTCTGGTATGACCTAGACTAGCTAGTCATGTGTGCATAAATTCCATTTAAATTTGAAATGGGGATTTGTGAAACCCTCGGAATCATTTTTAGAAATGACCCAAATAAAAATTGCTCCAAAAAGGTCCAGAAAATGCTCATGTTGCCCTCTGAAAATACTGGACAGAGATAAAATCAAACCAATATTTTTGGGAGCTCATAAGTATTTATTTTGGGCATTTGGAATTAATGCATAATTATTTGCATTGGATATATAAATGTTATATATATTATATGTCCAAAAATTATGCCATTTGTTGAGGAGCTCTAGAATATGCCACTAGTCCCTACAAAAAATGGGCATAAGGAAATAAATTGATTTAGTATTATTATTAAATCAAAACAAATGTCAGAAATTAGAAAAAGAAACAAAATGGGAATAAAACCTACCTGGCGCTTACCTCCCTGTGCGGCCCGTTACTGTGCAGCCCAGCCCGCCTCCTCCTCTGTCTTCTTCCTCGTGCCTACTGGCACTGTGCGTGTCGCGCGCGCGCTCGCCCGCGGCAACGTCTTCCGCCACCTCCTGCTTCTCCCTCCCGTCGCCCTGAGGATGCCACGCACCCCCTGGACCGCTCGCTCTCTCTCTCTCTCTCATGTGCTTCTCCCCTTCTCTGCTCTCTCTCTCTCTCGCGCGCGCCTGAGAATCGCCGTCGCCGCCGCTCGCTGCTGCCACGGCCAGAGCCACCTCCTCGCTCTCCGCCGAGTCCAGAAGCTCCGCCTCGTCGCCTGCATCGTCCTTGACGAGCCAAGCGACCAAGGACGCGCTCCATCACCGCCACTGTCATCTTCTTCATCGCCGGCCACCGTGGATCTCCACCGCCCGCACGTCGTCGTCCGTCCGTCCCCGAGCTCGCCGTCGACGCCATCGAGTCCGCCGTGAGCCCCTGCATCGATTCCCCCTTCTCCCCTGCCTCCCCGCGCTCTGTAGCCTAGCGCCCGCTCGAGCCGAGCTCCGGCCGCCGCCGCGAGCCTCGCTCCGGCGAGCTCCGCCGCCTCCGCAGCCTCCCGCCTGCTCCCCTGGATGCGGACGAGCCAGGGCTACGCCCTGGTGGTCTCCGCGGGCCATTTGGACGCCGGAGTTGCGATCCCGGGCCCCTCCGCCGTGTTCGGCCTCGCCGGCGGTTAAACGCCGGTGGGGTTTGACCCCTTTGACCTCGCCGGCCCGTCAGGTGAGCCCCGTGGGTTAGGTGATTAGCTTAAGGCTAATCACCGTTAACTAACACCCCTGACACTGACCAGTGGGCCCAGTGCCACTAATCCTTTAATTAAGATAAAACTAACCCCCTGTTTAACCCGTGTCACTGACGTGTGGACCCCACACGTCAGGTTTGACTTGGTCAGCGGCAGTTGACTTGCTGACACAGGCATGACGTCATGCTGACGCAGTTATCCATTTTCTGGATTTAATTTAAATAAGGAAATTCTAGAAAATGATATAAACTTCAAAAAATCATAGAAATTCAACCGTAACTCAGATTGAAATAAATTATATATGAAAAATTATCAGAAAAATGCAATCTTTCCATCTGTACTAGTTTCATGCATGACAAACCAACTTATACCTACTGTATAAGTGAAATGCTAAAATGGCATATATATAAGAGCTTAATTTGGAGTTGCATTTGAATCTTTGGTTCAAATGGACTTCATTCAAATTGAATACTAGTTGCATTAGCTCAAACAGCATCACATCTACATGCCATGTTCATGCATCATATTGTTGCATATGTTTGTGTATTGATTGCCGACACCGTTCCTTCTCGATAGGTCCTGCTCCGGAGACTGTTCCAGAGTACCTGTCTAAGGAGCAGTGCCCCCTTGTTGATCTACCAGGCAAGCAAACCCCCTTGTTCATTCCGATACAATCCTACTCTCTCGCTCCTACTCTCAGTTATTGCATTAGGACAACAATGATTCATCTGCTACTTTGTGCTGCGGTAGTTGAACCCATTCTTCTGCATGACCTGTCATTGCCACAGTAAATAGTTGAAACCCACTAGCATGTGTAGGAGTTGATTGAGCCATGTTGTGTTCCTACCATGCTATGCTTGCTATTGCTTAGAGTTGTGTCAGGTCTGATTCATTGGGAATGAATTGGAGTACAGTGCTCTATGTTCTGGTCCTGAGAGTTAAGTGTGTGAACACGATTTGGTAAACGTAGCGGTGAGAGGCCATGTAGAAGTACATGGTGGGTTGTCTCACTAGAACCATCCTTAAGCACTGAGTTCTGTGTATGTTGTCCAATGACTAGCTACTACCACACATTGGAATGCTTAAGTGCCCCTCTCGACTTATTAACCAACTTGATCTCTGTCCAGGAGTCGCAACTAGTTTCTGGTGTTTGCAGGTAGTGTTAGTAGTCTACCAAGTGGCACCCGGCCAGGTGGGCTTGGGACAGACTAGGCACAATGGCACGGTGTACCAAGTGGCACCCGGATGGTGGGCTTGGGAACCCTGCTCACATTGTTTGGGGCCGTGAGCGACACCCCGGCCGGATCTCCTTGCGGATGGAACCCGAATAGGCGATAAACCTGGACTAGAGTCTTGTGTGGTTAGTCAGGTCGTGGCCGACTCCCTCGCCAGGCTTCCGCTTGAAGGTTGCCGAGATACATGACATGTGCATGGCGGTAAGTGGCGAGAGCGTGTGTGAAGAAGTACACCCCTGCAGGGCTAACATGATCTATTCGAATAGCCGGGTTCGCGGTTATGGACTTCTTGGATGCTTACATGGTACATAGACAACTTGAAGTGGATACTCTAAAATGCTCAAGACAAGTGTGAGTGCTATGGATGGCCTTCTCGTAGGGAGACGGGGATGAATCCATAGTAGTGTATTGCGTGGTGATTAGTGGACTCGTGTGCGCCATATCACCTCAAAGAAGTTCTGGTAGTCGTAGAACAGGATAGCCACAGAGTCAAAGCTGGCTTGCTGCAACTAAACCCCACATTACCCTCTTGATAGTAATGCATGTATGATAGGATCTGATGTAAGTCTTGCTGAGTACCTTTGTACTCATGTTGCTTTATTTATGTTTTTGCAGCGGAGACTTCGGTCTTACTAGTGTTCTCGTGGGCTTCGACAAGTAGCTTGTACCTCAGCTACGATCTTGATCGGATGTTGTAGATAGTCAGGCTCTTCAGCCTTTTTCATTTGTAGATGTTTGTACCCAGACATGTAATGCTTCCGCTTGTTGCTTGTATGCTCTGTATGATGGGTCATGTGACCCCTGTTTGCAATAAATGCTATGATGGCTCTTTGAGCCTTATCTATATGAGTTGTTGAGTTATGCTGTGATGCCATGTTGTACAGCACATACTTGCATGTTATGCGTACGCGTAATGTGTATTGCTATGTGTGGGATCTGACTATCTAGTTGTTTATCCTTAGTAGCCTCTCTTACCGGGAAATGTCTCCTAGTGCTTCCACTGAGCCATGGTAGCTTGCTACTGCTCCGGAACACTCAGGCTGGCCGGCATGTGTCCTTCCTCGTTCCTGTGTCTGTCCCTTCGGGGAAATGTCACGCGATGAATACCGGAGTCCTGTTAGCCCGCTACAGCCCGGTTCACTGGAGTCCTGTTAGCCCAGTGCTACAGCCTGGATTCACTCGCTGATGACCGACACGTTCGATGCTGGGTCATGGATGCCTGTCCCTGTAAGTTTGTGCCACTTTGGGTTTACGACTAGCCATGTCAGCCCGGGCTCCTTATCATATGGATGCTAGCGACACTATCATATATGTGTGCCAAAAGGCGCAAACGGTCCCGGGCAAAGGTAAGGCGACACCCGTGGGGATACCGTGCGTGAGGCCGCAAAGTGATATGAGGTGTTACATGCTAGATCGATGTGGCATTGAGTCGGGGTCCTGACACTTATGATGATATGAATATGCTCCATTTGCATCTTTTATCTCATATGCCATGCCATGACCACCTAGCTTCCGATATGCATTGTTTTGGATGTAGTTCATATTCTCCATATGATGTTTCCACTATTGCTCATGAGGAGACCCCCATTGTTTCCTCATACATTTTAGGAGATTTTGATTCATCCTATCCATTGCATGATCCCACTACTTGTGTGCACCATATGCTCCCCATGAATAAACATGCTAGTGATGTGCCATATGCTTGCATTCTCAATTTGTGCCCCCATCGTGTCATAAATAACAACTACTCTCTCATGATGGATGACATGTTCTTATACCATGCATCAAATTTCTTTGAGCGATGCTTATCTTGTGCTAACTCACATGTGCACATACACATCATGATGGATGATGTGTACATTTACCACGCGCACAATTTCTTTGGTTTGTGTTTCTTTTGTGTAGGTACCCATTAATACTTGTCAACCTCACAATCCCATGAGTTGACAAAACGAGCTCTAGAGAGCAACGATGACTCGGGATCACATGGATTGCCTTTCCCACCGCTCTCTCAGCGTGAAGACTTCGTGCATTTCTTCTACATGGCTCTCACATGGTTATGGGTTATTTACCACTTCTCACTTTATGCCCATATTGCCATGTTCACTTTGCATGATATGCTCATTACTATGCCTTTGCCATGCATTTGTGACCCATGCTTTGAATTACACATGATGATTGATTCTACTATGTGCATGTGTATTTGCAAGCTTGGTGGAGATATCGCTTGTTATTGCCATGTTCTACCTATGACCTATGCCTATGATGATACTATGATCTTGCTTTGTGTTCGTGCTTGCGATATGTCATGTGCATTGCCTATGCCTACTACTTGCACACATGACATGATTGCCATGATTTCCTCTAGTGTGTTGCATCTTCGCTCCACTAGTTCACACGACTTGATTCCTATGCTTTCTCATGTTGCATCCAATTCTTGGATTCTTGGTCCTATAACATGCTTGGTTGCAACAATGTCATTACTTCACTTATGCCATGTCACATTGCTTGTCACATGATTGATTTGATTGCCTCACACATGATGAACAATTGCTCTTTGTATTGTGTTGAGTGCCACGCGATTTTCACTACACTCTATGCACATTATGCTTGGATTGTCTTGCACTTGCATGTGTTTAGTCATATCATCTTCTTGGGTGTTGTGAATGACTCTTATGCCTACCATAGACCGCTCATTGAGAGTCTTATGCATGCTTGCCATGACATTGAGGTAGATGCTTGTTCACTTGTCCCACATATTAGCACCTTTACCTCACCCTTGCATGATTGCTTCCATGATGTCCTCGATTTTTCTCAATTTATGTGCTTACATGCCATGCCACACTCCCTTGTCACACCATATGCTATGCTTGATGACAACACTTGTTTGGTGAATCACCTCTTGAATGCTTGGTTTTGCTTTAATGCCAACCACATTTGTTTTTTCCAAGTGCTTGTTATCTTTGCTCCTTTTGAAGGAATTACAAGACGGTGCGACATTAGAGAGTGACCATTTTGAGCTTCAACATGATACATGCTTGGTAGTCGTCCACTTCTACACGGCGACGCCGTCTCCTTCCCATGGTGATGAAGATCACGATCCGTGGACGGATCTCTCCCAAGGGGGGGAGATGATGCGGAGCATCCCTCGACCATCACCATGGATGCCACACCACCACCGCAAGGACGGAGAGGACCGTGGACAAGAGCTCGTGCACGCGCCATCGAGAATGAGGTGAACTCCTTCCTCTTCGAGCTCCACTCAAATTCATTCGAGAGTCGGACTCTACCTCAAATGGGCACACTATGCATTTGTAGGTACTTCGAAGATGATCGCGAGGAAGCATGGAGGGATCACCAAGTTCACCGGAGACCTACGGAGGAGAAGAAGGAGGAAGGAAGCGAGAAAGACGCGAAGACGTGGAGGCTCGGGACACCCCGGGTGCCCAGACCCCATGCCTCCGGGTGCCCGGCC
This sequence comes from Triticum timopheevii, assembly GCA_963921465.1. Taxonomy (NCBI): domain Eukaryota; kingdom Viridiplantae; phylum Streptophyta; class Magnoliopsida; order Poales; family Poaceae; genus Triticum; species Triticum timopheevii. Next base: position 200,521,533 of record OY997270.1, read on the forward strand.
TCCGGCTGGGAGATGGCCCTGGTCGCCCCGGGTGCCCGGCCAGGAGACCCCCGGGTGCCCGGCCTCCCAACCTGGGAGTTGCACCACCGCCCCGGGTGCCCGGGCCGCTACCCCCGGGTGTCCGGCCCTTCCCCACCTAGCGCTGGAGATGCCCCCCGGGGTGCCCGGCCCAGCAGCCTGGGCGCTGCCCCTCCACCCCGGGTGCCCGGCCTTCTCCTGACCGCTGGCCCAGCCGGCACCGGGTGCCCAGGCCCTCATCCCCCGGGTGCCCGGCCCCAACAGCAACAAGGCCGAGGCCTCTCTGACCGGACCGGGTGCCCGGTCCTCCGCACCCCGGGTGACCGGACCCCTCCGTATGCCTGCGTGCATTTTATGGGTTTTGACCCTTGTACCCCTCCCTTGCCCCCAATTCGTCCCTAGACTATAAGTACTTCCCACCTAGCTCATTTGAGGGATAGCAAAGTATTGGATAGACAAAGAGAGAGCTTTGCTCATCTTCCTCCTTTTGGAGATCAAGACCTCCTCTTGGAGAAGCTCCTCTTGGAGATCAAGGCCTCCTCTTGGAGAAGCTCCTCTTGGAGATCAAGCCCTCCTATTGGAGAAGATCCCTAGGGATTCAAGCCCTCATCTCCTTCATAGGATTTGGGATGAACTCTACCATGTATCTTGTTTCCCTTTGATTGTTCATGTACCTTGTGGATCTTGTGTGTTTGTTGGTCTAGTGGATGTGTGATTGGATTTATTCTTGAGTGTTACTCTTGTTTTCTCTCTTGTGTTCATCTTGTTCTTGGGGATTCCCCCTCCAATTCGTGAAAGATCTTCACTTAGGGTTCCACCCTACAATAGCAAGCTTCAAGAAGAGATTGACTCATTTGAAGAAGCACCTAAAGCCATGGTCAAGTGGGTTCCCAAGACTTCATCAAGCTATACTTCATCAAGTTCAACTACAACTCCAAGGATTCCCATCATGTTTATGTGGGATCCCAAATAAGAAGAAATAGCGTGTTCTTGAGGGTGTCTCCACCAACATATTTCACTCATATTCATTTTGGCAAGGACTTGTGCAACCAACTTACACATCTTGCACTAGTTCATGGAGTCACAAACCCTCTTGTTGGTAAGACAAGGGACAATGTAACTCAATGCATTCATGGACATCATCATATGTGCAATTCACTCTATGTTTATGGATATCCTTGTATGTTCCTTATGGGACTAACCCATGTAGGTATTGAAAGTGCAAAACTCCAAAGGATTGCTCCAAACTCTTAATGGACTACATCAACATTGAGCATCCACATCTTCACTATCTACATGAAGTCATCATCGACAAACCCAAGGATAGTTCATCCCCCTTTGGGGGGATATCACATCTAGGGGGAGCTTTGCTCTAAAAATTGAGCTAAAGCAACTCTAATGGTGTGAACACATTATTGCTTTATGTAAAAGTGGTAACCCCACTTATGCTTAAACGATGAGTATGACCTATTATCAAATGCTCTCATTTGACTCCTAAGTCAATATACTCATATATAGATGACCTAGTCATCACCAATTGCTTGATAGATGCTAGTATTGGTTGTGCATGTTTCACACATATTTCATTTGCTATCTTATTGTGAAAGCATGTTGGTTTGCATGTTTTCTTCATTCGAGGACATCCATTTGTTGTTTTGATTCTCTTGGGTTTTTGGCCAAGTAGATGTACAAGAACGCCTAAGCACCTCTAGCTATCTATGCTTTCTTGTCTCAAATTCTATTCTTGCTACATCATGAAAAATGAACAAGTTATTTTTGGACCCTTCGGGTGAGGCGCACTCGGAGTCACCGATCTAAGAAGGACTGAACTCCAAAACCTTGTACATGCATTTTGGTTGGACTAATTCACTCAATCTCGGTGAAACCGAAATCATTTAGACTAATCTAGGTTTCCATCTCGGTGTCACCGAGTTGAACCATCTCGGAGACACCGATGTGTTATACTACTTGTAGTTACACATATCAGTGCCACCGAGTTGTTCCACTCGGAGCCACTGACAGCACACCGAGTTGTACCACTCGCGGGTTGTACGTTGAAAATTTCTTCAAATGGCACAGCTCTGCGCCCCTGTTGCTGTCGTCGCATTGGTCTTTGGATCGTTGCCCTTGTCACCTGCGCGCCCTCGCCGCCAGAATCCATCGCCGTCAACGGCATTCAACTCCGCCATTGTTGCCGTAGAGGATCTCCACCAAGTTGGGGTGTTTTCCTTGTTGATACCATGGATGAAGAAGATCTTTGTGCGAGACCAGAAGGTGTGCTCTTGGTGGATGGTGGTGGTGGTCCATGTTTTCTTGTATCTTGGTTGGGGTTGGCAGATCAAGTAGGCGGTGTTGTAGTAGGACATGTGGAATTAGAAGATGTACGTGGCGTCCATGATGAAGATCGTCCTGCAGAAAAATTAGTTCGCGCCAATGCCTATCGATCCTGCACTTCACGTTCAGCTTTGCAAGCAAGATGGAATAAATGAGCGATATAATTGTACTCCTTATACTCTAAAATGGTCTAAATCTCTCTATTTAATCTACCAATAAAACGTGCAAGCATTACCACACCTAATCATGCCAATTTGTAATTCCTGATAATATTCCTCTACGGATTTTTTTTCTTGTCTTAAACCCTGTAATTTTGTAAGTAATTCACGTTGATAATATGGTGAAACCCAACAAGTACGCGTAGCATTTTTCAAAGCAGCCCAAGTAGTTGGGATACTATCATGATATAATCTACAATTTTCAGACCACCAAACACAAGCAAAACTAGTGAATGCACAAACAGCAACAGCAACACGATCCTCACGATATTGTAAACATGTAAGTTGTTCCATTTCTAACTCCCAAGTAAGTATACATCAAGAACGTATCTACCCTCAAATGGGAAATTATTTTGGTTTAGGAGCATGGTCATGATCTCGTACCTGAGGTGGTGGTGCAACCCTACCATTGCGATTATATGCATGTGGATGACCTGGTGGTGGTGCTGGTGGTTGCATGTAGTTAAGATCCTCATAATCTCCCTCATAATCATTGTCCTCCTCGGCAGTAGCAGCAGGATCCATAGAAGCAGCAGTAGCAGCGGCACCAAAATTTTGGCCTTCCTCAAGAGGAACACGCTTCGCACGATGGAGTACTTGATCACGACGTGGAGGTGGTGTTGTTGTTGTAACAGTGCGGCAGAGGCAGCAGGTGGTGGTAGAGCGTGAGCACTTCAACAAACTTGGCATCCAACTTGGTGTCAATTGTCTTCTCAACGTCATTTATCCTCTCTAGTGCCTTGACAAAGCTGCTCATCACGTCTTGCACTTGTTCACCCAACATTTGCTGAAATTTATCATGTAACACCTTATTCGTCATGTTCTCCCAGTCACTCTCGTCGGCTTGTGATCCTGTCATGGTTAGCAGCAATACAAACACACAAGAATATGGCCTAGAACACTAACAAAATCACGGCGCTACATGTAAACAAGGAGGAGCACACTCAGAATCTCTTTTTTCTCCTTTTTTCAACTTTTTTTCACTTTTTTTGCTCTCTTTTTTTTTTTGCTCCGCAACCATAAAAATTGAAAAAGTCTACAAGTGGTCTAAAAACTACCTAGCCAGAATTTTCCAGACTTACTTTTTTTAGTTTGGAACTATTTTTCTTCTACGGATGGCATGGTACTTGGGGAGTCCAACTTGGTCACGACACGTACTAGGGCGTGATCTAGAAATCAAAAAAAATAAGCAGATACTGGACTTAGACTAGGATTGGTGGCGGAGATGAATTTGGTGGAACTTGGACTAGTGGCAGATATATGTAGGGCCGGTGGGACACGGATTGGTGGCAAATCTATGGTGGAGGTGGACTCGGATTGGTGTGTTGGTGGTGAAAATGTGTTGGAGTATATGGACTCGGGTTGGCGGCAGAGATGTGGTGGTGGTATATGGACTCGGATTGGCGACGGATATGTAGTGGTGGTATATGGTAGCAGCGATGAAGATGGTGCGGCGGTGGCATGACAAACTATGAACAGAACTAGAAACTCTAAAGGACTATACGCTAAGACCAGAAACTCGACACGACGATGCAACCACAAACTCAACAAAGCAAACACTGAAAAGATTATGCAAAAGGCTCAGATTGGTTCGGATATGATGGACTAACCCAAATTTTTGGGGTTTTTTGTGGACTGTAGGTATGATCTAAACTATGAAAAACTGGTAAAATCTCACGGAGCAACCTGGAAATCTGATACCACTTGATAGAGGCAAAGGTGTCCCATCTTCCGGTGAGATGGTGGCTATCGTTTTTGGTGGAGTAGACTTTGACGATCGGACTACGAACATGCGAGGAAGTCGCACCTTAGCAATCGCTAAACCAACTGCGGGAGGTTATTGACCACACCGGAGCACGATCAACCTAACCACGAGGGTATGTTTCCTGCACGCAAACGAAGAACAAGCAAGAAACTGCAATTGCAATCTGGATATTGCGAATATAAGATGAATGCTTTATTAATAAAGGTGGGGTTATGTGACGTCTTGGTCTGGTCATTGAACACAAACGAAGTACTCGAGTTGCAGCTATGGTGAACTTTAATCTAAACAAAACACCAAAGTCTAAATGGTGCCTTAAGGGCTGTATTTGTTAGGGGGGAGGGGATTTCATCCCCCCTTGACGAGGTGGGACTAAAACACCTCCTGAGTCGTTTCCCCTACAATACGGACTCTAAAAAATAGCCTATAAGTACTATTAGCAAATTACATGGGCCTGGCCCAAAAATAAGGTGGCGCAGCACCTATATTAAGCTATGGATGAAATTCATGAAAGGGCATCTTGAATATTTCGTCCATGTCCTTGTATGTCATCAAGGAGGCTTCAAAATGCTGAAATCTGCACCAGAAATGCCGTTCTGGTTCCCTTCGCGCGTGCCTTCATCTTCATGCTTGATCTTGCTCCAGTGTTCATCCCTCTTGTCCATGCTAGGCCCTTCATTAGTAATCAACACAAATGTACCCAATTTAGGCAGCATCATATTCTCATGAACATTAGAATTGTTACCAAGAAACGAAAGTACCTCGTAATTCAATTGGCGTGCGCGAGCTCTAGTAATTTGTCCAGTATGTATAGTAGTAGGGGCCGTGGGTGTAAAAATGGTATTGATGAGGACATAAATACCATTGTATGGAACCACTTGATAGAGGCAAAGGTGTCCCATCTTTCGATGAGATGGTAGGTATCGTTTTTGGTGGAGTAGACTTTGACGATCCGACTACGAACGTGTGAGGATGTTGTGCCTTAGTAATCACTAAACCAACTCCGAGAGGTTAATGACCATGTCGGAGCATGATCAAACTGACCACGAGGGTGTGTTTCCTGCACGCAAACGAAGAACAAGCAAGAAACTGAAATTGCAATCTGGATACTGCGAATATAAGAGGAAAGCTTTATTAATGAAGGTGGGGCTCTGTGACGTCTTGGTCTGGTCGTTGAACACAAACGAAGTACGCGAGTTGCAGCTATGGCGAGCTTTAATCTAAACAAAACCCAAAGCTTGAATGGTGCCTTAAGGGATGTATTTATATGGGGGAAGAGAGGGGATTTTGTCCCCCCCCCCCTGCCAAGGTGTGACTAAAACACCTCCTGAGTCGTTTCTCCTACAATACGGACTCTAAAAAATAGCCTATAAGTACTATTTTGGAATTACATGGGTCTAGCCCAAAAAGAAGGTGGCGTAGCACCTATATTAAGCTATGGACGAAATTCATGAAAGGGCATCTTGTATATTTCGTCCATGTCCTTGTATGTCATCAAGGAGGCTTCAAAAATGCTGAAATCTGCACTAGAAATGCCATTCTGGTTCCCTTCGTGCGCGCCTTCATCTCCATGCTTGATTCTGCTCTAGTGTTCATCCCTCTTGTCCGTGCTAGGCCCTTCATTAGTAATCAACACAAATGTATCCAATTTAGGCAACATCATATTCTCATGAACATTAGAATTGTTACCAAGAAGTGAAAGTACCTAGTAATTCAATTGGCGTGTGCGAGCTCTGGTAATTGGTCCAGTATGTATAGCAGCAGGGGTTGTGGGTGTGACAATGGTATTGATGTCCTCATATGTGAGGGTTTTGCTGTGGCGAGGGAGGCGATTTGGGGGGGAAATGGTGGGGAAGATGCGTTCGGTGGTGGTTCCCCTCCTCTTATATGATGGGACGTTTTTGGACATTTTCCACCAACACGTGCACGCCCACGATCGCGGTATGGTGCACAGGAAAGCGAAACGGCCAGGCCCACATGTCATACACGGCCCACATGTCTCTCCGGCCCCACGCGTCAGTAACTGCAGAGGTAACGGTCAACTACGTTGACGCGACAGCAAGGATCCGTTTGCGCTTTTGTGAGAGTGGGGCAAATGGGGGAGGGGAAAAGTGAGGAAATTTAGACTCCTTGTGCAAAACTGAGCACAACTAAGCAACTAGGGGCACAGAAATAGAAAAACCTGAATTATAAATATTAAGTTTCTAAGTTATCCTCGTTAACTTTAATCGATATTTTCATCTACGTGCCCATGATGCTTTCGATCAGATCGTGTTTGGTCATACAGCATCCCGACTATAGCGCATTAGGACTCTACCTAAACTACGGCTATAGGAAGTATTGTTCCCTAATACGCGCACATAGTTAGAAATATCACAACTTGCACGAGCTTCGTTGGTATGCATTCGCCTGTTATGACTGGACATTCTAAAGATGGTTCTTCACGAACGGGCAGAGCACACAGAGAAAAATCGAAAAATAAACCAAATACTCAAGATTGAGATGCTTCACTTATCTCTGCTTGTTTAGTTCTTGCTATGATTGGATGTAGAGGTTGGTCGTGGCCTGCCGTGTAGCCCCTTCGTCCGTCCATGAAGGAGGATTTTGCTACCTTGAATCCTTATCAGAAAGGCAGAAAAACTTTGATCGTGTTCTGCATCCACCTTAGTTGTGAGCATAAAGTATGCATTATGCAGCATGATGCATGTCAGGAGTGTAACTACCAGATGCAGATCATAAGTATGACTACAACTTGCCATGGTAATTTACATGATCTTGCAAGATGTTTGGACTTGTTTATTTGCTTTATACATAAATGTTGCCGGCTGGAGCAGATCCAGCAGCGATGATAGTTGCTAGCGTGTACGAATCCCGCTAGCGTCCTAAGGGTAGAACTTGCGAAGATGGTACTTCTGCAGGTTTTCAGTGTTCCATGAATTTTTCACAGGATTCCCATCTTCAGTTTCTAGCCTGATAGCACCCAGTCTAGTAACTTGCACCACCCTAAAACGACCTTCCTACTTTGGTGTCAGCTTGCTTTGCACTTTCTCGGACTGAATCTGGCAAAGCACAAGGTCAGCTTCCTCGAATCCATGGGAACAGATGTTGTTGTTGTGATAGCGACGCAACCCCTGTCGATAACGTTCTACGTGTACGTGTACAACTTCCCTGGATCAGTTCTCCTCAAGTGAATTGATATATTCACGTCTTCTTCGCTCTTGATCATCTTCATCATAAGCTCTAACTCGAGGAGATCCGTACACAAGTGTCGTGGGGAGTACCGCTTCAGCTCCATGGACAAGAGCGAAGGGGGTTTCTCGCGTCGCTCGATTTGGTGTCATCCTGAGTGACCAAAGAACATATGGGACTTCATCAGCCCAGCGTCTACCGCATTTTTCAGACTGTCAAAATTCTGGGTACGGAGCCCACGCAGCACCTCAGCATTGACCCTTTCCGCTTGTCCGTTGCTTCCCGGGTGAGTAATAGACGCATAGCAAATCTGGGAACCGAGTTGCTCACGGTCTGTTGTGAAGGTGTCACTCGTGAACTGGGTGCCATAGTCACTAATGATGCGGTTAGGCACATCGAAATGGCAGACCAGCCCCCTGAAAAACTTGATTGCAGACTGAGAAGTGACTTTCCTGACAGGCTCTACCTCAGGCCACTTCGTGAACTTGTCGATAGCCACGAACAAGTACTCGAAACCCCCGGTAGCACGGGGAAAAGGCCCGAGGATGTCCAGCCCCCATACCGCGAACGGCCATGAAAGTGGAATCGTCTGAAGAGCCTGTGTTGGTTGATGGATCTCTTTGGAGTGGAATTGGCATGCATCACAGGTCTGGACTAGCTCTTCCGCATCACTTAAGGTTGTGGGCCAATAAAATCCTTGTCGGAAAGCCTTGGCCACATGTCTGCGGGAATCAGTGGACCTTTGTCGAGGGGCGGATGGGGGCTGGTCTGTTTGTTGCAGTTTTGCTTTCGATTGAAGTGCCACGTGTCTTCCATCCAACGACACCAACAAACAGTGACAGAGGTGTCATCCGGTACCTAGCGCGCTCCTTAGAGCATCTACGACCATACTTCAAATCCGGCCCCACAAACGCCCACGAACACGCCCGGGCGCGTCCGCAGGAAGTGACCGGTCATATGCCTCAAATTTTACTACTATGCATTCGGATACCTCATGTTTAAACCAAGCATGAAAACAAGGAAATCCTACGTAGAAATCTATACTACCCTGATTCTCATCAAAGATGTTCACTATCTCCATGCCTGGCTCCGGGTACATGAGTGGCAGGCGCAACTCCAGCTCATGCGGCTCCTCCGGCTGCTCCTCATCTGCCTCTACCTCCATCTATGCCTCGAGTTTGTCGAAAAGCGCATCGGTCGCTGCCCGTTCCTGCGTCATGAACTACCGGTTGACCTCCACATAGCCCTCATCCTGGATAGACTCCAGGATGTCCTGCTGCTCCACCATCTTGGCCGCTTAGACGACCGCGAACTCCCCTACGCGTCCTCCATGTTGAAGCCGGAGCCAACGCCTCCGCCTCGTCGTCCTCCGGATCCACCACCTCCATCGGCGCTGGTTGTTGCTCCTCCGCCTCTTCCTTCTCCTCCGGCGAGTCCGAGGGCAGGCCGACAACGATGCGGGTGGCGTGCCTCACCAAGATCTCCTGCTCAATTTGGAACAGACGCTCCGGCGTGAGCATGGCATAAGTTTTCTTTTGCCGAGCCATAGCGAAACCGGACAGCGGGGGAAGAGCAGCAGAGCAACGGGAGAGAGGTGGGTAGGCTCGGGCTAGCGGCACGAAGAGATGGGAGGTGGATGTGGCTAGGATTAGGGGACGCCAGCCGACTTTAATAGCATTGGCCTCACGCGGCGAGCCAAAGCGGTGTCACGCCGCGTTCACACCCCCACCGAAGGCAATTCGGTGTGGGACTCCATCATCGGTCCAACATGACAGACACACCACTGGTGCCGATCAGCCCAGGCCTTTGAGACCTCTTAGATGAGGCAGTTTGTCTACGGTATGTGTCGGTTGCCTAATTCTCATCATATCTTTTGACAAATATTTAACTCCATCCCAAATTACTTGTCTATATTTTCACTCGATCAATGCCGCCTGCCAGACCGAAGTTCGACATAAAGCACAACAAGATGACATTACACTTAACATGTTCAAGAAGGGATTCGACTCTTGCTGCCCCGGCAGTCATTAGATAGTGGTGTAAAACATGCTACTGACACTTGACACTCAGACAAGTTCAGGTTTCCTAATCATGGCCATATTAACCACCCATACAGGTTCAATCAAGTTTAGATGTCGTTATGCAGAAGGCAAATCTCAGATAGCTGTGAATCTTCACGGGCTGGAGCTGGAGGCCTGGAAGGTGCCTGGCCTATGTTTCTCCATCAAACCGGTGAGAGCGGCGTCAAACTCCTTCTCGAGCTCCACCTCCTTTGCCATGTACTCTTTCTTCAGCTGCACCTTCTTCTCCTCGTGCGCTTTTATCACTTCGTCCCTTTCAACCTCAAACTCTTGCACGTCCTTAACCTGGCACTCTATGAACCGCTGTACCTGTTCCTTCCTGCACAAGCATAACACGGGTTTAAATTGATGGTGTTTTTACTATATATTTTTGACAAAGACATGACATGATAAAAAACTGAAGGAAACAAAAACAATATTTTTGACAAACTAAACAACAATATTGACAATGTCCATCACTACAACACACAATTGCAACATTAGAGCATCTCCAACAAGTCTCCTTTCCCATATGAGAAATTGGTTTAGGGGGAGTTGAGCCAAAAATAAACTGCTCCAGCAGGTACCATAGAACTGGTTTAGATCATCTAGGGGAAAAGAAAGCCTTCCCGTAAATCTTGTGTGAGATCTCACATTAGGTGAGATCAATGAGATCGATTTAAAAAAAAATTACATGTTCAACATTCTCAAAAAAATTGTAGACACATCAATGTTTGATGTAAAACCTCAAAAAGTTTCAGCTCCTAATTCGACTTATATTAATAGAAACAAAAAAGACAAAATCGGATGTGAATAGTGTCAAAGTACTATTCACCCAAAGCTGCCACTATTCACTTTCGGAAAAAAATTATCTCTAAATATACATCGAGTTTTGAGCTGATTTTTTTCAGAGTTTTAGACACACCCCACATCAAAGTTGTTACATAATTTCAGATTTTTTTTGAAATATCTAAACATGAGTTTTGGGGGTTGATCTCACGATCTCACCTAATGTGAGATCTCATACAAGTCTCCCCCCATAAACCTTCCCCTAAAAATGGCGGGAGGCAACCGCTGAAATTTCAGGCCGCCTCCATGCCCGGCTGCCTCTCCGCCATTTGTAGCCTAGTTTAAAGAGAAATAGAAAAGGAAATTAGGAGGAGATGTATATAGGGTCTGCTAAAGCACCTCACCTGAGAACTTCCCCTAAATTATATGGACATTCTGTATATTCAATCATGTTTCATGTGGCGGACCAACACAAAACCATCACACATACCTTAGCCTGCGATTTTCAGTAGTCCCGGAATCCACATCACACTGTCTAGCCTTTGCACGCTCCTCCTGCAGCAACCTCTCAAACTCGCTTTCCTTGTCTTCTGTGGCCTTGTGAATGTTCTCTATCTGATCATGGAAGAATTTTTCCTGGGATTTCATCTGCGGAGTAAAGAAACGCAAGATCAACATATGAGATGAACTCAAAACAAGGAAAAAGACAACACAGGAAATAATGGGAAAGGTTCTGTATTTGCAGAAAACGGACATTACAACAAATCCTATTGAATGTTGAGCATGACTATCTAAGTCATTGGCATGTAATAGTATTTGAAATAAGATATCCCTTTGATGTTTAGATGTATGTTCACAGGCACTAGTGTAACCTTCAAGCAATCATTACCTCTTCCTCATACTCAGAGTGCTTCTCTTTAGCTTTACTCCTGACGAATACATTCTCTTCCATAGTCTCTCGAAGTTTCTGCGTAATAACACCCAGGGTTTCTTCTACAACTTTAGAGCGCTGCTCTGTCTTAACCACCTTGTTCTTCAGATAATTGAGTTGCTGATTATCTTCGCTCATTTGCTTCATCTGGGCCACTACCATCTCATTATGAGATCTCATCTCGTATTTCAGGCGGCTTTTCCCTGAAAATTATGATAAAGCATTTATGTTTAAACTTAGCACAATAGGCAAATATACTCCCTCCGTTCCAGAATATAAGGTGCATAAATTTCCATGAAAGTCAAACATATGTATGTTTGACCAGGATTCTAGAATAAAATATCAACATCCTCAATACAAAGTAAAGGAAATATGAAAATACTTATCAAGGATGGATCTAATGATACAAATTTGGTGTTACATATATTTGCATTTACTCCCTCAGTTCCAAAATACAAGGTGTATTAGTTCTTCAAAAGTCAAACTTGAACATCAATTTTTTATTGTTAGATTCACCATGAAAAGTATTTTCATATTTTCTTTATTTTCTATTGCGGATGTTGATATTTTATTCTATAATTCTGGTCAAACAAAAATACGTTTGAATTTCACTTTTTGGTTTAATTTAATATAGTAGTATGGAACAGAATTCGTTTTCAATTTAATATAATAAAAAGATAATGCTTTCAGAACAATCACATGATATAGTACCATAAGATAGCAATAAAGCACTAATAAACCAAAGCACATGAGGGCACGAACTAAAACCACATCACTAACCAGTAGGACCAGTAAAACGTATTTTGTGTTAAATAGGCAAAATATCCTACTCACCAAAAGGTTCCTGCACAAACAAGTGGTGGCAATGATCGGAAATTATAATCAAAATAGCATCAGAAAACTAAACAGGCATGTGATACTATGCTCCAAGTACACTTTGTTCTCATGAGGCTCGTATATAAACATGATCGCAGGAAGTATTGACCATGTTAACATGTCAATACGAGGGAAGAACAGAGATACACAGCTTCACATGTACATCATGTTGCATTAGCACCAATCATCATTGGTGGCACCGAATTTAGGAAGAGAAGTTCATTACAGCCAGGTATTTACCATATGAACAAGCAATTGCACAGAGTCCAATGCATTAAAACGTATGACCACAAGTTAAATATTATACCTTGGCAGTGTCTATTGAAAGTCTCCATGTCTTCCTTTCTGGCTAGGAAACCGTATAATTGTCTCTTCCCACCAGGTAAGAAAGGAACCCTGCGATTCTGCCAAGTGTCCCTGTCTGTTCTTTGATCAATAAAATGCTTATGAAGACGTTCTGCCTCCATATAGCCCACAGCAGAGCTTTCAAATATTAGCACACTCATGCCACGGTGCCCACCTGGACCATATGCATGGCGTGCTTTGGTCGCAGCATAATCACTGAAATACTCAAGAAGTTCTTGGTTGCCCATGCCTAACCACTAGTGAGCATCAATGAAGAGTGAAATCAGAATGCAATAAAACATCATCGTAGAAATCTTGAATAATTATTTTAAACATATGCATTTCAGAAATCCATGTGCCAGAACTTGAGTTGGTTGCGAGATCTTATGTGCCTACCCCAACTTGTTTGGGACTAAAGGCTTCGTTGTTGTTGTTGTGCAATGGAATACATTCGTGAACATTCAACTGATCACCAACTGCACCTAGTCAACAGATTATATACTTGTTTTCTTTTAATTTGTATTACATTCAAGCATGAGTGCAAGCAAATAACAATAAAGAATAATTATAACAGATTGACCTCATGTTAAACGAATATTGAGTATTTTAATCCTTCCGAGACAGATTAACAGATATGAATCAAAATGCTCTAAAGAGAGAAGAAAAGAAATAAGCATGAAAATATAGCAGTTCTGTTCTTTACTTTTGCTAATATTAGATATGCATAAGTTTATACATTACAAAAGAAATAGCACATGAGTAGAGGGATGAGGATTTGTGGCTCTCGGGTGCCACACACCCCTATATGAATATAACATCAAAACATATATTAGAAAATTAAAAAAATCTAAAATTTTGGGATATGAAACTGGGTGCCCGTTGTACACACGTGTTCAGTTTAGTGGGGAATGAGTGCCTGTGGTAATGTCAGTAAAAAAGACAAAAAATCGTATGTGTAGGAAAAGAACTGAATGTGCGTATGTCGGGCCGTAATTCCTACGCCACGGATACCATGGGCACCCAGTCCCCACGAAAATGAACACGGGTGTACAATGGGCACTCACGTTTCATATCCAAAAATTTCAGAATTTTTACAAATTTCCTGATATTTTTTTAATTCTATTTTCATATAGGGGTGTGTGGCACCCGGGTGCTCCAATGCATTTTCCATGAGTAAAGTTGTGATTACTATTTAGGGTAACTAGAAATCCAGGTGTACAAGCCACACTCCACATTAAACATCATCTAGAAGGGGGGGAAACATTGCAACCTACCCACTGATTACGAGTCGAAGGCGCTCGACTCAAATTTGGGAGGGGAAAATTGGAGAGCGAGCTATGAGAACGAGCCGCCTGGACGAGGCCACCGCCAGCACCCACTAACCCGCCGCCGGGACGGCGGATGGCGAAGCAAGGCGCGGCAGCCGGCCGGAGCTCGTGCTCGGGCGGCGGCCATGGCCGTGGCCCGTAGGCGCGTGTGGCCCTGTGACGAGAGAGAGAGAGAGAGAGAGAGAGAGGAGAGGATGCACGGCGGTGGTCGGCGGGCTCGCCAACGGCGGAGGCGCGGGTCGCGCGCGCGCACTTTTGTGCCTGATGGCGCAGGCGGCGGCGACGGGATCGAGCGGGAGCTAGGGTTATAGAGGCTGGGATGGGAAGTAGGCTAAGTAGGCTGGCTACTTGGGCCCAAATGGGCCAGCTGGGGGTGGCGTGCTGAGCTGCACTGGGCTGGGCCTGGCGAGCGTTGGCTAGCACTGCTGGTTTTATTGTATATACTGTAATGTGCTGTACAGTTTTCTACATACTGCTACTAGGTATTAGTAGTTGACTACTACGGTACTTTGTCGACTAGTCTAGCACTAGTCTAAGACTAGTCCGATTAGTCTATGAGTCTCAACCTCGGAACGACTCAACGACTCGTCGACTCGTAATCCTTGAACCTACCACCATAGCAATATTATGTAAACAACATCAAATGCCAGTAGGCAACATACTTGAAGATACAATGCTAAAGAAATATAACACATGTTATGTGTAAAGCTCTTGGCAGAGCTAAAGATAGGTGATCACCTTATCATCTTCATCTTTTTCAAGTAGGGTGTTCATCACAATGACCATTGGTGGCCATACTATCTCCCGGTCAGTGCTTTCTTGCAATCCTTTCCATTTCCCAAATTGCTCACCAGATGGTACCACAGAAGATCCCCTGCGAGACATCTCCTCTTCAAGCAATGCAGCCAATTCCCTGTGGAGCTTAACCCTCTTAGAACCCTTTGTTCTAGCATGTGTCACCAAAGATTGCAGCCCTTTGAACCAGTCAATTGCTCCTGGTCCATTTTTGCATGCCGGACAATGCCATTGCCTAGTGTGCTCATGTATCTGATCGACACTTAAGGTATCGATGACTTCAAAAAAACTCTTGAACCACTTATTCATTTTTCGTGTCTCAAAACTTTTCTCAGATGCATCAGAATCATAGTCATCGCTCATATCATCATCATTATCATCATCTGATGAATCCTCAACTTCAGGATTATTCGCCTCAGGGTCTAAACCAGATGAAGCAACATCATCCTTGCTGCTTTCAGGACCAGATGTGCAAGGCCTGGATGCCCACTGCCAACCATTTGCCAGGGGTGGAGTCACAACTGGGTTTGGTGCTTGCAATTCTGGTTCTGTAGACTTTGTTTGTGATGATGCCCTGGGATTACCTCTGGCAGCAGACCTACGATCAGAAGGTTGAGCCCAATTGTTTCCTGAAGGACGTGAAGATCCATTGCCATTCCAAGCTTGACGTGCTGTAGTAGGTGGAGCATTTGAGGATGAACCCCATGGTGCCCATTGTCCCCTCCCAGATGTTTGCCCTGGTTTCTTCTTCTTCTCAATAGTCTCCCAGCCACCCCCTGGATGCAAGACAGGATTACGTATGATTAGATAAGAGTGATATAAACATATTTACATGCATGATGACAACAATAAAAAAAACTGCAGAACAGAATAAGGCTAATGAATTGTTAATCAAAGTCTTAAGATGGGAAGGAGGTACAGGAATTAAGTTGCAGACTTACAAGCAGAAAATATTGTAAAAATTCAGTAGACTAGCAATTGCACAGCAACAAGATTTTTAGCAGTAGCAAACATGTCAACCAAAATCCAAACATGGTTAGAATTGTTGAGTGATACATGTAGTAGCAGATTACAGGCAAATATATAAGCTCTTAAGGTAGTATTTGGCAAGAAGCCAAAGTTTAGCTTGTCAAGCTTTACAAAATTAAGCTAGTGTCCGGTTCCCAACCATGGTTGAGGCCAGGCCTACCAAAGCCTTTTCTTGGCTGGGTCTCACGTATCAAAGACACATTTGTCACAAGGCAAGTTAGACAAATCGTTTGATCCGTTTTGGTATACTTAGGTTATGAAGCTACACCAAGTAGTAACTGGTAATGCATGAGCATGGTACAGGATGGAGCACAATAATATTAAAGAAAACATAGACAGGCAACCAAACAGTTCACAGTATGTATAAGGGCATATAGTGTACTGAGCCTAAAAACAAACAAAAGCATACCGTAATATCTACGAAATGTTGTTATGTATGTATTGTCCAATTTTCTAACTTGAAATTTTCATTCAATGGAGATTTGATACCAGGCAATGTGCGGTGGTGTTTCTCAATGTATTCACTTGATATTGTCGGTCTTTGCGGATTTTTCTATAAACTTGGTCAAACTTTAAAAAGTTTGACTTAGGAAAATCCTAGAACTTCAATTATTTGGAAACGGAGGGAGTACATTGAGAAGCACCACAGTGCATTACTAGCATATCCTCCGCATCTACACTGAACAGATTAGCTGTGTGCACAAACCATGCAAAACCAAGAACAAGCCTATTGGATACAGATTTAGAACCAGTTCCAACTTTACAAATCTTTTAAGTTTAACCATCCAGAACGGCGCCCATTATTTTTATGACATTCACCTGAAATGCAATCAATCGATAGAAACAAAATGGTCTCAAGGGGGTTACAATTAGGGACGGAGCTGGGCCAGAGGCATCCAGGGCCATGGCCCGAACCTATATGTAGGGTCCAGCAGAGTAGTAAGCCCACCAAGGGCCCAATATCTTGCTCCCAGCAAAGCCCAGACATGAGCAAGGCAGTGAATACATCAATTTGGTCCCGATTCCCAAACTCTGCAGCTCACTCGCTCGAACTTTTTCCCACTCCTACGACATGACACGTGCACCGCCTCACCATCGTCGAACTTGGCCTCCAGTGGCTACCTCTGTTGCACACCCCGCCGCCGTGCTACCCAGAATCTTCTACACTGCAGGCTTCCACCCGTATGCGTCACGTCATTGCACCCTGCCTCTGCTGGCTGCTATGCAGCCGAGGGCCAAGGGTCGAGCTGCTGGCTCACTCAACTCCCCCGTCCTGGACTCCAATCCTATTTAGAAATTCTGTTGTTGATTTATGTTTTACTTGATATTTGTGCCGTCACTTTTGAAATTATGTTATTGATTTCATAAAGGTATTGGTGCTTCTTGTATTGTGGATGTCATCTTGGGAGGCTCTGATCAACCAAACTATTGATCTGATACTATTTCCCATACCCTCTTACTATTTTTTGTAGTTAGTCATGTTTTGGGAGTTCAAATTCTACAATGACCGTACAATTGAGCCGTAGTCTTTTTATGATTTCACACAAAAAACCTCTGAGGATAACTAGAAGCTCGTAATCCTTGGCGGGGCTTTTGCTCCAATCCTGGCTAGTCGCTGGTTACAATAGCATTAGTTGCAGAAGTCTCATGCGCATGAGTACACAGCCATTCAGAATGCAAAAACCACAAAGTCGAACCCACTTAAATGAACACAATGTTCGGAACACCCTGATCTTTCTAACATCAGCATTGAACCAAACTATTCCAAGGAGTTCAACCAAATTGAATCAAAATTCAATGAAAGAAGAAAGAATAGACAAACATTGCAACTAAAAACACTGGACGGCCTTACAACTTTACTGTTCTAACACTAGTGTTGGATAAAACAATATTAACCGTACCAAATACTTATAAAGAACATTCTTACATATCAACCAGTAATATAAGCAGGTGAACAAAGCAAGTTACAGAAGATATCCAAAGCAGATATTAGATGAGCAGATGAAACGTATAACTGACACAAATCACCACCAAATCAAACAGAAAAGCACACAAAAATTGGCATCGCAGAGAAATCCCAGTGAATAATCCGTCCATGATTTTGTATACACGGAAAGATCCGCTTCATATATGAAGCTCACGGAACTAACGGGAACCCCGTCAAAACGAACCCAAACCTAATAAACATATATTTAAACCAAGGGGAAAAAAACTCCAGGCAGGTAGAATAGAATTAACAAACGAAGCGACCTACATCCCCAAACCAAACAACCAAGTTCGCACCTACAAGGAGCAGCATTAATCCCTTCTCCACAGTCATTAACCCGATCGAGCAAAAAGAAATCACCACATGCAACAATCGATTCGCCCCACCCAACGAATCCCCCCCCCCCCCTCCCCCCCGCATCGCGCGGATCCCTGAAGCACCGACACATGGGACGATAGGCCCGCAACTGACGTAGGGGTAAACCCTCCACCCCTTCTACGAGTAGCCATTACAGGAATGTGACCATCTCCGAACCGCGGTAAGGGAGGGGGATAGGAGAGGAGGGCGCTCACCGGGGTTGTCGCCGTTGCCGGGAGGCCCGCCGCCGCGTCGATCGCCGGACATCGCGAGGGTTTGCGTCGTCCTCTGCTCCGCCCGCGATGTGGGTTTTAGTGGGGCGGTGACTCTAAATGAACTGTGAGACCCTGCAAGGAGGGTGGGCGCTATAACTAGGCAGGTGAGTGGGCCGGTACCCTCACAGGGAGAGGTGACCGCACCGCGCCCGCACAAGAAAAGCTCGTTTCCCTAGCGCGTTTCGCGTTTCCCAGACGTACCCTGACACTTACTAGTGGGGACGGGATATGGGCCCCAAGATTCAGTTGCCGTGGTCGTTGTGGCAACAAGTCAACTACTCAACTTCAGGAAACCCCCTCCGAACCGAATCGACACCTTAGAATCTACTCCCTCTGTTACCAAATATAAGTCTTTTTTCAGCTCAAAAAAAAAAATATATATAAGTCTTTCTAGATATTCCACCAAATGACTGTATACGAAGCAAAATGAACGAATCTACGCTCTAAAATATGTCTACATACATTCGTATGTTGTATTCCATTTGAAATGTCTAAAAAGACTTATATTTAGGAATCGGAGGGAGTACTACGTAGACTATGTAGAAAAGTTGTGACGGGCATTTTAAAAACCGTACTGGTTCATCATGATCATGTTCTACTAAAGTTTGTTTCAGATTTATTGATATATGATATTCCTCATTGAATTAACGTCACTAAATTCATCGATCCCTCAAACCATAGGTAAGTACAAAAGTAAATGAATCTAAGTTAAGTGAAATAAGGAAGTATCAAATGAATCACGCACATGTCGTTCATTAGTTCTTCTCCACCTGAAAATAAAACCCAATACGTTATTGTTGTAACATTGCATTGCTCTATGGAACCGATCAGCCTCCTTGCTAGCGTTGATGAACCTTCAAAAAATCACCCAGATTCTTATCGTGCTTTCTCGTCTCGCAACAAAAAATCAAGCATAAGCATATGCCATAGTAAAAGTAAAATGAGCTTGTCCATTGTGATTAAATTAATAGCCTCCTTCCCTCGAAACATCAATCAATATACTCTCCTACATATATTCTCAAAGGCATTTGGCAGCTAGCATTCTTTGCTCATGTATTGGGTCCAAAACTTAAATTATGCAAGAAGAGCGGAGTAAATAAAAAACAAAAGCTTCTATGAGAATTTTTTACTACGTAATTGTCTTTACTAATGCTTCCAATTCTAGACCACAAGAACTTCTGATGCGGAGCATCCTACGGTCATCCCCATGCATACTATGTCTACTCTTCAAGCCCCAAGAGGACATAAGACGAGGCCTCAAGCATACGCCATTGGACACAAGGTTAACTCGCTCCTCTCCGAACCTACTACCTCAAATGTGTGTGTTATGCATATCCAGGAACCTGGAGAAAGGCCATGGATTAGCTAGGAGCATTGGACAAGACGGCGAGGACACCAAGCGTGAGGAACAAGAGGAAGAGCTGCCAGGAAGCTACAACTCTCGGACGTCCGACGATCTCCGGACGTCCGACGCTTGGATACTCCACCAGCCAGATCGACTCCAGCCGAGGTCCGACACTCATCAACGCCCGGACGACCGACGCCGACCGGACATCCGGCACTTCCGGATCAGAGCCAAAACGTCGGAAGTCCCAAGACTTCTGGACGCCCGCGAGCGACCAGACGTCCGACAGCCGTCGGACGTCCGGCGCCTGTCTGCACACTGCTTCGGGCCCGAGGCCCATGTACCCCTTCACTTCGCGCCCAATTGCACCATGACTATAAATAGGACACCCCCTCCTCCTAGCTCGGGTTAGCAATGTGATAGCTCATTTGTGAGATAGAACTTTGCTCATCCATCCGGATCTACTCCGCCGAGAGAGACCGCGGCCTCTACGGAGAAGATCCATCTTGGATTCAAGACCCCTCACGGGAAGACTCTCAAGACCTCCTCACGGAGAAGAACTTGCTACTTGTATCGTCCTTTGTTGACCGAGGATCGTGTATCTCTTTGTGTTTCGAGGATCTAGCACATGTGTAATCGAATCTTGTTCATTGTTGGTTTGAGTGATTTCTCTTCTCGTGTTTTCCCCCGTGTTTTTCGTAGGATCCCCTCCATTTCATGAAAGATCGGGCATCTAGGGTTCCACCCTACATCATCTTGGATCAAAGCAAGGTTGATCACGAATTTGGAGCCCCTACCCCTCTTTTTCTAGCCTAATTTTGTTGTGTTCTTTCCTAATTTCAAAAATCCCCACCAAAAATAGCCCCAAATTTTTTGTGATTTGTTGGTTTGATGATGTTTTGATTTTGATCCATGGATTTGCTTGGTTTCGAGTGGATCTAGCATCTCCCCAAGTTTCTCCACTTTCCATCCACGAAATCTCATCAATTTTGACCCCAAAATCTCCATTTTCTGCCCAAAATCATGTCCCGAAACTCGGATCTCGAGTTGACCCAGACCCACCGGACGACCGACGTTTTCTCGGACGTCCGACGCCCCCGGAACCATCGGACGACCGACACTTACCGAACGTCCGACACCCCGATCCAGAACGAAAACATCGGATTTCCGATCTTTTCCGGACGTCCGTCCCACGCTTCAGCCATCCGAAGTCCGACCCTTATCGGACGTCCGACACCTGTAGATATCAACTTCAGCTGATTTTTGTTTCGCCCATAACTAATTCATCCGGATTCCGAATTTGATGTTCTTTAGCTCGTTTTGAAGCTCTTGGCATTCCCCATCCCACAAAAATACCACCAACATCATTTGACTCCATCGAAGTTTTGGAACTTTGGCATCTTTGCCTAGGGCTTCCACCACATCATCCGCATTGCCATCACTGACTTCCGCAACATAACCCATTTTGTTCCACATAGCATTAGTGGTTGTTTGAGTTGTGGCTTGTGTCTCCTAAGGTGTTTCGGCTACTTAGGGACGGCTACTTCGTCATCAACCACTACCATAACTACCCCAAAACCTTGCCCACCATACACTTCCGACAACCCAACTTAACCCAATTTTGTTTGAGCTTGTTTGAGTTGTGGCTTGTGTCTCCTAAGGTGTTTCCGCTACTTAGGGATGGCAACTTCAACTTTGACTCGCATAACCCACCATTCCACTTCCGCATTGCCGAGTGCAAAACCTCAACCGCTTTTTGGTACCACCATTTGACATTTGCCTTTGGAGATTTCGAGTTGTGGTTTTTCCGTTTCCTAGGGTGTTTCGGCTAACTAGGAACGGTTCGACATCGACAACACCGCCGCTCAACTTCGCCAAGGATTCGACATTGACCACCTTCACCATTTTGACACCCTAACCGTAAGCAAGAACGGTAACCTCTATATCATCTTGGTATCGTGGTATCCCATTGTACATTCATTCTTGCCATTACATTGTTAACCCCTAACCCATTTTCGTCACTTGCCTATTGGTACTATCCTTTGAGTATCGCCGGCAACGTTCCTTGTGCACATTAGTGATCATCGCTCTACACCTTCCATTGCATACATACCATATCATATTGGTATCGTCTTGGTATCATAGTACCATCCCTTGTGTCACAAGATTGTTCCCACATATACATAATTGCTATCTTGGTTTGTGCATTGTGCAAAAGTGGCCATATAAAAAAAGAATAATCTTTTAAGCAAAGAAAAAGAGAGCAAAGAAGCTTGTAAGCAATAGCCATATCATCATGCCACATTGCATATAAGATTGTCATATACGGTCATCTTGGATCATCTTGAGAGGAACATCGATAACCATATATACATAACATACTTGGGATAGAAGTCGTTGCATTTTTGTCTCCAATAGGTTGTGCACAAGTGTCGTATCCGCCTGTTGAGCAATCGTGCTAGCGTCTCTCTAGAGTTGTGCAACAAGAGCATTTTCCGTGGATTCCACATTTTGTGCTCATTCCTTGGTTGCACGACCCCATTTATCTATCCGTGTGTGTGTTTCCGTGTGCCACATATTGCTATTGGTCTACTTGTTTCACTTGCGAATTTGTGAATCTCTTTCAACATTATTGACTCTTGCTAACATTTTGCATCAAATTTTTGTGCCACTATCCTCATCGATCTCCACCAAAAGCCTTACTTGTGTAGGTGTGAGAATTGACAAGATCTGGTACCAATTGTGTTATTTCCTTGTTACATTATTGAGTGATCATTGATCCATCTTCAACATTGGATAAGGTACATTTGGACTAGTTCTTCTCGTTCTTCCACTCATATTTGCTCGAGTCTTGTGATGGATAGGCAAGACATTTCATCTCCGGTCTTCCACAACAACGATGGCGCGTACAACTACAACAACAAAACTTCCCACTTCGGACTACAACGAGCAATGCAAGGCCTCGAGAACATCGCCACTAACATACGACAATCCGAAGAAAGGAAAAGGGACTACATCGACAACATGTTCGACTACCACAACAAACACATGGAGGAAATCCAACAAATGTTGGTCGACTACAAGTCATCTTCCCCTTCGTCATCTTCTCGGCAGCGACGTTCAAGCCACAAGTCCTTGGAGCGGAAAAACGTTGCAATCGCAAGTCGTCCACGTCCACATCTCCATGGCGATCATCATGATCAACGTCGTTGTGAAGGGCAAGTCACCTACGACATCTACTACGAGCTCAAGCACAACAATGACACCATCATCATGACGACGCTCGCCAAGCGCAAACTTACAAGTCCGAACAAGCTCCACTACACGCCAAGGCCAAGCTTCTAGAGCACGAGAGAAGACCGCGAGACAAGTACCACCAAGAGGAAGCTACGGCTACCACCATCACTTCGGCATCTTCGCCTTTGGACGTATGACATCTTCGCCTACTTCCCACGAGTTTGCCTACATCGACATCTTCAACACCAAGGTGAACGACTACAAGCGAGGGCGACACTTCCATCTTCGAAAGCCCCTCAAGAAAGTTGGCCGAGCATGGGAAATTCCCTTCGGTCATGGAGACGAGCTACGAGGTGCCACATCATATGGGCCTCCAACAACAAGACAGTGACAAGAAGGTTGAGCAAGGGTCATCCCCTTCAAGCACGGCGACAAGAACAAACCTCTTCAACAACATGAAGACAATGCCCCAACGGAACTTCTACTCCGAGTCAAGCTACGTGACCACACATGAGACTTCATTTTTTTCTCGAAGGAGAGTGATGATTTGCCACATCCTACGACATTCATCTTTGGAGGCGTTATGGACGAGGAGGTTGAGCATGGGACTATCCCTTCAACCAAGGCGGCGAAGGAGTTGAGCATGGGAACATTTGCACCTACATCTCTCCGACACCCACATATGATGAGATGCCCCAATTGCCATATGGGGAGAGCCACCACCCCATGAGTGAGATGAGTGACTCCACCAAATATGACATTGAGTGCATTTCCTATGAGAGGATGAGTGTGGCCACCACTAGCCCCACACTTGTTAACATGCCACACATCCTATGTGAGGTTGAGAGCCATTTGAATGACTCCACCAACCATATGAGTGAGAGCATCCTTGAGGGAGTAAGTGAGCCACAACACTTAGTGAGTGAGGTAGTTGACACGTCATGTGAGGCCATTATGATTTCTAACGACTTAACCTCTACTCCGAGTGTGTTTTGTTCTTTGGTGCTAGGTCTCCTACATGACAACATGCCTATCATCGACGAGTCCATACCTCCAATGGAGATGACGATGGCCATGGTGGACGATGATGCACCCCCACATGGTTCCATCAAGATGAAGATGACCACGACCTGGTCTTCGACACCTCCCCTACAACACATGAGTGATGCTCGAAAGGTAACATAGGTGATGGTGCTTCACTTGTCCCACTAGTGGACTATCTTCCAAATGATTGCTTGCATGATGTTGATCACCCTATGGATTCATCACATACTATGTCTTGTTTCGATATGCCACCCATTTATGATCAATGTGATGATGAGCATGTTGAATTGCCTACTTGTGATGCTATGCTCCATAGGATATCATGTGAAAATTCTATTGGTCACTTCATGTTTGAGAATCCTTTAAACTTGTCATATGCTATGAGTGAGATCTCCCATATTGCATCATTTCAATCTCAACATAGTAACTATGTATGCCCCATTAAAATAAATCCCATATGCACTTATGGCATAGATGACGAGATGATGGTCATTAGCTTTTGTTTTTCATGTGATGATATTTCCATGCTTCCTTTACATGATTTGCGCAATTCATCTACTATGCCATGCCATGAACACATTGCTTCGGATATGCATTGTTTTGGATGTTGTCAATATTCTCCATGTGATGTTTCATCGAATGATCATGAGGAGACCCCCATAGTTTCCTCATACATATTAGGAGATTTTGATACATTCCACACTTTGCATGATTCCCATAATCCTGTGCACCATATGCATTCGATGAATAACAATGCTCTACATATTTCTCATGATGCATTACATCCTTTGAGTCTCCATTATGCTATACATAACACCAAACCTATCATGATGGATGACATGTTTCGATATCACGCATCTCATTTATTTGAGCATTGGTTATTTTGTGCTAACCAATGATACGTCTCCAACGTATCTATAATCTATGAAGCATTCATGCTATTTTATTATCTGTTTTGAATGATTACGGGCTTTATTATACACTTTTATATTACTTTTGGGACTAACCTATTAACCGGAGGCCCATCCCATATTGCTGTTTTATTGCATGTTTCACTATTTCGAAGAAAAGGAATAGCAAACGGAGTCCAAATGGAATGAAACCTTCGGGAGCGTGATTTTTGGAACGAACATGACCCGGGAGACTTGGAGTACAAGCGAGGGAAGCTTCGAGGAGGCCAGGAGATAGGAGGGCGCGCCCACCCCCTAGGGCGCGCCCCCTGTCTCGTGGGCCCCTCGAGCCTCCCCCGACCGACTTCTTTCGCCTATATATTCCCATATACCCTAAAACCATCGAATACGAAGATAGATCGGGAGTTCCGCCGCTGCAAGCCTCTGTAGCCACAAAAAACCTCTTGGGAGCCCGTTCCGGCACACTGCCGGAGGGGGAATCCATCACCGGTGGCCATCTTCATCATCCCGACGCTCTCCATGACGAGGAGGGAGTAGTTTACCCTCGGGGTCTGAGGGTATGTACCAGTAGCTATGTGTTTGATCTCTCTCTCTCTCGTGTTCTCTCTATGGCACGATCTTGATTTATCACGAGCTTTGCTATTATAGTTAGATCTTATGATGTTTCTCCCCATCTACTCTCTTGTGATGAATTGAGTTTTCCTCTTGAAGTTATCTTGTCAGATTGAGTCTTTAAGGATTTGAGAACACTTGAGGTATGTCTTGCCGTGTTTATCTGTGGTGACAATGGGATATCACGTGATCCCCTTGATGTATGTTTTGGTGATCAACTTGCGGGTTTCGCCCATGAACCTTTACATAGGGGTTGGCACACGTTTTCGTCTTGACTCTCCGGTAGAAACTTTGGGGCACTCTTTGAAGTACTTTGTGTTGGTTGAATAGATGAATCTGAGATTGTGTGATGCATATCGTATAATCATGCCCACGGATACTTGTGGTGACAATGGAGTATCTAGGTGACATTAGAGTTTTGGTTGATTTGTGTCTTAAGGTGTTATTCTAGTACAAACTCTTGAATAGATTGATCCGAAAGAATAACTTTGAGGTGGTTTCGTACCCTACCATAATCTCTTCATTTGTTCTCCGCTATTAGTGGCTTTGGAGTGACTCTTTGTTTCATGTTAAGGGATTCTTATATGATCTATCTATGTTATTATTGTTGAGAGAACTTGCATTAGTGAAAGTATGAACCCTGTGCCTTGTTTCCTACCATTGCAATACCGTTTACACTCACTTTTATCATTAGTTACCTTGTTGTTTTTATATTTTCATATTACAAATACCTATATCTATCATCCATATTGCACTTGTATCACCATCTCTTCGCCGAACTAGTGCACCTATACAATTTGCCATTGTATTAGGTGTGTTGGGGACATAAGAGACTCTTTGTTATTTGGTTGCAGGGTTGCTTGAGAGAGACCATCTTCATCCTACGCCTCCCATAGATTGATAAACCTTAGGTCATCCGCTTGAGGGAAATTTGCTACTGTCCTACAAACCTCTACACTTGGAGGCCCAACAACGTCTACAAGAAGAAGGTTGCGTAGTAGACATCAAGCTCTTTTCTAGCGCCGCTGCCGGGGAGGTGAGTGCTTGAAGGTATATCTTTAGATCTTGCAATCGAATCTTTTTATTTCTTGTTTTATCACTACTTTAGTTTATAAAAGGAAACTACAAAAAAATGGAGTTAAGCTTGTCTCATACGCTTCATCTTTTTAATATCTTTCGTAAGTATGATGGAAAGGAAAATTGTGCTTAAGTGCTAGAAGAAGAATGCATTAAAATGCTTGGTACTAAATCTTTGAGTGATGAGCATGATTGCAATGCTGTTAGTTTGAACTCTTTGAATATCCATAGTACTAATGATGATTGCACTAGTTATGATGAAAATATCTCTTATAAGCATGTTGATTTTTGTGGAGTAGATTGGGTTTGCAAGTACACACCAAATAGGGAAAATAGATATTGCAGGAGGCATAAGTATTTAGAAACTAAAGGGTTGCAAGAAAGTCTTGATGTTTGTGTTGAAAAATTCAATATTTTTCGTGCTCCTTGTGAACTTTGCAAAGAATGTGGTCATTTAAACCTCCAATGCAAATTGTTTCATGATCGAATCGTGTCCAAAAATTGTGATAACTTGATTACCCTTGAGCATCATAAAGAGCTTAGTCTTCTTTTGGGGTATGAAGAAATGAAACGTATAACTGAGGGTATTCCAAAATTTAATCTTGATAGATGTATTGATTTTGATCTAGAAAAGATTTATTTGTATTGTGCGGTGAATTGCATTGAAAATCCTTATATTTCCAATTACCTAAAGAAAAGAAAGCAAATAGAAGATGAAAGGAATATTAATGAAAGGGAAGAGACTTCCCAATCTCCTCCTATTATTTCTTATGATGAATCAGGTAACGAGGAGGAGCTTTCTATTCAACCAATCTCATTAATAAAGAGCTCAAAGAAGAAGGTTGAACCTACACATAATGTGAGGAAGAAAAAGAAGAGAAGGAGCAACAAAGGTAAAAAGGTATCCCTCCCAAATGAAGTTGCCCCTACTACTCATTGTGATGATGATAATTGCTATACTATTGGTGCTATCCATACTATTAATGACGGGAGTGATTATGCTTATGATATGGAAAGGCCCAAGCTTGGGGAAGCTATGTTTAATGAGGATGAAATATTTGAGAATATATTTGCTGAAGTTAATGTTTGTCCCAAGCTTGGGGATGCTATGTTTAATGAAGATGATATTTTTAGCCTCCCAAGTTTTGATATGCAAAGTTGTTATGATGATAGCATGCCTCTTACCTATGATGATTATATTGATGAAAGTGGGTTTGGAAGAGTGTCAACTTTAGGAAGTAGTGATCCCACTATTTTGGAGGATGTTGAATTTTATTGTGATGAATATGAAAGTGGATTTGGAAGAGTGTCAACTTTATTTGGTGATGATTCCACTATCTTGGAAGAGGTTTCAATTAATTATGATGAGAACAAAGTTGCTACTTATGATGATTATTGTGATGAAACTTATGCTATAAAAAGTAGTGATGATTATATTTATAAAACTTGTCATGATTATGATTACCCTTTTTCTGAACATTACTCTTTTAATGTGGAAACAGTTTATAGTATTCAAGTCTCTTATGATACTCCCACTATTTTGAATGAGAAGGATTTTGCTTATTTGAGAGTAGTAAATTTTCTATGCAAGTAGATCATGAAAAGAATGCTTTAGGTGCTGGTTATATTGTTGAATTCATTCATGATGCTACTGAAAAATATTATGAGGGAGGAACATATGCTCGTAGGAATTGCAATAATATAAAGTTTCCTCTCTATGTGCTTAAAGTTTTGAAGTTACGCTTGTTTTGCCTTCCTATGCTAGTTGATTATTGTTCCCATAAGTTGTTTGCTCACAAAATCCCTATGCGTAGGAAGTGGGTTAGGCTTAAATGTGCTAGTCATATGATTCATGATGCTCCCGTTATGTTTCAATTCTTATCTTTTGTGTGAGCATCATTGTCATCATCATGCCTAGCTAGAAAGGCATTTAAGAAAAGCGCTTGTTGGGAGATAACCCAATATTTACCCTTACTATTTTTGTGTGTTCACATGATTATGCTACTGTAGTAATCATGTTTTATAGCTTTTGTTTAATAAAGTGCCAAGTAAGACCTTTAGGATAGCTTACGGTGATAGTTGTGTTGATCCTGCTGAAAATCAGAAACTTTTGCACCCAGTAAATTAGTTTTTTTAATTCACAGAAACGTACTTATGATCTTATTCTTTTTGATATGGATTTATACACAAATTTCTCAGGACTTCCTAATTTGGTAGAATTTTTGGAGTTCCAGAAGTATACGTTTGATACAGATTACTACAGACTGTTCTGTTTTTGACAGATTCTGTTTTCTATGTGTTGTTTGCTTATTTTGATGAATCTATGAGTAGTATCGGAGGGTATGAACCACAGAAAAGTTGGAATACAGTAGATATTACACCAATATGAATTTATAATGAGTTCATTACAGTACCTAAGTGGTGGTTTTATTTTCTTATACTAACGGAGCTTACGAGTTTTCTGTTGAGTTTTGTGTTGTGAAGTTTTCAAGTTTTGGGTAAAGATTCGATGGACTATGGAATAAAGAATGGCAAGAGCCTAAGCTTGGGGATGCCCAAGGCACCCCAAGTCAATATTCAAGGATAACCAAGAGCCTAAACTTGGGGGATGCCCCAGATGGCATCCCCTCTTTCGTCTTCGTTCATCGGTAACTTTACTTGGAGCTATATTTTTATTCACCACATGATATGTGTTTTGCTTGGAGCGTCATTTTCTTTTGTTAGTATTTGCTTTCTGTTATTTTGAATACTTTATTTTCAATAAAAATGTCAAGGATAGCCTTTGCCATGCTTATTTTGCTAGTATACATGTTGCTCTTTGAAAACAGAAAGTTTACCGCTGTTGCAAAAATTCCCTAGAAAAATCAGAGAATGGTATAATGTTGAAACTTTTTGCATAATGAGCTATGCTAAATTTACTACAGTGGGAATTTTCTCTCATAATTTTTGGAGTTAGGGAAGTATGATGAATCTTTCATTCTTTACAGGCTATACTGTTTTGGCAGATTGCTGTTATGTTGCATTGTTTGCGTATGTTTTCTTGTTTAATGATTCTATTTGAGGATAGGATTATTAAATATGTAGAGGCATTTAGTATGCAATGTGAAATAATAATTTTAGTTATTTTTTACAGTAGAAATTATAAGGTTTTGCATTGGTTTATACTAACCTATCTCACGAGTTCTTGATGAGTTTGTTGTGGATGAAGCTTTTGAGAAATAGAGAAACCATGATATGAGAGGAATTAAGCAGACACAAAAGCTCAAGCTTGGGGATGCCCAAGGCACCCCAAGATAATATTCTAAGAAGTTTCAAGCATCTAAGCTTGGGGATGCCCCGTTAGGTATCCCACCTTTCTTCTTCAACAAGTATCGGTTAGTATCGGTTGAGCCTAAGTTTTTGCTTCTTCACATAAATTGTGCTATCCTTGCAATGTCATTTTATTTTGTTTTGCGTTCTATTTGAATAAAGTGCTTAAGATCTGAAATTCTTTAATGAGAGAGAGTCTTCACATAGTTACATAATTTAGCTACTCATTGATCTTCACTTATATCTTTTTGGAGTAGTTTGTCATTTACTCGTGTGCTTCACTTATATGCTAAGAGTAAATGGTTGAATGAGTTGAATGTCGTAAATCTGAAATTATATATTTTTCATTTTCTTATCCCATGGGGAGTAATGACTTCACATCTAAGAAGTAGAGGTTGTAAATTTATTAAAGGTTAGCAAGCATTGTATTGGTCATTTGAACAATTCATGAAAGAATATTGAAGGAAGAGAGATTTCACATATAAATATACTATCCTAGACATCTTTTATAATTGTGAGCACTCATTAAGTATGACATGCTAAAGAGTTGATGTTGGACAAGGAAGACAACATAATGGGTTATGTTTTCTCACATCTCAGTTAAAGTATATTGTCATGGATCATTCAAACATGTTGAGCTTGCCTTTCGCCCTCTTGCTAGCCAAAATTCCTTGCACCAAGTAGAAATACTACTTGTGCTTCCAAATATCCTTAAACCCAGTTTTTGCCATGAGTGTCCACCATACCTACCTATATGCGGTATTTACCTGTCGTTCCAAGTAAATTTGCATGTGTCAAACTCTAAACCTTCAAACAATAATCTGTTTTGTATGCCCGAATCGCTCATGTAGCGACCAGGGGCTGTCAGTATCTTCCATGCTAGGTGGGTTATTCTCAAGATGAGTGGACTCTGCTCATCATTCATGACAAAAATGGCTGGTAACCGGGATGCCCAGTCCCATGATCAAAAGATCAAAATCAAATCGAAAATAATTGCAAACAAAACTCCCCCAGGTTTGATGTTAGTTGGAGGCACCCATTGTTTCGGGCAAGCCATGGATTGATGATTGTTGGTGGAGGGGGAGTAAAAACTTTTACCATTCTGTTTGGGAACCACCTATAATGTATGTAGTATGGAAGATATTGGGAACTCTTGGTTGTTATGTTGACAATGAGATCATACCTCTCAAAATTATTTATCTCTATTTCAAAATCGAGCTCTGGCACCTTTGCAAATCCCTGCTTCCCTCTGCGAAGGGCCTATCTTTTACTTTATGCAAGAGTCAAGGTGATCTTCACCTTTCCGTTTTTCATTTTATCCTTTGGCAAGCACCTCGGGTTGGAAATATCCTGATATATATATCCAATTGGATGTAAGTTAGCATGAACTATTATTGTTGACATCACCCAAAGGAATACGTTGGGAGGCAACACTATAAGCCCCTATCTTTCTCAGTGTCTGATTAAAACTCCATAACCATAAGTATTGCGTGAGTGTTAGCAATTGTAGAAGACTATATGATAGTTGAGTATGTGGAGTTTGCTAAATCAAAGCTCTGACATAGACCCTTCCTGAAAATAAGATGAATTGCAATTGTTTGATGACTAAGAATGAAGTTTGCTAGTTTTCAAGAAAGTTTATGGTCTATGCTTTAACATGTGAATTCCTTGTTACTTGTTCGTGAGAAGTTTTATGAGATGAACTACTGTTATGACATATAATCATACTAGAAAAGGTGATTTAAATTATCATTGATCAAACTTGTGCACCTGCTAGCATTCACACTTCATAAATTCTTTCTTTTATCATTTACCTACTCGAGGACGAGCAGGAATTAAGCTTGGGGATGCTGATACGTCTCCAACGTATCTATATTATGAAGCATTCATGCTATTTTATTATCTGTTTTGAATGATTACGGGCTTCATTATACACTTTTATATTACTTTTGGGACTAACCTATTAACCGGAGGCCCAGCCCATATTGCTGTTTTATTGCCTGTTTCAGTATTTCGAAGAAAACGAATATCAAATGGAGTCCAAACGGAATGAAACCTTCGGGAGTGTGATTTTTGGAACGAACGTGATCAGGGAGACTTGGAGTACAAGCCAGGGAAGCTTCGAGGAGGCTAGGAGATAGGAGGGCGCGCCCACCCCCCTGGGCACGCCCCCTGTCTCGTGGGCCCCTCGAGCCTCCCCCGACCGACTTCTTTCGCCTATATATTCCCACATACCCTAAAACCATCGAATACGAAGATAGATCGGGAATTCCGCCGCCGCAAGCCTCTGTAGCCACCAAAAACCTCTCGGGAGCCAGTTCCGGCACCCTACCGGCGGGGGAATCCATCACGGGTGGCCATCTTCATCATCCCGACGCTCTCCATGACAAGGAGGGAGTAGTTTACCCTCGAGGTTGAGGGTATGTACCAATAGCTATGTGTTTGATCTCTCTCTCTCTCTCTCTCTCTCTCTCTCTCTCTCTCTCTCTCGTGTTCTCTCTATGGTGCAATCTTGATGTATCGCGAGCTTTGCTATTATAGTTGGATCTTATGATGTTTCTCCCCCTCTACTCTCTTGTGATGAATTGAGTTTTCCTCTTGAAGTTATCTTGTCGGATTGAGTCTTTAAGGATTTGATAACACTTGATGTATGTCTTGCCGTGTTTATCTGTGGTGACAATGGGATACCACGTGATCCACTTGATGTATGTTTTGGTGATCAACTTGCGGGTTTCGCCCATGAACCTTTGCATAGGGGTTGGCACATGTTTTCGTCTTTACTCTCCGGTAGAAACTTTGGGGAACTCTTTGAAGTACTTTGTGTTGGTTGAATAGATGAATCTGAGATTGTGTGATGCATATCGTATAATCATGCCCACGGATACTTGAGGTGACAATGGAGTATCTAGGTGACATTAGGGTTTTGGTTGATTTGTGTCTTAAGGTGTTATTCTAGTATGAACTCTTGAATAGATTGATCCGAAAGAATAACTTTGAGG
Organism: Triticum timopheevii; assembly: GCA_963921465.1. Lineage (NCBI taxonomy): Eukaryota > Viridiplantae > Streptophyta > Magnoliopsida > Poales > Poaceae > Triticum > Triticum timopheevii. The sequence goes on from OY997270.1 coordinate 200,554,360, forward strand.
TGGTTTCGTACCCTACCATAATCTCTTTGTTTGTTCTGCGCTATTAGTGGCTTTGGAGTGACTCTTTGTTGCATGTTGAGGGATTCTTATATGATCAATCTATGTTATTATTGTTGAGAGAACTTGCATTAGTGAAAGTATGAACCCTATGCCTTGTTTCCTACCATTGCAATACAATTTACGCTCACTTTTATCATTAGTTACCTTGCTGTTTTTATATTTTCAGATTACAAATACCTATATCTACCATCCATATTGCACTTGTATCACATCTCTTCGCCAAACTAGTGCACCTATACAATTTGCCATTGTATTGGGTGTGTTGGGGACACAAGAGACTCTTTGTTATTTGGTTGCAGGGTTGCTTGAGAGAGACCATCTTCATCCTATGCCTCCTACGGATTGATAAACCTTAGGTCATCCACTTGAGGGAAATTTGCTACTGTCCTACAAACCTATGCACTTGGAGGCCCAACAATGTCTACACTAAGAAGGTTGTGTAGTAGACATCAACCAACACATGCACGTGCGCATCATGATGGATGATGTGTACATATAGCATGCACACACAATTTTCCATTTGTCTTTGTTTTGTGTAGGTACTCACATATACTCGTCAACCTCTCAATCCCATGAGTTGACAAAATGAGCTCTTGGGAGCAACGACGATTTGGGATTCCATGGACTATCCTTACCATTGTTCTCTTCGCACAATGACTACGCACATTTCTTTTACCTGGCTCTCACACAGCTATGGGCTATTTACCACTTGTCACCTTATGCCCACACTATCGTGTTCACTTTGCATGTTATGCCTCTTAAAATGATTTTGCCATGCAATTGTGACCCTTGCTTGCATCTACCCATGATTCACCATTATGCTACTCCTATGTGTATTTGCATGCTTGGCGGAGATCCTAGTAGCTATTTCCATGATTTCTTTGTGCCCCATGCAATTGATGCTTGTTGTTTTGGGAGAGTCATGATGTCCCATTGCTATTTACATATGGCCTCTCGCCAATACATTGATGATATTTTGCTCATATCTTGCTTTCATGCTTGTGATATGTCATGTGCATCATTCATGACCACTATTTGCACACATGTCATGCTTGCCATGATTACCTGTAGTGCGTTGCATCTTCGCACTACTAGCTTGCTCGACTTGTTTACTATGATCACTTGCTTTGGTGCATCACCCATGTTCCATTCTTACTCGCTTTCTTGGGTTGATGGCATATATGTTCATGCCTCTCACATGATATATCTTGTTCATCGTCGCTTGTCTCCAATAGTTGCATCTATGCTTATTGATCTTGGAGACTTGGACACTTTACTTGTGATGCATGCTTGTTTGATTGAGCCTATTGTATTTGGTTGTTCTCGCATCATATACCTCCATACTATGAAATGCTCCCTTGTCCTTTATTATGATGAGCATGATGCATACACTTGTTGGGTATCTCACCACTGGAATGATAGGTTTTGCATTTACACTAATCTCATTTGTTTTTCCGAGTGATTGTCATGTTCTTTCATTTTGAAGGATTCACGAGGTGGTACCATCATGAGCCATATTGGCCATGCAAAGGTCTACATGATGCACGACACCAACATCTTCGACATCCTCATAAAGGTGAACTCCTTCCCTTTGAGCCATCCTCAAGTACACATATTGGATGGGTCATTCTTTCATTATTGTTTCCTTCTTCTTGTCTACATGATACATCTCGTGAACGGAGGAGCGACATTGAAGATTGGCTCTATGGACCTTCAAATTGAGGAGCGCTCGGACTTACTGGATGCACCTACGAACCACCACTCTTGCCACAACATAGAACATTGGTACATCAACACTTCTTTGACACATTGCACCAAAACCTCCATATTTGTTGATTGTGTACCCACATGTCATGCTCGATGGACATATCATACTCACCACAAGTTTGCACACCATGCATGGATTGACGCACATTATGCTTGTCTTGTTGCATCTATTTCCATGTCATCCTTGATCTACGAGCTTGTTCACTCCTTAGAAAATTTGTTGTGATCTTCCTTGATGGCATATTCATACATAATGATCACATTGCCCACCATCAATTGCATGATCACATACTCACAATGAGCACCAATTACCATGTTCATGCTTTTGATACACCGTCAGACTATGACGTTATTTTGCACAATGGTAGAATTCGTAGCTTTGTGCACCATGCCAATTACCACACCTTTGTGCGTACTACAAATGCTTTTGCTCCCATGAATGCTTTGCATATCATTCTAGATCATCTTTTGGATAAGCATCATGTGTCTTGCCACTCACAATCTTGCCGAACGGACTCATACTTACTTGATGGACACTTTGTGTGTGCTAAACATTGTATTTCTGAGTGTCATTTGTGTTTGCTCTTTTTGCATGTCTATCACCCCGGAGACACCTTGGAGTACTTGGATTGCACAATGTCTTCATCTATGTCCAACTACAAGTCCGTCCACATCAATCATTTCCATGGCGATGAGGATCATGATACGAGGTCGGATCTTTTCCAAGGGAGGGGAGATGATGCGGAGCATCCTATGATCATCCACATGTACACTACATCTACTCTCCAAGCCCCAAGAGGACATAAGACGAGACCTCAAGCATACGCCATTGGACACAAGGTTAACTCCCTCCTCTCCAAACCTTCACTTTCTACATTTGAGACATGGCTACTACCTCAAACGTGTGTGCTATGCATATCCAGGAACCAGGAGGAAGGCCATGGATCAGCTAGGAGCATTGTACAAGACGGCGAGGACACCAAGCGCGAGGAACAAGAGGAAGAGCTGCCAGGAAGCTACAGCTCTCGGACGTCCGACGACCTCTGGACGACAGACGATCTCCGGACGTCCGACGCTTGGAGACTCCACCAGCCAGATCGACTCCAGCCGAGGCAACCTACATCGCCCGGACGACAGCCCGACACCGGACGTCATCAGCGCCCGAACGACCGACGCCGACCGGACATCCGACACTTCCGGACCTGAGCAAAAACGTCAGAAGTCCGAAGACTTCCGGACGACCGGACGCCCGCAAGCGACCAGACGACCAATAGCCATCGGACGTCCCACGCCTATCTGCGCACAACTTCGGGCCCGAGGCCCATGTACCCCTTCACTTCGCCCCCAATTGCACTATAAATATAAATAGGACACCCCCTCCTCCTAGCTCGGGTTAGCAATGTGATAGCTCATTTGTGAGATAGAGCTTTGCTCATCCATCCGGATCTACTCCACCGAGAGAGACCGCGGCCTATACGGAGAAGATCCATCTTGAATTCAAGCCCCCTCATGGGAAGACTCTCAAGACCTCCTCATGGAGAAGAACTTGCTACTTGTATCGTCCTTTGTTGATCGTGGATCATGTATGTCTTTGTGTTTTGAGGATCTAGCACATGTGTAATCAAATCTTGTTGGTTTGAGTGATTTCTCTCCTCGTGTTTTCCCTTGTGTTCTTCGTAGGATCCCCACCATTTCGTGAAAGATCGAGCATCTAGGGTTCCACCCTACATCAACTTATTCCTACAATGTTAAAGTAGCCGTTGAACCCCGCAATATGAGAATAAAAACCTAAAATAAAGGACAATGTAAAAATGAATAGTAATTGCTGCGGGGGGCATACATATTCTAATAGTTACACTAATCATATCTAACACACATTTTAGGATTTCATACACTTCGATGACTTTTTAAATTCTTCCCAAGTAATATTGGAAAATCTCCTAAAGTAATGTCGAGCACTATAACAAAGGCTTTGGACATTGGGCATGTGATTGGCCATTGTCCCTTCTTTCAGTTGTTCCATCTTACTTGATTAACGAAGAAATAGCTTGACATCTAACAAGTGAATTACGTAACCACACGAGCCTATTTATATTGCCTAGTCAACATAAAAGATCAAACAATATGATATTTTTTATGATTTCAACAAGTTATCATGTACCCAATATTTTGAATCACACAATGCTTGATTTTCTCTAAAATGCATGTATAACACAGTTTCAACATATAGAACTAGTTATGAGTTATGACAAGCATACTTATTTACCACTTTCTTCTTTGTTGTGCTGTTGCTGTAGGTTTTTATAAGGCCCAAAAGTGGTGTACCTCTCTTTCTATATGCGTCATCTCTTCGGCTCTCCCATTTTTTGAATTTGGCCAAAAAATTCTCCAGATAATTTCTCCCAGTAAATCCCAGCATATACAGAAGTTCTTCAAAATATGTTGGTGGAAGGTCTATTTGTAATTTTGCCCTGTGGCTTTGGGAATGCAGTTTTTTTTAAGATGACCTGAGTTGGAGTTGTAGATAATCTCAGCTGGTACATCATGAATTAGTAGATTTTCAACTGGAATGTCATCCACTCATACACAAAAGTAAAAGCTAAGACTCATGCAAGGGTGATTATTTAAGGAATATATGAACAGATATAGTGTTGCTCTAAAATCTTCCTCGAACTGGAGATACTGTGCATTAACTCTAATGCATAAATTTATTACCATCTTCAAAATAAACTCTTGTGTAAGAAGATGTCCATGAAAAGTACATCAAATTTTGTATGAAAATATCTGAACCAAACAGAGCTCCTATATGTTCTCAGCTCATAGTTTTCATTAATTAAAATGTGTCATTGGCCTAATGTAGGTCTGACCGAAAGTGTGATCACAGGTTTCGGTTAGATCATGAACTGTTCCCGCCACTCAACAACTAACACGAGAGTTTGGCGAAAGTATGGTTGGCATATATGAAACACAAGTACAGATCCATAAGCAGAGGAAGGTTGCGTGTTAACTGTGGTGAATAAACCTTATGCTTTTTGACCAAACATATATGCAAGGCTGATAAAAAAGTCCATTAATAATTGATGTTAGCAACATCTATTTTGCCAAGATGATGCCCTCAAACTTCCTAAAGATTGAAATCCTATAAATATCCGTTCAAGTCAAATAAACTTTTATATAACTTTACTTGTGGAGAGCTCACCAAATATTCTTCCATACATGCTTCCAAAATGTTTAATATGTAATCTGCATTAGATTAAATAATTTTGTATGTCGAGTTTCCAAATTCTGTCCTAAATGAAGGCCTGGATAGATGCCATGTTGAAAAGGAATAGCTTATGACTTTGAGTCTAAGGATATGCTTGTATCTGACCGAACCTCTCTGAACCATGTGCTATACTCGTACTACAGTCAAAAAAATCATCTGCACACATGATAAATATGACATGGGTTGGTGCTAAAACAACATCAAAAGTTGTTGCAACACACTGGGTTAAGAGGACAAAATTAAAATATCTACACCAAAATAAACTGTATAGCAATATTGATAGAAAATTTCATAACTCAAGCCCATTCTCTCTAGCAATATGAGCTAGAGCTTTGATGCAGCCATAGTAGAGGAAACCCCCTTGGGTCAGACGACTTTGGTGATTCCTTTCTCCAAGCAAGAGTTGGCAATTACTTCAAAACAACTACAACATTTAACCCTCTCATCAGAAACTAAGGGTTGTCTTTCATCAGCAAGAAACAACTACAGATGCAAGTCTTTTGTTGATTTAATTTGAATTAAAATAGACCGGTCAAAAAATGTTCTAAAAGCACCATGCGCGTCCATTATTGAGATTTAATGTTTATTAGTACAACCCAGAAGCATGTGCTACCATTGTGAAGCTAGATGTATAAATCAGCAAAAGCACCCGTACAAGTTGTAATCATCTTCTATTTTCTGAAACAGAGCAGAGACCTATACAAGTTATAATCATCTTCTATATATTGTTTGATGTTGTATGTATAGAAGAAAGTAAGGACACTACTAATTTATTTAACCATCTAATAAGAAATTATAGTATAATCATAAACAAATAAATATAAGTCAAAATTTGAGAAAACAAAAAGATACACTCAGACATAACAATTCTCGAATAAGAAGCGACGCACACAAAAGAAAAATTCAAAATAGAGATCATACTTCAGCAGTAGGCAGTAGCACACCTCCTTCATCAACCACCCACCTTTTCTCTCTCATGCACACATACACGCACACAACCATTGAGGCACTCAACATCGTCACCAGCGCGGCAGTGTAGCGCAGACACCAAACCCGAAGCCCATGCCCAGTGTCGTTGGCGACTCATTACCAAGCGGTGCATGCACACCTCACCACCAAGGGCATCGTCCCAAAGCTGCTATAGTTGGCGTCCCACCCAAAGAAGGGGATGCACACCTCCCCGCCAAGCACCCTCCATCTACCTCCTTTGATTACATTTGCAATTCAATGTGCAAATTAGTGGAATGCTTGAATGCACATGCTGAGTGAATTATAATAGCTTGACATATCTGAACTGCAACAGAGAATGGTTTTAGGTTGACAGTTAAGCTGGTTGATTGTTCCTAAATCTTGAACTAAAGTTTTTTCTGACATCTGAAAAGAAGTTGATGCTGCTAACAGAAACTTCGACTTTTCTTTTGAATAACTTCAACCTGTTACAACAGAAACCGTAATAACAATTTAGCTTATTGCATGGTCAAGCACTACTAGGAAAAGGGCTATAGATAATATGGACACTAATGGCGCACCACATGTGTTGGTGCACCATTAGTGTCCAAATACAAATGGCACACCACATCCACGGTGCACCACTACTAATTTTTTTTCAAAACTAGTAATGGCGCACCAGGGGATAGTGCGCCATTACTAGTTTAACTAGTAATGGCGCACCACACCCTCAGTGCGCCACTACTAATTTTTTTTAATTTTTTTCAAAACTAGTAATGGCGCACCAGGGGATAGTGCGCCATTACTAGTTAAACTAGTAATGGCGCACCACACCTTCGGTGCGCCACTACTAATTTTTTTCAATTTTTTTTTAATTTTTTTCAAAACTAGTAATGGCACATCGTGAGTGTGGTGCGCCATTACTAGTTGAACTAGTAATAGCACACCACTCCCACTGTGCGCCATTACTAGTTTTGACCAAAAATCCACCGAATGCACCCCCCGGTGGACCGCCTTTTCAGTTTTAAAAAAACTAAAAGAAAATGATGGGAATGTCAAAAAAATAAAAGAAAATAAGTTTCCCATGTGATATGTGGTCTACTTGTTGGGAAAATTTACAAATATGAATTTCGACTTTATTTGCAAAATCTCTCTGGAATTTGTAAAACGGGCATAACTTTTGCATATAAACTCGGATTAAAAAGTTTTTTATATGAAAAATCATCTACTCAAAAAGTTACATTCAAATTTAATCGGGGAAACCCCGTTAAACATTTTCAAAATCCTCAAAAACCTAACAGAAAAAAAGTTACAGGGCTTTTAAGATCTAGAGGGGAAAAAATGGAAAAAATATATTCAAACTTACTAGTGGCGCACCATTTGCTAGGTGCGCCACTAGTAACAGAAAAAAATTATTTTTGATTTTTTTTTTCAAAAAATGATACGTAATATGACCGGGAAGTTTGAAATATTTTTTAAAATTTCATCATACTCATGAACATGAACAAAGTCCTAGACATCAACAAGGTTTAATAGGATTGATATGATAGATATATCACCAAGTGCCTGTTAAGTGAGGTGGTGCTGGGGTTGGATAGAACTGCGAAGCTAAGCGTGCTTGGGCTGGAGTAGTGTGAGGATGGGTGACCTTCCAGGAAGTTTGACCACTTAGTGCGATTTGACTTCAGATTAAGCATATTGATCCGAGATTAAGCCATAGTGACCCGAGATTAAGAAAAAAGTGAAAAAAAAATATAAAAAAATCTGAAAAAATTTGAAAAAAATTGTTAGTAATGGCGCACTTCTATGTGGTGCGCCATTAGTAGGCAAAACAGGTGCGTCACTAGCAGGCCTTTTCCTAGTAGTGAAGTCACTACTGCTTTTATGTTCATGAAATTTTCTGTTCACATAGGTTAAGAGTGCTACCGTTCAGTAGAGGTAAAAATTAGTTCTTTCCCATAAGATTGATTACCCATAAAAATGCCAACAATCCTTTCTCTCCTAAGATTGATTACCCATAAAAATTCTTAGCACATACTGTACGTACCTGTTGGCTCGCAAAACCTGAAGCCGATAAATCAAATTCCTCATGTAAGTTATGTGTACTCTCTCAAGACTGAGTCAGATTGATTGAAGTCGGGGAGTACATGTTTATGCATGGGCCCCACCTAGGTCACTTGTCGACGGTGATCCTACATCCATATGCCTACATCACCTATACGCCCCTGCTTATACTCTAACACCATGGCGTTTCTGGTGTTGTTGGGCTCACGATGCTCCAATCCGCCACGATGTTCGTCCTGCCTGCGATGTGATTGATGCTAAACTGCTAATCAAATCGAGGAACAAAATATTAATTGGTCGTCGAAATTGCTCTGAAGGTGGTCATTGCTCTGAAGAAAAGAATTTTTAGCAAGTCAATTGGTCATCAAAATAAAAACCAAGAGGTTGAAGGTGGTTGTGCATTGTGGAACAAAATATTGGACTGCTAGACTGAAGAACGTTAGGTGAGAATCCCCAAATCATCAAACCATAGTCACCTGAGAAGAAGAGGGAGATGCAAAAGAGATCGAGATGCTTACCCTAGAAATGAAAACAACCCGCTACAGGCCGGGCTTAATCAGAGAAGGAGACGTCATGCTTCGCCAGTTCAAAAGATACTATCGGTGCGGGAGGACACCATGGCACCGCCCATGCTCCCTGATGCCAAGGCCTCCCCACCCTAAGCATTCGTGCAACAACCTTTGGTAGGATGTGCAGCGGCGATGGGCGGGCGTGGATCCAGAATCGCCATGGTGATGGCAGTAAGGACGAAGACCGGCAAGGACAGGCGGGCGAGGGCATGGGCGATCAGGACGAGGAGCAATGCAAGGAGGAGACATCAAGTCGAGGGGACTCTAGACCAGACGCGATCGATGGGAGGAGAGGTCGATGGCGGGTAGAAACATAATTTTTTGCACAGTCATGTGAGAGAATGAGATTTAGGTCGTTCCAAAGGAAGGAAAGGGCGGAAGTGGATTGACGAAGCCATTCATTTGGTAGAGGAAATTACGGGAGGAGAGGTGGAGGGGTTTCCTTTTTAGCTTGACGATGGAGAAGTGGAACGACGAAGGGAACTTAACCAACGAAGGAAGGAAGGACGAATGAACGAACGACGTACTACGACCTACCATCACCACCGCAGACTCCTCCTTCGGGAGTAGAGATATGAGGAGAGGGGGAAGACCACGATCGGAGGTAAGTTCCACTTATCACTGGAGACTTTATTTCTTTCTATACATACGAGATCGCTAACGGAATGAGAGGTAAAGGGCTAGATGAACGAACGACGCGAGGGCAAGACGAACAGACGACGACTTACAAACCAACCATCACGACCGCAGACTCCTCCTTTAGGAGTAAAGAGAGATTATGGAAAGAGTGTGTTAGATCGGTATATGTTTGATTGCGATAAAAATGGCAAAAAGATTTGATTGCGATGTGATTTCATTGTTGTTGTTTATGGAAGCTTTTTGTGATGCGATATGTTTTGGATGGAAGGTTTTAAACCCACCCTTTGATATAATTTGATTGGTGTCTTATGGAAGGGCGCAATCGCTGGAAGGATGGAAGGGTTGATTTGTTTTTTTGGGCATGGGACGTGTGGGTTTGGTGATGAATTAACTGATGTTGGTTTTCGGAGGGAGGGAAAAAATCGGTGGGAGAGAGATCGCTTGGTAGGGAACGAACGAAACCAATGAATGACCTACGGGCTGAGACATTAGGAGTAGAGATGGGGGTTTGTCCTATGATGAGAGTGTTGGAGCTGCAGCTGCAGTATGCAGGGATGAACATGGTCAGTACCTTGGGTCCTCAGCAATTGTTCTACCCGGTGTTATTAATTTAACAGTTTTAGAGACCATTTGATATAGGGTGGAACTGTAATGAACCGAACCTGATAAGATCCGATGTCTCTGTGCTCACTGAACTAGCACACACAATACAAGATGTAACATCAAGAATAAATCACATGTCATAATATTACATCGTAGATCCAGAATTTAATATAATACATACCTGCATTGCTCAAGACTAGCATACAACAAAATACAACGGAAAAGCAAATAAAATCTTCATGGAATCCATCAACACCACATGCAAATGTCGAGTATAGACATCGTCGTCCTACATCATATCACTCACTCGTCGTATAAAATCTGCAACATGAAATGTTGCAGCCACGAAGGGTCAATACTTTGAATGTATTGGCAAGTCACACAGGGAACGATATAACATACCTACTTCTATATGCAAGGTATATCAAGAGGATAATGTAGTGGTTGTTTTGCATAAAGCTAATTTTTCCCTGATAACTACATAATGTAATAATCAATTTTTATTTTTGTCTTGCTATAGTTAAATACATATGGTTGAATTGGGTGGGCGCTCCAATTTCAACCTCTCCCCATTATTAAATTTCCCACTCAAATTTTATTAAAGTATAATCTGTCAAGATCATCCAACAGCTGTAATGGCATAGTGGCTCAAATTTGTCCATAGCCGGGGACGTGGCTAATCATGATTTGTTAATACACTTTGCAGAGGTTTGTACACTTTACCCACTGGACTCAACCCGAAGATTGAGACATAGTCTTTCAGAAGCAGTCGCCTAGTCCCACAAGAGGCCCATCCCAACTATCATAACTACATCTGCTGGCACATCAGGGTAATGTCTCCACAACTGGTCAACTAAGCCAGAGCCCATATTAGCCAGTGGTTGTACATGGAAGCTACTAGTCACTAAGTTTGTCTGATCTTTTTGAGCCTGGACGACACCGACTTACATTTAGACGGTATAAACCATGATGTTCTTGAAACCACCCAGCAATACCGTTCGGGCGCACTTAGCCATGGTCCATGCCCTTAGAAAAGGAACAAGAAACCATGATGAAAACCATGTCCGCCCAGAGGTGAATTAGATATTTTGTTTTTACTCAAGTTATATTATATATAGTCCTCACATAATCTCGATGCATACACGAACCAATCCCCATCTACATAGCATAGCAAGAATACATTAACACGATCTACAATAAGGTGATACTAACAACATCTCAATAGCAAAAGCATACTACCATAATATTCCTACACATGCATAATATGGTATTGTGGTATATATAACTACATGCATAGAAAAATAATAGGTTGAAGGATGATCAAGGTGTAACTTGCCTGTAAAGTTGATGAAGATCGTCGCACTCACAATTCCTGATAATTCTACTCGTCACACTCCGAGCAATGTATCGCAAAAGAAAGAATCCAAATAAACAACCATGCCATACATAAGAACCAAAGAACAGCAAAACAAATATGGCAAGGTTGAACAACATCAATATAGCTGGGCTTAATATATAATATAGGGTCTCGATGGTGCTATACGGTGACAGGGTGAAGGAAATGAACTCGAAAGAGTTAATGAACGATGAAATATTGTTATACAAGAGTATATATGAGATAGTGTGGAACAGGGTCAACGGTATAAGGAGGAACACACATGGTGTTTAATAGATCACATATGACATAAGAATTCATTTGTAAAAGAATTGATGGAGTAGGAACAGTACAATGCCAGTTATAGCGGAACGAAGTTTGAATTGAATTTGAATTCAAAAACAGCTCAATAGTATTTTAATTCAGAGTATATAGGACATAAACTGCAAGTATATGATACAAAGGTTCAGACGCAAAAGGAATCAATTAATTTCGACAAATAGTTTGAAAGATATGACTTCCGGATGGTTGAATTGAAATTCAAAGAAATTCAAATTTGAACAGTGCAAAGGTGTAAAAAATTGGTTCTGCCATAATCTTCGGGTCATTGCAAGTACATAGGAAAAAGAATCACCTAAATTGGGTATGTGGATTAAAAGATATAGCTAATTGAAAATTGGGTGAAAATCTGTCCAAAAATTGATTTTGAACTGCGACTACTGTAGCACGTGGTCACGTGTCATGCTAGGATTGGTTGAAAGGGGTTTGTACTCGCGTGCTCACCGTGTACAGGGGAGGACATCGGCTGTCTCGGTCGTCGGCGACGGCGCTCCTCCAGCGGTTCTCTGGCGAAGGCGAGGTGACGGGCTGTCGAGGCGTTCAAAGGCGGTGACTATGGTGTCATCAACGGCGATGGGAGCATCCCCGGGTGGCAATGCAGTGTCGTTGGAACTCCGGCGTCAGTGGTTATCTTTGGGTCGAGGTCTTTGCGCTTGCTTTGGTGCCCCTGTGCAAGATAGAGGGTTAAGGCGGTAGAGGAGATCAAGGCAAAGAGGAAAGCCGGGAAAAGAGGTTCGGGGCCCCTCTTTAGGCGACATAAACGATGATGGCAGAGGTCAGCAGCGATGGAACTCCGACGAGATTGAGACAGCTCCGTGCTACGTCTTGAGCTTGCGTTGGTTTTCCTTGAAGAGGAAAGGGTGATGCAGCAATAGTAGCATAAGTATTTTCATCAGTTTTTGAGAACCAAGGTATCAATCCAGTAGGAGGCTCCTCAAAAGTCCCACGCACCTACACAAATAAACAAAGAACACCAACGAAATAAAGGGGTTGTCAATCCCTACACGGCCACTTGCGAAAGTGAGATCTGATAGAGATAATATGATAAGATAAATATATTTTTGGTATTTTATAATATAGATTGGAAAAGGAAAGATGCAAATAAAAGTAGATTGAAAGCTTATATGATAAAAGATAGACCCGGGGGCCATAGGTTTCACTAGTTTCTTCTCTCAAGATAGCATAAGTACTACGGTGGGTGAACAAATTACTATCGAGCAATTGATAGAAAAGCAAATAGTTATGAGATTATCTAGGCATGATAATGTATATAGGCATCACGTCCGTGACAAGTAGACCGACTCCTGCCTGCATCTACTACACTCCACACATCGACCGCTATCCAGCATGCATCTAGAGTATTAAGTACATAAAGAACAGCGTAACACATTAAGAAAGATGACATGCTGTAGAGGAAAAAACTCATGCAATATGATATAAACCCCATCTTTTTATCCTCAATGGCAACAATACAATACGTGCCTTGCTGCCCCTGCTGTCACTGGGAAAGGACACCGCAAGATTGAACCCAGAGCTAAGCACTTCTCCATTGCAAGAAAGATCAATCTAGTAGGCCAAACCAAACTGATAATTCGAAGAGACTTGCAAAGATAACTTAATCACACATAAAAGAATTCAGAGGATGTCGTGGGAAACGAACACCTATGAGGCAGGGCTCCTTTTCGGTCCGGCAGGGAGCGGAGGGCGCACGAAGAGCAGATCGAGGTAAAGCACACGAGGGATTTTACCCAGCTTCGGAGCTCTCCGGAGAGATAAAACTCCTACTGCTGTTTTGTGTTTCTATTCTGTTCTTGCTCGAAAGCGTGGGTGTGTTGTAGTTTTGAATGAGTCGAACCCTTTCTACGTGCGCATGGGCCTCCTTTTATAAGCTAAAGGGGTCACCGACAGGTGGCAACGCAGAGAGGGGGGTAAAAAAGTAAAAAGAGGGGTTGGTACAACCGCTATCAACAGTGCCCCCTACCTAACTCTGACGGCAGGGGACAAGGGCATTTAATGCCCGTCCGGTCGCCCAAACAGTGCAGGAAACGACCGTTAGGGGCGCCACTGATCGCCACGATGGCCTTCTCGTCATCTCCACTTGCCACCTCGCACCGCTTGGCTGCACAGCTACTTGCCACGTGCGCCAGGAACGACCCTGCGGCGACACGTCGTCGGATGCGCTGGAGCGTGGGCGCAGAGTGGTGGCTTCGCCGCGGCAAGCGCCTTGCCGCGGTCGCTGTCTTGTCATACCCGCAAGCTTGTCGCTCGCCGGGCCTTGCTGGGACGCGCGGTGCATCGCAGCAAGTCTCTTGAAATGCCTTGGTTGGCCTTCCCGGCAAGCTCCTCTTGCCCGGGTCTTGTCCTTCCCGGCAAGCTCCTCTTGCCGGGGCCTTGTCTTCACAGTTAAACACTTTGTTCTTGAATGGCAGTAATAGGAATAACGAAGGATCTTGGCGGACGCCCGGCAGGCCTTGCCGCGAGACGCTGCGACTGCCCGTGCCCAAGTTCGGGATACTAAGGTACCCCTACTTTAGTACACCGATAGGAGCCCCCGGGCCTGGGCCATACACGGTGCCGAGCGCTGTTGGACCAGGCCCAAAACAGGGCACGGGCACGCGTGGCCTGGGTCCATACCAAATCTACTCCGTATCCACCGCGCCCTCCCGTAACGGCACGCGTCAAACGCGGCATCGTGGGAGAGATCGTGGGCAATTCTTAAATCCAGAAATGCGTAACGTTAGCCTCTCCCCTTTATAAGCAGAGGACACAGGGGCCGTTCCCCCACCTTCGCCACTTGCAGTTTCTTCGATCTTTATTGTTTCTTGTCTTGCGTCTGATCTGCTTCCCTCTGAATCCTTGTCCCATTTCAGGACTCTGGCCAAGAGAGCGGCGAATAGGGCCAAGGTCCCCGTGGTTGTCATCGAGGACGATCCTGCTGTGATGGCAGAGGACACGTCCGAGACTACCTTGATGGACCCGATACCATCTCCTCGAAGCAGCCCCCAGCACAGCCCCCAGCGTAAGTGTTTGGTTCACTTCCTGTTGTGGGGCGCGCATGGGTGCTTTTTCTTTTGCTGACATCTTGATTGTTGATTTATTTGTGTAGGAGCAGAACAGGCCCATCAGGAGCAAGCAGAAGCCACCCCGGAGGTGCTGTCTGCTTCGACTACGCCGCCAAGGGGCGATTCCCCAACAAAGGAGCGCTCCCCGGCAAGGGAGAGGTCCCCGGCAAGGGAAGGAACCAGTGAGCCTTCGGTGGTGGAGCCCATGGTCACAGAGCCCAGCACAGGTAACCCTCCTTGTCGGAAATCTTCCCTTGGGTTCTTCTTCTGATCTTCTTTTTGGATCTTTGCTTGACTTTTCCTTCCTCCTCCTGTCCTCAGATCCCCCTCTCACAGACCCGATGGAGACTGAGGCCATCGGCGAGGAAGACGCACGCGACAACACTGAAGATGCCGCCGCTGACGAGGAAGAGGCCGGCGCTGATGAACCCGCCGACGAAGAAGCTGCCAAGGCTGCTGGCGCAGGAGCTGGCGAGGGGTCCGGCAATCATACTGACGACCCCGAGGGTGCAGGAGCGCAAGGCGCTACACCGACCGCCGACCCCTCCGCCGCTGATGCAGCGCCGGGCTCCGAGGAGCCCCAGCCAGGCGCCTACTTGAAGGCCGGCGAGGGTGTCTACATCAAGCTTCCCTGGGCGTCGAGCTCCAGGGCGCCGGTCGAAGGAGAGGAGTTTGACGGGGAAGTACTCGCCTCTGCTGGGCTGGCAGTGGTTGACGCGCCAAGCAGCAGCAGTGGCGAGTCCGAGGAGGAGCAGTTGATCCGGAAGTTGGTGTCACTCTACCGCGCCCGGCAAGCAAAGCTAGAGTCCCGGGAAGCACTTGTCGCGCGGGCGGGAGTTGACATAGAGAAGCATGCGGAGGAGCTCCAGAGCCGCAACCAAGAGGCCCTTCAGTCTATTGCTGAGGAGAGGGCGCAGCTTGTGGAGGCGAAGAAGGCGTTCATCCTTGAAAAGGCTGAAGCCAAGGAGCAGCGGAGGCTCGCCGCCGAGGGGTTGTCCAGGCGGGAAGGTGAACTGACGCAGAAAAAGGTTAACCTGGACAACCACGAGGAGGAGCTCGCCGCACGGGAGCAATCACTTGGCGGGGCGCTCAAGGAGGCGAAGGATGCTGCCGCGGCTGCCGAGGCCGCCAAGAAGGAGTTAGAGGTGAAGGTGATGCAGCTGGAGGCAGATATGAAAGGGAAGAATGAAGAGCTTGCCGCACTCCAGCACGAATGCGAGAAGGATGCACTTGCCCATGGCGATCTACAAGTTCAACTCTCCGACAAGGTCAAGGAACTGAACGCCGTCAAGGACTCAAGCGCTGATCTGGAGCTGAAGCTGGCCACCTTGATGAAGACGCTGGATGGTGCCAAGAGGCGGGAAGATGAATTGAAGAAAGAGATCAAGGGCAACGAGGAGCTGCTGACGAGGGCCACTAAGACTCAAAACACCTTCAGGGCTACGGTGGAGCTCTGGACGGAAGGCCTCGTCAACATCGCTGCAACCATCAACGAGGAGCTGGCGCAACTGGACTTGGCGGGCTTTAGGTACTCCACCGACGAGAACCTCCAGCCCAGCGTCAAGCTTACTTTGTTCTTCAAGGGTGTGGCAACGGCTCTCCAGCAGCTCCGGGAAAGGATCCCAAAGAAGTTGGCTGACGAGTCGCGCGCAATCTGCGCCAAGGTCTTGGAGAAGGTATTGGTGAAGATACTCTTCCGCAACCCGGGCCTCGACCTCACCCGCGTCCTCAAGAAGCTGCCGGCGGGTGCTGATCTTGAAGAGCTCAAAGCCATTGTCGCACCCATTGTGGACAAGGTCAATGAAGTCAAGAGGGTCGACGGCGATCGTGTAGATTAGGCCGCCCTTTTCCTCCTTTTTCTTGCCGCTGCTAGATATGTCATAGGAACAATCCATTAGAGCGCGGCAAGTTATTTATTGTAATATAACTTTATTCTGGGCAATGCTTGTTATGTTATCTCCTTTACTTGATTCCATCCCTTGTATGTTTTTACCCTACGCTTTTAGGGAACTTGCCGGCGCAAGCACGCTTGCCGCGAGCGCTGAGTGCAGAACATCAGCAGCCTGCTGGCGGTGTTGCCTCCGGCAAGAAACCTTGTCGGGACTAGTCGCAGCACACTTTCATTGTTGAGCGGACTCGAAACAAAGTAAGGGCGCAACTAGCCACAAGCCGGTTCCTCCGCGCACAGGTTTTCCATACAAAGCACGGTCGTTCAAGGAATATAACTTAAGGATTTTAAAACTGATTATGCTCAAACTTTGGCAACTTAGCTTTTCTGTCGTCCGCGTCCCGGCAAGGCTATACTTCTTTGAACAACGCCTGGTCCACACCTTTATCCTCTCCTTCCCCCTGGTGAACTTGTGGGCGAAGGAACCTTCTTTTTGAGCAAAAGAAAGAAGAGAAAATAAAGATATGGAGCCTTGAGGCTCGTTATTGCTTACCGGGAGCTAGTGCTACACAAGATGTCAGTTTATACATGCGAAAAAGAAAAAGGCATGAAATTTGACAACTTTTGCATAGCATATGATCTTTATTTATGCACGGGATCTGCGCCCGGCTTTGTACAAAGGGTTACATGCAACAGCGGCAAGGCTTGTACAAAAGGTGGTTGCCGGGACAGCAGGTTCCGGCAACCGCGCCTTATGGATAAAACTTATGAAGATGCTCTATGTTCCAGGAGTTGCTCACCGGAAAGCCATCTTCGGTCTCAAGGCGGACAGCGCCAGGCCTAGTGACTCGCTTTACCTGATAAGGGCCTTCCCACTTCGGCGTCAACTTGTTGGAATTCTTGGCGGATTGAACGCGCCGAAGAACAAGGTCGCCTTCCTCGAAGCTTCTGGCATTAACTTTGCGGCTATGGTAGCGACGCAAAGCTTGCTGGTAGCGAGCAGCTCGTACAGCAGCCTGAAGACGATCTTCCTCAAGGAGCAGCGCGTCATCTTGCCGCAGCTGCTCTTGCTCAAACTCATCATAAGCGAGCACTCGAGGCAATCCGTATACGAGTTCCGTGGGGAGAACTGCCTCTGCTCCGTAGACGAGAGCAAAAGGTGTCTGGCCAGTGGCTCGATTTGGCGTCGTCCTGATCGACCAAAGAACCACCGGCAGCTCCTCGATCCAGTTTCTTCCGCACTTGTGTAGCCTGTCGAAAGTTCTGGTCTTGAGCCCTCGCAGCACTTCAGCGTTTGCCCTCTCCGCTTGACCGTTGCTTCTCGGGCGAGCAACAGAAGCGAAGCAGATCTTGGCGCCAAGATCTTGGACGTACTGCATGAAGGTGCGGCTCGTGAATTGTGTGCCGTTGTCAGTGATAATCCTGTTAGGGACTCCGAAGCGGCAAACAATTGACCTGAAGAACTTGACTGCTGACTGTGCTGTCACCTTCCTCACTGCTTCCACTTCTGGCCACTTTGTGAACTTGTCGATTGCGACGTACAAGTACTCAAAGCCCCCGACAGCTCGGGGAAAGGGGCCGAGGATGTCGAGCCCCCAGACCGAAAATGGCCAGGATAAAGGGATTGTTTGGAGAGCTTGAGCTGGTTGATGTATTTGCTTGGAGTGGAACTGGCACGCTTCACACTTGGTTACTTGCACAGTTGCATCCTGGAGGGCTGTCGGCCAAAAGAAACCTTGCCGGAAGGCTTTGCTGGCAAGTGCTCTTGCGCCAATGTGGTGACCACATATGCCTCCATGTATCTCCGCCAACAGCTCCTGTCCTTCTTCCCGGGAAATGCACTTCAATTTCACTCCATTGAATCTTCTTCTGTACAGTATGTCGTCGACAAACTGGTACATACTTGACTGCCGGGCTACTTTCTCCGCTTCTTCTTGCTCTTCGGGAAGTTCTCCTGTTTGAAGGAAATGGACGATCTGCTGTGCCCATGCCGGAGCTTGTGGCTCGACGACAAGGACTAAAGGCGCAAATGCTGCTGCAGGAACATCTGCTTCTACGGCAAGAATCTGGGATTCAGGCGGAGCGTGATGCTCCCCGGCAAGCGTGTCGGGACACAACTTGTCGGGAGCGTCTGCTTCGACGAAACAAGCCCTAGGGCTTGTCGGAGTAGACTGCTCCTCAGCACTCTTTATGTTGATTTTGGGGACCTTCTTGGCGGCGGCTTCGGGGAGCTCTGCCGGAAAGTAGTCACCAGTAGCCAACTTCCTCTTCTTGCTCTGTCCAGTTGATGGTGTCACAGATGGTTGGGTCAGCTTGAGCACAAAGATCCCTGGTTCCACAGGCAACTTGAGTGCGGCGCATTTTGACAGGCCATCTGCAATGTCGTTCTGAGCTCTTGGAACATGTTCCATCTGCAGGCCGTCAAAATGCTCTTCCAGCTTCCTCACTTCATCAATGTAGGCTTCCATCAATGGACTCTGATAATCTTTGTTTACTTGGCGGACGACAAGCTGTGAGTCACCCCTGACAATAAGCTTCTTGATCCCAAGGTCTGCCGCAATCCTGAGTCCGGCAAGCAATCCTTCATACTCCGCAGTATTGTTTGTTGCTTGCTCCTTGGGAAAGTGCATCTGGACCACGTACTTGAGGTGCTCTCCGGTGGGTGCGACAAGTAATACGCCCGCACCGGCGCCTTGGAGCGAAAAGGCACCATCAAAGTACATGATCCATTCCTTGCTTGCTTCCTTTACGGGGATCCTCGTCTCTGGAGTTTCTTCATCAGGTGTTGGCGTCCACTCTGCTATGAATTCTACCAATGCTCGGCTCTGGATAGTTGAAGTACTCTCAAATTTGAGGCCAAAGCTTGACAATTCCAGTGCCCACTCGACAATCCTGCCTGTTGCTTCTGGATTCTGCAATATCCTCTTCAACGGAAAGCGAGTGACAACTGTGATCTCATGTGCTTGAAAGTAATGGCGCAGCTTCCTCGAGGCCATGAGAAGGCCGAAAAGCAACTTTTGCACCCCAGAGTACCTTGATCTAGCCCCCTGCGGAAGGGAGCTGACAAAATAAACTGGGCGCTGCACCATTTTCTTTTGTTTCTCTTCTTGTGGCTGCACAGATCCATCCTTATCGGGACCAGAGCTTGTCGGGGAAGCCCCCTGCTTGTCGCTGGATTCGCTTGCCGTGGTTGCTGGCTCATCATCCGCCTCCCTTTCCGCTACTAACGCAGCACTAACCACTTGATTGGTTGCCGCTAGATACAGCAGCAACTTCTCTTGTGGCTTAGGTGCGACAAGTACTGGAGTGGAGGACAGGTATCTCTTCAAGTCCTGTAGCGCAGCCTCCGCTTCCGGAGTCCATTTCATTGGACCTGCCTTTTTCAAAATTTTGAAAAATGGCAGGGCGCGCTCGGCAGACTTAGAGATGAACCTACTGAGAGCAGCAACACAGCCGGCAAGCCTTCGCACATCCTTGACGCGCTTCGGGGCTTCAATCTGCTCGATGGCCTTGATCTTGTCGGGGTTGGCTTCAATCCCCCTCTGGGACACAAAGAACCCGAGAAGCTTGCTGGAAGGAACTCCAAACACGCACTTCTCGGGGTTCAACTTGAGATTGATCTTGCGCAGATTTGCAAAAGTCTCGTCCAAATCTTGGATCAAAGTTTCTCTGTCCTTGCTCTTGACCACTATGTCATCCATGTATGCTTCTACATTCCTGTGCAGCTATGGCTCAAAAGCATGACTGACTACTCTTGCAAATGTTGAACCGGCATTCTTTAGTCCGAAAGGCATTCGTACAAAGCAGTACGTGCCACATGGAGTAATGAATGCGGTTTTCTCTTCATCCTCTTCTGCCATGAAGATCTGATGGTATCCTGAGTATGCATCAAGAAATGAAAGCAGATCACATCCTGCCGTGGAGTCTACAATCTGGTCAATGCGTGGCAAGGGAAATGGATCTTTGGGACAAGCTTTATTAACATCGGTGAAGTCAATACAAAGCCTCCATTTCCCGTTTGCCTTGCGCACGACTACAGGATTGGCTAGCCACGTTGGATGGAGTACTCCTCGGACGAGGCCTGCTGCTTCCAACTTCTTGATCTCTTCCGCAATGAATTCTTGGCGTTCCACTGCTTGTTTCCTGACTCTCTGCTTGACGGGCCGCGCGTGAGGACAGACGGCAAGGTGGTGCTCAATTACTTTCCTGGGAACACCGGGGATGTCAGATGGTTGCCATGCAAACACATCGACATTCGCCCGCAGGAAAGCAACGAGCGCGCTTTCCTATTTAGGGTCAAGCGTGGCACTGATGGTGAAGGTACCACCAGTGCCGTCCTCCTTGGCGGCCACTTTATTGGTCTCTGGTGAAGCTGTCTTCGCCTTCTTGCACTTGTCGGTGGAGCTCGATGGTGCGTCCTCGACGGTAGCGCAGCACTCCGAAGAGGTGCGCTTGCCGGAGTGGGCATCGGAGCTACTCTTGCCGGGCTTGGTCTTCTTCTTCCCCCCGGGAGCTTCAGCTGCAAGTGGTTTGCGTTCTGCTGTGGCTGCTGCTTCCCGGTAGATCTTGTCGGTATAGATAAGGGCATCCTTCTTGTCTCCGGGGACAGAAATGACACTTATCGGACCGGGCATCTTGAGCATGTTGTAAGCATAATGAGATGCTGCCATGAACTTGGCGAGCGCTGGACGGTCGAGTATCCCATTGTATGGCAACGGGAAATCAGCGACGTCAAAGGTGACCTTCTCTGTCCTGAAGTTCAGCTCGCTGCCAAATGTCACTGGCAGTGTGATCTTCCCTTTCGGCTTGCTCCTTCCCGGGTTGATTCCTTGGAAAGTACCAGTCTCTTCGAGCTCGCTGTCGGGGATCTGGAGCTTCTTGAGCACCGCGGAGGAGATCAGATTTAGGCCGGCCCCGCCGTCAACCAACATCTTTGTGACCTTGAGGTTGCGGATGGTTGGCGAAACCAACATTGGCAAGCACCCGACCGCAGTGATGCGATCAGGGTGATCCTCAACATCAAAGATGATGGGCGTGCTGGACCACTTCAGGGGCTTGCGCGATTCAACAGACGGTTCTGCTGCGTTCACTTCCCGCACCCACTGTTTGAGTTGGCGGTGCGAGGTGTGCAGAGAAGCACCGCCGTCGATGCACAAAACCTCTGTTGCCTTCTGAAACTCCTGCTCGTCGGTCTCATCCTCATCCATCTCATCGTCTTCGTCCTCATCCTCATCCTTGTCGCGGCCGCGGGGAGGCCTGTCTCCTTGCCGCTGCTTGGCCTTGCCGCGGCGCCCTCCCCGGGCGGGACGCTTCTTGCCGGATCCTCCGCCACCTTCCTGGGCCTTCTCCTTGTCGCGGCGCTCGTACTCAGCTTTTTGCAGCTCAACAAGCTGCTCAACCTTCTTGCAGGCCTGGAGATCATGTCCCTTGGTGCGGTGGATCTTGCAGTACTGCTTGCCAGAGCCGTCCTGCTTGTCAGCGGCCACCACAGCCTCGCCGGAGTCACCAGCTTTGGCCTTCTCGGCGCCGCCTCCGTTGCCGGACTGCTCGACAACTAGCACATCCTTAGCCTTCCTCTTTCTGTTATTCCGCCTCCAGTTCTTCTTTGCCAGAGGGGCGTCCTGACTGTCAGATCCTTCTGCTCCTGCGTTCTCTCCGTTGAGTTTCCTCCCCTCTTCAGCTCGTGCACACTTGTCGGCCAGAGCATATAGCTCGCTGACATCTCTGATTTTGCACATCGCCATCTCCTCCCTCATCCTGCGGTTATGCACGTTCTGATGGAACGCGCTGATAACCGTGGCAGGGTGGACGCCTGGGATGTTGCGCTGCACCTGGCTGAATCTCTGTATGTACTTGTGCAGGGGTTCTCCTTCTTTCTGGGCAAGCAGATGAAGATCGCTCTCCTGGCCATGGGGTTTGTGGCCGCCTGTGAAGGCGCCAACAAACTGATGGCACAGGTCCGCCCACGAAGAGATGGAGTTGTCCGGCAAGTGCATGAGCCAAGATCTGACGTTGGGCTTGAGCACCAGCGGGAAGTAGTTGGCGAGGATCTTCTCGTCGCGCCCCCCGGCAGCCTGCACCGCTATGGTGTAGACGCTGAGGAACTCTGACGGATGTATCCTGCCATCGTACTTCTCGGGTACGTCTGGTTTGAAGTTCTTGGTACTGGGCCACTGGACCTGCCGCAGCTCACGAGTGAACGCAGGGCAACCTACCACGTACGGCAAGTCGCCTGGCTCCCCTGGCGCATGCATATCAACAGTGGACCCAGCGCGCTGATCAGACTGACGTCGCGCTTCTCTTCGGCGCTCGATGCGAGTACGAGCGTCTTCTTGTCGTCATTCTTGGAGAACTTGGCGTTGATCGCGGCGAGCTCGCGGGTCCGACGATGTGGTGGAGTCGGTGTCGAGGTTGGCCCAGCGAGTCGGCGATGTTGGCCTTCGTGGTGGGGAGTGCACAGTAGTGGCACCTCCACCAGTCTTGTTGCCATCGGCTTGCGCCTGGGCGTCTTGCCGCGGCTTCGACATGCTTGGTTGCCGGGGCTTGTCGCCGTTGGCGAAGCTGATGAGGCTCTGGATGGTGATCCTCCAGTCGTCGATCTTGTCTGGCGCTGGAGGGTAATCTAATAGCAGTTGGGCTCGAGCCAACGCTTCTTCTGGGGTTTTCGGCGGTGGGGGCGAACGACGCGAGGAGCGTGATATGCTCAAACTTCTAACAGTGTTAGAAGGAGCAACATCTTGTCCAGGCGACCGTGCCGCGCTCGTGCCAACGTGTTGACGTGCACGTTGGCCTTGAGCGTCCCGCGATCCGCCGGCCTGGCCTTGTTCCAACGCAAGCACGGTGCCAGGAGCACCATGGCGTTGTCGATCCCGCACCTCCTGAGAGGGGTGCGGTGCATGTACGGATGCCGAAGCTTGCGGGGCCTTGTCCTTGGATCTGGTGACAATGTGAGTCCCCCCGTCGACGCCCGTTCCTCCGCCGGCGTCTACTCCACCGCCCGTTTGCTCCGGCGGCGGTGGGATCGACGTGGACGGAGCGGCCACCTCCGAAGCCTTCTTCTTCGGTGGCATGTCGATGAAGATGTTGATGTAGCGCGCGCGAAGACCGGATCAGGTTCGCACAACCTCGACGCTCCCTACCTGGCGCGCCAAAGATGTCGTGGGAAACGAACACCTATGGGGCAGGGCCCCTTTTCGGTCCGGCAGGGAGCGGAGGGCGCACGAAGAGCAGATCGAGGTAAAGCACGCGAGGGATTTTACCCAGCTTCGGAGCTCTCCGGAGAGATAAAACTCCTACTGTTGCTTTGTGTTTCTATTCTGTTCTTGCTCGAAAGCGTGGGCGTGTTGTAGTTTCGAATGAGTCGAACCCTTTCTACGTGCGCATGGGCCTCCTTTTATAAGCTAAAGGGGTCACCGACAGGTGGCAACGCAGAGAAGAGGGTAAAAAAGTAAAAAGAGGGGTTGGTACAACCACTATCAACAGTGCCCCCTACCTAACTCTGACGGCAGGGGACAAGGGCATTTAATGCTCGTCCGGTCGCCCAAACAGTGCAGGAAACGACCGTTAGGGGCGCCACCGATCGCCACGATGGCCTTCTCGTCATCTCCACTTGCCACCTCGCACCGCTTGGCTGCACAGCTACTTGCCACGTGCGCCAGGAACGACCCTGCAGCGACACGTCGTCGGATGCGCTGGAGCGTGGGCGCAGAGTGGTGGCTTCGCCGCGGCAAGCGCCTTGCCGCGGTCGCTATCTTGTCGTACCCGCAAGCTTGTCGCTCGCCGGGCCTTGCCGGGACGCGCGGTGCGTCGCGGCAAGTCTCTTGAAATGCCTTGGTTGGCCTTCCCGGCAAGCTCCTCTTGCCAGGGTCTTGTCCTTCCCGGCAAGCTCCTCTTGCCGGGGCCTTGTCTTCACAGTTAAACACTTTGTTCTTGAATGGCAGTAATAGGAATAACGAAGGATCTTGGCGGACGCCCGGCAGGCCTTGCCGCGGGACGCTGCGACTGCCCGTGCCCAAGTTCGGGATACTAAGGTACCCCTACTTTAGTACACCGACAGAGGAGATTCAAATATTTCTCATAGATAAACTTGATCATAAACCCACAATTCATCGGATCTCGACAAACACACCGCAAAAAGAGTCACATCAAATAGATCTCCAAGAAGATCGAGGAGAACTTTGTATTGAGATTCAAAGAGAGAGAAGAAGCCATCTAGCTAATAACTATGGACCCGAAGGTTTGTGGTAAACTACTCACAACTCATCGGAGAGGCTATGGTGTTGATGTAGAAGCCCTCCATGGTCGATTCCCCCTCCAGCGGAGCGCCGGCGAAGGCTCCAAGATGGGATCTCGCGGATACAGAAGGTTACGGTGGTGGAAATAGTTTTTCGTGGTCGCCTCTGATGTTCTCGGGGTACATGGGTATATATAGGAGGAAGAAGTACGTCGGTGGACGCCCGATGGGCCCATGAGATAGGGGGCGCGCCCAATAGGGGGGCGCCCTCCACCCTCGTGGCTGCCTCGGCTGCTTCTTGACTTGCACTCCGAGTCCTCTGGATCACGTTCGTTCCAAAAATCACGCTCCCGAAGGTTTCATTCCGTTTGGACTCCGTTTGATATTCCTTTTCTTCGAAACACTGAAATAGGCAAAAAAATAGCAATACGGGCTGGGCCTCCGGTTAGTAGGTTAGTCCCAAAAATGATATAAATGTGTAAAGTAAAGCCCATAAACATCCAAAACGGGTAATATAATAGCATGGAACAATCAAAAATTATAGATACTTTGGAGACGTATCAAGCATCCCCAAGCTTAATTCCTGCTCATCCTCGAGTAGGTAAATGATAAAAACAGAATTTTTGATGTGGAATGCTACCTAGCATAATTCTCAATGTAATTTTCTTTATTGTGGCATGATTGGTCAGATCCGGATGATTCAAGGTAAAAGTTTATAAAACATAAAAATAATAATACTTTGAAGCATACTAACAAATAATCATGTCCTATCAAAATAACATAGCCAAAGAAGCTTATCCCTACAAAATCATATAGTTAGGCCATGCTTCATTTTCATTACACAAAATACTCCCATCATGTACAACCCCGATGACGAGCCGAGCAATTGGTTCATACTTTTTAACGCGCTTCAGCATTTTCAACTCTTACACAATACATGAGCGCAAGCCATGGTAATAGCACTACGGTGGTATATGGTGGTGGTTGTGAGGACAAAAAGGGAGAAGATAGTCTCACATCAACTAGGCGTATCAACGGGCTATGGAGATGCCCGTCAATAGATATTGATGTGAGTGAGTAGGGATTGCCATGCAACAGATGCACTAGAGCTATAAATGTATGAAAGCTCAACAAAAGAAACTAAGTGGGTGTGCATCCAACTCGCTTGCTCACGAAGACCTAGGGCGTTTTGAGGAAGCCCATCATTGGAATATACAAGCCAAGTTCTATAATGAAAAATTCCCACTAGTATATGAAAGTGACAACACAAGGGACTCTCTATCATGAAGATCATGGTGCTATTATGAAGCACAAGTGTGGAAAAAGAGATAGTAGCATTGTCCCTTCTCTCTTTTTCTCCCATTTTTTTATTTGGCCTTTTTTTATTTGGCATTTCTCTTTTTTTTATTTGGTGGGCTCTTTGGCCTCTTTTTTTTATTTTTTATTTTAAAGTCCGAAGTCTCATGCCGACTTGTGGGGGAATCATAGTCTTCATCATCGTTTCCTCACTTGGGACAATGCTCTCATAATGAAGATCATCACACTTTTATTAATTTACAACTCGAGAATTACAACTCAACACTTAGAACAAAATATGACTCTATATGAATGCCTCCGGCGGTGTACCGAGATATGCAATGAATCAAGAGTGACATGTATGAAAATTATGAAGGTGGCCTTGCCACAAATACGATGTCAACTAGATGATCATGCAAAGAGCAATATGACAATGATGGAGCGTGTCATAATAAGGGAACGGTGGAAAGTTGCATGGCAATATATCTCGGAATAGCTATGGAAATGCCATAATAGGTAGGTATGGTGGCTGTTTTGAGGAAGGTAAATAATAGGTGCATGATACCGGCGAAAGTTGCGCGGTATATAGAGGCTAGCAAAGTGGAAGGGTGAGTGTGCGTATATCCATGGACTCACATTAGTCATAAAGAACTCATATACTTATTGCAAAAGTCTACTTAGCCCTCAAAGCAAAGTACTACTACACATGCCCCTAGAGGGATAGATTGGTAGGAAAAGGCCATCGCTCATCCCCGACTGCCACTCATAAGGAAGACACTCAAAAGAGCACCTCATGCAACAAATTTGTCACACAACTTTTACCACACGTGCATGCTACGGGACTTGCCAACTTCAACACAAGTATTTCTCAATTTCATAATTATCCACTAGCATGACTCTAACATTACTACCTCCATATCTCAAAACAATTATCAAGCATCAAATTGATCCTAGTGTTTTATGCACTTTCTATGATAGTTTTTATTATACCCAACTTGGATGCTCATCATTCTAGGACCAAATTTATAACCATAGTAAATACCATACTGTTCTAAAAGACTCTCAAAATAATATAAGTGAAGCATGAGAGACCAACAATTTCTTCAAAATTAAGCCACCACCGTGCTCTAAAAGATTTAAGTGAAGCACTAGAGCAAAAACTATCTAGTTCAAAAGATATAAGTGAAGCACATAGTGTATTCTAATAAATTCTAATCAAGTGGGCTTCTCCCAAAAGGTGTGTACAGCAAGGATGATTGTGGAAAACTAAAAAGCAAAGACTAATATAATACAAGACGCTCCAAGCAAAACACATATCATGTGGCGAATAAAAATATAGCTCCAAGTAAAGTTACCGATAAACGAAGACGAAAGAGGGGATGCCTTCCGGGGGCATCCCCAAGCTTAGGCTTTTGGCTATTCTTGAATATCTTGGGGTGCCTTGGGCATCCCCAAGCTTAGGCTCTTGCCACTCCTTATTCCATAGTCCATCAAATCTTTACCCAAAACTTGAAAACTTCACAACACAAAACTCAACAGGAAATCTCATAAGCTCCATTAGTGAAAGAAAGAAAAACCACCACATAAGATACTATAATTAACTCATTATTTATTTATATTGGTGTTAAACCTACTGTATTCCAAGTTCTCTATGGTTCATACCCTTACATACTAGCCATAGATGCATCAAAATAAGCAAACAACACACGAAAGGCAGAATCTATCAAAAACAGAACAATCTGTAACAATCTGTAACTCTCGAATACTTATAGAACCTTAAAAATCCTACCAAAATAATAAGTCCTGGGAAATTTGTCTACTGATCTACAGCAAAAAGAATCAACGCAAAATCACTTTTCTGTGAATTACTAAAATTATTTTCGTGCGTGCAAAGTTTTTGTTTTTCAGCAGAATCAAATTAACTATCACCATAGGTTATCCTATAGGTTCTACTTGGCACAAACACTAATTAAAACATAAAAACACATCTAAACAGAAGGTAGATGCAAAATTTATTGAATAACAGCAAGGAAAATATTGGGTTGTCTCCCAACAAGCGCTTTTCTTTAAAGCCTTTTAGGTAGGCATTGATAATTTTAATGATGCTCACATGAAAGACAAGAATTGAAGCGCAAAGAGAGCATCATGAAACACGTGACAAACACATATAAGTCTAACATACTTACTATGCATAGGCATATTATAAGCAAACAAATTTTCAAGGCAAACAAAAACTAGCATATGCAAGGAATAAGAAAGAGACGATAGCAATCTCAACATGACAAGAGGTAATTTAGTAAGATAAAAATTTCTACGACCATATTTTCCTCTCTCGTAATAATTACATGTAGGATCATAGGAAAATTCAACAAAATAGCTATCACATAACATATTCTTAACACGATCCACATGCATGCAAAGTTGACACTCTTCCAAGATAGTGGGATTAACATTAACTAAAGTCATGACCTCTCCACACCCACTTTTATCAAAAATATTATAAGATTGAACATACTCCAAATATGTGGGATCTAAAGTATACACTCTTCCAAACCCACTTTCAATATTATTGCAAACACTATTATCAATCTCATATTCATCATGGGGCTTAAATAATTTTTCAAGATAAGAAGAATCACCCCAATCATGATCATTGCAACAAGTAATAGGCATAGCAAAACTAGCATCCCCAAGCTTCGGGTTTTGCATATTATTATAACAATTGACATCAAGAGAATTTATAGTAAAATAATTGCAATCATGCTTTTTATTCAAAGAGTTATCGTGAATCTCTTCATAAATTTCTTCATCATAATTTTCAGATTCACGAATTTCAAGCAAAACTTCATAAAGATAATCTAGTGCACAAAACTCACTAGCAATTGGTTCATCATAATTGGATCTCTTAAAAAGATTAGCAAGCAGATGAGGATCCATATATCTTAGCTTCTCTGTTTAGCAATAAATAAACAACTATTCCAACTAAATGACCAAACGAGCCAAGTAAGACATCGAAGCAAATGAAAAGACGAACAGAAGAAGGGCGAATAAAACGGCAAGCGTGAAGTGGGGGAGAGGAAAACGAGAGGCAAATGGCAAATAATGTAATGCGAGGGAGATGAGTTTGTGATGGGTACTTGGTATGTCTAGACTTGAGCGAAAACCTCCTCGGCAACGGCGCCAGAAATCCTTCTTGCTACGTCTTGAGCTTGCATTGGTTTTCCTTGAAGAGGAAAGGGTGATGCAGCAATAGTAGCATAAGTATTTCCCTCGGTTTTTGAGAACCAAGGTATCAATCCAGCAGGAGGCTCCTCAAAAGTCCAACGCACCTACACAAACAAACAAAGAACTCGCAACCAACGCAATAAAGGGGTTGTCAATCCCTTCACGGCCACTTGCGAAAGTGAGATCTGATAGAGATAATATCATAAGATAAATATATTTTTGGTATTTTATAATATAGATTGGAAAAGTAAAGATGCAAATAAAAGTAGATTGAAAGCTTATATGATAAAAGATAGACCCGGGGGCCATAGGTTCCACTAGTGGCTTCTCTCAAGATAGCATAAGTATTACAGTGGGTGAACAAATTACTGTCGAGCAATTGATAGACAAGCGAATAGTTATGAGATTATCTAGGCATGATCATGTATATAGGCATCACGTCTGTGACAAGTAGACTGACTCCTGCCTGCATCTACTACTATTACTCCACACATCGACCGCTATCCAGCATGAATCTAGAGTATTAAGTTCATAAAGAACAGAGTAACGCATTAAGAAAGATGACATGATGTAGAGGGATAAACTCATGCAATATGATATAAACCCCATCTTTTTATCCTCGATGGCAACAATACAATACGTGCCTTGCTGCCCCTGCTGTCACTGGGAAAGGACACCGCAAGATTGAACCCAAAGCTAAGCACTTCTCCCATTGCAAGAAAGATCAATCTAGTAGGCCAAACCAAACTGATAATTCGAAGAGACTTGCAAAGATAACTTAATCACACATAAAAGAATTTAGAGGAGATTCAAATATTTCTCATAGATAAACTTGATCATAAACCCAAAATTCGTCGGATCTTGACAAACACACCGCAAAAAGAGTTACATCAAATAGATCTCCAAGAAGATCGAGGAGAACTTTGTATTGAGATTCAAAGAGAGAGAAGAAGCCATGTAGCTAATAACTATGGACCCGAAGGTCTGTGGTAAACTACTCACAACTCATCGGAGAGGCTATGGTGTTGATGTAGAAGCCCTCCATGGTCGATTCCCCCTCCGGCGGAGCACCGGCGAAGGCTCCAAGATGGGATCTCGCGGATATAGAAGGTTACGGTGGTGGAAATAGTTTTTCGTGGTCGCCTCTGATGTTCTCGGGGTACGTGGGTATATATAGGAGGAAGAAGTACGTCGGTGGACGCCCGATGGGCCCATGAGATAGGGGGCGCGCCCAATAGGGGGGCGCCCTCCACCCTCGTGGCTGCCTCGTCTGATTCTTGACTTGCACTCCGAGTCCTCTGGATCACGTTCGTTCCAAAAATCACGCTCCCGAAGGTTTCATTCCGTTTGGACTCCGTTTGATATTCCTTTTCTTCGAAACACTGAAATAGGCAAAAAAATAGCAATACGGGCTGGGCCTCCGGTTAGTAGGTTAGTCCCAAAAATGATATAAATGTGTAAAGTAAAGCCCATAAACATCCAAAACGGGTAATATAATAGCATGGAACAATCAAAAATTATAGATAACAATAAAAAATTATAGATACGTTGCAGACGTATCACTCTGTAGGGCACGGGATAGGAGATTTTGCAGAAAAATCGGGCGAGGGGATGTTGTTGAATACATATAGAGTCATTCGCGTGCGAAACGGCAAAGGATCAATCGAATCGATCGATCCGATTCTGATTGGGTTCAGCGGCTGCTGTGTTCGGGACGAACACGTTGCCGTGGAGGAGATGACGGGTAGGCCAAGGCGGTCAGCGACACAGAGGTGGGAGGAAAAAAACTATGGTGCTGGGCTGCTCACTGTGCCGAAATGGGCCGCCAGGTACTGCTGCTTGCTGTTGGGCGTGCTACGCTGCATGCTGCTCGCGCGCGGGCAAGGGGTAGGTTTAGTGTAGAATAGGTTTAGGATTTACTGTATTAATTTTATTTATAGAAATGACTGTGGCTCCAAAAAATGAACCAAATCATTTTAAAAATAATACCAGAACATTTACAAAAGTATATATACTAATACAAGAAACAGTGAACATTTTCGGTCCAAAATACTTATATAAAATACATATAATATTTTCATAAACTTTACTTTGACATTTATAAAATGCTCCAAAATATTTTTAAACTCCGGAGAAAAATGCAAATAACATTTATATCATTTCCAACTCTTTTGTACTGAAGGAGTCATATTACCTTCTCTCACCTTTTTTGTTGGACTTGTTTTAAATGTTGAAACCAAAATAAGAGAATATTAAATTATTCACGAATATCTTTCTTTGAGGAAGTCATGTCATCCTCTCTCATATTTTAATTGGAAACATTCTGAATATTCTCAAACCCAAAATAAGAACCAAATGAATAATTGCGAAAGTCCTTTTATTCCCTCTTGTTTATTATTCATTTAAACTTCAAAAGTTTCAATCCTAGTCAAAATTTACTAACAACAAGCAACACACGCAGGTTTTTAATTAATCCTATTTAAATAATTAACATTCCAAAGTTATAAATTTTGGGTTGTTACAAATCTACCACCCTTAAAATGAATCTCATCCTCGAGATTCGAAGAGGCTAGAAAGAAAAGGTTAGGGTCGGGGTCTTCTTGAATATCCATTTATCATCCAAGAGTCTGGGGCACCACCCTTAAAATCAAAGTCACTAGGTCTTCAAGAATTGTACTCCTTCAATGATATTCTTCATACATGTCTTACACTCCTTTGAAATTTGGAATCCCTTATCAAAAGAGCGGTCTTCCATATACTGAAACTTCACGGTGCACAGGTCTTGCGCCAATAGTAAACAAATATCGATACTCTCACGGTGGTCATCAAGAATACTTCCATGGGGGTTCCTGCAGAAAACAGTCTTGGCTTATTCTCACCGTATAACTTACTATTGGCAACGGTTGCCTTGTAAAAGGGTCAAACCTGCTACCACTCTAAGGTTTAGGCTTAACAACGTCGCCTCTCTAAATAGGTAAGTCACTCTAGATTTATCATCCCACATAGCAAGAGCGAATAATAAGAGTAAGTCGGCATGGTGATCAATCCACCCCGCACCCAAATCATTACCTTGTATATGGTTTAGAAATCTCGCATTCTAACACTCGGGCATCCACACAAGCATTGCAGAAACTTATCTCGTTCATGAGCTATGTTCACGAAAATCCATTTGTTCTGCATGCCAAACAAAATAATCTATCGTTCCTTTGAACACTCAGGGTTGCGTCAACGACCATAAAATGTCCACTGATGAATTGTAGCTTCCTCCAGGTTTCTTCCTTCAGCAAGATTGTGCTTGCTTCTTGGTGGATCCTGGCGTCTGTGGTTTTAGCTTGAACTCATCCCTAGGTTGCATCCATCCTCACTCCATTCTCGGGATTTGCAAGCAATGTAGTAAATGTTCTCATGTAGATCTTGGATTTAAGGAAAGATAGAATATATAGAGAGATAGATACCCATACAAGCATCCACTAATTATCAAAATAAGTTTTGATGTGCACTGTCAGTAAAACAAACACAATGATATCTCACCCAAGTGCGTCTATCGATATACTTATATAGAAATCTTGTATCTTCAAAGTCTTTAATGTTCGTAGCTTCTGTGTTGCATCAACGAATAAATCTTCATAACACCAAGTCTTCTGATAGCTTGCTATTCTTGAATCTTGAAGCATACTAATAGATAGGGGTCTAAACATCGCAAACTATTCTACTCACAAAATAATCGTAGAGCACATCACACAACATCAATCAATAAAAAGCACAAAAGTAACACCACACAAGCAAATCCTACAGGTAAGGTCATATCCACAAGAGATATGATCTCATCATACTACACGTGATTTGTTCATCAAACTTAAATCAATAGTGGTGGTCTTAATCTAAGCTTGGCCCTTCTCATCTAAATTGACCATGAAGATCATCTAGCAATCTAAAAGTTAGTCCCTCTTGAGTCGCGCAAAAATACTTCTTTCTTGAATTTCTTCACTCCTCATGGTAGTATTGCTTCCCAAACTTTAAATCCTCAGTGTCAGGCCAAATTGGGTTACTATAGGATGGACATTACTAGAAAAACCTAAAGAATCTTTAGAAGATGAATATAGACAAGAACTATGAGTACAGACAATAAGTGGTCAAGAAATGATAAAACAATTTTGTTCCTATGGCTTTTCCTAGTCCATTCTAAGGGTTATGACCTACAATCAACATGGGCTCTGATACCATCTATAACGACCCAAAGCTGATAAGATTCGATGTCTCTGTGCTCAATGTGCTAGTCCCTGGATTAATAGCTAGCACACACATTACAAGATGTAATATCAAGAATAAACCACATGTCATAATATTACATCGTAGATCCAGAATTTATATAATACATGCCTGCATAGCTTAAGCCTAGTATACAACAAAATATAGCGGAAAAGCAAATAAAATCTTCATGGAATCCATCAACACCATAGTCAAATGTCGAGTATAGACATCGTAACCCTACGTCGTATCACTCACTCATCGTATAAAATCTGCAACATGAAATGTTGCAGCCACGAAGGGTCAATACTTTGAATGTATTGGCAAGTCACATAGGGAATGATATAACAGACCTACTTCTATATGCAAGGTATATCAAGAGGATAATGTAGTGGTTCTTTTGCGTAAAGCTAATTTTCCCTGATAACTACATAATGTAATAGTCAATTTTTATTTTTGTCTTGCTACAGTTAAATAAATATGGTTGAATTGGGCGCTCCAATTCCAACCTCTCCCCATTATTAAATTTCCCAGTCAAATTTTATTAAAGTATCATCTGTCAAGATCATCCAACAACTGTAATGGCATAGTGGCTCAAATTTTTCCATAGCCGGGGACGCGGCTAATCATGATTAGTTTATACACTCTGCAGAGGTTTGTACACTTTACCCACTGGACTCAACCCGAAGATTGAGACATAGTCTTTTAGAAGCAGTCGCCTAGTCCCACAAGAGGCCCATCCCAACTATCATAACTGTTGGGGAACGCAGCAGAAATTCAAAATTTTCCTACGTGTCACCAAGATCTATCTATGGAGAAACCAGCAACGAGGGGAAGGAGAGTGCATCTACATACCCTTGTAGATCGCTAAGCGGAAGCGTTCAAGAGAACGGGGTTGAAGGAGTCGTACTCGTCGTGATCCAAATCACCGGAGATCCTAGTGCCGAACGGACGGCACCTCCGCGTTCAACACACGTACAGCCCGGTGATGTCTCCCATGCCTTGATCCAGCAAGGAGAGAGGGAGAGGTTGAGGAAGACTCCATCCAGCAGCAGCACAACGGCGTGGTGGTGATGGAGGAGCGTGGCAATCCCGCAGGGCTTCGCCAAGCACCAAGGGAGAGGAGGAGGAGGGAGAGAGGCAAGGCTGCACCAAGAGGAGAAGTTCTCATGTGTTGGGCAGCCCCCAAACCTCTAGTATTTATAGGGGGAGGGGAGGGGGCTGCGCCCCCTCTAGCGTTCCCTCCCCAGGGGTGGCGGCAGCCCCCAGATCCCATCTGGGTGGCGGCCAGAAGGGGAGAGGGGGGAGGCGCACCCAGGGTGGGCCTTAGGGCCCATCTGCCCTAGGGTTTGCCCCCCTTCCCCACTTCCTGCGCCTTGGGCCCCTTGTGGGGGGCGCACCAGCCCACCTGGGGCTGGTTCCCTCCCACACATGGCCCATGCAGCCCTCCGGGGTAGGTGGCCCCACTTGGTGGACCCCCGGGACCCTCCCGGTGGTCCCGGTACGTTACCGATAAAACCCGAAACTTTTCCGGTGACCAAAATAGGACTTCCCATATATAAATCTTTACCTCTGGACCATTCCGGAACTCCTCGTGACGTCCGGGATCTCATCTGGGACTCCGAACAACATTCGGTAACCACATACAAACTTCCTTTATAACCCTAGCGTCATCGAACCTTAAGTGTGTAGACCCTACGGGTTCGGGAGACATGTAGACATGACCGAGACGTTCTCCGGTCAATAACCAACAGCGGGATCTGGATACCCATGTTGGCTCCCACATGTTCCACGATGATCTCATTGGATGAACCACGATGTCAAGGACTCAGTCGATCCCGTATACAATTCCCTTTGTCTAGCGGTATTTTACTTGCCCGAGATTCGATCGTTGGTATACCGATACCTTGTTCAATCTCGTTACCGGCAAGTCTCTTTTACTCGTTCCGTAACACATCATCCCGTGATCAACCCCTTGGTCACACTGTGCACATTATGATGATGTCCTACCGAGTGGGCCCAGAGATACCTCTCCGTTTGCACGGAGTGACAAATCCCAGTCTCGATCCGTGTCAACCCAAAAGACACTTTCGGAGATACCTGTAATGCACCTTTATAGTCACCCAGTTACGTTGTGACGTTTGATACACCCAAAGCACTCCTACGGTATCCGGGAGTTACACGATCTCATGGTCTAAGGAAGAGATACTTGACATTGGAAAAGCTCTAGCAAACGAACTACACGATCTTTGTGCTATGCTTAGGATTGGGTCTTGTCCATCACATCATTCTCCTAATGATGTGATCCCGTTATCAACGACATCCAATGTCCATAGCCAGGAAACCATGACTATCTGTTGATCACAACGAGCTAGTCAACTAGAGGCTCACTAGGGACATATTGTGGTCTATGTATTCACACGTGTATTACGATTTCCGGATAATACAGTTATAGCATGAATAAAAGACAATTATCATGAACAAGGAAATATAATAATACTTTTATTATTGCCTCTAGGGCATATTTCCAACAGTCTCCCACTTGCACTAGAGTCAATAATCTAGTTCACATCGCCATGTGATTAACATTGACAGGTCACATCGCCATGTGACCAACATCCAAAGAGTTTACTTGTGTCATTAAACTAGTTCACATCATCATGTGATTAAGACTCAATGAGTTCTGGGGTTTGATCATGTTTTGCTTGTGAGAGAGGTTTTAGTCAACGGGCCTGCAACATTCAGATCCGTATGTACTTCGCAAATCTCTGGGTCATTCTGTAAATGCTGCTTCCACGCTCCACTTGGAGCTATTCCAAATGGTTGCTCCACTATACGTATCCGGTTTGCTACTCAGAGTCACTCGGATAGGTGTTAAAGCTTGCATCGACGTAATCCTTTACGTCGAACTCTTCATCACCTCCATAATCGAGAAACATGTCCTTATTTACTCCAAGGACAATTTTGACCGCTGTCCAATGATCCATTCCTGGATCATTCTTGTACCCCCTTGACTGACTCATGGCAAGGCACACTTCCGGTGCGGTACACAGCATAGCATACTGTAGAGCCTATGTATAAAGCATAGGGGAAGACCTTCGTCCTTTCTCTCTCTTCTAACGTGGTCGAGCTTTAAGTCTTAACTTCACACCTTACATGTCAGGCAGAACTCCTTCTTTGACTGATCCATCTTGAACACCTTCAAGATCATGTTAAGGTATATGCTCATTTGAAAGTACCATTAAGCGTTTTTGATCTATCCTCATAGATCTTGATGCTCAATGTTCAAGTAGCTTAATCCAGGTTTTCCATTGAAAAACACTTTTCAAATAACCCTATATGCTTTCCAGAAATTCTACATCATTTCTGATCAACAATATGTCAATACTCACCAGAAATTCTATAGTGCTCCCACTCACTTCTTTGGAAATACAAGTTTCTCATAAATTTGTATAAAACCAAAATCTTTGATCATCTTATCAAAGTACATGTTCCAACTCCGAGATGCTTACTCCAGTCCTTAGAAGGATCGCTGGAGCTAGCATACCTTTTAGCATCCTTAGGATCGATAAAACTTTTCTGATTGTATCACATACAATCTTTCCTTACGAAAACTGGTAAGGAAACTCATTTTGACATCCATTTGCCAGATTTCATAAATGCAGCTAATGCTAACATGATTCCGACGGACTTAAGCATCACTACAAATGAGAAAATCTCATTGCAGTCAACTCCTTGAACTTGTGAAAAAACTCTTTGCCACAAGTCGAGCTTTATAGACAGTGACATTACCATCCACGTCCGTATTCTTCTTAAAGATCCATTTATCTCAATGGCTTGCCGATCATCGGGCAAGTCCACCAAAGTCCATGCTTTGTTCTGATACATGGATCCTATCTCGGATTTCATGGCTTCTAACCATTTGTCGGAATTTGGGCCCACCATTGCTTCTCCATAGCTCGTAGGTTCATCGTTGCCTAGCAACATGTCCTTCAAGACAGGATTACTGTACCACTTTGAAGCAGTACGCATCCTTGTCACCCTACGAGGTACGGTAGTGACTTGATCTGAAGTTTCATGATCACTATCATAAGCTTCTACTTCAATTGGTGTAGGTGCCACAGGAACAACTTCCTGTGCCCTGCTACACACTAGTTGTAGTAATGGTTCAATAACCATATCAAGTCTCCACCATCCTCCCACTCAACTTTTCGAGACAAACTTTTCCTCGAGAAAGGACCCGATTCAAGAAACAATCCATATTGCTTTCGGATCAGAATTAGGAGGTATACCCAACTGTTTTGGGTGTCCTATGAAGAAGCATTTTATCCGCTTTGGGTTCGAGCTTATCAACCTGAAACTTTTTCACATAAGCGTCGCAGCCCCAAACATTTAAGAAATGACAGCTTAGGTTTCTCTAAACCATAGTTCATACGGTGTCATCTCAACGGAATTACGTGGTGCCCTATTTAAAGTGAATGTGGTTGTCTCTAATGCCTAACCCATAAACAATAGTGGTAATTCGATAAGAGACATCATGGTACGCACCATATCCAATAGGGTGCAACTATGATGTTCGGACACACCATCAAACTATGGTGTTCCAGGCGGTATTATTTGTGAAACAATTCCCACAATGTCTTAATTGCGTGACAAAGCTCGTAACTCAGATACTCATATCTATGATCATATCACAGACATTTCATCCTCTTGTCACGATGATCTTCAACTTCACTCTGAAATTACTTGAACCATTCAATAATTCAGACTTGTGTTTCATCAAGTAAATATACTCTACATCTACTCGAATCATCTGTGAAGTAAGAACATAACGATATTCACTGCATGCCTCAGCACTCATTGGACTGCACACATCAAAATGTGTTACTTCCAACAAGTTGCTATCTTGTTCCATTTTACTGAAAAACGAGGCTTTTTAGTCATCTTGCCCATGTGGTATGATTTGCATATCTCAAGTGATTCAAAATCAAGTGAGTCCAAATGATCCATCTGCATGGAGTTTCTTCATGCGTATACACCAATAGACATGGTTCGCATGTCTCAAACTTTTCAAAAACGAGTGAGTCCAAAGATCCATCAACATGGAGCTTCTTCATGTGTTTTACACCAATATGACTTACATGGCAGTGCCACAAGTAAGTGGTACTATCATCACTATCTTATATCTTTTTGGCATGATAATGTGTATCACTATGATCGAGATTCAATTAAACCATTCCTTTAGGTGCAAGACAATTGAAGGTATTATTCAAATAAATAGAGTAACCATTATTCTCCTTAAATGAATAACCGTATTGCGATAGACATAATCCAATCATGTCTATGCTCAACGCAAACACCAAATCTCGATGGTAGAGGGAGCGTGCGATGCTTGATCACATTAACCTTGGAAACACTTCCAACACATATCGTCAGCTCACCTTTAGCTAGTCTCCGTTTATTCCGTAGCTTTTATTTCGAGTTACTAACACTTAGCAACCGAACCGGTATCTAATACCCTGGTGCTACTAGGAGTACTAGTAAAGTACACATTAACATAATGTATATCCAATATACTTCTATCGACCTTGCTAGCCTTCTCATCTACCAAGTATCTAGGGTAATTTTGCTCCAGTGGTTGTTCCCCTTATTACAGAAGCACTTAGTCTCGGGTTTGGGTTCAACCTTGGGTTTCTTCACTAGAGCAACAACTGATTTGCCGTTTCATGAAGTATCCCTTCTTGCTCTTGCCCTTCTTGAAACTAGTGGTTTCATCAACCATCAACAATTGATGCTTCTTCTTGATTTCTACTTTCGCGGTGTTAAACATCGTGAATACCTCAAGGATTATCACATCTATCCCTGATATGCTATAGTTCATCACGAAGCTCTAGCAGCTTGGTGGTAATGACTTTTGAGAAACATCACTATCTCATCTGGAAGATCAACTCCCACTCGATTAAAGTGATTTTTGTACTCAGACAATCTGAGCACAAGCTCAACGATTGAGCTTTTCTCCCTTAGTTTGCAGGCTAAGAAAATCGTCGGAGGTCTCATACCTCTTGACGTGGGCACGAGCCTGAAATCTCAATTTCAGCCCTCGAAACATCTCATATGTTCCGCGACGTTTCGAAAAACATCTTCGGTGCCTTAAGTCTAAACCGTTTATCTGAACTATCACGTAGTTATCAAAACGTGTATGTCCGATGTTCGCAACATCCACAAACAACGTTTGGGGTTCAGCACACTGAGCGGTGCATTAAGGACATGAGCTTTCTACTGTCCGCATAATCGCTACTGTCAACTTTCAACTATATTTTCTCTAGGAACATATCTAAACAGTGGAACTAAAGCGCGAGCATACGACATAATTTGCAAAGATCTTTTGACTATGTTCAAGATAATTAAGTTCATCTTATGAACTCCCACTCAGATAGACATCCCTCTGGTCATCTAAGTGATTACATGATCCAAGTCAACTAGGCCGTGTCCGATCATCACGTGAGACGGTCTAGTCATCATCGGTGAACATCTTCATGTTGATCGTGTCCTCCATACGACTCATGCTCGACCTTTCGGTCTCCGTGTTCCGAGGCCATGTCTGTACATGCTAGGCTCGTCAAGTTAACCCTAAGTGTTTTCGCTGTGTAAAACTGTCTTACACCCGTTGTATGTGAACGTAAGAATCCATCACACCTGATCATCACGTGGTGCTTAGAAGCGACGAACTGTAGCAACGGTGCACAGTTAGGGGAGAACACTTCTTGAAATTTTGTAAGGGATCATCTTATTTACTACCGTCGTCCTAAGTAAACAAGATGCATAAACATGATAAACATCACATGCAATCAAATAGTGACATGATATGGCCAATATTATTTTGCTCCTTTCGATCTCCATCTTCGGGGCTCCATGATCATCATCGTCACCGGCATGACACCATGATCTCCATCATCATGATCTCCATCATCGTGTCTTCATGAAGTTGTCTCGCCAACTATTACTTCTACTACTATGGCTACCGGTTAGCAATAAAGTAAAGTAATTACATGGCGTTGTTCAATGACACGAAGGTCATACAATAAATCAAGACAACTCCTATGGCTCCTGCCGGTTGTCATACTCATCGACATGCAAGTCGTGATTCCTATTACAAGAACATGATCAATCTCATACATCACATATTCTTCTTGGCCATATCACATCACATAGCATACCCTGCAAAAACAAGTTAGACGTCCTCTAATTGTTGTTGCATGTTTTACGTGGCTGCTATGGGTTTCTAGCAAGAACGTTTCTTACCTACGCAAAACCACAACGTGATATGCCAATTGCTATTTACCCTTCATAAGGACCCTTTTCATCGAATCTGTTCCGACTAAAGTGGGAGAGACTGGCACCCGCTAGCCACCTTATGCACGAAGTGCATGTCAATCGGTGGAACCTGTCTCACGTAAGAGTACGTGTAAGGTCGGTCCGGGCCGCTTCATCCCACAATACCGTCGAAACAAGATTGGACTAGTAACGGTAAGCATATTGAACAACATCAACGCCCACAACTACTTTGTGTTCTACTCGTGCAAAGAATCTACGCAATAGACCTAGCTCATGATGCCACTGTTGGGGAACGTAGCAGAAATTCAAAATTTTCCTATGTGTCACCAAGATCTATCTATGGAGAAACTAGCAACGAGGGGAAGGAGAGTGCATCTACATACCCTTGTAGATCGCTAAGCGGAAGCGTTCAAGAGAACGGGGTTGAAGGAGTCGTACTCGTCGTGATCCAAATCACCGGAGATCCTAGTGCCGAACGGACGGCACCTCCGCGTTCAACACACGTACAGCCCGGTGACGTCTCCCATGCCTTGATCCAGCAAGGAGAGAGGGAGAGGTTGAGGAAGACTCCATCCAGCAGCAGCAAAACGGCGTGGTGGTGATGGAGGAGCGTGGCAATCCCGCAGGGCTTCGCCAAGCACCAAGGGAGAGGAGGAGGAGGGAGAGAGGCAAGGCTGCACCAAGAGGAGAAGTTCTCATGTGTTGGGCAGCCCCCAAACCTCTAGTATTTATAGGGGGAGGGGAGGGGGCTGCGCCCCCTCTAGGGTTCCCTCCCCAGGGGTGGCGGCAGCCCCCAGATCCCATCTGGGTGGCGGCCAGAAGGGGAGAGGGGGGAGGCGCACCCAGGGTGGGCCTTAGGGCCCATCTGCCCTAGGGTTTGCCCCCCTTCCCCACTTCCTGCGCCTTGGGCCCCTTGTGGGGGGCGCACCAGCCCACCTGGGGCTGGTTCCCTCCCACACATGGCCCATGCAGCCCTCCGGGGTAGGTGGCCCCACTTGGTGGACCCCCGGGACCCTCCCGGTGGTCCCGGTACGTTACCGATAAAACCCGAAACTTTTCCGGTGACCAAAATAGGACTTCCCATATATAAATCTTTACCTCTGGACCATTCCGGAACTCCTCGTGACGTCCGGGATCTCATCTGGGACTCCGAACAACATTCGGTAACCACATACAAACTTCCTTTATAACCCTAGCGTCATCGAACCTTAAGTGTGTAGACCCTACGGGTTCGGGAGACATGTAGACATGACCGAGACGTTCTCCGGTCAATAACCAACAGCGGGATCTGGATACCCATGTTGGCTCCCACATGTTCCACGATGATCTCATCGGATGAACCACGATGTCAAGGACTCAGTCGATCCCGTATACAATTCCCTTTGTCTAGCGGTATTTTACTTGCCCGAGATTCGATCGTCGGTATACCGATACCTTGTTCAATCTCGTTACCGGCAAGTCTCTTTTACTCGTTCCGTAACACATCATCCCGTGATCAACCCCTTGGTCACACTGTGCACATTATGATGATGTCCTACTGAGTGGGCCCAGAGATACCTCTCCGTTTGCACGGAGTGACAAATCCCAGTCTCGATCCGTGTCAACCCAAAAGACACTTTCGGAGATACCTGTAATGCACCTTTATAGTCACCCAGTTACGTTGTGACGTTTGATATACCCAAAGCACTCCTATGGTATCTGGGAGTTACACGATCTCATGGTCTAAGGAAGAGATACTTGACATTGGAAAAGCTGTAGCAAACGAACTACACGATCTTTGTGCTATGCTTAGGATTGGGTCTTGTCCATCACATCATTCTCCTAATGATGTGATCCCGTTATCAACGACATCCAATGTCCATAGCCAGGAAACCATGACTATCTGTTGATCACAATGAGCTAGTCAACTAGAGGCTCACTAGGGACATATTGTGGTCTATGTATTCACACGTGTATTACGATTTCCGGATAATACAGTTATAGCATGAATAAAAGACAATTATCATGAACAAGGAAATATAATAATACTTTTATTATTGCCTCTAGGGCATATTTCCAACAATAACTACATCTGCTGGCACATTAGGGTAAGGTCTCCACAACTGGTCAACTAAGCCAGAGCCCATATTAGCCAGTGGCTGTACATGGAAGCTACTAGTCACTAAGTTCCTCTGGTCTTTTTGAGCCTGGACGACACCCACTTACATTCAGAGGGTATCAACCATGATGTTCTTGAAACCACCCAGCAATACCGTTCGGGCGCACTTAGCCATGGTCCATGCCCTTAGAAAAGGAACAAGAAACCATGATGCAACCCTGTCCGTCTATAGGTGAATTTTATATTATGATTTTACTGAAGTTATATTATATATAGTCCTCACATAATCTCGATGCATACACGAACCGTCTACATAGCATAGCAAGAATACATTAACACGATCTACAATAAGGCCATACTATCTGCATCTCAATAGCAAAAGCATCTTACCATAATATTCCTACACATGCATAATATGGTATTGTGGTATATATAACTACATGCATAGAAAAATAATAGGT
This sequence comes from Triticum timopheevii, assembly GCA_963921465.1. NCBI lineage: Eukaryota > Viridiplantae > Streptophyta > Magnoliopsida > Poales > Poaceae > Triticum > Triticum timopheevii. The sequence goes on from OY997270.1 coordinate 200,597,835, forward strand.
TGAAGGATGACCAAGGTGTAACTTGCCTGTAAGTTTGATGAAGATCGTCGCACTCACAATTCCTGATAATTCTAGTCATCACGCTCCGAGCAATGTATTGCAAAAGAAAGAATCCAAATTGTAAGTGCATCTAGTGCCACCCCTAGTTGGTTTTGGAGAATTGACGACAAAGTTGGTTGAGGGACTAATGCGTTTGTGAGAATTGCAGGATAACGCAGGTAGTGTCCCTCATTGATTCGGTTTACCTACCGGAGATGACCCCTAAAAATGTATGAAGACATTGAAGACAATGGTGGTATGAGAAGATATTCATATTGAAGACTATGACATGAGAAGACATTGAGTGAAGACTTTGGAGCGCGAAGACTGTGTGGATTCGCTGTTTCATTTTCTTCTTTGTTGAGTCATAGGAACCACCGTACTGTTAAGTGGGGTCCAAGTGAACTAAGTCAGAGTGACTGAAGTGATGCTCAACCCAAATCCTATGTCTTCGAGCGAAGACAATGAGAGCAAATCTTATCCAGAGTTGGATGAGTCAGCTTTGCTTGTAGCCCAAGTAAAGTTGCTGCGTGTGTTTGAAATCTGACCGTTGGAACACGTGTCAGTTCCTTAGTGACCTAGGGTCATTTTGGACAAATCAGGTCAGGTTGCCTAGTGGCTATAAATAGCCCACCCCTACACCATAAATTGGTGGCTGCTCAGAGTTTGTGCATGGCTTTTGTCGTTTGAGAGCAACCCACCTCGAAGCATTTGAGAGAGAGAAATCCTTGCGAGGACAAATCCCAAACACCCAGAGCCAAAGAGTGTTAGGCATCACTGAAGTCTTTCTGTCTGTGTGACCTGAAGACTTATTACACTTGAGGACTGTGAATCCTCCAGCCGGTTAGGCGTCGCATTCTGAGCATCCAAGAGTCATTGTGGATTGCCGGTGAACGAAGTCTGTGAAGGTTTGGAAGTCTCCCTTGAAGACTTACCAGAGTGATTGGGCGAGGACTGGGTGTCCTTAGCTCAAGGGGAATAAGGTGAAGACACGGTCTTCTGAGTTGAATCTCAGCCTCCCTAACCAGTCGTACAGTTGTCACAGCAACTGGAACTGGTCCAACAAATCCTGTGTCTTCAACAAGCAACTGGTTTTATCCCTTCCTACCTTACTTCAGTTTGTCTTCATGAAGTCATTGCTTATCTGTCTATCTGTTTGACTTCATTGCTGGACTACTATTGTTGATTGGCTTCATATTATCTTCTATATTGATCCTGTCTACCCAACTGCTATTAGTCCTGTACTTTCATTTCATGACATGCTTGACTATGGCTTGTTTAGGGTAGTTTAACTTCTGCTGCATATCAATTAGGTTGTTTCTGTTGTTTGTCTTCAAAACTACCAAGTTTTGAAGACTTTCACAAAAATCGCCTATTCACCCCCCTAGTCGATACTAGCACTTTCAATTGGTATCAGAGCAAGGTACTCCCTTGTTCTGTGTGATTCGGTTTAACCACCTGGAGTTTCAGCTATGTCGACTACAGGATTGAGGAACATATCATGTCCCACCTTTGACGGTCATGAGTATCCTCGATGGAAGGCCATGATGAAGAAGCTACTCATGTCCAAGGATAGCGAACTATGGACCGTCACTGAGATTGGACTCACTGATCTATGCAAGATGGCAGATGCTGATGACATTCGCAAGTACACTCTACTAAACCTCACAGCGAAGGACGTCATCTGCTGTCATCTGTCCCGGGGTCAGTTCAGAAATGTTATGCACCTCAATCACGCGAAGCTAATCTGGGACCGGCTTTCTGATGTATACGAAGGTCATCGCACTCGTCATGATCAGCCGTTTGAGGATTACAAGGAATCTCTCAAGAAAATGACTTTACACCTGAACCATCGTCATCTTCATCATGCTACATGGCAAGGGGTGATAAGGTAACTGAATGCTATCTCTCTGAATCTAGTGATGATGAATCAGGTGATGAATTTGGCCCCACTTATGATAAGCTTGCTTCCCTTGCCACTAAACAACAAAGAATCTTGGAAAAGGTTCAAGACATGCTTAGTAAGAGCGATGATATGTTGGGTGCTGAAATGGATCAGTCAAAAGCTTTGGCTGATAGTCTTCAGAGACTGCATGCTAAGTTTGACGCCCTTCAAAATCAACATAATGCTCTCTTATCTGATCATGAGAAGCTTTCTTCTGAATGTCTTCAAAGAAAGCTAGACCTTGAAAAGATAAGAGTGGATTATGAAGATCTTTAGAAGGAGCGAGATTCACTTCGTGCCCAACAGATCAGTTCCACTCAGGAAGGATTTGAACCACCATGTCTAAAATGCATTGAGCATGATAACGTTACATCTGTTGCTGAATGTTCCACTGCTGCTACTGTTTCATTGTCTTCACCTACTGATGTGGTCACTAACCCCTCTGCGGAGGATACCACTGCTTTTGCTAATGAAAATGCTATATTGAAGACATTGCTTGAAACAGGGATGTACAAAAGTTTGAAGGGACATCAGACACTCTGCAATGTCCTCAAAAAGCAGATTCTGAACCGAAACCCTAGGAAAGAGGGTGTTGGGTTCAAAAGGAAAATGAATGTTGATGGCTCGTACTGGAAGCCTGAGTAGTACCCCAAAACCATATGGGTTGCTGCAAAGGGACCTTCAGTAGATCCATCTACCTTATCTGGCTTTACTTGTGCTAATCCTATTATCATAGATGAATCCTTTGATGCAAATTATAAGCTGTTCAAAAATCAAAATGGTGAAGTGTTTGCCAGGTACATTGGCACTAACTACAGGAATGGACCACCTATGAAGAAAATCTGGGTACCTAAGCGGTACATTGAGAGTCTTCCTGTGAATGTCGTCATGACACCACCAAGGAAGAAGACAAACCCCAGACCTATGGCTTCATATGGCCCAAAGGCTTCATACAGATACAGGACTCACATGAGTCACCCTAACGCCAATGTTTTGCAGGGAAATCATGCTCAGACTTATGAATATGAGCATGTATCTTTGAACCGCTATGTTCATAGGACTAAGAACTTTTCTGCTTATTCATATGAGTATCATTCATCTCCTGCAAGGCTATTTGCTAGGGCTTCAAAGCCAAAATTCTCAGATGCTACACTTAGACTCATTGCTTCTAAGCCCCCACTGAAAATGTGGGTGGCGAAGAAGAACTAACTCTCTTTTGCAGAAAATGGTCTCCAGCCAGCAATCAATGGCGTCCGGTTCTATTGCTGGGGACCTAAAACTCATTGAGGACGCATGCTAAAATGTCATTCTATATGCTTCACATCTAAATTGCATATCAGTCATACTATGTCCTAACCTTGATATAAGATGTGACTGTCCCTATATGTATCAAATGCATATGCTTCACAACACTTGTGTGAAGCCTATCCTCCTAACTGCACTGTAGGGAACATCACCAAAAGCTTCAGAGTGGATTATGGACAGTGGATGCACAAATCATATGACTGGTGATCGAAGTCTTCTCATGGACTCAACCTTACGTCCATCCGACAAGAGTCACATCACATTTGCTGACACTGGTAAAAGCAAAGTATTGGGTCTAGGTAGAGTTGCAATCTCAAAGGATCAACACATGGATAAAGTGATGCTTGTTGAATCCCTTGGTTTCAACTTAATGTCTGTCTCAATGCTTTGTGACTTGAACATGATTGTGATATTTGGCAAATATCGTTGCCTTGTACTAATGGAATCTGACAAATCTCTAGTCTTTGAAGGGTATCGAAAAGATGATCTGTACATGGTAGATTTCTCAGCAGGTCCACAGCTTGCCATTTGTCTTCTCACAAAAGCTTCAGAATGCTGGCTCTGGCATCGAAGGCTGGGACATGCTGGCATGAGGAACTTACACTCACTCGTCAAGAAGAAGCATGTCATAGGCATCGAGGATGTCAAGTTCAAGAAGGATCATCTGTGTGGTGCCTGTGAAGCTGGAAAGATGACAAGGGCAAAGCACCCATCGAAGACAATCATGACAACATCTCAACCCTTCGAGCTGTTACACATGGACTTATTTGGACCTACTCACTACTCCACCCTCACAACAACTGCCTGTCTCTATGGATTTGTCATTGTTGATGACTACTCAAGATACACATGGGTTCATATAATTCTGTACAAGACTGAAGTGCAAGATGTCTTCAGGCGCTTCGCAACTCGAGCAATGAACAACTATGGTGTGAAGATAAAGCACATCAGAAGTGACAATGGCACTGAATTCAAGTACACTGGACTTGATTTGTATCTGGATACAATGGGAATCACTCATGAGTTCTCTGCTCCATACACACCTCAGCAAAATGGCATTGTTGAGCACAAGAACAGAACCCTCATTGAAATGGCTCGAACAATGCTAGATGAGTACAAGACACCAAGAAAGTTCTGGCCTGAAGCTATTGATACAGCATGTCATATCATCAACCGTGTATACATTCATAAGCTTCTGAACAAAACATCATATGAGCTGCTTACTGGCAAGAAGCCAAACGTTAGTTACTTCAGAGTATTTGGAGCAAGATGCTGGATAAAGGATCCCAATCACAAGTCAAAATTTGCACCTAAGGCTCACGAAGGCTTCATTCTTGGCTATGGAAAGGATTCACACTCCTACAGAGTCTTCAACCTTTTTCTCTTCAAAATTGTTGAAATTGTGGATGTGAAATTTGATGAAACCAATGGTTCACAGAGAGAGATTCTGCCAAGTACACTGGATGAAGCTCCTTCAAACGAGGCAATCAAGCTGATGGGAACTGGTGAAATCATGCCCTCTGAAACACAGCCTAAAGAGGAACTTATCATCTCTGCACCAAATCAACCTGAAGACAATGCTCAGACCGAAGACAATTCTCCCTATGATGACAATGATCAGCCAGAGCAAAATCTTCGTCCTGTTCATCCCCGTGTTGCAAATGAAGTTCAAATAGAGAGGATAATTGACAGCATCAATGCACCTGGTCCGCTCACTCGATCAAAAGCAACACAACTAGCAAACTTCTGTGGGCACTTCTCATTTGTGTCAATATCAGAACCCAAGAAAGTTGCTAAAGCTTTTATGGAACCTGAATGGATTCAAGCCATGCAAGAAGAACTTCAATAGTTCAAGCTAAATAATGTCTGGGAACTTGTCAAGCGACCTGATCCTCGCAAGCATAACATTATTGGAACAAAATGGATATATCGAAACAAGCAAGATGAGCATGGTCAAGTCGTCAGAAACAAAGCACGTCTTGTGGCTCAAGGATACACCCAAGTGGAAGGAATTGACTTTGATGAAACATTTGCTCCAGTTGCTAGGCTCGAAGCTATTCGCATACTGCTAGCCTATGCTAATCATCACGATATCTTGCCATATCAAATGGATGTAAAGAGTTCATTTCTCAATGGCAAGATTGAAGAAGAAGTATATGTCCCACAACCACCTGGCTTTGAAGATCCAAAACATCCTGATATGGTGTACAAGCTAAACAAGGCACTGTATGGCCTCAAACAAGCCCCTCGCGCCTGGTATGATACAATCAAAGACTTCCTGAAGAGCAAAGGCTTCAAACCTGGATCCCTCGATCCCACTCTCTTCACAAAGACATATGATGGTGAACTGTTTGTGTGCCAAATATATGTGGATGACATAATCTTCGGATGCACCAACCAGAAGTACAGTGATGAGTTTGGGTACATGATGCAAGAGCAATATCAAATGTCCATGATGGGTGAGCTGAAGTTCTTCCTTGGTCTTCAAATTCGTCAGCAGAGGAATGGCATCTTCATATCTCAAGAGAAATACCTCAAAGACTGTCTGAAGAAGTTTGGAATGGAAGACTGCAAAGGCTATACGACGCCAATGCCAACCAAGCACCATCTTGGTCCCGACGACAATGGTAAAGAGTTCGATCAAAACGTATAGCGCTCCATGATTGGTTCTTTGCTTTATTTATGTGCATCTAGGCCAGATATTATGCTTAGTGTTTGCATGTGTGCTCGGCACCAAAGGAATCACATCACTTAGCTGTGAAGCGAATTCTTTGATATTTGGCTTACACCCCAACACTAGGATTATGGTATCCCAAGGGCTCAAGATTCGATTTGGTTGGATTCTCTGATGCTGATTATGCTGGTGACAAGGTGGATCGCAAGTCTACATCCGGCACATGCCATTTTCTTGGTCGATCACTTGTCTGTTGGTCTTCGAAGAAGCAGAACTGTGTATCACTCTCAACTGCTGAATCTGAATACATTGCTGCTGGATCCTGCTATGCTCAGCTTATATGGATGAAGCAAACTCTCAAGGATTATGGCATCAACCTGACACAAGTACCTCTCTTATGCGACAACGAGAGTGCCATCAAAATAGCCAACAATCCAGTCCAACACTCGAAGACAAAGCACATTGAAATTCGTCATCACTTTCTCAGAGATCATGTTATGAAGAAAGATATCGATATCATTCAGGTCAACACCGATGAGCAACTGGCTGATATCTTCACAAAGCCCTTGGATGAGAAAAGGTTTTGCAAGTTACGGTGTGAGCTAAATATCTTGGAATCCTCTAATGTCCTGTGATCAGGCACACATCCTAACACTTATGCATGTTGATGACTTAGATGTGCAACACACAAAGTAATGTATATCTTCAATCAATGAAGATTTACACTCTGAGTGTGAATACATTAACATGGAATTTGACTTCGGAGCGCCACGATAATTGTGCGCCGTGTCTGGGTCTAATACTTCCTATACGGTGGGAAACGCCACCACCAACTTTTCTTGTTTGAAGTGTTTCATTCAAGGCGTTATATTGCAATGACTTCACATTTGGTTTGTCTTCAGTTTCAATTTGTCTTCATGACTTTCTGCACTATGATGATTTGATTGCTTTCTGATATATATATATATATATATATATATATATATATATATATATATATATATATATACTAGTGTTCTGTCCTCTACAGCATTCACTTATAGCTATGTCTTCAAGATTGGATCTTTTTGCACTAAGTGAATGTGATCGGACCCTAATCTCTCTATGCTCTCTATCTCAATTCTATCTATCCAAATCATATGCATTCTGTTGAAACTGTCGAATGTCTTCTCTGCGTCCTAGTCAGCAGAAGGTACAGAGACAAACATTAAATCTGTTTTTAATGGCTTATCTTTACTGTTGAAATCCGGAGAAGTCGGAACAACTCTCCGACATGCCTGGCGGGCGTGGGAACGTGGGACAACCCTGGGTGTGTTGCATGCTTGCGACGTACCCCTCAGATATGAACCGGCAGGGGCACCAGCGTAATTGCGCTGTCTCTCTCACCTACTTATAAATACCTGCCCCCCGCGGTAAAGAAATACTTCTTCCACCTCTCCACCACCGTCAAAACCCTAGCGCCACCGCTAGCTCGAGACGACGCCGGCGACGAAGCGCTTAGCTGCCGCGACTTCTCCGACGCCGTCCTCACGCCGGCCGCGGACATCGTCCTCTCCGCCGTTGCCGTAGGTGTCCTCCGTCGCCAAGTTAGGGCACAGTGGGCTGAACTGCTCGGTCTCCTATTCTTCTCCATCTAGCAGTTCTTCGTGCGGTAATTATAACTCTATTTTTACCACCTTTTTGATCTTCAAGGTTCATCCTATTTACCGAAAGTAGTTTCTATCTATTCAAAGCTAGATCTATTCCGTCTGCATCTCATACTGCCTAGTCGATTCACTTAGATTTCTACTAGCTTGATTCCTCACTTGTACTTATTCACGGATTGGTACAAATCTGGAACCAACTCATCTATATAAGTGAATGTCTTCGCAACATGAGGTCAATGTCTTCAAACTGATTTATCTTCAAAATCTTCTGAGAATGCATATGACCTCTTCCCCTTCCCTCACATCTCTAATGCTGTCACAGGTACATGTCCGTGGGAGAATCCCTTGGTTCTCATAGTCTGCATTCGTTTGCAGAATACTTGCAGCATCATATAAATTCTCCTGAAGCCAGTTCCTGTCTGACGAGCAAACGCAGGCCTCTGAAGCCTTTGAACGTACTGAAGCCTTTCAGCTTGAAGTTCATGGCAACAGAGAAATCAGCAAGGAAGGGTGGCAGACAGCGGAGAAGTGGCACATCTAGAGATTTGCCTGATGACTTAGCGGAACTGTACAAGACAGATCCAGAAGAAAATTATCATCAGAGGAAGATGCGAACCCAATGGATTCGACGCTATTGGGATGAGGAGTGGTTCAAGTACAGATTTGTGACAAAGGAATATGCAGAGAAGCATGCCATCAAGAGCCCATGGGGTGATATCCTCTATCGAGGGCTGCAACCCAAGAGCCGAGCTGAAGCCATTGAACAAGGCTTCTATCCATGCATGGTCTGTGGGCCACAGCCAGCAAACGCAGATCCCACTTCACTTCTACGGTGTCGTGAAGATTCGCTCTTCAAGCGCAACTATCAGTTTGCTGTGGCTTCGGCCAAGGAGAACAAGAAGTCCTTGGGTTTGGACTTCAATCCAGGTCCCTCTGCTCCCCGTGCTGATGGCTCCGTGAAGCCAATCCCAATGTCATTGGCCCCTATGCCAACCTTGAGGGCCTCATCACCTATATCATGGTCCAAGGCGCCAGAGTAGATCATTCTGACAATGGTGCTGACTTTGATGAAGCCCCTGCTCCTCCACCTCCAAAGCCGCAGAAGCAAAAGAAGTCAAAGGCTTCAACCTCAGCTGCAAAGCCCCCGCCGAAGACTTTGCGTGCGAAGCCACTGGCCACTGCACCTCCTGAAGCCAGTGTGCAATCTGAAGATCTGTCCCGTGTCTCCAAGAGAACGGACAAGAAGAAGCAACTTGTTAGACCATCTGATCAGCGAGCTTTGACTCCTGCTGCCATTCTGCGTGAAGAACCCATTGATCTATCAAGTGATGAAGATCTTGCGGATGATGCCCTTGAGCAGCTGATCAAGAGCAAAGAGGAAGCAGAAATCTTTAGCAACCTGCCTCTGTTTGATGTGGCCATCATTCACAATTTCATTGATGAGTGGTTCGACACCCCCAACGCCAGCTTTGAAGATTTACAGCTCCCAATTGGCCTCAGTGTCGCCTTCAATGGCGCCATTGCTTCTGAGCTAGCTCTTGCTCAGCGCATCGTTGAGCTCAAAAACAAGATTGATTTTGAGAAGGCTCAATTCAAGAAGCATGTGGCCAATCTGAGTGTTCAAGACGTCTGAAACTTCAAGGTCATGCTCCATGAGCTTAAAGAAGCCTTTCTGATGAAACGCCAAGAAGCTCAGGGCTCTCGAGAACGCATGAAGCTTTTGGCTGATAAGTGTGTGCTTGCCTATAATGAGGCTGAGAAGCGCAAGTCCCTTGGCTGTCCAGGCATTGACCCTAGGATGGCTGCAAAAAGGAAGAAGAAGCACCCTGCTGAACAGCCTGAGCCTTCAAGCCAAGAAGCCCCTCGCATTATCTTCTCGAGCAGCATGACTGGCTCGAAGCCAAAGGTCACCACAACCGCTTCAGAACGGAAGAAGACAAAGGCTGCTGAGGCTAATGCTAGAAAGAGAAAGCATGCAGAAGCTTCTGATGCCGCTCCCTCCAAGAAGAAGCGCAAGACCAAGAAGACTAGGGCTGCTTCCACAGAGCCCTTAGTCGTTGAACCCATTTCCGTTGTTCGCCCTGTGTCTGTTCATCAAGAAAGAAGGATGGTTGTCCATGAGCCTGCTACCACAGAGGCTCATGCGACTGAAGATATTCCAGCAGCTGAACCCAACGCTGCTGAAGACATTGGTCAAGATGACAATGTAAATGATGATGAAGTTCTTCCTCAGATCGAACATCAAGTGGTATCATCGCCTGTTCGTACGAACAGCGAAATCATCAGCATTGGTCGTCCATTGACGCCAATCGCACATGATGCTTCGTGGGCTGATCACTCACAGCACCAAGACTCCCCCAGTACTCCCCAACAACAACAACAAGCTCCACCCCCAGTGCAAGAAGAGGATGAAGACTTTCAGGCTCACCCAACTCCATCTCCCAACCTGAAGCCAGCTCTTCGTAGGCTTCACAGAGGACAAAGGCCTGAAGTCCCTCTGTCGAGCGTTCCTGAAGGAGAAGTGCAACGTTCACCTGTTGCACGACAAGTATTCTCTGAACCAACTCCAACAGTGAACATCTCCGTGTCTGAAGCACATGCTGCTGAAGACATTCCGGCTATATCAGCCGAAGAAAAGGAAGAAGAAGTACGTGTCCCAACTCCCCCTGTGATTGAAGAAGAAGCAGTTCATGATCTGAACGTGCTTGTGCTCGACCCTCCTGCTCGTCAAGAGGAGGTTGAAGATGTTGAGGCTGCCACCACCAATGCTAATGAAGCCAATGACGTGGTCATGGCTAACGCCAATGTGGAGCCTGCACCAACGAGTGTGCCTGAAGCAAGTGTGGGCACTGAACCTGACACCAATGAGGCCACTGTGCCTGAAGCAAATGTGGCCACTGCTGCGCCTGAAGTCAGTGAGAATGCTGCACCTGACGTCAATGAGGAGGCTGCACCTGATGCAAATATGACAACTGCTCCTGAAGCACCTGTTGTGCAGCCTGAACCCTCTGATGTTGCCCCTGCTCCTGTTCCGCCTCCAAGGCCTCACACTATTGAGCAAGCATACGATCGCGGTCAGCTTGTCACTGTCCGATGGCCTGTTCTGGTACCTCCGCCTACTGCCTCCGGCCCCCAATTTGACTATCATGTTGAGCATCGGCCTCCGGTCCAGAAGCCAAAGCCCAGGCTGCCAAGGTTTCCAGGTACTGCCAACTCGCCAGGATCATTCAATGCCAATGGCTTCAAGAGCCACAATACCTTCTTTGACAGCACCAAGAACCCCTACTCCAAGCCAAGGATTTCATCAGATCGATTCTGGAGCTATCCGCAGCGAAGCTATTACTCTTGCGTGCTATATGATCAAGGGCGCATTTTCCCTCATATGCGCCTTGACACTGAAGCTATTGCTGGACTGCCGTGCTTGGAAGAAGCACTTGACTGCTTTCGCGATGCTGGGCTGCTCCATTTTGTGACAGACAAGGAACATTGGAATGAAGAGCTACTGCTTCAATTCTATGCCACTCTGCACATTCGCGGCTACAACAGAGACATCAAGACATGGGTTCTCGAGTGGATGACTGGCAATGTTCATCATGAAGCCAAAGCTATGGACATCATCGAGCTTACTGGGCTAGCCACTCCTGGAGAACTTTATGAGCCTAACTGTCAGCTACACCGCAATGCTGTGGAGAGCATCTTTCATAAGCCAGAACCTAATATGAGCCAGATGCTGAGCATGATGAAGCCATTGCCATCTGATGCTGAGTATCCCACACATTTCTTTGTTGAAGACCTTGAGTATCTGCCGCGCACCATATATCATATCATCAGGCGAACTCTATGGCCAGTCAAGGGACACTCATCGTCGGCCAAGCTTGAAGGAGCCATGAAGACTTTGGTCTTTTATATTCTCAATGGCACCAGCTTCAACACTCAGGAATTCTTCATCAGGCAACTTGCTGCTTCCGGTTCTGACCTGTTTGGTCTGAAGTTTTATGCTCCCTGGGTCATGCGCCTCATCAAGCGACACTCATTTGTCAATTATCAGCCCTCTGCTCGCAATCACATCATATTTCTGCCCGAGGTTGATATGTCAGTTGATGCTGTATACTCTGACCCTGCCAAGACGCCACTTTGTCTTCAGAACATTGAGCACCAAAGCTTCACTCAGCCTATTGAAGGTGTTCATGCAGCAACAAGATTCTATCCACTGGCTGGTAACACCCGTCTGCCTCACAGAGCGCCAACTGAAGCCACTGAAAGTACCATCGCCCAAAGGCCTCAGAAGCGTTCTCGTGTTCTTAATGACCGAGAGCTTCTTGTGGCTCTTCATCAGAAGCAGGATAAGCATCATTTCTGGCTCAAGCGCCAAATGCAAAGCCTCTTGGTGGATGTCAATCGCATTCGCAACCTTGCCACCAAGAATGCCTTTGTTGCTCATGAAACTTGCCGAAGATCATGGAAGAGTTTGACCCTGCTCAGTGCTGAAGCTGATCTTCAAGATGATGGCTTCAATGAATGATTCTAGTTCGACTCCACACCTCCAAGGACTGCTACCCTGCGTCGAACTCCATCTCTTGAAGACTCTGAATATTCCTGAGGGAGTCCTGGACTAGGGGGTGTCCGGACAGCCGGACTATCATTATCTGCCGGACTCCAAGACTACGAAGATAGAAGATTGAAGACTCCGGCTCGTGTCCGGATGGGACTTTCCTTGGCGTGGAAGGCAAGCTTGGCAATACGGATATGTAGATCTCCTACCATTGTAACCGACTCTGTGTAACCCTAGCCTCCTCCGGTGTCTATATAAACCAGAGGGCTTTAGTCCGTAGGACAACATACATTACAACAATCATACCATAGGCTAGCTTCTAGGGTTTAGCCTCCTTGATCTCGTGGTAGATCTACTCTTGTACTACCCATATCATCATTATTAATCAAGCAGGACGTAGGGTTTTACCTCCATCGAGAGGGCCCGAACCTGGGTAAAAACATCATGTCCCTCGTCTCCTGTTACCATCTGCCTAGACGCACAGTTCGGGACCCCCTACCCGAGATCCGCCGGTTTTGACACCGACAATTCCTCTTCTGCAGCAACAGTTAATGCCAGAGTGATCGATGATGAAGATGACGCTACTTCACCACCTCCAATTACTACAGCGCGCATCAACACTGCACCAAGCTCGTCTGCACCGCCAACCAACGACGACAACCCTGCCGCTTCACCTACTCATGATGACGAGTAGATGCTCTATGTCTTCAAACCTTTTTGGTCATTACTGACAAAGGGGGAGAAGCGTATGAGTTGATAGTCTTCAAGTGGGTTCACATGGGCTTACAACTCTTGCATTTTGAAACATTTGGTTCTTTGAGTTGTAACACCTAAACTTGATGGTCGTCTGCTACTTCTGCTACTTATTTGCTTTGCGATGATAAATTCCGCATGTGCGATGATAACTTCCGCACTTAGATCATTCCGCAGACGTCCATTTTTCATTATGCATGTCACTCTTATTGCTATATCATTTCATGCATGATGAATTATCTTCATAAGTTGAAGTGGATCTCCACAAGTACAACCTGCCATGTGCATTTGCATTCCAAAAGCAAATTACTTATATGCACATCTTCAGGGGGAGCCCTTGCAACTTATGAAGACAAATTCCTATCCTTACAATTTCACATACTTTATCCCCATTGAAAACTTCAACCTATTTTTCATCAATCACCAAAAAGGGGGAAATTGTAAGTGCATCTAGTGCCACCCCTAGTTGGTTTTGGAGAATTGACGACAAAGTTGGTTGAGGGACTAATGCGTTTGTGAGAATTGTAGGATAACGCAGGTAGTGTCCCTCATTGATTCAGTTTACCTACCGGAGATGACCCCTAAAAATGTATGAAGACATTGAAGACAATGGTGGTATGAGAAGATATTCATATTGAAGACTATGACATGAGAAGACATTGAGTGAAGACTTTGGAGCGCGAAGACTGTGTGGATTCGCTGTTTCATTTTCTTCTTTGTTGAGTCATAGGAACCACCGTACTGTTAAGTGGGGTCCAAGTGAACTAAGTCAGAGTGACTGAAGTGATGCTCAACCCAAATCCTATGTCTTCGAGCGAAGACAATGAGAGCAAATCTTATCCAGAGCTGGATGAGTCAGCTTTTCTTGTAGCCCAAGTAAAGTTGCTGCGTGTGTTTGAAATCTGACCGTTGGAACACGTGTCAGTTCCTTAGTGACCTAGGGTCATTTTGGACAAATCAGGTCAGGTTGCCTAGTGGCTATAAATAGCCCACCCCCTACACCATAAATTGGTGGCTGCTCAGAGTTTGTGCACGGCTTTTGTCGTTTGAGAGCAACCCACCTTGAAGCATTTGAGAGAGAGAAATCCTTGCGAGGACAAAGCCCAAACACCCAGAGCCAAAGAGTGTTAGGCATCACTGAAGTCTTTCTGTCTGTGTGACCTGAAGACTTATTACACTTGAGGACTATGAATCCTCCAGCCGGTTAGGCGTCGCGTTCTGAGCATCCAAGAGTCATTGTGGATTGCCGGTGAACGAAGTCTGTGAAGGTTTGGAAGTCTCCCTTGAAGACTTACCAGAGTGATTGGGCGAGGGCTGGGTGTCCTTAGCTCAAGGGGAATAAGGTGAAGACACGGTCTTCTAAGTTGAATCTCAGCCTCCCTAACCAGACGTATAGTTGTCACAGCAAGTGGAACTGGTCCAACAAATCCCGTGTCTTCAACAAGCAACTGGTTCTATCCCTTCCTACCTTACTTCAGTTTGTCTTCATGAAGTCATTGCTTATCTGTCTATCTGTTTGACTTCATTGCTGGACTACTATTGTTGATTGGCTTCATATTATCTTCTATATTGATCCTGTCTACCCAACTGCTATTAGTCCTGTACTTTCATTTCATGACATGCTTGACTATGGCTTGTTTAGGGTAGTTTAACTTCTGCTGCATATCAATTAGGTTGTTTCTGTTGTTTGTCTTCAAAACTACCAAGTTTTGAAGACTTTCACAAAAATCGCCTATTCACCCCCCCTAGTCGATACTAGCACTTTCAATTGGTATCAGAGCAAGGTACTCCCTTGTTCTGTGTGATTCGGTTTAACCACCTGGAGTTTCAGCTATGTCGACTGCAGGACTGAGGAACATATCATGTCCCACCTTTGACGGTCATGAGTATCCTCCATGGAAGGCCATGATGAAGAAGCTACTCAACTCATGTCCAAGGATAGCGAACTGTGGACCGTCACTGAGATTGGACTCACCGATCTATGCAAGATGGCAGATGCTGATGACATTCGCAAGTACACTCTACTGAACCTCACAGCGAAGGACGTCATCTGCTGTCATCTGTCCCGGGGTCAGTTCAGAAATGTTATGCACCTTAATCACGCGAAGCTAATCTGGGACCGGCTAGTTATAGCGAAATGAAGTAGGAACAGTACAATGCTAGTTATAGCGAAATGAAGTTTGAATTGAATTTGAATTCAAAAACAGCTCAATAGTATTTTAATTCAAAGTATATATGACATAAACAACAAGTATATGATATAAAGGTTCAGACGCAAAAGGAATCAATTAATTTCGACAAATAGTTTGAAAGATATGACTTCCGGATGGTTGAATTGAAATTCAAAGAAATTCAAATTTGAACAGTGCAAAGGTGTGAAAAATTGATTCTGCCATAATCTTCGGGTCATTGCGAGTACATAGGAAAAAGAATCACCTAAATTGGGTATGTAGATTAAAAGGTATAACTAATTGAAAATTGGGTGAAAATCTGTCCAAAAATTGATTTTGAACGGTGGCTACTATAGCACGTGGTCACGTGTCATGCTAGGATTGGCTGAAACGGGTTTGTGCACGCGTGCTCACCATGTACAAGGGAGGACAGCGGCGGTCTTGGTCGTCGGCGGCGGCGCTCCTCTGTTGTTTCTCCGGTGAAGGCGAGGTGACGGGCTGTCGAGGCGTTCACAGGCGGTGACTATGGTGTCATCAACAGCGATGGGAGCATCCCCTGGTGGCAATGCATTGTCGTTGGAACTTGGGCGTCGGTGGTGATCTTTGGGTCGAGGTCTTTGCGCTCGGTTTGGTGCCCCCCTATGCAAGATAGAGGGTTAAGGCAGTAGAGGAGATCAAGGCAAAGAGGAAAGCCGGGAAAAGATGTTCAGGGACCCTCTTTAGGCGACAGAAACAACGATGGCGGAGGTCAGCAGTGGTGGAACTCCGGCGAGATTGAGACAACTCTATAGGGCACGGGAGTAGGAGATTTTGCAGAAAAAACGAGCAAGGGGGAAGCTGTTGAATACATATAGGGTCATAGGCGTGCGAATCGATCCGATTCTGGTTGGGTTCGACGGCTGCTATGTTCGGGACGAACATGTTGTGGCGGAAGAGATGACGGGTGGGCCAAGGCGGTCAGCAGCACAGAGGTGGGAGGAAAAAAAACTGCGGTGCTGGGCTGCTCACTGTGCCGAAATGGGTCGGCAGGTACTGCTGCTTGCTGTTGGGCCTGTTGTGCTGCATGTTGCTCGCGCATGGGTAGGGGTAGGTTTTGTGTAGAATAGGTTTAGGGTTTCCTATATTTGTTTTACTAGCAAAAGAGCCCGTGCGTTGCAACGGGAGAGATAACATAACACACACTCTTAACCCAACAACCATCACTCAAGACCACAATAGGTCCATCTCCTTTATTTTTGCGAGGCATCATATTTGTGTTGCCGCGTATCCTCCTTCTTACCCTCGCGACCGATGTCCTCGGTGTTTACACAAAACAAAACAAAAACGTGTTTGAATATCTTTAATCCTAAGGTGTCTCTCTCTCCTCCCTCCCCCTCCTTCCCTCCCTCCCTCCCTCCCTCCCTCTCTCTCTCTCTCTCTCTCTCTCACTCTCGCGATGAGAAATCTGTTGTTTTCCCCTGCGACATTTTTCAGAGGTATGCATGTGTAGTTATCGATGTTTTCTTTTCTCTATATTGTTATAGTGGGGTGTTTATTTGCAATCCGGGTCGCCGCCGGTACGAAAGGAAAACGGATCTTACGCTATAAATTATAAGTTTGCTCCCAAGACGATATTTTAAAATATTTAACAGGTAAAATTAACATCATATTTAGACTCCACATATTTTTCTAATAAAATTTCATATATAATATGTTAAAATCGAAGTTACGATTTAAAAGATACGAATAATGTTTTGACTTAAATATATTCCAAAAAATATTTAAAAATACTTAACAGGTGAAAATAATCTCATATTCATATTCTACAAATTTTTCTAATCAAATTTCATATATAACATGTTCAAATCGGAGTTACGGTTTAAAAGATGTGGATGATTTAAGAAAACACTGTTTGACTTAAATAAGATCCGCGGATGAATTACCTAAAACATCAGGGTTTTTTTTGGAAAATGGAAAATAACGGTTCGTTTTAACTTAAAACAGGACTGCGGGTTGAATTCACTGGAATAGAGGGACTTTTCTGAAAAATGCCATGACGGACGAAGGAAACCCAATTTGCTTTATTATTAGGTAAAGATTTACAAAAATGAGTGTGCCCCCAAAAAATGAACCAAATCATTTTATAAATAATACCAGAACATTTGCAAAAGTATATATACTAATACAGAAAATAGTGAACATTTTCTAGTCCAAAATACTTATATAAAATACATATAATATTTTCATAAACTTTCCTTTGACATTTATAAAATTCTCCAAAATATTTTTGAACTTCGGAGAAAAATGCAAATAACATTTAAATCATTTCCAACTCTTTTGTATTGAAGGAGTCATATTACCTTCTCTCACCTTTTTTGTTGGATTTGTTTTAAATGTTGAAACCAAAATAAGAGAATATTAAATTATTTACCAGTATCTTTCTTTGAGAAAGTCATGTCATCCCCTCTCATATTTTAATTGGAAACATTCTGAATATTCTCAAACCCAAAATAAGAACCAAATGAATAATTGGGAAAGTCCTTTTATTCCCTCTAGTTTATTATTCATTTAAACTCCAAAAGTTTCAATCCTAGTCAAAATTAGTAACAACAAGCAACACACACAAGTTTTTAATCAATCCTATTTAAATAATTAACATTCCAAAATTATAAATTTTGGGATGTTATAGGAATCCTAATGGCTGATCTTTCACGATCTCGAGGGGAATTCCCGAAGAACACAAAAGAGCAAAACACTCAAATCAATGAGATCCAACCACACATGTGCTAAATCCACATACACAAAGGGGAAATATATGATCCAAAGTCAACAAGGAGGATACGCGGTAACTAGTTCGTCTCAATATGTGAGGAAAGATATCTTGAATCCTTGGAGGATCTTCCCACAAAGGGGGGGGGGTCTTGAATCCACCTGGGGGACCTTCTCCTAGGAGGTCTCGGTCTCCGTAGGAGTAGGGGATAAGTGGATGAGCACAGTTCTATCTCTAACAAGCTATTCCTTTGCTAACCCTAGATGGAGTGGGGAGAGGTCTATTTATAGTACTAGCACACGTTGGGATGAGCTGGAGGGATACATGGGCTGGAGGCCCGTTATACTATGCGCGGAAAGGGCCGGATGTCCAGGCTGGCTTCGATGGCGTTTGGCAGCTCTATGGACAGGAGGGGACAGATTTCCATGCTAGCGCCGGATGTCCGGGGTCGTCGGGACGGTTGTTTGGGGCCAGGCCAGATGTTCGGGCCCTGTAGCTTCTATGCTGCTGGGCTACTGCTATTGCTGTCCTTAGGGGCTGGATGTCCGGGGCTAGGGCCAGATGTCTGGGTCCTGTAGACTTTCGGCGATCCTTTTCGCCGGTCCTCTTCATCCATGTACTTAGGGACTTGTCCACCATCACGAGCATCTCCTAAGAGGACGTTCTTCATATCTAATCACACATAGCATTCCGGCTTTAGGTAGTAGCCATGTCTTACGTGGGTCATACAGAATACCACTAAGGAGATACGTGTGATAGCCTGGCTTAATAGGGATGATAGACTACTCATATCAATAAGGAATTCCTTCTTTTCCGGAAGCCCATTCGAACAGAACTCCAAAGTTAAGCTGTAGCGACCAGACCTCAAACGGTCAAGTCTCCGTGCATCAGTGTCATCCCTGGATCGGTAATGCTGACACGCACAGTACTCGAGGAATTATAACAGAGTTTCAATCACACACTTATTACATCGAGTCCTCATAAAGAGTATGATTACACAAAAATATCATGGCTGAAGGCCATCTAAACTAAATAACTGCGGAAGCTTCGTAGGTAAATGAGTCCATCAACTCCAACGGCATAGCTGAGTGCAAAACAATGAACTATCGCACCTTATTCGTCGTCTGAGTAGTCTGCAACATGAGACGCTGCAGCCATGTAGGTCAGCACATTAAATATGCTGGCAGAGTTACACTTTAAAGCAATGAAATGCAAGAACTATATCTACATGCAATATTTGGCTGGTGGAGGCTGTAAGTTTATGATTTTGCATAAAGCTAGTTTTTCCCTACAATAAAGGAATAAATTTATCTAACTACTCCCAAGTTGCCCATTATTTGAGAAGTAACCCCAACTCAAATCCCAATTAAAAGTATCGTCCTTATCCCAAATCAAATTAATTAAAGTAACGTGATGAGATCACATCAATAGATTCAAGTACTAAATACTCAAGATGTCCATAACCGGGGACACGGCTAACCATGATTAGTTTATACACTCTGCAGAGGTCTGCACACTTTTCCCCACAAGACTCGACCACATCGATGACCGGATAATCGAGACATAGTCTTTCTGAAGTATTAACTCTCTACTCCGAGCGGACCAGTACACCTACTTTCCCCTACATCTCCTAGCCCACCTCTTCAAGAGCTTACACAACATACTCAACTATGCTAGAGCCATAATGGCTTGTGGCTGCACATGGAAGTTTCTAGCATGAATAATCTTATGACCCCTTAGAGCCTCGGTGGCATTCCATAGGAAAAATCACACGGGTACTCCAGGATTTCCCAAAACAGGCAACACCGGGTTCCCCAGGTGCCTCAACCAATCCACCTAAATGTATATTAAAGTTGCCACCTTAATGTTATCCATGATTAAATAACTCTCAAACTTCCATGTGTGAATCACGATCCAATCCCCGTCTACGAGCATGGCTAAGAAATAATAAGCATAACATATATTCCCGGGGTGATCAAAAGATATTAGGTTCCTACCTCAAGCACTACAACCAAAACCACATGTTCCCTATCCTACTCATGCAAATATTTGAGGAGCAGAACTAATGCATAGTAAAAACTGGATATAAAGGGGTATGATCAAAGTGTAACTTGCCTTGCTAACGATCTGCAAACTCTAGAGATTCATAGTAACAAGCTCCGTACTCCGGGTAATCTAGCATAGACAAACAACAGCATACATAAGCAATCACTCAAAAGAAACACGACAAAAACCGAGGAAAGATCCAAATCAAGCACGAAACAAGCAAACGGCTTAAACTAACAAAATTCAAACATAACAGCAATATTAACATGTGGATTAGATCTTAATAGTAGGTACAAGTGACTAGCTACAATCTGCAAAAAGATTCAACTCAAACGGAGCAATGAAACTCAAAATACGAACTAAACAAGATCGTTTACTAATCTGGACTAAACTCAAATTTTACAGTACCAAAATCATGTTCAAGTTGGTTAACTGGAAAGAACAGAACGACACGAAGATTTAGGCGCTAGTTTCATCTAATTTGGATAAACGAGTAAAAAGTTATGCTAGTTTAAAGATCAGGGGCTAAATTGCGATAAAACTATTCGCGGATAGGTCCCTGGCCGAAAATAAACTAAAAAGAAAAATCCTATGGCGTGAACGTTCTCTAACAGAACTTAATCGACGAAAAGCGTTCATTAAAACGAATGAATGGACGTTCGTTAAATAAATAAACCGAAAACTAAACCGATCTAATAAACGATCCGGCCTAAACCAAAAAAATAAACCGGGTTTGACCGGGGTCGTACCGGCTCAACGGCAAGGGCAACGGCGGCGATGTCGGCGGTGTCGGCGGCGATAGCGCGCGGCGGCGCGGGCGTCGGGTGGGGTGCGGGGCGGCGGTGCGGCTGCGGGAGGTGTGCGGGGCGGCGGCGGCGGCGCTCAGCGGCGGAGGGCGGCTTCGGCGGCGGGGTTTGGTGAGGGGGAGAGGGGTTGGTGGCCTCGACTTATAAAGGGCCCCAGGGGGGTGCCTTGGGCGAGGAGGCAGTGGCCTCGGGAGGCGTGTCCGCCTCGGACACGGCCGTCAGCTGCGGGGCGGACTCTCACGCGGAGTCGGCGGCGGCGGCAGCGCTGCTGAGCCGGCCTGCTCGGCTGGGCCTTCTGCCCAGTCGGGCGGGAAGAACTTCTTTTTTTAAAAAAAATTTGCCTGAAAGAAAAATCCTAATGAAATATAAAAAAATCTAAAAAATCCTGAAACAATTTTCACCATCCAAACCTAATATTTAGGACAAGATGAACATTTTTCTAGACTAAGATGCAATTTTCAAAAATGCAATATTTTTTAATTCAAATAAAATACCAATAAAATCATTATTTGATTTTAAAATTCTTTCTCCAATATTTCTCTTAGGTTGAAGAAGTCATATTATCTTCTCTCATACATTTTTAATATTGGAAATAATTGGAGAGAAAACTAATAAAATCAAATTGATCCTTTCTTCGAATTTGAAATAAATTCAAATATGAATTTTGTGAAACCTCCAACTCTCTCCTTGGGTCCTTAAGTTGCTTAAGATTTCTAGGATCGCAGCAAAATGCAAGAATAAATATGATATGCATATAATGATCTATGTATAACATCCAAATTGAAAATTGGATGTTATAAACCTACCCCCCTTAAGATGAATCTCGCCCTCGAGATTCAGGTTGGTCAGCAAAAAGGTTTGGGTGGTCTCTACGGAGATCTTCTTCTCGCTCTCAGGTGTCTTCCTCCTCGATATGGTGGCTCTATTGAACTTTGCAAAACATGATAACCTTGATGCGAGTAACTCGACTAGAAAACTCGAGAATCTTGACTGGCTTCTCTTCATAAGTCAAATCACTGTCTAGCTGAATTGCTTCCAGTGGCACTGTATCTCTCGGAGGAATATCGACCATCTTTGTGTGGCACTTCTTGAACTAGGAAACGTGAAACACATCATGAACTCCTGACAATCCTTCTGGTAATTCCAGCTTGTAGGCAACTTCTCCCATGCGTTCCAAAACTCTGTATGGTCCCACAAAATGTGGTGCTAGCTTTCGTTTGACTCCAAAGCGCTTAACTCCTCGAAGTGGGGACACTTGAAGATATGCTCTATCTCCGACTTTGTAAACTATCTCCTTGCGTTTAGTATCCGCATAACTCTTCTGCTTGGACTGGGCTACCTTGAGTCTGTCGCGAATCAACTTGACCTTCTCTTCATAGTCTTTGATTAAATCTGGTCCGAACAACTGTCGATCTCCAACTTCATCCCAAGATAACGGTGTCCTGCACCTCCTTCCGTACAAAGCTTCGAAAGGGGCCATCTTCAAACTAGCTTGATAACTGTTGTTATAAGAAAACTATGCATATGGCAAATTGTCGTCCCAACTAGATCCATAATCTAGCGCACAAGCTCTCAACATGTCCTCCAGAATCTGATTGACTCTCTCGGTTTGTCCAACTGTCTGTCTATGAAAGGTTGTACTGAACTCTAGCCTGGTACCCAAAGTTTCATGCAACTGATTCCAAAACTTTGAAGTAAACTGGGTTCCTCTATCTGATATAATGGTCCTCGGAACTCCGTGCAGACATATGATCCTGGTCATGTATATCTTTGCCAACTTAGCCCTCATATAAGTGGTCTTCACCGGGATGAAATGAGCTACCTTCGTCAAACGATCGACTACAACCCAGATAGATTCATAGCCTGAACGAGTCCTGGGTAATCCAGTGATAAAATCCATGCCAAGCTTATCCCACTTCCATTCGGGTATCGGCAATGGCTGTAGCAATCCTGCTGGCTTCTGATGCTCTGCCTTGACTCTCTGACATACATCACATACTGCTACATACTCGGCAATATCCTTCTTCATTCATGTCCACTAGAAACTTTCCTTCAAATCCAGATACATCTTAGTGTTTCCTGGGTGAATCGAGTAAGGTGAACCATGGGCCTCCTGCAAAATCAACTTCCTGATCTCGGGGTCATTAGGCACATATATGCGATCGTCAAACCATAAAGTGTCATGCTCATCCTCACGAAATCCTTTAGCCTTTCCTTTTCTCATCCTTTCCTTTATCTCGGCAATATCCTTGTCAGTCTTCTCGGCTTCTCTGATCTTACCCAAAAGAGTGGACTGAATTTCCAATGCTGCAAAATAACCTCTCGGAACTATCTCCAAGCATAACTCTCGAAGATCATCTGCTAGCTCTTCAAGTAATCCTCCGGTTATGAGCGTGTTAACATAACTCTTGCGGCTCAACGCATCTACTATGACATTGGCCTTTCCGGGATGATAGTGCAGTTTCATATCATAATCCTTGATGAGCTCCAACCATCTCCTTTGCCTGAGGTTCAACTCCTTCTGCGTGAAGATGTATTTCAAACTCTTATGATCCGTGTATACATCACAATGGTTTCCGATGAGAAAATGCCTCCATGTCTTCAACGCATGCACTACGGCTGCTAACTCCAAGTCATGCGTAGCATAATTCAGCTCATGAGGTTTAAGTTGTTTGTAGCTACGTCATCAGGGGCATAGCGTGCTAACTTGCTAAACTCATCCACGTACTGGCCCACTGTACGTCCTCCTTGGCGCAAGTTGCGAAACTCGCGCTTCTTCATGCTCATAGCTCCTGCTGAAACATGGGCAGTGCGGAAAGCCTGCTGAAACTGATCCCATGTAACAGTGTCAATGGGATAAGTGGCTGTGAAATTCTCCCACCATGATGATGCGGGTCCATCAAGCTGATGTGCGGCAAAACGCACTCTCTCCGCATCTGTGCATCCTGCAATGGTCAGCTCTCTTCCAATCTCGCGGAGCCAATCATCTGCAACAATTGGCTCGGTGCTACTAGAGAACACCGCCGGATTCAGCCTTAGAAAGCGGGCTAGGTGATCAACAGGGGGTGGTGGTGGCGGGTTGTTGTTGTTGTTGTTGTTGTTGTTGTTGCCTTGGTTCTGGTTCTGAACTAGTATCTGCATCAAGGCATTCTGCTGCTGGATCAACTAAGTGAGCTCGCGTGGGAAGGCAAATCCATTGTCACGTCTCGGAGGCATCTGATGGGTTAGAAGGGGTGAGAAAACAGAATAGAAATGAGGTCTAAGAGAGATTCACTACCCATAATGCTCATGAGACAAACACAATCAATTTCACTTCATTCAATAGCACTCAAGATCACACAATCGGTCTAACCTAGTCCTGGCCCTGGGAAGCCCGGCCCGGCCGGCCCAGCCCGAAAAAGCCCGACCCGGCCCGGCCCGACGCTGCCCCCGGGCCGGGCTCGTGCCTAGTTTTTGAGCCCGAAGGCCGGGCTGGGCCGGGCCCGGGCCCGTCGTTTTTGCCATTTTCTGAAGGTCAGGCCGGGCCAGCCCGAAGCCCGACGGGCTTTTACGTGCTCGGGCTGGGCTCGGGCCTAGAAACATAGGCCCGATGGCCAGGCCTGGCCGGGCCCGGGCCTGAGTTTTTTGTGTCGGGCTTGGCTAGGCCCGGCCAGAGGTTTGGCCAGGTATAGTCTAACCTATGATTACAAACTCGATTGTTGCTAACTACTTGGAGGGAAATACTACTAGTTACATTGGTGGTCATCTAGAAATTTTCATCAGAGGAAGACTCCATGGTATCTTCTCCAGCTTCGTCAACGTAGTCGTCATCACTGTCATCATTTGCATCACTATCCGTGTCGGTGTCGTCCAGGATGATGTAGTCCTCTGAACGGATCTCCGTTGCTCACTTGCTATTCTCCACTGATATGCCCATCTTCCTTTTCAGGTCTTCATGCTTCTCCAGTAGTACGACAATCTCTTCCTCGTATCCATCGCGTGTAGACTTGAGTTCCTCTTCTAGCTCGTTGTTTTTCTTCACTAGTATCTTGATCTTCTTCATGTGGATAATTTTTTGATTCTCTTGTCGACGAATATGATCTCCCATCTCTTGAATGTAGGCTGCAATTGATCCATCCCTCCTGGTACGAATCATCTCCCATTTTTCATCTCGGCGGCCACATATCTGGTAAATGGTATTCTCCAACTCCTTGTGATATACCTCACATATGCATCCAAAGGTGATATGTGCTGCCATGCTCTTTCCTATACTCCAGCTTGGTGCATCCAGGTAGAAATCAATAGGCTCCCTTGTTGGCGCAAATGTCCTCCTAGGTACCCAGACTTTGATCTTCTAGCGCTCCTCTTCCGGTACAAATGTAGAGAAAGTCCTCGTGAAGGTTGGTAGTCCGATGTTCAAATACTCAGTGACTTCCTTCAAGTGTTTTCCGAAAGGGGTGTCGCCATCCGGCTAAGTGAACTTGTTCCTGGGATCCGCCATCTATAGAGTAGAAAGAGAGGAGAATTATAAATGAGTAGAGAAGAGAAATCCTGTGGCTCATTCTAGTGGTCGCGTCCTACAGTCAGCGTGTGCTCTGATACCATCTTGTAGCGACCAGACCTCAAACGGTCAAGTCTCTGTGCATCAGTGTCATCCCTAGATCGGTAATGCTGACGCGCACAATATTCGAGGAATTATAACAGAGTTTCAATCACACACTTATTACATTGAGTCCTCATAAAGAGTATGATTACACACAAATATCATGGTTGAAGGCCATCTAAACTAAATAACTTCGGAAGCTTCGAAGGTAAATGAGTCCATCAACTCCAACAGCATAGCTAAGTGCAAAACAACGACCTATCACACCGTATTCGTCGTCTGAGTAGTCTGCAACAAGAGACGTTGCAGCCATGTAGGTCAGCACATTGAATATGCTGGCAGAGTTACACTGTAAAGCAATGAAATGCAAGAACTATATCTACATGCAATATTTGGCTGGTGGAGGCTATAGGTTTATGATTTTGCATAAAGCTAGTTTTCCCCTACAACAAAGGAATAAATTTATTTAACTACTCCCAAGTTGCCCATTATTTGAGAAGGTAACCCCAACTCAAATCCCAATTAAAAGTATCATCATTATCCCAAATCAAATTAATTAAAGTAATGTGATGAGATCACATCAATAGATCAAGTACTAGATACTCAAGATGTCCATAACCGGGAACACGGCTAACCATGATTAGTTTATACACTCTGTAGAGGTTTGCGCACTTTTCCACACACGACTCGACCGCATCCATGATCGGATGATCGAGACATAGTCTTTCTGAAGCATTAACTCTCTTCTCTGGGCGGACCGATACACCTACTTTCCCCTACATCTGCTAGTCCACCTCTTCAAGAGCTTACATAACATACTCAACTATGCCAGAGCCCACAATGGCTTGTGGCTGCACACGGCAGTTTCTAGCATGAATAATCTTATGATCCCTTTGAGCCTGGGTGGCATTCCAAAGGAAAAATCACACGGGTACTCCAGGATTTCCCAAAACAGGCAACACTAGGTTCCCCAGGTGCCTCAACCAATACACCCAGATGTATATTAAAGTTGCCACCTTAATGTTATCCATGATTAAATAACTCTCAAACTTCCATGTGTGAATCACGATCCAATCCCCGTCTACGAGCATGGCTAAGAAATAATAAGCATAACATATATTCCTGGGGTGATCAAAAGGTATTAGGTTCCTACCTCAAGCACTACAACCAAAACCACATGTTCCCAATCCTACTCATGCAAATATTGGAGGAGCAGAACTAATGCATAGTAAAATTGGGTATAAAGGAGTATGATCAAAGTGTAACTTGCCTTGCTGACGATATGCAAACTCTAGAGATTCGTAGTAACAAGCCTTGCACTCTGAGTAATCTAGCGCAGACAAACAACAACATACATAAGCAATCACTCAAACGAAACACGAGAAAAACAGAGGAAAGATCCAAATCAAACACGAAACAAGCAAACGGCTTAAACTAACAAAAGTCAAACCTAACAGCAATATTAACATGTGGGTTAGATCTTAACAGTAGGTACAAGTGACTAGCTATGATTTACAAATAGATTCAACTCAAACGGAGCAACCAAACTCAAAATACTAACGAAACAAGATCGTTTATTAATCTGGACTAAACTCAAATTTTACAGTACCAAAATCATGTTCAAGTTGGTTAACTGGAAAGAAAAGAATGATTCGAAGATTTAGGCGCTGGTTTCATCTAATTTGGATAAACGAGTAAAAAGTTATGCTAGTTTAAAGATCAGGGGCTAAATCGCGATAAAACTATTTGCGGATAGGTCCCTGACCGAAAATAAACTAAAAAGAAAAATCCTACGGCGCGAAACCGACGAAAAGGGTTCATTAAGACAAATGAACGAACGGACATTCGTTAAATAAACAAACTGAAAACTAAATTGATTTAATAAACGAACCGACCTAAAGCGAAAAAATAAACCAGATTTGACCGGGTCATACCGGTTCAACGGCAACGGCGCGGCGATGTCGGCGGCGTCGAGGGCGTCGGGTGGGGCGCGACGCGGCTGCTGGAGGTGTGCGGGGCGGCGGCGCGGCGCGCGGGCGGCAGCAGCGCGAGCGGCAGCGGCGGCGGAGAGCTTCGGCAGAGGGCGGCTGCGGCGCCGGGTTTGGCAAGGGGGAGAGGAGGCGGTGGCCTCGGCTTATAAA
Source organism: Triticum timopheevii (assembly GCA_963921465.1). Lineage (NCBI taxonomy): Eukaryota > Viridiplantae > Streptophyta > Magnoliopsida > Poales > Poaceae > Triticum > Triticum timopheevii. The sequence continues at coordinate 200,625,244 of OY997270.1, forward strand.
TGGCTCCGGGGGGGTGCCTTGGGCAAGTAGGCAGTGGCCTCGGGAGGCGTGTCCGCCTTGGACACAGCCGGCGGCGGCGGGGCGAACTCCCGCGTGAAGTCGGCGGCGCGGCGGCAGCGCTGCTGGGCCGTCCTGCTCGGCTGGGCCTTCGGCCCAGTCGGACGGGAATAACTTTGTTTTTTAAATAATTTCGCCCGAAAGAAAAATCCTAATAAAATATAAAAAAAAATCTAAAAATTCCAGAAACTATATTCACCGTCCAAACCTAATATTCAGAACAAGATGACCATTTTTCTCGACTGAGATGCAATTTTCAAAAATGCAATATTTTTCTAATTCAAATGAAATAGCAAATAAAATACCAATAAAATCATAATTTGATTTTAAATTTCTTTGTCCAATATTTCTCTTAGGTTGAAGAAGTCATATTATCTTCTCTCATACATTTTTAATATTGGAAATAATTGGAGAGAAAACTAATAAAATCAAATTGACCCTTTCTTTAAATTTGAAATAAATTCAAATATGAATTTTGTGAAACCTCCAACTCTCTCCTTGGGTCCTTGAGTTGCTTAAGATTTCTAGGATCGCAGCAAAATGCAAGAATGAATATGATATGCAAATAATGATCTATGTATAACATCCAAATTGAAAATTGGGATGTTACATAAGCGTGCTCAGCTTGGAGTAATTTCGGGATGGGTGACCGACTGGGAAGTTGCTCCCGGTTGCGCACGAGTGAGGACAAAGTGTGCAGAAAAGACTAGTATTGATTTGTGGGGCCAGTCTAGATCCCGCTAGGAGTAACGACCACTGACAGATGTGTTCGAAGCGTTACAAGTTGGTACTAGAGCCAACCCTCGCGGTTACACGGATGTTTGCGGACAGGTGCGTGGTCATGTTGTTCATGACGTTTGTGACCCATCGTGGCACACGACATGGCACATGTACCGAACTAGATGCACAGACGTATGTACCAAGAGGGAACATTCCTGTGGCCGGACGAGGACGTCGGTTCCTCTGAGTGGGGGTGTATGTGATAGCCTGGCTTAATAGGCATGATATAGACTACTCATATCAATAAGGAATTCCTTCATTTCCGGAAGCCCATTCGGACAGTACTCCAAAGTTAAGTGTGCTCAGCTTGGAGTAATTTCAGGATGGGTGACCGACCAGGAAGTTGCTCCCGGGTGCGCAGGAGTGAGGACAAAGTGCGCAGAAAAGACTAGTATTGATCTGTGGGGCCAATCTAGATCCCGCCAGGAGTAACGACCACCGGCGGGTGTGTCTGGGGCATTCCAATATGTCACCTTGGTCTCGAGAGCTCTTGCACGTGCTCGTGTCATCGGTCCACTTGGCACTTGGGGAGACGTAGGTAGGTCCATGGGGATGATGGTAGGATGCTCTGCATCATCTCCCTCTGCTTGGGAAAGATCTGACCTCGGATCGGAAACCTCATTTCAAATGGTAGGGAGAGAGATCCTTGACATTGAAGACATCACTCATGTTGTACTTGTCGCATGGTATGCCGATCTTGTAGGCATTGTTGTTGTAGCGTGCGATCACCTTGAAGGGTCCGTCAGCTCGAGGTAGTAGCTTTGACTTGTGCTTGTTGGGGAAGCGGTTCTTGTGAAGGCGTATCTACATAAGATCTCTAATGTTGAATATCATGGGTTGCTTGTTGATTTCGAGCTTGGTCGCGAGGCGGTGTACTTGTCGCTCAATGGCTTGTCTTGTATCTTCATGCACCTTCTTGAGATAGCTTGCTCGTGCACTCGCGTCCATGTTGATGCGCTCTTGTAGAGGTAGCGGTAGAATGTCCAATGGGGACAATGGATTGAATCTGTAGATGACTTTTAAGGGGGACCTGTCAGTAGTTGAATGTCTTGCTCGATTGTAGGCATACTCGACGATGGGTAAACATTCCTCCCACTCCTTGATGTTCTTCTTGATCAACATGCAGACGAGAGTTGATAGCATCCGGTGACCTCTGTTTGGCCGTCGTTTGTGGAAGGTATGCCGAAGAGAAGAGTAGCTTGATTTCGAGATTTGAGCATAGGGTCTTCCAAAAGTATCTAAGGAACTTGAGTCGTGGTCCGACACAATAGTCTTGGGCACTCCATTTAGACGTAAGATTTCCCTACAAAAGATATGTGAAGCATCGTCTATCTTGTTTCATGGAATAAAGTGTGTCATCTTAGAGAAACGGTCCACAACAACAAATACCGAATCTTTTCCATTTTGAGTTCTAGGCAAACCAAGCACAAAGTCCATACTAATATCTTCCCATGGGTGATATTGAATAGAAAGTGGCATATAGAGACCATGGGATTGAGCTTTAGACTTAGCGTTGCGACATGTAAAGCATCGGTTGGTGTAGCGTGAGATGTCATGATAGCGGTGAATGTGTCCCGATGTTCCGCTGAGAGAGCTATCATTTTTTGTGGGAGTCGACTTTGGCGATCTAACTACGAACGTGTGAGACATCGCGCCTTAGCAATCGCTAAACCAACTTTCGAGGGTTATTAACCACGCTGGAGTTTGATCAACTTGACCATGAGGGTCTATTTCTTGCGAGCAAACAAAGAAAAAGCAAGAAACTAAGATTGCAATCTGGATATTGCGAATTTAAGAGGAAGCTTTATTGATGAAAGTGGGGTTCTGTGACGTCTTTATCTAGTTTAACAGAAATGAAATACGCAAGTTGCAGCTATGGCGAACTTTAATCTAAACAAAACCCAAATTCTAAATGATGCCCTAAGGGCTGTATATGGAGGAATAGGGGGGAATTTCGTGGCCCCTTGGAGGAGGGGTCTGAAACCAACCCTAGCTCTATTTCCCCACAATGAAGATGAAGATGGCATGCACCAGAATGAGAGATTCCATCATCATAGAAACTATGGTTGTGGACGGCAGGAAGAGGAGAGGTTTGGAAAGTTGAAATTTATCATGCCCAAGTTTGATGGTGGATCTGATCTAGAAAGTTATCTCACATGGGAATTGAAGGTTGACAAGATTTTCCGCATGTACAACTACTCTGAAGAGAAGAAGTTAGCAATGGCCTCACTTGGGTGTGAAGACTATGCTCTAATTTGGTGGGAGCAAGTTCAAATTCAACGAGAAGAAGAAGGAGAGCCCACTATTGCTACATGGACAGAAATGAAAAGAGAGATGAGGGAAAGATTTATCCCAAGGCATTATAGGCGTGATATATTTGATAAGCTCCAGAATTTGAGGTAAGGAAAGTTATCTATTGAGGAGTATCATAAGGAGATGGAGAAGGCAATGATAAGAGCCAACATACATGAAGATGAGGAGCAGCCCAAGGCATGGTTTCTCTATGGGCTGAATCCTAATGTCAAATGAGTTGTTGATTTGTAGCCATATCGTAATGCGGTAGAGCCTGTACATCTTGCTTCTAAGGCTAGATGACAATTGCAAGAAGACTCAAAGCAAAGCAGTACCACATCCTTCACAGCTCGAGCTACATCAAGTGGGAGTAAGTTTGTACCCCAATTCAATGTTGGTCGAGGTCTCATGACTAGTTCTAGAGGTGGAAATCAGTCCATGAACGTGCAACCATGAGCAGAAAGATGTATCAAATTCAAAGGAGAAGAGCAAATTTGCAGCCCCTAGTTCATCCTCCATTGGCTCCACAGGGAAAACTAGTGATATAGAATGCTTTACATGTAAGGGACGTGACCACATGAAGAAAGATTGTCCCAACAAGCGTGCTATGTTGATCATGGAGAATGGAGAATATGAGTCTTGCGGTGAACTAGAAGAAGAAACCGAAGATGGTGATGGTTTAGATGGTGATAGCATACCTATTGTGATTATGAGTAAGGTGCCTCTCTTGTTGTCACTAAAGTTTTGAGCGTGCAGATCAAAGAAGCTGAGAATGGACAACAACACAATCTGTTTCAAACAAGAGCCAAAGTGCAAGACAAGGTATGCAAAGTAATTGTTGATGTTAGGAGTTGTCACAATCTTGATAGTAGAGAAATGTGTGATAAGCTTGGGCTGAAGTTGCTGCAACACCCCCACCCATATCATATCCAATGGTTGAGTGAATGTGGAGAGATTAAGGTCACACACATGGTACATGTGCAATTCAAGATTGGAGATTATAATGACATCGTTGAGTGTGATGTGGTTCCCATGAAGGTGTGTCACTTTCTATTGGGCGGACAGTGGCAATATGATCATTCAGCTCAACATTGTGGCAGAACCAATCAATACACCAACAAGTGGAAAGGAAAAGACTTGGTGCTAAGACCGATGACACCTCAACAAATCATGGTTGAGCACATGCAGAAAGTTTTTGAAGTAAAAGTAGTGAGTAAGAAAGACAGAGAAAAAAAGAGTGAGAAAGAGATCTATAAATCGGTGAGTGAGCGCCACAAGCCAAATCTGAGAGAAAAGAACAAAAGAGAGGGAAAGAACTCAATAATGTTAGACACCAAATCAGAACTGAGGGATGTGAGGCTCAACATAAATCAAGTGGTCGTTGTACTTGTGTACAAAGATGCTTTGCTTTCAGCTAACCACTTCACTTGTCTCCCTAATGCTGTTGTGATGTATTGCTGGATTTTGAGGATGTTTTCCCAGAGGAAGTACCCGCTGGTCTACCTCTCTTGCGCGACATAGACATCAAATTGACCTCATTCCAGGAGCAACACTTCCGAATAGACCTCCCTACCGCACCAATCTTGAAGAAAAAAAGGAGATACAAAGGCAAGTACAAGAACTTTTAGATAAAGGTTATGTGCATGAAAGCTCAAGTCCTTGTGTTGCACCTGTGATTTTGGTGCCCAAGAAAGATGCAACATGGTGACTGGTTATGGATTTTAGGCCTATCAATATTATAACTATTAGGTATCGTCATCCTATTCCTAAGTTAGATGATATGCTTGATTAATTGAGTGGCTCTACCGTTTTCTCTAAAATTGATTTGAGGAGTGGATACCATCAGATTAGGATGAAAGCAAGAGATGAATGGAAAACTACTTTCAAAACAAAATTTGGGTTGTATGAGTGGTTAGTCATGCCTTTTGGGTTAACTAATGCACCAAGTACATTCATAAGATTGATGAACCATGTTTTTAGAGCTTACATTGGCAAATTTGTTGTTGTGTACTTTGATGACATCCTACTCTATAGCATATCCATTGAGAACATATTGAACATCTAAAACAAGTGTTGAATGTGCTAAGGACAGAAAAACTATATGCTAACGTTGAGAAGTGCTCCTTTTGCACAAACAAGGTTTTTTTTCTTCGGTATGTTGTTTCAGGACAGGGAATTGAAGTGGATGGATCTAAGGTGGAAGCAATCAAGAATTAGCCAACTCTAGTGAATGTAAGCCAGGTGAGAAGTTTTCATGGCCTTGCTGGTTTCTATCGGAGGTTTGTGAAAGATTTTAGTGCAATTACTGCACCTTTGAATGAATTAACAAAGGAAGGTATTGTTTTCAAATGGGGTGCACCACAAGAAGAAGCATTTCTTGAGATTAAGAAACAATTAACTAAAGCACATTTGCTGATTCTACTTGATTTCACTAAACCTTTTGAGATAGAATCTGATGCTAGTGGAATAGGTATTGGAGGTGTGTTAAAGCAATAACAAAAACCAATGACATATTTTAGTGAGAAGCTGAATGGTGCGCAACTTAATTATTCTGTTTATGATAAAGAGTTGTATGCTTTGGTTAGAGTGCTTGAAACTTGGCAACACTACTTATGGCCTAAAGAGTTTATTGTACATTCTGACCATGAGGCTTTGAAACATTTGAAAGGCCAAGCTAAACTGAATCGTAGGCATGCTAAATCGGTAGAATTTATTGAAACTTTCACATATGTTGTGAAGAACAAGAAATGAATGGAAAACATGGTTTCTAATGCTTTCTCCCGTAGGCATGTTGTTTTGACACAACTAGAAGTAAAGGTACCGGGACTTGAGAGCCTAAAAGAATTGTACTGCACTGATCATATATTTTCAGAACGGTATGCGAAATGTAAAGATGGGAAAGGTTGGGATAAATACCATGTACATGATGGGTTCCTTTTTAGGGCTAAAAAGTTGTGTGTTCCAGATTCGTCGATTAGGCCCTTATTGTTGCAGGAATCACATGCAGGAGGATTAATGGGACACTTTGGTTGTAAGAAGACTTATGAGTTGTTGGTTGATCACTTTTATTGGCCAAACATGAGGAAGGACGTTGAGAGATTTCTGCAGTGATGCATCACATGCCACAAAGCTAAGTCTAAACTAAACCCCCAAGGTTTATACACTCCCCTACCTGTTCCAAATGCCCTTTTGGAAGATATTAGCATGGATTTTGTTTTAGGACTACCTAGGACTAAGAGGGGGAGGGATTCAATTTTATTTGTGGTTGATAGGTTCTAAAAAATGGCACATTTCATTTCGTACCAAAAGAACGATGATGCTTCACATGTTGCATGAGGCTCCATGTGTTTGCTCCCTTGACCAGCTGGTTAGCATGAATTTGAGCCCCTCTTTTGGACTGGTTTCACATGTTGCGTTAATTGTTGCATGAGTCTCCATGTGTTTGCTCCCTTGACCAGCTGGTTAGCATGAATTTAAGCCCCTCTTTTGGACTGGTTTCACACCTAAACTAGGGGGGTTGTTCCCAGTATAAATACCCCTTTCCCCACTTCAGCCACAACTCTTTGGCAATTTGAATTCATCATAGGTTAGCTGAGTGCAACCAGAATCTTGTTTGAGAGTTCACTTCCTCAGCTCTTGTAATCTTGCCATGTGAGAGGGTGAACTCACTTTATGATTTTACAACAGTGGTCGTTGAGGAGGCGACCAGTTCGTGCTTCCAACTTCGTGTGTGGTTGCATGGATTGGAAACAAAGAGTGTGGTTGGGCGGATACTTGTTGTTGGTTCTTGCATTTGCAATAGTTGGCTTCGATCTCATCAGGTTGCACTAGTACCCGACAATGTTGTTGGATGGGATCTAGGGTTTCCTTCGTACCCTTCAGGTGGCGTTGATTCGGTCATTAAGCAGATCCTTTGTGAAGATCGAGCAAGCCCCCGTATCAACACTAGAGGTAGACGGTGAGAGGTGTTAGTTCTTGCCGCTTCATCTTTGCACACTAGGACATAGTGAAGACCACTCGATGGTCTCTCGCACACATTCGTCATATCTCTTTTGGTGGCTACAAGCACTAAGTTTTTCTTGTCGCTCATCGTGGAGGCATTCAATTTTGGCTTGTGGCGCTCACTCTCTTTTTGATTGCTCACTCTCTCACTATTCTCATCATGATGGGTGGATGTTTGCTTGTCGGTGATTACTTGACTTGGTGACATGGGTCATAGCACGAAATCCTTTCCCTTCATATTGAAGCTATAATGATTAGTTCGCCCGTTGCGGATTACACCGCTGTCAAATTTCCAAGGTCATCCAAGTACGAGGTGGCCAACGGACATGGAACCACATCACACTCCAATGTGTCTTCGTATGCTTCAATCTTGAAGGAGACTTGAACGGTGTGCTCCACTTGAATGGTGTCGGAGTCGCTAAGCCATTGGACCTTGTAGGGACGAGGATGCTTCATCTTGTCCGATTGTAGCTTGGTACATAGCTATTCACTTGCCAAATTGTGGCAACTTCCTCCGTCGATGATGACCTTCATGGAATGTCCATTGATGCCCACTTTAGTGTGGAAGATGTGGAAACGTTGGTCCTGTCTTGTTGGTTTTGAAGTGTCAAGACCTTGGAGAGAACAAGAGCGGGGCTTGGATCATTGTGACAAAAGACTTGGTCATCTTCCTCTTCATTCACTTGCTGGTGCATGGCCACGTGCTCAAGTGCTTCCATTTATTCCTCACTCATGGAGTCATAGGTGCCGTCATCGTTGGCAATCATGGTCTGCTGAATGGGGCACTCAAATGTCTTGTGGCCTCAGCCTTGACATGTGAAGCAGTTGATGGAACTCATATTGATGGTCTCATCCATTGGAGTAGGTGATGATGAAGCTCTCAGCTTGACGTTGCTTGTAGTAGGAGGACGACTTGAAGATGTCAAAGTTTTCTTATAATTTGACTTGTTGTTGTTGCTTGGTGTAGGTTTCGTTGAGGTAGAAGGCGTCATAGTCATTGAATATTGATTGTATGAACCATAGGTCTTGTAAGAATACTTGGCGTACTTATAGTCGTCTTGCACTTGTCGCTCCATCTTGGTAGCTTGGTGCACTAGATCGAGGAGGTTCGAGTATGGTTGGAAATCCGCAATCATCTTGATAGGGTGGTTGAGTCCATTCAAGAATCATGCCATAGTTTGCTCCTCATCTTCCATGACATTGGCTCGAATCATGGCAATATCCATTTCCTTGTAATACTCTTCAATGGACTTGGTGCCTTGCTTGAGTAGTTGCAACTTCTTGAAGAGATATCGACAATAATATGTGGGTAGGAAGCGCTGGCATGCCATCCTTCATTTGATTCCATGTTGTGATGGGTGGGTCACCTTTTTCTTCTCGCCGCTCTATGACTTGCTCCCACCAAATGAGGACATAGTCTTGGAACTCAAGAGATGTCATGGCAATCTTCTTTTCTTCTTCATAGTTGTGTAAGCTAAAGATCTTGTCAACCTCCAATGCCCATGAAAGGTAGTCTTCGGGATCATTGCTTCCGGAGAACTTAGGCATGGTGAAGTTGAGCCTACCGTAGTGTTGTTCTTCAATGCGCGCGGGTCAATTGTGATGGCGCTCTTGCCTTGGTTGAGGGTCTGCGACCGCTTTTTCCTCGTGCGCCGTTTGATTAGCTTGACGCTGAGGGCGTGTGATTCTTGCATGGTTCCTCATTTCTTGGCGCTCCTCGATGCGTGCGGCTTTTTCTTGTCGCTCTCGTGGGATTGTTCTTAGCTGCGTGCTCGGACGGCTTGGGTTGCTTCATGTAGAGAACGTTAGGCTTCAGGGGCTTGTTCCACACACTGTTGTTGCTCTTGTCGAAGGGCATCACCATCTTGGTTGTCTTGTTGTTGGCTTGGTGGAGCTTGCTCTTGGTTCATGGCGGCTTGTTCTTGTCGACGTTGTTGTTCACCCTCTCGAAGGAGGCCTTGCAAACCATTACCATGGAATGTATTTTTTGGTTCTTGATGATCCTCATGAGCTTGACGACGATGAGAACGAGGTTGTGAATGACTTGAATCCGAAGATGTATTCGAAGAGTGTCATCTAGAGTGTCACTGTCTTGATGATGATGACATTGTAAATGAGCGGTTCACCATCATGGCTCGTAGATCTTCCTTTAGAGTTTCCATTGAGGTTTCGAGGTAGTCTCTTATTTGTTCCTCGGATTGTCGCATGTCGGTGGCGAGTTGATCGATGCGATCACTCAATGCTTCGTTCTCTTGGTGCAAAGTTCTATGCGAGCCGAATAGTTTATTCTTGGTGACGTAGTTGTTGGGCTCGTCTTCTTGCTCAATTAAGAGTGGGTTGGTAGAAGTACTTGGCCTATCCATCATCTCAAGAAAATATGTGAGTGCAAGAAAGTAAAGAACTAGACCAAATCTACTTTATCCAATGTTGGAGATGGACGAAAGATCACCCAATGTAGTATTATGGAAGTAGCACAATTGGTACCGGGTCTTGTCGATTCTCACACCTACACAAGTAAAGCTTTTGGAGTAGCTTGGTGAGGATGGTGGCACAAAATTATGCAATTGTTAGCAAGATTCAATAATGTTGAAAGAGATTCAGAAATTCGCAAGTGAAACAAGTAGACCAATAGCAATATGTGGCACAGGGAAGCACACACACGGATAGATAAATGGGGTCGTGCAACCAAGGAACGAGCTCAGAATGTGGAATCCATGAAAAATGCTCTTATTGCACAACTCTAAAGAGAAGCTAGCACGATTGCTCAATAGGGGAGATACGAGACTTGTGCACAACCTAAAAGAGACAAAACGTATGGAGTTTTTATCCCAAGTATGTTATGTATGTATGGCTCCCGGTGATTATCTCATGATGATCCAAGATGATCAAATATGACAATTTGATATGCAATGTGGCGATTCTATCACTATTGTTTACAAGCTCTTTGTTTCCTCTTTGCTCAAAAGCTTTTCTTTCTTTTGATATTTTCCTTTGACCACTTATGCGAAATTTTCGAACCAAGGTAAATGATGTATATGCAGTTGATAACACAAGAGATGATACGATGATATATGCACGCAATGGAAGGTGCGGATCGATTATCACTAAAGTGGACAAGTAACATTGCCCGACAATACTCAAACGACCAGTCTCAAACTCTCAATAGGAAGTGATGCAAAAATGGGATCGGGGTTAACAATGCAATAGCAAGGGAGAGTGGACGAATATGTCGTTGAGGTTACTGCCCTTGCTTACGGTTGATGGTGTCATGAAGGTGAAATGGTCGTTGTCGATGACGAATCCATGGCGAAGATGAGCGAATGTGATGTCGGTGTCGAACCATCCCTAAGTAGCCTAAACACGTCAGGAAACGAAAACTGCAACTCAAATTCTCAAAACAAACATGTCAAAATCGGAGGTCATAGCGGAAAACGGTGGTGGTATGCGGAAGTATTGGTGGAAACCCGATCAAAATTGGCGAAAGTTGGGGGAAAATGGTGGTGGTGGGGACGTTTGTTGCTGCCAGGGGTCGGATGTCCGGGGGGCAGGATGTCCGAGGACATGGGTTGGATGTTTGGGTCCTCTGATCCGTGGACGAACTCGATGAACAAGATGAGTAAGAGAAAAATTAGGTAAAAATTCATGGAATTTCATGGATGGAAAATGGAAAAAAGTGGAGGGAAGCTAGATCCACTAGTAACACAGCAAATCCATGGATCAAATCCAACAAAACATCATCACACCAACAAATCACAAAAAAATTGGTAGGGATATTTTGTGGGGATTTTTGAAATTGGGACAAAACAAAGCAAAATTAGGCTAGAAAGTGGGGGTAGGGGCTCCAAATTCGTGATCAACCATGGCTCATGATACCAAGATGATGTAGGGTGGAACCCTAATGGCCGATCTTTGACGATTTGGAGGGGAATTCTCGAAGAACACAAGAGAGGAAAACACTCAAATCAACGAGACCAATCACACATGTGCTAAATCCACATAGACAAAGGGGAAATACACGATCCAAAGTCAACAAGGGGGATACACGGTAACTAGTTCATCCCAATCCGTGAGGAAAGAGGTCTTGAATCCTTGGAGGATCTCCCACAAAGGGGGGGGGGGTCTTGAATCCACTTGGGATCTTCTCCTAGGAGGTCTCGGTCTCTGTAGGAGTAGGGGATAAGTCGATGAGCAAAGCTGTATCTCTAATGAGATATTCCTTTTCTAACCCTAGATGGAGAGGGGAGAGGTCTATTTATAGTGCTAGTACATGTTGGGGCGAGCTGGAGGGATACATAGGTCGGAGGCTCATTACACTGTGCGCGGACACCAGATCCGAAATAAAATACACCAACCACGTGTGTAATCATGACCAACTCTTTTCGAGAGAGTTCGGGAAGAGAACACAGTGGGGTTATGTTTGACTCGTAAGTAGTTCAGGATCACGTATTGGTCATTACTAGTTTGGGACCGTTATGCGTAGTTACTCTTCTTATTCTTGTACTCATAAGTTAGCCAGCATATAATGCTTAGTGCTTGCTGCAACCTCACCTCTTATCCATTCCATACACATTAAGCTTTGCTAGTCTTCATACCCATGGTAATGGGATTGCTGAGTCCTCGTGGCTCATAGATTACTACAACAACAGTTGCATATACAAGTAATGCGATGATCTGACGTGAGAGCGATGCTTGCTTGTTTAGAGTTATTCTCCCGCTTCTTATTCTTTGATCGAGGGATAGGTTCCGGGTCAGGAGCCTGGGATTAGCAGGGTGGAGGTTCTTCTTCTTTTTCGTTTGATTTCATCTGTTGTCGGATCCTGCTCTCCTGTATGATGATTGCTATGTATTGATGTACTGTTGTATTCATGTTGTAGCTTGTGGTGAGTGTAGGCCTTTATCTTGTATTCTCATCTATTCAGTACATGGTAATGATATCCACCTTGCTATGCGCTTGAAATGGGTTGTGCCCCAATCATGAGTTCATCATGTGATTGGGATAGAATCACATCTTGCACGCTACACTTCGCGACTCCAGCACCATTCAAGTGGAGCACAACGTTCAAGTCTCCTTCAAGATTGGAGCATACGAAGACACATTGGAGTGTGATGCGGTTCCATGTCCGTTTGCCATCTCCTACTTGGATGACCTTGGCTATTCGATCGTGGCGTCCTCCACAACGGGCAAACCAATCACTATAGCTTCAAGATGGAGGGCAAGGAGTACATGCTACAACCTATGTCACCAAGCCAAGTGATTGCCGACAAGCAAGCAAGCACCCATCATGGAGAGAATAGTGAGAGAGTGAGCCACCAAAAATAGAGGGAGCGCCACAAGCCAAAAATGAGTGCCTCAAACGATGAGCGACAAGAAAAATTTAGTGTTATTCACCACCAAAAGAGAGATGAGAGAAGTGTGTGAGAACCCATCTAGTGTTATACAGTATGTTCTATTGTGCAAGGATGAAGTGGCAAGGACTAACACCTCTCACCATCTACCTTTAGTGTTGTCTAATCTATTGCAGGAATTCAACGACGTCTTCCCCGATAAGCTACCTCCAGGACTACTAATACGTCTCCGTCATATCTACTTTTCCTAACGCTTTTGCTCTTGTTTTGGACCCAAATTTTCAAGATCTGAATGAAACTAACCCGGACTGACGCTATTTTCAGCAGAACTACCATGATGTTGTTTTTTGTGTATAAATAAAAGTTCTCAAATTGGAACAAAACTTTTTGGAGATTTATTTCAGAATAAATAAAAAATACTGGGACCAAGAGCTGCCACAGGGGGTGCCCTGGGTGAGCACAATACACCAGGGCGTGCCACCCCCTCCAGGCGATGGAGGATCACCAGTTTATTGATACCTCTGATTCATTTCATAACATTCACTATAACTTAGTGTTCAACGTGGAGACCCATGATTATCCCGCTACCTGCATCTTGTTTGTTTGATTCTATTGCCAGGGGCGGATACAGGGTCATGCGAGAGGACATTATTGCCTACTGGAATAACCAGGCGGCAGCAGAGGAGGAGCCTCAGGAGTGGGACGCTGAGGTGCCGCTGTCGCAGCAGTTCTACTTGGAACCGGATGGCTACTACGGATGGTGATTAACAAGCTAGGCCAAAAGCCTAAGATTGGGGGAGTACATATTTCCACCGACATTACATTCATTTTCACACATTTCATTCGAGTTATCGGTGTCCACACTTTTTCATTGTATTATCCATGCGAGATTTATTTTCTTGTTTTCTTCTTGTGTGTTTAAAAAACTTAGAGAAAATTGAAAAAACTACATTTCTTGCTTCTTTTCGGTCTTTCTGTCTAGCTTAATTAGTTGTAGTATTAAAAAGAACACCCAAAAAGATTACTCGATTCTTGTTGGGAGCTTTCTCGTATAAATAGTTTTTCTTGTTTTTTCCCTTCTTTAATTTGCTTTCTTCAAGAAAAAAAATAAAAACTCCAGATATTTCAGTGTGTTTCTCTGAAATTCTTTTCTCTTTATTAAGTCGTACCAAGGACAAGACCACGATGAAATTGTTTAGTGGCTCTCATATGCATTATTATTGACCCAACAAAGAGCTCATATAACCTTGTCTTCTCCTTTTGAATAAAATATTTGCAAATTCCAGCTTAGTCCACAACACTCTTGCACTATTATTATTTTCATATCATACGGTCGTGCAAGTGAAAGTCAATAATGGCGATATTTGATGAAGTGGCCGTGGCAGAGAGAAGCGGGTATGAACTCAACTTGTTCTGTTTTTGTAAATATGTTTAACCTAGTATCCATGATTCAACAATTATGATCAAACATATTTGCAATGACAATTAGAGATGGTAGTTTCTCATGCCAGGCTTAAGTAGCTAGGAGTGGATAATGATTTATCTTAGATGTCAACATGCATTAAAGTGATTGTGATGTAGTATGATGATATGGTATCCTCCTCTAAATGTTTCAAGTGGCTTGACTTGGCACATGTTCAGGCATGTAGTTGAATCAAAACCAACATAGCATCTATGATATTTATGTTCATGGTGTTCATATCCTACTCATGCTAGTATTCAATGTTGATTTTGCATAGTGCATGTTCATGACCGTTTTCGCTCTCTAGCTGGCCGCTTCTCAACCTATTTGCTAGCCTTTGCATGTACTAAGCGGGAATACTGCTTGTGCATCAAAATCCTAAAACCCAAGTTATTCCATATGAGTCCACCATATCTACCTATATGCGGTATTACCCTGCCGTTCCAAGTAAATTTGCATGTGCCACCTCTAAAATTTCAAATGAATATTTGTTTTGTGTGCCTGGACCGCTCATGGAGCGACAGAGGGCGGTCAGTATCTTCCATGCAAAGTGGGTTATTCTCATGATGAGTTTTTATTCACTCATCCTTGCACGAGAGGGGCGGTAATAGGGATGCTGATAACCCACAAGTATAGGGGATCGCAAAAGTTTTCGAGGGTAGAGTATTCAATCCAACTTTATTGATTCGACACAAGGGGAGCCAAAGAATATTTGCAAGTATCAGCAGCTGAGTTGTCAATTCAACCACACCTAGAGATTAATTATCTGTAGCAAAGTGATCGGTAGCAAAGTAGTATGATAGTTTTGATAGTAGTAGCAACAACAATAGTAACAGTAATAATGATTGCAATGATTTTGTAGCAAGCGTAACAGTAACAATAGTAGTAGCAACTTAGCAAGAACAATATGAGAGAAATTCGTAGGCATTGGATCGGTGAATTCGTTGGATGATATTCGTCATATAACAGTCTTAACCTAGGGCGATACGGCACTAGCTCCAGTTCATAAATATAATGTAGGCATGTATTCCGCAAATAGTCGTACGTGCTTATGGAAGAACCTGCATGCCATCTTTTGTCCTACCCTCCATGGCAGCGGGGTCCTATTGGAAACTAAGGGATATTAAGGCGTCCTTTTAATAGAGAACTGGAACAAAGCATTAACACATGGTGAATACATGAACTCCTTAAACTACGGTCATCACCGAGAAGTGTCCCGACTTCTGCCACTCCACGTTTGCCGGATCATAACACGTAGTAGGTGACTATAACTTGCAAGATTGGATCTAGAACATAGATATAATGGTGATAACGTAAACAGTTCAGATCTGAAAGCATGGCACCCGGGCCCAAAGTGACAAGCATTAAGCATGGCAAGTATCAACATTAATCTCAGAACATAATGGATACTAGGGATCAAGCCCTAACAAAAATAACACGATTACATGATGAATCTCATCCAATTCCTCACCGACCAGCGAGCCTACTAAGGAATTACTCACTCCCGGTTGGGAGCATCATGGAATTGGTGATGGAGAAGGGTTGGTGATGACGAAGATCGAAGATCCTCCAGAGCCCCAAACAGACTCCACATCTGGCCTCCCAATGAAGAACATGAGGTGGCGGCGACTCCGTCTCGTGAAACGTGATAATTCTTTCTGCCTGAGATTTTCTCCAAATATGTGATTTTATAGTATCAGGGTTGGAGTCCGTGGGGCCACCAGGTGGGGACAACCCACCTGGGCGCGCCTGGAGGGGGGGGGGGCGCACCTTGGTGGGCTGTGCCCACCCAGGTGTCCCCCTCCGGTGGTTCTTGGCTCTAGATCTTATCTTTTTTGTATAAAAATTGCTCGCAAAGTTCCGTTCCAATCCGAGAACTTTTATTTCTGCACAAAAACAACACCATGGTAGTTCTACTGAAAACAGCGTCAGTCCGTGTTAGTTTCATTCAAATCATGCAAATTAGAGTCCAAAACAAGAGGAAAAGCGTTAGGAAAAGTAGATACGATGGAGATGTATCAACTCCCCCAAGCTTAAACCTTTGCTTGTCCTCAAGCAATTCAGTTGATAAATTGAAAGTGAAAAAGAAGAACTTTTACGAACTCTTTTCCTCTTGGTTACATAAATAAGCTTAAGTAGCACCCAAGTTTTCAGCAAATATTATAACTAACCATGTCGACGATAACTCTTAAAAATTATATTAACTCATATCAATGGCATAATCAACTAGCGAGCAATGATAAGATATCTCAAACTACAACACTTTGTCAAAACAACCATGATATAATATGACAATAGTGGTATCTCACTAGCCCTTTCTGAGACCGTAGAACATAAATGAAGAGCACCTCCAAAGTTCAAGCAGCGACTAAACATTGTAATTCATGGTAGAAAAGATCCAGTCATGATGCACCCAACATTAGCTACACACAATGCATGAGGATGACAATAGTGCTCTCAGGTTCTGGCGCTTATTTGAGAAGGTGATGACACAATACAAAAGTAAATAGATAGTCCCTTCGTAGAGGGAAGCAGTGATTTGCAAAGGTGCCGGAGCTCAAGTTTTTAAAACAGAGGTAAATGAAATTTTGAGAAATGCACCCTTCTTGTTTACTTTGCGACCATTAGTTATTGGCATCTTCCATGCTAAACACATTAGTGGTGGTTCCCAAGCGATAAAAGTAAAGGTTTACTCCCCCTCCACCAACAATCACACTCCACGGCTTGTCCGAAACAACGGGTGCCATCCATACCAACAACAGTCCTGGGGGAGTTTTGTTTAATTATTTGCAATTTGAATTCGGGACTGGGAATCCCTATTACCGCCCTCTCGTGCAAGGAAGAGTGAATGAACACTCATCATGAGAATAACCAGCTTAGCATGGAAGATACTGACTACCTCCTGTCGCTCTATGAACAATCCAGACACACAAAAAATGATATTTATTTAAAAATTTTAGAGGTGGCGCATGCAAATTTACTTAGGACGGTAGGGTAATACCGCATATAGGTAGGTATGGTGGACTCATCTGGAATAACTTGGGTTTCAGGGTTTTGATGCACAAGTAGAAATCCCGCTTAGTACAGGCGAAGGCTAGCAATTAGGTTGAGAAGCGGCCAGCTAGAGAGCGAAAACGGTCATGAACATGCATTATGTGTAAGTAACATTGGATACTACTATGAGTAGGATATGAACACCATGAACATAAATATCATAGAGGCTATGTTGGTTTTGATTCAACTACATGCATGAACATGTGCCAAGTCAAGCTACTCGAACATTCAGAGGAGGATACCATATCAGCATACTACATCACAATCATTTTAACTCGATGTTGACATCCAAGATAAATCCTTATCCACTCCTAGCTACTTAAGCATGGCATGAGAAACTATAATCTCTAATTGCCATTGCAAACTTGTTTGATCATAATAAGCTGAATCATGGATACTAGGTTAAATATATTTACAAAAACAGAACAAGTTGAGTTCATACCCATTTTTCTCTGCCACAACCAGTTCATCAAATATCTTCATTATTGCCCTTCACTTGCACGACCGAATGGTATGAAAATAATAATAGTGCAAGAGTGTCGTGGACTAAGCTGGAATATGCAAACATTTTATTCAAAAATAAGAAAACAAGGTAATATGGGCTCTCTGTTAGATCAACAATGATGCATATGAGAGCCACTCAAATTTTCCTCGTGGTCTTCTCCTCGATACGACTCAATAAAAAGAAAAGAAATTCGGAGAAACACATTGAAATATTTTTGGAGTTTTTGGTTTTTATCTGGAAGGAAACAAATTAAAGAAAGAAAAACAAAAACGAGAAAAACTATTTACACGGGAGAGCTCCCAACAAGCAAAAGAAGAACAAGGAAATTTTTTTGGGTTTTCTTTTTAAATACTACAACTAATTACACTAGAAAGAAAAATAAAAAAGAAGCAGGAAATATTTTTTGTATTTTCTCAAAGTTTTTCAAACACACAAGAAGAAGGCGAGAAAATAAATCTAGCATGGATAATACAATGAAAAAGTGTGGACACCGACAATTGGAATGAAATGTATGAACATGAAAGTAATGTCGGTGGAAATATGTACTCCCCCAAGCTTAGGCTTTACTAAATCCCCGTCGGAAGGGATCAAGCATATGTCACAAAATTCAGTAAGTGGTATCTAACGGGTTTTAGCATATAAATTAAACTGCACCTCAGGAGGATTATTCCTACTTATGAAATTAAAGCTTGCACAAAGGAAGGTCCAGGTCCAGAGTAGGTGCGGCGGGCGATCCGTTTGCAGTGCAGGAGATATCAAGCTTTCCCATTGTGGTGAAATGCTTGCCTCCTCTGCCTCAACCGGCCGTCTAGTGGGGAGAGCTGGATCTTGCCGTGAGCCATTGCAACTTGTTGGCCTGGCGACCAGGTTCTTGGTGCCTCCGACACCCGTCCGAGATGTAGGGCTCGGGATCGTTGGTAATCCCAGCACTGCTCCTTCTAGCGGAACCGCGATCGATGCTGAAGAAAGGGGCGCCTTCCTGCCCACCAAGGTGGGGAGCGGTGCATCTCGAGCCCCCTGGCCGTCTTGGCTGCCGTCCGCTTCTCCGAGAAAGGCGACGGGCTGGGGGTCCGACATCTCCCTGGAGTGGTGGTGATGGAGATAAAACGAGGTCATAGTACGATGGCACTGATGCCTTCGTCTCCTATTGGCGACCAGCCGCCTCGTCTTTCTGCTCTCCCCCTCCTTCCCAGCACCATCAACACTAGTCTCTTCGGGTGATAGCCCGGGAGGGATGTTCCCTTGGTGCCTTCGCCCTCTCTAGCAGTCTTCTAGCTAAGCTTTGATGGTTTATCCCACCAGTGCTTGAGCTGGGGCTTCCTGCTGGTCCTGGAGGTGGTGACTAGGGCACCACCGAGCTGCTCCCCATGCCCCTCCTTTGCAGCCTCGCCACTCCCGATCTTGTCAGGCTGTGCCCGGCAGGCCATGACGGGACCGGGGTGGGCTCCTACCTGGGAGTTCCTTTAGTCCTCTTCTCTTCCCACCGCAATACCTAGCGGAGGAAGAGTAAAAAGAGGACATTACGGGGCACTTATCGTTTTCCAATCTTAAATATTTAGGCACTTGCCAAATTTTAGTTCGAACTATGTAATCTCTTTAATCCATGTTTGTGTCCTATAAGGTCTGTACTTGTTTGATCAACATATTAATGAAAAAGATAAACCTTGTCGGGGACTCGTGCATGTAGTATGTCCATGCAGAGGTGGGATGCCTCTATACTTTTAAGTAAACAAGTTTCCCCCGGCCGGCTATCCTGCTGGTACCCCCAGTTTTGTTGCGGCGGAGTTAGGCCTACCGGGCACAAATCATGAAGAGGGATCATCCCCCCGCCAATCCTTTTTCGTCAAAGGCCACTGTGACCATCCTGACTGAAGCAACGTTCGAGTCAAGGCATGGGAGCACCTAACTCTCGAAAGGCAGCGAGGTTTTCCTATGCACAAGTCCTTACTTACTGAACACGTATGGATAAGAGAAAGAAAGAACTTATCTTTTTGGCTTGCTGGAGGTCGCAGTGTATGCTCGTCTTCTCATCTCCTCTTGGGAACCAAGTCCATGGCAGAAGCCTGCAGTTTATGCAGATGAAAATGATGCCAGATGCAATCTTATCTACATGAACATGTGATGCTCATGATATGCTTATGCATGCATGCAACATGTCGGGGCCCCCCAGCGCTTCATTTATTTCTCTGTTGCTCGGGGTCTGCGCCTGGCTTCCTACAAGGGGTTACATGCAACTGAGGCAAGGCCTGTACAAAAGGCAGGGCAGGGCCCGACAGCCGTGCCTTATGGGTAGAACTTGCGGAGATGCTCAATATTCGATGCATTTTGCAAATGAATGCCATCTTCGGTCTCTAGACGGACTGCGCCAGGTCTGGTGAATCATACTACTCGGTAAGGGCCTTCCCACTTTGGCGTCAACTTGTTTGTACCCTTGGTGGACTGAACGCGCCTAAGGACAAGGTCGCCTTCCTCAAAACACCGGGAATGGACCATGCAGCTGTGATAGCGATGCTGGGCTTGCTGGTAGCATGCAGCATGTGTAGCAGCCCAGAGACGGTTCTCCTCGAGAAGCACAACATTGTCACACCGGTGTTGTTCCTGCTAGTAGCCTCAGGGTTTCAGAGTATACTTTGCAAAGGGAAGCGGGTGACAACGGTGATCTCGTGGGCTTGGAAGTAGTGGCACAGTTTCCTTGAGGCCATGACTAGTTCAAAAATCAAACGCTAGAATACCTGGATCTAGCCCCCTGCAATAGGGAGCTGACGAAGTATACTGGGCGCTGCACCACTTTCTTCCTTGCCGCGTCCTTGCGGTTGCCTCCGCTGCCGTGCTCTTCTCTATCTTGATCCACGTCTGGCCTTGTCGGGCTGTGCTCACTCTCTCCCCCAGAAGGGACACTGGCTGAGGCTATTGACTATTCTACTTCTCGCTGCGCCACTAGTGCTGCACTAACCACTTGATTAGTTGCTGCCAGGTATAGCAGCAATGGCTCTTGTTGTTTGGGAGCAACCAAAGTGGGCACAATAGACATGTAGGTCTTCAAATCTTGTAGTGTTGCGTCTGCTTCCGGAGTCCACTTCATGGGTCCTACATTCTTCAAAATTTTGAAGACTGTCAAGGCGCGCTTGGCAGACTTGGAGATGAACCTGCTAAGTACGACAACACACCCTGTGATGTGGAGCATCCCACGGTCATCCCCATGGACCATCCTACATCTCCCACGACACCACTTGGACCAATGATAAGAGCTCGTGCGAGAGCTATCGAAAACAAGGTTAACTCTCTCCTTGTTGAACTCCCCTTTGACCCACTTGAGACACGACCGCTTCCTCAAATAGAGATGTTTTGTGTGCTTAGGTACCAAGGAAGCAACCAAGGAGAAGCTACGGTGCAAGTTGGACATCAACAGCATGAAAAGAATCTGCCCAGCCTAGAAATCCCGGTACAACCGCCCAACAACCGCCCAGGCGGTACAACCGCTCGACTACCGCCCAACTACTGGCCCAGGTTCTGTGATCGAGCGGTGCAAGGCTAGTACTGCACTAGGTTATCCCCATAACAGCTAGAAGACTGGTACAACTGCTCCAACCACTGGTACTACCGCTACTCCCGTCCGCGAACACCTCCAGGAATCAGCACCTGAGCTTCCAGCGGTACAACCGCCCTGCCCGCACGCAGTGAGAGGGGTTTCACCCCATATATCCCACTTACCCCTTGGACTGTATATACTTGTCCCCTAGCTCCGTATTAGTGTTAGCAAAGGATTAGCTCATTTGATATAGAGCTTTGATCATCCATCCGGATCTACTCCATCGAGAGAGACCGCTCCCTCTTCGGAGAAGATCCATCTTGGATTCAAGACCCCTCACGGGAAGACCCTCAAGACCTCCTCACGGAGAAGAACTTGCTATTTGTATCATCCCTTGTTGATCATGGATCGTGTATCTCTTTGTGTTTTGATGTGTAATCGAATCTTGTTGGTTTGAGTGATTTTCTCCTTGTGTTTTCCCTTATGTTCTTTGTGTTCTTGGTAGGATACCCACCAATCGTGAAAGATCGGACATATAGGGTTCCACCCTACATCATCTTGGTATCAGAGCAAGGTTGATCACGAATTTGGAGCCCCTACCCCCTTGTTTTCTAGCCTAGTTTTGTTGTGTTCTTCCCTAAATTTCAAAAGTCCCCACCAAAAATGGCCCCATTTTTTTGTGATTTGTTGGTTTGATGAAGTTTTGTTGATTTACATCCGTGGATTTGCTTGGTTTTCAATCGATTAAGCATCTCTCCAAGTTTCCCCATCTTTCATCCACAAAATCTCACCAAATTTGCCCCCAAAATCATCCATTTCCGCCCCAAATCCATCCCGGTCCAGATCTGAAATTTTCCCGACAAAAGCGGTACAACCGCCCCACCAAGGCGGTACAACCGCTCCACCATCCCCTGATACTTCTGCCAGCCCAAAACTGGAACCTCAGGACGCTCCAGGAGTGGTACAACCGCCCACCAAGCGCTACAACCGCCCCTCCTAGTTTCAGTTTCGGCTGATTGACAGTTTTGGCCATAACTAATTCATCCAGACTCGGATTTTAACATTCTTTAGCTCGTTAGATAGCTATTGACATTACCCATCCATATAGACAGACTACAACACCATTAGACATCATCAAATTTTCCAAACTTTGGCATCTTCGCCTAGGGCTTTCACCACATCATCCGCTATACCACCACCAACTTCCGCAACTTAACCCATTTTGTTTCCCATAGCATTTGTGGTTGTTTGAGTTGTGATTTGAGTCTCCTAAGGTGTTTCGGCTACTTAGGGACGGTTGCTTCTTCATCAACCACCACCACCGCATTCCACTACCACCATTTGACTTTGGTTTTGAGAATTTGAGTTGCGGTTCATTGTTTCCTAGGGTGTTTCGGCTAACTAGGAACGGTTCAACATCGACATCACCGCCGCTCATATTTGCCACAGACGGTAACTTCGACGACATCTTTGTCTACTCCTTGCCATTGCATTGATAACCACATAGCCCATTTTGCGTACCTTGCCTATCGAGACTAGCCATTGAGTATTGTCGGCAATGTTACTTGTGCACATTGGTGATCATTGCATATATCATCACCTTGGTGTCCATATCTTGGTTTCATCTCTCGTGTCACAAGGTTGTCATAGCATATACAAAATAGCTAGCTTGGTTCGTGAAGTTTTGCATAAGTGGCCATAAAAAGAGCTCAAAAGAGAAAGAGCCAAACAAGCTTTTAGGAAAATGGAAAAGATAAGCTAAGAGCTTATAAGCAAGAACCATAGCATCATACTACATTAAGATTGTCATACTCGATCATCTTGGATCATATCACAGGAACACCATACATATAACATACTTGGGATAGAAGTCATTGCACGTTTTCTTAGTAGGTTATGCACAAGTCTCGTATCCGCCTATTGTGCAATCGGCTAGCGTCTCTCTAGAGTTGTGCAACAAGAGCATTTTCCGTGGATTCCACATTTTCTGCTCATTTTGGTTTGCACAACCCCACTTATCTATTTGCATGTGTGTTCCCATGTACCACTACTTGCTTGGTCTACTTGTTGCATTTGCGAATTTGCGAATCTTTTTCAACATCATTGAGTCTCACTAACAATTGCATCAAATTTTGTGCCACCATCCTAACTGAGCTCCACCATAAGCTTTTACTTGTGTAGGTGTGAGAATCGACAAGAATCAGTACCAATTGTGCTATTTCCTTGTTACACATTTGAGTGATCATTGACCCATCTTCAACATCGGTCAAGGTACATTTGATATAAGTTCTTCTCTTTCTCCCACTCACATATGTGCTTGAAATGATGGATAGGTGATGACCCACAAGTATAGGGGATCTATCGTAGTTATTTTGATAAGTAAGAGTGTCGAACCCAATGAGGAGCAGAAAGAAATGACAAGCGGTTTTCACTAAGGTATTCTGTGCAAGCACATAAACTATCGGTAATAGATAGTATTAAGGTAAACCTAACCATATCATGAAACATATGGATCCAAATCAGCCCCTTACGAAGCAACACATAAACTAGGGCTTAAGCTTCTGTCACTCTAGAAACCAATCATCTACTTATTACTTCCCAATGCCTTCCCCTAGGCCCAAATAATGGTGAAGTGTCATGTAGTCGACGTTCACATAACACCACTAGAGGAGAGACAACATACATCTCATCAAAATGTCGAATGAATACCAAATTCACATGACTACTTATAACAAGACTTCTCCCATGTCCTCAGGAATAAACGTAACTACTCACAAATCATATTCATGTTCATAATCAGAGGGGTATTAATATGCATAAAGGATCTGAACATATGATCTTCCACCGAATAAACCAACTAGCATCAACTACAAGGAGTAATCAACACTACTAGCAACCCACTTGTACCAATATGAGGTTTTGAGACAAAGATCAGATACAAGAGATGAACTAGGGTTTGAGAAGAGATGGTGCTGGCAAAGATGTTGATGGGGATTGACCCCCTCCCGATGAGAGGATCGATGGTGATGACAATGGTGACGATTTCCACCTCCGGGAGGGATGTTTCCCCGGCAGAATAGCTCCGCCGGAGCCCTAGATTGGTCCCGCCAAGGTTCTTCCTCGAGACAGCGGCGCTTCGTCTCGAAAGCTTTCTTACAATTTTTTCCAGGACAAAAGACACCTTATACCAGAAGATGGGTATCGGGGGGCTTCCAGGTGGTCCACAAGGCAGGGGGCGCGCCCCCCACCCTCATGGACAGTGGGTGGCCCCCCTCTGGTCCTTTCTTCGCCCAATATTTTTAATAAATTCCAAAACTGACTTTCGTGGAGTTTCAGGACTTTCGAAGTTGTGCAGAATAGGTCTCTAATATTTTGCTCCTTTTCCAGCCCAGAATCCATCTGCCGGCATTCTCCCTCTTCATGTAAACCTTGTAAAATAAGAGAGAAAAGGCATAAGTATTGTGACATAATGTGAAGTAACAACCATATTGCAATAAATATCGATATAAAAACATGATGCAAAAATGGACGTATCAACTCCCCCAAGCTTACACCTCGCTTGTCATCAAGCGAAAGCCGAAATTGAAAAATATGTCCACATGTTTAGAGATAGAGGTTGATGTGGAGCATCCATCGACTACCCACGCTGACACTCCATCACCACTTCTAGCACCGAGAGGACCAATGAAAAGAGCACGTGCACGCGCCATCAAGAACGAGGTTGACTCTCTCCTCTTCGAGTTTCGTTTGGTTTCACATGAGAATGAGATTCTACCTCAAAGAGATACGCTATGCATTCTTAGGTACATCGAAGATGATCGTGGGAAGGAGAAGACGGAGACTCATGCAACCACGGAGCAAGGGAACGGAGAGGTGAATGAGAAGAGTGAAGAAGGGAGCAAGAGGGCAAAACACCCTGCACACTCCGGGTGCCCAGCCTCCCCTGGGCGCTGCTCTGCCTGCCCCGGGTGCCCGGTCCCTTTGGCTCTGGGTGCCCGGGCCCCTTTCCCCGCTGCCAGCTACCCCCGGGTGCCCGGGACTTGGGCCCCCGGGTGCCCGGCCTCCGCCCCTCCAGCCACTGGGTGCAGCCCCGGGTGCCCGGCCACACACCAGCCGGCCTCCACCAGCACCCCCGGGTGCCCGGGCCTTGGGCCCCCGGGTGCCCGGCCCCTCCCAGCCGACCCCCTGAGCAGGCCGAGTGCCCGACCCCTGTTGCCCCGGGTGCCCGGACCCTTCCAGATTAGCCGCGTGTATTCGGCCTTTTGGCCTTTGTACCCCCCCTCTCCTCTCTTGTTTCGTCCCTAAACTATATAAGGGCATCTCCTAGCTCATTTGGAAGGTCAGCAAAGTATTAGATAAAACATTGAGAGCTTTGCTCCTTGTATCCCCTCCTCTTGGAGATCAAGACCCCTCTTGGGAAGAATCCTTGTGGATTGCAAGACCTGCCAAGGGAGTAGATCATCATCAAGACCTCACCTCCTCTAGGAGTGGGAAGAACATTACCTAGTGCTTGTTTCCTTGGATTGATCTTGTAATCTTGTGGATCTCATGTATGCTACTCTAGTGGATGTGATATTTGGGTTTCTTTGAGTGATTTGTGCCTTGAGTTCTTGAGTGTTCTTCCTCTTTTCCCCGTCCAAGTGTGAAAATATCTGATGCGGAGCATCCTACGGACATCACCATGTCAAGAGTTCGTTTGGAAAGTGACACGTGCGACCTCTATTTCTCATACATAAAGGCGAATCTTCTCCTTCACACGTGTTCACTTGACCCCTTCGAGGATGGTATACTACTTGACACTCCACTCGTGTGCATGCATAGGTATTGTCGGAGCTTCACGAATGACGAGGAGGAGTGCAAGCGCCAAGGAACGCCTACACCATCCGCGAGGGAAGCATGGAAGCGAAGACAGAAGAAGAAGGACCTGCCCAGTCCAAAAAGGGCGGTACTACCGCTCAAGCGGTACTACCGCCCATGTGTCCGGTACTACCGCCCTGCCTGTGCGCAGCCGCGGGCCTTTGGCCTTGTATCCCTCTCCCACTTACCACTTCGTGGCTTAGACTATAAATAGACCACCTCCACCTCCTTTCTAGGGTTAGCAAATATGATAGCTCATTCTTAGGTGAGCTTTGCTCCTACCTCTACTCTTGAGAGAGAGAGACTACCACTCCCATGGAGTTCAAGACCTCCATGTGAAAAGATCCTGCGGGATATCATCAAGACCCCCTTGTGGGAAGATCCGTCTAGGATATCATCAAGACCTCCTCTTGGAGATGAACCTTACCTTGTATCTTTCCCTTTGTTGTTCATGTATCTTGTGATCTTGTGTGTTTGATTGTCTAGTGGATGTGTGATTAGACTTGTTCTTGAGTGTTTCCCCTTGTGTTTTCTCTCTGTTCTTCACCGTGTTCATCGTGTTCTTCGAGGGATCCCACTCCAAACGTGAAAGATCGGCCTACACCGGGTTAGCCCCGCATCATATGGTATCATGAGCCACGTTGATCACGTATTTGAAGTCCCTCCCACCGTTTTCTAGCCTTCTTTTGCTTGATTTCGTCCTAAATCCGAAAATCCCCACAAAAAATAGCCCCAAATTTTTTTGTGTGATTTGTTGGTTTGATGATGTTTTGTTGATTTTGATCCATGGATTTGCTTGGTTTCGAGTGGATCTAGCATCTCCCCAAGTTTCCCCACCTTCCATCCACGAAATTCGTCAAATTTTGCCACCGAAATCATCCATTTCCACCCTAAAATCGCGCCCTGATTCGATCTTCGAAGAATCCCGACACGAGCGGTACTACCGCCCTTCCAAGCGGTACTACCGCTGAGTGCCACAAGCGGTACTACCGCCCCCCAAGTGGTACTACCGCCCCCAGCCCAGTTTCAGCCTGAAACAGTTGAAAAATCCCGACACGAGCGGTACTACCGCCCATCACAAGCGGTACTTCCGCCCCTCCCAGTTTCAGCGTTCCGAGTTTCACTATTTTGCCCATAACTAATTCATCCGGAGTCCGATTTTGACGTTCTTTAGATCGTTTTGAAGCTCTTGACATTCCCGTTCCCACAAAAATACCACCAACACCATTTGACTCCATAAATTTTTTGAAAATTTGGCAAGTTTGCCTAGGCCCTCCACCATATCATCCGCATAGCCACTACCGACTTCCGCAACCTAACCCATTTTGTTCCCCTTAGCATTAGTGGTTGCTTGAGTAGTGATTCGAGTCTCCTAAGGTGTTTCGGCTACTTAATGACGGTTGCTTCTTCTTCAACCACCACCACCACTTCCACATAGACATGCCCACCATACACTTCCGCCACCCAAACTTAACCCAATTTTGTTTGAGCTTGTTTGAGTTGTGGCTTGTGTCTCCTAAGGTGTTTCGGCTACTTAGGGACCATTGCTTCAACTCCGACACCGTGTATAGCCCATCACTCCACTTCCTCATGGCCAAGTGCAAACCACCACCGCATTCCGCTACCACCATTTGACATTTGTCCTTGAGATTTTGAGTTGTGGTTTTTCCGTTTCCTAGGGTGTTTCAGCTAACTAGGAACGGGTCGACATCGGCAACACCGCCTCTCATCATCGCCAAGGACGGTAACCTCGATGACACCATTGTATATTCCCCTTGCAAATTGCATTGTTAACCCCTAGCCCATTTTGTGTTACTTGCCTATCGAGACTAGCCATTTGAGTATTGTCGGCAATGTGACTTGTGCACATTAGTGATCATATTCCCATAGAATACATACCATATCATCGTGGTGCATATATTGGTATCATATCTTGTGTCACAAGTTTGTTCCCGCATATACACAATTGCTATCTTGGTTTGTGCATTGTGCAAAAGTGGCCATACAAAAAAAAGAAAAGAAGAATAAAGCTTTTAAGCAAAAGAGAAATAGCAACGAGCTTGTAAGCAATAGCCATAGCATCAAAATATATCATATGGTATCATACTTGATCATTTTGGATCATTGTGTGAGAAACACTGGGAACCATACATATATAGCATACTTGGGATAGAGTTTATCCATTTTGCATCTTATAGATTGTGCACAAGTGTCGTATCCGCCTATTGAGCAATCGTGCTAGCGTCTCTCTTGAGTTGTGCACCACGAGCGTTTTCCGTGGATTCCACATTTTGTGCTCATTCCTTGGTTGCACGACCCCATTTATCTATCCGTGTGTGTGTTTTCGTGTGCCACATATTGCTATTGGTCTACTTGTTTCGCTTGCGAATTTGTGAATCTCTTTCAACATTATTGACTCTTGCTAACATTTTGCATCAAATTTTTGTGCCACTATCCTCACCGAGCTACACCATAAGCTTTACTTGATAGGTGTGAGTGAACAAGTCTGGTACCAATTCCACTATTCTTTCATCTCACATTGAGTGAAACGGGATACATCCTCAACTTTGGGAAAAGGTAACTTGGTATTGTTTATCTTATTTCCTACTCACCTCTACTCGAGTCTTGTGATGGATAGGCAAGGCATTTCACCTTCGGTCTACAACAACAACAACGACGAGTTCGATGCCATAACCAACAACTCCGACGCCAAGATGCAAGCTCAAATGGAGGAGATCAAAGCCCTCATCAAGTCCTACAAGATATCTTCCTCATCTTCGAGAAGACGCTCAAGAGCACATGCTTCCGAGCTAGCATCTACGGCAAGATCACATCGGCATCGACACCATCACCAACAAGAACGTGAAGGTCAAGAGCTCAACACCAACAACCTCTCAACGACTTCACCATCTCCCTTGGCATCTTCGCCAAGCGACTTCAAGGCATCTTCGCCTACGGACATACGACATCTTCGCCAACAAGCACCCCAAGACTATGCTAAAGAGAAGCTCCCCAAGCTCAAGTCCGTGACTTCCATGAGCTACTACGACCTCGACATCGACCATGCGATTCCTTTCTATGGGACTCACGAACCCGAGGAGTATCTCGAGTGGGAGCGTTTGATGGACGACTACCTCAAGCTACATCGAGTTCGTCCCGAAGATCAAGTGAAGTGCGCCACAAGAAACTTCCTGACTACGCGTCAGCATGGTGGCTTCACACACCTTCGGAGTACTACGACATGAGTTGGCCCAAGACGAAGAGCGCTTTGCGGTGAGAGTTCGTGCCTCCAACCTACACGGAACAACTTCGACGCCAATTGGAGAACACCATCCAAGGATCCAAGTCCATTGACGCATACTTCAAGGAGATGAAGATTGCCTTGCGATGAGCCGGCGTGGACGACCCCATTTCGATGAAGTTCCACTTCATGATGGGATTGAACAACGACATCTCCAAGGCTATCTTCCTCGAGAACTACAAGTCCGACGAATACTACATTGGTGCTCTCAAGGCAGAACAAGAACTCATGAAGGCCAAGGCTTCTCCACCCCAAGCAAACTTCGCGGCGACCAAGCTCTATGACAAGCATGAGGCTAGTACCACCACGATGTCCAAGCCCGACAAGCTCCAAGACGATGCTCCCAAGTGCGACTTCACCGCCATCCCTGTTTGTGGCATTGATGATGCCGAGTCTACCTTGACTCTTTTTCAAGATGGTGCGGCGACAAGTACGACTACGGAGACCTTCAAGGACCAAGCTTTGGAGGCGAGCGACAAGGTGGCGAGCAAGGATGATGCTTCCATCTTAGGAGGCGAGAGTGATGATGTGCCATCTTCGGCTTCATCCACGACGGTGACGAGATGATCGAGCATGGGATTTTCCCTTCGGTCATGGAGGAGAGTGATGATGTGCAATCTTCGGCCTTCATCCACGGCAGCAACGACGAGATGGTTGAGCATGAGATTTTCCCTTCCACCATGGCAACGTATGATGACTTTAGTGACTTGTGCCACCATATTGAGAGTGAGAGTGACTTCACCACTAACCCCATATATGATGTGTTGCCACAAATCCCATGTGAGGAGAGCCACTACCCCCACCACTTTAGTGAGATGAGTGACTCCACCATATGCGACTTTGAGTGCACCTACTTTGAGGGAGTGAGTGAACAACCACATAGAGAGAGTGAGATAGTTGATAGGTCTTGTGAGGCCATTTGCATTTCTAACAACTTAACCCCTACCTCTATTGTGTCTTCTCATTTGGTACTAGGTCTCATTTACGATGACGCGCGATCCTTGACGACTCCGTCCTCCCTTTGGAAAAGATGATGGCCATGGTGAAATATGATGCACCCCCCACAGGGTTCCATCAAGATGATGATGACCACCATTTGGTCTTTCCCACCTCACCTACACCACTTGAGTGGAATGACAAAGGTAACATAGGTGACAGTGATGCTCTAGTCCCACTAGTGGACATTCTTGACATTGATTTCTTGCATGATGTTGATCAACCTAGTACCATGCTTCATGCTAGTATGATTTCCCCATGCGATGATTTGCCCATTTATGATGAGTATGATGATTCTCCTGTGGAGTCTCTTAGTTGTGATGCCATGTTACATAGGATTTCTTGTGACAATTCTTTCGGTCACATCATGTTTGATAATCCGCTTGACTTGTCATATGCTATGCATGAGATCAACCATATGTCTTATTTGCAATATCTTCATAGTGACTATGCATATGCCATTAAAATAAACCCAATTTGCACATATGGCATAGATGACAAGCCCATGGTTATTGGCATTTGTTTTTCTTGTGATGATATTGATATGCTCCCTTTGCATCATTTATCTCATATGCCATGCCATGACCACCTAGCTTCGGATATGCATTGTTTTGGATGTTATCCATTTTCTCCATATGATGTTTCCAATGTTGTTCATGAGGAGACCCCCATAGTTTCCTCATACATTTTAGGAGATTTTGATACATCAAATTCATTGCATGATCCCAATACTTGTGTGCACCATATGCTCCCAATGAACAAACATGCTATTGATGTGCCATATACTTGCATTCTCAATTTGTGTCCCCATCGTGTCATACATAACAACTATTCTTTCATGATGGATGACATGTTCTTATACCATGCATCAAATTTCTTTGAGCGATGCTTATCTTGTGCTAACTCACACATGCACATACACATCATGATGGATGATGTGTACATTTACCACGCGCACAATTTCTTTGGTTTGTGTCTCTCTTGTGTAGGTACCCATGAATACTTGTCAACCTCGCAATCCCACGAGTTGACAAAACGAGCTCTAGAGAGCAATGAGGACTTGGGATCCCATGGATTGTCTTTCCCACCGCTCTCTTCGCGCAAAGACTTCGTGCATTCCTTCTACATGGCCCTCACTTGGCTATGGGTTGTTGTCCATTACATATTATATGCCCATCTTGCCATGTTCACTTTGCATGATATGCCCATTCCTATGCCTTTGCCATGCATTTGTGACCCATGCTTTGCTTTACACATGATGATTGATTATCATACTTTTATGTGTATTTGCAAGCTTGGTGGAGATATCTCTTGTTATTGCCATGTTTGCTTTGTGCCCCATGCCTATGATGATACTATGATCTTGCTTTGTGTTCGTGCTTGTGATATGTCATGTGCATTGTCTATGCCTATTATTTGCTCGCATGACATGATTGCCATGATTTACTCTAGTGTGTTGCATCTTCGCTCCACTAGTTTGCACGACTTGATCTCTATGCTTGATCATGTTGCATCACCCATGATTCATACTTGCTCATTTCATGTGGTTGATGACAACCATCTATATGCTTTGCACATGATTCATATTGCTTCTTGTCATATATCTCCATGTGTTGCCTCTCCCATGCTAAATGACTTGCCATGTATGGAGTGCAACAATGCTCTTAATCTTGCTCATGAGATTTCCCCCATAGCATTCTCACATATATTTGGAGATTTTGACATATTCCTTGTGAAGCATGATTGCCTTACTTCTTTGCACCATATACCTAGTGCCATGAATATTGCCATTGTTGCATCATATTATTCATGCACTTGTGCTTCTAATGGTTATGTGCACAAGGTGAGAACCATCATGATGGATGATGTGTTTATCTACCATGCGCATACGTTCTTTGTTTTGTTTTGTACATGTGTAGGATACTTGGACTTTGTGTCGACTTCCACTTCACGTGAGTTGACCATTCGAGCTCTTGAGAGCGAGCCTCTTACATTCTACCATGACTCGCTTCTACACCACATTTCCTACCACTTCGGCATTGTGAAGAATGCACAAGAACACACTTTCAAGGTGACATCCTTCTTGACCTTGGATATTGTGGATCATACTTCATGTGTTGCTTGCACCGTGAGACTTATTGGTCATCTTGGACCACTTGATTGTGCACTTGCTAGATATCTTGCTTTGACTTGCCATTATCACATTCCCATGCATCATGATATATATGCCTTGTGTGTTGCATCCAATTCTTGGATTACTTGCCCCTATGATATGCTTGGTTGCACCAATGTCATTTCTTCACATATGCCATGTCCCATTGCTTGTCTCATGCTTGACGTGACTGCCTCACACATGATGAACATTTGCTCTTTCTATTGTGTTGAGTGCCACACTATATTCACTACACCCTATGCACATTATGCTTGGATTGTCTTGCACTTGACCCATGTGTTTAGACACTTCATTTTATTTGGTGTTGTGAATCTTTCCTATGCCTACCATAGACCTTTCATTGAGCAATTTGTGAATGCTTGCTATGACCTCGAGGTAGATGCTTATGCTCTTGTCACACATATTTGCATCTCTACCTCACATTTACATGCTTGGTCCCATGATATTTTTGCTTGTGCTCGATTGATATGCTTACATGCCATGTCACAATCCTTTGTCACACCCTATGCTATGCTTGATGACAACACTTGTTTGGTGAATCACCTCTTGAATGCTTTTGCACTAACGCTAACCACATTTGTTTTTCCAAGTGTTTGTTATATTTGCTCCTTTTGAAGGAATCACAAGATGGTGCGACATTGGAGAGTGCCCATTTCGAGCATCAAGATGACGAGAACTTGGTGATTGATCACTCCTACACGGCGACGCCATCTCTTTCCCATGGTGATTTGGTTTTCGATTTGAGGTCGGATCTTTCCCAAGGGGGAGGGGATGATGCGGAGCATCCTACGGACATCACCATGTCAAGAGTTTGTTTGGCAAGTGACATGTGCGACCTCTACTTCTCATACATAAAGGTGAATCTTCTCCTTCACACGTGTTCACTTGACCCCTTCAAGGATGTTATACTACTTGACACTCCACTCGTGTGCATGCATAGGTATTGTCGGAGCTTCACGAATGACGAGGAGGAGTGCACGCGCCAAGGAACGCCTACACCATCCGCGAGGGAAGCATGGAAGCGAAGACGGAAGAAGAAGGACCTGCCCAGTCCAAAAAGGGCGGTACTACCGCCCAAAGCAAGCGGTACTACCGCTCAAGCGGTACTACCGCCCATGTGTCCGGTACTACCGCCCTGCCTGTGCGCAGCCGCGGGCCTTTGGCCTTGTATCCCTCTCCCACTTACCCCTTCGTGGCTTAGACTATGAATAGACCACCTCCACCTCCTTTCTAGGGTTAGAAAATATGATAGCTCATTCTTAGGTGAGCTTTGCTCCTACCTCTACTCTTGAGAGAGAGAGAGACTACCACTCCCATGGAGTTCAAGACCTCCATGTGAGAAGATCCTGCGAGATATCATCAAGACCCCCTTGTGGGAAGATCCGTCTAGGATATCATCAAGACCTCCTCTTGGGGATGAACCTTAACTTGTATCTTTCCCTTTGTTGTTCATGTACCTTGTGATCTTGTGTGTTTGATTGTCTAGTGGATGTGTGATTAAACTTGTTCTTGAGTGTTTCCCCTTGTGTTTTCTCTCCGTTCTTCACCGCGTTCATCGTGTTCTTCGAGGGATCCCACTCCAAACGTGAAAGATCGGCCTACACCGGGTTAGCCCCGTATCAATATCCTCTCTAGGGTTTCACCCTACAACATCTTGGTATCATGAGCAAGGTTGATTCACATCTTGGAGTCCCATCCCCCCATTTGCTAGCTTGATTTTGTTGTTTTTCGTCCAAATTCGAAAATCCCCACAAAAATAGCCCCAAATTTTTTTCTTGCAATTTGTTGGATCTTGTGAGATTTGGTTGTTTTGGTACATGGATTTGATGTTTGGCAAGTGGATCTAGCCCCTCCCCAACAATCCCCACCCTTCCCAGCACAAAATCCTCGAAATTTTGCATTTCCCCCAAATTTTCCGCCCAAACCGGAGACCACCGGGTGCCCTCACCTCGAACCACCGGGCACCCCCACCCCGGGCTGTTTGCCCAAGCCGACCCCGGGCACCCGCACCTCCCACCCCCAGGTGCCCGCACCCCCCGAATCAGCCCAACTACACCACCAATTTGACCATAACTTCCAACTCCCAATTCTATTCTTTGCGTTCTTTACCTCATTTGGAAGCTCTTGACACCCCCATCCACTCATATCATTACCACCACCGTTAGCCTCCATCCAAAAAATCATCACAAAAGCACTACACGAGGCCACTAGAGCCATTGAAGAGGGCAACCGCCAAGTGCGAGAACAAGAGGAAGCTCTTCGTCGCGAGATACAAGAAGAAGCCGCCCGACGCGAAGAGCAACAAGAAAGGCGCAACCAAGCGCATATTCCTCGTCCTCCTCCAAGACAAGAGCGACACCAAGTGGAACAAGTGCTTCAAGACCCTCCACGCCAAGAGCGACATCGCGAGGAACGAGCATTTGAGGACCTTCCTCCACGGCAAGAGCGATATCAAAACCGCTACCATGAAGAAGAACACTACAGCAAGCTCAAGTTCACCATGCCCAAGTTCTCCGGAAGCAATGATCCCGAAGAATATCCATCGTGGGCCTTGAAGGTGGACAATATTTTCCGCCTTCACAACTACGATGAGGAAAAGAAGATCGCCATGTCCTCCCTCCAGTTCCAAGACTATGTCCTCATTTGGTGGGAACAAGTGATCGCGCGACGCCATACAAGAGGCGAACCACCAATCACAACTTGGGAAGAAATGAAGGAAGTCTTGAGAGCCCGCTTCGTGCCTACTCACTACACCCGTGATCTCTTCAAGAAGTTGCAACTCCTCAAGCAAGGCATGAAGACGGTGGAAGAATACTACCAAGAAATGGAGATTGCCATGATACGAGCCAATGTCAAGGAAGACGATGAGCAAACAATGGCACGCTTCTTGAATGGCCTCAACCACCCAATCAAGCAGATTGTCGACTTACAACCATACTCAATCCTACCTCAACTAGAGCATCACCAAGTACCGGTGACAAGTCAAGTTCCAAGCAAGCTGCGCCTTCCTCGACTCGTCCTCTGGCAAGCACCTACAAATCCAAGACTCCTCCATCTTCGGCGCCTACCGATGATCTCGTCAAGACAAGTTCATTCAAGTGATTCACATGTGGCGGCCTAGGACACAAGTCTTTCCAATGCACCAACAAGTGAACAATGATCTTCAACGATGATGGCACATACGACTCGATGAGTGAAGAAGAAATGGAAGCCATTAAGCACGTGGCCATGCACCGGCGTGTGAACAAAGATGAAGATGATCAAGTCTTTTGTGACAATGATTCAAGTCCCTCTCTTGTGGTCTCCAAGGTCCTGATGCTCCAACACCACCAACGAAGACCAACGGTGCCACATCTTCCACACCAAGGCCG
Source organism: Triticum timopheevii (assembly GCA_963921465.1). NCBI lineage: Eukaryota > Viridiplantae > Streptophyta > Magnoliopsida > Poales > Poaceae > Triticum > Triticum timopheevii. The sequence continues at coordinate 200,660,969 of OY997270.1, forward strand.
GCATCAATGGGCGCTCCGTCAAGGTCATCATCGACGGAGGTATTTGTCACAACATGGCAAGTGAAGAGCTATATTCCAAGCTGCAATTGGTCAAGAAGAAGCACCCTCGTACCTACATGGTGCAATGGCTAAGCGACTCCGACACCATTCAAGTGGAGCACATGGTGCAAGTTTCTTTCAAGATCGGCGCCTACGAGGACACCTTAGAGTGTGATGTGGTCCCTATGTCCGTGTGCCACATTCTTTTGGGAATACCTTGGCAATTCGACCGCGACGTCATCCACAACGGACGAACCAACCACTATAGCTTCAAGATGAAAGGCAAGGAGTATGTGCTTCGACCAATGTCACCAAGCCAAGTGATCGCCGACAAGCAAGCTTCCACCTATCATGGAGATACTAGTGAGAGAGTGCACCACCAAAAAGAAAGTGAGAGCCACAAGCCAAAATTGAGCGCCTCTTCGCCAAGAGAGAAAAACTTAGTCCTCCTAGCCACAAAAAGAGAGATGAGAGAAGTGTGTGAGAACCCATCGAGTGTCATCCACTTTATCCTCCTATGCAAAGATGAGGTGACAAAAACTAACAATCCTAATCCTCTTCATCTAGTGTTTTCCAACTTGTTGCAGGAATTTGAGGATGTCTTTCCCGATGAGCTACCTCCCGGACTCCCTCCTCCACGTGGCATTGAACATAGGATTGACCTCATCCCTGGCGCACCTCTTCCAAACAAGGTTCCCTACCGCGTCAACCCCGAAGAAACTAAGGAGATCCAACGGCAAGTACAACGACTCATCAACAACGAACATGTATGTGAAAGCTTAAGCCCTTGTGACGTTCCGGTTATACTTGTGCCCAAGAAAGATGGTAGTTTTTGCATGTGCTTAGATTTAGGCCCATCAATGCTATCACCGTTTGTTATAGGCATCCCATTCCTTGCCTAGATGATATGCTAGATGAACTTAGCGGAGCCACCATTTTCTCAAAAATTGATCTTAAAAGTGGCTATTATCAAATCCGCATACAAGAAGGTGATGAATGGAAAACTGCTTTCAAAACAAAATTTGGCTTGTACGAGTGGTTGGTTATGCCTATCAGTTTATTGGAAGCTCCCGGTACTTTCATGCGTCTTATGCATTTTGTGCTTCGTCCTTACATTGGAGTGTTTGTTGTGGTCTACTTCGATGACATACTTGTTTTTAGCAAATCCATCAAAGATCACCTAAATCATGTTAGGGCTGTTTTGCAAACTCTTCGCAAGGAACGTCTTTATGCCAACATGAAAAAGTGCACATTTGGTGTTGACAAGCTTGTCTTCTTGGGTTTCGTTGTTTCCTCAAAGTGTGTCCATGTTGATGAATCTAAAATTGAAGCAATTAAAACCTGGCCCCAACCCACTAATTTGCAACAAGTGCGTAGCTTTCTTAGCCTTGCGGGTTTCTATCGTTGCTTTGTGAAAGATTTTAGCACCATCGCTGCACCTTTGCATGCCTTGAGTAAAAAAAAATGCTCCTTTTGTTTGGGGACCTTTGCAATCTACCACTTTTGATGAGCTCAAATCCTTGCTTACTCATGCTGCGATTCTTGCTTTACCCAACTTTGACAAAACTTTTGAGGTTCATTACGATGCAAGTGGTATCGGAATTGGTGGAGTTTTGATGCAAGAAAAATGAGCTATTGCATATTTTAGTGAAAAACTATCCGGTGCTCAACTTAATTATCCCATCTATGACAACGAATTGTATGCTGTAGTGCGTGTGCTACATGTTTGGGAGCATTACCTTAGACCGCATGAGTTTGTCATACATGCCGATCATGAAACACTTAAATACCTTAAAGGTTAAACCAAGTTGAATAAATGACATGCTAAATGGAGTGAATTCATTGAATCTTTCCCCTATGTGATCAAGTACATTAAGGGCAAAGAAAATGTTGTGGCGGATGCCCTTTCCCACAAATGCATGTTACTTACTCAACTTGAATTGAATGTAGTTGGATTTGATCATATCAAAGATTTGTATGAGCGTGATGTGACTTTTGCTACTCCATATGCTAAGTGTGTGACGCATACTTCTTGGGAACGATATTATATCAAAGATGGTTATCTTATGAGAGCTAACAAACTATGCATTCCCGAGTCTTCTCTTCGTTTGCTACTTTTGCAAGAGGCTCACGGAGGTGGACTAATGGGAAACTTTGGGCGCGACAAGACTTTTTCCACGCTTTCCAAGAACTATTATTGGCCCAAGATGTTTCGCGATGTCGCCTGCTTCACCAACCGGTGCTCTACATGTTGCAAAGCTAAGTCACAATCTCAATCCCATGGTTTACATATGCCTTTACCTATTCCACATCAACCTTGGGAAGATATTAGCATGGATTTTGTGCTTGGATTACCTAGGACTCAAAATGGCAAGGACTCCGTTTTTGTTGTTGTCGATCGATTCTGTAAAATGGTTCATTTTATTCCATGCAATAAGATAGACGATGCTTCACATGTTGCCAATCTCTTTTGTAGGGAAATCTTGAGGTTACACGGTGTGCCAAAGACAATTGCGTCGGATCGAGATGTCAAGTTCTTAAGCTACTTTTGGAAGACGCTATGCGCCAAGCTCGGAATCAAGCTACTCTTCTCCATGGCATATCATCCTCAAACTGATGGCCAAATGGAAGTCACCAACCGGACGCTTGCAACTCTCCTACGTGTGTTGATAAAGAAGAACATCAAGAAGTGGGAGGAGTGCCTACCCATCGCCGAGCATACCTGCAACCACGCAAGACACTCTACCACCGGCAAGTCCCCCTTCGAGGTTGTCTATGGTTTCAACCCTTTGTCGCCATTGGACATCCTTCTTCTACCGCTTCAAGAATGAGCAAACATGGACGCAAGTGCAAGAGCCGCCTACCTCAAGAAGATGCATGAAGAAACTCGTTCCGCGATCGGGCGCCAAGTACAACGACTCACCGCCAAGCTCAACATCAACAAGTCTCCGATGGTGTTCCAACCGGGTGATCAAGTATGGATACATCTCCGCAAGGACCGCTTCCCAAAGGAACGCAAGTCCAAGCTACCCCTGAGAGCCGATGGACCATTCAAGGTGCTCGCACGCTACAACGACAATGCCTACAAGGTCGACATCCCACATGACAAGTACAACGTTAGCGACATCTTTAACGTCAAAGACTTGGCCAAGTACCATGGTGATGAAGAGCACGATCCATGGATCTCTCCCAAGGGGGGAGATGATGCGGAGCATCCCTCGACTACCCGCACCGGCACTCCATCACCACCGCAAGCACCGAGAGGACCAATGACAAGAGCACATGCACGCGCCATCGAGAACGAGGTTGACTCTCTCCTCTTCGAGTTTCGTTCGGTTTCACATGAGAATGAGATTCTACCTTAAAGAGATATGCTATGCATTCTTAGGTACATCTAAGATGATCATGGGAAGGAGAAGACAGAGACTCATGCAGCCATGGAGCAAGGGAACGAAGAGGTGAACGAAAAGAGTGAAGAAGGGAGCAAGAGGGCAAAACACCCTGGACAGTCCGGGTGCCCGGCCTTCCCAACACCGGGTGCTCGGCCACCCTCCCCTGGGCACTGCTCTACCTTCCCCGGGTTCCCGGTCCCTTTGGATCTGGGTGCCCGGGCCCCTTGCCCCGCTGCCAGCTACCCTTGGGTGCCCGGGTCTTGGGCCCCCGGGTGCCCGGCCTCCGCCCCTCGAGCCGCTGGGTGCAGCTCCGGGTGCCCGGGCTTGAGGCCCCCGGGTGCCCGGCCACACACCAGCCGGCCTCCAGCAGCACCCCCGGGTGCCCGGGCCTTGGGCCCCCGGGTGCCCGGTCTCTCCCAGCCGACACCCTGAGCAGGCCGGGTGCCCGACCCCTGTTGCCCCGGGGTGCCCGGACCATTCCGGATCAGCCACGTGTATTCGGCGTTTTGGCCTTTGTACCCCCTCCCCTCTCTTGTTTCGTCCCTAAACTATATAAGGGCATCTCCTAGCTCATTTGGAAGGCCAGCAAAGTATTAGGTAAAACACTGAGAGCTTTGCTCCTTGTATCCCCTCCTCTTGGAGATCAAGACCCCTCTTGGGAAGAATCCTTGTGGATTGCAAGACCTCCCAAGGGAGTAGATAATCATCAAGACCTCACCTCCTCTAGGAGTGGGAAGAACTTTACCTAGTGCTTGTTTCCTTGGATTGATCTTGTAATCTTGTGGATCTCATGTATGCTACTCTAGTGGATGTGATATTTGGGTTTGTTTGAGTGATTTGTGCCTTGAGTTCTTGAGTGTTCTTCCTCTTTTCACCCTCCAAGTGTGAAAAGATCCCCTCTAGGGTTTCACCCTACAACAGAGGTGTCGATAAAATAAAATACGGAAATTAAGGGCATATATATCCCCAAAGTGTTTTGGTGATTGATGACAATGATTTTTCGGACTAATCGTGTGCGTTGAGTTTTTCAGAGATTCATTCTTTGGCACGAGACGATTCCTTCCTCTCGGTGCTTTAGTCAAGATGGTGTAGCTCTTTCGTCTCTCTGTTGGTGGACTAGTTTCATAGGAGTCACCGTACTATCAAGAGGGGATCCGCTTTGGAAAGGCTAGGGTGGAATCAACACGTACACATCCTTATCACACCCGTCATTCCTATCCGCTTCATTGGAGCTAGCTTTTCTCTCCTTGCCTGCCTTGACCTGTCCCAGCGGTAGTACCGCGGTCCTCAGCGGTAGTACCGCCAAAGCACGTCAAGCGGTAGTACCGCTCCCCAAGCGGTAGTACCGCTTGCTATCTTTGACCGTAGTACCATTGTGGTTCCGGGCTACTACCGCCTCGACTCGAGACCCCTATTTTTTGTGTCGGGTTTTGCGGTACTAGTAGCGGCAGTAGTGGCGGCAGTACCGCCACAAGCGGTAGTACCGCCCGTACTCCCGCGGTAGTACCGCTCTAGGCCCAGGTCCCTGCTTCCCTCATGAGCACGGCAGTACCGCTGGGAGGGAATAGTAGTACCACTGGCTCAGCGGTAGTACCGCCCTGCCCAAGCGGTAGTACCGCTCTGTGCGTGGCTGCTTGGGGGGGTAACAGTTGGATTGTTCCTCCCACTATATAAAGAGGTTTTCTTCTCCAGTGTTGACCTATCTCTTCCCCCAAAAGCTCCATTGTTGCTCCAAGCTCCATTTTCGCTCGATCTCTCTCCCTAGCCAATCAAACTTGTTGATTTGCTCGGGATTGGTTGAGAAGGCCCCGATCTACACTTCCACCAAGAGAAATTTGATTCCCCCACTAATCCCTAGCGGATCTTGTTACTCTTGGGTGTTTTGAGCACCCTAGACGGTTGAGGTCACCTCGGAGCCATAGTCCATTGTGGTGAAGCTTCGTGGTGTCGTTGGGAGCCTCCAATTAAGTTTTGGAGATAGCCCCAACCTTGTTTGTAAAGGTTCGGTCACCGCCTTCAAGGGCACCAATAGTGGAATCACGACATCTCGCATTGTGTGACGGCGTGAGGAGAATACGGTGGACCTAGTGGCTTCTTGGGGAGCATTGTGCCTCCACACCGCTCTAACGAAGACGTACTTCCCTTTAAAAGGAAGGAACTTCGGTAACACATCCTCGTCTCCACCGGCTCCACTCTTGGTTATCTCGTGCCTTTACTTGTGCAAGCTTTTTGTGTTGTATCCCTTGCTTGCTTTTGTGCTAGTTGTTATTGCATCATATAGGTTGCTCACATAGTTGCATATCTAGACAACCTATCTTGTTGCAAAGTTTAATTTGGTAAAGAAAAGTTTAAAAAGTGTTAGTTGCCTATTCACCCCCCCTCTAGTCAACTATATAGATCCTTTCAATTGGTATCAGAGCCTCGTCTCTTTATTAAGGACTTTGCCATCCGAAGAGTACGGTTGACACCATAGACGGTGGGGAGGAGGAGCACTCCGGTGTGAATCCGATCTCGTCTTCGGGTAATGAGGAAACCGCGGTGTCCCATGAGGAATTCAATGTGGCCTTGGACACATTGAAAACCTCCATGACAACCACGGTTGAAAGCATGTTTAATAAATTCTTAGAAGGACTTAAACTACCTACCTCGCCATTGAAAGTGGGTGATCCCGCCAACAAGGTGACGGATGCTAACTCCGACAATGGGGAAGCTGATAGTGAGAAGGGTCCTTCTACTAGTGGTAGAAATGGCACCGGCATCTTTGCCCAAGTGGAACCTCCAACTTATGGAGGACCAATTCCCTCTACTCATTTAAATCATGCCGGTCCTCCTCCTAAGATTGTGAAAAATGAGGATTTTGATTCTTGGGTGTATCGCTTCAAGCGTCATTTAAATCATGTGAATACTAACCTTTGGAGAATCATTGAAGAAGGTTTCTATCCACATGACCGAAGCAACTTCACCCCGATAGAAGTGGTGGATAATCAATTCAGTGAGAGTGCTCTCTTCATCATCCAAGATGCAATCCTTCCCGAAGATCTCCCTCATCTTAGACCCCATGCCATGGCCAAAGACGCATGGCAATGCGTTGTGTATCTCTATCGAGGAAGTGCTAGCATTCAACACTCCAACTATGAAGTGGTACAAGATGAAGCCGGTGAGTTTGCAATGAAAGAAGATGAAGAACCTCGTGAGCTCTTTCGAAGAGTGACCAAACTCGCGGTCTCACTCCGAGATCATGGGAGCAAGGACACGGATGACAATTGTATCAAGCGCAAGTTCCTCAAGGCCATGATGCCCTACAACAAGGCCATGTCCTCCGTCATTCGTCAAAGACCGGACTTCACTCCATGACATCAAGTGAAGTGTTGGATGAGTTCATTGCAATAAGCATCTTGGACAAGACCGCCGATAATGCGGTGCTCCGTTCTCAAAGGGCAAAGAAGAGGAAGAAGAGGAGGATGAGGAGAGCAACCCCGAAGATACGAAATATGATTATCATGAGCACATGGCTCTTGCTTCAAGACAATTTTGGAGCAAGAAGAATTCAAGACCCAACTTCAACAAGAACAACTCAAGTGGCGTCAAGGGCAAGCAACGAGTTAGAACTTGTTTCAACTGTGGCAATGTGAGCCATTTCATTGCGGATTGTCCTTACGAGAAGCGGGAAGACAATGGTGGCAAGTTCATCTGAAAAGACAAAGCCAAATCCTTCCCCAACAAGAACAACTTCACCAAGAAGACTCCTACTCGTGGGTTGGCAGTTCAAGAAGAATACCATGAGGATGATGATGATGAAAATGGAGAAATAATGGTCATTGCCTCCGTTGCCATTGCTACCTCTCCCCGCGTGTCTCTCTTTGATTCACCCAACGAGAACATCACCGCCAAGTGCCTCATGGCTAAAGCCTCTAACAAGGTAACCCCAACATCAAAACCACCATCATTACTAATCCCTCTTTGGAGGGTTGCATTGATGAACATGATGGGTCTAATGAGGAAGTGAATGAATTTGAGTCATTTATGAGTAAGCTCAAGGGCAAATCCAAGAAGCACTTTGTTGCTCTCTTGGAACAACTTGGTGAAGCCAATGACATGATCGAGGCTCACGAAGAAACCATCTCTAATATGGAAAGTCATAGTCGTGACTATGCCGATGAGATATCTGATCTCTCTAATACTCTTGAGGAAGAGCGTGGGCATCGTTTGACTCTTGAGGAGTCATACAATGATGACCATGCTATGTTAAAGAAAGATCTTGATCATGCTCTTGTCGTGTCTCGTGTGCTAACCTCCGAGAAGGCTGAACTTGGGGTTGATCATGCTAGACTCAAGGAGGAGTTTGATGTGCTTGACAAGGCCCACAAGGTCTTGAAGGGTGCTCACGCTAACCTCAAGGAGTCTCATGCTCAACTCCAAGTTAAGCTAACCAAGGAAAAGGCCACCTTTCCCCATATGGTATTAATTGATAATGCATATGCTACTAACCCGTGTTGTGAGCATGTGCATCTTGTGGAGGAGAATGCCAAGTTGAAGGATCAACTTGAGAAAGGTCTTGTGACATGAATTAAAGGTGAGAAGAACCTCAATGATCTTTTGAGCAATCGAAAGGAAGTTGTGTCCAAGAAGGGAATTAGGTTTGCACCCAAGTCCAAGAATAAGAAGAAGAACGATAAGACCAAACGACCTCCTCCTCTCAAGCAAACTTTTGTGAAAGAGGGAGAGGGTTCTCCTAAGGAGAAGAAGGAAAATGTGAAGGGTGTTGATGTCAAAAAGGGCAAAACCATCTGCTCCAACAAAGCAGGCGACTTTAACCCATCATATGTGTTGTGATGTGCTAGTGATGGGCATGTTTATGCTAAATTTGTTGGTTCTCCTTATGAGTACATTGAATGGTCTATTTGGGTTCCTAAGACCCTTGTTACTAACATCAAAGGACCCATTACTAAATGGGTACCTAAAACCAAGCATTGATCTCTTGTAGGTGTTTGCTTCTGGTGGGGGATCATGGTTGCTCGATAGTGGAGCAACAAATCACATGACCGGGAGCAAGGACTTGGTGGTGGATGTACAAAAGATTCCATCTATGCCCACCAATGTTGAGTGGGGTGATGCCTCACATTCTAAGGTATTTGGTCTTGGCAAGGTTGTCATTTGTCATGATCTAACGATCGAGAAAGTCATGCTTGTTGAGTCCCTTGCATACAATTTGCTTTCCGTTCGTCAACTTGCACTCATGGGCTTTGCTACTTTCTTTGACATTGATACTGTGGCCCTCTTGTGGAGCAAGACTCTTAAAGTAGCCTTTGTTGGGCATGTCGAGAATGGTCTCTATGTGATTAACTTTTCGGAGCGACCCACTAAGACCGTGACATGCCTAATGGCTAAAGTTGATCTGGGATGGCTTTGGCATCGCCGTCTAGCCCACGTCAATATGAGATCTTTGCAAAGTCTCCTAAAGGGGGACCATGTCCGTGGACTAAAAAATGTTAGCTTTGCCAAAGATCGTGCTTGCAGTGCTTGTATTGAAGGAAAGCTTCATGAGAAGGCTCACCCTCCCACGACCATCATCTACTCGAAGAGACCCTTGGAGCTCCTTCACTTGGATCTCTTTGGGCCTCCATCGTTTGATAGTCTTGGAGGTAGAAAGTATTGCTTGGTGATTGTGGATGATTATTCAAGATACACTTGGGTATATTTCTTCAAGAGGAAGAGCGAGACTCAACAAACCGTCATCGACTTTGCAAATGAAGCTCAACGTCAACATAATGCAAAGATCTTGACAATAAGAAGTGACAACGGCACCGAGTTCAAGAACTACACCTTGGATGAGTTTCTTAGTGATGAGGGGATCAAGCATCAATATGCTGCATCATATACCCCTCAACAAAATGGTGTTGCGGAGAGGAAGAACCGGACATTGATGGATGCGGCAAGGACCATGATGGCGGAGTTCAAGTCTCCATACATTTGGGCCGAAGCCATCAACATAGCATGTCATGCATCCAATCGGCTCTATCTCCACAAGGGCTTGAACAAGACTCCTTATGAAATACTCACCGGTAACAAGCCCAATCTCAAGTACTTCCGGGTGTTCGGGTGTAAGTGTTTCATTCTCAAGAAAGGTGTTCGTTTGTCTAAATTTGAGGCTAGAGCATATGAGGGCATATTTGTTGGTTATGCTACAAACTCTCATGCTTACCGTGTCCTCAACAAGTCCACCGGACTCATTGAGGAGACGTGTAACGTGGAGTTTGACTAAAATAACGGCTCCCAAGTGGAGCAAAGTGGTACTTGTTATGTAGGTGATGAAATTCCTCCCCAAGCCATAAGAAGAATGAGTATTGGTCATATTCTACCCATTGAGGAACCCCTTGTGGCTGAAGGAGAAAGACAATGCTCCACTCAAGTGGAGCCATCACCTTCCCAAGACCCACACGCTTCCGAAGAACAAAGTGAAGGCCCTCAATCACGTGAACAAGACCAAGGGCAAGATCAACCTCAAGATGGTGGTGAACCACCAATTGATGCCCAAGGTCAAGTTCTTCCCCTCGAGCAAGTTCAAGATCATGAGCAAGCTCAAGATGAAGAACAAGCTCAAGGCGGCGCTCAAGATAATCAAGTTAACCCTCCTCCTTCCACATCCGAGGAGGAATTAGAGCGTCACGACGGCGCTCACTACCAAAGGTCATCTCATGGAGAATGTGGTTGGAAGCCTAAGAAAGAGGGTAAGCACTCGCAGACAATTAGCAAACTATTGTGAGCATCACGCGTTTGTTTGTTGTGTTGAACCCCAAAAGGTCTATGAGGCGCTCGAAGATTAGGATTGGCTCAATGCCATGCATGAAGAACTCAACAACTTCGAGTACAACAAGGTGTGGAGATTGGTGCCAAGGCCGTCGGGGAACCACAACGTCATTGGAACCAAGTGGATATTCAAGAACAAGCAAGATGCTCATGGGAACATCATTCGCAACAAGGCAAGATTGGTAGCACAAGGCTACTCCCAAGTCGAGGGTATCGACTACGGTGAAACCTTTGCTCCCGTTGCTCGCCTTGAGTCCATACATTTGTTGATTGCTTATGCTTCCCATCACAACTTTAAGTTGCAACAAATGGATGTGAAAAGTGCTTTTCTTAATGGTCCTATTAATGAGTTGGTCTATGTCAAGAAACCCCCCGGGTTCGAGGATCCCTACTTCCCGGATCATGTGTATCAACTCGATAAGGCACTTTATGGCCTTAAACAAGCCCCACGTGCGTGGTATGACCACCTTACCGAGTTGTTACAAGATCGTGGATTTGAGGTGGGGCAAATCGATCCCACTCTTTTTACTAAGAAGGTCAAAGGGGAGTTGTTTGTATGCCAACTATATGTTGATGATATTATCTTTGGTTCCCCTAACAAAGCTTTCAATGAGGAATTTGCCGCTCTCATGACCTCCAAGTTCAAGATGCCTTCGATGGGAGAGTTGAAGTTCTTCCTTGGTTTTGATATCAAACAAAGAAGAGAAGGTACCTTCATCAACCAAGCCAAATACACTCAAGACATGCTAAAAAGATTCAAGGTAAGTGATGTCAAGCCGGCTTCTACTCCAATGCCTACCAAGTGCCAACTTGGCATTGATCCCAATGGTAAAGTGGTGGATCAAAAGGTATATCGCTCCATGATTGGCTCCTTGCTTTACCTTTGTGCATCTAGACTGGATATCATGTTGAGTGTGGGAATGTGTGCACGGTTTCAAGCCGCTCCGAAGGAAAGTCACTATGTGGCGGTCAAGCGAATCTTTCGATATTTGGCTCATACCCCAAACTTTGGCTTATGGTACCCAAGAGGGGCAAACTTCAATCTTGAAGGATTTACGAATTCTGATTGGGCGGGAGACAAAATGGATAGGAAGTCCACTTCCGGAGGGTGCCAATTTCTTGGTTGCTCTTTGGTGAGTTGGTCTTCCAAGAAGCAAAGTTGTGTGTCTCTCGTCCACCGAAGCGGAGTATGTGGCGGCCGGTAGTTGTTGTGCACAACTCTTATGGATGAGGCAAACTTTAAAGGACTATGGTGTCATTTGTGACAAAGTGCCTCTTTGGTGTGATAATGAAAGTGCCATCAAGATTTCTCTCAACCCGGTGCAACACTTCAAGACGAAGCATATTGAGATTCGGTATCACTTCATCCGGGATCACATTAGGCGAGGGGAGATCGAGATCAAGTATGTCAACACTCATGATAACCTTGCAGATATGTTCACGAAGCCCTTGGATGAAGCAAGATTTAGCGAGTTAAGGCATGAGCTAAAGATCATTGATTCGAGCAATATGACTTGAACCCTTGCACACCCCACCTCACTCAACTTGTTGTCTAGTTTAGATGTAGGCATGGACATAGGGGGAGTGTTGTTCTATCAATGAACTCTCCCTCCCCCCATTATGCATAAATTGATCTAGTCTTTCACTTTAACCATTTTTGATGGTACTTGTGCTTCAAGGACGAGTTTTGGTCATGGGTCCAAGGTTAAAATCTTCGCGACGCCATACATCCTGACTCAAACATAGGTGGCCTCGGCCACCGCCCTCTCTTGAAGAGGTGTGTTTTGGCCCTTTGTTAGTGTGTTTGTGGCCGTGTTGGTCTTTCCTCCTTCTTGGCTGTGTTTCTTCGTTTCTTTTTGAGCTTAGCCGTTCTGCCTAGTGCCTTTTTGTTGCTGGGCGGTACTACCGCTGGTGGTGCGCGGTACTACCGCCCACCAGCGCGGTACTACCGCTTCGGGGCGGGGTCAGGGGGTTATGTCGTGGGCAGGGGGAGGCTTCCCTCCCCCATACCCATTCGCTTGCCCCCTCGCTCCGTCTCGTCTCTCCAGCAACTGGCGCTGTGGGAGGGCTCCAGCGGATCTCCTTCTCCGGGGCGTCCCTCTCCATTCCCTTCGGTGGAGTCGATCCCCACCTTGTCCTCTTGCCATGGATGCCGGTATTGCCACCATTCCCTCTCTCTTCTTGTCTAGATTTCCAATCTAGCATCTTAGGGGCAATAGTGGTTGTATCTCTGGATTTTTGGCCAAATCTAGGCTTGAGTAGGATGGAGAAGGCATCTAGGCAGTTTGGATTAGTGGTTGGTAGAAGTATTTTTGAATTTGGTAGGACGGTAGTGCCGGATCTGACCACGGCAGTAGGAAACCGCTGTTTCCCCGTCTCGAGCGGTACTACCGCTCCCTCTGGAGCGGTACTACCGCTTGGAGCGGTACTGCCGCTCACAGGTCGCGGTACTACCGCCCTCTACCAAGTTCCATCGTACTCTTACCACTTAGTGATCCTTTTGTTGTGTTTGGTGGCTTATGCGCGTTCTTTCTGGTTGTTTTGCGTGTTCTTGTGTGTGGTTCTAGGTGATGAACATCCTGAGCATCAGGCTCGGCGTATCAACCCCGGTCGTGCCACGTCAAAGCGTTACCGCACAACCGAGTCTGCAGGAGGTTCCTCAAGTGCTCCACCTCCACCTCAACTCAAGAAGAAGTCTGCTGTCAAGCCGAAGCAATCTGGCAAAACCGTGCCGGAAATGCAAGCCAAGGAGTTCTGGGCAAGGCGTCATCGCAACCCCTATGAGGCAGACCAAGATCCCACTTTGGTCAACCGTCCGTTCTGGAACAGGTTTCAGTTTGCCATATTCTTTGATGTGCTCAAGGCCAAGAAGAACCTCTATGTTAACGTGCACTCCATCGACACCGACCATATGGAGAAGGATCCTGAATACTTTGGTGAAGCTCTTCAGATGTGCACTCAACTGAACATTCTTGGTATCGTGCAATTCAACAAAGATTATGATGCTGATATTGTGGCCCAATTCTATGCCACGATTCATCTTGGGACTGATGAGGACAGGACACTGACTTGGATGACCAATGGCAAGTTGCTTTCTGTCAAGTGGAAGGCGTTCATGGAGTTGATTGGGGTGGAAGATCACGGGCTTGCGTCTCCTGTCGGCTTTTGCCCACACCGCAACACCACCTCCACTCACAAGCAAGCACTCTGGCCCTACTGCACTCTGAAGATCAACCCTGAGACGAAGAAGGATACGTATGAGCTGCCTGCCTTTCTGGACATTCTTCACCGTGTCTTCCGTGAGACTCTTTTCCCTTGCATCAGGAATCTGGATATGGTTCATTCTTATCTCGTGGACATGCTTCTCTTCTGCCAGCGTGAGAAGGAAGAAAACACCGGCGAGTCCCTGGATATCACTCATGTTATGTGGTCTGAGCTCTTATCTGCTATCTCCGAGCGCAAGTGCCCGATTTATGGTCCGTTCATCATGCTGCTTATTGAGAAGGCCTGGGATCATGTCTATCCCAAGGTGATGCTAGAGACTGGAGAGTTGGTCTCTCATGAGATCAAGCGTCTGAGGAAGAAGGACAACTGGGGCACTCAGGTCCCTAAATCTGGAGGTCCTTCGTCTGCTGCTGCCGTGGAGATCGAGGAGGAGGCTGAGGCCGAGGATGATGATGACTATGAGCCTTCTGGGGCAGAGCCCTCTTGGGCAAAGAAGCTCAAGCTCAAGATGAAGAAGCTATTCTGCTTGGAGTCTCACGGTTAGTACATGACTCATGTGGCTGAGAAGAAGGCCCGAGGTCGTCATAAGGAGCTCATGCGTCAGTTTGGTGCCACCGTTAATAGTGGATCTGAGGACCAGCTTACTGAGGAGGAGGAGTGGATTCAGCAGCACTGCCCGTGGACAGATTCTGATGCCGAGCACTTCCCGACCGATGATGGTGGCGAAGACGATCCTGCTGAGATCTGATATTTGAGACCCTCACTTGCTATCACCTGGAGCCGTAGCAACTCTCCCTCTCCTTTTTGGTGTCTCGATGCCAAAGGGGGAGAGAGTTTAGGGATTTGTGTCTTCCGTCTTCTGTGTGCGTGTTTGTGTTTTCTCGCCGTTTGCTTTAATTGGTTTTGTGTCAGTGAGACCTAAGTTCCAGACATATGGTGTGAGACATATGCTACCTTATCTTTAGATTATCTTTATCTATGTCTTTCTAGCTTATGAGTTGCATGCTTATCCTGTTATCTATTTTGCTCTCATTTACCCTGCTTAGGTTGTTGGTCTCTAAAATGTAGGGGGAGCGTTGATCCTAGTATGTGTGCCGTGCAGTCCAAAGCACTTATCTAGATAGCACACATCTAGGGGGAGCCCATCTACATTTTAGGACGGTGGGGTTTTGCGCTTGTCCTATATCTTTCCCCGTTTGTGCAAATCCCATATTGTTATCAATCCACCAAAAAGGGGGAGATTGTAAGGGCATATATATCCCAGGGTGTTTTGGTGATTGATGACAATGCTTTTGCGGACTAATCGTCTGCGTTGAGTTTTTCAGAGATTCATTCTTTGGCACGAGATGATTCCTTCCCCTCGGTGCTTTAGTCAAGACGGTGTAGCTCTTTCGTCTCTCTGTTGGTGGACTAGTTTCGTAGGAGTCACCGTACTATCAAGAGGGGATCCGCTTTGGAAAGGCTAGGGTGGAATCAACACGTACACATCCTTATCACACCCGTTGTTCCTTTCTGCTTCATTGGAGCTACCTTTCCTCTCCTTGCCTGCCTTGACCTGTCCCAGCGGTAGTACCGCGGCCCTCAGCGGTAGTACCACCAAAGCACGTCAAGCGGTAGTACCGCTCCCCAGGCGGTAGTACCGCTTGCTATCTTCGGCCGTAGTACCACTGTGGTTCCGGGCTACTACCGCCTCGACTCGAGACCCCTGTTTTTCGTGTCGGGTTTTGCGGTACTAGTAGCGGCAGTAGTGGCGGCAGTACCGCCCGTACTCCCGCGGTAGTACCGCTCTGGGCCTAGGTCCCTGCTTCCCTCATGAGCACGGCAGTACCGCTGGGAGGGAACGGTAGTACCGCTGGCTCAACGGTAGTACCACCCTGCCCAAGCGGTAGTACCGCTCTGTGCGTGGCTGCTTGGGGGGGGGGGTAACGGTTGGATTGTTCCCCCCACTATATAAAGAGGTCTTCTTCTCCAATGTTGACCTATCTCTTCCCCCAAAACCTCCATTGTTGCTCCAAGCTCCATTTTCGCCCGATCCCTCTCCCTAACCAATCCAACTTGTTGATTTGCTCGGGATTGGTTGAGAAGGCCCTGATCTACACTTCCACCAAGAGAAATTTGATTCCCCCACTAATCCCTAGCGGATCTTGTTACTCTTGGGTGTTTGAGCACCCTAGACGGTTGAGGTCACCTCGGAGCCATAGTCCATTGTATTGAAGCTTCGTGGTGTCGTTGGGAGCCTCCAATTAAGTTGTGGAGATAGCCCCAACCTTGTTTGTAAAGGCTCGGTCGCCGCCTTCAAGGGCACCAATAGTGGAATCACAGCATCTCGCATTGTGTGAGGGCGTGAGGAGAATACGGTGGCCCTAGTGGCTTCTTGGGGGAGCATTGTGCCTCCACACCGCTCTAACGGAGATGTACTTCCCTTTAAAAGGAAGGAACTTCGGTAACACATCCTCGTCTCCACCGGCTCCACTCTTGGTTATCTCGTGCCTTTACTTGTGCAAGCTTTTTGTGTTGTATCCCTTGCTTGCTTTTGTGCTAGTTGTTATTGCATCATATAGGTTGCTCACATAGTTGCATATCTAGACAACCTATCTTGTTGCAAAGTTTAATTTGGTAAAGAAAAGTTTAAAAAGTGTTAGTTGCCTATTCGCCCCCCCTCTAGTCAACTATATCGATCCTTTCAGAGGGCATCATGATCATTCTTAGAACATCAACATATATGTATATTGTCATATGATTCCTTATGCTAAAGTAACAATCTATTCACAATGTCAAGTATGAATCAAAAACTTCATTGAAAACTAGCAAACTATAACCTCACTCATTGAAGCAATTGCAATTTATCATAACATTGGAAAGAGTTAATATAAGAGCTTTTCAGCAAGTCCACATACTCAACTATCATTTAGTCTTTCACAATTGCTAACACTCACGCGATACTTATGGGTACAAAGTTTCAATTGGACACAGAGAAAGATAGGGGCTTATAATTTCTCCTCCCAACCTTTTACCTCAAGGGTAATGTCAACAATAATGCTTTATGAACACATAGTGCTGGCAAAAGGATAAAGTGTAAAAATGAAAGGTGAAGATCACCATGACTCTTGTATAAGGTAAAAGACAAAAATAAAAGATGGGCCCTTCGCAGAGGGAAGCAGAGGTTGTCATGTGCTTTTATGGTTGGATGCACAAAATCTTAATGCAAAAGAACGTCACCTTATATTGCCACTTGTGATAGGGACCTTTATTATGCAGTCCATTGCTTTTATTTTTTCCATATCACAAGCTCGTATAAAGCTTATTTTCTCCACACTAATAGGTCATACATATTTAGAGAGCAATTTTTATTGCTTGCAACAATGACAACTTACTTGTAGGATCTTACTCAATCCATAGGTAGGTATGGTGGACTATCATGGCAAAACTGAGTTTAGGATGTTTGGAAGCACACGTTGTATCTCTACTTGGTGCAAAGAGTTTGGCTAGCATGAGGGGGAAAGGCAAGCTCAACATGTTGGATGATCCATGCCAATATACTTTATTTTGGATATAAGAAAATATAACCCGTTACGTTGTCTTCCTTGTCCAACATCAACTTTTTAGCATGTCAGATTTTAATGAGTGCTCACAATTATAAAAGATGTCCAAGATAGTATATTTATATGTGAAAACCTCTCTTTCTTTATTACTTCCTATTAGTTGCACAATGACCAAAACTATGTTTGTCAACTCTCAACAACTTTTATTCATCATAGACTATGTGAAGTCATTACTCTCCATAAGATCAATATGATCTTTTTATTTCTTTTTATGCTTTCTCTTTCATTTATTCCCTCAAGATCATAGCAATATAGCAAAGCCCTCGACTCAAAACTAATCTTTTTTATATATAGGTCACGGACTCGATTACATAGATAAGGATCAACACAAAGACTCAAGGCTAGATCAAACTAAACTTTGTTTTACTAGATCAAGATATAACCAAAAGGATAAAAGTAAGAAAAATGGTAAAGATAGAAGTGTGATGGTGATACGATACCGGGGCACCTCCCCCAAGCATGGCGGTTGCCAAGGGGAGTGCCCATATGTTTATGTCTCTTTCTTCGAAGGTGGTGAAGATGGAGTTGTTGAAGACGGGTAGTCACACATCGAGCGTAGGAGATCCTCCAACTTGCAGATAATGCCCTTGAGTGCAGTGACATGCTCTTGCAACAAAATATTTTCACGTGTGAGATACTAATTTTGTATGCGAGCTAGCTCAATCATCTTGAAAATTCTGTAGGGGTAAGATGATTGTAGTGGGGTTGAAGGAAGCCTTCTTCTTCTACTATCGGTACTTGTTCATCCACGACCTTCTTTATCTTGTCACCTTCCTTGATTTCCCCGATTTCTTCTCGCTTCTTCTCTATCTTCATTAGCCAAGAATCGTCGCCCATGTTGTTGGACGAGGGGGACGACATGACGCCTGACCTTGAGAAACTATGGTAGAAAACAACTCAAAAACAAAAACAGAAGATTTCGTCGTGGTATGGTGGTCAAAACCTTCGGGAGATTATATAATGAATTTTTACCGACAAAAAGAAGTATCATGCAAGAAACGGAGTCCGGAGGGCACACGAGGTGCCCACGAGGTAGGGGGCGCGCCAGGGGGGTAGGGGCGCCCTCCACCCTCGTGGATGCCTTGTGTCCTTTCCGGACTACTTCTTATTTTCCTATTTTCTTAAATATTCCAAACGGTGAAAAATTACTATTAGAACTGTTTTGGAGTCGGTTTAGTTACCGTACTACATACCTATTCCTTTTTGAAGTCTGAAATGTTCTGGTAAGTGTCCCTTATGTAGTCCTCCGGAGTTACGGTATCAATAACATTGGTTTCAACATTTATGGGATTACCTGAGACATAATGTTTGATTCTTTGACGGTTCACCACCTTCAGATTTGTGCCCTCAAAGTTGTTGATTTTTATGGCACCAGGACGATAGACCTCCTCGATAACATAAGGACCTTCCCATTTAGAGTGGAGTATTCCTGCAAAAAATCTTAAACGAGAGTTGTATAACAAAACATATTCACCTACGTTAAACTCACGCTTTTGTATCCTTTTTTCATGCCATCTTTTAACCTTTTCTTTAAACAGTTTGGCATTCTCATATGCCTGGGTTCTCCATTCGTCAAGTGAGCTAATGTCAAATAGCCTCTTCCCACCGGCAAGTTTGATATCATAATTGAGCTCTTTAATGGCCCAATATGCCTTATGTTCTAGTTAGAGAGGTAAGTGACATGCTGAAAGTGCAACTATCCCTAGGTGGTTTTGGTAATTCCTAACAACATATAGCTCATTGAGCTAACATCATTCCAAGATGAATATTTCAGGAAAAACTCAATGAATGGCATGGCATGAATGAGAAAAGTGGATCCCTCAAAATGCTAAGGATAAAAGGATTGGCTCAAGCTCAAAAGCTCAAGACTCTACATTTTATATTTTAGTGATCCAAGATCACATTGAGTCTATAGGAAAAGCCAATACTATCAAGGAGGGATGAGGTGTTGCTTAATGAGTTTCTTGCTCTACAGTGGTTAGTGATATGCTCCAAAACCCTCAACTACTTTCTCATATCCACATATGACCTAAACCAAAAGTCAAACTCGGCCCCACCAATTCTTTCTATCCGGCGCCACCGAGTTCAGATGTCATAGCCACTGCCACAAATCCTAGGCAAATTGGTCTCACCGATAGGGATCTCGGTCTCACCGAGATGGGGTTGTGATGCGGAGCATCCTTCCATCATCCCCATGTACTCTACATCGACACATCCAACCCCACAAGGACCCATGACAAGAGCTAGAGCACGTGCTTTGGAAACCGAGGTGAACTCCTTCCTACTAGACTTGCATATGGACACAAATGGAACATGTCTACTACCTCACCAAAATATGCTATGCCTCCTTAGGTATGAAGTGGAACATCACCAAGAAGCTCAGGAGCATCCCCAAGGAGAAGGAGGACCACCCCAAGGCCGTACAAATCAAGACGGAGTGCAACAACAGCAACACAGGAAGTCCAGGTGACCTCGTGCGCACGGGCCCCCGAGACCCCGTGCCCACGGGCTACACAGGAAACAGGCGCTGGAGCACCCCGTGCGCACGGGTCTGTACCGTGCCCACGGGACCCCCGTGCGCACGGGCCCAACTTAACCCGTGCGCACGGGCCTCCCAGGATGGCCGGCTGAGGGGTCTTCGGCTCCACTTCTTCCCCTTCGACCCCAAGGCTATATATTCCGTACCTAGGACCATGTTTAGGGTTAGCAAAGTATTAGATGAGATCTTGGTGAGCTTTGCTCCATTACCTTCCCTCTTTGAGGATCAAGACCCCATAGGGAAGAATCCTTGAGGATTTCAAGACCTCCATTGGGAGAAGACTACCTTCAAGACCCCTCTTCCTTTGGATTTGGGATGAACTTTGCCATTGTATCTTTCCTTTGATTGTGTTTGTGACTTGTGGATCTTGTGTTGTCACCCTAGTGGATGTGTAATCGGGAATTGTTGGAGTGATTACCTCTTGTTTTCATCTTTGTGTTCTTGTTGATCTTGTGGTTTCTCTCCTTTTCCCCCCTCCAAGTGTGAAAAGGTCCTTCCTAGGGTTCTACCCTACATCATCTTGGTATCATGAGCCACGTTGATTCACATCTTGGAGTCCCTACCTTCCACTTTCTAGCTTGATTTTGTTGTTTTTTGTCCTAATCCGAAAATCCCCACCAAAAATAGCCCCTAAATTTTTTCTTGCAATATGTTGATCTTGTGAGATTTGGTTGATTTGATCCACGAATTTGGTGTTTGTCAAGTGGATCTTCCCCTCCACCATCATCCCCACCCTTCCACCGTTCGATTCTAGCCAAAAACTTGGAATTCACCATGAAATCAGATCAGTTCATCCGCTCTCGGGAGACCCCGTGCACACGGGCCATCGGGACCCCGTGCACACGGGCTTCTCTTCCCCGTGCGCATGGGCTATCCAGGAAGTTTCGGCCATTTTTTCTGTTTTTCTCATTTCATTCCACCACCACCTCTTGTATTCTTCCGCACAATTCCACGTGTTTGTTGAGTGTTCGGTTGCGATTTCTCTTGTGTCCTAAGGTGTTTTGGCTACTTAGGCGCAAGTTGGTATCATCATCGCCACCAATCATCGACTCGGACAACACTTCGGCATCGACAAGATCATCCTCGACCGTAAGCAAGGACGGTAACCTCGACGACACGTTGTACTCCCTTGCCATTAACTTGATAGCTTCGAGCCATTTTGCATAGCTTACCCATCGAGACTAGCTTGTTGAGTATTGCCGGGCCACGCCTTAGTGCACCATTTAGTGTTCCGTCCATCCCGTGCATTTACTACTTGTTACCTCGTTGTTTGGCTCATGTATCAAGCATCGTGGCATAGAAAAAAAAGAAAAAAAAGAAGAAAAAGCTTTTAAGCAAAAGAGAAGAGAAGCAAAGAGCTTATAAGCAATAGCATCGAGCCTTAGCATACATACATCATCTTGGTCACCACATACATAAGCATACTTGGGATAGTGAGACGAGTGGATTCTCTATTAGGTTGGTGCACTAGCGTATCTAGCCCATTAGTGCAATCGAGCTAGAGTCTCTCTAGTATCCGTACGACAAGAGCTTTTCCCGTGATTAGACATCTTCGAGCTCACCCCTTGGTTGTGCGGATCCCATTTATCTTCCATGTGTGTGTTCCTCGTGTTATCTTGGGAGGTTGATCTATTTGTCTTATTTTCCATTTGTGAATCTTCTCAACTTTATCAACATCTTGACTAACATTTGCTTGAATTATTTGTGCCTTTTCTAACCAAGCTCCTCCATAGACCATTTACTTGTAGGTGTGAGAAACAATTCCCGGTACCAATTCCCCTATTGTAACATCACGTGGGATCGTACTTGTTACATCCACAATCTTCGGAAAAGGTAACTTTGGTTTTGTTCTCTCATTTTCCTACTCACCACCACTTTCTTATGATGGATAGGCCAAGTTCCTCTACCAACCCGCTCTTCATCGAGCAAGATGATGACATGTCATCATTCATCACCAAGAGCCACCTCTTTGGTGCACAACGAGTGCTACATCAAGAGCAACAAGCAATCAATGACCGCATCGACAACCTCGCCACCGACTTGCGACTCTCCGAGCAACGTACACGAGACTACTTCGACAACAAGCTCGACACACACAAGCAAGAGAACGATGCAAGAATGGATGAGATCCGCGCTTTGTTGGTCAACCGGCCTCCTTCAACTTCTTCCTACTCAAGACGGAGCCACTCAAGTCAACACTCCAACGACACCTTCTCCGGCTCAAGTACACCGTCATCAACCATTCTTCGACGAGCCGCGCGTCAAGACCGTCATGCATCTCGCAACCCGCTACACGCCAAGCATTCATAAGAGCAAGTCGATGAGCAAGTTCCTCGTCCTCAATCAAACCAAGTCGCTTTTGCTCAAGCTCAAGAACGACAACGACTACAACCATGAGAGGAAGAACGAGCGCGCCTACACCAAGAGGAAGAAAAAGCGCGTCTACACCAAGAGGAACAAGACGCCGAGGCTCAACGTCTTCAACAACAACAACGAGAAGCACAAGCTCTTGAGGTGGAACGTGCCCTTCAAGAATCAAGTCGAGCCATCGCCAACCGCAATCGTGAACGGCGCAATAAAGAGGAAGCCCTTCGAGAAGAAATCCAAGAGAGGAACTACCAACCACGTGTGCATCGTCAAGCTCCACCTCAACCTCAAGTTCAACAAGAGCAAGTTGATCATGGACTTCCTCCACGCCAAGAGTGACACCAAGTGGAACAAGTGCTTCAAGACCCTCCTCCACGCCAAGAGCGACATCATGAGGAACGAGCATTCGAGGACTTTCCAAGGCAAGAGCGATATCGCAACCGCTATCAAGATGAAGAGCAACGCTATGGAAAACTCAAATTCACAATGCCCAAGTTCAATGGAAGCAATGATCCGGAAGAATACCTCTCATGGGCATTGAAGGTCGACAAAATCTTTCATTTGCACAACTATGAGGAAGAGAAGAAGATCGCAATGGCATCACTTGAGTTCCAAGACTATGTGCTCATATGGTGGGAACAAGTCCTTGAGCACCGAGAAGAAAGAGGTGACCCTCCAATCACCACTTGGGCTCAAATGAAGGATGTCATGCGAGCACGATTTGTGCCCACCTACTACAACCGTGATCTCTTCAAGAAGCTACAACTCCTCAAGCAAGGAACAAAGAGTGTTGAAGAATACTACAAGGAAATGGAGATAGCCATGATTCGAGCCAATGTCAAGGAAGATGATGAGCAAACAATGGCACGATTCTTGAATGGACTCAATCATCCCATCAAGAAGATCCCCGACTTCCAACCCTATTCCACCCTCGTCGAGCTCGTGCATCAAGCGACCAAGGCGAGGAACGTCAAGTGCAAGATGACTTCAAGTATGCCAAGTACTCATCCAAGACATACGGCTTCTCCAACAATCAAGCTTCAACAACTCCTCCAACATCTACGTCAACCAAGCCTTCTCCAAGCAACGACGACAAGACAACCTACAAGAAACCTTTGTCAAGTTCAAGTCGTCTTCCTCCTACTACAAGCAACTACAAGCCGCGTGCTTATTCCTCTACTCCGACCGATGAGACCGTCAAGACAAGTTCAATCAAGTGCTTCACATGTGGCGGCCGAGGCCACAAGTCCTTCCAATGCACCAACAAGCGCACCATGATCCTCAACGACGATGGCACCTACGACTCAATGAGTGAAGATGAACTGGAAGCTATTGAGCAAGTGGCCATGCACCGACGCGTGAACGAGGATGAAGATGATCAAGTCTTTTGTGATGAAGATACGAGCCCTGCTCTCGTTGTCTCCAAGGTCTTGACACTTCAACATCAACAAGAAGAAGACCAACGATGCCATATCTTCCACACCAAGGCCGGCATCAATGGAAGGTCCGTCAAAGTCATCATCGATGGAGGTAGTTGCCACAACTTGGCAAGTGAAGATCTATGCTCCAAGCTTCAATTGGTCAAGAGGAAGCACCCACACCCCTACAAGGTTCAATGGCTAAGTGACTCCGGCACTATACGAGTTGAGCATACGGTCCAAGTCTCCTTCAAAATTGGTGCATATGAGGACACTTTGGAGTGTGATGTGGTCCCAATGACCGTTTGCCACATCCTTCTTGGTCGACCATGGCAATTCGACCGTGGTGTCATCCACAATGGGCGTACCAATCACTATAGCTTCAAGATGAAAGGGAAGGAACATGTGCTACGACCTATGTCTCCTAGTCAAGTGATAGCCAACAAGCAAGCCACCCACCATAGAGAGAAGAGTGGGAAAGTGAGCCACCAAAACATGAGTGAGAGCAACAAGCCAAAATTGAGCGCCTCTTCGCCTAGAGAGAAAAACCTCATACTATTCGCCACAAAAAGTGAGATGAGAGAAGTGTGTGAGAACCCATCGAGTGTGATGCACTTTGTCCTTGTGTGCAAGGATGGAGAACCAAAAACTAACACCACTCACAAGCTACCTTTGGTGTTTCAATCTCTTTTGCAGGAATTTCAAGATGTTTTCCCCAATGAGCTACCTCCGGGTCTACCTCCTCTACGAGGCATTGAGCATCGAATCAACCTCATCCCCGGAGCTCCACTTCCAAACAAAGCTTATATGAGTGGTTAGTCATGCCTATGGGTTTATCGGAGGCTCCCGGTACTATTGTGCGTCTCATGCATCATGTACTTCACCCTTATATTGGAGTCTTTGTTGTGGTTTACTTCGATGATATTCTTGTGTTTAGCAAAACCATGAAAGAGCATCTTGATCATGTTAGAGTTGTTTTGCAAACACTTCGCAAGGAAAGTCTTTATGCCAACATGAAAAAGTGCACATTTGGTGTTGACAAAGTGGTTTTCCTGGGTTTCGTTGTCTCTTCCAAGGGTGTCCATTTTGATGAAACTAAAATTGAAGAAATTAAAACTTGGCCCCAACCCACCAATTTGCAACAAGTGCGAAGTTTTCTTGGTCTTGCGGGTTTTTATCGTCGCTTTGTGAAAAACTTTAGCACTATTGCCGCCCCTTTGCATGCTTTGAGTAAGAAGAATGCTCCTTTTGTTTGGGGATCTTTACAATCTAACGCTTTTGATGAGCTCAAGTCTTTGTTTACTCATGCTCCGATTCTTGCTTTGCCCAACTTTGGCAAAACTTTTGAGGTTCATTGTGATGCAAGTGGTACCGGAATCGGCGGAGTTTTGATGCAAGAAAAACGAGCAATTGCATATTTTAGTGAAAAACTCTCCGGTGCTCAACTTAACTATCCCATCTATGACAAAGAATTGTATGCTTTAGTGTGTGTGCTACATATTTGGGAACATTATCTTAGACCTCATGAGTTTGTCATCCATACCGATCATGAAACTCTTAAGTACTTAAAAGGTCAAACTAAGTTGAACAAGCGTCATGCCAAATGGAGTCAATTTATTGAATCTTTTCCATATGTGATCAATTACATTAAGGGTAAGGAAAATGTAGTTGCTGATGCACTTTCACGCATATGCATGCTTGTCACTAAACTTGAGTTGAATGTTATTGTCTTTGAGCACATAAAAGACTTGTATGCTAATGATCCATCTTTTGCAACTCATTATGCTAAATGTTTGACGCATACATCTTGGGAACAATATTACATCAAGGATGGTTATCTTATGAGAGCTAACAAACTATGCATTCCCGAGTCTTCTCTTCGTTTGCTCCTTTTGCAGGAGGCTCATGGAGGCGGACTCATGGGACACTTTGGACGCGATAAGACTTTCGCCACGCTCTCCAAGAACTACTTTTGGCCCAAGATGTTCCGCGACGTCTCACGCTTCACCACCCGATGCTCTACATGACACAAAGCTAAGTCTAAAGCTCAATCCCATGGTCTTTACATGCCTCTTCCTATTCCTTATCAACCTTGGGAAGATATTAGCATGGATTTTCTACTTGGTTTACCTAGAACTCAAAGTGGAAAGGATTCCGTATTTGCTGTTGTGGACCAATTTTCTAAGATGGCACATTTCATTCCTTGCAACAAGATAGACGATGCTTCACATGTTGCCAACCTCTTTTGTAGGGAAATCTTGCGCCTCCATGGAGTACCAAAGACAATCATCTCCGACCGCGACGTTAAGTTCTTGAGTTACTTTTGGCAGACGCTATGCGCCAAGCTCGGAATCAAGCTCTTGTTCTCATCCGCATACCATCCTCAAACCGACGGCCAAACGGAGGTGACTGTCCGGACACTATCCACTCTACTTCGTGTCTTGATCAAGAAGAACATCAAGGAGTGGGAGGCATGTCTACCCATCGCCGAGTATGCCTACAACCGTGCAAGACATTCGCCTACCGGCAAGTCCCCCTTCGAGGTCGTCTACGGCTTCATCCCGTTGTCCCCTTTGGACATTCTACCTCTACCTCTACAAGAGCGCACCAACATGGATGCAAGTGCACGAGCAAGCTACATCAAGAAGATGCATGAAGATACAAGGAACATCATCGAGCGCCAAGTACATCGACTAGCGACCAAGGTCAACATCAACAAACAACCCATGATCTTCGACATAGGTGATCTCGTGTGGCTACACCTTCGCAAGGACCGCTTCCCCAACGAACGCAAGTCCAAACTACTACCTCGAGCCGATGGACCATTCAAGGTGCTAGCACGCTACAACGACAACGCCTACAAGATTGAACTCCCACGAGACAAGTACAACGTGAGCGACATCTTCAACGTCAAAGACCTCTCGCCTTTCCATGGTGATGAAGATTTTGATCCGAGGTCGGATCTTTCCCAAGGGAGGGGAGATATTGAGGAGCATCCTTCCATCATCCCCATGGACTCTACATCGACACATTCAACCCCACAAGGACCCATGACAAGAGCTAGAGAACGTGCTTTGGAAACCGAGGTGAACTCCTTCCTACTAGACTTGCATATGGACACAAATGGAACATGTCTACTACCTCACCAAAATATGCTATGCCTCCTTAGGTATGACGTGGAACATCACCAAGAAGCTCAGGAGCATCCCCAAGGAGAAGGAGGACCACCCCAAGGCCGTACGAATCAAGACGGAGTGCAACAACAGCAACACAGGAAGTCCCAGGTGACCCCGTGCGCACGGGCCCCCGAGACCCGTGCCCACGGGCTACACAGGAAATAGGTGCTGGAGCACCCCGTGCGCACGGGTCTGTACCGTGCCCATGGGACCCCCGTGAGCATGGGCCCAACTTACCCCGTGCGCACGGGCCTCCCAGGATGGCCGGCTGGGGGGTCTTCAGCTCCACTTCTTCCCCTTCGACCCCAAGGCTATATATTCCGTACCTAGGACCATGTTTAGGGTTAGCAAAGTATTAGATGAGATCTTGGTGAGCTTTGCTCCATTACCTTCCCTCTTTGAGGATCAAGACCCCATAGGGAAGAATCCATGAGGATTTCAAGACCTCCATTGGGAGAAGACTACCTTCAAGAATCCTCTTCCTTTGGATTTGGGATGAACTTTGCCATTGTATCTTTCCTTTGATTGTGTTTGTGACTTGTGGATCTTGTGTTGTCACCCTAGTGGATGTGTAATCGGGAATTGTTGGAGATATTACCTCTTGTGTTCATCTTTGTGTTCTTGTTGATCTTGTGGTTTCTCTCCTTTTCCCCCTCCAAGTGTGAAAAGGTCCTTCCTAGGGTTCTACCCTACATCAGGTTGTAATCTCTCTGTTTCCCTTTGTAACATTTCGGTATCACCGAGATGAGCAATCGGTCCCACCGAGATTGCAATGTAAACTCCCTGTTTCCTTTTCGTAACATTTCGGTCTCACCGAAATGAGCGAACCGGTCCCACCGAGTTTACCTGACCAACTCTCTGGTTAGCTTATTACCAAAATCGGTCTCACCGAGTTTGTGTAATTGGTCTCACCGAGATTACGTTATGCCCTAACCCTAACCATATCGGTCCTACCGAGTTGCATGTCGGTCCCACCGAAAATCCTAACGGTCACTAGATTTGTTGAATCAGTCTGACTGAGTTTACCAATTCGGTCCCACCGAGTTTGGCAAGTTGTGTGTAACGGTTAGATTTTGTGTGGAGGCTATATATTACCCCTCCACCTCCTCTTCGTTCGTGGAGAGAGCCATCAGAACAAACCTACACTTCCCACTTGCTATTTCTGAGAAGGAACCACCTACTCATGTGTTGAGGCCAGGATATTCCATTCCTACCATATGAATCTTGATCTCTAGCCTTCCCCAAGTTGCTTTCCACTCAAACCTTCTTTCCACCAAATCCAAATCCTGTGAGAGAGAGTTGAGTGTTGGGAAGACTATCATTTTAAGCACAAGAGCAAGGAGTTCATCATCAACACACCATTTGTTACTTCTTGGAGAGTGGTGTCTCCTAGATTGGCTAGGTGTCACTTGGGGGCCTTCGACAAGATTGTGGAGTTGAACCAAGGAGTTTGTAAGGGCAAGGAGATCACCTACTTCGTGAAGATCTACCGCTAGTGAGGCAAGTCCTTCGTGGGCGACGGCCATGGTGGGATAGACAAGGTTGCTTCTTCGTGGACCCTTCGTGGGTGGAGCCCTCCGTGGACTCGCGCAACCGTTACCCTTCGTGGGTTGAAGTCTCCATCAACGTGGATGTACGATAGCACCACCTATCGGAACCACGGCTCAAAAATCATCGTGTCTCCAAATTGCGTTTGAATCCTCCAAATCCTTCCCTTTACATTCTTGCAAGTTGCTTGCTTTACTTTCCACTGCTCATATACTCTTTGCATGCTTGCTTGAATTGTGTTAAGATTGCTTGACTTGTGCTAAGATAGCTAAAAACTGCCAAAGACTAAAATTGGGAAAAGGACAAGTTTTTTATCTGGTCAAGTAGTCTAATCACCCCCTCTAGACATACTTTCGATCCTACAAGTGGTATCAGAGCTTTGGTCTCCATTTGCTTTGATTTCCATAGCTTTTGGTGGTCATAGCCTTGGTTTCACAACCTAGGAGAGTATGGCATATAGCGAGGGAAATTATCACCGTAGTGGTCCTTACTTTGATGGTACTAATTTTGCTAGTTGGAAGCATAAGATGAAAATGCATATTCTTGGACATAACCCCGCCGTTTGGGCTATTGTGTGTATTGGCTTGCAAGGTGAATTCTTTGATGGGAGAGAACCGAACCGTGAAGCTAGTGCGGAAGAGTTGAAGATGCTGCTAGACAATGCTCAAGCTTGTGATATCCTCTTCAACGGATTGTGCCCCGAAGAATTCAACAAAATCAGCCGTCTTGAGAATGCAAAGGAAATTTGGGACACTTTGATTGATATGCATGAAGGTACCGACTCCGTCAAGTAATCCAAGTTGGATGTGCTCCAAAGTCAACTTGACAAGTTCAAAATGAAGGATGGTGAACGTGTCGCTGAAATGTACTCTAGGCTTGCTCGTATCACAAATGAGATTGCGGGCTTAGGAAGTGAAGAGATGACCGACAAATTCATCATCAAGAAGATCCTAAGAGCTTTGGACGGAAAATATGATACCATGTGCACATTGATCCAAATGATGCCCAATTACAAAGATCTCGAGCCAACGGAAGTCATTGAAAGAATTTTTGCTCATGGGATGTCACTCAAGGATAAGGAGGAACTTCACAACAAGTCAAGTGGTGCTTACAAAGCCTCATGTGAAGCCCCCACATCATCAAGTGAGAAACAAACCTTTAATGAAGAATTGAGCTTAATGGTGAAGAACTTCAACAAGTTCTACAAGAGTAGAAACAAAGAAAGAAGCTCCAAGTCAAGGTCCTACAATGATAAAAGATCTTCTAGTCGAGAGCGAAACTGCTACAATTGTGGGAGACCCGGACACTATTCCAATGAGTGTATGGCACCCCACAAAAGAAGAGAATAATCACCCAAGAGGAGAAGTAGAAGAGAGGAATCATCACCAAGAGAGAGGAGGAGTAGAGATGATCATTATGAACGAAGAACATCCCGGAGGAGCAAGGATTCGAAAAGGAGGGACAATTCATCAAGGAGCTACACAAAACGAAGACATCAAACTCATATTGGTGAATGAGTGTCCGGCTCCAACTCCGACAATCACTCCGAGAGAAGCTATCACTCCGACTCCGAATATTCTCAAGATGAAGGTGTTGCCGGTCTAGCACTTGTGTCAACCAACTCCTACAACATATTTGATTCACCAAATGAAGGACTTGGAAGATGCTACATGGCTAAAGGCCCCAAGGTAACACACCCCGAGTATGTTGATTTCAATAGTGATGAAGATGACTTGCTAGGTGATGATGATTTACTTATTGACAACTCTAGTGATGAATACTATGATGAAACGTCAATTAATATTGCTAATCAAGATAAAACGAATGACATTGATAAGGAGAAGATTGAGCTTCTAACTAAAGAACTAAACACTCTTAAGTTAGCTCATGAAACTATCTTAGAAGATCATCGAGAACTTTTAAGGACTCATGAGAAGTTACTCTCTGAAATGCTCAATCTTGAGCAAGAGCATGAGTTCTTAAAGGCAATCAATGATGATCTCCGTAAGAAAAGTTCTTCTTACATTGCCAAGCGTTTACTCTTATCTAGTTACATGCCTCAAGTCAAGTCCACTAACAAGAACAAGAAGGATTCTTCCTCTAGTAGTAACAATGATCATGCTAAATCAAATGTTGTTGCTTCTAGTAGTTCTCTTGATCTAATGATTCTCTTAGCCAAGTTACACTTGAGCAAGAAAATAGCTTATTGAAGGGAATTATAGAGAAAGGTGTTTACAAAAGCCTTGCCGGGAGTAAGCAATTTGAGGAAATTGTACGCAAGCAAGGAAGGCACCGGAAGAACCAAGGTGTTGGTTTTGAACGAAAGTTCAATGCCAATGGAGTTGAGTGGGAAGAAGATCAATACCCCAAGACGAAGTTTGTTCCTCAACAAGAGAAGTATGATCCTACTTCCTTCAAGGGGACACAAGCTCAAGATGATCTTCCACCACAAGACCACAAGCAAAAAGGCAAGGACAAGCTTCAAGAGGACATTGATGCATTTGAAGAAGCTCCTAAGGCCTTGGTCAAGTGGGTTCCCAATACTACGACAAGTTCTACTTCATCAAGTACGACTACAACTCCAAGGATTCCCATCAAGATGATGTGGATCCCGAAGAAGAAGAACTAGAGAGTTCTTGAGGGTGACTCCGCCAACATATTTCACTCATATCATTTTGGCAACAACAAGTGCAATCAACTTCCAGCACTAGTTCAAGGAGTCACAAACCCTCTTGTTGGTAAGACAAGGGACAAGGTAACCTAATGCTTTCATAGAAATTATCTTGTGTGAGCATCACTCTATGTCTATGGATATCCTTGTTTGTTCCTTGTGGGACTAACCCGTGTAGGTATTGAAAGTGCAACTCACTCCAAGGGATTGCTCCAAATGATCTACATCAAAATTGAGCATCCACATCTTCAACACCTACATGAAGTCATCATCGACAAAACCCAACGTTAGTTCATCCCTCTAAGGGGCGATATCACATCTAGGGGGAGCTTAACTCTAAGAATTGAGTCAAAGCAACTCTAATGGTGTGAACACATCAATGCATTATGTAAAAGTGGTAACCCCACTTGAGCTTAAACAATGAGTATGACCTATGATCAAATGTTCTCATTTGACTCCTAAGTCAATATACTCATATATAGATGACCTAGTCATCGCCATTTGTTTGATAGATGCTAGAATTGTTTGTGCATGCTTTGTCACATATTTCAATTGCCATTTTATTGTGTGAGCATGTTGGTTGCATATTTTACTCATCCGAGGACATCCACTTGTTGTTTTGATTGATTGGTTTCATTTTCTTTTGCCAAGTGGATGGACAAGAATGCCTAAGAACCTTCTCTAGCTATCTATGTTTTTCTTGTCTCAAACTCTATTCATGCTACATCACAAAATTTTATCAAGTCAGATTCGAACCACTCTGTGTGAGGAGCACTCGGAGTCCCAGATTCGTCATAGACTTAAACTTCCAAAACTTCTTTGTGCGTTTCAGTCTGATCGATTCCTCCATTTCGGTCATACCGAGATCACTAAGTCGATCTAGGTTTTCAATCTCGGTGCAACCGATTTGAACTTTTCGATCACACCGAGTTGCTGTAACTGTATACAGTTATGCATATCAGTGCCACCGAGTTGTTCCACTCGGTCACACCGACAGGGTCGGGCTATATATACTCACGAGCAAAAATTTGGAAACTTTCTCCAAACCCCTTCGCCCGCGGATAGCTCGCTCTGCCTCCAGGGTCTCCGGATCGTTCTCCTCGTCGCCAGCCGCCTCCAGTCGCTGGTCTCCGCCACCGTCAACGGAATTCATCCCCGTCGTTGCCGCTGTAGCGAGTTCATCGCCAAGCTAGGGTATGGACTCGATCATAGTGCTATCCCCGTCCGATTCCTAGCACATTGTGTTCATCATGATTGTTGCCATGATTGAAACTATTCTATCCAGTCAAAACAATCCATAGTTTAGTAGTGAACTGAAAATTTAGGGTTAGTGTCGGTGTCAAAACCGGCGGATCTCGGGTAGGGGGTCCCGAACTGTGCGTCTAGGCGGATGGTAACAGGAGACGAGGGACACAATGTTTTTACCCAGGTTCAGGCCCTCTCGATGGAGGTAATACCCTACGTCCTGCTTGATTAATATTGATGATATGGGTAGTACAAGAGTGGATCTACCACGAGATCAAGGAGGCGAAACCCTAGAAGCTAGCCTATGGTATGATTGTTGGGATGTAATGTTGTCCTACGGACTAAGGCCCTCCAGTTTATATAGACACCGGAGAGGCTAGGGTTACACAGAGTCGGTTACAATGGTAGGAGATCTACATATCCGTATTTGCCAAGCTTGCCTTCCACGCGAAGGAAAGTACCTTCCGGACACGAGCCGGAGTCTTCAATCTTCTATCTTCGTAGTTTGGGAGTCCGGCGGATATTGATAGTCCGGCTGTCCGGACACCCCCTAGTCCAGGACTCCCTCAGTAGCCCCTGAACCAGTCTTCAATGACGAGTCCGGCGTGCATAGTGTTCGGCATTGCAAGGCGGGTTCCTCCCCTGAATAATCCGGAGAAAATAATGAACACCAGGATAGTGTCCGGCTCTGCAAAATAAATTCCACATTCCAAACGTAGAGAGAATAAAACACATATACTGATCCAATCTGCTGACGTATTATGCGGCGTGACATCACGCCGCTACCAAGCCCTTGTTTGAATTACTATATCACCTTAGCACGTTTAGCGAAGCGGTTTCCTTGGCACGTCTTGTTGAAGCAGAGATCGTGTCCCCCTTATTCCGGGATTCTCATCAATACGTGCGTGGGTAACCCAACCGCGCCATTGATGGTGGCGCTTGGGAGATAAGCGAGTTTTACCAGGCCGGTGAGGGACGCATAGTTTCGTCCGCCTATATATAAGGGATAAGGATTTACCTTCTCACCTACGCCTTCTTCCTCCTTTGCTCATCCATCCCTGCGAGCCCAAGCTCCAACGCCTAAGCTCGCGCATCCCGCCTCGACCCTTCTCCGAATATGTCCGGAGGGGGAGGCAAATGGATGGCCTCCACTGCCAAGGAGGAGGACATCACCAAGCTGCGCGACGCCGGATACCTTTCCGGCGACATCGCGCATCGGCTGCCCGACATGGGGCAGCTCATTCCTACCCCAGGGCCTCATGAGAGGGTTGTTTTCCTTCCCCACTTCCTCTGCGGACTGGGCTTTCCGCTCCATCCATTTGTCCGGGGGCTCATGTTTTACTACGGCCTGGATTTCCATGATCTGGCGCCGAACTTCGTCCTTAACATCTCGGCGTTTATCGTCGTGTGCGAGGCCTTTCTCTGCATCCGGCCCCACTTCGGCCTGTGGCTCAAGACCTTCAACGTCAAGCCAAAGGTTGTGAAGGGGACGCAAGCGGAATGCGGAGGCGCCATGTTGGGCAAGCTGCCCAACGTCCCTTGGCTAGAAGGGACCTTCGTGGATTCCGTCAAGGGGTGGCAATCGGGGTGGTTCTACATCACCGAGCCGCGCGAGCCTACATGGGCAGCGGCCCCCGAATTCAGATCTGGAATCCCCACGCAGCTCATCTCCTGGAAAGAGAAGGGCTTGCAGTGGGGTGATCCGGTGGAGGTGACGGGACTTCGAGCCTGCATCAAGAAGCTGGTGAGCAATAGGCTCCGGCTCGTCGACGTGGTCCAGGTCATGCTCCTCCGGCGGATTCTCCCGTGCCAAGAGCAGGCATTTAATCTGTGGGAGTTTAATCCGGAACAGCACCAGATGTTGAGCGGGCTCTTCGATACAACGTACGAAGGCGCCTGGAGGGTGCTGTTCAAGGGCGCCGAAGCCCCCGCATCCGCGACCGAAGACCGCGGATTCAGCTCGCAGTCTCCGACTGACGAGGTAAGTGATTCGACCCCATTACGGGACACTCATAGTAGTTAGATTGACTCTAGCGAGGCTTTTAATCTGCCTCTTCCTTTGACAGGACTGGATGGAGAAGGCCCAGCTGCTCATCAGCCCGGCTCCCATGCCAGAAGAACCAGTGGACGCCCGCTTAGCAAGGCTGCTGGTTCCGGCACCGTATGTGGTGCCGGAGAAGAAGGCCAAGAAGGTGGCCGCGGGGACTCGAAAGAGTTCCCGCAATCAGGCGTCTGACGACGACGACGAGGACTCCTCCCCCGAAGACGAGGAGGAGGAGGAGGAGTACTCTCTCCCGGAGGAGGGAGAGAGGAAGAGGAAGGCCTCCCCAACCAAGGCGGCCGAAGGGTCCAAGAGGGGGAGAACTATCCCCCCGGACAGTTTCGCCAACATCAATGTTGGCGAGGAAGAGTGGCCTCCAAGGGCCAGGCGTCCGGCAGGATCGTAAGTATTCAGATCGTTTATATGCCGTGCACTGTATGCCATGTAGTGTCCTTCTAACGCCGCATTCTACCTGTAGTCCGGCCGTTAACGATCTTCCCGACTCGATGAGCGGGTCTTTGGCGCCGTCAGATGTAAATTCCATCCCGACCGCCTCTACCCCACGTGTCGACGAGGACGACGAGGCGGAATCCCACAGAGGGACTCGCCAGGAGGAGGCTCTGGAGGTGCCGTTAGGCAGCCCTCCGGACTTCGTGCCGGACTCCACCTCGGAACCCGCAGCGGTTCCAGAGTCCAGCAAGCGGCCCCTTCGAAAGAAGGGCAGGACCGTGGCGCCGGCGACCCCCGTCCAACCGGAGGCGCCGGATAACCTGCTGGAGGCGCTTAACGGCGCTTCCATCGAGGAAGAACACCGCACTCTCATGAGTGTGGTGATTGAGAAGGTCCAGCTCGCCAAGGGCGGGCTGACCGAAGCCTGCAACAGCCTTCTAATAGGCTTTGAGGTAAGAAGGTTAAAATTAAGTAATATAATACCGCATAGACAGTAGCCCCTGATGCTTAGTCCGGTGTTCGGAAAGAAAAGCCGGACTAAGGATCTAACAAAATAGACGCAGGGTTGCTAAAAAATATGTCAATATGGGTGCGCAGGCTACGCTGTTGACCTCTGCCGCATTAACGGCGGAGGTCGAGGCGCTGAAGAAGGAGCTTGAGCGGTCGGAGCAAGAGCTCGGCCATGCCAAGAGGCAGCTCAAGGAAAAAGAAGGTGAATAACACCACTTTAAATAAGTACCTTACAGAAAAGGGTTTCGGTTGCCAACATGATTAATAAGGATAATATATGTAATGCAGGGGCCACTAACGAGGTGGCAGTCCTCAAGGATGCCGTGTCCGTGGCCGAACGCAATGCGGCCACAGAACAGACTGAGCGAGAAAAGCAAGCGGCACTGGTGGCAGAAGTTCGGCAAGAGCTCTAGGCTCTCATGGAAAAGCATGAGAGTTTGGAGCGTGACTCCAAGACTCGAGAGTCCGAGCTTGCCTCGGCTCTCGAAAGTGCCAAGTCCGCCAAGGCCGAGGCCCAAAAGGCCCATGAGGAAGTAGAGGACATGAAGAAGATCGCGGCGGGTAAGGCGTTTTTCATGCAGAGCAAGCATGTTAATGTAAATTACCGGATACTTACCCGAATTCAGAGCTCTCCAGGGGCATTTGCAGATCTGCCGCGTAGTGCGTCTGATGCCGCTGCATTTTATCGTGGCGAGGAGGGGAGCTCAACGGAGAAGGTCTTCTGGTCTCAGTACGCTGAGGCCGGCCATCCGGTGCCCCCAAGCGACCAGCTGAAGCAGCTGGTCGAACTCCACAAGGTAGCTGAGGAGGCCATGAAGGGCCTCACAGTCCGGCTATGGCCTGGGCAGGCCATGCCTAGTAGCTACTTTGGCCTAGTGCGGCGGCTGGTGGATGCATGCCCCAGGCTGGATGTGATCAAGCGCTTCGCCTGCATTGAAGGTGCTCGTCGGGCCCTTGCCCGCATAAAGGTGCAATGGGGCAAGCTGGATGCGGAGAAGCTTCTCACGGATCCGCCGCCGCCGTGCAAGGAGCATCGCACGCCGGAGCGATATTATAAAGTTGTCCTGAAGGGAGCCCGCGATATTGCAGATGAGTGCCCCCTTAATGTAATCTTTGAGTGAACTCGCTGTGTTTTTATCCTGTGCGCTGAAAACCTCATTTATATGCGCCATGAGCAACGCTTTGTTGAATTTAAAATATTACCTTCTGTGCGGCCGTTTGTAAAATCTGAGAGATGGCAAGTCGTTGGCTTTAGCCCCCAGGCTACAAAGGCTGGGGTGTTCGGTGATAAACTTGAGCACTCTTGTTCCCACTATTGGGTCCATCTAGGGAGGCGCTCAACACGACGAACAAGGCGACCGGACTTATAATGCTTGAACACTCTCACTTAGCCATAGAATTCTATAATTTGAAATTTCGGCGAAGCCCCTGGTATTCGGAAGACCGAATCCGGGGCGCTATCCACGCCTTCGTCGGACATCATCCGGAACTTCGCTCGAAGCGGCATGAGCCTTTAAGGACCCGAAAGAACCTCGAACAGCGACCAGTCTCTCGCCTTATCATGCCAGTCAGTTTTAGCTTTCTCCACTGAGGCGTTAACCCGGCTCCACCGGGGCGCAATCGCAGTGGTTCTCCCAGTGCTACCTTAGCCGACGGAACGGAACGTAAGGTACCAAAACGTGGGAGCCGGGCAAACCCAACTATTGACCCAAGACATGATTCGGAGCTGATTCATATAATGCTATAAGTTCAGGGTGCCGCACTTGTGAAAGTGTTCGGACTTAATCACACCATAATATGGGGAACAGAAGCCCCTGGTGTATTCAGCCGTACCAAAGTATACGGGTGCAGGATGTCATATAATGAACATATGTAAAAGATAACGCAATTGCAATGAAAAGGTAATGTACTTGCAAGAAGGAAGTGTTGCGTTATTTGTGAAAGAAGGTCTGCTAATAAAGCGGACTGATACAAATAGTGCAGTAAGCAAGGGATTCGGACTAAATTAACATGTCCCCCTCCAGGGATAAGCTGCAGACTTGGTGTATGTAATCGAATTTAATGCTCGTAATGGGGACCACTTGAGTGTTCGTCGCAGCCTTCTTTAATCCCTGACTGTTGCATCTTGAGTTCGGCAAATTCGCCGTTGCACAGGGCTTCTGGTTAATGGAGTCCTGTGTATGCAAAAGAAAAAAAAAGATAAAAAACAAAGCCAAGGGGGGCGCTAGCATGAGCCCCTGGTGTGGTCGAGCCGCACTCTTTGGTCCTTGTGGTTACGCCCCTCCCCTGCGCCCATGGTATCTCCAA
Organism: Triticum timopheevii; assembly: GCA_963921465.1. Lineage (NCBI taxonomy): Eukaryota > Viridiplantae > Streptophyta > Magnoliopsida > Poales > Poaceae > Triticum > Triticum timopheevii. The sequence goes on from OY997270.1 coordinate 200,698,306, forward strand.
AGCGTAATGATGTACGCGGAGTGTTATTCTTGTGATCATGCGTGGGCGAGGGTGGCGGCCGCATTGCTACGCGTGCTCTGATCGCGCCGGGTGGTCTTGGTTAGTGTTGCTCCGGGCGCGCTTTGATGCATCCGGCTTTCTGACTGCCGGACTAGAGAATTGCCGTAGAAGGCTGCTCTGTACTTCTGCCGCGAGAGCCGCTGTATGTTCCTGCGTCCGGAGGGAGCGTTCCGTATTCCCATTGACCGTAATGACTCCACGAGGGCCTGGCATCTTGAGCTTTAGGTATGCATAATGCGGCACCGCGTTGAACTTTGCAAACGCGGTTCGTCCGAGCAGGGCATGATAGCCGCTACGGAACGGGACTATGTCGAAGATTAACTCTTCGCTTCGGAAATTATCCGGGGATCCGAAGACCACTTCCAGTGTGACTGAGCCTGTACAGTTGGCTTCCACTCCTGGGATGACACCTTTAAAGGTTGTCTTAGTAGGTTTGATCCTGGATGGGTCTATGCCCATTTTGCGCACTGTGTCCTGATAAAGCAGGTTCAGGCTGCTGCCGCCGTCCATCAGGACTCTTGTGAGGTGAAATCCATCGACGATTGGGTCTAAGACCAATGCGGCGAATCCTCCATGGCGTATGCTGGTCGGATGGTCTCGTCGATCGAAAGTGATCGGGCAGGAGGACCATGGATTGAACTTCGGGGCGACTGGCTCCATCGCATAGACGTCCCGTAGTGCGCGCTTCCTCTTCCTCTTGGGTATATGGGTTGCGTAAATCATATTCACCGTCCGCACTTGTGGGGGGAAACCCTTCTGTCCTCTACTCTTCGGCGGCCGGGTCTCCTCCTCCTCGTCGCTATTTAGCCCCTTGTCATTGTGTTCGGAAATTAACTTGCCGGCCTGCTTGAACACCCAACAATCTCTATTGGTGTGATTAGCTGGCTTTTCGGGGGTGCCATGTATCTGGCATGAGCGGTCGAGTATTCGGTCCAGATTGGACGGACCCGGAGTTGTTCTTTTAAATGGCTTCTTCCGTTGACCGGGTTTTGAGCCTCGGAATCCGGCATTGACTGCCGTATCCTCTTTGTCGTTGCCGTTAATGCGGCGTTTGTTTTTGATTCGACGTGACCTGCCGTGGTTGTCCGTAGTGTCCGGACTGCCAGAATTTTTGCGGAGATTGTTGCTGCGGGCTAGCCAGCTGTCCTCTCCCGCACAAAAGCGGGTCATTAACAATGTGAGGGCTGCCATGGATTTCGGCTTCTCCTGCCCCAGGTGCCGGGCTAGCCATTCGTCCCAGATGTTATGTTTGAAGGCTGCAAGGGCCTCCGCATCCGGACAGTCGACGATTTGATTTTTCTTCATCAAGAAACGTGTCCAGAATTGTCTGGCCGATTCGTCTGGCTGCTGAATAATGTGGCTTAGGTCATCGGCGTCTGGTGGTCGCACATATGTACCTTGGAAGTTATCAAGGAATGCGGCCTCCAGGTCTTCCCAACACCCAATTGACTCTGCGGGCAGGCTATTGAGCCAATGCCGAGCTGGTCCTTTAAGCTTGAGTGGGAGATATTTGATGGCGTGGAGATCGTCGCCGCGGGCCATATGGATGTGGAGAAGATAATCTTCGATCCACACCGCGGGGTCTGTTGTACCATCGTAAGATTCGATATTCACGGGTTTGAACCCTTCGGGGATCTGATGATCCATTACTTCATCAGTGAAGCATAACGGGTGTGCAGCGCCCCTGTATTGAGCAATATCGCGACGCAGCTCGAGGGAGCACTGTCTGCTATGTTCGGCCCGGCCGGCGTTATGTCCGGCGCGACGGTATTCGTCGTGGGTCGTAGGGCGCCCACGTGATCCATAGATGGATCTGGATTGTCTTGCTTTGTCCTCCAAGATGTCTCGCAAGTCCGGCGCGTTCCCTTTTGGCTTCGTACTCTTGGATCGATGTCGGGGTACGGTCTTGGCTGGGGGCCTGAATGCCTCTCTGTCGCGACCACGGGGTGGTCGGTCAGCCATGTCGTGCGCTGGTGATATAGGTATGTATGCTTCCTCCTCTAATTAGGGGAGCAGCTTGCGTCTTGGGTAACTTTTGGAGGGGAGTTCGAGTTTATACTCTTCGGCCGCGAGGACCTCGGTCCATCGATCGGCTAGCAGATCTTGATCAGCTTGGAGCTGTTGCTGCTTTTTCTTTAGGCTATTTGCCGTGGCTATGAGCCTGCGCCTGAAGCGCTCTTGTTTGACGGGATCCTCGGGTATGACGAATTCATCATTGTTGAGGCTCGCTTCGTCTTCGGAGGGAGGCATATAGTTATCATCCTCAACCCCTTCGTCTGCCGCCCTGTCGTGGGGGCTTGCTTCTGCGTCCTCCTGTGCTGAGTCTTGCAGGAGGGGATCGTCTTCGGCACTCTCCGGAGTGTTATTGTCTCCCGTGCCGGAATCTCCATTCTTGTTGTGGCGGGATTTAGAGCGGCGCCGCTGACGCCGGCGTTTGGGCTGCTTCTTTAGAGAATCTTCCTCCGCTGCTTTTTCGCCATCCCCTTCTTTTGGGGTGTCCACCATGTAGACGTCGTACGACGAGGTGGCCTTCCAGTGCCCCGTGGGTGCTGGGTCTTGTTCGTCTTCGGCATCATCGTCCATAGCGTCGATGTCATCGGAGTCGTAGTCTAGCATGTCAGTTAGATCCTCGACAGTGGCTACAAAGTGGGTGGTGGGTGGGCTCTGAATTTCTTCGTCGTCCGAACTCCAACCGTCCTGGCCATAGTCCGGCCAGGATTCTCCTGATAGCGAGAGATGCTTAAGAGAATTCAGGATATCGCCAGAAGGCGAGTGCTGAAAGATGTCCGCGGCGGTGAATTCCATAACCGGTGCCCAATCTGGTTTAACTAGCAGGGGCGCGGGAGGCTCGGAGTCTAGCGAGGAGCCCGGCGCCTCAGGATCACGAGTTCCGCAGGGGACAAGATCGGTATTCGGCTCCATCGCCGTGGATGTTGAAGCCCCCAGGGCGGCGTCTATCTACCAGCCCTCGTCATGGGCAATCGGCTCCGGGCTAGTAGCCGGAGCGGATCCGAGTGCGGCCTCCAAAGCACTGTCCGGCGACAGAGCTAGATCATGCCCATTGTCACAGTGCGGCGCGCTTGGCTGTGGCTCGAGTCCGTCGAAGATCAAGTCTCCGCGGTCATCGGCCGTGAAGTTCAAGCTTCCGAATCTGACCTGACGGCCAGGGGCGTAGCTTTCGATCTGCTCCAGATGGCCAAGAGAATTGGCCCGTAGTGCAAAGCCGCCGAATATGAAGATCTGTCCGGGGAGAAAAGTCTCACCCTAGACAGCGTTGATGGTTGAAGATGCCATCGAGCCTATCAGGGACGACACAGAGGAACTCTCAATGAAAGCACCAATGTCGGTGTCAAAACCGGCGGATCTCGGGTAGGGGGTCCCGAACTGTGCGTCTAGGCGGATGGTAACAGGAGACGAGGGACACAATGTTTTTACCCAGGTTCAGGCCCTCTCGATGGAGGTAATACCCTACGTCCTGCTTGATTAATATTGATGATATGGGTAGTACAAGAGTGGATCTACCACGAGATCAAGGAGGCTAAACCCTAGAAGCTAGCCTATGGTATGATTGTTGGGATGTAATGTTGTCCTACGGACTAAGGCCCTCCAGTTTATATAGACACCGGAGAGGCTAGGGTTACACAGAGTCGGTTACAATGGTAGGAGATCTACATATCCGTATTTGCCAAGCTTGCCTTCCACGCCAAGGAAAGTACCTTCCGGACACGAGCCGGAGTCTTCAATCTTCTATCTTCGTAGTTTGGGAGTCCGGCGGATATTGATAGTCCGGCTGTACGGACACCTCCTAGTCCAGGACTCCCTCAGTTAGGTTTCCGCCGAAACCATCTCGGACCCACCGAGTTGCAGAACTTGGTTCCACCAATTCGGATAAGGCCATTGCACAAGTGATTCTCGGTCTGACCGAGAATTGCAAATCGGTGTGACCGAGTTCAGGACTTTGTGAAACCCTAGCAGTCTCGGTGCCACCAAACTGTGACTCAGTCTGACCTAGTTCACTGGTTTAGGTTCCAAAAGCTGCTTCGGTATCACCGAGTTTGCAAATCGGTTGATCCGAAATGCTTTCTGTGGAAAACTAAATCTAAGTTTTTGAATCATTCTTTTGCAAAAACCTCTGTATTTTGTGATGCTCATCCACTCTATCTCAACTATATCTATTCACAGGGTCAGCAGTCAGTGTTTGCAAAATGTCTGATCAAAGTGACAGCCAGAACAGGGAAGAGGAGCAGGTTCAGATGAGTGAGGGCACTAGTCCCTCTAGCACCTATGATGATGGAAGCAGGAGCACCCCAAGCAACTTACCTAAAGCTGCCACCGAAAACCAGAAATAAGAAAACCTCAGAATCTGAGAATGAAGACTATGTGGCAGTAGAGGATGAGGCCACTTCCAAGAAGAAGGTGGTCAAGAAAGAATATGGATCAGCTGCAGCCACTAAGCTAGTAGTGCAGAAAAAGGCACCTGCAAGAAGGATTCCCACTTCCAAACCCAGGAAGGTTGCCACTGGAGAAACCATGAAGTTTACTATTGAGTCAGAAGATGAAGCTGCTGGTCAAGACAAAAAGAAAAAGAGAGTCAAAACCACTACTGCCAAAGTTCTTGGCAATCCCTCTATGAGAAGAGACTCTGAGGAAGAGGAAGAAGAGGTTGCTGCACCAGCACCAAAGGCTCAGAAGCTTATGGGTGATGCTATTAGGTCAGGAGCTGCATCATCAAAGCCCAAAGAAGCACCCAAAGCTGCCTCCAAACCAGAGACTGCACCAAAGAGGAATACCAGAAACATATCTGCTGCTGAGAAGAACAAGGCCCCAGTGCCTGAAACTGCTGATGAAGAAGAAGAAGATGAAGAGCATATCCCGAGAAAGTTGAAGCCAAAGATTCCAGACCACAATGATGCTCATCCTGTGGCTGAGAACATGAAGCTGAGGAAGGATGCAGGACTCAGACAGTGGAGGTTGTCTGATCCCTATGCTATCAGGAGAAGGACTGTTGTTGACTACAGGTTCCATACTAAGGAACAGCAAGACTTCTATGAGACAGTGTTGTTGGACAAGAAGCCTATAGTTTGTGACATGAGGTGGGTGGACTGGACCTACATGAAGGAGAATGAGGAACACTATCCTGGTGTGTATGAAAGTTTTAGTGCTTGTGGAGTTGCAGACTTTGTTGGGCAGAAGCTCACAAAGTGGAATGATGAGCTCATAATGCAATTATACTCCACAGCACACTTCTATCCAGATGGCAGGATAGTATGGATGTCTGAAGGTACAAGGTACCAATCAACTATTGAGGAATGGGAAAATCTGATCAATGCACCTAAGGAGAAGGAAGATGACTTGGATGTCTATGTGAAGAAGAAGATGGATCACAACACTATGGCACATATGTACAAGGAGATCCCAGATGCTGCAGTTGAGACACATAAGTTTGGATCTGTACATTATCTTCTGTCAGGATTGCCAACCATCAACTGGATCCTCAGGCACACTCTATTGCCCAAGTCAGGTGACCACAACATGATCAGAGGCCATGCAATAAACTTGCTACACTTGTTTGATGTCCCACAAAAATTCAAGGTCATGAGCCTCATTGTTGAGACTATCAAGAGGACAACAGCTGACCAGAAGAGAAGCTGTGGGTATGCCCCCACAGGTCCAGGAGCTGATTAACTCCAAGATGGGCACATGCACATACTTGCTGGACAAGGAACACTTTGCTATCTATCTAGACTTTGAGGACAACCAAGTGGTTATGGATGAAGATGAACCATCTTCTGTGCATGCTCAAGCAAAGAAGGAGAAGGCAAGGACATAGAAGGCTACCAAGATGCCAACAATGGAAGAGGCATCTTAGTACTTTCTGAAGAGCAAACAAGATCAACTAGGCTACTTGATTGCATCCACTCTGAGGATTGAGAAGGGGCTGGCCACCTTGACTCAAAACCAGGAGAGCCTGGAAAGGATCATGGAGCAGAAGTTCTATGACTTGGATGTGAAGGTAACTGAGATCCAGTCTGTTGTTTTTTTTGACACCTGATACAATCTATTGTTGAGCAGCTTCAGGATGATATGCAGGAGAGGAAGGGCAAGACAACCACTGATGCATTTGCCAGAGTGCCTAGAGCTCCGAGATCAGCTGCAGTGCCAGTGACAGACACCAGAGCCACTTCATCTGCACTAGCTACAGCTCCTACAGCTCCAGTGCAACCAGCTTCAGCACCCACACCTCCAGCTCCATCCACAACAACTGAAGTCTTCGTCCAAGGAGCCATCTCTACACCACCACCTAAAGATCAAGCCTGAGAGTCGATCTAGTGCTATGCATTTTCTATGAACTTTTTGGTAACTTGTTGCCAAAGGGGGAGAAAAATGTATAGATCATAGTCTTTGAGAAAGAGTGTTGCTTTCTGTTCTCTCTTGCTTTGGTGGTTGAACTTTATTTGCTTGTTTGAGATACTACTCTATGTCTGTGTGATACTTGGATGATCATGTGCTACATTTATGCTTGTTGGATGACATTATCTCGTTTATCTCTATATGATCATTCACTTTGCTTGGTGATGAGTGCATGTATTCGATTATTATTATCATTTTGAGCGCTCCACCAAGATGTATGTGACATGGAAGAGTTATCCATGAGCCTAACTCCTTGTGCATTTGCAGTCTAAAGCAAATCTTAAGCTATGCACATATTTAGGGGGAGCTCTTGCTTATCACATACTTCTCAAAGCGACTATGTTTTTCACTCTTATTATCATTTGTCGAAGCTTTGATCTATATGTTGTCATCAATTACCAAAAAGGGGGAGATTGAAAGTGCAACTATCCCTAGGTGGTTTTGGTAATTCCTAACAACATATAGCTCATTGAGCTAACATCATTCCAAGATGAATATTTCAGGAAAAGCTCAATGAATGGCATGGCATGAATGAGAAAAGTGGATCCCTCAAAATGCTAAGGATAAAAGGATTGGCTCAAGCTCAAAAGCTCAAGACTCTACATTATATATTTTAGTGATCCAAGATCACATTGAGTCTATAGGAAAAGCCAATACTATCAAGGAGGGATGAGGTGTTGCTTAATGAGTTTCTTGCTCTACAGTGCTTAGTGATATGCTCCAAAACCCTCAACAACTTTCTCATATCCACATATGACCTAAACCAATAGTCAAACTTGGGCCCACCGATTCTTTCTATCCGGCACCACCGAGTTCAGATGTCGTAGCCACTGCCAAAAATCCTAGGCAAATCGGTCTCACCGATAGGGATCTCGGTCTCACCGAGATGGGGTTGTAATCTCTCTGTTTCCCTTCGTAACGTTTTGGTACCACCGAGATTAGCGATCGGTCCCACCGAGATTGGAATGTAAACTCCCTGTTTCCTTTTCATAACATTTCGGTCTCACCGAAATGAGCGAACCTGTCCCACCAAGTTTACCTGACCAACTCTCTGGTTAGCTTATTACCAAAATCGGTCTCACCGAGTTTGTGTAATCGGTCTCACCAAGATTACATTATGCCCTAACCCTAACCATATCGGTCCTACCGAGTTGCATGTCGGTCCCACCGAAAATCCTAACGGTCACTAGATTTGCTGAATCGGTCTGACCGAGTTTACCAATTCGGTCCCATCGAGTTTGGCAAGTTGTGTAACGGTTAGATTTTGTGTGGAGGCTATATATACCCCTCCACCTCCTCTTCATTCGTGGAGAGATCCATCATAACAAACCTACACTTCCAACTTGCTGTTTCTGAGAAGGAACCACCTACTCATGTGTTGAGGCCAAGATATTCCATTCCTACCATATGAATCTTGATCTCTAGCCTTCCCTAAGTTGCTTTCCACTCAAACCTTCTTTCCACCAAATCCAAATCCTGTGAGAGAGAGTTGAGTGTTGGGGAGACTATCATTTGAAGCACAAGAGCAAGGAGTTCATCATCAACACACCATTTGTTACTTCTTGGAGAGTGGTGTCTCCTAGATTGGCTAGGTGTCACTTGGGAGCCTCCGACAAGATTGCGGAGTTGAACCAAGTAGTTTGTAAGGACAAGGAGATCGCCTACTTCGTGAAGATCTATCGCTAGTGAGGCAAGTCCTTCATGGGCGACGGCCATGGTGGGATAGACAAGGTTGCTTCTTCATGGACCCTTCATGGGTGGAGCCCTCCGTGGACTCGCGCAACCGTTACCCTTCGTGGGTTGAAGCCTCCATCAACGTGGATGTACGATAGCACCACCTATCGGAACCACGACTCAGAAATCACCGTGTCTCCAAATTGCGTTTGAATCCTCCAAACCCTTCCCTTTACATTCTTGCAAGTTGCATGCTTTACTTTCCGCTACTCATATACTCTTTGCATGCTTGCTTGAATTGTGTTAAGATTGCTTGACTTGTGCTAAGATAGCTGAAAACTGCCAAGGACTAAAATTGGGAAAAGAACAAGTTTTTATTTGGTCAAGTAGTCTAATCACCCCCCTCTAGACATACTTTCGATCCTACACATGCTTTTCCGTAAACCATTTTATACAGAGATATACCCATAGTATTTTTTATATGCAGTTATATAGGCCCATAATGCATCATCAAGTTTCTTGGACCAATTATTTCTAGATCTATTAACAGTCTTTTGCAAAATTAATTTAAGCTCTCTATTACTCAATTCTACTTGACCACTAGACTGTGGATGGTATGGAGATGCAATTCTATGATTAACATCATATTTAGAAAGCATTTTACGAAAAGCACCATCAATAAATTGTGAACCACCATCAGTCAATAAATATCTAGGGACTCCAAACCTCGAAAAAATAACTTCTTTAAGCATCTTAATAGAGGTGTTATGATCAACACTACTAGTTGGAATAGCTTCTACCCACTTAGTAATGTAATCAACAACAACTAAAATATGTGTATACCCATTAGAGGAAGGAGACGGTCCCATATAATCAAAGCCCCAAACATCAAATGGTTCAATAACAAGTGAATAGTTCATAGGCATTTCTTGACGTCTACTAATATTACCAATTCTTTGACAATCATCACAAGACAAGACAAACTTATGGGCATCTTTGAACAGAGTAGGCCAATAAAAACCGGATTGCAATACCTTATGTGCAGTTCTATCTCCAGCGTGGTGCCCTCCATATGCCTCGGAGTGACACTTGCGTAGGATCTGTTCCTGTTCATGCTTAGGTACACAATGTCTAATAACACCACATACTCCTTCTTTATAAAGGTGTGGGTCATCCCAGAAGTAATGTCTTCAATCATAGAAAAACTTTTTCTTTTGCTGGTATGTGAAACTAGGTGGTATAAATTTAGCAACAATGTAATTAGCATAATCAGCATAACATGGAGCAGTACGAGAAGCATTTATGACAGCTAATTGTTCATCAAGAAAGCTATCATCAATAGGTAGTGGGTCATCAAGAACATTCTCTAACCTAGACAAGTTGTCTACAACAGGGTTCTCAGCTCCATTTCTATCAATAACATGCAAATCAAATTCTTGTAGCAAGAGAACCCATCTAATAAGTCTAGGTTTAGCATCTTTCTTTTCCATAAGGTATTTAATAGCAGCATGATTAGTGTGAATAGTTACTTTGGAATCAACAATATAGGGTCTGAACTTATCAACTCTTTGTCCTAGAACAATACAGCATAATCACTAGCATCACACATAATTTCAAAGGGTAAATTCCAATCAGGTGGCTGAACAATAGGTGCATAAATCAAGGTTTTCTGAAGTATTTCAAATGCTTCTACACAATCATCATAAAGACAAAAGGAACATCTTTTTGTAAGAGATTAGTTAGAGGCCTAGAAATTTCTCAGAAGTCTTTAGTGAACCTCCTAAAACCTGGCATGACCAAGGAAACTTCTTATACTATTGATGTCCTTAGGACACGACATCTTTTCAATAGAATCAACTTTAGCTTTATCAACTTCAATACCTCTTTTAGAAACTTTATACCCCAAGACAATACCTTCATTAACCATAAAGTGGCACTTTTCCTAATTCAAGACAAGATTAGTTTCTTCGCATCTCTGCAAGACTCGATCAAGGTTTCTTAAGCAATCATCAAAAGAAGTTCCATACACAGAGAAATAATCCATGAAAACCTCAACAGTCTTTTCACAAAAGTCAGAGAATATAGCAGTCATATATCTTTGAAAGTCAGCAGGTGCATTACATAAACCAAAAGGCATACGTCTATAAGCAAAGGTACCGAAAGGGCGAGTAAAAGTGGTCTTATCCTGATCCTCTTTTGACACGGGTATTTGAGAGAAACCAGAATAACCATCTAGAAAGCAAAAATGTGTATGTTTGGATAATATTTCTAGCATTTGATCAATAAAAAGCAGAGGGTAATGATCTTTTCCAGTAGCTTTATTTAATTTGTGGAAATCAATTACCATTCTATAACCTGTAACAATTCTTTGTGGGATCAATTCATCTTTATCATTAGGAACAACAGTAATACCTCCCTTCTTAACGACATAATGGATAGGGCTTACCCACTGACTATCAACAACAGGATAAATTATACCTGCCTCCACGAGCTTTAATATTTCATTTTCTTACCACTTCTTTCATCTTAGGGTTTAACCGTCGTTGGTGATTAGCAACTGGTTTAGCGTCTTTCTCTAATTTTATTTTGTGCTGGCATAGAGTGGGGCTAACGCCCTTAAGATCATCAAGAGTATATCCAATAGCAGCACGGTGCTTCTTCAGAGTTTTCAATAATTTCTCTTCTTCCTGCTCTAAAAGTTTAGCACTAATAATAACAGGATATATCTTCTTTTCATCAAGATAAGCATATTTGAGAGTATCAGGTAAAGGTTTAAGCTCAAACACGGGATCGCCCTTTGTGGAGGGGGATCCCCTAGGATTTCAACAGGCAAGTTGTGTTTCAAAATAGGTCCCTGTTTAAAGAATACTTCATCTATTTCCCTTCCTTCATTCATAAACATATCATTTTCATGGTCTAGCAAATATTGTTCTAAAGGATCATTAGGAGGCACGACAATAGAAGCAAGACAAATAAATTCATCTTTACTAGGCAATTCTTTATCACGGGTTGTCTACGGAATTTAGCAAAATTAAAATCATGAGACATATCCCCTAAACCAACAGTAACAATATCTTTTTCGCAATCGATCTTAGCATTAACATTATTCAACAAGGGTCTCCCAAATATAATGGGACAAACGTCATCTTGTGGGGAACCAAGAACAAGAAAATCAGTAGGATATTTAATTTTCCCAAACAAGACTTCAACATCTCTAACAATCCCAATTGGTGAAATAGTATCTCTATTGGCAAGCTTAATTGTAACATCAATACCTTCTATTTCAGTAGGTGTAGTATCATGCATAATTTCTTTGTATAAGGAATGAGGTATTGCACTGACACTAGCACCCATATCACATAAGCTATGATAACAATGATCTCCTATTTAAACAGAAACAACAGGCATGCCAAGAACAGGTCTATGTTTATTTTTAGTATCGGGTCCTAGAACAACACCTACATCATAATCACTAGCATCACACATATCAAAGGGTAAATTCCAATCAGGTGGCTGAACAATCGGTGCAGAAATCGAGGCTTTCTTAAGTATTTCAAATAAATCCCAAAGACAAAAGGAACATCTTTTTGAATTTAATTCTTTCCAATAAATCCCATCTGAATTCAATAGTCTTCATCATTAAAGAACAAGTACAAGAAGTATCGAGCATGGAGCGATTATTAAGAGAAAGCCGAGCATAAAATTTTTGAATAATAATTTCTCTTGAGAGCTCATGATTGGGGCATGAATATAACATTGACTTAAGCCTCCCCCAAGCTTGAGCGATACTTTCTCCTTCGCGAGGGAAAAATTATATATATAATTACGATCACGATGGACCAGATGCATAGGATAAAACTTCTAATGAAATTCCAATTTCAATCGGTTGTAGTTCCAGGATCCAATATCATCACATAGCCTAAACCATGTCAATGCCTTTCCCTTCAAAGATAAAGGGAAGACCTTCTTCTTGATAACATCCTCGGGCATACCTGCAAGCTTAAATAATCCACAAACTTCATCCACATAGATTAGGTGCATATCAGGATGTAATGTTCCATCTCCTGTAAAAGGATTAGCTAGCAGTTTCTCTATCATACCCGAAGGAATTGCAAAGTAAATATTTTCAGTAGGTTCAGTAGGTTGAGGAGAAACTCTTTGCTCTACTACTCAGGGTGAAGATACCCCAAAAAAGCCCCTCAAAGGATTATTTTCCATAGTAGCAAGTGACAGTAAATTTCAGCACACTATATAAATTTTTCCTTACCAAATTCCACCTACCAAAGGCGCTTGACTCCCTGGCAATGGCACCAGAAAAGAGTCTTGATCACTGACAAGTATATGGGATCTATGGTAGTCCTTTTGATATGTAAGAGTGTCGAACCCAGAGAGGAGCAGAAGGAAATGACAAGCGGTTTTCAGTAAGGTATTCTCTGCAAGCACTGAAATTATCGGTAACAAATTGTTTTGTGAAAAGGTAATTTGTAACGGGTAACAAGTAACAAAAGTAACTAAGGTGCAGCAAGGTGGCCCAATACTTTTTGTAGCAAAGGAAAAGCCTGGAAAAACTCTTATATAAAGGAAAGCACTCCCGAGGTCACATGGGAATTATCGTCAAGCTAGTTTTCATCATGCTCATATGATTCGCGTTCGTTACTTTGATTATTTGATATGTGGGTGGACCAGTGCTTGGGTACTGCCCTTCCTTGGACAAGCATCCCACTTATGATTAACACCTCTCGCAAGTATCCGCAACTACGAAAGAAGAATTAAGGTAAACTTAACCATAGCATGAAACATATGGATCCAAATCAGCCCCTTACGAAGCAACGCATAAACTTGGGTTTAAGCTTCTGTCACTCTAGCAACCCATCATCCACTTAATACTTCCCAATGCCTTCTCCTAGGCCCAAATAATGGTGAAGTGTCATGTAGTCGACGTTCACATAACACCACTAGAGGAGGGACAACATACATCTCATCAAAATATCGAACGAATACCAAATTCACATGACTAATTACAGCAAGACTTGTCCCATGTCCTCAGGAACAAACGTAACTACTCACAAATCATATTCATGTTCATAATCAGAGGGGTATTAATATGCATAAAGGATCTGGACATATGATCTTCCACCAAATAAACTAACTAGCATAACCTACAGGGAGTAATCAACACTACTAGCAACCCACATGTACCAGTTTGTGGTTTTGAGACAAAGATCGGATACAAGAGATGAACTAGGGTTTGAGAAGAGATGGTGCTGGTGAAGATGTTGATGGAGATTGACCCCCTCCCGACGAGAGGATCGACGGTGATGATGATGGTGACGATTTCCCCCTCCCGGAGGGATGTTTCCTCGGCAGAACTGCTCCACCGGATCCCTGGATTGGTTACGCCAAGGTTCCGCCTCGAGACGGCGACACTTCATTCCGAAAGCTTGCTTATGATTTTTTCCAGGGAAAAAGACACCTTATACCAAAGGCTGGGCATCGGGGGGCTTCCAGGTGGCCCACGAGGCAGTAGACGCGCCCAGGGGGGTAGGGCACGCCCCCCATCCTCGTGGACAGTGGGTGGCCCCCCTCTGGTGCTTTCTTCACCCAATATTTTTAATAAATTCCAAAACTGACTTTCGTGGAGCTTCAAGACTTTTGGAGTTGTGCAAAATAGGTCTCTAATATTTTGCTCCTTTTCTAGCCCAGAATCCAGCTGCCGGCATTCTCCCTCTTCACGTAAACCATGTAAAATTAGAGAGAAAAGGCATGAGTATCGTGACATAATGTGAAGTAACAACCCATATTGCAATAAATATCGATATAAAAGCGTGATGCAATAATGAACATATAAACTCCCCCAAGCTTAGACCTCGCTTGTCCTCAAGCGAAAGCCGAAATCGAAAAATATGTCCACATGTTTAGAGATAGAGGTGTTGATAAAATAAAATACGGAAATGAGGGCATCATGATCATTCTTAGAACAGCAACATATATGTATATTGTCATATGATTTCTTATGCTAAATTGACAATCTATTCACAATGTCAAGTATGAATCAGAAACTTCGTCGAAAACTAGCAAACTATAACCTCAGACATTGAAGCAATTGCAATTTATCATAACATCGGAAAGAGTCAATATAAGAGCTTTTCAGCAAGTCCATATACTCAACTATCATTTAGTCTTTGACAATTGCTAACACTCACGTGATACTTATGGTTATAAAGTTTCAATGGGACACAGAGAAAGATAGGGGCTTATAGTTTCGCCTCCCAACCTTTTACCTCAAGGGTAATGTCAACAATAATTCTTTATGAAAACCCACATCCAATTGGATATATATATCAGGATCTTTCCAACACATAGTGCTTGCTAAAGGATAAAGTGTAAAAAGGAAAGGTGAAGATCACCATGACTCTTGTATAAGGTAAAAGTCAAAAAATAAAAGATAGGCCCTTCACAGAGGGAAGCAGAGGTTGTCATGTGCTTTTATGGTTGGATGCACAAAATCTTAATGCAAAAGAACGTCACTTTATATTGCCACTTGTGATAGGGACCTTTATTATGCAGTCCGTCGCTTTTATTTTTTCCATATCACAAGCTCGTATAAAGCTTATTTTCTCCACACTAATAAATCATTCATATTTTGAGAGCAATTTTTATTGCTTGCAACAATGACAACTTACTTGAAGGATCTTACTCAATCCATAGGTAGGTATGGTGGACTCTCGTGGCAAAACTGGGTTTAGGATGTTTGGAAGCACAAGTAGTATCACTACTTGGTGCAAAGAGTTTGGCTAGCATGAGGGGGAAAGGCAAGCTCAACATGTTGGATGATCCATAAAAATATACTTTATTTCAGATATAAGAAAACATAACCTATTACGTTGTCTTCCTTGTCCAACATCAACTTTTTAGCATGTCATATTTTAATGAGTGCTCACAATTATAAAAGATGTCCAAGATAGTATATTTATATTTGAAAACCTCTCTTTCTTTATTACTTCCTATTAATTGCAATGATGACCAAAACTATGTTTGTCAACTCTCAACAAATTTCATTCATCATACTCTTTATATGTGATGTCATTACTCTCCATAAGATCAACATGATCTTTTTATTTCTTTTTATTCTTTCTCTTTCTTTTATTCCCTCAAGATCATAGCAAGATAGCAAAGCCCTCGACTCAAAACTAATCTTTATTATATATAGCTCACGGACTCGATTACATAGATAAGGATCAACACAAAGACTTAAAGCTAGATCATATTAAACTTTATTCTACTAGATCAAGATATAACCAAAAGGATCGAACTAAGAAAAATGGTAAAGATACAAGTGTGATGGTGATATGATACCGGGACACCTCCCCCAAGTTTGGCGGTTGCCAAGGGGAGTGCCCAATGTTCATGTCTCTTTCTTCGGAGGTGGTGATGATAAAGTTGTTGAAGACGGGTAGTCGCACATCGAGCGTAGGAGATCCTCCAACTTGCGGATAATGCCCTTGAGTGCAGTGATATGCTCTTGCAACAAAATATTTTCACGTGTGAGATACTTATTTTGTATGCGAGCTCGCTCAATCATCTTGAAAGCTTCAATTTCTGTAGGGGTAAGATGATTGTAGTGGGGTTGAAGGAAGCCTTCTTCTTCTACTGTCGGTACTTGTTCATCCATGGCCTTCTTTCTCTTGTCACCTTCCTTGATTTCCCTGATTTCTTCTCGCTTCATCTCTATCTTCATTAGCCAAGCATCGTCGCCCATGTTGTTGGAGGAGGGGGACGACATGATGCCTGACCTTGAGAAACTACGGTAGAAAACAGCCCAAAAACAAAAACAGAAGATTTCATCGTGGTACGGTGGTCAAAACCTTTGGGAGATTATATAATAAATTTTTACCGACCAAAAGAAGTATCATGCAAGAAAACGGAGCCCGGAGGGTGCACGACGTGCCCACGAGGCAGGGAGCGCGCCCAGGGGGTAGGGCGCGCCCTCCACCCTCGTGTCCTTTCCGGACTACTTCTTATTTTCCTATTTTCTTAAGTATTCCAAAACGGAGAAAAAATGCTATTAGAACTGTTGTGGAGTCGGTTTACTTACCGTACCACATACCTATTCCTTTTCGGAGTCTAAAAACGTTCTGGAAAGTGTCACTTATGTAGTCCTCCGGGTTTACGGTATCAATAACATTGGTTTCAAAATTTATGGGATTACCTGAGATATAATGTTTGATTCTTTGACCGTTCACCACCTTTGGATTTGTGCCTTCAAAGCTGTTGATTTTTATGGCACCGGAACGATAGACCTCCTCGATGACGTAAAGACCTTCCCATATAGAGAGGAGTTTTCCGGCAAAAAATCTTAAACAAGACTTGTATAACAAAACATAATCACCTACGTTAAACTCACGCTTTTGTATCCTTTTGTCATTCCATCTTTTAAACTTTTCTTTAAACAGTTTGGCATTCTCATAGGCATGGGTTCTCCATTCATCAAGTGAGATAATGTCAAATAGCCTCTTCTCACCGGCAAGTTTGAAATCATAATTGAGCCCTTTAATGGCCCAATATGCCTTATGTTCTAGTTCGCGAGGTAAGTGACATGCTTTTCCATAAACCATTTTATACGGAGACATACCCATAGGATTTTTATATGCAGTTATATAGGCCCATAATGCATCATCAAGTTTCTTGGACCAATTCTTTCTAGATCTATTAACAGTCTTTTGCAAAATTTAAGCTCTCTATTACTCAATTCTACTTGACCACTAGACTGTGGAGGGTATGGAGATGCAATTATATGATTAACATCATATTTAGCAAGCATTTTATGAAAAGCACCATGAATAAAATGTGAACCGCCATCAGTCATTAAATATCTAGGGACTCCAAATCGCAGAAAAATAACTTCTTTAAGCATCTTAATAGAGGTGTTATGATCAGCACTACTAGTTGGAATATCTTCTACCCACTTAGTAATGTAATCAACAACAACTAAAATATGTGTATACCCATTAGAAGAAGGAAACGATCCCATATAATCAAAGCCCCAAACATCAAATGGTTCAATAACAAGTGAATAGTTCATAGGCATTTCTTGACATCTACTAATATTACCAATTCTTTGATATTCATCGCAAGACAAGACAAACTTACGGGCATATTTGAAGAGAGTAGGCCAATAAAAACCTGATTGCAATACCTTATGTGCAGTTCTATCTCTAGCGTGGTGCCCTCCATATGCCTGAGAGTGACACTTGCGTAGGATCTGTTCCTGTTCATGCACAGGTACACAACGTCTAATAACACCATCTACTCCTTCTTTATAAAGGTGTGGGTCATCCCAGACGTAATGTCTTAAATCATAGATTTTTTTTATTTTGCTAGTATGTGAAACTAGGTGGTATAAATTTAGCAACAATGTAATTAGCATAATCAACATACCATGGAGCAGTACGAGAAGCATTTATGACAGCTAATTGTTCATCAGGAAAGCTATCATCAATAGGTAGTGGGTCATCAAGAACATTCTCTAACGTAGACAAGTTGTCTGCAACGGGGTTCTCAGCTCCCTTTCTATCAATAATATGCAAATCAAATTCTTGTAGCAAGAGAACTCATCTAATAAGTCTAGGTTTAGCATCTTTCTTTTCCATAAGGTATTTAATAGCGGCATGATCAGTGTGAACAGTTACTTTGGAATCAACAATATAAGGTCTGAACTTATCTTAAGCAAATACAACTGCTAAAAATTCTTCTTCAGTAGTAGCACAATTTCTCTAGGCACTGTCTAGAGTTTTACTAGCACATTGGATAACATTTAATTTCTTACCAACTCTTTGTCCTAGAATAGCACCTACAACATAACCACTAGCATCACAAATAATTTCAAAGGGTAAATTCCAATCAGGTGGCTGAACAATAGGTGCAGAAATCAAGGCTTTCTTAAGTATTTCAAATGCTTCTACACAATCATCATCAAAGAGAGAAGGAACATCTTTTGTAAGAGATTAGTCAGAGGCCTAGAAATTTCTGAGAAGTCTTTAGTGAAGCTCCTATGAAAACCTCGTATACCATTGATGTCCTTAGGACATGACATCTTTTCAATAGCATCAACTTTAGCTTTACCAACTTCAATACCTCTTTCAAAAAATTTATGCCCCAAGACAATACCTTCATTGACCATAAAGTGGCACTTTTCCCAATTCAAGACAAGATTAGTTTCTTCGCATCTCTGCAAGACTCAATCAAGGTTTCTTAAGCAATCATCAAAAGAAGTTCCATACACGGAGAAATCATCCATGAAAACCTCAACAATATTTTCACAAAAGTCAGAGAATATAGCAGTCATACATCTTTGAAAGGTATCAGGTGCATTACATAAACCAAAAGGCATACGTCTATAAGCAAAGGTACCGAAAGGGCAAGTAAAAGTGGTCTTATCCTGATCCTCTTTTGATACAGGTATTTGAGAGAAACCAGAATAACCATCTAGAAAGCAAAAATGTGCATGTTTGGATAATCTTTCTAGCATTTGATCAATAAAAGGCAGAGGGTAATGATCTTTTCCAGTAGCTTTATTTAATTTGCGGAAATCAATTACCATTCTATAACCTGTAACAATTCTTTGTGGGATCAATTCATCTTTATCATTAGGAACAACAGTAATACGTCCCTTCTTAACGACACAATGGATAGGGCTTACCCACTGACTATCAACAACATGATAAATTATACCTGCCTCCACGAGCTTTAGTATTTCATTTTTGTACCACTTCTTTCATCTTAGGGTTTAACCATCGTTGGTGATCAGCAACTGGTTTAGCGTCTTTCTCCAATTTTATTTTGTGCTGGCATAGAGTGGGGCTAACGCCTTTAAGATCATCAAGAGTATATCCAATAGCAGCACAGTGCTTCTTCAGAGTTTTCAATAATTTCTCTTCTTCCTGAGGTTAGCACTAATAATAATAGGATATATCTTCTTTTCATCAAGATAAGCATATTTGAGAGTATCAGGTAAAGGTTTAAGCTCAAACACGGGATCACCCTTGGGTGGAGGGGGATCCCCTAGGATTTCAACATGCAAGTTGTGTTTCAAAATAGGTCCCTGTTTAAAGAATACTTCATCTATTTCCCTTCTTTCATTATAAACATATCATTTTCACGGTCTAGCAAATATTGTTCTGAATGGTCATTAGGAGGCACGACAAGAGAAGCAAGACCAATAATTTCATATTTACTAGGCAATTCTTTATCATGGGGTTGTCTATGGAATTTAGCAAAATTAAAATCATGAGACATATCCCCTAAACCAATAGTTACAATATCTTTTTCGCAATCTATCTTAGAATTAACAGTATTCAAGAAGGGTCTGCCAAATATAATGGGACAAAAGTCATCTTGGCGGGAACCAAGAACATGAAAATCAGTAGGATATTTAATTTTCCCACACAAGACTTCATCACCTCTAACAATCCCAATTGGTGAAATAATATCTCTATTGGCAAGCTTAATTGTAACATCAATACCTCCTATTTCAGCAGGTGCAGTATCACACATAATTTCTTTGTATAAGGAATGAGGTATTGCCCTGACACTAGCACCATATCACATAAGCCATGAGAACAATGATCTCATATTTAAACAAAAACAACAGGCATGCCAACAACTGGCTATGTTTATTTTTAGTATCGGGTCTAGCAATTCTAGCAGCTTCATCACAGAAGTAAATAACATGCCCATCAATATTATTGACCAAAAGATCTTTAACCATAGAAATACTAGGTTCAACTTTAATTTGCTCAGGGGGTGCAGGTGTTTTAGCATTACTCTTAAGAACCACAGTTGAAGCATTAGCATGATCCTTTATTCTAACAGGAAAAGGTGGTTTCTCAATATAAGCAGTAGGAACAATAGGATCAACATTATAAGTGATAGTATTTTCTTCAACTTTAATAGGTTCAACTACTTTTACTTCAATGGGAGGATGATAGTTAAACCACTTCTCCTTAGGGAGATCAACATGAGTAGCAAATGATTCACAAAAAGAAGCTGTATCCATAAAAGATTTAGCACAATCAAACTTAGGTGTTATACCTAACTCCTTACCTTCGTCGAGATCCCAATCTTCAGAGTTGCATTTAATTCTTTCCAATAAATCCCATCTGAATTCAATAGTCTTCATCATTAAAGAACTAGTACAAGAAGTATCAAGCATGGAGCGATTATTAAGAGAAACCGAGCATAAAAATTTTGAATAATAATTTCTCTTGAGAGCTCATGATTGGGGCATGAATATAACATTGACTCAAGCCTCCCCCAAGCTTGAGCGATAGTTTCTCCTTCGCAAGCCCAAAAATTATATATATAATTACGATCACGATGGACCAGATGCATAGGATAAAACTTTTGATGAAATTCCAATTTCAATCGGTTGTAGTTCCAGGATCCAATATCATCAATAGCCTAAACCATGTCAATGCCTTTCCCTTCAAAGATAAAGGGAAGACCTTCTTCTTGATAACATCCTCGGGCATACCTGCAAGCTTAAATAATCCACAAACTTCATCCACATAGATTGGGTGCATATCAGGATGTAATGTTCCATCTCCTATAAAGGATTAGCTAGCAATTTCTCTATCATACCCGAAGGAATTTCAAAGTAAACATTTTCAGTAGGTTCAGTAGGTTGAGGATAAACTCTTTGCTCTACTGGTCGGGGTGAAGATACCCCGAACAAGCCCCTCAAAGGATTATTTTCCATAGTAGCAAGTGAAAGTAAATTTCAGCACACTATATGAATTTTTCCTTACCAAATTCCACCTACCAAAGGCGCTTCACTCCCCGGCAACGGTGCCAGAAAAGAGTCTTGATGACCCACAAGTATAGGGGATCTATGGTAGTCCTTTCGATGAGTAAGATTGTCGAACCCAACAAGGAGCAGAAGGAAATGACAAGCGGTTTTCAGTAAGGTATTGTGTGCAAGCACTGAAATTATCGGTAACAGGTAGTTTTGTGAAAATGTAATTCATAATGGGTAACAAGTAACAAAAGTAACTAAGGTGTAGCAAGGTGGCCCAATCCTTTTTGTAGCAAAGGACAAGCCTGGACAAACTCTTATGTAAAGGAAAGCGCTGCCGAGGACACATGGGAATTATCGTCAAGCTAGTTTTTATCATGCTCACATGATTCGCGTTCGTTACTTTGATAATTTGATATGTAGGTGGACTGGTGCTTGGGTACTGCCGTTCCTTGGACAAGCATCCCACTTTGATTAACACCTCTCGCAAGCATCCGCAACTACGAACGAAGAATTAAGGTAAACCTAACCATAGCATGAAACATGTGGATCCAAATCAGCCCCTTACAAAGCAACACATAAACTAGGGTTTAAGCTTCTGTCACTCTAGCAACCCATCATCTACTTATTACTTCCCAATGCCTTCCCCTAGGCCCAAATAATGGTGAAGTGTCATGTAGTCGACGTTCACATAACACCACTAGAGGAGAGACAACATACATCTCGTCAAAATATCGGATGAATACCAAATTCACATGACTACTTATAGCAAGACTTCTCCCATGTCCTCGGGAACAAACGTAACTACTCACAAATCATATTCATGTTCATAATCAGAGGGGTATTAATATGCATAAAGTATCTGAACATATGATCTTCCACCGAATAAACCAACTAGCATCAACTACAAGGAGTAATCAACACTAATAGCAACCCACAGGTACCAATCTGAGGTTTTGAGACAAAGATCGGATACAAGAGATGAACTAGGGTTTGAGAAGAGATGGTGTTGGTGAAGATGTTGATGGAGATTGACCCCCTCCCGATGAGAGGATCGATGGTGATGATGATGGTGACAATTTCCCCCTCCCGGAGGGATGTTTCCCTGCCAGAACAGCTCCACCGGAGCCCTAGATTGGTTCCGCCAAGGTTCCGCCTCGAGACAGTGGCACTTCATCCTGAAAGCATCCTTATGATTTTTTCCAGGGCAAAACACACCTTATACCAGAAGATGGGCATCGGGGGGCTTGCAGGTGGCCCACAAGGCAGCGGGCGCGCCCAGGGGGTAGGGCGCGCCCCCCACCCTTGTGGACAGTGGGTGCCCCCCTTTGGTGCTTTCTTCGCCCAATATTTTTAATAAATTCCAAAACTGACTTTCGTGGAGTTTCATGACTTTTGGAGTTGTGCAGAATAGGTCTCTAATATTGTTCTCCTTTTCTACCCCCAAATCCAGCTGCCAACATTCTCCCTCTTAATGTAAACCTTGTAAAATAAGAGAGAAAAGGCATAAGTATTGTGACATAATGTGAAGTAACAACCCATATTGCAATAAATATCGATATAAAAGCATGATGCAAAAATGGACGTATCAATAGGCCAATTTCTTCTACCAACCCACTCTTCATCGAGCAAGACGACGACATGTCATCCTACGTCACCAAGAGCCTCCTGTTCGGTGCACAACGAGCTTTGCATCAAGAAGAACAAGCAATGAGCGACCGCATCGACAATCTCGTCACCGACTTGTGGCTCTCCGAGGAACGAACAAGAGACTACTTCGACAACAAGCTCGATGCACACAAAAAAGAAAACGATGCAAGAAAGGACAAGATTCGTGCCTTGTTGGTAAACTGCTCTTCTACCACTTCGTCCTACTCAAGAAGGAGCCGCTCGAGTCCACACTCTGATGACACCAGCTCCGACTCAAGTACTCTGACATCAAACACTCTACGTCGAGCCACACACTAAGACCGTCAAGCAAATCGCAATCCTCTACACAACATTGATTCTCAAGATCAACTTCTAGCGCAAGAACATCGACACCGTCAAAATCAAGCTACCTTTGCGCAAGCACAAGAAAGGCAACGCCAACGCCAACAAGAAGAGGAAGAGTGAGCGCGACAACACCAAGACGCACAAGATGCCGTGGCACATCAAGAACAACAACGACATGAAGCTCAAGAACTTGAGGTGCAACGTGCCCTCCGAGAATCAAATCGTGCCGTTGCCAACCGGAACTGCCTAATACATCAAGAAGAAGAAGCACTTCGCGATGAAGTTCAAGAAACAAGATATCAAGCACGAGTGCATCTTCAAGTTCCACAAGCTCCAACACAAGCTCGACAAAACAATGGGAATCCTTCGTGCCAAGAGCAACATGAGGTTGACAATCCTCCACGTCAAGGGCGTCATCATCACCCTCGACCCCAAAACAATGAGGAGCAACGCTATGGCAAGCTCAAGTTCACCATGGCCAAGTTCACCGGAAGCAATTTTCCCGAAGAGTACCTATCATGGGCATTGAAGGTCGACAAGATCTTTCGTTTGCACAACAATGAGGAAGAGAAGAAGATTGCCATGGCATCCCTTGAGTTCCTAGACTATGTACTCATATGGTGGGAACAAGTCATCGAACGACGAGAAGCAAGAGGTGAACCACCAATCACCACATGGGATCAAATGAAGAATGTCATGAGAGCATGCTTTGTGCCAACATACTACAACCGCGACCTCTTCAAGAAACTCCAACTCATCAAGCAAGGAACAAAGAGCGTTGACGAATACTACAAAGAAATGGAGATTGCCATGATACGAGCCAATGCCACTGAAGATGATGAGCAAACAATGGCACGTTTCTTGAACAAACTCAATCATCCTATCAGGAAGATCACGGACTTCCCACTCAAACCTCATCGAGCTAGTGCATCAAGCTACCAAGGCGGAATGGCAAGTGCAAGATGACTTCAAGTATGCCAAGTATTCTTCCAAGAGCTACGGCTTCTCCAACAACCAAGCTTCAATGACTCCTATCTCGACAAAAGCTTCACCAAGCAACGCCGACAAGTCCAATTACAATAAGACTTCGACAACTTCAAGTGATCGAGGCAAAGGTGTCCCATCTTTCGATGAGATGATGGATATCACTTTGGTGGAAGTCGACTTTGACGATCCGACTACGAACGTGCGAGGACGTCACGCCTTAGCAATCGCTAAACCAACTCCGAGAGGTTATTGACCACGTCGGAGCACGATCAACCTGACCACGAGGGTCTGTTTCCTGCGAGCAGACGAAGAACAAGCAAGAAACTGAGATTGCAATCTGGATATCGCGAATATAAGATGAAAGCTTTATTGATCAAGGTGAGGTTCTGTGACGCCTTTGTCTGGTCGTTCAACACAAACAAAGTACGCGAAGTTGCAGCTATGGAGAACTTTAATCTAAACAAAACACAAAGTCTAAACGGTGCCCTAAGGGCTGTATATATGGAGGAAGAGGGGGGAATTTCGTGGCCCTTGGTGGAGGGGTCCGAAAACAACCCTATTTCTTGTTTCCCCACACATAAGGACTCTAAAAATAGCCTATACTTATGTATTTCGAAATTACATGGGCCTGGCCAAATAAAAAGGTGACGCAGCACCTAGAATAGCCTCTGGACGAAATTTGTGAAGTGGAATCTTGTATATTTCGTGCAAGGCTTAATGCACTCGTTATGGTGGCTTCAAAGCCCTGAAATCATCACTTGTAACTCCGTTCTTGTTCCCCTTGCGCATGCCATCATCTCCATGCTTGTCCTTGCTCCAATGTCCATCCTTCTCCAAGCTAGGCCCTTCATTTGTAAGCAAAACAAATGTATCCAATTTAGGTAGCATCATATTCTCATGAACATTAGAATCATTACCAAGAAACGAAAGTACCTAGTAATTTAGTTGGCGTGCGCGAGCTCTAGTAATTGGTCCAGTATGTATAGCAACAGGGGCTATGGATGTAACAATGGTATTGATGTCCTCAACATCCTCCCCTTCTTGAAATGAAGTCGTCCTCAACGGAAGCTCATCTTCCTCACCCAAATAAGGCTTCAAATCTGCAATGTTAAAAGTGGGACTAACCCCAAAATCTGCAGGCAGCTCAAGTTTATATGCATTATCATTTATTTTCTCCAACACCTTAAAAAGACCATCAGCACGAGGCATTAGCTTTGATTTGCGCAAATCAGGAAATCTATCCTTACGCAAATGTAACTGTCGGTGTCAAAACCGACGGATCTCGGGTAGGGGTCCCGAACTGTGCGTCTAGGCGGATGGTAACAGGAGACAAGGGACATGATGTTTTTACCCAGGTTCGGGCCCTCTCGATGGAGGTAAAACCCTACTCCTGCTTGATTAATATTGATGATATGGGTAGTACAAGAGTAGATCTACCACGAGATCAAAGAGGCTAAACCCTAGAAGCTAGCCTATGGTATGATTGTTGTTCGTCCTACGGACTAAAACCCTCCGGTTTATATAGACACCAGAGAGGGCTAGGGTTACACAGAGTCGGTTACAATGGTAAGAGATCTACATATCTGTATTGCCAAACTTGCCTTCCACGCCAAGGAAAGTCCCATCCGGACACGGGACGGAGTCTTCAATCTTGTATCTTCATAGTCTAGGAGTCCGGCCAAAGATGATAGTTCGGCTATCCGGACACCCCCTAGTCTAGGACTCCCTCAGTAGCCCCTGAACCAGGCTTCAATGACGACGAGTCCGGCGCGTAGATTGTCTTCGGCATTGCGAGGCGGGTTCCTCCTCCGAATTCTTCATAGAAGATTTTTAACACAAGGATAGTGTCCGGCTCTGCAAAATAAGGTCCACATACCACCGTAGAGAGAATAACATTTACACGAGTTCAATCTGCTGACGTATTCCGTGGCGTGACATCACACCACGACCAAGCCTTTATTCGAATCGTTTTTACTGTTCCACCTCCGCGCGTTTAGCGAAGCGGTTTCCTTGGCACGTCTTGTCAAAGCAGAGATCGTGTCCCCTTATTCCGGGGTTCTCATCAATACAGGCGTGGGTAACCCAACCGCGCCATTGATTACGGCGCTTGGGAGATAAGCGAGTTTTACCGGGCTGGTGGGGACGCATAGTTTCGTCCGTCCATATAAGGGGATAAGGATCCACCTTTTTACCTATGCTTTCTTCCTCCTTTGCTTATCCATTTCCGCGCACTCGAGCTCCAGCGCCCAAGTCCGCACATCTTGCCTCAACCTTCCCCAACCATGTCCGGAGCGGGAGGCAAGTGGATGGGGCACATCAAAAAGTTGAGGAAAACCGGATACCTGCACAACGACATTGCGCACCGGCTTCTAGATGAGGGGCAACTCGTCCCCACCCCCAGGCCCCATGAGAGGGTGGTGTTCCTTCCCCATTTCCTCCATGGACTGGGCTTCCCACTCCACCCATTTGTTCGGGCGCTCATGTTCTACTACGGCCTGGATTTCCACGATCTGGACCCGAATTTTATCCTCAACATCTCAGCGTTTATCGTTGTGTGCGAGGCCTTCCTCCGCATCAAACCCCACTTCGGCTTATGGCTGAAGACCTTCAATGTCAAGCCGAAGGTAGTGGGCGGCCAGCAGGCGGAGTGCGGAGGCGCCATGGCGGGCAAGATACCCAACGTCATATGGCTCGAGGGCGCCTTCGTGGAAACTATCAAAGGGTGGCAATCAGGGTGGTTCTACATCACCGAGCCGCGTGACCCTGAATGGGCAGCGGCCCCCGAATTCAGATCTGGCATCCCCACATGGCTCACCTCCCGGAAAGAGAAGGGCCTGACATGGGGTGATTTGGAAGAGATGACCGGACTCCAAACCTGCGTCCAAAACCTTGTGAACAAAAAGATCAAGCTCGTTAACGCAGTCTAGGTCATGCTCATCCGGCGGATCCTCCCGTGCCAACAACGGGCTTTCAACTTGTGGGAGTTTGATCCGGCACAACACCAGACCTTGAGCAAGCTCTTCGACACTACGTACGAAGATGCCTGGAAGGTTCTGTTCAAGGGCGCCGAGGCTCCCGCATCCGCTACCGAAGATCGCGGATTCAGCTCGCAGCGTCAAGCCGGCGAGGTAAGCTATTTTAACCTTTATGGGACACTTGTTTTTCATTGTTTGATTCTATGCGGGATCTAAACTCCCTTACCTTTGACAGGCCTGGCAGAAGAAGTCCGGGCAGGTTAACTGTCCGGCTCCCTTACCAGAAGACCCGGCGGACGCCCGATTGACAGGGTTGCTGGTTCCGGCACCTCACGTGGTGCCGGACAAGAAGGCCAAGAAGAAGGCCATGGGAACCCGAAAGAGTTCCCGGCATCAGGTGTTATCGGACTCACTGTCCGATGACTCCGAGGCGGACTCCTCCCGCGAAGATGGGGAGGAGAAAAAAGAAGCTTCTCCCCTAGCGGGGGGAGAGAAGAAAAGGAAGGCCTCCCCAACTGGGGAGGCCGGAGGGTCCAAGAAGGGAAGGACCCTTCCTCCAGACTTTTCCACCAACACCGACGACGACGCAGAGGATTGGCCCTCGAGGGCCAAGCCCCTGGCGAGATCGTAAGTGTCCGGATTCCAGAATAACTCATGATCTTTCCTTTGTCACGTAGTGTCTTCTAACGCCGAATACAACCATGTAGCCCGCCCAAGGACGAGCTCCCCGCTTCGTCGAGCGGCTCCCTGGATTCGTCGGATGTGAATAGCACTTCACTTCCGACCGCCTCCTCTCCCCGTGACGCAGACGACGCCGCGGTGGAGTCCCAAAAGGGGCCCAACCAGGAGGAGGTGGTCCTGGAGGCGCCGCAAGGCGACCTCCCGGACTCCGGGCGCAAAGAGGGCAAAACCCCAGAGGGCTCTAAGTCCAGCCCTGTGTTGGACTCCGTACCGGAACCTACAGTGCTTCCGAAGTTCGGCAGGCGGGCCCTTCGTAAGAAGGGCAAGACTGCGACGCCGGTGGCCTCCGTCCAACCGAAGGCACCAGATAACTTGCTGGAGGTGCTTAACAGCACCTCCATCGACGAGGAGCACCGCACTGTTATGAGTGTGGTGATCAAAAAGTTCAGTCCGCCAAGAGCGGGCTGACTAAAGCCTGTACCAGCCTTCTAACAGGCTTTGAGGTATGTAATTAAGATATGTAAAAATAGTACCGCATAGACAGTAGCCCCTAATGCTCAGTTTGGTGTTCGGAAAGAAAAGGCGAACTGAGGATCTAAAAAGATATACGCAGGAGTCTAACATAAGCATGTCAATATGGGAATGCAGGCTGCGCTACTGACCTCTGCCGCACTGACTGTGGAGGTCAATGTATTGAAGCAGAGCCTCGAGTGGTCCGAGAAAGAGCTTGGCCGTGCCAAGAAGCAGCTCGAGGACAAGGAAGGTAAGTAATACCTTATTAAAGTAATACCTTATAGAAAGGATTTGGTTGCAAAAAATGACAGGAATAACGTGAGTATTGCAGGGGCCACGAACGAGGTGGCGACCCTGAAGGAAGCGGTGTCAAAGGCCGAAAGCAATGCAGCCGCGGAACGCACCGAGCGAGAGAAGCAGGAGGCGCGGGTGGCGGAGGTGCGGCAAGAGCTCCAGGCTCTCGTGGAAAAACACGAGAGTTTGGAGCGTGACTCGAAGACTCGAGAGTCCGAGCTTGCCTCGGCTCTTGAGAGTGCCAAAGCCGCTAAGGCCGAAGCCCAGAAAGCCCTCCAGGAGATTGAGGCGATAAAAAAGATAGCGGCAGGTAAGGTATTCTTCATGCAAAGCAAGCATGTAAAAGTGAATTATCTGTTACTTACCCGAATTCGGAGCTTTCCAGGAGTGTTCACAGATCTGCCCCGTAGTGTGTCCGATGCTGCCGCGTTCTACCGAGCCGAGGAGGGGAGCTCGACGGAAAAGGTGTTCTGGTCTCAATATGCTGAGGCCGGACATCCGGTGCCCCTGAGCGACCAGCTGAAGTAGCTGGTCGAGCTCCACAAGGTGGCCGAACAGGCCATGAAAGACCTCATAGTTTGGCTGTGGCCTAAAGAAGCCATGCCATGTACATGGATTGAAGTCATCAAGCGTTCCGTCTGCATTGAAGGTGCCCGTCGGGCCCTTGCCCGCGCTAAAGTGCACTGGGGCAAGATGGACGCCGAGAAGCTTGTGACGGACGTACCACCGCCGGGCAAGGAGTATCGCACACCCGAGATGTACTATAAGGGTGTCCTGAAGGGTGCCCGCCTTATAGCGGGTGAGTGCTCCAAAGATGTAATTTTTTAGTAGACTCGCATTTGTATCCTGTGCGCTGAAAACTTTGTTCATATGCGCTAAGCAATGCTTGTTAATTTAAAATATTACCTTCTGTGCGGCCGTTTATCAAATTTGAGAGATGGCAAGTCGTTGGCTTCAGCCCCCATGCCACGAGTGCTGGGGTGTTCAGGATAAACTTGAGCGCTCTTGTTCCCATTTTTGGGTCCTTCGAGGGAGGCGCTGAACACAACGAACGAGGCAACCGGACTTATAATGCTTGAACACTCCCACTTAGCCATAGAATTCTATAATTTTAAATTTCGGCGAAGCCCCTAGTGTTTGGAAGATCGAATTCGGGGCGCTATCCACGCCTGGGCCGGACAAAGCCGACTCCTCGCTCTAAGCGGCATAAGTCTTTAGGGACTCGAAAAAACCTCTCGAACAGCGACCGGCTCTCGCCCTATCATGACGGTCAGTTTTAGCTTTCTCCACTGAGGTGCTCAACCCAGCTCAACTGGGGCACAATCGCAGTGGTTCTCCCAGTGCTACCTTAGCCGATATAACGGAACGTAAGGTACCAAAACATGGGAGCCGGGCAAACCCAACTATTGACCCAAGACATGATTCGGAGCCTATGCATATAATGCTATAAGTTCGGGGTGCCGCACTTGTTAAAGTGTTCGGACTTATCACACCATATTTTGGGGTACCTAAGCCCCTAGTGTATTTGGCCGTACCAAAGCGTACGGATGCAACATGTCATAAGTGAACATATATAGATAGAAAAAGGAATGCAATAATAGGTTAAAAGCGATGCATTGCTTATAAAAAATACTGCAATGAAAGAAGAACGATACAAATAGTGCAATAATCAAGGGATGGGACTATTTAACATGTCCCCCTCCAGGGGTAGGATGCGGGATGGTATGTAAAACAGGTATACTGCTCGTAATAGAGACCACCTGGACACTCGACGTAGCTTTTCTGCTTCCCTGGCTGTTGCATCGAGTGTTCGGCAATTCTACTGCCGGACAGGGCTTCTGGAAAACGGAGTCCTGCGAATAAGAAAAAAAAAGAATGACACAATTGGGAGCCCCTGGTGCGGTTGAGCCACTCTCCGGGCATGCCGTGGTCGTGCCCCTACCCCTATGCCCATGGTATCTCCAGAGCATAGTTATGTACGCGTGGTACTGGTCTCGCGATTTCGTGAGGGCTGGGGTTGGGGCCGCATTGCTACGCATGCTCGGAACGTGCCAGGCGGTCTTGTTGTAGGTTACTCTGGGCGCGCTTGACGGTGTCCGGCCGCTTAACAGCCGGACTTGAGAATTGCCTTAAGAGGCTGCTTTGTACTTCCGCCGCGAGAGCCGCTGTATGCTCCTCCGTTCGGAGAGAGCGTTCGGTATTTCCATTGACCGTAATGACTCCTCGAGGGCCTGGCATCTTGAGCTTGAGGTATGCATAGTGAAGCACCGCATTGAACTTTGGAAATGCGGTTCGTCCAAGCAGTGCATGATAGCCGCTGCGGAACGGGACTATGTCGAAGATTAACTCCTCGCTTCAGAAGTTATCCGGCTATCCGAAGACCACTTCAAGTGTAACTGAGCCTGTACAGTTGGCCTCTACATCTGGTATGACGCCTTTGAAGGTCGTCTTTGTGGGTTTAATCCTTGAAGGGTCTATGCCCATCTTGCGCACTGTATCCTATTGGTGTTGATAAGCTTGTTTTCTTGGTTTTTGTAGTATCTTCTAAGGGTGTGCATGTAGATGAATCTAAGATCAATGTTATTAAAACTTGGCCACAACCAACCAACTTGCAACAAGTGCGAAGTTTCCTTGGCCTAGCCGGTTTCTATCGTAGATTCGTTAAGGATTTTAGCACCATTGCTTCTCCTTTACATGCTGATGAGGACATCAATACCATAGTTACATCCACAGCCCCTACTACTACATATACTGGACCAATTACTAGAGCTCGCGCATGCCACTTAAATTATCAAGTACTTTTGTTTCTTGGTAATGATTCTAATGTTCATGAGAATATGATGCTTCCTAAATTGAATACATTTGTTTTTCTTACAAATGAAGGGCCTAGCTTGGAGAAGGATGAACATTGGAGCAATAACAAGCATGGAGATGATGGCATGCGCAAGGGGAACAAGAACGGAGTTACAAGTGATGATTTCAGGACTTTGAAGCCACCATAATGGGTGCATGAAGCCTTGGACAAAATATACAAGATGCCACTTCATAAATTTCGTCCCGAGGCTATTCTAGGTGCTGCGTCACCTTATTATTGGGCCAGGCCCATGTAATTTCGAAATACATAAGTATAGGCTATTTTTAGAGTCCGTATGTGTGGAGAAACAAGAGATAGGTTTGATTTCGGACCCCTCCACCAAGGGCCACGAAATTGCCCCCTCTTCCTCCATATATACAGCCCTTAGGGCACCGTTAGACTTTGAGTTTTGTTTAGATTAAAAGTTCGCCATAGCTGCAACTTCGCGTACTTCGTTTGTGTTCAACGACCAGACAAAGGCGTCACAGAACCCCACCTTCATTAATAAAGCTTTCCTCTGTTATTCACAATATCCAAATTGCAATCTTAGTTTCTTGCTTGTTCTTCATTTGCTTGCAGGAAATAGACCTTCGTGGTCAGGTTGATCGTGCTCCGGCGTGGTCAATAACCTCTCGGAGTTGGTTTAGCGATTGCTAAGGCACAACGTCCTCGCACGTTCGTAGTCGGATCGTCAAATTCGACTTCCACCAAAATGATAGCCACCATCTCATCGAAAGACGGGACACCTTTGACTCTATCACATGCTTTGAGTAAGAAGAATGCACCTTTTGTTTGGGGACCTTCCCAAGATACCGCATTCATTGAGCTTAAGAATTTTCTTACACATGCTCCTTTGCTTGCATTACTAAACTTTGATTAACCGTTTGAGATACATTGTGATGCTAGTGGGTACGGCATAGGAGGTGTGTTAATGCATGAGAAGCGCCCCATAGCTTACTTTAGTGAGAAACTTTCCGGAGCGCAACTCAATTATCCCATATATGACAAAGAGCTTTATGGTTTAGTGCGAGTGGGAACATTATCTTCGCCCTCATGAATTCATCATCCATACCGACCATGAAACTCTCAAGTATCTTGAGGGTCAAACTAAATTGAACAAGCGTCATACTAAGTGGTGTGAATTCATAGAGTCTTTTCCTTATGTCATCAAGTACCTTAAGGGCAAAGAAAATGTTGTGGCGGATGCGCTTTCCTGCAAATGCATGCTTGTTACTAAACTTGAATTGAATGTCATTGGCTTTGAGCACATAAAAGACTTGTATGTGCATGATCCTACTTTTGCTATTCCATATGCCAAATGTTTGACGCATACATCTTGGGAACGCTATTACCTCAAGGGTGATTATCTTATGGGAGCTAACAAACTTGTCGGTGTACAAAAGTAGGGGCTCTCTTTTGTACCCCTTTACTTGTGCACGGGCAGTCAGAGCCGCGCCCGCGGCCATATTTAGCAGGGCAGAGAAGGGAAGCCAAAGGCACAAGACAATCAAAAAGCAAAACCAAGACCAGAGACAAAAAGCAAGAGGGCTAGGTAGACTCCCCCGGCAAGACCCTTGCAGGGGCAGCCTCCGCAGCCCTGGCAAGAGCCTTGCCGGGGCAACTTGCCCAACGCCAGCAGAGCGCGCCACCCTTGAGCCCAAGGGTTCCAACGCCATCAACCACATTGGAACCAAGGCTTGGGAGGCACCTCCATGGTGGCATGCAGATCTTCGTGAAGATCATAAGCACGCAAAATCAGATGAGGACCAGAAGACGATGATCCTCGGCAAGATCCTTGCCGAGGAAATCCACGAGACCTCCGGCAAGATCCTTGCCGGGGAGGACCGTGATGTCACGGCAAGACAATTGCCGGGACCCCGGCAAGACCCTTGCCGAGGACGTCAGTGGGGCCGCGTCCAGTCCCACATCTACCAAGACTCCACCACCGTTACCATGCAGCTGCCAGCTCAGCCAGCTAGGCGAGCACCTGCGTGGCGACGTGCGGCCTCTAGACCGACTCAGCAAGCACCTGCGTGGTGGCATGCAGATCTTTGAGAAGACTCTGCCACCGCACCAGCCTAGCAGCCAGCCAACATGGCACTACAACGCCTCATCAGCTGGGACGCGCGTCAGAGCCAGGTGAGGCGGCAACAGCTGGGACGAGCTTCCTTGCTGTCCTCGATAAAGCAAGAAGGGCACGTCGGCACCGCATTAAATGCATTTGTTCGATGGTGCCAGAGGATAGACTCAGCCACTGTACACCTTTCCACCTCCTGTGTGCCACTGCGGCGACCCCTTTTTTCTATAGAAGGAGGCCCGAGGCGTAGGGGGGAGGGATTCAGATCTTTTGAACAAGTGACGTGCCGTGGCTAGTTCAAGAACTCAAGAACACTCAAATACACACCAAAGCAGGACTAGGGTATTACGCGTCCTCGTGGCCTGAACCTGGGTAAATGATCTTTGTGTTGACTCCTAGACCCACTTTTTCCACAACCCCGCGCCCGCCGACCATAGTAGGGATTCCAGAGATCCCATAGGTGTCGTTTTCCACCGACATCTTTGGCGCACCAGGTAGGGGGGCGCAGTTGTGAAAATCCGGTCTAGTAGCTAGTTTAGCAGTTCTTCATCGCCATGGCTCCCAAGAAGAACACGACGACGGCGATCGGTTCGTCTGGAGCCGGACGGCCCGTACCAGTGCAGGCAAGTAGCAGGGCGGTCGCGGATGGAAGCTGAGGCGCGGCCCGCGAACACCCACATCGATTTGACAGTCAAATCCTGGTGAGCGGCGTCGTTCGTGCGCGAGACGACGGGCCGCACGCCGCCAAATCCAAAGACGGAGCTGGCCCCCCCGTAGGCGGCGCGAGGCCTTCCAAGGACGGCGCTGTGCCACCTACCGGCGGTGCGGCGACCTCCAAGACACCTACGCCGGCGCCCATGACGCGCTCTTCCCAAGTTGTGCGCGATGAGCAGCGTCACCACACTGGTGACCCCGGGCGGCGCCATGGGAAGAGTCCTGCACATCATTCACGGGACAAAGGTGGCCAGCATACACGCCGAAGTGCTGGCGAAAATGGCGTACAGCCGCAAGGCCATGATAGAGCTCCTTCTAACGTGGTTAGAAGTCGGAGCGCGTCACGGTCCATGCAGCTTTCGCCGCCACCCATGCCAGCAGAAGCTTTAGCGCGTGCAGCTGCTCCTCGACTTTCCTGCTGCCGCGGAAAAGCTCGACGAGTGGAGAGCCACCATCCGGAGCCTCGTCAGCATCGCCAACAAAGATGAGCCGTGACCAGCGGGGCCCTTAGGCCGACGCTCCGTCGAGCCACCACATGCCAGTGGTGGAAGGTCCGGGGGTGATGCAGCCACGGTGCACTCTCCTCCCCCACGCTAGTTATTGCGGGTGTCGGTCCGTCGTGATGACGCTTGTGATAACATTTCCATAGCATCGTCCGACCCATGGACCCACCGCGATCATGTAACATCCCAAATTTTCAATTTGGAATGTTATACATAGATCATCATTGCATATCATATTTTTATTGCATTATTGGCTCGATCCTAGAAATTCTACGCAACTCAAGGATCCACAGAGAGAGTTGGGGATTTCGTTATTTTCTTATTTGAGTTTTTCTCAAATTTTGAAAATAGGATCATTGATTTTATTTATTTTATCTTCAATTGTTTCTACTACCAAAAATTCAGAGAGGGAATAAAATGACTTTCCCAAAATAAAGAAATAATGAAGGTTTAATAAAAAAATCAAATAATATTTATTTTGGAGTTTTTCGCTTTTTATTTGAATTTAGGAAAAATGCGTGTTTTTCAAAATTGCATTTAGACCCCAAATAAATGTTCATCTAGTCCGGCTTGATTTTAGAAGCCGGGGAAAATTTATTTCGGGATTTTTGGAGTCCGTTTAGTATTTCTTTTTATGTTTTTCTACCGAGCGTAATTATATATATATATATATATATATATATATATATATATATATATATATATATATATATATATATATAAACGCGCACCGACCTCGGGCCGTGCCCGAGCGGGACTCCGCTCGGGGGGGGGGGGGGGGCACTATAAATAGCGCCGCCCCCGGCGCCCTAGGCCCAGCCGCCCGATCCCGCCGCCGCCGCCAGCCCACTTCGCCGCCCCGGCCCACCCGCGCGGAAACCCTAACCCTAACCCTAACCCTAGCCAGCGCCCGCCGCCGCCAGCCGCCGAAGCTGGAGCCCCGCCGGACTTCGCCGCCGCTGCCGAGGTTCGCTGCTGCCTCGAACCGCGTGCCGCCAGTTTTCCTAAAAACCGGGCGGTTTTTATTACTGTTTTTATTACGGTTTTTTCCGGTTTTTTTAGATTCATTTTTTTAGTTTTTGTTTTTTTTTCCGGTTTAGGTTAATTAGCGGACGTTCGTCCGTTAGTTCGGTTTAACGAACGCTTTCGTCAGATTCGTTTAATTAACGAACGTTCGTTCGTTAACCCGTTCGTCGTTTTTCTTTTTCTCGGATTTTCCGCGGTTATTTTCTGATCGCGATTTCTGATCCAATTTTCGTTTTAGTATAACTTTTCGCTCGTTTATCGGAATCAGGCGATTCAAGCGCCTGGAGTTTCGTCTCGAAACCCTCTTTCCGAATAATCTACTTAAACAAGTTTTTGCTTCTGTAAAATTTGACTTAGATCCAGATTAGTAAAACGAAGCTGTTTTCTTTCGTCGTTTGACTTTCGTTGCTTTATTTGATTTGATTTTTTTTTTGCAAACCGGAGTTCTTAAGTTGAACATTCTGGTTGGATCATTTATTCGAGTTTTACCTGTGCATTAGATGAGTACTTATTGTATGCTTGTTTGTTTGTCTGCGATAGAATACCCGGAGTGCGCCGCCTGTTACTTCGAGTCTCTAGGTTTCGCGGATCATCAGCAAGGCAAGTAACAGTTGATCATACCTTTATACTACCCAGTTTTTATGCATTAGATCTATCCTCAAACATTGCATGATTAGGATCTAATTAAATTATGGGATGGAAAGTAGATGAGGTAGTACCTATCACCTGTTTTATTATCAAACCTTTGGGAGTTACTTCTACGTTTGCTTATTATGCCATGCTATGCTAGTAGACGTGGATTGGGTGAGTGAATATCCATGACAGATGTGAGATTGTTAATCAATGGTTTATTTAAGGTGGCAACTTAAACACACATCTGGGTGGATTGAGGCACTTGTTTTCTAGCAGGACTTGCCTGTATTTCTTCGGACCGCCACCCAGGCTCAAAGGGATCATGAGATTATTCAAACTAGAAACTTACGTGTGCAGCCACATGCTATTATGGGCTCTAGCATAGTTGACTAAGTTGTGCGAAGTCTTACGGGGTGGACTAGCAGATGTAGGGGATGTAGGTTGGTACGGTCTACCCCTTATGTAAGGTGCAAGTGCTTGTGAAAGACTATGTCTCGGTCATCCGTTTCTCAAACATCATGTAGTGCGAGAAACCAAGCGGAGGCGATCGAGTCATGTGGGGAAAAGTGCGCAAACCTCTGCAGAGTGTATAAACTAATCATGGTTAGCCGTGTCCCCGGTTATGGACGTTTTGAGTATCTAGTACTGGATTATCATGTGAATCTCATCATGTTACTATAATCAATATTGTTGGGTTTTAATGGGTACTTTTTAATTGGGATTGAGAATGTTGTCAACCATTCTCAATGTTTAACAACCACCGTGATAGTTAAATGAATTTATTCCTTTGCAGTAGGGAAAAATTGGCTTTATGCAAAAACTGTAACCATAGAGCTTTACCACCAGCCAAATATGCATGTAGTATAGCCTATCTCCATTGTTATTCTCTATGTGTTACATTGCCAGCATATTCCATGTGCTGACCCGTTTTCGGGCTGCAACATTTCATGTTGCAGACTTTTCAGACGACGAGTAAGGTGGTGTAAGGTCGTGGTTCTATACTCAGTGATGCCATTGGAGTTGATGGACTCGCTTATTTTCCAAGCCTTCCGCTGTTATCGTTTTAGATGGCCTTAAGCCATATTTATTTCAATAAGTTCTCTTGTGAGACATTCGATGTAATAAGTGTGTGATTGCTACTCTGTTATAAATCCTCCAAGTACTGTGTGGTGTCAGCATTACTGATCCAGGGATGACACTGAGCACAGAGATCAGACTGTTTGAGGTCTGGTCGCTACAAGGTGGTATCAGAGCACACACTGACTGTAGGACATGGCCACTAAGCTTAAGCCCTAGATCACTACTCTTTCTTCTCATTTCTGACTCCTCATCTTTTCTATTCTTTAGGATGGCGGATGCAAGGATCAAGTTCGCGCAACCAGATGAGAACTCACCTTTTGGATATCACTTGAAGGAAGCCGCTAGATACCTGAACATAGGAGTACCAAGCTTCACTGGAACTTTGAACGCCACTTTACCCGAAGAGGAGCGCTGGAGGATTCAAGTCTGCATTCCAGGAAGGACGTTTGCACCAGTCACGGAGCCAATAGAGTTTACCTTTGATGTGCCAACATGGAGCCTAGGAAAGAGCATGGCAGCTCACATCGCCATGGGACGAATTGGAGAAGTTTACTACAACGATCTCAAAAATACTATCTACCAGATTTGTGGGCGCCGAGATGAGCATTGGGAGATGATCACCACTAGGAGGGACAGATCCATCGCAGCTTATATTCAGGAGTTAAACCAACACATCCGACGCCAGGAGAACCAGATGTGCGCAGATATGGAGGAGCTACAGAAGGCTATGACCAGGATCAAGGAGCGAGAAGTAGAACTCAAGGCTACACGTAAAGACTATATGGAAGAAATCGTCGCTCTAGTAAGACAGAACGGTGACCTTAAGAAGAAGATTGGAGTATTCATGGGAGGTTCAGCACACAGAAGAGAAGAGGATGAACCCACATGTCCAGATAATTATATCATCATCGACGACACCGACTCGGATCCCGACGACAGCGATGATGACTATGTTGATGAAGCTGGAGCAGATATCATGGAATCTTCATCGGAGCAGTTTTTCTAGTTGACCACCATAACAGTAGTAGAATTTTCCACCATATAACTAGTTTTAGTCCAAGCACTTTTGTAACGATAGTTAGACCGTTGTATGCCCTTGTTTGAATTGATTGGAATGATATTGTGTGTTTGTCTCATGTGCATATGGGTAGTGTTATCTCACTAGACCTCATTCTATTCTTAACTCTTCCCTTAAACCCTCAGATGCCTCGGAGACGCGACCCCGAGTTTGTTTTCCCGCCAGAGATCACCCAGTTGATTCAGCAGCAGAATACCTTGATTCAAACATTGGTACAGAACCAAGGCAACAACAACAACAACCCACCACCACCACCACCTGTTGACCATCTGGCACGTTTCTTAAGGTTGAATCCGCCGGTGTTTTCCAGTAGCACCGAGCCGATAGTAGCAGATGATTGGCTCTGTAAGATAGGGAGGGAGTTGACCACTGCAGGATGCACAGATGGAGAAAAGGTGAAGTTTGCCGCACATCAGCTTGACGGACCCGCTGCAGCATGGTGGGAGAATTTTACAGCCACTTACCCTGTAGACACTGTCACATGGAATCAGTTTCAGCAAGCATTTCGTACTGCCCATGTTTCAGGAGGAGCTATGGCCATGAAGAAGCGTGAGTTTCGCAACTTACGCCAAGGAGGACGGACAGTTGGCCAGTATGTGGATGACTTTAGTAAGCTAGCACGTTATGCCCTAGATGACGTTGCTACGGATGCAGCTAAGCAGGAGAAGTTTCTAGAAGGACTGAATGATGAGCTGAGCATGTAGTTAATGGTAGCCACTTTCAATAATTACCAGGAGTTAGTAGATCGTGCTCTTATGATTGAAGGGAAGCAGCAGCAGATTGATAATCATAAGAGGAAGTATGCACAGGGGAAGTATAATTCTGGAGCTCAGCAGAAGCCACGCTTTACCCCAAAGTCAGGAGGAAATTTTCAGCATACTCATGGAGGAGGCAGCTCGCACAATCACAATGGCACAAAGAATGGGAACGGGAATGGAGGAAGCAATGGACAAAGCCGCACCAACCCGTCAACACCATCCAAAGCAGACCTGAGCCATATCACCTGTTATAAGTGCCGCAAGACGGGGCATTATGCAAATGATTGCCCAGAAGCCCAAAATGGAAATGGCAATGGAAGCTCAGGAAAGAAGCCGAACCCTTTCAACAGGGAGCAAGTGACCCACGTTACCGTGGAGGAGGTTGAAGCTCAGCCAGATGCAGTAATAGGTAAGTTTTTGGTTAAGGCATTTACTGCAGTTGTTCTTTGCGATACTGGTGCATCGCATTCATACATATCAAGGGGATTTGTGGATAAGTATAAACTACCGACCCAAGCACTTAGGTCACCCATGCTAGTAACCTCACCCGGAGCAGAGTATACGGCTAGTAAATGGTGTGATCGACTGCCACTAAGGATTGGACACCATGTATTTCCCTCGGACCTAATAGTTTTGGAATCGCAAGGTTTGGATGTGATATTAGGCATGGATTGGTTATCAAAGTATGGAGGGAATATTGATTGTGCCAGTAAGACAATTTTGCTTACAACACCAGAAGGGATAAGGATCAAGTATGTATCACGGCATGAGCCGAGGAGAGCACATGTAAATTCCTTATCAGGAGTTGTGCAGGAGGAAGTACCAGTGGTAAGGGATTTCCCCGATGTATTTCCAGAAGAGTTGCCAGGCATGCCACTGGATAGAGACATTGAGTTCTTAATTGAGCTACTGCCAGGCACTGGGCCAATATCCAAGAGACCGTACAGGATGCCAGCCCAAGATTTGGAGGAAATCAATGGATAAAGGTTTTATTCGCCCAAGTTCTTCACCTTGGGGATCGCCAGTACTTCTAGTGGAGAAGAAGGATGGATCGTTAAGAATGGTTGTTGATTACCGCGGATTGAATGAAGTAACAATCAAGAACAAGTACCCACTACCAATGATCAATGATCTGTTTAATCAGTTGCAAGGAGCTAAGGTGTTTTCCAAGATCGATTTGCAATCAGGGTACCATCAGTTGAAGATTCAGGAGCAAGATATACCGAAGGCAGCTTTTACTACCAGGTACGGGCTGTATGAGTATACCGTTATGTCATTTGGTCTGACTAACGCCCCAGCCTATTTTATGAACATGATGAACAAGGTGTTTATGGAGTTTTTGGATAAGTTCGTCGTGGTGTTCATTGATGATATTTTGGTTTACTCGAAGAATGAAGAGGAACACAAGGAGCACTTGCGATTAGTACTCGAGAAGCTCAGGGAACATCAGCTATACGCCAAGTTCAGCAAGTGTGAGTTTTGGTTGAAGGAAGTTGGATTTCTCAGACATGTTATATCCCGAGAAGGTATCACAGTAGACCCCACTAAGGTAGTCACTGTGACAAACTGGGAAGCACCAACCACAGTTGGAGAGATCAGGAGTTTCCTTGGACTCGCAAGATACTACCGAAGATTCATTGAAAATTTCTCAAAGATCGCCAAGCCTATGACAGAGTTGTTGAAGAAGGATACCAAGTTCATTTGGACTGAGGAGTGTGAGGCTAGTTTCCAAGAATTGAAGAAATGTTTGGTTACCTCACCAGTGTTGATTCTGCCAGATCAGACTAAGGATTATGAAGTGTATTGCGACACTTCACGTAGAGGACTTGGAGCAGTGCTTATGCAGGAGGGAAGAGTTGTTTCGTATGCTTCACGACAACTAAAGCCCCATGAGTTGAATTATGCTACTCATGATTTGGAGTTAGCAGCCGTAGTGCATGCACTGAAAACATGGAGACATTTTCTCATTGGAAATCATTGTGAGGTGTACACGGATCACAAGAGTTTGAAGTACATCTTCACGCAAGAGTAGTTAAATCTCAGGCAGAGGAGATGGTTGGAACTTATTAAGGATTTATGATATGAGATTGCATTATCTCCCCGGGAAGGCTAACGTTGTAGCAGACGCGTTGAGCCGCAAGAGCCATGTCAATACTCTAAGGACGGGAGAAATACCCAAGGAGTTAGCAGAGGACCTTCGAGAGCTATGTTTGGAAATAGTTCCGAGAGGCTATGTAGCAGCATTGGAAATTCAGTCTACGTTGATGGATAAAATCAGAGAAGCTCAAAAGGCAGATACGGAAGTTGCCACTATTAAGGAATGGATGAGCAAGGGGAAGGCTAAGGGATTTCGTGAAGATGAGTACGATACCCTACGATTTGAAGACCGTGTTTATGTGCCCAATGACCCAGAGATCAGGAAGTTGATTCTGCAAGAGGCACATGATTCACCATATTCGATCCACCCCGGAAATACAAAGATGTATTTGGATTTGAAGGAAACATTCTGGTGGACTGGAATGAAGAAGGATATCGCAGAGTATGTAGCAGTTTGTGATGTATGTCAGAGGGTGAAGGCAGAACATCAGAAGCCAGCTGGATTGTTGCAGCCATTGCCTATACCCGAATGGAAGTGGGATAAACTAGGCATGGATTTCATCAGGGGATTGCCCAGGACTCGTTCCGGCTATGACTCGATTTGGGTCGTAGTTGATCGTTTGACAAAGGTAGCTCATTTCATCCCAGTAAAGACTACCTACAGCAGTGCCAAATTGGCTAAGATATACATGACGAGGATTGTATGTTTGCATGGAGTTCCGAGGAGTATCGTATCAGATAGAGGAACCCAATTCACCTCGAAGTTCTGGAAGCAGTTGCACGAAACATTGGGAACCATGCTGGAGTTTAGCACAGCTTTCCACCCATAGACAGATGGACAGACCGAGAGAGTCAATCAGATTTTGGAAGATATGCTTAGAGCTTGTGTTTTGGATAATGGATCAAGTTGGGATGACAAGTTGCCATACGCGGAGTTTTCTTATAACAATAGTTACCAATCTAGCTTGAAGATGGCCCCTTTCGAAGCCTTGTACGGAAGGAGGTGCAGAACCCCGTTGTTGTGGGATGAAGTTGGAGACCGCCAGTTGTTTGGACCAGATTTGATTAAGGAGTCTGAACAGAAAGTAAAGTTGATTCGCGACAGGCTCAAGGTAGCTCAGTCAAGGCAGAAGAGCTATGCAGATTCGAAACGCAAGGAGACAGAATACAAAGTCGGAGACAGGGTTTATCTACGAGTATCTCCACTTCAAGGAGTTAAGCGTTTTGGAGTTAAGGGAAAGTTAGCGACACGTTTTGTGGGGCCATACAAGGTTTTGGAACGCATGGGAGAAGTAGCATACAAGTTGGAATTACCTGAGGGATTGTCAGGAGTTCACGATGTGTTCCATGTTTCACAGTTGAAGAAGTGTCACGCAGAGATGGCTGATGTACCACTAAGAGATACAGTGCCATTGGAAATGATTCAGTTGAAAAGAAGATCTGACCTATGAAGAGAAACCTGTTAAGATTTTGGATTATGCCAGCAGAGTTACCCGCAGCAAGGTTATCAAGTTTTGCAAAGTTCAGTGGAGCCACTACATTGAGGAGGAAGCCACCTGGGAGCGAGAGGAAGATCTGCTCAAGGACCACCCTCACCTATTTGCTAGCCAACCCGAATCTCGAGGGGGAGATTCATCTTAAGGGGGGTAGGTTTGTAACATCCCAAATTTTCAATTTGGAATGTTATACATAGATCATCATTGCATATCATATTTTTATTGCATTATTGGCTCGATCCTAGAAATTCTACGCAACTCAAGGACCCACGGAGAGAGTTGGCGATTTCGTTATTTTCTTATTTGAGTTTTTCTCAAATTTTGAAAATAGGATCATTGATTTTACTTATTTTATCTTCAATTATTTCTACTACCAAAAATTCAGAGAGGGAATAAAATGACTTTCCCAAAATAAAGAAATAATGAAGGTTTAATAAAAAAATCAAATAATATTTATTTTGGAGTTTTTCGCTTTTTATTTGAATTTAGGAAAAATGCAGGGTTTTCAAAATTGCATTTAGACCCCAAATAAA
The DNA here is from genome assembly GCA_963921465.1 of Triticum timopheevii. Taxonomy (NCBI): domain Eukaryota; kingdom Viridiplantae; phylum Streptophyta; class Magnoliopsida; order Poales; family Poaceae; genus Triticum; species Triticum timopheevii. Next base: position 200,741,538 of record OY997270.1, read on the forward strand.
TGTTCATCTAGTCCGGCTTGATTTTAGAAGCCGGGGAAAATTTATTTCGGGATTTTTGGAGTCCGTTTAGTATTTATTTTTATTTTTTTCTACCGAGCGTAATTATATATATAAAAAAAATGCGCACCAACCTCGGGCCGTGCCCGAGTGGGACTCCGCTCGGGGGGGGGGGGGGGGGGGGCACTATAAATAGCGCCGCCCCCGGCGCCCCAGGCTTAGCCGCCCGATCCCGCCGCCGCCGCCAGCCCACTTCACCGCCCCGGCCCACCCGCACGGAAGCCCTAACCCTAACCCTAACCCTAGCCAGCGCCCGCCGCCGCCGCGCCGCCGCCAGCCGCCGACGCCGGAGCCCCGCCGGACTTCGCCGCCGCCGCCGAGGTTCGCCGCCGCCTCGAACCGCGTGCCGCCGGTTTTCCTAAAAACCGGGCGGTTTTTATTACGGTTTTTTTTCGGTTTTTTTAGATTCGTTTTTTTTTCGGTTTTTTCCGGTTTAGGTTAATTAGCGGACGTTCGTCCGTTATTTCATTTTAACGAACGCTTTCGTCAGATTCGTTTAATTAACGAACGTTCGTTCGTTAACCCGTTCGTCGTTTTTCTTTTTCGCGGATTTTCCACGGTTATTTTCTGATCGCGATTTCTGATCCGATTTTCGTTTTAGTATAACTTTTCGCTCGTTTATCGGAATCAGGCGATTCAAGCACCTGGAGTTTCGTCTCGAAACCCTTTTTCCGAATAATCTAATTAAACAAGTTTTTGCTTCTATAAAATTTGACTTAGATCCAGATTAGTAAAACGAAGCTGTTTTCTTTCGCCGTTTGACTTTCGTTGCTTTATTTGATTTGATTTTTTTTTGCGAACCGGAGTTCTTAAGTTGAACATTCTGGTTGGATCTTTTATTCGAGTTTTACCTGTGCATTAGATGAGTACTTATTGTATGCTTGTTTGTTTGTCTGCGATAGAATACCCGGAGTGCGCCGCTTGTTACTTCGAGTCTCTAGGTTTCGCGGATCATCAGCAAGGCAAGTAACACTTGATCATACCTTTCTACTACCCAGTTTTTATGCATTAGATCTATCATCAAACATTGCATGATTAGGATCTAACTAAATTGTGGGATGGGAAGTAGATGAGGTAGTACCTATCACCTGTTTTATTATCAAACCTTTGGGAGTTACTTCTACGTTTGCTTATTATGCCATGCTATGCTAGTAGACGTGGATTGGGTGAGTGAATATCCATGACAGATGTGAGATTGTTAATCAATGGTTTATTTAAGGTGGCAACTTAAACACACATCTGGGTGGATTGAGGCACCTGTTTTCTAGTAGGACTTGCCTGTATTTCTTCGGACCGCCACCCAGGCTCAAAGGGATCATGAGATTATTCAAACTAGAAACTTACGTGTGCAGCCACATGCTATTATGGGCTCTAGCATAGTTGACTAAGTTGTGCGAACTCTTACGGGGTGGACTAGCAGATGTAGGGGATGTAGCCTTATGTAAGGTGCAAGTGCTTGTGAAAGACTATGTCTCGGTCATCCGTTTCTCAAACATCATGTAGTGCGAGAAACCAAGAGGAGGCGATCGAGTCATGTGGGGAAAAGTGCGCAAACCTCTGCAGAGTGTATAAACTAATCATGGTTAGCCGTGTTCCCGGTTATGGACGTTTTGAGTATGTAGTACTTGATTATCATGTGAATCTCATCATGTTACTATAATCAATATTGTTGGGTTTTAATGAGTACTTTTTATTTGGGATTGAGAATGCTGTCAACCATTCTCAATGTTTAACAACCACCATGATAGTTAAATGAATTTATTCCTTTGCAGTAGGGAAAAATTGGCTTTATGCAAAAACTGTAACCATAGAGCTTTACCACCAGCCAAATATGCATGTAGTATAGCCTATCTCCATTGTTATTCTCTATGTGTTACATTGCCAGCATATTCCATGTGCTGACCCGTTTTCGGGCTGCAATGTTTCATGTTGCAAACTTTTCAGACGACGAGTAAGGTGCTGTTAGGTCGTGGCTCTATACTCAGTGATGCCGTTGGAGTTGATGGACTCACTTATCTTCCAAGCCTTCCGCTGTTATCGTTTTAGATAGCCTTAAGCCATATTTATTTCAATAAGTTCTCTTTTGAGACATTCGATGTAATAAGTGTGTGATTGCTACTCTGTTATAAATCCTCCAAGTACTGTGTGGTGTCAGCATTACTGAGCCAGGGATGACACTGAACACAGAGATCAGACTGTTTGAGGTCTGGTCGCTACAGATCAGCACCAAGTTCTTCGGGAGCGAGCCCTTGAAGACGCTCGAACCACCATCGAACGCCGGTGTGAAGCACGCCACCAGTCAGACAGGCGGGCAGGGCCCACTATTGACCACCCGGCACCGAGAGGCTATGGTGTCCTACCCTACGAGGTGGGTTGCACAGCCTTTACCCGTGAGCTGCGGCAGCTCCAGTGGCCCTCCCACCGCACGTTCAAGCCTGACATTGGCGAGAAGTACAACGACAAGACTCACCCGTCGGAGTTCCTCAGCATCTACACCATCGCGATGCAAGCTGCTGGAGCCCGCGACGACAAGGTGCTTGCCAATTACTTCTCGTTGGCACTTAAGCCCAATGTCATGTCATGGTTGATGCACTTGCCGGCGGATTCCATTTCTTCTTGGTCGGATTTGTGTCATGAGTTCGTTGGCGCCTTCACTGGGGGCCATCAAGCTCATGGCCAGGCAAGCGATTTGCATATCATCCCCCAGAAGGAAGGTGAAAACCTGCGCAAGTACATTGAGAGGTTCACCCAGGTGCAGTACAACATCCCAGATGTTCATCCTGCCGCCGTGATCAGCGCATTCCATCAGAATGCAACCGCAAGATGCGTGAAGAGCTGGCGATGAACAAGGTCAAAGATGTGGCCGAACTTTATGTTCTGGCCGATAGGTGCGCTCGAGCTGAAGAGGGGAGGAAGTACCTCGGTGAGGACGCTTGTGGGGAAATTGACTCCACAGATGAAGACACCGCCGCCCCGACGAAGAAGGGTCGGCGCCGCAACAGAAAGCGCAAGGGCAAGCCCGTGCTTGCCGTCGAGGGATCCGAGGACACTGGCGCTGCCAAGAAGGCCAAGGCAAATGACCCCGGCAAGGAAATTGCCGGGTGCGCCTCCTGCCGGGCCTTGGCGGCTACCGACAAGCCAGGAAGCTCCGACAACCAATACTGAAAGATCCACCGCACCAAGGGCCACGACCTCCAGAACTGCCGACAAGTTGTGCTGCTTGCTGAGAAGCAAACAGCTGAGTATGAGAGGCGGGACAAGGAGAAGGGTCAGGACGGTGCCGAAGGATCCGTCAAGAAGCGTGGCGGCCAAGGAGGCCGCCGCGGCAAGGATAACCAGCAAGAGAGGCCCGCCCGGGGCCGTGACAAGAAGCAGGAAGACAATGATCATGACGAGAACGACAAGTCTGATGAACACGATTTTCAGAAAGCTACAGAGGCCATGTGCGTCAACGGTGGCGCCTCGCTGCACACCTCTCACCGCCAGCTCAAGCAATGGGCGTGTGAGATCCCAGCGGCAGAGCCATCATTCGATGCTCAGAAGCCACTGAAGTGGTCCAGCACGCCTATCATTTTTGACACCGAGGACCACCCTGATCGCACAACTGTGGTCGGGTGTCTGCCGCTGTTGGTTTCACCAACGATACTCAACCTCAAGGTGACGAAGATGCTAGTTGACGGCGGGGCCGGTCTGAACTTGATCTCGCCTGTTGTGATTAAAAGGCTGCAGATTCCTGATGGAGACCTCGAAGAGATGGGCACGTTTCAAGGGGTCAACCCGGGAAGGAGTCAATGGGAGGGTAAGGTCACGCCGCCCATGACGTTTGGAGGCGAGTGGAGCTACATGACAGAGAGGATTGTCTTTGATGTAGCCGAGATCCCCTTGCCCTACAACAGGATCCTCGGCCGCCCGGCACTAGCCAAGTTCATGGCGGCGTCACACTACGCCTATAACACGCTGAAGATGCCTGGGCCGATGACCATCATCACCGTCCCCTCCGACAAGAATGATGCGCTGATCTGCGCTGACGAACTCTACCGGGAAGTAGTTGCAGCGACTGCTGCCAAGGCACTTGCTCCTGCCACCGAAGCCCTGGGAGGGAAGAAGACCGGCAAGATCTTTCGTACCCACTCCAGCAAGCGCACCTCTTCGGAGTGCTGTGCTCCCATCGAGGACGTGCCAGAGAGCTCCACCGACAAGAGCAAGAAATCAGAGCTGCACCACCAGAGACCAAGAAGGTGTCCGTCAAGGAGGATGGCATAGGAGGGGCTTTCACCATAAGCTCCACCCTCGATAGCAAATAGGAAGGCGCGCTCATCATTTCCTGCGGGCGAATGTCGATGTGTTTGCGTGGCAAGCATCCGACATCCCCGGCGTTCCCAGGGAGGTTATTGAGCACCATCTTGCTGTCTGTCCTCATGCGCAACCCGTCAAGCAGAAGGTCAGGAAGCAAGCTTTGGAAAGGCAGGAGTTCATCACAGAGGAGATCAGGAAGCTGGAAGCGGCAGGCTTGGTGAGAGGAGTACTCCATCCGACGTGGTTAGCCAATCCGGTGGTGGTGCGCAAGGCAAATGGGAAGTGGAGGCTGTGTATTGATTACACAGATATCAATAAGGCCTGTCCAAAAGACCCTTTCCCGCTGCCACACATTGACCAGATTTTTGACTCCACGGCTGGTCGTGACTTGTTATCATTCCTTGACGCCTTCTCAGGATACCACCAGATTTTCATGACGAGAGAAGATGAAGAAAAGACAACATTCATCATCCCGTGTGGTACGTATTGGTTTTTACGGATGCCTTTCGGGTTGAAGAGTGCTGGCTCATTGTTTGCAAGAGCAGTCCAAATTGGTTTTGAGCCCGAGCTACATAGAAATATGGAAGCTTACATGGATGACATAGTGGTCAAAACCAAGGACAAGGCAACACTTGTACAAGATTTGGAAGAGACGTTTGCAAATTTGCACTAGGTCAACCTCAAGCTGAACCCTGAGAAGTGTGTCTTCGGCGTTCTGTCCGACAAACTTCTCGGGTTCTTTGTGTCATAGCGTGGGATCAAGGCGAATCTAGACAAGATCAAGGCCATTGAGCAGATTGAGGTGCCTAGGCGGATCAAGGACGTGCGTCACCTCACTAGCTGCATTGCCTCCATGAGCAGATTCATCTCCAAGTCTGCTGAGCGTGCCCTTCCCTTTTTTAAAATCTTGAAAAAGGCGGGCCCAATGGAATGGACCCCAGAGGCCGAGGCAGCACTGTAGGATTTGAAGAAATACCTCTCCTCCACATCGATACTGGTTGCGCCTAAACCACAAGAGTCGCTGCTGCTATATCTAGCGGCAACGAATCAAGTGGTCAGCGCCGTGCTAGTGGCGCAGAGGGAGGTCGACGAAGGGGTAGTGGCAACAGCAGGACTGGCGGATGGCGAGCCAGAGCTCCCCCCGGCAGGGCTTGGTTCCGGCAAGGCGAGGCCCTCGGCAGGGTCTGACGCCGGTGGGACAGGGTCCGCGCAACCAAATGAAGTGGTGCAGAAGAAGAAGATGATGCAGCACCCGATTTACTTTGTCAGCTCCCTCTTGCAGGGGGCTAGGTCAAGGTACTCCGGTGTGTAGAAATTGCTCTTCGGCCTCTTTATGGCCTCGAGGAAGCTGCGTCATTACTTCCAAGCGCACGAGATCACCGTCGTCACCCGCCTCCCATTGCAACAAATACTGCATAACCCGGATGCAACCGGGAGGATTGTGGAATGGGCCTTGGAGCTGTCGAGCAGTACTTTGGCGATCTAGAGCAGAGTCTTTGCAGAGTTCATTGTAGAGTGGACCTCGACGCCCGGCGAAGAGATCCAGGAGACCACTCTTCCCGACAAGGAAACAAGTCGCAACTGGATTATGTACTTTGACGGGGCTTTCTCGCTGCAAGGCGCCGGTGCTGGTGTGCTGCTCGTCGCACCCACCGGAGAACACCTCAAGTATGTAATCCAGATGCACTTTCCTAGGGAGATGTCGACGAACAACACAGCTAAATACGAGGGGTTGTTTGCCAGTCTCAAGATCGCGGCAGACCTCGGGATCAAGAAGCTCATCGTCAGGGGTAATTCACAGCTTGTCGTTAGGCAAGTCAACAAGGATTATCAAAGCCCGTTGATGGAGGCCTACGTAGGTGAGGTGAGGAAGCTGGAGGAGCATTTTGACGGTATACAGGCGGAGCATGTTCCTCGAGTGGAGAACGACATCGCCGACTACCTGTCGAAGCGCGCTGCCTTCAAACTACCCGTGGAACCAGGTACTTTTGTGCTTCGTTTAACTCAACCATCCATTGAACCATCAACAGAGCAGAACAAGCAGAGGAAATCAGGCCCCGGCAAGTACTTTCACATCGAGCTCCCAGGAGCCGCTGGCAAAGATGTTGCCGTGGACACTGAGCCTGCCATGGGGCAACCAACTCCGACAGGGCGTCAAGCCCTGGCGGCAGAAACAACCGCTCCCATGGCAGAGGAAATGCCTTTAGTCCTTGCCGTCGAGCCCCAGGCTCCGGCATGGGCACAACATACCGTTCGATTCCTCCAAACAGGGGAGCTTCCTGAGGAGCAGGAAGAAGCGGAGAAAGTAGCCCGTAGGTCTACCGTGTATCAGTTCGTTGACAACGTTCTGCACAAAAAAGACCAAACAATGTGAAATTGAAGTGCATTCCCCGGGAGGAAGGACTGGAGCTGTTGGCAGAGATACATGCAGGCATATGTGGCTCCCACATAGGCTCCGGCAAGGTTTCTTCTGGCCCACTGCCCTCGAGGATGCAACGACACTAGTAACCAAGTGTGAAGCGTGTCAGTTCCATTCAAAGAAGCTTCATCAGCCAGCTCAAGCCCTTCAAACAATCCCTCTCTCCTGGCCATTTTTGGTCTGGGGGCTCGACATATTGGGCCCTTTCCCCCGCGCCGTCGGGGCCTTTGAGTACTTGTACGTTGCAATCGACAAGTTCACAAAGTGGCCGAAGGTGGAAGCAGTGAGGAAGGTGACAGCGCAGTCAACCGTCAAATTCTTCAAGGGGCTAGTCTGCCGTTTTGGTGTGCCAAACAGAGTCATCACCGACAACGGTATGCAGTTCACAAGCCGCACCTTCATGCAATACATCCAAGACCTCGGCAGCAAGGTCTGTTTCGCTTCCGTGGCGCACCCATGGAGCAACAGCCAGGTGGAGAGGGCAAATGTTGAAGTACGGCGAGGCCTAAGGACAAAGACTTTTGACAGGCTGCACAAGAGCGGAAGGCGCTGGATTGATGAGTTACCGGCGGTTCTTTGGTCGATCAGAACAACGCCAAATCGAGCCACCGGCCAGACACCCTTTGCCCTGGTATAGGGGGCAGAGGCAGTTCTCCCCACGGAACTCACGTACGGGTCACCTCGAGTGCTCGCTTATGACAAGCTTGAGCAAGAGCGATTGCGGCAAGATGACGCAACGCTCTGCTACGTCTTGAGCTTGCGTTGGTTTGCCTTGAAGAGGAAAGGGTGATGCAACAATAGTAGCGTAAGTATTTCCCTCAGTTTTTGAGGACCAATGTATCAATCCAGTAGGAGGCTCCTCAAAAGTCCCACACACCTACACAAACAAACAAAGAACTCGCAACCAACGCAATAAAGGGGTTGTCAATTCCTTCACGGCCACTTGCAAAAGTGAGATCTGATAGAGATAGTATGATAAGATAAATATATTTTTGGTATTTAATAATATAGATGCAAATAAAAGTAGAAAGCTTATATGATAAAAGATAGACCCGGGGGCCATAGGTTTCACTAGTGGCTTCTCTCAAGATAGCATAAGTATTACGGAGGGTGAACAAATTACTGTCGAGCAATTGATAGAAAAGCGAATAATAATGAGATTATCTAGGCATGATCATGTATATAGGCATCACGTCCGCAACAAGTAGACCGACTCCTGCCTGCATCTACTACTATTACTCTACATATCGACCGCTATCCAGCATGCATCGAGAGTATTAAGTTCATAAGAACAGAGTAACTCATTAAGAAAGATGACATGATGTAGAGGGATAAACTCAAGCAATATGATATAAACACAATACAATACGTGCCTTGCAACCCCTGCTGTCACTGGGTAAGGATACCGCAAGATTGAACCCAAAGCTAAGCACTTCTCCCATTGCAAGAAAGATCAGTCTAGTAGGCCAAACCAAACTGATAATTCAAAGAGACTTGCAAAGATAACTCAATCATACATAAAAGAATTCAGAGAAGATTCAAGTATTTCTCATAGATAAACTTGATCATAAACCCACAATTCATCGGATCTCGACAAACACACCGCAAAAAGAGTTTACATCGAATAGATCTCCACAAGAGAGGGGGAGAACATGGTATTGAGATCCAAAAAGAGAGAAGAAGCCATCTAGCTAATAACTATGGACCCGAAGGTCTGTGGTAAACTACTCACAACTCATCGGAGGGGCTATGGTGTTGATGTAGAAGCCCTTCATGGTTGATTCCCGCTCCAGTGGAGCGCCGGCGAAGGCTCCAAGACGGGATCTCACGGATACAGAAGGTTACGGCGGTGGAAATTGTTTTTCGTTTGCTCCCTGGATGTTTTCGGGGTACGTGGGTATATATAGGAGGAAGAAGTAGGTCGGTGGCCACTCAAGGGGCCCACGAGACAGGGGGACGCGCCCAGAGGGGGTGGGTGCGCCCTCCTATCTCCTGGCCGCCTCGTAAGCTTCTTGACTTGTACTCCAAGTCCTCTGGATCATGTTCATTCCAAAAATCACGCTCCCGAAGGTTTCATTCCGTTTGGACTCCGTTTGATATTCCTTTTCTTCAAAATACTGAAATAGGCAAAAAAACAGCAATACGGGTTGGGCCTCCGGTTAGTAGGTTAGTCCCAAAAATGATATAAATGTGTAAAATAAAGGCCATAAACATCCAAAAGGGGTAATATTATAGCATGGAACAATCAAAAATTATAGATACGTTGGAGACTTATCAAGCATCCCCAAGCTTAATTCCTGCTCGTCCTTGAGTAGGTAAATGATAAAAACAATTTTTTTGATGTGGAATGCTACCTAGCATAATTCTCAATGTAATTTTCTTTATTGTGGCATGAATGTTCAGATCCAAATGATTCAAAATATAAGTTCATATTGACAAATGATATAGTAATACTTCAAGCATACTAATCAAAACAATCATGTCTTCTCAAAATAACATGGCTAAAGAAAGTTCATCCCTACAGAATCATATAGTTAGGCTATGCTTCATTTTCGTCACACAAAAATGTTCCCAAATTCTACACCCCCTATGACAAGCCAAGCAATTGTTTCGTACTTAAATAATCTCAAACCTTTTCAACTTTCACGCAATACATGAGCGTGAGCCATGGATATAGCAGTATGGGTGGAATAGAATATGATGATGGGGATTGTGTGGAGAAGACAAAAAAAGAGAAAGTCTCACATTGACGAGGATAATCAACGGGCTATGGAGATGCCCATCAATTGATGTCAACATGAGGAGTAGGGATTGCCATGCAACGGATGCACTAGAGCTATAAATGAATGAAAGCTCAACAAAAGAAAACTAGTGGGTGTGCATCCAACTTGCTTGCTCATGAAGACCTAGGGCATTTGAGGAAGCCCATCGTAGGAATATACAAGCCAGGTTCTATAATGAAAAATTCCCACTAGTATATGAAAGTGACAACATATGAGACTCACTATATGAAAAATATGGTGCTACTTTGAAACACAAGTGTGAAAAAGAGATAGTAACATTGCCCCTTTTTATTTATTTTCTTTTTTTTCTTTTTTTTTCTTTCTTTTTCTTTGGCCTTTTCTATTTTCTTTTTGGCCTTTCCTTTTTTTTCTTTTTTTGGGACAACGCTCTAATAATGATGATCATCACACTTTTATTGATTACAACATATGAATTACAACTTGAAACTAGAACAAGGTATGACTCTATATGAATGCCTCCGGCGGTGTACCGAGATGGTGCAATGAATCAAGAGTGACATGTATGAAAAACATTATGCATGGTGGCTTTGCCACAAATACGATGTCAACTACATGATCATGCAATGGCAATATGACAAAAGTAATGTATGTCATGATGATGAACGGAATGGTGGAAAGTTGCATGGCAATATATCTCGGAATAGCTATGGAAATGCCATAATAGGTAGGTATGGTGGCTGTTTTGAGGAAGATATAAGGAGGTTTATGTGTGATAGAGCGTATCATATCACGGGGTTTGGATGCACCGGCGAAGTTTGCACCAACTCTCAAGGTGAGAAAGGGCAATGCATGGTACCGAAGAGGCTAGCAATGGCGGAAAGGTAAAAGTGCGTATAATCCATGGACTCAACATTAGTCAAAAGAACTCATAAACTTATTGCAAAAATTTAGAAGTCATCTAAAACCAAGCACTACGCACATGCTCCTAGAGGGATATATTGGTAGGAAAAGACCATCGCTCGTCCCCGACCGCCACTCATAAGGATGCACAATCCAAGTACACTTCATGTTTCAAATTTGTTGCACAACGTTAACCATACGTGCATGCTATGGGACTTGCTAACTTCAACACAAGCATACTTTAAATTCATAATCACCCAACTAGCATGACTTTAATATCACTACCTCCATATCTCAAAACAATTATCAAGTATCAAATTGATCATAGCATCCAATTCACTTCCTATGATAGTTTTTATTATACCCAACTTGGATGCCTACCATTCTAGGACCAATTTTATAACCATAGCAAATACCATGCTGTTCTAAGAGACTCTCAAAATAATATAAGTGAATCATGAGAGACTAGCAATTTCTACAAAATTAAGCCGCCGCCGTGCTCTAAAAGATATAAGTGAAGTACTAGAGCAAAAACTATCTAGCTCAAAAGATATAAGTGAAGCACATAGAGTATTCTAATAAATTCTAAATCAAGTAGGCTTCTCCCAAAATCTGCGTACAGAAAGAATGATTGTGGAAAACTAAAAAGCAAATACTAATATTATACACAACGCTCCAAGCAAAACACATATCATGTGGCGAATAAAAATATAGCTCCAAGTAAAGTTACCATTGAACGAAGACGAAAGAGGGGATGCCTTCCCGGGGCATCCCCAAGCTTAGGATTTTGGCTATTCTTGAATATCTTGGGGTGCCATGGACATCCCCAAGCTTAGACTTTTGCCACTCCTTATTCCATAGTCCATCAAATCTTTACCCAAAACTTGAAAACTTCACAACACAAAACTCAACAGGAAATCTTATAAGCTCCGTTAGTGAAAGAAAACAAAACCACCACATAAGGTACTGTAATGAACTCATTCTTTATTTATTTTTGTGTTAAACCTACTGTATTCCAACTTCTCTATGGTTTATAAACTATTTTACTAGTCATAGATGCATCAAAATAAGCAAACAACACACGAAAGGCAGAATCTGTCAAAAATAGAACAGTCTAGCAATCTGTAACTAACGCAAACTTCTGTAACTCCAAAAATCCTAAAAAAATAGGAAGTCCTGAGAAATTTGTCTATTGATCCTAAGCAAAAGGAATCAACGCAAAATCAGGTTTATGTGATTTAACAAAACTAATTTCGTGTGCTCAAAGTTTCTGTTTTTCAACAGAATCAAATTAACTATCACCATAGGTTATCCTATAGGTTCTACTTGGCACAAATACTAACTAAAACATAAAAACACTTCTAAACAGAAGGTAGATGCAAAATTTATTACTAAACAGAAACAAAAACAAAAAACACAAATAAAATTGGGTTGCCTCCCAACTAGCGCTATCGTTTAACGCCCCTAGCTAGGCATAAAAGCGAAGATAGATCTAAGTAGTGCCATCTTTGGCACTCAATTCATAAGTAGCTTGCATGATAGATTCATAAGGTTGACTTTCTTTCTTGTAAAGTGCTCCATGCCTTTCCTTAATGGAAATTGGAATCTAATATTCCCTTCCTTCATATCAATATTCGCACCAATCGTTCTAAGGAAAGGTCTACCAAGAATAATAGGGCAAGAAAGATTGCAATCTATATCAAGAACGATAAAATCTAAGGGCACCAAATTTCTATTTGCAACAATGAGAACATCATTGATCCTTCCCATTGGCTTTTTAATGGTGGAATCCGCAAGGTGCAAATTTAAAGAGCAATCATCAAGATCATGGAAACCTAGAATATCAAATAAAGTTTTCGGAATCGTGGAAACACTAGCACCCAAATCACACAAAGCAAAACACTCATGCTCTTCAATTTTAATCTTTATAGTAGGTTCCCACTCATCATTAAGTTTTCTAGGTATAGAAACTTCCAAATTAAGTTTTTTCATCATAAGATTGCGTCAAGGCATCAACGATATGTTTGGTAAAAGCTTTATTTTGACTATAAGCATGGGGAGAACTAACAACGGATTGCAACAAGGAAATACAACCTTCTAAAGAGCAATTATCATAATCAAATTCCTTGAAATCCGAGATAGTGGGTTCAATGCTATTTAAAGTCATGACCTCTCCAATCCCACTTTTACCAAATTTAGCATCAAGATCTAAAAACTCTGAATTATTCGGATGCCTTCTAACTAAAGTTGACTCATCTCCAGTCCCATTATTATTAAGATTCATATTGCCAAACAAAGATCTAATAGGGGACACATCAATAACTTTAAGATCTTCATCATTATTATCACGGAAACTAGAAGAGCACGCCTTTACAAAGCAATCTTTCTTAGCACGCAATCTAGCGGTTCTTTCCTTGCACTCATCAAGGGAAATTCTCATGGCTTTGAGATACTCATTGATATCATGCTTAGGAGGAGTAGATCTAAGTTTACAAGAATCAACATCAAGCGAAAGTCTATCAACGTTCCTAGCCAAATCATCAACTTTGAGCAATTTTTCTTCAAGCAAAGCATTAAAATTCTTTTGAGAAATCATAAATTCTTTCACACTATTCACAAAATCAGAGGGCATCTTATTAAAATTACCATAAGAATTATTGTAGGAATTTCCATAATTATTAGAGGAATTACTAGGGAACGGTCTAGAATTAAAGTTTCCTCTATAAGCATTGTTTCCGAAACTATTCCTACCAACAAAATTCACATCCATCGATTCATTATTATTCTCAATCAAAGTAGACAAAGGCATATCATTGGGATCAAGAGGAGTATTTTTAGTAGCAAACAACTTCATAAGTTCATCCATCTTTCCACTCAAAACATTGATTTCTTCTATAGCATGCACTTTTTTACTAGAAGATGTTTCGGTGTGCCATTGAGAATAATTAGCCATAATGTTATCAAGAAGTTTTGTAGCATCTCCTAACGTGATTTCCATAATCGTGCCTCCCGCGGGCCGCGGCTGAATCTAAGAGATTTCTAGAAGCAAAGTTCAAACCGGCATAAATTTTTTGTATGATCATCCATAAATTCAAACCATGAGTAGGGCAATTGTGAATCATCAATTTCATTCTTTCCCAAGATTGGGCAACATGCTCATGATCAAGTTATTTAAAATTCATAATATCGTTCCTAAGAGTGATAATCTTAGCGGGAGGAAAATACTTAGAGATAAAAGCATCTTTGCACTTGTTCCAAGAATCAATACTATTTTTAGACAAGACGAAAACCAAACTTTAGCACGATCTCTAAGTGAAAACGGAAATAACTTCAATTTAACAATATCATTATCCGCATCTTTCTTCTTTTGTATGTCACACAAATCAACAAAGTTGTTTAGCTGAGTAGCGGCATCTTCACTAAGAAGGCCGGCGAATTGATCTTTCATAACAAGATTCAGCAAAGAAATATTGATTTCACAAGACTCAACATCATTAAGAGGAGCAATAGGAGTACTAATGAAATCATTATTATTGGTATTGGAGAAATCACACAATTTGGTATTATCTTGCGCCATGGCGACAAGTAATCCAACAGACAAGCAAACAGAAAAAGGCAAGCGAAAAAGAGAGGAGAAGATTGGGAAAGAGAGGGCAAATAAAATGGCAAGGGTGAAGTGGGGGAGAGGAAAACGAGAGGCAAATGGCAAATAATGTAAATGTGAGGGAGATGAGTTTGTGATGGGTACTTGGTATGTCTTGACTTGAGCGAAGACCTCCCCGGCAACGGCGCCAGAAATCCTTCTTGCTACGTCTTGAGCTTGCGTTGGTTTTCCTCGAAGAGGAAAGGGTGATGCAACAATAGTAGCATAAGTATTTCCCTCGGTTTTTGAGAACCAAGGTATCAATCCAGTAGGAGGCTCCTCAAAAGTCCCACGCACCTACACAAACAAACAAAGAACTCGCAACCAACGAAATAAAGGGGTTGTCAATGCCTTCACGGCCACTTGCGAAAGTGAGATCTGATAGAGATAGTATGATAAGATAAATATATTTTTGGTATTTTATAATATAGATGCAAAAAGTAAAGATGTAAATAAAATTAGAAAGCTTATATGATAAAGATAGACCCAGGGGCCATAGGTTTCACTAGTGGATTCTCTCAAGATAGCATAAGTATTACGGTGGTTGAACAAATTACTGTCGAGCAATTGATAGAAAAGCGAATAATTATGAGATTATCTAGGCATGATCATGTATATAGGCATCACGTCCGCAACAAGTAGACCGGCTCCTGCCTGCATCTACTACTATTACTCCACATATCGACCGCTATCCAGCATGCATCTAGAGTATTAAGTTCATAAGAACAGAGTAACACATTAAGAAAGATGACATGATGTAGAGGGATAAACTCAAGCAATATGATATAATCCCCATCTTTTTATCCTCGATGGAAACAATACAATACGTGCCTTGCAACCCCTGCTATCACTGGGTAAGGACACCGCAAGATTGAACCCAAAGCTAAGCACTTCTCCCATTGCAAGAAAGATCAATCTAGTAGGCCAAACCAAACTGATAATTCGAAGAGACTTGCAAAGATAACTCAATCTTACATAAAAGAAATCTGAGAAGATTCAAATATTTCTCATAGATAAACTAGATCATAAACCCACAATTCATCGGATCTCGACAAACACACCGCAAAAAGAGTTTACATTGAATAGATCTCCACAAGAGAGGGGGAGAACATGGTATTGAGATCCAAAAAGAGAGAACAAGCCATCTAGCTAATAACTATGGACCCGAAGGTCTGTGGTAAACTACTCACAACTCATCGGAGGGGCTATGGTGTTGATGTAGAAGCCCTCCGTGGTCGATTCCCGCTCCAGTGGAGCGCCGATGAAGGCTCCAAGATGGGATCTCACGGATACAGAAGGTTACGGCGGTGGAAATTGTTTTTCGTTGGCTCCTTGGATGTTTTCGGGGTACATGGGTATACATAGGAGGAAGAAGTAGGTCGGTGGCCGCTCGTAAGCTTCTTGACTTGCACTCCAAGTCCTTTGGATCACGTTCGTTCCAAAAATCATGCTCCCGAAGGTTTCATTCCGTTTGTACTCCATTTGATATTCCTTTTCTTCGAAATACTGAAATAGGCAAAAAAAAAACAGCAATACGGGCTGGGCCTCCGGTTAGTAGGTTAGTGCCAAAAATGATATAAATGTGTAAAATAAAGCCCATAAACATCCAAAAGGGGTAATATAATAGCATGGAACAATCAAAAATTATAGATACGTTGGAGACGTATCACACTCCTCGAGGAAGATCGTCTTCGGGCGGCTGTGAGAGCAGCGCGCTACCAGCAAGCCTTGCGCTGCTACCATAGCCGCAAGGTTCATGCTCGAAGCTTTGAGAACGGCAACCTTGTTCTTTGGCGCGTTCAATCGGCCAATAATTCCAACAAGTTGACGTCGAAGTGGGAAGGCCCTTATCGGGTAATACGAGTCACCAGGCCCGGCGTAGTCCACCTGGAGACCGAAGATGCTATTCCAGTGAGCAACTCCTGGAACATCGAACATCTTCGCAAGTTTTACCCATAAGGCGCGGTTGCCGCCCCCCTGGCAGACCACCTTTTGTACAAGCCTTGCCGGCAAGGCATGTAACCCTCTGTACAAACCCAGGAGCAGACCCTGAGCATAAATAAAGGAAGCGCTAGCGCCCTAAGTTATAGCATACATGCTAGGTTGAGTCTCTCCCTCGGTTAGGGTTGATAGTGCTTAGCGGCGACTAACCCCTAGCATAGAGGTCGAGTGTGCATCTCTCTGTTCCTTTCCGTCCTCTTTGGTACGCAGGGTACATGGGCATTTCTGCTGAGCTATTTGGAAGAAAGAGAACAAGCCGGCGCTCTGGTCCCGGCAAGCCAAGGTTGTCGGGGGCTGCAGACACAAGGGTCCAACCACGGCAAGCCAAGGTTGCCGGGGGGGCTGCAGATTCAAATAAGTCCTTTATCTCCTGTTGTGCATTTCTGTATGGAATTGGGAGTTATGAAACCTCATTTTGTTCCTAGGCCACCGTGCTCCCCTTTTCCTGTACCCAAGAACTATTCCCTGGGTCAGAACTTGGTTGTAGCCGCGGTGACAAGGAATCAAATGAAGGGCCTAACCCTACTTCGCCCCTGTGATAGAGGCAAAGGTGTCCCGTCTTTCAATGAGATGGTGGCTATCGTTTTGGTGGAAGTCGCCTTTGATGATCCGACTACGAACGTGCGAGGACGTCGCGCCTTTGCAACCAACTCCGAGAGGTTATTGACCACGGCGGAGCATGATCAACCTGACCACGAAGGTCTATTTCCTGCAAGCAAACAAATAACAAGCAAGAAACTAAGATTGCAATCTAGATATTGCAAATAACAGAGGAAAGCTTTATTAATGAAGGTGGGGTTCTGTGACGCCTTTGCCTGGTCGTTGAACACAAACGAAGTACACGAAGTTGCAGCTATGGCGAACTTTTAATCTAAACAAAACCCAGAGTCTAAATGGTGCCCTAAGGGCTGTATATATGGAGGAAGAGGGGGGGATTTCGTGGCCCGTGGTGGAGGGGTCCGAAACCAACCCTATCTCTTGTTTCCCCACACATACGGACTCTAAAAATAGCCTATACTTATGTATTTCGAAATTACATGGGCCTGGTCCAATAAAAAGCTGACCCAGCACCTAGAATAGCCTCTGGACGAAATTTGTGAAGTGGAATCTTGTATAATTTGTGCAAGGCTTCATGCACTCGTTATGGTGGCTTCAAAGCCCTGAAATCATCACTTCTAACTCCGTTCTTGTTCCCCTTGTGCATGCCATCATCTCCATGCTTGTTCTTGCTCCAATGTTCATCCTTCTCCAAGCTAGGCCCTTCATTTGTAAGCAAAACAAATGTATCCAATTTAGGCAGCATCATATTCTCCTGAACATTAGAATCATTACCAAGAAACAAAAGTACCTGGTAATTTAGTTGGCGTGCGCGAGCTCTAGTAATTGGTCCAGTGTGCATAGCAACAGGGGCTGTGGGTGTAACAACGGTATTGATGTCCTCATCATCCTCCCCTTCTTGAAATGAAGTCGTCCTCGACGGAAGTTCATCTTCCTCACCCAAATAAGGCTTCAAATCTGCAATGTTAAAAGTGGGACTAACCCCAAAATCTGCAGGTAGCTCAAGTTTATATGCATTATCATTTATGTTCTCTAACACCTTAAAGGGACCATCAGCACGTGGCATTAGCTTTGATTTGCGCAAATCAGGAAATCTATCCTTACGCAAATGTAACCAAACAAAATATCCAGGTGCAAACACAACATGTTTTCTACCCTTATCTCCAGCAAGTTTATATTTAGCATTCATACGCTCAATGTTTTCCTTAGTTAACTCATGCATTTTTAAAATCAATTCAACACGTTGTTTAGCATCAAAATTAACCTTCTCCGAAGATGGAAGAGGCAAGAAATCAATAGGTGCACGAGGTAGGAAACCATACACAATTTCAAAAGGGCACATCTTAGTAGTACATGCAATGAACGATTCTAAGCAAATTCAATATGAGGCAAGCATTCTTCCCACATTTTCTTATTATTCTTCAAAACAGCCCTAAGCATAGTAGACAATGTTCTATTGACTACTTCAGTTTGTCCATCAGTCTGGGGGTGACAAGTAGTACTAAAAAGCAGTTTAGTCCCCAACTTAGCCCATAAACATCTCCAAAAGTGGCTAAGAAATTTAGTATCATGATCTGAAACAATAGTATTTGGCACACCATGCATGCAAATAATTTCATGAAAGAACAAATCAGCAACATTAACACCATCATCGCTTTCATGACATGGTATAAAGTGTGCCATTTTTGAGAATCTATCCACGACAACAAATATGCTATTCCTCCCCTTCTTTGTTCGAGGTAAACCTAAAACAAAGTCCATAGATATATCCTCCCAAGGAACACTAGGTACAGGCAAAGGCATATATAAACCATGATGATTGAGTCTTGAGTTAGCTTTTTGACATGTAGTGCAACGAGAAATAAAACGCTCAACATCCCGTCTCATCTTTGGCCAAAAGAAATGTGTAGCAAGTACGTCCTCCGTCTTCTTCATGCGAAAGTGTCCCATTAATCCTCCTGCATGTGCCTCCTGTAACAACAAAAGACGAACGGAGCTAGCTGGAATGCATAGCTTGTTAGCACGGAACACAAATCCATCATTAACGACGAATTTGTTCCACATTCTTCCTTCTTTACAATTCTGCATTACATCTTTAAAATCAGCATCATGCACATATTGATCTTTGATGGTCTCCAAACCAAATATTTTCAAGTCAAGTTGTGAAAGCATAGTATAGCGACGAGACAATGCATCAACAAAAACATTTTCTTTTACCTTCTTGTGTTAAAGTCTCAATGATTTCAACCCATTTAGCATGTCTACGATTCAGTTTAGCTTGACTTTTAATATGTTTCGAAGATTCATTTTCTGAGTGTATAACAAATTCTTTGGGCCATAAATAATGTTGCCATGTTTCTAAAGTCCGAACAAGAGCATATAATTCTTTATCATAAGTTGAATAATTCAGACTAGGCCCACTCAGTTTTCCAGAAAAATATACAACAGGTTTGCCATCTTGTAATAACACACCTCCTAATCGAATTCCACTAGCATCACATTCAAGCTCAAAAGTCTTATTAAAATCAGGAAGTTGGAGTAAAGGAGCATGTGTCAGCTTATCTTTCAATACCGTGAAGGCTTCTTCCTGTGCGGTACCCTAAAGAAAAGGCACATCTTTCTTTGTAAGCTCATTGAGAGGTGCAGCAATGGTGCTAAAATCTCTCGCAAAACGCCTATAGAATCCAGTGAGGCCAAAAAACTCCTCACTTGGGTGACCGTTTTGGGCTGCGGCCAACTCTCAATAGCTTCAATCTTGGCTTTATCAACTTCAATTCCCAGTGGAGTAACAACATAGCCAAGAAAAGATACTCGGTTGGTGCAAAAGGTGCACTTCCCAAGGTTACCAAACGAATGTGCATCACGTAGAGCAATAAAAACAACACGTAAATGTTCCAAATGTTCTTCCAAAGATCTGCTATAAATCAATATGTCATCAAAGTAAACTACCACAAATTGTCCAATGAAAGCACGTAAAACTTCGTTCATTAATCTCATGAAAGTACTAGGTGCATTAGTTAACCCAAAAGGCATGACTAACCACTCATATAATCCAAACTTAGTTTTAAATGCTGTTTTCCATTCATCTCCCAATTTCATACGAATTTGATGGTATCCACTATGCAAATCAAGACGCCAGACTCCTGCAAAATGTTAGTGACAGCAGGAGGCAAATAGGAAGGCACGTCCTCGAATGAAAATAATGCCTCTTTGCACACAAAAGCATAGAAAACAGATTTGCTGAAATCTAGCTCATCAATATCAGATTTAGTGGCAAGTAAACACGCACTTTTCAATTTAATTTCAGAAGCAACACTAGATGGTTTACTATTAGGCTTCATTTGTTGCTCAAATTCTTTTGCCACAATCTGATTTTCACTCTTATTTTTCTCTTGTTTTGCTTTATTAGCTCTATTAATATCATCTTTAAAATGGAATCAGGAGTCATAGGAAGCAAAGTAATATTTTTATCCTTATGAACAAGAGTATACTGATTGCTTCTACCATGGTGTACAGAGTTTTTATCAAATTTCCATGGTCGACCAAGTAATAAGGAACATGCTTGCATAGGTACCACAACACAATCAACATAATCAGCATATGTAGAGATACTAAAATGCACACGAATAGTACGTGTTACCTTAATCTTGTCGCTGTTGTTGAACCATTGGATGTAGTAAGGATGTGGATGTGGTCTTGTGGTGAGAGATAGCTTCTCCACCATCTCCATGCTAGCCAAGTTGTTGCAGCTCCCTCCTTTTATGATGATGCGCACAGAACGTTCGTTCACAACTCCCTTTGTATGGAACAAATTGTGCCTCTGATTTTGCTCAACTTGTGTGACCTACACACTCAAAACATGTTGAGCAACTAAACATTCATACCTGTTAGCGTCTTCAGGAGCCATGTATTGCGTCTCATGATCAGAATCATCTCCACCATGTTCTTCACGTGCCATAAGAGCCAAAGTTTCCTTATCATAGTCACTAGCGGACTCATACCCACCATGCTCAGTAGCAATCATCACACGCTGAGATTTGCATTCTCTCGCATAATGACCTGTTCCCTTACAACGACGACAAATAATATCACTTGTGTGCCCTGTTGATGCCATTGAAGAAGAAGAACTGTGTGTAGGCCGGACAGGTGCGCTCTTGGCAGATAATGGTGGTTGTGCCTGCTTTCTTGTATCAGGCTAGAGTTGGCACGTGATGGAGGTGCTGGTGCAGTTGAAGTACAAGACACACACGGTGTCCACGATGAAGGTCGGCCTGCAGAAAAGTTAGTTCGCGCCAATGCTTGTCGATCCTGCACTTCACGTTCAGCTTTACAAGCAAGATGGAATAAACGAGTGATATTACTATACTCTTATACTCTAGAATGGTCTGAATCTCTCTATTTAATCCACCCATAAAACGTGCAGGCATAGCTTCATTCTCCTCAACAATACCACATCTAATCATGCCAGTTTGTAATTCCTGATAATATTCTTCTACATCATTTTTCCTTTGTCTTAAACACTGCTATTTTTGAAGAAATTCATGTTGATATTATGGTGTAACCCAGCGAGTATGGATAGCAGTTTTCAAAGCAGCCCAAGTAGTTGGAATAGGATATAATCTACAATGTTCAGACCATCATACACATGCACAACTAGTGAAAGCAGAAACAACAGCAGCAACCTCTCTCTCCTCAGGATATTGTAAACATGTAAAATGTTGTTCAGTTTCTAACTCCCAAGTAAGATGTATATCAGGAACATATCTACCCTCAAATGGTGGAATATTCAATTTCAGTTTAGGAATATGGTCATTATCTCGTACCTGAGGTGGTGGTGCAGGCCTACCATTGCGAATATATACCTGAGGTCGACCTGCTGGTGGTGGTGTTGGTGGCTGCACGTAGTTCTGATTTTGATCAACCTCATCCTCGTAATAGTCCTCCACCTCTGCAGTAGCAACATGAGCTATAGAAGCACCAACAGTAGTAGTAGCGGCACCAGAATTTTGTCCTGGCTCAACAGGAACACGCTGTGCTCGCCCTACTGTATCGTGGCATAGAGCTGGTTGTGGGAGACGTTCGAGTAATTCATCAAACTTGGCGTCCAACTTGGTGTCACTTGACTTCTCAATGTCATCCATCTTCTCCATTGCCTTTCCAAAGCTGACCATCACGTCTTCCACCTGTTGACCAACATTTGATGAAACTTATCATGAAGCTCCTTGTTTGTCATGTTCTCCCAGTCAATCTTGTCAGCTTGTGTTCCTACCATAGTTAACAGCAATAGAAACAGACAAGAATATGATCCTACAGACTACTGGAATATGGTGGTGGTGGGGTGTCACAAATCCGTCAAGCGAATCTCAAATTCTTACCAATTCTTATCCAGCAGCTGGTGATGATTGGCAACCGTTGTAGTCAAAACTCTCAAAGCTTGGATAGAGCGATTACCAGGGAGAGTCAAATGCACGACGTAGATGTATGTGGAGCTGGGAAGGCTTATAATATGGTAGCAAAAAGGGTCAACAATAATCAATTCAGAGATGCAAAGTTGAATAAACGCTCGACGACGGTACTGTGCTGGTCCTAGGCTAGACCATGCTAGAGACGCGAGCCTAGAACACTAACAAAATCACGGCGCTGCACATAAACAAGGGAGGAGCACGCTTTGAAATTTTTTTCTCTTTTTTTCACTTGTTTGTCCTCTTTTTTTCTCCGCAACAATTTTTTTTCGAAAAAGTCTACAAATGGTCTAAAAACTACCTAGCCAAAATTTTCCAGACTTAGTTTTTTTTAAACTGGAACTATTTTTCTTCTGCGGGTAGCACAACAATTCGGGAGTCCTACTCTATCACGACTCAGAGTATGGCGTGATCTCGAAATCCAAAACAGAGTAACAAAATACTGGACTCGAACAAGGACTGGTGGCAGAGATGAATCTGGTGGAACTCGGACTGGTGGGGGATCTTAGTTGCAGGTGGACTCGGATTGGCATGATGGCGGCGGATGGTGGTGTATATGGACTCAGATTGGCGGTGAATATGTGGTGGTGGTATATGGTAGCAGCGATGAAGTTGGTGCGGTGGTGGTATATGGCAGCAGCAATGATAATGATGTGGCGGTGATATATGGCAGCGGCGACGTGACAATCTGTGAACAGAACTCGAAACTCTAAAGGATAAGATGCTAAGACCAGCAACTTGACACGACGATGCAACCGCAAATTCAACAAAGCAAAACACTAAAAGGATTATGCAAAGGCTCAGATTGGTTCGGATATGAGGAACTAACCCTAATTTTTTTGGCTTTTTCGTGGACTGTAGGTATGAAGAACAGACTCGATCTAAACAATGAAAAACTGTAAAATCTCACCGAGCAACTTGGAAATCTAATACCACTTGATAGAGCCAAAGGTGTCCCATATTTCGATGAGATGGTGGCTATCGTTTTGGTGGAAGTCGACTTTGATGATCTGACTACGAACGTGCGAGGACGTCGCGCCTTAGCAATTGCTAAACCAACTCCGAGAGGTTATTGACCACGCCGGAGCACAATCAACCTGACCACGTAGGTCTATTTCCTGCAAGTAAACAAAGAACAAGCAAGAAACTAAGATTGCAATCTGGATATTGCGAATAACAAAGGAAAGCTTTATTAATGAAGGTGGGGTTCTGTGACGCATTTGTCTTGTCGTTGAACACAAATGAAGTACCCGGAGTTGCAACTATGGCGAACTTTTTATCTAAACAAAACCCAAAGTCTAAACGGTGCCCTAAGGGCTGTATATATGGAGGAAGAGGGGGGAATTTCGTGGGCCTTGGTGGAGGGGTCCGAAACCAACCCTATCTTTTGTTTCCCCACACATACGGACTCTAAAAATACCCTATACTTATGTATTTCGAAATTACATGGGCCTGGTCCAATAAAAAGGTGACACAGCACCTAGAATAGCCTCTGGACGAAATTTATGAAGTGGCATCTTGTATATTTCGTCCAAGGCTTCATGCACTCGTTATGGTGGCTTCAAAGCCCTGAAATCATCACTTGTAACTCCGTTCTTGTTCCCCTTGCGCATGCCATCATCTCCATGCTTGTTCTTGCTCCAATGTTCATCCTTCTCCAAGATGGGCCCTTCATTTGTGAGCAAAACAAATGTATCCAATTTAGGCAGCATCATATTCTCATGAACATTAGAATCATTACCAAGAAACCAAAGTACCTCGTATTTAGTTCGCGTGCACGAGCTCTAGTAATTGGTCTAGTATGTATAGCAGCAGGGGCTGTGGCTGTAACAATGGTATTGATGTCCTCATCACCCTGCCTACGCCAAAAGCGTGAGTATGGTCGAATGAAGTAAGGGGACGGCAAGGCCTGTTGCCGGCGACAATGTTTATCTTAAAAATAACACGGATTCATTCCTTGGCATGGGTTTCGCTAACGCACAAAGAACCCGGCAAGCACCCTTTTTTCATTAATATGTCCCATACAGGTACTGATGAGGACATCAATACCATTGGTACACCCACAACCCCTGCTGCTATACATACTGGACCAATTACTAGAGCTCGCGCACGCCAATTGAATTACCAGGTACTTTCGTTTCTTGGTAATGATTCTAATGTTCATAAGAATATGATGCTGCCTAAATTGGATACATTTTTTTGCTTACAAATGAAGGGCCTGTCATGGATAAGAGGGATGAACACTGGAGCAAGACCAAGCAGGGAGATGATGGCATGCGCACGGGGATCAAGAACGGAGTTACAAGTGATGATTTCAGGACTTTTAAGCCACCATAAGGAGTGCATGAAGCCTTGGACGAAATATACAAGACGCCACTTCATAAATTTTGTCCAGAGACTATTCTAGGTGCTGCGTCACCTTATCATTGGGCCAGGCCCATGTATTTTCGAAATACTTAAGAATAGGCTGTTTTTAGAGTCCGTATGTGTGGGGAAACAAGAGTTAGGGTTGGTTTCGGACCCCTCCTCCAAGGGCCACGAAATTCCCCCCTCTTCCACCATATATACAACCCTTAGGGCATCGTTTAGACTTTGGGTTTTGTTTAGATTAAAAGTTCGCCATAGCTGCAACTTCGCGTACTTCGTTTGTGTTCAACGACCAGACAAAGGCGTCACAGAACCCCGCCTTGATCAATAAAGCTTTCATCTTATATTCGCAATATCCAGATTGCACTCTCAGTTTCTTGCTTGTTCTTCGTTTGGTCGCACGAAACAGACCCTCGTGGTCAGGTTGATCGTGCTCTTCCGTGGTCAATAACCTCTCAGAGTTGGTTTAGCGATTGCTAAGGCACGACGTCCTTGCACGTTCGTAGTCAGATCGTCAAAGTCGACTTCCACCAAAGCGATATCCATCATCTCATCGAAAGACGGGACACCTTTGCCTCTATCAATATCAGATTTCCAGGTTGCTCGATGAGATTTTACAGTTTTTCGTAGTTTAGATCGAGTCTGTTCTTCATACCTATAGTCCACAAAAAGCCAACAAAAAAAATTAGGGTTAGTTCATCCTATCCGAACCAGTCTGAGCCTTTGCATAGTCTTTTCAGTATTTTGCTTTGTTGAATTTGCGGTTGCATCGTCGCATCAAGTTGCTGGTCTTAGCGCCTAGTCTTTTAGAGTTTCGAGTTCTGGTCATGAGTTGTCACCCCGCCACCGCACCATCATCATCGCCCCTGCCACCTACCACCACCGCTCCGAATCCGTATCCATATACGACCACCAATCCGTATCCATATACCACCACCGATCCATATCCATATACTACCACCGCTGCCATATACCACCACCATATATCCACCACCAATCCGAGTTCCTTGCATATTAGGTTTGTTTTCGAGATCCATCTAATTTCCGATTCGTGTTTCCTTGCCTGAGTAGGTTTCGGAAAAAAAAAAGAGTCTGGAGACCCCCGGGCAGTTTTTAGGCCAAAATTTCGGCGACCAAAAATATTTTTCCCTATCCTATTTTAGGTCCCAGGGAGTGTTTTGAGGCACTCGCTATCATAGTGATTTTTTGTCCCACTTTTTCGTTGTCGCTGCCCTGATTTTCGAAAAAATAATTGTCAAAAAAATTTCGTGCCCATCCTGTCAGTTTGACCTGGGAAGAGTTTTCAAACACTCTCCATTATAGTGATTTTTCGCAAAAAAGAGAGGAGCAAAAAATAACAGAGCGCAAAAAAGAAGAAGAGAAAGAGCGAACTTTTTTTTTCCGGAGTGTGCTTCTCCCTTGTTTAGGTGCATGGCCGTGATTTTGTCAGTGTTCAAGGCTCGCGTCTCTAGCACGGTCTAGCCTAGGACCAGCACAGTACCGTCGTTGAGCGTTTATTCAACTTTGCATCTCTGAATTGATTATTGCTGATCCTTTTTGCTACCATATTATAAGCCTTCCCAGCTCCACATACATCTACGTCATGCGTTTGACTCTCCCTGGAAATCGCTCTATCCATGCTTTGAGAGTTTTGACTACACCGGTTGCCGATCATCGCCTGCTGTTGGGTAAGAACTGGTAAGAATTTGAGTTTTGCTTGACGGATTTGTGACACCCACCACCACCACTTGTTAGTAGTCTGTAGGGTCATATTCTTGTGTGTTTCTATTGCTGCTTACCATGCCAGGATAACAAGCCGACGAGATTGACTAGGAGAACTTAACGAACAAGGAGCTTCATGATAAGATTCAGCAAATGATGACTGAACAGCTGCAAGATGTGCTGAACTATTTTGAAAAGGCCATGGAGAAGATCACTGGACTTGAGAAGACATTCAAAACAAAGCTCGATAACAGATTTAATGAACTGCTTACGCGTCTTCCACCACCGGCTGCACCTGTCGCACCTCTGCAACAACAACAACTACTACCTCCACGTCGCGAAACAGCCCTCCGCCGAGCGAGCCGTGTCCTTCTTCAGCCTGGCCAAACTGTTGGTGCTGCTGTTGATACTTCTGTGGCTCCTGCTGCTGATGCGGAGGATGATTATGCGGGAGATTACAAGGATGAGGTTGATCAAAATCAGAACTACATGCAACCACCAGCACCACAACCACCAGGTCATCCACATGCAAATAATCACAATGGTAGGGCTCTCCCTCAGGTACGAGATCATGACCATCTTCCTAATCTGAAATTGAACATTCCACCATTTGAGGGTAGATATGTTCCTGATATATATCTTACTTGGGAGTTAGAAACTGAACAATGATTTACATGTTTACAATATCCTGAGGAGAGACGTGTTCCTGCTGCTGTTCGTGCTTTCACTAGCTTTGCATGTGTTTGGTGGTCTGAACATTGTAGATTATATCCTATTCCAGCTACTTGGGCTGCTTTGAAAACTGCTATGCGTACTCGTTGGGTTCCACCATATTATCAACGTGAGTTGCTTCAGAAATTGCAGCATTTGAGACAAGGAAAAATTTCCGTAGAAGAATATTATCAGGAATTACAAACTGGCATGATTAGATGTGGTATTGTTGAGAAGAATGAAGCTATGCTTGCACGTTTTATGGGTGGATTAAATAGAGAGCTTCAGACCATTCTAGAGTATAAGGAGTATACAAATATCACTCGTTTATTCCATCTTGCTTGTAAAGCTAAACGTGAAGTGCAGGATCGACAAGCAATGGCGCGCACTAACTTTTCTGCAGGTCGGCCTTCCTCATGGACACCGCGTGCATCTTCTACTTCCACTGCACCAACACCTCCATCAGGTGCCACCTCCAGCCGTGATACAAGAAAGCAGGCACAACCACCACTATCTGCCAACAGCGCACCTGTCGGGCCTACACAGAGCTCTTCTTCTTCCATGGCTTTAACAGGGCACACGAGCGATATTATTTGTCGTCGTTGTAAGGGAAGAGATCATTATGCGTGAGAATGCAAATCTCAGCGTGTGATGATTGCTACTGAGGATGGTGGGTATGAGTCCGCTAGTGACTATGATGAGGAGACGTTGGCTCTTATTTCACATGAAGAACACGGTGGAGATGATTTTGATCATGAGACACAACACATGGCTCCTGAAGATGCTGACAGGTATGAATGTTTGGTGGCTCAATGTGTTTTCAGTGTGCAGGTCACACAAGCTGAGCAGAATCAGAGGCATAATTTGTTCCATACAAAGGGAGTTGTGAAGGAACGTTCTATTCGTGTCATCATAGATGGAGGGAGCTGCAACAACTTGGCTAGCATGGAGATGGTGGAGAAGCTATCTCTCACCACAAGGCCACATCGACATCCTTACTACATCCAATGGTTCGACAACAGCGGCAAGGTTAAGGTAACACGTACTGTTCGTGTGCATTTTAGTATCTCTACATATGCTGATTATGTTGATTGTGATGTGGTACCTATGCAAGCTTGTTCCTTATTACTTGGTAGACCATGGCAATTTGATAAAATTTCTATACACCATGGTAGAAACAATCAGTATACTCTTCTTCATAAGGATAAAAATATTACTTTGCTTCCTATGACTCCTGATTCCATTTTGAAAGATGATATTAATAGAGCTTAGAAAGGAAAACAGGAGAAGAATAAGAGTGAAAATCAGATTGTGGCAAAAGAATTTGAGCAACACATGAAGCCTAATAATAAACCATCTAGTGTTGCTTCTGAAATTAAATTGAAAAGTGCATGTTTACTTGCCACTAAATCTGATATTGATGAGCTAGATTTTAGCAAATCTGTTTTCTATGCTTTTGTGTGCAAAGAGGCATTATTTTCATTCGAGGATGTGCCTACCTCTTTGCCCCCTGCTGTCACTAACATTTTGTAGGAGTTCGCTGACGTCTTCCCACAAGACGTGCCACCGGGATTACCACCTATTCGAGGGATTGAGCATCAAATTGACTTAATTCCCAGTGCATCGTGCACCATACCGTACCAATCCAGAGGAGACGAACGAGATTATGTGTCAAGTACAGGAGCTACTCGACAAAGGTTATATACGCGAATCTCTTAGTCCTGGTGTTGTTCCTATTATACTAGTGCCTAAAAAGGATGGTACATCGCGTATGTGTGTTGATTGTAGAGGCATTAATAATATTACTGTTCGTTATCATCATCCTATTCCTAGGCTAGATGATATTCTTGATGAATTGAGTGGCTCTACAATATTCTCCAAAGTTGATTTGCATAGTGGATACCATCAAATTCATATAAAATGGGGAGATGAATGGAAAACAACATTTAAAACTAAGTTTGGTTTATATGAGTGGTTAGTCATGCCTTTTGGGTTAACTAATGCACCTAGTATTTTCATGAGACTAATGAACAAAGTTTTACGTGCTTTCATTGGACGATTTGTGGTAGTCTATTTTGATGATATACTGATTTATAGCAAATCTATCGAAGAACATTTGGAACATTTGCGTGCTGTTTTTATTGCTCTACGTGATGCACGTTTGTTTGGTAACCTTGGGAAGTGCACCTTTTGCACCGACCGAGTATCTTTTCTTGGCTATGTTGTTACTCCACAGGGAATTGAAGTTGATAAAGCCAAGATTGAAGCTATTGAGAGTTGGCCGCAGCCCAAAACGGTCACACAAGTGAGGAGTTTTCTTGGCCTCGCTGGATTTTATAGGCGTTTTGTGAGAGATTTCAGTACCATTGCTGCACCTCTCAACGAGCTTACAAAGAAGGATGTGCCTTTTGTTTGGGGTACCGCACGGGAAGAAGCCTTCACAGTATTGAAAAAAGATAAGTTGACACATGCTCCTTTACTCCAACTTCCTGATTTTAATAAGACTTTTGAGCTTGAATGTGATGCTAGTGGAATTGGATTAGGAGGTGTGTTATTATAGGATGGCACACCTGTTGCATACTTTTCTGAAAAGTTGAGTGGGCCTAGTATGAATTATTCTACTTATGATAAAGAATTATATGCTCTTGTTCGGACTTTAGAGACATGGCAACATTATTTATGGCCCAAAGAATTTGTTATACATTCTGATCATGAATCTTTGAAACACATTAAAAGTCAAGCAAAACTGAATCGTAGACATGCTAAATGGGTTGAATTCATTGAGACTTTCCCTTATGTGATTAAACACAAGAAGGGTAAAGAAAATGTTATTGCTGATGCATTGTCTCGTCGTTATACCATGCTTTCACAACTTGACTTTAGAATATTTGGTTTGGAGACCATCAAAGATCAATATGTGCATGATGCTGAATTTAAAGATGTATTGCAGAATTGTAAGGAAGGGAGAACTTGGAACAAGTTCGTTCTTAACGATGGATTTGTGTTTCGTGCTAACAAGCTATGCATTCCAGCTAGCTCCGTTCATCTTTCGTTGTTGCAGGAGGCACATGGAGGATTAATGGGGCGCTTTGGCGTCAAGAAGACAAAGGATATACTTGCTACACATTTCTTTTGGGCAAAGATGAGACGGGATGTTGAGCATTTTGTTGCTCGCTGCACTACATGTCAAAAAGCTAAGTCATATCTCAATCCTCGTGGTTTATATATGCCTTTGCCTGTACCTAGTGTTCCTTGGGAGGATATATCTATGGACTTTGTTTTAGGTTTACCTCAAACAAAGAAGGGGAGGGATAGCATATTTGTTGTTGTGGATAGATTTTCGAAAATGGCACAATTTATACCATGTCATAAAAGCGATGATGCTGTTAATGTTGCTGATTTGTTCTTTCGGGAAATTATTCGCTTGCATGGTGTGCCAAATACTATTGTTTCAGATAGTGATACTAAATTCCTTAGCCACTTTTGGAGATGTTTATGGGCTAAGTTGGGGACTAAACTGATTTTTAGTACTACTTGTCACCTCCAAACTGATGGACAAACTGAAGTAGTCAACAGAACATTGTCTACTAAGGTTTGGTTCTGTTTTGAAGAATAAGAAGAAAATGTGGGAAGAATTCTTGCCTCATATTGAATTTTCTTATAATCGTTCATTGCATTCTACTACTAAGATGTGCCCTTTTGAAATTGTGTATGGTTTCCTACCTCGTGCACCTATTGATTTGTTGCCTCTTCCATCTTCGAAGAAGGTTAATTTTGATGCTAAAGAATGTGCTGAATTGATTTTAAAAATGCATGAGTTAACTAAGGAAAACATTGAGCGTATGAATGCTAAATATAAACTTGCTAGAGATAAGGGTAGAAAACATGTTGCGTTTGCACCTGGAGATCTTGTTTGGTTACATTTGCGTAAGGACAGATTTCCTAATTTGCGCAAATCAAAGCTAATGCCACGTGCTGATGGTCCTTTTAAGGTGTTAGAGAAAATAAATGATAATGCATATAAACTTGAATTGCCTGCAGATTTTGGGGTTAGTCCCACTTTTAACATTGCAGATTTGAAGCCTTATTTGGGTGAGGAAGATGAGCTTTCGTCGAGGACGACTTCATTTCAAGAAGGGGAGTATGATGAGGACATCAATACCATTGTTACACCCACGGCCCCTGCTGCTATACATACTGGACCAATTACTAGAGCTCGTGCACGCCAATTGAATTACCAGGTACTTTCGTTTCTTGGCAATGATTCTAATGTTCATGAGAATATGATGCTTCCTAAATTGGATACATTTGTTTTGCTTACAAATAAAGGGCCTGGCATGGATAAGAGGGATGAACACTGGAGCAAGATCAAGCAGGGAGATGATGGCATGCGCAAGGGGATCAAGAACGGAGTTACAAGTGTTGATTTCAGGACTTTGAAGCCACCATAAGGAGTGCATGTAGCCTTGGACGAAATATACAAAATGCCACTTCATAAATTTCATCCAGAGACTATTCTAGGTGCTGCGTCACCTTATTATTGGGCCGGGCCCATGTATTTTCGAAATACTTAAGAATAGGCTGTTTTTAGAGTCTGTATGTGTGGGGAAACAAGAGTTAGGGTTGGTTTCAGACCCCTCCTCCAAGGGCCACGAAATTCCCCCCTCTTCCACCATATATACAGCCCTTAGGGCGTCGTTTAGACTTTGGGTTTTGTTTAGATTAAAAGTTGGCCATAGCTGCAACTTCGCGTACTTCATTTGTGTTCAACGACCAGACAAAGGCGTCACAGAACCCCACCTTGATCAATAAAGCTTTCATCTTATATTCGCAATATCCAGATTGCAATCTCAGTTTCTTGCTTGTTCTTCGTTTGCTCGCTGGAAACAGACCCTTGTGGTCAGGTTGATCGTGCTCTGGCGTGGTCAATAACCTCTCAGAGTTGGTTTAGCGATTGCTAAGGCGCGACGTCCTCGCACATTCGTAGTCGGATCATCAAAGTTGACTTCCACCAAAGCAATATCCATCATCTCATCGAAAGACGGGACACCTTTGCCTCTATCAGGTATAGTTCGTACGAAATGTGAACATGAGCATGGGTATTACAAGTTTTAAATTTAACTAAGGCCTGTAGGTTTACAAACTAAAAAGAGATACCGTTCTTGCTCCTTTCCTCCCAGGTACGGCAGGTGAAGGCAAAAAGGGAGTGACGGGGAACGCATCGATGGAGAGCTTGACGAGGGAGGCGCGACGCGGTCAGTCGGAGTCGGAGTCGGCGTTCCCCCGCTCGACGCCCTCGTCGTCGTTGTCGCTGTTCTCCTCGTCACTCCCGCTTGAGGAGGAGTCTTCGTCATCAGAGGAGCTCTCCACGCAACACTTTAGGCTGTGGATACGAGCGAAGGTCTTCCATCCGCGGCAAAGATACATGACGTGAGGGGCGGGAAGGTCGACGTCAACCCGCGTGCCGCCATTCCCGCAGCCCCTCATAAGCAATCTCAGAGTCTGCGGCGGGTCAAGCTCCATCTCCCGAGCGAATGGAGCTGGGAGACGAAGACGACGGTGCACTGGCCGGTGCAGCCTGATGAAGAACTCCTGGGGCTGGTCCCCGACGTGGCCCTCCATTGGGGGAGGGACCGCTGGCGGAGGCGAGACTGGAGCACCGCCCCATCCTCCTCCTCCCCGAGCATCACGGCGACCTCGGCCTTGCCCCCTTGCCCTCCCTCTCATGGTCGGCTTTGCCGTCACGAGCTTTTGGGAAGGAGGGACGCGCTATCGAGCGGAGACCCTCAACGCCACCGTCGAAGTGCCAGCGCGCCCTCTTGCCATGGTAAAAGGAAGAAAGAAGCCAAGGTGGAAAGAGATGAATGGTGAAAGATTAAGAGGTGCCATCCCCCTCCCCCCTTTCTTATAAAAGGGCGGGGTCGGGGCTCGGCCGCCCCACTCAACCAATCCGGCCATCAGGGGCGCAGGGAATCAAGACCGACTTCCTGCTCCAATCAGCAGCGACCCAGTTTCCCGCCTCGTCATTTAATGCCCGTGCCCCCCCCCCCCGCACGCCCATCGTCTACCATCTCCGAGGCATGGGGGACACGTGGCGAGCAAGCAGGAATCAAGGGGACGAATGAGGCGACCATTTTCCACCCCGTGATCGTGGGGCACGGGCGCCCTGAAGGCCACGAGCCGAGTCCACTCATTAAATGAGCCGCGCCCCCACATTTTCCTCTTTTTATGGGGAAGGCGCGAGCCGCCTCTTTACCACGATGTGACGCATGAGGGCTGG
Organism: Triticum timopheevii; assembly: GCA_963921465.1. Taxonomy (NCBI): domain Eukaryota; kingdom Viridiplantae; phylum Streptophyta; class Magnoliopsida; order Poales; family Poaceae; genus Triticum; species Triticum timopheevii. The sequence goes on from OY997270.1 coordinate 200,774,698, forward strand.
AACCGTCCCGCGCACGACCCTCCACGTCGCGCATTCAACACGGGTCGTGGGGAAGCGCAGCGGATGAAGAAGTTACCATGGTAAAAATCTGCCCCGCCTGCCCGTGCACCGTCCTGGGCCTAGCACAACAACGCATCGCGCTTATGGGTGGCCCAGGCCCGGGGGCTTCTGTCGGTGTACAAAGTAGGGGCTCTCTTTTGTACCCCTTTACTTGTGTATGGGCAGTCAGAGTCGCGCCTGCGACCACACTTAGCAGGGCAGAGGAGGGAAACCAAAGGCGCAAGACAATCAAAGCAACACCAAGACCAGAGACACAAAAAGCAAGAGGCGAGGTAGACTCCCCCAGCAAGACCCTTGCCGGGGCAGCCTCTGCAGCCCCAGCAAGAGCCTTGCCGGGGCAACTTGCCCAGCGCCAGCAGAGCGCGCCACCCTTGAGCCCAAGGGTTCTAACGTCATCAACCACATTGGAACCAAGGCTCGGGAGGCACTTCCATGGTGGCATGTAGATGTTCGTGAAGATTATAAACACGCAAGATCAGATGAGGACCATAAGACGACGATCCTCGAAAAGATCCTTGCCGAGGAAATCCACGAGACCTCCAGCAAGATCCTTGCCGGGAACGACCCCGATGTCACGGCAAGACCCTTGCCGGGACCCCGGCACGACCCTTGCTGAGGACGTCAGCAGGGCCGCGGCCAGGCCCACCTCTGCCAAGACTCCACCGCCATTCCCATGCAACTGCCAGCTCAGCCAGCTAGGCGAGCACCTGCGTAGCGACGTGCAGCCTCTAGACTGACTTATCAAGCACCTGCATGGTGGCATGCAGATCTTCGAGAAGACTCTGCCACCGCACCAGCCCAGTAGCCAGCCAACGTGGCACTGCAATGCCTCATCGGCTCGGACGCGCGTCAGAGCCAGGTGAGGCGACGACAGCTGGGACGAGCTTCCTTGCCGTCCCTGATAAAGCAAGAAGGGCACGTCGACATCGCATTAAATGCATTTGTCCGACTGTGCCAGAGGATAGACTCAGCCACTGTACACCTTTCCACCTCCTATGTGCCACTGTGGCGACCCCTTTTTTCTATAAAAGAAGGCCCGAGGCGTAGGGGGGAGGGATTCGGATCTTTTGAACAAGTGACGTGTCGTGGCTTGTTCAAGAACTCAAGAACACTCAAATATACACTATCGTGGTGGGCGCACGACAGATGCTGATGCGGAGCATCCCTCGTTCATCCCCATGGACGTACCTACATCTCCCTAAACCCCACTTGGACCCATGACAAGAGCTCGAGCAAAGGCTATCGAAGCTAAGGTGAATTCGCTCCTCTCTGAACTCCCTCTTCCTACTCACGAGACTTGGCTACTACCTCATATGGAGACTCTGTGTGTGATCAGGTACTTGGAGGAGAGCCACGGGACAGCTACATCCAATGGCCAAGGTGGCAATGACACCAAGCATGAACATCAAGAAGAAGAGCTACTTTGGAAGCTACAGGCCCCGGACGACCGGCCAGGCACAGACGTCCGACCCCTGGAAGATGCTACAGCCGAGGGAAGGAAGGCAGGCCAGAGCTACAGGCCACAGACGACCGGCCTAGCCCGGACGAGCGGACACTCCCAGGCTACGGACGACCGAGCCCCTACGGACGTCCGTGCCAGCGACCACAGAACAGAAATTACGGCAATCCGAAGGCTTCCGGATGACCGTGCGCCTATCAACAGAACCGAATCTACGGTCATCCGAAGAACCCCGGACGTCCGGGACCCCGTGAGCCTCCGGACGACCGGCGCCCCACGGACGTCCGGACCGTGGCTACGTCCAGCTGTGGGCCGAGTCCCATGTACCCCTTCACTTCGCCCCTCTTTTGCACTAAGACTATATATAGACCACTCCCACCTCCTAGATAGGGTTTAGCATTATGATAGCTCATGTGAGATAGAGCATTACTCATCCGTACCGGATCTACTCCACGCGAGGGACCGTGCCTCTTTAGAGAAGATCCATTCGGATTCAAGGCCTCCATCCGGAGAAGACAATCAAGACCTCCTCACGGAGAAGAACGGTTACTCTTGTATCTTCCCTTTGTTGACTTTGGATCTCGTGATACTTTGTGCTTTCGGTGATCTAGCCCTTGTGTGATCGATTCCTTGTCGGTTGAGTGTTTCTCTCGTTTTCCCCCGTGATTTCCCTTGTGTTCTTCCGCGTGTTCTTCGTGTCTCCCCGTAGGATCCGCTCCAAACGTGAAAGATCGGCCCCTAGGGTTCCGCCCTACATCATCTTGGTATCATGAGCTTGGTTGATCACGTTTTTGGAGCCCCTACCCCGTGTTTTCTAGCTTGATTTTGTTGTTTTCCTCCTAAATCTGAGAATTCCCCACCAAAAATAGCGCCCAATTTTTTTTGTGATTTGTTGGTGAGTTGAAATTTTATTGGATTTGGTCCATGGATTTGTGTTGCCATGTGTGGATCTAGCTTTCCCCACCCTCCCCACCCTTTTCCATCCACTAATCCGCTCGATTTCGACCTCACCATCTCCCTCCATCCCGAAATCGTGCAGTTCATCCCGTGCCCGATTTTCGCCCAGGACACCGATGGCTGGACCCAGCCGGACGTCCGAAGACCTCCGGACGACCGTGACCACCCGGACGTCCGGGCCACTCTGACGAAACTGATTTTTTTTCCGTTCAGCCACCACCACATCCCCACCCTCCACAACATCTTCCAAACCCACATACACCACCATCATCCCCAATACCTCCAACGACGATTTTGACACGTTTTGGTCTTTGAGATTTTGAGTTGTGGCTCCCATGTCCTATTGTGTTTTGGCTATATAGGTACGGTTCGACATCATCATCATCGTGGCTCATCTTCGCAAGGGTCTCATCATCGCCAAGGACGATAACCTCGACGACATCTTTGTCATACCTTGCAATTGCATTGATACCCACATAGCCTTACTTTTGCGTAGCTTACCCATCGAGACTAGCCATTGAGTATTGCTGGCAACATGACTTGTGCACATTAGTGATCATACTCCATAGCATACATACCATACCATAGTGGTGCATATCTTGGCATCAACTTGTGTGTCACAAAGTTGTCATCACATACACAATTACTATCTTGGTTCGTGAAGTTTTGCATGAGAAAAGAGCTCAAAAGTGAAAGAGCCACCCAAGCTTTTAAGCAAAGAGGAAAGATAAGCAAAGAGCTTATGAGGAAGAACCATACCATCATACTACATTAAGATTGTCATACTCGATCATCTTGGATCATAGCACCGAAATACCATACATATAGCATACTTGGGATAGAGATCGTTGCATTTTGCCTAGTAGGTTGTGCACAAGTTCTGTATCCGCCTATTGTGCAATCGTGCTAGCATCTCTCGTGTATTGTGCAATAAGAGCATTTTCGTGGATTCCACATTTTGGCTCACTTTTGGTTTGCACAATCCCATTTATCTATTTGCATGCGTGTTTCCGTGTGCCCCTATTTGCTTGGTCTACTTCTTGCATTTGCAAATTTGTGGATCTTTTCCAACATTATTGAAGCTCACTTACGATTGCATCAAATTTTGTGCTACCATCCTAACCAAGCTCCACCATAAGCTTTTACTTGTGTAGGTGTGAGAACTGACAAGAATTGGTACCAATAGTGCTATTTCATTGTCCGCATTTGAGTGAACTTGATTCATCGTCAACATCGGTCAAGGTACATTGGTATAAGTTCTTCTCTTTCAATCACTCACATTTTGCTTGGAATCATGGATCGGCCGAGTACTTCTACCAACCCACTCTTCATCGAGCAAGACGACGACATGTCATCATACGTCACCAAGAGCCACCTCTTTGGTGCACAACGAGTGTTACATAAAGAGCAACAAGCTATGAACGAACGCATCGGCAACCTCGCCACCGACTTGTGACTCTCCAAGCAACGTACCAAGGACTACTTCGACAACAAGCTTGACGCACACAAGCAAGAGAACGATGCAAGGATGGACGAGATCCACGCCTTGTTGGTGAACCTGCCTCCTTCAACTTCTTCATACACAAGATGGAGCCACTCAAGTCGACACTCCGACGACTCCTTCTCCGGCTCAAGTACACCATTGTAGAACACTCTTCGACGAGCCGCGCGTCAAGACCGTCATGCATCTCGCAACCTGCTACACAACAAGCATTCACAAGAGCAAGTCGATGAGCAAATCCCCCGTCCTCACTCAAACCAAGTCGCGTTTGCTCAAGCTCAAGAACGACAACGACAACGGTGCCAAGAAGAAGAACAAGCGCGTCTACACCAAGAGGAACAAGACGCCGAGGCTGAACATCCTCAACAACAACAACGTGAAGTGCAAGCTCTTGAGGTACAACGTGCCCTTCAAGAATCAAGTCGAGCCATCGCCAACCGCCATCACGAACGATGCAATCAAGAGGAAGCCCTTCGAGAAGAAATCCAAGAGAGGAACTACCAACCCTGAGTGCAATGTCAAGTTCCTCAAGCTCCTTCACAAGCTCGTCAAGCTCCACCCCAACCTCACGTTCAACAAGAGCAAGTTGATCATGGACTTCCTCCACGCCAAGAGCAACATGAGGATGATTACCCTCACCGTCAAGGGCGTCATCATCACCATCGCCAACAACACAATAAAGAGCAACGCTATGGCAAGCTCAAATTCACAATGCCCAAGTTCAATGGAAGCAATGATCCGGAAGAATACCTCTCATGGGCATTGAAGGTCGACAAAATCTTTCGTTTGCACAACTATGAGGAAGAGAAGAAGATCGCTATGGCATCACTTGAGTTCCAAGACTATGTGCTCATATGGTTGGAACAAATCCTTGAGCGCCGAGAAGCAAGAGGTGAACCACCTATCACCACGTGGGCACAAATGAAGGATGTCATGCGAGCACGTTTTGTGCCCAACTACTACAACCGCGATCTCTTCAAGAAACTCCAACTCCTCAAGCAAGGAACAAAGAGTGTTGAAGAATACTACAAGGAAATGGAGATAGCCATGATTCGAGCCAATGTCAAGGAAGATGAGGAGCAAACAATGGTACGTTTCTTGAATGGACTCAATCATCCCATCAAGAAGATCGTCGACTTGCAACCCTACTCCAACCTCATTGAGCTCGTGCATCAACCGACCAAGGCGGAACGCCAAGTGCAAGATGACTTCAAGTACGCCAAGTACTCATCGAAGACCTATGGCTTCTCCAACAACCAAGCTTCAACAACTACTCCAACATCTACATCAACCAAGCCTTCTCCAAGCAATGACGACAAGTCAAGTTACAAGAAAACTTTGGCAAGTTCAAGTTGTCCTCCTCCTCATACAAGCAACTTCAAGCCGCGTGCTTCATCATCTACTCCGACCGATGAGACCATCAAGACAAGCTCCTTCAAGTGTTTCACTTGCGGCGGCCGAGGCCACAAGTCTTATGAATGCACAAACAAGCGCACCATGATCCTCAACGACGATGGCACCTACGACTCCATGAGTGATGAGGAGATGGAAGCTCTTGAGCAAGTGGCCATGCACCGGCGCGTGAACGAGGATGAAGATGATCAAGTCTTTTGTGATGAGGATTCGAGCCCCGCTCTCGTTGTATCCAAGGTCTTGACTCTTCAACATCAACAAGAAGAAGACCAACGATGCCACATCTTCCACACAAAGGCCGGCATCAATGGAAGGTCCGTCAAGGTCATCATTGATGGAGGTAGTTTTCACAACTTGGCAAGTGAAGAACTATGCTCCAAGCTTCAATTGGTCAAGATGAAGCACTCGCACCCCTACAAGGTTCAATGGCTAAGTGACTCCGGCACTATACGAGTTGAGCATATGGTACAAGTCTCCTTCAAAATTGGTGCATATGAAGACACTTTGGAGTGTGATGTCGTCCCAATGTCCGCTTGCCACCTCCTTCTTGGTAGGCCATGGCAATTCGACCGTGGTGTCATCCACAACAGGCATACCAACCACTATAGCTTCAAGATGAAATGGAAGGAGTATGTGCTACGACCTATGTGTCCTAGTCAAGTGATAGCCGACATGCAAGCCACCCATCGTGGAGAGAAGAGTGAGAAAGTGATCCACCAAAAAGTGAGTGAGAGCCACAAGCCAAACTTGAGTGCCTCTTCGCCTAGAGAGAAAAACCTAGTCCTATTTGCCACAAAAAGTGAGATGAGAGAAGTGTGTGAGTACCCATCGAGTGTTATGCACTTTGTCCTTGTGTGCAAGGATGGGGAACCAAAAACTAACACCTCTCTAGAGCTGACTTTAGTGTTTCAATCTCTTTTGCAGGAATTCCAAGATGTTTTCCCCGATGAGCTACCTCCGGGTCTACCTCCTCTACGAGGCATTGAGCATCGAATCAACCTCATCCCCGAAGCGCCTCTCCCAAACAAAGCTACATACCGCATCTACCCCGAAGAAACTAAGGAGATCCAATGGCAAGTACAACAACTAATCGACAACGGTCATGTACGTGAAAGCTTAAGTCCTTGTGTCGTTCACGTTATACTTGTGCCTAAGCAAGATGGAAGTTTCCGCATGTGTTCCGATTGTAGACCCATCAATGCTATTACCGTTCGTTATAGGCATCCCATTCCTCGCTTAGATGATATGCTTGATGAACTTAGCGGTGCCGCCTTTTTCTCAAAAATTGATCTTAAAAGTGGCTATTATCAAATCCGCATACAAGAGGTTGATGAATGGAAAACTGCTTTCAAAACCAAATTTGGCTTATATGAGTGGTTGGTTATGCCTATGGGTTTATCGGAATCTCCCGGTACTTTCATGCGTCTTATGCATTTTGTGCTTCGACCTTATACTGGAGTCTTTGTTGTGGTTTACTTTGATGATCTTCTTGTTTTTAGCAAATCTATGAAAGAACATCTTAATCATGTTAGGGCTGTTTTGCAAACACTTCGCAAGGAACGTCTTTATGCCAACTTGAAAAAAATGCACGTTTGGTGTTGACAAACTTGTTTTCTTGGGTTTTATTTTCTCTTCCAATGGTGTCCATGTTGATGAATCTAAAATCGAAGCAATTAGAACTTGGCCCCAACCCACCAATTTGCAACAAGTGCATAGCTTTCTTGGTCTTGCGGGTTTTGATCATCGCTTTGTGAAAGACTTTAGCACTATTGCCGCTCCTTTGCATGCCTTGAGTAAGAAGAATGCTCCTTTTGTTTGGGGATCTTTGCAATCCACCGCTTTTGATGAGCTAAAATCTTTGCTTACTCATGCTCCGAAGTTCTTGCTTTACCCAACTTTGACAAAGCTTTTGAGGTTCATTGTGATGCAAGTGGTACCGGAATTGGCGGAGTTTTGATGCAAGAAAAACGAGCCATTGCATATTTTAGTGAAAAACTCTCCGGTGCTCAACTTAACTACCCCATCTATGACAAAGAATTGTATGCTTTAGTGCGTGTGCTACATGTTTGGGAACATTATCTTCAACCTCATGAGTTTGTCATCCATACCGATCATGAAACGCTTAAGTACTTAAAAGGTCAAACTAAGTTAAACAAGCGTCATGCCAAATGGAGTGAGTTTATTGAATCTTTCCCCTATGTGATCAAGTACATTAAGGGTAAGTGTCGGTGTCAAAACCGGCGGATCTCGGGTAGGGGGTCCTGAACTGTGCGTCTAGGCGGATGGTAACATGAGACAATGGACATGATGTTTTTACCCAGGTTCGGGCCCTCTCGATGGAGGTAAAACCCTAGTCCTGCTTGATTGATATTGATGATATGGGTAGTACAAGAGTATATCTACCACGAGATCAAAGAGGCTAAACCCTAGAAGCTAGCCTATGGTATGATTGTTGTTTTTCCTACGGACTAAAACCCTCCGGTTTATATAGGCACCGAAGAGGGTTAGGGTTACAAAGAGTCGGTTACAATGGTAGGAGATCTACATATCCGTATCGCCAAGCTTGCCTTCCACGCCAAGGAAAGTCCCATCCGGACACGTGACGAAGTCTTCAATCTTGTATCATCATAGTCCAGGAGTCCGGCCGAAGATGATAGTTCGGCTATCCGGACACCCCCTAGTCCGGGACTCCCTCAGTAGCCCCTGAACCAGGCTTCAATGGCCACGAGTCCCGCGCGCATATTGTCTTCGACATTGCAAGGCGGGTTCCTCCTTTGAATACTTCATAGAGGATTTTGAACACAAGGATAGTGTCCGGCTCTGCAAAATAAGTTCCACATACCACCGTAGAGCGAATAATAATATTTACACAAATTCAATCTGCTGACGTATTCCGTGGCGTGACATCACACCACGGCCAAGCCTTTATTTTTACTGTTCCACCTCAGCGCGTTTAGCGAGGCGGTTTCTTTGGCATGTCTCGTCAAAGCAGAGATCGTGTCCCCTTATTCCAGGATTCTCATCAATACGGGCATGGGTAACCCGATCGTGTCCGTGGGCAAGTCTCCTCTATCGAAGGTGAGTCCCGAACGGTCACGGGGGAGGCTCTTGGTATTCAACCTCTTTATAAAGAGACAAAGGCTCCACTCCCTTCTTTCAATCTCAATCGAATCCGCCCCTCGCCTCGAGTTCCAACACCCAAAGCTCCAGATCAGGCGCTTCGGAGCTTCGATGATGTCCGGCTCCGACCTGCAAGGCCAGTGGATTCCTTCCTCCATTACGGAAGAAGACGTGCTAAAGTTAAGAGACGCCAGGTATTTAACCGGCAAAATTTCACATAGGCTGCCTGCCCAAGGGCAGGTTATTCCCACTCCCAATCCTGGTGAAAGCGTGGTGTTTGCGTCTCACTTCCTTTGGGGGCTAAGCTTCCCGACGGACCCCTTCGTGAGGGGCTCATGTTTTACTACTGGTTGGAATTTCACAACTTGGATCCGGAGTCCATCCTCCACATCTCATCGTTCATTGTCGTGTGCGAAGCCTTCCTCCGTATTACCCCTCACTTCGGATTGTGGCTCAAGACCTTCAAAGTGGAGCTGAAGATGATCAAGGGGCGACAGGCAGAGTGCGGAGGGGCTGTTATAAGCAAGAATGCTGATGCTCTGTGGCCCGAGGGCTCTTTTCAAGAGGAGCTCAGTTTATGGCAACAAGAGTGGTTTTATATCACAGCTCCCAGGGGCACCAAATGGGTGGCGCCACCTGTCTTTCGCTCAGGCCCTCCACCGCAGATGGCGTCATGGGTCAATAAAGGGCTTGACTGGGGGCCGTCCAAGGACGTGCCCTTGCTGCAGGGCCGCATTCGAGACCTCCTAGAGAGAGATCACTTTGGTCGTAGTAGCATAGCTGATGCTGATTCATCGCATCCTGCCCTGCAGACGTCACCCCCTCCGCCTATGGGAATTTAACCCGGAGGGACCGCGAACTCTCCAACATTTTATGGGCATGACGCCCATGGAGATGTACAAGCTTTTCTTCGAATCACAAGAGAGTGTCCAGACTTGACCGAGGACGCAGGTCTAAGCTGCAATCGCCCGGATACTCAAGTAAGTAGCCCTGTGCCCGGACACGCTATCCTATATTTATTACAAACTTGCCCTTTAAAAGAGCTGTCCCTTGAACAGGAGTGGATAGCGAAAGCAAAGTTAATCAGGTGTCTGGCCCCCTCCCTAAGACCGCGCCGGATCCCGTGTTAACCAGGATGCTGGAGGTTGCGCCTTCGGAAGAAGGTGAAGGGGAAAAAAAAGAAGCTACCGCCTCCGCGAAGGAGGCTGTCAGGAAAGGAGGGATCGAGAATCCCTCCATCCAAGGGAGGAAGAGGACCACCTCTGAAGACCCGGAAACCATGGTCTCAAAGAGGGGGAAGAAATCTTCGTCAGAGGGTCCGGCGCCGAGAGATGCCTCGGCCGCATTATGCCCCCAAGGGGATCAGCCCTCCACCGAGCCGTAAGTAAAAAGGGGAGTTTTTATTAAGATAAAGGATATCCCTACCCTATTTCTGATAACCGAAATTTTACCTTGTAGTTCGGATCTCAGCCCTTCTCAGCAGAGCTCATCTTCAGGGGATCTTCGTCCGGAGATGATAGAGAGCGAAACGCCTCCCCCTGCCGTACCGTCTTACGAGGCGGGCGACCCTGAGGTGTCGTCACAGAGGGTTTCTGTGACTCCGGCGAGGCCGGAAGGTAGTCGTATGTCCCCTCAAAGCCCTTCGCGTCCAGCCTTCAAAAAAGGCCATCAGACAAGTCCGGCATCGTATGGTGTACGGTCGGAGGAGCTGAAGGATCTGCTTGGGCGAGCGTTTATCTCAGAAGATCACTATGCGTTAATGGGTACGATGATTGAAAGGATTTCGTCCGCTGAGAGCAGATTGCATGAAGCCGTCAGAAGTTTACTGACAGGTTTTGAGGTACGCAAATGATGTACCTTATGACAGTTCCGCATATAAAATGCGCCCTGTGTAGATAGTAGCCCCTGAGACTCGGTGTGTTGTCAAAAATGACAGCGCACCGAGGATCATATTCCCAGGTATAATCGCCCTTCCTATGTAGGTGGCAAAGTGTCCGGTGGCTAGCCGGACTGGTGGATTTGCCGAGCTAAAGCGGCAACTTGACGTGGCGGATGCCGACATCGCGCTTGTCAATAAGTGTCTTGACGAGTCACAAGGTATGTGATCTCTCCGCGGACAGCTGGTAAGGGATCTTGATACCCGTGCCTCACCACAAGTATGCTTGACGCAGATGGTGCCGCTGCCATGGAGAACCTGCGGGCGGAGCTCGCCCAGGCCAAGGAGCAGGCCAGAAAGAGCGACACGGCTGCCTTAAAGGCAGCCGAAGAGCTAAAAGCCAAATAGGCTGCTCACTACCGAAGCAAGAAGGAGATGGCGGAGATGGCCGTGGAGTTGAAGAATGCTGCCGATCATTGCAAGCTTCTTGAAAAAGAAGATTGGGCGGTACGAGAGGACCTGAAGAAGGCCACTGTCGAGGCCAAGGATACTCGCTCTGCGATGAGAGCTATGAAGGAGGAGCGGCGCCAGGCCGGAGATATCGCGGCTGGAAAGCCCTTTCTGCTGCGGAGGAAATTCCTGGACCCTAATTATGCTCAGTTGGACCGGCTGTGGAGTGCGGAAGATGTTTATCTGGACTTGGCGGCCAGTGCGGCGGACACGGCCGAACACTTCCGAGATCAAGAGGATCACGAAACGGGAAAGGTTTTTTGGTCGCAGTTCCATAATCCAGAGCGCCCACTTCCATTAACCGATCGCTTGGCCGAATGGGCGGAGCTGAATAGGTTATCCGGACTTGCCATGAAGGATGTCGTGAGTCTTTTGTGGCCAAAGGGGCCTGAGCCGAAGAGTTATTTTGGCTTGGTGCAGCAGTTCCTTGGTGCGGTGCCGCATATCAATGCAATGAGGAGGTCGGCATGCATAGAGGGTGCTCGAATGGCTCTTGCCCATGTCAAGACATACTGGGCGGAGATGAAGGCCACCGATGTTGTAACCCAAGATTCGGACGGAAGCCGAGTACCTGTCGAGCACTATTTTCAGGAAGTTCTGTCGGGCGCTCGTTTAATAGAGACGCAGTGCTCGAAGGATATTGTGTTCGAATGACATGTTTTATTGTGAAACAATATTTCGATGAAATATAAAAGCTTTTTATACTTGTGCTTTCAAGAATTAAAACACCTCCTGTGCGGCCGTTAATGTATATTTGTATATAACCTGAAAGATGGCAGTCTTCGGCTTCAGCCCCCACGCATATAATGCGGGGGTGTTTGCAAAAGGCGCATTTTCACACTTGATCCAACGTCTTCGTCCTATAAAGGAGGTGGTAGCGTAGCAAACTAGGCAACCGGACTATAATGCTTTATCACTTTCACTTAGCCATAGGAGTTTGACAATGGGCAAACTATATAGCCCCTAGGGGCATCGCGCTCACACGAATTTGGGGCGCGTATGTGCCTGACCGGGAAACGGCCCTTCGTCAATGTGGAGGAATCCTATAGATTCTGGCAGGTCATCGAGTGGTTGACCAGTCTCACGCTGTATCATGACAGTCAGTTTTCGGTTTTCTCTACTGAGGTGCTCGCCTGGCCGAACCAGGGCACAATCGCAGTAGTTCTCCTGGTGCCGCGTTAGCCGATAGAGCGGAACGTAAGGCAGCAAAACACAGGAGCCGGGCAAACCCAACATTTGACCAAAGACATGATTCGGAGTTGATGCATATAAGGCCTAACTCGAGACGCCGAACCCTCCCTAAGGTATTCGGTCTTTATGAAAACGGGCCGAAAAATTCTGACGTGGCCTATGCCAAAATGCCAGCCTCCTCCTTGGTTATAGTAAGAAACCAGGGGGTGTGTATCAACAAGAGACAGTTAAAAAGGTTTACGGAGGGTCTTAATCTGAAAAGAATCCATGCAATGGGTCCCTGCTGCACGTCTGCGCCTGTGTCTCCGTTGTGCCGTATCCTGGACGGGTGTTGCACGGTGTTCATCTGTAAAAGAGAGGAACTTAGTTGAAAAAGATCATGCGAAGATGTATGTTATATTAAAATAAACAAAGTACGTTTCAAAAGATAAATAAAATTGAGCTTTATTGACTCTTGTTGTATATGCGTGGAGCCCCTAGTGCGAGAGTGTGCAGCTGGTAAGGTTTAGTGAGGCCGGACTCGTCTAACCGTGTCCGGGGTCTGAGCGACCTGTTTGGGTGCTTGAATTAGTGAGGCCGGTTTAGTGTGTGGCCGTCGAGGCAGTCACACAATCTTCCGCACTCGAGGAACACTCGATATTTCCCTTTAAGGAGATGATGCCTCGTGGACCGGGCATTTTAAGTGTGAGGGATGCATAATGCGGTATTGCATTAAAGAGGGCGAAAGCTTCGCACCCCAGTAGTGCTTGATAGCTACTTGTAAATGGGGCGAGGTGGAAGGTTAACTTTTCGCGGCGGAAGTTGTCGGGTGAGCTGAACACAACTTCTAGCAATAGAGAGCCCGTACAATGGGCATATCGGCCTGGCATTACCCCTTGAAAGGAAGTGTTGCTATGGCGAATTTTGGTTGGGTCTATCCCCATTTTGCGGATTGTGTCCTAATATAGCAGGTTTAGATCACTGCCGCCGTCCATTAGGACTTGTGTGAATTGGAGTCCATCGATTATCGGATCTAATATCAAGGCAGTCCATCCTGCGTTCCGGATACTTCTAGAGTAATCCTGATGGTCGAAGGTGATTGGTTTTGACAACCAACGGCGGGACTCCTCTGGGATAGGCCGTACGGCACGTATATCTATGGGCGCCATTTTTTTCCCTTTTGTCACATAAAGTGAGTTTACTGTTTTGACTTCTTGTGGGAAATTCTTTTGTTTTCTGGTGCTCTGCTTGTGGTGTTCGTCATCATCCTCGCTTTGTGTGTCGAGCCCCTTGTGTTTGGTGTTGAGTTTTCCGGACTGCTTGAAGACCCAACAATCTCTGTGGGTATGATTTGCAGGCTTCCCGGGGGTACTGTGGATTTGGCATACCTTGTCCAAGATCTTGTTTAAGTTAGATAGCTCGTCCCTGTTATCCGTAGGGGGCGGTTTTTTATGATTCTGCCGTGAGCTTTTGAATCTGGCGTTGACTGCCGTGCTCTTCGGGCTGTTGCCCTTGGTCCGGCGTTGGTCCTTGCTTCATCATTGTTTCCCGTTTCCATCCCTGACTTCAGATGTACTTGGGTCGCTGGTACTGCATCTTGCCAGCCAGCTATCCTCTCCCGCGCAAAAGCGGGTCATGAGGCTTGTTAGTGCGGCGATTGTTCTTGGCTTTTCTTGGCCGAGGTTTCTGGCGAGCCATTCATCTCGGACGTTGTGTTTGAAAGCTGCTAAGGCTTCGGCGTCCGGACAGTCGACTATTTGGTTCTTTTTAGTGAGGAATCTGTTCCAGAATTTTCGGGCTGACTCTCTGGGTTGTTGAGTTATGTGACTTAAATCGTCTGCATCCGGAGGTCGGACATAAGTCCCTTGAAAATTTGCTCGAAAAGCATCCTCGAGCTCTTCCCAACTTCCAATGGTGTTTTTGGAGAGGCTTTTGAGCCAATGCCGGGCTGGCCCTTTGAGCTTGAGGGGTAAGTATTTTATGGCGTGGAGGTCATCTCCTCTAGCCATGTTTATGTGGAGGATGTAATCCTCAATCCAGACTCCAGGGTCTGTTGTTCCGTCGTATGCCTCTATGTTTACGAGCTTGAATCCCGCTGGAAATTCATGATCCAGAACCTCATCGGTGAAACATAGGGGATGTGCGGCACCCCTGTATTTAGGTGTACCGTAATATTCAGATACTTGACTTATTACATTGCTTACTAGAGCTTGCTTTCTTGGCCCGTAGATGGATCTAACTGGGCCATCTTTTTGATGCGAATCCGTGTGCGGATCGCGTGCCGGCTTGTATGCGGCGCTGTTTGCCGCTCTATGTTTGCCATGGGGTCATCTATCCGACCGGGTGGTCTCCTTGTTCTTTGATTGCGGTGGCTATACGGCCTCCTCGTCAAATTCTGGCAGTAGCTTTCGCTTCGGGTAGCCCTTTGTTCGGTGACTGTCGCCATATTTGTCTGCGGTGTTGAGTACTTTGCTCCATCTGATTTTAAGCGCATCTTCCGCTGTTTTGAGCTTCTGCTTCTGCTTTTTCAGGCTACGCGCAGTGGTGACGAGCCTTTTGTGGAGATTCTTCTGCTCTAGTAACTTGTCCGACGTGAGATCATCCAGATTGTTATCTTCGCTGGGGACGGATTGTTCATCCATATTTTCCTGTTCGGACGGTTGCTCGATAGCGTGTTCATCGTCCACCGGTTCGCCCTGCTCTATGGCTGGGTCTGTATGGCTGCTGTCTTTGTTGAGGTGAGACTTTGAGCGGCGCTTACGTCGCCATTTTGCCTGCTTTTCGAGGGGATGATCCCGCGTGTCGTCCCGTTGTTCCTCGTCGTTGCTTCCTTTAGGTGTATCCACCATGTACACATCGTGAGATGAGGTGGGTGTCCAGTGCCTTATGGGTGCTGGTTCATGCATATCTCCTACATCGTCGTCCATACCGTCGATGTCTTTGGGGTCGAAATCGAGCACGTCGTTTAAACTTTCGACAGTGGCTACGAAGTGGGTGGTGGGTGGGCTTTGAATTTCTTCGTCGTCCGCGTCCCAACCTTCCTGACTATAGTCCGGCTAGGGCTCTCCTGATAAAGAGAGGGACTTTAGTGAATTTAGGATGTCGCCAAAGGGCGAGTTCTGGAAGATGTCCGCGGCGGTGAATTCCATGGCCGGCGCCCAATCGGATTCGATTGGCAGGGGAGTGGGACATTCGGAGTCCGGAGAGGAGTCCGGCACCTTGGAGTCACGAGCTTCGCAAAGGACAGGGTTGGTGTTCGGCTCAATCACCGTAGAGATAGCAGCCCCCGAGGCGGTGTCCAGCCACCGATCCTCGATCGGCGTAGTCGGCTCCGAGCTAAGGGTCGGAGCAGACGTTTGTGCGGCCTCCAGGGCACTGTCCGGCAGCAGAGCTAGATCATGCCCATCGTGACAGTGCGGCGCGCTTGGCTGTGGCTCGAACCCATCGAAGATCAAGTCTCCGCGGACGTCAGCCGTATAGTTCAAACTTCCAAATCTGACCTGATGGCCAGGGGCGTAGCTTTCAATCTGCTCCAGATGGCCAGGCAAATTGGCCCGCAGTGCAAAGCCGCCGAATACGAAGATCTGTCCGGGGAGAAAAGTCTCACCCTGGACCGCATCGTTGTTGATGATCGAAGGAGCCATCGGGCCTAAAGATGACGACACAGAGGAACTCTCAATGAAAGCACCATTGTCGGTGTCAAAACCGGCGGATCTCGGGTAGGGGGTCCCGAACTGTGCGTCTAGGCGGATGGTAACAGGAGACAAGGGACACGATGTTCTTACCCAGGTTCGGGCCCTCTCGATGGAGGTAAAACCCTACTCCTGCTTGATTGATATTGATGATATGGGTAGTACAAGAGTAGATCTACCATGAGTGAATTTATTGAATCTTTCCCTTATGTGATCAAGTACATTAAGGGTAAGTGTCGGTGTCAAAACCAGCGGATCTCGGGTAGGGGGTCCCGAACTGTGCGTCTAGGCGGATGGTAACAGGAGACAATGGACACGATGTTTTTACCCAGGTTCGGGCCCTCTTGATGGAGGTAAAACCCTAGTCCTGCTTGATTGATATTGATGATGTGGGTAGTACAAGAGTATATCTACCACGAGATCAGAGAGGCTAAACCCTAGAAGCTAGCTTATGGTATGATTGTTGTTTTTCCTACGGACTAAAACCCTCCGGTTTATATAGGCACCGATGAGGGTTAGGGTTACAAAGAGTCGGTTACAATGGTAGGAGATCTACATATCCGTATCGCCAAGCTTGCCTTCCACGCCAAGGAAAGTCCCATCCGGACACGGGACGAAGTCTTCAATCTTGTATCTTCATAGTCCAGGAGTCCGACCGAAGATGATAGTTCGGCTATCCGGACACCCCCTAGTCCGGGACTCCCTCAGTAAGGAAAATGTAGTTGCGGATGCACTTTCACGCATATGCACGCTTGTCACTAATCTTGAATTGAATGTTATTGGTTTTGAGCACATAAAAGACTTGTATGCTAATGATCCATCTTTTGCTACTTCTTATGCTAAATGTTTGACGCATACATCTTGGGAACAATATTACATCAAGGATGGTTATGTTATGAGAGCTAACAAACTATGCATTCCCGAGTCTTCTCTTCATTTTCTCCTTTTGCAAGAGGCTCATGGAGGCGGACTCATGGGACATTTTGGACGCGACAAGACATTTGCCACGCTCTTCAAGAACTACTTTTGGCCCAAGATGTTCCGCGACGTCTCTCGCTTCACCAACCGATGCTCTACATGTCACAAAGCTAAGTCTAAAGCTCAATCCCATGGTCTTTACATGCCTCTTCCGATTCCTTATCAACCTTGGGAAGACATTAGCATGGATTTTATACTTGGTTTGCCTAGAACTCAAAATGGAAAGGATTCCGTGTTTGTTGTTGTGGACCGATTTTCTAAGATGGCACATTTCATTCCTTGCAACAAGATAGACGATGCTTCACACGTTGCAAATCTATTTTGTAGGGAAATCTTGCGCCTCCATGGAGTACCAAAGACAATCGTCTCCGACCGTGATGTCAAGTTCTTGAGCTACTTTTGGAAGATGCTATGCGCCAAGCTCGAAATCAAGCTCTTGTTCTCATCCGCATACCATCCTCAAACAGACGGCCAAACAGAGGTGACGAACCGTACACTCTCCACTCTAAAATCGCGTGTTGATCAAGAAGAACATCAAGGAGTGGGAGACATGTCTACCCATCGCCGAGTACGCCTACAACCGTGCAAGACATTTGACTACCCGCAAGTCCCCCTTCGAGGTCGTCTACGGCTTCATCCCATTGTCCCCATTGGACATTCTACCTGTTCCTCTACAAGAGCGCACCAACATGGATGCGAGTGCATGGGCAAGCTACATCAAGAAGATACATGAGGATACAAGGAACACCATCGAGCGCCAAGTACAATGACTAGCGACCAAGCTCAACGTTAACAAGCAACCCATGATCTTCGACATAGGCGATCTTGTGTGGCTACACCTTCGCAAGGACCGCTTCCCTAACGAACGCAAGTCCAAATTTCTCCCTTGAGCCGATGGACCCTTCAAGGTGCTAGCACGCTACAACAACAAAAACAACGCCTACAAGATTGACCTCCCACGAGACAAGTACAATGTGAGAGACATCTTCAACGTCAAGGACCTCGAGCCATACCATGGTGATGAAACTTTTGATCTGAGGTCGGATCTTTCCCAGGGGGGGGGGGGGGGAGATGATGCGGAGCATATCCCTCACTCATCCCCAAGGACGTACCTACATCTCCCTCAACCCCACTTGGACCCATGACAAGAGCTCGAGCAAAGGCTACCAAAGATAAGGTGAACTCGCTCCTCTCCGAACTCCCTCTTCCTACTCACGAGACTTGGCTACTAGCTCATACGGAGACTCTGTGCGTGATCAGGTACTTGGAGGAGAGCCACGGGAAAGCTACATCCAATGGCCAAGGTGGCAAGGAAACCAAGCATGAACATCAAGAAGAAGAGCTACTTTGGAAGCTACAGGCCCCGGACGACCGGCCAGGCACGGACGTCCGACCCCTGGAAGATGCTACAGCCGAGGGAAGGAAGGCAGGCCAGAGCTATAGGCCACGGGCGACCGACCCAACCCGGACGACCGGACACACCCAGGCTACGGACGATCGAGCCCCTACGAACGTCCGTGCCAGCGACCACAGAACAGAAATTACGGCAATCCGAATGCTTCCGGACGACCGTGCGCCTGTCAATAGAACCGAATCTACGATCATCCGAAGAACCCTGAACGTCTGGGACCCCGTGAGCCTCCGGACGACCGGCGCCCCACGGACGTCCGGACCGTGGCTGCGTCCAGCTGCGGACTGAGTCCTATGTACCCCTTCACTTTGCCCCTCTTTTGCACTAAGACTATATATAGACCACTCCCACCTCCTAGATAGGGTTAGCATTGTGATAGCTCATGTGAGATAGAGCATTGCTCATCCGTACCAGATCTACTCCACATGAGGGACCGTGCCTCTTCGGAGAAGATCCATTCGGATTCAAGGCCTCCATCCGGAGAAGACAATCAAGACCTCCTCACAGAGAAGAACTATTACTCTTATATCTTCCCTTTGTTGACTTTGGATCTCGTGATACTTTGTGCTTTCGGTGATCTAGCCCTTGTGTGATTGATTCCTTGTCGGTTGAGTGTTTCTCTCGTTTTCCCCCGTGATTTCCCTTGTGTTCTTCCGCGCATTCTTCGTGTCTCCCCGTAGGATCCTCTCCAAATGTGAAAGATCGACCCCTTGGGTTTCGCCCTACATTAGATGCCAAGGGATGGCTAAAGAAAGGAGGAGGCTCGAGGGCGCCGGTGGGCTCTAGAGGCGAGGTTGGTATGAGCGGGCGTGGGACGCCGGACATACCCAGGTTCGGGGCTCTCCCGAGAGATAACACCCCTTGTCCTGACGAGTGTAGTTTGATGTTCGATAGTACAATGTCGCCCCTGGAGCTGTATGGGGAGGAAGGAAGCTGGCCAAGGCTTAGGATGCTCCTTCTCTCTGGGGTTGCTGTTTCGGTGGCTAGTTCCTCTCTATGCTCCATCGTTGCTTACTTCTACGCTTACTTGCTTTCATGCCTGTATACGTGAGGGCTCCTGGGGGTTTTATAGACCAACCCCCGAGGGGTACAATGGTAATGTTACAACTCGGTGGGTCCGGGTTGTCGGCGTCCGGGTTCGCCGGGTTCCCCTAGGTGCGGGCCCCGCATGCCTAGGGGGACTGTGCACCGTCTTGTCGATCGTCAGGGCGTGGTCGAGTCGAGTCGTGTACAGTAGCGCTCCGTCAGGTCGCCAGCCCTGGTCAGCGGGTAGGTGAGGGACACTGTTGCCACTCTCCGGCTGACCAGAGGCATGGGCGGGACACTATTTTCATGGTCATCGGTGATTGAAGACTCGTCCCATCGTACGACCTGGATGGGACGGGTGCTGACCGTGGCTGGATTGCGGAGCACGCCACGGGTGGAGCTGGCTTGTCGAGGAATCTTTGGTCGTGTCGGGTTCGGCTGTCTTGTGCTAGTTGTTGAGGCCGACTCGACGCGTCTTGCCGGGTTGGAGAGTTTGGCCAGGTTGCGGGGCCTGGCCGGGTCGAGAGACCCGGCCAAGTGCGTGCCGGCTTGAGGGGCGATGCTGGCCCCGTTGTTTTTGAAAAGGAACCGGGTTCCGTTGCCTGCCTGGGGTTCATCCCCCGACAGTAGTCCCCGAAGCTGTAAGGTCCGCCGTCTTCGGATGAGTTAGCCTTCGCAGTTTCCCCCAAAAGCAAGGCGGATTCTGTGAGCGCCGGGTCCGGCAACACCCACTGTGTGCCAGTTTTCTCGGAAACTAGATCGCGGCATCTCGGCGATGGAGGGAACTGAGAAGTCGGTCGAATCTTGGGGCAATCCCTCGGGCTTTGCGCGGGCCCCACATGGGGCCGAAAGTCGGAGGGGCCTGATAGGCCACGCGCGTGACGGGACTGGGCGACAGGCTGGGTCCCGTCGCTGTGCGCCCTTGGCCCACGCGCGCTGATTTATTGCGGCGTCTGGGGGTTGGTTGCTCTTCCCCGGGCAGTTACTGCGTGCGTATGTACACACTTATTGCGGGGTAGTGGAAAGGGTGCGTGCAGACGATCCCACTTCCTCACGTTTAGACCGAGGGCTATAAATCGGGGGACAGGGGGCGGCGGACATCATTCTTGCTCCTGCCCTCCTGCCCCTTTGCTCTTGCTCTGCTCTTTGCAACCGATGCACTGCAGCGCCTGCTGCCCCGAGCAGAACTTCTCTGTCATCCGTCTTCTTCTTCTCTAGGTCGCCAATCGCATTCATGAGGGCGGCGGTGGACGCCGCGGCCGCCGAAGGGACCGCGTTCCGCAGGAGCCGGTCCGACCTCGTTGACCAGGTCGAGGAGGAGGGACGGGCCGACTCGGACCTCGGCCTGGACCTGAACGACGCCGAGGGCTTGGCCTAGCGGGACAGGAACAGGCGGCGTCGGTCCGGGCTTGGACCGACGCAGCAGCGGCATGGGCGCGGAGCCGGCCTGGCGACGAGATGCCGGAGAGCACGGTGGTGGCGGCGATGGTCTTTGAGCCGTTGTCAGTGAGGGAGGGCGGCCGTGAGGGCCGGGCTGAGGTGGTCATCCTCGACCGGGAGGTCGTGGAGGTGGAGGATGATACCCCCCCGCGGGTCGACATTATCGAGCGACCGGGGGCCGATGGCTGTGGAGGTGGCGCTGTCTTGGAGGAGGCGCTGCAGGCGGCGGCGCGCGAGGCGCCGCCAGTGTTGGAGGAGGCACCGCGGGTACCGGTGCCGGAGGCTACCCCGGCAGCTGGGCCGATGGTGGCGCAGCAAGCCGTCCCGGCGTCCGGACCAGAGGCGGCGACGCAAGGCGTCCCGGCGTCCGGGTCGGCGACGGTGCCGGAGGCGTCGGAGGAGGTTTCAGCTGCGTCCGGAGCGGCCAACGAGGAGCACGCCTTGGTGCCCCGGCAGGGAGGACGCCGGGCCGCTGCATCGCTGCCGGCGCGGGGCGGGGGCGCCATGGTCTGCGGTCCTCAGACTCAGGAGGAGGCGGCGATGGACGCCGTCAGCCGCCGCCTGCGCGGCCGGACGGACCGGCTCGAGGCCTTCGCCCAGGCCGAGGTGAAGCAGACGCGTGACCTGGAGTGCGCCGTTCTGGTAAGCTTCTTCTTTTTCGCAATTTCTTATTTGTGTGAGTGCGCCAGCTATTGGTGTCAAAACCGGCGAATCTCGGGTAGGGGGTCCCGAACTGTGTGTCTAAGGCTAATGGTAACAAGAGGCAGGGGACACGATGTTTAACCCAGGTTCGGGCCCTCTCGATGGAGGTAATACCCTACTTCCTGCTTGATTGATCTTGATGATATAAGTATTACAAGAGTTGATCTACCACGAGATCGTAGAGGCTAAACCCTAGAAGCTAGCATATGATTATGATTGTTGTTGTCCTACGGACTAAATCCTCCGGTTTATATAGACACCGGAGGGGGCTAGGGTTACACAGAGTCGGTTACAGAGAAGGAGATCTACATATCCGAATTGCTAAGCTTGCCTTCCACGCGAAGGAGAGTCCCATCCGGACACGGGACAAAGTCTTCAATCTTGTATCTTCATAGTCCAACAGTCCGGCCAAAGTATATAGTCCGGCTATCCAAGGACCCCTTAATCTAGGACTCCCTCAGTAGCCCCTGAACTAGGGTTCAATGACGATGAGTCCGGTGCGCAGATTGTCTTCGGCATTGCAAGGCGGGTTCCTTCTCCGAATACTCCATAGAAGATTTTGAACACGAGAATCGTGTCCGGCTCTGCAAAACAAATTCCACATACCACCGTAGAGAGTACAATATTCCACAAATCTAATTTGCTGACAGCTTCTTATAGCATGACATCACGCCACAGTCTGTCATTATTCGAACCGTTTTTCACAACCAGCTACTGCATGTAATGCGAGGTGGTTTCCTTGACACGTCTTGTCGAAGCAGAGATCGTGTCCCCTTATCGCGGGATTCTCATCAATACGGGCATGGGTAACCCAACCGTGCCATCAATCGTGGCGCTTGGGGAATAAGCAATTTTAACGGGCGAGTGGGGAGGCGCACAGTTTCTACCGCCTTTATAAAGAGATAGGGATTCTCCTCTTTCACACACGCCTTCTTCTTCCTCCATTCATCCATCCTCGCACGCTCGAGCTCCAGCGCCCCAGTTCTCACCTTCTCCGTACAGCCATTCCAAACATGTCCGGAGCGGGAGGCAAGTGGATGGCATCCTCCGTCAAGGAGGAGGACATTACAAAGCTTCGGGAGGCCGGATACTTGGCCGCAAACATTGCGCACCGGCTCCCAGACGCAGGGCAGATCATTCTGACTCCACAACCCCATGAGAGGGTTATGTTCCTCGCCCACTTCGTCCGCGGACTGGGATTCCCCCTCCACCCATTCGCCCGCGGGCTCATGTTTTACTATGGGTTAGATTTTCGTGATCTGGCCCCTAATTTCATCCTCAACATCTCGGCATTTATCGTCGTGTGCGAGGCCTTCCTTCGCATCAAACCGCACTTCAGTCTGTGGCTGGAAATCTTCAACGTGAAGCCGAAGATAGTGGTTGGCTAGCAAGGGGAGTGAGGAGGCGCTATGGTGGGCATGATGCCCAGCGTCACCTATCTCGAGGGCTGCTATGTGGAGACCATAAAGGGGTGGCAGTTGATGTCTACTACACAACCTTCTTCTTGTAGACGTTGTTGGGCCTGCAAGTGCACAGGCTTGTAGGACAGTAGCAAATTTCCCTCAAGTGGATGACATAAGGTTTATCAATCTGTGGGAGGCGTAGGATGAAGATGGTCTCTCTCAAGCAACCCTGCAACCAAATAACAAAGAGTCTCTTGTATCCCCAACACACCCAATACAATGGTAAATTCTATAGGTGCACTAGTTCGGCGAAGAGATGGTGATACAAGTGCAATATGGATGGTAGATAAAGGCTTTGTAATCTGAAAATATAAAAACAGCAAGGTAACAAGTGATAAAAGTGAGCACAAATGGTATTGCAATGATAGGAAACAAGGCATAGGGTTCATACTTTCACTACTGCAAGTTCTTTCAACAATAATAGCATAATTGGATCATATAACTATCCCTCAACATGCAACAAAGAGTCACTCCAAAGCCACTAATAGCGGAGAACAAACGAAGAGATTATGGTAGGGTACAAAACCACCTCAAAATTATTCTTTTGGATCGATCTATTCAAGACTTCGTACTAGAATAACACCTTAAGACACAAATCAACCAAAACCCTAATGTCACCTAGATACTCCATTCTCACCTCAAGTATCCGTGGGCATGATTATAAGATATGCATCACACAATCTCAGATTCATCTATTCAACCAACACAAAGTATTTCAAAGAGTGCCCCAAAGTTTCTTCTGGAGAGTCAAGACGAAAATGTGTACCAACCCTTATGCATAGGTTCATGGGTGGAACCCGCAAGTTGAGCACCAAAACATACATCAAGCTGATCACGTGATATCCCATTGTCACCACAGATAAACACGACAAGACATACATCAAGTGTTCTCAAATCCTTAAAGACTCAATCCGACAAGATAATTTCAAAGGGAAAACTCAATTCATCACAAGGGAGTAGAGGGGGAGAAACATCATAAGATCCAACTATAATAGCAATGCTCACGATACATCAAGA
Source organism: Triticum timopheevii (assembly GCA_963921465.1). NCBI lineage: Eukaryota > Viridiplantae > Streptophyta > Magnoliopsida > Poales > Poaceae > Triticum > Triticum timopheevii. The sequence continues at coordinate 200,798,493 of OY997270.1, forward strand.
TCGTGCCATAGAGAGAACACGAGAGAGAGAGAGAGAGAGATCAAACACATAGCTATTGGTACATACCCTCAGCCCCGAGGGTGAACTACTCCCTCCTCATCATGGATAGCACCGAGATGATGAAGATGACCACCGGTGAGGGATCCCCCCTCCGGCAGGGTGCCGGAACAGGCTCCCGAGAGGTTTTTGGTGGCTATAGAGGCTTGCGGTGGCGGAACTTCCGGTCTATCTTCGTATTTGATGTTTTTAGGGTATATGGGAATATATAGGCGAAAGAAGTCGGTCGGAGGAGCCTCGAGGGGCCCACGAGATAGGGGTGCGCACCCAGGGGGTGGGCGCGCCCTCCTATCTCCTGGCCTCCTCGAAGCTTCCCTGTCTTGTACTCCAAGTCTCCCTGATCACGTTCGTTCCAAAAATCACGCTCCCGAAGGTTTCATTCCGTTTGGACTCCATTTGATATTCGTTTTCTTCGAAATACTGAAACAGGCAATAAAACAACAATATGGGCTGGGCCTCCGGTTAATAGGTTAGTCCCAAAAGTAATATAAAAGTGTATAATGAAGCCCGTAATCATTCAAAACAGATGATAAAATAGCATGAATGCTTCATAATATAGATACGTTGGAGACGTATCAGCATCCCCAAGCTTAATTCCTACTCGTCCTCGAGTAGGTAAATGATAAAATAAAGAATTTATGAAGTGTGAATGGTAGCAGGTGCACAAGTTTGATCAATGATAATTTAAATCACCTTTTCTAGCATGATTATATGTCATAATAGTAGTTCATCTCATAAAACTTCTCACGAACAAGTAACAAGCAATTCACATGTTAAAGCATAGACCATAAACTTTCTTGAAAACTAGCAAACTATGTTCTCAGTCATCAAACAATTGCAATTCATCTTATTTTCAGGAAGGGTCTATGTCAGAGCTTTGATTTAGCAAACTTCACATACTCAACTATCATATAGTCTTCCACAATTGCTAACACTCCCGCAATACTAATGGTTATGGAGAAAGATAGGGGCTTATAGTGTTGCCTCCCAATGTATTCACCTTTGGGTGATGTCAACAATAATAGTTCATGCTAACTTACATCCAATTGGATATATATATCAGGATCTTTCCAACATGAGGTGCTTGCCAAAGGATAAAATGAAAAAAGGAAAGGTGAAGATCACCTTGACTCTTGCAGAAAGTAAAAGACATAAAGTAAAAGATAGGCCCTTCGCAGAGGGAAGCAGAGGTTGTCATGCACTTTTATGGTTGGATGCACAAAATCTTAATGCAAAAGAACGTCACTTTATATTGCCACTTGTATATGGACCTTTATTATGCACTCCGTCTCTTTTATGGCTTCCATAACAAGATCTTATAAAGCTTATTTTCTCCGCACTAACAAATCATACATATTTAGAGAGCAATTTTTATTGCTTGCACCGATGACAACTTACTTGAAGGATCTTACTCAATCCATAGGTAGGTATGGTGGACTCTCATGGCAAAACTGGGTTTAAGGATATTTGGAAGCACAAATAGTATCTCTACTTGGTGCAAGGAATTCGGCTAGCAAGAGGGGGAAAGGCAAGCTCAACATGTTTGAATGATCCATGACAACTTTAACTGAGATGTGAGAAAACATAACCCATTACGTTGTCTTCCTTGTCCAACATCAACTCTTTAGCATTTCATACTTAATGAGTGCTCACAATTATAAAAGATGTCTAAGATAGTATATTTATATGTGAAATCTCTCTTCCTTCAATATTCTTTCATGAATTGTTCAAATGACCAATACAATGCTTGCTAACCTTCAATAAATTTACAACGTCTTCTTCTTAGACGTGAAGTCATTACTCCCCATGGGATAAGCAAATGAGACATATATAATTTCAGATTTATCACAATCAACTCATTCAACAATTTACTCATAGGATATAAGTGAAGCACATGAGTAAATGACAAACTACTCCAACAAGATATAAATGAAGATCAATGGGTAGCTAAATAATTATATAACTATGTGAAGATTCTCTCTCATTTAAGAATTTCAGATCTTGGTATTGTATTGAAACAGCAAGCAAAACAAAATAAAATGACATTGCAAGGATAGCACAACTCATGTGAAGAAGCAAAAACTTAGGCTCAACCGATACTAACCGATAGTTGTTGAAGAAGAAAGGTGGGATGCCTACCGGGTCATCCCCAAGCTTAGATGCTTGAGACTTCTTGAGATATTATCTTGGGGTGCCTTGGGCATCCCCAAGCTTGAACTTTTGTGTCTCCTTAATTCCTCTCATATCATGGTTTCTCTTTTTATCAAAAGCTTCATCCACACCAAACTCAACAAGAACTCGGGAGATAGGTTAGTATAAACCAATGCAAAACCTTATCATTTTCTACTGTAACAAATCACTAAAATTATTATTCAATGTTGCATACTAAATTTCTCTGCATATTTAATACTCCTATCCTCAAATAGAATCATTAAACAAGCAAACATATGCAAACAATGCAAACATAACAGCAATCTGCCAAAACGGTACAGTCTGTAAAGAATGCAAGAGTATCAATACTTCCCTAACTCCAAAAATTATGAGAAAAATACTACGCTGTAGAAGATTTATCAGAGCTCATTATGCAAAAAGTTTCAACATTATACCTGATGAGGACATCAATACCATTGTTACACCCACAGCCCCTACTGTTACATATACGGGACCAATTACTAGAGCTCGCGCACGCCAATTAAATTACCAGGTACTTTCGTTTATTGGTAATGATTCTAATGTTCATGAGAATATGATGCTACCTAAATTGGATACATTTGTTTTGCTTACAAATGAAGGTACTAGCTTGGAGAAGGATGAGCATTGGAGCAAGAACACGCATGGAGTTGATGGCATGCGCAAGGGATCAAGAACGGAGTTACAAGTGATGATTTCAGGACTTTGAAGCCACCATAAGGAGTGCATGAAGCCTTGGACGAAATATACAAGATGCCACTTCATAATATTCGTCCATAGGCTATTTTAGGTGCTGCGTCACCTTATTATTGGGCCAGGCCCATGTAATTTCGAAATACTTAAGTATAGGCTATTTTTAGAGTCCGTATGTGTGGGGAAACAAGAGTTAGGGTTGGTTTCGGACCCCACCCTCAAGGGCCATGAAATTCCCTCCTTTTCCCCCATATATACAGCCCTTAGGGCGTCGTTTAGACTTTGGGTTTTGTTTAGATTAAAAGTTCGCCATAGCTGCAACTTCGCGTACTTCGTTTGTGTTCAACGACTAGACAAAGGCGTCATAGAACCCCACCTTGATCAATAAAGCTTTCATCTTATATTCGCAATATCCAGATTGCAATCTCAGTTTCTTGCTTGTTCTTCGTTTGCTCGCAGGAAATAGACCCTCGTGGTCAGGTTGATCGTGCTCCGGCGTGGTCAATAACCTCTCGGAGTTGGTTTAGCGATTGCTAAGGCGCGACGTCCTCGCACGCTCGTAGTCGGATCGTCAAAGTCGACTTCCACCAAAGCGAAATCCACCATCTCATCGAAAGACAGGACACCTTTGCCTCTATCAATACCATTCTCTGACTTTTCTAGGGAATTTTTGCAACAGCGGTAAACTTTCTGTTTTCAAACAGCAACATGTATACTAGCAAAATAAGCATGGTAAAGGCTATCCTTGACATTTTTATTGAAACTAAAGATGCAAAAAATTATTCTAAATAACAGCAAGCAAATATTAACAAAAGAAAATGATGCTCCAAGCAAAACACATATCATGTGCTGAATAAAAATATAGCTCCAAGTAAGGTTACTGATGGACGAAGACGAAGGAAGGGATGCCTTCCGGGGCATCCCCAAGCTTAGGCTCTTGGTTGTCCTTGAATATTACCTTGGGGTTCCTTAGGCATCCCCAAGCTTAGGATCTTGCCACTCTTTATTCCATAGTCCGTCGAATCTTTACTCAAAACTCGAAAACTCCACAACACAAAACTCAACAGAAAACTCGTAAGCTCCGTTAATATAAGAAAATAAAACCACCCCTTAGGTACTGTAATGAACTCATTCTAAATTCATATTGGTGTAATATCTACTGTATTCCAACTTCTCTATGGTTCATACCCTCCGATACTACTCATAGATTCATCAAAATAAGCAAACAACACATAGAAAACAGAATCTGTCAAAAACAGAACAGTCTGTAGTAATCTGTATCAAACGTATACTTATGGAACTCCAACAATCCTACCAAATTAGGAAGTACTAAGTAATTTGTGTACCAATCCAGAGCAAAAAGCTTAATATCAGAATCACGTTTCTGTACATTAACAAAACTAATTTACTGGGTGCAAAAGTTTCTGATTTTCAGCAGGATCAACACAACTACCACCGTAAGCTATCCTAAAGGTCTTACTTGGCACTTTATTGAAACAAAAGCTATAAAACATGATTACTACAGTAGCATAATCATGTGGACACAAAAAAAAATTAAGGATACATATTGGGTTGTCTCCCAACAAGCGCTTTTCTTTAATGCCTTTCTAGCTAGGCATGATGATGACAATGATGCTCACATATAAGATAAGAATTGAAACATAACGGGAGCATCATGAAGCATATGACTAGCACATTTAAGCCTAACCCACTTCCTATGCATAGGGATTTTGTGAGCAAACAACTTATGGGAACAATAATCAACTAGAATAGGAAGGTAAAACAAGCATAGCTTCAAAACTTTAAGCACAAAGAGAGGAAACTTGTTATTATTGCAATTCCTACAAGCATATGTTCCTCCTTCATAATAATTTTCAGTAGCATCATGAATGAATTTAACAATATAACCAGCACCTAAAGCATTCTTTTCATGATCTACAAGCATAGAAAATTTACTACTCTCCACATAAGCAAATTTTTTCTCATTCGGAATAGTGGGAGTATCATAAGAGACTTGAATACTATAAATTGTTTCCACATTAAAAGAGTAATGTTCAGAAAAAGGGTAATCATAATCATGACAAGTTCTATAAATATAATCGTCACTACTTTTTATAGCATAAGTTTCATCACAATAATCATCATAAGTAGCAACTTCGTTCTCATCATAATCGATTGAAACCTCTTCCAAGATAGTGGAATCATCACTAAATAAAGTTGACACTCTTCCAAATCCACTTTCATATTCATCACAATAAGATTCAACATCCTCCAAAATAGTGGGATAACTACTTCTTAAAGTTGACACTCTTGCAAACCCACTTTGATCAATATAATCATCATAGGTAAGAGGCATGCAATCATCATAACAACTTTGCATATCAAAACATGGGATGCTAAAAATATCATCTTCATTAAACATAGCATCCCCAAGCTTGGGACAAACATTAATTTCAGCAAATATATTCTTAAATATGTCATCCTCATCAAACATAGCTTCCCCAAGCTTGGGTCTTTCCATATCATAAGCATAATCACTCTCATCATTAATAGTATGGATAGCACCAATAGTATAGCAATTATCATCATCACAATGAGTAGTAGGAGCAACTTCATTTGAGAGGGATACCTTTTTACCTTTGTTGCTCCTTCTTTTCTTTTTCTTCTTCACATTATGTGTGGGTTCAACCTTCTTCTTTGAGCTCCTTATTGATGAGATTGGTTGAATAAAAGCTCCTCCTCGTTACCTCATTCATCATAAGAAATAATAGGAGGAGATTGGGAAGTCTCTTCCCTTTCATTAGTATTCTCTTCATCTTCTAATTGCTTTCTTTTCTTTAGGTAATTGGCAATATAATGATTTTCAATGCAATTCACTGCATAATACAAATGAATCTTCTCTAGATCAAAATCAAGACATCTACCAAGATTAAATTTTGGAATACCCTCAGTTATCCGTTTCATTTCTTCATACCCCAAAAGAAGACTAAGCTCTTTATGATGCTTGACGTTAATCAAGTTATCACAATTTTGGACACGGTTCGGTCATGAAACAATTTGCATTGGAGATTTAAATGACCATGTTCATTGCAAAGTTCACAAGGAGCGCGAAAAACATTGAATTTTTCAGCACAAAGATCAGGACTTTCTTGCAACCCTTTAGTTTCTAAATACTTATGCCTCTTGCAATATCTATTTTCCCTATTTGGTGTGTACATGCAAAACCATTCTACTCCACAACAAGGTAGTCAGAATCCCAATTCGACTGCTAGAATCCTACGACTTCACGACCCTACGGAAGCATGTCGATCCAAATCCCACCGTGAATTCGGATCAGGTAGAATCCATGTTGAATCGCGATCCAAATCATAGAATCCTGTAAAAAACTGTACAATCGCGACTATGCTATGGACTACATCTGATTCTACTAACTTATCTAAGTCGTTTGTTTAGTTGTAGCAAAACAGTATGCCATCATCCAAACCCCTTTTCATATACCTCATGGACCTTTATTCCCCTCCCAAGTCCAAACGCTCAGCCGTAGACACCTTTGATCTAGCTCTCAGAAACCCTAGATTGAAATTGAGGATCAGCCTTGTCGACATATGGAATTGGCATGAAAAGGAGGATGCTCCAAGATTGATCGGAGAAGGAGAGCAAGTCCCTTCAAGGTTTAGCACTGTAGGTCAGATAGACAAGTGATCGACTATTCGCGCACTCTAAAAAGAACATAAGTAAATTTCATGCATTGAAGGTTTAAATGTTCTATATATTTCCCTCTCATATATGTTCCATACATGCGAGCTAGATGGTAGGTTAGCCATAAAAAGAAGTGGAATACAACTAGCATTGATGTGTATGTTCTTTGCTCCATATTTAGTGTCAAAACTCTATAGCACCCATATAAATTTCTTGTGTGCATACAAAATATCTTATTTGAGTAAATCTAGTAGAATCCTCGATTCCACGACTCGATCTTACGACTCGATTTTGTCTGAGGAAAACCGATCCGACTCCGAATCCCGACTCTGACTACCTTGCTCCACAAAAATCGACATGCTTATAAGAGATATTTTCATCATAACTAGTGTAATCATCATTAGTACTATGGATATTCAAAGAGTTCATACTAACAACATTGCAATCATGCTCATCATTCAAAGATTTAGTACCAAGCATTTTAATGCATTCTTATTCTAGCAGTTGAGCACAATTTTCCTTTCCATCATACTCACGAAAGATATTAAAAAGAAGAAGCGTATGAGATAAACTCAAATCCATTTTTTGGTAGTTTTCTTTTATAAACTAAACTAGTGATAAGACAAGAAACAAAACAGATTCGATTGCAAGATCTAAAGATATACCTTCAAGCACTCACCTCCCCGGCAACGGCGCCAGAAAAGAGCTTGATGTCTAATACACAACCTTCTTCTTGTAGAAATTGTTGGGCCTACAAGTGCACATGTTTGTAGGACAGTAGCAAATTTCCCTCAAGTGGATGACCTAAGGTTTATCAATCCATAGGAGGCATAGGATGAAGATGGTCTCTCTCAAGCAACCCTGCAACCAAATAACAAAGAGTCTCTTGTGTCCCCAACACACCCAATACAATGGTAAATTGTATAGGTGCACTATTTCGGCGAAGAGATGGTGATACAAGTGCAATATGGATGGTAGATAAAGGTTTTTGTAATCTGAAAATATAAAAACAGCAAGGTAACAAGTGATAGAAGTGAGCACAAACGGTATTGCAATGGTAGGAAACAAGGCATAGGGTTCATACTTTTACTAGTGCAAGTTCTCTCAACAATAATAACATAATTGGATCATATAACTATCCCTCAACATGCAACAAAGAGTCACTCCAAAGCCACTAATAGCGGAGAACAAACGAGGATATTATGGTAGGGTACAAAACCACCTCAAAGTTATTATTTCGGATCGATCTATTCAAGAGTTCGTACTAGAATAACACCTTAAGACACAAATCAACCAAAACCCTAATGTCACCTAGATACTCCACTGTCACCTCAAGTATCCGTGGGCATGATTATACGATATGCATCACACAATCTCAGATTCATCTATTCAACCAACAAAAAGTACTTCAAAGAGTGCCCCAAAGTTTCTACCGGAGAGTCAAGACGAAAACGTGTGCCAACCCTCATGCATAGGTTCATGGGCGAAACCCGCAAGTTGACCACCAAAACATACATCAAGTGGATCATGTGATATCCCATTGTCACCACAGATAAACACGGCAAGACATACATCAAGTGTTCTCAAATCCTTAAAGACTCAATCCGACAAGATAACTTCAAAGGGAAAACTCAATTCATCACAAGAGAGTAGAGGGGGAGAAACATCTTAAGATCCAACAATAATAGCAAAGCTCGCGATACATCAAGATCGTGCCATCGAGAGAACACGAGAGAGAGAGAGAGAGAGAGATCAAACACATAGCTACTGGTACATACCCTTAGCCCCGAGGGTGAACTACTCCCTCCTCTTGATGGATAGCGCCGGGATGATGAAGATGGCCACCGGTGAGGGATCCCCCTCCGGCAGGGTGCCGGAATGGGCTCCCGAGAGGTTTTTGGTGGCTACAGAGGCTTGCGGCGGCGGAACTCCCAATCTATCTTCGTATTTGATGTTTTTAGGGTATATGGGAATATATTGGCGAAAGAAGTCGGTCGGGGGAGCCTCGAGGGGCCCACGAGACAGGGGTGCGCACCCAGGGGGTGGGCGCGCCCTCCTATCTCCTGGCCTCCTCGAAGCTTCCCTGTCTTGTACCCCAAGTCTCCCGGATCATGTTCGTTCCAAAAATCACGCTCCCAAAGGTTTCATTCCGTTTGGACTCCATTTGATATTCCTTTTCTTCAAAATACTTAAACAGGCAATAAAGCAACAATATGGGATAGGCCTCCAGTTAATAGGTTTGTCCCAAAAGTAATATAAAAGTGTATAATAAAGCCCGTAATCATTCAAAACAGATAATAGGATAGTATGAATGCTTCATAAATTGTAGATACATTGGAGACATATCAGCAGTCGGAGTGGTTCTACATCACCGAGCCGCGTGATGCCAATTAGGTGGCGGCCCCCGAATTCCGATCCGGCATCCCCATGCGGCTCACCTCCTGGAAGAAGAAGGGCTTAGCCTGGGGCACGCCCGCGGAGCTTACCGGACTCCAGAACTGCGTCAAAAATATGATAAGCAAGAAGATCAAGCTTGTCAACGTGGTCCAGGTCATGCTCTTCTGCCGGATTCTACCGTGTCAAAGACGGGCATTCAACCTGTGGGAGTTCGATGCGGCCCAACACTAGACGCTGCGAGAGCTCTAAGACACGACGCACAAAGACGTCTAGAAGGTGTTGTTCAATTCCAGTGAAGTCCCTCCTCCCACCACCGAGGACCGCGGACTCAGCGCCAAGCGCCATGCCAATTCGGTAAGCATTCTATATTTCGCAAGATGTTCCTTTCCTCAGTATATTCGTGGCAGGAATCTAAGCCATCATACTGATTTAACAGGACTATGTGGCAATGGCGGAGCGAATCGACTGTCCGGCTCCGTTGCCTGAAGATCCAGCAACTGATCTCCTGACGGAGATGCTGTTTCCGGCGCCCTATGAGGTGCCGGAGAAGAAGGCCAAGAAGAAGGCCATGGGGACCATAAAAAGTCTCCCACGCAAGGTGGTGTCGGACTCATCGTTCGAAGGCACCGAGGCGCACTCCTCCAACGACAACAAGGAGGAGGAAGAGGAAAACCCTCTGCCCCAAACCGAGGGGGAGAAGAAAAGGAAGGCCGCCCCTTCTGGGGAGCCCGAAGGGTCCAAGAAGGGAAGGACCCTCCCTCCGGACTACTCCACCACAGCCGCCTATAGCGACGAGGAGTGGCTACCCAGGGACAAGCCCCTGGTGAAGTCGTAAGTATCCGGATACCATAGTACTTCTGGCATGTTTAGCTTTATGGCTTCTTTATCATGTCAAAATGTATTTGTGCAGTCTGTCCAAAGCCCACATCGACTTATCCTCCTCGGATGGGTCCTTGAGCTCGTCGGAGATGAACAGCTATTCGATCCTAACGGCCTCCACTCCCCGGCTCGCGGATGACACCGAGGTGTTATCTCAGAGGATACCGGGCCAGGGAGAGATAGCTCTGGAGGCGCCTCAAGGCGAGACCCCCGATGTCGGGCTCATGGGGGGGAAAGATCCCCATGGATTCTGATGAGGGGGCCGCAACAAGCTTGGCCCCCAGATGGATACTGTTCCGGATTCAGGCAGGCAGCCCCTCGCCAAGGGGGGTGAACCGCCTGTGCCGATGACCTCTGTCCATCCAGAGGCATCCGATAACTTGGCGAAAGTGCTTCACAGCGTTTCCCTTGATGAAGGACACCATACTCTTATGAGTACGGTGATTGCGAAGGTTCAGGTCGCCAAAAGCGGATTGACCAAAGCTTGCGCCAGCCTCCTGACAGCCTTTGAGGTAAGTAATTCAAATTATGAGAAAGTATCACAGCATAGACAGTAGCCCCTAATGCTCTATTTGGTGTTCGGAAAGAAAGGCCGAACAGAGGATCAAATATTATTCCCAGGAGTCTAATCATATTATGTCTATGTGAATGAGCAGGCGTCGCTGCTAGCCACCACTGCCGCCACTGTGGAGGTCTCCGGACTGAGGCAGAACCTGGGGCGGGCTGAAGAAGAACTTGGCCTCGTGAAGAGGCAGCTCGAGGAGAACAAAGGTAAGTGATTGTAAGTGCATCTAGTGCCCCTTAGTGATTTTGGTGTATTGAAGACTTATAGGTTAAGGGACTGATGCATTTGTGAGTGTACACAGGTCTATAATTCTATGCGGAGTTTGATATTTACAGAGAAATTCGACCCCTAAAAATGAAGTTCTTCAACTGAAGACTTTGATATTTTGAAGACTTTCTGAAGACTTTGAAAGTGAAGAAATTGGTGTGACCTTGAAGACTTGGTATTCATTCGAGGAACATGAAGTGTGAAGACTTTTGTTTTCGTAGTTTCATTTTCTCTTTCTTGAGTCATAGGAAACACCGTACTGTTAAAGGGGGTCGAGGAAATACTAAGGAAAAATTTCCATGTGATGCTCAACTCAAAATCCTACACCTACCAATCCCTTCGAGTGAAGCCATTGGAAATCTCATACAGTTCAGTCAAGTTTTTCAGTGATAGAGACGCAGTTCTTCTGGTCACTGATGACTTTGCTCTGACTGAGGAGTTAGGAATTCGCCAGTGCGAATTGCCTACACAGTGAGGAACATGATATCCCTGAGGAATTTGAGAGTCAAATTTCTGACCGTTGCTGTGCTGCGAGCCGGCTGTCCAAAAATATCTTATCCACCTAACGGTCATATCATTGAAGGGCATTTATGTCTTATCATGTCGGGCTGCTCCCTAGGCTATAAATAGCCGCCCCCTACAACCACTAGTTGGTTGGCTGCTCCGAGAGAACTTGACACTTATCATTTGAGAGCAACCCATCCTCCGAGGACTTTGAGCGAAAATCATCAAGTGAGGAAAATCCCAAAACCAAACCCCCACAAACCCAAAGTGATTGAGCATCACTGAATAAATTGATCCCGCGTGGATCTGACGCTTGTTACCTTTGAAGACTGTGCTTCTTCCAGACGGTTAGGCATCAAGGTCTAGAGCATCCAAGAGGAATTGTGGATCGCCGAGTGACCAAGTCTGTGAAGGTTTGGAAGTCACCTGAAGACTTACCACGAGTGATTGGACGAGACCTGCGTGGTCTTAGTTCAAGGAGAATATGGTGAGGACTGGGTGTCCTGAGTTGCGGCTAAGAGACTGGGTGTCCGGGACTGCGTGTCCTCGAGTTTAAATACTCAGTCGCTCCAACCAGACGTACAACTGAGACAGCAGTTGGAACTGGTTTACCAAATCATTGTCTTCACCAACTAACTGGTTCTATTTCCTCAACCCTTTCATTTCCTCATTACTGTGTTGAATGTTGTTCATATCTGTGCTTGAAGACTTTGACTGAAGACTTTCACAAATTCCTCAGTTCAATTTCCTCAGTCTGTTTGTCTTCATCTTGTTATCCTGTGTTTACGCTTTCTGTACTCTGTGCTTGTCTTCATTTCATCATGATGACCATGCTTGTATCCTGTTATGTTTACCTCTGAGTACTTATTCCGCTGCAAGTAGTTCTTCGCTAAGGAATTTCCTCACCAGCAAATTCCTCAGTGAAGAATTCATAAAAATCGCCTATTCACCCCCCCTCTAGTCGATATAACGCACTTTCAATTGGTATCAGAGCAAGGTACTCCCTTGTTCTGTGTGATTTTGGTTTAACCGCCTGGAGTTTTAGTTATGTCGACCGCAGGTATGATCAAGGTCTCTGCTGGGTGTCCTACCTTTGATGGGATGGACTACCCCTACTGGAAGAACAAGATGCGAATGCATCTTGAGGCAATTGATAACGATCTCTGGTATGTTGTGGAAAATTGTGTTCCCTCTGTCACACCCTCACTGAACGCTACCGATGTGAAGAGATTCAAACAACTCGATTCTCAAGCGAAGAATATCATATGTGGCCATCTGAGCAAAGGGCAGTATGGAAGAGTGAGTGCTTTGGAAACTGCTAAGCTTATCTGGGATAGGCTGTCCAAAGTAAATGAAGGAGTCTCAACTCAGCGTGACTCTCGAGTTGATGTTCTTCGGAATCTCTTTAACCGCTTCAAAAGACTCGACAATGAAAATGTCCAACAAACCTTTGATCGCCTCACTGACATTTCAAATGAGCTTCAAGCCCTCGGTGCCACTGACATCACTGATCATGAAGTAGTGAAGAAACTGTTGAGATCGCTTGATTCCTCATTTGATACCCTGGGACTGATGATACAAGAACGTGCTGACTATAAGTCTCTTGATCCTGCTAATATCCTCGAAAGGCTAAACACTCACGAGTTCTAGTTGCTGAAAAGAGAGATCTCTATGGTTCAAACTATGGCAAACCACGTGCCCTGAAGGCCAAGGCTGTGTCTGACTCTGAATATGAGGATTCTGGTAGTAGCCTTGGTGATCCTGAAGAATTGAGCCAGGAGCTAGCACTGCTCGTGAAGAAATTCCAGAAGTTCTCAAGACGTGGTCGCTTTGGAAAATCCTCAAGAAGCAATGATTCCTCATCCAGTGACTATAAGAGAAGGCTGTGCCACAAATGCAAGAAACCTGGTCACTACATCCAAGATGTCCTCAGTGGGAAAAGGAAATGAAGAAGAATACAAGGATTACAGTTCTGATGATGCAAAGAAGAAGAAGAAATCATCAAAATCTTCGTCATCAAAATCCTCAAAGTCTTCATCTCACAAGAAGAGCAGCTCCAAGAAGGCTCAGGCATTCATAGGCAAGGAAATGGACTCTGAAGCTGAATCTGAGGAAAATGATGAAGAGGAGGCATCTGAAGAATCTAAACCTGGTGTGGCGAGCCTGGTCGTCGCTACTACTTTCATCGGCAAGTCCATCTTCAACACTGAAGAAACTAACACCACCGACAAGCCTGATGAAGATAATGATGGCTACGCTCCCACCTATTGCTTCATGGCGAAAGGTGCTAAGGTACTCAAATACAACTCCTCTGAATCTAGTGAAAATGAATCTGATGAGGATCTCAAGCCCAGCTACTCTAAACTTGCTAAGATTGCTGTGAAACAACAAAGGGCTTTTGAAAAGGTTCAAAACAGGCTAGACAAAAGTGATGATATGTTGGGTGAAGAAATGGATCGCACTAAAGCCCTGACTGAAAATCTTCAGAGACTTCAGTCTAGGTTTGATAACCTTCAAAGTCATCATAACACTCTCTTATCTGATCATGAGAAACTTTCTTATGAATTTCTTCAAGAAAAGCAAGATCACGAGAAGCTTTCTCTTGAATCTCTTCAAAGAAAGGAAGATCTTGAAAAGTTAAGAGTGTGCTATGAAGATCTTCAGAAGGAGCGCGATTCATTACTAGCTCAACAAATCAGCGCTTCTCAGGAAGAATTTGTTCCCCCATGCTTAAAGTGCATTGAACGTGAATCTGCTAATTCTTCACCTGAATGTTCAAATGCTTCAACTGTTACAAATTCTTCATCTGCCTCTGCTATCACTAATTCCTCACCTGAGGACATTGCTAGTATCACTGACAATGCAGGGCTGAAGGAATTGTACATGACAGGCATGTACAAAAGCCTCAAAGGGCATCAGACACTTTGTGATGTGCTTAAAAAGCAGATCCTCAACAGAAACCCTAGGAAAGAGGGTATTGCCTTTGAGAGGAAACTTAATGCTGATGGAACATATTGGAAGCCTGAGCAGTACCCCAAAACCTCGTGGGTTGCTGCAAAGGGACCTCCAGTTGATCCATCTAACTTATCTGGCTTTACATGTGAATCTCCTCATTCTTCTGATGAGTCATTTGACTCCAACTATAAACTGTTCAAAAATCAGAATGGTGAAGTATTTGCTAGATATGTTGGCACTAACTGCAGGAACGGTTCCCCTATGAAGAAAATCTGGGTTCCCAAAAGTTATGTTGAAAGTCTTCAGGTGAATGTCCTGACACCATCTGTGAAGAACAGGAACCCCAGATCAAATTCTTCATATGGACCAAATTCTTCACATGGATCAAATTCCTCAAAAGGATCAAAGTCCTCACATGATTATCATCGTGCTAACAACTCTGTCTCGCAGGGTAGAGCTAAGGGCTATGAATATGTGCATTATTCTTCAAATCATTATGTTCATAAGTCCTCGAAGAATTACTCTACTTATTCATATGCTTACCCTAACCCCTCTTATGTGAAGCGAAATGGTTTGGCATATTTGCCTCCATTCTCATATGGTGCTCACAGAATGATGAACTCTTTGCCACCCCTCCAGATGTGGGTGGTGAAGAAAAAGAACTAATCTCTTCTGCAGGGTCAGGTCTCCAGACGTGCTTTAACGTCTGAAGAATTTGCTGGGGACCTGACGAAACTGCCTGAAAGGACGCATGCGAATCATGATGAAATGAACTTTCATTTCACACGTCCTCATACTGCTATATCTGCTTACTACTTGATGAAATTCATCTGATGAACTTGATATCATATTCTTCACTGATGAAGCATATGAGATTGTAAGTTACACTAATTCATCTGCAGGATGATCAACCCAAAACTACTGAATGGGTCCTCGATAGTGGATGTGCGAATCACATGACTGGTGACAAGAATCTATTGATGGATGCTCCTTTAACACCGTCACCTCTGAAGCATATCATCTTTGCTGACAAAGGCAAAAGTCAGGTATTGGGTCTTGGTAAGGTTGCAATCTCTAAGGATAAACACATGGACAAAGTCATGCTTGTTGAGTCCTTAGGATACAATCTTATGTCAGTCTCAATGCTTTGTGATCTTGATATGGTTGTTGTCTTTGGAAAGTATCGCTGTGTTGTGATTATGGAAGCTGACAATTCCAAAGTCTTCGAAGGCTTTAGGAGAGGAGATCTGTATATTGTTGATTTCTCTATAGGACCACAACCAGCCGTGTGTTTACTTGCAAAAGCTTCAGAAGGCTGGCTATGGCATCGATGACTTGGTCACGCAGGCATGAGGAATTTGCACACGCTTGCGAAGAAGAAGCATGTCATTGGCATTGAGAATGTCAAATTCCTCAAGGATCATTTATGCGGAGCCTGTGAAGCTGGAAAAATGACCAAGGCCAAGCATCCAGCAAAGACTATCATGACCACTACCCGTCCATTCGAATTGCTTCACATGGACCTCTTCAGACCTAATCATTATTCAGCAGTCACTAATGATGCATGTTTATATGGTTTTGTCATTGTTGATGATTATTCTCGATATACATGGGTACACATTGTTACTTACAAACATGAAGTGCAGGAAGTCTTCAAACGATTTTCCTCGAGGGATTCAACCAACTTTGGTGTGAAGATCAAGCACATCAGAAGTGACAATGGAACTGAGTTCAAGAATTCCGGTCTTGATGCCTATCTTGATGAACTTGGTATTACTCATGAATTATCTGCACCTTATACTCCTCAGCAAAATGGCGTCGTGGAGCGCAAGAACAGAACTCTTGTTGAGATGGCTCGCACTATGCTTGATGAATACAAAACGCCTCAGCGTTTTTGGATTGATGCAATTGATACTGCGTGCCACATCATCAACAGAGTATATCTTCACAAATTCTTCAAGAAAACGGCCTATGAACTCCTCACTGACAAGAAACCCAATGTGAGTTATTTGAAAGTCTTCGGTGCTAAATGTTGGATTAGAGATCCTCACCACAACTCTAAATTTGCACCGAAAGCACATGAAGGTTTTATGCTTGGTTACGGAAAGGACTCGCACACCTACAGAGTCTTCAACATTGTTCCTCACAAGATTGTTGACACTATAGATGTGCGGTTCGATGAAACTAATGGCTCGCAAAGAGAGCACCTACCTTCTGTGTTAGATGAACCAGCACCTGAGGATGCTATCAAGCTCAAGGCAACTGAGGATGTCATTCCGACTGAAGAATCTGCTGAAGAATTCATTCCTGTTCATGAAGAACGTCGAGCTGATGCACTTGAAGAACATGATGAGGAAAATGGTGCTGAAGAAAATGCTGATCAAAATCCTCAGCGACAACCAGCTCATCCACGTGTTGCAAAAGAAGTGCAAGTGGAGAAGATCATCCAAGTCCTCTCACACGCTCAAAAGCTTCACATTTATCTAACTTTTGTGGGCACTATGCTTTTGTCTCTATCACAGAGCCCACTAAGGTAGATGAAGCATTTCTGGAGCCGGAGTGGATTCAGGCTATGCAAGAAGAATTACATCAGTTCGAGCTAAACAATGTCTGGGAATTGGTCAATCGCCCAGATCCTCGCAAGCATAATATCATTGGCACAAAGTGGATCTACCACAACAAGCAAGATGAAAATGGCCTTGTGGTGAGGAATATGGCACGACTAGTAGCTCAAGGCTACACACAGGTTGAAGGAATTGATTTCGATGAAACTTTTGCACCTGTTGCTAGACTTGAGGCTATTCGCATATTACTTGCTTACGCTAACCATCATGATATCATCTTATATCAAATGGATGTGAAAAGGGCATTCCTCAATGGTAAGCTTGAGGAAGATGTATATGTTGCTCAACCCCCAGGTTTTGAAGATCCAAAGAATCCTGACAAAGTCTTCAGACTTAATAAGGCCCTCTATGGCCTCAAGCAAGCCCCTCGGGCGTGGTATGATACATTGAAGGAATTCTTCGTGAAGAATGGCTTCACACCCGGTTCACTCGACCCTACTCTCTTTACTAAATCTTATGATGATGAACTGTTTGTGTGCCAAATATATGTTGATGATATTATCTTTGGCTGTACTGACCAATGTTATAGTGATGAATTTGCCTATATGATGAGTGAAGAATATCAAATGTCTATGATGGGAGAGTTGAAATTCTTCTTAGGTCTTCAAATCCTTCAGCAGCGCAATGGCATATTCATATCTCAGGAGAAATACCTCAAAGATGTACTGAGGAAATTCGGCATGCAAGATTGCAAAGGCGTCAAAATTCCTATGCCCACAAATGGCCATCTATGCACTGATGAAAATGGTATTGACTTCGATCACAAGGTATACCGCTCCATGATTGGTTCTTTATTGTACTTATGTGCATCTAGGCCAGATATAATGCTTAGTGTTTGCATGTGTGCTCGATTTCAAGCTGCACCGAAGGAATCACACCATAAGGCTGTGAAGCATATTCTTCGATATCTAGCTCACACACCAACACTAGGATTATGGTACCCCAAGGGCTCTGCTTTTGATCTCATTGGATATTCTGACTCTGACTATGCTGGTGATCGTGTGGACCGCAAGTCAACATCTGGCACTTGTCATTTCCTGGACGATCTTTGGTCTGTTGGTCCTCGAAGAAACAGAACTGCGTATCACTGTCTACTGCTGAAGCTGAATATATTGCTGCTGGCTCTTCCTGTGCTCAACTGCTTTGGATGAAGCAAACCCTCAAGGACTATGGCGTCAGCGTGAAGAATGTTCCTCTCCTCTGCGACAATGAGAGTGCCATCAAGATTGCTCACAACCCAGTTCAGCACTCGAAGACAAAGCACATTCAAATTCATCGTCATTTTCTTCTTGATCATGTGTTGAAGGGAGACATCTCCATCGAGCATGTGAATACTGAAGAACAGCTAGCTGATATCTTCACCAAGCCCTTGGATGAGAAGAGATTTAGCAAGTTGCGGTGTGAGCTAAATATCTTAGAGTCTTCGAATGTTCTGTGAAAAGGACACACATCCTAACACTAATGCAAAATTGATGACTTAGATGTGCAACACATGAAGAAACGTTTTTCTTCAATCAATGAAGAATAACACTCTAAGTGTGAAGAAATTAATGAAGAATTTGATTCTCAGAACCCTACGACAATTGTATGTGGTGTCTGAAGTCATCATTCTTATACGGTGGGCCACGCCACCACAAAAAGTTGAAAATCTTCAATTTGAGTTTTTCCTCATTTTTGAAATTCTTCAGTTTTTCAAATTCTTCAACTTTGCAAAATCTTCACTGTTTCCGTCGTTTTTCTTCATTGGCTATATATATATGAGTTATGTCCTCTACAGCATTCACTTATGGCTATTTCTTCAAGTTGCGTTTTCTTCTAAGTGAATGTGATCGGACCCTTCCCCCTCTATGCTATACACAACCCAATCTATTCACAAATTCTCCATGTGCGTTCTATTTGAAATCCGTTCAAAGTCTTCACTGTGTCCTTGTCAGCTGAAGAAATTGCGAACGAAACTTTAAAACAAATCTTATCCAGATTTTCGGTTTTACCGCTCAAACCGTTCCGCATCCCACGATGCATTATTATAATCACCCACGATCTTACACGATCTCATCTGCATAGTACGTGGGTGACACATGTCGCGTGAAGGAGAAAGGGCAGGGGCATGTTCGTCCCAAAATCTTCGGGCGAACAGTTTTTACCGTGGCTATAAATACCCCTCTCCCCTTCCTCACTTAATTTATTCCGCTCGGTCACTGTCTCTCGCTCGAGCTCCTCAAACCCTAGCGCCGCCGCTACTCCATCGCCGCCGGTGAGGAAGAGCTTCACTGCCTCGACCTCGTCGCCGTCGTACTCGCGCCGACTGCGGAAATCTTCACTCCGCCGCCGCCGTAGTTGTCTCCCTCTGCCAAGTTAGGGCGTGGGAGATCTAACTTGACGAACTTCACCGCTGTTCATCTCAGTTCGTCGTGTTCTTCAGTTCGTGTAATTAAAAGTTACTTTTATTACTCGCTTTGATTCTCAAACTTTTCTGAAAATCTTCAAAGGTGTTTTATTCTTCAAATCTTCACATATGAACACCTCACACACTGTATGCTCTTGATCCATCTCTCTAAGCACTCATTTCTTCAAGATTCCTCAATTGTGCGGATTTTCGTTCTGTACAACTCTGGAACCTAAGACAAGAACGCTTAGTGAAATTCCTCAAGGCTCAACTGGTCAAATTCCTCAAAACTTGTCGTTTCGAAAAAATCTTCTGAGAACGCATATGACCTCTCCAAATTCCTCGCACCTACACTCTGTTCACAGGTACTCATGTCCGCTGCTGAATCACTAGGTTCTCGTCAACTTAACTCATTTGCAGCGTTCCTCGAAGAAAAATTGCATACTTCTTCAGAGTGTTCAATTGTTCAAATTCCTCATCTGAAGAAAATGGCTGAAGGAAAGAGACCGCAGAAAGGAGGAAAGAAACCTGAGGTCATGACTGCTTTCGAGATCCCTGATGAAATATACAAGGATTATTGCACACCTGATGAAGCCAAGTTTGGCAAAGAAAACAAGAATCAGCGCAAAGTGCGCATCCAGAGGATTGAACGAAGATGGGCATGAGAATGGAGGGAATATCGATATGTTACTCCTAAGTACATGAAGAAATTCGCCTTAAATCCTCCATGCCCAAGAGCTCCATTGGCACCTGGCCAAGTAGCTGATCCCACCAGCATCAAGCGTGGTGAGGACTTTCCTAAAGAATGGGCTAGGCGCCAAGCAAAACTAGCAAGACAAGCCACGGAGGCAGTGAGGAAATTCAATGAGGATTCTGCCGCCGCTGCTGCTGCTGAGACCTCGGTCAAGCCGAGGAAATCAATGCCGAAGAAGCCTTCTCGTAAGCCAAGTGCTTCACCTTCAGCGCCCTCACGGCCAAGTTCCTCAGCTGCGCCCTCACGGCAAATTCCTTAGACTGCTACTGCTCCATCAAAGTCCTCAGCAGCTCCCTCAAAGTCCTCAACTCCTGTGCATCTGGCTACATGCCAAAGGACTCAGGGTTTCTAAATTGCTTCTGGTGTCTCAGCAAGTTCCTCAGCTGCACCAATGTCCTCATCAGTCGCCTCACTGTTGAAGACAAAAGCAACAGCTGGACGCGGTCCTCGGCCAAGTCCAAGGAAGAAACAGGTTGCATTCCAAGTGCCATCTGATGATGAGGCCTCTGATGAAGAACTTGCAGAAATCATCAGAGACAGACAAGCAAAGGCCGCTAGAGCCAAAGGCACATCTGTGCCACTGCTTTTGGATCCGAAGAAGATCCTCGACTACATTGACCTCTGGCACCAGGATCCAAACACTCCAATGCCTGATCTGCCTCTAACTCCTGGTCAAAGTCACATGCTGACCCATTTCATCTCTCAAGAGAAATGGAAGTTTGAGAAGGCTCGTGAGATAAAGAGAGCTCAAGCTAGAAAGGAGAAGCTTCTGAAGAAGAACGTTGTCAGACTGACACCTGAAGAACTTCTCAAGGCTCAATCTGAAATCCAAGCCCTCAGCAAGGACTTCGATGCATACAATGCCGATTGGCAAGGAGCCAAAGTGCGATTCGTCAACCTGACGAAGAAAATGACAACTATTGCAGCCCCATCGCAACAAGAAAATCCTCAGGCTGCAGACTCTGCTCAGCCTGCTGAAGAACATGCCAGCACCGCTGATGACTTTCAGCCTGCTGATGAGAATACAAGTTCCAGGGCTGATGACTCCGTTCCATCCGCTGAAGAAATTGCCAGGGCGTCCACTAGTGGTGCGCCTGAAGAAACTGAAGAGATCAGGGCAACTGCATCAGTTGCGCTTGAAGAAAATCAACCACAGTCCTCAGCTCCTCCCGCGCCTACTCCAACTCCTATTCTTCCTTCTGCCTATGAAGTGAAGAAGACCAAGGCTGCAGAGCAAGCTGCAGTGAAGAAAAGGAAGGCATCAGCTGCGTCAAATTCTTCGGCTGTGAAGAAAATGAAGCCAATGACCAGCTCTCTTGAAAATCCTATTGATGCCGTTCCGATTTCCTCCATGTCATCAAAGGAAATTGTTCCTTATGGAGAAGACTACAAGATCCCAAGCGGATCTGATGAAGAAAATCACTCTGCTTCTACGTCAGAGCAGCTTGATGAAGAAATTGAAGTGGAAGCATTCCCTTCAACGCCAGTCGTTTCCTCACCTATGCCTCAGTTCACAGCTGAAGAGGCTGGTGTTGAGGAAATTGAAAATGAAGATGAAGATGTGGATATTGGATGCACTACACCAGTGATGAATGATGACTTTTGGGAAAGTCAGCATCCCAATACTCCTCTCTTCACTCCTATTCAACATATTCCTCAGTCCCCGGCTACAACTGTTCAAATGGGCTCTGAAGAAACTCATCCCACTTCATCTGTTCATGAAGAAATTCCAGCCACTAGTGCTGAAGAACCTGCTGCCGTTGATCCTCAAGTTGCACAAGAAGAGGAACCAGAAATTCCTCAGCCTGCAGTACCTGAGCTCGCTATTCCTAAGGTTGTGCTGCAAATCACTGACACTCCTTTGCCCAAGACGAAGAATCCGTTCTCAAGCAAGCAAAAATTCGAGGCTGAAGACTTCTTTTCTGAGTGTGTGTTCTTCACTGATTATAATCCATATGACTCTGCTCGCATAAGGAAGAGGCGTTTCTGGACTACTACTCAAGCCAACTTCTATTCCTCAGTGCTCTTTGACAAGGAAAAAATCTTCGATCATGAACATATTCCTCATGTGGATATGGAATCTCTACCGTGCTTCGAGCCAGTCCTCAGTGTTATTCAGGATGCCGGACTACTGAACTTCTGCACTGATATCTGTGATTGGAATGAAGAACTCATTCTTCAGTTCTACGCCACACTGCATATCACCGGAGATGTTGAAGACGTCAATTCATGGGTGCTGGATTGGATGACCGAGAACACTCACTACAAGGCACCAGCAACTGAATTGCTTCGTGTCCTTCCTATTGATCCTCCCCATGACAGTGCACGTTGCATCTCCAATGACCCTGAACTGACGAATCATTATATGCAAGTGCTCATGAAGCCTTTGAAGCCAGGGCAGGCCCCACGAACCAAATTCCTCGTCAAGGACTTGCTCTATGTGCCCCGGACTGTCTATCGAATCCTGACGAAGACAATGA
The DNA here is from genome assembly GCA_963921465.1 of Triticum timopheevii. Taxonomy (NCBI): domain Eukaryota; kingdom Viridiplantae; phylum Streptophyta; class Magnoliopsida; order Poales; family Poaceae; genus Triticum; species Triticum timopheevii. Next base: position 200,820,943 of record OY997270.1, read on the forward strand.
GTCCTATCAAAGGCCACGACTCAAACGATGAAGATGTCATTGGCATCATGAAGAACATGCTTTTCAACATCATTCATGGCGTTCCTGTCAACTTCCATGATTTCTTCATGAGGACTCTGGCTAATGTTGCTATGTCACCTTTCGAGCTGAAGCCCTATGCGCCTTGGATTATGAGATTCATAAGGGCAAGATCTTCACTGAATTACAAGGCTGACACTCTGAACCATGGTAGCTACTTGCCTCCCATTGAAGTCCTCAAGCGACCAGTTTCATCATCTGATGATGAAGGCAAGGCAGATGCTGTGATCGATGAAGGCACTCGTCCATTGGATGGTCAATTTCGTCTGGCTACATCTTACTCTACCAATGACGATTCTGCCACACATGACACTGCCGCAAATACCTCAGCCAAGCAAAAGCCTCAAGCCACAGCACCCAGGGTGATGACTGACCGTGAGTTACTCCTCAGTCTTCATCAGAAGGTTGATCGCAATCACAAATGGGTGAAGCGTCAGTTTGCTGCTGTTCTTCACAACATGACCTCAACCCATAATGCTGTGAAGAAAAATCATTATCACCTTCATGAAACCCTCAACCGCACCTGGGCTGTTCTCACTCATGTATATACCGCGGAAGAACTGAAGACTATGGGTCTCCAGGAAGCATTTGACTGGTCTGCACCACCTCCGAAGAAATTCAAGAGAGTCAAAGTTCCTGATCTGGTGGCCAGCTCTTATTCTTCATCGCGTGAAACTGATGAGCATGAAGATTTGGACGACACTGCGGCAGGCCCTACTTCAACAAACAACCCCGACAACGCTGGCGCTCCTCCATCAACTTGACATTCTTCAGGGGCGTTAGTCCTCAATTTCGATCCTTTTGGTCATTTGATGACAAAGGGGGAGAAATCTGAGTTAGTCTTCAAGCAGGTTTATATTATGAGCGTTTTGTTAAGTTACAACTCTCGTTCTTCCGAAACTTTTTATTGGATCGAGTTGTAATCTTAAACTCGATGGTGCCCTGATACTTTTGGACGGTGCATGGTGCTCTGATACTTTTGATGCACTGTGCTCTGATACTTTTGATGTGTTATTCTGCATGCTTATTCCTCGTTAATATTATTGCACGCATGCTGAATCTCATCAGGCACCATATTTCATCATGCATTTCAAATTCTTCGTACTATATTTCATCATGCGTGTATGAATTACAAGATATAGGGGGAGATCTCCATGATTCAATTCTTCAAATGTGCATTGCCGCAAAAGCAAATTCCTCACTATGCACATATTCAGGGGGAGTTCTTCTATATCTTGCAATCAAATTCCTCAATATCAGTATTTACACTTCATATGTTTATTCCCGTTGAAAACTTAACCTATGTTGTCATCAATCACCAAAAAGGGGGAGATTGTAAGTGCATCTAGTGCCCCTTAGTGATTTTGGTGTATTGAAGACTTATAGGTTAAGGGACTGATGCGTTTGTGAGTGTACACAGGTCTATAAGTCTATGAGGAGTTTGATATTTACAGAGAAAGTCGACCCCTAAATAAGAAGTTCTTCAACTGAAGACTTTGATATTCTGAAGACTTTCTGAAGACTTTGAAAGTGAAGAAATTGGTGTGACCTTGAAGACTTGGTGTTCATTTGAGGAACATGAAGAGTGAAGACTTTTGTTTTCGTAGTTTCATTTTCTCTTTCTTGAGTCATAGGAAACACCGTACTGTTAAAGGGGGTCGAGGAAATACTAAGGAAAAATTTCCATGTGATGCTCAACTCAAAATCCTACACCTACCAATCCCTTCGAGTGAAGCCATTGGAAATCTCATACAGTTCAGTCAAGTTCTTCAGTGACAGAGACGCAGTTCTTCTGGTCACTGATGACTTTGCTCTGACTGAGGAGTTAGGAATTCGCCAGTGCGAATTGCCTACACAGTGAGGAACATGATAGCCCTGAGGAATTTGAGAGTCAAATTTCCGACCGTTGCTGTGCTGCGCGCCGGCTGTCCCAAAATATCTTATCCACCTAACGGTCATATCATTGAAGGCCATTTATGTCTTATCATGTCGGGCTGCTCCCTAGGCTATAAATAGCCGCCCCCTACAACCACTAGTTGGTTGGCTGCTCCGAGAGAACTCGACACTTGTCATTTGAGAGCAACCCATTCTCCGAGGACTTTGAGCGAAAATCATCAAGTGAGGAAACTCCCAAAACCAAACCCCCACAAACCCAAAGTGATTGAGCATCACTGAAGAAATTGATCCCGCGTGGATCCGACGCTTGTTACCTTTGAAGACTGTGCTTCTTCCAGACGGTTAGGCGTCAAGGTCTAGAGCATCCAAGAGGAATTGTGGATCGTCGAGTGACCAAGTCTGTGAAGGTTTGGAAGTCACCTGAAGACTTACCACGAGTGATTGGACGAGACCTGCGTGGTCTTAGTTCAAGGAGAATACGGTGAGGACTGGGTGTCCTGAGTTGCGGCTCAGAGACTGGGTGTCCGGGACTGCGTGTCCTCGAGTTTAAATACTCAGCCGCTCCAACCAGACGTACAACTGAGACAGCAGTTGGAACTGGTTTACCAAATCATTGTCTTCACCAACTAACTGGTTCTATTTCCTCAAGCCTTTCATTTCCTCATTACTGTGTTGAATGTTGTTCATATCTGTGCTTGAAGACTTTGACTGAAGACTTTCACAAATTCCTCAGTTCAATTTATTCAGTCTGTTTGTCTTCATCTTGTTATCCTGTGTTTACGCTTTCTGTACTCTGTGCTTGTCTTCATTTCATCATGATGACCATGCTTGTATCTTGTTATGTTTACCTCTGAGTACTTATTCCACTGCAAGTAGTTCTTCGCTAAGGAATTTCCTCACCAGCAAATTCCTCAGTGAAGAATTCATAAAAATCGCCTATTCACCCCCCCTCTAGTCGATATAATGCACTTTTAGTGATACCCCGTCTGAATGTTATATAAAGGAAAAATCAGTGATGCTAATAGAAGCATGATGAATTTTAATAGGGGCCACGACCGAAGTGGTGGCCCTTAAGAAGGTGTTGTCCGAGGCCGAAGGCAAAGCAGCCAGGGAACACACCGGGCACGAAAAACAAGAGGCTCGAGTTGATGAGTTCCAGCAAGAGATCCAGGATTTCGTCAAAAAATTCGAGTCCTTAGAGTGTGACTCCAAGATGCAAGAGTCGGAACTTGCGAAGGCCCGTCAGAGCACGCTAGACGCCAAGGCCGAAGCCCAGAAGGCCCTCCAGGAAATTGAGGCGGCCAAGAAGATAGCTGCGGGTAAGGCTTTCATTATGCAAAGCAAGCATGTGAAGGAGACTTTCCTTTTACTTACCCAAATTCAGAGCTCTCCAGGAGCATTCACAGATTTGCCTCGCAGTATCTCTGATGCAGCAGAGTTCTACCGGGCTGAGGAAGGGAGCTCGACAGATAAGCTGTTTTTGTCCCAGTATATTGGGGCCGAACATCCGATGCCCTTGAGCGACCAGCTGAAGCAACTGGTCGAACTTCACAAGGCGGCTGAACTGGCCATGAAGGACTTCATAGTCCGGCTATGGCCCGGCGAGCCCCTGCCCAGCAGCTACTTCGGCCTTGTTAAGCAGATGGTAAATGCCTGTCCGCGGGTTGAAGTCGTTAAGCGATCCGTCTGCATTGAGGGTGCACGCAGGGCCTTGGCCTGTGCGGAAGTGCACTGGGGGAAGATGGACGCCGAGAAGCTGGTGACAGAGGGGCCGCCGAAGGGCAAGGAGCATCGCCACCTCGAACAGTACTATGACAATGTTATTAAGGGTGCCCACCTTGTGGCGGATGAATGTACTAAGGATGTGATGTTTGAATGAATACATGAAAACCACTTCATGTGCGCTATATAGCGCTTTCTAATTTAAAATATTACCTTCTGTGCGGCCATTTTTAAAATCTTGAGAGTTGGCTAGACGTTGGCTTCTGCCCCCATGTAACTAGTACTGGGGTGTTCGAGATAAGTATAAACACTCTTTATCCAAATTTTTGGTCCTTTTAAGGAGGTGTTTAGTGCCGCGAACGAGGCAATCGGACTATACGGCTTTATCGCTCTCACTTAGCCATAGAAGTCTACAATTTTAAATTTTGGTGAAGCCCCTAGTATCCGGAAGGCCGAACTCGGGCGCTATACATGCCTAAATCGGACGAGGCCGATTCCTCGCCTCAAGCGGAAAAAATCTTTAAGGAATTGAGACCTCTCGAACAGCGACCAGCTCTCGCCTTATCATGACAGTCAGTTTTCGGCTCTCTCTACTGAGGTGCTCGTCCAGAAGAACCGGGACACAATCGCAGTAGTTTTCCCTACGCTACCTTAGCCGATATAGCGGAACGTAAGGTACCAAAACATAGGAGCCGGGCAAACCCAACTATTGACCCAAGACATGATTCGGAGCTGATGCATATAGTGCTATAAGTTCGGGGTGCCGCACTGTCGAAAGTGTTCGGACTTTTCTTGCTAGGTTATGGGGTACTGAAGCCCCTGGCAAACTGGTCGTGCCAAAATGCACAGGTATAATAAATAAGTAGTAAAGAAAAAGGGTAAATAAAGTAATAGCAAGCTGACGCTGTATACTATTTTCCCTTGTTATTCAAATGATACATCAAAGCGTACATATACAAGTAGTGCGATAAGCAAAATAGGACTGTTTGACACATCCTGACCAGGAGCGGGCTGTATGCGGGTATGTAAAACAGGTATAACGATCGTTATCAGAGACCACCTGAGGATTCCATTATACGCAAAGCTTCTTGTCCTCCTGGTGTGTCCGTCCCGCTATGTGTCCGATAGCCGGTATTTCGGAAGAGCCTCCTGCAGATAGGGACCTGAAAGAACAAGGGTGAAAGATGCATGGGTCCCGGGGCGGTCGAACCGCATTGTGGACCATGTCATGGCCGTGCCTCCGCCTATGCCCAGGGTATTTTAAGTGCGTAGTTGTATATGCACGGCACAAATTTCGCCGCTTGACTAGGACTAGGACGGAGGCCGGATTGCTAGTCGAGCTCTGGACGTGCCGGATGATCCTGTTGTGGAGTACTCCGGACCCGCTTGACGGTGTTCGAGTTTTTTATCGCTGAATGGGCTGTTTGCCTTAGAAGGCTATTTTGTACTTCTGCCGCGAGGGCCGCCATGTGCTCCTCTGTTCGGAGCGAGCGCTCTGTGTTTCCATTAACTGTTATAACCCCGCGAGGTCCTGGCATTTTGAGCTTGAGGTATGCATAATGCGGTACCGCATTGAATATGGCGAATGCGGTTCTTCTGAGCAGTGCATGATAGCCACTGTGGAAGGGGACGATGTCAAAGATTAACTCCTCGCTTCGAAAATTGTGCGGAGATCCGAAGACCACTTCCAGTGTGATTGAGCCCGTGCAACAGGCCTCCACACGGGGTATGACACCCTTGAAGGTAGTTTTTGTGGGCTTGATCCTTGAGGGGTCGATGCCCATTTTGTGCACTTTATCCTGATAGAGCAGGTTCAGGCTGCTGCCACCATCCATGAGGACTCGTGTGAGATGGAATCCGTCGATGATGGGGTCAAGGACCAATGCGTCCGAACCGCCATGACGGATACTTGTAGGATGGTCCCTGCGATCGAAAGTGATCGGACAAGAGGACCATGGGTTGAACTTTGGGGCAACTGGCTCCATCGTATAGATGTCCCTTAGTGCACGCTTCCATTCCCTCTTGGGAATATGGGTTGCGTACATCATATTCACTGTTTTCACCTGGGGAGGGAATTTCTTCTGTCCTCCTGTGTTCGGCGGCCGGGGCTCCTCGCCGTCATCGCTATGCAACCCCTTTTCCTTGTTTTCGGCATTCAATTTGCCGGCCTGTTTAAACACCCAACATTCTCTGTTGGTGTGGTTGGCTGGTTTATCGGGGGTGCTGTGAATTTGACATGAGAGATCAAGTATGCGGTCCAAACTGGATGAGCCCGGATTGTTTGTTTTGAATGGCTTTTTCCGCTATCCGGATTTAGAGCCTCTGAATCCGGCATTGACTGTCGTGTCTTCGGCATTGTCCCCATTGTTACGACGCTTGTGTCTCTTTCGTCGTGGCTTGCCGTTGCTATCCCTGGCGTCTGAATCGCCTGAGTTTTTTGGAGTGATGTTGCCTCGAGCTAGCCAGCTGTCCACGCCCGCGCAAAAGCAGGTCATGAGTGTCATGAGGGCTGCCATGGACTTTGGCTTCTCTTGGCCGAGGTGTCGGGCGAGCCATTCATCATGGATGTTATGCTTGAAGGCTGCTAAGGCTTCGGCATCCGGACAGTCGACAATTTGGTTCTTTTTAGTTAGAAACCGAGTCCAGAATTTCCTAGGTGACTCTCCAGGCTGTTGGGTTATATGACTTAAGTCATTAGCATCCGGTGGTCGCACATAAGTGCCCTGGAAGTTGTCGAGGAATGCGTCTTCCAGGTCCTCCTAACTGCCAATGGAGCTTGCTGGCAGGCTATTCAGCCAATGCCTAGCCGGTCCTTTGAGCTTAAGTGGTAGGTATTTTATGGCATGTAAGTCATCGCCGGGGCCATGTGATTGTGGACGAGAAAATCTCCAATCCATACCGCGGGGTCTTTTGTGCCATCATATGATTCAATGTTTACGGGTTTAAACCCTTCTGGGAATTCATGATCCATAACTTCATTAGTGAAGCATAGGGGGTGTGCGGCGCCTCTATGCCGGGCTACATCCTGACGTAGTTCAAATGAATCTTGTCTGTTGTATTCGGCCCGGCCGGACTTTGGTTTATTGTATCCGGTGTGACGGTCATCGTCACGTCTTGTGGCGCGCCCCCATGATCCTTAGATCAATCTTGACTGTCCTGCTTTGTTTTCCAATACGTATCGCAGGTCCTTCATGTAGCCCCAGGCCTTAGTGTTATCGTTTGATTGGCGACGGGGTGCGGTCTGGACTTCGGGCTGGTACGCCGCTTTGTCGCGGCCACGGGGTGGCCGGTCAGCCGCATCATGCGCTGGTAGCATGGGATTTAACGCCTCCTCCTCGAGTTGAGGTAGCAACCTGTGCTTTTGGTAACTTTTGCTAGGGCCCTTGAGTCCGTATTCCTCGGCAGCCAGGACCTAGGTCCATCTATCAGTTAGCAGATCTTGATCAGCTTGAAGCTGTTGCTGCTCTTTCTTCAGGCTTTTTGCAGTGGCTATAAGCCGGCGCTTGAAGCGCTCCTGCTCGACGAGATCCTCAGGCATGATGAATTCTTCGTCGCCAAGGCTCACTTCATCTTCGGAGTGAGGCATGTAATGATCGTCCTCTGATTCTCCATCCGTCGCCTGTTCCTTAGGGCTAGCTTGCCCATCCTCTTGCTCAGCCTGCTCGAAGCCCGGCTGGCATGATTGTTTTCATCTTCAGCACCATCCGGATTGCTATCTCTTGTGCCGGTATCGCTATTTTTGCTATGGCGGGGCTTGGAGTGGTGCCTATGACACCGGTGCTTAGATTGCTTCTCCGAGGGGTTATCGTCCGTTGCCTCATTGCCATTGCTTTCTTTGGGGGTATCCACCATATATACATCATATGATGAGGTGGCTGTCCAGTGCCCTATAGGCGGTGGTTCCTGTTCTTCTCCTGCATCGTTGTCCATACCGTCGATGTCTTCGGAGTTGAAGTCAAGCATGTTGGTTAATTCATCGACAGTGGCTATTAAGTGGGTCGTGGGTGGGGAACGAAATTCTTCGTCGTCCACTTCCCACTCGAGCCGGACATAGTCCGGCCAAGAATCTCCCGACAAGGAAAGAGACCTTAATGAGTTTAGCACATCACCCAAGGGCGAGTGCTAAAAAATATCCGCGGCGGTGAACTCCATGACCGGTGCCCAATCAGATTCGATAGGCACGTACGTACGCGGTTCGGATCCTCTAGCCGGAGACGAGTCCGAGGGTCCGATGACACCACCCTCACAAGAGGTGGGATCAGTGTTCGGCTCCAATGCCGATGAGTGCGCGGCCTCCATGGCGGGGTCCATCCACCCGTCCTCGGAAGGCACGATCTGCTCCAGATTGATTCTCGGTGCTACCGCAGGCGCGATCTCTGGAAGACTGTCCGATGGCAGATCAAAGTCATGCTCGTCGTGATCTTTTGGCGCATCTGACATGTGCTCGAATCCGTCGAAGATCAAGTCTCCACGGATGTCGGCAGTATAGTTCAAGCTTCCCAACCTGACCTGATGGCCAGGGGCGTAGCTATCGATGTGCTCTAGATGGCCAAGCGAGTTGGCCCCCAGTACGAAGCCGCCGAATATGAAGATCTGTCCGGGAAGAAAAACCTCCTCTTGGACCGCATCGTTGAAGATGATTGAAGGAGCCATAAAGCCTTATCACGATGGCACAGTGGAACTCTCAATGAAAGCACCAATGTCGGTATCAAAACCGGTGGATCTCGAGTAGGAGGTCATGAACTGTGCGTCTAAGGCTAATGGTAACTGGTGGCAGGGGACACGATGTTTTACCCAGGTTCGGGCCCTCACGATGGAGGTAATACCCTACTTCCTGCTTGATTGATCTTGATGATATGAGTATTACAAGAGTTGATCTACCACGAGATCATAGAGGCTAAACCCTAGAAGCTAGCCTATGATTATGATTGTCATTGTCCTACGGACTAAACCATCCGGTTTATATAGACACCGGCTGGGGCTAGGGTTACACAGAGTCGGTTATAGAGAAGGAGATCTACATATCCGAATTGCTAAGCTTGCCTTCCACGCAAAGGAGAGTCCCATCCGGAAATGGGACGAAGTCTTCAATCTTGTATCTTCATAGTCCAACAGTCCGGCCAGAGTATATAGTCCGGCTGTCCGAGGACCCCTTAATCCAGGACTCACTCATCAGCACACCCACTGGGTGTAGCCCCTGAGGTTCGGGCCAACTACGTAGTAGTTGGGTCGAATATTTAGAGCATTGTCCTTGTTCTGATTTCTGCCTTCTTCAGTAACTCAAAGCCTACCGGGTCGGCGCCTTCAACCATCTCCTGGGCAAGTACCAGGAGCTCAAGGAGCTGCTCGCCGCCAAGGAGGAGGAGTTTGGCATCGCAGCAGGTATCTTCGTGCTCTTTTCTAGTGGGGGCGCACTAGCGCACCCACTGGGTGTAGCCCTCGAGATTCGGGCCAACTACGTAGTAGTTGGGCCAAATCTTAAGTCTTGCTTTCTCATTTGCTGAATCCTTCTTTTTCGCAGCCGAGGTGCTATCCTGGCGGACTCGTCTGCTTCGGGCTGGTCATCACTATGACGATGACCGGCTCGTTGTCGACACCGGCCGTCTTGGCGTCGAGGCAGCGCAGGCGAGGGCGGAGGCGACCGCGGCCCAGCAGTCTCTCGACGAGGCCATCCAGCTACATGAGCAGCTGGCAGTTCACAAGAGCCTCCTCGAGGCCGAGGTGGAGCTTCTTAAGGCGGAAGCCGGTAAGGTGGTGGAGGCATAGCTGGCCCTGGTCGAGGCGGACCAGTAGCGCGGTCGGCTAGCCCACGACAAGGGCCGGCTCCAGGCCGAGGTGGATCGCCTGCGGGGGTAGGTTACCACAGCTGAGGGGGGCCCGGTAGGAGAGGCCCGTCGTGGTGAGGCGGCCGAGAAGGCGGTCGACGACAAGGACACCGAGTTGAAGGCGGCCCTTGCCAAGGCGGCCGATCTGGAGAAAGCGCTCCAGGAGCGCGACCGCGCCATTGAACGGGAGCGGCGTGGTACGTTGCTCGAAGCGCTGCACCTGGAAGAGTCCTTCTCCAGTAAGTGCTTTTCTTGTGTTTTGCCGGGTCGGGATCCGGCCTTTCGTCCTTGTAGTCCTTTTTCTTATATGCTTCGCTTTTTGTGGCAGCAGCCTTTCTGGAAACGCAAAGGCTTGCGGAGGAAGCCGTCCGCTTTCAGCGTGACCTGACCGGAGTCGTTGGATCCGGAACAGACCCGTGGGTGGCGTGGACCTTCCCAGAAATAATTGCCGCCGCTGAGACCTGCCTGCGAGTCTTGGGGACGCAGATGGGGTGGCTGTCCCAGGCCGGCACTACGATGACGGCGGCCCTTTGGCCGAACTACATCGAGCCGAGCAGCTTCACGCGCCTGGCGCGTTGGTTGGAGATGGGGCCAGACCGGCTTCATGAGTGGCGCGTCTTCGCCGCTCTTGCCGGCGCTGAGATGGAGCTCCGGTTCGCGCTGCCTTGGCATCCGGACCTGCAGCTGGACGCGTTGATGGGCCAGCGGGCCGACTCGGAGCAGCTGTTGCAGGAGCAAGCCGGCCGGATTGCCTCCCGGGCCAGCTACATCGCCGAGTTCGCCTTTCACGACGAGTTCCACCCAGAGCGGACGGAAGACGGCAGGGTTGTGGATGGCGACGACTACGGCCTTCTTCTCCATGATCCGGTGGGGAGCTTCGACGAGACGGGCGTCTAACATGATGGGGGTGCCGAGGAGGACACCGATGACTTGGTGGACCCGGAGGCCGCCAGTGGAGAGCCGTCGACGTCGCGACGCGGCGCTGGAGATGCCTGAGACACTCTTAGTAAAATTTGTTAGGTAGCAGGTCCACCCACCCACTGGGGGTTTTAGGGCCGTGGGCCTTTTAAATATTTATGTGTATATGTCGTGAATGTTTCTGCTTTTGCCTTCCGTTTTTTGGACCGATTTCTTGCGCTTTTCCTTTCTCAAACCTCCCCCCCCCCCCGCAAGTTAGACAGCTGAGGCTCCGGTCCGTGACAAGGAGTTCGGTTCTTCGAGAGGAGCGTGCAGGACTTGGGCTCTTCAAAACGTTGAGCGCGAGGGAAACACCCACTGGGCCGGCTGGCGGCAACCTGGCAAAGCCGGTTGGCGAGCAGCCAGTCGTGCGGCTGTTTATTTTCTGAGCGGCGGGCCGGGTTGATCGACCCGGCAACCGTTGACTTGGAATTTGAAGCGTGAAGGAGCTTTGGCCCATTGTGCTTGCTAGCCGACAACCGAAGCCGGATCTGTGGCTTTAGGGCGAAGTTGGGGACCGTGACATCCTTACTGTATCAGGAATCACCAAGTAAGGCAGCGGGATGGCGATCGAGCCAGCCAGCCCCCGAGCCCCCGGGTCGAGCGGGTCGGACCAGTGGCTGGGTTCAGTGTCATAGTAGTGCAAGAAGGTAGGGACACAATAAATTGGTCAACAAAAGGCAGCCCCCGAGTCTCTTTTGGGTACCCCATAGTTTCATGTGTTTACAAAAGGCGACGATACATACACTCGTGCGGCTAACTGTAAAACGGGCGGAGGAGTTCCGCGTTCCACGGCCGGGTCGTTTCTTCGCTGGCGGGGTCTCTCTTGTGCTTCTTTGACTTGCGTGCGTCGATGAGGTAGTAGGCGTTGCAATCGCGCAGGGCCCTGCTTACGATGAATGGGCCCTCCCATGGGGGAGACAACATGTGCTGGCCTGCTTGCTCTTGGACGAGTCGGAGGACGAGGTCGCCCTCGCGGAACGCGAGGGGCTTGATCTTCTTGCCGTGGTAGTGCCTCAGGCCTTTCTAGTAGATGGCCGAACGGCTGAGCGCCAGGAGGCGTGCTTCTTCGAGCAGGTCGACACCGTCTTCGCGGGCTTCTCTGGCTTTGGCTTTGGTGTACATCGCGACACGTGGCGAGTCGAACTCGACATCGGTCGAGATGACGGCTTCGGCTCCATAGACGAGGAAGAACAGGGTGAACCTGGTCGACCGATTCGGCGTGGTGTGGAGACTCTAGAGAACGGCCGGCAACTCGTCAAGCCAGCTACCGGGTGAGAAGATGAGTGGCTCAACGAGTCGCGGCTTGACGCCGGACAAGATGAGTCGGTTGGCCCGCTCGACGTGCCCGTTGGACTGCGGACGTGCAACGGAGGCCAGGTCGAGGCGGATGCTGGAGACGGAGCAGTATTGCTCAAGCGCGCCCTTGGCGAAGTTGGTGCCGTTGTCCATGATGATGCTGTTCGGCATGCCATAGCGCACCGCTATGTCCTTGATGAACAGGACGACTGTTGCCCCATCCAGTTTCTTGATGGGTCGTGCTTCGATCCACTTGGCAAATTTGTCCACTGCCACCAACAGGTGTGTCATGCCGCCTCGAGCGATTTTGAAGGATCCCACCATGTCGAGTCCCCAGACCACGAAGGGCCAGGCGATCGGAATGGTGCGGAGTGCTGACGCCGGCTGGTGGCTGCGTTTACTGAACCGCTGGCACCCCTCACACTTAGAACGAGTCAATCAGCATCTTGGAGGGCCGTGGGCCAGTAGAAACCGTGGCGGAACGCCTTGGCCACCAGGGATCGCGACGCGATGTGGTGCCCGCATTCGCCCTGGTGTATGTCGAGGAGGATGTCGATGCCCTGTTCCTGCTCGACGCAGCGCTGGAACATGCCGGTGGAGCTGCACTTGACGAGCTCATTGTTGATGATGTTGTAGGTTGACGCCCGGTGCTGCACTTGCCGGGCTTCAGTGTCATCCATGGGGAGAACCCCGTTCTCCAGGAAGTCTGATATTGGGAGGGCCCAAGACGGAGCCGTAACCACGGCGAAGACGGCCACCAGGGTGGGTTCCGAGTCAGTAGCCCCCGAGCCGGGTTGAGCAGCCCCCGGGTCGGGGATGGCGACGGCCGGGTCCGGGGTGATGGTGGCCGGGTCGAGCTGAGCAGCCCCTAGGCCGGGTTCAGCAGGCCCCGGGCTGGGTTCGGCAGCCCCCGGGCCGGGTTGTTCGGAACGTGGATGTACTCGGAATCCGGCGATGGCTTGACGGACGGCTTGCGCAGGTGCTCGAGGGAGACGCCGGACGGGATGGACTGCCGGGATGACGCGATCTTGGCGAGTGTGTCGGCCGCTTCGTTCTCCGCGTGCGGGACATGGAGGACCTCGCAACCCTCGAAGGATCCGGACAGCTTCTGGACGAGGAAGCGGTAGCTTGCCATGTTGGAGTCGCGGGCGTCCCACTCGCCGGAGCACTGCTGCACCACCAGGTCCGAGTCGCCGTAGCACAGGATGCGCCGGATAATGAGTTCATTAGCAAGTCGAAGGGCGTGCACAAGGGCTTCGTACTCGGCGATGTTGTTGGAGGCAGCGAAGTGGATCTGGAGCGCGTAGCGGAGTCAATCGCCCTTCGAGGACGACAGTACGAAGTCGGCCCCCAGGCCGAGTCGCATCTAGGATCCATCGAAGTGCATGCGCTAATGCGTCGAGTCGGGGGGCGACGGTAAGTACTGGGTCTCGGTCCAGTCGACGAGGAAGTCGGCCAGGGCCTAAGACTTGATCGTGGTGCGGGGCTCGCAGAGGATGGTGTGGCCGGCTAGCTGGAGCGCCCACTTGGCGACCCGACCAGAGGCATCCCCGGAAACCTGATGATTTCTCTGATAGGCGCTGTGCTGACCACGGTGACGACGTGCTCTAGGAAGTACTGCTTCAACTTATTGGCGGTAAAGTACACGCCGTAACACATCTTCTGGTAGTGCGGGTAGTTCCGCTTGGAGATGGAGAGCACCTCGCTCATGTAGTAGACCAGGCGCTGGACGGCTTGGATCTTGCCCTTGTCTGGTCGCTCGACCACCAGCACCGTGCTGACCGCCCGCGAGGTTGCGGCTATGTAGAGCAACACCCCTCCTTGTTAGTTGATGCGGCCAGGACTGGTGCGATGGAGAGCATGCGCTTGAGGTATTGGAAGGCCTCGTCTGCCGTGTCGTTCCATTCAAACGACTTCGTCTTCTTCATCAGCTGGTACATGGGTAGCGCCCTCTCGCCCAGCCGGCTTAGAAACCGGCTGACTGAGGCCAAGCATCCGGTGAACTTCTGGACATCGTGCAGCCGAGCCCGCTTGTGCATGCGCTCGATGGCCTTGACCTTCTCCGGGTTCACCTCAATGCCGCGTTCCGAGACGAGGAAGCCGAGTAGCTTTCCGGCCGGGACGCCGAAAACGCACTTTTCCGGGTTAAGCTTGACCTTGTATTCGCGAAGGTTGGCGAATGTTTCCTTCAAGTCGTCGAGGAGCATGAGGTGCTACTTGGTCTTCACCACGATGTCGTCCACGTAAACGTGGATATTGCAACCGAGTTGCGGCAGTAGGCATTTTTGCATGCAGCATTGGAAGGTGGCGCCGGCGTTCTTCAAGCTAAACAACATGGTGATGTAGCAATACGCCCCAAAGGGCGTGATGAAGGACGTCTTCAGGGTGTCGGCCGGGTCCAGCTTGATCTGGTGGTAGCCGGAGTAAGCGTCCAGGAAGGACAGGAGCTCTAACCTGGCGGTCGAGTCGATGACTTGGTCGATCCGTGGGAGAGCGAATGGATCCTTGGGACAGGCCTTGTTGAGGCTGGTGTAGTCGATACACATGTGCCAGGTCTTGTTCTTCTTCAGGACGAGGACTGGATTTGCCAGCCACTTGGGGTGAAACAGTTCCATTATGAAGCCGGCCGCCAAAAGCTTGGCGACCTCTTCACCAATGGTTCTTCTCTTCTCTTCGGAAAAACGTCGTAGGGGCTGATGGACAGGCTTGGCGTCCTTGTAGACGTGAAGTTTGTGCTCGGCGTACTTCCTCGGGATACCCGGCATTTCCTTGGGTGTTCATGCGAAGATATCCCGATTTTCACAGAGGAAGTCGACGAGCTCGCCTTCCTATTTGCTGTCGAGGCGGGCGCCTACGACAACGTACTTGCTGCAGCTGGGGTCTTCCGAGTTAAGCTTCATTTTCTTGGTCTCCATGGAGGGTTTGAAGGCGGCCTCATCGGCCGGGTCCTTGGTCGGGATTGACGTAGCGGAGGCCTCGCCTGCCAGGGCGACGATCCGGTCGAGCTCGCGCCGCTCCTCGGCAATGACCAGCGACTCGGCCAGCTTGGCGCCGTCTCAGTAATCGCCAGTGATGGTGATGAGGCCCTTGGGACCCGACATCTTCATCTTCAGATACACGTAATGGGGAACTGCCATGAACTTGGCGAGCGCGGGCCGGCCCAGCAATGCGGGGTATGCGCTGGACAGGTCCACCACCTCGAACCAGATTGGTTCGCGTCAGAAGTGGCTGCTGTCACCGAACATGACGTCGAGCCGGACCCGGCCAATGGGAGAGCAGGAGAGGCCGGGCCCGATGCCGTGGAAGATCGTCCGGGTCCGCTCCAGGTCCTCGGCCTTGAGGCCGAGCTTCGTCACCGTGTCGCGGTAGAGGATGTTGATGCTGCTGCCGCTGTTGATGAGGACTCGGGAGAACTTGCATCTGCGCAGCGCGACGATGGTGGAGTTGAGGACGAGGGCATAACCACCCGGACTCGGCATGACCGCCGGGTGATCCTCCTGGGTCCATGTGATTGGGCGATCCGACCAGTGCATGAACTCCGGCTTGGCCGAGATGACAGTGTTCACCTCCTGCCGAAAGAGGCGCTCGCTGCGCTTGTCGTCGCCGATGCTGGTGAAGACGATGTAGGCCGCATTCTGGTCCGGGTAGGCGTCGTCGCGCATCGCGTCGCCAGCTGGAGGCGGTGGTGGAGGTGGAGGCGGCTGCCCCGCACCTGGAGCCGGAGCCGGAGGAGGCGGAACGTCGCCCCTCATGATGCGCTTGGTGTGGCGCACTGCCGAAGCGTGTGCGTGGATGGTCTTGCACTGCTGTGGTGCTTGCAGGGGGAGTCGAGCATCTCTTCGAAGCTCATGGCGGGTTGCCACGCCGTCTTGCTGGTCTGTCGGTGCTTCGTCACCGGGTCCGTCGTGGGCTTGGTGGCCGCGACGAGCCGGTTGACGTGGCACTGCGCCGGCTGGTCGGCCTTGCGTTTGTTGTTCTGGTGATGCTACTGCCGGCTGCTTTCGCCGGCCGGCTTCGGAGGGGGAACCGGCTTCGCCTTGCCGGCTTCATCCAGCGCCACCTAGATCTTCATGGCGGAGTTGGAGTTGGCGTATTTGTCCGCCGTTACCATGAGCGCGGCCATGGTGGCCGGCTCGGAGCGTAAGAGCTTGTGCTTGAGGAGGGTGTCGTCTTGGCACCCGTTGACGAAGTACTGGATCGCCTGGACTTCATGGACGCCCTCGCAGCTGTTCCGAAGCTCAGTCCAGCGTGCGAGGTACTCGCGGCCGGTCTCCGTTGGCCCCTGCACGCACATGGCGAGCTGGCTAGGGCGGCCGGGTCGCTTGTAGGTCCCCGTGAAGTTGCGGACGAAGGCTTGCTCGAAATCGACCCACGTGTTGATGCTGCCCATCGGCAGACCATTCAACCACGTGCGGGCCGACCCCTGGAGCATGAGCGGTGCGTAGCGCATGGTGAGACGGCGATTGGTACCAGTGAAGCCAATGGCCGTGGTGTAGTAGGTGAGCCAGTCTTCTGGCTTCACAGTCCCATTGTACTTGGGGGTGTCGTGGGGAGCATGAACCCTTTGGGAAAGGGCTCTTCCCGAATGCGTGGGCCGAAGCACGCCGGCCCGATAGCGCCGCTCTCCTCCACCTCCAGGGAGCAAGCGAGCTGATCAAGGCGATTGCGAGCGTCGGCGTCGTCGATGGCGCGCGGGCCGAGTCGACTGGCGGCCAGGCCCCGAGGGGCCGGGTCGGTTGGAGCCGGACGCCGGCCATGCTGGCCATGTCCGCGCTGGGTCTCCGAGACGGGCTCGTCGCCCAGGCCGCCGGTGGCTGTGGCGGCCGGTTCGCATCAAGTCCGGGCTCGGCAGGAGTGCGCCTCGCCTGGCGGCGAGGAGGCTGTGTACAGAAGTTTGCCGGGTCCGCCAAGGCGGGCGGAGCCGGATCCCGCCGGCTTGGCGAGCTGGTTGAGGCTATCCTGCTGGGTGTTGGCCGCGTTGAGGAGTTCGCGCATCCGCCCGATGTGCTCCTTCAGCTCCTCACCCGTGAGCTGGTCCAGGCCGACTGCGGCTGCCTGGGCAGCGCGCATGTTCTTCGCTGGGGTCTCGTAGATAGTCCGGACGGCGCCGAGGGCCCGGCCGATCGCTCCTCCCCAGGCAAGCACATCAGCGACCTGGCTTGGCTCCGTCGCGGCGGGCGTGAATCCGTAGGCGGCATTGCGCTCCAGCTGAGCGACGTCCAGGCGACGCTGGGTGGCGGCGAGCGTCTCGGACAGGTCCAACATCTGCTGGCGCCTTTCCTGGAGCTGGGTTCGGGCCTCAGCGATGTTGGTGGTGTCGATGTCGGTGCCGATGGGAATGAGGAGGCTCTGCATCGTTGCACGCAACGGATCGGACGGCTCGGTCCGTTCTGCTATGGCCCTGGCTTCGGCAGCCTTCCTCGTCTTCCTCGATGAGGAGGAGGCGTCGTCGCCGGTGACGAAGACCTCCACATGGACGTCCATCGCCCCGGTGGAAATGCCACCGCCGAGGGAGAGGGGGAGTCGGAGTAGCTGAGCACCTCGCTGGGGTACTCGTCGGCCGTGAACGCATCGGAGATGCGCAGTGCGGCGAAGGAGGCGGCGAGCGCGCCGACGACGTCGTTCGCAAGCGCGACGGACTCGTTGGAGTAGGAGAAGGGCCCCCTCTGAAGCATGCTCCCGGCCAGCTCCTCGAGCTGCCCCACGGTGGGCGCCAACTGTTGTGGTGGGCGCACGGTAGATGCCAAGGGATGGATAAAGAGAGGAGGAGGCTCGAGGGCGCTGGTGGGCTCCAGAGGCAAGGTTGGTATGAGTGGGCGCGGGACGCTGGACATACCCAGGTTCGGGGCTCTCTGGAGAGATAACACCCTAGTCCTGCCGAGTGTAGTTTGATGTTTGATAGTACAATGTCGCTCCTGGAGTTGTATGGGGGAGGAAGGAAGCTGGCCAACGCTTAGGCTGCTCCTTCTCTCTGGGGTTGTTGTTTCGGTGGCTAGTTCCTCTCTATGCTCTGTCATTGCTTACTTCTACGCTTACTTGCTTTCATGCCCGTATACGTGAGGGCTCCTGGGGGTTTTATAGACCAACCCCCAAGGGGTACAATGGTAATGATACAAGTCAGTGGGTCCGGGTTATCGGCGTCCGGGGACCCGGGGTGGGACTCGTTGTGGCCCTGTGGTTCGCTGGGTTCCCCTAGGTGCGGGCCCCGCATGCCTCGGGGAACTGTGCGCTGTCTTGTTGATCGTCAGGTCGTGGCCGAGTCGAGTCGTGTACAGTGGCGCTCCGTCAGGTCGCCACTTGCTGTCGTCAGCGGTGAGGGCGGGGGCACTGTAGCCATGCCAGCCCTGGTCAGCGGGTAAGTGAGGGACACTGTTGTCATGCTCTGGCTGACCAGAGGCATGAGCGGGACACTGTTACCTCGGTCATCGGTGATTCAAGACTCATCCCATCGTACGGCCTGGATGGGACGGGAGCTGACCCATGGCTGGATTGCGGAGCACACCACAGGTGGAGCTGGCTTGTCGACGAAGCTTTGGTCGTGCCCGGTTCGGCTGTCTTGTGCTAGTTGTTGAGGCCGAGTCGACACGTCTTGCCTGGTTGGAGAGTTTCGCTGGGTTGCGGGGCCTGGCCGGGTCGAGCGACCCGGCCAAGCACGTGCCGGCTTGAGGGGCGATGCTGGCGCTATTGTTTTTGAAAAGGATCCGGGTTCCGTTGCCTGCCCAGGGTTCATCCCCCCGACATACACCAAAGCAGGACTAGGGTATTACGCATCCTTGCGGCTCGAACTTGGGTAAACTATCTTTGTGCTGACTCCTGGACCCGCTCTTTCCACAACCCCGCGCCCGCCGACTGTAGTAGGGATTCCAGTGATCCCGTAGGTGTCGTTCTCCATCGACAAAACTATGTATCCCCGAGTCTTCTCTTCGTTTGTTACTTTTGCAAGTGGCTCGTGGAGGAGGACTAATGGGACGCATTGCACACGACAAGACATTCACCACGCTCTCCAAGAACTACTTTTGGCCCAAGATGTTCCGCGACGTCTCACGCTTTACCAATCGATGCTCGACATGTCGCAAAGCTAAGTCAAAAGCTCAATCCCATGGTCTTTATATGCCCCTTCCAATTCCATATCACCCATAGGAAGATATTAGCATGGATTTTGTGCTTGGTTTGCCTAGAACTAGAAATGGCAAAGATTCCGTGTTTGTTGTTGTGGACCGATTCTCTAAGATGGCTCATTTCATCCCATGCAACAAGATAGATGATGCTTCACATATTGCAAATCTTTTTTGTAGGGGAATCTTGCCTCTCCATGGAGTGACGAAGACGATTGTCTTGGACCGCGACGTCAAATTCTTGAGTTACTTTTGGAAGACTATGCGCGAAGCTCAGAATAAAGCTCTTGTTTTCTTCGGCATACCATCCTGAAACCGATGGCCAAACGGAGCCGACGAATCATATGCTCTCCTCTCTACTACGCGTGTGGATCAAGAGGAACACCAAGGAGTGGGAGGAGTGTCTACCCATCACCGAGTACGCCTACAACCGAGCAAGACATTCAACTACCAGCAAGTCCCCTTTTGAGGTCGTCTATGGTATCAACCCGTTGTCCCCATTGGACATTCTACCTCTACCACTACAAGAGCGCATCAACATGGACGCGAGTGCACGAGTGACATACCTCAAGAAGATGCATGAAGATACCAGACACACAATCGAGCGCCAAGTACAACGACTCGCGAAGCTCAACATCAACAAGAAACCCATGATATTCGACGTTGGAGATCTCGTGTGGCTACACCTTCGCAAGGAATGCTTCCCCAACAAACACAAGTCCAAGCTTCTACCTCGAGCCGACGGACCATTCAAGGTGCTAGCACGCTACAACCACGACGCATACAAGATCGATCTCATATGTGACAATTACAACGTGAGCGACGTCTTCAACATCAAGGATCTCTCTCCCTACCATGGTGATGAGGCTTTCGATTCGAGGTCGGATCTTTCCCCGGGGGGGGGGGGGGAGATGATGCAGAGAATCCCACGGTCATCCCCATGGACCATCCTACATCTCCCACGACACCACTTGGACCAATGACAAGAGCTCGTGCGAGAGCTATCGAAAACGAGCTTAACTCTCTCCTTGTTGAACTCCCCTTTGACCCACTTGAGACATGGATACTACCTCAAACGGAAATGCTGTGTGCTTAGGTTCCAAGGAAGCAACCAAGGATAAGGTATCGTGAAAGTTGGACATCAAGAGCATGAAGAGAATCTGCCAAGCCCAGAAATCCCGATACAACTGCCCATGTACCGCCCAATAACCGCCCGGGCGGTACAACTGATCGACTACCACCCAACTACCGGCCCAGGGTCTGTGATCGAGCGGTGCAAGGCCGGTACTGCACCGGTTTATCCCCGTAACAGCCAGAAGACCGGTACAACCGCTCCAACCGCCGGTACTACTGCTACTCCCTTCCGCGAACACCTCTAGGAATCAGCACCTGAGCTCCCAGCGGTACAACCGCCCCCATGACCGGTACAACCGCCCTGCCTGCACGCGGTGAGAGGGGTTTCACCCCATGTATCCCCCACTTACCCCTTGGACTATATATACTTGTCCCCTAGTTCTATATTAGGGTTAGCAAAGGTTTAGCTCATTTGAGATAGAGCTGTGCTCATCCATCCTGATCTACTCCATCGAGAGAGACCACTCCCTCTTCAGAGAAGATCCATCTTGGATTCAAGACCCCTCATGGGAAGACCCTCCAGACCTCCTGATGGAGAAGAACTTGCTACTTGTATCATCCCTTGGTGATCATGGATCGTGTATCTCTTTGTGTTTCGAGGATCTAGCACATGTGTAATCGAATCTTGTTGGTTTGAGTGATTTCTCTCCTCGTGTTTTCCCTCGTGTTCTTCGTGTCCTTGGTAGGATCCCCTCCAATCGTGAAAGATCGGACATCTAGGGTTCCACCCTACATCAACCTGTCAAATGCCTCACATCCTTAACTATCTTAGGTGCCTGAATCTGCTCGATAGCCTTGATCTTATCGGGGTTGGCCTCCATCCCGCTATGGGACACAAAGAAACCAAGTAGCTTGCTGGAGGGAACGCCAAACACACACTTCTCCAGGTTCAGCTTCAAGTTGATCTTGTGTAGATTAGCAAACGTTTCTTCTAAGTCCTGGATGAGGGTCGATCTGTCCTTGGTCTTGACCATAATATCATCCATATAAGCTTCAATGTTCCTGTGCAACTGTGATTCAAAACCAATCTAGACTTCCCTTGCAAAAGTGGATCTGGCACCCTTCAACCCGAAAGGCAGTCACACGAAGCAGTATGTGCCACATGGGGTGATGAATGAGGTCTTATGTTCGTATTCCTTGGACATAAAGATTTGATGGTATCCATAGTATGCATCCAGAAAGGAGAGCAAATCACACCGGAAGTGGAGTCCACAATCTAGTCGATGCGCGGCAAGGGGAATGGGTCCTTCGGGCATGCCTTGTTCAGATATGTGAAATCTATGCAAAGCCTCCAGTTCCCATTAGCCTTGCGCACGACCACTGGGTTTGCTAACCATGTTGGATGTAGTACTCCTCTGAGCAAACCAGCCGCCTCAAGTTTCTTGATTTCCTTGTCAATGAACTACTGCCACTCCAAGGCTTGCTTTTAGACCTTCTGCTTGACGGGTCGGGCATGTGGGTAGAAAGCAAGGTGGTGCTCGATTACCTCCCTGGGAACACCGGGCATATCAGATGGTTGCAAGGCAAACACATCGTTATTCAGCCGCAGGAAGGCAACGAGCATGCTTTCCTATTTGTCATCTAGGGTGGGACTGATAGTAAAAGTACCATCAGCGTCAGCCAGCCCTACTGGGACCTTTTTCACATGGGGTGCAGCAGCCTTGGACCACTTTCTATTGGAACTCTCCTGTAAGTCATCAATAGGCGCAGCATACTCCGAAGAGGTATGCTTCCCGGATTCCTTGTTGGCGTCCCTGCTAGCCTTCTTCCTTCCCTTGCTTTCCTTGGCGGGAACTGCGGCTTCAGCGATCTCTGCCACGACTATGTCTCAGTACATCTTATCCACACAAATAATTGCGTCTTTCTTGTCTGACGAAATGAAAATGACGCTCGCCGGCCTTTACATCTTCAAGGTATTGTAGGCATAGTGGGATGCCGCCATGAATTTGGCCAGAGCTGGGTGTCCAAGGATTCCGTTGTACGGCAGGGGGAGGTCAACCACATCAAACACAACCTTCTAAGTCCGGTAATTCAACTCTGCCCTGAATGTTACTAGCAACGTGATCTTTCCCTTAGGACGACTCCTGCCGGGGTTGATTCCTTGAAACGTACTTGTGACCTTGAGCTCTTCCTCTGCTATCTGAAGTTTGCTAATGACCTTTGGAGAAATCAGATTCAACCCGGCCACACCATCAACCAACACCTTTGTGACTTTGAGGTTGCAGATTGTTGGTGAGACCAACAATGGGAAGCACCCTACTGCAGTCAAAGATGATGGGTGTGCGTGACCACTTGAGCGGCTTCCGAGATTCTGCCGCTGGATCCACAACATTAACTTCACGTGCCCACTATTTAAGTTAGCGGTAAGAGGAGTGCAGAGATGCACCCCCGTCAATGCACTGGGCGTTAGTGGCCTTCTGGAATTCCTGCTGACTGGTTTCCTCTTCATCCCCTTCATCGCTTTCCCCATTGCAATCTTCCTTCTCACGACCACTGGTGGGGTTTCCTTGGTTACAAGGAGCCTTGCCGGGGCAATTTGCTTCGTCGCCTCGGCCCTTCCCGTTAGCGCCATCCTGACCTTTTTCCTTATCATGCTTCTCATACTCAGCCCTCTGATTCTTGACGAGCCGTTCAACCCGATGGCACTCCTGGAGATCATGGCCCTTGGTCTGATGAATCTTGCCATACGACCCATCACCTTTCACAGCTTTCTCAGCAGTCGCAGCCTCCCGGCAATCAGTGCACGCAACAACTTCCTTGCCGGGAGCTTTGGCCTTAGCCTTCTTGCTGGTACTAGGCGTGCCCGATCCCTCAATGGTCATTACTGCCTTATCCTTGCGCTTCTTGTTGCGGTGTTTGTTCTTCTTCTTCTGACCGGTGGCCTCGTCATCATCCTCTGAATCGATGCCGACGCAATCTTCCACTCCGGGGAGTTTCCTCCTGTCCTCCACCCAAGCACACTTGTCAGCCAAGGTATAAAGTTCCTTCACAGTCTTGGGCAACTGAACGTTCATCTTGGAACGTATCCGACGCTTGCACACATTGGATTGGAATGCAACTATCACAGCTGCCGGGTGGATGTCTGGAATATTTCGATGGACTTGGCTGAACCTCTGCATGTACTTCTGTAGAGTCTCTCTGATGTAGGGCGGAACCCTATGGGGCTGATCTTTCACATTTGGAGAGGATCCTACGGGGAACACAAAGTACGCGCGGAATAACACGAGGAAAATCACGAGGGGAAAATAAGATAAACACTCAAACGACACGAAATTGATCAACCAAGTGCTAGATCATCGAGGCACAAAGTAACACGAGATCCAAAATCAACAAGGGACGATACAAGAGTAATCGTTCTTCTCTGGGAGGAGATCTTGATTGTCTTCTCCGGATGGTGGCCTTGAATCCGGATGGATCTTCTCCGAAGAGGTGCGGTCGGAGGCTGGAAGCTCCGGGTAGGCCGGACATTCCGGGGGCTGGAAGTTCCAGGCTCTGACCGGAAGTTCCGGGCTGTCCAGAGAGTTGACGCCTGTCTTTTCTTCTTTGGCTCCTGGATCCGTGGCTTGAGCGTTGTACCTGATCACACACAATGTCTCGGACTTAGGCAGTAGCAATGTCTCACTGGAAGAAAAGGGGGACTCAAGTAGGAGTGATGTCACCTCAGATTGAATAGCATGAACCCTTGCTCTTGCCATAGGTCCACCTGGGGCTTGGATAGTCGAGGTGGTGTCCATGGGGATGATCACGAGATGCTCCGCATCATCTCCCCTCCCTTTGGAAAGATCCGACCTCGGATCGAAATCCTCATCACCATGGTATGGCGAAAGATCTTTGACGTTGAAGATGTCGCTCACGTTGTACTTGTCGCGTGGGAGGTCGACCTTGTAAGCGTTGTCGTTGTAGCGTGCTAGCACCTTGAAGGGTCCATCGGCTCGAGGTAGAAGTTTGTACTTGTGTTCGCTGGGGAAGCGGTCCTTGTGAAGGTGTAGCCACACGAGATCTCCGATGTTGAATATCATGGGTTGCTTGTTGACGTTGAGCTTGGTCGCTAGTTGTTGTACTTGGCGCTCGATGGTGTGTCTTGTATCCTCATGCATCTTCTTGATGTAGCTTGCCCGTTCACTCGCATCCATGTTGGTGCGCTTTTGTAGAGGAAGAGGTAGAATGTTCAATGGGGATAACAGATTGAAGCCGTAGACGACCTCGAAAGGGGACTTGCCGATCGTCGAATGTCTTGCATGGTTGTAGGCGTACTTGGCGATGGGTAGACATGCCTCCCACTCCTTGATGTTCTTCTTGATCAACACACGAAGTAGAGTGGAGAGTGTGCGGTTCGTCACCTCCATTTGTCCGTCGGTTTGCTGATGGTATGCGGATGAGAACAAGAGCTTGATTCCGAGCTTGGCGCATAGCGTCTTCCAAAAGTAACTCAAGAACTTGACGTCGCGTTTGGAGAGGATTGTCTTGGTACTCCATGGAGGCGCAAGATTTCCATACAAAAGAGATTTGTAACGTGTGAAGCATCGTCTATCTTGTTGCAAGGGATGAAATGTGCCATCTTAGAAAATTGGTCCACAACAACAAACATGGAATCCTTTCCATTTTGAGTTCTAGGCAAACCAAGTACAAAATCCATGCTAATGTCTTCCCAAGGTTGATAAGGAATAGGAAGAGGTATGTAAAGACCATGGGATTGAGCTTTAGACTTAGCTTTGCGACATGTAGAGCATCGGTTGGTGAAGCGTGAGATGTCACGGAACATCTTGGGTCAAAAGTAGTTCTTGGAGAGTGTGGCGAATGTCTTGTCGCGTCCAAAATGTCCCATGAGTCCGCCTCCATGAGCCACTTGCAAAGGGAGCAAACGAAGAGAAGACTCGGGAGTGCAAAGTTTATTAGCTCTCATAAGGTAATCATCTTTGATGTAATATTGTTCCCAAGAAGTATGCGTCAAACACTTAGCATAAGGAGTAGCAAAGGAAAGATCATTTGCATACAATTCTTTTATATGCTCAAAACCAATAACATTAAACTCAAGTTTAGTGACAATCGTACATATGCATGAAAGTGCATCCACAACTACATTTTCCTTCCCCTTAATGTACTTGATCACATAGGGGAAAGATTCAATAAATTCACTCCATTTGGCATGACGCTTGTTTAATTTAGTTTGACCTTTTAAGTACTTAAGCGTTTCATGATCGGTATGTATGACAAACTCATGAGGTTTATGATAATGTTCTCAAACATGTAGCACACGCACTAAAGCATACAATTCTTTGTCATAGATGGGATAATTAAGTTGAGCACCGGAGAATTTTTCACTAAAATATGCAATTGCTCGTTTTTCTTGCATCGAAACTCCGCCAATTCCGGTACCACTTGCATCACAATGAACCTCAAAAGTTTTGTCAAAGTTGGGCAAAGCAAGAATCGGAGCATGAGTAAGCAAAGACTTGAGCTCATCAAAAGCGGTAGATTGCAAAGATCCCCAAACAAAAGGAGCATTCTTCTTACTCAAGGCATGCAAAGGAGCGGCAATAGTGCTAAAGTCTTACACGAAGCGACGATAAAACCCCGCAAGGCCAAGAAAGCTACGCACTTGTAGAAAATTGGTGGGTTGGGACCAAGTTTTTATTGCTTCAATTTTAGTTTCGTCAACGTGGACACCCTTGGAAGAGACGACGAAACCCAAGAAAAAAAGTTTGTCAATACCAAACGTGCACTTTTTTATGTTGGCATAAAGACGTTCCTTGCGAAGCATTTGCAAAACAGCCCTAACATGCTTTAAATGCTCTTTCATAGATTTGCTAAAAACAAGAATGTCATCAAAGTAAACCACAACAAAGACTCCAATATAAGGTCGAAGCACAAAATGCATAAGACGCATGAAAGTACTGGGCGCTTCCGATAAACCCATAGGCATAACCAACCACTCGTACAATCCAAATTTGGTTTTGAAAGCAGTTTTCCACTCAACACCCTCTTGTATGCGGATTTGATAATATCCACTTTTAAGATCAATTTTTGAGAAAAAGGCGGCACTGCTAAGTTCATCAAGCATATCATCTAAGTGAGGAATGGGATGCCTATAACGAACGGTAATAGCATTGATGGGTCTACAATCAGAACACATGTGATAACTTCCATCTTGCTTAGGAACAAGTATAACCAGAATGACACAAGGGCTTAAGCTTTCACGTACATGACCGTTGTCGATTAGTTGTTGTACTTGTCGTTGTATTTCCTTAGTTTCTTCGGGGTTGACGCGGTATGGAGCTTTGTTTGGTAGGGGCGCTCCGGGGATGAGGTCGATTCGATGCTCAATGCCTCGTAGAGGAGGTAGACCCAGAGGTAGCTCATCGGGGAAAACATCTTGGAATTCCTGCAAAAGAGATTGAAACACTAAAGGTAGCTCGTGAGAGGTGTTAGTTTTGGGGTCCCCATCTTTGCACACAAGGACAAAGTGCATAACACTCGATGGGTTCTCACACACTTCTCTCATCTCACTTTTGGTGGCAAAAAGGACTAGGTTTTTCTCTCTAGGCAAAGAGGCGCTCAAGTTTGGCTTGTGGCTCTCACTCACTTTTTGGTGGATCACTTTCTCACTCTTCTCTCCACGATTGGTGGCTTGCTTCTAGGCTATCACTTGACTAGGAGACATAGGTTGTAGCACATACTCGTTCCCTTTCATCTTGAAGCTATAGTGATTGGTACGCCCGTTGTGGATGACACCACGGTTGAATTCCCATGGTCAACCAAGAAGGAGGTGGCAAACGGACATCAGGACGACATGACACTCCAACGTGTCCTCATATGCAGCAATTTTGAAGGAGACTTGGACCGTATGCTGAACTCGTATAGTGCCGGAGTCACTTAGCCATTGAACCTTGTATGGGTGCGGGTGCTGCATGTTGACCAATTGAAGCTTGGATCATAGTTCTTCACTTGCCAAGTTGTGAGAACTACCTCCATCGATGATGACCTTGACGGACGTTCCATTGATGCCGGCCTTAGTGTGGAAGATGTGGCATCGTTGGTCTTCTTCTTGTTGATGTTGAAGCATGAAGACCTTGGAGACGACGAGAGCGGGGCTCGAATCCTCATCACAAAAGACTTGATCATCTTCATCCTCGTTCATGCGTCGGTGCATGGCCACTTGCTCAAGGGCCGCCATCTCCTCGTCACTCATGGATTCATAGGTTTCATCATCATTGAGGATCATGGTGCGCTTGTTTATGCATTCATAGGACTTGTGGCCTCGGCCGCCGCAAGTGAAACACTTGAAGGAGCTTGTCTTGACGGTCTCATCGGTCGGAGTAGATGATGAAGCGCGCGGCTTGTAGTTGCTTATAGTAGGAGGAAGACTACTTGAGCTTGTCGAAGTTTTCTTGTAACTTGACTTGTCGTCATTGCTTGTAGATGGCTTGGTTGATATAGAAGTTGGAGGAGTCGTTGAAGCTTGGTTGTTGGAGAAGCCGTAGTTCTTGGATGAGTACTTGGCATACTTGGAGTCATCTTGCACTTGACGTTCCGCCTTGGTAGCTTGATGCACGATCTCAATGAGGTTGGAGTAGGGTTGGAAGTCGGCAATCTTCTTGATGGGATGATTCAGGCCATTCAAGAAACGTGCATAATTTGCTCATCATCTTCCGTGACATTGGCTCGAATCATGGCTATCTCCATTTCCTTGTAGTATTCTTCAACACTCTTTGTTCCTTGCTTGAGAAGTTGGAGTTTCTTGAAGAGATCGCGGTTGTAGTAGGTGGGCACAAAACGTGCTCGCATGACTTCCTTCATTTGAGCCCAAGTGGTGATTGGTGGTTCACCTCTTGCTTCTTGGCGCTCAAGGACTTGTTCCCACCATATGAGCACATAGTCTTGGAACTCAAGTGATGCCATAGCAATCTTATTCTCTTCCTCATAATTGTGCAAACGAAAGATTTTGTCGACCTTCGATGCCCATGATAGGTACTCTTCGGGATCATTGCTTCCATTGAACTTGGGCATGGTGAATTTTAGCTTGCCGTAGCGTTGCTCTTCATTATGTTGTTGGCGATGGTGATAATGACGCCCTTGACAGTGAGCATAATCATCCTCATGTTGCTCTTGGTGTGGGGGAAGTCCATGATCAACTTGCTCTTGTTGAACTGGAGGTTGAGGTGGAGCTTGATAAGTTGTGGAGGAGCTTGAGGAACTTGACGTTGCACTCGCGGTTGGTAGTTCAGCTCTTGGATTTCTTCTCGAAGGGCATCCTCTTGATTGCGCCGTTCGCGATTGCGGTTGGCGATTGCTTAACTTGATTCTTGAAGGGCATGTTGCGCCTCAAGAGCTTGTGCTTCACGTTGTTGTTGTTGAAGACGTAGAGCCTCGGCGTCTTGTTCCTCTTGATGTAGACGCGCTCATTCTTCCTCTTGGCGACATTGACGTTGTAGTTCTTGCTCGTCTACTTGCTCTTGTGAATGCTTGTCATGTAGCGGATTGCGAGATGCATGACAGTCTTGATGCGTGACTCGTCGAAGAGTGTTCGATGTTGGTGTACTTGAGCCGGAGAAGGTGTCGTCGGAGTGTCGACTTGAGCGGCTTCGTCTTGAGTATGAAGAAGTAGAAGGAGGACGGTTCACCAACAAGGCGCGGATCTCGTCCATCCTTGCATCATTCTCTAGCTTGTGAGCGTCGAGCTTGTCGTCGAAGTAGTCCTTTGTACGTTGCTCGGAGAGTTGCAAGTCGGTGGCGAGGTTGTCGATACGGTCGGTCATAGCTTGTTGCTCTAGATGCAATGCTCGTTGTGCACCAAAGAGGTGGCTCTTGGTGACGAATGATGACATGTTGTCGTCTTGCTCGATGAAGAGTTGGTTGGTAGAAGTACTTGGCCTATCCATCATTCCAAGCAAAATGTGAGTTGGATAAGGAGAAGAACTTATACCAAATGTACCACCGATGTTGACGATGAATCAAGTTCACTCAAATGCGGACAATGAAATAGCACTATTGGTACCATTTCTTGTCGGTTCTCACACCTACACAAGTAAAAGCTTATGGTGGAGCTTGGTTAGGATGGTGGCACAAAATTTGATGCAATTGGAAGTGAGCTTCAATAATGTTGGAAAAGATTCACAAATTTGGAAATGCAACAAGTAGACCAAGCAAGTAGATGGTACACGGAAACACACACGCAAATAGATAAGTGGGATTGTGCAAACCAAAAATGAGCCAAAATGTGGAATCCACGAAAATGCTCTTATTGCACAATACACGAGAGACGCTGGCACGACTGCACAATAGGCGGATACGGAACTTGTGCACAACCTACTAGGCAAAAATGCAACGACCTCTATCCCAAGTATGCTATATGTATGGTATTTCGGTTATATGATCCAAATGATCGGCTATTACAATCTTAATGTAGTATGATGCTATGGTTCTTGCGTATAAGCTCTTTTCTTATCTTTCCTCTTTGCTTAAAAGCTTGGGTGGCTCTTTCATTTTGAGCTCTTTTCTCATGCAAAACTTCACGAACCATGATAGCAATTGTCTATGTGAGGACAAAGTTGTGACACAAAAGTTGATGTCAAGATATGCACCACTATGGTATGGTATGTATGCTATGGAGTATGATCACTAACGTGCACAAGTCATGTTGCCGGCAATACTCAAAGGCTAGTCTCGATGTGTAAGAAACGCAAAAGATGGGCTATGATGGTTACCAATGCAATGTCAAGGTTTGGACAAAGATGTCGTCGAGATTACCGTCCTTGCTTACGGTTGAAGGTTCCAAAAGGATGCGATTGTAGTTGATGTCGTGGTGCACGGTCTTCAGTACGTTGGTGAAGATACCGCTGCACCTTGGTTGGAGTTGTCGAAGTAGTGGAAGTCGTCGAAGATGCGCAACCTTTCTGTCTAGGCCGGAAGCTCTGGGCAAGACAGAAGGTTCGGGGTCCGGAAGTTCTAGGGATGGCCGGAAGGTCCGGGGGCCGGAAGTTCCGGGCAGGGCCGAAAGTCCCGGTGGTTGTGATTCTGCCAAGAACAGAGACTTGGGGATCGTGGATTTGGGCAGAAAAACCCAGGGAAAACCCAAACACGAAGGGGAAAAGAAGAAATTGGAGGGGGGAGGGGTGGGGAAGCTAGATCCACTCGATGCAAAGCAGATTCATGGATCAAATCCAACAAAACTTCACATCACCAACAAATCACAAAAAAATTGGGGCTATGATTGGTCGGGATTTTCGGATTTTAGGACGAAAATAATAAAATCAAGCTAGGAAACACGGGGTAGGGGCTCCAAAAACGTGATCAACGTGGCTCATGATACCAAGATGATGTAGGGCAGAACCCTATGGGGCCGATCATTCACGTTTGGAGAGGATCCTACGGGGAACAAGAAGAACGCGCGGAAGAACACGATGAAAATCACGAGGGAAAACAAGAGAAACACTCAAAGGACACGAAATTGATCACACAAGTGCTAGATCATCGAGGCACAAAGTAACACGAGATCCAAAGTCAACAAGGGATGATACAAGAGTAACTGTTCTTCTCCGGGAGGAGGTCCTGATTGTCTTCTCCGGATGGAGGCCTTGAATCCGGATGGATCTTCGCTGAAGAGGTGCAGCTGGAGGCCGGAAGCTCCGGGTAGGCCGGACGTTCCCGGGGCCGGAAGTTCCGGGCTCTAACCGGAAGTTCCGGGCTGTCTAGAGAGTTGATGCCTGTCTTTTCTTCTTCGGCTCCCGGCTCCATGGCTTGAGCGTTGTACCTAATCACACACAGCTTCTCGGACTTAGGCAGTAGCCATGTCTCACTGGAAGAAAAGGGGGACTCAAGTAGGAGTGATGTCACCTCGAATTGAATAGCACGAGCCCTTGCTCTTGTCATGGGTCCACTTGGAGCTTGGATAGTCGAGGTGGTGTCCATGGGGATGATCACGGGATGCTCCACATCACTCTCCTTCTTTCTACTGGAGAAGCTGCAAGTTGCTAGGCTGCCCTGGTTCTTGATGGCCGCCTGTGAAGGCACCAATGAACTCATGGCACATGTCAGCCCAGGTCGAAATGGAGTTCTCCAACCGGTGCATCAACCAAGACCTCACATTTGACTTGAGTGCCAAAGGGAAGTAGTTGGCAAACACCTTCTCATTTCTTCCACCGGCAACTTGAACAAAGATGGCGTAGATGCTCAAGAACTCTTCCGGATTGAACGTGCGGGCGGACAGCCAATGGACTTGCCGCAGCTCTCGAGTGAAGGCGGGGCACCCAAACTTGAAAGGCAGGTGCCCGCTTCTGCCGAGTGCAAGCTCATCAATGTCGGGACCGTCGCGCCCCTCGGACTGGTGGAGGGTGTCATGGCGTTGCTCGATGGCGGACGCGCGCGCCTTCCCTCTGCCTGTGCTTCGGGGACCACCGTTGGCCTCGACATCCTCGAGGGTCGGATGAGGCCATCGAGACGTCGTGGGGATCTTGGTTGCATGGCTCCCGTGCTGGTTGCCGCAGTGGGGTTTGCACCATGGGGGTGGCCACTTCAGTATGGCCAACAGCGCGGGCCGTTGTCATTGACTGGGAAGGTCGTGGCAGGCCAGCTTGTTGTGATCCTCCCGCACTTCGGCGCAACCAATCAGGCTTTTGGATGGTAGCTCGCCACTCATCCATCTGATCGGTTGCCGACGAAAATCTGAACAGCAGTTGGGCCCATGGCATGGTGCTTGGCATAGGTGATGACGATGTAGATTGCAGCATCGATCGGCTCCTGATGGTGCCGGTAGCAACCGCATCATGCCCTCGTTGTTGCGAACCAGACGATCGGATGGCATGGTGACGAGGTGGGGGCGCTTGAGGGCAATCAGCTCCATCGGGCACAGTAGCTGGGTCAGCCTGCTCTGGGGGTGGTGCATGCCCTACGATCGCGCCCGCAGCGGGGCGGCCAGATAACTGTGATTCGCCCCAGAATGAGCACCACCACCCTTCGGCTAGGTGGAGGGGTGCAGACGGAATAATCTCTCCACCCGTACCTCGTGGAGCATGGCCGCTGGGATGTTGTTGATGTTGTCCTTTCCCGGTGCCTCCCGCTCCTACTCCGGCCGCAGGGAGGCGGTAACAACACCGCTTGCATCGACCACGTCCCCCACAGCATCCACATCTTGATGCGTCCCTGCGGTCCCCGCGGCATCAGCGGTCGCGGGAGGCGGGGCCTTTGAGGTGGACGGGTGAGCAGCGGCTCCGGGCTTCTTCTTGGGCGCAATAGTTGATTGCTACCTCTTGAGCACTGCATTGGTTTTCCCTTGAAGAGGAAAGGGTGATGCAACAAAGTAGCGTAAGTATTTCCCTCAGTTTTGGGGAACCAAGGTATCAATCCAGTAGGAGGCTCCTTACAAGTCCCTGTACCTACACAAACAAACAATAACCTCACAACCAATTCGATAAAGGGGTTGTCAATCCCTTCACGGCCACTTCCCAAGGTGTGATCTGATAGAGATAAAAAGATAATATAAATATTTTTGGTATTTTATGATATATATTGAAAAGTAAAGATTGCAAAATAAAGTAGATTGGAAACTTATATGATAGAAGATAGACCCCGGTTGTCGGTGTCAAAACCGGCGGATCTCGGGTAGGGGGTCCCGAACTGTGCGTCTAGGCGGATGGTAACAGGAGACGAGGGACACGATGTTTTACCCAGGTTCGGGCCCTCTCGATGGAGGTAAAACCCTACGTCCTTCTTGATTAATATTGATGATATGGGTAGTACAAGAGTGGATCTACCACGAGATCAAGGAGGCTAAACCCTAGAAGCTAGCCTATGGTATGATTGTTGTAATGGAGGTTATGTCCTACGGACTAAAGCCCTCCGGTTTATATAGACACCGGAGAGGGCTAGGGTTACACAGAGTCGGTTACAATGGTAGGAGATCTACATATCCGTATCGCCAAGCTTGCCTGCCACGCCAAGGAAAGTCCCATCCGGACATGGGACGGAGTCTTCAATCTTGTATCTTCGTAGTCTTGGAGTCCGGCGGACGATGATAGTCCAGCTGTCCGGACACCCCCTAATCCAGGACTTCCTCAGTAGCCCCCGAACCAGGCTTCAATGACGATAAGTCCAGCGCGTATATAGTCTTCGGTGTTGCAAGGCGGGTTCTCCCTTTAAGTTCCATGTACCTGCCAAACAGTGTCCGGCTTCCTTATAAATGCTGCACTTCTTGGCTTCTACGCCCAATAATGGCCTTCTTCCACACGTCGCACGAATGCGAAAAGCTAGGGTATCTTTTATGTTTCACCCCCTAGTCGTGCAAGTAATCTGCCTATAAAAGAGGCAAAAATCCAGATCCAAATCACACCATCTTCCTTCCGCGAATACTCATCGGAGCGCCTTTGACCCAGAATCCATTCCATCATGGACCATCGGCACGGCTCCTCTTCTCGCGCTCCCAGCCCACTGCCAGGAGATTGGAGGAGATGCTCTGTTCCGCACAACGAGCTAGTGAAGCTCCAAGCGGGGGGATATCTCCCTCCGGCCTTCATGGTTCCGGTCCGAGCCGGGCTGGCAACCTATCAAGGTGGGAAGCAAGCGGAGACTACCCCAAGTCCCAACAAAGGGGAGCGGGTATGTTTCATCCCCTATCTGATAAGGGGACTCGGATTTCCTATACATCCGTTCCTCCGCGGGCTCCTGGAGTTCTACGGACTCCAGCTCCATCACCTTACACCCGCCTCTATCCTGCATATCGCGGGTTACGTAGCTCTTTGTGAGCTATTTTTGGGCATCGAGCCCCATTTTGCACTGTGGAAGAGTTTGTTCTGCCTCGTACCCCGTTCTCATGAGGGGTCTATATATCAATTGGGCGGCGCCGAAATATGGCGCATTGCCGGGACCGGATATCCATCCGGAACCCCTAAGAAGGCGTCCAAAGACTGGCCTTCAGAATGGTTTTACATAGAAGACGCTCCGCTACCGGACCCTGTCTGTGTCGGCCTCCCGGAGTTCAGTACTGCTCCTCTGAAGAAACGCCTTAGTTGGCGCCCGCGGAGCCCCCAACTGGAGGAAGACAAGAGCGTCCATTATCTGATGGGCCGAATAAGATTACTGGCCCATTCCGGGTTGACCATGATTGGAGTCATGGCAACATGCATTACGCGGGGGGTGCAGCCACTGCAATACCGGGGCCACCCTATGTGGGATTTCAACGGGGAAGACGACGCCACCCGTCATGGCCGCAAAGGACCGGACTCGGCTGAGGATCTGGTGATGATCCTGTCCGGCCTGTACAAGGGGGAGAAGGAGGACTTCCTTCAGACGAACCCGTTGAATGGGTTCTCCATGAATAACCCCCGTCGTTGGGTAAGCGAACACTTTAAGGGCCCGACCCATGTTTTCGAAGTTTAAGCTTCTCATATTATGTCTTCGGCGCAGGAACTGCGTCGGATTGTGGAGGACATGATAAGTCCAGCTCCGCAACCCGAGGATCCAGAGAGATCCCAGGATCCGGCCTCCGAAGAGGATCCGGACATTCAGGTGGAGCTAATCGACGGGGTGTTCCACCAGCTAAGCATGGATAATGCTTTAGTCGCCATTACGGCTGACTACCCCGGACTATATCCGGCTTCCCAGGTGATTGTGATGGAAGTCCGGACACCATTATTTCTTCCTTGCCTATTTATGACCTTCGCGTACGATGGTGTTTTGCAGGAAGCGCCTTCAAGGCAGGAAGCCGAGCCCGCGGCGGCTGACCAACAAAGGCCAGTCCGGACCAGTAGGCGGAAAAGGAGCGCGGCGCGGACTGAAATGTCGCCGCAAAGGTATAGCTCGTAATTAATTATTTGGAGCAACGTTCCTAGGAAGCGTTTGAGTGCTCATGATCTTTGTAGGAGACAAAGCGCCCGCCGGACTGCGGGCGTAGAGGTTGCCGATCCGACCTCTACCAGCCAGGCTCCAGCACCCGGTCTGGAGGGGGAGGCAAGCGCAAGGCGCGGGCCGGATACTCCTCCAATGGAGGATGCCGACAGACTGTCCGCCACCAAGTCTGAGGTGGAGAGCGCCATGAACCACAGGCGCCGCCGGACAGTATTTCGTGAAGCGTGCTTCTCCCCTGAGGCGTTGAATGCCTTTAACGCGGGGGACGCGCACCTCCGTGCTGCTCAAGATGGTTTTACCAGAGCCACGGAGCAGTATGTAAAAGACATACGGGTAAGAGAATTTAATAGTTATATATGCCAGTAGCCCCCGAGACTTAAAGTAGTTATGTTAACTGATTTAAGGATCATTTGAAATGCAGGATCTTACCGAGAAGAATACCTAACTATCTCAGGAGCTGCAAGAGTGCAAGGCCCAACTTGAGGCTGCACTTGCTGCCGCAGGAGGTAACACAAAGGCCCCTCCTGGTAACGCATCTGCTTTTAAATATAAGCGCTATGCGGCGTGCGCGCAAGTCTAATAATGACATTGCAGGTGCTGCCGGACAAGATCCGGACAGGCAGGAATTGCTGCACCAGCTGAAGGCCGGCGAGAGGGTGCTGAATAGAGTGCAGCAGGAAAGGAACAAGCTCCAAGATGCCCACGCCCAGCTTGGAGAAGAGCTGAAAGGCGTTCGGGTCGAGCTGTCCGGCTCCGTTAAGGAAAATCAGTGGCTTCGTCGCGGCATCTATAGTAAGTGCTTGAGCGAACTCCTTTGAAAAGAAGAGTTCGGCGAGGAAGTCAATTGACAAAATATGTCTTGTAGGTATACTCACAGGTCGCCCTGCGGAGGAGATGCCCGTATCAACGGGTGATCAACTTCCCGAGTTGTTGCAACTGCTCGAACGAGTTCGGCAGGCGATGAGCTGCGTCGTCCAGGCTTTATGGCCAGCCCTCTCCCCACCCGAGGGCTTTGGGGAGCTTGCGGAGAAGCTTCAGGGAGTGCGGCAGCGCTTCCGTTTATGGAAGATTTCGGTCTGCCGCCAAGGTGCCAGGGAGGCTTGGGCCATGGTGAAGACGCGGTACAAGAAGGCGGATCCCAACCACATGGCCGAGGTCGGACTGGTGGGGCCCGATGGGAAGGAGATCCCTGTGAGTTTAGTATACAGCCAAGTAGAGTTGGCTGCTAAATTTTTCCAATGGGACTGTAAGTTAGACAACCTGTTAGATGGGATTGAGGAGGAATACAGTCAGTAGATTTCACAATGTATTTTAAAATGACATGTGAAATGCCTTCTAGCCGGATTGTAGATCGTTTGTCTTTGCCGACCTTTTCGCTTCAACCTCGGGACCCTAGAGTCCGGAGTGTGTCTGAATACCTTCTCGGTTAAGAAACAACCGGGGTATGCATGGAGACCAGGCGTAGGGGTCATTAGTGCTTTATCAGACAAGTGCCCAACTAGTTATGTTATATTACATGGTTAGTAAGAAATATCTTCCAGGGAGAATAGTTCCGTTAAGGGTTCCTTTCCCTAGGAGTCACGCCCTAAAGTGCATGTCCGGACTGCGAAAAAAGCAGAAAAACATCTGGGGGCAGATAAATAAGTAGGTAAAAAATCATCTTTCAAGTCACCGACCGAATATTCCCTTAAGAACGCTAGCTTTCGGCTTCACCCAGTCTGAGGTACACATCCGGCTGACCCGGCAGTAACAATCGCAGAGGTGCTCCCTTTACCTCCTAGCCGAACAATCGGGAACGTAGGGGTAAGCACAGGAGCCAGGCAACCCAGCTTGGCCAAAACTTAAGTCATATCGATGCTTATAATGGTGAGTAAAAGGTACATGTGGAAGCTTGACACATGTGCTGGGCATAAAGCCCTTATAATTGAGCTTCTGGAAAGGAAGCCCCCAGGTATAATGAGTGCGGATGGCACATCAAGTATGTGCGAACAATGCGCAAGTAGGCCCTTAAGGGCTTTGTGGGAAAAAGGTTACAGGAAGAAAGAGAAACAAAAGACAGCTGAAGTGTAAAAATTTGGACGGGGTAAGGGGACGAACTCTTAGTCCAACGCTAGGCATAGAATCTTTGGAGGCGGGCTGCGTTCCATGGGTTCAGCTCGAGTCGGTTGTCCGATGCATTTCGTAGACGGTACGCTCCGCCGGTCAGGACTTGATCGATGATGAAGGGGCCCTCCCATTTGGGCTTGAGCTTGTCCTTTTTCTTGTCCGGCAGGCGTAGAACTAGTTCGCCAACGTTGTAAGTCTTGGCCTGTACTTCTCTGCTTTGATATCTTCGAGCCTGCTGCTGATAGAATGCGGAACGAGCCTTGGCGATGTCGCGTTCTTCCTCCAATGCGTCCAAACTGTCCTACCGATCCAACTCGGCTTCT
The DNA here is from genome assembly GCA_963921465.1 of Triticum timopheevii. Classification (NCBI taxonomy): domain Eukaryota; kingdom Viridiplantae; phylum Streptophyta; class Magnoliopsida; order Poales; family Poaceae; genus Triticum; species Triticum timopheevii. Next base: position 200,858,236 of record OY997270.1, read on the forward strand.
CTTTCTTCATACATGCGTACTCAAGGTGAGTCATGAATAATGTCGCAGGGCAGAACTGCCTCTGTGCCGTATACCATAAAAAATGGTGTGAATCCGGTAGTACGGTTGGGCGTTGTCCGCAGCCCCCAGAGCACGGAGTCGAGCTCCTCTACCCAGTGCGTGTCGGATTTCGTAAGTGACCGCACTAGTCTGGGTTTAATGCCGCTCATTATTAGACCATTTGCTCGTTCCACTTGACCGTTGGTTTGAGGATGATAGACTGAAGCGTAATCGAGCTTAATGCCCATGTTTTTGCACCATGACTTAACCTCGTCGGCCGTGAAGTTCGTGCCGTTATCGGTGATGATGCTGTGGGGGACACCATAACGCTGTACTACCCCGGATATAAAGTCTATCACTGGTCTGGACTCTGCCGTTTTGACTGGTTTGGCCTCTATCCATTTGGTGAATTTGTCCACCATGACCAATAGGTACCTTTGCTTGTGGGTTCCCCCTTTAAGGGGTCCAACCATGTCAAGCCCGCAGACCGCGAACGGCCAGGTAATGGGTATAGTTTTGAGGGCGGTGGGTGGCATATGGCTCTGATTAGCAAAGAGCTGACAACCGACGCATCTTTGGACTAAGTCCTGAGCATCTGCCCGGGCCGTCGGCCAATAAAATCCTGTACGGAATGCCTTTCCTACAAGGGCCCGGGCTGCTGCATGGTGTCCGCCTAGTCCGGCATGAATTTTAGCCAGGAGGTTTCGCCCTTCCTCTTCGGAGATACACCTTTGAAGGACTCCGGTTGTACTTTTCTTATAAAGTTCTCCCTCATGGACCTTGTAGGCTTTCGATCGCCGGACTATGCAGCGGGCCTCATTTTGGTCTTCGGGAAGTTCCTGCCTAAGCAAGTAGGCTAGGAATGGTTCTGTCCACGGGGCGATTACTGCCATTATGTCGTGGGCTGAAGGTGTTATGGCATCGGCTGAATTGCCGGTTGGTCGGTTTTTTCCGGTTTGTCATTTCCGGACTCCTCTTCCCATAGTACGGATGGCTTGAAGAGCCGTTCCAGGAAGATATTTGGAGGGACAGCGTCACGTTTTGCGCCGATGCGTGCCAGTACGTCGGCTGCTTGGTTATTATCTCGGGCTACGTGATGGAATTCAAGTCCTTCAAACCGAGCTGACATTTTTAAGACAGCGTTGCGATATGCTGCCATTTTCGGATCCTTGGCGTCAAAGTCTCCATTTATTTGGGATATTGCAAGGTTTGAATCCCCACGCACCTCTGGGCGTTGAATGCCCATGGAGATTGCCATCCGGAGACCATGTAGAAGGGCCTCATATTCGGTTGCGTTGTTGGAGTCCGTGTACATTATTTGAAGTACATATTGGACTGTGTCCCCGGTCGGGGACGTCAATACGACGCCAGCCCCAGTCCGGCTAACATTTTAGAGCCGTCGAAGTGCATAGTCCAATTGGAGTATGCGCCGTACTCTTTAGGGAGTTCGGCTTCGGTCCATTCAGTGACAAAGTCAGCTAAAACTTGTGACTTTATAGCTCGCCGAGGTTTGTAGGTTATATCGAATGGTAAGAGCTCAATGGCCCATTTTGCAATCCTGCCCGTTGCGTCGCGGTTGTTTATAATCTCATTAAGTGGTACTTCGGAGGCCACTGTTATCGACCACTCTTGAAAGTAGTGTCGGAGCTTCCGGGATGCCATGAACACCACATACGCTATCTTTTGATAGTGCGGGTAACGGGACTTGCAGGGGGTTAACACAGTGGATACGTAGTACACTGGTTTTTGAAGAGGGAATTTATGCCCTTCTATCTCTCGTTCGACGACGAGTACCGCGCTTACAACTTGATGTGTTGCTGCGATGTATAACAACATTGGTTCGCCCAGGTTGGGCGCAGCTAGGACCGGATTTGTTGCCAATATGGCCTTTATTTCTTCGAGTCCGGCAGTGGCAGCATCCGTCCACTCGAAGTGTTTGGTGCGCCTAAGGAGGCGATAGAGGGGCAGTGCCTTTTCTCCCAAGCGGGAGATAAAGCGGCTTAAAGCTGCCACGCATCCAGTCAATTTTTGTATCTGTTGAGGTCTTTTGGAATATCCAACTGTGACAGAGTCCGGATCTTGGCCGGGTTTGCTTCAATTCCTCTACCGGATACAATGAAGCCCAGCAGCTTTCTGGCTGGTACGCCGAAAACGCATTTTTCCGGATTCAGCTTGATGTCATATGCTCTGAGGTTGTCGAATGTGAGCCTCAAGTCGTCTACTAAAGTTTTGATGTGTTTGGTTTTCACGACTACGTCGTCTACGTATGCCTCTACTGTTTTGCCGATCTGGGTGGCCAGACATGTTTGGATCATGCGCTGATATGTTGCGCCAGCGTTTTTAAGTCCGAAGGGCATCGTGTTGAAGCAGAATGGTCCATATGGAGTGATGAATGCCGTTGCGGCTTGGTCTGCTTCCGCCATCTTGATTTGATGGTAGCCAGAGTATGCGTCGAGGAAGCACAATGAATCGTGCCCTGCAGTAGCATCGATTATTTGGTCGATGTGGGGGAGGGGGAAGGGATCCTTTGGGCAAGCCTTATTGAGGTCTTTAAAATCGACGCATAGGCGCCAGGATTTGTCCTTCTTTGGTACCATTACCAGATTTGCTAGCCAATCTGGATGTTTGATATCTCTGATGAATCCGGCTTCCAAAGTTTGGCTAGCTCTTCTCCCATTGCTCGTCTTTTGGGTTTGGAAAATCGTCGAAGAGCCTGTTTGACTGGCTTGAATCCTTTTAGGATGTTTAGGTTGTGTTCTGCCAATCTGCGTGGGATTTCGGGCATATCCGAGGGGTGCCAGGCGAAGATGCCCCAATTTTCCCGAAGGAACTCTCGCAGTGCGTCGTCTACATCAGGGTTCAACTGTGCCCCGATGGAGGCCATCTTTGTTGGGTCCGTCGGGTGGACATGGAATTTTACTATTTCATCTGCTGGTTTAAAGGAGGTGGACTTGGATCTCTTATCGAGTATCACATCGTCCCTATTCACCGTAGAGCGCAGCGCGGTGAGTTCTTCTACCGCTAGGGCTTCGGATAGTGCCTCCAGGGCTAATGCGGCTGTCTTGTTTTCGGCGCGGAGTGCTATGTCCGGATCACTAACAAGAGTGATTATTCCGCTGGGCCCAGGCATTTTGAGCTTCATGTACCCGTAATGGGGTACTGCTTGAAAAATTGTGAATGCCTCTCGTCCTAATATAGCGTGATATCCGCTGTTGAACGGGGCCACTTGGAACGTGACTTCTTCGGATCTATAATTGTCCGGCGAGCCGAACACCACATCGAGTGTGATTTTTCCGGTGCAGCGTGCTTCTCGGCTAGGGATTATTCCTCTGAAGGTTGTGCTGCTTCGCTCAATACGGCTCCAGTCTATTTCCATTTTTTGAAGAGTTTCCTCGTAGATGAGGTTTAATCCGCTGCCGCCATCCATGAGGACCTTTGTAAGTCGAAAGCCGTCCACTATTGGACTAAGTACCAGTGCGGCTGGTGCTCGGGCTGTTCGGAATTTAGGTTCGTCGCTGGTGTTGAAGGTGATGGCTGTGTCGCTCCATGGATTTGTTGTTGCTACTTGGTAGACTTCGGCGAGGCCGCGGATTGTTCGTTTCCGCATATTATTTGATGTGAAGGTCTCGAAGACTGTTGATACCGTACTGGTTTTGTTGGGGTGGTTTTCCGGGGCTAGAAGCTCCTCGCCACTTTTGGCCACCTGCCGTAATATCCAACATGCTCGAAGGCTGTGTGTTGGGACGGTGCCCTCTGTACTGTGAAGTTTACTGGGTCCGCTAAGCCATCCCTCCAGTATGGTTCCGTGCCCTCTATGGGGTTTTTGCTTTTTGGTTTTTGTATCTGGGGCCTGAGTGTGATGCACCCTTTTGTTTCAGACTAGGGTTGTATTCGGGGCTGGATTGTCCCAAAATTGGTTTTCGGTTTTCCGGAAACTCTCCATCGCGCAGTACTTTCGTACTATGGACGCCAGATCGGCGAAGCGTGTAATTTCACGACGGCTGCTGGCGTTCAGTATTCCCTTGTCCGTGCAATTATTGCAAAAGATTGAGATTGCGTTTTCCTCTTGGCAGTCCTTTATCCTGTCCATAACCAGGAGGAATCTGGCCCAGTAGTGATGTACTGTTTCAGCGCGCTCTTGCCGTATTAGAGATAGATCGCATATGTCTGGGCGGGTGGGTGGAATAAAATCCGGAACCCTACCAATCTCAGGGCTTGAAGGCCGTGAAGTTTCCAAATTTGGAAGCTTGGATTGCTGGACGTTGTCCAACGAGTCCGGTCCGATGCCTGACTTTAAGTTCAGTGCTTGATTGAAGTCCGTCCCTCCGTGGAAATCCGACATGGAGGGTTCGGGAGCCCGGACATGACTAGTTTTCAATACGGGAGAAGAGTCGTCGCATTGTTCCTCTACCACTGCGACGTGGTGGGTGACCTGGGGAGAGTTAATCTCTCTTAGATCGGTTTTAAGCCCAATCTGATTGTAGTCCGTAGCGACTCCCAGGGCGGCGATGCGATCCAAGAGCTCATTGACAGACGAGAGCTCTATTGGATCCAGCCGCTCGGCCAGTTCCGAGCTGACGTGAAGATTGCTTTTGACGACTTGAGAAGTCATTGTCGAAGCAGTGGCCGGACAGGCGGTCATAAGGAAACCACCTAGCCGGATAGTTTGGCCGGCAGCCAAGGCCCCTTTGGCGAAAATACCGTCCTTGAAGACGGTTGGAGGCATCCTTCCTATCGGCGACGGCACAGAGGAACTCTCAATGAAAGCACCAATGTCGGTGTCAAAACTGGCGGATCTCGGGTAGGGGGTCCCGAACTGTGCGTCTAGGCGGATGGTAATAGGAGACGAGGGACACGATGTTTTACCCAGGTTCGGGCCCTCTCGATGGAGGTAAAACCCTACGTCCTGCTTGATTAATATTGATGATATGGGTAGTACAAGAGTGGATCTACCACGAGATCAAGGAGGCTAAACCCTAGAAGCTAGCCTATGGTATGATTGTTGTAATGGAGGTTATGTCCTACGGACTAAAGCCCTCCGGTTTATATAGACACCGAAGAGGGCTAGGTTTACACAGAGTCGGTTACAATGGTAGGAGATCTACATATCCGTATCGCCAAGCTTGCCTTCCACGCCAAGGAAAGTCCCATCCGGACACGGGACGGAGTCTTCAATCTTGTATCCTCGTAGTCTTGGAGTCCGGCGGACGATGATAGTCCGGCTGTCCGGACACCCCCTAATCCAGGACTCCCTCACCGGGGCCTTAGGTTTCACTAGTGGCTTCTCTCAAGATAGCATAAGTATTAGGTGGGTGAACAAATTACTGTCGAGCAATTGATAGAAAAGTGCATAGTTATGAGATTATCTAGGCATGATCATGTATATAGGCATCATGTCTGCGAAAAGTAGATCGAAACGATTCTGCATCTACTACTATTACTCCACACATCGACCGCTATCTAGCATGCATGTAGAGTATTAAGTTCATAAGAACAGAGTAACGCATTAGGCAAGATAACATGATGTAGAGGGATAAACTCAAACAATATGAAATAAACCCCATCTTTTTATCCTCGATGGCAAGAATACAATACATGCCTTGTTGCCCCTGTTGTCACTGGGAAAGGACACCGCAAGATTGAACCCAAAGCTAAGCACTTCTCCCATTGCAAGAAAGATCAATCTAGTAGGCCAAACCAAACTGATAATTCAAAGAGTCTTGCAAAGATAACCAATCATACATAAAAGAATTCAGAGGAGATTTAAAATATTTCTCATAGATAAACTTGATCATAAACCCACAATTCATCGGATCTCGACAAACACACCGCAAAAAGAGTTCATCGAATAGATCTCCAAGAAGATCGAGGAGAACTTTGTATTGAGATTCAAAGAGAGAGAAGAAGCCATCTAGCTAATAACTATGGACCCGAAGGTCTGCGGTAAACTACTCACAACTCATCGGAGAGGCCTTCACGATTATGTAGAAGCCCTCGATGATCGATTCCCCCTTCGGCGGAGCACCGGAAAAGGCCCCAAGATGGGATCTTATAGGTACAGAAGGTTGCGGTGGTGGAAATAGGGTTTCGTGGTGCTCCTGGATGTTTTTGGGATACGTAGATATATATTGGAGGAAGAAGTAGGTCGGTGGAGCCACGAGGGGCCCACGAGGGTGGGGGGCGTGCCCACCCCCTAGGTCGCGCCTTGCACCCTCGTGGCCGCCTCAGATGCTTCTTGACGTACACTCCAAGTCTCCCGGGTTGCGTTTGTTCCAAAAAGATCGCTCCTGAAGGTTTCATTCCATTTGGACTCCGTTTGATATTCCTTTTCTTCGAAACACTAAAATAGGCAAAAAAACAGCAATTTGGGCTGGGCCTCCGGTTAGTAGATTAGTCCCAAAAATGATATAAAAGTGTAAAGTAAAGCCCATAAACATCCAAAACGGGTAATATAATAGCATGGAACAATCAAAAATTATAGATATGTTGGAGATGTATCAAGCATCCCCAAGCTTAATTCCTGCTCGTCCTCAAGTAGGTAAATGATAAAAACAGAATTTTTGATGTGGAATGCTACCTAGCATATTTCTCAATGTAATTTTCTTTATTGTGCCATGAATGTTCAGAACCAAATGATTCAAGATAAAAGTTCATATTGACATAAAAATAGTAATACTTCAAGCATACAAACAAAGCAATCAGTTCTTCTCAAAATAACATGGCTAAAGAAAGCTATCCCTACAAAATCATATAGTCTGGCTATGCTCTATCTTCATCACACAAAGTATTTAATCATTCACAACCGCGATAACAGGCCAAGCAATTGTTTCATACTTTAGTATTCTCAAACTTTTTCAACTTTCACGCAATACATGAGCGTGAGCCATGGACATAGAACTATAAATAGAATGGTGGTTGTGGAGAAGACAAAAAAGGAGAAGATAGTCTCACATCAACTAGGCGTATCAACGGGCTATGGAGATGCCCATTAATAGATATCAATGTGAGTAAGTAGGGATTGCCATGCAACGAATGCACTAGAGCTATAAGTGTATGAAAGCTCAACAAAAGAAACTAAGTGGGTGTGCATCCAACTTGCTTGCTCATGAAGACCTAGGGCATTTTGAGGAAGCCCGTCATTGGAATATACAATCCAAGTTCTATAATGTAAAATTCCCACAAGTACATGAAAGTGACAACATAGGAGACTCTCTATAATGAAGGTCATGGTGCTACTTTGAAGCACAAGTGTGGTAAAAGGATAGTAACATTGTCCCTTCTCTGTTTTTCTCTCATTTTTTTGGGCCTTTCTTTTTTTATGGCCTTTCTCTTTTTATGGCCTTTCTCCATTTTTATGGCCTTTCTGTTTTTTTATAAAGTCCGAAGTCTCATCCCGACTTGTGGGGCAATCATAGTCTCCATCATACTTTCCTCACTTGGGACAATGCTCTAATAATGAAGATCATCACACTTTCATTTACTTACAACTCAAGAATTACAACTCAATACTTAGAACAAAATATGACTCTATGTGGATGCCTCCGGCGGTGTACCAGGATATGCAATGAATCAATAGTGACATGTATGAAGGAATTATCAAGGTGGCTTTGCAACAAGTACGATGTCAACTACATGATCATGCAAAAAGCAATTTGACAATGATGGAGCGTGTCATAATAAATGGAACGGTGGAAAGTTGCATGGCAATATATCTCGGAATGGCTATGGAAATGCCATAATAGGTAGGTATGGTGGCTGTTGTGAGGAAGGTATATGGTGGGTGTATGGTACCGGCGAAGGTTGCGCAGCACAAGAGAGGCTAGCAATGGTGGACGGGTGAGAGTGCGTATAATCCATGGACTCAACATTAGTCATAAAGAACTCATATACTTATTGCAAAAAACTACAAGTCATTGAAACAAAGTACTACGCGCATGCTCCTAGGGGGGATAGATTGGTAGGAAAAGACCATCGCTCGTCCCCGACCGCCACTCATAAGGAAGACAATCAATAAATAAATCATGCTCCAACTTCATCACATAGCGGTTCACCATACGTGCATGCTATGGGAATCACAAACTTCAACACAAGTATTCCTCAAATTCACAACTACTCAACTAGCATGACTCTAATATCACCATCCTCATATCTCAAAACAATTATCAAGCATCAAATTGATCATAGCATCCAATTCACTTTCTATGATAGTTTTTATTATACCCAACTTGGATGCCCATCATATTAGGACCAATTTTATAACCATAGAAAATACCATGCTGTTCTAAAATACTCTCAAAATAATATAAGTGAATCATGAGAGATCAATAATTTCTACAAAATGAAACCACCTCCGTGCTCTAAAAAGATATAAGTGAAGTACTAGAGCAAAAATTATCTAGCTCAAAAGATATAAGTGAAGCACATAGAGTATTCTAATAAATTCCGAATCATGTTGTGTCTCTCCCAAAAGGTGTGTACAGCAAGGATGATTGTGGTAAACTAAAAATCGAAGAATCGTATCATACAAGACGCTCCAAGCAAAACACATATCATGTGGCGAATAAAAATATAGCTCCAAGTAAAGTTACCGATAGACGAAGACAAAAGAGGGGATGCCTTCCGGGGCATCCCCAAGCTTAGCCTTTTGGTTGTCCTTGAATTTTCTTGGGGTGCCATGGGCACCCCCAAGCTTAGGCTCTTGCCATTCCTTATTCCATAGTCCATCAAATCTTTACCCAAAACTTGAAAACTTCACAACACAAAACTAAACAGGAAATCTCATGAGCTCCGTTAGTGCAAGAAAGAAAAACCACAACTCAAGGTACTGTAATGAACTCATTCTTTATATATATTGGTGTTAAACCTACTGTATTCCAACTTCTCTATGGTCATACCCCCCGATACTTGCCATAGGTTCATGAAAATAATCAAACAACACACGAAAACAGAATCTGTCAAAAACAGAACAGTCTGTAGCAATCTGTAACTTTCGAATACTTCTGGAACTCTAAAAATCCTACCACAATAGGAAGTCCTGGGAAATTTTTCTATTGATCTACTTCAAAAAGAATCAACTAAAAATAATGTTTCTGTGATTTATTAAAATTATTCTCGTGCGCGCAAAAGTTTTTGTTTTTCAGCAGAATCAAATTTACTATCACCGTAGGTTATCCTATAGATTCTATTTGGCACAAACACTAATTAAAACATAAAACCACATCTAAAAAGAAGCTAGATGAATTATTTATTACTAGACAAAAAAAAAGCAAGGAACAAAAATAAAATTGGGTTGCCTCCCAACAAGCGCTATCGTTTAACGCCCCTAGCTAGGCATAAAAGTGAGAATAGATCTAAGTATTGCCATCTTTGGTATTCAACTCATAAGTGGCTCGCATAATAGATTCATAAGGTAATTTTATTTTCTTTCTAGGGAAGTGTTCCATGTCTTTCCTTAATGGAAATTGGAATCTAATATTCCCTTCCTTCATATCAATAATCGTACCAATCGTTCTAAGGAAAGGTCTACCAAGAATAATAGGACATAAAAAATTGCAATCTATATCAAGAACGATAAAATCTACGGGCACATAATTCCTATTTGCAACAATAAGAACATCATCAATCCTTCCAATAGGTTTCTTAATAGTGGAATCCGCAAGGTGCAAGTTTAAAGAGCAATCATCAAATTCACGAAAACCTAGCATATCACATAAAGTTTTTGAATCGTGGAAACACTAGCACCCAAATCACACAAAGCATAGCATTCATGATCTTTAATTTTACTTTTAGTAGTAGGTTCCCACTCATCATAAAGTTTTCTAGGGATAGAAACTTCCAACTCAAGTTTTTCTTCATAAGATTGCATCAAAGCATCAACGATGTGTTTGGTAGAAGCTTTATTTTGACTATAAGCATGAGGAGAATTCAACACGGATTGCAACAAGGAAATACAATCTATTAAAGAACAATTATCATAATTAAATTCCTTGAAATCCAAAATAGTGGGTTCATTGCTATGTAAAGTTTTGACCTCTCGAATCCCACTTTTACCAAATTTAGCATCAAGATCTAAAAACTCCGAATCATTGGGACACCTTTTAACTAAAGTTGACTCATCTCCAGTCCCATCATTATCAAGATTCATATTTCAAAACAAAGATTTAATAGGAGACACATCAATCACTTTTAGATCTTCATCATTATTATCATGAAAACTAGAAGAACATGCTCTTACAAAGCAATCTTTCTTAGCACGCATCCTAGCGGTTCTTTCTTTGCACTCATCAATGGAAATTCTCATGGCTTTGAGAGACTTATTCATATCATGCTTAGGTGGAATAGATCTGAGTTTCAAAGAATCAACATCAAGATAAATTCTATCCATGTTCCTAGCCAATTCATCAACTTTAAGCAATTTTTCTTCAAGCAAAGCATTGAAATTCTTTTGAGAAATCATAAATTCTTTAACACTATTCTCAAAATCAGAGGACATCTTATTAAAATTTCCATAAGAGTTGTTGTAGGAATTACCATAATTATTATAGGAATTACTAGGGAACGACCTAGGATTAAAGTTTCCTCTATACGTGTTGTTACCAAAATTATTCCTATCATTATCCATATCTTTCTTCTTTTGCATATCACACAAAGTTCTTTAGATGAGTAGCGGCATCTTCACTAGGAAGGTCGGAGAGTTGATCTTTCATAACAAGATTCAACAAAGCAGCATTGATTTCACAAGATTCAGCATCATTAAGAGGAGCAATTGGAGTGCTAAGGAAATCATTATTCTTGGTATTGGAAAATTCACACAAATTGGTATTATCTTGCGCCATCATGACAAACAATCCAACACACAAGCACACAAGAGGCAAGCGAAAAAAAGAGGCAAACGGAAAAGAGAGGGCTAATAAAATAGCAAGGGTGAAGTAGGGGAGAGGAAAATGAGAGGCAAATGGCACATAATATAATGCGAGGGAGATGAGTTTGTGATGGGTACTTGGTATGTCTTGACTTGAGCGAAGACCTCCCCGGCAACGGCGCCAGAAATCCTTCTTGCTACCTCTTGAGCACTGCGTTGGTTTTCCCTTGAAGAGGAAAGGGTGATGCAGCAAAGTAGCGTAAGTATTTCCCTTAGTTTTTGAGAACCAAGGTATTAATCCAGTAGGAGGCTCCTCACAAGTCCCTCGTACCTACACAAACAAACAAGAACCTCGCAACCAACGCGATAAAGGGGTTGTCAATCCCTTCACGGCCACTTGCGAAAGTGAGATCTGATAGAGATAAAAAGATAAGATAAATATTTTTGGTATTTTTATGATATAGATTGAAAAGTAAAGATTGCAAAATAAAGTAGATTGGAAACTTATATGATAGAAGATAGACCCGGGCGCCATAGGTTTCACTAGTGGCTTCTCTCAAGATAGCATAAGTATTATGGTGGGTGAACAAATTACTGTCGAGCAATTGATAGAAAAGTGCATAGTTATGAGATTATCTAGGAATGATCATGTATATAGGCATCACGTCCGCGGCAAGTAGATCGAAATGATTCTCCATCTACTACTATTACTCCAGACATCGACCGCTATCCAGCATGCATCTACAGTATTAAGTTCATAATAACAGAGTAATGTATTAGGCAAGATGACATGATGTAGAGGGATAAACTCAAACAATATGATATAAACCCCATCTTTTTATCCTCGATGGCAACAATACAATACGTGCCTTGCTGCCCCTGCTGTCGCTGGGAAAGGACACCGCAAGATTGAACCCAAAGCTAAGCACTTCTCCCATTGCAAGAAAGATCAATCTAGTAGGCCAAGCCAAACTGATAATTTGAAGAGACTTGTAAAGATAACCAATCATACATAAAAGAATTCAGAGGAGATTCAAATATTTCTCATAGATAAACTTGATCATAAACCCACAATTCATCGGATCTCGACAAACACACCGCAAAAAGAGTTACATCGAATAGATCTCCAAGAAGATCGAGGAGAACTTTGTATTGAGATTCAAAGAGAGACAAGAAGGCATCTAGCTAATAACTATGGACCCGAAGGTCTATGGTAAACTACTCACAACTCATCGGAGAGGCCTTGGCGATGATGTAGAAGCCCTCAGTGATCGATTCCCCCTCATGCGGAGCACCGGAAAAGGCCCCAAGATGGGATCTCACGGGTACAGAAGGTTGCGGTGGCGGAAATAGGGTTTTCGTGGTGCTCCTCGATGTTTTCGGGGTACGTAGATATATATAGGAGGAAGAAGTAGGTCGGTGGAGCCACGAGGGGCCCGCGAGGGTGGGGGGCACCCCCACCCCCTAGGGCGCGCCTTGCACCCTCGTGGCCGCCTCGGCTACTTCTTGACGTCCACTCCAAGTCTCCTGGGTTGCTTTGTTCCAAAAAGATCGCTCCCGAAGGTTTCATTCTATTTGGACTCCGTTTGATATTCCTTTTCTTCGAAACACTAAAATAGGCAAAAAAACAACAATTTGGGCTAGACCTCCGGTTAGTAGGTTAGTCCCAAAAATAATATAAAAGTGTAAAGTAAAGCCCATAAACATCCAAAATGTGTAATATAATAGCATGGAACAATAAAAAATTATAGATACGTTGGAGACGTATCATTGGAGACGTATCATTGATGGAGCCGTCGGTGATGAAAATGGCGATGAAGATGACGCGCTGCTTACACTCTCTGGGTTCACGCAAGTGACCCCCCCCCCTACTTAGCACACCAAAGATGTCGTGGGAGAGCACGACCACCTATGGGGCCAAGAGCCCCTTTGGTTTGGCAGGGGGATGGGCAGGTCGCACAAAGAGCGAAGAAGCGGAACACAACACGGCAGAGATCACACGGGCAGTTACCCAGGTCCGGGCTGCCGCGAGGCGTAAAACCCTACTCCTGCTTTGGTGGATTGATGGTGGATAATGGTGGAGAACGCGACGCTCTCGCCCAGCAAGGTTGCCTCAGGGCAAAAGTGGCTACGCGCAAATCAGTCTTTCACACACTGATTATATAGCAAACAGTGCTATCATACCTAACCCTGCAGGCGGACAGAGCGCATTAAATGCGTCGCTTAGTGTCATGTCATAGCATGCTCAGCAAGCCTTGCCAGGCTGTTTTGCCAGCTTCGTGCCTGCTTGCTTGACATGTGTCAGGACGGGTGTCATATGGAGGTTTTTTTGTAGGAAGTGGCTGCCTTGTGGCAGGAAGCAGCCACTTAGTCATTTAGGAGCTTGACACCGCACCGATCGATGACTTGCGTCACTGTGACGTGGTGCGGTGGAGTGGTTTGCCTCCGCAAGTCCCGGCAGGGCAGCTGCGACGATCTAGAGGCTTGCTTCTAGGGTAACCCCAACCTCACCAGGCTCGCCTGCCCGGCAAGGGAGGCTTTTCCCTTAGTGATATCTTGCTTCTCTTGATTGAGTTGGCCTCCTTGATCTGCACTTTAGCCCTTCAAAGGATTGATCTGTGGCACCCAGGCTCAGAGAAAAACGGAACGCCCCGTATTCCAGCCCAGAGATCGAGGAGAAGTCTTCTGGAATACGACACTGCTTAGCATAGAACAAATCGGCTATTATTACAAAGGATAAATACAAGGGTCTAATGTTACAAAGGATCACATTACGCCTGCGATACTACACTTGCTCTATGCTAGCAGCAGAACAACTCGTAGCAGCGGAAATCTTCTAGTAGCAGAATAATGACGAAGGTGGTGAATTCCACTCCGCAGGGACTCTGGCTGGGACACGATCTAGCTCGCACGCGCGGTAACCTCAACAAGCAATAAATCAATCACAACATCACCTACAATCTGGCATGACACGCTATGTCAGTACATTAAATGTACTTGCAAGTTCACAACAACCAAAAGCATCAAGGCAAGACAACAACATAGCATTTAACATGTTAACTAATTAAAAACTACTATGATGTGAAAGTAACTACTAAGCATGATATGAAACTACTACAATGCCGATAAACTAACATCGCAATCTCAATAAGCATCTCACTGTTGACTATCCGATCAAGTAATATACCATCTCGATCACCTCGTGACCCACACGATATACCATCTCGATCACCTCGTGATCCACATGATCACCTTTGTGATCAAAACATACACATGATCACCTCGTGATCAAAACATCCACGTGATCACCTCGTGACCACATCACATACCGAATGATCATCCTTGAGATCATCCCATACTCATCATCGGCATCCTGCGAAACTGTTACTCACCACATCATAACCATATTAATCATCTATAAGTCATTCCATCATGTGAGTGTTGATCGAACGGTGTGACCTAGTACGAACTGTGCCCATGACCGAGGACACGGCTATCGATAGATTAGACACACCCACTCTGTAGAGGTTTGCACATTGTACCCACACCATGAAACCCATGGCTTCACCCTCCCATTCGGGTGGACCAACGGCGTTCCGACAAAACTGATCTATTGCCCATGACACTCTCCCGGCCACTCCGACCAACTCCACTCTGGGCTAGGTCTTGGGTGGCCCCGTTGTCAACCAATAACATCCAACGGCCACTGTTGTGGCAAAACATAAACGGGGACAAAAAGGTGCCTAACAACAACTACGGGCACACAAGGCTTATGTCCGCCTACCTGATCAGGGTAGCGCGCGCCTATAACCTTCCCTCGTTGTAGGCACTGGCGAGAGACATGTCAACACACCACATTAGGGCCTTCCCATAAAGGCAGATGTGGTTGCACTAGAAAAGCCCAGTTCAGTGGCACCTGGCCAACTTAATGATGGAATTTGTCCCCAAAGTATATTTACGATAACAGATACTCTGATATCATCTATCAACCTGTGATCCAAGTCATAGCAATACCCAACAAATAATCGAGAGCATACTATCATCATATCAGAATAATACGAGGATAACATAACACTACTATCATGATGAATCCAAAAATCAAGATACTACCAATCCAATAACAATATCAAAGTATAAACCTAAGATCCTCATGATAACATCATCTCCAAAATAATACTCCAAAGCATAATGTCAAATACTATCAAGATAAAATAATAATCATAGCCACTATTAATCTAATGGCAACATGTCATCCACCATCCGAAAATTATTAATCCTAGGAATCCAAACAATATCATGCCAGTAGCAAGATCAACACTACAAGAAATGCCATGACCAAATCATACATAGCTAAAGCAGTATTTTAAATAAGTTTAAATAATTTAAACCATGGCATTGCATTGCTATCATGCAAATGGAGGGTGTGGCTTCCCTGGGGTGGAGGGATTCGTCGGGAAGAAGTGCTAGAAGTTCGCGGAGAGAATCGCCGAAAAACGTTCTCTCTTGGAGGAGGCTGAATAAGGGCAAGGGAAAAATGTTTGTTTTTATAATATTAAAACATGGTGAAAATGATTCCATCAGAGCGGTCTCGATGAAACAAAGAAGTGGGCTTTGGAATCACCTGAATCGGAGTTGTGGCTGAAATGAGATAGTGGTTTTTTTGTCAGGGACCTTTCTGTAGTTTTTTTTGCATATGGGCCCTTGTGAGTAAATCCACCGATAAAAGAGAAAGGGCACTGCTGCGCTGGGCCGTCCTGGGCTGAAACTACACAGTGCAGAGCGACGTAGTAAGCGTATTTCGGCCTTTCGCTTTCATCCAAGCGTTAGCACACTATGGGAGTATGCCTCCACTTAATCGAATGTGCGGGACCGGCCAGCGCACAAGAGGATGATGGGTCGGATCGTAGGGTCCACACATCAAGATGGAGGGCGCATCATCGTCTTCAAGCCCTCGCCCGTGCTCGGCCGAGGCAGGGCGGCGCTCGACCGACGTTGGCCAGCGACTCCGGTCTCTGCTCTAGCCGTGCGACCTACCGTTGTGATCGGGGCAATGAGGCACACCCGTCTGTGTACAACACAGCCACCAGGGAGCCCGGAATCGAGCAGGAGCGAGGCCGTCGCGGACAGCGGCTTCGGACGTCGGCGAGATCATGGCAAACGACCACCAGAGGAGGAGCTAAAAAGCAGAGGAGGCCCATGAGGTTCTGGGTGGAGGTTTGGAGGTGAAGGAATGGAGCGAGGGGACGCAGTTCACTGGAATTTAGGTGGGAGCATGATGCAGAGCATCCTATGGACATCACCATGTCAAGAGTCTGTTCGGCGAGTGACACGTGCGGCATCTACTTCACATACACAAAGGTGACTCGTCTCCTTTACACGTGCTCACTTGACCCCTTCGAGGATGGTATACTACTTGACACTTCTCCGGTGTGCATAGTTATTGTCAGAGCTTCACGAATGTCAAGGAGGAGTGCAAGCGCCTAGAAACAACTACACTAACCGCAAGGGAAGCCTGGAAGCAACGACGGAAGAAGACGGAGCTGCCGAAGCTACAACGGCTGGACATCCGGGCCAGAGGCTGGACATCCGGCGCTTGTGCAGCCGCCTAGGAGCTTCACCAACAGACGGCCAAGAGCTTCAACGGCCGTATATCCGGCGCCATCCCGGACATCCGGCGCCTTAGCAATGCCCGGACATTCGACGGCCAACCCCAGAAATCCGACGACGACTATCCAGAGAAGATAGGAATGGCCTGTTCCAGGCCGGACATCCGGCCCGTGCCCCGGACATCCGGCCTCCCGTGAACGGCCAGACATCCGGCGCCTGCCTACGCATAGGGTCGGGCCAAAGGCCCATGTATCCCTCTTTCCCACTTACCCCTTGCTGGCTTAGACTATATATAGACCCCCTCCTCCTCCTAGTTAGGGTTAGCAAAGGTTTAGCTCATTTTTATGTGAGAGCTTTGCTCATCCACTTGGATACTTCTCCATCGGAGTCCACGGCCTCTTCGGAGAAGATCCCCCAAACGGATTCAAGACCCCTCATGGGAAGACCCCCCTCAAGACCTCCTCACAGAGAAGAACTTGCTACTTTTATCGTCCTTTGTTGGATTTTGATCGTGTATCTCTTTATGTTTCGAGGATCTAGCATATGTGTGACCGAATCTTGTTGGTTTGGGTGATTCTGTCGTATTTTCCCTCGTGTTCTTCGTGTTCCTTGTTGGGATCCGCTCCTTTCAAGAAAGATCAGACATCTAGGGTTCTACCCTACATCATCTTGGTATCATGAGCCACGTTGATCACGAATTTGGAGCCCCCACCCCTTGTTTCTAGCCTTCTTTTGGTTGATTTCGTTCTAAATTCGAAATCTCCACCAAAATAGCCCCAATTTTTTTTGTGATTTGTTGGTTTGATGATTTTTGTTGATTTTAATCCATGGATTTGCTTGGTTTCAAGTGGATCTAGCCTCTCCCCAAGTTTCCCCACCTTCCATCCACGAAATTCATCAAATTTTGCCCCCAAAATCATCACTTTCCGCCACCAAATCGAGTTTCAAAGTCCAAATACCGATCTGGAATCATCGGGTCGGACATCCGGACCAGAGGCCGGACATCCGGGCCCCAAGCCAGACATCCAGCTCCTGGAGCACGAAATCCGCACGGTTCTGGACATCAGCCACCGGATATCCTCCCCCACCCCCGGATGTCCGACCCTTGGAGCATCAGCCTCCCGTGTTTCACCGTTTTGGCCATAACTTTCACATCCGGAGTCCGATTTTCGCGTTCTTTAGATCGTTTAGTAGCTATTGACACCCCCATCCATATAGGTAGGTTTCAACACCATTTGAATCCATAAAATGTTTGGAACTTTGGCATCTTTGCCTAGGCCTTTCACCATATCATCCGCTATACCACTACCGACTTTCGCAACCTAACCCATTTTGTTCCATATAGCATTAGTGGTTGCTTGAGAAGTGATTCGAGTCTCCTAGGGTGTTTCGGCTACTTAGGGACGATTACTTCTTCATCAACCACCACCTTAACTTCCGCTTAAGCTTGCTGAGGGAGTCCTGGACTAGGGGGTGTCCGGATAGCCGAACTATCATCTTTGGCCGGACTCCTAGACTATGAAGATACAAGATTGAAGACTCCGTCCCGTGTCCGGATGGGACTTTCCTTGGCGTGGAAGGCAATCTTGGTGATACGGATATGTAGATCTCCTACCATTGTAACCAACTCTATGTAACCCTAGCCCTCTCTGGTGTCTATATAAACCGGAGGGTTTTAGTCCGTAGGACGAAAAATAATCATACCATAGGCTAGCTTCTAGGGTTTAGCCTCTTTGATCTCGTGGTAGATCTACTCTTGTACTACCCATATCATCAATATTAATCAAGCAGGAGTAGGGTTTTACCTCCATTGAGAGGGCCCGAACCTGGGTAAATACATCGTGTCCCTTGTCTCCTGTTACCATCCTCCTAGACGCACAGTTCGGGACCCCCTTCCCGAGATCCGCCGGTTTTGACACCGACATTGGTGCTTTCATTGAGAGTTCCTCTGTGTCGTCGCCTTTAGGCCCGATGGCTCCTTCGATCATCAGCAACGACGCGGTCCAGGGTGAGACTATTCTCCCCAGACAGATCTTCGTATTCGGCGGCTTTGCACTGCGGGCCAACTCGCTTGGCCATCTGGAGCAGATTGAAAGCTACACCCCTGGCCATCAGGTCAGATTTGGAAGTTTGAACTATACGGCTGACGTCCGCGGAGACTTGATCTTCGATGGGTTCGAGCCACAGCCAAGTGCGCCGCACTGTCACGACGGGCATGATCTAGCTCTGCTGCCGGACAGTGCCCTGGAGGCCGCACAAGTGTCCGCTCCGACCCTTAGCTCGGAGCCAACTGCGCCGATCGAGGACGGGTGGCTGGACACCGCCTCGGGGGCTGCTACCTCTATGGCGATAGAGCCGAATACCAACCCTGTCCTTTGTGAAGCTCGTGAGTCCAAGGTGCTGGACTCCTCTCCGGACTCCGAACCTTCCGCGCCCCTGCCAATCAAATCCGGTTGGGCGCCGATCATGGAGTTCACCGCTGCGGACATCTTTCAGCACTCGCCCTTTGGCGACATCCTGAATTCACTAAAGTCTCTCTCTTTATCAGGAGAGCCCTAGCCGGACTATGGTGAGGACGGTTGGGATGCAGACGACGAAGAAATTCAAAGCCCACCCACCACCCACTTCGTAGCCACTGTCGATGACTTAACCGACATGCTAGACTTCGACTCAGAAGATGTCGACGGTATGGACGACGATGCAGGAGACGGCCAAGAACCAGCGCCTACAGGGCACTGGAATGCCACCTCGTCATACGACATTTACATGGTTGACATCCTAAAGGATGGGAATGGCGATGGAATAACAGAGGACGACCCCTCCAAGAAACAGCCTAAGCGCCGGCGCCAGCGGCGCCGCTCTAAATCCCGCCACAACAAAAATGGAGATTCCGGCACCGGAGACAATAATACCCCAGACAGTGCCGAAGACAATCCCCTCCAGCAGGATTCAGCGCAGGAGGATGGAGAAGCCAGCCCTCATGATAGAGCGGCAGACAGAGAGGTAGAGGGCGATAATTACATGCCTCCTTCAAAAGATGAAGCAAGCCTCGACGACGACGAATTTGTCGTGCTCGAGGATCCCGTCGAACAAGAGCGTTTCAAGCGCAGGCTTATGGCCACGGCAAGCAGCCTCAAGAAAAAGCAGCAACAGCTTAGAGCTGACCAAGACTTGCTAGCCAACAGATGGACTGAAGTCCTTGCGGCCGAAGAGTATGAACTCGAACGCCCCTCCAAGAGCTA
This sequence comes from Triticum timopheevii, assembly GCA_963921465.1. Classification (NCBI taxonomy): domain Eukaryota; kingdom Viridiplantae; phylum Streptophyta; class Magnoliopsida; order Poales; family Poaceae; genus Triticum; species Triticum timopheevii. The sequence continues at coordinate 200,877,985 of OY997270.1, forward strand.
CCCAAAACGCAAGCTGCTACCCCGATTAGAGGAGGAAGCACCTAAACCTACATCACCAGCGCATAATACAGCCGACCGGCCACCTCGTGGCCGCGACAGAGAGGCCTCTCAGCCCTACACTCAAGCCGCACCCCAGCGCCGCTCAAAAAATACCAAGGCGCGGGAAAATGCGCCAGACCTACGGGATATATTGGAGGACAAGGCAAGGCAAAAAAGATCGATCTACGGATCGCGTGGGCGCCCCACGATACGTGATGACAACCGTCACGCCGGATACAGCAATTCTGGCCGGGCCGAACACAGTAGACAAAGCTCATTTGAGCTGCGTCGTGACATAGCCCAATACAGAGGCGCCAGACACCCACTATGCTTCACAGAAGAAGTGATGGATCATCAAATCCCTGAGGGTTTCAAACCTGTAAACATTGAATCATACGATGGCACAACAGATACCGCGGTCTGGATCGAGGACTATCTCCTCCATATCCACATGGCCCGCGGTGATGATCTACACGCCATCAAATACCTCCCACTCAAGCTTAAAGGACCAGCGCGGCATTGGCTTAACAGCTTGCCAGCAGAGTCAATCAGTTGTTGGGAAGACCTGGAAGCCGCATTCCTCGACAACTTCCAGGGCACTTATGTGCGACCACCAGACGCCGATGACCTAAGCCACATAATTAAGCAGCCAGAAGAATCGGCCAGACAATTCTGGACATGGTTCCTAACCAAGAAAAATCAAATCGTCGACTGTCCGGATGCAGAGGCCCTTGCAGCCTTCAAACACAACATCCACAACGAGTGGCTTGCCCGGCACCTAGGATAGGAAAAGCCGAAATCCATGGCAGCCCTCACAACACTCATGACCCGCTTTTGCGCGAGAGAGGATAGCTGGCTAGCTCGTAGTAACAATGTGACCAAGAGCCCTGGTAATTCGGATACCAAGGACACGAACGGCAGGTCGCGTCGCAACAAGCACAAGCACCGCATTAATGGCGACAATATTGAGGATACGACAGTCAATGCCGGATTCAGAGGCTCTAAACCCGGATAGCAAAAAAAAGCCATTCAAAAGAAATACTCCAGGCCCGTCCAATTTGGACCAAATACTTGATCGCTCGTGCCATATATACGGCACCCCCGAAAAGCCAGCCAATCACACCAACAGGGATTGTTGGGTGTTCAAGCAGGCAGGCAAGTTAACTGCCGAAAACAATGATAAGGGGCTGCATAGCGATGATGAGGAGGAGACCCGGCCGCCGAACAATAGAGGACAGAAGGGTTTCCCCCCACAAGTGCGAACGGTGAACATGATATACGCAACCCACATACCCAAAAGGGAGCGGAAGTGTGCACTCAGGGACGTATATGTGATGGAGCCAGTCGCCCCAAAGTTCAATCCGTGGTCCTCCTGCCCGATCACTTTCGATCGAAGGGACCACTCCACTAGCATCCGACATGGCGGATTCGCCGCATTGGTTCTAGACCCAATCGTCGACGGATTTCACCTCACTAGAGTCCTGATGGACGGCGGCGGCATCCTGAACCTGCTTTATCAGGATACAGTGCGCAAGATGGGCATAGACCCCTCAAGGATTAAACCCACAAAGACGACCTTCAAAGGCGTCATACCAGGTGTAGAGGCCAACTGTACAAGCTCAGTTACACTTGAAGTGGTCTTCGGATCCCCGGATAACTTCCGAAGCGAGGAGTTAATCTTCGACATAGTCCCGTTCTGCAGCGGCTATCATGCATTGCTCGGACGAACCGCATTTGCAAAGTTCAATGCGGTGCCGCACTATGCATACCTCAAGCTCAAGATGCCAGGCCGTCGAGGAGTCATTACGGTCAACGGAAACACCGAACGCTCTCTTCGAACAGAGGAGCATACAGCGGCTCTCGCGGCGGAAGTACAAAGCAGCCTCTTAAGGCAATTCTCGAGTCCGGTTGTTAAGCGGCCGGACACCGAAGAGTGCCCGGAGTAACCTACAACAAGACCACCTGGCATGTTCCGAGCACGCGTAGCAATGCGGCCCCAACCCCAGCCCTCGTGAAATCGCGAGACCAGTACCACGTGTACATAACTATGCTCTGGAGATACCATGGGCATAGGGGTAGGGGCACGACCACGACATGCCCGGAGAGCGGCTCAACCGCACTAGGGGCTCCCAATTGTGTCATTCTTTTTTTTCTTTTCTTATTCGCAGGACTTCGTTTTCCAGAAGTCCTGTCCGGCAGTAGAATTGCCGAACTCACGATGCAACAGCTAGGGAAGCAGAAAAGCTACGTCGAGTGTCCAGGTGGTCTCTATTATGAGCAGTATACCTGTTTTACATACCATCCTGCAGCCTACCCCTGGAGGGGGACATGTTAAATAGTCCCATCCCTTGCTTATCGCACTATTTGTATCGTTCTGCTTTCATTGCAATATTTTTTATAAGCAATGCATTGCTTTTTTCCTATGATTGCATTCCTTTTTCTATCTATATATGTTCACTGATGACATGGTGCATCCGTACGCTTTGGTACGGCCAAATACACTAGGGGCTTAGGTACCCCAAAATATGGTGTGATAAGTCCGAACACTTTAACAAGTGCGGTACCCCGAACTTATAGCATTATATGCATCGGCTCCGAATCATGTCTTGGGTCAATAGTTGGGTTTGCCCGGCTCCCATGTTTTGGTACCTTACATTCTGTTATATCGGCTAAGGTAGCGCTGGGCGAACCACTGCGATTGTGCCCCGATTGAGCTGGGTTGAGCACCTCAGTGGAGAAAGCTAAAACTGACCGTCATGATAGGGCGAGAGCCGGTCGCTGTTCGAGAGGTTTTTTCGAGTCCCTAAAGGCTTATGTCGCTTAGAGCGAGGAGTCGGCTTTGTCCGGCCCAGTCGTGGATAGCGCCCCGAATTCGATCTTCCGAACACTAGTGGCTTCGCCGAAATTTAAAATTATAGAATTCTATGGCTAAGTGGGAGTGTTCAAGCATTATAAATCCGGTTGCCTCGTTCGTTGTGTTGAGCGCCTCCCTCGAAGGACCCAAAAACGGGAAGAAGAGCGCTCAAGTTTATCCCGAACACCCCAGCACTCGTGGCATGGGGGCTGAAGCCAACGACTTGCCATCTCTCAAATTTGATAAATGGCTGCACAGAAGGTAATATTTTAAATTAACAAGCGTTGCTTAGCGCATATGAACAATGTTTTCAGCGCACAGGATAACAAATGTGAGTCTACTCAAAAATTACATCTTTGGAGCACTCACCCACTATAAGGCGGGCACCCTTCAGGACACCCTTATAGTACATCTCGGGCGTGCGATACTCCTTGCCCGGTGGTGGCGCGTCCGTCACAAGCTTCTCGGCGTCCATCTTGCCCCAGTGCACTTTAGCGCGGGCAAGGGCCCGACGGGCACCTTCAATGCAGACGGAACGCTTGATGAATTCAATCCATGGACATGCGTCCACCAGCTGCCGCACCAGACCGAAGTAGCTCCCAGGCATGGCTTCTTTAGGCCACAGCCAAACTATGAGGCCTTTCATGGCCTGTTCGGCCACCTTGTGGAGCTCGACCAGCTGCTTCAGCTGGTCGCTCAGGGGCACCGGATGTCCGGCCTCAACATATTGAGACCAAAACACCTTTTCCGTCGAGCTCCCCTCCTCGGCTCGGTAGAACGCGGCAGCATCGGACACACTACGGGGCAGATCTGTGAACGCTCCTGGAGAGCTCCGAATTTGGGTAAGTAACAGATAATTCACTTTTACATGCTTGCTTTGCATGAAGAATGCCTTACCCTCCGCTATCTTTTTTATCGCCTCAATCTCCTGGAGGGCCTTCTGGGCTTAGGCCTTAGCAGCTTTGGCACTCTCAAGAGCTGAGGCGAGCTCGGACTCTCAAGTCTTTGAGTCACGCGCCAAACTCTCGTGTTTTTCCACGAGAGCCTGGAGCTCTTGCCGCACCTCCGCCACCCGTGCCTCCTGCTTCTCTCGCTCGGTGCGTTCTACGGCCGCATTGCTTTCGGCCTTGGACACCGCTTCCTTCAGGGTCGCCACCTCGTTCGTGGACCTTGCAATACTCACGTTATTCCTGTCATTTTTTGCAACCAAATCCTTTCTATAAGGTATTACTTTAATAAGGTATTACTTTAATAAGGTATTACTTACCTTCCTTGTCCTCGAGCTGCTTCTTGGCACGGCCGAGCTCGTTCTCGGACCGCTCGAGGCTCTGCTTCAATACATTGACCTCCACAGTCAGTGCGGCAGAGGTCAGCAGCGCAGCCTGCATTCCCATATTGACATGCTTATGCTAGACTCCTGCGTATATCTTTTTAGATCCTCAGTTCGGCTTTTCTTTCCGAACACCAAACTGAGCATCAGGGGCTACTGTCTATGCGGTACTATTTTTACATATCTTAATTACATACCTCAAAGCATGTTAGAAGGCTGGTACAGGCTTCAGTCAGCCCGCTCTTGACGGACTGAACTTTCTGGATCACCGCACTCATAACAGTGCGGTGCTCCTCGTCGATGGAGGCGCCGTTAAGCGCCTCCAGCAAGTTATCTAGTGCCTCCGATTGGACGGAGGCCACCGGCGTCGCAGTCTTGCCCTTCTTACTAAGGGCCCGCCTGCCGGACTTCGGAATCACTGTAGGTCCCGGTACAGAGTCACGCACAGGGCCAGACTTAGAGCCCTCTGGGGTTTTGCCCTCTTTGCGACCGGAGTTCGGGAGGTCGCCTTACGGCGCCTCCAGGACCACCTCCTCCTGGTTGGGCCCCTTTTGGGACTCCAACGCGGCATCGTCTGCGTCACAGGGGGAGGAGGCGGTCGGAAGTGAAGTGCTATTCACATCCGACGAATCCAGGGAGACGCTCGACGAAGCGGGGAACTCGTCCTTGGGCGGGCTACATGGTTGTATTCGGTGTTAGAAGACACTACACGACAAAGGAAAGTGATGAGTTATTCTGGAATCCGGACACTTACGATCTCGCCAGGGGCTTGGCCCTTGAGGGCCAATCCTCTTCGCCGTCGTCGGCGTTTGTGGAGAAGTCCGGAGGAAGGGTCCTTCCCTTCTTGGACCCTCCGGCCTCCCCAGTTGGGGAGGCCTTCCTTTTCTTCTCTCCCCCCGCTGGGGGAGAAGCTTCTTTTTTCTCCTCCCCGTGTTCGCGGGAGGAGTTCGCCTCGGAGTCATCGGACGACGAGTCCGATAACACCTGATGCCGGGAACTCTTTCGGGTTCCCGTGGCCTTCTTCTTGGCCTTCTTGTCCGGCACCACGTGAGGTGCTGGAACCAGCAGCCCCGTCAATCGGGCGTCCGCTGGGTCTTCTGGTAAGGGAGCCGGACAGTTAACCTACCCGGACTTCTTCTGCCAGGCCTGTGAAAGGTAAGGGAGTTTAGATCCCGCATAGAATCAAACAATGAAAAAGTGTCCATAAAGGGTAAAATAGCTTACCTCGCCGGCTTGACGCTGTGAGCCGAATCCGCGATCTTCGGTAGAGGATGCGGGAGCCTCGGCGCCCTTGAACAGCACCTTCCAGGCGTCTCCGTACGTAGTGTCGAAGAGCCTGCTCAAGGTCTGGTGCTGTGCCGGATCAAACTCCCACAAGTTGAAAGCCCATTGTTGGCACGGGAGGAACCGGCGGATGAGCATGACCTGGACTGCGTTGACGAGCTTGATCTTCTTGTTCACAAGGTTTTGGACACAGGTTTGGAGTCCAGTCAGCTCTTCCAAATCACGCCATGTCAGGCCCTTCTCTTTCCAGGAGGTGAGCCGTGTGGGGATGCCAGATCTGAATTCGGGGGTCACTGCCCATTCAGGGTCACGCGGCTCGGTGATGTAGAACCACCCCGATTGCCACCCTTTGATAGTTTCCACGAAGGCGCCCTCGAGCCATATGACGTTGGGTATCTTGCCCACCATGGCGCCTCCGCACTCCGCCTGCTGGCCGCCCACTACCTTCGGCTTGACATTGAAGGTCTTCAACCATAAGCCGAAGTGGGGTTTGATGTGGAGGAAGGCCTCACACACAACGATAAACGCTGAGATGTTGAGGATAAAATTCGGTGCCAGATCGTGGAAATCCAGGCCGTAGTAGAACATGATCTCCCAGACAAATGGGTGGAGTGGGAAGCCCAGTCCGCAGAGGAAATGGGGAAGGAACACCACCCTCTCATGGGGCCTGGGGGTGGGGACGAGCTGCCCCTCGTCTGGAAGCCGGTGCGCAATGTCGTTGTGCAGGTATCCGGCTTTCCTCACCTTTTTGATGTCCCCTCCGTGACGGAGGAGGCCATCCACTTGCCTCCCGCTCCAGACATGGCTGGGGAAGGTTGAGGCGAGATGTGCGGACTTGGGCGCTGGAGCTCGAGTGCACGGAAATGGATAAGCAAAGGGGGAAGAAGGCGTAGGTAAAAAGGTGGATCCTTATCCCCTTATATGGACGGACAAAACTATGCGTCCCCACCAGCCTGGTAAAACTCGCTTATCTCCCAAGCACCGTAATCAATGTTGCGGTTGGGTTACCCACGCCCGTATTGATGAGAACCCCGGAATAAGGGGACACGATCTCTACTTTGACAAGACGTGCCAAGGAAACCGCTTCGCTAAACGCGCGGCGGTGGAACAGTAAAAACGATTCGAATAAAGGCTTGGCCGTGGTGTGATGTCACGCCACGGAATACGTTAGCAGATTGAACTCGTGTAAATGTTATTCTCTCTATGGTGGTATGTGGAACTTATTTTGCAGAGCCAGACACTATCCTTGTGTTCAAAATCTTCTATGAATAATTTGGAGGAGGAACCCGCCTTGCAATGCCGAAGACAATATGCGTGCCGGACTCGTCGTCATTGAAGCCTGGTTCAGGGGCTACTGAGGGAGTCCTGGACTAGGGGGTGTCCGGATAGCCGAACTATCATCTTTGGCCGGACACCTAGACTATGAAGATACAAGATTGAAGACTCCGTCCCGTGTCCGGATGGGACTTTCCTTGGCGTGGAAGGAAAGCTTGGCGATACGGATATGTAGATCTCCTACCATTGTAACCGACTCTGTGTAACCCTAGCCCTCTCCGGTGTCTATATAAACCGGAGGGTTTTAGTCCGTAGGACAAAGAACAATCATACCATAGGCTAGCTTCTAGGGTTTAGCCTCTTTGATCTCGTGGTAGATCTACTCTTGTACTACCCATATCATCAATATTAATCAAGCAGGAGTAGGGTTTTACCTCCATCGAGAGGACCCGAACCTGGGTAAAAACATCGTGTCCCTTGTCTCCTGTTACAATCCGCCTAGACGCACAGTTCGGGACCCTCTACCCGAGATCCGCCGGTTTTGACACCGACACTTGCCCTCCATAAACTTCCGCCACCCCAACTTAACCCAATTTGTTTGAGCTTGTTTGAGTTGTGGCTTGTGTCTCCTATGGTGTTTCAACCACTTAGGGACGGCAACTTCAACTCCGACATGTGTATAGCCCATCACACTACTTTCGCATGGCCGACTCGTATAACCCATCATCCCACTTCTGCATTGCCAAGTGCAAACCACCATCGCTTTGCCGCTACCACCATTTGACATTTGCCTTTGGAGATTTTGAGTTTGCGGTTTTTCTGTTTCCTAAGGTGTTTCGGCTAATTAGGAACAGGTCGACATCAACAACACCGCCTCTCATCATCGCCACAGACGGTAACCTCGATGACACCATTTGTATATTCCCCTTGCAATTGCATTGATAACCCCTAGCCCATTTTGCGTCACTTGCCTATCGAGACTAGCCTTTGAGTATTGCCGGCAACGTTACTTGTGCACATTGGTGATCTACACCTTCCATTGCATACATACCATATCGTCTTGGTATCATGATATCATCTGTTGTGTCACAAGATTGTCCCCGCATATACATAATTGCTATATTGGTTTGTGCATTTCGCATAGTGGCCATACAAAAAAACATATAAAAAATATATTAAGCTTTTAAGCAAAGAAAAAGAGAACAAAAGAGCTTGTAAGCAAGTTGAGGGAGTCCCGGACTAGGGGGTGTCCGGATAGCCGAACTATCATCTTCGGCCGAACTCCTGGACTATGAAGATACAAGATTGAAGACTTCGTCCCGTGTCCGGATGGGACTTTCCTTGGCGTGGAAGGCAAGCTTGGCGATACGGATATGTAGATCTCCTACCATTGTAACCGACTCTGTGTAACCCTAACCCTCTTCGGTGCCTATAGAAACCGGAGGGTTTTAGTCCGTAGGATGAACAACAATCATACCATAGGCTAGCTTCTAGGGTTTAGCCTCTCTGATCTCGTGGTAGATCTACTGTTGTACTACCCATATCATCAATATCAATCAAGCAGGAGTAGGGTTTTACCTCCATCGAGAGGGCCCGAACCTGGGTAAAAAGATCGTGTCCCTTGTCTCCTATTACCATCCGCCTAGACACACAGTTCGGGACCCCCTACCCGAGATCCGCTGGTTTTGACACCGACATTGGTGCTTTCATTGAGAGTTCCTCTGTGTCGTTGCTATCAGGAAGGATGCCTCATCCCGTCTTTAAAGACGTCACTGTTGCTAAAGGAGCTTTGGCTATCGGCCAAACTCTCCGGCTAGGCGGTTTCCTCATGACCGCCTGTCCAGCCACCGCGCCGACGATGACTTCTCGGGTCATCGAAAGCTATCTTCATGTTAGCTCGGAACTCGCCGAGCAGTTAGATCCGATGGAGCTCTCTTCCTTAAACGAGCTCTTGGATCGTATCGCCGCCTGGGAGTCGCTACAGACTACGATCAGTTTGGGCCTAAACCCGATCTGAGAGAGATTAACTCTCCCCAGGTTACCCACCACGTTGTGGTAGAGGAACAATACGGCGACGCTTCTTCTATCTTAAGGACTAGCTATGTCCGGATTCCCGACCCCTCCATGCCGGATTCCCGCAGAGGGGAGGATGTTACTCAAGCCCTGAACCTAAAGTCAGGCAGTGGGCTAGATTCATTGGACAACATCCAAGAACCCAAGCTTCCAAGTTCAGAAACTAGTTGGCCCCTGAGTTTTTAAGTGGATGGGCTTCCGAATTTAATTCCACCCGCCCACCCAAACATAAGCGATCTATCTCAAATCCGGCAAGAGCCCGCAAACATAGTCCACCATTACTGGGCTAGATTCCTCCTGGTTATGAACATGATAAAGGACTGCCGCGAGGAGGACGCAATTTCATTCTTCTGCAATAATTGCACGGACAAGGGAATCCTCAACGCCGTAAGTCATCGTGAAATTACACACTTCGCTGACTTGGCGTCCATAGTACAAAAGTACTGTGTGATGGAAAGCGCCTGGAAAACCGAAATCAAATTTTGGGACAATCCGTCCCTGAATACAACCCCAGTCCGAAATAATAGGGCGCATTATCACCAGGCACCTGGGTTAAACACCAAAAAGCAAAAACCCTCTATAGGGCATGGAACCGTACTAGAAGGATGGCTCAATGGACCCTGCAAAATTCATAGTACAGAGGGTGCCACTCCAACTCATAGCCTTAGAGCATGTGGGATACTACGGCAGGTGGCGAAAAGTGGCGAAGAGCTTCTAACTCCAGAGCACTAGCCCAAGGATACCAGTATGGTATTAACAGTCTTCGAGACTTTCGCATCAAATAATATGCAGAAATGAACACTCCGCAGCCTTGCCGAAGTCTACCAAGTAGCAACAATAAACCCATGGAGTGACACGGTTATTACCTTTAATGCCAGTGACGAACCTAAATTCCGATCATCCCGAGCACCAGCAGCATTGGTCCTCAGTCCACTAGTGGACGGGCGGCTTTTGCCTTACCAAGGTACTCATGGACAGTGGCAGCGGATTGAACCTCATTTACGAGGAAACCCTCCGAAAAATGGAAATAGACTGGAGCCGCATTGAGCGAAGCAGCACAACCTTTAGAGGAATAATCCCCAGTCGGGAAGCATGCTGCATAGGAAAAATCACACTAGATGTGGTGTTCGGCACGCCGAATAATTACAGGTCCGAGGAGGTCACGTTCCAAGTGGCCCCGTTCAGCAGCGGATATCACGCTCTATTAGGGCGAGATGCATTCACAATTTTTCAAGCTATACCCCATTACGGGTACATGAAGCTCAAAATGCCCGGGCCCAATGGAATCATCACTCTTGCAAGTGACCCGGACATAGCACTCCGCGCCGAAAATAAGATAGCCGTAATGGCCCTGGAGGCACTATCTAAAGCCCTAGCGGCCGAGGAACTCACTACGCTGCGCTCCATGGTGAATAGGGACGATGTGATACTCGATAAGAGATCCAAGTCCACCTCCTTTAAACCAGCGGATGAAATAGTCAAATTCCAAGTCCATCCAACGGACCCTACAAAAACGGCCTCCATCGGGGCACAATTAAACCCTGATGTAGACGCCGCACTAGAGAATTCCTACGAGAAAATTGGGACATCTTTGCCTGGCCCCCTTCAAACATGCCAGGAATCCCACGCCGTCTGGCCGAGCGCAGCCTAAACATCATAAAAGGATTCAAGCCAGTCAAATAGGCTCTTCGGCGTTTCTCCGAACCCAAGAGACAGGCCATGGGAGAGGAGCTAGCCAAATTATTGGAGGCTGGTTTCATCAAAGATATAAAACATCCGGACTGGCTAGCAAACCTGGTGATGGTACCAAAGAAGGACAAATTCTGGTGCCTATGCGTCGATTTTAAAGACCTCAACAAGGCTTGCCCAAAGGATCCCTTCCCCCTCCCCCACATCGATCAAATTATCGATGCTACCGCAGGACACGATTCATTGTGTTTCCTCGACGCATACTCCAGCTACCACCAAATTAAGATGGCAGAGCCCGACCAGGCCGCAACGGCATTCATCACCCCATACGGCCCATTGTGCTTCAACACAATGCCCTTTGGGCTCAAAAACACCGGCACAACATATCAGCGCATGATTCAGACATGTTTGGCAAACCAGATCGGCAAAACAGTGGAGGTATATGTAGACGATGTGGTCGTCAAAACCAAGCACGTCGAAACTCTAGTAGATGATTTGAGGCTCACGTTCGATAATCTTCGAACATATGACATTAAGCTTAACCCGGAAAAATGTGTTTTCGGTGTACCAGCCGGAAAGCTCTTGGGCCTCATTGTATCCGGTAGAGGAATTGAAGCAAACCCGGCCAAGATCCGAGCTCTGTCACAATTGGATATCCCGAAGGACCTCAAACAAATACAAAAATTGACGGGATGCGTGGCGGCTTTAAGCAGCTTTATCTCCCGTTTAGGAGAAAATGCATTACCCCTTTATCGCCTCCTTCGACGCACCGAACACTTTGAGTGGACGGATGCCGCCACGGCCGGACTCGAAGAAATAAAAGCCATATTGGCAACAAACCCGGTCCTGGCCGCGCCCAACATAGGCGAACCAATGCTACTATATATCACGACAACTCATCAAGTGGTGAGCGTGGTGCTCGTTGTCGAACGAGAAACGGACGGACACAAGTTCCCCCTTAAAAAACCAGTTTACTACGTGTCCACTGTCCTGACTCCATGCAAGTCAGGGTACCCGCATTATCAGAAGATAGCGTACGCGGTGTTCATGGCATCCCGGAAGCTGCGACACTACTTTCAAGAGTGTTCGATAACAGTAGCCTCCCAAGTACCTCTTAATGACATTATAAACAACCGCGACGCGAGGGGCCGGATTGCCAAATGGGCCATTGAGCTCCTCCCGTTCGACATAACCTATAAGCCACGGCGAGCTATTAAGTCGCAAGTTTTGGCCGACTTCATCGCTGAATGATCTGAAGCCGAACTCCCTAAAGAGTACGGCGCATATTCCAACTGGATCATGCACTTCGACGGCTCCAAAATGTTGGCTGGTCTGGGGGCTGGCGTCGTCCTAACGTCCCCAACTGGAGATACGGTTCAATACGTACTCCAGGTAATGTATACGGACTCCAACAACATAGCCGAATACGAGGCCCTTCTACATGGCCTCCGGATGGCAGCCTCCATGGGCATTCAACACCTTGAGGTGCGTGGGGATTCGAACCTCGCGATATCCCAAATAAATGGAGACTTCAATGCCAAGGATCCGAAAATGGCAGCTTATCATAACACCGTCCTAAAAATGTCAGCTCGGTTTGAGGGGCTCGAATTTCACCATATAGCCCGGGATAACAACCAGGCAGCAGACTTATTGGCACGCATTGGCACAAAGCGCGATGTCGTCCCTCCCAACATCTTCCTAGAGAGGTTGTTCAAGCCATCCGTACTATGGGAGGGGGAATCCGGAAGTAATAACCCGGACCCAACCGCAGTGCCCGACACCGAACATTCTAACACAATTGGCGGTTCTGCCAACGAAGTAACATCCTCAGCCCACGTAATAATGGCAGTCATTGCCCCATGGACGGAACCATTCCTAGCCTACCTAACCAGGCAGGAACTTCCCGAGGACCAAAACGAGGCCCGCTGCATAGTGCGGCGATCTAAAGCCTATAAGGTCCATGAGGGAGAACTTTACAAGAAAAGCACAACCGGAGTCGTTCAAAGGTGTATCTCCGAAGAGGAAGGGCGGAACCTTCTGGCTGAAATTCATGCCGGTCTCGGCGAGCACCATGCCGCAGCCCGGGCCCTTGTAGGCAAGGCCTTCCGTACAGGATTTTATTGGCCGACGGCCCAGACAGATGCTCAGGACTTAGTCCAACGATGCGTCGGTTGCCAGCTCTTTGCTAATCAAAGCCACATGCCACCCACCGCCTTCAAAACTATACCCATAACCTGGCCCTTCGCGGTCTGGGGGCTTGACATGGTTGGACCCCTTAAAGGAGGAACCCACAAGCAAAGATACCTACTGGTCATGGTGGATAAGTTCACCAAATGGATAGAGGCCAAGCCTGTTAAGACGGTCGAATCCGGACCGGTGATAGACTTCATATTAGGGGTCGTACACCATTACGACGTCCCCCATAGCATCATCACTGACAACGGCACGAACTTTATGGCCGATGAGGTTAAACTCTGGTGCAAAAACATGGCCATCAAACTCGACTAAGCTTCAGTCTATCACCCTCAAACTAACGGTCAAGTCGAGCGAGCAAATAGTCTAATCATGAGCGGCATCAAACCCCGATCCCTTAAGGAATCTAACACGCACTGGGTAGAGGAGCTCGACTCTGTACTCCGGGGGCTGCGGACCACTCCGAATCGCACCACCGGATTTACACCATTCTTTATGGTATACGGCGCAGAGGCAGTTCTGCCCTGTGACGTAATTCATGACTCACCTCACGTGTGCATGTATGAAGAAAGAGAAGCCGAGCTCGATCGGCAGGACAGTTTGGATGCATTGGAGGAGGAGCGTGACATGGCAAAAGCCTGTTCTGCATTCTATCAACAGCAAGCTCGAAGATATCAAAGCAGAGAAGTACGGGCCAAAACTTACAACGTTGGCGAGTTAGTTCTACGCTTGCTGGACAATAAAAAGGACAAACTCAAGCCCAAATGGGAAGGTCCCTTTATCATCGACCAAGTCCGGACTGGTGGAGCGTACCGTCTGCGAGATGCATCGGATAACCGACTCGAGCCGAACCCATGGAACGCAGCGTGTCTCCAAAGATTCTACACCTAGCGCCGGATTCTGAGTTCGTCTCCTTCCTCCGTCTATATTTTACATATTAGTTGTCTTCTGTTTCTCTCCTTCTCCCCCCTTTCCTACTACAGCCTTTGAAAGCTTGTTCACACATTGTTCGCACACACTTGACGCGCTATCCGCGCTCATTATACCTGGGGGCTTCTTTAACAGAAGCTTATTTATACGGGCTTCATGCCCAACACATGTGTCACACTTCCGCATGTACATTTTATTCACCATTATATGCATCGATATGACTTAAGTTTTGGCCAAGCTGGGTTGCCTGGCTCCTGTGCTTACCCCTATGTTCCCGGTTGTTCGGCTAGGCGGTAAAGGGAGCACCTCTGCGATTGTTACTGCCGGATCAGCCGGATGTGTACCACAGACTGGGTGAAGCCGAAAGCTAGCGTTCTTAAGGGAATATTCGGTCAGTGAACTAAAAGACGATTTCTTACCTATTTATTTACCTGCCCCGAGATGTGTTTCTGCTTTTTTCGTAGTCCGGACATGCACTTTAGGGCATGCCTCCCAGGGAAAGGAACCCCTAGCGGAACTATTCTCCTTGGAAGATGTTTCTTACTAACCATGTAATATAACATAACTAGTTGGGCACTTGTCTGATAAAGCACTAATGACCCCTACGCCTGGTCTCTACGCATGCCCTGGTTCTTATATAACCGCGAGGGTATTCGTACACACTCCAGACTATTGGGTCCCGAGGTTGAAGAGAAAAGGTCCGCTATGACAAACGATCTACAATCCGGCTAGAAGTCATTTTACATGTCATCTTAAATTACATAGTCAACTTGACTGGGCATATTCCTCTTCAATGCCATCCAGCAGGCTGTCTAGTTTACAGTCCTGTTGGGAATACTTTGCGGCCAATTCTACTTGGCCGTACACTAAGCTCACAGGGATCTCCTTCCCATCGGGTCCCGCAGGTCCGACCTCGGCCATGTGGTTTGGGTCAGCCTTCGTGCACCGCGTCTTCAGCATGGCCCAGGCCTCCCTGGCGCCTTGACGGCAGGCGATATCTTCCATAAGCAGAAGCGTTGCCGCGCTCCCTGATGCCTCTCTGCAAGCTCTCCAAGGCCTTCGGGTAGGGGGACAGATGGCCACAAGGCCTGGGCGACGCCTTTCATCACCTGCCGAACTCGTTCGTGCAGTTGCAAGAGCTCGAGAAGAAGGTCACCGGTAGAACCGGGCATTTCCTCTGCAGGACGGCCTATGAGCATACCTACAGACATAACTCTGTTAGTCGACTTCCTCGCCGAACTCTTTTTCAAAGTTCATTTAAGCACTTACTAAAAATGCCGCGTCGAAGCCGCCAATTCTCCTTAACGGAGTCAGATAGCTGGGCACGAACATCCTTTAGTTCCTCACCCAGCAGGGTGTTGGCATCCTGGAGATTATTTTTCTCTTGCCTCACCCTTGTAAGCACATTCTCGCCAGCCTTTAACCGGTGCATGAGCTGTAGCTTGTCCGGATCTATCCTGGCGCCATCTGCAATATTATTGTCAGACTTATACACATGCCGCACTTCACAAATTACTTATCTTTTGAAGCATATAGTGCCAGAGGGGGTCTCTTTGGCTTCCCCCGCTACGGCTAGTGCGGCCTCAAGTTGGGCTTTGCACTCCTCCAGCTCCTGGGACAGTTGGGTATTCTTTTCTGTAAGACCTTGCACAATAAATGATCCTTAAATCAGTTATTCTAACTATTTCAAGTCTCGGGGGCTACTGGCATATATAACTGTCAAATTTTCTCACCCATATGTCTTTTACATACTGCTTCGTGGCTCTGGCTAGACCATTTTGAGCGGCACGGAGGTGCGCATCTCCTGAATTAAAGGCATCCAATGCCTCTGGGGAGAAACACGCGTCACGAAGAACTGTCCGGCGGCGCCTGTGATTCATGGCACTCTCCACCTCGGAATTGATGGCAGATAACCTGTCGGCATCCTCTGTCGGAGGAACATCCGACGCACGCCCCGTGTTCGCCTCCGCTTCTGGACCTGGCTTTGGAGCCTGGCGAGCGGAGGATTGATTGGCAACCTCTCCGGATACAGTCCGACGAGCGCTCTTCTTCCTGAAAAGGCACGAGCGTTAGTATGCCACCCGGGAATAAAGCCGAGGAGTAAGGTGACGCGCCATACCGTTGCACCGAAGTTTCGATCCAGACCGCACTTCTTTTTAGCCTGCTGGGCCGTGCTGCCACTTGTTGGCCAGCCGCCGCGGGCTCAGCCTTCCACCTCAAGGGCGCCTCCTACGAAGCACCATTGGTATACGGTGATCAAAAACACACACGGATGGGTCATTTTCAAAGTATTGGGACTTCGGTCTCAGTTACCTGCGAAGCAGGAAGTATTCCGGGGTAATCGGCCGTAATGGCGACCAAGGCATTATCGATGCTCAGTTGGTGAAATACCCCGTTGATCAGCTCCACTGAAATGTCCGGATCCTCTTGGGAGGCTGGATCGAGGAACCGTTCCGGATCCTCGGGTTGTGGAGGCAGGCTGTTTATATCCTTTGCGGCTCGGCGCAGTTCCTGCGCCGAAATCACAAAATGAGGTACTTGACTATGGGAGTATGGATCGGATAGGCAAAAATAAATGTCCGCTTACCCAGCTTGGAGGATTGTTCATAGAAAATCCGCCCTGCGGATTGACGCGGAGAAATTCCTCCTCTTCTCCTTGTACAATGCGGACAAGATCTTCATCAGATCGGCGACCGATCCCGGCCCCTTGCGGGCGCAGTGGGTGGCATCATCCCCCCGTTGAAATCCCACATGGGGTGGCCTCTATACTGGAGCGGCTACACCCCCCGCATAATGCATGTGGCCATGACCCCGATCATGGTCAGTCCGGAATGAGCTAACAGCCTAATTCGGCTCATCAGGTAAAGGACGTCCCTGTCATTTTCCTTCTGAGGGCTCCGTGGACGCCAGCTTAGGTGTTTCTTCAAAGGAGCGTTATTGAACTCAGGGAGGCCGACCCGAACTGGGTCCGGCAGGGGAACATCTTCTATATAAAACCATTCGGAAGGCCAGTCTTCGGACGCCTTCTTCGGGGTTCCAGATAGATATCCGGTCCCGGCGATGCGCCATAGTTCGGCTCCGCCCACTTGATATATTGACCCCTCTTGAGAACGGGCCACAAGGCAGAATAGCTTCTTCCACAGCGCAAAATGAGGCTCGATGCCCAAAAACAGCTCCCAAAGGGCCACAAAGCCCGCAATATGCAAAATGGTGGCAGGCGTAAGGTTGTGCAACTGGAGGCCATAGAACTCCAGGAGCCCCTGGAGAAACGGATGAATTGGAAATCCGAGCCCTCTTATCAAATAAGAGACAAGGCATACCCGCTCTCCTTTGAATGGGCTGGGGACGCTCTCCGCTTGCTTTCCGCCCTTATAGGTGGCGAGTCCGGCTCGAACCGGGACCATGAAGGCTGGGGGAGGAAATCCCTTGGTTTGGAGCGCCACTAGCTCACTATGCGGGACGGAGCATCTCTCCCAATATCCAGGCTGAGGGCTAGGAGGGCGAGAGGAGGAGCCGCGTCGACTATCCATGATGGAATGGATTTCTGTCAGATGCTCTCTGATGAATGCTCGCGAAGGGAGGATGGTGTGATTTGGATCTAGATCCTCGTCTCTTTTATAGGCAGCTTATTTGCGCATCTTGGGGGATAAATGTAAAAATACCCTGGCTTTTCGCATTCGTTCAACACGTGGAAGATGGCCATTATTGGGCCTGGAAGCCGAGGAGTGCAATATTTACAAGAAGCCGGACGCTATCCAACAGGTTCAAAGGATTTGGAGAAGAACCCGCCTTGCAATGCTGAAGACAATCTGCGCGCCGGACTCATCGCCATTAAAGCCTGGTTCGGGGGCTACTGAGGGAGTCCCGGACTAGGGGGTGTCCGGATAGCCAAACTATCATCTTCAGCCGGACTCCTGGACTATGAAGATACAAGATTGAAGACTTCGTCCCGTGTCTGGATGGTACTTTCCTTGGCGTGGAAGGCAAGCTTGGCGATACGGATATGTAGATCTCCTACCATTGTAACCGACTCTGTGTAACCCTAACTCTCTTCGGTGCCTATATAAACCGGAGGGTTTTAGTCTGTAGGATGAACAACAATCATACCATAGGCTAGCTTCTAGGGTTTAGCCTCTCTGATCTCGTGGTAGATCTACTCTTGTACTACCCATATCATCAATATCAATCAAGCAGGAGTAGGGTTTTACCTCCATCGAGAGGGCCCGAACCTGGGTAAAAACATCGTGTCCCTTGTCTCCTGTTACCATCCGCCTAGACACACAGTTCGGGACCCCCTACCCAAGATCCGCCAGTTTTGACACCGACACAAGTGCCATAGTATCATACCACATTGCACATAAGATTGTCATATCTGATCATCTTGGATCATCTTGAGAGAAACGTCGGGAACCATATATACATAGCATACTTGGGATAGAAGTCGTTGCATGTTTATCTCCTATAGGTTGTGCACAAGTGTCATATCCGCCTATTGAGCAATCGTGCTAGCGTCTCTCTAGAGTTGTGCAACAAGAGCATTTTACATGGATTCCACATTTTGAGCTCTTCCTTGGTTGCACGATCCCATTTATCTATTCGTTGTGTGTTTCCATGTGCCACATATTGCTATTGGTCTACTTGTTTCACTTGCAAATTTGTGAATCTCTTTCAATATTATTGACACTTGCTAACATTTTGCATCAAATTTTTGTGCCACTATCCTCACCGAGCTCCACCATAAGCCTTATTTGTGTAGGTGTGACAAATTGAGGAGATCGGTACCAAATTGATCCATTCTAAACATCGGTCAAGGTACATTTGGTATAGTTCTCTCCTTTCTTCCACTCATATTTGCTTGAGTCTTATGATGGATAGGCAAGGCATTTCATCTCCGGTCTTCGACAACAATGATAGAACGAACAACTACATAAGCAAAGCGTCCATCTTCGGTCTACAACAACAAATGCAAGATGCATATTCTACCTTGCGAGAGCGCATCGAGAACCTCTCCATCAACATTCGTCACTCCGAAGAAAGAAAAAGGGACTACATCGACAACAAGCTTTCCGCACACAAGGAGGAGCAAGATGCAAGGATGGAGGAGATTCGGCCTTGTTGATCAACCATTCTTCCCCTTCGTCATCCTCAAGGCGGTGACGACAAAATCGACCATCTTCGGAGCGCCCATGCGATGCAAGCGCAATTCGTCCACGTCCACATCTCCATGGTGACCACCATCACATTTGTGATCCACATCGTCATGAAGGGCAAGTCACCTACAAGCATCATGTGCACGACGTCGACGAACGACATCTACTGCGAGCTCAAGCACGACAACGACACCATCAACATGAAGATGCTCGCCAAGCGCAAACGTACAAGTCCGAACAAGCTCTACTACACGCCAAGGCGAAGCTTCAAGAGCACAAGAGAAGACCGCGGGACGAGCACCACCAAGACGGCGCTACAGCTACCACCACCACTTCGGTATCTTCACCAAGTGTCATCAAGTCATGTTCTCCTTTGGACGTACGGCATCTTCGCCTACTTCCCATGAGTTCACCTACATCGACATCTTCAACAACGAGGCGACCACTTACAAGCGAGGGCGACACTTCCATCTTCGGAAGCCCCCCAAGGACGACGACTGAGCATGGGAACTTCCCTTCGGTCATGGAGACGAGCTACGAGCTGCCACATCATATGGGCCTCCAACAACAAGACGGTGACAAGAAGGTCGAGAAAGGGCCATCCCCTTCGACCACGGGGACAAGCATGAACCTCTTGAACAACATCAAGACGACGCCCATATCAGACTCATACTCCGAGTCATGCTACGCGAGCGCACATGAGACCTTCTTTTTGATCTTGGAGGAGAGTGATGTTTTGCCATATCCTACAACATTCATCTTTGGAGGCGTTATGGATGAGGAGGTTGAGCATGGGACTATCCCTTCAACCAAGGCGGCGATAGGAGTTGAGCATGGAGACATTTGCACCTACATCTCTCCGACATCTACATATGACGAGATAACCCAATTCCCAGATGAGGAGAGCCGCCCCACCATGAGTGATATGAGTGACTCCACCATATATGACATTGAGTGCATTTCCTATGAGAGGATGAGTGTGACCACCATTAGCCCCACACATGAGAGCATGCCACATATCCTATGTGAGGCTGAGAGCCATTTGAGTGACTCCACCAACCATATAAGTGAGTGCATCCTTGAGGGAGTGAGTGAGCCACAACACTTAGTGAGTGAGGTAGTTGAGACGGCATGTGAGGCCACTATGATTTCTAACGACTTAACCTCTACTCCGAGTGTGTTTTCTTCTTTGGTGCTAGGTCTCCTACATGACGACGAGCCTGCCCTTGATGAGTCCAT
This sequence comes from Triticum timopheevii, assembly GCA_963921465.1. Taxonomy (NCBI): domain Eukaryota; kingdom Viridiplantae; phylum Streptophyta; class Magnoliopsida; order Poales; family Poaceae; genus Triticum; species Triticum timopheevii. The sequence continues at coordinate 200,898,041 of OY997270.1, forward strand.
ACCTCCAATGGGCAAACCAATGGCCATGACGGACGATATTGCACTCCCACATGGTTCCATCAAGATGATAATATTGACCACCATTTGGTCTTTCCCACCTCACCTATACCACTTGAGTGGAATGAACAAGGTACCATAGGTTAAGGTGATGCTCTAGTCCCACTAGTGGACATTCTTGACATTCATTGCTTGCATGATGTTGCTCCACCTAGTACCATGCTTCATTCTAGTATGGTTTCCCCATGCGAGGATTTTCCCATTTACGATGAGTATGATGATTCTCATGTGGAGTGTATTAGTTGTGATGCCATGGTACATAGGATTTCTTGTGACAATTCTTTTGGTCACATCATGTTTGACAATCCGCTTGACTTGTCATATGCTATGGATGAGATCAGCCATATGTCATATTTGGAATCTCATCATAGTAACTATGCATATGCCATTAAGATTAACCCAATTTGCACTTATGGCATAGATGACAAGCCCATGGTTATTGGCATTTGTTTTTCTTGTGATGATATTGATATGCTCCCTTTGCATAATTTATCTCGTATGCCATGCCATGACCACCTAGCTTCGGATATGCATTGTTTTGGATGTTGTCCATTTTCTCCATATGATGTTTCCAATATTGCTCATGAGGAGACCCCCATTGTTTTGGATGTTGTCCATTTTCTCCAAATGATGTTTCCATCATGTTAGGAGATTTTGATCCATCCCATCCTTTGCATGATCCCAATAATTATGTGCATAATATGCTACCTGTCGGTGTCAAAACCGGCGGATCTCGGGTAGGGGGTCCCGAACTGTGCGTCTAGGCGGATGGTAACAGGAGACAAGGGACACGATGTTTTTACCCAGGTTCGGGCCCTCTCGATGGAGGTAAAACCCTTCTCCAGCTTGATTGATATTGATGATATGGGTAGTACAAGAGTGGATCTACCACGAGATCAAGGAGACTAAACCCTAGAAGCTAGCCTATGGTATGATTGTTGTAATGGTTGTTGTGTCCTACGGACTAAAACCCTCCGGTTTATATAGACACCGGAGAGGGCTAGGGTTACACAGAGTCGGTTACAATGGTAGGAGATCTACATATCCGTATCGCCAAGCTTGCCTTCCACGCCAAGGAAAGTCCCATCAGAACACGGGACGGAGTCTTCAATCTTGTATCTTCATAGTTTTGGAGTCCGGCGGACGATAATAGTCCGGCTGTCCGGACACCCCCTAGTCCAGGACTCCCTCAGTAGCCCCTGAACCTGGATTCAATGATGATGAGTCCGGCGCGCATAATGTTCGGCATTGCAAGGCGGGTTCCTCCTCCGAATAATCCACAAAAGATCGTGAACACCAGGATAGTGTCCGGCTCTGCAAAATAAATTCCATGTTCCACCGTAGAGAGAATAATATGTACACAAGTTCGATCTGCTGACGTATCTTGTCGAAGCAGAGATCGTGTTCCCCTTATCCCGGGATTCTCATCAATACGGACGTGGGTAACCCAACCGCGCCATTGATGGTGGCGCTTGGGAGATAAGCGAGTTTTACCAGGCCGGTGGGGACGCATAGTCTTCGTCCCCCTATATATAAGGGGATAAGGATCCACCTTTTCACCTACGCCTTCTTTCTCCTTTGCTTATCCATCTTCGCGCACTCTCGAGCTCCAGCGCCCAAGTCCGTGTGTCTCGTCTCAACCTTCTCCAACCATGTCCGGAGCGGGAGGTAAATGGTTGGCCTCCACCGTTAAGGAGGAGCACATCACCAAACTGCGCAGCGCCGGATACCTTTCCGGCGACATTGCGCACCGGCTGCCCGACAAGGGGCAGCTCATCCCCACCCCCAGGCCCCATGAGAGGGTCGTATTTCTCCCCCACTTCCTCCGCGGACTGGGCTTTCCACTTCACCCCTTTGTCCGGGGGCTCATGTTTTACTACGGCCTGGATTTCCATGAGCTGGCGCCGAACTTCATCCTCAACATCTCGGCGTTGATCGTCGTGTGCGAGGCCTTCCTTTGCATCCAGCCCCACTTCGGCTTATGGCTCAAGACCTTCAATGTCAAGCCGAAGGTAGTGAAGGGCACGGAGGCGGAGTGCAGAGGCGCCATGTTGGGCAAGATGCCCAACGTCCTCTGGTTCGAGGGGGCCTTCGTGGAGTCCGTCAAGGGGTGGCAGTTGGGGTGGTTCTACATCACCGAGCCGCGTGACCCTACGTGGGCGGCAGCCCCCGAGTTTAGATCTGGTATCCCTGTGCAGCTCACCTCCTGGAAAGAGAAGGGCTTGCTATGGGGTAGTTCGAAGGAGCTGACGGGACTCCAAGCCTGTATCCAGAAGCTGGTGAACAAGAAGCTCAGGCTTGTTAATGTGGTCCAAGTCATGCTCGTCCGCCGGATTCTCCCATGCCAAGAACGGGCATTCAACCTGTGGGAGGTTGATCCAGCACAGCACCAGGCGTTGAGTGGGCTCTTCGACACGACGTACGAAGGCGCCTGGAGGGTGCTATTTAAGGGCGCCGAAGCCCCCGCATCCGCAACGGAAGATCGCGGATTTCACTCGCAGCGTCCAGCTGACGAGGTAAGTGATTCTACCCCTTTACGGGACACTTGTTGTTAATAGTTCGACCCTAAGCGGGTTTCAATCTCCCTTTCCCTTTGACAGGACTGGATGAAGAAGGCCGAGCAGCTCATCTGCCCGGCCCCCATGCCAGAAAACCCAGTGGACGCCCGTCTAGCGGGGTTGCTGGTTCCGGCACCACACGTGGTGCCGGAGGAGAAGGCCAAGAAGGTGGCCATGGGTACTCGAAAGAGTTCCCGTTTTCAGGTGTCCGATGACTCCGAGGCGGATTCCTCCCCCGAAGACGAGGAGGAAACAGAGGACTCTCTCCCAGAGGAGGGAGAGAGGAAGAGGAAGGCCTCCCCAATAGGGGAGGCCGAAGGGTCCAAGAGGGGAAGAACTATTCCCCCGGACAGCTCCGCCAACGCCAACGTTGGCGAAGAAGAGTGGCCCTTGAGGGCCATGCCTCCGGCAAGATCGTAAGTATCCTGATTCTGAATGATCTGTAATTTCTTTTGTGTCACATAGTGTCCTTCTAATGCCACATACTGCCTGCAGTCCGGCCGACGATGATCTCCCCGCTTCGTCGAGCGGGTCGTTGGCTCCGTCGGATGTGGATTCCATTCCGACTGCCTCCACCCCTCGCGCCTCTGAGGACGCCGAGGTGGGATCCCAGGAAGGGACCCATCAGGAGGAGGCTCCGGAGGCGCCGCAAGGCAGCCTCCCGGACTTTGCGCCGGACTCCACGCCGGAACCCGCAGTGGTTCCGGAGTCCGGCAGGCGGCCCCTTCGCAAGAAGGGCAAGACCGTGACGCCGACGGCCCCCATCCAACCGGAGGCGCCGGACAACTTGGTGGAGGCGCTCAAAGGCACTTCCATCGAGGAAGAACACCGCACTATCATGATTGCGGTGATTCAGAAGGTTTAGCTCGCCAAGAGCGGGCTGACCGAAGCCTGCAGCAGCCTTCTAACAGGCTTTGAGGTAAGAAGTTAAAATTATGTAATGTAATACCGCATAGACAGTAGCCCATGATGCACGGTTTGGTGTTCCGAAAGAAAAGCCGGACTGAGGATCTAAAAAGATATACGCAGGGTTGCTAATAAATTATGTCAATATGGGTTTGCAAGCTGCGCTGCTCACCTCTGCCACACTGACTGCGGAGGTCGGTGCATTGAAGCAAGATCTCGAGCGGTCCGAGCAAGAGCTCGGCCGTGCCAAGAAGCAGCTCGAGGACAAAGAAGGTGAGTAGCACCACTTTGAATATTTACCTTACAGAAAAGGATTTCGATTGCAAAAAATAACAAGGATAACGTGGGTACTGCAGGGGCCACAAACGAGGTGGCGGCCCTGAAGGAGGCCATATCCGCGGCCGAACGCAATGCGGCCATGGAACGAGCGGAGCGAGAGAAGCAGGAGGCGCAGGTGGCGGAAGTGCGGCAAGAGCTCCAGGCTCTCATGGAAAAGCATGAGAGTTTGGAGCGCGACTGAAAGACTCGAGAGTCCGAGCTTGCCTCGGCTCTCAAAAGTGCCAAGGCCGCCAAGGCCGAGGCCCATAAGGCCCTTCAGGAGGTTGAGGATGTGAAGAAAATAGCGGCGGGTAAGGCATTTTTCATGCAAAGCAAGCATGTTAATGTAAACTACCTGACACTTACCCGAATTCGAAGCTCTCCAGGGGCGTTTGCAGATCTGCCTCGCAGTGTATCCGATGCCACCGCATTCTACCGTGGCGAGGAGGGGAGCTCAACGGAGAAGGTCTTCTGGTCTCAGTACACTGAGGCCGGCCTTCCGGTGCCCCCTAGCGACCAGCTGAAGCAGCTAGTCGAGCTCCACAAGGTAGCCGAGCAGGCCATGAAGGGCCTCATAGTCCGGCTGTGGCCTGGAGAGGCCATGCCTGGGAGCTACTTCGGCCTCGTGCGGCGGCTGGTGGATGCGTGCCCCTGGGTGGAGGTCATCAAGCGCTCCGCCTGTATTGAAGGCGCTCGTCGGGCCCTTGCCCGCGCAAAGGTGCACTGGGGCAGGCTAGATGCGGAGAGGCTTATCACTGACGCGCCGCCGGCGGGCAAGGAGTATCGTACGCCCGAGATGTACTATAAGACTGTCCTGAAGGGTGGCCGCAAGATTGCGGATGAGTGCCCCAGAGATGTAATTATTGAGTAGACTCGCTATGTAGTATCATGTGCGCTGAAAACTTTTGTTCATATGCGTGAAGCAATGCTTGTTTGATTTAAAATATTACCTTCTGTGCGGCCGTTTATAAAATCTGAGAGATGGCAAGTCATCGGCTTCAGCCCCCAAGCCACGAGTGCTGGGGTGTTCGGGATAAACTTGAGCACTCTTGTTCCCATTTTTGGGTCCATCTAGGGAGGCGCTCAACACAACGAACAAGGCAACCGGACTTATAATGCTTGAACACTCTCACTTAGCCATAGAATTCTATAATTTTAAATTTCAGCGAAGCCCCTAGTATTCAGAAGACCGAGTTCAGGGCGCTATCCACGCCTTGGCCGGACATTATCCGGTTCTTCGCTTGAAGCGGCATAAGTCTTTAAGGACTCGAAAAGACCTGTCGAACAGCGACCAGTCTCTCGCCTTATCATGACAGTCAGTTTTAGCTTTCTCCACTGAGGCGCTCGCCCAGCTCAACCGGGGCACAATCGCAGTGGTTCTCCCAGTGCCACCTTAGCCGACAGAACGGAACGTAAGGTACCAAAACGTGGGAGCCGGGCAAACCCAACTATTGACCCAAGACATGATTCGGAGCCGATTCATATAATGCTATAAGTTCGGGGTGCCGCACTTGTGAAAGTGTTCGGACTTATCACACCATAGTGCGGGGAACATAAGCCCCTGGTGTATTCGGCCGTACCAAAATATACGGGCGCAATATGTCATTAGTGAACATATATGTAAAGTAATGCAATTACAGGCAAAAAGTGATGCATTATTTATTCAAGGAATTCTGCTATTAGTGCAGAATGATGCAAATAGTGCGGCAAGCAAGGGATTGGACTAATTAAACATGTCCCCCTCCAGGGGTGGGCTACGGACTGGTGTATATAATCAAATTTAATGCTCGTAATGGAGACCACTTGAGTGTTCGTCGCAGCCTTTTTCCCTCCCTGGCTGTTGCATCGTGAGTTCGGCGGGTTCGCCGCCGGACAGGGCCTCTGGTGAACGGAGTTCTGTGTATACAAAGAAGGAAAATAAAAAATAAAAAAGAGCGACACACTTGTGAGCCCCTGGGGTGGTCGAGCCGCACTCTGGGTCTATTGTGGTCGTGCCCCTCCCCTTAGGCCCATGGTATCTCCAGAGCGTAATGATGTACGCGGAGGGTTGGTCTTACGATCATGCGAGGGCTGGGGTTGGGGCCGCATTGCTATGCGTGCTCGGAACGTGCCAGGTGGTCTTGGTTGATGTTGCTCCGGGCGTGTTTGGCCGTGTCCGGCCGTTTAGCGGCCGGACTTGAAAATTGCCTTAATAGGCTGCTCTGTACTTCTGCCGCGAGAGCCATTGTATGTTCCTCCGTTCGAAGGGAGCGTTCCGTATTTCCCTTGACCGTGATGACTCCACGAGGGCTTGGCATCTTGAGCTTGAGGTATGCGTAATGCGGCACCGCGTTGAACTTTGCAAACGCGGTTCGTCCGAGCAGAGCGTGATAGCTGCTGCGGAACGGGACTATGTCGAAGATTAACTCCTCGCTCCGGAAATTATCCGGGGATCCGAAGACCACTTCCAGTGTGACTGAGCCTGTACAATTGGCCTCAACACCTGGTATGATGCCTTTGAAGGTCGTCTTTGTAGGTTTAATCCTTGAGGGGTCTATGCCCATCTTGCGCACTGTATCCTGATAAAGCAGGTTCAGGCTACTGCCGCCGTCCATCAGGACTCTCGTGAGGTGAAATCCATCGACGATTGGGTCTAAAACCAATGCGGCGAATCCGCCATGGCGGATACTGGTCGGATGGTCTCTTCGATCGAAAGTGATCGGGCAGGAGGACCATGGATTGAACTTAGGGGCGACTGGCTCCATCGCATATACGTCCCTTAGTGCACGCTTCCGCTCCCTCTTGGGTATATGGGTTGCGCATATCATGTTTACCATCCGCACTTGTGGGGGGAAACCCTTCTGTCCTCTACTGTTCGGCGGTCGGGTCTCTTCCTCGTCATCGCTGTGCAGCCCCTTGTCGTTGTTTTTGGCAATTAACTTGCCTGCCTACTTAAATACCCAACAATCTCTGTTGGTGTGGTTAGCTGGCTTTTCAGGGGTGCCATGTATCTAGCATGAGCGGTCGTGTATTCAGTCCAAATTGGACGGACCCGGAGTGGTTCTTTTGAATGGCTTCTTCCGCTGACCGGGTTTAGAGCCTCGGAATCCGGTGTTGACTGCCACATCCTCCTTGTCGTCGCCGTTAACGCGGCGTTTATTTTTGCTTCGACGCGACCTACCATTGTGGTCGTTAGTATCCGGACTACCAGCATTTTTGCTGAGGTTGTTGCTGCGAGCTAGCCAGCTATCTTCTCCCGCACAGAAGCGGGTCATTAATGATGTGAGGGCTGCCATGGATTTCGGCTTTTCCTGTCCTAGGTGCCGGGCTAGCCACTCGTCCCGGATGTTATGTTTGAAGGCTGCGAGGGCCTCTGCATCCGGACAGTCGACGATTTAATTTTTCTTTGTTAAGAACCGTGTCCAGAATTGCCTGGCCGATTCGACTGGCTGCTGGATTATGTGGCTTAGGTCATCGACGTCTGTTGTTCGCACATATGTGCCCTGGAAGTTTTCGAGGAATGCGGCTTCCAGGTCCTCCCAACACCCAATTGACTCTGCGGGCAGGCTGTTAAGCCAATGCCGAGCTGGTCCTTTAAGCTTGAGCGGGAGATATTTGATGGCGTGGAGATCGTCGCCGCGGGCCATATGGATGTGAAGGAGTCTGTCGTGCCATCGTAGGATTCAATGTTTACGGGTTTAAACCCTTCAGGGATTTGATGATCCATTACTTCGTCAGTGAAGCATAGCGGGTGTGCGGCGCCTCTGTATTGAGAAATATCAGGACATAGCTCAAGGGAGCGTTGTCTGCTGTGTTCGGCCCGGCCGGAGTTTATGTATCCGGCTCGACGGTATTCGTCGTGGGTCGTGGGGCGCCCACGCGATCCATAGATAGATCTAGATTGTCTTGCCTTATCCTCCAATATATCCCGCAAGTCTGGCATGTTCCCCCGTGGCTTCGTACTCTTCGAGCGATGCCGGGGTACGGTCTTGATGGAAATCCTGGATGCCTCTCTGTCGCGACCATGGGGTGGTCGGTCGGCCGTATTGTGCGTTGGTGATGAAGGTATGTATGCTTCCTCTTCTAATCGGGGGAGCAACTTGCGTTTTGGGTAGCTCTTGGAGGGGCGTTCGAGTTCATACTCTTCGGCCGCGAGGACCTCGGTCCATCTGTCGGCCAGCAGGTCTTGATCATCTTGAAGTTGCTGCTGCTTTTTCTTTAGGCTATTTGTTGTGGCCATTAGCCTGCGTTTGAAACGCTCTTGTTCGACGGGATCCTCGGGCACGACGAATTCGTCATCGTTGAGGCTTGCCTCGTCTCCGGAGGGAGGTATGTAATTATCATCCTCGACCTCTTCGTCTGCCGCTCTCTCGTGAGGGCTTGCTTCTGCATCCTCCTGCGCTGAATCTTGCAGGAGGGGATTGTCTTCGACACTTTCTGGGGTGTTATTATCTCCGGTGCCGGAATCTCCATTCTTGCTGTGGCGGGATTTAGAGCGGCGCCGCTGACGCCGGCGCTTGGGCTATTTCTTTGAGGAATCTGCCTCCGCTGCTTTTTCGCCGTCCCCATCTTTTGGGGTGTCCACCATGTATATATCGTATGACGAGGTGGTCTTCCAGTGCCCTGTAGGCGCTGGTTCTTGATCATCTCCGGCATCGTCGTCCATACCGTCGATGTCCTCGGAGTCGAAGTCTAGCATGTCGGTTAGATCGTCGACAGTGGCTACAAAGTGGGTGGTGGGCGGGGTTTGAATTTCTTCGTCGTTCGCATCCCAACCATCCCGGCCATAGTCCGGCCCGGGCTCTCCGGATAGCGAGAGATGCTTTAGCGAATTTAGGATGTCGCCAAAGGGTGAGTGCTGAAAGATGTCCGCAGCGGTGAACTGCATGATCGGCGCCCAATCGGATTCGATTGGCAGGGGCGCAGGAGGTTCGGAGTCTGGCAGGGAATCCGGCACCTCAGAGTCACGAGCTTTATAGGGGACAAGGTCAGTGTTCGGCTCCATCACCGCGAATGTTGCAGCTCCCGAGGCGGTGTCCAGCCACTCGTCCTCGATCTGCACGATCGGCTCCGAACTATGGGTCGGAGCGGATTCATGTGCGGCCTCCAAGGCACTGTCCGGCGGCAGAGCTAGATCGTGCCCATCGCGACAGTGCGGCACGCTCGGCTGCGGATCGGATCCATCGAAGATCAAGTCTCCGCGGATGTCCGCCGTGAAGTTTAGGCTTCCAAATCTGACATGACGGCCAGGGGCGTAGCTTTCGATCTGCTCCAGATGGCCAAGTGAATTAGCCCGCAGTGCGAAGCCGCCGAATACGAAGATCTGTCCAGAGAGAAAAGTCTCACCCTGGACGGCGTTGTTGTTGATTGAAGAAGTCATCGAGCCTATCGGTGACGACACCGAGGAACTCTCAATCAAAGCACCAATGTCAGTGTCAAAACCGGCGGATCTCGGGTAGGGGGTCCCAAACTGTGAGTCTAGGCGGATGGTAACAGGAGACAAGGGACACGATGTTTTTACCCAGGTTCGGGCCCTCTCGATGGAGGTAAAACCCTACTCCTGCTTGATTGATATTGATGATATGGGTAGTACAAGAGTGGATCTACCACGAGATCAAGGAGGCTAAACCCTAGAAGCTAGCCTATGGTATGATTGTTGTAATGGTTGTTGTGTCCTACGGACTAAAACCCTCCGGTTTATATAGACACCGGAGAGGGCTAGGGTTACACAGAGTCGGTTACAAGGGTAGGAGATCTACATATCCGTATCGCCAAGCTTGCCTTCCACGCCAAGGAAAGTCCCATCCGAACACGGGACGGAGTCTTCAATCTTGTATCTTCATAGTTTTGGAGTCCGGCGGACGATAATAGTCCGGCTGTCCGGACACCCCCTAGTCCAGGAATCCCTCACTAACCATGCATGATAATGCTTTTGTCGTGCCATATACTTGCCCGCTCAATTTGTGTCCCCATCATGTCATACATAATAACTATTCTTTCATGATGGATGACATGTTCTTATACCATGCATCAAATTTCTTTGAGCGATGCTTATCTTGTGCTAACTCACACATGCACATACACATCATGATGGATGATGTGTACATTTACCACGCACACAATTTCTTTGGTTTGTGTCTCTTTTGTGTAGGTACCCATGAATACTTGTCAACCTCACAATCCCATGAGTTGACGAAACGAGCTCTAGAGAGCAACATGACTTGGGATCCGTGGATTGTCTTTCCCACCGCTCTCTTTGCGCAAAGACTTTGAGCATTTCTTCTACATGGCCCTGACTAGGCTATGGGTTATTGTCCATTACATATTCTATGCCCATGTTGCCATATTCACTTTGCATGATATGCTCATTGCTATGCCTTTGCCATGCATTTGTCACCATGCTTTGCATTACACATGATGCTTGATTCTCATACTTGTATGTGTATTTGCAAGCTTGGTGGAGATATTGCTTGTTCTTGCCATATTTCCTTTGTGACCCATTCTGATGATGATACTATGATCTTGCTTTGTGTTCATGCTTGCGATATGTCATGTGCATTGCGTATGCCTATTATTTGCTTACATGACATCATTGCCATGATTTCACCTAGTGTGTTGCATCTTCGCTCCACTAGTTTGCACGACATGATGGATATGCTTGCTTATGTTGCATCACCCATGATTCATACTTGCTCACTTCAAGTGGTTGATGAAAACCATTTCCATGCTTTGCACATGATTGATATTGCTTCTTGTCATATATCTCCATATGTTGCCTCCCTCATGCTAGATGAGTTGTCATGTATTGAGTACAACTATGCCTTTAGTCTTGATAATGAGTTTGGCCCTGTAGCATTCTCACACATATTTGGAGATTTGGACATATTCCTTGTGAAGCATGCTTGTCTTACCTCTTTGCACCATGTACCTAGTGACATGAATATTGCCATTATTGCATCATATTATTCATGCAATTGTGCTTCTAATGGTTATGTGCAAGAGAAGAGAACCATCATGATGGATGATGTGTTTATCTACCATGCGCATACGTTCTTTGCTTTGTTTTGTGCATGTGTAGGATATTCCGACTTCGTGTCAACTTCCACGTCACGTGAGTTGACAATCTGAGCTCTTGAGAGCGAACAGCCTCCTACCACGACGCTTCTACATAGCACTTGCTTGTGCTTCGACATTGTGGGCTACATACGGACCGTTTTAACCATGAGCCTCCTATGGGTCGTAGGATAAATGGACCTCCAATGGGCCGTAGGATCCATTGGACACAGATGGGTCCAACAATTCAGGCGCCAAAACCAGGCCGCGAGATGGGTCGTAAAAGGGCATAATTGGTATTTGGCCAACACGGTAATGGGCCGTTAAAAGGCCGGAAGACAACCAAGGCTTAATTCTATCACATGCATAACGGGTCGTTAATGGGCCCGAATACATGACGAGCTGGAAACGACATAATGGATTAACATGCCACAAACGGGCCGATTCTAACCATGGGCTGAATTTGGCCCGTGAGGAGAACATGCCAGTAACAGACAGGAAGTAATCGAGGATCCTAAAGGAGCCCAAGAATTTATGGGCCCTCAGTAGGCCAAAAGCTAACACGGGCTGGAAATGGCCCATGTGAATCATGGGCCGTCCATGGGTATAAAGCAATTTACTAGTATTTATTATGGGCCAGAGTCACCACGGGTCATTTAAGGGCCCAAAGATACAAAAGGCGTCATATGGACCGAAAGACGACATGGGCCATACATGGGCCGAAAGTGACAACGGGCTGGTGTTATAATGGACAACCCACATGATACTGTTGGGCCGAATTCGGAAAGGCCATAACGGGTCATGAGTTACCGAACAGTAAAATGGGCTACATGCGAACAGACTTAACATGCTTTTTCATGGGCCAGCCCGCCAGCTTTTTACGGGTCGGCCTTTTAAGCTAAATGGGCAACTGTTGGGCAGTGCCATGTGTCGACAAATCATAGGAGCCTATCGTCCACTGAATGGATGAAATCTGTCCAAATGGTAACCTGACACGTGGTCCCTTTGACCAATGAGAATTTTACACGTGCAAAATCCCCATTCACTACAAGAAATACGTCAACTTGCGACCATCACTATTGGTCACTGAATGGTTATTGTTTTCCATTTGTGACCTTTTTGTGACAAAAAACAGATGGTCAAAAGCTCACCGTCTTTAACTGAAATTAACGATCTTTTTTTTGGAATGGTCATAGACGTTTACGACTAATAAAAAGGTCGTAGGTTCAACGACCAATTATTTTGGTCACTAGCAATCCGCCCATACCTCGTCAGATAAACCATGGCAAGTTGACATGGCAGAATTACGACCAAATGAAAAGGTCGTAAAATAGTATCAGCCCGGTCCATTTCGGCCGTCTACATGGGCCAAGCCCAATAATTCAGCCCATTTAATGTTTTTCTCTTTATTTTTCTTATCTGCATGGGTCTGGCCAAATAATTTGGCCTTTTATTTTGTGGGATCGAGCCTTTTTCTGATCATTTTTTTATTGTCCACTCTTGTTTTGGGCCACAACCTTTTTAGTCTAGTTCTAGTTTGGGCCTTGGCCTTTTATTTTCTGGGATGCAGCCTTTTACAAACTATTTTTTTACAGTCAACTCTCTTTTAGGCCCAAGCCTTTTTAGTCCAATTCTTGTTTGGGCCTCGGCTTTTATGCAGTCCAACTAAGTTTAGAGCCCAATTAATCCAAATAATATTCCGTGATCCAAACAAAACTCAAATAATTCAGAAAATGCATAACTACACAGGTTCACAGGTTCACAGCTTCAGAAAAGGCATAACTTCACAGGTTCATAACTTCACAGGTTCATAACCACATAGCTTCCAAAATGGCATAACTTCACTGTTCCAAAATGAGCCATCGCATAGAGTTTCTATGATGCTTTAGCTCCAAAGAGATCCATCAAGTGGGCTAACTTCTCATCATGTTCTTGAGACTTCTTGCGCAGCAGCTCAAGTTCCTTGTCGCGTGCAGCTTCATCTTCTTCCGCCTTCATCTTGATTACTGCCAATTCTTCTTGCATCAGTTCAGCTTGAAGCTCCAACCTCTCCAGCTTCTGCTCAAGATCACGAACATGAGCAGCCACATTAGCAATTGCTTTGCCAGAGTTGTTCCTAGATGACTGGAGCCCAACATTCCTGAGGAATGTGCTTTGCTTGACTTCGGTCTTGAGCACTTTGTCAACAATTTCAGCAGCAGGCTTTGGCTCTTCACCTTCTGGTACCGGCGCATCCTTCCTTTTTTCCATCTCCAGTTAGCATATGGAGGAAAATGATAGACACTAGTGGCAGATCTATTTCACATTTGCAAACCAAACCAAACAAGAATGCCACCAAACCAGCACACGAAATGGATTATTTGAAGTAACCAAACCAACACACAAAATCTATACGTAGATATTTTACTCAAACTCAAACACAAGAAGATGATGATAGTAACCTAGCAGCATTATTTGAATCTGCACGTAGATATTATCAATACCAGATTCATTATAGCAAGTGTACAAACTTATGTGATCTGGAGATATGCAATTGGAGCAATATGATGGCTTCATTAAGCCTAGAATGGTGGTTCTATTTAAGATGACTTCCCGAGTGATCCGGTCATCAAACTAACATTCAGATCAATTTTCATCATATCATAGAAAATGCAACAAATAGCTACAGAAAATTCTGATATCTTTGTTGAACTATCTTAGGCTCTAGCAAACAGCATCAAAGCATGGAACATAGTGTGTGCTCTTGCTGGCTTGAAACAAATAGGGCTGAGGTTTCTAGACAAAAGTTTGAACTGGCGGGACAAAGCATGGAGTGACTTACTATAGCAATCTTGACTAGCTCCGAAAACTCGTGCTTCTTGCTGTTGTGGGTGGCCTTGAACAAGTCAATTGCGGACAACTCCTCACCCTTACGCTCTTCTTTCTCAAATGTTTTTCAACAAAAATCAAAATGTTATTCAGCAAGAATTAGAAATGTTATTCAACGAGGATCAAATGGTAAGGTCTCTAAAGAAAAGTTCTCACACTGGCAAAAATGTGTGTTGTGTAGTTCCTGGAACCAGTTCTCCGTTGGTACACGACTTTTTCTCGATTCATCTTGTTCGACACACAGGTTTCCTACAAAAAAGCATACTGTCAGCATGATCTAGCACTAGCATATCATGCACGGAACATAAAGCAGCAAACAAAGCATAGAAAAACCTTGTGTCTTTGGGTAGACCACATCTCCACCAGAGCTTGCTATTCACCATCCGTCAGATCTGGCATCGGAGACTTGATGCTGACTTTGTTTGCTACTATGGTATCAATATACTTCTTCTTGATTTGATGGTGTCTGTTCTTTGAATTTTTCTGCAGAATATCTTTGCACGCAGTCTTGATGGTCTCCGAGTCCGTGTTCATCTCAAAATTTGCCTACCAAGACAGTAAACAAGATAGGAACAATATTAGTGATCATGCATAGGTGTAACATAAAATAGATAGCACATTAACTACGAAACAAGTAGCTTACAACAACTTTCCCAATGTAGTTCTCCAATAGACTAGCATTTTCTTTGTATTCCTAGAAGTGAGGAAGAACCAACACATTGCTTTTTGCAACGAGTCCACACTCAGAAGCAAGCTTTGCTGCCTGCAGAGGCTTCTCTAGACGCTTCATCCCTTTGGCAATTTGGATAGGCACCTTGGTACCAAGCAACTTGGTGATTCTCTCTAGCCCTTTGCCCTTTCTAAGTCTAGTCTTGGTAGTCATTGCATCTGAAAATGAAATTGAACTCATCAACTAGAAGAGAAATCGACAAGTGCATGAATGGTTCTACTAAACAGGAAAGCATACATGATCACTTCCGTTTGGAAAATGCACTAGTAAAAGAGAGCATTGCAAAGGTGAACTTGCTTGATTGAAGCACAAGCTGTTGTTCTTCTTCACTAATGACAGCATTCATGTCAATAGAAGGTGCAACAGGGCTGAGGTCTATGTGGACAGTGCCTGCTTCATCTATGCAGATAGTTCCTCCTTCATCTAGGCAGACAATGTCACTTTCATCCATGCGGAGAGTGGTTTCTTCATCAATGGGCGGAAACTCATCACCCATTTGCACCGAGCTCTCAGCGTCCATGCGCAGCAGACTTTCCTGATGGTCCATCACAGTCCCCATCTTTGCTTTTTGCCTTGTGGCTCTATCAGGGGCAGGTTCATCAGGTTCCAGGATCCTCTTTGTTTGTCCTGGAGGTGGGGCCATCACCCTTCCTGGAGGCATTACATCAGATGTTTCTGAGCTCTTCCTCTTCTTGCTGACTGTCTTCTTGTTGACTATCTTCTTAACACTAGGTCTCTTCATCCTAGATTCCTTCAGTGCCTCGTATAAATAACATGGAAAAAGCATTAGATAACAAGAAAAATATGTGAGCACAAGGAAACACAGAGCATACAAGAACCCCAACCCTCCAAGCAAGACAGAGTTTGCACCTTAACAGTCTTCTGCACTACAACATCATCCACTTCCTCTCCATCAATAACTTCATCCTCCTTAGGATTGTACTCTGGGTCATCATTGATAACTCCACTACCTTCTTGAACCTCATCAGTTCTACCTTCTTGTACATCATTCATTTTCCTAATCATTGACACTATTGCACCGATGCCAAGGGACTGGAACATCCGATTGTTCCTCATCATATTTCCAGCCCTAACTTTCTCGTACTCGATGAGAGGCTCTTCTTTGCATGATAAAGGAAACGTAACTATTAGGTGAATGGTTGGAATGCATGGACAGATAGCCAAACATATCTTATGAGATGTTATTCGGGTAAGGAAGACTAACAGCAAACAGGCACAATTAAGCCATCTTATTTGGATTGTAGCAATACATTTCACTTAGCATATTAAGACACATATTTTATAAAACTGATAGTATAACCACAAGGAGAAAGTTGCATACCAACTGTTGGCCTCATGTTTGACCTTGTCATCCTTGCCATGGATGATCTTGAGGTGGTGCTTGCAAAATAGAATAAACAACAATCAGATACAACAGGGATAAAGTAAAATGATGCACTTGTATCAATAAAGGAAAGCATTTGGACTAGCATGCACATACATGCAATACATGTGAAGCAAACTTGATGGATCAACAATATAATGATGTAGTGTTATTAATTAAGAAAACATGTAAGTGCACTAAAGAAGCATGCATGTACACTGGAAAGATATGAAGCATCTCTTAATATCTTCACTATATCAAGCAGGAGGTAGTAATGTACATCAAGAAATCTGCCTAGCGCCTCATATAAAGTACACAAGCAAGCAAGCAAAGTGCTAGTAGTACTGTTGATGCAAACCCTAACCCTATGTACGCTAGCAATAAACTAAACTGAAGTAAACTATATATGTTAAGCAATGCATTAGCAGTAATATATGTGAAGCAAACTACATCAAGTTAAGTGAATTAAGGTTGTGGTACCAGAGACAAGAACACAACTCACATGTGTTACATATATATATAGTTGGATACAAATACAGTGCACACAAATTATAGTTCCGCAAGGTGGATAAGCAAAAACAACTATTTACAACAATTACTTTTATGTTTTAACTTGCAATTTTATCCATGTACCTGCAATCATTTATAAGCAAATGAATTACTCAATTGTTTTCCCTAATGGAGGCAAGCTTATGCATTCATAGCAAATGATTGCCCAATAGTTGATGAATAAAGAACCAAGCAGTGTTAACAATAATACAGGGCCTTGAAATCATGCTTATGCAGGCAACATAGAAGAGTATATCATGAGCACCTTCAAAACAACTAGATGTTGCCACTGGTAAAGCATGTAACAACTATACTTGAAGAACTACAAAAGCATATGAAAAAACTATACTCAACTATTGGTTATGTGGCCTCTACACACCAAAAATGTCTACAGACTAGAAGAACACAAGTTCGGACATTTCGACAATTAGAATCAACCTTGTATATTACAACACCCAAAATTATCTAGCACCAATATAGTATATATTAAAACTAGTCATACTGCCTTAACACACCAGGAATTCCAATACCACAATAAGTACTAAGCAATCTCTTGTTCACCAGAAAGAAGAACAGAAGGTTCATGCGCATATCACAAAAGAAGAACACTACTACAAACCCCATGGGCTCATCATAAAAGAAGTCTTTTGCTTGAACAATCAGGATGGGCTGCTGGTACTATCGGAGTAATGGGCCACGGGTAGCCTCACCCGAGTCCTTGAACCTGCCAAAACTTTGGGCCGGCTGTGCCCCACGAAACCCCAAATTGAAGCACCACCTTCTGGAGGCCGGCTGGCTCAACGGCCGGCCACCAGAGGACGGTTAAACACCAGCAGGCGGCGCCAAGAGTGGTCAGCTCCTGTCAGCCAGCCTCCAGCGAGGCCGTCGTCGTGCAGGTGGCTACCTGGCGCCCTCAGAGTCCGCACCCTCATCAAGAGGACGAGACAGGGTATGGCTACAATGTAGTCCCTCACCCCCGAATCTTGGGCTTGGCATGGCCACAGTGCCCCATACAGGCGGAGATCTCCGCACGATGCGACACTATTGCCACTCCCCCCTTGACGTCACCCCTGTTCCCCATGACGACATGTCGGTACGGCCTGCGGGCTGCGGGCCCTATCAGGCAGTGATAGCCCGGAAAACGGCGGATGCCAGGCTAGTCAAACTTGGGGGAGGCCGGCCTCCAGCAGACGGCCGGCCCCTCCCTCAAAGTCTGTGCGCCATTAACCAGATAAGACATGGTGTGGCTACAGTGATCTCCCAGCAGGCGGCGGGACTGTAGCCACGCTCCTCCGACCAAGCCTGTGTCATTAGCGAGACGGTTACAGTGATCAGCCATCTATAAGACCCGCCAGCGGTGGAGGTGGCCTATCGGCTCCGTACCAGACCAATCGCCGGGCCCACCAGGCGGCGGGCCCCAGCGGCCGGCGGAGAAGCCGGCCACCCGAGACACTGACAGCCGGGTCCTACACGCGGCAAGATCACCATTGTACCCCTGGGGGGTAGGCCTATATAAACCCCCTAGGGCACCCATGCAAAGGGTTCCCACTCCATTAGAACTAGCCACCACCCAAGAGCAGGAGGAGAACTAGCCTTTCCTCCTTCTACCTCTAGCACACAGCTCAAGGAGCACCATTATATCACTTGTGCCTTAGTGATCATGCGGAGACCGCGCAGAGCAGGACTAGAGGCGTTATCTCCTAGGAGAGCCCCGAACCTGGGTAAAGTACGCCGGTGTACGTGTCTACGCCTTATCCCGCTCCAGGCACCGGCGACGTTCTACTCGCTCCCACCATGATAAGCCATCCATTGGCATATGTCGCACCCAACCCCCGACATTTGGCGCCCACCGTGGGGCGAGATGCACCGTCTCCCGGAGACCTGCTCTGGACGGGAACCTTGTTCCTTCCTGGCGAGCGAAGCCAGCCCAGCATGCCCGACGGCGTCAGCCTCGACGCGCTGCACGGCGCGGAGATCGCCTGTGCGGCGAGCTGCCTCGCTGACCTTGTTGGTGAGATCCACCTCTCCAACGAGCCGGCCTCTGACGCGGGCACCGGCTGCCCCGAGAGCCGCCTCATCAGCCTCCTCGATCAGTTTCATGTCACCAGTGAGCCTGCTGTGGACCTGGAGTCTATTGGCTCCACCGACCCGATGATCGTCGACTCCGACACGGCGTCGCTTGACGCATTCCCCACCAACGTGGTGGTCTACGATGAGCCGCCGTCTCGTGAGCACAGCGGCGGGAGCACCGTCACGAAGGTGCTTGTCATCAACAGTGGCGAGCGCTCGGATGGAGGCGCTCGAGACCCACTCGATGCGGCGCTGTGAGACCTGTCAGCGCCCATCCCGGAAGACGCATATGTTGAGACGCTGGAAGCAGAACGCGTCCAGCTCCTCGAGAGCACTGGCCGACTAGCCAGTATGCGACGCCTCTCAGACGCCTACCGGCGCGAGATGGACCAGGCCGTTGGTGGCACGCCGGCTCCTGAGGGGCCAAGCCGCATCGGCTCGATCCGGCAGCATGGCGCGACCATCGCCAGCATGTTCGGGGCAGAACGCCCCGTCTACGCCACGCCTCCAGAGAACATCCGGGCCGCCCAGGCGGTAACGGATGAGTTGGACAAGTATGAGGGCAACGAGCATAGCCACATGACGGAGCGAGTCCAGTAGCTCCTAGACGCGGCTACCGCACATCACGAAGCCGGCTGCCACACTGAAGTGCCCGCCCAACGTAACGACGAACCGCCCCCTCGCCAGGACCATAGCACGACATCCCGGATGCCGACCGGTGGCGCCCGCAAAAGAAGAGGCAACGAGCCGGCTGCCAGCCGCAGCCGGACTCGCCTCTCCATCGAGCGTGACGAAGACGGCCGCCCTCAAGCGGTGGAGCGGCGAGGCGACATGCCTCCTCCTCCGCCTCGTGGAGCAAGGCATCCCACTCCGCCGCCTATCACGCACCCGACACTCGGCGACCGCCTTGGTCGTCGGGAGGGAGTCGGAGAAAACGACGCTCGCCATCGGATCGACCACCTCAACCGATCCCTGGCGTTAGAAGAAGAAGACGCGTTGGGTCCACCCTATTTCGGCCCACGAATCTGAGATGAGCCCTTCCCCAAAGGGTTCACGTTCCCGAGAGATACACCCAAGTACACGGGCTCCGTGAAGCCGGAGGACTGGCTGGTCGACTACTCCACGGCCGTCAGCATAGTGAACGGCAACAAGCGCGTCGCCATGAAATACGTCCCGCTCATGCTCCAAGGCACAGCCCGGACGTGGCTCAACAGCCTGAAGCCCCGCAACATCAACAGCTGGGTTGATTTCACCGAAGCCTTCATCCGCAACTTCACCAGCACGTACAAGCGGCCTCCCAAGCGCCCGCATCTCTCCTTGTGCGTTCAGGGACCAGGTGAATTGACTCGCGACTATCTCACACGCTGGGCCGAGCTGCGCAACTGTTGCGAAGGCATGCACGAGGTGCAGACAATCGAGTACTTCACCACCGGGTGCCGAGAAGGCACCCTCCTCAAGTGCTGACTCCTTTGTGATGAGCCTGCGACTCTCGGCGAATTGCTGATCATCACCGACAAGCACGCTGATGAGGACATCAATACCATTGTTACACCCACAGCCCCTGCTGCTATGCATACTGGACCAATTACTAGAGCTCGCGCACGCCAATTAAATTACCAGGTACTTTCGTTTCTTGGTAATGATTCTAATGTTCATGAGAATATGATGCTGCCTAAATTGGATACATTTATTTTGCTTAGAAATGAAGGGCCTAGCTTGGAGAAGGATGAACATTGGAGCATGAACAAGCATGGAGATGATGGCATGCGCAAGGGGAACAAGAACGGAGTTACAAGTGATGATTTGAGGATGTGGAAGCCACCATAATGAGTGCATGAAGCATTGGACGAAATATACAAGATGCTACTTCATAACTTTCGTCCAGAGGCTATTCTAGGTGTTGTGTCACCTTATTATTGGGCCAGGCCCATGTATTTTCGAAATACTTGACTATAGGCTGTTTTTAGAGTCCGTATGTGTGGGGAAACAAGAGATAGGGTTGGTTTTGGACCCCTTCCCCAAGGGCCACGAAATTCCCCCCTCTTCCTCCATATATGTAGCCCTTAGGGCGTCGTTTAGACTTTGGGGATTGGTTTCCTTAAAAGTTATCCAACGCAACTTCGTGTACTTCGTTTGTGTCCAATGACCAGACCAAGACCACTTTCGGATCCCCACCTTTATAAATACTTCATATATACTCGCAATATTCAGATTGCTTTTATCATATTCTTGCTTGTTCTTCGATTGCTTGCAGGAATAGACCTTCGTGGTCAGGTTGATTGTGCTCCGGCCTGGTCAATAACCTCTCGGAGTTGGTTTAGCGATTGCTAAGGCGCAACATCGTGCACGTTTGTAGTCGGATCGTCAAAGTCATCTTCACCAAATCAATAGTTATCATCTCATCGAAAGATCAGGACCCCGCCTCTATCAAGTGGTATCAGATTTCCAGGTTGCTCGGTGAGATTTTACAGTTTTTCGTAGTTTAGATCGAGTCTGTTCTTCATATCTATAGTCCACGAAAAAGCCGCAAATTTTTTTAGGGTTAGTTCATCATATCTGAACCAGTCTGAGCCATTGCATAATCTTTTCTGTAGTTGTTGAATTTGCGGTTGCATCGTCGTGTCTACTTGCTTGTCTTGGTGTCTAGTCCCTTAGAGTTTCGAGTTCTGTTCACAAGTTGTCACGCCGCCTCCGCATTATCATCATCACCGCTGCCATATACCACCATCGTCATCACTGCTGCCATATACCACCATCGCCATCACCGCTGACATCTACCACCATCGTCATCACCGCAGCCAGATACCAATATCCACCACCATCACGATAATCCGAGTCCACCTCCATCACAGATTCGCCACCAGTCCGTGTTCCACCGCCCTACATATCTTTGCCACCAGTCCGAGTTTCCACCAGATTCATATCCGCCATCAGTTATAGTCCGAGTCCAGTATTTGTTGCTTTGTTTTCGACTTCCAGATCACGCCATACTCCGAGTCGTGATAGAGAAGGACTCCCGAACTTTTGTGTTACCCGCAGTAGAAAAATAGCTCCAGTTTCCAAAAAAACTAGTCTGGAAAATTCTGGCTAGGCAGTTTCTGGACCATTTGTAGACTTTTTCGAAAAAATTTGTTGCGGAGCAAAAAAAACATGCAAAAAAAACTGAAAAAAAATTCAGAATGTGCTCCTCCCTTGTTTACGTGCAGCGCCGTGATTTTTAGTGTTCTAGGCTCGCGTCTCTAGCATGGTCTTGCCTAGGACCAGCACAGTACCGTCGTTGAGCGTTTATTCAACTTTGCATCTCTGAATTGATTACTCCTGATCCTTTTTGCTACCATATTATAAGCCTTCCCAGCTCCACATACATCTACGTCGTGTGTTTGACTCTCCCTGGTAATCGCTCTATCCAAGCTTTGAGAGTTTTGACTACAACGGTTGCCAATCACCGCCTGCTGCTGGGTAAGAACTGGTAAGAATTTGAATTTTGCTTGACGGATTTGTGACACCCACTGAGGGAGTCCTGGATTAGGGGGTATCCGGACAGCCAGACTGTATACATTGTCCGGACTATTGAAGAGTGAAGATACAAGACTCAAGACTTCGGCCCGTGTCCGGATGGGACTCTCCTTTGCGTGGAAGGCAAGCTTGGCGATCCGGATATTGTGTTTCCTTCCTTGTAACCGACTCCATGTAAACCCTAGCCCTCTCCGTGTCTATATAAACCGGAGAGGTTGGTCCTTAGAAGGCCGATCACAATTACAATCATACCATCATAGGCTAGCTCTTAGGGTTTAACCTCTAAGATCTCGTGGTAGATCTACTCTTGTACTACTCATATCTTCAATATTAATCAAGCAGGAAGTAGGGTTTTACCTCCATCGAGAGGGCTCGAACCCGGATAAACATTGTGTCCCTCGCTTCCTGTTACCATCAGCCTAGACTCACAGATCGGGACCCCCTACCTGAGATCCGCCGGTTTTGACACCGACATCGGTGCTTTCATCGAGAGTTCCTCTGTGTCGTCACTGCGGGGGTTGATGGCGCCTTCAATCATCAATAACATGGTCCAGGGGGAGACTTTTCTCCCCGGACAGATCTTCGTGTTTGGCGGGTTCGCACTGCGGGCCAATTCGCTTGTCCATCTGGAGCAGATCGATAGCTACGCCCCGGCCACCAGGTCAGGTTCGGAGACTTGATCTTCGATAGATTTGGGCCTGCGCCAGGAGCACCGGACATGACGAGCACGGCTTAGACCTGCTGTTGGACGATGCTCGGGATATCACCCATGCAATAGCCCTGGATCTAAATCCGGAGCAGGTTGCGTCACCTAAGGACGGAGGGGTGGACCCCGCCCTGCAGGCCGCACATTGATCGGCGTTGGAGCCGAACACAGGTCTCACCTCTATGGAAGCCTGTAACCCCGGGTTCCCGGACTCGTATCCGGTTGTTGGTTCTGGTCCGCACGCCCTCGAGTCAGCTGAGCCTAGTTTGGCTCCAGTAATGGAGTTTACCGCTGCGGACATCTTCCAGCACTCGCCCTTTGGCGACATGATGAACTCATTAAAGTCTCTCTCTTTGTCAGGAGGCTCTAGGCCGAACTATGTCCGGCTTGAGTGGGAAGCAGGCGACGAAGGAATTTGCTGCCCACCCACCACCCACTTCATTTCCACGGTCGATGATTTAACCGACGTGCTTGACTCGACTCCGAAGACATCGACGGTATGGACGATGATGCAGGAGAATTACAGGAGCCACCGCTCACAGGACGGTGGACGGCCACCTCCTCATACGATATATACATGGTGGACACTCCGAAGGAAACCAATGGCGACGAGGCAACGGAGGATAACTCGTCAGGAGGGAAAGCAAAGCATAGGCGTCTTCGGCGCCGCTCCAAGCCCCGCCACATCAACACCGGCCCCGGAGATGAAAGCAATCCGGATGGTGCCGAAGAGGAATACAACCCTGATCGGCCCACCTTCAAGCAGGCTGGACCGATCACGATGGGATACTTGGAAAGGGACAAATATACACCCTCCCCCGACGACGAGGTAAGCCTCAGCAATGACGAATTCGGCGTGCCTGAAGATCCAGTGGAACAAGTTCGCTTCAAGTGACGGCTCATGGCCACGGCAAGGAGCCTGCAAAGGAAGCAAGAGCATCTTAAGGCTGACCAAGACTTGCTAGTGGATAGGTGGACCAAGGTACTGGCCACCAAAAAGTACGGACTCGGCAGCCCCAACAAAGGGCATACACGGCACAACTGGCTACCTCAACCTAAGCAGGAGAACCCAGGGCACACACCCTGACGTCCACACATCATTACGGTCCAAGACAGTAAGAAGAACATACGAAGAGGCACCCTCAAGCCTCGGCGCAATGGTCATAAACGTCAAGTCAAGGAAACTGGTGCCAACTCCAGCAACTCCCAGTCCGGTCAACGGACAAAGAGCAGCTCAAGCCTATTCGGCCCGAGCCACACACTCGATCAACCATGTGAAATTCATGGTACTCCTAGAAGGACGGCAAAGCATACCAATAGAGAATGCCGGATCCTCAGAACAAAGCGGTTGGTCGGGTGCCGGAAACAATGACGGGAGGCGTCTAGTCAAGAGACCCCCCCAGAGCATAAAAGTATGGCCGATCGCTCCCGATCACACCAACCAGAACAATTTAATTGCCATACCCCTAGACCTAGTAGTCCAGGGGCTCCATAACACATAAAGCCCCCGCGGGTATGAAACCACAAATAACATCTTCTCAAAAGATGCCAGGTGCAAAGGCCAAGTTTACTGGCCCACCATTCTAACGGTTGTTTTCGGATCACCAAAAAATGCCACGCCAAAGAATAATTCTTCGGCACCTTCCCCTCATGAGGTAATTCACCGTATGTTAATGGGATGAACCACGTTGACTAAATTCCACGTGGTAAACCATTAGGCCAAACACCGTGTGATATAATCACACTTATAGGCAAGGCCGAACCCCGCCCTTAAAGCGGAAATCATACAGCTGCCGGAACAGTGAGCCGTGCATGCCTATCAATATTTTAAATATGACAGCCAACTATCCGGACACCCACTGAGGAGCCCGCGCTACTTCACGGTATAACGGTTGGGTCCACCGGGGTCCGATCAGGAACCCTTGGACCAACCACAAGAGGACGTTCAGCTGCCTCCAATCATTTTCCTTTACAAACTAACTTTGACACAGAACAGGATTGGCGGCGTGGAATCATCCCGGAGACACACTGGCAGGAACGTACAGGTAGAAGGCAATTCGGATTCACTCTTGATCCACTTACAACACCCTCCAGTCCGGCCATCACAGGTTCCGCCAAAAACGCCTCTTTTCATACATAGTACTCATATGCATAGACATATCATCTTACTACAATGCGTAGACTTAGATAATACACTTACCGGCCGTCGTTTATCACCGACGCCTCTTTGCCAAGAATTGGCAGCCACGCTTCATGTTACGCCTGGTTATGCTATGGGCTTCACAGTACGGCAATAAAGTCCGACCACCTTTTCGGTCGCTCGGCACCCCGAACTTATAGCACTATATGCATCAGCTCCGAATCATGTCTTGGGTCATTGGTTGGGTTTGCCTGGCTCCCATGTTTTGGTACCTTACGTTCCGTTCTATCGGCTAAGGTAGCGCAGGGAGAACTACTGCGATTGTGTCCTGGTTCTGCCGGATGAGCACCTCAGTAGAGAAAGCTGAAAACCGACTGTCATGATGCAGCGAGAGCTGGTCATCTATTCGAGAGGTTGTAAAATCCTTAAAGATTTATTCCACACAAGGCCATTATAAATGCAGAGTGCAACGGATCGGTCTTCTGATCAGGCGCCAATAGAGCCCCTAGTTCGGCCTTCCGAACCCTAGGGGCTGCACCGACCATACTCGAATTCCTATGGCTAAGTGAGAGTAATAAAGCCTTATAGCCCGATTGCCTAGTTCGTGGTGAGAAACACCTCCTTAAAAGGACCCAACTATGGGATAAAGAGCGTTCAGATATACCCTGAACACCCCCGTATTCTTTTTACGTGGGGGAAGAAGCCGACGACTGGCCAACTCTCAGGATTTACATACAATAAACGGCCGCACAGGAAGAACATATGTTCAAACAAAACAGGCAATATATAATAAAAATGCCATCATCCCATATTACAAAAAGCGGCACAAATGCCCTGAGGGAAATATAATGTCTTTGGTACACTTATCCGCCGCAAGGCGGGCCCCCTTCAATACACCTTCATAATACAGCTCGGGTTTGCGGTGCTCCTTACCCTCCGGTGGCCCCTCAATCATCAGCTTCTCCGCGTCAAGCTTCCCCCAATGCACTTTCGCACGGGCGAACGCCATGCGCGCACCTTCTATACAGACTGATCGCTTGATAGCATCAAGCCGGGGACAAGCGCCCACAATCCGCTTCACGAGTCCGATGTAATTGCTTGGAATTGGCTCCGCAGGCCACAACCGGACAACCAAGTCCTTCATGGCTAGTTCGGCCACCCGGTGCAGTTTGACCAGCTGCTTCAGCTGATCGATAAAAGGCACCGGATAGTTCGGTGCCAAGTACTGCGACCAGAAATCCCTCTCCGCAGACTTCTTCTCCTCGGTCCGGTAAAATTGGGCGGCATCTAATATGCTCCGAGGCAGATCCGCAAACGCCCCTGTAAAAACAAGAATTCAGCTTGTCGCTTAGAGTTCTCCCCACTATCATGTAAAAATGGCCATGAATTCAACAGGCCTTACCAGCCACAACTTTCCGGGCCTCCTGAACGTCCCGTACAGCACCTCGGGCTTCTTCCCGAGCATCTTCCACACCTTGCAAAGCTTGGGCGAGTTCGGATTCTTTCCCTATTAGACTCTGCTCCAAGCCCTCGCTTTTCTTCACAGCCTCTTGGAGCTCCCGCTCAGCTGTGATGACCCTGGCCTCGTGTTTTTCACGAAGGGCCTGCTCGGCGGCAGCCTGCTCATTGGCTTCAGCCACAGCCTTCTTCAGTGCCTCATATTCGGCACTCGCTCCTAGGGCATACAGAAAAACTTTTCAATAGGCACAATTACTCATTCGTGCCTCATGAAAGACAATGTTTCAACATACCTTGCTTCTCCTCCAATTGCTTCTTCACATGGCCAAGTTCTTCCTCGGCCTGTTCCAGGCTCTGCTTCAGTTCGGACACTTCCGCATTGTGAGCGGACGTCTTCTCCGCACACGCCTGTTTTCAAACAAAGAGGTACATGGCATTACCAAAGGATTTGATCCCCTGCCCAGCTCTCTCTCTTTCGCTGGACAGTGTATCAGGGGCTACTACTCATATTATGACGATTCCTCAAAGGTTTCTTAGGAAACATACCTCAAAGGCCTTTATAAGGCCAAGGCAGGACCCGTTTAGCCCGTTCTCGGCGGACTGAAACTTTTCAACCACCGCACCCATGAGGGTCCGATGTTCATCAACGGTAGATGCGTTCTTTAACACTGTCGACAGACCGCCTGGCAACTCTGCTTGGACAGAGGTTGCCGGCGGAGTAGACAAGCCTCCCACCGACGAAGGTGGCTTCTCGCCCGATCCGGGAGCCTTAGAGGTCCCCTGGACCTTGTCCGGCCATGGGCCGAACCCAACATAGCCCCCGCTGACGGCATGCTCAGGGGCCATTGCTCCCGTGTGTCCGGCTCCAGTGATATGCCCCCCTGGTCCGGGTCTCGTTGAGACGACACCTCAGTGTCGCGCCTGGACTTTGGGGAAGGGGCCTCTGGAGGCGTCTCGCTCGCCAAGGCATCCGAGCTCAGCGAATCCTCCGACGAGGACTGTCCGGCGCGAGACCTTGCCGGACTGTGCAAAATATGGCAACAGGTTTCGTATACCCAAAAACAATCCACTCCGGGCTGCTATCGGCGGCCGTGGTGGATGCCTCTAGGAGGGAACCTTTCCCCCTCTTGGGCGATCCGGCCTCCAGGGATGTGGAGGACGTCCTTTTCTTCCCCCCCACTAGAGTGAGGCTCGTCCTCCTCTAATTCCTCCTCTTCATCTTCAGAAGAAGGATCGTCGCTGGAGTCTTCGGGTTTGGCGTCCGAAGCCTCGCGACGGCGGAGGCCACTCCGGGTCTTCTTGACCTTCTTGGAGACCTCTTTCCTCGGCGCCTCGTAAGGCGCTGGGACCAACATCTTCGTCAGAAGAGGTCCGGCTGGTTCCTCCGGCAGCGGGGCCGGACAATGTATCCGCTCCACCTTTTTTATCCATCCCTGGGGTCATAATAGAGCACGATAAAAACGTGTCCCTCAAGACATGCCAACTAAAGCCTGGATGTACAGAGCGTGGCTATAACATACCGGGCTTGCAGAATGGGATAATTGGTACCCATGGTCCTCGGCGGAGCCCGGCCATGATTTGCCGGACTTAAAGAGAACCTTCCACATATCCTCGTGGGAGGAATCGTAGAGCTCATAGAGGGTTTGGTGCTTGCTTGGGTCGTACTCCCACAAATGGCAGGCTCGGCACTGGCAAGGGAGAACCAGGCGAACTAACATCACCTGGACTACGTCGACAAGCTTGACGTCCCTGTCGACCATGCTCTGAACGCGCGTCTGGAGTAGTGACAGCTCATCAGACGAGCACTAGTTTGGGCCCTTCTTGGGAAAGGACGTGAGCTGCAGTGGGGCTCCGGATCTGAACTTAGGAGCTGTGGCCCACTTTTTGCCGCATGGTCCGGTGATATAGAACCAATGTTGTTGCCACTCCTTGACGGAGTCGTTGAAGGCACCTGTCGGCCAAACAACCTTGGGCATCTTGCTCACCATGGCGATGCCGCACTCATCCTGCTCGCCATTCACCACCTTGGGCTTCACATTGAAGATCTTCAGCCATAGGCCGAAGTGAGGCAAAATCCGGAGAAAAGCCTCGCACACGATGATGAATGTCGAGATATTGAGGAAAGAGTTGGGGTAAAGATCATGAAAATCAATCCCATAGTAATACATGACTCCGCGGACAAATGGATGAAGGGGAAACCCGAGCCCACGGACAAAATGAGGAAGAAACACGACTCTCTCGTGGGGCTCCGGAGTAGGGACGATCTGTCCCACCGGTGGAAGGCGATGGCCGGTCTTCTTGGCCAAGTACCCGGCCTCTCGGAGCCTCTTGATGTCCTTCTCTTGGATGGTAGAGGCCATCCATTTGCCTCCTGCTCCGGATCCGGACATCTTCGAAAAACCCTCTCTTCGATGAAGAGGAGGAAGGCTTGGGCGCTAGAGCTCGAACAATGGGGAATGGACTAGCGAAAGGAGGAGGCATGGGTAAAGAGGAAGAGACCTTATCTCTTTATAGAGACGATGAAAGATTTTTTGCACCTCCCCACTTGCCTGATGGAACCCGCTCGTTCCCCATTCGCCGCGATTAGCGGTGCGGTTAGATTACCCCTGCCCGTATTGATGAGAATCCTGTAATAAGGGGACACGATCTCTGCTTTGACAAGACGTGTCAAGGAAACCGCCTCGCAATATGCGTTGTGGCTGGTTGTAGGAAAACGGTTCGAATAATGACCCGACCGTAATGACACGTCGCGTTGTCTAAAAAGTTGTCAGCAAATTGCATTTGTGAAATATCATTCTCTCTACAACGGTATGTGAAGATCATTTTGCAGATCCGGACACGGTCTATGCGTTCAATAATTGCTTTGGAGTATGCGAAGAAGGAACCCGTCTTGCAATGCCGAAGACAATACTGCGTGCCAGACTCGTCGTCATTGAAGCCTGGTTCAGGGGCTACTGAGGGAGTCCTGGATTAGGGGGTATCCGGACAGCCGGACTGTATACATCGTCCGGAGTATAGAAGCGTGAAGATACAAGACTCAAGACTTCGGCCCGTGTCCGGATGGGACTCTCCTTTGCATGGAAGGCAAGCTTGGCGATCCGGATATTGTGTTTCCTTCCTTGTAACCGACTCCATGTAAACCCTAGCCCTCTCCGATGTCTATATAAACCGGAGAGGTTGGTCCTTAGAAGGCCAATCACAATTACAATCATACCATCATAGGCTAGCTCTTAGGGTTTATTCTCTACGATCTCGTGGTAGATCTACTCTTGTACTACTCATATCATCAATATTAATCAAGCAGGAAGTAGGGTTTTACCTCCATCGAGAGGGCCCGAACCTGGGTAAACATTGTGTCCCTCGCTTCCTGTTACCATCAGCCTAGACGCACAGATCGGGACCCCCTACCCGAGATTCGCCGGTTTTGACACCGACACCCACCACCACCACTTGTTAGTAGTCTGTAGGGTCATATTCTTGTGTGTTTCTATTGCTGCTAACCATGCTAGGATCACAAGCCGACGAGATTGACTGGGAGAACTTAACGAACAAGGAGCTTCATGATAAGTTTCAGCAAATGATGACTGAACAGGTGCAAGATGTGCTGAACAATTTTGAAGAGGCCATGGAGAAGATCACTGGCCTTTAGAAGACGTTCGAAACAAAGCTTGATAACAGATTTAATGAACTGCTTGCGCATCTTCCACCGGCTGCACCTGCCGCACCTCTGCAACAACAACAACTACTACCTCCACGTCGCAAAACAGCCCTCCGTCGAGCGAGCCGTGTCCTTCTTCAACCTGGCCAAACTGTTGGTGATGCTGTTGATACTTCTGTGGCTCCTGCTGCTGTTGCGGAGGATGATTATGCGGGAGTTTACGAGGATGACGTTGATCAAAATCAGAACTACGTGCAACCACCAGCACCACAACCATCAGGTCGTCCACATGCAAATAATCACAATGGTAGGGCTCTCCCGCACGTACAAGATCATGACCATCTTCCTAAACTGAAATTCAATATTCCACCATTTGAGGGTAGATATGTTCCTGATATATATCTTACTTGGGAGTTAGAAACAGAACAACGATTTACATGTTTACAATATCCTGAGGAGAGACGTGTTCCTGCTGCTGTTTGTGCTTTCACTAGCTTTGCATTTGTTTGGTGGTCTGAACATTGTAGATTATATCCTATTCCAGCTACTTGGGCTGCTTTGAAAACTGCTATGCGTACTCGTTGGGTTCCACCATATTATCAACGTGAATTGCTTCAAAAATTGCAGCGTTTGAGACAAGGAAAAAGTTATGTAGAAGAATATTATCAGGAATTATAAACTGGCATGATTAGATGTGGTATTGTTGAGGAGAATGAACCTATACTTGCACGTTTTATAGGTGGATTAAATAGAGAGATTCAGACCATTGTAGAGTATAAGGAGTATACTAATGTCACTCGTTTATTCCATCTTGCTTGTAAAGCTAAATGTGAAGTGCAGGATCGACAAGCATTGGCGTGAACTAACTTTTCTGCAGGTCGACCTTCATCATGGACACCGCGTGCATCTTCTACTTCCACTGCACCAGCACATCCATTAGGTGCCACCTCCAGCCATGATACAAGAAAGCAGGCACAGCCACCACTATCTGCCAATAGCGCACCTGCCGGGCCTACACAGAGCTCTTCTTCTTCCATGGCATCAACTGGGCACACAAGAGATATTATTTGTCGTCGTTGTAAGGGAAGAGGTCATTATGCGAGAGAATGCAAATCTCAGCGTGTGATGATTGCTAGTGAGGATGGTGGGTATGAGTCCGCTAGTGACTATGATGAGGATACTTTGGCTCTTATTACACGTGAAGAACATGGTGGAGATGATTCTGATCCTGAGATGCAATACATGACTCCCGAAGACGCTGATAGGTACGAATGTTTAGTTGCTCAACGTGTTTTGAGTGTGCAGGTCACACAAGCTGAGCAAAATCAGAGTCATAATTTGTTCCGTACAAAGGGAGTTGTGAAGGAACGTTCTGTGTGCGTCATCATAGACAGAGGGAGTTGCAACAACTTGGCTAGCATGGAGATGGTGGAGAAGCTATCTCTCACCACAAGACCACATCCACATCCTTACTACATCTAATGGTTCAACAACAGCGGCAAGGTTAAGGTAACACGTACAGTTCATGTGCATTTTAGTATCTCTACATATGCTGATTATGTTGATTGTGATGTGGTACCTATGCAAGCATGTTCCTTATTACTTGGTCGACCATGGCAATTTGATAAAAATTCTGTACACCATGGTAGAAACAATCAGTATACTCTTGTTCATAAGGATAAAAATATTACTTTGCTTCCTATGACTCCTGATTCCATTTTGAAAGATGATATTAATAGAGCTAATAAAGCAAAATAGGAGAAAAATAAGAGTGAAAAGCAGATTGTGGCAAAAGAATTTGAGCAACAAATGAAGCCTAATAGTAAACCATCTAGTGTTGCTTCTGAAATTAAATTGAAAAGTGCATGCTTACTTGCCACTAAATCTGATATTGATGAGCTAGATTTCAGCAAATCTGTTTGCTATGCTTTTGTGTGCAAAGAGGCATTATTTTCATTCGAGTACGTGCCTTCCTCTTTGCCTCCTACTGTCACTAACACTTTGCAGGAGTTCGCTGACGTCTTTCCACAAGACGTGCCATCGGGGTTACCGCCTATTCGAGGGATTGAGCATCAGATTGACTTAATTCCCGGTGCTTCACTGCCAAACCGTGCGCCATACAGTACCAATCCAGAGGAGACGAAGGAGATTATGCATCAAGTACAGGAGCTTCTCGACAAAGGTTATATACACGAATCCCTTAGTCCTTGTGCTGTTCCTATTATTCTAGTGCCGAAAAAGGATGGTACATCGCGTATGTGTGTTGATTGTAGAGGCATTAATAATATTACTATTCGTTATCGTCATCCTATTCCTAGGCTAGATGATATGCTTGATGAATTGAATAGCTCTACAATATTCTCCAAAGTTGATTTGCATAGTGGATATTGTCGTTGTCAAAACCGGCGGATCTCGGGTAGGGGGTCCCGATCTGTGCGTCTTAGGCTAATGGTAACAGGAGGCAAGGGACACAATGTTTATCCAGGTTTGGGCCCTCTCGATGGAGGTCAAACCCTACTTCCTGCTTGATTGATATTGATGATATGAGTAGTACAAGAGTAGATCTACCACGAGATCGTAGAGGATATACCCTAGAAGCTAGCCTATGATGATTATGATTGTGATCGTCCATCTAAGGACCAAACTCTCCGGTTTATATAAACACCGGAGAGGGCTAGGGTTTACATGGAGTCAGTTACAAAGAAGGAAATATAATATCCGGATCGGCAAGCTTGTCTTCCACGATAAGGAGAGTCCCATCCGGACACGGAACGGAGTCTTGAGTCTTGTATCTTCACACTCCAATAGTCCGGACAAAGTATATAGTCCGGCTGTCCGGATACCCCCTAATCCAGGACTCCCCCAGTAGCCCCTGAACCAGGCTTCAATGACGATGAGTCTGACGCGCAGTTTCGTCTTCGGCATTGCAAGGCGGGATCCATCTCCGAATACTCCAAAGTATTTATCGAACACTTAGACCGTGTCCGGATCTGCAAGATGATCTTCACATACCACTGTAGACAGGATGATATTTAACAAAATATAACCGGCTGACAACTTTAGACAAAGTGACCTGACACTATGGTCGGGTCATTATTCGAACCGTTTTTCCATCACCAGCCGTAGCGCATATTGCGAGGTGGTTTCCTTGGCACGTCTTGTCTCAGCAGAGATCATGTCCCCTTATTACGGGATTTCCATCAATACGGGTGTGGGTAACCCAACCGCTCAATCAATCGTGGCGATTGGGAAATAAGTGATTCTCAACGGGAAAGTGGGGAGGCGCATCGTCCTTCGCCTCTATAAAGGGATAAGGATTCCCCATTTTCACCCTCGCCTTCTTCCTCCTCTGCTTATCCATTCCTACACCTTTGAGCTCCAGCGCCCTGTTTCACGCCTTCTCTGCATAGCCAAACATGTTCGGAGTAGGAGGCAAGTGGGTGGCCTCCACCATGAAGGAGGAGCATATTGCGAAGCCCCGGGCGGCCGGGTACTTGGCCGAGACATTGCGCACCGGCTGCCGGACAATGGGCAGGTCACTCCAACTCCGGAACCCCATGAGAGGGTCGTATTTCTCGCCCAAATTATGCGTGGACTGGGATTTCCACTTCATCCCTTCGTCTGCAGGCTCATGTTCTACTACGGGATAGATTTCCATGATCTAGCCCCAAATTTCATCCTCAACATCTCGACGTTTATCGTCGTGTGCGAGGCCTTCCTCCGCATCAGGCCTCACTTCGCCTGTGGCTATGAATCTTCTGCGTGAAGCCGAAGATCGTGAGCGGCCAGCAAGCAGAGTGCGGGGGCGCCATGGTGGGCAAGATGCCCCACGTCACCTGGCTTGACGGCTCGTTCGCGGAGACCGTGAATGGGTGGCAATTGGGGTGGTTCTACATCACCGAGTCGCGCGACGCCAACTGGGCGCGGCCCCCGAATGCCGATCCGGAGCCCCCATGCGGCTCACCTCCTGGGAAAGGAAGGGCCTGGCCTAGGGCGAACCAGTAGAGCTGACCGGACTCCAGAACTGCATCAAGAATATTAAGGATAAGAAAATCAAGCTTGTCAACATGGTCCAGGTCATGCTTGTCCGCCGGATTCTTCCGTGCCAAAGACGGGCTTTTAATCTGTGGGAATTTGTCCCGCCGAACACTAGACACTCCAAAAGCTCTACGGCATGACGCACAAAGGCGCCTGGAAGGCGCTGTTCAAGGCCTCCGAAGTACCTACTCCTACATCCGAGGATCGCGGACTTCACGCCGCCCCCCCCCCCCCCCCGTCCGGTGAGTTTTCTGACTTCCACCAGATTCAGTTCTTCCCAATGTACTCATGGGGGAATCTTAAGTCATTGTGTGCATTTGGTCAGGAGTATGTGGTGACGGCGGAGCGGATTGACTGTCTGGCTCCACTGCCAGAAGGCCCGATGGATGCTCTCCTAACGGAGATGCTAGTCCTGGCGCCCTACAAGGCACCGGAGAAGAAGGCCGAAAAGAAGGCCCCAGGGACCAGGGAAGGTCTCCGGCGTAAGGTTGTACCGGAAGCCTTGTCCGAAGACGACGAGGCACACTCCTCCCCCGAAGGGGAGCAAGAAGGGGAAGAGGACGCCCCATCCGGAGAGGATGGGGGGCCTGAGAACTCGGGCCAGGGGACCGAGAAGGGAACCCGATGCAAGGCCGTTATACCCTTGTCTTCCGAATACGACGAGGCAGATTCCTCCCGCGGAGGCGGGGGGAAACACGAAGAAACTCTACCTCCCCATACTGGGGACGAGAAGAAGAGGAAAGCCGCCCCGGAGGGGGAGGCTAGGACGCCCAATAAGGGAAAGGCGTCCCTTCCGGATTACTCCGCCACTGCCGCCTATAGTGAGGAGGAGTGGCTGCCCGGGGGGAAGCCCCTAGTAAGATCGTAAGTATCTGCACTCTATTATACTTTAGTGCGACTTTGCTTCATAGTCTTGTTATAACGCCGAACATATATGCAGTCCGGTCAGGGTCCATCCCGAGGTATCGTCTTCGGATGGGTCCTTGAGTGATTCGGCGATGAACTCGCTCCCGATGGCCACTACTCCTCAGCCTGCGGATGACACGGAGGTGTTATCCCAAAGGCTCCCAGAGCAGGGGGAGGTGACTCTGGAGATGCCCCAAGGCAGAATTCCAGATGCCGAACACGTGGGGTACAAGATCCCCGCGGATCGTGCCGATGAGAGCCGCAGCAAGCCGGGCTCTAAGACGGATACTGTTCCGGAACCTCCAATGGTTCCGGACTCAGGCAGGCAGCCCCTTGTTAGGGAGGGCGAGCCGTCCGTGCCAAGGACTTCCGTTATGCCCGAGGCGTCGGATAGTCTGCTGGTAGCGCTTCGTGGCGCTTCCATGGATGAAGAGCACCGTACTCTGATGAGTGCGGTGATTCAGAGGGTTCTGTCCGCCAAGAGCGGACTAACCGAAGCTTGCACCAGCCTCCTGACAGGCTTTGAGGTAAGTAATAAAAATCTGTGAAATTACCACCCGATAGGTAGTAGCCCCTGATACTCTGTTTGGTGTTCGGAAAGAAAAGCCAAACAGAGGGTCAATTATAATCCGAAGGAGTCTAATAGTAAGTGTGCATGTGAATAAGCAGGTTGTGCTGCTTGCCGCTGCTGTCCGCACAGCCGAGGTCGCCGGACTAAAACAGGACATGGAGCAGGCTCAGGGAGAGCTCGGCCACACGAAGAGGCAGCTCGAAGAGAACAAAGGTGAGTGATACCCCGTTCTCATATAATGAAGGATAGACAAAATTGGTTATTCTAACGACAAAGCATCATGACTTTGTAAACAGGGGCCACCATCGAAGTGGCATCTCTGAAGAAAGTGCTATCCGAGGCCGAGGACAAGGCGGCTCTGGAGCGCAAGGAGTGCGAGAAGCAAGATGCTAGAGTGGGCGAGGTACAGCAAGAGCTTTAGGAGCTCGGCAAAAAGTTCGAGTCCTTGGAGGATGATCTTAAGATGAAAGAGACTGAGCTTGTGAAGGCCCTTGCGAGTGTGAAAGACGCCAAGGCCAAAGCCGAAAAGGCACAACAGGAAATCCAGGCGGCCAAGAAGATAGCGGCGGGTAAGACATTCTTTATGCAAAGCAAGCATGTGGAGGAGACATTTCTTTTACTTACCCGGATTCAGAGCTCTCCAGGGGCATTCGCAGATCTGCCATGCAGCGTATCTGATGCTGCGGAGTTCTACCATGCCGAGGAGGGGAGCTCAATGGAGAAGCTGTTCTGGTTCCGGTATGCTGGAGCCGAACACCCGATGCCTTTGAGTGACCAGCTAAAGCAGTTGGTTTAACTCCACAGGGCGGCCAAAGTGGCTATGAAAAATTTCATAGTCCGGATGTGGCCTGGTGAGCCCTTGCCTGCCAGCTACTTCGGCCTGATAAAGCGGATGGTAAATGCCTGTCCGCGGCTGGAGGTGATCAAGCGGTCCGTTTGCATTGAGGGTGCCCGTCGGGCCTTTGCCCGTGCGAAGGTGCATTGGGGCAAGCTGGATGCGGAGAAGCTGGTGAACGACGGGCCGCCGGAAGGCAAGGCGCATCGCTGTCCTAAGAAATATTATGATGGCGTTATGAAGGGCGCTCGTCTCGTGGCCGATGAGTGTACCAAGGACACGATCCTTGAGTAAATGTACTTCTGTCATTGTTGTAATATAAAGACGAAGTTACTTGCGCTATGTAGCGGTTTTTGATTTAAAATATTACCTTCTGTGCGGCTGTTTATAGAATTCTGAAAGTAGGCTAGTCGTCAGCTTCCGCCCCCACGTAACTAGTACTGGGGTGTTCCTGGAAAAACCCGGACACTCTTTATCCAAATTTTTGGTCCCTTAAGGAGGTATCCGGCGCAGCGAACAAGGCAATCGGACGATGCGACTTTATAACTTTCACTTAGCCATAGAAGTCTATAATTTTAAATTTCGGTGAAGCCCCTAGAATTCGGAAAGCCGAATTGGGGCGCTATATACGCCTAAATCGGACGAAGCCGATTCCTCGCCTAAAGCGGAAAAAATCTTTAAGGATTTTAAGACCTCTTGAACAACGACCAGCTCTCGCCGCATCATGCCGGTCAGTTTTCGGCTTTCTCTACTGAGGTGCTCGTCCGGAAGAACCGGGACACAATCGCAGTAGTTCTCCCTGCGCTACCTTAGCCAATATAACGGAACGTAAGGTACCAAAACAAGGGAGCCGGGCAAACCCAACTATTGACCCAAGACATGATTCGGAGTTGATGCATATAGTGCTATAAGTTCGGGCTGCGGCACTGTTGAAAGTGTTCGGACTTGTCTTGCCGTATTATGGGGCGCTATAAGAAGCCCCTGGCAAACTGAACGTACCAAGGTGTACGGATGCAGTATTAAATAAACATTTATAGAAAAAATGTGCAAATAGGAATAATAAGCTGACGCTATATATTATCTCCCATTGATGAATAATACGTTTAAGCGTATGTTTACAATGAGTGCGGTTAAGCAGAAGTAAATAGGACTATTTAACATGTCCTATCCAAGGGCGGGCTGCATGTAGGTA
This sequence comes from Triticum timopheevii, assembly GCA_963921465.1. Classification (NCBI taxonomy): domain Eukaryota; kingdom Viridiplantae; phylum Streptophyta; class Magnoliopsida; order Poales; family Poaceae; genus Triticum; species Triticum timopheevii. The sequence goes on from OY997270.1 coordinate 200,935,533, forward strand.
TATAAAACAGGTATAACGATCGTGAACAGATTCCACCTGGGTATTTCCTTTGTGCGCAAAGCCTGTTGCCTCCTTGGTTTTCTCTCCTGTGTAAGTCCGACAATCCGGCTCTTCTGAAGAGGTTGCCCTAAAGCAGTGTCCTGAAAGACAAGGGGGGGGGGGGGTTATTAAAGTATGTTGCGGCTTTTATACCGTGCTGTTGACTGAGTCACTGTTACGCCTCCGCCTATGCACATGGTATTTTTAGTGCGTAATTCTGTACGCGTGGCACGAATGCTGCTTTGATAGGGCTTGAGCGGAGGCCGGACTGCTAGTCGCGCTCTTGGCATGCCTGGGCGATCCTGTTGCAGGGTGCTTTGGACTCGCTTGACGATGTTCGAGGTTGTCATCGCCGGTTTGGTGGTTTGTCGGAGAAGGCCGCATTGTACTTCCGCCGCGAGGGCTGCAGTATGTTCTTCTGTATGGAGAGAGCGGTCCATGTTTCCGTTGACTGTTATGACCCCGTGCGGTCCTGGTATCTTGAGCTTGAGGTATGCGTAGTGTGGTACCGCATTGAATCTAGCCAATGTGGTTCGTCCAAGCAGTGTGTGGTAACCACTACGGAAAGGGACGATATCGAAGATTAACTCTTTGCTTCGGAAGTTATCCGGAGATCCGAAGACCACTTCCAATGTTATAGAGCCCGTGCAACGGGCCTCTACTCCTGGAATTACACCTTTAAAGGTGGTTTTGGTGGGCTTGATCCTTGAGGGTTCAATGCCCATTTTGCGCAATGTGTCCTGATAAAGCAGGTTCAGGCTGCTGCCGCCATCCATAAGGACTCGCGTGAGGTGGAATCCATCAATGATTGGGTCTAGGACCAATGCGGCTGAACCGCCGTGACGGATGCTGGTAGGGTGATCCCTACGATCAAAGATGATCGGGCAGGCTGACCATGGGTTGAACTTTGGGGCGACTGGCTCCATCGCATAGATGTCCGATAGTGCTTGGTTCCGTTCCCGTTTGGGAATGTGGGTGGCGTAGATCATGTTGACCGTTTTCACCTCGGGAGGAAATTTTTTCTGTCCCCCTGTGTTCGGACGCCGGGGCTCCTCGTCATCGTTGCTGTGCAGCCCCTTATCCTTGTTTTCGGTATTTATTTTACCAGCCTGTTTGAACACCTAGCAGTCTCTATTAGTGTGGTTTGCTAGTTTGTCCGGGGTGCCATGGATTTGGCACGAGCGTTCCAGTATGAGGTCCAGACTGGACGGTCCTTGATTGTTTCTTTTGAACGGCTTTTCTGCTGACCGGATTTGGATCCGCTGAATCCGGTGTTGACTGTCGTGTATTCAGCATTGTCGCCGTTGTTCTGTCGCTTATGTCTGTTGCGCCGTGGCTTTCCGTTATTGTCACGGACATCCGAGGTGCCGGAATGTGTCGTGGTGCTACTACGAGCCAACCAAGTGTCCTCACCCGCGCAAAAGCAGGTCATTAGTGTCATGAGTGCTGCCATGGACTTGGGATTTTCCTGGCTGAGGTGTCTGGCGAGCCACTCGTCACGGATATTATGCCTAAAGGCTGCCAGGGCTTCGGCGTCCGGACAATCGACTATTTGGTTCTTTTTAGTTAGGAACCGAGTCCAGAATTTCCTGGCTGACTCTCTGGGCTGTTGAGTAATGTGCCTCAAGTCATCGGCCTCCGGTGGTCGCACGTATGTGCCCTGGAAGTTGTCGAGGAACACGTCTTCCAGGTTTTCCCAACTTCCAATGGAATTTGCCGGCAGACTGTTTAGCCAATTCCGGGCGGGTCCTTTGAGCTTAAGGGGAAGATACTTGATGGCGTGTAGATCGCCTCCGCGGGCCATGTGAATGTGGAGAAGGAAATCTTCGATCCATACTGCGGGGTCTGTTGTGCCATCGTATGATTCGATGTTTACGGGTTTGAACCCTTCTGGGAATTCATGATCCATTACTTCGTCAGTGAAGCAGAGGGGGTGTGCTGCGCCTCTATGCCGGGCTATGTGGCTACGCAGTTCGAATGGGTCTGGGTGGTTGTATTCGGCCCGGCCAGACTTGTTGATAGTGTATCCGGCGTGACGATCATCGTCGCGTGTTTGGGCGCGCCCTCGTGATCCGTAGATCGATCTTGGCTGTCCTGCTTTGTTTTCCAGTATATCTTGCAGGTCTTGCCTATTGCCCCGGGTCGTAGTGTATTGGCGTGGGGGCACGGGCTGGTATTCGGGCTGATATGCCATTTTACCCCGGCCACGGGGTGGCCGGTCAGCCGTGTGGCGCTCGAGTCCGTATTACTCAGCTGCCAGGACTTCGGTCCATCTGTCTATGAGCAGGTGTTGATCAGCTTGGAGCTGATGCTGCTTCTTTTTCAGGCTCCTCGCGGTGGCCATGAGTCGGCGCTTGAAGCGCTCCTACTCCACGGGGTCCTCAGGTACGCCGAACTCGTCGTGGCCGAGGCTAATCTCGTCTTCGGAGGGGGCATGTAATTGTCCTCCTCCGGATATCCGTCCGTCACCTATTCGTCTAGGCTGACCTGCCCGTCTTCCTGCTCGGCCTGCTCGAAGGCGGGCTGATCAGGGTTGTACTCATCTTCGGCAGCATCCAGATTGTTTTCGTATCCTGTGCCGGTATTGCTATGGCGGCGCTTGGAGCGGCGCCGACGAGGCCCATGCTTTGATTTCTTCCCTGAGGGGTTATCCTCCGTTGCCTCATCGCCATTGGTTTCTTTCGGAGTGTCCACCATATATATATCATATGAGGAGGTGGTTGTCCACCGCCCCATCAGCGATGGTGCCTGTTCTTCTCCTGCATCGTCGTCCCTATCGTCAATGTCTTCAGAGTCGAAGTCAAGCACGTTGGTTAAGTCGTCAACCGTGGCAACTAAGTGGGTGGTGGGTGGGCAACAAATTCCTTCGTCGCCCGCTTCCCACTCGAGCCGGACATAGTTCGGCCAAGAGTCTCCTGACAAGGAGAGAGACTTTAACGAGTTCAGCACGTCACCAAAGGGCAAGTGCTGGAAGATATCCGCTGCGGTGAACTCCATTACAGGAGCCCAACTAGGTTCGGCGGGCTCAGGAGCGCGCGGACTGGAACCTACAGCCGAATACGAGTCTGGAGGTCCGGTGTCACAGGCTTCTTCGGGGGCGAGGCCTGTGTTCGGCTCTACCGCCGATGTGTGTGCGGCTGTAACACCCCAAAAATTTAACCATGTTTTGATTATTAAAATTTTGCCAAGAGTTTAAAATTTTTGCTTTCTAGATTTTCTTTTGATTTCAGAACTCCTTTTTCTTTGATATTGTGAAGTTTTAACTCAAGTGAGAACTTTTAAAAAATATTATTGGACTTGTATACTCTCTCAAATAAAAAAAATTCTTTATCAGTGGATTTATTTGCATAATTGTTTTTCCTGAGCTTTATTCTTTTAAAATGATTTTTCATAACTTTTGGAGCCTCCTTTGCACTACAACCATTTGATAAATGCATCTAAAATTTTCACCAAAATTTGGGGATGTCATGTGATATTTTTAAATCACTTTCATGCAAAAATATCTTTTATTCATTGAAATTTTTGAGCCCTACCCCAAGTTTTCTAAACTAGTCCAGTTGGTACCTTTGCACTACAACCCCTTTAAATAATTCTTTAAAAAATTTACCAAGTATTTGGAGATGGCAGTAGATGCATATAATTCATTTTTATGCAAAAAACCATGAATGTTCTTTGCAAAAAATTGAGCAAAACATCCTCTTTTGCTCTCTGGACCAGTTTGGCCTTTTCTACTGCAACTCCATTTTGCATTGCTCTGTTACACATGATTCTTTTTCCTACCTATAGTCCTTCCTACAAAACCCTTAAGTCCAGGAGAGTGAACCCATTGGAGTATGTTTGGTCCATGCAATGATGCCATTTACCTTCTGTCCAGAACAGAAGTTTTGCAAAACTTGCACTACTAAGTTTCTGGTTTTGCCCAAATGACCTTGCCACCATCACCTAGACCTAAAGAGACACTAGCCTGGAGAGTTTGGCCACCCCAAGAAATGCCTAACTGCCCTTGGCATTTTGTCAAACACCTTATGGGCATGATCAGTTTTGACATAGTTTCTGGTTTGTACAATGGACCTGCTTGCTTTGCCTAACCACCATGTCCACTAAGCCTCTAGACTACCCTAACCTAAACCTGTTAAACCCCAGCTCCACCCTAGCCTCCTAGCAAGCCCTCACATTTCACCGAACACCTGGTGGGCGTGCTCTGGGCGCGGCCGGAGCGCGCGTTTTGCACATGCGTGCACACGAGCCGCCGCGTTCGCTCGCCCCGCGCCTTTGGCCTTTGCTTGCCTGCAGAGCCACACCCCGACCTCATCCACTCACAAGAACACGCTAGCTCGTCCCTGGGGACGCATAGCGCCGCCGTCAGGTCGGCCACGGAGGCTAGCGGCCGGCCACAGTGGGCTCCTGCCGCGACGCCCGAGCCACCCAGCGCGCCAGCTGCCCTCGGGAGCAGACTGAGCTCATTCACGAGCTCGTCCGCTAGCGCCCGTCGCCGCCACGATGCCCTGCAAGCTATAGCGAGGCGGTTCGCCGAGCTTATCTCCGGCCGCCGTGGAACCGACCTCGTTGTGCTATAAAAGGAGACCCCCAGGCTCATCCGAGCACTCAAGCGACCTCAGGCCACCCCCATAGCACCCCCACAGCCAGTAATCGTCGGGGGGAAGCCGTCTTCCCCGACTCCGGCCGGTTCGGCCGCCGCCACGCCCCAGCGCCATGCATCGCAACCAGGGCCTCCCCCACCCATCCAGTGCCACCATTCTACTCCTCTCGACCCTGCGGAGCCACCCAGCCTACCAAACACGGTAGGGAACCACTGTAGCCCGAGCCCCTAAATACACCCGAAGCTACCTCCGCCGCGGAGCTCGCCGCCGGCGACTCCCTCCGTCCCCACCTGCCTAACGACCATCGGGAGGACCGCCTTGGACTAGCCGATCCATCCCCGCCCTCGGAGCCCCGCGAGGAGCCGCCAATCGCCGGCGACGATCGCCGGAGTCCCGCATCCGCTCAGGCAGAGGAAGAGGAGGGAGGGACGACCGGTCAAACCTGACCGGTGGGCCTCCTGAACCCACTGTCAGCGACCCACGCGCCAGTCCACGCTGGATAAGTGGAGACGTAAACACCCGAGTACGCCTTCGACGTGTTTTAATTCGAAACATTTTTCTTTTTTTGTTTTATTTTAAAAACCAGAAAGTTGACTAAAATTTGACTGGCTATAACTTTTAAAATATAAGTCCAAATGAATTGATTCTTTTTCCTACCTCTCTCAAATATTGTCTAGTTTACTTTCAGATTTATTTGAAATTTTTGCAGACAACTTTTTTGTACTGTTTTTAAAACTATGTATTTATTCAAAATTTTAAATAGGATTTTTGGAGAGAGGAGAAAACTTTCACAAGTTTTAGAATGCACCCTGCCTTCCCACAACTTGAAGGCAAGCATTCTGAACCCTGGCATAATATTGTGTGTGTTATCTGACACGGTTACAATACCACCTGGACACGGAGTATCCGTTATTTTATGTGGTGATATGTTCAAACTCATGAGTGCATATTGATGATTTATTTCTATTGGAGTTTGATATGTTTGGGATAGTAGACACCAGCATATACCTTTCATGCATGTCGGAAGGGACCCGGGAAAGCCTCTGTCTTGGGTAGACACGGGCTTGTCTCTAGTCCTTCGTCGAGACGGTTGTGTCTGGTACGGCATGATGAGGTATGTCGAGTGGTGATTCTATCTGTTGGTTGAAATATATTGGTTATGCTAATCATGTAGGGAATACTTAAACCTCATGAGTCGACCGTAGATCGAGTCTTGTTCCAGTAACCCCCATACTTGTTTCGTACTACCACTTGTCCCTGCCGTAGGTAGGGTACGGTTCAGTAAGTTGTCAACCCCTTTCTAGCACATACCATACAGAGAGGCAATGGTGGAAGATATCGGAGGCATCCGGTAGGCAGTTCACCTAGTCCAGGGGCATGGGTGTTTTCGGTTGTAGCCGAAGGGGTAGCTCCCCTAGTTTGCGCGCGGTATAATTTTTGTGATCCCATGCTAATCGAGGTTGTAGCCTCCCCACTCAGAGTTTTGCTTAAACAGGTGCCATGGGTGATTCCAGACACCGATAAGTCAGGCTGGTGTGTGCGGTTAGGTGTGTTTTCAATTAAAAGACCGTAGGCGGAATTAGTCCGGATGGACTAACGGAATCCGTTACTCGTGGGTAAAGAGTACACCCTCTGCAGAGATTATATCTATTCGAATAGCCGTGTCCATGGTTAAGGACAACAGTCTGGGTTGGGTCAAGTGTCGGTCTTAGTGTCGGTCTTCGGAGGAAAAACTACTAAGTCAGAACATTGATTATGACCGGTGACATATGATGATTATGATTATTATTATTGTGGACTAACTATCTTCATTATTTGAGTATCCCTGGGACGGTTCTACCTCCTGGATATTCACTGTGATTATTCTGTTATAAGCCCTTCATGTGGTGTCGCACAGACGCCCGACTGTGGCATGTTTATTATTGATTTACTTTATAAGCCCTTTATGTGCTGTCGCACAGACGCCCGACTGTGGCATGTTTGTTATTTATTGACCATATAAGCCCTTTATGTGGTGTCGTTGGGATGCCCGACTGTGGCATGCTTGTTATGTATTTACTTTATAAGCCCTTTATGTGGTGTCGCATAGACGCCCGACTGCTGCATGTTTATTAATTATTTCACTTATGAGCCCTTTCTGTGGTGTCGCTCAGACGCCCGACTGAGGCATTCTATTTCTACTCCCTAATTGCATTATTCATGTGTTATGTGAATAACTTTTTTGCGTGCATCATGGATTTTATTTCTGTGACTGAAGTTGTGATCATAGAATATTTTAGAGCATGATTATCATTTGAATAATTATACCTAAGCTCATAATGTTTGCGAGTACATTCAAAAGTACTCATTGGCTTGTCCCTGGCTATTGTCTTGGCTAGATTTCTTGCATGGAAAGGAGCGTTGCGCTGACAGCCCTGGAACACACGCGTTGGTGATAGCAGCCTCGCGAAGATAGGAGTTATCCAGGTCAGCTGTTCCTGTGGGAAATGGAGTTCCACAGACGTCGATGACCAGGAACCGCTTCTGCCATGAACCATTAGAAACCTCGTGTTGTACTCATAGGCCAGAATGGTCTTGTACTACATATTATGTATTTTGCTTGGATTTATTGTATCAAGTTTGTGTCTCGCCAGCTAACAGTAATCCTGGGGCTGGTGAGCACAAGGGCCATTTTCTGGGAAATTAATTTCCCGAAATCCGGTCCTGACAAACTTGGTATCAGAGCCAGGCTGACCATTGGCTAATCCTATCTTATCCAGGTCAATAAACCTAAGTTAACCAGACCACCAGACCATAACCTAACCTCGGCCAAGCTTCTCGCGTAAGATATCCCCACAGGGACCCGACACCTTTTGTCCATTGGTGCCCAACCTATCAGCCTAGCCCGTCGATCACGCGCCAGTGACCGACACCTAAATTGTCTCATTCGCAAGCGTGCGAAGGAAGACTTCATCCTCTTTTTCTATAAAAAGGGCGCGCTAACCTCAACACAGCACAGCACAGCCTCTTCCCCAAACCGAGCCATAATGCCTGGCCCCGTCGTGCCCAATGAAACCACGGCAAACAACCTTGGAGGTTTTGTGACCGTGCTAGCAAACCTCACCCACCGTGCCTTTGCATTAGAGGAGCCCCCAGAATATGTTGTGTACCAGGGACCCATGAGCGGTGAGAGCCGTCAATTCTGGGCCACTGTGCACATCTACGGTAGGGGTCTATCGCCAGAACGCCCCTACAGGTTCACCGGAAGGACAACTTCCTTTGAGCCACAAGCCATCCAACTAGCTGCTCGAGAGGCTATAGTTCAACTCCGGCACTTGTCGCCCAGAGTTAACTGTCGCTCGTTCTACTACTACCCCAGCCGTGACGGGTATGGTAGGCCATCCCAGATTGTCAACGGAGATCACGAGACGGATCCTGCATTGTTGCATCTGTTGCGCTATGTAGGTGCACTAGAGGAACTGTTCGATCAAATCACCCTTGATTTGATCGCAGCTCGTGGAGAGCTGGTCCGCCGAGCCCCGGCAAGAGGAGAAGATGAGGCCGACGCTGACAACCCAGTCGTGCTGTTCGGACACCCGATCGAGTCCTTGAGGTCTGCCCCAGCCATCGACCACAATACTTTGGTGTCCCCAGAAGTGCTTCATCGCCTTTTGGGAACACGCCCTAGTGGGATTGTGGCCAACAATCCCCGGGATGGTCACCATCGCTACCCCGACCTGGCAGCCCCTCAACCCCCTCCCGCTAATCTCGACGGCGAAACCCGTGGAGAAGCCTCGACGTCCACAAGGCAGGCTCGCTTAGATATAAACGAGGTAGACTAAGTCACTCGAGTAGTACCGAGTCTTAGTATGCCCACGCCCTGTAATTATGTAATCTTGCATCGCCTTGAATAATCGCATCCTGCTTGTGTGCCTTTGTATTAATAGTATCCTGGCATAAATATGTAGCATGCGGTTGCTTTTTTTTTCTGGGCACAACAACCAAAACCACACCGACAACTCCCACAGTAATACGTCACTTTTACGAGATATGTGTATCTATAGCATTGACCCCGACCCCATGGAGCAGACTCGATAGACTAGTTACCCTTCACCGCGGTAAATAACCCAGCCCCAGTGCTATATAAAAGGCCACCTCATGACCTTGCCAAGTACCCCACACCTTGAGCACCACTCGCACAACCATTTCCATTGCCATGCCGAGCCCTAGTATTTATCTGAGAACTTCGGATGCAACTCCAGGAAGCTTTGTTAAAATCTTGTGGGACTTTACCTGCAGTACCATGAGTGCTATCCATCCACCCCAGTACGAGATGCTCAAATTGAGGATCACCCCATCCACCTCGAAATATTGGGCAGTGGTGCACGTCCCTCCCGCAAACCCAAACCAAGACCCCACGGAAGCTTCCTTCATGGGGAAATCTATGCCGACTCCGCATATGGCCATAGAAGCCGCTGCATATGAGGCGCTTACACGCCTTCGATTCGCGGTACCCTATGCCAGTGAACGGGGGTATTATTATTTCCCGAGTCGTGCAGCACCCAGAGAAGAAACATCTTTTCCCAGTGGACAAATCGAGAGAGACCCAGTACTGGCCAACCTTGCCCAGTATGTCATCGCTCAAGAGCGTTTGACCCAGCGAGTAATGGGCTATCTCCAGAGCCTCGCTGATTTGAATCCTCAGACTGCCATCGGCAGACCACTGAGGCCCAACCAGGAAAGGCACATTCATTGACTGGTCAACCCACTCCCCCCGATAGAAGAAGAGTGTGCCCCAATTCCAGAGACTTTTTCTTAGTGCCCTGTCCAATTACCATTATCGTTGTAGATGTCATTGTTGTGTTTAGTGTCCCTGTAGTTATTTATGTGTTGCAACTTGTGTGTGGTATCCGTGCGATGAATTGAATCTTTAGTTTCAATCTATGTGAGTGATTTTTACTATGGTAAAATTTTATTAACTGTTTTCACTCTCAGTAAATCCTGAAGTGAGATTTTTATTTTATTTTTTATTTTTTATTTTATTGATGAAGATGTGAACCGTCGAATCAAAGCCGGATGGATGAAGTGGCGCCAAGCTGCACTCTCTGTGACAAGAGAGTGCCACAAAAGCTAAAAGGCAAGTTCTACAGGACGGCGGTTCGACCTTCAATGTTGTATGGCGCGGAGTGTTGCCGACTAATAGGCGACATGTTCAACAGTTAGGTGTGGCGGAGATGCGTATGTTGAGATGGATGTGTGGCCACACGAGGAAGGATCGAGTCCGGAATGATGATATACGAGATAGAGTTGGGGTAGCACCAATTGAGGAGAAGCTTGTCCAACATCGTTTGAGATGGTTTGGGCATATTCAGCGCAAGCCTCCAGAAGCTCCACTGCATAGCGGACGGCTAAAGCGTGCAGAGAATGTCAAGAGAGGGCGGGGTCGACCGAATTTGACATGGGAGGAGTCCGTTAAGAGAGACCTGAAGGATTGGAGTATCAACAAAGAGCTAGCTATGGACAGGGGTGCGTGGAAGCTTGCTATCCATGTGCTAGAGCCATGAGTTGGTTGCGAGATCTTATGGGTTTCACCTCTAGCCTACCCCAACTTGTTTGGGACTAAAGGCTTTGTTGTTGTTGTTGTTGTTGTTGTTGTTGTTTCATGCAGCACCATAACAGCAGACTCTCAACCCTAACCACTCGACCAAGTGCAAATCCACGTGCACATTTTTGCACCAAGCTAATCATCTCCCTAACACCCCACAGTCTCGGAGGGAGAGATTTGTGAATAATTACTCGGGTACAGGTTACCTGCGGCACCCTGATAGCAGTTAGCACCTAACACCGCACCTAATCCTCGTGATCACCGCCACCGCGGAGAGCTAACACTCGCGCGGCCGCATCACGACGATCATCGAGGATGATCACGCACAGGAGCAGGGAGAACCCCAGCAATGCCGCCAACCCTCCGCACATCAGGATCACGTACCAGTCCGGCATCACCTCCGCCATTAGAGCCTCGTCTCGAGCTCCTGCAGACAGAAATGAAGGAGAAGGGAGGAGAAGAAGAAGCGAGGTCAGGTGGAGGAAGAAGAAGGGCACCGCAGTCATTTTATAGCTCGAGATCGGTGTACGGTGGAAGAAGTCCACCAGCGCCACTTGTCGCTCGATCGCCGGTGTTCGGAGGCGAATCCGCGAGCAGTGCCGACAGCACACTGGCCTGCGATGTGAGTGCACGCTACGCCGGCAGCTAGCACGCCGTGCACTACCGCAGTACGGCCTAGATGCCCTACGAGCTAGACGTTGCCGGTGGAGAAAGCGCGGGAAAGCGCGTGGGAGAGAGGAAGAAGAGAGAGCCAGATGTAGAGGAAGAGACCGACAGTGGGCCCCGGGTCCACCTGTCATCCACAGAGAGCACTGTGCTCTCGGGTACGACCATCATATTTTCAGTAATTTAGAAGTTTATTCTAAATTTACTGTAACCAATAGTGGAAACTGACCGTAAATTTTTCCACGCAACGCCAGTATGCCACACTGTAGTTTTACACCACCTATTGCCACTCAGTGTAGCTATGTTTTAATTACAGGAGTAGGATGGTTACTTTTGTGATAGTAGGAGTAAAAATTTTCAAAACAACTCTTATCAAATCTCGAGGGCGAGATTTTTTTCTTAAGGGGGGTAGTGTTGTAACACCCCAAAAATTTAACCATGTTTTGATTATTAAAATTTTGCCAAGAGTTTAAAATTTTTGCTTTCTGGATTTTCTTTTGATTTCAGAACTCCTTTTTCTTTGATATTGTGAAGTTTTAACTCAAGTGGGAACTTTAAAAAAAATATTATTGGACTTGTATACTCTCTCAAATAAAACAATTCTTTATCAGTGGATTTATTTGCATAATTGTTTTTCCTGAGCTTTATTCTTTTAAAATGATTTTTCATAACTTTTGGAGCCTCCTTTGCACTACAACCATTTGATAAATGCATCTAATTTTTCACCAAAATTTGGGGATGTCATGTGATATTTTTAAATCACTTTGATGCAAAAATATCTTTTATTCATTGAAATTTTTGAGCCCTACCCCAAGTTTTCTAAACTAGTCCAGTTGGTACCTTTGCACTACAACCCCTTTAAATAATTCTTTAAAAAATTTACCAAGTATTTGGAGATGGCAGTAGATGCATATAATTCATTTTTATGCAAAAACCCATGAATGTTCTTTGCAAAAAATTGAGCAAAACATCCTCTTTTGCTCTCTGAACCAGTTTGGCCTTTTCTACTGCAACTCCATTTTGCATTGCTCTGTTACACATGATTCTTTTTCCTACCTATAGTCCTTCCTACAAAACCCTTAAGTCCAGGAGAGTGAACCCATTGGAGTATGTTTGGTCCATGCAATGATGCCATTTACCTTCTGTCTAGAGCTGAAGTTTTGCAAAACTTGTACTACTAAGTTTCTGGTTTTGCCCAAATGACCTTGCCACCATCACCTACACCTAAAGAGACACTAGCCTGGAGAGTTGGGCCACCCCAAGAAATGCGTAAGTGCCCTTGGCATTTTGTCAAACACCTTATGGGCATGATCAGTTTTGACATAGTTTCTGGTTTGTACAATGGACCTGCTTGCTTTGCCTAACCACCTGTCCACTAAGCCTCTAGACTACCCTAACCTAATCCTGTTAAACCCCAGCTCCACCCTAGCCTCCTAGCAAGCCCTGGCATTTTGCCGAACACCTGGTGGGCGTGCTCTGGGCGCGGCCAGAGCGCGCGTTTTGCACGTGCGTGCACCCGAGCCGCCGCGTTCGCTCGCCCCGCGCCACTGGCCTTTGCTCGCCTGCAGAGCCACACCCCGACCTCATCCACTCACCAGAACACGCCAGCTCGTCCCTGGGGCCACACAGCGCTGCCGTCAAGTCGGCCACGGCGGCTAGCGGCCGACCACAGTGGGCTCCTGCCCCGGACGGCGCCGCCCGAACCACCCCAGCGCGCCAGCTTCCCTCGGGAGCAAACTGAGCTCATTCACGAGCTCGTCCGCTAGCGCCCATCGCCGCCATGATGCCCTGCAAGCGACAACGAGGCGGTTCGCCGAGCTTATCTCCGGCCGCCACGGAACCGAACTCGTTGTGCTATAAAAGAAGACCCCCGGGCTCATCCGAGCACTCAGGCGACCTCAGGCCACCCCCATAGCACCCCCACAGCCAGTAATCGTCGAGGGAAGCCGTCTTACCCGACTCCGGCCGGTTCGGCCGCCACCACGCCCCAGCGCCGTGAGTCGCAATCAGGGCCTCCCCCACCCATCCAGCGCCACCATTCTACTCCTCTCGACCCTGCGGAGCCGCCCAGCCTCCCAAACACGGTCGGGAACCACCATAGCCCGAGCCCCTAAATAAACCCGAAGCTACCTCCGCCGCGGAGCTCGCCGCCGGCGACTCCCTCCGTCCCCACCTGCCTAGCGACCACCGGGAGGACCGCCTTGGACTGGCGGATCCATCCCCGCCCTCGGAGCTCCGCGAGGAGCCGCCAATCGCCGGCGACGATCGCCGGTGTCCCGCCTCCGCTCGGGCAGAAGAAGAGGAGGGAGGGACGGCCGGTCAAACCTGACCGGTGGGCCCCCTGGACCCACTGTCAGCGACCCACGCACCAGTCCACGCTGGATAAGTGGAGACGTAAACACCTGAGTACGCCTTCGACGTGTTTTAATTCGAAACGTTTTTTTTGTTTTTTTTTTAAACTGAAAGTTGACTAAACTTTGACTGGCTATAACTTTTTAAATATAAGTCCAAATGAATTGATTCTTTTTCCTACCTCTCTCAAATTTTGTCTAGTTTATTTTTAGATTTATTTGAAAAAAATTCAGACAACTTTTTTGTACTGTTTTTAAAACTATGTGTTAATTCAAATTTTTAAATAGGATTTTTTGGAGAGAGGAGAAAACTTTCACAAGTTTTGGAATGCACCCTGCCTCCCCACAACTTGAAGGCAAGCATTCTGAACCCTGGCATAATATTGTGTGTGTTATCTGACTCGGTTACAATACCACCTCGACATAGAGTATTCATTATTTTATGTGGTGATATGTTCAAACTCATGAGTGCATATTGATGATTTCCTGCTATTGGATTTTGATATGTTTGGGATAGTAGTCACCAGCATATACCTTTCATGCATGCCGAAAGGGACCCGGGAAAGCCTCTATCTTGGGTAGACACGGGCTTGTCTCTAGTCCTCCGTCGAGACGGTTGTGTCTGGTACGGCATGATGAGGTATGTCGAGTGGTGATTCTGTCTGTTGGTTGAAATATATTGGTTATGCTAACCATGCAGGGAATACTTAAACCTCCTAAGTCGACCGTAGATCGAGTCTTGTTCCTGTAACCCCCATACTTGTTTCATACTACCACTTGTCCCTGCCGTAGGTAGGGTTCGGTTCAGTAAGTTTTCAACCCCTTTCTAGCACACACCGTACAGAGAGGCAATGGTGGAAGATACCGAAGGCATCCGGTAGGCAGGCCACCTAGTCCGGGGCATGGGTGTTTTCGGTTGTAGCCGAAGGGGTAGCTCCCCTAGTTTGCGCGCGGTATAAATTTTGTGATCCCATGCTAATCGAGGTTGTAGCCTCCCCACTTAGAGTTTTGCTTAAACATGTGTCATGGGTGATTCCAGACACCGATAAGTCAGGCTGGTGTGTGCGGTTAGGTGTGTTTTCAATTAAAAGACCGTAGGCGGAATTAGTCCGGATGGACTAACGGAATCCGTTACACGTGGGTAAAGAGTACACCCTCTGCAGAGATTATATCTATTCGAATAGCCGTGTCCATGTTATGGACTACAGTCTGGGTTGGGTCAAGTGTCGGTCTTAGTGTCGGTCTTCGGAGGAAAAACTACTAAGTCAGAACATTGATTATGACCGGTGACATATGATGATTATGATTATTATTATTGTGGACTAACTATCTTCATTATTTGAGTATCCCTGGGACGATTCTACCTTCTGGATATTCACTGTGATTATTCTGTTATAAGCCCTTTATGTGGTGTCGCACAGACGCCCGACTGTGGCATGCTTATTATTGATTTACTTTATAAGCCCTTTATGTGGTGTCGCATAGACGCCTGACTGTGGCATGCTTATTATTGATTTACTTTATAAGCCCTTTATGTGGTGTCGCACAGACGCCCAACTGTGGCATGTTTGTTATTTATTTACCATATAAGCCCTTTATGTGGTGTCGCTGAGACGCCCGACTGTGGCATGCTTGTTATGTATTTACTTTATAAGCCCTTTATGTGGCATGGCACAGACGCCTGACTGCGGCACATTTGTTACTTATTTCACTTATGAGCCCTTTTTGTGGTGTCGCTCAAACGCCCGACTGAGGCATTCTATTTCTACTCCCTAATTGCATTATTCATGTGTTATGTGAATAACTTTTTTGCGTGCATCATAGGCTAGAATGGTCTTGTACTACATATTATGTATTTTGCTTGGAGTTATTGTATCAAGTTTGTGTCTCACCAGCTAACAGTAATCCTGGGGCTGGTGAGCACAAGGGCCATTTTCTGGGAAATTAATATCCCGAAATCCGGCCTTGACAGCGCCCTGCAGGGCGGGGTCCATCCACCCGTCCTTAGGCAACGCGGTCTGCTCCGGATTTAGGTCCGGGGCTACCGCAGGGGTGACATCCCAAGCATTGTCCGACAGCAGGTCTAAGCCATGCTCATCGTGACTGTCCGGCGCTCCTGGCAGAGGCCCGAATCCATTGAAGATCAAGTCTCCGCGGATATCAGCCGTGTAGTTCAGGTTTCCGAACCTGGCCTGGTGGCCAGGGGCGTAGCTGTCGATCTGCTCCATTTGGCCAAGCGAATTGGCCCGCAATGCGAAGCCGCCAAACACGAAGATCTGTCTGGGGAGAAAAGTCTCACCCTGGACCGTGTTGTTGACGATTGAAGGAGCCATCAAGCCTTGCAGCGACGACACAGAGGAACTCTCAATGAAAGCACCAATGTCGGTGTCAAAACCGGCGGATCTCGGGTAGGGGGTCCCGGTCTGTGCGTCATAGATTAATGGTAACATGAGGCAAGGGACACAATGTTTACCCAGGTTTGGGCCCTCTCGATGGAGGTAAAACCCTACTTCCTTCTTGATTGATATTGATGATATGAGTAGTACAAGAGTTGATCTACCACGAGATCATAGAGGCTAAACCCTAGAAGCTAGCCTATGATGATTATGATTGTGATCGTCCCTCTAAGGACCAAACTCTCCGGTTTATATAGACATCGGAGAGGGCTAGGGTTTACATGGAGTCGGTTACAAAGAAGGAAATATAATATCCGGATCGCCAAGCTTGTCTTCCACACAAAGGAGAGTCCCATCTGGATACGGAACGGAGTCTTGAGTCTTGTATCTTCACGCTCCAACAGTCCGGACAAAGTATATAGTCCGGCTGTCCGGATACCCCCTAATCCAGGACTCCCTCAGATACCATCAAATTCATATGAATTTGGGGGATGAATGGAAAACAACATTCGAAACTAAGTTTTGATTATATGAGTGGTTAGTCATGACTTTTGGGTTTCTAATGCACCTAGTACTTTCATGAGATTAATGAACGAAGTTTTACATGCTTTCATTGGACGATTTGTGGTAGTTTACTTTGGTGACATATTGATTTATAGCAGATCTTTGGAGGAACATTTGGAACATTTACGTGCTGTTTTTATTGCTCTACGTGATGCACGTTTGTTTGGTAACCTTGGGAAGTGCAGCTTTTGCACCGACCGAGTGTCTTTTCTTGGCTATGTTGTTACTCCATAGGGAATTGAAGTTGATAAAGCCAAGATTGAAGATATTGAGAGTTGGCTGCAGCCAAAAACTGTCACACAAGTGAGGACTTTTCTTGGCCTCGTTGGATTCTATAGGCATTTTGTGAGAGATTTCAGCACCATTGCTGCACCTCTCAATGAGCTTACAAAGAAGGATGTGCCTTTTGTTTGGGGTACCACACAGGAAGAAGCCTTCACGGTGTTGAAAGATAAGTTGACACGTGCTCCTTTACTCCAACTTCCTGATTTTAATAAGACATTTGAGCTTGAATGTGATGCTAGTGCAATTGGATTAGGAGGTGTGTTATTACAAGATGGCAAACATGTTGCATACTTTTCTAAAAAATTGAGTGGGCCTAGTGTGAATTATTCTAGTTATGATAAAGAATTATATGCTCTTGTTCGGACTTTAGAAACATGGCAACATTATTTATGGCCCAAAGAATTTCTTATACATTCTGATCATGAATCTTTGAAACATATTAAAAGTCAATCTAAACTAAATCGTAAACATGCGCAATGGGTTGAATTCATTGAGACTTTCCCTTATGTCATTAAATACAAGAAGGGTAAAGAAAATGTTATTGCTGATGCATTGTCTCGTCACTATACTATGCTTTCACAACTTGACTTCAAAATATTTGGTTTGGAGACCATCAAAGATCAATATGTGCATGATGCTGATTTTAAAGATGTATTGCAGAATTGTCAAGAAGGAAGAACATGGAACAAGTTCGTCGTTAATGATGGATTTGTGTTCCGTGCTAACAAGCTATGCATTCCAGCTAGCTTCGTTCGTCTTCTGTTGTTGCAGGAGGCGCATGGAGGAGGACTAATGGGACACTTTGGCATGAAGAAGACGGAGGACGTACTTGCTACACATTTATTTTGGCCAAAGATGAGACGGGATGTTGAGCGCTTTGTTGCTCGCTGCACTACATGTCAAAAAGCTAAGTCATGACTCAATCCTCATGGTTTATATATGCCTTTGCCCGTACCTAGTGTTCCTTGGGAGGATATATCTATGGACTTTTTTTTAGGTTTACCTCGAACAAAGAAGTGGAGGGATAGCATATTTGTTGTCGTGGATAGATTCTCGAAAATGGCACACTTTATACCATGTCATAAAAGCGATGATGTTGTTAATGTTGTAGATTTGTTCTTCCGTGAAATTATTCGCTTGCATGGTGTGCCAAATACTATTGTTTCAGATCGTGATACTAAATTTCTTAGCCACTTTTGGAGATGTTTATGGGCTAAGTTGGGGACTAAACTGCTTTTTAGTACTACTTGTCACCCCCAAACTGATGGACAAACTGAAGTAGTCAATAGAACATTGTCTACTATGCTTAGGGCTGTTTTGAAGAATAATAAGAAAATGTGGGAAGAATGCTTGCCTCATATTGAATTTGCTTATAATCATTCATTGCATTCTACTACTAAGATGTGCCCTTTTGAAATTGTGTATGGTTTCCTACCTCGTGCACCTATTGATTTGTTGCCTCTTCCATCTTCGGAGAAGGTTAATTTTGATGCTAAACAACATGCTGAATTGATTTTAAAAATGCATGAGTTAACTAAGGAAAACATTGAGCGTATGAATGCTAAATATAAACTTGCTGGAGATAAAGGTAGAAAACATGTTGTGTTTGCACCTGGAGATCTTGTTTGGTTACATTTGCATAAGGATAGATTTCCTGATTTGCGCAAATCAAAGCTAATGCCACGTGGTGATGGTCCTTTTAAGGTGTTAGAGAAAATAAATGATAATGCATATAAACCTGAGTTGCCTGCAGATTTTGGGGTTAGTCCCACTTTTAACATTGTAGATTTGAAGCCTTATTTGGGTGAGGAAGATGAGCTTCCATCGAGGATGACTTCATTTCAAGAAGGGGAGGATGATGAGGACATCAATACCATTGTTACACCCACAGCCCCTGCTGCTATACATACTGGACCAATTACTAGAGCTCGCGCACGCCAATTAAATTACCAGGTACTTTCGTTTCTTGGTAATGATTCTAATGTTCATGAGAATATGATGCTGCCTAATTTGGATACATTTGTTTTGCTTACAAATGAAGGGCCTAGCTTGGAGAAGGATGAACATTGGAGCATGAACAATCATGGAGATGATGGCATGCGCAAGGGGAACAAGAACGGAGTTACAAGTGATGATTTCAGGACGTTGAAGCCACCATAAGGAGTGCATGAAGCCTTGGACGAAATATACAAGATGCTACTTCATAACTTTCGGCCATAGGCTATTCTAGGTGTTGTGCCACCTTATTATTGGGCCAGGACCATGTATTTTTGAAATACTTGAGTATAGGCTGTTTTTAGAGTCCGTATGTGTGGGGAAACAAGAGATAGGGTTGGTTTCGGACCCCTTCCCCAAGGGCCACGAAATCCCCCCCCCCCCCCCCCCCCCTCTTCCTCCATATATACAGCCCTTAGGGCGTTGTTTAGACTTTGGGGATTTGTTTACTTAAAAGTTAGCCAACGCAACTTCGTGTACTTCATTTGTGTCCAACGACCAGACCAAGACCACTTTCGGATCCCCACCTTTATAAATACTTCATATATACTCGCAATATTCATATTGCTTTTATCATATTCGTGCTTGTTCTTCGATTACTTGCAAGAATAGACCTTCGTGGTCAGGTTGATTGTGCTCCGGCGTGGTCAATAACCTCTCGGAGTTGGTTTAGCGATTGCTAAGGCGCAACATCGTGCACGTTTGTAGTCGGATCGTCAAAGTCATCTTCACCAAATCGATAGTTATCATCTCATCAAAAGATCGGGACCCCGCCTCTATCACACGCCACAGCCGACTCCTCCATGAAAGCGGAAATCCTAGTTGACGCATCCGGCAAAGTGGCACCTCAGGCCCCTCGAACTCCGGCTAGTGACACCAGTCGACGACAGCATCCGAACGACAACAAGCGGAAGGCCACCCAGCCAGCTTCCACCAGCCGGCAGGTGGCGATAGTCGAAGACCAGCAGCCGGAAGGGCAGCCAGCGCCAAAGCGTCAGAAGGGCGGCAAACCCAGTTGGTTTCCAGCTTTCTCTTACGAGCAGATCCTTGATGCACCTTGCAAATTTCATAGTGGCGCGAAGCCGTCCAACCACACCACTCGGAAGTGTCATTGGCTCACTAGAATCGCTAGGGAGATGGACTCCTACATCCTTCGCCTGCCAGCCCGCCGCCTCCTCCGCCCTAGCAGCCGGCGGCTCGGCCAGTCGGTGCCATACAAGATGAGTATCCTGAGGAGCACGGAGTCTATGTTGTGTTCACCAGTGTGGCCGATGACAGGCGCAGCAGACGGGAGCAATAGCAAGAAGTACATGCAGTGGCATCACATACTCCGGAGTTCATGCATTGGTCTGAAAAGCCCATCAGCTGGAGCAGGGACGACCACTCGGAAGTGATGCCCTCCCCTGGTTCCTATGCCCTGGTCCTGGATGCTACCTTTGCAACGGAGATGCGGGCAGCCCGTTTCACCACAGTCTTGATAGATGGCTGCAGCAGCATCAATGTCCTGTACCATGACACAATGGAGAAGTTGGGAGTCAAGCAGAAGCAGCTCCTCTCCAATCGGACTGTATTCCATGGCATAGTCCCTGGCCTTTCCTGCTCACCAATCCGCAAGACCCAAATTGATGTTCTCTTTGGAGACAAGAATCATTTCCGCCGTGAGCCAATTTGGTTTGAAGTGGTGGACATTGAGAGCCCCTACCATGCGCTGCTTGGCCGGCCTACCCTGGCCAAGTTCATGGCGGTCCCCCACTATTCTTACCACAAGATGAAGATGCCGAGTACCAAGGAGATCCTGACCATAGTCGGAGACTACAAGAAGTCGTCCGCCTGCGCTGCAGACAGCAGTCGGCTAGCCGAGTACCTCGTGATTGCCGCTGAGAAGCGGCTCCTTGACTGGGTTGTGCCGTTGGCAGGCAAGAAGCCGGAAATGTCACCCATCCCCAAGGAGTCGGAAGTAGAGGATTCGTTCAAGCCGGCAAAAGAAACATAGAAGATACCCTTGGACCCGAAGCACCCGGAGAGGCACGCTGTCATAGGCGCCAACCTTGACAGCAAATAGGAAAGCGAGCTCGTCGATTTCCTCCGTGAGAATCGGGACATCTTTGCATGGTCTCCCAAAGACATGCCGGGTGTTCCGACGGATTTCACCGAGCACAAGTTACATGTCCGACCTGACGCCAAGCCGGTCAGGCAGCCCATGTGCCACCTGTCGGAAGAGAAGAGAAGATTTGTCAGAGAAGAGATAGCCCGGCTTCTAGCAGCCGGTTTCATTATGGAAGTATTCTTTCCAGAATGGCTGGCCAATCCAGTTCTTGTGCTGAAGAAAAATAAGCACTGGCGCATGTGTATTGATTATACCAGCCTCAACAAAGCTTGTCCCAAAGATCCCTTTGCCCTGCCAAGAATTGACCAAGTGATAGACTCCACGGCCGGATGCGAGCTATTGAGTTCTTTGGATGCGTACTTAGGGTACCATCAGATAAAGCTGAACCCAACCGACAGGCTGAAGACCGCCTTCATCACGCCATTTGGAGCCTTCTGCTACCTGACCATGATGTTCGGCTTGCGAAATGCCGGCGCCATGTTTCAGCGTTGCATGCAGAAGTGTCTCCTCAAGCAACTCGGTAGAAATGCCCATGTCTATGTGGATGATGTGGTGGTGAAGACGGAAAAGCATGGCACACTGCTGGAAGACCTCAAGCACACCTTTGAGAACCTACGTCAATTCCAGATCAAGCTCAACCCGGAGAAATGCGTCTTTGGAGTACCTGCTAGCTAGCTTCTCGGCTTTCTGGTCTCAGAGCGCGGCATAGAGTGCAACCCTGTGAAGATCAAGGCCATTGAGAAGATGGAGGTGCCCACCCGACAGCTGGACGTGCAGAAATTCACCGGCTGCCTGGCATCAATCAGCCGTTTCATCAGTCGGCTGGGCGAGAAGGCTTTTCCCCTGTACCAGCTCATGAAGAAGACCACTTTTTTTGAGTGGAACGACAAGGAGGATGAAGCTTTTCTCCAGCTTAAGAAGATGTTGACCACCCCTCCTATCTTGGCAGCTCCAACTGAAAAAGAGCCCATGCTCCTGTACATTGCCGCCACTAGTCGGGTGGTCAGCACGGTCATAGTGGTGGCACGCAAGGAGGAGGGCAGAGCATTGCCGGTCTAGAGGCTAGTATATTACTTGAGTGACGTACTGTCCGCCTCCAAGCAAAACTACCCCCACTATCAGAAGATGTGCTACGACGTGCACTTTGCCGCCAAGAAGCTGAAGCCTTACTTTCAAGAGCACCCAATAACTGTTGTGTGCACTGCTCCGCTTGCCGAAATCATTGGAAGCCGAGATGCATCAGGCCGAGTGGCCAAGTGGGCCATTGACCTGGCCCCTTACACCATGTACTACCAGCCTCGCACCACCATCAAGTCACAAGCGCTGGCCGACTTCCTCGTTGACTGGGCCGAGACCCAGTACCTGCCGCCAGCGCCAGACTCTACCCATTGGCGGATGCACTTCAATGGTTCGAAAATGTGCACCGGTCTGGGAGCCAGCATCATCATCACCTCTCCCAAAGGCGACAAGCTCAGATATGTGCTGCAGATCCATTTTGCAGCCTCCAACAACGTAGCCGAGTACGAGGCACTCATACACGGGCTCCGGCTTACCAAGGAACTCGGCATTCGCCGGATCCTGTGCTATGGTGACTCCGACTTGGTGGTCCAGCAGTCATCAGGCGACTAGGACGCCAAGGATGCAAATATGGCAAGCTACAGTTTCCTCGTGCAGCAACTCAGCGAATATTTTAACGGGTGCGAGTTCCTCCACATGCCAAGAAACGACAACGAGCAAGCAGATACCTTGGCATGGATCGGCTCCACTCGGCAAGCGATACCAGCCGGCGTCGCCTTGCAGCGCCTCCTTAAGCCGTCTGTCAAGCCATTACCAAAATCCAAATCCATCTTTGTGTCGGCCCCTCCTGAGGCAGTCGGATCCGACTTGAGGGCCCAAGAAGCCGGCGCAGGGACTTCAGCAGACGGCCCGGGGGCTGCAGCCATCGCACCCGGCCCAGGGATTGCAGCAGTCGACCTGAGGACTTCTTCAACTCAGCAGGCGGCAGCCAACTCCAACCCACCGCCTCCTGGCCCAACCGCCCTCGTGCAAGTTGCAGTCGTAGCAGTCGAAGAAATAGCAGCACCTTCATGGGCTCAACCCATCCTCAACTTTCTGGTGGACAGAGAGCTACCACCCGATGAGATTCTGGCCCGGCAAGTGCAACGACGAGCAGCAGCATACACCATAGTCATTAAAGGGCTGGTGCGGCGCAGCATCACTGGTGTGTACCAGCGCTGCGTGGAGCCGGACCAGGGTCATGCAATTCTCAAAGATATCCACCAAGGCGAATGTGGTCACCATGCGGCTTCAAGATCACTTGTCGCCAAAGCTTTCCGCCATGGTTTCTTCTGGCCGATTGCTCTAGAAGACATCAAAGAGTTGGTACAGAAGTGCAAAGGGTGTCAGAAGTTTCGCTCCAAGCCACACTTACCGGCTTCTGCACTCAAGACCATTCCCATTGCCTGGCCTTTTTGCTGTTTGGGGTTTGGATATGGTGGGGCCATTCAAAACGGTTCGTGGTGGCATGACTCATCTGCTTGTCGTTGTGGACAAGTTCACCAAGTGGATAGAAGCGAAGCCAATCAAGAAGCTGAATGGGCCGACTACCGTGACTTTCATTGCTGACATCACCACTCGGTACGACATACCACATAGCCTCATCACCAACAACGGCACAAACTTTGCCAAAGGAGGCTTGGCTCATTTCTGCGCGACGTAGGGCATCTGACTGGACTTAGCATCTGTTGCCCATCCACAGTGAAACAGCCAAGTTGAGCGAGCAAACGGCCTCATTCTGTCCGGCATCAAGCGCTGACTGGTCGAGCCTCTAGAGCGGTCGGCCAGCTGCTTGCTCGATGAGCTGCCGGCCGTCCTCTGGAGTTTGCGTACAACTCCAAACAAGTCGACCGGCTTCACGCCCTTCTTCCTCGTCTAAAGCGCTGAAGCCGTCATCCCGACGGACACAGAGTTCGACTTCCCACGAGTCACCATGTACACCGAGGCGGACACCAAGGAGGCATGAGAAGACGGCGTTGACCTGCTGGAGGAGGGTCGGCTGTTGGCACTCAGCCGGTCCGCCATTTACCAGCAGAGTCTGCGCCGATACTACAACCGCAAGGTGAAGCCAAGATCCTTCCAGGAGGGAGACCTTGTGCTCCGGCTGATCTAGCGAACAGCCGGCCAACACAAACTCTCATCACCTTGGGAAGGCCCTTTTATCATCAGCAAGGTACTGGGCAACAGTTCCTACTATCTGATCGACGCTCAGAAGCCCAGTGCACGCAAAAGAGATGACTGAGGCAAGGAGACGGAGAGGCCATGGAACGCAAACCTCCTCCGAAGATTTTACAGATGAAAGCAGTATCTATCACGCTACCTTTTGTATTAAGTACGAAGACTCCGGGTTCCCCGAGAAGAACTCGAGGACTACCCTCTTTTTATCTATATGATAAGTATTATGCCTATGAGTGTGTATTGTTTTATTATTCCGCCTGGCACCGGGTTCGACCAGTCGGCCCGAAGGCTCGCCGCCTTCTACCATATGCCGCCTCCTGCAGCCGGACAAGTAGTGTGTTGGCACCAAAAACTTCCCCTATCAGAAGCCCCAGCTCGCAGAGCGACTGAATGGCGGGCAGGGGTTGCAAAACCATGCCCACATGAAAAATGGCCAAGAAAGGAACACATATAGTCGAGGACAGCATCCCGCCTGTTCGGCCGGCTGCCGAGCAGCTGGCCGGACGGCTTTTGCTTGTCTTGCCAACACTCCAAACGGCCAAGTACTTGCTCTTCCATAAAAGCTAAGTACTCGACCCAGCCGCAGTCCGCAGAGTGGCTGGTTGGCTGGCAAGAGGATAGCCAAGGGAGGGCGGCAAAGCAAAAAAGCAAGGAGCTTAAGGCAAGAAAAATCAGAAGCCGGTAAAGCAAAGCATGAAGTGCGACAAAATATTTACATAGATAAAGGCCCATTGGCCTGCATTCAACAAAGTTTGATATACACCCCGCGAGTGGAATTGTGCAAATTTAACCAAAGTTGTCCTGACTAGTGAGCAGAAAAAGAAAAAGATGACATCTTAAGGGGCAGGAGAAGGCTCCGGCTGGACGGTGGAGTCGGCGGTGCCGGTTGGTGCAGCAGAAGGATCCGGCTGGCCTGCGGAGTCGGCGAGACCAGTTGGGGCAGTAGAGGGATCTGGCTGGACGACAGGGTTGGTGGCACCAGTTGGGGCAGCGGACGGTCGGATGGCAGCGTCGGCGGCGTCTGTTGGAGGAACAGGCGGCTGGTCAGTCTCCGCCTGCCCACCTCCAGCAGCAGTCGCCACCTTGGAGCGCGGATCGTTGCTTGAGGCTCGGTCGGGTTGAGGCTGGCCATCCGCTCCGACCTCCGGCACGTTGTCCTCGCTTTCCTCCTCCTCCTCCTCCCCTTCATCGCTGGAGTCGATCACTTCAGCCGAATCCTTGCTGTCCTCCGGGTTTAGCCCGAGCCACTCCAGCAGTGCTTCGGTGCCTTCTTCAACCACCTCCGGGATGAAGACGCTGGTGTCAGTGTAGTCGGCGATCGCCGCCGCCCTTCTGATAAGTTCGGCTTCCACCGCCACCAGCTCCTCCTGCGCCTCCAGCCGAAACATGGTCAACTGGGCTAGATCCAGCCCAGGGTACCATGCCTTGATGAACTCCAGGGCTCAGTGTGCTCCTGCCCGGGCTGTAGTGCCCTTCCAGGCCTCCAGGCGGAGATCGCGTGGGCCCCGACGCGCTGAAGGCGGCGCTGCATCTGATGGGCAGGCCGAAGGCAGGCCTGGATGCTGAGGAGCTGCTGCTTGAGGGTCCGGGGGGCGTTAGCGACAATCTGCATGCCTTCCGCCCTCCGCTCCTGGCATTGGGCCTCGATGATCTGGTTCGCGGCGACGGAGTTTCCCTGAAAGAAGTCTGTTTAAATGAGAGGCAGGCCAAAGGTCAGAAGCTAGCAGTCGGCCTAGATAAGGGCCGGCGACTCAAAGCAAGAAAGAAAAGAAAGCGAAGCTTACCATCGACCAAGTCTTCGATGCTGCTGAAGCAGGCAGTCATCTGCGCCTCCTTGTCGGCCCAGGCGGAGCGCTCGATCTCAAACTAAGCAAGGAGGTCAGTCTCCTTTGTCTTCGCCTCCCTCTGAGCCGTCTTGAGGGTCTCCGCCTGCTCCGCGAGCTGAGTGACCAGTCGGTCACACTCCTCGGCCAGCTTGCTGCACTCCGCCTCCTTGCCGCGCAGGGCAGTGTTGGCTTCGCCCAGCTGCTGCTGCAAGGCGGCGTTGGCCTCTGTAAAAAGGTAGGAAGGAAAGAATGTCAGGCAAACAACAAAGAAGGGACGCGGTTGCCGGGGAGATCCGGCCAACTGCTCAGCACAGTCGGCCCAATCTCGGGGACTACAGCCCGCGGGTGCGCTATCGCGCCCCCGCAGAGAGGAAGTCATCAACAGAAATAAAGTCACTTGAAAGATTCGGCCCGACTGGTCAGCAGTCCGCCCGAACCTCGGGGACTACAACCCGCGGGTGCGCCAGCGCGCCCCCACGAAGAAAGGAAGTCGAAACTTACTCCAGCTCTCGGACAAGTTGGCGGTCTGCTTCTCCAGCTCCCGGACTCCGGAGTTGAGGGTGGCCGCGCGAAGATTGTGGAAATCCTGCAAGAGGGATATCTGATAAAGTTAGCATTTGACACCTGTAAGTTAAAGTAGCCGGCCCAAAACTTGGGGACTACACCCAGTGGGTGCGCTGGCGCGCCCCCACGAAGGAAGCAAGAAGATCAAAATAAAGTGAAGTAGGAAACTTACGCGGATGGCTGCCCATGAATCCAGGAACGCCTCGTTGCATCGCTTGAGGGCTTCGGCTTCTGCCTGGAGTTTGGCCTGGACGTCGAGGGCCGCCTGGTTCAAGGCGCCCATCCCGCCTCCGCGTACCCAGCCAGCGGGTGCGGCACTGGTTGCCTCGGTATCGGGGACCGACGAGCTCGCGGCACCGGCTTCCAGCGGCCGTGGTGCCAAGGATGCCTTCGCAAGACGACGGCGCGCGGGTGTGCGGACCTCAGGAGTCAGGTCCGTCACCACCTCATTCCCGGCTGGTGGCACCGGCGGGGCGGTCGGCTGCTCGTCTTGCGTTCCTCCAGTTGGCGGCGGCGGAACGATGATGTCCGGCATGGCCACGTCGCCGCCCTCCCTCTCCATGACCGGTTGCTCGTCGCCGGCTCCCCCAGTCATCGCCACAAACTCCGGCGGAGGTGGTGCGGTGTTCAGGGGAGTCACGAGCAGCGGCTCCTGACGGCGCGCGGCCTCTGCAAGCCGCTCTTTCTCTGCGACGTCAGCCTCTGCTTGCACCAGCTTCCTCGCCGTAGATGCTGCGGCCTTGTCCGCCTCCGCCTTCGCCAGGCGGTCGGCTTCCTGTTCCTCGCGCACCTCCTGCGCGTTCTGCTCCTGCGCCTCCTGGAGGTCGGCGGCCGGGTCGATTCGCCGGCTGGTGGTGGAGGTTTTTGCCGACCTGATGACCGAGGCGGCGGCCGACTTCTCGAGGATGAGCGGGGCCCTGAGATAAGAAGGCAAGATGAAAAAAGTTTTTTAGGCCAGATTGGCAAAGAGGTGGATGCATAAGAAGAACACTTACGCTGACACCATGGGAGGCACCTTCGGTTGCCTCTGGAACTTGGCAACCTTTGCCGCGGCCTCCTTCCGCCTGGTCGCCGCGGCCGGGTTCTTCAGCTTCTTCGGCGCGATGCCGAACAGGGCGGCGCCTTGCTTCCGCTTGCGCTTGCCGCCTTGCGGGGCCGGTCCGCTAGAGGGGCCTGCGCCGGTGTTAGCAATGCTCCGGGAGGGGCGCGACTCATCTTCGTCATCGTCATCGTTGGGCCAGGTCTCCATGCCGCCGCCCTTTTCGGAGCCGCCTGCCCCGTCACCGCCGCCTGCTGCATCGTCCGCCAAGGCGGCTGTCCCCAAGTCGGGGTCGTCCTTGTCGCTCACCTCCCGGTCCGGCTGGTAGTCACCACCTGGCCCCACGATGGCGGCCGTCGCCACAGACATGTAGATCTGCGCTCCAGAGAAGGAGTTGTCTCATACCAGGAACAAGTTTAAAGCAAGAGCCAAAAAAGGAAGAAGTCAAGAGACTTACGGCAGGCGGCGGATTGTCGCGGGAGTACGGCCGTTTCCTGAACCGCCAGGCTCCCTCCGACACCTTGAGGTCGGAGATCTCATTCACCATCCTCGCCACTTCAGAAGTTGGCATCTCCTTCGTGCACATCCTGCTCGGGTCGCGGTGCCCGCTCACCCGACAGATCATGTGAGGGCAGCATTGAAGCGGGAGACCCGACGCTCGATGAAGGCGATGAGGAGGTCGGATGCCACGAGGCCCTCCGACTCTTGGAGCACCCGGAGCCGGCCGATAGCGGCAGCCGTGTCCGCCGACACCGGCTTCGGCTTGTAGCCCCAGTTGGGCCGAAGCCCGACGGGGGGCTGGCCTTGTAGGCCGGTAGGTTGATGAAGTTGACAGCCGGGTCGACGTTCTCAACATAGAAATAAGATTGCTGCCACAGTTTTACCGACTGTGACAGCTTGATGACCGGGAAGGCATTCCTCTTCGCCGGTCGGAGCACGGCGACAAATCCGCCGCACTTGGCCGCCGTCTCCTTGGCGGAGGTGCCCAACTTGGTGTAGAAGAACGCTCCCCACAGCTCGAGTGTGGGGAGGATTCCGAGGTAGCCCTCGCAAGCCGTGATGAAGGCGGAGAGCAGCGTCACGGTGTTGGACGTCAGGTGATGCGGCTAGAGGTGGTTGAAGTCCATGAACGAGCAGAGGAAGCCGCTCGCCGGGAGGCCGAAGCCGCAGAGGAAGTGCGAGCGGAAGAGGACCCACTTGTATCCCTTTGGCTGTGGCGAAATCTCCACCTACGGCGGCACCCGCACCTTGACGAATGCCACATTGGGCATCCGGCATGTGTTCCGGAGGAAGGTGAGGTGGTCTTCGATCACCATCGAGCCATCCCAGTCACCCGCCCTTCTCGCGCGCCATGGCCTTGAACGGAGCTGCGTGGGGAGGAGGAGCGCGATGGCGACGAACTATGGCAGTGCCATGGCAAGCGCTAAGCAGCAGCAGCAGAGAGAGCGAGAGGAGGAAGAAAGTGTGGGGAGGGGGCGCGCGTGCTTCGCCGCTCCCCTGCCTCCCCCTACTTATAGCCCCTATGCTGTGAAGCCGAGGGGGAAGGGCGTGTGATCGTGGGATTAACTGTGCCCACGACCCCATGACCCCCCCCCCCCCCCCCGATTACTACGTGAAGTTACTGCGCCTTAAACGCCCACGGGAATCGCAACCCGCCTGCCCCAGCCGCAGCGGATCCGCCCTCGTGCCGAGGCCCGGTAGTGGCGGGCCCGGCCCACTGTCACGTCCCATCAGGAGCGTGGGGTGGCAGGCTGGCCGGAAAGACGTGCACCGCGTGGTGTGCTTGTGGCGGGCGGCGGGCCTGGGAAGCTTAGCAGGCACGCCACCTGTTTCCCGCCTTGATGTTCAAAATTGGCCGACGATCCCGCCTTGTCAAAGCCGACTCCAGCTGACGGCGGGTCGCAAGGCGGATCAAGCATTCTCCCAGAGCTCGGTGAGGGGGGAAGCCGCTGAGACTTCACGACCCTTCGACCGCAACGCCTCATCGGCTTCGAGGACTACTGTCGGAGTAATGGGCCGCGGGTAGCCTCACCCGAGTCCTTTAACCTGCCAAAACTTTGGGCGGGCTCTGCCCCACGAAACTCCAAACTGAAGCACCACCTTCTGGAGGCAGGCTGGCTCAATGGCCGGCCACCAGAGGATGGTTAACCACCAGCAGGCGATGCCAAGAGCAGCCGGCTCCTGTCTGCCGGCCTCCAGAGAGGTCAGCGTCGTGCAGGTGGCTACCTGGTGCCCTCAGAGTCTGCACCCTCATCAAGAGGACGAGATACGGTATGGCTACAGTATAGTCCCTCACCCCCGAATCTTGGGCTTGGAGTGGACACAGTGCCCCGTACAGGCGGAGATCTCTGCACGGCGCGACACTATTGCCACTCCCCCCTTGACGTCACTCCAGACAGGCGGAGCCCTGTTCGCCATGATGACCTGTCGGTACGGCCTGCGAGCTACGGGCCCTATCAGGTAGTGATAGCCCGGAAAACGGCGGATGCCGGGCCAGTCAGACTTGGGAGAGGCCGGCATCCAGCAGACGGCCGGCCCCTCCCTCGAAGTCCGTGCGCCATTAACCAAATAAGACATGGTGTGGCTACAATGATCTCCCACCAGGCGGCGGGACTGTAGCCACGCTCCTCCGACCAAGCCTGCATCATGAGCGACACGGCTACAGTGATCAGCCACCCACCAGACCCGCAAGTGGCGGAGGCGGCCTGTCGGCTCCATACCAGACCAGTCGGCGGGGCCCACCAGGCGGCAGGCCCCAGCGGCCGACGGAGAAGCCGGCCACCAGAGACACTGACAGTCGGGTCCTACACCCGGCCAGATAACCATTATACCCCTGGGGGGTAGGCCTATATAAACCCCCCAGGGCACCCATGCAAAGGGTTCCCACTCCATTAGAACTAGCCACCACCCTAGAGCAGGAGGAGAACTAGCCTTGAATCCTTCTGCCTCTAGCACACAGCTCAAGGAGCACCATTGTACCACTTGTGCCTTAGTGATCATGCGGAGATCCCGCAGAGGACCAGGGGCATTATCTCCTACGAGAACCCCGAACCTGGGTAAAGTACGCCGGCGTACATGTCTACGCCTTATCCCCCTTCCAGGCACCGGCGACGTTCTAATCGCTCCCACCATGATAAGCCATCCATTGGCATATGTCGCACCCAACCCCCAACAGGTATAGTAGTGATTTATCAATCACCATGCAAACCCCATGGCATGCAACAAGAACCAGAGGGAGATCATCCCCATGAACCCTAACCCCATGAACCCTAACCCTGACCCAATGAACCCTAACCCTAACCCCATGAACCAGAGGGAGATCATCCCCATCAATCACTATAACCCATCAGATCCACCAAACCAGAGGGATATCCTAATCCTAGAAGATCGAGGGGAGATGGAGCGAGGGGAGAAGTACCTAGGGTTACGTGGCGGGCGATGTAGCTGTCATCGTTGATATAACCACCATCGTAGATGATGCAGCGGTGGTCAGCGTTGATGTGGCCACCATCCTTGATGTGGCCGTCATCGTCGTAGCCTAGGGTTACGAGGCGGGCGATGTAGTCGTCAATGATCCATTGAGGGGATTGGTCGTCGGGGCAGCGTGAAGCAGGGGAGGGGCAACGAGGCAGCGCAGAGCAGGGGAGGTGCGGCGAGGTGACGGGGCGGCACGGAGCAGGGGAGGGCGGTGCGGTCATGGGAGGGCAGGGGTGGAGACATGAATGGGGAAATTTTGGGAGAGGGATTGGAATGGGTGCGGTCGTGGGAGGGTAGGGGAGGGGATCCCCCATGTTAGTGGGAGAGGGAGTAGTGGGTCCCGCCTAGTAGTGGGAGAGGGAGTGGAGGGAAATTTTGGAAGAGGGAGTGGAGGGAAATTTGGGTGGAGGGAAAATTTTGGTGTGGGAGGGAAGTTATTTTGGGTTTGGAGGTAGAAAAAATTAGGGCCTTTTTGTAAACTTTGTAGAAATAATGGTTAAAATCATACCAAATATGATGCGTAGCATCCCACGTTCATCTCCATGTACACTCCGGCTACTCCCCAAGCCCCAAGGAGACATAAGATGAGACCTTGACTATGCGCCATTGGACACAAGGTGAACCCGTTCCTAAATGCTTCCCCTTTCCATTCGCGTGAGACATGGTTGCTACCTCATGCATGGACCTTGCCTATACTCAGGTACAACCGAGATGACCATGGAGAATCAAAGGACAAAGGCCAAGCATGGAAGAGGAGAAGGAAGAAGAACCAGCTGCTACAGGCCCCGGACATCTGGCCCCAGCCCGGACATCCGGCCCTTCCTGCAAGCCCGGACATCCGGCCACAACCCGGACATCCGGCGCCCATCACAGAACGCGTCCAGAAGCTGAACCCCGTCAGCCTGGACATCCGGCCAGAGGCCCGGACATCCGACTCTTCCCAAGCCGCCGGACATCCGGCGCCTGCCCGAAAATCCAGCGCACGCTATCCATAGAGCAGAAGAATCGTCCACCCCAGCCCGGACATCCGGCGCGCTAGCCCGGACATCCGGCACCTCGCGAAGGCCCGGACATCCGGCCCGACGCCCGGACATCCGGCCTCCCCTGCCTGCGTGCATCGCATCTGGGCCGAGGCCCATGTACCCCTTCGCCCCTTAGACTATATATACTTCCCCTCCACCTATGTTTTAGGGTTAGCGTTGATTTAGCTCATTTGTGAGATAGAGCCTCGCTTATCCATCGGATCTCCTCTTCGTGAGAGACCGCGACCTCTTCGGAGAAGATCCACTTGGATTCAAGGCCCCTTTACGGGAAGATCCCCTCGTGGATTCAAGACCTCCTCTCAGAGAAGAACGGCTACCCTTGTATCCTTCCCTTTGTTGATTTTGAATCTTGTGCTACCTCATGTGTTCGGTGATCTAGCCCTTGTGTGATCGATACTTGTCGGTTGAGTGATTCTCTCGTTCCTACCCGTGATTTCCCCTTTGTGTTTTCCGCACGTTCTTCGTGTTCCTCGTAGGGATCCTCTCCAAACGTGAAAGATCGGCCCCTAGGGTTCCATCCTACATCATCTTGCTATCGTGAGCCACGTTGATCACGTTTTTGGAGCCCCTACCCCTCTTTTTCTAGCTTGATTTTGTTGATTTCGTCCTAAATCCGAAAATCCCCACCGAAAATAGCCCCCAATTTTTTCCTGTGATTTGTTGGTTTGATGATGTTTTGTTCATTTTGATCCATGGATTTGCTTGGTTTCAAGTTCATCTAGCATCTCCCCAAGTTTCCCCACTTATCATCCACGAAATCTCTCCAATTTTGCCCCCGAAATCTCAATTTTCCGCCCCAAAATCGAGTTCCTCGAGTTCATCCTCGGATTTGGAGCCCGGACATCCGGCCATCCTGGACATCCGCCCATTAGCCCACACATCCGGCTCCTGGAGTGCATTTTCGCACAAGTTTCTGGACATCAGGTCCCGGAAATCCGGCCCGACCCCCGGATGTCCGGCCCCTGTAGATTTCAGCCTCCCCGTTTCACCGTTTCGGTCATAACTAATTCATTCGGAGCCCGTTTTTGACGTTCTTTAGCTCGTTTTGAAGCTATTGACATCCCCCATCCCACAAAAATACCACCAACATCATTTGACGCCATCAAAGTTTGTGAATTTTGGCATCTTTAGCTAGGGCTTCCACCACAACACCCGCATAACCACCATCGACTTCCGCAACCTAACCCATTTTGCTTGCCATAGCATTAGTGGTTGCTTGAGTAGTGATTCGAGTCTCCTAAGGTGTTTCAGCTACTTAGGGACGATTGCTTCTTCATCAACCACCACCACCACTTCCGCATAGACGCGCCCACCATACATTTCCACCCCGACTTAACCCAATTTTGTTTGAGTTGTGGCTTGTGTCTCCTAAGGTGTTTCGGCTACTTAGGGACGACAACTTCAACTCCGACACGTGTATAGCCCATCATTCTACTTCCACATTGCCAAGTGCAAACCACCACCGCTTTCCTCTACCACCATTTTGACATTTGACGTTTGAGATTTTGAGTTCGCGGGTTCTCCGTTTCCTAAGGTGTTTCGGCTACTTAGGGACGAGACTCCATCATCTTAGTTTCTACATCAAGAACACCGCTACTCATCATCGCCGGACGGTAACCTCCATATCATCTTGGTATCGTGGTATCCCTCCATTGTATATTCCCTTGCCATTGCATTGTTAACCCCTAGACCATTTTGCGTTACTTGCCTATTGAGACTAGCCATTTGAGTATTGCCGGCAATGTTACTTGTGCACATTAGTGATCATACTTCCCATAGCATACATACCATATCATCATGGTGCATATATTGCTATCATATCTTGTGTCACAAGTTTGTTCCCGCATATACACAATTGCTATCTTGGTTTGTGCATTGTGCAAAAGTGGCGATACAAAAAAAAGAAAAAAAAGAAAAAAAACTTTTAATCAAATAAAAAGATAGAGCAAAGAAGCCTGTAAGCAAGTGCCATAGCATCATACCATATTGCATATAAGATTGTCATATCCAATCATCTTGGATCATCTTGAGAGAAACACTGGGAACCATACATACATAGCATACTTGGGATAGAAGTTTATCCATTTTGCATCTTATAGGTTGTGCACAAGTGTCGTATCCACCAATAGAGCAATCGTGCTAGCGTCTCTCTTGGGTTGTGCAACACGAGCGTTTTCCGTGGATTCCACATTTTGTGCTCATTCCTTGGTTGCACGGCCCCATTTATCTATCCGTGTGTGCGTTTCCGTGTGCCATCCATATTGCTATTGGTCCATTTGTTTCACTTGCGAATTTGTGAATCTCTTTCAACATTATTGACTCTTGCTAACATTTTGCATTAAATTTTTGTGCCACTATCCTCACTGAGCTCCTCCATAAGCGTTACTTGTGTAGGTGTGAGAACCGACAAGAATTGGTACCAATAGTGCTATTTCATTGTCCGCATTTGAGTGAACTTGATTCATTGTCAACATCGGTCAAGGTACATTGGTATAAGTTCTTCTCTTTCTCCTACTCATATTTTCTCGAGTCTTGTGATGGATAGGAAAGGCATTTCCTCTCCGGTCTACGACAACAACGACGGCGTGAACAACTACATCAACAAAGCGTCCATCTTCGATCTACAACGACAAATACAAGGCACACAATCAAGATTGCGAGAGCGCATCGAGAACATCTCCATCGACATTCGTCACTCCGAAGCAAGGAAAAGGGACTACATCGACAAGAAGCGTTCTGCACATAAAGAGGAGCAAGATGCAAGCATGGAGGAGATTAGAGCCTTGATCAAGTCTTCTTCCCCTTCGTCATCTTCAACGTGGCGACATTCAAGCCACAAGTCTTCGGAGCGCAAACAAGATGCAAGTGCAATTCGTCCAAGTCAACATCTACATAACGACCACCATCACATTCGTGATCCACATCATCATGAAGGGCAAGTCACCTCCAAGCATCATGTGCACGACGACGACGAACGACATCTACTACGAGCTCAAGCACGACAACGACATCATCATCACGAATATGCTCCACAAAGCGCAAGTGCACAAGTCCCAACAAGCCCTACTTCACGCCAAGTCCAAGCTTCAAGAGCACAAAAGAAGACCGAGAGACGACCACCACCAAGACGGTGCTACGGCTACATCAACCACTTCGGCATCTTCGCCAAGTATTCTCAAGGCATCTTCGCCTTTGGACGTACGGCATCTTCGCCTACTTCCCACGAGTATGCCTACAACAACTTCTTCAAGTCCAAGGCGACCACTTACGAGCGAGGGAGACACTTCCATCTTCGGAAGCCCCTCAAGGATGATGGCCGAGCATGGGAAACTCCCTTCGGTCATGGAGACGAGCTATGAGGTGCCACATCATATGGGCCTCCAACAACAAGACGGCGACAAGAAGGTCAAGCAAGGGCCATCCCCTTCGACCACAGCGATAGGAGTTGAGCATGGAGACATTTGCAACTACATCTCTCCGACACCGACATATGTCGAGATGCCCCATTTGCCATGTGAGGAGAGCCACCACCACATGAGTGACATGAGTGACTCCACCATACGTGACATTTAGAGCATTTCCTATGAGAGGATGAGTGTGACCACCACTAGCCCCACACATGAGAGCATGCCACACATCCTATGTGAGGTTGAGCGCCATTTGAGTGACTCCACCAACCATACGAGTGAGAGCATCCTTGAGGGAGTGAGTGAGCCACAACACTTAGTGAGTGAGATAGTTGACACGACATGTGAGGCCACTATGATTTCTAACGACTTAACCTCTACTCCTAGTGTGTTTTCTTCTTTGGTGCTAGGTCTCCTACATGACAACATGCCTATCCTCGACGAGTCCATTCCTCCAATGGAGACGACGATGGCCATGGTGGACAATGTTGCACCCCCCACATGGTTCCATCAATACGAAGATGACAATGAGTGGATCGTCAACACCTCACCTAAAACACATGAGCGATGCTCCAAAGGTAACATAGGTGATGCTGCTTCTCTTGTCCCACTAGTGGACTCTCTTGACATTGATTGCTCACATGATGTTGACCCACCTATTCCCATGCTTCATGCTAGTGAGACTTCTTTATGCCTTGACTTACCTATATATGATGAATATGATGATGAGCATGTTGAGTTGCCTAGTTGTGATGCTATGCTTCATAGGATAACATGTGAAAATTCTTTTGGTCACTTCATGTTTGACAATCCATTGAACTTGTCATATGCTATGAGTGAGATCTCCCATATTGCCTCATTTCAATCTCAACATATATGCATGCCCCATTAAAATAAATCCCATTTGCACTTATGGCATAGATGACGAGATGATGGTCATAGGCTTTTGCTTCTCTTGTGATGATATTGCCATGCTTCCTTTACATGATTTGTGCAATTCATCTACTATGTCATGCCATGATCACATTGTTCCAAATATGCATTGTTTTGGATGTTGTCAATATTCTCCACGTGATGTTTCTACTCTTGCTCATGAGGAGATCCCCATAGTTTCCTCATACATATTAGGAGATCTTGATGCATTCCATACTTTGCATGATTCCCATGACTGCGTGCACCATATGCATTCCATGAACAACAAGGCTCTAGATATTTCTCATGATGCATTACACAATTTGAGTCTCCATTATGCTATACATCATAACAAACCTCTCATGATGGATGACATGTTTCTATATGACGCATCTCATTTATTTGAGCATTGGCTATTTAGTGCTAACCAACACATGCATGTGCGCATCATGATGGATGATGTGTACATCTACCATGCACACACAATTTTCCCTTTGTCTTTATTTTGTGCAGGTACTCACATATACTCGTCAACCTCTCAATCCCAAGAGTTGGCGAAACGAGCTCTCGAGAGCAACGATGACTTGGGATCCCATGGACTATCCTTACCACCGTTCCCTTCGCGCAAGGACTACGCGCATCTCTTCTACTTGGCTCTCACACGGCTATGGGCTATTTACCACTTGTCACCTTATGCCCATACAATCGTGTTCCCTTTGCATGTTATGCTTGCTCCTATGCCTTTGCCATGCAATTGTGACCCATGCTTGCATATACCCATGATTCACCATTATGCTACTTCTATGTGTATTTGCATGCTTGGTGGAGATACTTGTTGCTATTGCCGTGTTTATCATGTGCCACATT
The DNA here is from genome assembly GCA_963921465.1 of Triticum timopheevii. NCBI lineage: Eukaryota > Viridiplantae > Streptophyta > Magnoliopsida > Poales > Poaceae > Triticum > Triticum timopheevii. The sequence goes on from OY997270.1 coordinate 200,972,490, forward strand.
CTATTGATGCTTGTTGTGTTGGGAGAGTTATGATGCCCCATTGCTACTTACATATGGTCTCTCGCCAATACATTGATGATATTTTGTTCTCATCTTGCTTTCATGCTTGTGCTAAGACATGTGAATTATTCATGCCCACAATTTGCACACATGACATGCTTGCCACGATTCCTTCTAGTATGTTGCATCTTTGCACTACTAGCTTGTTTGACTTGATCGCTATGATTGCTTGCTATGTTGCATCACCCATGTTCCACTATTACTTGCTTTCTTGGGTTGATGATATATATGCTCATGCCTCTCACATGATATATCTTGATCATTGTCTCTTGTGTCCATTAGTTGCCTCTCTCATATTCACTTGTATTGAGTGCAACCATACTATGCTTATTGATCTTGGAGACTTTGACACCTTACTTGTGATGCATGCTTGTTTGATTGAGCCTCTTGTATTTGGTTGTTCTCGCATCATATGCCTCCATACTATGAAATGCTCCCTTGTCCTTTCTTATGATGAGCATGATGCATACACTTGTTGGGTATCTTACCTCACGAATGATAGGTGTTGCATTTGCACTAACCTCATTTGTTTTTCCGAGTGTTTGTCATGTTCTTTCATTTTAGAGGTTTCACAAGGTGATGCCGTTATGCGACAACTTGGTCATGCAAAGGCATACACGATGTGCAACACCAACATTTGCGAGAATCTACTAAAGGTGAACTCCTTCACTTTGAGCCATCCTCAAGTTTGCATATTGGATGGGTCACTCTTTCATTGTTGTTTCCTTCTTGTTGTCTACATAATACATCTCGCGATCGGAGGAGCGACATTGGAGATTGGCTACATGGACTTTCACATTGAGGAGCGCTCGTACTTATGGGATGCACCTTCGAGCCTCCACTCTTGCCTCGACATCGAGCATTGGTACACCAACACCTCCATATTTGGTAATTGTCCTCATGCATGTCATGCTCGATGGACATACCATACTCACCACAAGTATGCACCCCATGCATGGATTGACTCACATTATGATTGCCTTGTTGCATCTTATATTCCAATGTCATCCATGATATATGAGCTTGTGCACTTCCTAAGAAAATTTGTTGTGATCTTCCTTGATGGCATTTTCATACATCATGATCATATTGTCAACCATGAATTGCATGATAGCTTACACATATTGAGCATCCATTGCCATATTCATGCTATTGATGAACCGTCTCTCTATGACATCATTTTGCACAATGGTAGAATTTGTCGCTTTGTGCACCATGCTAATTATCCCATGAATGCTTTGCATATCATTCTAGATCATCTTGATAAGCATCATGTGTCTTGCCATGCACCATCTTGCCGCACGGACTCATATTTACTTGATGGACCCTTTGTGTGCGCTAACCATTGTATTTCCAAGTGTACTTTGTGTTTGCTCCTTTTGCATGTATACCACTCCGGAGACACCTTGGAGTACTTGGATTGTGCCATGCCTTCAACTTCGTCCAACTACAAGTCCGTCCATGACAACCGTTTCCATGGTGATGAGGATCACGATCCGAGGTCGGATCTTTCCCACGGGGGGGGGGGGGGGGGGGGATGATGCGGAGCATCCCACGTTCATCCCGATGTACACTCCGGCTACTCCCCAAGCCCCAAGGATACATAAGATGAGACCTCGACTATGCGCCATTGGACACAAGGTGAACCCGTTCCTAAATGCTTCCCCTTTCCATTCGCGTGAGACATGGTTGCTACCTCATGCATCGACCTTGCCTATACTCAGGTACAACCGAGATGACCATGGAGAATCAAAGGACAAAGGCCAAGCATGGAAGAGGAGAAGGAAGAAGAGCCAGCTGCTACAGGCCCTGGACATCCGGCCCCAGCCCGGACATCTGGCCCTTTCCGCAAGCCCGGACATCCGGCCACAGCCTGGACATCCGGCGCCCATCACAGAACGCGTCCAGAAGCTGAACCCCGTCAGCCCGGACATCCGGCTAGAGGCCCGGACATCCGGCTCTTCCCGAGCCGCCGGACATCTGGCGCCTGCCTGGAAATCCGGCGCATGCCATCCAGAGAGCAGAAGAATCGTCCACCCCATCCCGGACATCCGGCACCTCGCGAAGGCCCGGACATCCGGCCCGACGCCCGGACATCCGGCCTCCCCTGCCTGCGTGCAGCGCATCTGGGCCGAGGCCCATGTACCCCTTCGCCCCTTAGACTATATATACTTCCCCTCCACCTATGTTTTAGGGTTAGCGTTGATTTAGCTCATTTGTGAGATAGAGCCTCGCTTATCCATCGGATCTCCTCCTCGTGAGAGATCGCGGCCTCTTCGGAGAAGATCCACTTGGATTCAAGGCCCCTTTACGGGAAGATCCCCTCGTGGATTCAAGACCTCCTCTCGGAGAAGAACGGCTACCATTGTATCCTTCCCTTTGTTGTTTTTGAATCTTGTGCTACCTCATGTGTTCGGTGATCTAGCCCTTGTGTGATCGATACTTGTCGGTTGAGTGATTCTCTCATTCCTACCCGTGATTTCCCCTTTGTGTTTTCCGCGCGTTCTTCATGTTCCTCGTAGGGATCCTCTCCAAACGTGAAAGATCGGCCCCTAGGGTTCCGCCCTACATTAAAATAGCTCAAGAAAACATTGATATTCCAAGTTTAATATTTTTGCTAGTTGGTAGGCCACATTTGATGATCTGGCTTGGAGGTCTCCCATTTTTTTGATTTTATTTGAAATTTTTATGGTGTTTCCAAAAACCGACCGATTTTGTTGCGGCTGTCGTCCGTGGCTAGGGGTTGAATCATGCAAAGCTATTGTCGATTCTTCAATGAAATGCCTATCTATGAAGCTAAAAATGATTTTTAGCAAAAATAATGGGCAAGCTATGGATTACCCGCGGTTCAAATTCCAGCCGGTTCCAGCTGAATCGGCCGAAAGTTGTCTGAATGGCCGGGAGTAGCTACGAGGGTCGGAAATGCATGATTTTTGGCGGCCGTCCATAAAATAGGGTCTACTTTGAGATAGACATGGAATCGTGCCGTTTGGGACGACTCTCCTTCTTGCCGCTTCACTAAAAACACATGTTTTTAGCATTGAATAAAGAAAAACAATTTTCTTGTGAAACTAATTGGAACCTCGCATTGGCAACATTGTTTGCCATCCCAAGATGCAGGCATGTGCCAAATTTGGGCATATTATCACAAACTATTCAACGAATGTGGCCATATCATTGCTCGTTTGGCTTGAAAGCCATGAATCTTTGTTCATGGTAGGTCGTTTTTTAGAACACCTTTTCATGAAAAACATCGGTATTCCAAGTTTATTATTTTTGCTAGTTGGTAGTCCACATTTGATGATGTGACATGGAGGTCTCCCATTTTTTTGATTTTTTTGAATTCTTTACTGTGTTTTCAAAAACCGAGTCACGGCTGCCGTCCGTGGCTAGGGGTTGAATCATGCAAAGTTGTTGTCAATTCTTTGATGAAATGCCTACGTATGAAGCTAAAACTATTTTTAGCAAAAATAACGGTCAAGCTATGGAGGACCCGCAGTTCAAATTCCAGCCGGTTCCAACTAAATCGGCCGAAGGTTGTCTGAATGGACGGAAGTAGCTACGAGGGTTGGAAATGCATGATTTTTGGCGGCCGTCCATAAAATAGGGTCTACTTCGAGATAGACATGGAATGGCGCCATTTGGGATGACTTTCCTTGTAGCCACTTCATGAAAAACACATGTTTTTAGTATTCAAAAATGACAAACATTTTTTTATGAAACAAGTTGGAACCTTGCTTTGGCAACATTGTTTTCCATCCCAAGATGTAGGCATGTGCCAAATTTGGGCATATTATCACAAACTATTCAACGAATGCGGCCATATCATTGCTCGTTTGGCTTGACAGCCATCAATCTTCGTTCATGGTCGTTTTTTAGAACACCTTTTCAAGAAACATTGGTATTCCAAGTTTAATATTTTTTTCTAGTTGGTAGGCCACATTTGATGATGTGACGCGGAGGTCTCCCTTTTTGGTTTTTTTGAATTTTTTACGGTGTTTTCAAAAACCGGCCAATTTTGTCATAGCGGTCGCCCGTGGCTAGGGGTTGAATCATGCAAAGCTGTTGTCGATTCTTTCATGAAATGCCTACCTGTGAAGCTAAAACTGATTTTTAGCAAAAATAACAGGCAAGCTATGGAGGACCCACAGTTCAATCAGCCGGTTCCAGCTGATTAGGCTGAAGGTTGGCCGAATGGCCGAGAGTAGCTACGAGGGTCAGAAATGCATGATTTTTGGCGACCGTCCATAAAATAGGGTCTACTTTGAGGTAGACATGGAATGGCGCCATTTGGAATGTCTCTCGTTGTAGCCGCTTCACGAAAAACACATGTTTTTAGCATTGAAAAACTGGAAAATGGTTTTTTTGTGAAACAAGTTGGAACCTCGCTCTGGCAACATGTTTGCCATCCCAAGATGCAGGCATGTGCCAAATTTGGGCATATTATCACAAACTATTCAACGAATGCAGCCATATCATTGCTCGTTTGGCTTGAAAGCCATGAATCTTTGTTCATGGTAGGACGTTTTCGAGAACACCTTTTCAAGAAAACATCAGTATTCCAAGTTTAGTATTTTTGCTAGTTGGTAGGCCACATTTGATGATGTGACGTGGAGGTTTCCATTTTTTTTTGATTTTTATGGTGTTTTCAAAATCTGGTCGATTTCGTCGCGGCGCCCGTCCATGGCTAGGCATTGAATCATGCAAAGTTGTTCTCGATTCTTTGATGAAATGCCTACCTGTGTAGCTAAAAATGATTTTTAGCAAAAATAATGGGCAAGCTATGGAGGACCCGCAGTTCAAATTCCAGCTGGTTCAAATCTTAACTAAAAATTATGTTTTTAAGAATCACAAAATGAAACTTATATTGTTCATACATGAACATGCATAAAAACCCATAATTTTATCTTTCAGCCATGAGCATGCACAAAATTTCAATTCCCATCAATTACCAAACTGAATATTCATAATTAAGAAACTAACATGTTTAGATGGCATTGTCATACTTGAGTGTCGAGGAAACGACACCTATGGGATCACGGGGATCCCTTCTACAGTTGGCGGGGAGAGGAGTTGCGCAAAGAGTAGGTATGGTGATCAGCGCGAGGTTTTTTTACCCAGGTTCGGCCCGCAATGGTGAGTAAAACCCTAGTCCTGCTTGAGTGCATATTTTGTGTTCTTGAGTTCTTAGACTAGCTGCTATGCATGCCCAGTCCAAAAAGTCTGAATCCCTCTCTAGTACGCCTGAGGCTCCTTTTATAGGTCAAAGGGGTCACCACAGTGGCACACAAGAGGTGTAAAGTAGTTACAATGTACAAGTTTATCCCTGACATCACAGGACAAACACATTTAATGTGATGCTTACGTGCCCTCTAACTTTATCGGGGACGGCAATAGAACTCGTCCCATCCGTCGCCGCCTCACCCCATTCCGACACGTGTCCAGGCTGAAGAGGCATGCAGCGCCAGGCTGGCTGGCTAGCCGCTATGCTGGCGCGGTGGTAGAGCCTCCACGAAGATCTGCATACCACCACGCAAGCGTCTGCCAAGTTGGCAAGCTAGTCGTCGCGCTGGAACGGCCGTGAGGTGGCGAAACCTTGTCAAGTGTGGGCCTGGCTGTGGCCCCGCAATTGTCCCCAACAATTGTCTTGCTGGGGGCCTTGCAGTCATCCCCGACAAGGGCCTTGCAGGGGATATTTGTCTTTTGGTCCCACGTGGACCTGTATGCCATCAGCCTTCACAAAGATCTGCATGCTACTACGCACGCATCCCTGAGTCTTGACCTCGACGTTGTCGATGGTGTCAAAGCTCTCAGCCTCAAGGGTGATGACCTTGTTGGTGCTTCGCAGGCTGCCCCGGCAAGGGCCTTGCTGGGGCTACGTATGCTGCCCCCGGTAAGGGTGTTGCCGGGGGAGGTCCAGCTAGTCTTCTGCTCTTTGTTCATTAGCTCGAATGTTGTCTTGGGAGTCTTGTATCTTGCCTTCTACTGCCCTGCCAAGCCTTGCCGCGGGCGTGTCTACGACTGCCCGTGCACAAGTAAGGGGTGCCGAAAGGCCCATACTTTTGTACACCGATAGGAGCCCCCGGGCCTGGGCTACACATAAGCGCGAAGCGTTGTTAGGCCAGGCCCAGAACAGTGCGCGGGCACGCATGGCAGAGATTAACTATTGTAATCTTCTCGTCAATTACACTTCCCCACGACCCACATTGAGTGCGTGACATGGGGGTCGTGCGTGGAACCATCACAGCACTCCTGTGATGCCTCGCATTGGACAGTAAAGAGGCGGCCCGCACCTTCCCCGTAAAAGAGGAAGCCGCAGGGGCACTGCTCATTTACCAAGTGGACTCAGGTCGTGGCTTGCATGGCGCCCGCACCCCACGATCACGGGGCAGAAAACGGTCGTCCCACTTGTCTTTATGCTTCTGGCTCGCCCGCCACGTGTCCTCCATGCCTTAGGAAGGGTAGGCGATGGATGCGGAGGGCATGGGCATTAACACCGAGGCGGGAAACCGGGCATCGCTGATGGGAGCAGCGGGTTGGTCCTGATTCCCTGCGCCTTAGGAGGCCACATTGGTTGAGCGGGGCGGTCGCCCTTGGGTTGGGAGGCTAGGTGATGTAGGGTAGAACCCTAGATGCCCGATCTTTTATGATTGGAGGCGATTCAGCGAAGAACATGAGGGGGAAAACAAGGGGAAACACGAGAGAAATCACTCAACCAACAAGGTCCAGTCACACATATGCTAGATCCTCGAAACATAAAAAGTGATACACGATTCAAAGTCAACAAAGGACGATACAAAGGGTCTTCTCTGTGAGGAGGTCTTGAAGGGTCTTCCCGTGATGGGGTCTTGAATCCGCTTGGGGGATCTTCTCCGAAGAGGTCATGAGCTCCGAGGAGAAGTAACCAAGTGGATGAGCAAAGCTCTATCTCAAATATGAGCTATCACATTGCTAACCCTAGAAAGAGGGAGTATGAGGTCTATTTATAGTCTTAGTGGACGAAAGGGTAAGAGGGCTTCGACCCAACACGCGGACGGACATACAGGCGTCAAACGTCCGACGGTCACCGGTCCTCCGAAGGCTCGCGGGGTCTACGCGTCTGGTGCCAGTCCGGCGTCTATTGTTTTGGCTCTGGTTAGGACTTGTCGGTCGTCCGGTCGGGGTTGGTCGTCCGGACCGTCGGCCGTCCGGAGGTCTCCATTCTTCCGATGTTTTGGCTCAGGTGTGGTGGTGTCGGTCGTCCGGTGGGGCTCGGTCGTCCAGACGCTGGGAGGTGTCACTCGTCCGGCCACTGGAGCGTGCGCGGGCTGGGCCGTGGCTGGTCGGTTGGAGCCTCCATGCGTCGGACGTCCGAGAGACGTCAGTCGTCCCATGACCGGGAGTTTTGAGCGGTCCTTCTTCTTGTACATTGAAGTTGGTGTCCTCGCCGTCTTGTCCTTTGGGTACAGCTGGTCTGTGGCTTCCCTCCAAATACCTGATCACACATAGGGTCTCCGCATGAGGTAGTAGCCATGTCTCATAAGTAGAAAGTGGAAGTTCGGAGAGGAGCGAGTTCACCTTATCCTCGATAGCCTTTGCTCGAGCTCTTGTAATTGGTCGAAGTGGTGTCGTGGGAGATCTAGATACATCCATGGGGATGATCGTGGGATGCTCTGCATCCCCCTTGGGAAAGATCCAACCTCGGATCGAAAGTTTCAGCACCATGGTATGGCAAGAGGTCTTTGACATTGAAGATGTCGCTCACGTTGTACTTGTCGCTTGGGAGATCGATCTTGTAAGCGTTATTGTTGTAGCGTGGTAGCACCTTGAAGGGTCCATCGGCTCGGGGTATAAGTTTGGACTTGTGTTCATTGGGGAAGCGTTCCTTCTGAAGGTGTAGCCACACAAGATATCCGATGTTGAATATCATGGGTTGCTTGTTGATGTTGAGCTTGGTCGCGAGTCGTTGTACTTGGCGCTCGATGGTGTGCCTTGTATCTTCATGCATCTTCTTGAGGTAGCTTGCTCGTGCATTCGCATCCATGTTGCTACGCACTTGTAGTGGAAGAGGAAGAATGTACAATGGGGACAACGGGTTGAAGCCGTAGACGACCTCGAAGGGGGACTTGCCGGTTGTGGAGTGTCTTGCACGGTTGTAGGCGTACTCGGCAATAGGTAGGCACTCCTCTCACTACCAAATGTTCCTCTTGATCAACATGCGTAGTAGAGTGGAGAGTGTTCGGTTCGTCACCTCTGTTTGGTCGTCGGTTTGAGGATGGTATGCCGAAGAGAACAAGAGGTTGATTCTAAGCTTGGCGCATAGAGTCTTCCAAAAGTAACTCAAGAACTTGACATCGCTGTCCGAGACAATCGTCTTTGGCACTCCATGGAGGCGCAAGATTTCCCTACAAAAAAGGTTTGCAATATGTGAAGCATCTTCTATCTTGTTGCATGGGATAAAATGAGCCATCTTAGAGAATCAGCCCACAACAACAAACACGGAATCCTTTCCATTTTGAGTTCTAGGCAAACCAAGTACAAAGTCCATGCTAATGTCTTCCCAAGGTTGATGTGGGATTGGAAGGGGCATGTAAAGACGATGGGATTGAGCTTTTGACTTAGCTTCGCGACATGTGGAGCATCGGTTGGTGAAGCGTGCGACGTCTTGGAACATCTTGGGCCAAAAATAGTTCTTTGAAAGCGTAGTGAATGTCTTGTCGTGTCCAAAGTGTCCCATTAGTCTGCCTCCATGAGCCTCTTGCAAAAGGAGCAAACAAAGAGAAGACTCGGCAATGCAAAGTTTGTTAGCTCTCATAAGATAATCATCCTTGATGTAATAGCGTTCCCAAGATGTATGCATCAAACACTTGGCATAAGGAATTGCAAAAGTAGGAGCATGCGCATACAAGTCTTTTATGTGCTCAAAGCCAATGGCACTCAATTCTACTTTAGTGACAAGCATGCATATGCGGGAAAGAGCATCCGCCACAACATTTTATTTACCTTTGATGTACTTGATGACATAAGGAAAAGACTCAATGAATTCACTCCATTTAGCATGACGCTTGTTCAACTTAGTTTAACCCTTAAGTTACTTAAGCATTTCATGATCGGTATGAATGATAAATTCATGAGGGCGAAGATAATGTTCCCATTCACGCAAAACTCACAATAAAGCATAAATCTCTTTGTCATAGATGGGATAATTGAGGTGCGCTCCAGAAAGTTTTTCACTAAAGTATGCAATGGGGCGCTTCTCTTGCGTTAACACACCTCCTATGCCATTACCACTAGCATCGTAATGAATTTCAAAAGGTTTGTTAAAGTTGGATGATGCAAGCACGGGAGCATGAATATGCAAATTCTTAAGCTCATTAAATGCGGTATCTTGGGATGGTCCACAAACAAATGGCACATTTTTCATACTCAAAGAGTGTAACGGTGAAGCAATGGTGCTAAAATCTTTCAGAAATCTACGATAGAAATCGGCTAAACCAAGAAAACTATGCACTTGTTGCATGTTGGTTGGTTGGGGACAGGTTTTAATAGCATTTATCCTAGATTCATCTACATGAACACCCTTAGAAGACACAACAAAACCCAAGAAAACAAGCTTATCAACACCAAAAAGGCATTTGTCCATATTAGCATAAAGGAGCTCTTTCCTAAGAGTTTGTAACACGGTTCTAAGATGGGTGACAAGGTCTTTGAGGGATTTGCTCTAGACAAGAATATCATCAAAATAGACCACAACATATACACCAATATAGGGACGAAGAACAAAGTGCATGACTCGCAAGAAAGTATCGGGTGCTTCGGATAAACCCATTGGCATAACTAGCCATTCATATAAGCCAAATTTGGTCTTAAATACGGTTTTCCATTCATCACCTTCTTGGATGCGTATTTGATAGTAGCCGCTCTTAAGATCAATCTTAGAGAAAATGGTGGCTCCCCTAAGCTCATCTAGCATATCATCTAAGCGTGGGATAGGGTAACGATATCGCACGGTAATGGCATTGATAGGACGACAATCAGAACACATGCGATAAGTACCACATTTCTTTGGAACAAGAATGACCGGAAGGGCACAAGGGCTCAAGCTTTCACGTACATGCCCGTTGTCGATGAGTTGTTGTACTTGCCATTGGATCTCCTTAGTTTCCTCAGGTTTGACGTGGTAGGGAGCCTTGTTAGGTAGAGGTGCTCCGGGGATGAGGTCGATTCGGTGCTCAATGCCTCGTAGTGGAGGTAGACTCGGAGGTAGCTCATCGGGGAAAACATCTTAGAATTCCTGCAAAAGAGAAGACAACACTAAAGGTATATCGTGAGAGGTATTAGTGTTTGGTGCCTCGTCCTTGCACACAAGGACATAGTGCATAACGCCTGATGGATTCTCACACACTTCTCTCATCTCACTTTTGGTGGCAAATAGGACTAAAATTTTCTTGTCGCTCATCATGGAGGCACTCGATTTTGGCTTGCGGCGCTCACTCTCTTTTGGGTGGGTCACTCTCTCACTATCTTCTCCATGATGGGTGGCTTGCTTGTCGGATATCACTTGACTTGGAGATACAGGTCGTAGAACGTACTCCGTTCCTTCCATTTTGAAGCTATAGTGATTGGTACGCCCGTTGTGGATGACGCCATGGTCAAATTGCCATGGTCGACCAAGAATTAGGTGTCAAATGGACATCGGGACGACATCACACTCCAAAGTGTGTTCATATGCTCTGATCTTGAAGGAAACTTTGACCGTATGCTCGACCTGGATAGTGCCAGAATCACTTAGCCATTGAACCTTGTATGGGTGTGGGTGCTTCATCTTGACCAATTGGAGCTTGGAGCATAGTTCTTCACTTGCCAAGTTGTGGCAACTCCCTCCATCGATGATGACCTTGACGGACCTTCCATTGATGCCGACCTTGGTGTGGAATATGTGGCATCTTTGGTCTTCGTCTTGTTGATGTTGAAGAGTCAAGACTGTGGAGACAACGAGAGCGGGGCTCGAATACTCATCACAAAAGACTTGATCGTCTTCATCTTCGTTCACACGCCGGTGCATGGCCACTTACTCAAGGGCTTCCATTTCCTCTTTGCTCATGGAGTCATAGGTTCCGTCGTCGTTGAGGATCATGGTGTGCTTGTTGGTACACTCAAAGGACCCGTGGCCTCCACCACCGCATGTGAAACACTTAATGGAACTTGTCTTGACAGTCTCATCACTGGGAGTGATGATGAAGCATGCGGCTTGAAGTTGCTTGTAGTAGGAGGACTACTCGAGGTTGTCTAAGTTTTCTTATAACTCGACTTGTCGCCGTTGCTTGTAGATGGCTTGGTTGAGGTAGAAGGTGTTGGAGTCGTTGAAGCTTGGGTGTTGGAGAAGCCGTAGCTCTTGGACGAGAACTTGGCATACTTGAAGTCATCTTGCACTTGACCCTCCTCTTTGGTAGCTTGATGCACTAGCTCAATGAAGTTGGAGTAGGGTTGGAAGTCGGCAATCTTCCTGATGGGATGATTGATGCCATTCAAGAAACAGGCCATAGTTTGCTCATCATCTTCTGTGACATTGGCTCTTATCATGGCAATCTCCATTTCCTTGTAGTATTCTTCAACGCTCTTTGTTCCTTGCTTGAGGAGTTGGATTTTCTTCAAGAGGTCGCGGTTGTAGTATGTTGGTACAAAGCGTGCACACAAGACATCTTTCATTTCCTCGCATGTGGTGATTGGTGGTTCACCTCTTGCTTCTCGGCGCTCAAGGACTTCTTCCAACCATATGAGCACATAGTCTTGGAATTCAAGTGATGCCATAGCGATCTTCTTCTCTTCCTCATAGTTGTGCAAGCGAAAGATCTTGTCGACCTTCAATGCCCATGAAAGGTACTCTTCAGGATCATTGCTTCCGTTGAACTTGGGCATGGTGAACTTGAGCTTGAAATAGCGTTGCTCTTCATTGTGTTGGGGTCGAGAGTGATGATGTCGCCCTTGACGTGGAGGATTTTCAACCTCATATTGCTCTTGGCGTGGAGGATTTCCGTAGTCATCATGCTCTTGATGAATTTGAGGTTGTGGAGGAGCTTGTTGAGCTTGTGGAGGAGCTTGAGGAACTTGACGATGCACTCTTGTGTGGTAGTTTCGCACTTGAATTTCTTCGCGTAGTGCTTCCTCTTGATTGCCCCTATCTCGGTTGCGGTTAGCGATGGCTCGACTTGATTCTTGAAGTGCACATTGTGCCTCAAGAGCTTGTGCTTCATGTTGTTGTTCTTGAAGACGTTGAGCCTCGTCATCTTGTTCGTCTTGGTGTTGGCGCGCTCGCTCTTCCTCTTGGTGACGTTGACATTTCCTTTCTTGTCCTTGTGCAAGACTAGCTTCATTTTGGCGATGATGATGTGCTTGCTCGTTGAATTGCTCTTGTGGATGATTGCCGTGTAGAGGATTGCGAGTTGCTTGACGATCTTGGCGCGCGGCTCGATGTAGCATGTTCAATGTCGGTGTACTTGAGCCGGAGATGGTGTCATCGGAGTCTCGACATAAGCGGCTCCGTCTTGAGTAGGACCAAGTGGTAGAATGGCGGTTCACCAACAAGGCACGAATCTCATCCATTCTTGCATTGTTCTCTTGTTTGTGTGTATCAAGCTTCTTGTCGAAGTAGTATCTTGTTCGTTGCTCGGAGAGTCGCAAGTCGGTGGAGAGACTGTCGATGCGGTCTCTCATTGCTTGTTGTTCTTGATGCAAAGCCCTTTGTGCACAGAAGAAGTGGCTCTTGGTGACATAGGATGACATGTCGTCGTCTTGTTTGATGAAGAGTGGGTTGGTAGAAGAACTTGGCTTATCCATCATTCCAAGAAAATATGTGAGTGGGAGAAAGAGAAGAACTTATACCAAATGTACCTTGACCGATGTTGAAGATGGATCAATGATCACCCAAATGTGGAACAGGTAAATGGCACAATTGGTACCAATTCTTGTCGGTTCTCACACCTACACAAGTAAAAGCTTATGGTGGAGCTCGGTTAGGATGGTGGCACAAAATTTGACGCAATTGTTAGTGAGACTCAAAGATGTTGAAAAAGATTCGCAAATGCAACAAGTACCAACCAAGTAGCGGTACACGGAAACACACACACAAATAGATAAGTGGGATCATGAAACCAAGGAATGAGCCAAAATGTGGAATCCACGAAAATGCTCTTGTTGCACAACACTAGAGAGAAGCTAGCACGATTGCACAATAGGCGCATACGAAACTTGTGCACAACCTACTAAGCAAAAATGCAATGACTACTATCCCAAGTATGCTATATGTATGGTATTCCGGTGATATGATCCAAGATGACCGAGTATGACAATCTTAATGTAGTATGATGCTATGGTTCTTGCTTAAAAGCTCTGTCCTTATCTTTTCCTTTTTGCTTAAAAGCTTGTTTGGCTCGTTCTCTTTTCAGTGCTTTTCTCATGCAAAACTTCACGAACCAAGATAGCAATTGTGTATGCAATGACAACTTTGTGACACAATAGATGATACCAAGATATGCACCACGATGATATGGTATGTATGCTATGGTAAGTATGATCACTAATGTGCACAAGTCATGTTGCCGGCAATACTCAAAGGCTAGTCTCGATAGGGAAGGTACGCAAAATTGGGCTATGGTGGTTATCAATGCAATGGCAAGGAATGTACCATGAAATGATAACCACGATACTAAGAAGATATAGAGGTTACCGTTCTTGCTCATGGTCGAGGTGTCAAAATTGTGTAGCGGTCGATGTCGGTGATGACGAGTCCTTGGCGAAGATGAGCGGTGGTGATGTTGATGTTGAGCCGTACCTATATAGCCGAAACACAATAGGACACGGGAACGACAACTCAACTCCCCAAAGACCAAAACGGGTCAATATTGTCGGAGGTGGTAGCAGTTAAGCGATGGTGGTGCTTGCAAAAAGCGATGATGGTATCGGAGTGCGTATGTGGTGGTGGAATGGGAGTAGAAGTGCGTATGCGGAAGTGGTGGTGGTGGCTGAAAATTATCGGGCAAAAAAAATCAGTTTCGTCTAGGAACGTCGGACGTCCGATGGCGGTTGGACGATCGGAATTCGTCGGACGTCTGGTGCTTGGGTTTTCGAGGTGGAGATGGCCAATTTGGTCAAAATTGAGCGATTTTGTGGATGGAGAAGGTGGGGATGATGGGGGAGAGCTAGATCCAATCGGGGCGAAGAAAATCCATGGATCAAATTCAATAGAACTTCATCACACCAACAAATCACAAAAAACATTTGGGGCTATTTTTGGTGGGGGGGTTTCGAAATTGAGGAAGAACACAACAAAATCAAGCTAGAAAACAAGGGGTAGGGGCTCCAAACACGTGATCAATGTGGCTCATGATACCAAGATGATGTAGGGTAGAACCCTAGATGCCCGATCTTTCATGATTGGAGGAGATCTACGAAGAACATGAAGAACACGAGGGGGAAAACGCGGGGAACACGAGGGGTCACACATATGCTGGATCCTCGAAACACAAAGAGTGATACACGATTCAAAGTCAACAAAGGATGATACAAAGGGTCTTCTCTGTGAGGAGGTCTTGAAGGGTCTTCCTGATGGTGTCTTGAATCCACTTGGGGGATCTTCTCCGAAGAGGTCGTGAGCTCCAAGGAGAAGTAACTAAGTGGATGAGCAAAGCTCTATCTCAAATATGAGCTATCACATTGCTAACCCTAGTAAGAGGGAGGAGGAGGTCTATTTATATTCTTTGTGGACGAAAGGGTAAGAGGGCTTCGGCCCAACATGCGGGCGGACATTCAGGCGTCGGACATCCGACGGTCACCGAGCGTCTGAAGGCTCATAGGCGTCCGTTGTTTTGGCTCTGGTCAGGACTTGTCGGTCATCCGGTCGGGGTTGATCATCCAGAGGTCTCCATTGTTCCGATATTTTGGCTCGGGTGTGGTGGTGCCGGTCGTCCGGTGGGGCTCGGTCGTCCGGACGCTGGGAGGTGTCGGACGTTCGGTCAGCACCGATCATCTGTCCACTGGAGCGTGCGCGGGCTGGGACTTGGCTGGTCGATTGGAGCCTCCAGGCGTCGGACGTTCGAGAGACGTCGGTCGTCTGATGACTAGGAGTTTTGAGCGGTCCTTCTTATTGTCCATTGAACTTGGTGTCCTCGTCGTCTTGTCCTTTGGGTACAGCTGGTCCGTGGCTTCCCTCCAAATACCTGATCACACATAGGGTCTCTGCATGAGGCAGTAGCCATGTCTCATAAGTAGAAACTGGAAATTCGGAGAGGAGCGAGTTCACCTTATCCTCAAGAGCCTTTGCTCGAGCTCTTGTTATTGGTCCAAGCGGTGTCGTGGGAGATGTAGATACGTCCATGGGGATGATCATGGGATGCTCCACATCACCAGGCCCCGGCCCTACCCTTCTATAAAAAGGGAGAGGGACGGTGCCTTTCCGTAATCTCCTCCTTCCTCCGCTTTCTACTTGGTATCCTTCTTCCACTCGCCGTGGTGAGAGGGCGTGTTGGTGCTTCAATGGCGGCGACGAGGGCTTCTGCTCGATGGCGCGTCCCCCCTCCTCTGGAGTTCATGGCGGCGGAGCCCACCGTGAGAGGGAGAGGGAAGGGGCGAGGGCGAGGTTGTCGCGGTGCTTGGGGAAGAGAAGGACGGTGGGCCATGTCGGAGACCAGCCCCGCGAGTTCTTCATCAGGGTATACAAGCCCGTGTGCGGTCATCTCCGCCTCCCTACCCCATTTTCTTGGGTAATGAAGCTTGACCCGCCGCAGGCCTTGAGGCTGCACATGAGGGGCTGCGGGAATGGCAGCATGTGGGTCGACGCCAACTTCCCCGCTCCTCACATCATGTATCTCCACCATGGGTGGAAAACCTATGCCCGCTCACATAGCTTGTCGGAGGGGCACGTTCTCTAGTTCAAATTAATGGAGAACGGCCTACTATCCGTCAAGGTCTTTGGGCGCTCGAGAATCCACTTAGAGTGCTGCGCGGAGAGCTCCATCGACGATGAAAGATCCTCCTCGAGCGACAGTGACGAGGAGGACAGTGACAACGACGATGACGGTAGCGGGCGGGAGTACACCGACTCTGACTCCGGCTGACCATCAGTGGCAGCACCATCATCTGCATCGGCCCCTCCCTCGGCAACATACCTTGTCGGGGGTTGTGTCCTGCTGGCTCTGGTGTAGGTGGTCGACGGGTCACCTCCGCCATGCTCTCCATCGACGCACCCCTCCCCCGTATCTTCTTTACCTTCACCTCCCGTACCTGGGAGGAAAGGGGCTAGAACGGGGATTACGGGGCACTTATCTTTTTTTCAACTTGTAGGCACTTACCAAATCTTAATTTTCTTGATAATGTAATCTCTCGAGTCCAGGCTTATGTTCTGTAACATTTGTACTTGCATCAGCATGTCAATGTAAAAGATGAGACTTGCCGGGAACCCATGCATGTATACGTCCATGCAGAGGTGAAACGCCTCTTTAATGTAAATGAATGAGTTTTTCCGGCAAGCTACCTTGCCGGCGCCCTCTGCACCTACCGGAGAGTCACATATGTCGGGTTACAAACAAAGGGTCCGGCCCCCTGCCAATCTCTTTTTACCAAAGACTATTGCGACCATTCTGACCGAAACAACGTTCTAGTCAGGGATGCGAGTACCTAAGTTCAACAAAAGTGGCGAGGTTTTCTAATGCACAAGTTATAACTTACGAACACGAATGGACAAGAGGTAAAATTTATTTGTTTGGTTTGCCGGGGATCGCAGTGCCGGGAAGTCTTCTCAACCTCTTGTCGGAGCCAAGTTCACGATGGGAAACGGAAGAACCGATCGTCTTCACTGTGGCTGGAAAGAAGAGAGGACAGGAGCATAGAACCTTGGTGGTTTATTAGTACCTGCTTGAATCAAGGGTAGTACAATATCCTGGACAAGCATGCATGCATATATGTATATACATAAACATGGAAATTAACAAGAAACTATACATACTGAAAGTTATTTGACTACGCACAGGGTCTGCGCCTGGCTCTGTACATAGGGTTACATACCTTGCCGGCAAGGCTAGTAGAAAAGGAGGTTGTCGGGGCTCCCGGCAACCACGCCTTACAGGTAATACTTGCAAAGATGTTCAATATTCCAGGAGTTGCTCACCGGAATGCCATCTTCGGTCTCCAGGCGAACTGCGTCGAGCCTGGTGACTCGTATTACCCGATAAGGGCCTTCCCACTTTGGCGTCAACTTGTTTGAATTCTTGGCGGATTGAATACGCCGAAGAACAAGGTCACCTTCCTCAAGGCTTTGGGCATGAACCTTGCGGCTATGGTAGCGGTGCAAGGTCTGCTGGTAGCGCGCGGCTCGCATAGCAGCCTGAAGACGGTCTTCCTCAAGGAGCGTTGCATCATCTTGGCGCAACTGCTCTTGCTCAAGCTCATCATAAGAGAGCACTCGAGGTGACCCGTATAAGAGTTCTGTGGGGAGAACTGCTTATGCCCCGTATACCAGGGAGGAAGGTGTCTGGCCAGTGGCTAAATTTGGTGTCGTTCTGATTGACCAAAGAACCATTGGCAATTCGTCAATCCAGCGTCTTCCACACTTGCGTAGCCTGTTGAAAGTTCTTGTTTTGAGGCCTCACAACACTTCAGCATTTGCCCTTTCTGCCTGGCCGTTGCTTCTTGGATGAGCAACAGAAGCAAAACAAACTTTGTTGCTGAGGTCCTGAATATATTGCATGAAGGTGCGGCTTGTGAACTATGTGTCGTTGTCGGTGATGACTCTGTTCGGCACACCAAAACGGCAAACGAGTCCCTTGAAGAACTTGACGGCTGACTGTGCGGTCACCTTTCTCACTGGTTCCACTGCTAGCCACTTTGTGAACTTGTCAATTGCAACGTACAAGTACTCAAAGCCCCCGACAGCACGGGGAAAGGGGCCAGTATGTCAAGCCCCCAGACCGAGAATGACCAGGAAAGAGGGATTGTCTGAAGAGCTTGAGCTGGTTGATGAAGCTTCTTTGAATGGAACTGGCACGCTTCACACTTGGTTACTAGTGCAGTTGCATCCTGGAGAGTGGTGGGCCAAAAAAACCTTGCCGGAATGCTTTGCCGGCAAGGGCTCTTGACCCTATGTGCGAGCCACATATGCCTCCATGTATCTCTGCCAACAGCTCCAGTCCGTCCTCCTAAGGAATGCACTTCAATTTCACGTCGTTCGATCTCCTTCTATATAGGACATCGTCCACGAATTGGTACATGCTGGACCGATGGGCTACTTTTTCTGCTTCTTCCTATTCCTCAGGGAGTTCCCTTGTTTGGAGGAAATGAACGGTATGTTGTGCCCATGCCAGAGCCTGAGGATCAACGGCAAGGACTAAAGGCACGTCTTCTGCCGTGGGGGCAGCTGTCTCCATGACAAGGGCTTGAGGCCCGGCTGGAGCCTGCTGCTCCCGGGCAACTTCCTTACCAGCGGCTCTTGGGAGATCAGAGGAAAAGTACTTGCTGGGGCCCGCATTCCTTCGCTTATTCTGTCCCATCGATGGTTCAACGGGTGGTTGAGTTAATTGAAGCACAAAGGTACCTGATTCCACAGGCAACTTGAGGGAGTCGTCGGCAATGTTGTTCTCTACTCGAGGAACATGCTCTGCTTGCAGACCGTCAAAACGCTCCTCCAACTTCCTCACCTCATCTACATAGTCCTCCATTAGTGGGCTCTGATAATCCTTGTTAACTTGTTTGACGGCAAGCTGCGAATCACTTCCGATGATGAGCTTCCTGATTCCGAGGTCTGCCGCGATCCTGAGACCGGCAAGCAATCCTTCATACTCTGCAGTGTTGTTTGTTGATCTTTCCCGAGGAAAGTGCATCTGGAATACATACTTGAGGTGCTCTTCGGTGGGAGCGACGAGTAGCACGCCGGCACCAGCACCTTGCAGCGAGAAAGCCCCATCAAAGTACATAACCCAATCATGGCTTGTCTTCTTGCCGGGACGAGTGGTCTCTTGAATTTCTTTGTTAGGCGTTGAGGTCCACTCTGCTATGAACTCTACCAAGGATCTTCTCTTAATTGTTGAAGTGCTTTCAAACTTGAGACCAAAGCTTTAAAGTTTCAACGCCCACTCCACAATCCTCCCGGTTGCATCTGGGTTGTGCAAGATCCATTGCAACGGGAGGCGAGTGACGACGGTGATCTCATGTGTTTGGAAATAGTGATGCAGCTTTCTCGAGGCCATAAGAAGGCCGAAAAGTAGCTTCTACATACCTGAATACCTTGATCTAGCCCCCTGCAAGAGGGAGCTGACAAAATAGACCGGGTGCCGCATCACCTTCTTGTTTTGTTTTACTTCATTTGCTTGCACAGATCCTGTCCCGCCGGGACCGGGATCTGCCGGGGGAGGCCCCGTCTCTTCATCTGACGGCCTCACCGCTGCCGCTGCTTCTTCCTCAACTTCTCTCTGCGCCACTAGCGCAGCACTGACCACTTGATTCATCGCTGCTAGATATAACAGCAACGGCTCTTGCGGTTTAGGCGCGACTAGTATTGGCGTAGAGGAGAGGTACCTCTTCAAATCTTGCAGCACTGCCTCCGCTTCTGCAGATTTGGAGAGCAGGGCGTGCTCAGCAGATTTGGAGATGAACCTACTCAGGGCAGCAATACAGCCAGCAAGCCTGCAGACATCCTTGACTCGTTTCGGCGCCTCAATCTGCTCAATCGCTTTGATCTTGTCGGGATTTGCTTCGATTCCATGTTGGGATACAAAGAACCCAAGAAGTTTGCCGGATGGGACGCCGAACACACACTTTCAGGGTTGAGCTTGAGGTTGATCTTGCGCAAATTTGCAAATGTTTCCTCCAGATCTTGCACGAGCATGGCCTTGTCCTTAGTTTTGACCACTATATCATCCATATAAGCTTCCATATTTCTACGTAGCTGGGGCTCAAAACCAATCTGGACCGCTCGGGCAAACGTTGAACCAGCGCTTTTCAACCCGAAAGGCATTCATACGAAACAGTATGTACCACATGGGGTGATGAATGCGGTCTCTTCTTCATCTTCCTTCTTCATGAAGATTTGATGGCATCCTGAGTAGGCATCGAGGAACGACAGCAGGTCGCACCCAGCAGTGGAGTCCACTATCTGGTCAATGCGTGGCAAAGGGAAAGGATCCTTTGGACAGGCTTTATTGATATTTGTATAGTCAATACATAGCCTCCATTTCCCATTTGCCTTGCGCACCACCACTAGATTGGCCAACCACGTTGGGTGGAGTACTCCTTTGACTAAGCCTGCCACTTCCAACTTCCTGATCTCCTCAATGATGAACTCTTGCCGCTCCAAAGATTGCTTCGTGACCTTCTACTTGACGGGACGCGCATGAGGACAGACAGCAAGGTGGTGCTTGTCGGTGTCAAAACCGGCGGATCTCGGGTAGGGGGTCCCTAACTGTGCGTATAAGGCTAATGGTAACAGGAGGCGGGGGACACAATGTTTACCCAGGTTCAGGCCCTCTCTATGGAGGTAATACCCTACTTCTTGCTTGATTGATCTTGATGATATGAGTATTACAAGAGTTGATCTACCACGAGATCGTAGAGGCTAAACCCTAGAAGCTAGCCTATGATTATGATTGTTCATGTCCTACGGACTAAACCCTCCGGTTTATATAGACATCGGAGGGGGCTAGGGTTACACAGAGTCGGTTACAGGGAAGGAAATCTACATATCCGAATTGCCAAGCTTGCCTTCCACGCAAAGGAGAGTCCCACCCGGACACAGGATGAAGTTTTCAATCTTGTATCTTCATAGTCCAACAGTCCGGCACAAGTACATAGTCCGGCTATCCGAGGACCCCCTAATCCAGCACTCCCTCAGTAGCCCCTGAACCAGGCTTCAATGACAGAGTCTAGCGCGCAGATTGTCTTCGGCATTGCAAGGCGGGTTCCTTCTCCGAATACTCCAAGGTAGATTTTGAAAACATGAATCATGTCCAGCTCTGCAAAACAAATTCTACATTCCACCATAGAGAGCGCAATATCCCACAAATCTAATCTGTTGACAACTTTTCATAGCATGACATCACGCTACGACCCGGTCATTATTCGAACCGTTTTTCTCAACCTGCTACTGCACATCTTGCGAGGCGGTTTTACTGGCACATCTTGTCGAATTAGAGATCGTGTCCCCTTATCACGGGATTCTCATCAATACGGGTGTGGGTAACCCAACCGCGCCTTTAACACAGCGCTTGGGGAATAAGCGAGTTTATCGGGCAAGTGGGGAGACACAGGATCCCTGCTACCTTTATAAGGAGATAAGGACTCCCCTTTTTCACCCACGCCTTCTCCTTCCTCTGCTCATCCATTCTCTCTCACTCGAGCTCAAGCGCCCAAGCGTTCATCTTCTCCGCCCACAAAGGCCCTCCGAAAATGTCCAGATCCGGAGCAGGAGGCAAGTGGATGGCCTCTACCGTCCGGGAGAAGGATATCAAAAAGCTTCGAGAGGCCGGGTATCTGGCCAAGAAAATCAGCCATCGTCCCCCAACGGCGGGACAGATCGTCCCAACCCCGGAACCCCGCGAGAGGGTTGTATTCCTATCACGACCGGTTTTTCCGGGTATTAATTCCCAGAAAATGGCCGTTGTGCTCACCAGCCCCAGGATTACTGTTAGCTGATGAGACACCGACTTGATACAGAATTTCCAAGCAAAATACTAAATATGAAGTACAAGACCATTTTGGCCTGTGAGTATAACAAATGGTTTCTAGTGGTTGATGGCGGAAGCAGTTTGTGAATCATAAGTGTCTATGGGACTCCATTTCCCACAGGAACAACTGACCAGGTAACTCCTATCTTCGCGAGGCTGCTACCACCGCTGCTTAGGTTCCAGGGCTGTCATCGCGTCGCTCCTCTCTGTGCAAGAAATCTGGCCAAGACAATAGCCAGGGACAAGCCAGTGAGTACTTTGAATGTACTCGCAAACATTATGAACACTAGGATAATATAAATGATAATCATGCGCTGAAATATTCTATGATCACATCGTCAGTCATAAAATAAAATCTCTGATGCATGCAAGCAGGTTATTTATATGCAAGACGAATAAGCAATAATGGAATGGAAATAAAACGCCGCAGTCGGGCGTCTGTGCGACACCACATAAAGGGATTATAAAGTAAATAAATAACAAGCAATGCCACAGTCGGGCGTCTCAGCGACACCAGATAAAGGGCTTATAAAGTAAATAAATAACAAGCAATGCCACAGTTGGGCGTCTCAGCGACACCACATAAAGGGCTTATAAAGTAAATAAATAACAAGCAATGCCACAGTCGGGCATCTCAGCGACACCACATAAAGGGCTTATAAAGTAAATAAATAACAAGCAATGCCACAGTCGGGCGTCTCAGCGACACCACATAAAGGGCTTATAAAGTAAATAGATAACAAGCAATGTCACAGTCGGGCGTCTCAGCGACACCACATAAAGGGCTTATAAAATAGATATTCACAATGAATATCCAGGAGGTAGAACCGTCCCAGGGATACTCAATGATATAATGGGTTAGTCCATAATAAACATAAACATAATTATCACAAGTCATCAGTCATGACCCACGTTCTGGTTTAGTAGTTTCTCCTCCGAAGACCGACACTAAGACCGACACTTGACCCAACCCAGACTGTAATCCTTAACCATGGACACGGCTACTCGAATAGGTTTGATCTCTGCAGAGGGTATACCCTTTACCCACGAGTAACGGATTCCTTTAGTCCATCAAGACTAATTTCGTCTACGGTCTTTTAAATGAAAACGCACCTGACTTGCACACACCAGCTTAACTTACCGGTGTCTGGAATCACCCACGACACTCGTTAAGCAAAACTCTAAGTGGGGAGGCTACAACCTCGATTAGCATGGGATCAAAAAATTTATACTGCGCGCAAAACTGGGGAAGCTACCCCCTCGGCGACAACCAAAACACCCATGCCCCCTGACTGGATGACTGGCTTTAATCCATGGTCTTGGTACCCTCATCCCGGCCCCTCTGTACGGTGTCTGCTAGAAAGGGGTTGACAAACTACTGAACCATACCCTACCTGTGGCAGGGACAAGTGGTAGCACGAAACAAGTGTAGGGGTTACTGGAACAAGACTCGATCTACGGTCGACTCAGGAGGTTTATAATTTCCCTGCATGACATGTATAACAAATATATTTCAACCAACACAATCAACACTCATTATACCTTACTATGTCATACCGGACATAACCGTCCCGACGGAGACCGGCGACAAGCTCACACCTACCCAAGGCAGAGACTTTCCCAGATTCCTTTCTGGCATGCATGAAAGATACATGAGGATGATTACCATCACAAGTATACTCATTTACAACAGCAAGGAAATCACTAATATGCATTCAATGCAAATGCTCATATCACCACATAAAATAACGAGTTTTCTGAAATAAGGTGGTGCTATAATCGTGTCAACCAACACATCAAAAATATTATGCCAGGGTTCAGGATGCTTGCCTTCAAGTTGTGGAGGGGCAGGGTGCATCCTAAAACTTTTGAAAGTTTTCTTCTCTCTCTCCAAAATCCTATTTTAAATAAATTTGAATTAACACACATTTCCAAAACAGCACAAAAAAGTTGTTTAAATTTTTTCAAATAAATCTGAAAATAAACTAGACAGAATTTGAGAGGTGTAGGAAAAGGAATCAATCCATTTGGAGTTATATTTAAAAAGTTATAGGCAGTCAAAGTTTTGGTCAAAATCTGTTTTTAAAATAAAACAGAAAAAGAAAAACATTTCGAATATACGTACACGTCGAAGGCGTATTTTGGAAACGCGCCTCCACTTATCCAGCGTGGACCGTGCGTGGGTCACTGACAGTGGGCCCGCCTGGCGCACTGGTCAGGTTTGACCAGTCACCGCGCCTCTTCTCCCTCCTCTGTTCGAACGGGGAGGGACTCCGGCGATCTTCGCCGGCAAACGGCGGGTCCTTCTTGGGAGCTGAGGGCGGGGATGGATCCACGGATCAAGGGTGGTCCTTCCGGTGGTTGCAGTGTCGTCGGGGGTGGAGGGAATCGCCGTCGACAAGCTTCGCGGCGGCCGGTGGCTTCGGGTGTAAAGTGGATTTGTGGCTTCGGTGGCTCTCCGTCGCAGCTGGGGGTCTGGGCAGCTCCGCAAGATGGAGTGGAGTCTGTTGGTGGTGTTAGGAGGTCCGGGGAGGCTTTGGTGGTGAAGAACGGAGCCGGGAGGCGGCGGTGGCCGAACTGGCCGGAGTCGGGGAAGACGGCCCTCCCGGTTCGATTGCTGGCCAAGTGGGGTCCTAGGGAGATGGCTTGAGACTGCCTGCATGCGGGGAAGAGCTCGGGGCTTCTTAAATAGGCGATCGGGGTCGGTTCCGACGGTGGCCGCGGATAAGGTTGCCGGCGACCGCCATTCTATAGCTAGGGCGATGTGGCGGCGACTTGTGCTAGAGGACGAGGTTGCGGATGAGCTCGCACTGTTCCAGGGGCAGGTGGCGAGCGGGAGAGGCTCGGGCGGCGCCGACATGAGTAGGGGCTGTCGGGTGGCCATGGCGGCTAGCTCCTGGCTTGCCAGAGACGTGGCGAGGGGCATGCTTGGCGTGTTCTGGTGAGAGGGATAGTGCGTGGCGCAACTCTGCAGTGGGGGCAAAACCAGGGGCGCAGATTGGGCGCGACGCAGCGGCTCGAGTGCGCGGCTGCAGTTGGCGCGCTCTGGGCGTGCCCAGTGCACGCCCACCATATGCTCGGCGAAATGCCATGGCCTGCTAGGTGGCTTGGTTGGAGCTGGGGATTAGTAGGTTTAGTCTAGGGGTAGCTGGGATGCCAGTGGGCATGCTTGTTGGGTCAGAGGATCAGGTCCACAATGCAAACCAAAACTCATGCCAAATCTGTTCATGCTCTCAAGGTGTGAGACAAAATGCTACAGGTACCTAGGCATTTCTTGGAGTGGCCAAATCTTCCAGAGTGGGGTCTCTTTAGATGAAAGAGAGGGTGGTGAGGTTAGTTTGTGAAAAGCACAAACTTGTTAGTGCAAGTTTTGCAGAACTTCATTTCTGGACAGGAGGTGAATGGCATCATTTCATGAACCAAAAATGATCCAATGGGTGCATGCTCCTGGACTAAGGGGTTTATCAGGGAGGACTACAAGTAGGAAAAGGAATCATGGGTAAAGGAGCAACTTAAGATGTAGTTGCTGTACAAATCCTCAAGTTGGACCAGTATGGAAAAGAGGTTGATTCACTCAAATCTTTCAAAGAACATAGCTGGGTTTTTGCATAAAATTGAATAAAATACTCCTTTTGACAACTCACAATTTTGGTGGAAGTTTTAAATAAATATTTAAATAGGTTGTAGTGCAAAATTGCCCACTGGACCAGATTTGAAAATTTGGGATAGAGCTCAAAATATTCAATGAATGAAATATCTTTTTGCATAAAAGTGATTTAGAAACATCACATGACATCTCCAAATTTTGGTGGGATTTTTAAAAGAATTTATCAAGTGATTGTAGTTCAAATAGGACCACAAACCATGGAAAAACCATTTTTAAAGGAATAAAGATCAGGGAAATAATTTTATAATTAATTCCTCTGATAAAAGAAAAGTTTTATTTGAGAGGGTAAGAGAGTCCAATAAAATTGGGAAGTTTTTTCACTTGAGGTAAAAACTCCATGATAATTAGAAAGGAAATGTTTCAAAAATCAAAAGTGAGTCCAGAAACTAAAAGTTTAAGTTCCTGGCAAAAAATGTAATTAACAAAACAAGGTTAAAATTTTTGGGGTGTCACAATTCCTCCCTCACTTTCTCCGCAGGCTAGGGTTTCCCCTCCAGCCATTCGTTCGCGGCATCATGTATTACTACGGGATCGATTTTCATGATCTATCCCCAATTTCCTTCCTCAACATCTCGACATTCATCGTCGTGTGCGAGGCCTTTCTCCGCATCTCGCCACTATTCGTCTTATGGCTGAAGATTTTTAATGTGAAGCCCAAGTTAGTGAGCGGCAAGCACGCTGAGTGCGGAGGTGCCATGCTGAGCAAGATGCCCAACGTTACATGGACATCAGGTACATTCAATGATTCCGTCAAAGGGTGGTAACAGCAGTGGTTCTACGTCACTGAGCCACGCGGCATGAAATGGGGCGCCGCTCCAGAATTCCTATCCGGAGCTCCCCTGCAGCTTACCTCCTGGCCCAAGAAGGGCCTGAACTGGTCTTCGCCCGACCAGTTGTCAGTGCTCCAGACGCGCGTCAAGGATATGGAAGACAAGAATGTCAAACTTGTCAATGTAGTCCAGGTGATGTTAGTTTGCCGGATTCTTCCTTGTTAACACAAGGCCTGCAATTTGTGGGAATTCGACCCGGCCAAGCACAGACCCTGCTGGAGTTCTTTGGATCCTCGCACAAGGACATCTGGAAGGTGCTATTTAAATCTAGCAAATCGTGGCCGGACTCAGCCGAGGACCGCGGGTTACCAATTGTCCCGTCCTGCAAGTTTGGTAAGTCATTATATGTTGGCAAGTCATATGTTTTATTTGCATAACCCAAGAGAAATGCCAAATGTGTTTTCCACAACTCTCCCAGGGCTGGACGAAGAAGGAGGGTGCACGAATGGCCTTCGCCCGCGCGAAGGTGCACTGGGTGAAGATGGATGCTGAAAAGCTGATGACCGAAGGACCGCCGGAGGGGAAGGAGCACCGCAAGCCCGAGTTATATTATGATAGTGTCCTGAAAGGATCCTGCCTTATGGCGGAGCAATGCGCCAAGGACATTATATTCCCATGAATACAATC
This sequence comes from Triticum timopheevii, assembly GCA_963921465.1. Classification (NCBI taxonomy): domain Eukaryota; kingdom Viridiplantae; phylum Streptophyta; class Magnoliopsida; order Poales; family Poaceae; genus Triticum; species Triticum timopheevii. The sequence goes on from OY997270.1 coordinate 200,999,360, forward strand.
ATGTTGTCCTATGTAATATTAAACGACGCCATTTCTATTATTTATTGCATGTTATTTGAAAGTTTTTCCTCCTGTGCGGCCATTTTATATGTTAATCCTGAGAGTTGGCCAGTCGTCGGCTTCTGCCCCCACGTGGGAAGTACGGGGGTGTTTGGGATAAATCTGAGCACTCTTTACCCCAATTTTGGGTCCTTGAAGGAGGTGTTCAGCGCAATGAACCAGGCAATCGGACTATAAGGCTTTATCACTCTCACTTAGTCATAGGAGTTTGACAAAAGAAAGGTAGGCGCAGCCCCTGGTGTTTGGAAGACCGCACTAGGGGCTCTATGAGCACCTGATCCGAAGAAAAGCCGATCCATCGCACGCTGCATTAGTTATCGCATAATGCGGAAGAAATCCTTAAAGATTTTGCAACCTCTCGAACAGCAGACCAGCTCTTGTCGTATCATGACAGTCAGTTTTTGGCTTTCTCTACTGAGGCGCTTGTCCGGAAGAACCGGGATGCAATCGCAGTAGTTCTCCCTTTACTACCCTAGCCGATATAGCGGAACATAGGGTAGCAAGCACAGGAGCCGGGTGACCCAACTATTGACCCAAGACATGATTCGGAGCCGATGCATATAATGCTATAAGTTCGGGGTGCCAAATGACCTTGAGGGTGTTCGGACTTTATTGCCATATTATGGGTACAACGAGGCCCCTGGCACATTAAGGCATATCATAGTGTACGGATGCCATTTGACAAAGAATATCAATAAGAACGAGCAATAGGTAAGCGTCATATAAAGCCACAAATTGCAATTGAATAATACGTCGATGCATATGAGTACAAATAGTGTGATAAAAATAAATATGACTTCAGAACCTGCTGTGATCGGGGGAGGGAAGCCGTGTGCGGATCCGGGTAATAATCGGATGATCATCAAGGGGAATATCTAAGGATTCCCGTATGCAATCGAGCTATTTCCTTCCTTGGTATGTTCGTCCCCTCGTGGGTCTGGTCGCCATATCGCTAGTGGTGGCCTACACAAAAGTGGAACTGCAAAGGAAGTGCAAAAAGATGTTTGTGTGCCGCGGAGCGGTTAATTCGTATTGTGTGCTCTAGCCTGGCATTGTCTCCGCTTTCCACCAGAGTGATTAATTGAGCTCTTGATGAGCTGGGCTATCCTGCCGCATAGTAGTTCGGACTCTTTCGACTATGTCTGGGAGTCTGGCTGTTGAATGAAGGTTCGATTGAAAAATGCCAGTCTGCACTTCTACTGCTCGGGCGGTATACTCTTCGGCATGGAGGGAGCGTTCAGCCTTGCCATTAACTGTTATGACGCTACACGGGCCGGGCATCTTGAGCTTAAGGTATGCATAATGTGGCACCGCGTTGAATCGAGCAAACGCGGTTCGTCCGAGCAGTGCATGATAGTTACTGCGAAAAAGGACGATGTCAAAGATTAACTCTTCGGTACGGTAATTATTCGGTGGTCCAAAGACTACCTCTAGAGTGATGGAGCCTTTACAATAGGCCTCCAAACCTGGTATAACACCTTTAAAGGTGGTTTTGGTGGGTTTGATCATTGAAGGATTGATACCCATCTTACGCATTGTGTCCTGATATAGCAGGTTCAGACTGCTGCCTCCGTCCATAAGGACTCGTGTGAGGTGAAATCCGTCAATTATTGGGTCCAGGACCAGTGCGGTCGAATTACCCTGACTCGTATTGGCCGGGCGATCCGTACGGTCAAAGGTTATCGGGTTGGACGACCATAGCTTATATTTTGGGGCGACTGGCTCTATTGTGTCGTCATCCCTAAGAGTGCACATCCGCTCCTGCTTGGGGCTATGGGTGGCGTTTATCATGTTCACCGTTTTGATTTGCGGGGGAAATTTCTTTTGTCCTCCTGTGTTCGGTGGTCGGGGCTCCTCGTCATCGTCATTGCTTTGCGACCCCTTCTCCTTGTTTTCGGCACCTGACCTGCCGGCTTCTTTGAAGACCAAGCATTCTCTATTGGTATGATTGACTGGTGTTCCTGGGGTGCCATGGATTTGGCATGGACGGTCGAGTATGCAGTCTAGACTGGACGGGCCCGGATTGTTCCTTTTGAATGCCTTTTTCCGCTGACCGGACTTAGAGCCGCTGAATCCGGCATTGACGGCCGTGTCTTTGACGTTATCGCCATTGTTGCGACGCTTGTGTCTATTGCGTCGGGGTTTGTTGTTGCTATCTCTGGCATCTGAGGTGCTAGGGTTTCTTGCTGTGCTGTTGCTATGAGCCAACCAGCTATCTTCGCCCGCACAAAAGCGAGTCATGAGTGTCGTGAGGGCTGCCATGGACTTTGGCTTCTCTTGGCCGAGGTGTCGGGCAAGCCACTCATCACGGATGTTATGCTTAAAGGCCGCTAGGGCTTCAGCATCCGGACAGTCGACAATTTGGTTCTTTTTAGTTAGGAACCGAGTCCACAATTTCCTGGTTGACTCTCCGGGCTGTTGGGTTATGTGACTTAAATCATCAGCATCCGGTGGTCGCACATAAGTTCCCTAGAAGTTATCCAGGAATGTGTCTTCCAGGTTCTCCCAACTTCCAATGGAGTTTGCCGACAAACTATTCAGCCAATGCCGAGCCGGTTCCTTGAGTTTATTGCGAGGTACTTGATGGCATGTAGATCATCGTCGCGGGCCATGTGAATGTGGAGAAGGAAATATTCTATCCATACCGCGGGGTTTGTAGTCCCATCGTAGGGCTCGATATTCACGGGTTTAAACCCTTCTGGGAATTCATGCTCCATTACTTCGTCAGTGAAGCATAGGGGGTGTGTGGCGCCTCTATGCCGGGCTACATCACAACGCAGTTCAAATGAGTCTGGTCTGTTGTATTCGGCCTGGCCAGATTTGTATTTAGTATATCCGCGTGGCAATCACAATCATGTGTTGGGGCGTGTCCCCGTGATTCGTAGATCGACCTTGGCTGTCCTGCTTTGTTTTCCAATTCATCTCGCAGGTCATGCGTGTAGCCCCGGGCCTTTGTGTTTTTTTTGTTTGGCGACGGGGTGCGGGCTGGTGTTCGGGCTGATATGCCACTTTGTCTAGGCCACGAGGTGGCCAGTCAACCTCATCCTGCGCTGGTAGTGTGGGCTCTGGTGCCTCCTCCTTGAATTGAGGTAACAACCTACGCTCTGGGTAACTTTTGGTTGGGCGATCGAGTCCGTATTCCTCGGCTGCAAGGACCTCGGTCCATCTATCAGTTAGCAGATCTTGATCAGCATGAAGCTGCTGCTGCTTTTTCTTCAGGCTTTTTGCAGTGGCTATAAGCCGGCGCTTCAAGCGCTCTGCTCGATGGGATCCTCAGGCACGATGAATTCTTCACCGTCGAGGCTCACCTCATGTTCGGAGAGGGGCATGTAATTGTCATCCTCCGAGTCTCCATCCATTGCCTGTTTATCAGGGCTAGCTTGCCCATCCTCCCGTCTGGGTTGCTCGAAGCTTGGCTGGGCAGGATTGTTTTCGTCTTTGGCATCATCCGGAGTGCTATTGTCTCTTGTGCAGGTATCGCTATTTTTACTATAACGGGGCTTAGAGCGACGCCGCTGACGCCTGCGCTTAGATAGCTTCTCAAGGGGATTATCCTCCGTTGCCTCATCGCCATTGCTTTCTTTGGGTGTGTCCACCATATATATATATATATCATATGATGAGGTGGCTGTCCAGCGCCCTTTGGGCGGTGGTTCCTGTTCTTCTCCGGCATCGTCGTCCATACCGTCGAAGTCTTCCGAGTCGAAATCAAGCATGTCGGTTACGTCATCGATAGTGGCTATTAAGTGGGTGGTGGGTGGGGAACGAATTTCTTCGTCGTCCGCTTCCCACTCAAGCCGGACATAGTTCGGCCAAGAGTCTCCTCACAGGGAGAGAGATTTCAACGAATTTAGCACGTCACCCAAGGGTGAGTGGTAAAAGATATCCACGGATCTAAACTCCATCACCGATGCCCAGTAAGGTCTGATGGGCACGGATGCAAGCGGTTCCGAGCCCCTGGTCGGAGACGAGTCTGAGGGTCCAAAGACACAGATCTCCTTGGAGGCGAAGTCTGTGTTCGACACTATCGCCGATGAGTGTTCGGACTCCGTGGCAGGGTCTATCCACCCGTCCTCGGATGGCATGATCTGCTCCGGATCTAAGGCCAGGGCAGCTACAGGTGCGTTCTCCTGAACACCGTCCGATGGCAGGTCTAAGCCATGCTCATCGTGACTGTATGGCGCACCTGTCATGGGCTCGAATCCGTCGAAGATCAAGTCTCCGCGGATGTCGGCCGTGTAGTTCAGGCTTCCAAACCTGAACTGATGGCCAGGGGCGTAGCTATCGATCTGCTCCAGGTGGCCAAGTGAGTTGGCCCGCAGTGCGAAGCCGCCGAATACGAAGATCTGTCCAGGGAGGAAAACCTCACACTGGATTGCATTGTTGTGGATGATTGAAGGAGCCATCAATCCTTACTGTGACGACACAGTTGAACTCTCAATGAAAGCACCAATGTCGGTGTCAAAATCGGCGGATCTCAGGTAGGGGGTCCCGAACTGTGCGTCTAAGGCTAATTGTAATAGGAGGCGCGGGACACAATGTTTACCCAGGTTTGGGCCCTCTCAATGGAGGTAATACCCTACTTCCTGCATGATTGATCTTGATGATATGAGTATTACAAGAGTTGATCTACCATGAGATCGTAGAGGCTAAACCCTAGAAGTTAGCCTATGATTATGATTGTTCTTGTCCTATGGACTAAACCCTCCGGTTTATATAGACACCAGAGGGGGCTAGGGTTACACAAAGTCGGTGAGGGAGTCCCAAATTAGGGGGTGTCCAGATAGCCGAACTATCACGTTTGGTCGGACTCCTGGACTATGAAGATACAAGATTGAAGACTTCGTCCCGTGTCCGGATGGGACTTTCCTTGGTGTGGAAGGCAAGCGTGGCGATACGAATATGTAGATCTCCTACCATTGTAACCGACTCTGTGTAATCCTAACCCTCTTCGGTGCCTATATAAACCGGAGGGTTTTAGTCCGTAGGACGAACAACAACCATACCATAGGCTAGCTTCTAGGGTTTAGCCTCTGTGATCTCGTGGTAGATCTACTCTTGTACTACCCATATCATCAATATCAATCAAGCAGGAGTAGGGTTTTACCTCCATCGAGAGGGCCCGAACCTGGGTAAAAACATCGTGTCCCTTGTCTCCTGGTACCATCCGCCTAGACGCACAGTTTGGGACCCCCTACCCGAGATCCGCCGGTTTTGACACCGTCATTGGTGCTTTCATTGAGAGTTCCTCTGTGTCGTCGCCATCAGGAAGGATGCCTCATCCCGTCTTTAAACATGGCACTATTGCTAAAGGAGCTTTGGCTATCGGCCAAACTCTCCGGCTAGGCGGTTTCCTTATGACCGCCTGTCCGGCCGCCGCGCCGACGATGACTTCTCAGGTCATCGAAAGCAATCTCCATGTTAGCTCGAAACTTGCCGAGCAGCTAGATCCGATGGAGCTCTCTTCCTTAAACGAGCTCTTGGATCGCATCGCCGCCCTGGGAGTCGCTACAGACTACGATCAGATTGGGCCTAAACCTGATCTGAGAGAGATCAACTCTCCCCAGGTTACCCACCACGTTGCTGTGGTTGAGGAACAATACGGCGACCCTTCTTCTATTTCAGGGACTAGCTATGTCCGGATTCCCGATCCCTCCATGCCGGATTCCCGCGGAGGGGAGGACGTCACTCAAGCCCTGAACCTAAAGTCAGGCAGCGGGCTAGATTCATTGGACAACATCCAAGAACCCAAGCTCCCAAATTCGGAAACTTCTTGGCCCCTGAGTCTTAGATTGGACGGGGTTCCGAATTTAATCCCGCCCGCCCACCCAAACATAAGCGATCTATCCCAAATCTGGCAAGAGCCCGCAGAAACAGTACACCATTACTGGGCCAGATTCCTCCTGGTTATGAACAGGATAAAGGACTGCCGCGAGGAGGACGCAATTTCATTCTTCTGCAATAATTGCACGGACAAGGGAATCCTTAACGCCGTAAGTCTTCTTGAAATTACACGCTTTGCTGACTTGGCGTCCATAGTACGAAAGTACTGTGCGATGGAAAGCGCCTGGAAAACCGAAATCAAATTTTGGGACAATCCGGCCCTGAATACAACCCTAGTCCGAAATAAAAGGGTGCATCATCGCCAGGCACCTGGGTTAAACACCAAAAAGCAAAAACCCTCTATAGGGCATGGAACTGTACTGGAAGGATGGCTCAATGGACCCTGCAAAATTCATAGTACAGAGGGCGCCACTCCAACTCATAGCCTTAGAGCATGTTGGATACTACGGCAGGTGGCCAAAAGTGGCGAAGAGCTTCTAACTCCAGAGCACCAGCCCAAGGATACCAGTACGGTATTAACAGTCTTCGAGACTTTTGCATCAAATAATATGCGTAAACGAACACTCCGCAGCCTTGCCGAAGTCTACCAAGTAGGTACTCATGGACGGTGGCAGCGGATTGAACCTCATTTACGAGGAAACCCTTCGAAAAATGGAAATAGACTGGAGCCGCATTGAGCAAAGCAGCACAACCATTAGAGGAATAATCCCCAGTCGGGAAGCATGCTGTACTGGAAAAATCACACTCGATGTGGTGTTCGGCACGCCGGATAATTACAGGTCCGAGGAGGTCATGTTCCAAGTGGCCCCGTTCAGCAGCGGATATCACGCTCTATTAGGACAAGAGGCATTCATAATTTTCCAAGCTATACCCCATTACGGGTACACGAAGCTCAAAATGCTCGGGCCCAACGGAATCATCACTCTTGCTAGTGACCCGGACATAGCACTCCGAGCCGAAAACAAGACAGCCGCACTGGCCCTTGAGGCACTATCCGAAGCCCTATCAGCCGAGGAACTCTCTGCGCTGCGCTCCACGGTGAATAGGGACGATGTGATACTCGATAAGAGATCCAAGTCCACCTCCTTTAAACCAGCGGACGAAATAGTCAAATTCCAAGTCCATCCAACGGACCCTACAAAAGCGGCCTCCATCAGGGCACAATTAAACCCTAATGTAGACACCGCACTACGAGAATTCCTACGCGAAAATTGGGACATTTTTGCCTGGCACCCTTCAGACATGCCAGGAATCCCATGCCGGCTGGCTGAGCACAGCCTAAACATCCCAAAAGTATTCAAGCCAGTCAAACAGGCTCTTCGGCATTTCTCCGAACCCAAGAGACAGGCCATGGGACAGGAGCTAGCCAAACTATTGGAGGCCTGATTCATCAGAGATATAAAACATCCGGACTGGCTAGCAAACCTGGTGATGGTACCAAAGAAGGAAAAATCATGGCGCCTATGCGTCGATTTCAAGGACCTTAACAAGGCTTGCCCAAAGGATCCCTTCCCCCTCCCCCGCATCGATAAAAAAATCGATGCTACCGCAGGACACGATTCATTGTGCTTCCTCGACGTATACTCCGGCTACCACCAAATTAAGATGGCAGAACCCGACCAAGCCGGAACGACATTCATCACCCCATACGGCCCATTCTGCTTCAACACAATGCCCTTTGGGCTCAAAAATGCCCGTGCAACATATCAGCGCATGATTCAGACATGTCTGGCAAACCAGATCGGCAAAACAGTGGAGGCATACATAGATGATGTGGTCGTCAAAACCAAGCACGTCGAAACTTTACTAGACGATTTGAGGCTCACCTTCTATAATCTCCGAACATACGACATTAAGCTTAACCCAGAAAAATGTGTTTTCGGCATACCAGCCGGAAAGCTCTTGGGCTTCATTGTATCCGGTAGAGGAATTGAAGCAAACCCAGCCAAGATCCGAGCTCTGTCACAATTGGATATCCCAAAGGACCTCAAACAAATACAAAAATTGACGGGATGCGTGGCGGCTTTAAGCCGCTTTATCTCCCGTTTAGGAGAAAAGGCATTACCCCTTTATCGCCTCCTCCGACGCACCGAACACTTCGAGCGGACGGATGCCGCCATGGCCGGACTCGAAGAAATAAAAGCCATATTGGCAACAAATCCGGTCCTGGCCGCGCCCAACGTGGGAGAACCAATGCTATTATATATCGCGGCAACTCATCAAGTTGTGAGCGCGGTACTCGTTGTCGAACGAGAAACGAACGGACACAAGTTCCCCCCTGCAAGAACCAGTTTACTACGTGTCCACTGTCCTAACTCCATGCAAGTCATGGTACCCGCATTATCAAAAGATAGCGTACGCGGTGTTCATGGCATCCCGGAAGCTGCGACACTACTTTCAAGAGTGTTCGATAACAGTAGCCTCCGAAGTACCCCTTAATGACATTATAAACAATCGTGACGCAACGGGCAGGATTGCGAAATGGGCCATTGAGCTCCTCCCGTTCGACATAACCTATAATCCACGGCATGCTATTAAGTCGCAAGTTTTGGCCGACTTCGTCACCGAATGGACTGAAGCCGAACTCCCTAAAGAGTACGACGCATATTCCAACTGGATCATGCACTTCGACGGCTCCAAAATGTTGGCTGGTCTGGGGCTGGCGTCGTTCTGACGTCCCCTACTGGAGATACAGTTCAATACGTACTCTAGATAATGTATACGGACTCCAACAACACAGCCGAATACGGGGCCCTTCTACATGGCCTCCGGATGGCAGTCTCCATGGGCATTCAACGCCTAGAGGTGCGCGGGGATTCGAACCTCGCGATATCCCAAATAAATGGAGACTTCGATGCCAAGGATCCGAAAATGGCAGCTTATCGCAACGTCGTACTAAAAATGTCAGCTCGGTTTGAGGGGCTCGAATTTCACCATATAGCCCGGGATAACAACCAGGCAGCAGACGTATTGGCACGCATTGGCGCAAAGCGCGATGCCGTCCCTCCCAACATCTTCCTAGAGAGGTTGTTCAAGCCATCCGTACTATGGGAGGGGGAGTCCGGAAATAACAACCCGGACCCAACTGCACTGCCCGACACCGAACATTCTGACACAATTGGTGGTCCTGCCAACGAAGTAACATCCTCAGCCCACGTAATAATGGCAGTCATCGCCCCGTGGACGGAACCATTCCTAGCCTACCTAACCAGGCAGGAACTTCCCGAGGACCAAAACGAGGCCCGCTGCATAATGCGGTGATCCAAAGCCTATAAGGTCCATGAGGGAGAGCTTTACAAGAAAAGCACAACCGGAGTCCTTCAAAGGTGTATCTCTGAAGAGGAAGGGCGGACCTTCTGGCTGAAATTCATGCCGGACTCGGCGGGCACCACGCCGCAGCCCGGGCCCTTGTAGGCAAGGCCTTCCGTATAGGATTTTATTGGCCGACGGCCCGGGAAGATGCTCAGGACTTAGTCCAATGATGCGTCGGTTGCCAGCTCTTTGCTAATCAAAGCCACATGCCACCCACCGCCCTCAAAACTATATCCATAACCTGGCCCTTCACGGTTTGGGGGCTTGAAATGGTTGGACCCCTTAAAGGAGGAACCCACAAGCAAAAATACCTACTGGTCATGGTGGATAAATTCACCAAATGGATAGAGGCCAAACCTGTTAAGACGGCCGAATCCGGACCGGTGATAGACTTCATATCAGGAGTCGTACACCGTTACGGCGTCCCCCATAGCATCATCACTGATAACGGCACGAACTTTACGCCCGACGAGGTTAAACTCTGGTGCAAGAACATGGGCATCAAGCTCGACTATGCTTCAGTCTATCACCCTCAAACTAACGGTCAAGTCGAGCGAGCAAATGATCTAATCATGAGCGGCATCAAACCCAGATTAGTGCGATCCCTCAAGGAATCTAACACGCACTGGGTAGAGGAGCTCGACTCCGTACTCTGGGGGCTGCGGACCACGCCGAATCGCACCACCGGATTTACACCATTTTTATGGTATACAGCGCAGAGGCAGTTCTGCCCTGTGACGTAATTCATGACTCACCTCGCGTGCGCATGTACGAAGAAAGAGAAGCCGAGCTCGATCGGCAGGACAGTTTGGACGCAATGGACGAGGAGCGTGACGTGGCAAAAGCCCGTTCCGCATTCTATCAACAGCAAGCTCGAAGATATCAAAGCAGAGAAGTACGGGCCAAAACTTACAATGTTGGCGAGTTAGTTCTACGCCTGCCGGACAAGAAAAAGGACAAACTGAAGCCCAAATGGGAAGGTCCCTTTATCATCGACCAAGTTCTGACTGGTGAAGCGTACCGTCTGTGAGATGCATCGGATAACCGACTCGAGCCGAACCCATGGAACGCAGCCCATCTCCGAAGATTCTACGCCTACCGCCAGATTCTGAGTTCGTCTCCTTCCTTCGTCTATATTTAACATATTAGCTGTCTTCTGTTTCTCTCCTTCTCCCTCCTTTCCTATTACAGCCTTTGAGAGCTTGTTCGTGCATTGTTCGCACACAATTGACGCACTATCCGCGCTCATTATACCTATGGGCTTCTTTAACAGAAGCTTATTTATACGGGCTTCATGGCCAACACATGTGTCACACTTCCGCATGTACCTTTTATTCACCATTATATGCATCGATATGACTTAAGTTTTGGCCAAGCTGGGTTGCCTGGCTCCTGTGCTTACCCCTACGTTCCCGACTGTTCGGCTAGGCGGTAAAGGGAGCACCTCTGCGATTGTTACTGCCGGGTCAGCCGGATGTGTACCTCAGACTGGGTGAAGCCGAAAGCTAGCGTTCTTAAGGGAATATTAGGTTGGTGAACTAAAAGATGAATTCTTATCTATTTATTTATCTGCCCCATATGTTTTTCTGCTTTTTTCGTAGTCCGGACATGCACTTTAGGGCATGCCTCCCAGGGAAAGGAACCCCTAACGGAACTATTCTCCCTGGAAAATGTTTCTTACTAACCATGTAATATAACATAACTAGTTGGGCACTTGTCTGATAAAGCACTAATGACCCCTATGCCTGGTCTCCACGCATGCCCCGGTTCTTATATAACCGCGAGGGTATTCGGACACACTCCGGACTATTGGGTCCCGAGGTTGAAGCGAAAAGGTCCGCTATGACAAACGATCTACAATCCGGCTAGAAGGCATTTTACATGTCATCTTAAATTACATAGTCAACTTGACTGGGCATATTCCTCTTCAATGCCATCCAGCAGGCTGTCTAGTTTACAGTCCTGTTGAGAATACTTTGTGGCCAATTCTACTTGGCCGTACACTAAGCTCACAGGTATCTCCATCCCATTGGGCCCCGCAGATCCGACCTCGGCCATGTGGTTTGGGTCAGCCTTCGTGTACCGCGTCTTCACCATGGCCCAGGCCTCCCTGGCGCCTTGACGGCACGCCGATATCTTCCATAAGCAGAAGCGCTGCCGCACTCCCTGAAGCCTCTCTGCAAGCTCTCCAAGGCCTCCGGGCAGGGAGACAGATGGCCACAAGGCCTGGGCGACGCCCTTCATCACCTGCCAAACTCGTTCGTGCAGTTGCAAGAGCTCGGGAAGAAGGTCACCCGTAGAACTAGGCATTTCCTCTGCAGGACGGCCTATGAGCATACCTACAGACATAACTCTGTTAGTCGACTTCCTCGCCGAACTCTTTTTTAAAGTTCGTTCAAGCACTTACTAAAAATGCCGCGTCGAAGCCGCCGATTCTTCTTAACGGAGTCAGACAGCTGGGCACGAACATCCTTTAGTTCCTCACCCAGCTGGGTGATGGCATCTTGGAGGTTATTTTTCTCTTGCCTCACCCTTGTAAGCACATTCTCACCGGCCTTTAACCGGCGCATGAGCTGTTGCTTGTCCGGATCTATCCCGGCGCCATCTGCAATATTATTGTCAGACTTATACACACGCCGCACTTCACAAATTACTCATCTTTTGAAGCATACATTACCGGAGGGGGTCTCTTTGGCTTCCCCCACTGCGGCTAGTGCGGCCTCAAGTTGGGCTTTGCACTCCTCCAGCTCCTGGGACAGTTTTGTATTCTTTTTCGTAAGATCCTGCACAATAAATGATCCTTAAATCAGTTATTCTAACTATTTCAAGTCTCGGGGGCTACTGGCATATATAACTGTCAAATTTTCTCAACCGTATGTCTTTTACATACTGCTCCATGGCTCTGGCTAGACCATTTTGAGCGGCATGGAGGTGCGTGAGGGAGTCCTGGACTAGGGGGTGTCCGGCTAGCCGGACTATCAATATCCGCCGGACTCCCATACTACGAAGATAGAAGATTGAAGACTCCGGCTCGTGTCCGGAAGGTACTTTCCTTGGGGTGGAAGGCAAGCTTGGCAATACGGATATGTAGATCTCCTACCATTGTAACCGACTCTGTGTAACCCTAGCCTCTCCGGTGTCTATATAAACCGGAGGGCCTTAGTCCGTAGGACGAACATGACAACTCAATAATCATACCATAGGCTAGCTTCTAGGGTTTAGCCTCCTTGATCTCGTGGTAGATCTACTCTTGTACTACCCATATCATCAATATTAATCAAGCAGGACGTAGGGTTTTACCTCCATCGAGAGGGCCCGAACCTGGGTAAAAACATTGTGTCCCTCTTCTCTTGTTTCCACCCGCCTAGACGCACAGTTCGGGACCCCCTACCCGAGATCCGTCGGTTTTGACACCGACATTGGTGCTTTCATTGAGAGTTCCTCTGTGTCGTCGCCGATAGGCCCGATGGCATCTTCAACCATCAACGCTGTCTAGGGTGAGACTTTTCTCCCCGGACAGATCTTCGTATTCGGCGGCTTTGCACTGCGGGCCAATTCTCTTGGCCATCTAGAGCAGATCGAAAGCTACGCCCCTGGCCGTCAGGTCAGATTCGGAGGCTTGAACTTCACGGCCGATGACCGCGGAGACTTGATCTTCGACGGACTCGAGCCACAGCCAAGCGCGCCGCACTGTGACAATGGGCATGATCTAGCTCTGCCGCCGGACAATGCTTTGGTGGCCGCACTCGGATCCGCTCCGGCCACTAGCCCGGAGCCGATTGCCCATGTCGAGGGCCGGTGGATAGACGCCGCCCTGGGGGCTTCAACATCCACGGCGATGGAGCCGAATACCAATCTTGTCCCCTGCGAAACTCGTGATCCCGAGGCGCCGGACTCCTCGCCGGACTCCGAGCCTCCCGCGCCCCTGCCAATTAAACCGGATTGGGCGCCGGTTATGGAATTCACCGCCGCGGACATCTTCCAGCACTCGCCTTTTGGCGATATCCTGAATTCTCTGAAGCATCTCTCGCTATCAGGAGAATCCTGGCCGGACTATGGCCAGGACGGTTGGAGTTCGGACGACGAAGAAATTCAGATCCCACCCACCACCCACTTTATAGCCACTGTCGAAGATTTAACCGACATGCTAGACTTCGACTCCGACGACATCGACGCTATGGACGACGATGCCGGAGACGAATAGGACCCAGCGCCCACAGGCACTGGAAGGCCACCTCGTCATACGACGTCTACATGGTGGATACCCCAAAAGAAGGGGATGGCGAAAAAGCAGCGGAGGAAGATTCTCTAAAGAAACAGCCCAAACGCCGGCGTCAGCGGCGCCGCTCTAAATCCAGCCACAACAAAAATATAGATCCTGGCACAGGAAATAACAATACCCCGGAGAGTGCCGAAGACAACCCCCTCCAGCACGACTCAGCGCAGGAGGATGCAGAAGCAAGCCCTCACAAAAGGGCGGCAGAAGAAAAGGTTGAGGATCAAAGCTATGTACCTCCCTCCGAAGACGAAACAAGCCTCAGTGACGACGAATTCGTCGCGCCCGAGGACCCCGTCGAACAAGAGCTTTTTAAGCACAGGCTCATCGCTACAGCAAGAAGCCTGAAAAAGGAAAAGCGGAAGCTCAAAACAGCGGAAGACGCACTCCGGACAAGATGGAGCAAAGTACTCAAAACCGCAGATAAATACGGCAACGGCCACCAATCGAAGAGCTACCCGAAGCGCAAGCTGCTTCACGAATTCGACGAGGAGGCCATAGAACCCCCACCGTCCAACCGCCCAGCCAGGTCCATCTACGGACCCAAACAAGCCCCAAGAAGCAAAGCAACACGTCAAGTGTCCGACGATAGCGGCACATACAAGTACAGGGGCGCCGCACACCCACTATGTTTCACAGACGAGGTGCTGGATCACGAGTTCCCAGCAGGGTTTAAACCCGTAAACATAGAAGCCTACAATGGAACAACAGGCCCTGGAGTCTGGATAGAAGACTATATATTGCATATACACATGGCCAGAGGAGATGATCTCCACGCCATAAAGTATCTCCCCCTCAAGCTCAAAGGGCCAGCCCGTCATTGGCTCAAAAGCCTCCCAGAAAACACTGTTGGAAGTTGGGAAGAGCTCGAGGAAGCATTTAGAGCAAATTTTCAAGGGACCTATGTCCGTCCTCCGGATGCAGACGATTTAAGTCATATAACTCAACAACCCGGAGAGTCAGCGCGGAAATTCTGGAACAGGTTTCTTACCAAAAAGAACCAAATAGTCGACTGTCCGGACGCTGAAGCCTTAGCAGCTTTCAAGCACAATGTCCGAGACGAATGGCTCGCCAGACACCTCGGCCAAGAGAAACCGAGGACAATGACCGCATTAACAAGCCTCATGACCCGCTTCTGTGCGGGGGAGGATAGCTGGCTAGCAAGAAGCAGCACCAGCGACCCAAGTACATCCGAGATAAGAGATGGAAACGGAAAATCACGGCGCAGAAAAGAGTAGCGCCGGAATAAAGAGAAAAGCCCAAAGAGCACGGCAGTCAACGCCGGATTTAAAAGCTCACGGCCAAATAGTAAAACACAGCCTCTAAAGGATGACAGTGACGAATTGTCTAACCTACATAAAATTCTGGGTCGGATATGTCAAATCCACAGTACCCCCGGAAGGCCCGCAAATCACACCCACAGGGATTGTTGGGTTTTCAAACAGTCCGGCCAATTAAACGCTGAACACAAGGGGCTCGACGCGTCAAGCGAAGAAGATAAACCCCGCCAGCAGGGCACCGGAAAACAAAAGACTTTCCCACAAGGGGTCAAAGCGGTAAACTCACTTCGTGTGAGGACACGGAAAAACAGTGCGGCACTTTCTAAAAAGAGCTTCGCACGGTCCAGCCCAGCAAACCATAGAGATTGGATATCAAAGCCAATCATTTTCGACCACCTGGACTATTCCAGAAGCGTTCGAAACGCGGGAAGGACTCCCCTGATATTGAATCCGATCATAGACGGATTACAATTCACAAACGTCCTAATGGACGGAGGCAGTGACTTAAACCTGCTATATTCAAACACAATCCGTCGGATGGGGATAGACCCTACCAAAATCCGACATAGCCGCACTTCCTTCAAAGGAGTGACGCCAGGCCCTTACGCCAAGTGCACAGGCTCGATATTACTAGAAGTCGTGTTCGGATCACCGAACAACTTCCGACGCGAAAAATTAATTTTTCATATCGTCCCATTTAAAAGTGAATATCAAGCACTGTTGGGACGAAAGGCTTTTGTCCGCTTCAACGCCATACCGCATTACGCGTCTCTTACACTTAAGATGCCTGGTCCACATGGCGCCATTTCAGTGCGAGGGTCATTTAAAGACCCCGGACTCGGATAGACGAATCCGGACTCAGCAGGCTAGGGGCTCCCTAGCCGCATACCCTTTCCACAGGGGGCTGCGCGCACAACCGATCGCGGTTTCATATAAACCTTGCTTTAATTATTTATATTTCTTCTTTTGCATATTTTTCGCACGAACTGTTTCTAAAACTAAACGTTCCTCTCTTTCTACAGATGAACAACGTGCGTACCCGTCCAGGATAACGGCGCAAAGGAGACACAGGCGCAGACGTGAAGTAGGGACCCGTTGCAAGGATTCTTTTCAGATTAAGACCCTGCGTAGACCTTTTTATTACTATCTCTTGTTGTTACTCTCCCTTGGCTCCTTCATATAGCCAAAGCGGAGCCTGATGCTTTGGCATCGGCCGCGTCAGAAGACCATGCTCGTACCTGGACACAAGGGGCTTAGGGCATAATTCTGCCCATTATCATAAAGTCCGAACACCTTCGGGAGTGTTCGGCGTCTCGAGTTAGGCATTATATGCATCAGCTCCGAATCATGTCTTTGGTCAAATGTTGGGTTTCCCCGGCTCCTGTGTTTTGCTGCCTTATGTTCCGTATCAACCGGCTAACGCGGCACTAGGAGAACTACTGCGATTGTGCCCCAGTTCGGCTGGGCGAGCACCTCAGTAGAGAAAGCCGAAAACTGACTGTCATGATATAGCGAGAGTCTGGTCAGCCACTTGATCGACCATCGGAATGTTTAGAATTCCCCGCTTTGACGAAGGACCGTTTCCCGGTCAGGCACATACGCACCCCGAGTACGGAGATGTGCGGTGTCACCAGGGGCTATATCGTAGCCCCACCCTCGAGCTCCATTGGCTAAGTGAAAGAGATAAAGCATTATAGTCCGGATTGCCTCGTTCGCTACGCTACCACCTCCTTATAACAGGACCGAGACGTCGGATTAAGCGTGAGAACGCGCTATTTTGCGAACACCCCAGCACCTTGTGCGAGGGGGCTGAAGCCGAAGACTGCATCTTTCAGGTTATACACAAGTATACTTAAACGGCCGCACAGGAGAAGTTTTACTACTTGGAAGCACAAGTATAAAAAGCATTCAAACTATAATCATTGATTTACAAGGTACTGCGTTCATTTGAACGTTACATTCTTTGAGCACTGCGCCTCTACTTTACGAGCACCGCGCATGACTTCTACGAAGTAGTGCTCGGCGGGGAGCCGGCTTTCATCCGGACCCTGGGCGGCAACGGCGGTGGCATCCATCTCGGGATAATGCACCTTCACACGGGCAAGAGCCATCCGCGCGCCCTCGATGCAGGTCGACCGCTTCATCTCCTTTATATGCGGCACCAATCCAAGGAATCGCTGCAGTAAGCCAAAGTAGCTCGTCACCTTGGACCTCTCTGGCCAGACATGGGCCACGATGTCAGTCATGGCCAGTCCGGACAGTCTATTTAGTTCGGCCCATTCGGCCAACCTGTCCGTCAGCAGAAGAGGGCGATCCGGACTGTGGAATTGAGACCAATACAACTCTTCCGCCTCGTGATCCCCTTGGCTCCGGAAGTGCTTAACGGCATCAGCCGCACTCGCAGCCAAGTCCATATATGGATCCTCCGAACTCCACTGCCACTCAAATTGAGCATACTTGGCATCCATAAACCGGCGACGCATGAGAAAAGGCTTGCCAGCCACGATCTCTCCGGCTTGGCGCAGCTCCTCCTTCATGGCCCGCATTGCAGAGCGGGCATCCTTGGCTTCGGCGGTGGCCTTCTTCAGGTCTTCCCGCTCCGATAAGCGCTCCCTTTCAAGAGCCTCATTACGGTCGGTAGCATCCTTTAATTTCTTGGCCAATTCGGCCACCTCCACCCTGCTTAGGCAGTGCGCCGCCTTTTCGGCCTTCAACTCTTCGGCCGCCCTCGCGGCAGCCGCGTCACTCCTTCGGGCTTGCTCTTTAGCTAGAGCAACTTCGGCCCGAAGGCTCTCCACAGCAGCAGCACTGTTTGTATAAACAGCATATAACTTATCAGAGGCGGGCTTTGACCCACTCAATAAAGCGGCTGCGGAGAATTTATTTACCTTGCGACTCGTCAAGTCGCTGGTTGACAAGTGCGATGTCAGCATCTGCCACGTCAAGTTGTCGACTCAATTCGGCAAACTCATTAGTCCGGCTGGCCCCCGGACTATCCGCCACCTGTATCAGAACGGCGATATTCATAACCTGAGATGTTGAGATTTTCGATCCTCGGCACGCTGTCGTCTTCGACAACCTACCGAGTCTCAGGGGCTACTATCTATACAGGGCGCATTTTTTATACGCACAACTGTTAAAAAACATAGGGGTGCGTTATTTTCGCATACCTCAAAACCCATCAGCAAGCTCATGGCGGCGTCACGCAATCCGCTTTCAGCGGACGAAATCCTTCCAATCACCATACGCATTAACGCACGGTGATCTTCTGAAATGGACGCCCTCTCAAGCAGACTCTTTAGTTCTCCCGGCCGGCTTCTGCTGGGTGCCGAACTCTCTGGCCCCTCCGGGCTCGGGGACGCCCTTCGTGACGACACTCCGGGCTCGGGGACGCCCTTCGTGACGACACTTCGGGCTCGCCTGCCTCATCTGGCGGCGCTGCAGACGGAGGCGTATCGCTCTCCATCATCTCCGGAAGAAGGTCCCCCGAGGATGAACTCATCTGAGACGGCTGCAGATCCGAACTGCGATATAAATATTCCGGTTACCTACAGAAGCGTAAATGAAGGTACTTCATTAATTAACTTCCTCTTTCATACTTACGGCTCGTTGGAGAGCTGGTCCTTTGGCGATGATTGCGCGTCCGGATTCTCTCCGGACGCCGGACCCCCCGGTGAGGATTTCCTCCCACGCTTAGGGGCTTTGACCTCCGGATCTTCGGAGGTGGTCCTCTTCTCCCTCTGAAGGGAGGGATCCTTGGTTCCCTCCCCTTCAGTCGCCTCCTTGGGCGAAGTATTAGTTCCTTTATTTCCCCTGTCGCCCCCCTCTGTGGGCGCAACCTCCAACATTCTGACCAGCACGGGCTCCAGTGCGGTCTCTGGGAGGGGGGCCGGACACCTTATCAGCCTTGATCGCGCCACCCATTCCTGTAAAGAACAAAGGGTCAGGAGACGAACTTTTGAAAGGCATATAAATAGGATGTCCAGGCTCTGAGCTATTTACCTGAGTATCCAGGCGATCGCGGCTTAGGCCTGCGTCCTCGGCTGAATCCGGACACGTCACCTGCGGTCCGAAAAACAGCTCGTACATCTCCGTGGGTGTCGCACCCATAAAATGCTGGAGAATACGAGGTCCCTCCGGATTGAACTCCCATAGACGGAGAGGACGACGTTTGCAGGGTAGGAGGTGCCTGATTAGCATGACCTGCATCGCCTTGACCAGGTCGATCTCCCTTGTTTGGAGGTCTCGAATCCGGCCCTGCAGTGCGGGCACGTCCTTGGACGGCCCCCAATTGAGCCCTTGGTTGACCCACGACATCAGTTGGCGTGGAGGTCCCGGGCGGAAGGAGGGCGGCGGCTTTTGCTTGCTGCCCCTTGGAGCAGTGATGTAAAACCACTCCTGCTGCCACAATCCCAGTTCCTCTTGGAAGGAACCTTCGAGCCACGGGGCGTCGACCTTCTTGCTTATGGTCGCCCCGCCGCATTCCGCTTGACGCCCCCCGATCATCTTCGGCTCCACCTTAAATGTTTTCAGCCACAGGCCGAAGTGGGGGATGACGCGGATGTAACACCCCGGATGCAACTTTCCATATTCGTAACTTCAACTCTTGCCTTTTCCGGAGATGTGAAACGATTTTTCCTTCGTGGTTGGGTTTTGTTTTTCGTTTTGCATTGTTGTTCATTGTCTTGCATCTCATCTCTTTGCATCTTTTGCATTGCATCATGCCATCATGCCTTTTCTTTTCTTACTCAACTAAATAAATCGTATGGATCTTCGGTCCATTTAAATTGAGGGAATTCACATGGTGAGTTCTCTTTATAATATATCCTCCCGATATTAGTGGAGCTATTATAAAATAATCCATTCTTTGGAATCACCATAACACACTTGCAAAATCCCAATGCCCTTTATTATTTCAATTCTTGGCCTCTAACTTTGCCATATATCTTTTCGTCATTTTCCGGAGCTCCACCTAAATTCTCAACATTTTTTTGGACTCTTCTAAATCCTTGCCCTTGTTCAAACCTTTTGAATTAAATTCAAATGCCTTTGAATTTAGTTCTTGCATTCTTGCCCACTCCATTTTCCTTGGAACAAGCATATTTTTACGAGTCCGTAAAAATTTATCCCCATGTCCAAGTTCTTTCCAAAGCCTCTCTTTCTTTTCTTCTCTCTATTTCTTTTTCTGATAAAATATGAAAAAGGGAGAGAGAGTAGGAGCCTAGCGCCTGGGCCTCCCATCCACCCGCGCCAGGCCGGCCTACTAGGCCCAGCCGGCGCCCCACCGAGCCGGCCCATCTAAACCCCTAAACCTAGCCCGAGCGCTCCTTTCTCTCGATCCATTTCCTCGTTCCCCATCTCTTCCCCCTGCGCCGCCAGCCACCTCTCCCTCGATCCCCTCGCTCGTCCGGCCTCGTCCCCCACTCTCCTCGACCCCCTCCTTCTTCCTTGCGTCGCCGTCGGCCACTAGCAGCGCCACCACCAGCAGGCCGTCGCCCGGCTCCCTCGCACCCCGCACCCGAGGACCCCAACTCCGGCGGCCCCCGTGCCCCTCCTCTGCCTCGCCGCCGACATGGACCCGGCCTCTCCTTCCTCGCGCCGCGCCCGGACCACCCCTGCGCCTCCCTCCGTCGTCCTCCCTGCCGCCAACATCGCCGGGAAAGGGCTTCCGACGCCCTTGCGCGCCGCCTTCCTCAAGCAGGAGTTCGACCTGCTGCCGCGCCCCGACCCCGCTATGGACGCCGTCGGCCGGCGACCACCCAGGAGCACCAGCCGGCGCCTCTGCTTTGCCAGAGACGGACCTCGCCAGCCCCGGATCCGGCCCGGATCGACCTCCCCAAGTCCCTCGACGCCCGACGCCTATACGAGCACCGAACCGGAGATAACGCCAAGTACTAGGTCTACGAGACAGCCAAGTTCGTCTTCCGCCGTCTCCGAAATCGCCAAGTACCTATACTGACGAACCGAGAACAACTACCGTCAAGTACCTCTTCGCAAGACCAAGTTCCTCTATGACAAGTGTACAACTACCGTCGCCGTGATTGACTACTTCCACTACCGTCGCGGAACAACTACTTCCTCTACTTCCCTCGACGACCCATGAACGACTACTTCCTCTCCGACTCGTTCCCCCCGAAATGCACGCTTCGAAGGTATAACCCCGAGATGACCGCCCGTGAACGAATGCTCGTGTGTGCACTGTGTCTGAATTGTCACTCGTTTTCCATGCCACTAACCCGTGGGAACCCGGAATCCGGGATCACCCCACCATCTTGCATGACTTGCTCACGCTCACTTCCTTTTGTACCGGTATCTCCGTGAGCTACCCAAACCGATATGTTGCCGTGGCATCATTTTCGGATATGTTGCCGTGGCATCATTTTCAGATATGTTGCCGTGGCACCATTTTCATTTCGCCGCCGTGGCACCCTTTTCATTCTGCCAGGCGACAAATGCTCCTTATCATGCTCATGTTAACGTTTTCATAAAAATTGCATAAAACTTGTGCATGTCATCCGCATCATGATAACAACATTTAAAAGCTTAAAATTGTGGTTGCATTAAAATGCTAAATGTCATGTGGGGGATTTACCGGAGTTGTTGTTTCTTGATTCCGGCCTCATTTAAACTTGCCTAAATAGTTAGTTTACTTATGCTTCACCCCTTGCCATGTTAATCAACATTTAATATTGTTGGGTACATAAACGAGATCGAACTAAATAACTTGTCGTGGTGTTTTGTCAATATGCAACTCGTTGCATATTGAGCTCCACTTAACTTGTAGTATTGTTTGTTGCACTTTGCCATGCCATGCCGCATTAAACCGGACATGCATCATACTTGGTTGTGCATCATGCCATGATTATGCGATGGTTGTTTACTATGTTGTTTGCTTCTTCCGGTTTGCTTCTCTCGTTACCTTCGGTTTCGTTCCGGAGTTGTGAGGATTCGTTCGACTACTCCCGTTCATCTTCTTCATGGACTCGTTCTTCTTCCTAGCGGGATTTCAGGCAAGATGACCGCTACCCTGGATCTCACTACTATCATTGCTATGCTAGTTGCCTCGTTCTTTCGCTATGCTGCGCTACCTATTACCTGTTTGTCCAGCCATCCCATATTGCCATGAACCTCTAACCTTTGACACCTTTCCTATGCAAACCGTTGTTTGGCTATGTTCCCGCTTTGCTCAGCCCCTCTTATAGCGTTGCTAGTTGCAGGTGAAGTTGAAGATTTCTCCATGGTGGACATGATTTTGTTGGGATATAACAATATCTCTTATATTATTAATGCATCTATATATTTGGTAAAGGGTGGAAGGCTCGGCCTTATGCCTGGTGTTTTGTTCCACTCTTGCCGCCCTAGTTTCCGTCATACCGGTGTTATGTTCCCGGATTTTGCGTTCCTAACGCGGTCGGGTGATTTATGGGACCCCCCTGACAGTTCGCTTTGAATAAAACTTGTCCAGCAAGGCCCAACATTGACTTTTACCATTTGCCTCACCACCACCTACTTTTTCCCTTGGGAGTCGCTCTCTCGAGGGTCATCTTTATTCAGCCCCCCGGGCCAATGCTTGTCTAAGTGTTGGTCCAAACTAGAGCCACTTGCAGCGCCACCTCGGGGAAACTTGAGGGCTGGTTCTAGTTGTACGTACTGCTCATCCGGTCGTCGCCTGAGACTAGATACGCGCGGCTACTATCAGGATGTCGGCACGCCGGGAGGTCTTGCTGGTCTTGTTTTAACATTGTCGAAATGTCTTGATGTACCAAGATACCGAGTCTGATCGGAGTGTCACGGGTGAAGGTCTATTCCTTCGATGATCGCGAGAGCTTGTCATGGGCTAAGTTGGGACACCCCT
The DNA here is from genome assembly GCA_963921465.1 of Triticum timopheevii. Taxonomy (NCBI): domain Eukaryota; kingdom Viridiplantae; phylum Streptophyta; class Magnoliopsida; order Poales; family Poaceae; genus Triticum; species Triticum timopheevii. Next base: position 201,021,987 of record OY997270.1, read on the forward strand.
GCAGGGTATAAACTTTCGAGAGCCGTGACAGTGGTAATGTGGCAGATGGGAATTTGTTAATGTCCAGTTGTAGACAACTTTACACTTGATCCGAATTAAAACGCATCAACCGAGTGTGTAGCCGTGATGGTCTCTTCTCGGCGGAGTCCGGGAAGTGAACACGGTTTCTGTGTTATGTTTGACGTAAGTAGGTGTTCAGGATCACCTCTTGATCATTGCTAGTTGACGACCGTTCCTTTGTTTCTCTTCTCGCTCTCATTTGCGTATTTTAGCCACCATTCATGCTTAGTCGCTGCTGCAACCTCACCACTTTACCCCTTCCTTTCCCATTAAGCTTTGCTAGTCTTGATACCCATGGCAATGGGATTGCTGAGTCCTCGTGGCTCACCAGATACTTCCAAAACCAGTTTGCAGGTGCCTATGTTACCGAGCAGGTGACGCAACCAAGCTCAAGGAGGAGCTCGATGAAGATCTTGCCCTTTGTGTTGTTTCGTTCTAGTTGATCAGTAGTGGAGCCCAGTTGGGGTCGATCGAGGACCTTTTGTCGCATTTGGGGTTCTTCTTTTATTTTGGTTCCGTAGTCGGACCTTGATTGTATCTGGATGATGTAATGCTTTATTCATGTATTTGTGTGAAGTGGCGATTGTAAGCCAACTATGTATCTCTTTCCCTTATGTATTACTTGGGTTGTGTGAAGATTACCTCACTTGCGACATTGCTTTCAATGCGGTTATGCCTCTAAGTCGTGCTTTGACACGTGGGAGATATAGCCGCATCGAGGGCGCTACAAGTTGGTATCAGAGCCAGGTTCATGTGAAGTATCTTCATTCTTTTCTTTCAATGTTCTTATCCGGTGTTTTCCCATGAAGATGCTCAACAGTTTCAAGTTCTTCATCCTTCATTGTTGTTTTTTCTCCGGTGGATCCTATTCAAGCTTTCGATATTCATCATATTCCTTTCCTCATTTCTAATGCTTTCTCATACCGATGCACCTCTTAATCATTCACTTTTTCCTATTCATTTGTTCTGGAGTACTGAAGATATCTCTGAAGACTTGTGTTTCCATTCTCAATCCGTTCAAGCTATTTGAGATTGTTATCTCATTCAAGCCATTTTATTCAACCGGCGCAATCTCTCTTTAACATCATTCTCAATGGTGTTTTCTTTTTGAGTGGGCCCTAACCCACAGGTCTTTTCCCAGAGCTATCCTAAATTCTTCTCCAAGTTTGACGTAAGAATGAGTTATCATCAGTCAAATGCTTTTCTCCAAGATCTTTCAAATTCTTTTCATAGTTGGCTCAACCTCTTCGCTTTTGATTCTTCCGGTGTGCCTCAATAATTCTTGGTGGTGTTTCTCGTTGTCATTCTCATCATTTGAAGACCGAAGAAGGATTTCTCTTAAATCTTGGTCCATTCTTTTGAAGATTCATGGTTCTAGCTTCATGCCATCCTCATAATTGTTTTTGGTTGTGACAATTCTTTTCACCCATTCGGAGCATCTCATGAGTTGTTTCCACTTCTTTCCTCCGAAGGTCATCATGTCATAATTCCTCATTCTCAGCTTTCAGCTCTCGTTCTCCAAAATCATACCGGTGCATCATTCAAGTATTATCTAATCAGCTCGGGATCGCTGCGTTCACTTGGATCTAAATCCCCTCAAGTATCTTCTTTCATTTTCCAAACTCTTCCCGGTGATTTGTGCCTCTGCTACTTTCATTTTGAATTCTTACGGTGGTTCGTTCAAGATCTCACCTCTTTCGTTATCATTTAATTCATTCGATCTTTCCAATCCTACCGGTGGTTCATTGAAGACCTTCTCAAGTTTGCGATATATCTCTTTTAATCCTTTCTACGAGAATAAGTAGTATGCCAAATCCGTTGATTGTCATCAATTTAATTGGTGAAGGATAGGCATAACATAATTCTTATTCTTGTTCATCCAAGTGATTAATTCTTATTCCGGAGGTCCTTAAAATTCTCGGTTTCATTTGTTTCATCTTCTCTTTTTCCCAGAGTTCCAAGCTCCAATTATCACGGAGATCCATCTAAATCATTGCAAGGATTCACCTTGTGTTTTCAACTTCTCTTTCTTTTCATCATCCTTTTATTACCGGAGTTCTTCATTGAGGCTCTACATGGTGGTTCGTCAAGGATTCTTTTCATTCTTCAATTGTTCATCAAGATTTCTCTCGGAGTTAAGATCCGTCAAGCTATACTCTAAAATAAACATGGTGCTCAACGCATGTTTTGTTTTGAGTAGTTCAAGCATTCTTTATCTTGCATTCTGAAGCGCAATTCTTCTACCATATTTTGGAGGTGGTATTATGTCATTCTTGATAGTTTGAGTTCATGTTCCATGATTCACAAGTTTTCAAGAGCGACATATTTAAATCCATCATTTTCTCTTTGTTCAAGAGATCTTTTCAACCTTCAATCTCTTCATTGGAGTTATCTTGGTATAGATTTCACCTAAAGCCTTTCCTAAGGAGTGTTGCTATTGGTGGTGCTTATCGATGATCCAAGTTTTCTCCTATCCTATCGGCGAAAGAAGTTTTCATCTCTTCTTTGATCTCAACCAAGCAATTGTTTTTAGTTAGTGGTAGAATTTCACCTCTTAGTCTTGGGATGTTTTCCATAAGCCCACTACAAGCTTATTCGTTTCGTTGTTGGTTTTCCAACAACTCCGTTCTAGCATTTCTTGTAAGCGTGCTCTTTCAAGATCTTGTTTCCCTCCATTCATTCCATTCCATTCTTTCATTTCTTCCGGAGACATTGTGATGTTGCTTTCGTTGACCCATCATCTCGTTTTGTCAAGATCATATTATTCTCTTGCTTATCCATTTAACCGGAGTGTTGTGTTCTAATTAAAGTTCTTTCATCTTGTCAAGTTTTGCCTCTATTTTCAACCTGAGTGCTGTCTGAAATCCTTCTTACCCATTGTTCCATTCTTTCAATAGTTCCGGAGGCAATGTGTTATTGATTTCATCAAGTATCATCCCATCTTCCCAAGTTCATGTTCTATTCCTTCCATGTTGAACCGGAGTGCTGCCCGAATTCTTCCTCTCTCATCTTGTTTTAACCGGAGTGGTTTTGAATTCTATCTTGTCCATTAAACTCTTGATTCATGTCTTTGCAACCTTCAAGTTATCGTAATGTTCCTCGTTCCTCTTTTCTAACGGATTGTTTGCAATCTCGTTCACCTCTATTGTACTCTTTCTTTTAAATTTCTCAACCTCTCAAGGTTTGTGCTTTCACTCGTTCGTCAAAGAAGCAACTTTGTTTTACCTCTTCCTCTTCCGTTTTCCCTCCGGTGCCATCCTGGATCTCGGGACGAGATCCTCTCGTAGTGGTGGAGTGTTGTAACGCCCCGGATGCAACTTTCCATATTCGTAACTTCAACTCTTGCCTTTTCCGGAGATGCGATACGATTTTTCCTTCGTGGTTGGGTTTTGTTTTTCGTTTTGCATTGTTGTTCATTGTCTTGCATCTCATCTCTTTGCATCTTTTGCATTGCATCATGCCATCATGCCTTTTCTTTTCTTACTCAACTAAATAAATCGTATGGATCTTTAGTCCATTTAAATTGAGGGAATTCACATGGTGAGTTCTCTTTATAATATATCCTCCCGATATTAGTGGAGCTATTATAAAATAATCGATTCTTTGGAATCACCATAACACACTTGCAAAATCCCAATGCCCTTTATTATTTCAATTCTTGGCCTCTAACTTTGCCATATATCTTTTCGTCATTTTCCGGAGCTCCACCTAAATTCTCAACATTTTTTTGGACTCTTCTAAATCCTTGCCCTTGTTCAAACCTTTTGAATTAAATTCAAATGCCTTTGAATTTAGTTCTTGCATTCTTGCCCACTCCATTTTCCTTGGAACAAGCATATTTTTACGAGTCCGTAAAAATTTATCCCCATGTCCAAGTTCTTTCCAAAGCCTCTCTTTCTTTTCTTCTCTCTATTTCTTTTTCTGATAAAATATGAAAAAGAGAGAGAGAGAGAGTAGGAGCCTAGCGCCTGGGCCTCCCATCCACCCACGCCAGGCCGGCCTACTAGGCCCAGCCGGCGCCCCACCGAGCCGGCCCATCTAAACCCCTAAACCTAGCCCGAGCGCTCCTTTCTCTCGATCCCTCTCCTCGTTCCCCATCTCTTCCCCCTGCGCCGCCAGCCACCTCTCCCTCGATCCCCTCGCTCGTCCGGCCTCGTCCCCAACTCGCCTCGACCCCCTCCTTCTTCCTTGCGTCGCCGTCGGCCACTAGCAGCGCCACCAGCAGCAGGCCGCCGCCCGGCTCCCTCGCACCCCGTGGCCGAGGACCCCAACTCCGGCGGCCCCCGTGCCCCTCCTCTGCCTCGCCGCCGACCAGGACCCGGCCTCTCCTTCCTCGCCCCGCGCCCGGACCGCCCCTGCGCCTCCCTCCGTCGTCCTCCCTGCCGCCAACATCGCCGGGAAAGGGCTTCCGACGCCCTTGCGCGCCGCCTTCCTCAAGCAGGAGTTCGACCTGCTGCCGCGCCCCGACCCCGCTACGGACGCCATCCGCCGGCGACCACCCAGGAGCACCAGCCGGCGCCTCTGCTTTGCCAGAGACGGACCTCGCCTGCCCCGGATCCGGCCCGGATCGACCTCCCCAAGTCCCTCGACGCCCGACGCCTATACGAGCACCGAACCGGAGATAACGCCGAGTACTAGGTCTACGAGACAGCCAAGTTCGTCTTCCGCCGTCTCCGAAATCGCCAAGTACCTATACTGACGAACCGAGAACAACTACCGTCAAGTACCTATTCGCAAGACCAAGTTCCTCTACGACAAGTGTACAACTACCGTCGCCGTGATTGACTACTTCCACTACCGTCGCGGAACAACTACTTCCTCTACTTCCCTCGACGACCCGTGAACGACTACTTCCTCTCCGACTCGTTCCGCCCGAAATGCACGCTTCGAAGGTATAACCCCGAGATGACCGCCCGTGAACGAATGCTCGTGTGTGCACCGTGTCTGAATTGTCACTCGTTTTCCATGCCACTAACCCGTGGGAACCCGGAATCCGGGATCACCCCACCATCTTGCATGACTCGCTCACGCTCACTTCCTTTTGTACCGGTATCTCCGTGAGCTACCCAAACCGATATGTTGCCGTGGCATCATTTTCGGATATGTTGCCGTGGCATCATTTTTGGATATGTTGCCGTGGCACCATTTTCGTTTCGCCGCCGTGGCACCCGTTTTGTTCTGCCATGGCGACAAATGCTCCTTATCATGCTCATGTTAACGTTTTCATAAAAATTGCATAAAACTTGTGCATGTCATCCGCATCATGATAACAACATTTAAATGCTTAAAATTGTGGTTGCATTAAAATGCTAAATGTCATGTGGGGGATTTACCGGAGTTGTTGTTTCTTGATTCCGGCCTCATTTAAACTTGCCTAAATAGTTAGTTTACTTATGCTTCACCCCTTGCCATGTTAATCAACATTTAATATTGTTGGGTACATAAACGAGATCGAACTAAATAACTTGTCGTGGTGTTTTGTCATATGCAACTCGTTGCATATTGAGCTCCACTTAACTTGTAGTATTGTTTGTTGTACTTTGCCATGCCATGCCGCATTAAACCGGACATGCATCATACTTGGTTGTGCATCATGCCATGATTATGCGATGGTTGTTTACTATGTTATTTGCTTCTTTCCGGTTTGCTTCTCTCGTTAGCTTCGGTTTCGTTCCGAAGTTGTGAGGATTCGTTCGACTACTCCCGTTCATCTTCTTCATGGACTCGTTCTTCTTCCTAGCGGGATTTCAGGCAAGATGACCGCTACCCTGGATCTCACTACTATCATTGCTATGCTAGTTGCCTCGTTCTTTCGCTATGCTACGCTACCTATTACCTGTTTGTCCAGCCATCCCATATTGCCATGAACCTTTGACACCTTTCCTATGCAAACCGTTGTTTGGCTATGTTCCCGCTTTGCTCAGCCCCTCTTATAGCGTTGCTAGTTGCAGGTGAAGTTGAAGATTTCTCCATGGTGGACATGATTTTGTTGGGATATCACAATATCTCTTATATTATTAATGCATCTATATATTTGGTAAAGGGTAGAAGGCTCGGCCTTATGCCTGGTGTTTTGTTCCACTCTTGCCGCCCTAGTTTCCGTCATACCGGTGTTATGTTCCCGGATTTTGCGTTCCTAACGCGGTCGGGTGATTTATGGGACCCCCCTGACAGTTCGCTTTGAATAAAACTTGTCCAGCAAGGCCCAACATTGACTTTTACCATTTGCCTCACCACCACCTACTTTTTCCCTTGGGAGTCGCTCTCTCGAGGGTCATCTTTATTCAGCCCCCCGGGCCAATGCTTGTCTAAGTGTTGGTCCAAACTAGAGCCACTTGCAGCGCCACCTCGGGGAAACTTGAGGGCTGGTTCTAGTTGTACGTACTGCTCATCCGGTCGTGGCCTGAGACGAGATACACGCGGCTACTATCAGGATGTCGGCACGCCGGGAGGTCTTGCTGGTCTTGTTTTACCATTGTCGAAATGTCTTGATGTACCGAGATACCGAGTCTGATCGGAGTGTCTCGGGTGAAGGTCTATTCCTTCGATGATCGCGAGAGCTTGTCATGGGCTAAGTTGGAACACCCTTGCAGGGTATAAACTTTCGAGAGCCGTGCCCGCGGTTATGTGGCAGATGGGAATTTGTTAATGTCCGGTTGTAGACAACTTTACACTTGATCCGAATTAAAACGCATCAACCGAGTGTGTAGCCGTGATGGTCTCTTCTCGGCGGAGTCCGGGAAGTGAACACGGTTTCTGTGTTATGTTTGACGTAAGTAGGTGTTCAGGATCACCTCTTGATCATTACTAGTTGACGACCATTCCTTTGTTTCTCTTCTCGCTCTCATTTGCGTATGTTAGCCACCATTCATGCTTAGTCGCTGCTGCAACCTCACCACTTTACCCCTTCCTTTCCCATTAAGCTTTGCTAGTCTTCATACCCATGGCAATGGGATTTCTGAGTCCTCGTGGCTCACCAGATACTTCCAAAACCAGTTTGCAGGTGCCTATGTTACCGAGCAGGTGACGCAACCAAGCTCAAGGAGGAGCTCGATGAAGATCTTGCCCTTTGTGTTGTTTCGTTCTAGTTGATCAGTAGTGGAGCCCAGTTGGGGTCGATCGAGGACCTTTTGTCGCATTTGGGGTTCTTCTTTTATTTTGGTTCCGTAGTCGGACCTTGATTGTATCTGGATTATGTAATGCTTTATTCATGTATTTGTGTGAAGTGGCGATTGTAAGCCAACTATGTATCTCTTTCCCTTATGTATTACTTGGGTTGTGTGAAGATTACCTCACTTGCGACATTGCTTTCAATGCGGTTATGCCCCTAAGTCGTGCTTCGACACGTGGGAGATATAGCCGCATCGAGGGCGTTACAGCGGAGGAAGGCTTCGCAGACAATAATGAATGTGGAGATATGGAGGATGGACTCCGGAGCCAAGTCGTGGAAGTCCAGCCCGTAGTAGAACAGGAGCCCTCTCACGAAGGGATCCGTCGGGAAGCCTAATCCCCGACGGAGGTGAGATGCGAAAACGACGTATTCACCGGGCTCGGGGGCTGGCACGGCCTGCCCTTGGGCAGGCAACCTGTGCGAAACCTCGTAGGCCAGGTACTTGGCCTCACGCAACTTCAATATGTCCTCCTCCGTGACGGAGGAGGGCATCCACCGGCCCTAGAGGTCGGAGCCGGACATTGTTGTGGATCCGAAGCGCTCGAATCTGAAGCTCTAGGTGTTGGAACTGGGAGCGGAGGAAAGATCCGATGCGAGGTTGAAAGACAAGGACAGGCCTTGGTCCTCTTATAAAGGGGAAGAAATACCAAGGGCCATCTCCGTGACCGTTTAGGATTCCTCCTTCGATAGAGGAGGTGTGGCGACGGGAACGGTTGGGTTACCCACGCACGTATTGATGAGGATCCCAGAATAAAGGGGACACGATCGCTGCTTCGACAAGACGTGCCAAGGAAACCGCTTCGCTAAACATGCCGAGGTGGAATAAGTAAAAACAATTCAAACAAGGGCTTGGTGGTGGTGTGATGACGCGCCGCATAATACGTCAGCAGATTGAATCAGTGTATATGTTTTATTCTCTCTACGGTGGGACGTGGAAATTATTTTTGCAGAGCCGGACACTATCCTGGTGTTCATCATCTTCTCTAAGATTATTCAAGGAAGGAACCCGCCTTGCAATGCCGAACATTATGCACGCCGGACTCATCGTCATTGAAGACTGGTTCAGGGGCTACTGAGGGAGTCCTGGACTAGGGGGTGTCCGGCTAGCCGGACTATCAATATTAATCAAGCAGGACGTAGGGTTTTACCTCCATCGAGAGGGCCCGAACCTGGGTAAAAACATTGTGTCCCTCGTCTCTTGTTACCACCCGCCTAGACGCACAGTTCGGGACCCCCTACTCGAGATCCGCCGGTTTTGACACCGACAGTGCGCATCTCCCGAATTGAAGTCATCCAATGCCTCTGGGGAGAAACATGCGTTACGAAGAACTATCCGACGACGCCTGTGATTCATGGAACTCTCCACCTCTGAATTGGTGGCAGATAACCTGTCGGCATCCTCTGTCGGAGGAGCTTCCGACGCATGCCTCGTGTTCGCCTCCGCTTCTGGACCTGGCTTTGGAGCCTGGCGAGTGGAGGATTGGTTGGCAAACTCTCCGGATATAGTCCGGCGAGTGCTCTTCTTCCTGAAAAAGCACGAGCGTTAGTATGCCTCCCGGGAATAAAACCTGGGAGAAGATGACACGCCATACAGTTGCATCGGCGTTTCAATCTGGACTGCACTTCTTTTCGGCCTGTTGGGCCTTGCTGTCCCTTGTTGACTGGCCATCGCAGGCTCGGCCTTCCGCCTCAAGGACTTCCCCTACGAAACACCATTGGTATACAGTGATCAAAAACACGCACGGATGGGTCATTTTCAAAGTATTGGGACTTCGGTCTTAGTTACCTGCGAGGCGGGAAGTATTCCGGGGTAATCGGCCGTAATGGTGACCAAGGCATTATCGATGCTCAGTTGGTGGAATACCCCGTCGATCAGCTCCACCGATATGTCCGGATCCTCTTGGGAGGTCGGATCGAGGAACCATTCCGGATCCTTGGGTTGTGGAGGCGGGCTGTTTATATCCTTTACCACCCGGCGCAGTTCCTGAGCCGAAATCACAAAATGAGATACTTGATTATGGGAGTATGGATCGGATAGGCAAAAATAAATGTCTGCTTACCCAGCTTGGAGGATTGTTCATAGAAAATCTGCCCTGCGGATTGACACGGAGAAATTCCTCCTCTTCTCCCTTGTACAATGCGGACAAGATCTTCATCAGATCAGCGACCCGATCCCGGCCCCTTACGGCCGCAGCGGGTGGCATCATCCTCCCCGTTGAAATCCCACATGGGGTGGCCTCTATACTGGAGCGGCTACACCCCCCGCATAATGCATGTGGCCATGACCCCGATCATGGTCAGTCCGGAATGAGCTAACAGCCTAATTCGGCTCATCAGGTAAAGGACGTCCCTGGCATTTTCCTTCTGAGGGCTCTATGGACGCCAGCTTAGGCGTTTCTTCAAAGGAGCGTTATTGAACTCAGGGAGGCCGATCCGAATAGGTCCAGCAGGGGGACATCTTTTATATAAAACCATTCCGAAGGCCAGTCTTCGAACGCCTTCTTTGGGGTTCCGGATAGATATCCGGTCCCGGCGATGCGCCATAGTTTGGCTCCGCCCACTTGATATATTGACCCCTCTTGAGAACGGGGCACAAGGCATAACAACTTCTTCCACATCGCAAAATGGGCCTCGATGCCCAAAAACAGCTCGCAAAGGGCCACAAAGCCCGCAATATGCAAAATGGAGGCAGGCGTAAGGTGGTGCAACTAGAGGCCGAAGAACTCCAGGAGCCCCCGGAGAAACGGATGAATTGGAAATCCGAGCCCTCTCATCAAATAAGAGACAAGGCATACCCGCTCTCCTTTGGAGGGGCTGGGGACGCTCTCCCCTTGCTTTCTGCCCTTATAGATGGCGAGTCCGGCTCGAACCGGAACCATGAAGGCTGGGGGAAGAAATCCCTTGGTTTGGAGCATCACTAACTCGCTGTACGGGACGGAGCATCTCTCCCAATCTCTAGGCCGAGGGCTGGGAGGGCGAGAGGAGGAGCCACGTCGACTGTCCATGATGGAGTGGATTTCTGTCAGATGCGCTCTGATGAATGCTCGCGAAGGGAGGATGGTGTGATTCGGATCTAGATCCTCGTCTCTTTTATAGGCGGCTCATTTGCGTAGCTAGGGGGGTAAATGTAAAAATACCCTAACTTTTCGCATTCGTTCAACACGTGGAAGACGGCCATTATTGGGCATGGAAGCCGAGGAGCGCAATATTCACAGGAAGCCGGACGCTATTCAACAGGTACACAGGATTTGGAGAAGAACCCGCATTGCAATGCCGAAGACAATCTACGTGCCGGACTCATCGCCATTGAAGCCTGGTTCGGGGGCTACTGAGGGAGTCCCGGATTAGGGGGTGTACGGATAGCCGAACTATCATGTTTGGCCGGACTCCTGGACTATGAAGATACAAGATTGAAGACTTCATCCCGTGTCCGGATGGGACTTTCCTTGGCGTGGAAGGCAAGCTTGGCGATACGAATATGTAGATCTCCTACCATTGTAACCGACTCTGTGTAACCATAACCCTCTTCGGTGCCTATATAAACCGGAGGGTTTTAGCCCATAAGACGAGCAACAATCATACCATAGGCTAGCTTCTAGGGTTTAGCCTCTCTGATCTCGTGGTAGATCTACTCTTGTACTACCCATATCATCAATATCAATCAAGCAGGAGTAGGGTTTTACCTCCATCGAGAGGGCCCGAACCTGGGTAAAAACATCGTGTCCCTTGTCCCCTGTTACCATCCGCCTAGACGCACAGTTCGGGACCCCCTACCCGAGATCTGCCGGGTTTGACACCGACAGTCGGTTACAGAGAAGGAAATCTACATATCTGAATTGCCAAGCTTGCCATCCACACAAAGGAGAGTCCCACCCGGACACAGGACGAAGTCTTCAATCTTGTATTTTCATAGTCCAACAGTCCAGCACAAGTACATAGTCCGGCTGTCCAAGGACCCCCTAATCCAGGACTCCCTCAGTGCTCAATCACCTCCTTGGGAACGCCGGGGATGTCATATGCTTGCCATGCAAACACATTGACATTCGCCCGCAGGAAGGCGATGAGCGCGCTTTCCTATTTTTTGTCAAGGATGAGCGTGCCATCCTCCTTGACGGGTACCCTCTTGGTTCCCGGTGGTCCTGCCTTGGATCTCTTGCTCTTGCCGGTGGAGCTCTCTGGCACGTCCTCAACATGAACGCAACACTTCGAGGAGGCGCATTTGCCGGAGTGGATGCAGGAGTCCTTGCCGGGGCCAGAAGTCTTGCCGGTGGTTGAGGTCTTGACGGCGACTGAGGCCCTACCGGTCTTGTTCTCAATGGCAGGAGCAAGTGTCTTGGCGGCGGATGTTGCGACTGCCTCTCGGTAGAGTTGATCAGCACAGATGAGCGCATCCCTCTTCTCGCAGCCGACAGTGATGATGCTCATTGGGCCGGGCATCTTCAGCTTGTTGTATGTGTAGTGTGACGCTGCCATGAACTTGGCTAGCGCTGGACGACCAAGGATCCCATTATACGACAACGATATCTCGGTGACATAAAAACGATCTTCTCTGTCCTGTACTTCAGGTCGCCACCAAACGTAACTAGTAGCGTGACCTTTCCTTTGCGCTGGCTTCTCCCTGGATTGATCCCTTGAAACATACCCGTTTCTTTGAGATCTTCATTAGAGATCTACAGCCTCTTGATCATGTTGGGCAAGATCAGGTTCAGACCAGCCCCACCATCAACTAGCATTTTTGTCACCTTGAGGTTGCGAATTGTTGGTGAAACCAACAACGGCAAACACCCGACCGCAGTTGCGTGGTCAGGGTGATCCTCAGCGTAGGAAATGATAGGGATGTTGGACCACTTCAGTGGTTTCTGCGCGTCAATCATTGGCTCCATTGCATTGATCTCACATGCCCACTTTTAAGTTGACGGTGGGAAGAATGCAATGATGCACCTCCATGAACACACATAACCTCTGTAGCTTTCTGAAACTCATGCTCGCTGGACTCATCGTCATCGTCATGATCATCGTCTCTCTCTTTCTTGTTGCGGCCTTGAGCAGGAATCTCTTGTGGCTTGTCTTTGCCGGGGCGACCTCCTCGTCCACCGCGCTTCCGGTCGGATCCCTCAGCACCATCTTGGCCCTTCTATTTGTCCCATCTCTTGTACTCAGCCCTCTGCTTCTCCATCAGTTGCTCAACTTGACGACACTTTTGGAGGTCATGGCCTTTGGTGCGGTGAATCTTGCAATATAGCTTGTCGGAGCCCTCTAGCTTGCCGGTAGCCGCCAGGGCTCGGTAGGCATCGCACCCGGCGATCTCTCTACCGGGTTCATCAATCTTTGCCTTCTTAGCGGTGCCGAGGTCGCCGGATTCCTCGACGGCAAGCATGGTCTTACCTTTGCGCTTCCTGTTGCATCGTCGACCCTTCTTCGACGGGGCGACGACGTCCTCATCTTCAGAGTCACTTCCCACGTCGGCGTCTTCGCCGGGGTACTTCCTCCCTTCTTTAGCTCAGGCACACCTGTTGGCCAGAACATAAAGCTCGGTTACATCCGTAACATTGTTCATCGCCAGCTCCTCACGCGTATTACAGTTGTGCATGTTCTGATGGAACGCGCTGATAACAGCGGCGAGATGAACATCGGGGATGTTATACTGCACACAGATGAACCTTTGTATGTACTTGCGCAGGCATTCACCATCCTTCTGGGCGATGACATGAAAATCACTTGCTTGGCCAGGAGCTACGTGGCCTCCAATGAAGGCGCCAACAAACTCGTGGCACAGATCCGACCAAGAGGAGATGAAATCTATTGGCAGGTGCATCAGCCATGACCTGACGTTGGGCTTGAGCACCAATGGGAAATAGTTGGCGAGCACCTTGCCGTCCCGAGCCCCAGCAGCTTGCATCACAATGGTGTAAATTCTCAGGAACATGGACGGATGGGTCTTGCCATCGTACTTCTCTGGGACCTCCAGTTTGAACGTGTGGGTTGTGGGCCACTCGAACTGCCGCAACTCATGGGTAAACGCTGGATAGGTCATTACGTATGGCGAGTCGTCAGCATCCCCTAGAGCAGACCTGTATGCGGTGGGCCTGAACGCCTATCAAATTGGTGGCGTGCTTCCCGTCGCCGCTCGATGGTGGTCCGGGCATCCTCCTTAAGCCGTTCCCGAAGAACTTGACGTTGGTCGGGACATGCTCGTGGGTCGGACGATGTCGTGGACACGTTATAATGGGCCTCAACCCGATGAGTAGACATCCGCCGCTACCGTGGTGGAGGGGATTGCACCATGGTTGCGACGCCTCGAACCCTTCCTGATGTAGGGTAGAACCCTAAGAGGGATCTTTTCACACTTGGAGGGGGGAAAAAGGAGAGCACAACAAGAACACAAAGAGGAAATCACTCCAACAATTCCCAATTACACATCCACTAGAATAACAACACAAGATCCACAAGTCACAAACACAATCAAAGGAAAGATACAATGGCAAAGTTCATCCCAAATCCAAAGGAGATGGGGGCTTGAGGATAGTCTTCTCCTTATGGAGGTCTTGAAATCCACAAGGATTCTTCCCTAGGGGGTCTTGATCCACCAAGAGGGAAGGTGAAGGAGCAAAGCTCACAAATATCTCATCTAATACTTTGCTAACCCTAAACATGGTCCTAGGTATGGAATATATAGCCTTGGGGTTGAAGGAGATAAAGAGGAGCCGAAGATGCAATCTTAGCCGGCCATCCTGGGAGGCCCATGCACACGGGGTAAGTTGGGCCCATGCGCACGGGGGTCCCATGGGCACGATACGCTACCATGCGCACGGGGTGCTCTAGCGCCAGCTTCCTGTGTAGTCCGTGGGCACGGGGTCCCGGGGGCCCGTGCGCACGGGGTCACCTGGGACCTTCTGTATTGCTGCTGTTGCACTCCGTCTTGGCTCGAAAGGCCTTGGGGTGGTCCTCCTTCTCCTTGGTGATGCTCCTGAGCTTCTTGGTGATGTTCCTCTTCATACCTAAGGAGGCATAGCATATTGTGGTGAGGTATTAACCATGTTCCATTCGTGTCCATATGCAAGTCTAGTAGGAAGGAGTTCACCTCGGTTTCCAAAGCACGTGCTCTAGCTCTTGTCATGGGTCCTCGTGGGGTTGGATGTGTCAGTGTAGAGTCCATGGGGATGATGGAAGGATGCTCCGCATCATCTCCCCTCCCTTGAGAAAGATCCGACCTCGGATCAAAATCTTCAACACCATGGTAAGGTGAGAGGTCTTTGACGTTGAAGATGTCGCTCACGTTGTACTTGTCTCATGGGAGTTCAATCTTGTAAGCATTGTCATTGTAGCGTGCTAGCACCTTGAAGGGTCCATCGGCTCGAGGGAGAAGTTTGGACTTGCGTTCATTGGGGAAGCGGTCCTTGCGAAGGTGTAGCCACACGAGATCGTCTATGTTGAAGATCATGGGTGTCTTGCTGACGTTGAGCTTGGTCGCTAGTCGTTGTACTTGGTGCTCGATGGTGTTCCTTGTATCCTCATGCATCTTCTTGATGTAGCATGCTCGTGCACTCGCATCCATGTTGGTGCGCTCTTGTAGAGGAACGGGTAGAATGTCCAATGGGGACAACGGGTTGAAGCCGTAGACGACCTCGAAGGAGGACTTGCCGGTAGTCGAATGTCTTGCACGGTTGTAGGCGTACTCGGCGATCGGTAGACACGCCTCCCACTCCTTGATGTTCTTCTTGATCAACAAATGAAGTAGAGTGGAGAGTGTCTGGTTCATCACCTCCGTTTGGCCGTCGGTTTGAGGATGGTATGCGGATGTCGGTGTACTAAAGTAGGGGTACCTTAGTATCCCGAACTTGTGCACGGGCAGTCGCAGCGCCCAGCGGCAAGGCTTGCCGGGCATCCGCCAAGATCCTCCGTAGCTCATATTTGTGCCATTCAAGAACAAATTGTTTTGACTAAGAAGACAAGGCCCCGGCAAGAGGAGCTTGCCGGGAAGGACAAGGCCCCGGCAAGAGGAGCTTGTCGGGAAGGCCAGCCAAGAAACTTGCCGCAACGCACCACGCGTCCCGGCGAGACCCGACGAGCGACAAGCTCTCGGGTGCGGCAAGACAACGACCGCGGCAAGGCGCTTGCCGCGGCGAAGCCACCACTCTGCGCCCACGCTCCAGCGCATCCGATGACGTGTCGCCACAAGATCGTTCCGGGCACACGTGGCGGGGAGCTGTGCAGCCAAACGGTGCGAGGTGGCAAGTGGAGATGACGAGAAGGCCATCGTGGCGATCGGTGGCGCCCCTAACGGTCGTTTCCTGCACTGTTTGGGCGACCAGACGGGCATTAAATGCCCTTGTCCCCTGCCGTCAGAGTTAGGTAGGGGGCACTGTAGATAGCGGTTGTACCAACCCCTCTTTTTACTTTTATACCCCTTGAGGGAGTCCTGGACTAGGGGGTGTCCGGACAGCCGGACTATCAATATCCGCCGGACTCCCAAACTACGAAGATAGAAGATTGAAGACTCCGGCTCGTGTCCGGAAGGTACTTTCCTTGGCGTGGAAGGCAAGCTTGGCAAATACGGATATGTAGATCTCCTACCATTGTAACCGACTCTGTGTAACCCTAGCCTCTCCGGTGTCTATATAAACTGGAGGGCCTTAGTCCGTAGGACAACATTACATCCCAACAATCATACCATAGGCTAGCTTCTAGGGTTTAGCCTCCTTGATCTCGTGGTAGATCCACTCTTGTACTACCCATATCATCAATATTAATCAAGCAGGACGTAGGGTATTACCTCCATCGAGAGGGCCTGAACCTGGGTAAAAACATTGTGTCCCTCGTCTCCTGTTACCATCCGCCTAGACGCACAGTTCGGGACCCCCTACCCGAGATCCGCCGGTTTTGACACCGACATTGGTGCTTTCATTGAGAGTTCCTCTGTGTCGTCCCCGATAGGCTCGATGGCATCTTCAACCATCAACGCTGTCCAGGGTGAGACTTTTCTCCCTGGACAGATCTTCATATTCGGTGGCTTTGCACTGCGGGCCAATTCTCTTGGCCATCTGGAGCAGATCGAAAGCTACGCCCCTGGCCGTCAGGTCAGATTCGGAAGCTTGAACTTCACGGCCGATGACCGCGGAGACTTGATCTTCGACGGACTCGAGCCACAGCCAAGCGCGCCGCACTGTGACGATGGGCATGATCTAGCTCTGCCGCCGGACAGTGCTTTGGAGGCCACACTCGGATCCGCTCCAGCTACTAGCCCGGAGCCGATTGCCCATGACGAGGGCCGGTGGATAGACGCCGCCCTGGGGGCTTCAACACCACGGCGATGGAGCCGAATACCGATCTTGTCCCCTGCGGAACTCGTGATCCCGAGGCGCCGGGCTCCTCGCTGGACTCCGAGCCTCCCGCACCCCTGCCAGTTAAACCAGATTGGGCGCCGGTTATGGAATTCACCGCCGCGGACATCTTTCAGCACTCGCCTTTTGGCGATATCCTGAATTCTCTGAAGCATCTCTCGCTATCAGGAGAATCCTGGCCGGACTATGGCCAGGACGGTTGGAGTTCGGACGACGAAGAAATTCAGAGCCCACCCACCACCCACTTTGTAGCCACTGTCGAGGATCTAACCGACATGCTAGACTACGACTCCGATGACATCGACGCTATGGACGATGATGCCGGAGACGAACAGGACCCAGCACCCACGGGGCACTGGAAGGCCACCTCGTCGTACAACGTCTACATGGTGGACACCCCAAAAGAAGGGGATGGCGAAAAAGCAGCGGAGGAAGATTCTCTAAAGAAGCAGCCCAAACGCCGGCGTCAGCGGCGCCGCTCTAAATCCCGCCACAACAAGAATGGAGATTCCGACATGGGAGACAATAACACTCCGGAGAGTGCCGAAGACGATCCCCTCCTGCAAGACTCAGCACAGGAGGACGCAGAAGCAAGCCCCCACGACAGGGCGGCAGACGATGGGGTTGAGGATGATAACTATATGCCTCCCTCCGAAGACGAAGCGAGCCTCAACAATGATGAATTTGTCATACCCGAGGATCCCGTCGAACAAGAGCGCTTCAGGCGCAGGCTCATAGCCACGACAAATAGCCTAAAGAAAAAGCAGCAACAGCTCCAAGCTGATCAAGATCTGCTAGCCGATCGATGGACCGAGGTCCTCGCGGCCGAAGAGTATAAACTCGAACTCCCCTCCAAAAGTTACCCAAGACGCAAGCTGCTCCCCCGATTAGAGGAGGAAGCATACATACCTTTATCACCAGCGCACGACATGGCTGACCGACCACCCCGTGGTCGCGACAGAGAGGCATTCAGGCCCCCAGCCAAGACCGTACCCCGACATCGATCCAAGAGTACGAAGCCAAAAGGGAACGCGCCGGACTTGCGAGACATCTTGGAGGACAAAGCAAGACAATCCAGATCCATCTATGGATCACGTGGGCGCCCTACGACCCACGACGAATACCGTCGCGCCGGACATAACGCCGGCCGGGCCGAACATAGCAGACAGCGCTCCCTCGAGCTGCGTCGCGATATTGCTCAATACAGGGGCGCCGCACACCCGTTATGCTTCACTAATGAAGTAATGGATCATCAGATCCCCGAAGGGTTCAAACCCGTGAATATCGAATCTTACGATGGTACAACAGACCCCGCGGTGTGGATCGAAGATTATCTTCTCCACATCCATATGGCCCGCGGCGACGATCTCCACGCCATCAAATATCTCCCACTCAAGCTTAAAGGACCAGCTCGGCATTGGCTCAACAGCCTGCCCGCAGAGTCAATTGGGTGTTGGGAAGACATGGAGGCCGCATTCCTTGATAACTTCCAAGGTACATATGTGCGACCACCAGACGCCGATGACCTAAGCCACATTATTCAGCAGCCAGACGAATCGGCCAGACAATTCTGGACACGTTTCTTGACGAAGAAAAATCAAATCGTCGACTGTCCGGATGCGGAGGCCCTTGCATCCTTCAAATATAACATCCGGGACGAATGGCTAGCCCGGCACCTGGGGCAGGAGAAGCCGAAATCCATGGCAGTCCTCACATCGTTAATGACCCGCTTTTGTGCGGGAGAGGACAGCTGGCTAGCCCGTAGCAACAATCTCCGCAAAAATTCTGGCAGTCCGGACACTAAGGACAACCACGGCAGGTCACGTCGAATCAAAAACAAACGCCGCATTAACGGCAACTACAAAGAGGATACGACAGTCAATGCCGGATTCCGAGGCTCAAAACCCGGTAAACGGAAGAAGCCATTTAAAAGAACAACTCCGGGTCCGTCCAATCTGGACCGAATACTCGACCGCTCATGCCAGATACATGGCACCCCCGAAAAGCCAGCTAATCACACCAATAGAGATTGTTGGGTGTTCAAGCAGGCCGGCAAGTTAATTGCCGAACACAATGACAAGGGGCTAAATAGCGACGACGAGGAGGAGACCCGGCCGCCGAACAGTAGAGGACAGAAGGGTTTCCCCCCACAAGTGCGGACGGTGAATATGATTTACGCAACCCATATACCCAAGAGGGAGAGGAAGCGCGCACTACGGGACGTCTATGCGATGGAGCCAGTCGCCCCGAAGTTCAATCCATGGTCCTCCTGCCCGATCACTTTCGATCGATGAGACCATCCGACCAGCATACGCCATGGCGGATTCGCCGCATTGGTCTTAGACCCAATCGTCGATGGATTTCACCTCACAAGAGTCCTGATGGACGGCGGCAGCAGCCTGAACCTGCTTTATCAGGACACAGTGCGCAAAATGGGCATAGACCCATCCAGGATCAAACCTACTAAGACAACCTTTAAAGGTGTCATCCCAGGAGTGGAAGCCAACTGTACAGGCTCAGTCACACTGGAAGTGGTCTTCGGATCCCCGGATAATTTCCGAAGCGAAGAGTTAATCTTCGACATAGTCCCGTTCCGTAGCGGCTAGCATGCCCTGCTCGGACGAACCGCGTTTGCAAAGTTCAACGCGGTGCCGCATTATGCATACCTAAAGCTCAAGATGCCAGGCCCTCGTGGAGTCATTACGGTCAATGGGAGTACGGAACGCTCCCTCCGGACGGAGGAACATACAGCGGCTCTCGCGGCAGAAGTACAGAGCAGCCTTCTACGGCAATTCTCTAGTCCGGCAGTCAGAAAGCCGGATGCATCAAAGCGCGCCCGGAGCAACACTAACCAAGACCACCCGGCGCGATCAGAGCACGCGTAGCAATGCGGCCGCCACCCTCGCCCACGCATGATCACAAGAATAACACTCCGCGTACATCATTACGCTTTGGAGATACCATGGGCGCAGGGGAGGGGCGTAACCACAAGGACCAAAGAGTGCGGCTCGACCACACCAGGGGCTCATGCTAGCGCCCCCCTTGGCTTTGTTTTTTATCTTTTTTTTTTCTTTTGCATACTCAGGACTCCATTAACCAGAAGCCCTGTCCAACGGCGAATTTGCCGAACTCAAGATGCAACAGTCAGGGATTAAAGAAGGCTGCGACGAACACTCAGGTGGTCTCCATTACGAGCATTAAATTCGATTACATACACCAAGTCTGCAGCTTATCCCTGGAGGGGGACATGTTAATTTAGTCCGAATCCCTTGCTTACCGCACTATTTGTATCAGTCCGCTTTATTAGCAGACCTTCTTTCACAAATAACGCAACACTTCCTTCTTGCAAGTACATTACCTTTTCATTGCAATTGCGTTATCTTTTACATATGTTCATTATATGACATCCTGCACCCGTATACTTTGGTACGGCCGAATACACCAGGGGCTTCTGTTCCCCATATTATGGTGTGATTAAGTCCGAACACTTTCACAAGTGCGGCACCCCGAACTTATAGCATTATATGAATCAGCTCCGAATCATGTCTTGGGTCAATAGTTGGGTTTGCCCGGCTCCCACGTTTTGGTACCTTACGTTCCATTTCGTCGGCTAAGGTAGCACTGGGAGAACCACTGCGATTGCGCCCCGGTTGAGCCGGGTTAACGCCTCAGTGGAGAAAGCTAAAACTGACTGGCATGATAAGGCGAGAAACTGGTCGCTGTTCGAGAGGTTCTTTCGGGTCCTTAAAGGCTCATGCCGCTTCGAGCGAAGTTCCGGATGATGTCCGACGAAGGCGTGGATAGCGCCCCGGATTCGGTCTTCCAAATACCAGGGGCTTCGCCGAAATTTAAAATTATAGAATTCTATGGCTAAGTGAGAGTGTTCAAGCATTATAAGTCCGGTCGCCTTGTTCGTCGTGTTGAGCACCTCCCTAGATGGACCCAATAGTGGGAACAAGAGTGCTCAAGTTTATCACCGAACACCCCAGCCTTTGTAGCCTGGGGGCTGAAGCCAACGACTTGCCATCTCTCAGATTTTACAAACGGCCGCACAGAAGGTAATATTTTAAATTCAACAAAGCGTTGCTCATGGCGCATATAAACGAGGTTTTCAGCGCACAGGATAAAAACACAGCGAGTTCACTCAAAGATTACATTAAGGGGGCACTCATCTGCAATATCACGGGCTCCCTTCAGGACAACTTTATAATATTGCTCCGGCGTGCGATGCTCCTTGCCCGGCGGCGGCGGATCCGTGAGAAGCTTCTCCGCATCCAGCTTGCCCCATTGCACCTTTATGCGGGCAAGGGCCTGACGAGCACCTTCAATGCAGGCGAAGCGCTTGATCACATCCAGCCTGGGGCATGCATCCACCAGCCGCCGCACTAGGCCAAAGTAGCTGCTAGGCATGGCCTGCCCAGGCCACAGCCGGACTGTGAGGCCCTTCATGGCCTCCTCAGCTACCTTGTGGAGTTCGACCAGCTGCTTCAGCTGGTCGCTTGGGGGCACCGGATGGCCGGCCTCAGCGCACTGAGACCAGAAGACCTTCTCCGTTGAGCTCCCCTCCTCGCCACGATAAAACGCAGCGGCATCAGACGCACTACGCGGCAGATCTGCAAATGCCCCTGGAGAGCTCCGAATTCGGGTAAGTATCCGGTAATTTACATTAACATGCTTGCTCTGCATGAAAAACGCCTTACCCGCCGCTATCTTCTTCATGTCCTCTGCTTCCTCATGGGCCTTTTGGGCCTCGGCCTTGGCGGACTTGGCACTTTCGAGAGCCGAGGCAAGCTCGGACTCTCGAGTCTTGGAGTCACGCTCCAAACTCTCATGCTTTTCCATGAGAGCCTGGAGCTCTTGCCGAACTTCCGCCACCAGTGCCGCTTGCTTTTCTCGCTCAGTCCATTCTGTGGCCGCATCGCGTTCGGCCACGGACACGGCATCCTTGAGGGCTGCCACCTCGTTAGTGGCCCCTGCATTACATATATTATCCTTATTAATCATGTTGGCAACCGAAACCCTTTTCTGTAAGGTACTTATTTAAAGTGGTGTTATTCACCTTCTTTTTCCTTGAGCTGCCTCTTGGCATGGCCGAGCTCTTGCTCCGACCGCTCAAGGTCCTTCTTCAGTGCCTCGACCTCCGCCGTTAATGCGGCAGAGGTCAACAGCGCAGCCTACGCACCCATATTGACATATTTTTTAGCAACCCTGCGTCTATTTTGTTAGATCCTTAGTCCGGCTTTTCTTTCCGAACACCGGACTAAGCATCAGGGGCTACTGTCTATGCGGTATTATATTACTTAATTTTAACCTTCTTACCTCAAAGCCTGTTAGAAGGCTGTTGCAGGCTTCGGTCAGCCCGCCCTTGGCGAGCTGGACCTTCTCAATCACCACACTCATGAGAGTGCGGTGTTCTTCCTCGATGGAAGCGCCGTTAAGCGCCTCCAGCAGGTTATCCGGCGCCTCCGGTTGGACGGGGGTCGCCGGCGCCACGGTCCTGCCCTTCTTTCGAAGGGGCCGCTTGCCGGACTCTGGAACCGCTGCGAGTTCCGAGGTGGAGTCCGGCACGAAGTCCAGAGGGCTGCCTAACGGCACCTCCGGAGCCTCCTCCTGGCGAGTCCCTCTGTGGGATTTCGCCTCGTCGTCCTCGTCGACACGTGGGGTAGAGGCGGTCGGGATGGAATTTACATCCGACGGCGCCAAAGACCCGCTCATCGAGTCGGGAAGATCGTCAACGGCCGGACTACGGGTAGAATGCGGCGTTAGAAGGACACTACATGGCATACAGTGCACGGCATATAAACGATCTGAATACTTACGATCCTGCCGGACGCCTGGCCCTTGGAGGCCACTCTTCCTCACCAACATTGATGTTGGCGAAACTGTCCGGGGGGATAGTTCTCCCCCTCTTGGACCCTTCGGCCGCCCCGGTTGGGGAGGCCTTCCTCTTCCTCTCTCCCTCCTCCGGGAGAGAGTACTCCTCCTCCTCCTCCTCGTCTTCGGGGGAGGAGTCCTCGTCGTCGTCGTCAGACGCCTGATTGCGGGAACTCTTTCGAGTCCCCGCGGCCACCTTCTTGGCCTTCTTCTCCGGCACCACATACGGTGCCGGAACCAGTAGCCTTGCTAAGCGGGCGTCCACTGGTTCTTCTGGCATGGGAGCCGGGCTGATGAGCAGCTAGGCCTTCTCCATCCAGTCCTGTCAAAGGAAGAGGCAGATTAAAAGCCTCGCTAGAGTCAATCTAACTACTATGAGTGTCCCGTAATGGGGTCGAATCACTTACCTCGTCAGTCGGAGACTGCGAGCTGAATCCGCGGTCTTCGGTCGCGGATGCGGGGGCTTCGGCGCCCTTGAACAGCACCCTCCAGGCGCCTTCGTACGTTGTATCGAAGAGCCCGCTCAACATCTGGTGATGTTCCGGATTAAACTCCCACAGATTAAATGCCCGTTCTTGGCACGGGAGAATCCGCCGGAGGAGCATGACCTGGACCACGTCGACGAGCCGGAGCCTATTGCTCACCAGCTTCTTGATGCAGGCTCGAAGTCTCGTCACCTCCACCGGATCACCCCACTGCAAGCCCTTCTCTTTCCAGGAGGTGAGCTGCGTGGGGATTCCAGATCTGAATTCGATGGCCGCTGCCCATGTAGGCTCGCGCGGCTCGGTGATGTAGAACCACCCCGATTGCCACCCCTTGACGGAATCCACGAAGGTCCCTTCTAGCCAAGGGACGTTGGGCAGCTTGCCCAACATGGCGCCTCCGCATTCCGCTTGCGTCCCCTTCACAACCTTCGGCTTGACGTTGAAGGTCTTGAGCCACAGGCCGAAGTGGGGCCGGATGCAGAGAAAGGCCTCGCACACGACGATAAACGCCGAGATGTTGAGGACGAAGTTCGGCGCCAGATCGTGGAAATCTAGGCCGTAGTAAAACATGAGCCCCCGGACGAATGGATGGAGCGGAAAGCCCAGTCCGCGGAGGAAGTGGGGAAGGAAAACAACCCTCTCATGAGGCCCTGGGGTAGGAATGAGCTGCCCCGCGTCGGGCAGCCGATGCGCGATGTCGCCGGAAAGGTATCCGGCGTCGCGCAGCTTGGTGATGTCCTCCTCCTTGGCAGTGGAGGCCATCCATTTGCCTCCCCCTCCGGACATATTCGGAGAAGGTTCGAGGCGGGATGCGCGAGCTTAGGCATTGGAGCTTGGGCTCGCAGGGATGGATGAGCAAAGGAGGAAGAAGGCGTAGGTGAGAAGGTAAATCCTTATCCCTTATATATAGGCGGACGAAATTATGCGTCCCTCACCGGCCTAGTAAAACTCGCTTATCTCCCAAGTGCCACCATCAATGGCGCGGTTGGGTTACCCACGCACGTATTGATGAGAATCCCGGGATAAGGGGGACACGATCTCTGCTTCGACAAGACGTGCCAAGGAAACCGCTTCGCTAAACGTGCTGAGGTGATATAGTAATTCAAACAAGGGCTTGGTAGTGCCGTGATGTCACGCCACATAATACGTCAGCAGATTGGATCAGTATATGTGTTTTATTCTCTCTACGTTTGGAATGTGGAATTTATTTTGCAGAGCCGGACACTATCCTGGTGTTCATTATTTTCTCCGGATTATTCAGGGGAGGAACCCGCCTTGCAATGCCGAACACTATGCACGCCGGACTTATCGTCATTGAAGACTGGTTCAGGGGCTACTGAGGGAGTCCTGGACTAGGGGGTGTCCGGACAGCCGGACTATCAATATCCGCCGGACTCCCAAACTACGAAGATAGAAGATTGAAGACTCCGGCTCGTGTCCGGAAGGTACTTTCCTTGGCATGGAAGGCAAGCTTGGCAAATACGGATATGTAGATCTCCTACCATTGTAACCGACTCTGTGTAACCCTAGCCTCTCCGGTGTCTATATAAACTGGAGGGCCTTAGTCCGTAGGACAACATTACATCCCAACAATCATACCATAGGCTAGCTTCTAGGGTTTAGCCTCCTTGATCTCGTGGTAGATCCACTCTTGTACTACCCATATAATCAATATTAATCAAGCAGGACGTAGGGTATTACCTCCATCGAGAGGGCCTGAACCTGGGTAAAAACATTGAGTCCCTCGTCTCCTGTTACCATCCGCCTAGACGCACAGTTCGGGACCCCCTACCCGAGATCCGCCGGTTTTGACACCGACACCCCTCTCTGCGTTGCCACCTGTCGGTGACCCCTTTAGCCTATAAAAGGAGGCCCATGCGCAACGTAGAAGAGGTTTGACTCATTCGAAACTACAGAACGCTCACGCTCTTGAGGAAGAACATAATACCACCACAAAGCAGCAGTAGGAGTTTTATCTCTCCAGAGAGCTCCGAAGCTGGGTAAAATCCCTCGTGTGCTTCGCCTCGATCTGCTCTTCATGCGCCCTCCGCTCCCTTGCTGGACCGAAAGGGGCCCAGCCCCATAGGTGTTCGTCTCCCACGACATCTTTGGTGCGCCAGGTAGGGGGGCGTCGAGGTTGTGTGAACCTGATCCGGTGTTCGCGCGCGCTACATCAACATCTTCATCGACATGCCATCGAAGAAGAAGACTTCGGAGGTGGTTGGTCCGTCCGCGTCGATCCCACCGCCACCGGAGCAAGCGGGCGGTGGGGTGGACGCCGGCGGAGGAGCGGGCGCCGACGGGGGGACTCACGTCGTCACCAGGTCCAAGGACAAGGCCCCGCAAGCTTCGGCGTCTGTACATACACCGCACCCCTCCCAGGAGATGCGGGATCGACAACGCCATGGTGCTCCTAGCACCGTACTCGCGTTGGAACAAGGCCAAGCTGGTGGATCGCGGGACGCTCAAGGCCAACATGCGCGTCAACATGTTGGCACGAGCGCAGTACGGTCGCCTGGACGAGATGTTGCTCCTTCTAACACTGTTAGAAGTTTGAGCATATCCCGCTCCTCGCGTCGTTCGCCACCGCCGCCCAAGACTCCAGAGGAAGCGTTGGCCCGAGCCCAACTGCTTCTAGATTACCCTCCAGCGCCACACAAGATCGACGATTGGAGGGCCACAATTCAGAGCCTCATCGGCTTCGCCAACGGCGACAAGCCCCGGCAACCGAGCACGTAGAAGCCCCGGCAAGACGCCCAGGCGCAAGCCGACGCCGACAAGACCGCTGGGGGTGCCACCACCGTGCACTCCCCGCCCAGAAGGCCAAGATCGCCGACTCGCCGGGCTAACCTCGACACCGATTCCACCGCGTCGTCGGACCCGCGAGCTTGTCGCGATCAGCGCCAAGTTCTCCAAGAACGACGACAAGAAGACGCTCGTACCCGCATCGAGCGTCGAAGAGAAGCGCGGCGTCTCTAGGCCCGCTGTTGATATGCATGCGCCAGGGGAACCAGGCAACTTGCCGTACGCGGTAGGTTGCCCTGTGTTCACTCGTGAGTTGCGGCAGGTCCAGTGGCCCAGTACCAAGAACTTCAAGCCAGATGTACCCGAGAAGTACGATGGCAGGATACATCCGTCAGAGTTCCTTAGCGTCTACACCATCCCAGTGCAGGCTGCCGGGGGGCGCGACGAGAAGATCCTCGCCAACTACTTCCCGCTGGTGCTCAAGCACAACGTCAGATCTTGGCTCATGCACTTGCCGGACAACTCCATCTCTTCATGGGCAGATCTGTGCCATCAGTTTGTCGGCGCCTTCACAGGCGGCCACAAGCCCCATGGCCAGGAGAGCGGTCTTCATCTGCTCGCCCAGAAAGAAGGAGAACCCCTGCGCAAGTACATTCAAAGATTCAGCCAAGTGCAGCGCAACATCCCAGACGTCCACCCTGTCGCGGTTATCAGCGCGTTCCATCAGAACGTGCGTAACCGCAGGATGAGGGAGGAGATGGCGATGTGCAAAATCAGAGATGTCAGCGAGCTATATGCTCTGGCCGACAAATGTGCACGTGCTGAGGAGGGGAGGAAACTCCCCGGAGAGAACGCAGGAGCAGAAGGATCTGACAGTGAGGATGCCGCCCCGGCAAAGAAGAAACGGAGGCGAAATAACAGAAAGAGGAAAGCTAAGGATGTGCTAGTTGTCGAGCAGTCCGGCAACGGAGGTGGCGCCGAGAAGGCCAAAGCTGGTGACTCCAGCGAGGCTGTGGTGGCCGCCGACAAGCAGGACGGCTCCGGCAAGCAGTACTGCAAGATCCACCGCACCAAGGGCCATGATCTCCAGACTTGTAAGAAGGTTGAGCAGCTTTTTGAGCTACAGAAAGCTGAATACGAGCGCCGCGACAAGGAGAAGGCCCAAGAAGGTGGTGGAGGATCCGGCAAGAAGCGTCCCGGCCGGGGAGGGCGCCGCGGCAAGGCCAAGCAGCGGCAAGGAGACAGGCCTCCCCGTGGCCGCGACAAGGATGAAGACGAAGACGACGATGAAGAGATGGATGAGGACGAGGCCGACGAGCAGGAGTTTCAGAAGGCGACAGAGGTTTTGTGCATCGACGGCGGTGCTTCTCTGCATACCTCGCACCGCCAGCTCAAACAGTGGGTGCGTGAAGTTAATGCAGCAGAACCATCAGTTGAGTCGCGCAAGCCTCTGAAGTGGTCCAGCACGCCCATCATCTTTGATGTTGAGGATCACCCTGATCGCATAACTGCGGTCGGGTGCTTGCCGATGTTGGTTTCACCAACTATCCGCCACCTCAAGGTCACAAAGATGCTGGTTGACGGCGGGGCCGGCTTGAATCTGATCTCCTCCGCGGTGCTCAAGAAACTCCAGATCCCCGACAGCGAGCTCGAAGAGACTGGCACCTTTCAAGGAATCAACCCGGGAAGAAGCAAGCCGAAGGGGAAGATCACACTACCAGTGACATTTGGCAGTGAGCTAAACTTCAGGACAGAGAAGGTCACCTTTGACGTTGCTGATTTCCCATTGCCCTACATTGGGATACTTGGCCGTCCAGCGCTCGCCAAGTTCATGGCAGCCTCTCACTATGCCTACAACGTGCTCAAGATGCCCGGTCCGATAAGTGTCATTTTTGTCCATGGCGACAAGAAAGATGCCCTTATCTGCACCGACAAGATCTACCGGGAAGCAGCAGCCGCAGCAGATCGCAAGACACTTGCCGCTGAAGCTCCCGGGGGAAAGAAGAAAACCAAGTCCGGCAAGAGCTCTGATGTCCACTCCGGCAAGCGCACCTCTTCGGAGTGCTGCGCTACCGTCGAGGACGCACCATCGAGCTCCACCGGCAAGTGCAAGAAGGCAAAGACAGCTTAACCAGAGACCAAGAAAGTGGCCGCCAAGGAGGACGGCACTGGTGGTACCTTCACCATCAGTGCCACGCTTGACCCTAAATAGGAAAGCGCGCTCGTTGCTTTCCTGCGGGCGAATGTCGATGTGTTTGCATGGCAACCATCTGACATCCCCGGTGTTCCCAGGAAAGTAATTGAGCACCACCTTGCCGTCTGCCCTCACGCGCGGCCCGTCAAGCAGAGAGTTAGGAAACAAGCTGTGGAGCATCAAGAATTCATCGCAGAAGAGATCAAGAAGTTGGAAGCAGCAGGCCTTGTCAGGGGAGTGCTCCATCCTACGTGGTTGGCCAATCCTATAGTCGTGCGCAAGGTGAATGGGAAGTGGAGGCTTTGTATTGACTTCACTGATGTTAATAGAGCTTGTCCCAAAGATCCATTTCCCTTGCCGCGCATTGACCAGATTGTCGACTCCACGGCAGGATGTGATTTGCTTTCATTTCTTGATGCATAATCAGGATATCATCAGATCTTCATGGCAGAAGAGGATGAAGAGAAAACCGCATTCATTACTCCATGTGGCACGTACTGCTTTGTACGAATGCCTTTCGGACTAAAGAATGCTGGTTCAACTTTTGCAAGGGTAGTTCATGAAGCTTTTGAGCCACAGTTGCACATAAATGTAGAAGCCTACATGGATGACATAGTGGTCAAGAGCAAAGACAGAGCAACTTTGATCCAAGATTTGGACGAGACCTTTGCAAATTTGCGCAAGATCAATCTCAAGTTGAACCCCAAGAAGTGCGTATTTGGAGTCCCTTCCGGCAAGCTTCTCGGGTTCTTTGTTTCCCAGAGGGGGATTGAAGCCAATCCCGACAAGATCAAGGCCATTGAGAAGATCGAAGCACCAAAGCGCGTCAAGGATGTGCGAAGGCTTGCCGGCTGTGTTGCTGGTCTCAATAGGTTCATCTCTAAGTCTGCTGAGTGCGCCCTGCCATTTTTCAAAATTTTGAAAAAGGCAGGTCCAATGAAATGGACCCCTGAAGCGGAGGCTGCGCTGCAAGACTTGAAGAGATATCTGTCCTCCACTCAAATACTTGTCGCACCTAAGGCACAAGAGAAGTTGCTGCTATACCTAGCGGCAACCAATCAAGTGGTTAGTGCTGCGTTAGTAGCGGAGAGGGAGGCAGATGATGATCCAGCAGCCGCGTCAAGCACATCCAGCAACAAGCAGGGGGCTTCCCCGACAAGCTCTGGTCCCGACAAGGATAGATCTGTGCAGCCAGAGGAGGAGAAACAAAAGAAGATGGTGCAGCGCCTAGTTTACTTTGTCAGTTCCCTTCTGCAGGGAGCTAGATCAAGGTACTCTGGTGTGCAGAAATTGCTTTTCGGCCTTCTCATGGCCTCGAGAAAGTTGCGCCATTACTTTCAAGCACATGAGATCACAGTTGTCACTCGCTTTCCGTTGAAGAGGATACTGCAGAATCCAGAAGCAACAGGCAGGATTGTCGAGTGGGCACTGGAATTGTCAAGCTTTGGCCTCAAGTTTGAGAGTACTTCAACTATCCAGAGCCGAGCATTGGCAGAATTCATAGCAGAATGGACGCCGACACCTGATGAAGAAACTCCGGAGACGAGCATCCCTGTCAAGGAAGCGAGCAAAGAGTGGATCATGTACTTTGATGGTGCCTTCTCGCTGCAAGGCGCCGGTGCAGGCGTACTACTTGTCGCACCCACCGGAGAGCACCTCAAGTACGTGGTCCAGATGCACTTTCCCAAGGAGCAAGCGACAAACAATACTGCAGAGTATGAGGGCTTGCTTGCCGGACTTAGGATTGCGGCAGACCTTGGGATCAAGAAACTTATTGTCAGGGGTGACTCGCAGCTTGTTGTCCGCCAAGTTAACAAAGATTATCAGAGTCCATTGATGGAAGCCTACATTGACGAAGTAAGGAAGTTGGAAGAGCATTTTGAAGGCCTGCAGATGGAACATGTTCCAAGAGCCCAGAACGATGTTGCCGATGGCCTGTCGAAATGTGCCGCACTCAAGTTGCCTATGGAACCAGGGATCTTTGTGCTCAAGCTGACTCAACCATCTGTAACACCATCAACTGGACAGAGCAAGAAGAGGAAGTTGGTTTCTGGTACCTACTTTCCGGCTGAGCTCCCCGAAGCCGCCGTCAAGAAGGTCCCCAAGATCAACACAAATAATGCTGAGGAGCAGTCTGCTCCGACAAGCCCTAGGGTTTGTTTCGTTGAAGCAGACGCTCCCGACAAGTTTTGCTCCGGCAAGCTTGCCGGAGAACATCAAGCTCCGGCTGAATCGCAGATTCTTGCCGTGGAAGCAGATGTTCCCGCAGCAGCATTTGCGCCTTTAGTCCTTGTCGTCGAGCCACAAGCTCCGGCATGAGCATAGTCGATCGTCCATTTCCTTTAAACAGGAGAACTTCCCGAGGACAAGAAGAAGCCGAGAGAGTAGCCCGGCAATCATGTACCAGTTTGTCGATGACATACTGTACAGAAGAAGATTCAACGGAGTGAAATTGAAGTGCATTTCCCGGGAAGAAGGACAGGAGCTGTTGGTGGAGATACATGGAGGCATATGTGGTCACCACATTGGCGCAAGAGCACTTGCCGGCAAGGTTTTTCGGCAAGGTTTCTTCTGGCCAACAGCCCTCCAGGATGCAACTGCGCAAGTAACTTAGTGTGCAGCGTGACAGTTCCACTCCAAACAGATACATCAACCAGCTCAAGCTCTCCAAACAATTCCTTTATCCTGGCCATTTTCGGTCTGGGGGCTCGACATCCTCGGCCCCTTTCCCCGAGCTGTCGGGGGCTTCGAGTACTTGTACGTGGCGATCGACAAGTTCACGAAGTGGCCGGAGGTGGAAGCAGTGAGGAAGGTGACAGCACAATCAGCGGTCAAGTTCTTCAGGTCAATTGTTTGCCGCTTCGGAGTCCCTAACAGGATCATCACCGACAATGGCACACAATTCACGAGCCGCACCTTCATGCAGTACGTCCAAGATCTTGGCGCCAAGATCTGCTTCGCTTCTGTTGCTCACCCGAGAAGCAACGGTCAAGCGGAGAGGGCAAACGCTGAAGTGCTGCGCAGGCTCAAGACCAGAACTTTCGACAGGCTGCGCAAGTGCAAAAGAAATTGGATCGAGGAGCTGCCAGTGGTTCTTTGGTCGATCAGGACGACACCAAATCGAGCCACTGGCCAGACACCTTTTGCTCTAGTCTATGGAGCAAAAGCAGTTCTCCCCACGGAACTCGTATACGGATCACCTTGAGTGCTCGCTTATGATGAGCTTGAGCAAGAGCAGCTGCGGCAAGATGACGCGCTGCTCCTTGAGGAAGATCGTCTTCAGGCTGCT
Organism: Triticum timopheevii; assembly: GCA_963921465.1. Taxonomy (NCBI): domain Eukaryota; kingdom Viridiplantae; phylum Streptophyta; class Magnoliopsida; order Poales; family Poaceae; genus Triticum; species Triticum timopheevii. Next base: position 201,053,146 of record OY997270.1, read on the forward strand.
GTACGATCTGCTCGATACCAGCAAGCTTTGCGTCGCTACCATAGCCGCAAAGTTAATGCCAGAAGTTTCGAGGAAGGCGACCTTGTTCTTCGGCGCATTCAATCCGCCAAGAATTCCAACAAGTTGACGCCGAAGTGGGAAGGCCCTTATCGGGTGAAACGAGTCACTAGGCCTGGCGCTGTCCGCCTTGAGACCGAAGATGGCTTTCCGGTGAGCAACTCCTGGAACATAGAGCACCTTCGTAAGTTTTACCCCTAAGGCACGGTTGCCGGTACCTGCTGTTCCGACAACCACCTTCTGTACAAGCCTTGCCGCTGTTGCATGTAACCCTTTGTACAAAGCCGGGCGCAGATCCCGTGCATAAATAAAGTTCATGTGCTTCGCACATCCTGTCAAAATTCATGCACTCTTTCTTTTTTGCATGCTTTATCTGACACTTTGTGCAGCACTCGCCCCGGTAAGCAATAACGAGCCTTAAGGCTCCATATCGTTATTTTCTCTTCTTTTTCTCAAAGAGAAGGTTCCTTCACCCACAAGTTCACCGGGGGGGAGGAGAAGATAAGAAGATAATGGTGTGGACTAGGCGTCGTTCAAAGAAGTTTGGCCTTGCCGGGACACAGACGACAAAAAGAAAAAGCTAAGTCGCCAAAGTCTGAGCATGATCAGTTTTTAAAATTTTAAGTTATCTTCCTTGAACGACCGTGCTTTGTATGGAAAACCTGTGCGCGGAGGAACCTCCTCGTAGCTAGTTGCGCCCTTCCTTTGTTTCGAGTCCGCTCAACAACTTAAGTGTGCTGCAACTAGTTGCGGCAAGGTTTCTTGCCGGAGGCGACACCGCCAGCGGACTGCCGATGTTCCGCACTCAGCGCTCGCGGCAAGCGTGCCTGCGCCGGCAAGTTCCCTAAAAGCGTAGGGTAAAAACATACAAAGAAAAGAATCAAGTAAAGGAGATAACGTAGCAAACATTTGCCCAGAATAAAGTTATATTACAAAGGTAACTTGTTGCGGCACTGACTGAATTGTTCTCGTAACTTAAATAACAGCGACAAGGAAGGGAGAAGAAGGGTGGCCTAATCCACGCGCTCGCCGTCGATCCTCCTGACTTCATTCACCTTGTCCACAATGGGTGCGACAATGGCCTTCAGTTCTATAAGATCAGCACCCGCCTGCAGCTTCTTGAGAACGTGGGTGAGGTTGAGGTTTGGATTGCGGAAGAGTACCTTCACCAACACCTTCTCCAAGACTCTGGCACAGATTTCGCGCGACTCGTCAGCCAGCTGCTTTGGGATCCTTTCCCGGAGTTGCTGGAGAGCCGTTGCCACACCCTTGAAGAAAAGAGTAAGCTTGGCGCTGGGCTGGAGGTTCTCGTCAGAGGAGTACCCGAAGCCCGCCAAGTCCAGTTGCGCCAGCTCGTCATCGATGACTGCAGCGATGTTGACGAGGCCCTCCGTCCAGAGCTCCACTGTAGCCCTGAAGGTGTTTTGAGTCTCGGCGGCCCTCGTTAGCAGCTCCTCGTTGGCCTTGATCTCTTTCTTCAAATCCTCCTCTCGCTTCTTGGCACCGTCCAGTGTCTCCGTCAGCGTGGCCAGCTTCAGCTCCAGATCAGCATTTGAGTCCTTGGCGGCGTTCAGTTCCTTGCCCTTGTCGGCGAGTTGGACTTGCAGATCACCATGAGCGAGGGCATCCTTCTCGCGTTCGCGCTGGAGCGCGGCAAGCTCCTCATCTTTCCCTTTCAGATCAGCCTCCAGCTGCGTCATCCTCACCTCTAATTCCTTCTTGGCGGCCTCGGCAGCTGCGGCAGCGTCCTTCGCTTCCTTGAGCGCCCCGCCAAGTGATTGCTCGCGTGCGGCGAGCTCCTCCTCGTGGCTGTCCAGATTGACTTTTCGTTGTGTCAATTCACCTTCCCGGGTGGACAGCGCTTCAGTGGCAAGCCTCTGTTGCTCCTCAGCTTCTGCCTTCTCGAGGAGGAAAGCCTTCCGCGCCTCGACAAGCTGCGCCCTCTCCTCCGCAATGGACCGGAGGGCCTCTTGGTTGCGGCTCTGGAGTTCTTCCGCATGCTTCTCTATGTCAATTCCCGCCCGTGCAACAAGCGCCTCCCGGGATTCCAGCTTCGCTTGCCGGGCGCGGTAGAGCGACACCAACCTCCGGAGCAGCTGCTCCTCCTCGGACTCACCGCTGCTGCTGCTTGGCGCATCAACCACTGCCAGTCCAGCAGAGGCGAGCACTTCCCCGTCGAATTCCTCTCCCTCGACCGACGCCCTGGAGTTCGACGCCCAGGGAAGCTTGATGAAGACACCCTCGCCGGCCTTCAAGTAGACGCCGGGCCGGGGCTCTTCGGAGCCCGGTGCTGCGTCAGCGGCGGAGGGGTCGGCGGTCGGTGTAGCGCCTTGCGCTCCTGCACCCTCGGGGTCGTCAGTGCGATCGTCGGACCCTCGCCAGCTCCTGCGCCAGCAGCCTTGGCGGCCTCTTCGCCAGCAGGATCATCAGCGCCGGCCTCTTCCTCGGCGGCGGCGACATCCTCAGTGTTGCCGCGTGCGTCCTCCTCATCGGTGGCCTCAGTCTCCATCGGATCTGTGGAAGGGGGATCTGAAGACAGAAAGAGGAAGGAAAAGTCAAGCAAACATCCAAAAAGAAGAACCCAAGGGAAAATTTCCGACAAGAGGGTTACCTGTGCTGGGCTCTGTGACCATGGGCTCCACCACCGAAGGCTCGCTAGCCCCAACCCTTGCCGGGGACCTCTCCCTTGCCGGAGAGCGCTCCCTTGTCGGAGAATCGCCCCTTGGCGGCATAGTTGAAGCGGATTGCACCTCCGGAGCGGCTTCTGGTTGCTCCTGATGGGCCTGCTCTGCTCCTACACAAGCAAGTCAACAACCAAGATATCAGCAAGGAAAGAGCACCCATGCGCGCCCCACAACAGGAAATGAACAGATACTTCCGATGGGGGTTGCTTCGAGGAGAGGGTGCCGGGTCCGTCAAGGTAGTCTCGGACGCGTCCTCTGCCATCACAGCAGGATCATCCTCGATGACAACCACGGGGACCTTGGCCCTCTTCGCCGCTCTCTCGGCCAGAGTCCTGAAATGGAACGAGGTTCAGAGGGAAGTAGATCAGATACAAGACAAGGAACAGCAAAAAATCAAAGAAATATAAGTACAACAAGAAGAAAGTCTTACTCCTCCTCTTCTTCTTCCTCCTCGTCGGAGCTCAGCGCGGAGAGGTCGAAGTCCGGCACTCTTTCAGTGCGACGAGGCGGAGGAGTAGGCTCCCTTGGACGCTTGGCGGGAGTTGCGGCAGGATCAGGAGTAGCGGCTCGAGAAGATCCCGCTCCAGTTGCCGGCGCGGCGTGAGACACTCCCGCGTCAGCAGTGCTTGGCGTGGTGGAGCGTGTCCCACGGCGCGACGACTGTTGACCCGTCTGCCGCCCTGCTGTGTCTCCGGTCCTGCGAAGGCGCCTCCTTGGTTGAGCTGGGGGCTGCACTGAAGGCCCCGTCCACGGCAAGCTGCTTGAAGATGGCTGGCCACTCGCGTCCCCGGCAGGCTCGCTCGCCTCGGCCTCGGGCTCCCCCTCGCCAACGACCTCCCCGCCAAGGTCCTCTCGGTCGGCAAGGCTTGCCGCCTCGGCCTCCTCTGCCTCCTCCAGCGTAAAACCAAACTCGCCCGCAGCGGCAGCTGCCGCTGCCTCTTCCGCCCTAGTGGCGATGTACCGCATCTCGTCGTCAGTGGTGTCACGGGTGAGGAGCTTCTGATCGTCGACACGGATCGCCACCTCGACCAAGTTGTCGAAGAAATTCTGCACGCCGTCATCGGCAGGCTCCTGCCACGTTGGGATAATCCCATGCAAGTCACACTCCGACATCATTGCGCGGATACGATCGAGCTGGGAGTTATTGCACAACGGCACGACGCCCTGCGGCAGCCCGAACCACTCCGGATGGTTGGAGTCGTGCTTGAACAACTCCTTGAGCATCCCATCCAACTCCAAGACTGTGAAATTAAAATTGAGGCCTGGACGCAGCCTCATGATATCTGCCGGGCCCCCGAACAGCCAGGCGGGCCTCCCCCTCTCCTGCAGAGGGGCGATGCGGCGGCGAAGGAAGTCCGCGCCAACGGCCCCTACAGTAAGCCCGGCAAGCCTGAGCCGCAGAATCCGCGTGGTGGCGATCTTCAATCTGGCGTCGTCCGCCGCCAAGGCGCTCCAGTCGCCGCCGCGCACTACTCGGGCTTGACGCAGGCTGGTGAATGGCTGCGGATCCGCATCAACAATCTAGCACCACTCCGCCCTCCACTCATCCCACTTGCTGCGGAGCTCGCCCTCCAGATAAACTTCCTTCATGCCGACCCTCAGATCCAGGCGATCCCGCCAGCTAAGGGCTCTCCCTTCTCGGCCCGGGGCATGAAGTAGTGGCGAAAGAGGGCAACATTTGGGTGGATTCCAACGAAGTTCTCGCAGAGGTGTGCGAAAACCGCCATTGTCAGAACGGCGTTGGGGGTGAAGTCAAGGAGATGAAACCCGTAGGTATTCATGATATCACATAAGAAATCGGAAAAAGGTGGGCAAAGCCCGCAATAGAAGAACAGGGGGAAGAAATAGTATCCTCTTGGACACTTTTTCGAAGTAGAAGCTTCAGTGGGGAGTACCTGCGTGCGCGGATGCGCCCGCGTCTCCGTCGACCAGAAGAGATAGAACTCCTCCCGCAGCGCCTTCGGGGTGAGCTCGGGGGGGAAAAGTGCTCGCTCCTTGCGCAGCGCCTCAAGCCGCAGTGCCTCGGCCGACTTCGTACTCTTTCCGGTCTTCGGAGCCATGGCAGAAGCGGTGGAGGAGGTTGGCGGTGACGGCGGCGACGGCGGCGGCGAGAGCGGAGCGCTGCTCTCTTTCGGCTTGGGAAGCGGAGGGGAGCGGCGGAGCTTTCTGAGGAAGGAACCGCAAGTGGCGAAGGTGGGGGAACGGCCCCTGTTTCCTCTGCTTATAAAGAGGAGAAGCGAACGTTACGCCTTTCCTGATTAAAGAATTGCCCACGATCTCTCCCACGACGCCGCGTTCGACGCGTGCCGTTACGGGAGGGCGCGGTGGATACGGAGTTAGATTTGGTATGGACCCAGGCCGCGCGTGCCCGTGCCCTATTTTGGGCCTGGCCCAACAGCGCTCGGCACCGTGTGTGGCCCAGGCCCGGGGGCTCCTGTCGGTGTACTAAAGTAGGGGTACCTTAGTATCCCGAACTTGTGCACGGGCAGTCGCAGCGCGCAGCGGCAAGGCTTGCCGGGCATCCGCCAAGATCCTCCGTAGCTCATATTTGTGCCATTCAAGAACAAAGTGTTTTGACTAAGAAGACAAGGCCCCGGCAAGAGGAGCTTGCCGGGAAGGACAAGGCCCCGGCAAGAGGAGCTTGCCGGGAAGGCCAGCCAAGACACTTGCCACGACGCACCACGCGTCCCGGCGAGACCCGGCGAGCGACAAGCTCTCGGGTGCGGCAAGACAACGACCGCGGCAAGGCGCTTGCCGCGGCGAAGCCACCACTCTGCACCCACGCTCCAGCGCATCCGACAACGTGTCGCCACAGGATCGTTCCAGGCACACGTGGCGGGGAGCTGTGCAGCCAAACGGTGCGAGGTGGCAAGTGGAGATGACGAGAAGGCCATCGTGGCGATCGGTGGCGCCCCTAACAGTCGTTTCCTGCACTGTTTGGGCGACCAGACGGGCATTAAATGCCCTTGTCCCCTGCCGTCAGAGTTAGGTAGGGGGCACTGTAGATAGCGGTTGTACCAACCCCTCTTTTTACTTTTATACCCCTCTCTGTGTTGCCACCTGTTGGTGACCCCTTTAGCCTATAAAAGGAGGCCCATGCGCAACGTAGAAGAGGTTCAACTCATTCGAAACTACAGAACGCTCACGCTCTTGAGCAAGAACATAATACCACCACAAAACAGTAGTAGGAGTTTTATCTCTCCGGAGAGCTCCGAAGCTGGGTAAAATCCCTCGCGTGCTTCGCCTCGATCTGCTCTTCGTGCGCCCTCCGCTCCCTTGCCGGACCGAAAGGGGCCCTGCCCCATAGGTGTTCGTCTCCCACGATAGCGGATGAGAACAAGAGCTTGATTCCGAGCTTGGCGCATAGCGTCTTCCAAAAGTAACTCAAGAACTTGACGTCGCGGTCAGAGACGATTGTCTTTGGTACTCCATGGAGGCGCAAGATTTCCCTACAAAAGAGATTTGGAACGTGTGAAGCATCGTCTATCTTGTTGCAAGGAATGAAATGTGCCATCTTAGAAAATCGATCCACAACAACAAACACGGAATCCTTTCCATTTTGAGTTCGAGGCAAACCAAGTACAAAATCCATGCTAATGTATTCCCAAGGTTGATAAGGAATATTAAGAGGCATGTAAAGACCATCGGATTGAGCTTTAGACTTAGCTTTGCGACATGTCGAGCATCGGGTGGTGAAGCGTGAGACGTCGCGGAACATCTTGGTCCAAAAGTAGATCTTGGAGAGCGTGGCGAATGTCTTGTCGCGTCCTAAGTGTCCCCTGAGTCCGCCTCCATGAGCCTCTTGCAAAAGGAGCAAACGAAGAGAAGACTCGGGAATGCATAGTTTGTTAGCTCTCATAAGATAACCATCCTTGATGTAATATTGTTCCCAAGATGTATGCGTCAAACATTTAGCATAAGGAGTAGCAAAAGATGAATCATTAGCATACAAGTCTTTTATGTGCTCAAAGCCAATACATTCAACTCAAATTTAGTGACAAGCGTGCATATGCGTGAAAGTGCATCCGCAACTACATTTTCCTTGCCCTTAATGTACTTGATCACATAGGGGAAATATTCGGTAAATTCACTCCATTTGGCATGACGCTGGTTCAACTTAGTTTGACCTATTAGGTACTTAAGCGTTTCATGATCGGTATGTATGACAAACTCATGAGGTCTAAGATAATGTTCCCAAACATGTAGCACACGCACTAAAGCATACAATTCATTGTCATATATGGGATAGTTAAGTTGAGCACCGGAGAGTTTTTCACTAAAATATGCAATGGCTCGATTTTCTTGCATCAGAACTCCGCCAATTCCGGTACCACTAGCATCACAATGAACTTCAAAAGTTTTCTCAAAGTTGGGCAAAGCAAGAATCGGTGCATGAGTAAGCAAAGACTTGAGCTCATCAAAAGCGGTGGATTGCAAAGATCCCCAAACAAAAGGAGCATTCTTCTTACTCAAAGCATGCAAAGGAGCGGCAATAGTGCTAAAGTCTTTCACAAAGCGGCGATAAAAATCCGCAAGACCAAGAAAACTACGCACTTGTCGCAAATTGGTGGGTTGGGGCCAAGTTTCAATTGCTTCAATTTTAGATTCATCAATGTGGACACCCTTGGAAGAGACAACAAAACCCAAGAAAACTAGCTTGTCAACACCAAACGTGCACTTTTTCATGTTGGCATAAAGACATTCCTTGCGAAGGGTTTGCAAAACAGCCCTAACATGATTAATATGCTCTTTCATGGATTTGCTAAACACAAGAATGTCATCAAAGTAAACCACAACAAAGACTCCAATATAAGGTCGAAGCACAAAATGCATAAGATGCATGAAAGTACCGGGAGCCTCCGATAAATCCATAGGCATAACTAACCACTCATATAAGCCAAATTTGGTTTTGAAAGAAGTTTTCCATTCATCACCCTCTTGTATACGGATTTGATAATAGCCACTTTTAAGATCAATTTTTGAGAAAAAGGCGGCTCCACTAAGTTCATCAAGCATATCATCTAATCGAGGAATGGGATGCCTATAGCAAACGGTAATAGCATTTATTGGACGACAAACGGAACACATGCGGAAACCTCCATCTTGCTTAGGCACAAGTATAACGGGAACGACACAAGGACTTAAGCTTTCACGTACATGACTGTCGGTGTCAAAACCAGCGGATCACGGGTAGGGGGTCCCGAACTGTGCGTCTAGGCGGATGGTAACAGGAGACAAGGGAAACGATGTTTTTACCCAGGTTCGGGCCCTCTCGATGGAGGTAAAACCCTACTCCTGCTTGATTGATATTGATGATATGGGTAGTACAAGAGTGGATCTACCATGAGATCAAGGAGGCTAAACCCTAGAAGCTAGCCTATGGTATGATTGTTGTAATGGTTGTTGTGTCCTATGGACTAAAACCCTCCGGTTTATATAAACACCGGAGAGGGCTAGGGTTACACAGAGTCAGTTACAATGGTAGGAGATCTACATATCCGTATCGCCAAGCTTGCCTTCCACGCCAAGGAAAGTCCCAACCGGACACGGGACGAAGTCTTCAATCTTGTATCTTCGTTGTCTTGGAGTCCGGCGGACGATGATAGTCCGGCTGTCCGGACACCCCCTAGTCCAGGACTCCCTCAGTAGCCCCTGAACCTGGCTTCAATGACGATGAGTCCGGCACGCATAATGTTCGGCATTGCAAGGCGGGTTCCTCCTCCGAGTAATCCATAGAAGATTGTGAACACCGGGATAGTGTCCGGCTCTGCAAAATAAATTCCACATTCCACCGTAGAGAGAATATTATGTACACAAGTTCAATCTGCTGACGTATCCTGTGGTATGACATCACGCCACTACCAAGCCCTTACTTGAATTGTTTTTCATTATACCACCTCAGCGCGTTTAGCGGAGCGGTTTCCTTGGCACGTCTTCTTGAAGCAGAGATCGTGTTCCCTTTATCCCGGGATTCTCATCAATACGGACGTGGGTAACCCAACCGCGCCCGTTGCCACGCCCCCTCTATCGAAGGCGAGTCCCGAACGGTCACGGAGACGGCTCTTGGTATTCTCCCTCTTTATAATAGGACCAGGGCTCGTTTCTTTTCTTCAATCCTCCATCGAATCTTCTCCTCGCTCCAAGTTCCAACACCCAGAGCCCCAGATTCGTGTGCTTCGGTCCTTCAACAATGTCCGGCTCCGACCTTCAGGGCCGGTGGATGCCCTCCTCCGTCACAGAGGAGGACGTGCTGAAGCTGTGAGAGGCCAAGCACCTATCTTACGAGATTTCGCACAGGTTGCCTGCCGAAGGGCAGGCCATCCCCGCCCCCGAGCCCGGCGAGTACGTCGCCTTTGTGTCCCACCTCCGTCGGGGTTTAGGCTTCCCGACGGATCCTTTCGTGAGAGGGCTCATGTTCTACTACGGGCTGGATTTCCATGACTTGGCTCCGGAGTCCATCCTCCATATTTCCGCATTTATTGTCGTCTGCGAAGCCTTCCTCCGCGTCACCCCCCACTTCGGCCTGTGGCTGAAGACCTTCAATGTGGAGCCGAAGATGATTGGGGGGCGTCAAGAGAGTGCGGCGGGGCGGCCATAAGCAGGAGGGCCGATGCCCCGTGGCCCGAGGGCTCCTTCCAAAAGGAGCTCGGCTTGTGGCAGCAGGAGTGGTTCTATATCACCGCTCCGAGGGGCAGCAGGCAGAAGCCGCCGCCCGTATTCCGCTCGGGACCTCCTTGACGTTAGATGTCGTGGGTCAACCAAGGGCTCAACTGGGGGCCGTCAAAAGACGTGCCCCTATTGCAGGGCCGGATTCGAGACCTCCAGGCGAGGGAGATCGATCTGGTCGTGGTGATGCAGGTTATGCTAATTAGGCGTCTCCTGCCCTGCAAATGCCGTCCTCTCCGGCTATGGGAGTTCAATCCGGAGGGACCACGGATTCTCCAACACTTCATGGGTACGACACCCGTGGAGATGTACAAGTTGTTCTTCGGATCACAAGCGGTGTGTCCGGAATTGACCGAGGATGCCGGCCTAAGCTGCAATCACCCGGATACTCAAGTAAGTAGCTCAGTGTTCGGACGTACCATTTGTTTGCCTTTCTACAATTCGCCTTTTAACCCGTTATCCTTCAACAGGAGTGGATAGCGCAAGCAAAGCTGATACGGTGTCCGGCCCCCCTCCCAGAGACCGCGCCGGATCTCGTGCTGGTCAGGATGTTGGAGGTCGCGCCTTCAGAAGAAGGCGAAGGGGAAAATAGAGGAGCTACCGCCTCGTCCAAGGAGGATCTTGAAAGAGGGGGGATCGAGAATCCCTCCCTCCAAGGGGAGAAGAGGACCGCATCTGGAGACCCGGAGGCCAAAGCCCCTAAGCGGGGGAAGAAGTCTTCACCAGAGCCCCGGCCGCACAATCTCCCCTAAAGCATCAGCCCTCCAGCGAGCCGTGAGTAGAAAAAAGGGAGTTCGGTAATGAGAGACATCCCTATTTGTGCTTCTGAGGATAACCGAATTTTTTTTACCTTGTAGTTCGGATCTCCGACCTTCTCAGATGAGCTCGTCTTCGGGGGATCTTCTTCCGGAGATGATGGAGAGCGAGACGCCTCCGTCTGCTGCGCTGTCGGATAGGGCGGACGAGCCCGTAGTGTCGTCACGGAGGGTATCCCCGAGCCCGGCAGAGCCGAAGAGTTCGGCGCCGACTAGTGTTCGGCCGGGGGAGCTGAAGGATCTGCTGGAGAGGGCATCCATCTCAGAAGATCATCGTGCATTGATGAGTACGGTGATTGGAAGGATTTCGTCCGCCGAAAGCGGATTGCATAATGCCGTCAGGAGTTTGCTGACGGGGTTTGAGGTATGTAAAAATGACACCCCTTTTTGACAGTTTTGCACATAAAGTGCGCCCTGTATAGATAGTAGCCCCTGAGACTCGGTAGGTTGTCAAAAGCGACAGCGTGCCGAGGATCAAAATCGCAGGTATTGAATGTTGCCTTTCCTATGCAGGTGGCGAATAGTCCGGGGGCTAGCCGGACTGATGGAGTTGCTGAATTAATGCGGCAACTCGATGTTGCGGATGCGGACATCGTGCTAGTCAACAAGTGACTTGACGAGTCGGAAGGTAAGTTGTTTCTCCGCAGTCACCTATTAAGGGAGCCAAAGCCCACCTCTTACAATATTTGTGCTTGACGCAGATGGTGCTGCTGCTGTGGAGAGCCTTCGGGCAAAAATTGCTCAAGCCAAGGAGCAAGCCAGAAGGAGTGATGCGGCTGCCTCGAGGGCGGTCGAAGAATTAGAAGCCGAAAGGGCTGCACACTGCCGAAGCAGGGAAGAGATGGCCGAACTGGCCGTTAAATTGAAGGATGCTACCGACCGCAATGAGGCTCTTGAAAAGGAGCGCCTATCGGAGTGAGAAGACCTGGGGATGGCCACCGCCGAAGCCAAGGATGCCCGTTCTGCAATGCGGGCTATAAAGGAGGAGTTGCGTCAGGCCGGAGACATTGTGGCTGGCAAGCCTTTTCTGCTAAGTCGCAGGTTTACGGATCCAAAGTATGCCCAGCTTGGCCAGCTGTGGGGTCCGGAGGATCCATATATGGACTTAGCAGCGAGTGCGGCGGATACCGTTGTGCACTTCCGAAGTCAGAAGGATCACAAGACGGAAGAGCTGTTTTGGTCTCAATTCCATAGTCCGGATCGTTCACTTCCGCTGACCGATCGGTTGGCCGAATGGGCTGAGCTGAATAGGTTGTCCAGACTTGCCATGACGGATATCCTGACTCATGTCTGGCCGGAGAGGCCCAAGCCGAAGAGCTATTTTGGCTTATTGCAGCAGTTTCTTGGGGCGGTGCCGCATATCAAGGCGATGAAGCGGTCGGCCTACATAGAGGGTGCGCGGATGGACCTCGCCCGTGTGAAGACACATTGGACAGAGATGGATGCCACCGCTGTTGCAACCCAGGGTTCGGACGAAAGCCGATTACCCGCCAAGCACTATTTTGGGGAAGTTATGCGTGGTGCTCGTGTAATAGAGTCGCAGTGCTCGAAAAATGTTACGTTCAAATGAACGTTTTATTTTGTAAAACAATGGTTATGATGTAATCGCTTTTTATACTTGTGCGCTCAAGTATTGAAATATCTCCTATGCGGCCGTTTATGTATACGTGTGTATAACCTGAAAGATGGCAGTCTTCGGCTTCAGCCCCCACGCACAAGGTGTGGGGGTGTTCGCAAAAATAGCGCATTTTCACACTTAATCCGACGTCTCGGTCCTGTTAAGGAGGTGGTAGCATAGCAAACGAGGCAACCATACTATGATGCTTTATCACTTTCACTTAGACATTGGAGTTCGAGGGTGGGACTACGATATAGCCCCTGGGGGCACCGCGCTCTCCGAATTCGGGGCGCGTGTGTGCCTGACTGGGAAACGGTCCTTCGTCAAAGCGGAGGAATTCTAAACATTCCGATGGTCGATCGAGTGGTTGACCAGTCTCTCGCTGTATCATGACAGTCAATTTTCGGCTTTCTCTACTGAGGTGCTCGCCCAGCCAAACTGGGGCACAATCGCAGTAGTTCTCCTGGTGCCGCGTTAGCCGATGATACGGAACGTAAGGCAGCAAAACACAGGAGCCGGGCAAACCCAACATTTGACCAAAGACATGATTCGGAGCTGATGCATATAAGGCCTAACTCGAGACGCCGAACACTCCCTAAGGTGTTCGGTCTTTATAATAATGGGCAGAACAATGCCCTAAGCCCCTAGTGTCCAGGTACGGGCGAGGTCCTCTGACGCGGCCGATGCCAAAACGTCAGTCTCCACTCTGGTTATAATGAGAAACCAGGGGATTATAGCAACAAGAGACAGTAAAAAAGGTTTACGCAGGGTCTTAATCTGAAAAGAATCCTTGCGACGGGTCCCTACTGCACGCCTGCGCCTGTATCTCCGTTGTGCCGTTATCCTGGACGGGTATGCACGTTGTTCATCTGTAAAAAGAGAGGAACTTAGTTTGAAAGGAAATCGTGTGAAAAAGTGCATGAAAAATATTAATAAATGAATAAAGCGGAGTCTATATTAGCTCATTATTGCTTATACGCACAGCCCCTTGTGAAGGGGTGTGCGGCTAGGGAGCCCCTAGCTTATTTATGCCGGACTCGTCTAGCCGTGTCCGGGGTGTTTGAATGACCCTCTTAATGAAATGATGCCACGTGGACCGGGCATTTTAAGTGTAAGAGACGCGTAATGTGGTATGGCGTTAAAGCGGACAAAAGCCTCATGTCCCAATAGTGCTTGATAGCTACTTTTGAATGGGGCGACATGAAAGATTAGTTTTTCGCGTCGGAAGTTGTTCGGTGACCCGAACACAACTTCTAGTAATAAGGATCCTGTGCACTTGGCGCAAGGGCCTGGCGTCACTCCTTTAAAGGAAGTGCGGCTATGTCGAATTTTAGTAAGGTCTATCCCCAACTTGCGGATTGTGTTCGGATATAGCAGGTTTGAATCGCTGCCGCCGTCCATCAGGACTTGTGTAAATTGTAGTCTGTCGATTATAGGATCCAATATCAGAGCAGTCCATCCTGCATTTCGAACACTTCTGGAATAATCCAGGTGGTCAAAAGTGATTGGTTTTGACATCCAATCTCGAGGTTCCGCTGGGGTGGACCGTGCGAGACCCATCTTAGCAGGTGCCGCATTGTTTTTCCGTATTATCACATGAAGTGAGTTTACTGCTTTGACTTCTTGTGGGAAAGTCTTTTGTTTTCCGGTGCCCTGCTGGTGGGGTTCGTCGTCGTCCTCGCTTGGTGCGTCAAGCCCCTTGTGTTCGGCGTTGAGTTGGCCGGACTGTTTGAAAACCCAACAATCTCGGTGGGTGTGGTTTGCAGGCCTTCCGGAGGTGCTGTGGATTTGACATATCCGATCCAAAATTTTGTTTAAGTTGGATAGCTCATCACTATTGTCCTTAAGAGGCAGTGTTTTGTTGTTTGGCCGCGAGCTTTTGAATCCGGCGTTGACCGCCGTGTTCTTTGGGCTTTTCTCTTTATGCCTGCGCTGATCTTTTCTGCGCCGTGATTTTCCGTTTCCATCTCTGATCTCGGATGTACTTGGGTCGCTGGTGTTGCATCTTGCTAGCCAGCTGTCTTCCCCTGCGCAAAAGCGAGTCATGAGGCTTGTTAGCGCGGACATTGTCCTCGGCTTCTCTTGGCCGAGGTGTCTGGCGAGCCATTCATCTCGGACGTTGTGTTTAAAAGCTGCTAAGGCTTCAGCGTCCGGACAGTCGACTATTTGGTTCTTTTTAGTAAGGAACCTGTTCCAGAATTTGCGCGCAGACTCTCCGGGCTGTTGAGTTATATGACTTAGATCGTCTGCATCTGGAGGGCGGACATAAGTCCCTTGAAAATTTGCTCTAAACGCGTCCTCAAGCTCTTCCCAACTTCCAATAGTGTTTTTTGGGAGGCTTTTGAGCCAATGCCGAGCTGGCCCTTTGAGCTTGAGGGGTAGATATTTTATGGCGTGGAGATCATCTCCTCTAGCCATGTGTATGTGTAGTATATAATCCTCTATCCAGACTCCAGGGTCTGTTGTTCCATCGTAAGCCTCTATGTTTATGGGTTTAAACCCTGCTGGGAATTCATGATCCAGCACCTCATTTGTGAAACATAGTGGGTGTGCGGCGCCTCTGTATTTGGGTGTACCGCTGTCTTCGAACACTTGGCGTGTTGTGATGCTTCCTGGGGCCCTCTTTTTTGGCCCGTAAATGGACCTGGTTGGGCCATCTGTTTTCCCAGGATCATGAGTCGGCTTGTGTGCGGCGCCGCTTGTAATTTTTGGCCTATCATCTGGCTGTCTATCCGGCCAGGCGGCCTCTTTGTTTTTTGACTATGGGGGCTCTATGGCTTCCTCGTCAAATTCTGGCAGCAGCTTGCGCTTCGTGTAGCTCTTTGCTTGATGGCCATTGCCGTATTTGTCTGCGGTTTTGAGCACTTTGCTCCACCTCATTCTGAGTATGTCTTCCGCTGTTTTGAGCTTCCGTTTTTCCTTCTTCAGACTTCTTACAGTGGCGACGAGTCTTTTGTGAAGGCTCTTATTCTCCGGTGGTGTGTCCGGCGTGAGGTCGTCTGGACTGTTGGTTTCGCCGGGCATGGATTGATTATCCGATTCGTCCTGTTCGGACGGTTGCTTGGTTGCATGTTCATCGTCCACTGGTTTGCCCTGCTCTATTGCTGGGTCATTAGGAGCGCTGTTGTTGTCGAGGCGGGACTAAGGGCGGCGTCTGCGTCGCCGTTTTGGTTGTTTATCGGCGGGATTATCCTTTGCCGCGCCCCGTTGGTCCTCGTTATCGCTTCCTTTTGGGGTATTCACCATATATACATCATGGGTTGGGGTGGCCTTCCAGTGCTTTGTGAGCGCTAGTTCTTGATCGTCTCCGGCATCGTCGTCCATACCGTCGATGTCTTCGGAGTCGTAGTCTAGCATGTCGGTTAGATCGTCGACAGTGGCTACAAAGTGGGTGGTGGGTGGGCTTTGAATTTCTTCGTCGTCCGCATCCCAACCATCCTGGCCGTAGTCCGGCCAGGGCTCTCCGGATAGCGAGAGATGCTTTAGCGATTTTAAGATGTCGCCAAAGGGTGAGTGCTGAAAGATGTCCGCTGCGGTGAACTCCATGATCGGCGCCCAATCAGATTCGATTGGCAGGGGCGCAGGAGGTTCGGAGTCTGGCAGGGAGTCCGGCACCTCGAAGTCACGAGATTTATAAGGGACGAGGTCAGTGTTCGGCTCCATCGCCGCGGATGTTGCAGCTCCCGAGGCGGTGTCCAGCCACTCGTCCTCGATCTACGCGATCGGCTCCGAACAACGGGTCGGAGCGGATTCGTGTGCGGCCCCCAAGGTACTGTCCGGCGGCAGAGCTAGATCGTGCCCATCACGACAGTGCGGCACGCTTGGCTGCGGATCGGATCCATCGAAGATCAAGTCTCCGCGGATGTCCGCCATGAAGTCTAGGCTTCCAAATCTGACCTGACGGCCAGGGGCGTAACTTTCGATCTGCTCCAGACGGCCAAGCGAATTGGCCCGCAGTGCGAAGCCGCCGAATACGAAGATCTGTCCGGGGAGAAAAGTCTCACCCTGGACGGCGTTGTTGTTGATTGAAGAAGCCATCAAGCCTATCGGTTATGACACAAAGGACATCTCAATGAAAGCACCAATGTCGGTGTCAAAACCGGCGGATCTCGGGTAGGGGGTCCCGAACTGTGCGTCTAGGCGGATGGTAACAGGAGACAAGGGACACGATGTTTTTACCCAGGTTCGGGCCCTCTCGATGGAGGTAAAACCCTAATCCTTCTTGATTGATATTGATGATATGGGTAGTACAAGAGTGGATCTACCACGAGATCAAGGAGGCTAAACCCTAGAAGCTAGCCTATGGTATGATTGTTGTAATGGTTGTTGTGTCCTACGGACTAAAACCCTCCGGTTTATATAGACACCGGAGAGGGCTAGGGTTACACAGAGTCGGTTACAATGGTAGAAGATCTACATATCCGTATCGCCAAGCTTGCCTTCCACGCCAAGGGAAGTCCCATCCGGACACGGGACGAAGTCTTCAATCTTGTATCTTCGTAGTCTTGGAGTCCGGCGGACGATGATAGTCCGGCTGTCCGGACACCCCCTTGTCCAGGACTCCCTCAATGACCGTTGTCGATGAGTTGTTGTACTTGCCGTTGGATCTCCTTAGTTTCTTCTGGGTTGACACGGTATGGAGCTTTTTTTGGAAATGGTGCTCCGGGGATGAGGTCCATTCGATGCTCAATGCCTCGAAGAGGAGGTAGACCCGGAGGTAGCTCATCGGGGAAAACATCTTGAAATTCCTGCAAAAGAGATTGAAACACTAAAAGTAGCTCGTGAGAGGTGTTAGTTTTTGGTTCCCCATCCTTGCACACAAGGACAAAGTGCATCACACTCGATGGGTTCTCACACACTTCTCTCATCTCACTTTTTGTGGCAAATAGTATGAGGTTTTTCTCTCTAGGCGAAGAGGCGCTCAAGTTTGGCTTGTGGCTCTCACTCACTTTTGGGTGGATCACTTTCTCACTCTTCTCTCCGTGATGGGTGGCTTGCTTTTCGGTTATCACTTGACTAGGAGAAATAGGTCGGAGCACATATTCCTTCCCTTTCATCTTGAAGCTATAGTGATTGGTACGCCCATTGTGGATGACACCACGGTCGAATTGCCATGGTCGACCAAGAAGGAGGTGGCAAACGGTCATTGGGACCACATCACACTCCAAAGTGTCCTCATATGCACCAATTTTGAAGGAGACTTGGACCGTATGCTCAACTCATATAGTGCCGGAGTCACTTAGCCATTGAACCTTGTAGGGGTGCGGGTGCTTCCTCTTGACCAATTGAAGCTTGGAGCATAGTTCTTCACTTGCCAAGTTGTGGCAACTACCTCCATCGATGATGACCTTGACAGACCTTCCATTGATGCCGGCCTTTGTGTGGAAGATGTGGCATCGTTGGTCTTCTTCTTGTTGATCTTGAAGAGTCAAGACCTTGGATACAACGAGAGCGGGGCTCGAATCCTCATCACAAAAGACTCGATCATCTTCATCCTCGTTCACGCGCCGGTGCAAGGCCACTTGCTCAAGGGCTTCCATTTCATCTTCACTCATTGAGTGGGAGGTGCCATCGTCGTTGAGGATCATGGTGCACTTGTTTGTGCATTCATAGGACTTGTGGCCTCGGCCGCCGCAAGTGAAACACTTGAAGGAACTCGTCTTGACGGTCTCATCGGTCGGAGTAGATGATGAAGCACGCGGCTTGAAGTTTCTTGTAGTAGGAGGAAGACGACTTGAACTTGACGAAGTTTTGTTGTAACTTGGCTTGTCGTCATTGCTTGGAGAAGGCTTGGTTGATGTAGATGTTGGAGGAGTTGTTGAAGCTTGGTTGTTGGAGAAGCCGTATGTCTTGGATGAGTACTTGGCATACTTGAAGTCATCTTGCACTTGACGTTCCGCCTTGGTCGCTTTATGCACGAGCTCAATGAGGTTGGAGTAGGGTTGGAAGTCGGCGATCTTCTTGATGGGATGATTGAGTCCATTCAAGAAACGTGCCATTGTTTGCTCATCATCTTCCTTTCCATTAGCTCAAATCATGGCTATCTCCATTTCCTTGTAGTATTCTTCAACACTCTTTGTTCCTTGCTTGAGGAGTTGTAGCTTGTTGAAGAGATCGCGGTTGTAGTAGGTGGGCACAAAACATGCTCGCATGACATCCTTCATTTGAGCCCAAGTGGTGATTGGAGGGTCACCTCTTGCTTCTCGGCACTTAAAGGCCTTGTTCCCACCATATGAGCACATAGTATTGGAACTCAAGTGATGCCATAGCGATCTTCTTCTCTTCCTCATAGTTGTGCAAACGAAAGATTTTTTCGACCTTCAATGCCCATGATAGGTACTCTTCAGGATCATTGCTTCCATTGAACTTGGGCATGGTGAATTTAAGCTTGCCATAGCATTGATCTTCATTGTGTTGTTGGCGATGGTGATGATGACGCCCTTGACGTGGATGGTAATCATCTTCATATTGCTCTTGGCGTGGAGGAAGTCCATGATCAACTTGCTCTTGTTGGACTTGAGGTTGAGGTGGAGCTTGACGAGCTTGTGGAGGAGCTTGAGGGACTTGGCGGTGCACGCGTGGTTGGTAGTTCCTCTCTTGGATTTCTTCTCGAAGAGCTTCCTCATGATTGTGCCGTTCGCGATTCCGGTTTGCGATGGCTCGACTTGATTCTTGAAGGGCACGTTGCGCCTCAAGAGCTTGCGCTTCCCGTTGTTGTTGTTGAAGACGTTGAGCCTCGGCGTCTTGTTCCTCTTGATGTAGACGCGCTCGTTATTCCTCTTGGCGCTGTAGTCGTTGTCGTTCTTGAGCTTGAGCAAACGCGACTTGGTTTGAGTGAGGATGAGGTACTTGCTCATAGACTTGCTCTTGTGAATGCTTGTCGTGTAGCGGGTTGCGAGATGCATGACGGTCTTGACACGCGGCTCGTCGAAGAGTGTTCGATGACGGTGTACTTGAGCCGGAGAGTGTCGTCGGGGTGTCGACTTGAGTGGCTCCGTCTTGAGTATGAAGAAGTTGAAGGAGGCCGGTTCACCAACAAAGCGCGGATCTCGTCCATTCTTGCATCGTTCTCTTGCTTGTGTGCATCAAGCTTGTTGTCGAAGTAGTCCCGTGTACGTTGCTCGGAGAGTCGCAAGTCGGTGGCGAGGTTGTCGATGCAGTCATTCATTGCTTGTTGCTCTTGATGCAGCACTCGTTGTGCACCAAAGAGGTGGCTCTTGGTGACGAATGATGACATGTTGTTGTCTTTCTCTTGGTAGAAGAACTTGGCCTACCCATCATATTAAAGTGGTGGTGAGTAGGAAAATGAGAGAACAAAACCAAAGTTACCTTTGCCGAAGATTGTGGATGTAACTAGTATGATCCCGCGTGATGTTATAATAGGGGAATTGGTACCGAGAATTGTTTCTCACACCTACAAGTAAATGGTCTATGGAGGAGCTTGGTTAGGAAAAGGCACAAATAATTCAAGAAAATGTTAGTCTATGGAGGAGCTTGGTTAGGAATAGCCGAAGACAATATGCACGCTGGACTCATCGCCATTGAAGCCTGGTTCAGGGGCTACTGAGGGAGTCCCGGACTAGGGGGTGTCCGGATAGCCGAACTATCATCTTCAACCGGACTCCTGGACTATGAAGATACAAGATTGAAGACTTCGTCCCATGTCCGGATGGGACTTTCCTTGGCGTGGAAGGCAAGCTTGGCGATACGGATATGTAGATCTCCTACCATTGTAACCGACTCTTTGTAACCCTAACCCTCTTCGGTGCCTATATAAACCCGAGGGTTTTAGTCTGTAGGAAAAACAACAATCATACCATAGGCTAGCTTCTAGGGTTTAGCCTCTCTGATCTTGTGGTAGATCTACTCTTGTACTACACATATCATCAATATCAATCAAGCAGGAGTAGGGATTTACCTCCATCGAGAGGGCCCGAACCTGGGTAAAAACATCGTGTCCCTTGTCTCCTGTTACCATCTGCCTAGACGAATAGTTCGGGACCCCCTACCCGAGATCCGCCAGTTTTGACACCGACACCCTCCCTTCTCTGTTTCTCTCCCTCACCTCACATATCTCTCTGTGTGTGTCTATTCGAACAGGAGCTCGCCGCCTCGACGACCTCGCATCTGCTCGATCTGGCCGGGAACAGGAACCTGATGATCTCCAGTGCCTAGATCCGTCCTTTTCCTGTGCTCCTTGTTGCCTCACGCCAGCGCACTGCCCTTGTCATCGCGTCGTTCCTCTGCTTCCAGCACTGCCATCTGCCAAGTCCTGCTCCTCTACTTCCCCTGCTCCAGCTCGAGCACTGCTGCGGTGCTGCCTCGCTTCTCGCATGCGTGCGAGCACACACTACAGCAGGCCCAGCCGCACCCCTTCAGCCACCCCAGCCCACCAGATCCGCTGGCCCAAGGCCCTCTGGTGAGCCTCAGCCCAGCCACTGTTGCTGTTGGGGATATTACCACTAGCCGTGAACCGGCCTACTTGGGCCGGGTTAACTTCATTAGTAGTATAAGCAGATGAAGGCCCAAAGCCTGTAGTCGGTTTAGAACCTGTAGCCATAAATCGGCCTGATGTATAACTTGTATTGTAAGATAGGAATAGAGAGATACCAACCGGGATACGAGTATGAACCGGTTGGGACTCTATGGGCTGACGGGCGCCACCCGTGTATATAAGGGGACGACCCGGCGGCGGTTCAAGACAGACAACGACAACTCGAGCCTAGGCGAAGCTTGTTTGCTCCCTAGCCATCGAGACCACATCAATTCCATCACAACTAGACGTAGGCTTTTACCTTCATCGAAGGGGCCGAACTAGTATAAACCCTCATGTCTTTGTGTCTGCTTTAACCCCTTCGAGTAAACCCGTTGCGATGGCTCCACAACTAAGTCCTTTCACTAGGACATCTGCCGTGACAAATCCACGACAGTTGGCGCCCATCGTGGGGCTATCGCACGATGGTTTGACGATCTTGGAGGGCAAGCTCAAAGGACTCGAAGGCTATGTTGTGGGCCGGATGACCAAGAGTCGTCGTGGCAAGATCTACATCGACGATGCAGGATGGGGTCCCGAGGCCGATTCGATCGAGTACGGGTACCGGGTCCCCTTTGGTGGCATACACGTTTTCATCGGCAAGATCGGTGAGCCTGGGCCTGAGCCGGACATCTGCACCGACCTCGTTGAGACGGCTCAGCGCGCGAGATCTACCCAGGCTAAACCGGCCGTGAAGCGTGTCTTCGTTGGAGTCATCCACAGAGGAGAGCGTGAGGACGAGTCAGAACACGGTAGCGAGACCGTCGTCTATTCCGGCGACGAGTCCTCGACCGGAGAGACCGAATCGCTGTACCAGTTGCAAGATGACCAGGTTAGGGGCTGTTCCGATGGCGACAGTACTCCGGACCCCCTAGGTCAGATCAACCGGGTTGGAATATTCATGGCCGGCACATAGGCGGCGAATCACTCTTCGACCGCCGCAGCAATGCTCTCCGGATCAGCAGCGGCAGCGGCAGCAGGGGCAGGAGGCCTTGTGCGCCAACCGGTTCAAGTTCTATCTGATCTATTTGATGCACTAGCCGCGCCTATGACAGAGGCCAATCCGGCGGATCAGGAAGCCCATGATGCAGAGATTACAAAGGTGAGAGGGCAGATCGTACAAGCCAAAGAGGATCTGGCAGTAGAAAAGGACAGGATGGCCGCAGAGCGGGCCGCTTTGGACGCCCAGGCCTACAAGCTCATGCTTGACCAGAACGCATCACAGGAGGTCTTGAAGCGGAAGCACAGATCACGCCTGCCGTTAGGGTTTGACCCTCGAAATCTCTTTCACACCCTAGGAGCTGGACCCAGTAATCCGCCGCAGTACCTGGAGGCAAACCGGATCGAAGCACCAGGGCCAGGGGCGACGGTCCAACCCCGCCTCATGGAACCTCCTCAGCAGAACATTGTGATTCCTCCGCCGGTTCAGACACCCCGGGTCATTATTCTAATCCTATGGATAATCTTGTTGCCGCTGCTGCGCGATTAGAGGCTATCCCGGTCGAAGGGGACTCTCCGCAAGCGATAGAGACGCGCCGGGTTAAGGAAATTCTCCGGACCGCGCTGATTCAACAGGAGGCATATTCATACAGCCGCGATCGGATTCACTCCACACCCCGTCCGAGCCGGAGCTATAGCAGGTGCATGGATGAACGGCCATATCGAGCAATGCGCGAGGCCGTGAAGCGGCCCGTGGCAATAACTCGACAGGTGGTGTTCGCGATGCTCAGGATGTGGTGGACCGGGCCCGGGCACGAAGGGAGGCCGAGTTAGCAGCACAGAATGATGCGGGTCAGCTTACACCGGTTCGTCCTACCACCTCCGCCGGACCGGGGGTCGCATCCGCTTTGGGAGTGCCTAGTTTAGTCCCCGCTTTACGCAATGTGCGCCTGCCCAAAGATTTCAAGCGTCCACGCAAGGTGCCGAATTACACCGCTGATTTATCTCCCGAAGCGTGGGTAGAAAGTTATGAGATGGCCATGGAGATGCTAGATGTGGATGAGACCGCGTGTGCAAAATACTTCACCATGATGCTTGAAGGCACGGCCTGTACATGGTTGAAGAGCTTGCCGCCCAATTCTATCAGCTCATGGGCCCAGTTGCGGGCCCGGTTTATCCAGAATTTTAAAGATACATGTAAGCAGCCCAAGTCCATAGTAGACCTAGCGGCTTGTGTCTAGGAGGACGGAGAATCAATGACCCATTGGGTACGCCGTGTTTCAGAAGTTTTGCACTCGTTTGAAAGGATCAATGCTGACTCTGCGATCTTAACCCTGGAGGGCAACTACCAGTTTAAGCCTTTAAAATTGAAATTGGGGCGCATGAAGCGGTTCTGCAATGACATGGGAACTCTCATGGCCGCTTTAGTGAAGTATGTTGATTCGGATAGTACCAAGGATCCCGAGACTGATGATGATGAAGCAGGGAAGGGAAAGAAGAATAGCAACTCCAAGGGGCAACAGTACAAACCGGCAGGGCATGGAAACGGAGGCAAGCGCAAGGCGGATGGCAGCATGGACTTTGTGGCCAACACTAACGCACAGGACAGGGGGCAGCGGCGCAGAGGTAAAGCGACAAATCGTAATGGGGCTCCCAATCCTAACGCGGACCGTTTCAATTATTTGTTGAATCAGCCTTGCCCAAAGCACGGGACAAAGGAGGCGCCGGCTAACCACCTTTGGAAGGATTGTTAGATTATGCAGGAGTTTAAAAACTCTAATGCCTTCCGGTATGACCGCGGGTCAGGTGGCGGTTCAGGATCCGGTTTCCATGGGCCGGGTCACGATGGAGCTTCCGGTTCAGGTCTCAATCAGGTCGGTCACAATAACCAGAATAATCAGAACGGTCAACAGCAGCAGCAGCAGTAGTCAGGTTATCAGAGCCAGCCAAAACAGTTGAACAATGGGCAATATCATGTTTTCACAACTAGTTTGGATAAACGCGACCGAAAACTCCACAAGCGAGCAGTGAACTCTGTTGAACCGGCCGTACCACGTTACTTACGCTGGTCGGAGCAGCCTATCGTGTGGAGCAGGGAGGACCACCCACCCCGGGTTGATAATCCGGGCCAGCTAGCTTTAGTGGTAGACCCTCAGGTGGGAGGTTATAAATTCACCAAGGTACTCATGGATGGAGGGAGCAGTATTAACATCCTATACTATGAGACATTCCGCCGCATGGGGCTAATAGACAAAGATCTCAGACCGTCTAATACAGTGTTCCATGGTGTGGTGCCTGGCAAATCAGCATATCCCGTTGGTAAGATAGCTCTGGACGTGGCTTTCGGGGACGAGCATGATTCCCGGTCCGAAAAACTAACCTTTGAGGTGGTGAAGATCCGGAGCCCGTATCACGCCTTGTTTGGGCGGCCGGCTTATGCCAAATTCATGGCGCGGCCTTGTTATATCTACTTGCAGCTCAAGATGCCGGGTTACAAGGGGACGGTAACGGTTCATGGGAGCCGTGAGGTTGCTTTGGAATGTGAGGAAGGTGATGCGGCTTATGCAGAGTCGGTCTGTGCCACGGAGGAGTTGAAATACTATAAGGACAATGTTGATCCGGCAGACATGACCCCTTTGAAGAAGCCAACTACGGAGCATGATTCGGATCTAAAGTTCAAATCGGCAGCTGAGACTAAGCTTGTTGACTTCGTGCCCGGTGATTCGTCCAAGCAGTTCACTGTCAGTGCCAACTTGGACCCCAAATAGGAAAGCGCGCTGATCGAGTTCATCCGTGAGAATCGGGACATTTTTGCATGGAAACCTTCTGACATGCCAGGTGTACCGAGGGAACTCGCTGAGCACACTCTTAATGTGGATCCTAAGTATAAACCGGTAAAGCAATTTCTCCGCCGGTTTAACGAAGAAAGGCGCAAAGCCATTGGAGAGGAAGTGGCCAGGCTTTTAGCAGCTGGTTTTATCGTTGAGGTGTTTTATCCAGAGTGGCTTGCTAATCCGGTGTTGGTTCTTAAGAAAAACGGCACTTGGCGTATGTGTGTGGATTACACGGACCTTAACAGGGCTTGTCCAGCGAATCCTTTTGCCCTCCCCCGCATTGACCAGATCATTGATGCCACGGCGGGTTGTGAGCGTTTGAGGTTTTTGAATGCATATTCTGGATATCATCAGATCAAAATGGCGGTTAAGGACCAGGAGAAGACAGCGTTTATTACTCCCTTTGGAGCCTTCTGCTATGTATCTATGCCCTTCGGGCTCAAGAGTGCCCAAGCCACCTATCAACGGTGTGTACAGAATTGCCTGCATAAACAGATCGGCCGCAATGTGCACGCCTATGTGGATGATATTGTAGTCAAGTCAAGGCAGAAGGAGACGCTGGTAGATGATTTGAAGGAAACCTTTGACAACTTGCGAGTTTACAAGATGATGCTTAATCCGGCCAAATGTGTCTTTGGTGTTCCGGCAGGGAAGTTACTGGGTTTTCTGGTGTCCAACAGAGGAATTGAGGCTAATCCGGAGAAGATTACAGCTATTACCTCCCTGGCTAAACCGAAGTGTATCAACGATGTTCAGCGTTTGGCGGGCCGGATCGCCGCACTGAGCCGGTTTATCAGCCGCCTCGGAGAGAAGGCTATCCCTTTGTACCAAATGCTGAGGAAGACAGACCAATTCGTCTGGAGTCCAGCTACTGATGAAGCATTGGAGGACTTGAAGCGGCAATTAGCCAATCCGCCCGTTCTTGCAGCTCCGGTCGATAAAGAGCCATTATTATTATACGTAGCAGCCAATGCTCGGGCAGTTAGTGTGGCTATTGTGGTGGAACGCAAGGAGGCAGGCAAGGAATATCCGGTTCAGCGGCTGGTTTATTATATCAGCGAGGTGCTTATTGAATCCAAGCAAAGGTATCCGCATTGGCAGAAGCTGGTATATGGAGTTTTTATGGCAAGCCAGAAGTTGAAGCAGTATTTTCAAGGGCATCCCATCACAGTGGTCAGTTCAGCTCCCTTGGGTGATATCATACAGAACCGGGAGGCGACTGGCCGGATTGCCAAGTAGGCTATAGAGCTTGGGCCACACGGATTGAAGTACGTGCCTCGGATGGCGATGAAGTCTCAAGCACTTGTTGATTTCATCAATGATTGGACGGAGTTACAAGCACCAGAGGAGAAGCCGGATCACACATATTGGACTATCCATTTTGATGGATCCAGGCAATTGGAAGGCTCAGGGGCTGGAGTCGTATTGACTTCCCCACGAGGTGATAAGTTTTGTTATGTTCTCCGCTTAATGTTCCCTTGTACTAATAATGCAGCTGAGTATGAAGCTTTGCTCCATGGTCTTCGGATGGCTAAAGAGATGAACTTAAGCCGGGTTAAGTGCTTCGGTGACTCGGACCTCGTGGCTCAACAGGTGTCTGGCACTTGGGATTCTAAGGACCCGCTCATGGCTGCATATCGTCGTGAGGTGGATAATATTGCGGGTCACTTCAAGGGTTATCAAGTGGATCACGTGGACCGTCGAAAGAATGAAGCGGCGGACGCTTTAAGCCGGTTGGGCTCGCAGTGCAAACCGGTCCCGCCTAATGTCTTTCTTGATGTGTTGCACAACCCGCCAGTCAAGCTCCCAGGTGAAGCGGATTTGGCTATTCCTGATCTGGAGGCTCAATTGGTGGCAGCCCTGCATGTCATTCCGGATTGGACAGTTCCTTATCTTGCGTATATGAACCGGGGAGAGTTGCCAGAGGATGAGATTCTAGCCAGGCAGATAGTCCGGCGATCCAAGTCTATGACGATTGTCAATGGTGAATTGCATCATTGCAGTGTGTCAGGGGCGTTTCAACGTTGTGTTTCTCCTGAGGAAGGATGTGAAATCTTAAGAGAAATCCATGAAGGGGATTGTGGACACCACGTCGGTTCAAAGTCTCTGATGGCAAAGGCGTTTCGTCACGGGTTCTACTGGTTGACAGCGCATGCTGATGCGGAGGACTTAGTTAAACGGTGTGATGGCTGTCAGGAATTTGCAAGGCGTGCTCATGTGCCGGCTCAAGAATTGAGGATGATCCCAATAACTTGGCCGTTTGAAACTTGGGGGCTAGATATGGTCGGACCTTTTAAAAGATCCAAGGATAAGAAAACCCACCTTTTGGTAGCAGTTGACAAATTTACCAAGTGGGTTGAAGCAGAGCCTGTCAGCAAGTGTGATGCGGCAACAGCGGTGCAGTTCATCAAAAAGGTGATTTTCCGGTTTGGCTTTCCACACAGTATCATTACTGACAATGGTACCAATTTATCCAAGGGCGCTATGAATGAGTTCTGTGAACGTGAGCACATCCGACTTGACGTATCGTCAGTGGCACACCCCCAGTCCAATGGGCAGGCAGAACGAGCTAATCAAGAGATCTTGCGAGGCATCAAACCCCGGCTTATGGTCCCATTGCAAAGAACACCAGGGTGTTGGGTTGAAGAGCTACCATCTGTGCTATGGAGTATCAATACTACGCCCAACCGATCCACAGGATACACACCGTTTTTTATGGTCTACGGAGCAGAGGCAGTTCTCCCTAGTGATATCCGGCACGATTCGCCTCGTGTGGCAGCTTACGTTGAAGCGGACAATGAGACAGCACGGCAAGACGCTTTGGACTTATTGGACGAGGAGCATGATATAGCGGTTGCCCGTTCGGCGATTTATCAACAAGATCTTCGCCGCTATCACAGTCGCCGGGTTAGAACCAGAACTTTTCAAGAAGGAGATTTGGTGCTTCGACTCATCCAAGACCAGACAGATATGCACAAGTTATCACCACCTTGGGAGGGACCTTTCGTGGTCAGCAAGAATCTGCACAACGGGTCGTACTATCTGATTGATATTCGAGAGCATAAAGACTCACGCACATCAGAGGCGGAGACCAACAGGCCGTGGAACATAGCTCATCTTCAGCCTTGCTACACTTGAGCCATTGGCTCTATCTATGTACATATTATGACAGTGTATATATTATCTTTGATATAATAAAACCGGAGCCTCAGCTAAAGCGGGGTCTCTGTCTTTCTTATCATGCGTGGTTACATGGAGTGGTTTTGTCTTAAAGCGGCCTCCGGTTTACCCCTTGAATTTTGCTTTTTTATATATCACTTGGGGCCTTGGTCGCGTGCGAACCAACGCGACACCTTTTGATAGGCGAAAGCCACCAGATCACTTGGGGACATGGTCAAGACTGAACCAGTCACGCCTCTTGATCGGCCTAAGGCCACAAAATCACTTGGGGGCTTGGTCGAACCCGAACCATTGCCACGCCTCTTGATTGGCATATATGCCACGGTTTCATTTGGGGACCTGGCTGACTTGAATCATTGTCACTCCTATTGGGGGCTTGGTCCTGTCCGACCATGGTAACACCATCTGATCAGCTCAGTATAGCATATTTTTTGCAAACAGTCTTTATTATTGCCTTTGCTTCCATGTTATTTTCATGGCCTGTTTTTCTTTGTTTTTCATTGTGTTCCCTTTATGCCAACAACACCTTTTTTCCGGTTCAGCCGATGGATTTGATTCCCTTTTAATCCGGAGAAGTATGCCCGGTTTACCTTTCCTGTTAACATCATGGAGTAACAGGGGGGCTCGTAATGACCCAGTATGGTTTATATGGGAGCTGTTTTCTCCCCCCTTTGACGGTAATGGTTTATAAAACCTCCGCTTCAAGCCTGGCTAAGCCAGCTTCATGCCCAGATATGGCAGGTACTTTGTATCACCTATTTTGTTACATTACTGATTTATATATCAAGATCATAAACCGGCTGGCGGTATAACCGCCAGCGAAGTTCAAATTTTTCTGATTGCAGGAAATATAAATTGAGGTTTTTCCAACAAAAGCATCAGTACTTATGCACGAAGGCATATTCAAAGCAGAAATATGGACTATCCTGTTACAAGGCAACACGATGCCCAAATAAGATCATTGTTATTTTGGAAGGATGCCAAAGGCCGCTATCTAAACCGGCCTCCGGTTCAGGCCTGCTCATCGTCCTGCGCCGCTTCAGCTTCCTCGTCTCTATCCATTGGCTGGAAATCAACAGTGGTCCAGTCGATTCCCATTAAAGCTTGGAAAACAGCTTCCTCATGGATCAGAGAAGACGGTTCAATATCAGGAGCGTAAGTATGCTTACGGATTGGAGGAATCATATTCTCCGCTTCAAGAGTTGGGACAGGCACTCGCTTGTTCTGATCGTTGTATTGTGCTTGATAATGCGTAAGTCTGCCTCTTCAGCTAATTGACAAGCCAGAGGGCGCACAGCACGGTTTATTGCCCTCAAATCATCTTCGTTGAACTCGGAGCCGTCTTCCTTCAGGCTGGGATAGCCTTGAGCTGCCTCCACAGGATCGAAATCTGGTACCCATGCCTTTGCCCGGATCAAGGCGTTAATGGCTCCGGCTCGAGCAGCAGATTTTTTCAGCTCTTCAATCCGTGTAGGAAGCATTGACAACCTACTAAGAGTATCCTGGATTAGAGAGGGTGCCGGATTGTTATGAGAGGCTGTGGTGATGATCCACTGTGCTCCGGTATACAGTTGTTCAACTAAGGTGTAAGCAGCCTTCAGCTTCTTCCGCACATCTGACCCTAAGTGCCCAATACGTGTACCTACAACAATACAGGGACGATCTCAAACCGGATTTATTATAAGCAGGCCCGAGTTGTCACAGAAATTAAAAGGAGCTTACCAAAAATCGCAGCGGTCATGGAGTGTATTTGCCGTTTCACGGCGGTCAGCTCATCTACCACCGGTTTAAGGGCAGCTTCAGCATTTTCAACTCTTTTGGTTAAAGCGGCCTTCTCAGTGGCCCAGCCAGCCCGCTCTTTCTTGAAGCCCTCCTTCAGCTGTTCAGCGATGCTCAAGGCGCTGGTTAATTCTTCCCTTGCCTTGTCTGTTTCAGCCTGTTGGGTTTTCAAGGTTTCCTGTAAATCGGCAATCGGGTCCTCTTTGATTCTCACCTCAACCTGCATATAGACAGCATTTAGCTTTAAACAAGCGGTCCAAGAATTTGAAGTACCAACCATATAACAAGTTATACGCTTGATACTTGGGGGCTAATGCACCTTCAATTTTCATTTATCATTGGATTGCAAAGTCCCAAGCTCAATACAGGTATTCAACTTGGCACTTGGGGGCTAATGCCTATTTAATCAATTATGTTCTGAGGATAGTTTTTATTGGAGTCCCGGTTTAACTATGCTAAGTTGAACCGGCCCTTGGGGACTATATTAATGGACTTCAAAGTATTGAGGATAATATGCAAAGTCCCGGTTTGACGAGGGTTACAAACCGGCCCTTGGGGGCTAGGAGGACTAATACAGTGGCAGTAAGTAAAGAAGGACGAAGTGCAAGGAAGTTACCTCAAATTTATCCCTCATCATCTTTACCAAACCAGCTTCACAGTCACGGCTAGTATAAAGCCGGTTCAAATAGCCGGAATGAAGATCTTGGGCACTTAGAGCAGCATATGTCTCTAGTTCAACATCCCATTTCCCTTTGTTCAGAGCGGAAAAATCTTCTTTTACGGTATGCTTGGTTAAGGTGACAGGATTCCCGGGTTCAAAGAGACCTACACCGGTAATCACAATGTCATCATATTTGGATTCGCCGGTTTGTGTTGGTGCGGTCGGTTTATCAGCAGGACTGCGGGATTTTTCAATCCGGACGGAGCTGGCAGGCGGATCAGCAGAGACTGAAGTATTAATAGGCCTTTCCTAAGTAATAGCATCATCTTGCAAAGGAGGATCATTGGGAATATCCTCAGGAGCAAACGCTTCAAGATCTGGCGCTTTATCATGTTCTGGGGCGACATCTTCCTCGGCCACTTTATCCAGGCGGGCCTTCTTGCTCGGTTTAGGTTTAGCCCTGAAAGAAAAACAAAGAGTCAAGGAATAGTATAAGTTATTACACAGTATACTGGAAGCATATGTTCAGCTTAGCTTACCCAAGAACCGTTTTCAGTGGTGGCAGCTGAGTGGCCGACGATTCACCAGAGGATGAATGAGAAGTAACCTGATAATCGGAGTCGGATGGATTAAGAGGCTGACGGAAGAAACCCGCTTTAGGATTTAACTCAATAAAAAGGTCAGTGACCTCGGAGCGGCGTTTTCGAACCGGACTGTTTGGTAAACCGGCGGAGGTAACTACCTGGCCACTGTGCCGGGTTGTGCGGCGAGCTTCATGTTGCTGAGTCTTCATAAGAAATTTGGGATCCAAGTAAGCAAGAGGATGAGAAAATTTAACTTTCCGGTTTGCCTGGCGAAATTTTGGCAAAGGTAAAATTTCTGAATCGGAAGAGAGAATAGTTACCTCAGCGACTTCAGCATTATTGGCTTCAGCGTCGTCCTGACAAGTATCATCATCAATAAGGCATGTAAAAAGTAAGCCTAGTGAATCAAGTTCTACCTCAAGGTCCGGATTACCCACATCATCATCAATAGCCGGATCAGAGGAAGCGGTGGTTTTCCTCTTGTAAGCTGGTTTCTTGATAACCTTAGTCTTGGGCCGGGTTGACCGTCCTGCCTTCTCCGTTTTGTCTTGTGGAAGCTTCTTGCTCCAAAACGGATTATCACCCTGGTTCAGCAGTAATTAATGACAGACGGAGAAAGCAGTAACAGGTTTAATAACAGAACAGTCAAAATCTTACTGCTGGCGGTTTGTTGGTGGTGCAGTAAGGAGGCAGACCGGTTTGGGCGCAGAGGTGCTCCAGTTCATTCAACATCTTCTTCACAGAATCTATGACTTCATCATCAGAGAGTTGAATTTTCGTGTGTCGGAGTGGGTCATCGACGCTATCAGTATACTTGCACCTCAAACCGGAGCGCCGGCTGAGAGGCAGTATGCTCCATGATATCCAACAGCGTGCAAGGTCTATTCCCGTTAAACCGTTGGCCATAAAGGCTCGGAGCTTGGACAGTTGCGGAGCATATTTACTTCTCTCCTTGGCGCTTAATCTTTGTGGAAAGGGGTGAGTGTTGCTGAGCTGCTCCGGACGAAAACCAGGCAAGGGATTTTCATTGTCAGGGGAGGTGTCTTTGCAA
This sequence comes from Triticum timopheevii, assembly GCA_963921465.1. Classification (NCBI taxonomy): domain Eukaryota; kingdom Viridiplantae; phylum Streptophyta; class Magnoliopsida; order Poales; family Poaceae; genus Triticum; species Triticum timopheevii. The sequence goes on from OY997270.1 coordinate 201,084,547, forward strand.
TAAAACCAAGTTGCATTCCATTCCTTGGGGTGAGTATGAAGTTTGACGTGGGGATAAGTAATCTCTTTTCTCTTCTGAATTGCCATACCGCCCAATTCGGTATTGGGGCCGTCGGTAAATTCAGTGCGGCGGTTTAAGTGGAAGCAGTCTCTAAACAATTCGACTGAAGGCTCCTCTTGAAGGTATACCTCAGATAGCACTTGGAAGTGACATAAGTTGGTGACAAAATTGGGGCCAATATCTTGCGGACGGAGCTGAAAATTGGCCAATACATCCCGATAAAACTTTGAACCGGGCGGTTTGAAGCCCCGGGCCAAATGATCTGCAAAGACCACAACTTCCCCCTCTTGAGGTGTGGGAGGATATTCATCACCAGGAACCCTCCAGTGGATAGTATTTTTGCTGTCTAAAGCGCCAATCAGGACTAAGTCATCCAGCTGAGTTTCTGTGACGCGAGAAGGAACCCAATTGCATTCATATACTTGTTTGGCCATGGTGAGATCTACAAGAAATAGGTGATTCTGGTTCAAGAATATGTTGGATAATAGAAGGTGCTGATCTGAGCAAATGTTAAACCGGAGGCAGTACATATAAACCGGGTTTCTATGAAGTGGCATCATATGGATTCTGGCGGTTCAACAAGGGGACTAATGGTGTATACCGGTTTACTAACTTTTTCTATATTAAGTTAAACCGCCTGACCTAAAAGCAATCAAAGTTGTGGATGGCTAAGTTTGCAGAAACAGGTTTCACAAAAACCTATTACAGAAGTGGATCTAAGGTAAGCTCAGAAAAACAGAAAATACTCAAAAGAATGAGGCAGGACGGAAGTGAACCGATGAGCATATATGTACGTGAGATCTATCAACTTAGGTGTGAAGTTACAGGCGGACGCTAGAAGATTACTACTAAACAGAGCAGGGGTCCACAGATTCATTCAAGAGTCAGGGTATGAGTATGAATAAGCGATGAAAACAGCGCGAACATGGAACCCTAAGAACAGATCTAGGTCAAGAAGAGAAGAAGGCTAACCAGAAACAAAGAAGATGCGGAAGGATACCGCAATACTCTGGTGCGTTCAGGTCGATGCAGCGGCCCAGGACGATGCAGAGGTCGACGGCGGCGGCGGAGCTCCAAGGCTGGCGACGCAAGGAAGACGAAGAAGAAGAGACGAAGGAAAGAAAAGAAATGACCCTTCAGTCGTATTTATAAGGCAACAGATGTAGGTCAGGCGCGCGACTCCAGGGGCCAAATTTTCGGAAGTGGAGCCGATGACCTAGATATCGCAGATCTATTAATAAAGGAGGGCATCATAAATGTTAACTTCATAATGACATCATGCCGGTTTACAGCAACCAGAAATGATGACGACATGGCGGTTTACCAAGTACCAGAAGATGTCCAAGACAAAAAATTTGTGAAGGATTGACATGAACCAGTTCAAATCAATCTGGGCCTAATGTTGGGGATATTACCACTAGCCGTGAACCGGCCTACTTGGGTTGGGTTAACTTCATTAGTAGTATAAGCAGATGAAGGCCCAAAGCCTGTAGTCGGTTTAGAACCTGTAGCCATAAACCGGCCTGATGTATAACTTGTATTGTAAGATAGGAATAGAGAGATACCAACCGGGATACGAGTATGAACCGGTTGGGACTCTATGGGCCGACGGGCGCCACCCGTGTATATAAGGGGACGACCCGGCGGCGGTTCAAGACAGACAACGACAACTCGAGCCTAGGCGAAGCTTGTTTGCTCCCTAGCCATCGAGACCACATCAATTCCATCATAACTAGACGTAGGCTTTTACCTTCATCGAAGGGGCCGAACTAGTATAAACCCTCGTGTCTTTGTGTCCGCTTTAACCCCTTCGAGTAAACCCGTTGCGATGGCTCCACGACTAAGTCCTTTCACTAGGACATCTGCCGTGACAAATCCACGACAGTTGCCCTGTGCATTGTTGGGCCAATCAGTTTCGGCCCGACTGCATTTTTTTTATTGAGGCAAAGGTGTCCCATCTTTCGATGAGATGGTGGCTATCGTTTTGGTGGAAAGTCGACTTTGACGATCCGACTACGAACGTGCGAGGACGTCGCGCCTTAGCAATCGCTAAACCGACTCCGAGAGGTTATTGACCACGCCGGAGCACGATCAACCTGACCATGAGGGTCTATTTCCTGCAAGCAAACGAAGAACAAGCAAGAAACTAAGATTGCAATCTGAATATTGTGAATAACAGAGGAAAGCTTTATTAATGAAGGTGGAGTTCCGTGACGCCTTTGTCTGGTTGTTGAACAAAAACGAAGTACGTGAAGTTGCAGCTATGGCGAACTTTAATCTAAACAAAACCCAAAGTCTAAATGGTGCCCTAAGTGATGTATATATGGAGGAAGAGGGGGGAATTTCGTGGCCCTTGGTGGAGGGGTCCGAAACCAACCCTATCTCTTGTTTCCCCACACATACGGACTCTAAAAATAGCTTATACTTATGTATTTCGAAATTACATGGGCCTGGCCCAATAAAAAGGTGATGCAGCACCTAGAATAGCCTTTGGATGAAATTTATGAAGGGGCGTCTTGTATATTTCGTCCAAGGCTTCATGCACTCATTATGGTGGCTTCAAAGCCCTGAAATCACCACTTGTAACTCCGTTCTTGTTCCCCTTGTGCATGCCATCATCTCCATGCTTGTTCTTGCTCCAATGTTCATCCTTCTCCAAGCTAGGCCCTTCATTTGTAAGCAAAACAAATGTATCCAATTTAGGCAGCATCATATTCTCATGAACATTAGAATCATTACCAAGAAACGAAAGTACCTCGTAATTTAGTTGGCGTGCGTGAGCTCTAGTAATTGGTCCAGTATGTATAGCAGCAGGGGTTGTGGGTGTAACAATGGTATTGATGTCCTCATCATCCTCCCCTTCTCGAAATGAAATCGTCCTCGACGGAAGTTCATCTTCCTCGCCCAAATAAGGCTTCAAATCTGCAATGTTAAAAGTGGGACTAACCCCAAAATCTGCAGGCAGCTCAAGTATATATGCATTATCATTTATTTTCTCTAACACCTTAAAGGGACCATCAGCACGTGGCATTAGCTTTGATTTGCGCAAATCAGGAAATCTATCCTTATGCAAATGTAACCAAACAAGATCTCCAGGTGCAAACACAACATGTTTTCTACTCTTATCTCCAGCAAGTTTATATTTAGCATTCATATGCTCAATGTTTTCCTTAGTTAACTCATGCATTTTTAAAATCAATTCAACACGTTGTTTAGCATCAAAATTAACCTTCTCTGAAGATGGAAGAGGCAACAAATCAATAGGTGCACGAGGTAGGAAACCATACACAACTTCAAAAGGGCACAACTTAGTAGTAGAATGCAATGAACGATTATAAGCAAATTCAATATGAGGCAAGCATTCCTCCCACATTTTCTTATTATTCTTCAAAACAGCCCTAAGCATAGTAGACAATGTTCTATTGACTACTTCAGTTTGTCCATCTGTTTGGGGGTGACAAGTAGTACTAAAAAGCAGTTTAGTCCCCAACTTAGCCCATAAACATCTCCAAAAGTGGCTAAGAAATTTAGTATCATGATCAGAAACAATAGTATTTGGCACACCATGCAAGTGAATAATTTTACGAAAGAACAAATTAGCAACATTAACAACATCATCTCTTTTATGACATGGTATAAAGTGTGCCATTTTCGAGAATCTATCCACGATAACAAATATGCTATCCCTCCCCTTATTTGTTCGAGGAAAACCTAAAACAAAGTCCATAGATATATCCTCCCAACGAACACTAGGTACAGGCAAAGGCATATATAAACCATGAGGATGAGTCGTGACTTAGCTTTTTGACATGTAGTGCAGCGAGCAATAAAACGCTCAACATCCCATCTCATGTTTGGCCAAAAGAAATGTGTAGCAAGTACGTCCTCCGTCTTCTTCATGCCAAAGTGTCCCATTAATCCTCCTCCATGCGCCTCCTGCAACAAAAAAAGATGAACAGAGCTAGTTGGAATGCATAGCTTGTTAGCACGGAACACAAATCCATCATTAACGACGAACTTGTTCGACATTCTTCCTTCTTTACAATTCTGCATTACATCTTTAAAACCAGCATCATGCACATATTGGTCTTTGATGGTCTTCAAACCAAATATTTTGAAGTCAAGTTGTGAAAGCATAGTATAACGACGAGACAATGCATCAGCAATAACATTTTCTTTTCCATTCTTGTGTTTAATGACATAAGGGAAAGTCTCAATGAATTCAACCCATTTAGCATGTCTACGATTCAGTTTAGCTTCACTTTTAATATGTTTCAAAGGTTCATGATCAAAGTGTATAACAAATTCTTTGGACCATAAATAATGTTGCCATGTTTTTAAAGTCCGAACAAGGGCATATAATTCTTTATCATAAGTAGAATAATTCAGACTAGGCCCACTCAATTTTTCAGAAAAGTATGCCACAGGTTTGCCATCTTGTAATAACACACCTCCTAATCCAATTCCACTAGCATCACATTCAAGCTCAAAAGTCTTATTAAAATCAGGAAGTTGGAGTAAAGGAGCATGTGTCAACTTATCTTTCACTACCGTGAAGGCTTCTTCCTGTGCGGTACCCCAAAGAAAATGCACATCTTTCTTTGTAAGCACATTGAGAGGTGCAGCAATGGTGCTGAAATCTCTCACAAAATGCCTATAGAATCCGGCGAGGACAAGAAAACTCCTCACTTGTGTGACCATTTTGGGCTGCGGCCAACTCTCAATAGCTTCAATCTTGGCTTTGTCAACTTCAATTCCCTGTGGAGTAACAACATAGCCAAGAAAAGATACTCGGTCGGCGCAAAAGGTACACTTCCCAAGGTTATCAAACAAACGCGCATCACGTAGAGCAATAAAAACAGCACGTAAATGTTCCAAATGTTCTTCCAAAGATGTGCTATAAATCAATATGTCATCAAAGTAAACTACTAGAAATCGTCCAATGAAAGCACGTAAAACTTCGTTCATTAATCTCATGAAAGTACTAGGTGCATTAGTTAACCAAAAGGCATGACTAACCACTCATATAATCCAAACTTAGTTTTAAATGATTTTTTCCATTCATCTCCCAATTTCATACAAATTTGATACGAATTTGATGGTACCCACTACGCAAATCAACTTTGGAGAATATTGTAGAGCCACTCAATTCATCAAGCATATCATCTAGCCTAGGAATAGGATGACGATAACGAATAGTAATATTATTAATGCCTCTACAATCAACACACATACGTGATGGACCATCCTTTTTCGGCACTAGAATAATAGGAACAGCACAAGGACTATGGGATTCGCGTATATAACCTTTGTCGAGCAGCTCCTGTATTTGACGCATAATCTCCTTCGTCTCCTCTGGATTGGTACGGTATGGTGTACGGTTTGGTAATGATGCACCGGGAATTAAGCCAATCTAATGCTCAATCCCTTGAATGGGAGGTAATCCCGGTGGCACGTCTTGTGGAAAGACGTCAGTGAACTCCTGCAAAATGTTAGTGACAGCAGGAGGCAAAGAGGAAGGCATGTCCTCGAATGAAAATAATACCTCTTTGCACACAAAAGCATAGCAAACAGATTTGCTGAAATCTAGCTCATCAATATCAGATTTAGTGACAAGTAAACCTGCACTTTTCAATTTAATTTCAGAAGCAACACTAGATGGTTTACTATTATGCTTCATTTGTTGCTCAAATTCTTTTGCCACAATCTGATTTTCACTCTTATTTTTCTCCTGTTTTGCTTTATCAGCTCTATTAATATCATCTTTCAAAATGGAATCGGGAGTCATAGGAAGCAAAGTAATATTTTTATCCTTGTGAACAAGAGTATACTGATTGTTTCTACCATGGTGTACACAATTTTTATCAAATTGCCATGGTCGACCAAGTAATAAGGAACATGCTTGCATAGGTACCACATCACAATCAACATAATCAACATATGTAGAGATACTAAAATGCACACGAACGTACGTGTTACCTTAACCTTGCCACTGTTGTTGAACCATTTGATGTAGTAAGGATGTGGATGTGGTCTTCTGGTGAGAGATAGCTTCTCCACCATATCCATGCTAGCCAAGTTGTTGCAGCTCCCTCCGTCTATGATGACGCGCACAGAACGTTCCTTCACAACTCCCTTTGTATGGAACAAATTGTGCCTCTGATTTTGCTCAGCTTGTGTGACCTGCACACTCAAAACACGTTGAGCAACTAAACATTCATACATGTCAGCGTCTTCAGGAGCCATGTATTGCGTCTCATGATCAGAATCATCTCCACCATGTTCTTAACGTGTAATAAGAGCCAAAGTCTCCTGATCATAGTCACTAGCGGACTCATACCCACCATCCTCAGTAGCAATCATCACACGCTGAGATTTGCATTCTCTCGCATAATGACCTCTTCCCTTACAATGACGACAAATAATATCACTTGTGTGCCCTGTTGATGCCATGGAAGAAGAAGAACTATATGGAGGCCCGGCAGGTGCGCTCTTGGCAAATAATGGTGGTTGTGCCTGCTTTCTTGTATCACGGCTGGAGGTGGCACCTGATGGAGGTGCTGGTGCAGTTGAAGTAGAAGATGCACGCGGTGTCCATGATGAAGGGGCCTGCAAAAAAGTTAGTTCGTTCCAATGCTTGTCGATCCTGCAGTTCACGTTCAGCTTTACAAGCAAGATGGAATAAATGAGTGATATTAGTATACTCCTTATACTCTAGAATGGTCTGAATCTCTCTATTTAATCCATCCATAAAACGTGCAAGCATAGCTTCATTCTCCTCAACAATACCACATCTAATCATGCCAGTTTGTAATTCCTTATAATATTCTTCTACAGAATTTTTCCCTTGTCTTAAGCGCTGCAATTTTTGAAGCAATTCACATTGATAATATGGTGGAACCCAACGAGTACACATAGCAGTTTTCAAAGCAGCCCAAGTAGTTGGAATAGGACATAATATACAATGTTCAGACCACCACACACATGCAAAACTAGTGAAAGCACAAACTGCAGCAGCAACCCGTCTCTCCTCAGGATATTGTAAACATGTAAATCGTTGTTCAGTTTCTAACTCCCAAGTAAGATATATATCAGGAACATATCTACCCTCAAATGGTGGAATATTCAATTTCAGTTTAGGAAGATGGTCATGATCTCGTACCTGAGGGAGAGCCCTACCATTGTGATTATTTGCATGTGGACGACCTAGTGGTTGTGGTGCTGGTGGTTGCACATAGTTCTGATATTGATCAACCTCATCCTCGTAATCTCCCGCATAATCATCCTCCGCATCAGCAGTAGGAGCCACAGAAGTATCAACAGCAGCACCAACAGTTTGGCCAGGCTGAAGAAAGACACGGCTCGCTCGGCGGAGGGCTGTTTCGCGACGTGGAGGTAGTTGTTGTTGTTGTTGTTGTTGTTGTTGTTGTTGTTGTTGTTGTTGTTGTTGTTGTTGTTGTTGTTGTTGCAGAGGTGCGACAGGTGCAGCCGGTGGTGGAAGACGCACAAGCAGTTCATTAAATATGTTATCGAGCTTTGTTTCTAGCGTCTTCTCAAGGCCAGTGATCTTCTCCATGGCCTCTTCAAAATTGTTCAGCACATCTTGCACCTGTTCAGTCATCATTTTTTGAAACTTATCATGAAGCTCCTTGTTCGTTAAGTTCTCCCAGTCAATCTCGTCGGCTTGTGATCCTGGCATGGTTAGCAGCAATAGAAACACACTAGAATATGATCCTACAGACTACTAACAATAGGTGGTGGTGGGTGTCACAAATCGGTCAAGCAAAACTCAAATTCTTACCAGTTCTTACCCAGCAGCAGGCGGTGATCGGCAACCGTTGTAGTCAAAACTCTCAAAGCTTGGATAGAGCGATTACCAGGGAGAGTCAAATGCATGACATAGATTTATGTGGAGCTAGGAAGGCTTATAATATGGTAGCAAAAAGGTCAGCAATAATCAATTCAGAGATGCAAAGTTGAATAAACGCTCAACGACGGTGCTGTGCTGGTCCTAGGCTAGACCGTGCTAGAGACGCGAGCCTAGAACACTAACAAAATCACGGCGCGACACGTAATCAAGGGAGGAGCACACTCTGAATTTTTTTTCTTTTTTTGCACTTTTTTTGCACTTTTTTCCTCTCTTTTTTTGCTCCGCAGCAAATTTTTTTCCAAAAAGTCTACAAATGGTCTAAAAACTGCCTAGCCAGAATTTTCCAGACTTCGTTTTTTTAAACTGGGACTATTTTCCTTGTACGGGTGGCACTGATGTTGGGAAGTCCGACTTGGTCACGACTCGGAGTATGGCGTGATCTGTAAATCAAAATCAAACCAACAAATACTGGACTCGGACTAGGACTGGTGGCGGAGATGAATCTGGTGGTATATGGTAGCGGTGATGACGATGATGGTATATGGCAGCGGTGATGACGATGGTGGTATATGGCAGCGGTGATGACGATGGTGGTATATGGCAGCGGTGATGATGATGATGTGGCGGCGGCGTGACAACTTGCGAACAGAACTCGAAACTCTAAAGGACTAGACACTAAGACCAGCAACTCGACACGACGATGCAACCGCAAATTCAACAAAGCAAAAGACTGAAAAGACTATGCGAAGGCTCAGACTGGTTCGGATATGATGACCTAACCCTAATTTTTTTTGTGGCTTTTTCGTGGACTGTAGGTATGAAGAACAGAATCAATCTAAACTATGAAAAACTGTAAAATCTCACCGAGCAACCTGGAAATCTGATACCACTTGATAGAGGCAAAGGTGACCCGTCTTTCGATGAGATGGTGGCTATCATTTTGGTGGAAAGTCGACTTTGACGATCCGACTACGAACGTGCGAGGACGCCGCGCCTTAGCAATCGCTAAACCAACTCCAAGAGGTTATTGACCACGTCAGAGCACGATCAACCTGACCACGAGGGTCTATTTCCTGCAAGCAAATGAAGAACAAGCAAGAAACTAAGATTGCAATCTGAATATGGCGAATAACAGAGGAAAGCTTTATTAATGAAGGTGGGGTTCTGCGACGCCTTTGTCTGGTTGTTGAACACAAATGAAGTACGCGAAGTTGCAGCTATGGCGAACTTTAATCTAAACAAAACCCAAAGTCTAAACGGTGCCCTAAGTGATGTATAACATGCTAAAATGATTTATTTCGTAACTAAATAATCGTAGCTCGGAATTAAATAAACTATATATGTAAATTGTCTAGAAAAAAAGCATAGATTAACTTGGTGCACTTTGTTTTACCGTTTAACAACATTAAAATATGTTTTAGGGCAGAACAGTAGCTATTTCAAAATATGGACATGAGGATTTTCCGGAATTGTTGTTTGTTGTTTCCGGCCTCATTTAAACTTGCCTAAATAGGCGGTTTTCTCATGCTTCACCTCTTACCATGTTTAACAACAGTTAATATTGTTGTGTACCTAAACGAGAGCAAACTAAATAACTCGAATGTGGTGTTTTGTCAATATGCAACTCGTTGCATATTGACCTCCACTTAATTCGTAGTATTGTTTGTGCACTTTGCCATGACATGCCTCACTAAACCGGACATGCATCATACTTGATTGTGCATCATGCCATGTTTATGTCATGGTTGTTTACCATGATGTTTGCTCCTTTCCGGTTGCGCTTCTCCTTGATACTTCCGGTTACGTTGCAATTGTGAGGATTCGTTCGACTATGTTGGTTCGGCTACTTCTTGGACTCGTTCTTCTTCCTTGCGAGATTTCAGGCAAGATGACGATTACCCTCGATATCACTTCTATCTTTGCCTGCTAGTTGCTTCGTTCTATCGCTATGCTATGCTACCTATCACTTGTTTACCATGCCTCCCATATTGCCATGTCAAGCCTCTAACCCACCATCCTAGCAAACCGTTGTTTGGCTATGTTACCGCTTTTGCTCAGCCCCTCTTATAGCGTTGTTAGTTGCAGGTGAAGTTGAAGATTGCTCCATGTTGGAACATGAACATGTTGGGATACCAATTTTTTTAATTAATGCATCTATATACTCTGAATGATGTATGAATTATATGATCTTTGTGTGAAGTGGCGATTGTAAGCCAACTCTATTTATCCCTTTGTTGTTCATTACATTGGATTGTGTGAAGGTGACCCTTCTTGTGACAAGTTGGTAATCAGAGCCATTCCCGACTTAGGAGCCCCCTGCTTGATCGAATCGCTGATGTTGTTGAGTCTAGAACAAAATGTTTTGAGTCTTAGGATTATATATATATCGGAGAGTAGGATTGTTTTTACTCCCCAGTCCCTTGGTCGCTCTGGTGAGGCCTCGTGTCATAGATGTTTTGTTGTTTCCTCTCCTCAAATTTCACAATAAAAAATTTAGGATCGCGCGTGTATCTTGGCATCGTTCCGATATTCTTGTGACGAGAACATTGTTCTCGGTGCCTCCTGACATTTAGGGGTTGTGGCAGTGTCCCTGGGAGTTGAGCTCTGAGGTGTTGCCGTCACAATTTTATCATTGCAGTTCTGGAATACCTGAGTTTCGCCGACATCGAAAATCTCTTTTATGCAGTTGTTTGTGAGATAACCTCGACGCCAACCCAGTACTGGGGCAGGAGTTCGGGAGTATTTCCATAGCTCGTATAACGGACGCTTTTCAAAGGTTGAGGTACACGATTTCCGGAGTTTTCTTGGTTATGTGTTGATGGATGGATACAGCTAGATGTAGGGATTGTTAGTTTTGGTGAGATATATTGCTTCCCCTGTATCCCCAACACCGGAATGTATAACCAGAAAGTTTCGGGAGTTTATAGGTGGGAATTCAAGTAGCTCCTAGAATATCTTTCCGACAGATACATGATACGGGATTGGTTAAATCTCTATCATATGTATTTGTTCCAGCTTATCCTGCAAGCGAAATCCTTTGTTTTGTTTTATTTGTGGTATTCGAGTTGCTTCGATGTCAAGTGTTGATCCATACCTTCCCTAAATGGTGTTCTCATATTGCTGTGGGAGTGCTGATCCTTCCTCATCATTGAGGTTATCATGTCAATTTTTTCCAACCGGTGTGCTTCTCTTCAAGTTAATCCTATCCTTTCAATATTTGCTAGATCAATTCTCAGTTCTTCACAACGGTGTATGTTTAATCTGTCCCCAAGTTGTCTTTGTTTTCCAGCCCTCCCACCCTTTTTCTTCAAGGACACAAATTTATTAATCAAGTATCCTTTTATTGATGGGAAGTCTCTCCATTCTTTTCCATTCTTATCCGGTGATTCTCAGGAAGATACTAACGAAGCTTCAAGTTTATTATTCTTCGTTCTCTTTTCTTCTCCGGTGGATTCAATTCAAGCTTTGTCGATGATATCCTTTCCTCGTTCCAAATGTTTCCCATGCCAGTGCACCTCTCAATCCCTCACCTCTTACTATTCATTTGTTCCGGAGTGTTGAAGATATATCAAAATATTTGTGTTTCCATTCTCAATCCGTTCAAGTTATTTTGAGGCTGTTATCTCATTCAAGCCAATTAATTCAACCGGTGCAATCTCTCTTTCAAGTAATCATTTCCAACGGTGTTTCCTTTTGAGTGGGCCCATAACCCACAGGTCTTTTCCCAGGTCCATTCCCAAATTCTTTTCGAAGTTTGGCGTAAGAATGAATTTTCATCAGTCACATGCCTTCTCCAAGGTCGCTTTCAAAATTCTTTTCATCTTTGGCCCAACCTTTCCTCTTTTAATCCTTCCGGAGTGTCTCAACAATTCATGGTGGTGTTTCTCGTCGTCATTCTCGAATTTTGAAGAATGAAGAAGAGTTTCTCTTAAATCCTTACCCGTTCTTCCAGAGATTCATGGTTCTAGCTTGATGCCATCCTCTCATAATTGTTTTTGATTGTGAGAATTCTTTTCAACCATCCGATGCATTTCAGGAGTTGCTTCCTTTCTCGATCATCCGAAGGCCATCATTTCTGAATATTACTCATTCTCAGCATGTAGCTATCGTCCTCCAAATCTTATCGGCGCATCGTTCAAATACCCTCTAATCAGTTCATGATCTCTTCGTTCTCATGTATCTAAATCCCCTCAAGTATCTCCATTTGTTTTCCAAATCTTCCTGAGGAATGGTGCCTTTGCTACTTTCATTTTCAAATCTTACGGTGGTTCGTTCAAGATTTCACTTCCTTCATTATCATATCAATTCATTCGTTGTTTCCAAATCCCATCGGTGGTTCCATCAATACCTTCTCAAGTGTATGCTATATCTCTCTTAATCCTTTCTACGAGAAAAAGTGGCATGCCAAATCCGTTGCTTGTCATCAATTTAAATTGTTGAAGGATACACATAACATAATTCTTATTCTTGTTTCATCCAAGTGTTTAATTCTGCTCTACCGGAGTTTGTTCGTGACATCAATTTCTTAGTTATATGTTGTTCATCTTTCTTTTGAAGTTCCAAGTTTTCCACATTATCTCATCGCGAGCTTCATCTAAATCATTGCAAGGATTCATCTTATTCTTGTCAAGCTTCATTTCTTTGCGACCATCTCGTTATCTACCTGAGTTCTTCGAGAGTTTCTTCGTGGTGGTTCATCAAAGATTTCATTCATTCTCTAAGTGTTCGTCAAGATTCTTGTCGGAGGAGCTCAAGCGTTCTTTATCTTGCATCCGAAGTGCAATTCTTTCTACCTTACCTTTTGAGGTGGTGTTATATAATTCTTGATTATTTCCATTCATGTTTCGTGATTCACATGTTGTCAAGAATGAGGTATTTTAAATCCATTAATCTCTTCATTGGAGTTATCTGGTGTCATATTTCACCTAAAGCCTTCCCTAAGGAATGTTGCTATTGTGGTGATTATCAATGGTCCAAGTTATCTCTCTATCATCTTGGTGGAAGAAGTTTTCATCTTGTTGGTGTTATCAATTATATTATTTGTTTCCGTAGTGGCAGAATTTCGCCTCAAATTTGAGAAGTTTTCCATAAGCCCACTACAAGTTTATTCGTTTCATTGTTGGTTTTCCAACAACTCCATTATAACCTTCTTGGAAGGGTGCTTTCCAAGTTCATTTGTGGCAGTAGTTGGCATTTTCTTCTCCATTCTTTTATTCGAATGATCTATCTTCTATTATTTCTTTCGGAGGCATTGTGATGTTTCTCTTTTCACTCATCATCTCAAATTGTGACGATCATGTTCTTTTTGTGCTTATCCCTTTAACTGGAGTGTTGTGTCATCTTTTCAAGTTATTTTCATATTATCAAGTCTTGCATCTCTTTTCAACTGGAATGTTGTCCGAATTTGATCTTCCTTGTTCCTTGTTTATCTCGTTTCAACCAGAGTGGTTCCAATTCCTTCCTGTCCATTGTACTCATCATTCATAGCTTTGTAATCTCTAAGGTTCACATGGTGTTCCTTGTTTCTATTTTCTACCGCAGTGCTCTCAGTTGTGTTCAACTCCGTTGCGTTCTCTCTTTCAACTTTTCAACCTCTCAAGGTTCTTTGGTTTCACTCATTTATCGAAGAAGCAACTTAGTTTTACCTCTTCTCTTCCTCTTACGTTTCTCTCCGGTGCCATCCTAGATCTCGAGACGAGATCCTCTTGTAGTGGTGGAGTGTTGTAAGACCCCTGATGTAACTTTCCATAATTGTAACTCCAACTCTTGCCATTTCCGGCTATGTGTTGTGGTATTTCCTCCGTGGTTGGGTTTTTGTCTTTTGTTTTGCATTTTGTTCATGTCTTGCATCTCATCTCATAGCATCATGCGCATTGCATCTGCATGTTTTCATAAAGCTTGCATCCGTTCGTAGTTGTCATGTTCCCCCCTTGCCTTAGTTAACCGATCCGAGTCCAACCGGGTTTTCGATTCCCTCTTGTCTGACCTTTTGACCCTCTCTACACTTTACTCAGACCCCTCGCGTGCGCGTCCGAGGTTGTCCCGAACCCGACCGGCTCTGTCGTTACCAATGGGTCCGGATCATCCCCAAACATCCCTAAACTAGCTTCGGTTTCTTCTGTGGCTTCCCTAACCTATTTATTCTCGACCGTTCGATTATGATCGGAGGGTCCGATTATCCCTAACCTAATCCCACTGCTATATATAACCGATCAACCCTAGCCGGTCTCATGTCCCATCCATCCTTTCCCATCGCGCCACCGCCACCCACTCACCATCTCCATCAGGATCCTCCCAGATCCACCTCTCTGCCAGACCACCTCCCTCGTTTTCAGCACCGAGCCAACCAACTTCTGCTCTCGATCCATGGTTGCTTCCTTCCTACCTTCTCTACTAACCACCACGCAGCCTTGTGCCCGAGAACCTCATCCCCGCTTCCGGCCATGCCGCCGACCGCCTCCGACGAACCCAGCAGATGAGTTGCCGCCCGTCTCCTCTCTCTCTCCCCTGTTTCCCTCTCCTTCCTTCTCTAATCTCTTTCCCTTCCTCGTTTGATTTCTTATATGCCAGGAAACGAAAGGGGCTCGCCCCTGCTGCCATGGCCACCGGCAACCGGAGCCGCTGTGTGTGTCCTTCCCGTCCCTGCCGTTCGTGCCGCCGGATCGGCTCACCTCCGCCCGGCTCCACTCGCCCCGACTGCCCGTGCTCGCCTCCCGTCTCAGGGCCTCGTCTCTGCTTCGATCAGACGATCGAAGCTGTCGCCGCCTGCTTCGTCAGTTTCAGGACGCGAGCGCTACTCATGTTGAACGCGCCCAGAACCGCCCGAGCTTGTGGATGCCCAGCGCCCGAGGCCTCCTGCCCCTGATGCTCATGGCCGAGCACCAGTGCTCCAAGGCCTCCCTTCTCTCCTACCTCCTTCCCCTCCCTTCTCCGTTTCTCTCCCTCACCTCACATCTTTCTCTCTCTCTCTCTCTCTCTCTCTCTCTCTCTCTCTCTCTCTCTCTCTCTCTCTCTGTGTGTGTGTGTGTGTGTGTGTGTGTGTGTGTGTCTATTCGAACATGAGCTCGCCGCTCTGACGACCTCGCATCTGCTCGATCCGGCCAGGAACGGGAACCTGACGATCTCCAGTGCCTGGATCCGGCCTTTTCCTGTGCTCCTTGTCGCCTCACGCCAGCACGCTGCCCTCATCGTCGCGTCGTTCCTCTGCTTCCAGGGCCGCCCTCCGCCAAGTCCTGCTCCTTTGCTTCCCCTGCTCCATTATGAGCACTGCTGCAGTGCTGCCTTGCTTCTCCCGTGCGTGCGAGCACACACTGCAGCAGGCCCAGCCGAGCCCCTTCAGCCACCGCAGCCCACCAGATCCGCTGGCCCAAGGCCCTCTGGTGAGCCTCAGCCCAGCCGCTGCTGCCCTATGCATTGTTGGGCCAATCAGTTTCTGCCCGACTGTGTGTTTTTTCTGTCCATGCGATTTGCTAATTATCCAGAGAACGTCTGTATTGCAGAAAACCCCTCCATGTTCATGCATATAATAACAAATAAACCGTGCATCGGATTAAAATGTTTTAAACATGAAAAGTGCTTAAAATTTCATCTAGTTTCATATTTTCCAACTCTCACCCATGTTTAAAATGTTTAAACTTGCTGTTTGTTTAATTTTGCATAAATAACATGCTAAAATGATTTATTTCATAACTAAATAACGGTACCTCCGAATTAAATAAACTCTAGATGTAAATTGTCTAGAAAAAAGAATAGATTAACTTGGTGCACTTTGTTTTACTGTTTAACAACATTAAAAATGTTTTAGGGCAGAATAGTAGCTAATTCAAAATATGGACATGAGGATTTTCCGGAATTGTTGTTTGTTGTTTCCGGACTCATTTAAACTTGCCTAAATAAGTGGTTTGCTCATGCTTCACCTCTTGCCATGTTTAACAACATTTAATATTATTGTGTACCTAAACAAGAGCGAACTAAATAACTCAAATGTGGTGTTTCATCAATATGCAACTCGTTGCATATCGATCTCCACTTAATTTGTAGTATTGTGTGTGCACTTTGCCATGTCATGCCTCACTAAACTGGACATGCATCATACTTGATTGTGCATCATGCCATGTTTATGTGATGGTTGTTTACCATGATGTTTGCTCATTTCCGGTTGCGCTTCTCCTTGATAGTTCCGGTTACGTTGCGATTGTGAGGATTTGTTCGACTATGTTGGTTCGGCTACTTCTTGGACTCGTTCTTCTTCCTTGCGGGATTTCAGGCAAGATGACCAGTACCCTCGATATCACTTATATCTTTGCTGCTAGTTGCTTTGTTCTATCGCTATGTTGTGCTACCTATCACTTGTTTACCATGCCTCCCATATTGCCATATCAAGCCTCTAACCCACCTTCCTAGCAAACCGTTGTTTGGCTATGTAACCGCTTTTGCTCAGCTCCTCTTATAGCGTTGTTAGTTGCAGGTGAAGTTGAAGATTGCTCCATGTTGGAACATGAACATGTTGGGATACTACAATATCTCTTATTTTTAATTAATGCATCTATATACTTGGTAAAGGGTGGAAGGCTCGGCCTTTTGCCTGGTGTTTTGTTCCACTCTTGCTGCCCTAGTTTCCGTCATACCGGTGTTATGTTCCTTGATTTTGTGTTCCTTACGCGGTCGGGTTTATGGGAACCCCTTGACAGTTCGCTTTGAATAAAACTCCTCCAGCAAGGCCAACCTTGGTTTTACATTTTCCTAACAACCTATAACTTTCCCTCGGGTTTTCGTGAGCCCGAGAGTCATCTTTATTTAACCCCCCCCCCCCCCCGGGCCAGTGCTCCTCTGAGTGTCTGTCTGAACAGGGCGACCTGCGGGGCCACCTCGAGGAAACTTGAGGGCTGGTTTTTCTCGTAGCTTGACCTATCGAGTGTGCCCTGAGAACAAGATATGTTCAGCTCCTATCAGTATTTGTTGGTACATTCGTGCGGTCTTGCTAGTGTTGTTTTACCATTGTCGAAATGTCTTATAACTGGGATTCCGAGATTGATCGGTTCTTTCCGATAGAAGGAATATCCTTCGTTGATCGTGAGAGCTTGTGATGGGCTAAGTTGGGACACCCCTGTAGGGTATAAACTTTCGAGAGCCGTGCCCGCGGTTATGTGGCAGATGGGAATTTGTTAATATCCGGTTGTAGAGAACTTGACACTTGACTTAATTAAAATGCATCAACCGCGTGTGTAGCCGTGATGGTCTCTTTTCGGGAGAGTCCGGGAAGTGCGGTTTGGGTTATGATTGAACATAAGTAGTTCAGGATCACTTCTTGATCACTTCTAGCTCCACGACCGTTGCGTAGCTTCTCATCTTACTCTTATTTGCGTATGTTAGCCACCATATTTTCTTAGCGCTTGCTGCAACTCCACCTCATTACCTTATCCTACCCATAAGCTTAAATAGTCATGACTTTGCGGGTTTTGAGATTGCTGAGTCCTCGTGACTCATAGATACTACCAAAATAGTTGTAGGTGATACCAGTGCAGGTGATGCTACCGAACTCAAGTGGGAGTTCAACGAGATCCTTGGCCGTTACTACGTGTCTTTTCCTGATGGTCAGTAGTGGAGCCCAGTTAGGACGATCGGGTATCTAGCATTTGGGGTTATCTTCTTTTCATTTGGATTTGTCCATAGCTAGACTATGTGTGTACTCTGAATGATGTATGAATTATATGATCTTTGTGTGAAGTGGCGATTGTAAGCCAACTCTATTTATCCCTTTCTTGTTCATTACATGGGATTGTGTGAAGATGACCCTTCTTGCGACAAAACCACAATGCGGTTATTCCTCTAAGTCGTGTCTCGACACGTGGGAGATATAGCCACATCGTGGGCGTTATAGTAGGAGATGATGAGTCCTTGGCGAAGATGAGCAGTGGTGATGTTGATGTCGCACCGTACCTATATAGCCGAAACACAATAGGACACGGGAGCCACAACTCAAATTCCCAAAGACCAAAATGGGTCAAAATTGTCGGAGTTGACAGCGAGTGAGCGGTGGTGGTGCTTGCGAAAAGCGGTGGTGGTATCAGCAAGTGATGGTGGTATGCGGAAGTGTATGTGGGAACCCGAACAAAATTTGGCGAAAGTTAGGTGGGAAACGGGGCGGTGGATGGAGTTGTTGCTGTCAGGGGCTGGGTGTCCGGGCCTGGTGGCCGGATGTACGACATGGGCCGGATGTCCGGGGGTCACGGGCCGGATGTCTGGGCTCGTGATCCATGGACGAACTCGATGAACTCCGTGGGAAAATGTCAATTCCGAGGTGAAATTTGGGGGATTTTGCGGATGGGAATTACAGAGATGATGGGGGAAAGCTAGATCCACACA
The DNA here is from genome assembly GCA_963921465.1 of Triticum timopheevii. Classification (NCBI taxonomy): domain Eukaryota; kingdom Viridiplantae; phylum Streptophyta; class Magnoliopsida; order Poales; family Poaceae; genus Triticum; species Triticum timopheevii. The sequence continues at coordinate 201,102,842 of OY997270.1, forward strand.
TGGCAAAGCAAATCCATGGGTCAAATACAACAAAACATCATTACACCAACAAATCACAAAAACATTTTGGGGCTATTTTTGGTGGGCATTTTTGGATTAGGATGAAAAACAACAAAATCAAGCTAGAAAACAAAGGGTAGGGGCTCAAAATACGTGATCAACGTGGCTCATGATACCAAGATGATGTAGGGTGGAACCCTAGATGCCCTATCTTTCACAATTGGAGGGGATCCTACGAAGAACACGAGGGAAAAAATGAGGGTAACACGAGAGGAAACACAAGAGAAATCACTCAACCAACAAGATCCGGTCACACATATGCTAGATCCTTGAAACACAAAGAGTGATACACGATTCAAGGTCAACAAGGGACGATAAAAAGAGTCTTCTCCGTGAGTAGGTCTTGAAGAGTCTTCCCATGATGGGGTCTTGAATCTTGGATGATCTTCTCCGAAGAGGTCATGAGCTCCGAGAAGAAGTAACCAAGTGGATGAGCAAAGCTCTATCTCAAATATGAGCTATCACAATGCTAACCCTAGAAAGAGGGCGGAGGAGGAGTATCTATAGTCTAGGGGGCGAAGGGGTACATGGGCCTTGGCCCTTCACACCGTGCGCAGGCAGGGAAGGCTGGATGTCCAGGCGCTCATGAGGCGCCGGATGTCCGGGCTGTCGAGCGGATGTCCGGGTTGGCCTGGCGCCGGCTTGGATCTCTCTAGATAGGGCTGGTCCGGATGTCCTCTTTCAGGCCGGATGTTCGGGACCTCGCGAAGGGCCGGATGTCCGGGGTTGTGGCCGGATGTCCGCGCTGGCGGGGCATGCTTTAGTACTCCCTGGATGACTTGTCCGGATGTCCGGGCTGGGAGCCGGATTTCTGGGGCGACGGGCCGGATGTCCGGGCTGGCCGCCGGATGTCCGGGCCCTGTAGAGTTGGCTGCTGGTCCTTGGCTGCAAGCGACACCTCCAGCGGCCGGATGTCCGGGGCCATTGCCGGATGTCTGGGACCTGGAAGCTGTTCTTGAATCCTTCCATTGGCTTTCATCATCCGTGGACTTGGGAGCTTGATGATACGTCTCCGTCGTATCTATAATTTTTGATTGTTCCATGCCAATATTATTCAACTTTCATATAATTTTGGCAAATTTTTGTATTATTTTTGGTACTAACATATTTTCCAATGCCCAGTGCCAGTTCTTATTTGTTGCATGTTTTATGTTTCACAGAAACCCCATATCAAATGGAGTCCAAACGGGATAAAAACGGACGGAGAATATTTTTGGAATATTTATGATTTTTGGGAAGAAAAATCAACACGAGATGGTGCCCGAGGGGGCCACGAGGCAGGGGCACGCGCCCCTTACCCTCATGGGCACTCCGTAAGGCGGTTGATGCTCTTATTTTGCCTCAAGAAAGCTAATTTTCAGAGAAAAATCTTAGCGAAGGTTTCAATCCTATCGGAGTTATGGGTCTCCGGATATATAAGAAACGGTGAAAGGGCAGAATCTGGGAACACAGAAACAGAGAGAGACAGAGAGACAGATCCAATCTCGGAGGGGCTCTCGCCCCTCCCACGCCATGGAGACCATGGACTAGAGTGGAAGCCCTTCTCCCATCTAGGGAGAAGGTCAAGGAAGAAGAAGAAGAAGGGGGGGGGGTTCTCTCTCCCCCTCGCTTCCGGTGGCGCCGGAACGCCGCCGGGGCCATCATCATCACCGCGACCTACACCAACACCTCCGCCATCTTCACCAACATCTCCATCACCTTCCCCCATCTATATTCAGCGGTCCACTCTCCCGCAACCCGTTGTACCCTCTACTTGAACATGGTGCTTTATGCTTCATATTATTATCCAATGATGTGTTGCCATCCTATGATGTCTGAGTAGATTTTTGTTGTCCTATCGGTAATTGGGATTCCCGCTGTAGGGTGTTGCAATACGTCCATGATTCGCTTATAGTGGGTTGCTTGAGTGACAGAAGAATAAACCGGAGTAAGGGGGTTGTGGCGTATGTGATAAAGGGGACTTGATGCTTTAATGCTATGGTTGGGATTTACCTTAATGATCTTTAGTAGTTGCGGATGCTTGCTAGAGTTCCAATCATAAGTGCATATGATCCAAGAAGAGAAAGTATGTTAGCTTATGCCTCTCCCACATAAAACTTGCTATCGGTCTAGTAAAGTAGTCAATTGCTTAGGGACAATTTCACAACTCCTACCACCACTTTTCCACACTCGCTATATTTACTTTATTGTTTCTTTATCTAACAAACCCCTACTTTTTATTTATGTGCTCTTTATTATCTTGCAAACCTATCCAACAACACCTACAAAGTACTTCTAGTTTCATACTTGTTCTAGGTAAAGCGAACGTTAAGCGTGCTGTCGGATTTCGGGTTCCGGCAGACCCTTAAGGTTCGAACACTGGGGTTCATGCGGAGATCACACCCTAAGCCTACCCATGTTTCACCGCCTCGCAAGGACCTAAACTACTCCAAGAACAACGCAAGAGACACAAGGTTTATACTGGTTCAGGCCACCATTGTGGTGTAATACCCTACTCCAGTTTGTGGTGTGTGGATTGCCTCTGGGGCTGATGAGGGACAGTACAAGGGAAGAACAGCCTCGCGAGGGTCTGTTCTTGGTTGGGGCGATGAACTGCTACGAGGGTTCAGTCGCCTCTCTCTTTCTCTCTCTCTCTCTCTCTCTCTCTCTCTCTCTCTCTCTGTGTGTGTGTGTGTGTGTGTGTCTTGTGGATCTCTCGCCTCCCCCTCACCCTATGGGTGGCTAGTCCTATTTATAGGCGAAGGCCCCGGGCCTCTTCCCAAATATTGAGCGGGAAGGGCGCCAACAATTGGTCATTTTGAAGGAAAACATCTAGTACACTTATCCTGACTAAAGTGGTCCTCGCCTGCCAAAAGACCCTGACGATGATGCTGGCTTGGGCTCCATGATGACCTCCGTCCTGCCGTCCTGCTGGTCTTGGTATTGTTGCACCAAAATGGTTGCCTTTGCTTGATACCCTTGCCTGTGCTTGCCCCCTTTGCACCAAAGGGGAAACAAGGACTTTGCACAGGTCGGCGCCTGCCTGCACCCTGGTCGTCATGGCTTGCGTCATGGGCACCTCGTGAGGTACCCCGCCTTGATCTCTCCGCCTCCTCGTGAGCCAGCCTGACGAGGCCGTGCCTGAGGAAGCCTCCTTCGTCCGCCCCGCAAGGCTTGGCCCCTCATGAGGGTCTTGAGCATGTGTTGATGAAGATGGGCCGTACTGGGCCACTCCTGGAGCCATGCCGCAGGCCGCAGGAAGGCAAGTCTGGGTACCCCCGTTCCCAGAACGCCGACAGTAGCCCCCGGGCCCAAGGCGCGCTTGGACTTGGCTTTGCAGAGAAGCGAAGAGGCAAGTGTGAAGCGCTGCGGGCCCCAATAGCCTTTGGCCTTGGGCGCCACGTGGCGGTTGATTGGACGTGGGCGTCCCTGTTCCCCCACGCCTCCTTATTTTGCGCCTCAGCTAGGCGGACCCGCCATTGTACACAATCTCCCCTCTTCTCGCTGCTCGCGCGCCTTCTACTCTTCCTTCTCTCGAGCTCCAGCCTCTGCTTCCAATCCAATCTCGCATCCTCTTCCATCCTGTTGCCATGACCCCGAAGAAGAAGGGGAAAGGGCCAAAGCCCGTGCCCCCGCCTCGCCCGTCGCCGTCGGTGGCTCCCGCTGTTGACCGGTCGATCATACTCAACCGGGAAGACTCGGACAAGGTCAATTCCGCTACAGCCACCATCTTCAACGAATGCGGGAGGACGATGGTCTGGCCCGCGTCTCACTTCTCCATTGACAAAACGGCCACCGAGGTCCGGTACTTCGCTGATGCTCTGTGGGCGGGTCTGGTTCCCCCCTTTTCCGATTTCTTCAACGCTGTGCTTTCTCATTACCAGATCCACATGATGCATTTGGGTCCCAAATCCATTACTCTTCTTGCCGTTTTCGCTTTTGTCTGCGAGGCGATGACGGGCATTCCTCCTTCAATCGCCTTGCTGTGCCACTTCTTCTCTCTGCATCCCAGCGATCCTACCCAATGCTCGGGGTGTGTGAGCTTCCTTGCCGCACCAGAAACAACGGGTTCCGTGAGCGGTGGTTGTACATGGACGCCGGGGTGCCCAGCCCCCTGCTTTCGGAGCCAACCGTGCCCGCTATCCCCAACTCGGGTTGGGGCCAGGAGACGCTCACGAGCCCTCGGATCGTCTTCGTTTGGCATCACTTCACTTACTTCAGGTCGCTCGGTGTGACGGCACCCATGGTGGTGAATGAGTTCCTCCTGAGCTGCATTGCCCCTCTCCAGCGTCATTCCGGGCGGATGTGGCCCTTCGAGGGACGTGAAGACCGTATGAGGCTCCAGGAGGGAGATCTGACGCCCGAGGTGCTGAGGAAGGTTCTCTTGATCCTGACTGGGGACCCTTCTCCTGGCAGCATCCGGCATGGGGGCGCCCTGCTATACCTTTGCTCGAACAGGGGCGATTTCGTGAAGCAGATGCCCAGCTTTGATGAATGGGGGCCGCGTCCCGCAGGCCTTAGGGGGCCCCACGAGAACCCAGTTGTAGTAGTTGCCCTTCCGGTTGCCCACGACGGCCCTTCCTCGAGTGGTGGAGCTGGGAGGCGAAGGGCGGCGGAGGCCGAGGGGGCCGCCCTTGGGATGATGACGCCACGCGGTACTCCTGAGGTGGCGGCTCCTGAGGCCCGCCCCGCGGCGGCTGAAGGTACCGAGCCACGGCCTGCGGCTTCCGTGGCAGAGGCCCCCGAGGCCCCGGCCAGCCTCCTTGACGTGGCATCTGGCGACGTGTCTCTGGGCGAGGCCCCCGACGCCGGGCACCTTGATGCTTCTTCCTCGCTGCAAATTGACCCCTGCGCCGAGCTTCTGGGTCGCTTCTGTGTGGACTTCGAAGCTCTCAGAAAGAGAAGGGATGCCTTGGGTGATGATTACCCTTGCCGCCTATTGAAGCACAGGAAGTACTTCGCTACCGATGAGTAAGCCTTTCCCTTCCTCCGTCCCTTACTCTCCTGCTGCTTCAGTTGATCATTACCCTGCAGGGCCCTTCCTGCCGAGTTTGCGGCAGTGGCTGAGGAGCCATCCCTCCAGGCCTCGCCCTCTCCACCTTCCCGAAGAGTCCCGAGCTCCAGCACTGCCCTTGCGGTGAGGCCGGTTGGAGAGGCGGGACACCCTGTGGTGCGTCTTGGCTCTGCACCCCTCTCGATTATCCTTCGCGAGCCCTCCTGGGGCATAGCCAGCCTGCCCTGGGCTCCTCGACTGGTTGTGGACGACGACTGGCTGAGGTCGGCCTTGCGATCTTCATTGGAGGATGAGCTGGCTCTGGTCCAGGCTTCTGGCGTGGCGCGTCCGGCCATTGCGAGGGCGCCAGCCCCCAGCCCCCTGCCCAGCGGGGCAGTCTGATCCGTGGCCCCCCTCGCGCGTCCGAGTCGGAAGGAGATGCGGAAGACGTGCTTGAGCGTGCTCGGGAGCACCGTGCCCTCCGCCAAGGGTTCCTCCGGAGGGCGGCGGACGCGGTGAGCCAGCTTGGCGCAGAGCTTGCTCATGAGGACGCGCGCCTCGAGTCCGAGGGCCTGCGCCTAGCTGAGGAGAGGCGCAAGCTGAAGGTGGTCATTGCCCTTGCGCGCCACCAGCGTGACCTAGACAACGAGAAGGTCGAGGCGTCGCTGGCAGCTTCTCGGAAGGCTTGCTCACGGGCCGTTGAGGAGGCTCAGGAGGCCAACCAGCAGCGCAGGGCCGCTGAAGAGCGGGCATGGGAGCTCCGGGCCCTGAGCAGTTCCCTGGAGCAACAGGTGGAGTTGCACGAGGCGGCCCTTGCATTGATGGAGGGGGGCTCGGTTGATCGGGCAGAGCTTCAAAAGCGTGAGGAGGCACTGAGGCTGGAGGCTACCGAGCGCGCCCTGGAACTTGAGTGATTGGAGACGAGGGAGCGCATGGTGGCGCAGGCGGAGGACGATATCTCCGCGAGGGAGGCCCGAGCCTCAGAAGAAGTTGACCGCCGGGTGGTGGCGGCTCGTTCGAACCTCGAGCGCGAGTTCAAGGAAAGGCTTGAGCTGATCCAGGTCGAAGCAGAGGGTAGGACCGCTGCCCTGAAGGCCAAGCTGGATGAAGTGGTGCGACGCGCGGATGCTATTGGGGCTACCCTTGGCGCGGCCCAGGCGGAACTGGCTTCCTCCCGAGCCTAGGTGCTTCTTCTCCACCAAAGGGTGGATGCGACCGAGGCCGTCGCGCGGCGGAACGAGGATGAGATACGTGAGCGGCAGATCTTGGAGCACGTGCACAGCCCCATGCTCCGCGAGCTCCGGGAAAGAGCCAACACGGCCTTGGGTATCATATGTGAGGAAGCTGTTGGGGAACCGCATGTGGTCAACTATGCTGGTAACCTTCAGTTCTTCACCGACGTGGTGACGCAGCTGGAGGCCCGTTCGGGTAGAGCCGACAAGTTGGTGGAGGAGAGGAGCTGCGCCCTACTTGGGCGCGCTTTCTCTCGTGTCTTCAGCCATCTTCATCACATGGATCCCCACTTCGACTTCGATGCTGCCATCGCTCCGGTGCCCTTGGCCGTCCGGGGCGATCTGGCGAACTGGGTGGAAGACAACATGGACGCCCTGGTTCGGGCCTTCACCACTGACGACGACGGCGTGGTCGTAGCCGCCGACGAGGACGGAGTGGTGAATGGCCCGGGCGCTGGTGAGGGCGAAGTGATGAATGACCCAGGTGCTGTCGGCGGCGTCGTAAGAGGCGATGGCGAAGCCAGCGACACCAGCGGCAGCTCCGGAGGTGTCCCTGGGGATGCATTGGGGGATTTATCCGATTGACCATGCATCCTTCCTGTTTTTACCCTGCGCAGAGAGAGTTCGGGCTTGGCCCAGGAGATTGTAAGAGCATTTTGGGAGGAGGAGCCCCTCATGTAAAAACTTGCAGTTAGCGTATTTGTAGACATGACATCACCCGTGTGCCTGCGCCGGGCGACTGGTTTATGGCGAGCCGACTGGCTTGTTTACCTTTGACCCGCGTGGGCCCTGAGCCGGCCCGCGGAGGGTCGTGGCGTCCTGAGTGTCTCCTGAACGAGCCTGTTGAACCTGCAGGTAAATCCTCCTGAGGGGGCGTGCTGATGGCAGTCTGGGCTGCGTTCGTGCTGGGCCTGGCCCAGCGCATGAGGGGCTCGCGATGGGAGGCAGCTGAAGATCGGACGGATGCAAAGTGGCAACTAGAATGCAAGAGATTGCTCAAACGAGACTAAACACCCCTTCCCCGGACACACGCAAGTTTTAAACTCAAATCCAACTTAAATCCAAACAGGGAAAAGCAACAACCAAGGGAAAAGCAGGAAAAACAGAAAAAGCCGCGTCCGGCACCTAGTCTAGTCTTCGACGTCTTCTCACCAGCGCGGAGCTAAGTGCTGCCACTGGGCGTGGGCGGGAGCCCCCGAGGCCCGAGGGCGGCTCTCCGGAGACTCCGGGGCGTGTACAGCCCCACTCATTATTACGTGAGAGTGTCACGGGGCGGCGAGCTTCACAGGCATTGGGCCTTCTTCACAAGTACCGGCCTTGCTTCATATCGCCAGACAAGGGACCCGCCTTGCGCCACACTCTATCACCATCGACGACCGCCAGAGACCGAGGACGCCGCCGATGGGATAGAGCGGTCGCCAGCGGTTCCCCCGACGACCACGGGTCCTCTGCCGGGGGTAGGCCCTGGGGCACCTCCCCGGCAGAGGGCCTACTTCCTGAGGGCGCCTTGCTCCGAGCGCCGTGTGGGCGAGGCCGGAACTCGGCCCCTCTCCTGCAGCCCCCGGTGCCCTCCTCCTGAGGGGTGGGAAGCTGCTGGATTGGGGCAGCCACCCGCTGCGACGACCTGTACCTCCTGCGATCCACGGTTAGCGTATGCCTATTCCTGAGGGATTAGCGGTACCCGATAGTCACTACCTCCGGCGCGGTCGATGGGGCCTTCCCTTGGCTCCTGAAAGAGCTCGGCCTCGGGTGCTTCTTCTCCCCAGCCTGGGCTGAGGAACTGGCCATGGTCTTCCTCCTGCGCATGTCCTTGATCCATCATGTGAGGCACATACGCCTCTGGGGCCGCCGCCCCGAATGCCTTGCCGTAGTGCCCCATGTGCCACGCAGTTCTGCTCACGATGCCAACCTGGGAGTGGTAGCGTGGCGGCTCACCGGGACCGTGGGATGTAGTGGATCCCCCTTCGTAGGTCGGAGGTGGAGGCGGCACCGCTGGTGGCCAGGCGCTGAGGGCCAGGTTGGTGTTGGAGTGGCCTTGGAATCCACTGGGAGCTGTGTGAGCGCGTGTGGGGCCTCCGTGCGGTCCTCCTTGGGCCTGAGGCGGCAGCTGGGTGCAGAAGGGGGAGCCCCCGAGGCGGCGGAGCCCAGGAGCTCTGCCACTCGCTCCAGTAGTACGTCGCGGCCGCCCTCTAGCAGCCTACATTGCAGCAGTTCTCGAGCCACCGTGAGCGCGGCCCTTGAGTTCGCCTGCTCTCGCCGTGAGTACGGCGCCGTGGCCGCGGCGTGGCTCAAGGCCCTCGCTGCCGACCGCACCTGCCATGGTGTGAGGGCTGGTGTCACCTGACCGCGTCACCCGCGGCCCGCAGCGCCCTGCGGACCGCGGGCTGCCTGGGGCACGGGGTTGAGGTCGCCCCGGGCAAGCGGCTCGGCGTGGGAGGGCCAGGCCGCCCAGGGATCTGGGTTGCCCGTAGGGTCGCCGGATATGATGATGACGCGACGGGCGGCGAAACACGAGGCGATGGAGAGCAGATTCAGGCACACCCCTACCTGGCGCGCCAAATGTCGGATTTCGGGTTCCGGCAGACCCTTCAGGTTCGAACACTAGGGTGCGCGCGGAGATCACACCCTCAGCCTACCCATGTTTCACCGCCTCGCAAGGACCTAAACTACTTGAAGAACAACGCAAGAGACACAAGGTTTATACTGGTTCAGGCCACCATTGTGGTGTAATACCCTACTCCAGTTTGTGGTGTGTGGATTGCCTCTGGGGCTGATGAGGGACAGTACAAGGGAAGAACAACCTCGCGAGGGTCTGTTCTTGGTTGGGGCGATGAACTGCTAGGAGGGTTCAGTCGCCTCTCTCTCTCTCTGTGTGTCTTGTGGATCTCTCGCCTCCCCCCCCCCCTCACCCTGTGGGTGGCTAGTCCTATTTATTGGCGAAGGCCCCGGGCCTCTTCCCAAATATTGAGCGGGAAGGGCGCCAACAATTGGCCATTTTGAAGGGGAACATCTAGTACACTTATCCAGACTAAAGTTGGTCCTCGCCTGCCAAAAGACCCTGACGATGAATGTGTTGGAAATATGCCCTAGAGGCAATAATAAAAGTATTATTATATTTCCTTGTTCATGATAATTGTCTTTTATTCATGCTATAACTGTATTATCCGGAAATCGTAATACACGTGTGAATACATAGACCACAATATGTCCCTAGTGAGCCTCTAGTTGACTAGCTCGTTGTGATCAACAGATAGTCATGGTTTCCTGGCTATGGACATTGGATGTCGTTGATAACGGGATCACATCATTAGGAGAATGATGTGATGGACAAGACCCAATCCTAAGCATAGCACAAAGATCGTGTAGTTCGTTTGCTAGAGCTTTTCTAATGTCAAGTATCTTTTCCTTAGACCATGAGATCATGTAACTCCCAGATGCCGTAGGAGTGCTTGGGTGTATCAAACGTCACAACGTAACTGGGTGACTATAAAGGTGCACTACAGGTATCTCCGAAAGTGTCTGTTGGGTTGACACGGATCGAGACTGGGATTTGTCACTCCGTGTAAACGGAGAGGTATCTCTGGGCCCACTCGGTAGGACATCATCATACTGTGCACAATGTGACCAAGGGGTTGATCACGGGATGATGTGTTACGGAACGAGTAAAGAGACTTGCCGGTAACGAGATTGAACAAGGTATCGGTATACCGACGATCGAATCTCGGGCAAGTACAATACCGTTAGACAAAGGGAATTGTATACAGGATCGACTGAGTCCTTGACATCGTGGTTCATCCGATGAGATCATCGTGGAACATGTGGGAGCCAACATGGGTATCCAGATCCCGCTGTTGGTTATTGACCGGAGAACGTCTCGGTCATGTCTACATGTCTCCCGAACCCGTAGGGTCTACACACTTAAGGTTCGATGACGCTAGGGTTATAAAGGAAGCTTGTATGTGGTTACCGAATGTTGTTCGGAGTCCCGGATGAGATCCCGGACGTCACGAGGAGTTCCGGAATGGTCCGGAGGTAAAGATTTATATATGGGAAGTCCTATTTTGGCCACCGGAAAATGTTCGGGATTTTTCGGTATTGTACCAGGAAGGTTCTAGAAGGTTCCGGAGTGGGGCCCACCTGCATGGGGGGACCCACATGAACGTGGGTAGTGGGGGCAAGGCCCCACACCCCTGGTCAAGGCGCACCAAGATCCCCCCCTTAGAAGGAATAAGATCATATCCCGAAGGGATAAGATCAAGATCCCTAAAAAGGGGGGATAACAATCGGTGGGGAAGGAAATGATGGGATTTCTTTCCTCCCACCTTGGCCAACGCCCCAATGGACTTGGAGGGCAAGAAACCAGCCCCTCCACCCCTATATATAGTGGGGAGGCGCATGGGAGCTACACACGAAGTTCTGGCGCAGCCCTCCCCCTCTCCCAAGTCCTCCTCCTCTCCCGCGGTGCTTGGCGAAGCCCTGCAGGATTGCCACGCTCCTCCACCACCACCACGCCGTCGTGCTGCTGCTGGATGGAGTCTTCCTCAACCTCTCCCTCTCTCCTTGCTGGATCAAGGCATGGGAGACGTCACCGGGCTGTACGTGTGTTGAACGCGGAGGTGTCGTCCGTTCGGCACTAGGATCTCCGGTGATTTGGATCACGACGAGTACGACTCCTTCAACCCCGTTCTCTTGAACGCTTCCGCTTAGCGATCTACAAGGGTATGTAGATGCACTCTCCTTCCCCTCGTTGCTAGTCTCTCCATGGATAGATCTTGGTGACTCGTAGGAAAATTTTGAATTTCTGCTACGTTCCCCAACAGTGGCATCATGAGCTAGGTTTATTGCGTAGATTCTTTGCACGAGTAGAACACAAAGTAGTTGTGGGCGTTGATTTTGTTCAATATGCTTACCGTTACTAGTCCAATCTTGTTTCGACGGTATTGTGGGATGAAGCGGCCCGGACCGACCTTACACGTACTCTTACGTGAGACAGGTTCCACCGATTGACATGCACTTGGTGCATAAGGTGGCTAGCGGGTGCCAGTCTCTCCCACTTTAGTCGGAACGGATTCGATGAAAAGGGTCCTTATGAAGGGTAAATAGCAATTGGCATATCACGTTGTGGTTTTGCGTAGGTAAGAAACGTTCTTGCTAGAAACCCATAGCAGCCACGTAAAACATGCAACAACAATTAGAGGACGTCTAACTTGTTTTTGCAGGGTATGCTATGTGATGTGATATGGCCAAGAAGAATGTGATGAATGATATGTGATGTATGAGATTGATCATGTTCTTGTAATAGGAATCACGACTTGCATGTCGATGAGTATGACAACCGGCAGGAGCCATAGGAGTTGTCTTAATTTATTGTATGACCTGCGTGTCATTTAACAACGCCATGTAATTACTTTACTTTATTGCTAACCGGTAGCCGTAGTAGTAGAAGTAATAAGTTGGCGAGACAACTTCATGGAGACACGATGATGGAGATCATGATGATGGAGATCATGGTGTCATGCCGGTGACGATGATGATCATGGAGCCCCGAAGATGGAGATCAAAAGGAGCAAAATGATATTGGCCATATCATGTCATTATTTCATTGCGTGTGATGTTTATCATGTTTATGCATCTTGTTTACTTAGGACGACGGTAGTAAATAAGATGATCCCTTACAAAATTTCAAGAAGTGTTCTCCCCTAACTGTGCACCGTTGCTACAGTTCGTCGCTTCTAAGAACCACGTGATGATCGGGTGTGATGGATTCTTACGTTCACATACAACGGGTGTAAGACAGTTTTACACAGCGAAAACACTTAGGGTTAACTTGACGAGCCTAGCATGTACAGACATGGCCTCGGAACACGGAGACCGAAAGGTCGAGCATGAGTCGTATGGAGGATACGATCAACATGAAGATGTTCACCGATGATGACTAGACCGTCTCACGTGATGATCGGACACGGCCTAGTTGACTTGGATCATGTAATCACTTAGATGACCAGAGGGATGTCTATCTGAGTGGGAGTTCATAAGATGAACTTAATTATCCTGAACATAGTCAAAAGATCTTTGCAAATTATGTCGTATGCTCGCGTTTTAGTTCCACTGTTTAGATATGTTCCTAGAGAAAATATAGTTGAAAGTTGACAGTAGCGATTATGCGGACAGTAGAAAGCTTATGTCCTTAATGCACCGCTCAGTGTGCTGAACCCCAAACGTCGTTTGTGGATGTTGCGAACATCAGACATACACGTTTTGATAACTACGTGATAGTTCAGTTAAACGGTTTAGAGTTGAGGCACCAAAGACGTTTTCGAAACGTCGCGGAACATATGAGATGTGTCGAGGGCTGAAATTGAGATTTCAGGCTCGTGCCCACGTCAAGAGGTATGAGACCTCCGACGATTTTCTTAGCCTGCAAACTAAGGGAGAAAAGCTCAATCGTTGAGCTTGTGCTCAGATTGTCTGAGTGCAACAATCACTTGAATTGAGTGGGAGTTGATCTTCCAGATGAGATAGTGATGTTTCTTCAAAGTCATTGCCACCAAGCTGCTAGAGCTTCGTGATGAGCTATAACATATCAGGGATAGATATGATGATCCTTGAGGTATTCGCGATGTTTGACACCGCGAAAGTAGAAATCAAGAAGGAGCATCAATTGTTGATGGTTGGTGAAACCACTAGTTTCAAGAAGGGCAAGGGCAAGAAGGGATACTTCATGAAACGGCAAATCAGCTGCTGCTCTAGTGAAGAAACCCAAGGTTGAACCCAAACCCGAGACTAAGTGCTTCTGTAATAAGGGGAACAACCACTGGAGCGGAATTACCCTAGATACTTGGTAGATGAGAAGGCTGGCAAGGTCGATAGAAGTATATTGGATATACATTATGTTAATGTGTACTTTACTAGTACTCCTAGTAGCACCAGGGTATTAGATACCGGTTCGGTTTCTAAGTGTTAGTAACTCGAAATAAAAGCTACGGAATAAACGGAGACTAGCTAAAGGTGAGCTAACGATATGTGTTGGAAGTGTTTCCAAGGTTGATGTGATCAAGCATCGCACGCTCCCTCTACCATCGAGATTTGGTGTTTGCGTTGAGCATAGACATGATTGGATTATGTCTATCGCAATACGGTTATTCATTTAAGGAGAATAATGGTTACTCTATTTATTTGAATAATACCTTCAATGGTCTTGCACCTAAAGGAATGGTTTATTGAATCTCGATTGTAGTGATACACATTTTCATGCCAAAAAGATATAAGATAGTAATGATATTACCACTTACTTGTGGCACTGCCATGTAAGTCATATTGGTGTAAAACGCATGAAGAAGCTCCATGTTGATGGATCTTTGGACTCACTCGTTTTGAAAAGTTTGAGACATGTGAACCATGTCTATTGGTGTATACGCATGAAGAAACTCCATGCAGATGGATCATTTGGACTCACTTGATTTTGAATCACTCGAGATATGCAAATCATACCACATGGGCAAGATGACTAAAAAGCCTCGTTTTTCAGTAAAATGGAACAAGATAGCAACTTGTTGGAAGTAACACATTTTGATGTGTGCAGTCCAATGAGTGCTGAGGCATGCAGTGAATATCGTTGTGTTCTTACTTCACAGATGATTCGAGTAGATGTAGAGTATATTTACTTGATGAAACACAAGTCTGAATTATTGAATGGTTCAAGTAATTTCAGAGTGAAGTTGAAGATCATCGTGACAAAAGGATCAAATGTCTATGATATGATCGTAGAGATGAGTATCTGAGTTACGAGCTTTGGCACGCAATTAAGACATTGTGGAAATTGTTTCACAATTAATACCACCTGGAACACCATAGTTTGATGGTGTGTCCGAACATCATAGTTGCACCCTATTGGATATGGTGCGTACGATGATGTCTCTTATCGAATTACCACTATCGTTTATGGGTTAGGCATTAGAGACAACCACATTCACTTTAAATAGGGCACCACGTGATTCCGTTGAGATGACACCGTATGAACTATGGTTTAGAGAAACCTAAGCTGTCATTTCTTAAAGGTTTGGGGCTGCGACGCTTATGTGAAAAAAAAAATTGGGTTGATAAGCTCGAACCCAAAGCGGATAAAATGCATCTTCATAGGACACCCAAAACAGTTGGGTATACCTCCTAATTCAGATCCGAAAGCAATAGGGATTGTTTCTTGGATCGGGTCCTTTCTCGAGGAAAAGTTTGTCTCGAAAAGTTGAGTGGGAGGATGGTGGAGACTTGATATGGTTATTGAACCGTCACTACAACTAGTTTGTAGCAGGGCACATGAAGTTGTTCCTGTGGCACCTACACCAATTGAAGTAGAAGCTTATGATAGTGATCATGAAACTTCAGATCAAGTCACTACCGTATCTCGTAGGGTGACAAGGATGCGTACTGCTTCAGAGTGGTACAGTAATCCTGTCTTGAAGGACATGTTGCTAGGCAACGATGAACCTACGAGCTATGGAGAAGCAATGGTGGGCCCAAATTCCGACAAATGGTTAGAAGCCATGGAATCCGAGATAGGATCCATGTATCAGAACAAAGCATGGACTTTGGTGGACTTGCCCGATGATCGGCAAGCCATTGAGATAAATGGATCTTTAAGAAGAAGACGGACGTGGACGGTAATGTCACCGTCTATGAAGCTCGACTTGTGGCGAAGAGTTTTTCACAAGTTCAAGGAGTTGACTACGATGAGATTTTCTCATCCGTAGCGATGCTCAAGTCCGTCGGAATCATGTTAGCATTAGCTGCATTTATGAAATCTGGCAGATGGATGTCAAAAACGAGTTTCCTTACCAGTTTTCGTAAGGAAAGGTTGTATGTGATACAATCAGAAAAGTTTTGTCGATCCTAAGGATGCTAAAAGGTATGCTAGCTCCAGCGATCCTTCTAAGGACTGGAGTAAGCATCTCGGAGTTGGAATATGTACTTTGATAAGATGATCAAAGATTTTGGGTTTATACAAATTTATGAGAAACTTGTATTTCCAAAGAAGTGAGTGGGAGCACTATAGAATTTCTGGTGAGTATATGTTATTGACATATTGTTGATCAGAAATGATGTAGAATTTCTGGAAAGCATATAGGGTTATTTGAAAAGTGTTTTTCAATGGAAAACCTGGATTAAGCTACTTGAACATTGAGCATCAAGATCTATGAGGATAGATCAAAAACGCTTAATGGTACTTTCAAATGAGCATATACCTTAACATGATCTTGAAGGTGTTCAAGATGGATCAGTCAAAGAAGGAGTTCTTGCCTGACATGTAAGGTATGAATTTAAGACTTAAAGCTCGACCACGGCAGTAGAGAGAGAAAGGACGAAGGTCGTCCCCTATGCTTTATACATAGGCTCTACAGTATGCTATGCTATGTACCGCACCGGAATTGTGCCTTGCCATGAGTCAGTCAAGGGGTACAAGAATGATCCAGGAATGGATCATTGGACAGCGGTCAAAATTGTCCTTGGAGTAAATAAGGACATGTTTCTCGATTATGGAGGTGATAAAGAGTTCGGCGTAAAGGATTACGTCGATGCAAGATTTAACACCTATCTGAGTGACTCTGAGTAGCAAACCGGATACGTATAGTGGAGCAACCATTTGGAATAGCTCCAAGTGGAGCGTGGAAGCAGCATTTACAGAATGACCTAGAGATTTGCGAAGTACATACGGATCTGAATGTTGCAGACCCGTTGACTAAAACCTCTCTCACAAGCAAAACATGATCAAACCCCAGAACTCATTGAGTCTTAATCACATGATGATGTGAACTAGTTTAATGACACTAGTAAACTCTTTGGATGTTGGTCACATGGCGATGTGACCTGTCAATGTTAATCACATGGTGATGTGAACTAGATTATTGACTCTAGTGCAAGTGGGAGACTGTTGGAAATATGCCCTAGAGGCAATAATAAAAGTATTATTATATTTCCTTGTTCATGATAATTGTCTTTTATTCATGCTATAACTGTATTATCCGGAAATCGTAATACACGTGTGAATACATAGACCACAATATGTCCCTAGTGAGCCTCTAGTTGACTAGCTCGTTGTGATCAACAGATAGTCATGGTTTCCTGGCTATGGACATTGGATGTCGTTGATAACGGGATCACATCATTAGGAGAATGATGTGATGGACAAGACCCAATCCTAAGCATAGCACAAAGATCGTGTAGTTCGTTTGCTAGAGCTTTTCTAATGTCAAGTATCTTATCCTTAGACCATGAGATCATGTAACTCCCGGATGCCGTAGGAGTGCTTTGGGTGTATCAAACGTCACAACGTAACTGGGTGACTATAAAGGTGCACTACAGGTATCTCCGAAAGTGTCTGTTGGGTTGACACGGATCGAGACTGGGATTTGTCACTCCGTGTAAACGGAGAGGTATCTCTAGGCCCACTCGGTAGGACATCATCATACTGTGCACAATGTGACCAAGGGGTTGATCACGGGATGATGTGTTACGGAACGAGTAAAGAGACTTGCCGGTAACGAGATTGAACAAGTTATAGGTATACCGACGATCGAATCTCGGGCAAGTACAATACCGTTAGACAAAGGGAATTGTATACAGGATCGACTGAGTCCTTGACATCGTGGTTCATCCGATGAGATCATCGTGGAACATGTGGGAGCCAACATGGGTATCCAGATCCCGCTGTTGGTTATTGACCGGAGAACGTCTCGGTCATGTCTACATGTCTCCCGAACCCGTAGGGTCTACACACTTAAGGTTCGATGACGCTAGGGTTATAAAGGAAGCTTGTATGTGGTTACCGAATGTTGTTCGGAGTCCTGGATGAGATCCCGGATGTCACGAGGAGTTCCGGAATGGTCCGGAGGTAAAGATTTATATATGGGAAGTCCTATTTTGGCCACCGGAAAATGTTCGGGATTTTTCGGTATTGTACCGGGAAGGTTCTAGAAGGTTCCGGAGTGGGGCCCACCTGCATGGGGGGACCCACATGAACGTGGGTAGTGGGGGCAAGGCCCCACACCCCTGGTCAAGGCGCACCAAGATCCCCCCTTAGAAGGAATAAGATCATATCCCGAAGGGATAAGATCAAGATCCCTAAAAAGGGGGGATAACAATCGGTGGGGAAGGAAATGATGGGATTTCTTTCCTCCCACCTTGGCCAACGCCCCAATGGACTTGGAGGGCAAGAAACCAGCCCCTCCACCCCTATATATAGTGGGGAGGCGCATGGGAGCTACACACGAAGTTCTGGCGCAGCCCTCCCCCTCTCCCAAGTCCTCCTCCTCTCCCGCGGTGCTTGGCGAAGCCCTGCAGGATTGCCACGCTCCTCCACCACCACCACGCCGTCGTGCTGCTGCTGGATGGAGTCTTCCTCAACCTCTCCCTCTCTCCTTGCTGGATCAAGGCATGGGAGACGTCACCGGGCTGTACGTGTGTTGAACGCGGAGGTGTCGTCCGTTCGGCACTAGGATCTCCGGTGATTTGGATCACGACGAGTACGACTCCTTCAACCCCGTTCTCTTGAACGCTTCCGCTTAGCGATCTACAAGGGTATGTAGATGCACTCTCCTTCCCCTCATTGCTAGTCTCTCCATGGATAGATCTTGGTGACTCGTAGGAAAATTTTGAATTTCTGCTACGTTCCCCAACAGAATGACGCTGGCTTGGGCTCCACGATGACCTCCGTCCTGCCGTCCTGCTGGTCTTGGTCTTGATGCACCGAAATGGTTGCCTTTGCTTGATACCCTTGCCTGCGCTTGCCCCCTTTGCACCAAAGGGGAAACAAGGACTCTGCACAGGCCGGCACCCGCCTGGCGCCCGCCTGCGCCCTGGTCGTCATGGCTTGCGTCATGGGCACCTCGTGAGGTACCCCGCCTTGATCTCTCCGCCTCCTCGTGAGCCAACCTGACGAGGCCGTGCCTGAGGAAGCACCCTGTCGTCCGCCCCGCGTGGCTTTGCCCCTCGCGAGGGTCTTGAGAATGTGTTGATGAAGATGGGTCGTACTGGGCCACTCCTCGAGCCACGCCGCAGGCCGCAGGCAGGCAAGTCTGGGTACCCCCGTTCCTAGAACGCCGACACGTGCGTAGAGTTGTATCGGTGGTCAATAACTTGAGGGAATGTTTGTTCTACCTTTAGCTCCTCGTTGGGTTTGACACTCTTACTTATCGAAAGAGGCTACAATTGATCCCCTATACATGTGGGTTATCAAGACATTTTGCTGGCGCCATTGCCGGGGAGTCATAGCGTGGGGTGAATATTCTCGTGTGTACTTGTTTGCTTTATCACTAAGTAATTTTTATTTGCTGTTCTTAGTTGTTCTCTATCTTTAGTTATGGATATGGAATACGAAATACCAAAAAAATTAGGTGTATTTGCTACTCATGGAGATGGGGAACCTCCTAAAACCCTTGATGTTGGTTATGTGAAAGATATTATGTACTACTTTGATAATCGTGAGAAAACCCCATTCAATTATGTTATGGGAGACACCTTGGATCAACGTGAATACTTTAGGGATTATCGCTTGGCACAAAAATGGAAACTACTATGGGATCAAATTTATATGTTGCATTGGCATGCTCGGAACCTATGCTTGAGATATGATTATACTTGTTGCTCTAGGATGAAGGCTCCACACCTTCCCTTTTCTTGCAAATTTAATGATGATAAAACCTTGGCTTCTTATGCTAATGGTATCTATGATTACTATGATGTGGAACAAATAAAAGAATTCGTTGCTTTTATGGGTGCTTATGAAATTGAATCTTTGTTTAAAGAGTGTGAAAATCTTGATGATGATGTTTACAGACATGAAAATTTTGCCATACTTAAATATTGCTATGATAATTATGAATTCAGTTCCGACATTGATGCGTTTATTGAGAAAGTCTCCGATGTCCAAGAAGAGACTAATATTTTGCAGGAATCTATGGAAGAACAAATTAATGAAACTGTGAGCTCATTGGATGAAAAAGACAAGGAGGAGAGCAAAGAACAAAAGGAGGAAGAGTGGATTGATCACCCATGCCCACCTTCTAATGAGAGTAACTCTTCAACTCATACATTGTTTAATTTCCCTTCGTGCTTACCGAAGGATGATTGCTATGATGATTGTTATGATCCCATTGATTCTCTTGAATTACCCCTTTTTGTTGATGCTTGTGGCCAAGATGCCAATATGAATTATGCTTATGGAGATGAACTTGCTATAGTTCCTTATGTTAAACATGAAATTGTTGCTATTGCACCCACGCATAATAGTCCTATT
Source organism: Triticum timopheevii (assembly GCA_963921465.1). Classification (NCBI taxonomy): domain Eukaryota; kingdom Viridiplantae; phylum Streptophyta; class Magnoliopsida; order Poales; family Poaceae; genus Triticum; species Triticum timopheevii. Next base: position 201,122,394 of record OY997270.1, read on the forward strand.
ATCTTTTTATCTATATTGGAGAAGTTTGCACTTATTAAGCATTACATTGATGGGCTGCCTTTTACCATTGCACATGATGATTTTGATAGATATAATATGCATGTGCTTGCTGCTCCAACTTGCAATTATTATGAGAGTGGAACTATATCTCCACCTCTCTATGTTTCCAACACGATAGAATTGCAAGAAATTACGTATACTATGCATTGGCATTTACTATGTGTGCATGAATTGTTCTTTTATGACATGCCGATGCATAGGAAGAGAGTTAGACTTCGTTATTTCTTGATATATGTTACTTTGTGCTCACTACTAAATTAAAAATCATTGTTAATTAAAATTGGCTTTGATATACCTTGGGATCCGGGTGGATCCATTACTTGAGCACTATAAGCCTAGCTTAATGGCTTTAAAGAAAGCACTGCTAGGGAGACAACCCGGAAGTTTTAGAGAGTCATTTATTTTTGTTGAGTGCTTTTATATAGTCTAAAAACAAAACAAAAAAAGAGGGGAACCCAAAACTTTTCAACACGGAAAGTGAAAGTGAGAAAGACAAGCATTGTTGAAGTGGGGGAGCTCCTTGAACTTTGTTCATGCTAACGGAAACTTTGTGAATCTTAATTATAGAAACTTTTCAACAAAAATAATTATCCCCTCATACAATTCCATTGTATTATAAAAATAATGTGCCAAGGTTTGCTTTTAGGATGTTTACAATCCTTGTTGGTTTGTGCGGTGCAGGATAGAAACTTTGGCTGTAGTGCGCGTTTTTACATTTTTTACTGGAACGTCAAACAGTTCTGAAACTTTTTGCACTGTCTTTCTATACACATTGTTTATTTTTCCTAATTTTGGCAGAATTGTTGGGGTACCAGAATATGGTGAATGTTCATATTACTACAGACTGTCCTGTTTAAGATAGATTCTGTTTTTGATGCATAGTTTGCTTGTTTTGATGAAACTATCAATTTCTATCAGTGGATTAAGCCATGGAAAAGTTATATTACAGTAGCTACAATGTGAAAACAAAATATGAGTTGGTTTGCAATAGTACTTAGAGTAGTGATTTGCTTTATTATACTAACGGATCTTACCGAGTTTTCTATTGGAGTTTTGTGTAGATGAAGTGTTCCAAGATCGAGGAGGTCTCGATATGAGGAAAAGGAGGAGAGGCAAGAGCTCAAGCTTGGGGATGCCCAAGGAATCCCAAGTAAATATTCAAGGAGACTCAACCGTCTAATCTTGGGGATGCCACGAAAGGCATCCCGTCTTTCTTCAACAAGTGTCGGTTTGTTTTCGGATTCGTTTCGTTCATGCGATATGTGCAAATCTTGGAGCGTCTTTTGCATTTAGTTTTCAGTTTTCTTTTATTCACCATGCTGGTATGAGATAGTTCATGGTTGATTTATAGAATGCTCATTGCACTTCACTTAAATCTTTTGAGTATGGCTTTACAGAATGCTTCATGTGCTTCACTTATATCATTTTGAGTTTGGATTGCCTGTTTCTCTTCACATAGGAAACCGCCATTTGTAGAATGCTCTTTTGCTTCACTTATATTTGTTAGAGCGTGGGCATATCTTTTGTAGAAATAATTAAACTCTCTTGCTTCACTTATATCTATTTAGAGAGATGACAGGAATTGGTCATTCACATGGTTAGTCATAAAATCCTACATAAAACTTGAGATCAGTGAATATGGTATGTTTCATTCCTTGCAATAGTTTTGCGATATAGAGATGATAATATATGGGAGGTTCTAGTAAATGGTTGTGTTTAGTAAGGATATTGGTGTTAAAGTTTGTGATTCCCGAAGCATATGCACGTATGGTCTCCTAACTATGTAACCAAATTGGCGCGCATTATATTTTGATTGTTTATCTTTGCGTGAAGGTCGGGGGCACGCGATGGTTAACTCCTACCAACCTCCCCCCTAGGAGCATGCGTAGTAGTACTTTGCTTCAAGGGCTAATAAACTTCTGCAATAAGTATATGAGTTCTTTATGACTAATGTGAGTCCATGGATTATACGCACTCTCACCCTTCCATCATTGCTAGCCTCTTCGGTACCGTGCATTGCCCTTTCTCACCTCGAGAGTTGGTGCAAACTTCGCTAGTGCATCCAAACCCCATGATACGATATGCTCTATCACACATAAGCCTCTTTATATCTTCCTCAAAACAGCCACCATACCTACCTATTATGGCATTTCCATAGCCATTCCGAGATATATTGTCATGCAACTTCCATCATCATCATATACATGACTAGAGGATTCATTGTCATATTGCCTTGCATGATCATAAGATAGCTAGCATGATGTTTTCATGGCTTGTCCTTTTTTGATGTCATTGCTACGCTAGATCATTGCACATCCTGGTACACCGCCGGAGGCATTCATATAGAGTCATATCTTTGTTCTAGATATCGAGTTGTAATATTGAGTTGTAAGTAAATAAAAGTGTGATGATCATCATTATTAGAGCATTGCCCCAGTGAGGAAAGGATGATGGAGACTATGATTCCCCCACAAGTCGGGATGAGTCTCCGGACTTTATGAAAAATAAAAGAGGCCAAAGAAGCCCAAATAAAAAAAGAGGCCAAAGAAGCCCACCAAACAAATAAAAAAATAAAAAAAGAGAAAATAAAAAAATGAGAGAAAAAGAGAGTAGGGGTAATGTTACTATCCTTTTACCACACTTGTGCTTCAAAATAGCACCATGTTCTTCATATAGAGAGTCTCTTGAGTTATCACTTTCATATACTAGTGGGAATTTTCATTATAGAACTTGCCTTGTATATTCCGATGATGGGCTTCCTCAGATGCCCGAGGTATTCATGAGCAAGCAAGTTGGATGCACACCCACTTAGTTTCAGTTTGAGCTTTCATACACTTATAGCTCTAGTGGATCCGTTGCATGGCAATCCCTACTCCTCGCATTGACATCAATTGATGGACATCTCCATAGCCCGTTGATTAGCCGCGTCAATGTGAGACTTTCTCCATTTTTGTCTTCTCCACATAAACCTCCACCACCATATTCTATTCCACCTATAGTGTTATATCCATGGCTTGCGCTCATGTATTCGAAGGTTGAAAAGGTTGAAGCGCGTTAAAAAGTATGAACCAATTGCTTGGCTGACACCAGGATGGGCATGAGGGGTACCTTGTGTTAAGAAAAGGGACCATATAAGACTATTTGGGATAGTGTTCTGAAGCATTGATATTTTGAAAGACATGATTGTTTGTTGGGATGCCCGAAGTATTATTGTTTTTATGTCAAATGATAGACTATTGCTTTGAATCACTCATGTCTTAATATTCATGCCACAATTAGATTACATGATCAAGATTATGCTAGGTAGCATTCTGATGAGGACATCAATATCATTGTTACACCCATATCCTCTAGTGCTACATATACTGGACCAATTACTAGAGCACACGCACGCCAATTAAATTACCAGGTACTTTCGTTTCTTGGTAATGATTCTAATGTTCATGAGCATATGATGCTGCCTAAATTGGATACATTTGTGTTGCTTACAAATGAAGGGCCTAGCTTGGAGAAGGATGAACATTGGAGAAAGAACAAGCATGGAGATGATGGCATGCGCAAGGGGAACAAGAACGGAGTTACAAGTGATGATTTCAGGACTTTGAAGCCACCATAATGGGTGCATGAAGCCTTGGACGAAATATACAAGATGCCACTTCATAAATTTCGTCCCGAGGCTATTCTAGGTGCTGCATCACCTTATTATTGGTTCAGGCCCATGTAATTTCGAAATACATAAGTATAGGCTATTTTTAGAGTCCGTATGTCTGGGAAAACAAGAGATAGGTTTGATTTCGGACCTCTCCACCAAGGGCCACGAAATCCCCCCCCCCCTCTTCCTCCATATATACAACCCTTAGGGCATCGTTTAGGCTTTGGGTTTTGTTTAGATTAAAGTTCGCCATTGCTGCAACTTCGCGTACTTTGTTTGTGTTCAACGACCAGACAAAGACGTCTCAGAACCCCACCTTGATCAGTAAAGCTTTCATCTTATATTCGCAATATCCAGATTGCAATCTCAGTTTCTTGCTTGTTCTTCATTTGCTCGCAGGAAACAGACCCTTGTGGTCAGGTTGATCGTGCTCCGGCATGGTCAATAACCTCTCGGAGTTGGTTTAGCGATTGCTAAGGCGCGACGTCCTCGCACGTTCGTAGTCGGATGGTCAAAGTTGATTTCCGCCTAAGCGATATCCATCATCTCATCGAAAGACGGGACACCTTTACCTCTATCAAGTGGTATCAGATTTCCAGGTTGCTCAGTGAGATTTTACAGTTTTTCGTAGTTTAGATCGAGTCTGTTCTTCATACCTACAGTCCACGAAAAAGCCACAAAAAATTAGGGTTAGTTCATCATATCCGAACCAATCTGAGCCTTTGCATAATCTTTTTAGGGTTTTGCTTTGTTGAATTTGCGGTTGCATCGTTGTGTCTAGTTGCTGGTCTTAGCGTCTAGTCTTTTAGAGTTTCGAGTTCTGGTCATAAGTTGTCACGCCGCCACCGTACCATCATCATCGCCCCTGCCACCTACCACCACCGCTCCGAATCCGTATCCATATACCACCACCAATCTGTATCCATATACCACCACCGATCCATATCCATATACTACCACCGCTGCCATATACCACCACCGCTACAATATACCACCACCATATATCCACCACCAATCCGAGTTCCTTGCATATTAGGTTTGTTTCCGAGATCCATCTGATTTCCGATTCGTGTTTCCTTGCCTGAGTAGGTTCCGGGAAAAAAAGAGTCCGGAAACCACCCTCCGTTTAGGCCCAAAATTTTCCAAAAACGCACTTGACAAAAAAATTCTGGCTATCCTATTTTTAGGTGTTTCTAAGCGTATTGAGATAGTCGCCATTATAGAAAGTTTTTTTGACCCGTTTCCAGTTTTTGGGTCCAGGCAGTCGAAAGAAAAAAATTGGTCGAAAAAATTTCGTGCCCATCCTGTCAGTTTGACCTGGGAAGAGTTTTGAGACACTCGCCATTATAGTGATTTTTCGCAAAAAAAAGGAGCACAAAAAAAACAGAGCGAAAAAAATAATTCCAGAGTGTGCTTCTCCCTTGTTTACGTGTAGCGCCGTGATTTTGTTTGTGTTCTAGGCTCGCGTCTCTAGCACGGTCTAGCCTAGGACTAACACAGTACGGTCGTTGAGCGTTTATTCAACTTTGCATCTCTGAATTGATTATTGTTGATCCTTTTTGCTACCATATTATAAGCCTTCCCAGCTCCACATACATCTACGTCGTGCGTTTGACTCTCCCTGGTAATCGCTCTATCCAAGCTTTGAGAGTTTTGACTACAACGGTTGCCGATCACCGCCTGCTGCTGGGTAAGAACTGGTAAGAATTTGAGTTTTGCTTGAGGGATTTGTGACACCCCACCACCACCATATTCCAGTAGGCTGTAGGACCATATTCTTGTCTGTTTCTATTGCTGCTAACTATGGCAGGAACACAAGTCGACGAGATTGACTGGGAGAACATGACGAACAAGGAGCTTCATGATAAGTTTCACCAAATGATGGGTCAACAGGTGGAAGACGTGATGGCCAGCTTTGGAAAGGCAATGGAGAAGATGGATGACATTGAGAAGTCAATTGACACCAAGTTGGACGCCAAGTTTGATGAATTACTCAAACGCCTCCCACAGCCAGTTCTACCCGCGATACAGTAGGGCGAGCACAACGTGTTCCTATTGAGCCAGGACAAAATTCGGGTGCCGCTGCTACTGCTGTTGGTGATTCTGTAGCTTCTGCTGTTACTGCAGAGATGGAGGACTATTACGAGGATGAGGTTGATCAAAATCAGAACTACGTGCAGAAACCAGCACCACCACCAGCAGGTCGACCTCAGGTATATCTTCGCAATGGTAGGCCTGCACCACCACCTCAGGTACGAGATCATGACCATCTCCCTAAACTGAAATTGAATATTCCACCGTTTGAGGGTAGATATGTTCCTGATATATATCTTACTTGGGAGTTAGAAACTGAACAACGATTTACATGTTTACAATATCCTGAGGAGAGACGTGTTCCTGCTGCTGTTTGTGCTTTCACTAGCTTTGCATGTGTTTGGTGGTCTGAACATTGTAGATTATATCCTGTTCCAGCTACTTGGGCTGCTTTGAAAACTGCTATGCGTACTCGTTGGGTTCCACCATATTATCAACGTGAATTACTTCAAAAATTGCAACGCTTAAGACAAGGAAAAAATTTTGTAGAAGAATATTATCAGGAATTACAAACTGGCATGATTAGATGTGGTATTGTTGAGAGAATGAAGCTATGCTTGCAAGTTTTATGGGTGGATTAATTAAAGAGATTCAGACCATTCTAGAGTATAAGGAGTATACTAATATCACTCGTTTATTCCATCTTACTTGTAAAGCTGAACGTGAAGTGCAGGATCGACAAGCATTGGCGCGAACTAACTTTTCTGCAGGCCGACTTTCATCATGGACACCGCGTGCATCCTCTACTTCCACTGTACCAGCACCTCCATCAGCCTCTACCTCCAGCCGTGATACAAGAAAGCAGGCACAACCACCACTATCTGCCAAGAGCGCACCTGCCGGGCCTGCACAGAGCTCTTCTTCATCCATGGCATCAACAGGGCACACAAGTGATATTATTTGTCGTCGTTGTAAGGGAAGAGGATATTATGTGCAAGAATACAAATCTCAGCGTGTGATGATTGCTACTGAGGATAGTGGGTATGAGTATGCTAGTGACTATGATGAGGAGACTTTAGCCCTTATTACAAGTGAAGAACACGGTGGAGATGATTCTGATCATGAGACGCAATAGATGGCTCCTGAAGATGCTGACATGTATGAATGTTTAGTTGCTCAACGTGTTTTGAGTGTGCATGTTACACAAGTTGAGCAAAATCAGAGGCATAATTTGTTCCATACAAAGGGAGTTGTGAAGGAACGTTCTGTGCGCGTCATCATAGATGGAGGGAGCTGTAACAACTTGGCTAGCATGGAGATGGTGGAGAAGCTATCTCTCACCACAAGACCACATCCACATCCTTACTACATCCAATGGTTCAACAACAGCGGCAAGGTTAAGGTAACACGTACTGTTCGTGTGCATTTTAGTATCTCTACATATGCTGATTATGTTGATTCTGATGTGGTACCTATGCAAGCATGTTCCTTATTACTTGGTCGACCATGGCAATTTGATAAAAATTCTGTACACCATGGTAGAAACAACCAGTATACTCTTGTTCATAAGGATAAAAATATTACTTTGCTTCCTATGACTCCTGAGTCCATTTTGAAAGATGATATTAATAGAGCTAATAAAGCAAAACAGGAGAAAAATAAGAGTGAAAATCAGATTCTGGCAAAAGAATTTGAGCAACGAATGAAGCCTAATAGTAAACTATCTAGTGTTGCTTCTGAAATTAAATTGAAAAGTGCATGTTTACTTGCCACTAAATCTGACATTGATGAGCTAGATTTTAGCAAATCTGTTTGCTATACTTTTGTGTGCAAAGAGGCATTATTTTCATTCGAGGACGTGCCTTCCTCTTTGCCTCCTGCTATCACTAACATTTTGCAGGAGTTCGCTGACGTCTTTCCACAAGACGTGCCACCGGGATTACCACCTATTCGAGGGATTGAGCATCAGATTGACTTAATTCCCGGTCCTTCACTGCCCAACCGTGCGCCATACCGTACCAATCCAGAGGAGACGAAGGAGATTATGCGTCAAGTACAAGAGCTTCTCGACAAAGGTTATATACGCGAATCCCTTAGTCCTTGTGCTGTTCCTATTATTCTAGTGCCGAAAAAGGATGGTACATCGCGTATGTGTGTTGATTGTAGAGGCATTAATAATATTACTATTCGTTATCGTCATCCTATTCCTAGGCTAGATGATATGCTTGATGAATTGAGTGGCTCTATAATATTCTCCAAAGTTGATTTGCGTAGTGGATACCATCAAATTCGTATGAAATTGGGGGATGAATGGAAAACAACATTTAAAACTAAGTTTGGATTATATGAGTGGTTAGTCATGCCTTTTGGGTTAACTAATGCACCTAGTACTTTCATGAGATTAATGAACGAAGTTTTACGTGCTTTCATTGGACGATTTGTGGTAGTTTACTTTGATGACATATTGATTTATAGCAGATCTTTGGAGGAACATTTGGAACATTTACGTGTTGTTTTTATTGCTCTACGTGATGCACGTTTGTTTGGTAACCTTGGGAAGTGCACCTTTTGCACCGACCGAGTGTCTTTTCTTGGTTATGTTGTTACTCCACAGGGAATTGAAGTTGATAAAGCCAACATTGAAGCTATTGAGAGTTGGCCGCAGCCCAAAACGGTCACACAAGTGAGGAGTTTTCTTGGCCTCGCTGGATTCTATAGGCGTTTTGTGAGAGATTTCAGCACCATTGCTGCACCTCTCAATGAGCTTCCAAAGAAGGATGTGCCTTTTGTTTGGGGTACCGCACAGGAAGAAGCCTTCACGGTATTGAAAGATAAGTTGACACATGCTCCTTTACTCCAACTTCCTGATTTTAATAAGACTTTTGAGCTTGAATGTGATGCTAGTGGAATTGGATTAGGAGGTGTGTTATTACAAGATGGCAAACCTGTTGCATACTTTTCTGAAAAATTGAGTGGGCCTAGTCTGAATTATTCTACTTATGATAAAGAATTATATGCTCTTGTTCGGACTTTAGAAACATGGCAACATTATTTATGGCCCAACGAATTTGTTATACACTCTGATCATGAATCTTTGAAACATATTAAAAGTCAAGCTAAACAGAATCGTAGACATGCTAAGTGGGTTGAATTCATTGAGATTTTCCCATATGTCATTAAACACAAGAAGGGTAAAGAAAATGTTATTGCTGATGCATTGTCTCGTCGCTATACTATGCTTTCACAACTTGACTTCAAAATATTTGGTTTGGAGACCATCAAAGATCACTATGTGCATGATGCTGATTTTAAAGATGTATTGCAGAATTGTCATGAAGGTAGAACATGGAACAAGTTCGTCGTTAATGATGGCTTTGTGTTCCGTGCTAACAAGCTATGCATTCCAGCTAGCTCCGTTCGTCTTCTGTTGTTGCAGGAGGCGCATGGAGGAGGACTAATGGGACACTTTGGCGTGAAGAAGACGGAGGACGTACTTGCAACACATTTCTTTTGGCCAAAGATGAGACGGGATGTTGAGCGCTTTGTTGCTCGCTACACTACATGTCAAAAAGCTAAGTCATGACTCAATCCTCATGGTTTATATATGCCTTTGCATGTACCTAGTGTTCCTTGGGAGGATATATCTATGGACTTTGTTTTAGGTTTACCTCGAACAAAGAAGGGGAGGGTAGCATATTTGTTGTCGTGATAGATTCTCGAAAATGGCACACTTTATACCATGTCATAAAAGCGATAATGCTGTTAATGTTGCTGATTTGTTCTTTTGTGAAATTATTCGCTTGCATGGTGTGCCAAATACTATTGTTTCAGATCGTGATACTAAATTTCTTAGCCACTTTTGGAGATGTTTATGGGCTAAGTTGGGGACTAAACTGCTTTTTAGTACTACTTGTCACCCCCAAACTGATGGACAAACTAAAGTAGTCAATAGAACATTGTCTACTATGCTTAGGGTTGTTTTGAAGAATAATAAGAAAATGTGGGAAGAATGCTTGCCTCATATTGAATTTGCTTATAATCGTTCATTGCATTCTACTACTAAGATGTGCCCTTTTGAAATTGTTTATGATTTCCTACCTCGTCCACCTATTGATTTGTTGCCTCTTCCATCTTCGGAGAAGGTTAATTTTGATGCTAAACAACGTGCTGAATTGATTTTAAAAATGTATGAGTTAGCTAAGGAAAACATTGAGCGTATGAATGCTAAATATGAACTTGCTGGAGATAAGGGTAGAAAACATGTTGTGTTTGCACCTGGAGATCTTGTTTGGTTACATTTGCGTAAGGATAGATTTCCTGATTTGCGCAAATCAAAGCTAATGCCACGTGCTGACGGACCTTTTAAGGTGTTAGAGAAAATAAATGATAATGCATATAAACTTGAGCTGCCTGCAGATTTTGGGGTTAGTCCCACTTTTAACATTGCAGATTTGAAGCCTTATTTGGGTGAGGAAGATGAGCTTCCGTCGAGGACGACTTCATTTCAAGAAGGGGAGGATGATGAGGACATCAATACCATTGTTACACCCACATCCCCTAGTGCTACATATACTGGACCAATTACTAGAGCACGCGCACGCCAATTAAATTACCAGGTACTTTCATTTCTTGGTAATGATTCTAATGTTCATGAGAATATGATGCTGCCTAAATTGGATACATTTGTGTTGCTTACAAATGAAGGGCTTAGCTTGGAGAAGGATGAACATTGGAGCAAGAACAAGCATGGAGATGATGGCATGCGCAAGGGGAACAAGAATGGAGTTACAAGTGATGATTTCAGGACTTTGAAGCCACCATAATGGGTGCATGAAGCCTTGGACGAAATATACAAGATGCCACTTCATAAATTTCGTCCCGAGGCTATTCTAGGTGCTGCGTCACCTTATTATTAGTTCAGGCCCATGTAATTTCGAAATACATAAGTATAGGCTATTTTTAGAGTCCGTATGTGTGGGGAAACAAGAGATAGGGTTGATTTCGGACCCCTCCACCAAGGGCCACGAAATTCTCCCCCTCCTCTTCCTCCATATATACCGCCCTTAGGGCATCGTTTAGACTTTGGGTTTTGTTTAGATTAAAGTTTGCCATAGCTGCAACTTCGCGTACTTCATTTGTGTTCAACGACCAGACAAAGACGTCTCAGAACCCCGCCTTTATCAATAAAGCTTTCATCTTATATTCGCAATATCCAGATTACAATCTCAGTTTCTTGCTTGTTCTTCGTTTGCTCGCAGGAAACAGACCCTCGTGGTCAGGTTGATCGTGCTCCAGCATGGTCAATAACCTCTCGGAGTTGGTTTAGCGATTGCTAAGGCGCGACGTCCTCGCACGTTCTTAGTCGGATCGTCAAAGTCGATTTCCGCCTAAGCGATATCCATCATCTCATCGAAAGACGGGACACCTTTGCCTCTATCACATTCCATATCAAAAATTATCTTTTTTATCATTTATCTACTCGAGGACGAGTAGGAATTAAGCTTGGGGATGCTGATACGTGTCCATCGTATCAATAATTTTTGATTGTTCCATGCCAATATTATTCAACTTTCATATACTTTTGGCAACTTTTTATACTATTTTTGGGACTAACATATTGATCTAGTGCCCAGTGCCAATTCCTGTTTGTTGCATGTTTTATGTTTCACAGAAACCCCATATCAAACAGAGTCCAAACGGGATAAAAATGGATGGAGAATATTTTTGGAATATTTATGATTTTTGGGAAGAAAAATCAACGCGAGACGGTGCCCGAGGGGGCCACGAGGCAGGGGCGCGCCCCTGACCCTCGTGGGCACCCCGTAAGGCATTTGATGCTCTTATTTTGCCAAAAGAAAGCTAATTTTCGGAGAAAAATCTTGGCAAAGGTTTCAATCCAATCAGAGTTACGAATCTCTAGATATATATGAAACGGTGAAAGGGCAGAATCTGGGAACGCAGAAACAGAGAGAGACAGAGACATGGATCCAATCTCGGAGGGGCTCTCGCCCCTTCCACGCCATGGAGACCATGGTCTAGAGGGGAAACCCTTCTCCCATCTAGGGAGAAGGTCAAGGAAGAAGAAGAAGAAGAAGGGGGGCTCTCTCCCCCTCACTTCTGGTGGCGCCGGAACGCCGCCGGGGGCCATCATCATCACCGCGACCTACACAAACACCTCCACCATGTTCACCAACATCTCCATCACCTTCCCCCATCTATATTCAGCGGTCCACTCTCCCGCAACCCGCTGTACCCTCTACTTGTACATGGTGCTTTATGCTTCATATTATTATCCAATGATGTGTTGCCATCCTATGATGTCTGAGTAGATTTTTGTTGTCCTATCGGTAATTGGTGAATTGCTATGATCGGTTTAATTTGCTTGTGGTTATGTTGTTGTCCCACGTGTCATGCAAGCATGATGGATTCCCACTGTAGGGTGTTGCAATACGGTCATGATTCGCTTATAGTGGGTTGCTTGAGTGACAGAAGCATAAACCCTAGTAAGGGGGTTGTGACGTATGGGATAAAGGGGACTTGATGCTTTAATGCTATGGTTGGGTTTTACCTTAGTGATCTTTAGTAGTTGCGGATGCTTGCTAGAGTTCCAATCATAAGTGCATATGATCCAAGAAGGGAAAGTATGTTAGCTTATGCCTCTCCCACATAAAACTTGCTATCGGTCTAGTAAAGTAGTCAATTGCTTAGGGGCAATTTCACAACTCCTACCACCACTTTTCCACACTCGCTATATTTACTTTATTGCTTCTTTATCTAAAACAACCCCTACTTTTTATTTACATGCTCTTTATTATCTTGCAAACTTATGCAACAACACCTACAAAGTACTTCTCGTTTCATACTTGTTCTAGATAAAGCGAACGTTAAGTGTGCATAGAGTTGTATCGGTGGTCGACAGAACTAGAGGGAATATCTGTTCTACCTTTAGCTCCTCATTGGGTTCGACGCACTTACTTATCGAAAGAGGCTACAATTGATCCCCTATACTTGTGGGTTATCACTTGACCATCTTCATGTGCATCCTTGGGAGAGTTCTCTCGGTACCTAATCATGCACAACATTTCAGACTTAGGTAGTAGCCATGTCTCCAGTGGATCATATGAGATATCACTACGGAAATAAGTCTTCTCGGTCTTGAGAACTCTAGCTCGTGCTCGTGTCATAGGTCCTCTTGGCACTTGGTGAGACTATGGTAGGTCCCTGGGGATGGCCGTAGGATGCTCCACATCAAGGAGCCTACCGACGAGATGGACAACTGCAATACGGTGCCTGCCGCTATTGCACCTTCAGCGACACTCACCTCGAACACCCTCTGTCGCTCCAAACGACCCCCTGAAGCGGCCGGACTGCTCGTACATCTCCTGATTCCTCGCCTCTGCATCGGCGTGTGCCGTGGCCATGGCAGCGATAAGGCTCTTTGCGTGGCCGACGAGGCGCTCCTCCTCCTCCCACAGGAACTTGATGTACCGTGCAATGTTGCTACCTCACGTGTAGGCCTCCACCTCCGCCTCCCTCCTACGGGTGGTGGTGGCAGAGTGGGTGATGATCCTGGCGGTCGACGATGGGCTGGCGGCCATAATGGACGACGATGGGGTGGCAGCCCCGACCACCACCTCCTGCCTCCGGGCCGTGGTGGCGGAGCGAGTGATGGCCACGGTGGCCGGCAGTGGGGTGGCGGCCACGACGACCACCTCCCGCCTTCGGGCCGCGGCGGCGGAGTGGGCCATAGCCCTGGCTTTCGACGAAGCTGTGGCGGCAACGGCGGCCGACAACAGTTGTCGACGGGCACCGGCGGCCGAGCATGTGGTGCGTGTTCCGCGCACACCCAACTGGGACACCGCGCGCACTACCCTACGCCAGTGACTGCGCCGCTGCTGCGGTATAGCCTGCCAGCTGGAGCCGTGCTCTGATGACGGTGGAGTGGCTGAGCGACGACGATGGTTCGGAGCCATTGCCGATTTTGGGAGAAGTAGACGAGATAAGCTACAGGGAGGGAGGGGAAAATGGGACGCAAGACTCGCCGGCCGTGAGGGTTTACATAGTAGGCTGATAAGCATTGGGATTTTTGGGGATTTCACCGAGTTGGGCGGGAAGCTTGCGTGGGAATCTACGAGGTTGCGCAGGAATGGGCTCAGCATCGTTTGGCCAAAAGAATGCCCCCGCGCGCTGCTCAAGCTTGCACTCGAACCGTCTGCGACGGCAGGGTGACAAGACGTGCGAGAGAAGGACGAAAGGACATGTACATATACGTTTAATAAAAAAACATTTGCGATTTAATTAATACTATACGCCCGCCCTGGTTTATAAGTAGGATTTAATTAATAAAATACGACTGCATGTCGCCAAAGATTATATCGTCGGATTCGTATTTGAACATAGTTTCCAGTTATATAATTTTTGTATCATGCATTAACAATTTGTTGGTTAAACTTGAGGTTATATACTAGCAAGCGTTTGCCCACAACGCACACGGCGCCGGCCTCTGCTCGCGTCCCTCGGCAAGCTCTGCTCGCCGTTAGGCACCGTGGCATGCTCTGCTTGCGTTCGTCGGTGCGCTCGGGTTGTGGACAGTTTTTCCTTGCGTGTTCAACTGCTATGGTTGCTCGCTGTTGAGGCGACCGCAGAACGCTCTGCTCGCATCCCTCCACGCGCGCTCTACCAGCGGTTGGGCCTGCGCACGATCATGTCGGGGGCCCCATATGCATGCGGTTGCGCCGCGCACGTTGCCACGTGATGCAGTTACGTGCGACACGATGGAGTTACGCGCTGTGAATTAGAACTGCCATCAGGACATGCCGATCGATATTCCAGGCTGTCCGGCCTCCCCTTTAGTTCTCGCGACTATTATAACCTTAGTCTCTTCAACCTTTCAATTGCGCCCCACAACACAACAGGCACACCCACGACGACACGTAGAGAGGGGATGTCTAGCGGCACTCCCATGGAGTTTGGCGAGCATAAAGTGGAGACCCACACGAGGGAGACAGATCTCTCGGTGGTGTAAACCATCAACCCGGCCATGGTGGATGACTACATCAACACTGTTGAGCATTTGCTTGCTGGAGACAAGTACAAGGTGGTCGACATCGACCTCCAGTACACCGCCGGTCTTCCCGGCAAAGATTGGAAGGTTGCCATTGCCCAGTTGTGAGTGTGCCATCATGTCCTCATCTGCCACTACTGCATGGCCATAGAGCCTTGCGTCCGTTTCACCAGGTTTGTCAACAACACTGACTACAAGTTCTCTACGGTGGAAACCACCGACTATGTAAAAGCGCTTAGGGTTACAGGCTTGGCCTACAAGAACCTTGTTGAAATCCGTGAGCATTACAGGGTCTGGGGCAGCACGAAGAAGGACTCCCTGGTTGAACTAGCCTCGGCCATCATCGACCCCTACTACGGAAAGATGAAGCAGGATGCCCAGAGAACAAGTCCTGTATCCTGGCACAGGGCCTAGATGCGGCAACTGGATGAACCTCACCTCAGGTTCGCGGCCAAGAGCGTGTACACATGCTACGAGATGCACAGGCGGATCGTTGACAAAAGAGGAAGTGCCTTGTTACCCAAATCGATGAGCCTGGATCGAGCCACAAGCAGAGCAAGCGTCACAAGCAGTAGATGATGATCAGATGATTGTTTATGCTAGTTAATCATGCATGTAATATATAGTTTACTTTGGTGTGTGGAAACGGTATGTGTGCAGTAGCCACCTATGTTATTATGCATGTAATAGTTTACTTTCATGTGTGCAAATTCCATGGTTATAGTAGCCACCTATGTAAGTGGATGTTTAATTTGGTTATGCAACCATGTCCTTATAAGTGTGTGTGTGTATATATATATATATATGTTGTTGTTCTGTATGCAATCCCATCGCACAACACACACGTCTTATTAGCAGCAATCGACTGTGTTATTATCGGTCTTCACACTCATTTCTGATTACAGACCTGTTTGCCGCGTGTCACACACATCTTGTTATATTGAACCGTTTATGTTCTCTTTTCTCAACACAAATAGTTCATCCGCGTGAACTACATGCCATATATCGCACACACCTTGATCTGGCTGACCGTTTCTTTTGTGTTGCCTAATCACAAACAGTTCATCCTAGTGAACCGTATGCTGTTTATCGTACACACCTTCATCTGGCTGCCCGCTTCTTTTGTTGCTCCTCATCACAAACGGTTAATTGCACTGAACCGTATGCCCTTCATCACACATGGAACCAAAATATAAATCGTGTTTATTGCATCCGTCATCGCAAACCTTTTGCACCTTTTTTGACGGTTTTTTACACCATCATTTGTGATTATTGCATCGCACGCAGTTTCGTCGAAGGGTCTCTAATCGTAGTGTTGCATTAGCATCATCCTGCAGTAGTGAATATAGCAGATCTTGCTCCTTATTCTCTTTGAGCATGGGTCTTTGTCACAATGGACACATGCCTAATAACCCGCTGTGATCCTCTCAGACAGAGTGTGCAGCACCGGGAAATCATGGATGGACCATATAATTGCAGCACATAGATTGAACTTTGAGTTTGGACTCAAGGGATCATACGTAGGTACACCAGTCCAGAGCTGGAGCTGTTCTTCTACGAGGGGCTCCATCAAGACATCAAAATCCTTTCCTGGAGACTCTGGACCCGGGATAAGCAATGACATCATGAAGTTGGACTGATCCATGCATGCCCATGGTGGCAGGTTGTACAGCACCACAAAAACGGGCCACATGCTATAAGACGTGCTCATGTTCCCAAACGGATTAAAGACATCTGTGGCAATGCCGAGTTTTATGTTCCTTGGATCTGCAGCAAAATCTCCATGTTTACTTTCAAACTCTTCCCATGCCCCTCCGTCTGTTGGATGGCTTAGCTCATTGTCCACAGGTTGCCGCTTCAGCTTGTGCCATTCTACCTCCAACGATGATTTCTCCAAGATAAACATCCCTGTAGCCTTGGTATCAATGGAAAGTGCCTTAGTACCTTCTCCGGTATTGACTTCTTCCCATAGCATCTTTCCACGTAGAGGCATTGCATTTTGGACAGTTGTCGTGCTTCGCTAAATCCTTCTGAAACAAGACACAGTTATTTGGGCACACATGTATTGAAACATAACCTAGCCCCAGCCTACGGATTATGCTCAATGCTTCATCATAAGACCTGGGAACACAACCATCAGGGAATTGCAAGGTCAAAAGGTGGATTATTGCGTTGAATGCAGAATTGCTAATCCGATAGAAAGACTTGATGTGGAGTAACTTCGGGGGGAAGTTAAATCTTAAAAATTTACCCCCTTCATGAGCTGCATGCTTCGCATCCTCTAACACCTTTGAAAACATCGACTTCTATCCATCAGCACAAACTTCAGCATCGTACAGATCCTTTAATAGGTCAGGAATCCTATCACCTTCATGCCCATCCTCTTCGTCCAAACAAGCATTATATCACAAAACCTTTTCCATGAAATCAATGCCAGCATCACCACCACCCATCATATGAGGGGCTTGTGTATCAGCTTCAAAATGTTGAGGTTGTCCGTCTAAAGGTTCTCCATGATATATCCATCTATCATATGTGCTGGCCATCCCATTAAGAAGCGGATGGTCTTCCACTCTTCCTTGAGCCAATCTTGAATGGTTGAGGCATTCGCAGCATGGGTAAAGAATGTGAGCATCATGGGCAAAATTTGCCCGAACAAATGCCATGAAATCATTAACTCCTTTCATATGTTATTTCAAAAAAATTCTAACTCCTTTTCTAATCCAGCTTCTGTCCATCTACCAAAGACAAGAAATTGTTGCAACTGAGTAAATCAATCTAAGTTCATCAACATTAATTAATGAACATGGATGGCAGTAATGGTAGCTAAAAATCCAGAAAATAAGGTAGGCACCCAACTTTATATGCTAACTGCCACAAAATAAGATAGGCACCCAACATTGAGCTATTTCCAATTTCTCACTACTTCAGTTCAGTTCACGTGGTTTACTGATTTCACATGGGAGCAATAAAAAGCAGTTCATAGGAAATACAGATTTCACATGGGAGAAAAGAAAACCTAACAAAAACTTGTAAAACCTAACATAGATGAGGCGGAGCTGCACTAAGAAACATATGTGGTTCCTGTAAAGAGGAGATCCACAAAGAGATTAGGCTCCAACTGCATCCATCTTATGAAGCAAGCTGTAGCATCCATCCATCAGATTGAGCTCCAGCTGCAGCTGATGGATTCTCACTCAAATTAAGATACACTAGACTGCATTTCAAATTAAGCTCCTCAACATATTGAATCTCCTCCTTCCCCTTTCCTTTCCATTTCAAAAGGATATAACAATACTAGCTAGTGTTCATCCCCTGCCCCTCAGCTAGTAAGATAAAAAACTCAAATTATCTCTTTCTTTCTCCCCTACCCCTCAGCTAGTGTTGACAAACTAGCTAGTGTTCATCAGCAGGCACAACACAGGAAAATCTGAGGCAAATCCGAGGCAAGGAGAGGAGAGGGGGCGAGGGGTGCATACTGGGAGGTGTTCTTGCGGCAGAGAGGGGGGAGAGGAGTCCCCCATGCTCGGCGAGCTGCTCCTATCATGGGCAAGGCGAGAGGCGAGGCTGCTGACGAGGTCGCCGTTCCTGTCATGGGCAAGGCGAGCGGCCTTTGCTGGTCACTTCGGCCGCCGGCCCCGCCCTTGTCTGCTGCCCCCGCCGGTTGCTTCCGCCCGCCGCCCCTGATGGCTGCTTCCGCCCGCCGCCCGCCGACGACCTAGAAAATGAGATGGAGAAATTTCTGCTAAGTGTTGGCTCTGTCCCATCTGTTTGTGCATTATGTTTGGTATGAGACGGCCATTGTTTTCTTTAATATAAGGGAATGTTATGATAACGAATCGATAGTCCCTCTCTAGCCCAGCGGTAGCGAACAAGTGACTAAAGCGCTCGGTCGTGGGTTCGAGTCCCCGCTCGCATATCTTTTTTTTGGCGAATTAAGCGCTCAGCCCCGCCTGTCAGTGTGTGCCCACCTGCTGTCAAATGGGCCTCGCCTGTGTCTTGAATATAGACATGTAAGCAAAAAAAATGACACCTAGACAATGACACATAAGCGAGGTTACTGAGGTGGCTCCCTAATCATCCTAATGCATTTGAACTCAAGTGTAGTGACCATTTATATTGGTCGTTATCAAATAGGAGTGAGGCAGTGGACAGTGATGTCCGCTTTGCGACCATTTGCTCTAATGAAATTACGACCTTTCTGACCAAAATGGTCATAAGGGTTTAGGGTTTTGATCCCCTCGAACAGCTTGCGACCAATTGCTCTCAAATGGTCATAGATTTACGCACATTTCTTCCAGGGTCACTGCCAGAAGGTCATAAGTTGAGAGATTTCTTGTTGTGATTGATTCGGGCTCTTAACGGGTTATTGGATGCAAACAGGAACCCGATAGCTTAACGGTGATCCGTTACGGTGGAAACCATGTGCCAGTTACCCTTGACGAAAACACTTTCATGACGCGACAGTTATCGTCATGGAAGTTGACACTTCTTTGATGATAATTTTAGTATTGTCATGGAACACTTCTACGACAGCACTGGTATGACTGTCTTGATTCTGTCATAAAATTGTCATAGATGTACATGCATGACAAAAAAATGTGACCAACTATGAAAAAGACGTATCATCAAGAGAGTGGTTATTTGTAGTGCAAGGTGAGACGACTTTATTTTGAGATAACGGATACCGGTTTCTATTCCAAAAACAAGCAGCAAGCGCTCCAGGGCAGGGCAGCTGGAGTGGATGATGTTGTGGAGTGAGGCCTCCCACGGATCAACCACCATAAGCGCAAGTAGTGAGAGTTGAAGAATTTGTACTAGATTATCTGCTAGATGGCACCGGGCGAAGGTGGTGGTGTGGAGAGAGGAGGAAAATCACGAGATGAACATCATTGGTGAGGGCACACATACATCAGTTCCTGGTAGGTTATATTCATAGTAATGGTAGAACTCAAGCTATTGGACTTCTTCGAATTGACGGGATGTCAGCCAGGTGTCCAGCATGCAGGATATGTCCAACAGGTAGCAAGCCGGGATGCAGAGGCATAGAATAGAGCCCTGGTGGGAGGAGATGATGGCTTCGAGGAGTTTAGAATCATGATCAACAGATAGCTGACGATAGTCGAGATTAAGAGGCGCGGCATGCCACGGAGTGCGCCACCGAGATGCGAGGACTTGTGTGTGGTAGCCATCTTTGGTGGGGAGAAGGGAGGTGATCTCCCCAAGGATGGCATCAGGAGATTGCTGATGCGGTCCGCCCGAGATTCTATGGGTTCCTCAGATCCAGGAGGTGACCGTGGCCGCTTCTTTCCGCGCTGTCAGGTGCAGGATCTACAACCGGCAGCGCTGCTGGCCGGAGTCTCATCTGTGTACATACAATTCCTGAAAAAAATGGCACAAACATACATGTAGGACATTCAAAATCAATTCTCAAGATCTGGAAAAAAATGGCACAAACATATATGTAGGACATTGAAAATCAGTTCTCAAGATCTAGCTATGAATTATTAGCATGAACGCTAACCCTAGTTGGATTATTAGCAAAAATCATTTATACAAAACAAACAATTAATCACTAACCCTGGACGGATACCATTCGAACAATCAATACACTACACGGATCTAACAAATCTTACGCTGATTTCATGGACTAAGAGAACATAACCATAGGATTTCTATTCCAAAAAAAATGAAGGGGGGAGGGGACTGGAGTAATAAGAGAAAACACATGATATGTTTGCCACAAAAAGGGGTATAAATGACTAACTAGTTTTCTACCGGAGTCCTTGTCGGAGTTGCTCTGGACCTTTGGCTCTAGCTGGGCAGGCACGACAGCGACGATGAAGTCAAGGTCGCGCTGCTGCCCGCGAGAAACCTCGGCGTCAGCAATGGTAACCTTTGTGTCTAGCTTCACACGTTGTGTGGATGCTTCACCAGCCCCGGCGTCGCCACTTCCTTCGATGGTGCACTTCGGCAGCATCCTCATCCACTCCAAAAGGCGTTGACCACTATGGACGGGGGGTGCGACCGTCTATTATGACCAACGGCTCGAGGCATCATTAATATGGAGTAGTGGAAGTGAGGCGGGCGGCAGTCAATGGGCTGACTCGCTTCCCGATGAGCCTGCACGGCAGACTGCTGGCATGCCTACCGTCATTTCACACAGCTACTAGCACGACTCCCAATGACACTGCTGAGCGAACACGGCTCCCATCAATTCACACACCTGCCCGCACGCCTCCCGGTCTGCTTGCGCGGCGGACTGCTCACATGTGTCACGTCAACTCATGCCTGCTTGCACGACACATGGGATGCATGGCGGCACATATATTTTTTTGAATTTTGATGATTAATTCTGCTGCTTTATTGCTTAACCGAAGCATGGCATATACATTGTTGGTCTAACGCCTAAGCTTCAAATAAATAATCCATTTACAATATTGGTTTCCAATTATTAATAATCTCCCATTTGCAAGAAGATTATATAAAAACTTCTCTCAAATTAGACAAAAAATACAATATCACAGTCTATTGATGTCGATATGACACCACTATATGTTTCATGAATTTCAACTAAGTTTTGGATTTACTGGATTATAAAAATCAAGATTCCCAATGTTTGAAAATTTCTTGCATGGGGAAACATGCACCCAGGGACACACATATGATTTTGCAATCCATTTTGGTGCACATGTAGCTCAAATTTTATTTTTGCACATTAAATCCCTAGGAAACCAATCAATGTATAAAAATGGTCGAATAATCTTTTTTTAAAATTTTAACACGACACTCCTTTGGTCACATGTTCACTACAGAAAAAGTTTGACATGCCTCGAAGTGGCGGTGATGGTGCGATGTGTGGGGGGTCCGGCAGTACACTACAAGTCGTGAGCCTCCGTGTGGGATTGCCCGTTTTGGGAGGCAGGTGCCACATCAAAGTTGTGAATTGGTTATTTAAAACATTACACAACCCTTTCATATGTACATGTTCAGGCCACATGCATGCATTGGTGGTCTTCAGACACTCCATTGTGTGGTTATCAGCGATGTGCCCATTCGTTAGCCCACAAAGTTTATCAGTTTTCAACGACAGCGGGAGGCATTTGACAAAAGGTGGATTCATCTTGAACTGTGTTATGGTGTGGATCATGGTGAGATTCCAGATCAAAGTTCGGGCATGTGCGTAAACATGAGTCCCTCCCACCGGCTCGAAGTGAGGGGAACTACGCGTCCGAACCTCTGTGTAGTGCGTTTTCGGTTTGCGAAGTAGGTGCCACATCGAAATTGTGCATTGGGTATTCAAACATCATGAAAAACCTCTTTGAGCCACATCCACGTGGTGGTTGTCCTAGGACACTCACTCACGTGTGACGCTCGTTGTGGGCCTGCGAGGGCGTCATTCATCACTTTGAACCTACAGCGAGAGAGAGGTTAATTTGACCAACAAGTATGAATCTTTTTGGGCTATGTTATGGATGTACGGCAGGAGTATATAGTACGCATCAAAGAGGGGGCAACATATACTGCGTGTCATGAACGTCACTCCATGTCGGATCTTTCCAGTTTCCGAGGCAGGTGCGACATCAAAGTTGTGAATTGGGTATTCAAACATCACACAACACCTCTTTGGGCCTCATGCGAGCGTTGGTTGCCCTGTAGGACACTCACTCATGTGCAACGCTTCCATCCGTGGGCCCGCGAGGTCATCCTCCGTCACTTTGACCCAATGAGAGAGGTTAATTAATTTGACCATCAAGGAGGATTCTTTTTGGTTTGTGTTACGGTAGGAGTATATAGTACGCGTCGAAGAGGGGGACCATTACATACCATGCGCCATGAACCTTACTCCATGTGGGGACTTTTTGGTTTCCGAGGCAGGTGCCACATCAAAGTTGTGCATTGGGTATTTAAACATTACACAAACACCTCTTTGGGCCACATGCAGATTATGGTTGTCCTATAGGGCACTCACTCGCGTGAGACGCTTCCCTCATTGGGACCGTGAGGTCATCATCGACCACAATGACCCAACGAGAGAAGTTAGTTTGACGAACAAGGAGGATTCTTTTCGAGTTGTGTTGTGATAGGAGCATATAGTACTTGCCGAAGAGGGGGATGGGACCAGCGTATATATAGTACGCATCATGAACCTCGCTCCGTGTGGGGACTTTATGGATTCCAAGGTAGATGCCACATCAAAGTCGTGCATTAGGTATTCAAACATCACAACGACACACCTCTGGCAATACATATGTTTGGCCCACATGCAAGCCATGGGGGTTGTCCTCTGGCACTCACTCATGCGGTTATCGACGATCCTTCCATCTATGGGCCCGCTTGCTCCATCACTTTGATCGACAGCGAGCGAGGTTAATTTGGCTCGGGAGGGGATTAATTTTTTGTTTGTCTTACGGTATAGGTCATGCTGTGAGATTACATAATATACTTTGAGCGCATGTGTGCGCCTAAATCCCTCTTGTCATATAGAAGTGGGTGGGGGACGAGCACACGACGCGTTACGAACCTTGCTCTATGTGGGAACTGTGCGATTTTCAACGCATGCGCCACATCAATGTTGTGCATTGGAAATTCAAACATATGCATGCATCACGCACCTCCATACATATGTTTAGGACACATGCATGCAGGGGTTTTCCTCGGACACGCTCCCTTGCTTGGTTATCGGCGGCAAGCCTATATATTCGTGGGCCCGCGTGGACATCCATCATCTCGACCGACAAGGAGAGAGCTTACCAGGGTGGATTCTTCTTCTTTGGTTCATGTTACCGTATAGTAGGTCGATGATGGTGAGATTCCAGACCTAAGTTTGAGTGCATGCGTATGCACTAATCCCTCTAACCGACACGAAGTGGGGTGACATACATACATATATACTACGCGTCATGAACCCTCACTCAATGTGGGGACTTTCCGGTTCCAAAGCATGGTATCACATCAAGTTGTGCATTGGGTATTCAAACACCACACAAGACTTCCATGCACGAAGTGGTTTTGTCTTTGGGCACTCCCTCGCATGGTTATCGGTAAAAAGCTAGCCCATTTGTGGGGCCGCGTGGACGTCCATCACATTGACCAACAATGAGAGATGTTATACGACCAATGTGGATTCTTCTTGGTCCGTGTTATAGTACGTCTTGGTGAGATGCCCTCTCCCACCAACTCAAAGTGTGTGGGGGGGGGGGAGGGGTGATGCGGAGCATCCTTCCATCATCCCCATGGACTCTACACCGACACATCCAACCCCACGAGGACCCATGACAAGAGCTAGAGCACCTGCTTTGGAAACCGAGGTGAACTCCTTCCAACTAGACTTGCATATGGACACGAATGGAACATGGTTACTACCTCACCGAAATATGCTATGCCCCCTTAGGTATGAAGAGGAACATCACCAAGAAGCTCAGGAGCATCACCAAGGAGAAGGAGGACCACCCCAAGGCTTTGCGAGCCAAGACAGATTGCAACAGCAGCAATACAGAAGGTCCCAGGTGACCCCTTGCGCACGGGCCCCCGAGACCCCGTGCCCACGGACTACATAGGAAGCCGGCGCTGGAGCACCCCGTGCGCACGGGAGCGTATCGTGCCCATGGGACCCCCATGCGCACTCACCCAACTTACCCCGTGCGCACGGGCCTCCCAGGATGGTCGGCTGAGATTGCATGTCGGCTCCTCTTCATATCCTTCGACCCCAAGGCTATATATTCCATACCTAGGACCATGTTTAGGGTTAGCAAAGTATTAGATGAGATATTTGTGAGCTTTGCTCCTTCACCTTCCCTCTTGGTGGATCAAGACTCCCTAGGGAAGAATCCTTGTGGATTTAAAGACCTCCATAAGGAGAACACTATCTTCAAGCCCCCATCTCCTTTGGATTTGGTATGAACTTTTCCATTGTATGTTTCCTTTGATTGTTCTTGTGACTTGTGGATCTTGTGTTGTTATTCTAGTGGATGTGTAATCGGGAATTGTTGGAGTGATTTCCTCTTTGTGTTCTTGTTGTGCTCTCCTTTTTTCCCCTCCAAGTGTGAAAAGATCCATCTTAGGGTTCTACCCTACATCATCTTGGTATCATGAGCCACGTCGATTCACATCTTGGAGTCCTTACCTTCCACTTTCTAGCTTGATTTTGTTGTTTTTCGTCCTAATCCAAAAATCCCCACCAAAAATAGCCCCCAAAATTTTTCTTGCAATTTGTTGATCTTGTGAGATTTGGTTGTTTTGATCCACGAATTTGGTGTTTTACAAGTGGATCTACCCCTCCATCTTCGTCCCCATCCTTCCACCGTTCGGATTTGGGCAAAAACTTGGAAGTTACCACGGGATCAGAGCAGTTCGTCCGCTCACAGAGGACCCCATGCACATGGGCCATCGGGACCCCGTGCACACGGGCCTCACTTACCCCATGCGCACGGACTATCCAGGGAGTTTCGGCCATTTTTTGTTTTTCTTGTTTTCGTTTCCCCACCACCTCTTGTGTTCTTCCGCACCTTTCCACATGTTTGTTTGAGTTTTGGGTCGCGGTTTCTCTCGTGTTCTAAGGTGTTTCGGCTACTTAGGCGCGAGTTGGTATCATCATCATCACCACCAATCATCGACTCGGACAACACATCGGCTTCGACAACATCATCTTCATCACTACCGTAAGCAAGGACGGTAACCTCGACGACGCCTTTGTGCTCCCTTGCCTTTAACTTGATAGCTTCGAGCCCTTTTGTGTAGCTTACCCATCGAGACTAGCTTGTTGAGTATTGTCGGGCCACGCCGTAGTGCACCATTAGTGTTCTGTCCCTCCCGTGCATTTACTACTTGTTACCTCATTGTGTGGCTCGTATATCAAGCATCGTGGCATAGTCGAAAAAAGAGGAAAAAGCTTTTAAGCAAAAGAGAAGAGAAGCAAAGAGCTTATAAGCAATAGCATCGAGCCTCCTATCATACATACATTATCTTGGTCATCATCCATAAGCATACTTGGGATAGTGAGACGAGTGATTTCTTTCTTAGGTTGGTGCACTAGCGTATCTAGCCCATTAGTGCAATCGAGCTAGCGTCTCTCTAGTATCCGTACGACAAGAGCTTGTCCCGTGGTTCAACATCTTCGAGCTCACCCCTTGGTTGTGCGGATCCCATTTGTCTTCCGTGTGTGTGTTCCTCGTGTTATCTTTGGAGGTTGATCTATTTGTCTTACTTGCCATTTGTGAATCTTCTCAACTTTATCAACATCTTGACTAACATTTGCTTGAATTATTTGTGCCTTTTCCTAACCAAGCTCCTCCATAGACCATTTACTTGTAGGTGTGAGAAACAATTATCGGTACCAATTCCCCTATTATAACATCACGCGGGATCATACTAGTTACATCCACAATCTTCGGCAAAGGTAACTTTGGTTTTCTTATCTCATTTTCCTACTCACCACCACTTTCTTATGATGGATAGGCCAAGTTCTTCTACCAACCCACTCTTCATCGAGCAAGACGACGACATGTCATCATTCGTCACCAAGGGCCACATCTTTGGTGCACAACGAGCGCTACATCAAGAGCAACAAGCAATGTATGACCGCATCGACAACCTCGCCACCGACTTGTGACTCTCCGAGCAACGTACACGGGACTACTTCGACAACAAGCTCGACGCGCACAAGCAAGAGAACGATGCAAGAATGGACGAGATCCATGCTTTTTTGTGAACCGGCCTCCTTCAACTTCTTCATACTCAAGATGGAGCCACTCAAGTCGACACTCCGATGACACCTTCTCCGGCTCAAGTACACCGTCATCAAACACTCTTCGACGAGCCGCGCGTCAGGACCGTCATGCATCTCGCAACCCTCTACACGAGAAGCATTCACAAGAGCAAGTCGATGAGCAAGTACCTCGTCCTCACTCAAACCAAGTCGCGTTTACTCAAGCTCAAGAACAACAACGACTACGGTGCCAAGAGGAAGAACGAGCGCGTCTACACCAAGAGGAACAAGACGCCGAGGCTCAACGTCTTCAACAACAACAACAACGGGAAGCACAAGCTCTTGAGGCGCAACGTGCCCTTCAAGAATCAAGTCGAGCCATCGCAAACCGCAATCGCGAATGGCGCAATCAAGAGGAAGCCCTTCGAGAAGAAACCCGAGAGAGGAACTACCAACCACGTGTGCACCGTCAAGTCCCTCAAGCTCCTCCACAAGATCGTCAAGCTCCACCTCAACCTCAAGTCCAACAAGAGCAAGTTGATCATGGACTTCCTCCACGCCAAGAGCAATATGAGGATGATTATCCTCCATGTCAAGGGCGTCATCATCACCATCGCGAACAACACAATGAAGAGCAATGCTATGGCAAGCTTAAATTCACCATGCCCAAGTTCAATGGAAGCAATGATCCCGAAGAGTACCTATCATGGGAATTGAAGGTCGACAAAATCTTTTGTTTGCACAACTATGAGGAAGAGAAGAAGATCGCTATGGCATCACTTGAGTTCCAAGACTATGTGCTCATATGGTGGGAACAAGTCCTTGAGCGCCGAGAAGCAAGAGGTGACCCTCCAATCACCACTTGGGCTCAAATGAAGGATGTCATGCGAGCACATTTTGTGCCCACCTACTACAACCACGATCTCTTCAAGAAGCTACAACTCCTCAAGCAAGGAACAAAGAGTGTTGAAGAATACTACAAGGAAATGGAGATAGCCATGATTCGAGCCAATGTCAAGGAAGATGATGAGCAAACAATGGCACATTTCTTGAATGGACTCAATCATCCCATCAAGAAGATCGTCGACTTCCAACCCTACTCCAACCTCATTGAGCTCGTGCATCAAGCGACCAAGGCGGAACGTCAAGTGCAAGATGACTTCAAGTACGCCATGTACTCATCCAAGACATACAGCTTCTCCAACAACCAAGATTCAACAACTCCTCCAACATCTACATCAACCAAGCCTTCTCCAAGCAACGATGACAAGCCAAGTTACAAGAAAACTTCGTCAAGTTCAAGTCGTCTTCCTCCAACTACAAGCAACTTCAAGCCGCGTGCTTCATCATCTACTCCGACCGATGAGACCGTCAAGACGAGTTCCTTCAAGTGTTTCACTTGCGGCGGCCGAGGCCACAATTCGTATGAATGCACAAACAAGCGCACCATGATCCTCAACGACGATGGCACCTACGACTCAATGAGTGAAGATGAAATGGAAGCCCTTGAGCAAGTGGCCATGCACTAGCACGTGAACGGGGATGAAGATGATCGAGTCTTTTGTGATGAGGATTCGAGCCCCGCTCTCATTGTCTCCAAGGTCTTGACTCTTCAACATCAACAAGAAGAAGACCAACGATGCCACATCTTCCACACAAAGGCCAACGTCAATGGAAGGTCCATCAAGGTCATCATCGATGGAGGTAGTTGCCACAACTTAGCAAGTGAAGAACTATGCTCCAAGCTTCAATTGGTCAAGGGAAGCACCCGCACCCCTACAAGGTTCAATGGCTAAGTGACTCCGGCACTATACGAGTTGAGCATACGGTTCAAGTCTCCTTGAAAATTGATGCATATGAGGACAGTTTGGAGTGTGATGTGGTCCCAATGACAGTTTGCCACCTCCTTCTTGGTCGACCATGGCAATTCGACCGTGGTGTCATCCAGAATGGGCGTACCAATTACTATAGCTTCAAGATGAAAGGGAAGGAATATGTGCTCCGACCTATGTCTCCTAGTCAAGTGATAACCGAAAAGCAGGCCACCCATCACGGAGAGAAGAGTGAGAAAGTGATCCACCCAAAAGTGAGTGAGAGACACAAGCCAAACTTGAGCGCCTCTTCGCCTAGAGAGAAAAACCTCATACTATTTGCCACAAAAAGTGAGATGAGAGAAGTGTGTGAGAACCCA
The DNA here is from genome assembly GCA_963921465.1 of Triticum timopheevii. NCBI lineage: Eukaryota > Viridiplantae > Streptophyta > Magnoliopsida > Poales > Poaceae > Triticum > Triticum timopheevii. The sequence goes on from OY997270.1 coordinate 201,151,102, forward strand.
TCGAGTGTGATGCACTTTGTCCTTGTGTTTCAATCTCTTTTGCAGGAATTTCAAGATGTTTTCCCCGATGAGCTACCTCCGGGTCTACCTCCTCTTCGAGGCATTGAGCATCGAATCGACCTCATCCCCGGAGCACCACTTCCAAATAAAGCTCCATACTGTGTCAACCCAGAAGAAACTAAGGAGATCCAACGGCAAGTACAACAACTCATCGACAATGGTCATGTACGTGAAAGCTTAAGTCCTTGTGCCGTTCCTGTTATACGTGTGCCTAAGCAAGATGGAAGTTTCCTCATGTGTTCCGATTATAGACCTATAAATGCTATTACCGTTAGCTATAGGCATCCCATTCCTCGCTTACATGATATGCTTGATGAACTTACCGGAGCCTCCTTTTTCTCAAAATTGATCTTAAAAGTGGCTATTATCAAATCCGCATACAAGAGGGTGATGAATGGAAAACTGCTTTTAAAACCAAATTTGGCTTATATGAGTGGTTAGTTATGCCTATGGGTTTATCGGAGGCTCCCGGTACTTTCATGCATCTTATGCATTTTGTGCTTCGACCTTATATTGGAGTCTTTGTTGTGTTTTACTTTGATGACATTCTTGTGTTTAGCAAATCCATGAAAGAGCATATTAATCATATTAGGGCTATTTTGCAAACCCTTTGCAAGGAACGTCTTTATGCCGACATGAAAAAGTGCATGTTTGGTGTTGACAAGCTATTTTTCTTGGGTTTTGTTGTCTCTTCCAAGGGTGTCCACGTTGATGAATCTAAAATTGAAGCAATTAAAACTTGGCCCCAACCCACCAATTTGCAACAAGTGCGTAGTTTTCTTGGTCTTGCGGTTTTTTATCACCATTTTGTAAAAGACTTTAGCACTATTGCCGCTCCTTTGCATGCTTTGAGTAAGAAGAATGCTCCTTTTTTTGGGGATCTTTGCAATCCACCGCTTTTGATGAGCTCAAGTCTTTGCTTACTCATGCACCGATTCTTGCTTGCCCAACTATGAGAAAACTTTTTAGGTTCATTGTGATGCTAGTGGTACCGGAATTGGCGGAGTTTTGATGCAAGAAAAATGAGCCATTGCATATTTTAGTTAAAAAGTCTCCGGTGCTCAACTTAACTATCCCATATGTGACAAAGAATTGTATGCTTTAGTGTGTGTGCTACATGTTTGGGAACATTATCTTAGACCTCATGAGTTTGTCATACATACCGATCATGAAACGCTTAAGTACCTAAAAGGTCAAACTAAGTTGAACAAGCGTCATGCCAAATGGAGTGAATTTATCGAATGTTTCCCCTATGTGATCAAGTACATTAAGGGCAAGTAAAATGTAGTTGCGGATGCACTTTCACGCATATGCACGCTTGTCACTAAATTTGAGTTGAATGTTATTGGCTTTGAGCACTTAAAAGACTTGTATGCTAATGATTCATCTTTTGCTACTCCTTATGCTAAATGTTTGACGCATACATCTTGGGAACAATATTACATCAAGGATGGTTATCTTATGAGAGCTAACAAACATATACTACGTGTCATGAACCTCACTCCATGTCGGATCTTTCCAGTTTCCGAGGCAGGTGCGACATCAAAGTTGTGGATTGGGTATTCAAACATCACACAACATCTCTTTGGGCCTCATGCGATCGTTGGTTGCCCTGTAGGACACTCACTCATGTGCAATGCTTCCATCCATGGGCTCGCGAGGTCATCCTCCATCACTTTGACCCAATGAGTGAGGTTAATTAATTTGACCATCAAGGAGGATTCTTTTTGGTTTGTGTTACGGTAGGAGTAATATAGTACGCGTCGAAGAGGGGGACCATTACATACTATGCGCCATGAACCTTACTCCATGTGGGGACTTTTCGGTTTCCGAGGCAGGTGCCACATCAAAGTTGTGCATTGGGTATTCAAACATCACACAAACACCTCTTTGGGCCACATGCAGATTATGGTTGTCCTATAGGGCACTCACTCGCGTGAGACGCGTCCCTCATTGGCACCGTGAGGTCATCATCAACCACATTGACCCAACGAGAGAAGTTAGTTTGACGAACAAGGAGGATTCTTTTCGAGTTGTGTTGTGATAGGAGCATATAGTACTTGCCGAAGAGGGTGATGGGACCAGCGTATATATACTACGCATCATGAACCTCGCTCCATGTGGGGACTTTATGGATTCCAAGGTAGATGCCACATCAAAGTCGTGCATTAGGTATTCAAACATCACAACGACACACCTCTGGCCATACATATGTTTGGCCCACATGCAAACCATGGGGGTTGTCCTCTGGCACTCACTCATGCGGTTATCAGTGATCCTTCCATCTATGGGCCCGCTTGCTCCATCACTTTGATCGATAGCGAGCGACGTTAATTTGGCTCAGGAGGGGATTAATTTTTTGTTTATCTTACGATATAGGTCATGCTGTGAGATTACATAATATACTTTGAGCGCATGTGTGTGCCTGAATCCCTCTTGCCATATAGGAGTGCGTGGGGGACGAGCACACGACGCGCTACGAACCTCGCTCTGTGTGGGAACTGTGCGATTTTCAACGCATGCGCCACATCAATGTTTTGCATTGGGAATTCAAACATATGCATGCATCACGCACCTCCATACATATGTTTAGGACACATGCATGCAGGGGTTTTCCTCGGACACTCTCCCTTGCTTGGTTATCGGCGGCAAGCCTATATATTCGTGGGCCCGCGTGGACATCCATCATCTCGACCGACAAGGGGAGAGCTTACCAAGGTGGATTCTTCTTCTTTGGTTCGTGTTACCGTATAGTAGGTCGATGATGGTGAGATTCCAGACCTAAGTTTGAGTGCATGCTTATGCATTAATCCCTCTAACCGGCTCGAAGTGGGGTGACATACGTACATATATACTACGCGTCATGAACCCTCACTCAATGTGGGGACTTTCCGGTTCCAAAGCATGGTGCCACATCAAGTTGTGCATTGGGTATTCAAACACCACACAAGACTTCCATGCATATGTTTGGGCCACGTGCACGTAGTGGTTTTGTCTTTGGGCACTCCCTCGTGTGGTTATCGGTAATAAGCTAGCCCATTTGTGGGGCCGCGTGGACGTCCATCACGTTGACCAACAATGAGAGATGTTATACGACCAATGTGGATTCTTCTTGGTCCGTGTTATAGTACGTCTTGGTGAGATGCCCTCTCCCACCAACTCAAAGTGTGTGTGAGGGGAGGGGTGATGTGGAGCATCCGTCCATCATCCCCATGGACACTACACCGACACATCCAACCCCACGAGGACCCATGACAAGAGCTAGAGCACGTCCTTTGGAAAACAAGGTGAACTCCTTCCTACTAGACTTGCATATGGACACGAATGGAACATGGTTACTACCTCACCAAAATATGCTATGCCTCCTTAGGTATGGAGAGGAACATCACCAAGAAGCTCAGGAGCATCACCTAGGAGAAGGAGGACCACCCCAAGGCCTTGCGAGCCAAGACGGAGTGCAACAGCAGCAATACAGAAGGTCCCAGGTGACCCCGTGCGCACGGGCCCAACTTACCCCGTGTGCACGAGCCTCCCAGGATGGCCGACTGAGATTGCATCTTCGGCTCCTCTTCATCTCCATCGACCCCAAGGCTATATATTCCGTACCTAGGACCATGTTTAGGGTTAGCAAAGTATTAGATGGGATATTTGTGAGCTTTGCTCCTTCACCTTCCCTCTTGGTGGATCAAGACCCCCTAGGGAAGAATCCTTGTGGATCTCATGACCTCGATAAGGAGAAGACTATCTTCAAGCCCCCATCTCCTATGGATTTGGGATGAACTTTGCCATTGTATCTTTACTTTGATTGTGTTTGTGACTTGTGGATCTTGTGTTGTTATTCTAGTGGATGTGTAATCGGGAATTGTTGGAGTGATTTCCTCTTTGTGTTCTAGTTGTGCTCTCCTTTTTCCCCCTCCAAGTGTGAAAAGATCCCTCTTAGGGTTCTACCCTACATCAAGGGGGCACCACTTCGCACTTCCTGGAACCTCTGTGGGGTCCCAGATGTCTGGTTAATTTGCGAGGCACATGTGCCACATCAAAATTGTGAATTGGGTATTTCCATATAACACCACAACCTTTTCATACATATAGTTAGGCCACCTGCAGGTGGTTCGTATGTGGTCTCACCCATCTAGCGCCACAAGCACACATTTGTGGTCCCGCACATGGTCCACCTTTGATTGGAAGCAAAAGGGGGGTTTGGCCACGATGGATTCCTATAGGTTTTGTGCTATGGTAGGGCGAGATGTCAGACCTAGGTATTTGGGGGCATGCGTTCATAGCTAGGATTTCCCTACCGCCGACATGAAGTGGGGGTGGGGGTGGCAGACTAGCAATAATGTGCGCTTTGTGCGATACGTGCCACATCAAAGTTGTGCACTGGGTATTTGAACATCAAACCACCCTTTTCATACATATATTTTGTCCACATGCAAGTGTGTTCATGTTCTGACCCTTTCCCGTGTTTTTTTGCCAAATTTATAAACAGCAGACGAGTCGGATGCAGCAACCATTTGCGATTGGGGATGCAACGGACACGGTTCGCTTAAACTACTCGTGTGCCACGCCCGTGCCCCTATCACTCACATCAGCACAATAGAATGGCTCCACGATGCTTCCCTCCCAATCCAAAAAATATATACCCACCTAGAGGGGGTGTTTGTTTGATAGCACATGATTACTATGTTTTGACCGTGTGCGATGTTAGTTGCTCCTGCTCTTGTAAATATGTACCCACCTAGAGGGTTTTTCTATTTGATAGCACACAATTATTAAGTTTCAACCATGTGGGATGTTTGTTACTCCCGCTCCCGCTCCCACTCCCGCATGCCTCCCTCACAATCTCGAAAATATCTATCCGTCTAGTGGGTTTTTCTGTTTGATAGCACATGATTTTTATGTGTGGACTATGTGCAATGCCCGTTACTCCTGCTCTGCTTCAACCCCTTGATCCAAATTTTCAGTAGCCCCGGCATTTTACTCCCGCCTGCATCCCTCACAATCTCAAAACTATCTGCTTGCCTAGAGGGTTTATCTATTTGATAGCACACGATTATTATGTTTTGACCGTGTGCAATGTTTGTTACTCCCACTCTGCCATAATCCCTTGATCCAAATTTTCAGTAGCCCTGGCAATTTACTCCCGCCTAGTAAAATTTTCAGTAGTCATGGCATTTCTCAAACATTATCTTGGCACCCCTCCACACACACACACCCCAGATCTCCGCTCTCTCTCTCTCTCTCTCACACACACACACACCACCCCTCCCTCACTCAAAACCATAGCTAGGTCACCGCCGCTGCTGCGCCGCCTCCATCGTCCACATCTGCCGGTTTGCCCATGCAAGTTACCCACCGATCTCCATACCCTATCCACCCTGAGTTTCTTAGATGACGCCTAAAAATACTCACTTTCCCACATATCCCAATCCCCCACTCTAGAGCATCGCATCCTAAGCCCGGCTACGCTTCCTGTGGAGCTCAAGGAGCGAATGGACCAAAAGAGATTTATCATGGCCTCTTCGCCCGACGTCGGCGAGATGGCCGAACTATAGCCTTTGGCCGGACTCCTGGTCTATGAAGATACAAGATTGAAGACTTCGTCCCGTGTCCGGATGGGACTTTCCTTGGCGTGGAAGGCAAGCTTGGCGATACGGATATGTAGATCTCCTACCATTGTAACCGACTATGTGTAACCCTAACCCTCTTCGGTGCCTATATAAACCGGAGGGTTTTAGTCCGTAGGACGAACAACAATCATACCATAGGCTAGCTTCTAGGGTTTAGCCTCTCTGATCTCATGGTAGATCTACTCTTCTACTACCCATATCATCAATATTAATCAAGCAGGAGTAGGGTTTTACCTCCATCGAGAGGGCCCGAACCTGGGTAAAAACATCGTGTCCCTTGTCTCTTGTTACCATCCGCCTAGACGCACAGTTCGGGACCCCCTACCCGAGATCCGCCGGTTTTGACACCGACATTGGTGCTTTCATTGAGTTCCTCTGTGTCGTCATCTTTAGGCCCGATGGCTCCTCCGATCATCAACAATGATGCGGTCCAGGGTGAGACTTTTCTCCCCGGACAGATCTTCGTATTCGGCGGCTTTGCACTGCGAGCCAATTCGCTTGGCCATCTGGAGTAGATTGAAAGCTACGCCCCTGGCCACCAGGTCAGATTTGGAAGTTTTAACTACACGGCTGACGTCCACGGAGACTTGATCTTCGACGGGTTCGAGCCACAGCCAAGCGCGCCGCACTGTCACGATGGGCATGATCTAGCTCTGCCGCCGAACAGTGCCCTGGAGGCCGCACCAGTGTCCGCTCCGACCCTTAGCTCGGAGCCGACTACGCCAATTGAGGACGGGTGGCTGGACACCGCCTCGAGGGCTGCTATCTCTACAGCGATTGAACCGAACACCAACCCTGTCCTTTGCGAGGCTCGTAACTCCAAGGTGCCGGACTCCTCTCCGGACTCCGAACCTTCCGCGCCCCTGCCAATCGAATCCGATTGGGCGCCGGTCATGGAATTCACCGCCGCGGACATCTTTCAGCACTCGCCCTTTGGCGACATCCTGAATTCACTAAAGTCTCTCTCTTTATCAGGAGAGCCCTGGCCGGACTATGGTCAAGAAGGTTGGGACGCGGACGACGAAGAAATTCAAAGCCCACCCACCACCCACTTCATAGCCACTGTCGATGATTTAACCGACATGCTCGACTTCGACTCCGAAGACATCGACGGTATGGGCGACGATGCAGGAGACGACCAAGAACCAGCGCCTATAGGGCACTGGAAGGGCACCTCGTCATATGACATTTACATGGTGGACATCCCAAAAGATGGGAATGGCGATGGAACAATGGAGGAGGACCCCTCCAAGAAACAGCCTAAGCGCCGGCGTCAGCGGCGCCGCTCTAAATCCCGCCACAGCAAAAATGGTGATTCTGGCACAGGAGACAATAACACCCCGGTCAGTGCCGAAGACAACCCCCTCCTGCAGGATTCAGTGCAGGAGGATGGAGACGCCAGCCCTCATGAGAGAGCGGCAGGCAGAGAGGTAGAGGACGACAATTACATGCCTCCCTCCGAAGACGAGGCAAGCCTTGACGACGACAAATTTGTCGTGCCTGAGGATCCCGTCGAGCAAGAGCGTTTCAAACGCGGGCTTATGGCCACGGCAAGCAGCCTCAAGAAAAATCAGCAGCAGCTTAGAGCTAACCAAGATTTGCTAGCCGACAGATGGACATAAGTCCTGGCGGCCGAAGAGTACGAACTCGAACGCCCCTCCAAGAGCTACCCAAAACGTAGGCTGCTACCCCGATTAGAGGAGGAAGCACCTAAGCCTACATCACCAGCGCATAATACGGCCGACCGGCCACCTCGTGGCCGCGACAGAGAGGCCTCTCGGCCCTCCACTCAAGCCGCACCCCGGCGCCGCTCAAAAAATACCAAGGCGCGGGAAAATGCGCCAGACCTGCGGGATATATTGGAGGACAAGGCAAGGCAAACAAGATCGATCTACGGATCGTGTGGGCGCCCCACGATACGTGATGATAACCGTCACACCGGATATGGCAATTCCGGCCGGGACGAACACAATAGACAAAGCTCATTTGAGCTGCGTCGTGATATAGCCCAATACAGAGGTGCCGCACACCCACTATGCTTCACAGACGAAGTGATGGATCATCAAATCCCTGAGGATTTCAAACCCGTGAACATTGAATCATACGATGGCACAACAGATCCTGCGGTATGGATCGAGGACTATCTCCTTCACATCCACATGGCCCGCGGTGATGATCTACACGCCATCAAATACCTCCCACTCAATCTTAAAGGACCAGCTCGGCATTGGCTTAACAACTTGCCAGCAGAGTCAATCGGTTGTTGGGAAGACCTGGAAGCCGCATTCCTCGACAATTTCCAGGGCACTTATGTGCGACCGCCAGACGCCGATGACCTAAGCCACATAATTCAACAGCCAGAAGAATCGGCCAGACAATTCTGGACACGGTTTCTAACCAAGAAAAATCAAATCATCGACTGTCCGGATGCAGAGGCCCTTGCAGCCTTCAAACATAACATCCGCGACGAGTGGCTTGCCCGGCACCTAGGACAGGAAAAGCCGAAATCCATGGCAGCCCTCACAACACTCATGACCCGCTTTTGCGCGGGAGAGGACAGCTGGCTAGCTCGCAGTAACAACATAACCAAGAGCCCTGGTAATTCGGATACCAAGGACAGCAATGGCAGGTCGCGTTGCAACAAGCACAAGCGCCGCATTAATGGCGATAATGCTGAAGATACGGCAGTCAATGTCGGATTCAGAGGCTCAAAACCCGGTCAGCGGAAAAAGCCATTCAAAAGAAATACTCTGGGCCCGTCCAATTTGGACCGAATACTCGATCACTCGTGCCAGATACACGGCACCCCTGAAAAACCAGCCAATCACACCAACAGGGATTGTTGGGTGTTCAAGCAGGCAGGCAAGTTAAATGCCGAAAACAATGACAAGGGGCTACATAGCGATGACGAGGAGGAGCCCCGGCCCCCCACAAGTGCGGACGGTGAACATGATATATGCAACCCACATACCCAAAAGGGAGCGGAAGCGTGCACTAAGGGACGTATATGCGATGGATCCAGTCGCCCCAAAGTTCAATCCATGGTCCTCCTGCCCGATCATTTTTGATCGAAGGGACCACCCCACTAGCATCCGCCACGGCGGATTCGCCGCATTGGTTCTAGACCCAATCGTTGACGGATTTCACCACACCAGAGTCCTGATGGACGGCGGCAGCAGCCTGAACCTGCTTTATTAGGATACAGTGTGCAAGATGGGCATAGACCCCTCAAGGATTAAACCCACAAAGACGACCTTCAAAGGCGTCATACCAGGTGTAGAGGCCAACTGTACAGGTTCAGTTACACTTGAAGTGGTCTTCGAATCCCCGGATAACTTCTGAAGCGAGGAGTTAATCTTCGACATAGTCCCGTTCTGCAGCGGCTATCACGCACTGCTCGGACGAACCGCATTTGCAAAGTTCAATGCGGTGCCGCACTACGCATACCCCAAGCTCAAGATGCCAGGCCCTCGAGGAGTCATTACGGTCAACGGAAACACCGAACGCTCTCTCCGAACGGAGGAGCATACGGCGGCCCTCGTGGCGGAAGTACAAAGCAGCCTCTCAAGGCAATTCTCGAGTTCGGCTATCAAACGTCCGGACATCGTCAAGCGCGCCCGGAGTAACCTACAACAAGACCGCCTGGCACATTCCGAGCACGCATAGCAATGCATCCCCAACCCCAGCCCTCGCGAAATTGCGAAACCAGTACTATGCGTACATAATTACGCTCTGGAAATACCATGGGCATGGGGGGAGGGGCATGACCACGGCAGGCCCAGAATGCGGCTCAACCGCACCAGGGGCTCCCAATTGTGTCATTCTTGTTTTTTCTCTTTCTTTCAGGACTCCTTTCTCAAGAAGCCCTGTCCGGCAGTAGAATCTCTGAACACACGATGCAACAGCCAGGGAAGTAGAAAGCTACGTCGAGTATCCAGGTGGTCTCTATAACGAGCAGTATACTTGTTTTACACATCATCCCGTAGCTCGCTCCTGGAGGGAGACATGTCAAATAGTCCCGTCCCTTGCTTATCGCACTATTTGTATCGTTCTGCTTTTACTGCAGCCCTTTTTGAATCAACCATACATAGCTTCCGCTTATTATTGCATTTCTTTTTTATCTATATATGTTGACTTATGACATGTTGCATCCGTACGCTTTGGTATGGCCAAATACACCAGGGGCTTAAGTACCCCAAAATATGGTGTGATAATTCCAAACACTTTCACAAGTGCGGCACCGCGAACTTATAGCATTATATGCATCGGCTCTGAATCATGTCTTGGGTCAATAGTTGGGTTTGCCCGACTCCCATGTTTTGGTACCTTACGTTCCGTTATATCGGCTAAGGTAGCGCTGGGAGAACCACTGCGATTGTGCCCCGGTTGAGCTGGGTTAAGCACCTCAGTGGAAAAAGTTAAAACTGACCGTCATGATAGGGCGAGAGCCGGTCGCTGTTCGAGAGGTTTTCGAGTCCCTAAAGGCTTATGCCGCTTAGAGCGTGAAAGTGCGTTATATCGACTAGAGGGGGGGTGAATAGGCGATTTTTATGAAATTCTTCACTGAGGAATTTGCCGGTGAGGAAATTCCTTAGCGAAGAACTACTAGTAGCGGAATATGTACTCAGAGGTAAACATAACAGGATACACACATAGTCAGCATGATGAAATGAAGACTAAGAATAGAGTACGGAAAGCGTAAACACAGGATAACAAGATGAAGACAAACAGACTGAAGAAATTGAGCTGAGGAATTTGTGAAAGTCTTCAGTCAAAGTCTTCAAGCACAGATATGAACAACATGCAACACAGAATGAGGAAATGAATGAGTTGAGGAAATAGAACCAGTCAGTTGGTGAAGACAATGATTTGGTAAACCAGTTCCAACTGCTGTCTCAGTTGTACGTCTGGTTGGAGCGGCTGAGTATTTAAACTCGAGGACACACAGTCCTGGACACCTAGTCTCTGAGCCGCAACTCAGGACACCCAGTCCTCACCGTATTCTCCTTGAACTAAGACCACGCAGGCCTCGTCCAATCACTCGTGGTAAGTCTTCAGGTGACTTCCAAACCTTCACAGACTTGGTCACTCGGCGATCCACAATTCCTCTTGGATGCTCTAGACCTTGACGCCTAACCGTCTGGAAGAAGCACAGTCTTCAAAGGTAACAAGCGTCGGATCCACGCAGGATCAATTTCTTCAGTGATGCTCAATCACTTGGTGTTTTGTGGGTTTGGTTTTGGGATTTTCCTCACTTGATGATTTTCGCTCAAAGTCCTCGGAGGATGGGTTGCTCTTAGATGACAAGTGTCAAGTTCTCTCGGAGCAGCCAACCAACTAGTGGTTGTAGGGGGCGGCTATTTATAGCCTGGGGAGCAGCTCGACATGATAAGACATAAATGCCCTTCAATGATATGACCGTTAGGTGGATAAGATATTTTGGTCCGCCGGCGCGCAGCACAGCAACGGTCGGAAATTTGACTCTCAAAGTCCTCAGGGCTATCATGTTCCTCACTGTGTAGGCAATTCGCACTAGCGAATTCCTAACTCCTCAGTCAGAGCAAAGTCCTCAGTGAACAGAAGAACTGCGTCTCTGTCACTGATGAATTTGACTGAACTGTATGAGATTTCCAATGGCTTCACTCGAAGGGATTGGTAAGTGTAGGATTTTGAGTTGAGCATCACATGGAAATTTTTCCTTAGTATTTCCTCGACCCCCTTTAATAGTACGGTGTTTCCTATGACTCAAGAAAGAGAAAATGAAACTACGAAAACAAAGTCTTCACGCTTCATATTCCTCGAATGAATATCAAGTCTTCATGGTCACACCAATTTCTTCACTTTCAAAGTCTTCAGAAAGTCTTCAGAATATCAAAGTCTTCAGTTGAAGAACTTCATTTTTAGGGGTCGACTTTCTCTGTAAATATCAAACTCCTCATAGACTTATAGACCTGTGTACACTCACAAACGCATCAGTTACTTAACCTATAAGTCTTCAATACACCAAAATCACTAAGGGGCACTAGATGCACTTACAATCTCCCCCTTTTTGGTGATTTATGACAACATAGGTTAAGTTTTCAACGGGGATAAACATATGAAGTGTAAATACTGACATTGAGGAATTTGATTGCAAGATATAGAAGAACTCCCCTGAATATGTGCATAATGAGGAATTTGCTTTTGAGGCAATGCACATTTGAAGAATTGAATCATGGAGATCTCCCCCTATATCCTGTAATTCATACACGCATTTGATATATATACTATGAAGAATTTGAAATGCATGATGAAATATGGTGCCTGATGAGATTCAGCATGTGTGCAATAGTATTGACTAGGAATAAGCATGCGGAATATCACATCAAAAGTTTCAGAGCTCAAATATCACATTCAGAGCTTAGTGCTTCAAAAGCATCAGAGCATAACACGTATCAAAATCAGAGCATCAAACGTATCGAAGCACGATCAAGAGTATCAGAGTATAGTGCAAAGTCAGCACAATGCACCGTTCAAAAGTATCAGGGCACCATCGGATTTAAGATTACAACTCAATCCAATAAAAGTTTCGGAAGAACGAGAGTTGCAACTTAAAAAAAACGCCCATAGTATAAACCCGCTTGAAGACTAACTCAGATTTCTCCCCCTTTGTCATCAAATGACCAAAAGGATCGAAACTGAGGACTAACGCCCCTGAAGATATTCAAGTTGATGGAGGAGCGCCAGCGTTGTCGGGTTTTTTTGCTGAAGTAGGGCCTGCCGCAGTGTCATCCAAATCTTCATATTCATCAGTTTCACGCGATGAAGAATAAGAGCTGGCCACCAGATCAGGAACCTTGACTCGCTTGAATTTCTTCGGAGGTGGTGCAGACCAGTCAAAAGCTTCCTGAAGACCCAGAGTCTTCAATTCTTCCGCGGAATATACATGATTAAGAACAGCCCAGGTGCGGTTGAGGGTTTCATGAAGGTAGTACTGGCTTTTCTTCACTGCATTATGCGTTGAGGTCATGTTGTGAAGAATTGCAGCAAATTGGCGCTTCACCCATTTCTGATTGCGTTCAACCTTCTGATGAAGACTGAGGAGTAACTCACGATCAGTCATCACCCTGGGTGCAGTTGCTTGAGGCTGTTGCTTGGTTGAGGTATTTGCGGCAGTGTCATGCGTTGCAGAAACATCATTGGTGGAGTAAGATGCAGCCTTGCGAAATTGACCATCCAATGGACGAGTGCCTTCATCAATTACAGCTGCTGCCTTGCCCTTGTCATCAGATGATGAAACTGGTCGCTTGAGGACTTCAATGGGAGGCAAGTAGCTGCCATGATTCAGAGTGTCAGCCTTGTAGTTCAGTGAAGATCTTGCCCCTATGAATCTCATGATCCAAGGCGCATATGGCTTCAGTTCAAAAGGTGACATTGCAACATTGGCCAGAGTCCTCATGAAGAAATCATGGAAGTTGACAGGAACGCCATGAATGATATTGAAAAGCATGTTCTTCATGATGCCAATGACATCTTCTTCATTTGAGTCGTGGCCTTTGATGGGACTCATTGTCTTCGTCAAGATTCTATAAACAGTCCGAGGCACATACAACAAATCCTTGACGAGGAATTTGGTTCGAGGGGCTTGACCTGGCTTCAGTGGCTTCATAAGCACTTGCATAAAGTGATCAGACAATTCACGATCATTGTAGAGGCAACGAGCAGATTCATGGGGAGGATCAAGAGGAAGGACACGAAGCAATTCAGTTGCTGGTGCCTTGTAGTGAGTATTCTCTGTCATCCAATCCAGAACCCATGAATTGATGTCTTCAGCATCTCCGGTGATGTGTAGGGTGGCATTGAACTGAAGAATGAGTTCTTCATTCCAGTCACAAATGTCAGTGCAGAAATTTAGTAACCCTGCATCGTGAAGAATACGGAGTACTGGCTCGAAGCACGGTAGTGATTCCATATCCACATGAGGAATATGCTCATGGTCGAAGATCTTGTCCTTGTCAAACAGCACTGAGGAATAGAAGTTTGCTTGTCTTGGAGTCCAGAAGCGTCTTTTCCTCATTCGAGCAGAGTCATATGGATTATAAGCAGTGAAGAACACGTGCTCAGAAAAGAAGTCTTCAGCCTTGAATTTTTGCTTGCTTGAGAACGGATTCTTTGGCTTGGGCAGAGGAATATCTGTGATTTGCAGCACAACCTCAGGAATCGCAATCTCAGGTTCTTCAGGCTGAGGAATTTCTGGTTCCTCTCCTTGTGCAGTTTGAGGATCAGCAGTGGGTTCTTCAGCGCTAGTGGCTGGAATTTCTTCATTGATAGATGAAGTGGGATGAGTTTCTTCAGAGCCCATTTGAACAGTTGTAGCCGGCGACAGAGGAACTTGTTGAAGCGGAGTGAAGAGAGGAGTATTGGGATGCTGACTTTCCCAAAAGTCATCGTTCATCACAGGTGTAGTGCACCCAATATCCACGTCTTCATCTTCTTTTTCAATTTCCTCAACACCTGCCTCTTCAGTGAACTGAGGCATGGGTGAGGAAACAACTAGGGTTGAAGGGAAAGCTTCCACTTCAATTTCTTCATCAAGCTGTTCTGAGGTAGCAACAGATTGATTTTCTTCATCAGATCCGCTTGGGATCTTGTAATCCTCTCCATAAGGAACAATCTCCTTGGACGACATGGAGGAAATGGGAATGGCATCAATAGGATTTTCAATCGAGCTGGTCATTGGCTTCATTTTCTTCGCAGCCGAAGAATTTGACGCAGCTGATGCCTTCCTCTTCTTCACTGCAGCTCGTTCTGTAGCCTTTGTCTTCTTCACTTCATATGCAGAAGGAAGAATTGGAGATGGTGTTGGTGCAGGAGGAGCTGAGGATTGTGGTACAGTTTCTTCAGGCGCAACTGGTGCAGTTGCCCTGTTTCCTTCAGATTCTTCAGGCGCACCACTAGTGGATGCCCTGGGAATTTTTTCAGCAGCTGGAATGGAGTCATCAGCCCTGGAACTTGTGTTCTCATCAGCACACTGAAAGTCATCAGCAGTGCTGGCATGTTCTTCAGCAGGCTGAGCAGAGTCTTCAGCCTGAGGATTTTCATGTTGCGATGGGGCTGCAACATTTGTCATTTTCTTCGTCAGATTGACGAATCTCACCTTGGCTCCTTGCCAATCAGCATTGTAAGCTTTGAAATCCTTGCTGAGGGCTTGGATTTCAGATTGAGGTTTGAGAAGTTCTTCAGGAGTCAAGTTGACTAAGTTCTTCCTCAGAAGCTTCTCCTTTCTGGCTTTTGCTCTCTTCAATTAACGAGCCTTTTCAAACTTCCATTTCTCTTCAGCGATGAAATGGTTAAGCATATGACTTTGACCAGGAGTCAGTGGCAGATCCGGAATGGGAGTGTTTGGATCCTGATGCCATAGGTCAATGAAGTCAAGGATCTTCTTCGGATCCAAAAGCAGAGGCACACTTGTTCTTTTGGCTCTAGCAGCCTTGGTCAGTCTGTCTCTGATGATTTCTTCAAGTTCTTCATCAGAAGCTTCATCATCAGAAGGCACATTGAATGCAACCTGTTTCTTCTTTAGACTAAGCCGAGGACCGCGTCCAGCTGTTGCCTTTGTCTTTAGCAGAGTGGGGCCTGTTGAGGACATTGGTGCAGCTGAGGAACTTACTGAGACACCAGAAGCAATTGAGAAACCCTGAGTCCTTTGACAAGTAGCTAGATGCACAGGTGTTGAGGACTTGGAGGGAGCTGCTGAGGATTTTGCATGAGCAGCAGCAGTCTGAGGAATTTGCCGTGAGGGCTCGGCTGAGGAACTGGCCCGTGAGGGCGCTGACGGTGAAGCACTTGGCTTGCGAGCAGGCTTCTTCGGCATTGATTTCCTCGGCTTGACCGAGGGCTCAGCAGCAGCAGCAGCAGCAGAATCCTCATTGAATTTCCTCACTGCCTCCTTGGCCTGTCTTGCCAATTTGGCTTGACGCCTGGACCATTCTTCAGGAAAGTCTTCACCACTCTTGATGCTAGTGGGATCAGCGACTTGGCCAGGTGCCAGTGGAGCTCTTGGGCATGGAGGGTTTAAAGCGAATTTCCTCATGTACTTGGGAGTGACATAGCGGTATTCTCTCCATTCTCGTGCCCATCTTCTTTCTATCCTCTGTATGCGCACTTTGCGCTGATTTTTGGTCTCCTTGCCAAACTTGGATTCATCAGGTGTGCAGTAGTCTTTGTATATTTCCTCAGGAATCTCAAAGGCAGTCATGACTTCCGGTTTCTTTCCTCCCTTCTGTGGTCTCTTGCCTTCTGCCATTTTCTTCAGGTGAGGAATTTGAACAATAGAGCACTCTGAAGAAGTATGCAGTTTTTCTTCGAGGAACGCCGAACTGAAGAACACGACGAACAGGAATGAACTGTAGTGAAGTTCGTCACGTTAGATCTCCCACGCCCTAACTTGGCAGAGGGAGACGGCTACGGCGGCGGCGGAGTGAAGATTTCTGCGGTCGGCGCGAGTACGACGGCGATGAGGTCGAGGCAGCGAAGCTTTTCCTCACCGGCGGCGATGGAGTAGCGGCGGCGCTAGGGTTTGAGGAGAGCTCGAGCGAGAGACAGCGACCGAGCGGAGTAAATGAAGTAAGGAAGGGAGAGGGGGTATTTATAGCCACGGTGAAAAACTGTTCGCCCGAAGATTTTGGGACGAACGTGCCCCTGCCCTTTCTCCTTCACGCGACATGTGTCACCCACGTAATGTGCAGATGAGATCGTGTAAGAGCGTGGGTGATTAAACTAATACATCGTGGGATGTGAAACGGTTTGAGCGGCAAAACCGAAAACTTGGATAAGATTTGTTTAAAAGATTCGTTCGCAATTTCTTCAGCTGTCAAGGACCAGTGAAGACTTTGAACGAGTTTCAATCAGAACGCACATGAAGAATTTGTGAATAGATTGGATTGAGTATTGCATAGAGGGGGAAGGGTCCGATCACATTCACTTAGCAGAAATCGCAACTTGAAAAAAATAGCAATAAGTGAATGCTGTAGAGGACATAAACTCATATATATATATAGCCAATGAAGAAAAACGACGGAAACATTGAAGATTTTGCAAAGTTGAAGAATTTGAAAAACTGAGGAATTTCAAAAATGAGGAAAAACTCAAATTGAAGATTTTCAACTTTTGTGGTGGCGTAGCCCACCGTATAAGAATGATGATTTCAGACACCGCGTACAATTGTCGTAGGGTTCTGAGAATCAACTTCTTCATTAATTTCTTCACACTTAGAGTGTTATTCTTCATTGATTGAAGAAAAACGTTTCTTCATGTGTTGCACATCTAAGTCATCAATTATGCATAAGGGTTAGGATGTGTGTCCTTTTCAAAGAACATTCGAAGATTCTAAGATATTTAGCTCACACCGCAACTTGCTAAATCTCTTCTCATCCAAGGGCTTGGTGAAGATATCAGCTAGCTGTTCTTCAGTCTTCACATGCTCGATGGAGATATCGCCCTTCAGCACATGATCACGAAGAAAATGATGACGAATCTGGATGTGCTTAGTCTTCGAGTGCTGAACTGGGTTGTGAGCAATCTTGATGGCACTCTTATTGTTGCAGAGGAGAGGCACATTCTTCACGTTGACGCCATAGTCCTTGAGGGTTTGCTTCATCCAAAGCAGTTGAGCACAGCATGAGCCAGCAGCAATGTATTCAGCTTCAGCAGTAGACAGTGATACGCAGTTCTGTTTCTTCGAGGACCAACAGACCAAAGATCGTCCGAGGAAATGGCAAGTGTCAGATGTTGACTTGCGGTCCACACGATCACCAGTATAGTCAGAGTCAGAATATCCAATGAGATCAAAAGCAGAGCCCTTGGGGTACCATAGTCCTAGTGTTGGTGTGTGAGCTAGATATCGAAGAATATGCTTCACAGCCTTATGGTGTGATTCCTTCGGTGCAGCTTGAAATCGGGCACACATGCAAACACTAAGCATTATATCTGGCCTAGATGCACATAAGTACAATAAAGAACCAATCATGGAGCGGTATACCTTGTGATCGAAATCAATACCATTTTCATCAGTGCATAGATGGCCATTTGTGGGCATAGGAATTTTGACGCCTTTGCAATCTTGCATGCCGAATTTCCTCAGTACATCTTTGAGGTATTTCTCCTGAGATATGAATATGCCATTGCGCTGCTGACGAATTTGAAGACCTAAGAAGAATTTCAACTCTCCCATCATAGACATTTGATATTCTTCACTCATCATATAGGCAAATTCATCACTATATCGTTGGTTAGTACAGCCAAAGATAATATCATCAACATATATTTGGCACACAAACAGTTCACCATCATATGATTTAGTAAATAGAGTAGGGTCAAGTGAACCGGGTGTGAAGCCATTCTTCACGAAGAATTCCTTCAGTGTGTCATACCACGCCCGAGGGGCTTGCTTGAGGCCATAGAGGGCCTTATTGAGTCTGAAGACTTTGTCAGGATTCTTGGAATCTTCAAAACCTGGGGGTTGAGCAACATATACTTCTTCCTCAAGCTTATCATTGAGGAATGCACTTTTCACATCCATTTGATATAAGATGATATCATGATGGTTAGCATAGGCAAGTAAAATGCGAATAGCCTCAAGTCTAGCAACAGGTGCAAAAGTTTCATCGAAATCAATTCCTTCAACCTGTGTGTAGCCTTGAGCTACTAGTCGTGCCTTATTCCTCACCACAAGGCCATTTTCATCTTGCTTGTTGCGGTAGATCCACTTTGTGCCAATGATATTATGCTTGCGAGGATCTGGGCGATTGACCAATTCCTAGACATTGTTCAACTCGAACTGATGTAATTCTTCTTGCATAGCCTGAATCCACTCCGGCTCCAGAAATGCTTCATCTACCTTAGTGGGCTCTGAGATAGAGACAAAAGCATAGTGCCCACAAAAGTTAGATAAGTGTGAGGCTTTTGAGCGGGTGAGAGGACCTGGTGCACTGATGTCATCGATGATCTTCTCCACTTGCACTTCTTTTGCAACGCGTGGATGAGTTGGTTGTCGCTGAGGAATTTGATCAACATTTTCTTCAGCACCATTTTCCTTATCATGTTCTTCAGGTACATCAGCTCGACGTTCTTCACGAACAGGAATGAATTCTTCAGCAGATTCTTTAGTAGGAATGACATCCTCAGTTGCCTTGAGCTTGATAGCATCCTCAGGTGCTGGTTCATCTAACACAGAAGGTAGGTGCTCTCTTTGCGAGCCATTAGTTTCATCGAACCGCACATCTACAGTGTCAACAATCTTGTGAAGAACAATGTTGAAGACTCTGTAGGTGTGCGAGTCCTTTCCGTAACCAAGCATGAAACCTTCATGTGCTTTCGGTGCAAATTTAGAATTGTGGTGAGGATCTCTAATCCAACATTTAGCACCGAAGACTTTGAAATAACTCACATTGGGTTTCTTGTCAGTGAGGAGTTCATAGGCAGTCTTCTTGAAGAATTTGTGAAGATATACTCTGTTGATGATGTGGCAGGCAGTATCAATTGCATCAATCCAAAAATGCTGAGGCATTTTGTATTCATCAAGCATAGTGCGAGCCATCTCAACAAGAGTTCTGTTCTTGCGCTCCACGACGCCATTCTGCTGAGGAGTATAGGGAGCAGATAATTCATGAGTAATACCAAGTTCATCAAGATAGGCATCAAGACCAGAATTCTTGAACTCAGTTCCATTGTCACTTCTGATATGCTTGATCTTCACACCAAAGTTGGTTGAAGCCCTCGAGGAAAATCGTTTGAAGACTTCCTGCACTTCATGTTTGTAAGTAACAATGCGTACCCATGTGTATCGAGAATAATCATCAACAATGACAAAACCATATAGAGATGCATCATTAGTGACTGCTGAATAATGATTCGGTCCGAAGAGGTCCATGTGAAGCAATTCGAATGGACGGGTAGTGGTCATGATAGTCTTCGCTGGGTGCTTGGCCTTGGTCATTTTTCTGGCTTCACATGCTCCGCATAAGTGATCCTTGAGGAATTTGACATTCTCAATGCCAATGACATGCTTCTTCTTCGCAAGCGTGTTCAAATTCCTCATGCCTGCATGACCAAGTCGTCGATGCCATAGCCAGCCTTCTGAAGCTTTTGCAAGTAGACATATGGCTGGTTGTGGTCCTGTAGAGAAATCAACAATATACTGATCTCCTCTCCTAAAGCCTTCGAAGACTTTGGAATTGTCAGCTTCCATAATCACAACACAGCGATATTTGCCAAAGACAACAACCATATCAAGATCACAAAGCATTGAGACTGACATGAGATTGTATCCTAAGGACTCAACAAGCATGACTTTGTCCATGTGCTTATCCTTAGAGATAGCAACCTTACCAAGACCCAATACCTGACTTTTGCCTTTGTCAGCAAATATGATATGCTTCAGAGGTGACGGTGATAAAGGAGCATCCATCAATAGATTCTTGTCACCAGTCATGTGATTTGTACATCCACTATCGAGGACCCATTCAGTGGTTTTGGGTTGATCATCCTGCAGATGAATTAGTATAACTTACAATCTCATATGCTTCATCGGTGAAGAATATGATATCAAGTTCATCAGATGAATTTCATCAAGCAGTAAACAGATATAGCAGTATGAGGACGTGTGAAATGAAAGTTCATTTCATCATGATTCGCCTGCGTCCTTTCAGGCATATTGTCAGGTCCCCAGCAAATTCTTCAGACGTTAGAGCATGTCTGGAGACCTGACCCTGCAGAAAAGATTAGTTCTTTTTCTTCACCACCCACATCTGGAGGGGTGGCAAAGAGTTCATCATCCTGCGAGCACCATGTGAGAAGGGTGGCAAAGATGCCAAACCATTTCGCTTAGCATGAGAGAGGTTAGGGTATGCATATGAATAGGCAGAGTAATTCTTTGAGGACTTGTAAACATAATAATTTGAAGAATAATGCACATATTCATAGCCCTTAGCTTTGCCCTGCGAGACAGATTTGTTAGCACGATGATAATCATATGAGGACTTCGATCCAGTTGAGGAATTTGATCCTCGTGAAGAATTTGGTCCATATGAGGATTTGGATCCATATGAAGAATTTGGTCCATATGAAGAATTTGGTCCATATGAAGAATTTGATCTGGGGTTCCTGTTCTTCACAGGTGGTGTCATGAGGACATTCACCTGAAGACTTTCAACACAGCTTTTGGGAACCCAGATTTTCTTCATAGGGGAACCGTTCCTGCAGTTAGTGCCAACATATCTAGCAAATACTTCACCATTCTGATTTTTGAACAGTTTATAGTTGGAGTCAAATGACTCATCAGAAGAATGAGGAGATTCACATGTAAAGCCAGGCAAGTTAGATGGATCAACTGGAGGTCCCTTTGCAGCAACCCATGAGGTTTTGGGATACTGCTCAGGCTTCCAATATGTTCCATCGGCGTTGAGTTTCCTCTCAAAGGCAATACCCTCTTTCCTAGGGTTTCTGTTGAGGATCTGCTTTTTGAGCACATCACAAAGTGTCTGATGCCCTTTGAGGCTTTTGTACATGCCTGTCATGTACAATTCCTTCAGCCCTGCATTGTCAGTGATACTAGCAAAGTCCTCAGATGAGGAATTAGAGATAGCAGAGGCAGATGAAGAATTTGTAATAGTTGAAGCATTTGAACATTTAGGTGAAGAATTTGCAGATTCACATTCAATGCACTTTAAGCATGGAGGAACAAATTCTTCCTGAGAAGCGCTGATTTGTTGAGCTAGTAATGAATCGCGCTCCTTCTGAAGATCTTCATAACATACTCTTAGCTTTTCAAGATCTGCCTTTCTTTGAATAGCTTCAAGAGAAAGCTTCTCATTGTCTTGCTTTTCTTGAAGAAATTCATAAGAAAGTTTCTCATGATCAGACAAGAGAGAGTTATGATGACCTTGAAGGTTATCATACTTAGACTGAAGTCTCTGAAGATTTTCAGTCAGGGCATTAGTGCGATCCATTTCTTCACCCAACATATCATCACTTTTATCTAGCATGTTTTGAACCTTTTCAAGAGCCCGTTGTTGTTTCACAGCAATTTTAGCAAGTTTAGAGTAGCTGGGCTTTAGATCCTCATCAGATTCATTTTCACTAGAGTCAGAGGAGTTGTATTTGAGTACCTTAGCTCCTTTTGCCATGAAGCAATAGGTGGGAGCGTAGCCATCATTATCTTCAGTATGCTTGTCGGTGGAGTCAGTTTCTTCAGTGTTGAAGATGGACTTGCTGACAAAAGCAGTAGCAACGGCCAGACTCGCCACACCAGACTCGGATTCTTCAGACTCCTCCTCTTCATCATTTTCCTCAGATTCAGCTTCAGAGTCCATTTCCTTGCCAATGAATGCCCGAGCTTTCTTGGAGCTGCCCTTCTTGTGAGATGAAGACTTTGATGGTTTTGAAGACGAAGATTTTGATGATTTCTTCTTCTTCTTCATATCATCAGAACTGTAGTCCTTGTATTTCTTCTTCTTCATTTCCTTTTCCCACTGAGGACAATCTTGAATATAGTGACCAGGCTTCTTGCATTTGTGGCAAAGTCTTCTCTTGTAGTCACTGGATGAAGAATCATTTCCTCTTGAGGATTTTCCAAAACGACCACGTCTTGTGAACTTCTGGAATTTCTTCACAAGCAGAGCTAGATCCTGGCTCAGTTCTTCAGGATCACCAAGGCTACTACCAGAATGCTCACATTCAGAGTCAGACACAACCTTAGCCTTCAGGGCACGTGGTTTGCCATAGTTTGAGCCATAGAGATCTCTCTTTTCAGCAAGCTGGAACTCGTGGGTGTTAAGCCTTTCGAGGATATCAGCAGGATCAAGCGACTTGTAGTCAGCACGTTCTTGTATCATCAGTCCCAGAGTATCAAATGAGGAATCAAGCGATCTTAGTAGTTTCTTCACAACTTCATGGTTAGTGATGTCAGTGGCACCGAGGGCTTGAAGCTCATTTAAGATGTCAGTGAGGCGATCGAAGGTTTGTTGGACATTTTCGTTGTCGAGTCTTTTGAAGCGGTTGAAGAGATTCCGAAGAACATCAACTTGAGAGTCACGCTGAGTTGAGACTCCTTCATTTACTTTGGACAGCCTATCCCAGATAAGCTTAGCAGTTTCCAAAGCACTCACTCTTCCATACTGTCCTTTGCTCAGATGGCCACAGATGATATTCTTCGCTTGAGAGTCGAGTTGTTTGAATCTCTTCACATCGGTAGCGGTCAGTGTTTCAGTGACAGCGGGGACACCATTTTCCACAACATACCAGAGATCATTATCAATTGCCTCAAGATGCATTCGCATCTTGTTCTTCCAGTAGGGGTAGTCCGTTCCATCAAAGGTAGGACACCCAGCCGAGACCTTGATCATACCTGCGGTCGACATAACTAGAACTCCAGGTGGTTAAACCAAAATCACACAGAACAAGGGAGTACCTTGCTCTGATACCAATTGAAAGTGCGTTATATCGACTAGAGAGGGGTGAATAGGCGATTTTTATGAAATTCTTCACTGAGGAATTTGCCGGTGAGGAAATTCCTTAGCGAAGAACTACTAGCAGCGGAATATGTACTCAGAGGTAAACATAACAGGATACACACATAGTCAGCATGATGAAATGAAGACTAAGAACAGAGTACGGAAAGCGTAAACACAGGATAACAAGATGAAGACAAACAGACTGAAGAAATTGAGCTGAGGAATTTGTGAAAGTCTTCAGTCAAAGTCTTCAAGCACAGATATGAACAACATGCAACACAGAATGAGGAAATGAATGAGTTGAGGAAATAGAACCAGTCAGTTGGTGAACACAATGATTTGGTAAACCAGTTCCAACTGCTGTCTCAGTTGTACGTCTGGTTGGAGCGGCTGAGTATTTAAACTCGAGGACACACAGTCCCGGACACCCAGTCTCTGAGCCGCAACTCAGGACAACCAGTCCTCACCGTATTCTCCTTGAACTAAGACCACGCAGGCCTCGTCCAATCACTCGTGGTAAGTCTTCAGGTGACTTCCAAACCTTCACAGACTTGGTCACTCGGCGATCCACAATTCCTCTTGGATGCTCTAGACCTTGACGCCTAACCGTCTGGAAGAAGCACAGTCTTCAAAGGTAACAAGCGTCGGATCCACGCAGGATCAATTTCTTCAGTGATGCTCAATCACTTGGGGTTTTGTGGGTTTGGTTTTGGGATTTTCCTCACTTGATGATTTTCGCTCAAAGTCCTCGGAGGATGGGTTGCTCTCAGATGACAAGTGTCAAGTTCTCTCAGAGCAGCCAACCAACTAGTGGTTGTAGGGGGCGGCTATTTATAGCCTGGGGAGCAGCCCGACATGATAAGACATAAATGCCCTTCAATGATATGACCGTTAGGTGGATAAGATATTTTGGTCCGCCGGCGCGCAGCACAGCAACGGTCGGAAATTTGACTCTCAAAGTCCTCAGGGCTATCATGTTCCTCACTGTGTAGGCAATTCGCACTGGCGAATTCCTAACTCCTCAGTCAGAGCAAAGTCCTCAGTGAACAGAAGAACTGCGTCTCTGTCACTGATGAATTTGACTAAACTGTATGAGATTTCCAATGGCTTCACTCGAAGGGATTGGTAAGTGTAGGATTTTGAGTTGAGCATCACATGGAAATTTTTCCTTAGTATTTCCTCGACCCCCTTTAACAGTACGGTGTTTCCTATGACTCAAGAAAGAGAAAATGAAACTACGAAAACAAAGTCTTCACGCTTCATATTCCTCGAATGAATATCAAGTCTTCATGGTCACACCAATTTCTTCACTTTCAAAGTCTTCAGAAAGTCTTCAGAATATCAAAGTCTTTAGTTGAAGAACTTCATTTTTAGGGGTCGACTTTCTCTGTAAATATCAAACTCCTCATAGACTTATAGACCTGTGCACACTCACAAACGCATCAGTTACTTAACCTATAAGTCTTCAATACACCAAAATCACTAAGGGGCACTAGATGCATTTACAGAGCGAGGAGTCGGCTTTGTCCGGCCCAAGCGTGGATAGCGCCCTGAACTCGGTCTTCCGAATACTAGGGGCTTCACCAAAATTTAAAATTATAGAATTCTATGGCTAAGTGAGAGTGTTCAACCATTATAGTTCGGTTGCCTTGTTCGTTGCGTTGAGCGCCTCCCTCGAAGGACCCAAGAATGGGAAAAAGAGTGCTCAAGTTTATCCCGAACACCCCAGCACTCGTGGCATGGGGGTAGAAGCCGACGACTCGCCATCTCTCAAATTTCATAAATGGCGCATAGAAGGTAATATTTTAAATTCACAAGAGTTGCTTAGCGCATATGAACAAGTTTTCAAGAGTATAGGATAACAAATGCGAGTTTACTCAAAAATTACATCTTTGGAGCATTCACCCGCTATAAGGCGGGAACCCTTCAGGACGCCCTGATAATACATCTCGGGCTTGCGATACTCCCTGCCCGGCGGTGGAGCGTCCGTCACAAGCTTCTCAGCGTCCATCTGGCCCAGTGCACTTTAGCACGGGCAAGGGCCCTACGGGCACCTTCGATGCAGACAGAGCGCTTGACGACTTCAATCCATGGACAGGCGTCCACCACCCGCCTCACGAGCCCAAAGTAGCTCTCAGGCATGGCTTCCTTAGGCCACAGCCGAACTATGAGGCTCTTCATGGACTGTTCGGCCACCTTATGGAGCTCAACCAGCTGCTTCAGCTGGTCGCTCAAGGGCACCGGGTGTCCGGCCTCAGTATACTGAGACCAGAACACCTTCTCCATCGAGCTCCCCTCCTCGGCCCGGTAGAATGCGGCAGCATCGGACACACTGCGGGACAGATCTGTGAATGCTCCTGGAGAGCTCCGGATTCGGGTAAGTAACAAGTAATTCACTTTCACGTGCTTGCTTTGCACGAAGAATGCCTTACCCGCCGCTATCTTCTTCATCGCCTCAATTTCCTGAAGGGCTTTTTGGGCTTCGGCCTTAGTGGCTTTGGCGCTCTCAAGAGCCTAGGCGAGCTCGGACTCTCGAGTCCTTGAGTCACGCTCCAAACTCTCGTGTTTTTCCACGAGAGCCTGGAGCTCTTGCCGCACCTCCGCCACCCGCGCCTCCTATTTCTCTCGCTCGGTGCGCTCCGCGACCGCATTGCTTTCGGCCTTGGACACCGCTTTCTTCAGGGTCGCCACCTCGTTCGTGGCCCCTGCAATACTCATGTTATTCCTGTCATTTTTTGCAACCACATCTTTTATATATTTCCGTAAGGTATTACTTACCTTCCTTGTCCTCGAGCTGCTTTTTGGCAAGGCCGAGCTTGTTCTCGGACCGCTCGAGGCTCTGCTTCAATTCATTGACCTCCGCAGTCAGTGTGGTAGAGGTCAGCAGCGCAGCCTGCATTCCCCATATTGACATACTTATGTTAGACTCCTGCGTACATCTTTTTAGATCCTCAGTTCGGCTTTTCTTTCCGAACACCAAACTGAGCATCGGGGGCTACTGTCTATGCGGTAATATTTTTACATATCTTAAATACATACCTCAAAGCCTGTTAGAAGGCTGGCACAGGCTTCAGTCAGCCCGCTCTTGGCAGACTGAACTTTCTGGATCACCACACTCATAACAGTGCGGTGCTCCTCGTCGATGGAGGCGCCTTCAAGCGGCTCCAGCAAATTATCCGGTGCCTCCGGTTGGACGGAGGTCACCGGTGTCACAGTCTCGCCCTTCTTACAAAGGGGCTGCCTGCCGGACTCCGGAACCACTGAAGGTTCTGGTGCGGTGTCCGGCCCAGGGCCGGACTTAGAGTCCTTTGGGGTTTGATCCCCCTCATGCCCAGAGTCCGGGAGGTTGCCTTGCGGTGCCTCCGGGACCTCCTCCTCCTGGCTGGGCCCCTTTTGGGACCCCACCTCGATGTCATCCGCAACGCGAGGAGAGGAGGCGGCCGGAAGTGAAGTTCTATTCACGTCCGACGACGCCAGGGAGCCGCTCGTTGAAGTGTCGAGCCCGTCCTTGGGCGGGCTGCAGGGTTATATTCGGCGTTAGGAGATTCTGTGCGACAAATGAAACGCCATGAGTTATTCTGGTATCCGGACACTTACGATCTCGCCAGGGGCTTAGCCCTCAGTGGCCACTCCTCTTCGCCGTCGTCGGCGTTGGTGGAGTAGTCCAGAGGAAGGGTCCTTCCCTTCTTGGACCCTCCGGCCTCCCCGGTTTGGGCGGCCTTCCTTTTCTTCTCTTCCCCCGCTAGGGGAGAGGCCTCTTTTTCCTCCTCCTCGTCTTCGCGGGAGGAGTCTGCCTCGGAGTCATCGGACGATGAGTCCGACAACACCTGGCGCCGGGAACTCCTTCGAGTTCCCGTGGCCTTCTTCTTGGCCTTCTTCTCCGGCACCATGTAAGGCGCCAGAACCAGCAGCCCCATTAATTGGGCGTCCGCTGGGTCTTCTGGCAAGGGAGCCGGATAGTTAACCTGCCCGGACGTATTTTGCCAGGCCTGTCAAAGGTAAAGGGAGTTTAGATCCCGCATAGAGTCAAACTATGAAAACCAAGTGTCCTGTAAAGGGTAAAATAGCTTACCTCGCCGGCTTGACGCTGCGAGCTCAATCCGTGATCTTCGGTAGCGGATGCGGGAGCCTCGGCACCCTTGAACAACACCTTCCAGGCATCTTTGTACGTAGTGTCGAAGAGCCTGCTCAAGGTTTGGTGTTGTGCCGGATCAAACTCCCACAAGTTATAGGCCCGTTGTTGGCACGGGACGATCCGGCGGCTGAGCATGACCTGGACTACATTGACGAGCTTGAGCTTCTTGTTCGCCAAGGTTTTGACGCAGGATTGGAGTCTGGTCAGCTCTTCCGAATTACCCCATGATAGGCCCATCACTTTCCAAGAGGTGAACCGTGTAGGGAAGCCAGATCGGAATTCGGGGGCCGCTACCCATTTAGGGTCGCGCGGCTCGGTGATGTAGAACCACCCTGATTGCCGCCCCTTTCTGGTCTCCACGAAGGAGCCCTCGAGCCATAGGACGTTGGGCATCTTGCCCACCATGGCACCTCCGCACTCCGCTTGGCGGCCGCCCACAACCTTTGGCTTGACATTGAAGGTCTTCAGCCATAAGCCGAAGTGAGGTTGGATGCAGAGGAAGGCCTCGCACACGACGATGAACGCCGAGATGTTGAGGATGAAATTCGGGGCCAGATCGTGGAAATCTAGGCCGTAGTAGAACATGAGCCCCCGGACAAATGGGTGAAGTGGAAAACCTAGTTCGTGGAGGAAGTGGGTGAGGAACACCACCCTCTCATGGGGCCCGGGGGTGGGGATGAGCTGCCCCTTGTCGGGGAGCCGATGCGCGATGTCGCTGGACAAGTATCCGGCCTTCCGCAGCCTCTTGATGTGCCCCTCCGTGACAGAGGAGGCCATCCACTTGCCTCCCGCTCCAGACATGGCTGGGGAAGGTTGAGGCGAGATGTGCGGACTTGGGCGCTGGAGCTCGAGTGCGCGGAAATGGATAAGCAAAGGAGGAAGAAGGCGTAGGTAAAAAGGTGGATCCTTATCCCCTTATATGGACGGACAAAGCTATGCGTCCCCACCAGCCTGGTAAAACTCGCTTATCTCCCAAGTGTCATAATCAATGGCGCGGTTGGGTTACCCACACCCGTATTGATGAGAATCCCGAAATAAGGGGACACGATCTCTGCTTTGACAAGACGTGCCAAGGAAACCACCTCGCTAAACACGCTGAGGTGGGACAGTAAAAACGTGTCGAATAAAGGCCTGGCCGTGGTGTGATGTCACGCCACGAAATATGTCAGCGGATTGAATTTGTGTAAATATTATTCTCTCTACGGTGGTATGTGGAACTTATTTTGCAGAGTGGACACTATCCTTGTGTTCAAAATCTTCTATGAAGTATTCGGAGGAGGAACCCGCCTTGCAATGCCGAAGACAACATGCGCGCCGGACTCGTCGTCATTGAAGCCTGGTTCAGGGGCTACTGAGGGAGTCCTGGGTTAGTGGGTGTCTGGATGGCCAGACTATAGCCTTTGGCCGGACTCCTGGACTATGAAGATACAAGATTGAAGACTTCATCCCGTGTCCGGATGGGACTTTCCTTGGCGTGGAAGGCAAGCTTGGCGATACGGATATGTAGATCTCCTACCATTGTAACCGACTCTGTGTAACCCTAACCCTCTTCGGTGCCTATATAAACCGGAGGGTTTTAGTCCGTAGGACGAACAACAATCGTACTATAGGCTAGCTTCTAGGGTTTAGCCTCTCTGATCTCGTGGTAGATCTACTCTTGTACTACCCATATCATCAATATTAATCAAGCAGGAGTAGGGTTTTACCTCCATCGAGAGGGCCCGAACCTGGGTAAAAACATCGTGTCCCTTGTCTCCTATTACCATCCGCCTAGACGCACAGTTCGGGACCCCCTACCCGAGATCCACCGGTTTTGACACCGACAGCCGCCAAGGAAGCTGACGATGATTACTGGCCGTAGGCTCTCAATTAGTGGTCTATAGTATACTGGTATGTCATGAACGCTGGTTACGACCTCGAGGTCGTCAACCCCGACGGCTTGACGCGAGCTATGTCACAAGTTAAGTGGCCTACCCCAACCCCTCGGGTTCAAGCTCCATCGATCTCATCCATGGCCTCACCGCAGGTCTCCTCTGGCTCGCTATCAAGAATTTGCCATCCTACATGGCCATCAAGCCCCTTTGGTCATTTCTAAAGGACTCATCCTCCGACGTTAGCTTGGGATCCTCAGCTGCCAAGTTAGACCTCATCAACGGCGACCACGAGGAGGGCACCCTCCCCGGCTCTTCCATGGGGAAAGAGCCCATCTGTGACATCAGGAAGGGCACCCTATAGCGGTGCTCTTCCAAGGGGAAGGAGCCCATCTGCGACAACATGGAGCGCACACAAAGTCCATGCTCTTCCCTTGGGAAGGAGCCCATCTGTGACAAGTGAGGAAACTCATGATTTGGTTTGCCACACCTCTTCACAGGGGGGAACCCATGATTTGTTTTGTCGAGCCCATTTTGTAGTGAGAATATGTCCAGTTTTAGTTGCTATATTTGGTTGTTTATAGTACGCCTTGTTTATTCAGTTATCCACAATGTGATGCCCTATATGTGCAACTATTTACTGTGCAGTACAATTTCATCAATACTAGTTTCAACAATACCAATAGGAATGACTATATTTGCTTGATGTTAAGCCTGTTATAGCTAGCATATGCCTCTTTTCACATTTTTGGTTATTCGGTTGTTCGTAGTTAGCATATGTCCAGTTTCAATTGCTATCTTTGGTTGTCCATAGTGATGAGGACATGACTACCTTGGATACAGCCAAAAATATTGCATACATGCATATTTCTGAGGTGATTTCTAATGCAAACTATGCAATAATTTATATACGTTATCCAGGGCGAAAATACTTCACTGACTTTTGTGCCATGTGTAACTGTAGGTGTATGGGACATTTGTACAATCCACATATGAAGATAAGGGAAAAGAGAAGTTTAGTGTTGTTCAAAAAGTTCTCTCACGTTACTTTTGGGCCAAGAGAAAATAGAGTCCAAGCCTCTCATGTTCTGGACTCAGATTCAGACTCAAATCACCAATATCTCTTTCATCTGAACTGCGAATTGGGTGATTTTTTTGGAAGGTAGATTTCATGAACTTTCCAACTCAATTGGATTCACCTTCAAATATGTTCATAGCGTTAATATATTGATGAAATGATCTAACCCTGCAGCAGAATCCGAGGCAAACTGCAAGTCCAAAAGTGTTACATCACCACCACTTGGGCCCACGAGCCTTGTAGGACCTAGGTTTAGTTTTAGTCTGCCTTGGGACGTCCTCCCACCTCCTTGGCTGCCACCCTTTGCTCCTATATAAGTAGATCAATCTAGTAGATCTTTTACTTGAGATTTATATAGTTAAAGTTAACCATTGCAACTTCGTGTACTTCGTTTGTGTCCAACGACCAGACCAAGACCGCTTTCGGATCCCCACCTTTATCAATACTTCATCTATATTCACAATATTCAGATTGCATTATCATATTCTTGCTTGTTCTTTGGTTGTGTGCAGGAATATACCTTCGTGGTCAGGCTGATCATGCTTCCAGTATCGTTAGTAACCTCAGGAGATTGGTTTCAGCGATTGCTAAGGCGCAAAGTCGTGCACGTTTGTACTCAGATCATTTAAGTCGTATCCACCAAATCGATAGTTATCATCTCATTGAAAGATCAGGCCCCTCGCCTCTATCACGTAGTATGATGGAGGCGAAGGTGTCCTGATGTTTCGATGAGATAGCTATCGTTTTCTGTGGGAGTCGACTTTGATGATTCGACTACGAACGTGGGAGACGTCACGCCTTAGCAATCGCTAAACCAAGTTTCGAGGGTTATTGGCCACGCCGGAGCAGGATCAACCTGGCCATGAGGGTCTATTTCCCGTGAGCAAATGAAGAAAAAGCAAGAAACTTAGATTGCAATCTGGATACTGCGTATATAAGAGGAATGCTTTATTAATGAAAGTGGGGTTGTGTGACGTTTTTGTCTGGTCGTTGAACACAAACGAAGTATGCGAGTCGGAGCTATGGCGAACTTTAATCTAAACAGACACAAAGTCTAAACGATGCCCTAAGGGTTGTATATATGAAGGAATAAGGGCATGACCCCTTGGAGGAGGGGTCTGAAACCAACCCTAACTCTGTTTCCCCACACATACGGACTCTAAAAACAACCTATACTGAAGTATTTAGAAATTACATGGGCCCGTCCCTATAATAAGGTGATGCAGCACCTATGATAGCCTCTAGAGGAAATTTATGAAGTAGCATCTTGTACATTTCGTCCAAGCCTTCATTCACTCATTATGGTGGTTTCAAAGTCCTAAAATCATCACTTGAAACTCCGTTCTTGTTCCCCTTGCGCATGCCATCATCTTTGTGCATGATCTTGCTCCAATGTTCGTCCTTCTTGTCCAAGCTAGGCCCTACATTTGTAAGCAAAACAAATGTATCCAATTTAGGCAGCATCATATTCTCATGAACATTAGAATCATTACCAAGAAACGAAAGTACCTCGTAATTTAATTGGCACGCACAAGCTCTAGTAATTGGTCCAGTATATGTAGCAGTAAGGGCTATGGGTGTAACTTTGTTAGTGATGTCCTCATCATCCTCTCCTTCCCAAAGTGAAGTCGTCCTCGACGCAAGCTCATCTTCCTCACCCAAGTAAGGCTTCAAATCTGCAATGTTAAAAGTGGGACTAACCCCAAAATATGCAGGTAGCTCAAGTTATATGCATCATCATGTATTTTCTCTAACACCATAAAAGTACCATCAACAAGTGGCATTAGCTTTTACTTGCGCAAATCAGGAAACCTATCTTTACATGAATGTAACCAAACAAGATCTCTAGGTGCAAACACAACACGGTTTCTACCCTGATCTCTATAAAGTTCATATTTAGCATTCATGCACTCAATATTTTCCTTAGTTAAATCATGCATTTTTAAGACAATTCGGCATGTTGTTTAGCATCAAAATTAACCTTCCCCAAAGATGGAAAAGACAACAAATCAGTGAGTGCACGAGGTAGGAAACCATGCACAATCTAAGAGGGCACATCTTAGTAGTAGAATGCAACGAACGATTACAAGCAAATTCAATATGAGGCAAGCATTCTCCCCACATTTTAAGGTTATTCTTCAAAACAGCCCAAAGCATAGCAGACAATGTTCTATTGACTACATTAGTCTCTCCATCAGTTTGGTGGTGACATGTAGTACTAAATAGAAGTTTAGTCCCCAACTTAGCCCATAAACAACTCCAAAAGTGGCTAAGAAATTTAGTATCACGATCTGAAACAATTGTATTTGGCACAACATGTAAGTGAATAATTTCACGAAAGAACAAATTAGGAACATTAGCAGCATCATCGCTTTTATGACATGGTATAAAGTGTGCCATTTTCGAATCTATCCACGAGAAGAAATATGCTATCCCTATCAACCTTGGGAAGACATTAGCATGGACTTTGTACTTGGTTTGCCTAGAACTCAAAATGGAAAGGACTCCGTATTTGTTGTTGTGGACAGAATTTCTAAAATGGCACATTTCATTCCTTGCAACAAGGTAGACGATGCTTCACATATTGCAAATCTATTTTGTAGGGAAATCTTGCGCCTACATGGAGTACCGAAGTCAATCGTCTCCGACCGCGATGTCAAGTTCTTGAGTTACTTTTGGAAGACTCTTTGCGCCAAGCTCGGAATCAAGCTCTTGTTCTCATCCGCATATCATCCTCAAACCGACGGCCAAACGGAGGTGACGAACCGGACGCTCTCCACTCTACTTCGCGTGTTGATCAAGAAGAACATCAAGGAGTGGGAGGCGTGTCTACCCATCGCCGAGTACGCCTACAACCGCGCAAGACATTCGACGACCGGCAAGTCCCCTTTCGAGGTCGTCTACGGCTTCAACCCGTTGTCCCCATTGGACATCCTACCTCTACCTCTACAAGAGCGCACCAACCTCGACGCAAGTGCCCGTGCAAACTACATCAAGAAGATGCATGAAGATACAAGAAACACCATAGAGCGCCAAGTACAACGACTAGCGACCAAGCTCAACATCCACAAGCAACCCATGATCTTCAACATAGGCGATCTCGTGTGGCTACACCTTCGCAAGGAACGCTTCCCCAACGAACGCAAGTACAAACTACTACCCCGAGCCGACGGACCCTTCAAGGTGTTAGCGCGCTACAACAACAACGCCTACAAGCTCGACCTACCAAGCGACAAGTACAACGTGAGCGACACCTTCAACGTCAAAGACCTCTCACCTTTCCATGGTGATGAAGATCTAGATCTGAGGTCGGATCCTTTCGAAGGGAGGGGATATGATGCAGAGCATCCTTCCATCAACCCATGGACTCTACATCAACACCTACAACACCACAAGGACCGATGACTCGAGCACGTGCAAGAGCTCTTGAAACCAAGGTGACATCACTCCTCTCACAACTCTCCTTCGATTCACATGAGACATGGTTACTACCTCAAACGGAAACTCTATGCATACTCAGGCACCAAGGAGTCAACCATGAAGAGGCTAGGAAGCGAGGAGAAGCGGAAGCGGAAGACATGCATGAAGACGGAGAGAAGAAAGCAACAAGGACCAGAGAGGCCGGACGATCCGGACGGAGGCCCGGACGATCCGGACAGAGCCTGGATGATCCGGACCCCGGTCCGGACGATCCGGCTAAAACGACCGAAGGCAACAGAAGCTCTCCCCCGAAGCCGGACCATCCGGGTCTCGTCCCGGATCATCCGGACCCCGCCCGGACGTCCGGACCACCAGCCGGACATCCGGCCCTGCGCGACCACCAGCCGACCCTCCGGCTCATCCGGGTCCCCGCCCGGATCATCCGGACACCCGTCCGGATCATCCGGCCAGCGCCTGTGTGCGCGTGTTGGGCTGAGCCCATGTACCCCTTCGCCCCAAACTCTATATATAGGACCCCCTCTCCTCACTTTGAGACTTAGCATTGGATTAGCTCATATTTGTGTGAGAGCCTTTGCTCATCCACTCGGTTACTTCTCCTCGGAGATCAGGACCTCCATCTAGGAGAAGATCCCTCAGCGGATTCAAGACCCCTATCTAGGGAAGAACATCAAGGCCTCCTCTTGGAGATGAACGGTTCCTTTGTATCCTTACCCTAGTTGACTATGTATCTTGTGGATCTCATGTGTGTATGTTGATCTAGCACTTGTGTGATCGATTCCTTGTTGGTTGAGTGATTCTCTCTCATTTTCCCCGTGTTTCCCCTCGTGCTTCCGTGTGTTCTTCGTGTTTCCTCCGTAGGATCCCCTCCAAACGTGAAAGATCGACGAATTAGGGTTCCACCCTACATCACCCTCCCTCTCCCTGCCTCTCCCGAGCGCCGTCGCCATGGCAGAACATTTCCCCGGAGACGAGGCGGCGGCCAACGGCTTCGGCCGCCGTTTGCTCCGCGTACTGGAGTCCTGGCTCCTGTTCCAGGCGAACATCCCGGCGCCGCCGGACATGCGTGCCGGGCCATCGGGGTGGAGACTCAGCGCCGGGGGAGTGCCCATTCCCCCGTTGCCCGACGCCGCGGCGAAGCCGGAGTACTTCGCCGAGGAGGTCGAGATCGCGCGCGCGTCCCTCACCGACGCCCAACGCTCCCTCCCCCAGTACACCGCCGACAACCACGCGGCCTGGGCGGCGTATTTCGAGCGCCGCCAGCAGCAGCGTTTGGCGTCCACCAACGGCGCGCCGGTGGTCGGCGGGCGGCAGAACAACGAGGGGCGCCACCTCTGGTGGGGCGTCCCCGGCCGCACACTCGAGGGCGTGCTCATGCACCTCGAGGGCGGCAACGACCCGCCGTTGGCGTACCCCCCGACGCAGCACCGACGCGGCGGGCCATGGGCGCCAAGGCGGTTCGGGTCCTCCTCCTCCTCTTCCTCCTCCCGATCCTCGTCGCACTCCTCCGGCACTCCGGCCCTGCTCAGCGTCAAGGCCGAGCCCGCGGCGGAGTCGCCGCTCGGCCGGCGCACTCGCAGCGCCGGCATCGTCATCAACGAGGGCGGCCGGCGCGCCCCCTCCTCGTCGGCTCCTCTGTGCTTCGTCAAGCCAAAGACGGAACCGGGGCTGGCGCCGGTGAAGACGGAGCCGGTGCTGGCGCCGGTGAAGACGGAGCCGGGGCTGGTGCCGGTGAAGGCGGAGTTCGTCGACGATGACGCGGCCCTAGAATGGGCGCGCCAGGACTCCATTACGATGGAGAAGGCGCGCCGGGAGAAGGCGAAGGAGCGCCAGCGCGCCGCCCTGCGCCGCTTCGAGGAGCGCCGACGCGGCCGCGACGAAGACGGAGTCGTCGTCCTATGCGACAGCGACGACGACGACGACGAGCCGCCGCCAGTCCACCATGGCGACGTCGGGTCCAGCCGGGGGGTCCGCGTCAAGGAGGAGAAGGC
Organism: Triticum timopheevii; assembly: GCA_963921465.1. Taxonomy (NCBI): domain Eukaryota; kingdom Viridiplantae; phylum Streptophyta; class Magnoliopsida; order Poales; family Poaceae; genus Triticum; species Triticum timopheevii. The sequence goes on from OY997270.1 coordinate 201,186,794, forward strand.
CGACGACGACGAAGGCGACGACAGCGGCGACGACTTCTGCCCCTTTCTTTTTTAGATTAGCTTAATGTAATGAAAATGCGCGAATTTGGCCGAAATTCGCCATGTTTAGCCGAAATTTAACTACTCTTTTATCGTAACTTCGCCGAACGACCCTTTTTTTCTTAAACACTCGCCTGGGGGCGGCCCTGGGGGCCGACGGCTGGGCGACGACTCGCCCCCAGGGCCTTTCTTTGCGCCGGCTCACCCCCAGGCGACGCTTTTAGACACCCCCTGGGGGGCCAACGGCTGGAGATGCCCTTATGCCTCTCCCTCATATGAAATTGCAATGACGACTACCGGTCATGTTAACAATTGCCTACGATAATTTCGCACACTGATTCATCATTATTCCACACATGAGCTATCACAACGCTGACCCTAGAAGAGAGGTGGAGGAGTCATATATATAGGCAAAGGGGCGAAGGGGTACATGGGCCTCGTCCCAACACGCGGACGCAGGCGGGGAATCCGGATGATCCGGGCAGGGAGCCGGATAATCCGAGTCAGTGTCCGGATGATCCGGGGGACGGCCCGGATGAGTCGAAGGGGCAGGCGGTGGCAGCGACTGTCCAGATGTCCGGAGGGGGGTCCGGATGTCCGGCTGGGGTCCGGATGATCCGGGACTTCGTCCGGATGGTCCGGCTTCGAGGAGCAGCTTCGGGTGTCGTTGGGCGCGTTATCCAAATCGTCCGGACCAGGGTCTGGATCGTCCGGGCTCTGTCCGGATTGTCCGGGACCTCGTCTGGATCGTCCGGCCAGCCTGAGACTTGGCTGATTTCTTCTCCGTCTTCATGCTTGTCTTCCGCTTCCGCTTCTCCTTGCTCCTTAGCTTCTCCATGGCTGACTCCTTGGTACCTGAGTATGCAAAGCATCTCCATTTGAGGTAGTAGCCATGTCTCGTGTGATTCGAAAGGGAGTTGTGAGAGGAGTGATGTCACCTCGGTTTCGAGAGCTCTTGCACGTGCTCTTGTCATTGGTCCAAGTGGTGTTGTAGGAGATGTAGATGCGTCCATGGGGATGATCGTGGGATGCTCCGCATCATATAGGTTTCAGAGATATACATTGTTCCAATCTGGCTTTGTTAGCCAAACAAGCATGGCGTCTGATTGATAATCCCAACTCCTTATGTGCTTTTATACTGAGAGCTAAATATTCCCCGGAAGGGGATTTAATGAATGCAAACCTAAAAAAGGTTCCCTTTTTTACTTGGCAAAGTATTATGGCGGGAGTGGGTTCTCTAAAAATGGTTATATCTGGCGGGTTGGAAATGGAGAAAATATTGATATTTAGAGAGATGCATGGATTCCAAATTGTGCGAATAGGAGTCATTACTCCTAGAAGGGGGCATCTTTTGCAAAAGGTTTATGATCCCATTGATCCAGTCACGAGCTTGGGATGAAGATTTGGTGAGACAAACGTTGTGGCCAATTTTTCGATAAAGGGTGTTTTATTATCTAAAAAATGTAGCATCCAGCAGATACAAAGCATTATGAGTGACACCCGGCCTCTGCGTAACTAAGGTGCACACAACCAATTCTAAAAAGTTTGACAGAAAGAAAAGAAACAAAACTGAAAAAACGTTGTGGCCAATTGATGCTCAAAGGGTGCTCGCAACCCCCCTCCGGTGCATATTATGTCGGATTTCATTGCTTGGAGCTATAAAATGACCTTTTCACTTTACGGTCGACTTATTTGGAGGAATGGAACAAACAACATGGGACAAAATTGCGACATGGAAATGGTATGGGAAGAACCAATGTTGATCCTATTTGGGGTAAGATTTGGAAACTATCTTGTCCTGCAAAGGTATTTTTTTTTCATCTGACGTACTTTGCATGTAACCCTCCCGTGCCGTGCTACGCTTGCTAACAGGCACATGAAAGTATCACCCACTTACCCATCATGCTCGAAAGGGGCAGAAGATACAAACTACGTCTTATTTATGTGTCGAGAGGCAAAAGAAGTGTGGGGCAAGTTAGGATTGCATTAGGTGATCAGTAAAGTTTGTGCTATTGATCATGCGAGGGGGGGGGGGGGGGGGGAAGGGGAGGGGGGGTATTGGAATTCTTACTTCCTATACCAGATCAAGATTTAGTGAATTGATCGCTATTATAGCATGGTATTTATGGTGGGACAGACGTAAACTGGTTCATGAAGGAAATTCAAGATGCACACCAACACGCGGATGGAGCAGACCGTCTATGAGTTTTGTTAAGCCGAATGTAGATGTCTCTTTCAATCATGATTTGCTTACGGGCACAACTGGGCTATCCTCAAAGATGACAAAGAATGATTCATTGTTGGTGGAAACTGGAGGATTGATTGGTGGCTCTAAAATTCGGCCTATCCCTTGCACAGAAGGCGGGATGCAATGTTCTTGTCGTGAACTCTGACAATATGGAGGTGATTGATATAATGAAGAATGGAGGACATTCGACGGGAGCAGCAGCGCCAGTGTTCAATGATTGCTATTTCATAGCTTCTAATTTTCCTCTTATTAGGTTGGAACATTGTAATAGCGCCAGTGGCTCATGAATTTGTTAGGTTACCAAAATTTTCCGTCACTAGGGATTGGTTTGAGGGACATAGGAGTGATATTGTACTTTTTCCATTGAAGATGTAACTATTATTTCTAATTAATAAAATTGATGTTTTTAGAGATTTTGTGAAAAAAAAAGAGCGTCACGACTGAAAGGGAAACAAACCAGACAGCAACGTGAGCAAGAACAAACGCTCCGACTGACTGAGCTGGCCTGCTTGCCTGCCTAGCTAGCACACCACCGAAGCCTAGTCGCTGGTCGCAGCTGCTGCGCGGCGTCCATCGTGTCCTCGTCGTCTTCCTCTCTCCAAACCGGAAGACCTCTCGCGCCACGCCACACCCCTACTACTTTACCCTCTCCCGCCGCTCTACTCCAGATCTCGAGGTCCACCGCGCGGGTCGTTTGCCGTCCGAGAGGTACCCGACGTTCGAATCGCCCGCCTCGCCGGATCTGGCCGTTGGTCTTTTGAAATTATATTACGCAGCGGGTGGTGATTTCCTTGGTCTGGGTGATTTTTGTTGGTAGTTTGGAGTCGGGGGTTCCCGAGTTTGGGCCTCTGATTTTGGTTGGAGCGAGGGTGAAGGGTGCTAGGGTTTATGTGTAATTGGCGGCGAGATAGTGTCTACCTGATGCGAGACTCGTGAGACCTGGCTAGAATTTTTTTTTGTCTCAGGAGCATAGCCCATTTGGTACAGGTTTCGAGTTGAGGCGTTGGATTTAAATATAGTAGCCAGGGTTTTGTCAGGTGTAGTTTGTGCTTAAGAATTGGCCTTCTTTAGTAGGCTGGTCATAGTGGGAGTAACATAAGCAAAAAAGATGATGTGCCACGTAATTAAAGAGGAGAGAGACAAATAGAGTAACATAATATGTTACCATCACATAGCGGTTTCCAATACAAAATGAGTCTACAAAGCAATAAATGAAGATATGTATGTTACTACACCCATGACACTTCCCACTATGGAGGTAGTAACATAGACTAGTAACATATGTATGTTACTAGTCTAAGTTACTCCCCACTATGACTAGCCGTAGGAAACCTGACAGGCGCCGTAGGTATTTTTTTATTAGAGGTTGCTTCAAGCCTTCAAGATTCTTTGTATGTAGTTTATGTTAATGCTTCACTCCTTGCTGTGTTTCCAATCGTCATGTTGGGATTTTGAGGTGTTTTGTGTTTCTTAAGTTAGGCTTTTGGAGCTATTGTGATGTAGGTTTTGAAGATTTGGATGGTTCGTGGGTTTATATTTTTCCATTCTATTTTGGGGATCTACTAGGGTTTTGTTGGTGCTTTATTCAGTTTGCATATGTGGCTGGTAGCACCTGGAACTAGTTTTAAAACACCGCATGTTACTGTTTTTGTAGATTTTGGGTAGCATTATGCAGCGCTGTAGTAGAATTTTATCTGTTGGGTTTATGGCAAATTTGCTGTTTTTTTTTGAGGGTTCAAATTTGCTGTTTCTAAAAGGTTGAATTTCTGTGGTCCATGGGATTTTCTGCGTTTTTTTGAGAGAGCATTGGCTTGTTCTGTTCTATGAGGGACATGAACCACAAACTGTGTAATCTGAAGGTAACTCGACCAGTACTTTGTGATAAAAGGATGATCTAAGTTAACTGTGTTGCAATTGTGTTATGGTCACCTTGACGAAAATCAAGCTAATATTTTTTAACAAAGGAGCTTTATAGTTATTTTGAGCAGTTAAGTTGACCTTCATTATTGTAATTTGTTAACCCAAGTCGGTTTGTACACTACTATTTCTTGAAGCCTTTTATACTTCCTTCCCAATTGTTGGAAGAATTTGAGATCATGAAATAGATGGGATCTTGAGAAAGTGGCTGACGTAATCAAGGTTTAAAAAACGCTAGGCATAAGTAGGTTGCCTTTGCCTAGCACCTAGGTGGAGCTTACGCGCCCTAGGCGCAGCCTAGGCGGTCATACAGTTTTGACTAGCAGGGTTGTATTTGGGGTATTATATGCGTATAGACATTAATTTAGAGCATGAAATGAGTAAACTACCAGCTATTGTCCATCTGAAAATGGTCCATTTGGCCTGTCAGTGTGACATGGCATGATTTCTCGCTGGAGTGGACAATTTCTTACTTGGCCTGCCTAGACTTTCACTTATGCTCTAGGCGAGGCGTTTGTCTGTCACCTAGCGTGCCTAGCGCCTTTTCCAATCGAGGACGTAATACAGTTTTGCTAAATTTTAGCTTACTTATGTTCTTTGTATGGCCAATTCAGGTTTCACTTTATGCCACTTTGTGTGACTGTGGACAATGGAGTGATTGCTGCCCTCTTTCTGTGAGTCACCATGGGAAGCAGTGAAGCAGAGACACCTGCTAAGGCAAACAAGGCATCCGCACCTCAGGTTCTCAATGCTGGAATTGTGGCATTATCTCTGTAGTCTATACCAAAAATAGTGAATGTGTCTTCCTAAATATTTGTCCTTCCCTGTAACAGGAGCAGCAGCCACCTGCTACTTCGAGTACTGCAACACCGACAGTTTACCCAGATTGGACCAGCTTTCAGGTGAGGAAGTTCTCTTCCCTGTTTTGGAGATGGATGACTCAAAACATGTATCCCTCTTGTGTGAAAACACAAGCAAAGTGGGAAATAAGTACGTAGGCAGCGACATTTTTTCGATAATAATTGCAAATACAACTACCCACCCTCAATTTTAAGTGTCGTCACTGATTTTGGCTGCAATGTGGTCGTTCTATTTTTTTTTCTTTTGTTAATTCTGGTTACAATTGACAAAATAGCTTTCTCGTGTGTCATATTATTTTCTCGTTGCACTTATTTCCCTTCTTGATTCACACATATCAATATATCTATCATTAATAAAATAGATCACATGTACTATCTACCCTAGGCTGCTCATCATGTTCTCCATTGGTTTCAGGGATATCCTCCAATTCCACCACATGGGTTCTTTCCCTCTCCTGTGGTGTCAAACCCACAGGGTCATCCATACATGTGGGGACCTCAGGTAAGGTTTCATGTTTATTTTATAATGGCAGTTAACTACTCTATAGTTTTGTTCCCCTATTCTCTGTCTGTGGTATTACCTCAGAAGGATAGAGCACAGAGCCTCTAAAGATATATAATACTTCATCATAGGGAAAGATCATATGTGGGTCAAACTTTTGCTAGGAGGAGGATTTTCTATCAACCTTTACTAGAGAAATAGCTGTGGGAATAGTCGGCATCCGGCTCGTGATTCGAACCGTTGGCTGGGTTCCTTTTCCATCCGATTTGGTGAATTATTGGAGATAGATGTTAGACCACTATTGGTGCTGGCAGAAACCTGTGTCAGGTGGTCACAGTCCACGCGTTTGTTTGAATCGCTGTCACGAACGTGTCTAGAATAGGTTCCACATCTACAAAATGCAGGCGTGCATGTTCTGCAATGTATGGAACACATCACGGCTCCAAACGTTGGGTTTGGGTGCCCCCGATCAAAGCACCAACGTGGGATTGGACTCCCCTTTTTATCTCGGTCTATAACAACCTGAGATCAATTCCAACACTGCAATGTATGGAACACATCACGGCCCTCTTTTTACCCATGTGGTACCCGACATCCCGCAAATAACAGTTTGGTCCAGCTAAGATGACGGATCCAAACACTCCATCCAATTGAACCTATAGCTACTAGGTGCAGAACCTCTTTGTTTTGGTCTTGGGCCACACTCTTTGCCTCGTGCTAGAATGCCATGTACGAAGCGATTCAACACACATTCAGAGGTGAGAAGTTACACATGGATAAACAAGAAGTCATTGTTCTTCAGTTCCATACATACTTAGGTTGATATAGGACCAAGTCTTAATTGATGCCCAATCTTGACAATTTTGAGGTGACCAAGGGGAAAAACACAAATAACCCTAAACTAGACGAACAAGTTTCCATCACACATGTTCTCTCAAAACATCCAAAACAAGAGATACATATAGATCCACAATTAACAAAGGAAAAGGTAAAAGGATAGAGTTCTTCCCAAATCGTTAAGAGAGATGGGGCCTTGAGAGATGTTCTTCTCCAAACCCTGGTTGTTCTTGATCCTATGGAGAATCCTTCTCCCTTAGGAGGTCTTGATCCTCTAGGAGGTGGCAAGATGAGCAAAGCTCTCCCAAGGTCTAGATATATGCTTTGCTAACTCTAGTATGGGTCCATGTACGGTTTATATATAGCTAAGAGGTGAAAGGGTAGGTGAGAGGGGATACATGGCCTCTTGGCCAGACCTACATGCAGGCAGTGGTCGGACAGTCTGGGTTGGTGGCCGGATAGTCTCGGTTGGCGGTCGGACAATCCAGGTTGCTAGCTGGATAGTCCGGCTGCTGACGCAGGCTTGGGTCTGGGCTGGCAAAGTCTTCGAGAGCAGAGCAATATCCAAGGGCCGGACAGTCTGGGTTGCTACCCAGACAGTCTGGCTGATGGCCAGATGAAGAGTTGGATGAAATGTCAGAGGACTTTGCCCGGCTTCGATTTGTGGGTACTGATGTTCCGGGCACTTCATGTCGGGCAGTTCGGGTTGGTAGCTAGACAGTTCGGCCGCTAAAGCTGTGGATCATTTCTTCCTCTTCTCCTCCATGATGCGGCCTTCTTCCGTCGCTCCTTGATGGAAGGATCCTTGGTATCTGAGTATGTATAGGGTCTCGGATTGAAGTAGTAGCCAGGTCTTGAGTGAATGCGTAGGAAGTTTGAAGAGGAAAGTGTTCACCTCGTATTCAATGGTAAAGGCATGGGCTCCAGCATTGGTCCAATTGGCGCTTGGGGTGTTGTTGGAGGATCCATGGTGATGTCCATGGGCTGCTCCACACCCCCCCCCCCCCCTCCCTTGGGGAAGATCCGTCCTCGGACCCAAAACCTCATCACGATGGAATGGAACCAAGTCGAAGACGTTGAAGGTGTCGCTCACTGAGTACTTGTTGAGTGGATTGTTGATCTTGTAAGCGTTGTTGTTGATCCTTTGTAGCACCTTGAAGGGTCCATTGACTCCTAGAAGCAATTTGGATTTGTGCTCTTCCGGAAAGTGGTCTTTGTGAATGTGTAGTCAAAGAAGATCTCTGAGTTGGAACACCATGGGCTTCTTGTTGGTGTGACCTTGGAGGCATGCCTTTGGACTTGTCCGATGGCGGTCCTTTTATCTGCATGCATCTTTCTCATGAACTCAGCTTGGTCATTGGCGTCCATGTTGACACGTTCTTGTAGAGGAAGTGAAGTGCAACTTCGAATGAACAACCTGCCGTGAATTTAACACACAAACACGACCATGGGATTATACTATGATCATTATCCGACGTTCTGAACATGGCACATTCATGGCTATCCAACGCCATGGCATGCAAACATGCATAAATCATCAAAGACAAACATAATACAAACTAGTACTGTGTACGGCCAGCGCCAACCGCACATAAGTATAGAGTGATTAAACAAGTCTGGACTTCTTAATCACGAACATAAATATACAGTGCTTACAGGAAAGGAGTATGAAGTTTATACAATACTTTATGTTGGAAGTAGTATGGAGATAATCATTTGTAGTGGTGTACGTCTAGTTGATATATTTGTTATTTGATATAAACTACACGACATGGCATGTACATGTGCCATACATATGTGATGGCACGCATTCATCCACACGTACTGAGGCAGGCACCCTTGCAGCAGCAATGGATTCTCATGTCCACCACTATAGCCTAGGTGATAACAAGATCACAGTGGCTAGAGCCTGCCGATGCGAGATGAGTTCGACATCGGAGTATCATGTGTAGACGCCACTATAATGTCATGATTCCACTGCCGTCGAGGATCAATCACGGACGAGGTGAAATGTTTTTGCTTCAGCGTGCATGCTCGGCACCTGCATTGCTCCACCTTGGGATCCCGGCGACCATTGTCATGCAGTTGATGGCATGACACATGACTGCAGATTTGCAAAAGGAAAATGAGTGTGATAAGACACCAATTAGCAAGCTGCACATCCTCGCGTTTGAATCAACCAGTGCCTTCCAAACATACATGCATGCTCCAGTACCAGATATGATGTTTGCAACACCAATAGAGAGAGCAAAACATCAAGTTTAGACCGTCTCACCGGGGAGATCGGCGTTCATCTGGCACACGGCCATTGCCATGTCCAACTAATCCGATGGTATATTTTCCGGGAGACGCGCAGGACCAATGCCTAGCAGGGTGTCCATCTAAAATTAAAAAGGCAATCAGCAAGACACATGTACAGAAATGAATCACATAAATTCGTACTACCTCTTTTGTTGCTCACATCGTTCACAGTCCAATTGTTTTGCCGGCACTGGTTTTGGTTCATGGGAGAGAGAGAAGAGAGAGAAACAGAAATAAATAGCGCTGAGAGATAGAATTGTTTAGATTGCATGCAGATCCAGTTAATTTTACAGCTACGATAGAAAGGATCAGAATGATCAAGAAAATAGGAAGACCCGTGGGCCAACTAATCAGGCGAAGAAAGATCACTTTTCCTGTGCATGCGACCTGTTTAAAAACATTCAAGATCTGAATAAGATCAGAAGGTAGTAATCGTGGGGGTAACTACCCTTGGTTGTAGGATTTATTTTCCCGGACACCTCTTTTGTACTCCCTAGGAGTACATACTCCCACCCAGATAGTTTGAGTTGGATATACCCAATAAAAAACTAACCGACAGAAAAAAGTCAACCTGCTGTGTGTACATGGCGGCATGCGACTACTTGATCTTATTATCAAGGAAGTATATGTGTTTTCAATAAAAAAATATGGTGATGATTTGTACTACGTAACACGCACCTACTCTCCTTTTTAAATATGGTGATGGGGAATATATATTGAATTATATGAGATATTGAGCATTACCGTACAAATTTTGGTATATATATTGCCATGGGGGGTATATACTGTTTTTTTAAGTAGCATATACTACTACTCCCTCCGTTCACAATTATAAGATGTTCTAACTTTTTTGTGAATTGGATGTGTATATATGGTTGTGTGCTTGTTCACTCATTTTGGTCCGTATACATCTTATATTTGTGAACGGAGGGAGTACTTTCTAAAAGAGTATATGGTAAACCTTTTCAAAGAAGTATATATTTTTCATCATGGTAATTACTATCTACTCCCTCCGTCCCATAATGTAAGACGTTTTTTAACACTAGTGTAAAAAAGCGTCTTACATTATGGGACGGAGGGAGTACTAGTTTCTGTAAAGTACTCCCTCCGTCCCATAATATAAGACACTTTTTGACACTACACTAGTGTTAAAAAACGTCTTACATTATGGGACGGAGGGAGTAGTATATAATGTTTTTTTTCTTCTCGAAGGAGTATATGCTGAATTTTTTCCGAAGGAATATATACTGAAATTGTCTAATGGAGTGTAGAATATTTCTGTTTAAGGAGTATGTACTGGTGTTTTGTAAGGAGTATATATTAAAACAAGTACTAGTATATTCAACCGATGGAGATGTATATTCATGCCCAAGATAGAGTACATATGTGCATCAGAAGGAGTATATATTCTCGATTGTACAAGTGCAAAAGAAACACCATGTACATACTAGCCAGATGGATGTGATGTATGTTTGGACTCTGAAATAAACTGAACTTGGCTAAATATCTGACGCGTCGTTACATACATCCAACAACAGCAACAAACAAGATTCCAATTGATATGAGCATGTGTGTATTTAGACCATAACACGAGTTCACAGGCTGCACATAGGAGATGTGTCAGTCATGTGTCGTGCAGTCCATCACGAGCACACCGCACCATCCGGCCAAACAAGCCGCCGTCGTCGAACACCACCGGAGCCGCAACGATCCGTCATGCCGATCAATTGACTGGCGCTGTGTGGGAGGAGTTCAATTGACACACTAGGCACGGAAAAGAAGCAGATGTGTCTGCCAAAGACTGATGTGATGTATCTTGGGCCGAAGATGCTTGATGTGCTTCACTGTGGTAGTGCTGTTATCTTAGTCGACCATCCTGGTTGGGCAATCCTGCATGCATGCATATATAAATTAATAGGAGCGAGAAAGCTATTTCTTATGATAACCAGGGATGCAAAAGTTTTACATTGACGAGAGTTGGGCGGCGCTCTTGTTCCGTCCACGGAGTTGGCTGTCGCCGTAGCCGGATATGAGACGCATCTGCTCATTGCCCACCGGCGCGGAGTGTATGCTGGTCTTTAACCGTGGCGAAAGCAAGGGATGAGTTGCTGGCTGCCTGTCGTCATCGTCGCCGCTGCTATGTCCACTGTGATTGTGTTACCGGAGGATGAGATAATTAACCATCTAATAAAATTTGTGGAACTTCTCTGCAATCGGTTCACCAAAACAAAGGAAACTGTTAATATGGTCCAACACTACTGTGTAGTTGTTGTAATACTCTGCATGCACTTTAAAGAGTATTTTTTTCTCATGAGTTTCTTGTTGCCTTTTGTCAGCCTATGATGCCACCATATGGGACTCCACCATATGTCATATACCCTCCTGGAGGAATTTATGCTCACCCATCAATGCGACCGGTATGCTTCAGCACGTTGCTGTAGTTTCAGTATATACCTAAAACGGTACTGCTTAGAGTCTGACATTTGCTGAGTCATTGCATAATCCTGCAGGGTGCACACCCATTTGCTCCCTATACTATGACTTCTCCAAACGGCAATCCTGATGCTGCTGTAAGACGAGGCATTCTTAGATTGACTGATCTTCTCTTTCACTGTGGAGTCTAATGGACCTAATATTTCAGGGAACTACCATCACTGCTGCTACTGCTGGTGGTGAAACAAATGGCAAATCCTCTGAAGGAAAAGAAAAAAGTCCCATTAAAAGATCCAAAGGAAGTTTGGGTAGCTTGAACATGATTACAGGGAAAAACTGTGTCGAACATGGTAAGACCTCAGGGGCATCAGCCAATGGAACCATCTCTCAAAGGTTAGTGTGTGGTCAATTTCAGTAATAACGGGACTTCCTCCTTGTTTGCAACATTCAGTTTGTGTTACCTCTTTTCTTGCAGTGGGGAAAGTGGAAGTGAAAGTTCAAGTGAGGGAAGTGAAGCGAATTCTCAGAATGTAAGCTATGGTTCTGCAGCGTTTAATCTTTTTTGATCAGACGTGCATACTTGCCTGCACATTTTTAGGCAGCATATGCACCTTATTTGTGGCATTTATGATTCCAGGCATGCTATACCATTTCGTGTTTATTTCTTGTGAGAAGTCTTAATATCTTTGCATTTTTGAGTAATCTTTACAGGATTCACAACACAAGGAAAGTGGACAAGAACAAGATGGAGGTATGCCGATGAAAATTCTTATGGTTCTTGCTTTCATGTTTGCACTTTATGAAGCTTCTTAACTTTGTTGTGCGTGCTATCAGATGTCCGAAGTTCCCAGAATGGTGTATCACCTTCACCATCCCAGGCGCAGTTGAAGCAAACTTTGGCAATTATGCGAATGCCATCAAGTGGTCCAGTGCCTGGCCCAACAACAAACTTGAACATAGGAATGGACTACTGGGCAAATACAGCCAGTTCCTCTCCTGCATTGCATGGTAAAGTGACCCCAACTGCAATTCCAGGGGCTGTGGCCCCAACAGAGCCGTGGATGCAGGTTTCTTCTAAGACCTTATCTTGGGAATTGTAGATTATACCCTTCCCTATTTTTGTAGCCTCTACTTCTCTGCTTCATAAATACTTTTGTATTGCTTGGTTTGTAGCCAATATACCAATCTTTTAGCTATGACCAAAAGTTTGGTCTTGGTTTGGATGGTTGCCAACTTTTTGGCCATGCCAGTTGCTCCTTTCCAACTCTGCTCCGTCTTTTTAGCCAAAGTTGGCCAACTCTTGGGCACACATAACCTTGACCAAGATTATGGCTAGCCAAGTATTTGGTGGGGCAACCGTGGACTCAAACCATACACACCCTTTATTCCCAACCTTGTATATTTTGTCAGACCAAGAAATAAATCTTTTGCAATACAGGTATCTATCTGAAAGATCTCTGTGTTTAGGATAACTTCATACATGCAACTGAAGTTAACTTCTGTACTAGGAATATAATTGGACATAGGCTGTGTTAGTATTGTGGTGGATTACCATAATCGCATTTGCCCCACCTGCTTTTGCCTATTTTAGTGCTTGTTTGACCCGCTTTTGCCTACTTTTGTGGCTAATTTTTTAACAGAAGATTTTAAAAATAAGCACAGCTCATCACAGTTCAGCAAGCTCAAACTGAGCCATAACTACTTTACTCATCATGAATTTTATTTACTTTCCCATCTTGCATACCATGCACTGTAGGAGGTTTATCACCCTTTTTTCTTGTCTAGTAAATGCTAAATAGTAATGATAATTATTTGTCATATTGCAGTTACCTAAAATATAAACCATTGTTACTTTATTGAAATATACTAATAAACAAAATAAATCCATAAGTCAGTTTTAAGACTATTGAAGAGGCACTTCAGTATCAGTAGTTTCGTGGGTAAAAATCTGAAATCTTAGTTTGGCAAATGGAGAAACTAAATATTTTGACTACCCATTATCCAGGATGAACGCGAACTGAAAAGGCAGAAAAGAAAGCAGTCAAACAGGGATTCTGCTCGCAGATCTAGGCTGCGCAAGCAGGTATTTTGTTTGTTCACCTCGAGACATACACCTTTGTCCCCTCCAGTTGATGAAGGAACTGTGTATTTTTGCAGGCTGAATGTGAGGAGTTGGCTCAGCGCGCTGAAGTATTGAAACAGGAAAATACTTCACTTAAAGATGAAGTGAGCCGGATCAGAAAGGAGTATGATGAACTTCTGTCAAAGAATAGCTCACTTAAGGTTTGTCTTCCACTTTTTTCCTAGTTTGATATTCTGAAGCATGTTTGTTAACATTTGAGTTTTGTTTTATTTCTTCTTCTTTTCGTTTGTTGCTCTGTAGGATAACGTTGGAGACAAACAACACAAAACTGATGAGGCAGGACTTGACAATAAGCTGCAACATTCTGGTGATGACAGCCAGAAGGACACTAATTGAGCTATCATGCAATGCTATCAGATTATAGCCCTAACTAGATTTTTGCTGGCGCAGTTGTAGTATGCGTATTGACTCCATACTTATTGCATTTAATTATTACCAGGTCGTGGTAAATCTTAATGCCAGCCTCGTGTGCTGGTTCCTGTTTCACACATGTCTTGGCTTATCTTTTAGAAGTCAAGATATGACTGAAAATGTAGGTTGTGAACCAGTTCACTGTATCTGTTAGAAATTGTTGGTACTTTCAACTTTACAGATCTGTATTGCTGATTGTTATTGTTATGTATACCTGAAGAAATATCAATCTTTTAATAGTCAGGTTGCCGTTTGGCTAGGCTTGACTGGTGTGTAGGTTATGTTAAATATGAATGTATCAATCTTTCCCACACATTTGATATGATATAGTGCAAATGGAGGACTTCTGCTTTGCGGAGTGTCAACGTTGTAACTATCAGAGACTATCTTTTTTTGTTTCAAATTTTCAGTTTTGCTTCTTCCAATTCACCTGAGTTGTGCTGTGGGTATGCTAAATTTTGGAGTGGTGATCAGAATATTCGTTTCTAGCTGTGCTTATGCTAAATTTTGGAGTGGTGATCAGAATATTCGTTTCAAGCTCATAAACTGCTTTGCCATATGCACTGTTGGTAAAAAATACGCGTTCTTAATTCTCACAGATAACAATCTGTTTTGACCTTTATGGGTTGGGAGTAGTATTTAGCTTAAATTTTGTGATTGCCATGATCCAAATAAAATGTTTACCATTCGGCACCTCTCCTTAACAGTTGTATTCAGTTTGTGTGCAGGAATGAAGTTCTAGGAACATGATGGAAATTTCTCTCATGGAATAAGCCGTGCTTAGCATAGGTATGTCTGCCCTACAAGGAAATAGTTTATTTGGGAGTTCTGTTTGTATAAGTTGTCAATTATGATCTCTTGACTGATGTTTTATTGCAAGTGTCTCGTATAGTACTCCAGAAAGAGTTCTTTTATCCATAACAAGCCAAAACGCTAGTAGGTTGAACTAGTCGTCGAGGAACGGAGACATATCTGTTGAGCATGGATCTGCCCCTGGATCCTAGAAAATGGAGAACATCAAAACTATCATCAAGGTAGTACAAGATGATCGAGGTTGTAATGCACAACTGTCTGAGTTCTGTGGGCATTCTGCTGATTTCAGAGTAGGACTTCTGGCAGAACCCTCACGCTGCGAGATGTTTGCAGCAGAAGCTGGCTCTAGTGCTATAGTTGTTGGAGCTGTATAGGAGGGGCATGCTGAACTATTCCTCTTCGTGTCACTGTTGGCCTTAAAAGTCCATCTATTCCGTGGCACCTGAAGTTCCTCAGCGGCAGATTTCTGGACTGGTGAGCTCAATGTTGTTCAAGTAAAGCTTCTGGTGCTCCCTGTTGGTTACTGTAATCATCTGGTTTGTGTGGTTTGTGCGAAGTATCATTCCGTTGGGAAGCCGGCTGAGGTCATTGAACATGAGAGGCGCTGGGATGGAGTGTCGCAGCCGGAGTGTAGGCAGTACCAGAAGGTATGGGCTCTGATATTTGCTCCTCTACAATCCACTATTATGGGTGTTGGACAGGATGAGTGTACTGCCCATGCACTTATTTCCTGCTTGAACTACTACTGCGGCACAGGCTCTGCGCATGCTTGAGAGGTTGGTGCACCGTCAGCTGTTAAGGTGGCGCTAACTGTTCTAGTGTGTAGGCTGAAACATCATGCGATTGATTTCATCAATTAGTCTAACTAATGATAACTCAGCAAATGAAGGTGGCCTCACATCGCGCAGTAGCCTTGGGAGTTAGGTTGAATGAATTGAGTTTGGTTGCCAACAAAGTTTTCACGTGCTAAGAGTCTGTTTGGGTGCTCTTGCCCGCGGCTCCAACCAACCAAACACCTATTTTTTGGTGGAGCAACTAGTTTAGGGGCACCCCTGGTTAACGAACCAACATGTGTGTGCCTGCTCGAGGATAATGTACCAGCGTTCGCCAATTTGAATTGTGCCATGGAATATTCAAATTTAGCCTTTTACTCCACCTATTTGTTGATTTCTACTATTTTTTCCTTTTAAGGAAGTTTGTTCTTGAAGTGGATCATCCCACGGTCATCTCCATGGACCCACCGTTGTCTTATCAAGCATCAAGTGGACCGATGACAAGAGCTCATGCGGACATTCGGCCTAGGGCCCGGACATCTGGGGTCTTTCGTCGGGCCCCCCAACCCTCACTTGGCACCTATGCATGCACAACCGGGCCAGAGGCTTCATGTATCCCCTCTCCTCTCTTATTTCGTGGAACACTATATATAGAACCCCCTCCATCTAGTTAGGATCAGCAAAGATTATTGTTAAACTATAAGTATGAGCTCAATATGCAAGTTGTATTCATCTCTCACAGGAGTACAAAGATATATAGCAGTACATCAGGGAGAGAGAGGGAGAGAGAATACACACGCACACGCTAGCTAAGCTAACCATCGATCCTAATCTCGTGGAGAGTTAGCAGCGGATAATACCGGCTGTACTGCATGCATGGCGCATGCAGAGGCGGTGGCGCCCGTGGCGCAAGACTAGCGACGCTCCTGTCGCAAGACCAGCTCAAGCCGGTAATCATCAGTCTAACAGCCCCCCGCAGTTTCATCGTGGGCTTGCCGAACGTTGAGACTGGTCCGGAACTGCGCGAATGTAGCAGTGGGAAGACCCTTGGTGAAGATATCCGTGTACTGAGATGATGTAGGGACATGAAGCACTCGGACCTCACCGAGTGAAACCTTGTCACGGACGAAGTGAATGTCAATCTCAATGTGTTTGGTGCGTCGATGTTGCACTGGGTTAGCTGACATGTACACAACAGAGACATTATCACAATACACAACCGTAGACTTGGCGATAGGCTGGTAGAGCTCTTGCAACAACTGGCGGAGCCAAGCGGTCTCGGCAACGACGTGGGCAACAGCCCGGTACTCCGCCTCAGCGCTCGACCTGGAAACAGTAAGCTGTCGCTTTGACGACCAAGATATCAAGTTATCCCCAAGAAAAACACAAAAACCAGAGGTGGAGCGTCATGTATCGGGGCAGCCTACCCAACCCGCGTCGGAATATGCTAAGAGAGTGGACGGTGAGGATGGATAAATGTGGAGACCATAGTCCAGGGTGCCTTTGAGATAACGAATGATGCGTTTGACAAGATTATAGTGGGAGGAACGTGGGGCATGCATGAAGAGACATGCCTGCTGAACGACATAGGACAGGTCAGGACGAGTGATAGTCATGTACTGGAGGGCGCCGGTTAGACTGCGATAGATAGTAGGGTTATCGAGGAGATCACCGTCAGTGATGGAGAGTTTGGCGCCAGAGTCGACGGGAGTACGGATGGGATGACAATCGGCCATGCCAGCACGCTCTATGATATCCAAGGCATACTGCCGTTGAGAAAGATGGAGCCCCGTGGGTGAGTGAGTCATGGCAATGCCAAGGAAATGAGAGAGTGTACCGAGGTTAGTCATAGAGAATTCGTCGCGAAGGAGAGAGATGATGTAGTGAAGAAAAGAGGTCGATGAGGCCGTAAGAATGATGTCGTCGACGTAAAGAAGAAGATAGGCGGTGTGGTTTGTGGACTTGTAAATGAAGAGAGAGGTGTCACATTTAGAGGCAACGAACCCGATGGACGCGACGAACGCGGCAAAACGAGTAAACCATGCGCGCGGAGCCTGCTTAAGGCCGTAAAGGGATTTCTTGAGGCGGCAGACGTGAGAAGGTGCAACGGGGTCTTCGAACCCGAGGGGCTGCTGGCAGTAGACGGTCTCAGCAAGATGACCATGAAGGAAAGCGTTCTTGGCATCTAACTGGTGGATGGGCCAGGAGTGAGAGGTAGCAAGGGAGAGAACGACACGGATAGTGCTGGGTTTGACGACGGGAGAGAAGGTCTCGTCATAATCAATCCCCTCGGTCTGAGAAAACCCACGGACAACCCAATAGGCTTTATAGCGAGCAAGCGTACTGTCAGAGTTATACTTGTGCCTAAAAACCCACTTCCCGCTGATGACGGGAACACCGGAGGGGCGAGGGACAAGAGCCTATGTCTCATTCTGGAGAAGAGCTTGGTACTCATCACTCATGGCGTTGGCCCAGTGTGGATCGGCAAGAGCAGCCCGGTAGGTGCGGGGAAGTGGCGAGACACCACGAAAATCAGCAAGGAAGTTGAGGCGACGGGAGGGTATGTGGAAGCCGGATTTGGCACGAGTGCGCATGTTATGGGGGTTAGCAGGCGATGCAACAGCAACGGCCCGTGGAGGGAGGGGTCTGGGTTCGGCAGTGCTATCAGAGGAGGAAGACAAGGGGCTACTATCGATCGAGGAAGAGGTCCGGGTGGCAGTGGAATCCGGTGTCGTAGCAACGGATGCGGCGGGCGAGACGGCTGCCGTGGCAGCGTTTTCGCCGGGCGAAACGGCCGCCGTGGCAGCGTTATCGCCGGGCAAAACGGCCGCCGTGACAGCGGTTTCACCGGGCAAGACGGCCGCCGTGGCAGTGCCGTCGCCCGGGCGAAGTGGCGGTCGTGGGAGGAGTCCTAACGACTAGCGGTGTGATCACAGGAGCGGAGGAGAGGGCTGGGCCGTCGTAGGACGCCAGGTGGGAAAAGTCCATCGGTGGGGAGGCCGTAGGGGTGGTAGAGAAGGGGAAAACGAACTCATCAAAGACAACGTACCGGGATGTGTACACTTTGTTGGCGGAACGGTCGAGGCAGCGATAGCCCTTGTGATCGAGGGGGTAGCCGATGAAGACACACGCGACGGAGCGGGCGGCCAGTTTGTGTGGTGTGGTGGCCTCGGTGTTGGTGTAGCATAGGCACCCAAAAAACACGCAGGTGAGAATAAGAGGGTGGTGTGTGATGAAGGGTTTCGTGAGGCGTGGTGAGGGACAACTTTTTGGTGGGATGAAGGTTGAGAAGGAGGGTGGCGGTGGTGAGAGCGCCGGCCCAGTAGCGAGGAGGCATGGATGCTTGAAGTAAGAGCATGCGGACCACATCGTTCGTCGAACGAATAGCACGCTCGGCTTTCCCGTTCTGGGGGGACGTGTAAGGGCAGGAGAAGCGCATCACCGTGCCAAAGGGAAGTAGAAAGTCGCGGTTTTGGGTACTGTCAAACTCACGTCCGTTGTCGCATTGGAGAGTACGGATGGTACGACCGAAATGCGTGCGGACATATGCATGAAAGTAACGAAACACGGCAGGGACATTGGATTTCTGTTTGAGAGGAAAAGTCCATCGGTAGCACGAGAAATCATCAATGACTAAGAGATAATATTTGTTGCCAGAGACACTAGATAAAGGGGCAGTCCAAAGATCACAATGGAGTAATTCAAATGGACCAGTGGTGGAACTAAGAGAGGCACTGAAAGGCAAACGAACATGTTTTCCAGTCTGGCAAGCATGGCACAAGCGCCCATCAGAAACACTTTTATTACAATGATCTAAACTTTTATTGCTATGAAA
Organism: Triticum timopheevii; assembly: GCA_963921465.1. NCBI lineage: Eukaryota > Viridiplantae > Streptophyta > Magnoliopsida > Poales > Poaceae > Triticum > Triticum timopheevii. The sequence continues at coordinate 201,205,906 of OY997270.1, forward strand.
AGTGGCATCGCCGGGGTGACCCAAACGCCAGTGCCAAAGATCTGTAAGGCGTGAGATGGTGGCGACGTAGGCAGTGGGTGCGGCCGGTGGAAAAATGTCGTACAGCTCGCCGCTACTGCTGCACCGGAGGACCTCCGCCTTGGTTGCATAATCCTTCACAGAGAGGCCATGGGGATCAAATTCAACGGAACAGTTGTTATCAGTAGTTAAACGATGAACAGACAACAAATCTTTGATGAGATCAGGTGCAACAAGAGCGTTATTGAGATAGAGAGGCCGATGTGGGTTTGGAAGAGTAGCAGAGCCAACATGACTAATGTGCAGGGAACTACCATTACCGACATAAACTGGGGGATAACCTGATACAGGGACGACGGAGGAAAGCTTACCAGGATCCGAGGTGATGTGAGCGGAGGCGCCGCAGTCCGTGACCTAGCCGCCGCTCGAAGACTGCAGGGACAGGTTGTGAAGAGCGCCCATCAAGGCGACGTGGTCGACGCCGTGTGAATCAGAGGCCGCGGCGGGCGGCGGAGACAGGAACTGCTGCTATGGAGGGGCCAGAAGGTACGCCTGCTGCTGCTGGTGGTGATGAAGGTACTTCTGTTGTGGAGGGAACACCGGCATGGGTGCAGGCTGTAGATGGGGGCCGCCGTAGGTGTACCCGTACGCCGGCTGGAGCGGCTGCTGTGGGCCGCCGAACGCAGCGTGCGCCTGAGGACGCGAGCCAAGGAGGCTCGGGAGTGCCCGGGGCGGCGGCGGGAGCGGCATCGGGTAGGTGTACACATGCCCAGTCCAGGGATTGGGGCCGGTGGACGCACCCTGGTACCCCCCGTTGTTGGTGTAGCGCTGCCGCTTGTTGGCGCCTTGGTTCGGCGAGGGGGTGCCGGGCTTGCTGCCGCCGCCCTGCTGCTTGGTGACGCTGCCGGAGACGCCCCCCGGAGATGGATCAGGGGGACGGCCGTGAGCCGCAAGAGTGGTGTGGGAACCGGCTGGGAAGGCGCCGCCGGAGGTCATCTCATCGTGGAGAAACATGCCGACGGCCTGCTCGAAGGGCACGGGGTTTGTCGACTTCTCGATGATGGCAGCCGTCATCCCGTGGCGATCCCGGTTGACGCCCCAAAGAAGCTGGATCACCAGCTCATCGTCGTCGACGGGCTTGTTGACGTTACGGAGGGCATCCGCGACGGACTTGAGCTTGGTGCAGAAGACCGGGATGGTGGAGTCGCCCTACTTCACGGCGTAGAGCTCCGTCTTGAGATGGAACTGCCGGGAGCGCTGGTTGTTGAGGAAGAGCGCTTCCAGCTTGGACCAAAGCTCAAAGGCCGTGGCTCTCCGGTCCTGAACAAACCCGAGAAGTTCAGGACACATGGTGTTGTAGAACCAAGTTTTTACCGATTTGTTGATGATGGTCCACGTCGGGTCGTGCTGATGATCGGAGAAGTCGGGCGAGACGTGGTCGTTCACGTCGAACTGATCGAAGGCCTATTCCATCAGCCCACGCCAGATGAAGTAGTTCTTCCCCTGCATGTCGAGGACGACGCGGACGCGGTGGAAGATGTTGGCGCCTTCGACGCGCTCTGCATGGAGCTGCGCCGCCGTCTTGAAGTGGGGGAGGGTAGGAGCGGCAAGGAGCGGCAGTGGGGAGGGGGCGACCTGCAGAGGGGAGGTGGCCAGTGGGGGAGGGGGAGGGGGAGGCGAGGAGGAAGCCTGAGGAGCGCCCATGGCGGCGGCGCCGCGGCGTCGGAGGTTTCCTCGGCCATGGCGGAAGAGAGAAAGGAGGATCACAAAACTGATACCATGTTAAAGTATAAGTATGAGCTCAATATGCAAGTTGTATTCATCTCTCATAGGAGTACAAAGATATATAGCAGTACATCAGGGAGAGAGAGGGAGAGAGAATACACACACACACACGCTAGCTAAGCTAACCATCGATCCTAATCTCGTGGAGAGTTAGCAGCGGATAATACCGGCTGCACTGCATGCATGGCGCATGCAGCGGCGGTGGCGCCCGTGGCGCAAGCCTAGCGACGCTCCTGTCGCAAGACCAGCTCAAGCCGGTAATCATCAGTCTAACAATTATGATGAATTAAAGGGAGCCTTGCTCATCTACCCTTGTTCTTGGAGAATCAAGACTTCTTGAAGAAGATTCCTCTAGTGGATATCGGCCTCCCTAAGGAGAAGATCCCCCAAGTGGATATCAACACCTCAACTTTTTCAAGCATTGGGATGAACTAGTTCCTCTTTACCTTCTTGTGTTGGATTTGGATCTTTGTATCCCTCTATGTGTATGTGAATTTAGCACACGTGAGATTGGATCTTGGTCAGTTGAGTGTTTTTGTGTTTGTCTCTTGATTTGCTCCTTTCCTGACCTCCAAGTGTGAAAACATCATGAACTAAGGTTTCATCCTACAACATCCTTGAATCAGAGCAAGGTTGATTCACATCTTGGAGTCCTATCTCCCACTTTCTAGCTTGATTTTGTTTGCTTTTGCCCAATTTTGAAAATCCCCACAAAAATAGCCATACCATTTTTTGTTATGATTTGTTGGTTTGATGATGTATCGTTGATTTTGATCCATTGATTTGAAGTGTTGCAGGTGGATCTAGCTTCTTCACATCAACCCCACTATTTTCATTCACGAAATTCGTCCAATTTTGCCAAAAAAACATTCTTCTCCAAGTTCATCTCCTCGAGAGTTCTTCCACGGATCTCAACAGCCAAAAATCCGGCCCGACGCCTGGACATCCGGCCCGTCGCAACCAACACCTTCACCTTTCCTAATTTTTCCCAATTTTGACCATTTTCCCAACATGATGAGGGCATCAATACCATAGTTACACTCATGACCGTGCTGTTACATACATGGGACCGATTACTAGAGCTTGCGCACGCCAATTAAATTACTAGGTACTTTTGTTTCTTGGTAACGATTCTAATGTTCATGGGGATACGATGCTGCCTAAACTAGATACATTTGTTTTGCTTACAAATGAAGGGCCTAACTTGGACAAGAGAGATGAACATTGAAGCGTGATCAAGATGGAGATGATGGCATGCGCAAGGAGAAGAACAGAGTTTTTGGTGGAGTTTTCTTACAAATGAAGGGCCTAGCTTGGACAAGAGGGATGAACATTGGAGCGTGATCAAGTATGGAGATGATGGCATGCACAAGGGGAACAAGAACATAGTTTTTGGTGGGGGTTTCAGCATTTTGGAGCCACCATGATGACGTACAAGTGCATGGACGAAATATGCAAGATGCCTGATACGTCTCCAACGTATCTATAATTTTTGATTGTTCCATGCTATTATTATCTGTTTGGATGTTTTATATGCATTAATATGCTATTTTATATTATTTTTGGGACTAACTTATTAATCTAGAGCCCAATGCCAGTTTCTGTTTTTTTCCTTGTTTTTGAGTTCTATAGAAAAGGAAAATCAAACGGAGTCCAAACGGAATAAAACTTTCGCGATGATTTTTCTTGGACTAGAAGACACCCAACAAACTTGGAGAGGGGCCAGGAGATCCCCGAGGAGGCCACAAGCCTTAGGGGCACCCGGGGGGGGGGGGGGGCGCTCAATGCTTGTGGGTCCCTCGGAGGCCCCCCTAACTCTAATTCCAGCACTATAAATTCCCAAATATTCCCAAACGACCAGAATCGTCCACCAAAATACTTTTCCGCCGCCGTAACCTTATGTTCCCATGAGATCTCATCTTCAGGCCTTTTCCGGCACCCTACCGGAGGGGGATTCGATCACGGAGGGCTTCTACATAAACTCTATTGCCCTTCCAATGAAGCGTGAGTAGTTTACCATAGACCTACGTGTCCATACCTAGTAGCTAGATGGCTTCTTCTATTTCTTTGATCTTCAATACAATGTTCTCCTCGATGTTCTTGGAGATCTATCCGATGTAATATTCTTTTGCGGTGTGTTTGTCGAGATCCGATGAATTGTGGATTTATGATCATATTATCTATGAATATTACTTGAATATTCTTTGAATTCTTATATGCATGATTTGATATCTTTGTATTTCTCTTCGAATTATCATTTTGGTTTGGTTAACTAGATTGGTTCTTCCTGCAATGGGAGAGGTGCTTAGTTTTGGGTTCAATCTTGAGGTGTCCTCACCCAGTGACATAGTAGGGGTAGCGAGACACGTATTGTATTGTTGCCATCAAGGGTAAAAAGATGGGGTTTTCATCATATTGCTTGGGTTTATCCCTCTACATCAAGTCATCTTACTTAAAGCGTTGCTCTGTTCATATGAACTTAATACTCTAGATGCAGGCAGGAGTCGGTAGATGTGTGGTGTAATAGTAGTAGATGTAGGCAGGAGTCAGTCTATTTGACATGGACGTGGTGCATATATTCATAATCATTGCCTTGGATATCGTCATAACTTTGCGCTTTTCTATCAATTGCTCGAAAGTAATTTGTTTACCCACCGTATGCTTTCTCTCAAGAGAGAAGCCTCCAGTGAAACCTATGCCCCCTCGGGTCTATTTTTCATCATATATTTTCAGATCTACAAACCAAAAAACCCAAAAATACCTTGTTGCACTTTATTTGTTTTTTTACTTTGTTTTACGTTTTAGTAATCTTTTATATCTATCTCTATCAGATCTCACCCTTGCAAGTGACCTGAAGGGATTGACAACCCCTTTATCGCGCTGGGTGCAAGTGTTTGATTGTTTGTGCAGGTGCATAGATTGGAGACTTGCGTGTACCTCCTTCTGGATTGATACCTTGGTTCTCAAACTGAGAGAAATATTTATCTCTACTTTGCTGCATCACCCTTTCCTCTTCAAGGGAAAAACCAACGCAAACTCAAGAAGTAGCAATGCCCTTTCATAAATTTCGTCCATAGCTTAATATAGGTGCCGCGCCACCTTATTTTTGGGCCATGCCCATGTAATTCCGAAATACTACATATCACTACCACAGGATGCTGCTAAGGCGACACTACGATCAGGGACCCTTCGATGAAACTGTGTGCGATGCAATAATCGCAAACGGTGGTGTAAAAAACCCGTCAAAAAAGATGCAAAACATTTGCGATGACGGGTGCATCAAACACGGTTCAGATTTTGGTTGCGTGTGCGATGCAGGGCATACGGTTCAGTTAAATTAACTGTTTGCGATGAGGAGGAACAAAAGAAACGGGCCGTTAGATTAAAGTGTGTGCGATATACAACATTCGCTTCACTCGGATGAACTGTTTGTGATTAGGCAACATAAAAGAAACGGTCAACCAGATCAAGGTGTGTGCGATATATGACATGCGGTTCTCTCGAATGAATTTTTTGCGTTGAGACAAGAGAACAGAAATGGTTCAATATAACAAGATATGTGAGATAGGCGGCAAACATGTCTGTAATCAGAAATATGTGCGAAGACCGATAATAACACAGACGATTGCTTCTAATAAGACGTATGTGATATGCTCTGTCTACACAACATCTATTGGCCATTGGGGGACGGGCGGTCATCCGAATACGCCATAAGTATGCGAAGAGGCATCCTATATCAGCAAGGACTAGCCATTCCACCAGTAGCTCATGTAAGAGAACTCTCAAGTTAAGTGTGCTCAGGCTGGAGCAGCCATCAAATGAGTGACTGGATGGGAAGTTGTGTTGATGTTAAATTAACTGACAGGATGGGTCATATCTGTTAAATTAAATGACTGATACGACCCGTCCCATGAGTTAGTTTAACCTCGAGGTCCTTGTTTTTATTTTATTTTATTTTTTAACACATGTTAAAGAGGGTCCACCACATTACTTTTGACAATGTGTATACATGGCATACAGTTGATCCATCCGACCTGTTTGTGATGGAGTAAGCCTTGTGTGTTGTGGGCAAACACTTGCTAGTGTACAACCATTTGCGATTGATGAATTCATCACCGACGGGTTCCCTAGTGTGGTCCGCGTTCATCTCATCATCATCTACTTCTTGTGATAGCTCAATGTTCATTATATGCTAAGTTTCCATTAATTGATGGCGTTTTATGAACACGCCACCGTTTTCCGCCATTTCCTCACCCGTTTCCCGCCACCTAGCGATATTGTGCATAAACCTAGGCACGGCGTGATGCACGGAGGCAACAAGCGCAACCTGTAGCACATCCACCTTTTCCAAGCATGCCAACCCACCAAAGCGCCGCCTCTGCCATCAACCTTGTCGACGAGGAAAACCAGAAGGCGCCACGACCCGTCGAGGCCGCGACGCTCCCCGACAATGCGATGGACGATGCCATGATGCGCGTCATCACCAGGGTTGAGCAGACCCTTGGCGCATGGCGCTTTAACGCCGTAGATCAAGCTAGGCATGTCAGCGCCGAGAGGCTGCAGCTCGCCACACAACATGATCGATGGCGTGCCGCAGAGCAAGCTAGGCACGTCCGCGCCGATAGGCTGCGGCTCGCCGCACGGCCAGACCGTTGGAGCACTGCAGAGCAAGAGGCGCCGCGTGCCGCACAGCAAGAGCGGATCCATCGGCGCTTGCCTGCTGTCGATAGGGTGTCACAGCTGGGTACACGTCCCGTCAGTACCCATATTCCTCACCAGAAGTGGGCACAGGCCCTCTACACCGTACTTGCACTAGAGGCCGGCCGAGCCGTACTTGCACCGGACGCCCGCCGTGCCGTTCGCATGGGTCACGCTGTCCGCCTTGTCCGCGGCCCGCTCGATGCCAATGCGCTGGTCGGTAGGCTCGACCGCCTCCTTGGCCCAGGTGTCTACCTGGGCGTAGTAGAGGAACATGGCCGTCGCATCCTCGAGGTGGTGATCTCCGATGAAATAGCCAACTTGGAGCTCGAGATCGCGCTCCAGATGTACCGTGAGCGTGTCGACCGCTTGGACGAACGCCTACATGAGTTCAAGCAGAGCCAAGAGCTACCGTAGGCAAGGGCTGCTGGTCATGGTCTCGTGGACGCATTTTATTTTGTTGAGTTGTTTCGACGTGGATAGCTATGTATTCACAACAATCATAGTATTGCTCTGTTTCAATGTGTGTACTATGTTTTCCTTTCTTATATGTTCTGTTTCAATGTGTGTTTATACGCTTTCTATTCTGTATATGTGGATGATAACAGATAGATTCAAATTAGTATTCAGAAACAGATACAAAATGGAATTCATAATATATATAATATTAATTATTCACTAGTTTATCATAGAATATATATAATATCATCACATATACGTGATGATACTTAACTACTAGGTACAATGCATAAAATTGAAAACGAACAATACTAAAACTAATAATCCCTCCGGAGGCTAGTATTCCGGCAGCCCCTCGCCAGCAGCTCCCTGGTGCGCGTCGTCTTCCCAACGCGGAGGCAGTACTCCGCCTCCTCCGCCTCGCAGCGCTTGACGTACCGATCTGCCTCTTGCAGGCGGACGAGCACGAACAATCTTGCCATTTTGTTGGGCGCCCACCGGAGCTCCTCGTCGGTGGCACGCTAGAGCTTATTGGCCTAGCTCCACGCAGCGACAAGGCGCCTAGCGCCTTTGTCCTTCCTCGCAAAGTACCCGTCTTCGTACACCTCCTCCGCACGACGACGCGCCCGCCCCCAAAGCTCCATCGCCTCCTTTTTCCAAGTGGCATCACGGGCTTCACAGGCCGCCTGGTACCTGGCATCCTCCTCCGCCATCTCCTTTCTTGAAAGCCACTTGCCTGGCTTTCTCAGCCGGCGGCAGCGACTTCCAAAGACAAAGATTGTACTGGCCCCAAAACCAATCCAAAGTTGGGGGGTCTGGCGGCGCGTAGGGGTCCTCGTCGCTGATCTTCGAGTGAGCATCCTCGGGGGGGGGGGGGGACTCCTCGTCGACGCTTGGGCAGACCGACGGCGCCATGGCAGAGATTTGAGAGAGAGAGAGAGAGAGAGAGAGAGAGAGAGTTGGAGATATGCCCTAGAGGCAATCATGTATGATGATATTTCCTATGTGTTTGTGAATAAAGAAAGTCCTTGGATGTAATCAATGATGCTTGTTGGCAAGTACGTGACTTGTCTGTGAGATCTTGTGTTGTATGATACATCCTAAATTGTCCCTAGTCGCAAGTGACGTGTGGGCACACGTCGGACTAGACCAGCATATGACACGGTGGATGGCTCGGTCTCACTAGCCATGGAGCATTGGATGCTAATTATATGGACTCGGAAGGATCTGGTCAGATTCGACATAGTCGAATCCGAGTCGAGATAAGGTCCGAGTCGGTAAGACCCAACTATGAGATGCAGCGATATGTCATCTGTGAGTCTCTAGTACAACATATGTTCTATGTCCTAAGACCTGAGCTGACGCATGTACTCGGGATGGTGACAGACTTGCTTTGGGCCGACCAAACGCTATTCCGTGACTGGGTAGTTACAAAGGTAGGTTTTGGGTTTGTCCAGTCCCATGCTGCGAGACATGGTCGAGCAAGATGGGATTTGCCCCTCCGATCAGGAGAGATATACTCTGGGCCCCTCGTGTGATCCGACCAGGATAGGCATGGCCATGCGACAAGGATTATGAGATAATCCAGTTTGTGGTCGGTATCACTGGAACGAGAAAGAGGTCGGGCTAGCACAAGGATGACAGTCTCGCCTTGAGCCCGACAACATATATCATGAGGCAAAGGGAATAGAAGTGTGACATGTTGTACAGGTTCGCCTAACCAGCTTCATAGTCTGCTTGGTGGTCGGCACGCCTTGCTAGAGGCCGCTACCAACCGTGCAGGTCGGAGGTGATCCGAACTGTGACCAGCGGACTTGAACCTAAGGGGTCGCGCGCTTAAGGGAAGGAACCTACAAGGTCGGTTCGGAGGACACTGGTCGGATGTGATCCAAGCTGGACATGGAACGCGACCGAGTAGACTTTGGGCTTTAGGATCCATGCAAGGCCCAAGTGTTGAGCCCGCGACGGATGCCTATAAATAGTGGAGGTGCGGCACACTTATTCGGTTGATCGCTTCGGCGCTGCGCCTAGGGTTTGCATGTGTTGCGAATAGCCACCTCCACTCGTCGCCGACTGTGTGATCGGACCTAGCAGTCCGCCGCACGGTGTTCCTCCTGCACGCGCGGATACCGTTAAAGGCGGTGCACTTGCACTGCTCCGATGAACCTGTACGGGGGATCCGACGACCGGCTATTCGAGGGAGATCGGATGAGGAGGAGATGATCCACGCGGACGCGCTGCCCCAACTCTTCTTCCGCTGCACGCCACTGCGCGTCTAGTGGTAACGATCTGTGATCCATTCCCGTAGCATGTTCCTGGATGTTCTGCGTGTAGGAAAATTTTAAATTTGCAGTCGACACACCCTACCGTAGAACCCAATAGTGGTATCAGAGCCTCTGCGGTAGGATTTGGTTTCAGATCATATGCATATTAGAAATGTGGAGGCGGCAGATGAGATCTGTTGTCGTTGATAAGATCGGTTGTGTGCACGGTTGATGAGATCAACAACACATGGGGATCGATGTGGCTATGTTTTCTGATGATCGGAGTCGATGAGGTCATGACACAACCTACCCCTACCGGTCAGTATCTGCCATCGGGGTTAACAGTGAAACGTAAATCCGAATCGGACTCGCGATGATCGATAAGATCGGTGAGATAAGAAAATTCGGTGTGATCAGAGTTCAGATGTGATCTGTGATTTCCGAAAACGTGTGTGTAGCGCCTTGTATTTCGTACACGATCACTCAAACCGGTAGAATGTGATTCTATGCGTAACTTTTTTTTGCAGGTTTGATGTGAATAGTATGGCTCATGTGTATGTGATGCATGTGTATAAATTATACATGGCCTGCTTGTCATGTTTGTCAGCCGGCAGGAGCCAAAATGCTGTCATTATAATGTATAACGACCTGCGTATCGACTTGTGACTCTATGTAAAATTCATTACTAGTTGTAGTAGTTGGATAATAGAGATCAGGTTGGTGGCTTGGCGTCCCGATGTGACAAACAAGAAGGAGTTCCTAGATGGTCATCGGAGTTGGAGCCGACTTGGAAGAACATCCATGAATGAGCCATACTATTTCACAATATGTGTTTATTTGTGATTGTTATGCTTCTTTGTATCTATGCATGTTAGAATGGTAGAATGATCCCTCATGAATATCAAGTGAATTGCCATCCCCGATTTTGCCCCTTCGCACGTCAAGTACGTCTAGTAGTGGGCTCATAAAATTGGGGTGCTGCCGGGTGTCCTTGAACCGAAGGTTCGTGTCAGACACGGACATGCACTGCATCAGGTTAACTTGACAAGGCTATCAAAACGGTTTTGGGCCTTGTGGCAAAGAAGGTTGGGAGCCGGGGTATGAGATACCTTCCCGACCGACAGGAGTCGTATAGAGATACGATTAGCAAGGAGTTGCTTACGGGATAGGTATGTTGGCTAGCAATGATGCTAAAGCTCACTATTCGCATGCGCTAGTCGGATCCTGAATCACTGAGAGTTTGCGGAGGGATGCTGACTTCAGTGGGAGTATTTCTGTTTAGGCTTGAATTAATCTACACAAACACATTGCTTAGTGATTGCATATTTTCTATTGTAGATCAATGGCACCACCTGCTCAAGCCCGACTTTGCATTGAAATCAATTCTAGAAAAGGATAAACTGAATGGAACAAACTTTACCACCTGGTATAGAAATCTGAGAATTGCTCTCAAGCATGATAAAAAGGAACATGTTCTAGAGGATCCACTTCCAGAGGAACCTGCCGATAATTCTAATACCACAACCAGGAATGCCTACCAGAAACTCGTTGATGAATCAAACGAGATCAGCTGCCTCATGCTGGCTTGTATGGAGCCCGATTTGCAGCAGCATTTTGAAGATGTTGGGGCTATCGATATGATCGAGAGTCTCAAGAGCATGTTTCAGGTGTAGGCTAGGACCGAAAGGTTGAAAGTGCGTTATATAGACTAGAGGGGGGGGGGGGTGAATAGGCGATTTTTATGAATTCTTCACTGAAGAATTTGCTACCACTAGCAGCGGAATAAGTACTCAGAAGTAAACATAACAGAATACAAGCATAGTCATCATTGCTAGATGAACACAATCACAGAGTACAGAAAGCGTAAACACAGGATAACACAAGAAAGAAGACAGACAGACTGAAGAAATTGAACTGAGGAAATTGAGAAAGTCTTCAGTCAAAGTCTTCAAACAGATACGAACAGGCACACAACAACAGACATGAGGAAATGAAAGAGTTGAGGAAATAGAACCAGGAGGCTTGGTGAAGACAATGATTTGGTAGACCAGTTCCAACTGCTGTCTCAGTTGTACATCTGGTTGGAGCGGCTGAGTATTTAAACTCGAGGACACCCAGTCCCGGACACACAGTCCTCACCGTATTCTCCTTGAGCTAAGGTCACACAGACCTCGCCTAGTCACTCGTGGTAAGTCTTTAGGTGACTTCCGAACCTTCACAAACTAGGTCACTCGGTGATCCACAATTCCTCTTGGATGCTCTAGACCTTGACGCCTAACCGTCTGGAAGAAGCACAGTCTTCAGTGATGCTCAATCACTTTGGGTTTGGGTTTTCCTCACTTGATGATTTTCGCTCAAAGTCCTCGGAGGATGGGATGCTCTCAATTGACAAGTGTCAGTTTCTCTCGGAGCAGCCAACCAGCTACTGGTTGTAGGGGGCGGCTATTTATAGCCTAGGGAGCAGCCCGACATGATAAGACATAAATGCCCTTGTCTGATATGACCGTTAGGTGGGTAGATCTCTTGGGAAAGCTGGCGCATAGCACAACAACAGTCGAAATTTTGACTATCAAAATCCTCAGGGCTATCATGTTCCTCACTGTGTAGGCAATTCACACTGCTGAATTCCTAACTCCTCAGTTAGAATAAATTCCTCAGAGACCAGAAGAACTTTGTCTCCGTCACTGAAGAAATTGACTGAACTGTATGAGATTTCCAATGGCTTCACTCGAAGGGATAGGTAGGTGTAGGTTTTTGAGTTGAGCATCACATGGAAAATTTTCCTTAGTATTTCCTCGACCCCCTTTAACAGTACGGTGTTTCCTATGACTCAAGAAAGAGAAAATGAAACTATGAAAACAACAGTCTTCACGCTTCATGTTCCTCGAATGAATACCAAGTCTTCAAGGTCACACCAATTTCTTCACTTTCAAAGTCTTCAGAAAGTCTTCAGATATCCAAAGTCTTCAGACGAAGAACTTCATTTTTAGGGGTTGACTTTCTCTGTAAATCTCAAACTCCTCATAGACTTATAGACCTGCGTACACTCACAAACGCATCAGTCCCTTAACCTATAAGTCTTCAATACACCAAATCACTAAGGGGCACTAGATGCACTTACAATCTCCCCCTTTTTGCTGATTGATGACAATATAGGTTAAGTTTTCAACGGGGATAAACATATGAAGTGTAAATACTGATATTGAGGAATTTGATTGCAAGATATAGAAGAACTCCCCTTGAAGATGTGCATTGTGAGGAATTTGCTTTTGAAGCGATGCACACTTGAAGAGTATAATCATGGAGATCTCCCCCTATATCTTGTAATTCGTACACGCATTTGATATATAATGTGAAGAATTTGAAATGCATTATGAAATATGGTGACTGATGTAATTCAGCATGCGTGCATTAACATTAATAAGGAATAAGCATGCAGAAGAACACAGAAAAAGTATCAGGTCACCATAGAGTTTAAGATTACAACTCGATCCAGCAAAGTCATCAGAAGAACGAGAGTTGAAACTTAGCAAAAAAATGCCCCATATAAGATAGACCCGCTTGAAGACTAACTCAAATTTCTCCCCCTTTGTCATCGAATGACCAAAAGGGTTGAAACTGAGGACTAACGCCCCTGAAGAATATCATGTGGATGGAGGAGCGCCAGCGTTGTCAGGGTCTTGAGTCGATGTAGGGCCTGCTGCAGTGTCGTGCAAGTCTTCATGCTCGTCCGTGGCGTGTGATGAAGAATATGAGCTGGCGACCAAGGAAGGAACCTTGACCCTCTTGAATTTCTTCGGAGGAGGAGCAGACCAGTCAAAGTCTTCCTTGAAGCCCATTTGCTTCAGATCTTCTTCACCATATAAATGTGACAGAATAGCCCAGGTGCGATCAAACACTTCATGGAGGTAGTAGTGGTTTTTCTTCACTGCATTATGTGTGGAAGTCATGTTGTGAAGAATAGAACCAAACTGACGCTTAACCCATTTGTGGTTGCGATCCACGTTCTGGTGAAGACTTATCAGCAGTTCACGATCAGTCAGCACATGAGGAGCAGTAGCTTGAGGACTTGTCTTGGTAGCATTGGCAGTAGTATCATGAGTGGCAGAGTCATCATTGGTGGAGTAAGATGCAGCTTTGCGGAACTGACCATCCAATGGACGAATGCCTTCATCGATCACAGCAGGTGCCTTGCCCTTTTCTTCACCTGAAGAATATGTCCATTTGAGGACTTCAATCGGAGGCAAGTAGCTGCCATGGTTGAGAGTGTCAGCCTTGTAGTTGAGTGAAGACCTTGTTCTGAGGAATCTCATGATCCACGGCGCGTAAGGCTTCAGCTCAGATGGAGAAAGTGCAATATTCGCTAGAGTCCTCATGAAGAAATCATGATAGTTGATGGGAATGCCATGCATGATGGTGAAAAGCATGTTCTTCATCATTCCGATAACTTCTTCATCGGAAGAGTCATGGCCTTTGATGGGACTCATGGTCTTCGTCAGAATGCGGTATATTGTCCTTGGCACATAGAGCAATTCCTTCATGAGGAATTTGGTCCTTGGAGCTTGTCCTGGCTTCAGCGGCTTCATGAGCACTTGCATGTAATGATCAGTGAGTTCAGGCTCATCATACAGACAACGAACACCGTCAAGTGGAGGACTGATTGGGAGGGCACGAAGCAATTCAGTGGCTGGTGCCTTGTAGTGCGTGTTTTCAGTCATCCAGTCCAACACCCATGAGTTGACATCAACAACATCGCCTGTGATATGCAAAGTTGCGTAGAACTGAAGAATAAGCTCTTCGTTCCAATCAACGATGTCAGAGCAGAAATTTAGCAAGCCAGCGTCATGAATCATGCTGAGGACTTGAGAGAAGCACGACATGGATTTCATGTCCACATGAGGAATATGCTCATGATCGAAGATTTTGTCCTTGTTGAAGAGCACTGAGGAATAGAAGTTGGCCTGGCTGGCAGTCCAGAAACGCTTCCTTCTAAGACGAGCATTGTCATAGGGGTTGAAGTCAGTGAAGAACACGTGCTCGCCGAAGAAATCATCAGCCCTGAATTTTTGCTTCTTAGAGAAGGGATCCTTTGGCTTGGGCTGAGGAGTGTGAGTCAGTTGCAGCACCACCTCAGGAATCGCAATCTCAGGTTCCTCAGGCTGAGGAATTTCAGGCTCTTCAGCAGCTTCAGCCTGGGTTGCCAATTCTTCATTGACAATTTCTTCAGCACTAGTGGCTGGAATTTCTTCATGAACACTTGGGGTTGCATGAGGTTCTTCAGATCCCATTTGTACTTCAGTGGTAGCAGGGGACTGAGGAATAGCTTGGAGAGGAGTGAACATTGGGGAGTTGGGATGCTGACTGTCCCAAAATTCATCATTGAGGATCGGAGTGGTACAACCAATGTCCACATCCTCCTCTTCAATTTCTTCAACACCTGCCTCTTCAGCAGTAAACTGAGGCATAGGTGAGGAAATGACTGGAGTTGAAGGGATCTTATCCACTTCAATTTCTTCGTCCAACTGCTCTGAAGAAGCAGGAGAAGGAGTTTCTTCATCAGATTCATCAGGAATCACATAGTCTTCACCAAAAGGAACAAGGTCCTTTGATGGCATTGATGAAACTAGAACGACATCAATTGGATTGTCAATTGAACTGATTAAAGTCTTCATCTTTTTTGGAGCTGAAGAATTTGATGAAGCCAATGCCTTCCTTTTCTTCATAGCTGCACGTTCTGCAGCCCTGGTCTTCTTCGCATCTGATGCAGATGGAAGGATTGGAGTTGGAGTTGGTGTAGGCGCAGGAGGTGCAAAGGACTTCGGTTCATTTTCCTCAGGCGCAACTGATGCAGTTGCCCTGACTTGTTCACTTTCTTCAGGCGCACCACTAGTGGATGCCCTGGCAATATCTTCAGCGGCTAGAATGGAGTCATCAGCCCTGGCACTCTCATTGTCTTTAGCAACCTGATTGCCATTAGGGGTGCTGGCATTTTCTTCAGTAGGCTGAGCAGATGCCTCAGCCTGAGTAACTTCAACGTCCACAGGTGGAGCAGCACTTGAAGTGAATTTCTTCATCAGATTGACGAAACGCACCTTGGCGCCCTTCCAGTGAGCATAATAGCGATCAAATTCATCGCTCAGTTGCTTGATTTCAGCTTGCAAGGCAAGAAGCTGATCAGGGGTGAGAGTGAGGACATTGTCCTTGAGGTAGCGCTGTTTCTTGTACTGCGCTTTCTTCAGACTTCTGCCTTGTTCAAATTTCCATTTCTCTTCCTCAATGAAGGCAGTGAGGACATGGCTTTGACCAGGAGTGAGGTTCAACTCCGGCAAATGCGTGTTGGGGTCCTTGTGCCATAAGTCAATGAAATCAAGGATCAGCTTGGGATCCAACATTAGTGGCACATTGCTGCCTTTGGCTCTAGCGGCCCTGGCTTGCCTGTTTCTGATGATTTCGGCAAGTTCTTCATCATCAACCTCGTCATCATCAGAAGGTACATGGAAGGCTACCTGCTTCTTGTG
Source organism: Triticum timopheevii (assembly GCA_963921465.1). Classification (NCBI taxonomy): domain Eukaryota; kingdom Viridiplantae; phylum Streptophyta; class Magnoliopsida; order Poales; family Poaceae; genus Triticum; species Triticum timopheevii. The sequence goes on from OY997270.1 coordinate 201,221,648, forward strand.
AGGACTTAGGCGAGTGCCTCGTCTAGCAGTGGCCTTTTTCTTCAGCAGAGAGGGACCAACTGAGGAATTTTGAGCAGCAGAGGAGCTTGCAGATGCTCCTGAGGCAATAAAGAAGCCTTGAGTCCTTTGGCACGTGGCGAGATGCACAGGTGCCGAGGATTTTGTGGGAGCAGCTGAAGACTTTGTCGGAGGAGCTGAGGACTTTGACGGGGCAGGCTGAGGAGTTTGCCGTGAGGGCCTTCAGGAATCTGGCCTTGAAGGCATAGCAGAGGAGCTTGGCCGTTAGGGCATTGAAGGTGAAGCACTGGAGTTGTGTTCAGGCTTCTTGATCATAGCCTTCTCGGGCTGACTGGCAGAGGCCTCAGCTGAGGCAGCAGCAGCAGAGTCAGCGTTGAATTTACTCACTGCTTCCTTTGCTTGCTTGGTCAGTTTGGCTTGGCGTTTTGCCCATTCGTCAGGATAATCCTCACCGCCCTTGAGGCTAGTGGGATCCGCCAACTGGCCTGGTGCCAATGGAGGTCTTGGTCATGGAGGGTTGAGTGCGAATTTCTTCATGTACTTGGGAGTTACATACCTGTACTCCCTCCATTCCCGTGCCCATCTCCTTTCAATCCTCTAGATGCGCACCTTGCGCTGATTTTTGTTCTCCTTGCCAAACTTGGCTTCATCAGATGTGCAATAGCCTGCGTAAATGTCCTAAGGGATTTCAAAAGCAGTCATGACCTCAGGCTTCTTTCCTCCCTTCTGTGGCTTCTTACCATCTGCCATTTTCTTCAGATGGGTAATTTGAACAATCGAATTCTCTGAAGAAGTATGCAATTTTTCTTCGAGGAATGCTGCAAATGAGTTAAGTTGATAAGAACCTAGTGATTCAGCAGCAGACATTTGTACCCGTGAACAGAGTGTAGTTGCGAGGAATTTGGAGAGGTCATATGCATTCTTAGAGGGTTTTTCAAAAAGGAACAAGTTTGAGGAATTTGACCAGATGAGTCTTGAGGAATTTCACTAAGCGTTCTTTGTCTTAGGTTCCAGAGTTGTATAGATTGAAAATCCACACAATTGAGGAGTCTTGAAGAAAATCATAGCTTAGAGAAACGAACCAAGAACAGATGACAAGTGAGGTGTTTATGTGTGTGAAGAATTGAAGAATAAACACTTTTGAAGATTTTCAGGAAAACTTGAGAATCAAAGCGAGCAGTTAAAAGTAACTTTTAATTACCCAAAGTGAAGAACACGACGAACTGAGAAGAACAGATGTGAAGTTCGTCAGGTCTGATCTTCCACGCCCTAACTTGGCGGAGGAAGACGGCTACGACGGCGGCGGAGTGAAGTTTTCCGTGGCCGACGCGAGTACGACGGCGACGAGGTCGAGGCAGTGAAGCTCTTCCTCACCAGCGATGATGGAGTAGCGGTGGCGCTAGGGTTTGAGAAGCTCGAGCGGGAGAGAGAGGTCGAGCGGAGTAAAGGAAGTGAGGAAGGGGTGAGGGCGTATTTATAGTCGAAGTGAAAAACTGTTCGCCCGAAGATTTAGGACGAACGTGCCCTGGCCCTTCTCATTCGCATGACATGTGTCACCCATGTACTGTGAGGTGGCGATCGTGTAAGAGTGTAAGATCGTGGGTGAATAGATAAGTATATCGTGGGATGCGGAACGGTTTGAGCGGCAAAGCCGAAAATTCAGATGAGATAAGTTTTAAAGTTCCATTCGCAATTTCTTCAGCTGTCAGGACACAGTGAAGAATTTGAACGAGTTTCAAATAGAACGCATATGAGGAATTTGTGAATAGACTGGGTTGAGTTTAGCATAGAGGGGGAAGGGTCCGATCACATTCACTTAGCATAAGAAATCAACTTTGAAGAAATAGCAATAAGTGTGTATATATATATATATATATATATATATATATATATATATATATATATATATATATATATATATATATATATATATATATATATATTCGAATGAAGAACAACACCGGAAAGAGTGAAGACAATGCAAAGTTGAAGAATTTGAAAAACTGAGGAATTTCAAAAACGAAGAAAAACTCAAATTGAAGATTTTCAACTTTGGTTGGTGGCGTAACCCACCGTATAAGAAAGCTGATTTCAGACACCGCGTACAATTGTCATAGGGCTCTGAGAATCAATTTCTTCATTAATTTCTTCACACTTAGAGGGTTAGTCTTCATTGACTGAAGAAAAACGTTACTTCGTGTGTTGCGCATCTAAGTCATCAAGTCAGCATAAGTGTTAGGATGTGTGTCCATTTCAGAGAACATTCGAAGATTCTAGGATATTTAGCTCACACTGCAACTTGCTAAATCTCTTCTCATCCAAGGGCTTTGTGAAGATATCGGCCAATTGATCTTCAGTGCTGACGTGGTCGATGGAGATGTCGCCCTTCAACACATGATCATGAAGAAAATGATGACGAATTTGGATGTGCTTGGTCTTTGAGTGCTGAACTGGGTTATGAGCAATCTTGATGGCACTCTCATTATCACAATAGAGAGGCACATTCTTCACGTTGACGCCATAGTCCTTGAGTGTTTGCTTCATCCATAGTAGTTGAGCAGAGCACGATCCAGCAGCAATGTACTCAGCTTCTGCAGTGGAGAGAGATACGCAGTTCTGTTTCTTCGAGGACCAAAAGACCAAAGATCGTCCGAGGAAATGACATGTACCAGATGTTGACTTGCGGTCCACATGATCGCCAGCATAGTCAGAGTCTGAATATCCAATGAGATCAAAAGTGGAGCCCTTGGGATACCATAATCCAAGTGTTGGTGTGTGAGCTAAGTATCGGAGAATATGCTTCACAACCTTATGGTGTGATTCCTTCGGTGTAGCTTGAAATCGGGCACACATGCAAACACTAAGCATAATATCCGGCCTAGATGCACATAGGTACAATAAAGAGCCAATCTTGGAGCGGTATACCTTTTGATCAAAGTCTTTACCATTTTCATCAGTGCATAGATGGCCATTTGTGGACATTGGAATTTTGACCCCTTTGCAATCTTGCATGCCGAATTTCCTCAATACGTCCTTGAGGTATTTCTCCTGAGATATGAATATTCCATTGTGCTGTTGACGAATTTGAAGACCTAAGAAGAATTTCAACTCTCCCATCATAGACATTTGATATTCTTCACTCATCATATAGGCAAATTCATCACTATATCGTTGGTCAGTACAGCCGAAAATGATATCATCAACATATATTTGGCACACAAACAATTCACCATCATAAGACTTAGTGAAAAGAGTAGGGTCGAGTGAACCGGGTTTGAAGCCATTCTTCACGAAGAATTCCTTCAAGGTATCATACCACGCCCGAGGGGCTTGCTTGAGGCCATACAGGGCCTTGTTGAGCTTGAAGACTTTGTCGGGATTCTTTGGATCTTCAAAACCCGGGGGTTGAGCAACATATACTTCTTCCTCAATCTTACCATTGAGGAATGCACTTTTCACATCCATTTGTTGTAAGATAATATCATGATGGTTAGCGTAAGCAAGTAATATGCGAATAGCATCAAGTCTAGCAACAGGTGCAAAAGTTTCATTGAAGTCAATTCCTTCAACTTGTGTGTAGCCTTGAGCTACAAGCCGTGCCTTATTCCAGCTACAAGCCGTGCCTTATTCCTCACCACAAGGCCATTTTCATCTTGCTTCTTGCGGTAGATCCACTTTGTGCCAATAATGTTGTGCTTGCGAGGATCTGGACGTTTGACCAGTCCCCGGACGTTGTTGAGCTCGAACTGATGTAATCTTCTTGCATAGCTTGAATCCACTCAGGCTCTAGAAATGCTTCATCTACCTTAGTGGGCTCTGTGGTAGAGACAAAAGCGAAATGCCCACAAAAGTTAGATAAGTGTGAAGCCTTTGAGCGTGTGAGAGGACCTGGTGCTTCAATGTCATCGATGATATTCTTGATTTGCACTTGATTTGCAATGCGAGGATGAGCGGGTTGTCTTCGAGGAATTTGATCCGCATTTTCTTCAGGAGCATTTTCCTCAGCACCATTTTCTTCAGGTGCGCCAGCTCGACGTTCATGACGTTCTGGAATGAATTCTTCAGCAGATTCTTCAGTAGGAATGACATCCTTAGTGGCTTTGAACTTGATAGAATCCTTAGGTGCTGGTTCATCTATCACAGAAGGTAGGTGCTCTCTTTGCGAGCCATTAGTTTCATCGAACCGCACATCTACAGTTTCAACAACCTTGTGAAGAACGTTGTTGAACACTCTGTAGGTGTGCGAGTCCTTTCCGTAACCAAGCATGAAACCCTCATGTGCTTTCAGTGCAAACTTAGAATTGTGATGAGGATCTCTAATCCAGCATTTAGCACCGAAGACTTTGAAGTAACTTACATTGGGTTTCTTGTCAGTGAGGAGTTCATAGGCAGTATTCTTGAAGAATTTGTGAAGATATACTTTGTTGATGATGTGGCAAGCTGTATCAATTGCATCAATCCAGAACCGACGAGGTGTCTTGTATTCATCAAGCATAACGCGTGCCATTTCAGCGAGGGTTCTGTTTTTGCGCTCCACGACGCCATTTTGTTGAGGAGTATAAGGAGCAGATAACTCATGAGTAATACCAAGTTCATCAAGATAGTCATCAAGACCGGACTTCTTGAACTCAGTTCCATTGTCACTTCTGATGTGCTTGATCATCACACCAAAGTTGGTTGAAGCCCTCGAGGAAAATCGTTTGAAGACTTCCTGCACTTCATATTTGTAAGTAACAATGTGTACCCATGTGTAACGAGAATAATCATCAACAATAACAAAGCCATATAGAGATGCATCATTTGTCACAGCAGAATAATGATTAGGACCGAAGAGATCCATGTGAAGCAATTCAAATGGTCGAGTGGTAGTCATGATAGTCTTCGCCGGATGCTTGGCCTTTGTCATCTTCCCAGCTTCACAAGCGCCACATAAATGATCCTTGAGGAATTTGACATTCTCAATGCGAATGACATGCTTCTTCTTCGCGAGCGTGTTCAGATTCCTCATGCCAGCATGACCAAGTCATCGATGCCATAGCCAGCCTTCTGAAGCTTTTGCAAGTAAGCACACGGCAGGTTGTGGTCCTGTAGAGAAATCAACAATGTACAAGTCTCCTCTCCTAAAGCCTTCGAAGACTTTGGAATTGTCAGCTTCCATGATCACAACACAACGATACTTGCCAAAGACAACAACCATATCAAGATCACAAAGCATTGAGACAGACATGAGGTTGTATCCTAAGGACTCAACAAGCATGACTTTGTCCATGTGTATGTCCTTAGAGATCGCAACCTTACCTAGACCCAATACCTGACTATTGCCTTTGTCAGCGAAGATGATATGCTTCAGATGTGACGGTGATAAGGGAGCATCCATCAATAGATTCTTGTCACCAGTCATGTGATTTGTACATCCACTATCGAGAAACCCACTCATTTGCTTTGGGTTGATCATCCTGCAGATGAATTAGTGCAGCTTACAAACTCATATACTTCACCAATGAAGAATATGACATCAGTATCATCAGGTCAATTTCATCAAGCAATGTAAACAGATAATCAGTAGGAGGACGTGTGAAATGAAGGTACATTTCATCATGATTAGCCTGCGTCCTATCAGACATTGTTCAGGTCTCCAGCAAATTCTTCAGTCGTTTTGAGCATGACTGGAGACCTGACCCTGCATAAGAGATTAGTTCTTTTTCTTCACCACCCACATCTGGAGGGGTGGCAAAGAATTCATCACTCTGCGAGCACCATATGAGAAAGGTGGCATGGACGCCAGTCCACTTCGTTTCACATAAGATGGGTTAGGGTAAGCATATGAATAAGCAGAGAAATTCTTCGAGGACTTATGAGCATAATGATTTGAAGAATAATGCACATATTCATAGCCCTTAGCTCTACCCTACAAAACAGAAGGGTTAGCACGATGATGATCATATGAGGACTTTGATCCTTTTGAGGAATTTGATCCACGTGAGAAATTTTGTCCGTATGAGGACTTGGATCCATATGAAGAATTTGGTCCATATGAAGAATTTGATCTGGAGTTCCTATTCTTCACAGGTGGTGTCATGAGGACATTCACCTGAAGACTTTCAAGGCAACTTTTGGGAACCCAGATTTTCTTCATAGGGGAACCGTTCCTGCAGTTAGTACCAACATATCTACCAAATACTTCACCATTCTGATTTTTGAACAGTTTATAGTTAGAGTCAAATGACTCATCAGAAGAATGAGGAGATTCACATGTAAAGCCGATAAGTTGGATGGATCAACTGGAGGTCCCTTTGCAGCAACCCATGAGGTTTTGGGGTACTGCTCAGGCTTCCAATATGTTCCATCAGCATTGAGTTTCCTCTCAAAGGCAATACCCTCTTTCCTAGGGTTTCTGTTGAGGATCTGCTTTTTGAGCACATCACAAAGAGTCTGATGCCCTTTGAGGCTTTTGTACATGCCTGTCATGTACAATTCCTTCAGCCTTGCATCATCCGTGATACTTGCATTGTCCTCAGATGAGGAATTAGTGACAGCAAAGTCATATGAAGAATTTGTAGCATTAGAAGCATTTGAACATTCAGGTGAAGAATTAGCAGTTTCACGTTCAATGCACTTCAGACATGGAGGAATAAATTCTTCCTGTGTAGCGCTGATTTGTTGAGCAAGTAATGAATCGCGCTCCTTTTGAAGATCTTCATAATCCACTCTTAGCTTTTCAAGATATTGCTTTCTTTGAAGAAATTCATAAGAAAGCTTCTCGTGATCAGATAAGAGAGTGTTATGATGGCCTTGAAGATTGTCAAACCTGGACTGAAGTCTCTGAAGATTTTCAGTCAAGGTTTTAGTGCGATCCATTTCTTTACCCAACATATCATCACTTTTGTCTAGCATGTTTTGAAATTTTTCAAAAGATTTTTGTTGTTTCACAGCAATTTTAGCAAGTTTAGAGTAGCTGGGTTTGAGATTTTCATCAGATTCATCCTCACTTGAGTCAGAGGAGGCGTATTTAGTTACCTTGGCACCCTTTGCCATGAAGCAATAGGTGGGAGCGTAGTCATCATTGCCTTCATCAGCCTTGTTGGTGGAGTCGTTTTCTTCAGAGTTGAAGATGGACTTGCTGACGAATGCGGTAGCGAGAGCTAGGCTCGCCACACCAGATTCTGACTCCTCAGATGCCTCCTCATCCTCATGTTCCTCAGATTCAGCCTCAGAGTCCATTTCCTTGCCAATAAATGCCCGAGCCTTGTTGGAGCTGCTCTTCTTGTGAGATGAAGACCTTGAGGATTTTGATGATGAAGACTTTGAGGATTTCTTCTTCTTCTTTGCGTCATCAGAACTGTAATCCTTGTATTTCTTCTTCTTTGATTCCTTATCCCACTGAGGACAACCTTGGATGTAGTGACCAGGTTTCTTGCATTTGTGGCATAGCCTCTTCTTGTAGTCACTGGATGAGGAATCATTGCTCCTTGAGGGTTTGCCAAAGCGACCATGTCTTGAGAACTTCTGAAATTTCTTCACGAGCAGTGCAAGTTCCTGGCTCAGTTCTTCAGGGTCACCAAGGCTGCTAGCAGAGTCTTCATCTTCAGACTCAGAGACTGCCTTGGCCTTCAAAGCACGTGATCTGCCATAGCTCGAACCGTAGAGATCTCTCTTCTCAGCAAGCTGGAACTCATGAGTGTTTAGCCTCTCGAGGATATCAGCGGGATCAAGTGACTTGTAGTCAGCACGCTCTTGAATCATCAGTGCCAGAGTGTCAAATGAGGAATCTAGCGATCTCAGCAATTTCTTCACCACCTCATGGTCGGTGATGTCAGTGGCGCCAAGCGCTTGAAGCTCATTTGAGATGTCAGTGAGGCGATCGAAGGTTTGCTGAACATTTTCATTGTCGAGTCTTTTGAAGTGGTTGAAGAGATTGCGAAGAACGTCAACACGAGAGTCACGTTGAGTTGAGACTCCTTCATTCACTTTGGACACCCTATCCCAGATAAGCTTAGCAGTTTCCAGAGCACTCACTCTTCCATACTGTCTGTTGTTCATATGACCACATATGATATTCTTTGCTTGAGAATCGAGTTGCTTGAATCTCTTCACATCAGTAGCGTTCAGAGAGGGTGAGACTGTGGGAACACCATTTTCCACAACATACCAGAGATCGTTGTCAATTGCCTCAAGATGCATTCACATCTTGTTCTTCCAGTAAGGGTAGTCCGTTCCATCGAAGGTAGGACACCCAGCAGAGACCTTGATCATACCTGCGGTTGACATAACTAAAACTCTAGGCGGTTAAACCAAAATCACACAGAACAAGGGAGTACCTTGCTCTGATACCAATTGAAAGTGCGTTATATCGACTAGAGGGGGGATGAATAGGCGATTTTTATGAATTCTTCACTGAGGAATTTGCTGGTGAGGAAATTCCTAACTAAAGAACTACCAGCAGTGGAATAAGTACTCAGAAGTAAACATAACAGAATACAAGCATAGTCATCATGGCTAGATGAAGACAACCACAGAGTACAGAAAGCGTAAACACAGGATAACACAAGAAAGAAGACAGACAGACTTAAGAAATTGAACTGAGGAAATTGAGAAAGTCTTCAGTCAAAGTCTTCAAACAGATACGAACAGACACACAACAACAGACATGACGAAATGAAAGAGTTGAGGAAATAGAACCATGAGGCTTGGTGAAGACAATGATTTGGTAGACCAGTTCCAACTGCTGTCTCAGTTGTACATCTGGTTGGAGCGGCTGAGTATTTAAACTCGAGGACACCCAGTCCCGGACACATAGTCCTCACTGTATTCTCCTTGAGCTAAGGTCACATAGACCTTGCCCAATCACTCGTGGTAAGTCTTCAGGTGACTTCCGAACCTTCACAAACTCGGTCACTCGGCGATCCACAATTCCTCTTGGATGCTCTAGACCTTGATGCCTGACCGTCTGGAAGAAGCACAGTCTTCAAAGGAAACAAGCATCGGATCCACGCAGGATCAACCTCTTCAGTGATGCTCAATCACTTTGGGTTTGTAGGTGTTGGGTTTGGGTTTTCCTCACTTGATGATTTTCGCTCAAAGTCCTCGGAGGATGGGATGCTCTCAATTGACAAGTGTCAGTTTCTCTCGGAGCAGCCAACCAGCTAGTGGTTGTAGGGGGTGGCTATTTATAGCCTAGGGAGCAGCCCGACATGATAAGACATAAATGCCCTTGTCTGATATGACCGTTAGGTGGGTAGATCTTTTGGGACAGCTGGCGCATAGCACAAGAACGGTCGGAATTTTGACTATCAAAATCCTCAGGGCTATCATATTCCTCACTGTGTAGGCAATTCACACTGGTGAATTCCTAACTCCTCAGTTAGAATAAATTCCTCAGAGACCAGAAGAACTTTGTCTCTGTCACTGAAGAAATTGACTGAACTGTATGAGATTTCCAATGGCTTCACTCGAAGGAATTGGTAGGTGTAGGTTTTTGAGTTGAGCATCACATGGAAAATTTTCCTTAGTATTCCTCGACCCCCTTTAACAGTACGGTGTTTCCTTTGACTCAAGAAAGAGAAAATGAAACTACAAAAACAACAGTCTTCACGCTTCATGTTCCTCGAATGAATACCAAGTCTTCAAGGTCACACCAATTTCTTCACTTTCAAAGTCTTCAGAAAGTCTTCAGATATCCAAAGTCTTCAGACGAAGAACTTCATTTTTAGGGGTCAACTTTCTCTGTAAATATCAAACTCCTCATAGACTTATAGACTTGTGTACACTCACAAACGCATCAGTCCCTTAACCTATAAGTCTTCAATACACCAAAATCACTAAGGGGCACTAGATGCACTTACAAAGGTTCAACTTCTGGCGATCCTTGATGGATTGTAAGCTGAAGGAAGGTGATCCACTGAGCCCACATGTGATCAAGATGATCGGATATGTGGATCGGTTGGGCTTCCCGCTCTTGGATGAGCTGGCTACTGATGTAGTTCTGGGTTCTCTTCCGCCCAACTATGGGACGTTCATCTCGAACTATCATATGCATGGCATGGATAAGAAGCTCACTGAATTGCATGGGATGCTCAAGGTGGCAGAGCAGGATATTAAGAAAGGCACACATCAAGTGTTGTTGGTGCAGAAATCGGCTAAGTTCAAGAAGAGTTGGTCCAAGAAAAAGGCTAAGGCAAAGCGCACGGAGACGGTAACGTCCGCCGCTGCGCCGATGTCTGGACCAGACTCGAAGACCGTTTGCTATCACTGCAAGGAGACCGGTCACTGGAAGAGGATTGTAGCAAGTGGCTTGCAGAGCATGGCAAGAAGGCCGGAAATGCTTCTTCGGGCAAAGGTACACTTGTTGCATATGTTATAAACATTTATCTTGTTGACATACCTAGTAGCTCTTGGGTATTTGATATGGATCGGTTGTTCATATTTGCATCTCGATGCAGGGGCTGGTAAGAACTAGGCGTGTGGCACAAGGGGAGATTGACATCAGGGTTGGCAACAAAGCAAGAGTTGCTGCGTTGGAGGTCGACACGATGCAGCTCCAGCTTCCTTCTGGATTTATTTTGGAATCGAATAATTTTTATTACATTCCCGCACTCAGTCGGAACATTATTTCTGCCTCATGCTTGATGAGTCAGGGTTATGAATTCAATTTAAAGGACAATGGTTGTTTGTTTTATTTGAATGGTATGTTCCACGGCTATGCACCCATTGTTGATGGGCTTTTTATATTGAATCTAGAACAGGAACCGGTCTATAACGTGAATGTCAAGAGGCATAAGCCCAATGAGATAAATCTGACATATTTCTGGCATTGCCGGCTTGGACACATTAGTCTGAAACGCATGAAGGAGCTCCATGATGATGGGCTCCTAACTCCGTCCAACTTTGAGTCGTTCGAGACATGTGAATCATTCTTGCTCAGCAAGATGACTAAGTCTCCTTTTGCAAAGAGTTGCGAAAGAGTGTCCGGGCTGTTGGAACTTATACATAGTGATGTGTGTGGTCCAATGAGCACAACTGCCAGAGGTGGCTGTCAGTACTTCGTGACATTTACTGATGACTTGAGTAGATATGGATATATCTATTTGATGAGGCACAAGTCGGACAATTTTGAAAAGTTCAAAGAGTTTCCAAACGAGGTTGAGAATCAGCTCGGCAAGACTGTAAAACTTCTACGATCAGACCGTGGAGGTGAGTACATGATCCAAGAGTTTGATGATCATCTGAAAAGCCGAGGTATAGTGCCTCGGCTCACACCTCCAGGCATGCCACAGAGAAACAACGTGTCAGAATGGAGGAATAGGACCTTGTTGGACATGGTCCGGTCAATGATGAGCAAATTGGATTTACCCTTGTCATTCTGGGGATACGCTCTAGAAACCGCAACTTTCACACTTAACAGGGTACCATCAAAATCCGTAGACAAGACACCGCATGAGATGTGGACCGGGAAGAGTCCCAGTTTGTCTTTTCTAAAGATTTGGGGTTGTGAAGCATTTGTCAAGCGTCTTATGTCAGACAAGCTTACATCCAAGTCGGATAAGTGCATATTCATGGGATATCCGAGGAAAACCTTGGGATATAGCTTTTACAACCAGGAAGAACAAAGTGTTTGTTGCTCGGAACGGGGTTTTCCTTGAGAAAGAGTTTCTCAGTCGGGAGGCCAGTGAGAGGACGGTCCGATTCGAAGAAATTCGAGGACCACTCGGGGGCGGCTCGACTGGTGATGAGATCATACCGGAGTCAGTCAAGGAACCCGTAGTGGAAGCGGTACCGGGACCACGAAGGTCGGAAAGATTGCACAGAGTGCGTGATGTATTGTTGCTAGAATGCGACGAGCCAGCCACATATGCGGAAGCAATGGTGAGCCCAGATTCCGAGGCATGGCTGGAGGCCATGAGATCTGAGTTAAAGTCCATGGATGAGAATCAAGTCTGGGACTTGGTTGATTCGCCGCCTGGTGTAACTGCCAGTTGCAAATGGGTCTTTAAGAAGAAAATCGATGTGGATGGAAATGTTCAGATCCACAAAGCTCGGCTTGTCGCTAAGGGTTATGGACAAGTTCAAGGAATTGACTATGACGAGACTTACTCGCCGGTAGCGATGCTGAAGTCGATGATGATCGTACTAGCTATAGCTGCATATTTCGATTATGAGATATGGCAGATGGATGTCAAGACAGCTTTCCTTCACGGAAATTTAACCAGGACGTGTATATGATATAACCCGAGGGTTTTGTCAATCCGACTAGCGCTAGTAAGGTATGCAATCTCAAGAGATCCATTTATGGGTTATGGCAAGCATCTCGGAGCTGGAATATTTTTTTTGATGAGGTCGTCACTGGTCTCGGTTTCATCAAAAGCAAAGAGGATGCTTGTTTATACAAGAAGTTAAGTGGGAGCTCGATAGTGTTTTTGATCTTGTATGTGGATGACATATTGTTGATCGGGAACGATGTTTCGATGCTATACTCGGTCAAGGATTCATTGAAAGGCAAGTTATCGATGAAGGACCTTGGTGAGGCAGTCTATATTTTAGGCATTAAGATCTATAGAGATAGATCGAGGAGTCTGCTCGGCTTACGCTAGAGCACGTACATAGATAAAGTGTTGAAGCGGTTCAACATGAGTGAGGCGAAGAAAGGGTTCTTGCCACTCTCACATGGTATAGGGCTAAGTGAGACTCAGAGTCCTTCGACATCTGATGAGCGAAGCAGGATGAGTAGGATTCCGTATGCCTCGACAATTGGATCCATCATGTATGCCATGATATGTACAAGGCCTAATGTTGCTTTTGCAATAAGCCTAACAAGTAGATACCAGGCCAACCCAGGTGAGAGTCACTGGGCAGCGGTAAAGACTATTTTGAAGTACCTGAAAAGGACTAAAGAGATGTTCCTAGTTTATGGAGGTGAGGAAGAGCTCGTCGTAAGGGGTTACACCGATGCTAGTTTTCAAACCGACAGAGATGATTGTCGATCACAGTCAGGATTCATGTATGTCATGAACGGAGGAGCAGTGAGTTGGATGAGTTCCAAGCAAGATACGATGGCCGATTCTACCACAGAAGCCGAATACAATGCGGCTTGTGAAGCTGCAAAGGAAGGTGTTTGGATCCGGAACTTTCTCAATGATCTTGGTCTTTTCCCAGTGTCATAAAACTGTTGGACCTTTATTGTGATAATTCTGGTGCCATCGCACAAGCCAAGGAGCTGAGGAATCACCACAAGGTCAGACACATAGATCGGAAATATCACCTGATACGAAAGATCTTAAAGAATGGTGATGTAGAGTTATGCAAAATTCACATGGATGCAAATGTTGCAGACCCGTTGACTAAGCTGCTTCCACAACCCAAGCATGAGGGGCACGTTAGAGCTATGGGCATTCGATGTCTATTTGATTGACTCTACTACAAGTGGGAGACTGTTGGAGATATGCCCTAGAGGCAATCATGTATGATGATATTTCCTATGTGTTTGTGAATAAAGATAGTCCTTGGATGTAATCAATGATGCTTGTTGGCAAGTACGTGACTTGCCTGTGAGATCTTGTGTTGTATGATCGATACATCCTAAATTGTCCCTAGTCGCAAGTGACGTGTGGACACACGTCGGACTAGACCAGCATATAACACGGTGGATGGCTCGGTCTCACTAGCCAATGAGCATTGGATTCTAACCGGATAATATGGACTCAGAAGGATCTGGTCAGATTCGACGTAGTCGAATCCGAGTCGAGATAAGGTTCGAGTCGGACAGACCCAACTATGAGACACAACGATATGTCATCTGTGAGTCTCTAGTACAACATACGTTCTATGTCCTAAGACCTGAGCTGACGCATGTACTCGGGATGGTGACAGACTTGCTTTGGGCCGACCAAATGCTACTCCGTGGCTGGGTAGTTACAAAGGTAGGTTTCGGGTTTGTCCGGTCCCATGTTGCGAGACATGGTCGAGCAAGATGGGATTTTCCCCTTCGATCAGGAGAGTTATATTCTGGGCCCCTCATGTGATCCGACCAGGATAAGCATGGCCATGCGACAAGGATTATCAGATAATCTATTTTGTGGTCGGTATCACTGGAACGAGAAAGAGGTCGGGCTAGCACAAGGATGACAGTCTCGCCTTGAGCCCGACAACATATATCGTGAGGCAAAGGGAACAAAAGTGTGACACGATCACTCAAACCGGTAGAATGCGATTCTATGCGTAACTTTGTTTTGTAGGTTTGATGTGAAAGTATGGCTCATGTGTATGTGATGCATGTGCGTAAATTATACATGGCCTGCGTGTCATGTTTGTCAGCCGGCAGGAGCCAAAGTGCTGTCATTATAATGTATAACGACCTGCTTGTCGACTTGTGGCTCTATGTAAAATTCATTACTAGTTGTAGTAGTTGGATAATAGAGATTAGGTTGGTGGCTTGGCGTCTCGGCGTGACAAACAAGGTGGAGTTCCTAGATGGTCATCGGAGTCGGAGCTGACCTAGAAGAACATCCATGAAGAAGCCATACTATTTCACAATATGCATTTATTTGTGATTGTTATGCTTCTTTGTATCTATGCATGTTAGAATGGTAGAATTACCCCTCATGAATATCAAGCGAATTGCCATCCCCGATGTTGCACCTTGTATTTCGGTTGATCGCTTCAGATGCCCATGAATATCAAGCGAATGCCCGCGACGGATGCCTATAAATAGTGGAGGTGCGGCACACTTATTCGGTTGATTGCTTCGGTGCTGCGACTAGGGTTTGCATGTGTTATGAATAGCCACCTCCACTCATCGCCGACTGTGTGATCGGACCCAGTAGTCCGCCGCACGGTGTTCCTCCTACACGCGCGGATACCTTTATAGGCAGTGCACTTGCGCCGCTCCAGTGAACCTGTACATGGGAATCGGCGACCGGCTATTCGAGGGAGATAGGACGAGGAGGAGACGATCCACGTGGACGCGCTGCCCCAACTCTTCTTCCGCTGCACAACACTGCGCATCTAGTGGTAACGATCTGTGATCCATTCCCGTAGCATGTTCCTGGATGTTCTGTGCATAGGAAAATTTTAAATTTGCAGTCAACGCACCCTACCATAGAACCCAACAGAGAGGGCGAGCAAGTGGAGGATGTAGATGAGAATGCAGGCGGGACAACGTGAGCAAGGTAGTATTTATTGGCGGCCGGAATCTAGATTGACGGGAACAGTACACACACTGGTCGCCGGAATTTACGAGTACTGTAGTTTGAATTACACACGATTCCCGTAGCAAAATCCGTGTGTAAACATAATAGCTGATGGTTCCCAATGCAGAACCGTGTCTGATTAATAATGCCCGCCACTCACCTTCCAAACCCCGAGGCGCGAAATAGAGTGCCAATCGTGTGGGGGCCGGCTGTCTTGCCAGATTTTTCATTTTCTTTTTTGAACACCAGATGTTTACATCGTCCGATGACTTTTTAACTCACACACAAGTACACAAATATGATTTTTCAAACTGTTATGGTTAGCCATTGCATGTAGATGTAGTTCAAATTTGAATTCCGGATATTGAATGGCTAGAAAACCACTTAAATGTCCTCAAAAGGTCAAATGACCACTGAAATTTTCCAAATTTTCACATGACAGTTGTATTAGTGCACGTTACACGTAGAAAAAAAATTGAAGGCCGTAAGAGGAAGTTATCTCCCGTTCGTCATCAAACATACATTGTTCCCTCTCGGAACCATGAGCCTTCTAGTGAGTTACTCCGGTTTGTGAGGGGTGTGTGTCCAAACTTTCGTCAAACATGCCAATTTTTTTTACCACATCAACTTGGTGGCATGACATTACATCAAGCAAGGTTTCATGTTTTTCTGATCATTTTTAATTTTTTGGAATTAAAATGCCATGGCACTCCATGCATGTGTCCTTGCCGTGAGACCAATATGTTTGAAAATTCCTTCTAATTTACCGCACATGGAATTAACTCGCACACAAGTACACAAATATGATTTTTTTCAAACCGTTATGGTTAGACATTGCATGTAGATGTAGTTAAAATTTGAATTACGGTCATTGAATGGCTAGAAAATCACTTAAATGTCTTCAAAAGGTCAAATGACCCCTGAAATTTTCCAAATTTTCACATGACAGTTGTATTACTACTATAAAATTTCTCGTACATTTAAAACACCATCCGTTGCCAATTTACTCCAAATTCGTCTTTCACAGCTAATAAAAAATATGATGCGGAGCATCCCTCGCTCATCCCCATAGACGTACCTGTATCTCCCTCGACACCACCTGGACCCATGACAAGAGCTTGAGCAAAGGCTATCGAAGATAAGGTGAACTCGCTCCTCTCTGAACTCCCTCTCCCTACTCACGAGACATGACTACTACCTCATACGGAGACTCTATGTGTGATCAGGTGCTTGGAAGGGAGCCATGGACCAGCTACATTCAATGGCCAAGAAGGCGAGGACACCAAGCGTGAAGGACAAGAAGAAGAGCTGCTTTGGAAGCTACAGGCTCCGGATGACCAGCCCAGCCCGGACGTCCGACCCCTGGAGGTTGCTACAGCCAAGGGAAGAGAGGCCTGCCAGAGCTACAGGCTCCAGACGACCGGCCCAGCCCGGACGTCCGGCCACTCCCAGGCTCCGGACGACCGAGCCCCTCCGGACGTCCGACACTCCGCCAATAGAACGGAAATTACAGAAATCTGAAGAAGTCCAGACGACCGTGCCAGCGACCACAGAATGGAATCTGCGGACATCCGAAGAACCACGGACGTCCGGGACCCCATGAGCCTCCGGACGACCGGCGCCTCACGGACGTCCGGACCCTGGCTGCATCTAGTTTCGGGATGATGCCCTTGTACCCCTTCACTTCGCCCCTCATTTGCACTATGACTATGAATAGACCTCTCCCACCTCCTAGCTAGGGTTAGCGTTGATTTAGCTCATTTGTGAGATAGAGCCTCGCTCATCCATCTGGATCTAGTCCTCGTGAGGGACCGACACCTCTTCGGAGAAGATCCACCTGGATTCAAGACCTCCATCCGGAGAAGACCATCATCAAGACCTCCTCACGGAGAAGAACCGGTTACCCTTTGTATCGTCCTTTGTTGGACTTGGATCTTGTATCTCTCCTTGTGTTTCGATGATCTAGCAGATGTGTGACTTTTATTCTTGTTGGTTAGTGTTTTTCTCTCGTTCCCCTCCTCGCATTCTTCGTGTTCCTCGTAGGGATCCTCTCCAAAAGTGAAATACCTTCCTGGGTTCTACCCTACATCATCTTGGTATCATGAGCCAGGTTGATCACGTTTTGGAGCCCCTACCCCGTGTTTTCTAGCTTAATTTTGTTGTTTTCGTCCTAAATCCGAAAATCCCCACCAAAAATAGCCCCAACTTTTTTTTTTGATTTGCTGGTGTGTTGAGATTTCGTTGGATTTGATCCATGGATTTGTGTTGCCACGTGTGGATCTAGCTTTCCCCACCCTCCCCACCCTTTTCCATCCTCAAATTCGCTCGAATTCGACATCGCCACCTCCCTCCACCTTGAAATTGAGCAGTTCATCCCGTGCCAGATTTTTGCCCAGGCACCGGACGACCGGACCCCGCCGGACGTCCGACGACCAGACGACCGTGACATTCCGGACGTCCGAGCAACTCTGACGAAACTGAAATTTTCCAATTCGGCCACCACCACTTCCACTTTCCACCACATCTTCCAAAACCTCATACCACCACAGCTGCCCACATACACCACCATCATTCACCAATACCTCCTATGACGATTTTGACACGTTTTGGTCTTTGAGATTTTGAGTTGTGGTTCCCGTGTCCTGTGTTTCGGCTATCTAGGTACGGTTCGACATCATCATCACCAACACTCATCTTCGCAAAGGACTCATCATCGCCAAGGACGGTAACCTTGACGACATCTTTGTCATACCTTGCAATTGCATTGATAACCACATGGCCTTACTTTTGTGTTACTTACCCATCGAGACTAGCCATTGAGTATTGCTGGCAACGTGACTTGTGCACAATAGAGATCATACTCCATAGCATACATACCATACCATAGTGGTGCATATCGTAGCATCATCTTTTGTGTCACAAAGTTGTCATCACATACACAATTGCTACCTTGGTTCCTGAAGTTTTGCATGAGAAAAGAGCTCAAAAGTGAAAGAGCCAAACAAGCTTCTAAGCAAAGAGGGAAAGATAACCAAAGAGCTTATAACCAAGAACCATAGCATCATACTACATTAAAATTGTCATATCCGATCATCTTGGATCATATCACCGAAATACCATACTTATAGCATACTTGGGATAGAGGTCGTTGCATTTTTGCCTAGTAGGTTGTGCACATGTTACGTATCCGCCTATTGTGCAATCGTGCTAGCGTATCTCTTGTATTGTGCAACAAGAGCATCTTCGTGGTTTCCACATTTTGGCTCACTTTTGGTTTGCACAATCCCACTTATCTATTTGCGTGTGTGTTTCCATGTACCTCTACTTGCTTGGTCTACTTGTTGCATTTGCAAATTTGTGAATCTTTTCCAACATTATTGAAGCTCACTTACAATTGCATCCAATTTTGTGCCACCATCCTAACCAATTGTGCAATTTCATTGTCCGCATTTGAGTGATCTTGATTCATCTCCAACATCGGTCAAGGTACATTTGGTATAAGTTCTTCTCCTTCTACCACTCACATTTTTGTTTGGAATGATGGATAGGCCAAGTACTTCTACCAACCCACTCTTCATCGAGCAAGACGACGACAAGTCATCATTCTTCACCAAGAGCCACCTCTTTGGTGCACAACGAGTGTTGCATCAAGAGCAACAAGCAATGACCGACTGCATCGACAATCTCGCCACCGACTTGCGACTCTCCGAGCAACGTACAAGAGACTACTTCGACAACAAGCTCAATGCTCACAAGCAAGAGAATGATGCAAGAATGGACGAGATCCGCGCCTTGTTGGTGAACCACCCTCCTTCAACTTCTTCATACTCAAGATGGAGCCGCTCAAGTCGACACTCCGATGACACCTTCTCCGGCTCAAGTACACCGACATCGAACACTCTTCGACGAGCCGCCCGTTAAGACCGTCATGCATCCCGCAATCCTCTACACGACAATCATCCGCAAGAGCAAGTCGACGAGCAAGTCCTTCGTCATCAACCTCACCAAGACCCTTTTGCACAAGCTCAAGAATGACAACGTCAACATTGCCAAAAGGAAGAACGAGCGCGTCTACATCAAAAGGAACAAGACGCCACGGCTCAACGTCTTCAACAACAACAACGTGAAGCACAAGCTCTTGAGGCGTAACGTGCCCTTCAAGAATCAAGTTGAGCCACTGCCAAGCGCAACCGCGATCGGCGCAACCAAGGGAAGCACTTCGAGAAGAAATCCAAGAGCGGAACTACCAACCAAGAGTGCAACGTCAAGTTCCTCAAGCTCGACAAGCTCCTCCACAAGCTCGACAAGCTCCTCCTCAACCTCAAGTTTAACATGAGCAAGAAGATGATGGACTTCCTCCACACAAAGAGAAACATGAGGTTGATTATCCTCCACGTCAAGGGCGTCATCATCACCCTCACCAACAACACAATGAAGAGCAACGCTATGGCAAGCTAAAATTCAGAATGCCCAAGTTCAATGAAAGAAATGACCCCGAAGAGTACCTCTCATGGGCATTGAAGGTCGCAAAATCTTTCGTTTGCACAACTATGAGGAAGAGAAGAAGATCGCTATGGCATCACTTGAGTTCCAAGGTTATGTGCTCATATGGTGGGAACAAGTTCTTGAGTGCCGAGAAGCAAGAGGTGAACCACCAATCACCACCTGGGCTCAAATGAAAGATGTCATGCGAGCACGTTTTCCGCCCACCTACTACAACCCCGATCTCTTAAAGAAGCTCTGACTCCTCAAGCAAGGAACAAAGAGTGTTGAAGAATACTACAAGGAAATGTAGATAGCCATGATACGAGCCAATGTCACGGAAGATGATGAGCAAACTATGGCACGCTTGTTGAATGGCCTCAATCATCCCATCAAGCAGATCGCCGACTTCCAACCCTACTCCAACCTAATTGAGCTCATGCATCAAGCTACCAAAGCCGAACGTCAAGTGCAAGATGACTTCAAGTACACCAAGTACTCATCCAAGACCTACGGCTTCTCCAACACCCAAGCTCCAATGACTCCTCCAACTTCTACCTCAACCAAGCCATCTACAAGCAACGACGACAAGTCAAGTGACAAGAAACCTTCGGCAAGCTCAAGTTGTCTTCCTCCTTCTACAAGCAACTTCAAGCCGCGCGCTTCATCTTCTACTCCGACTGATGAGACCGTCAAGACAAGCTCCTTCAAGTGTTTCACTTGCGGCGGCCGAGGCCACAAGTCCTTCCAATGCAAAAACAAGCGCACCATGATCCTCAACGATGATGGAACCTCTGATTCAATGAGTGAAGAAGAAATGGAAGCCCTTGAGCAAGTGGCCATGCACCAGCGCGTGAACGAGGATGAAGATGATCAAGTCTTTTGTGATGAGGATTCGAGCCCCACTCTCGTTGTCTCCAAAGTCTTGACTCTTCAACATCAACAAGAGGAAGACCAACGAAGCCACATCTTCCACAAAAAGGCCGACATCAATGGAAGGTCCGTCAAGGTCATCATCGATGGAGTTGTCACAACTTGGCAAGTGAAGAACTATGCTCGAAGCTCCAATTGGTCAAGATGAAGCACCCGCACCCATACAAGGTCCAATGGCTAAGCGATTCCGGAACTATAAAGGTTGAGCATACGGTCCAAGTCTCCTTCAAAATTGGTGCATATGAGGACACTTTGGAGTGCGATGTCGTACCGATGTCCGTTTGCCACCTCCTTCTTGGTCGACCATGGCAATTCGACCGCGGCGTCATCCACAATGGGTGTACCAATCACTATAGCTTCAATATGAAAGGGAAGGAGTATGTGCTACGACCTATGTCTCCTAGTCAAGTGATAGTCGACAAGCAAGCCACCCATCGTGGAGAGAAGAGTGAGAAAATGATCCACCCAAAAGAGAGTGAGAGCCACAAGCCAAAACCGAGTGCCTCCATGATGAGCGACAAGAAAAACTTAGTCCTATTTGCCACCAAAAGAGAGATGAGAGAAGTGTGTGAGAACCCATCGAGTGTTATGTACTTTGTCCTTGTGTGCAAGGATGAGGCACCTAAAACTAACACCTCTCACGATCTAGCTTTAGTGTTCTCTTCTCTTTTGCAGGAATTCCAAGATGTTTTTCCCGATGAGCTACCTCAGGGTCTACCTCCACCACGAGGCATTGAGCACCGAATCAACCTCATCCCCGGAGCACCCCTACCAAACAAAGCTCCATACCGCGTCAACCCCGAAGAAACTAAGGAGATCCAACGGCAAGTACAACAACTAATCGACAACGGACATGTACGTGAAAGCTTAAGCCCTTGTGCCGTTCCATTTATACTTGTTCCCAAGCAAGATGGTAGTTTTCACATGTGCTCAGATTGTAGACCCATCAATGCTATCGCTGTTCGTTATAGACATCCCATTCCTTGCCTAGATGATATGCTAGATGAACTTAGCGGTGCCACCATTTTCTAAAAAATTGATCTTAAAAGCGGCTATTATCAAATCCGCATACAAGAAGGTGATGAATGGAAAACCACTTTCAAAACCAAATTTGGCTTGTACGAGTGGTTGGTTATGCCTACGGGTTTGTCGGAAGCTCCCGGTATGTTTATGCGTCTTATGCATTTTGTGCTTCGTCCTTATATTGGAGTGTTTGTTGTGGTTTACTTTGATGACATTCTTGTTTTTAGCAAATCCATGAAAGAGCATCTAAATCATGTTAGGGCTGTTTTGCAAACTCTTCGCAAGGAACGTCTTTATGCCAACATGAAAAAGTGCACCTTTGGTGTTGACAAGTTTGTTTTCTTGGGTTTCGTCGTTTCTTCCAAGGGTGTCCATGTTGATGAATCTAAAACTGAAGCAATTAAAACTTGGCCCCAACCCACTAATTTGCAACAAGTACGTAGCTTTCTTGGCCTTGCGGGTTTCTATCGTCGCTTTGTGAAAGATTTTAGCACTATTGCCGCTCCTTTGCATGCCTTGAGTAAGAAGAATGCTCCTTTTGTTTGGGGAACTTTGCAATCTACCGCTTTTGATGAGCTCAAGTCTTTGCTTACTCATGCTCCGATTCTCGCTTTGCCCAACTTTGACAAAACTATTGAGGTTCATCGCGATGCAAGTGGTACCGGAATTGGCGGAGTTTTGATGCAAGAAAAACGTGCAATTGCATATTTTAGTGAAAAACTCTCCTGTGCTCAACTTAACTATCCCATCTATGACAACAAATTATATGCTTTAGTGCGTGTGGGAACATTATCTTAGACCTCATGATTTTGTCATCCATACTGATCATGAAACGCTTAAGTACTTAAAATGTCAAACTAAATTGAACAAGCGTCATGCCAAATGGAGTGAATTTATTGAATCTTTTCCCTATGTGATCATGTACATTAAGGGTAAGGAAAATGTAGTTGCGGATGCACTTTCACGCATATGCACGCTTGTCACTAAACTTGAGTTGAATGTTATTGGCTTTGAGCACATTAAAGACTTGTATGCAAATGATCCTTCTTTTGCTACTCCCTATGCTAAGTGTTTGACGCATACATCTTGGGAATGATATTACATCATGGATGATTATCTTATGAGAGCTAACAAACTTTGCATTCCTGAGTCTTCTCTTCGTTTGCTCCTTCTGTGAGAGGCTCATGGAGGCGGACTCATGCGACACTTTGGACGCGACAAGACATCGCCATGCTCTCCAAGAACTACTTTTGGCCCAAGATGTTCCGTGACGTCTCACGCTTCACCAACCGATGCTCTGCATGTCGCAACGCTAAGTCTAAAGCTCAATCCCATGGTCTTTACATGCCTCTTCCTATTCCTTATCAACCTTGGGAAGACATTAGCATGGATTTTGTACTTGGTTTGCCTAGAACTCAAAATGGCAAGGATTCTGTGTTTGTTGTTGTGGACCGATTTTCTAAGACGGCACATTTCATTCCATGCAACAATATAGACGATGCTTCACTAGTTGCAAATCTCTTTTGTAGGGAAATCTTGCGCCTCCATGGAGTACCAAAGACAATTGTCTCTGACTGCGACGTAAAGTTCTTGAGTTACTTTTGGAAGACGCTATGCGCCAAGCTCGGAATCAAGCTCTTGTTCTCATCTGCATACCATCCTCAAACCGACGGCCAAACGGAGGCGACGAACCGTACGCTCTCCACTCTACTTCGCGTGTTGATTAAGAAGAACATCAAGGAGTGGGAGGCGTGTCTACCCATCGCCGAGTACGCCTACAACCGTGCAAGACATTCGACTACCAGCAAGTCCCCCTTCGAGGTCATCTACAGCTTCAACCCGTTGTCCCCATTGGACATTCTACCTCTTCCTCTACAAGAGCGCATAAACCTTGACGCGAGTGCACGAGCAAGCTATCTCAAGAAGATGCACGAAGATACAAGGCACACCATCGAGCGCCAAGTACAAGGACTAGCGACAAAGCTCAACGTCAACAAGCAACCCATGATCTTCAACATTGGCGATCTCGTGTGGCTACACGTTCGCTAGGACCGCTTCCCCAACGTACGGAAGTCCAAACTTCTACCTCGAGCCGATGGACTCTTCAAGGTGCAAGCACGCTACAACAACAGGCGTGGAGGAGGGGGCAAGGCGCGAGGAAAGTCCGGCCGCGGCACGAACGTCGAGGTGGCGGCGGAGTCGTGCGGGGTTCGGTCTCCCGCTGGAGATCGGGGACGACCCGGGGTGGGCCGGCTGGGCTTCGGCCCAGTCGGTCCGAAGAGTTTTTTTTAAATCATTTTCACAGACAAAATAAATAAAAACATAACAGAATAAATATATTATACATGCATATAATATATCAAAATTTTCAGAAAAAGATTTCCTAAAAGTTGAACATTTTTGTAAGATCAAATAAAATACACACAAATTTAAATAAAGCAAAGAGTGCTCCTGCCCTAGTAAAATCCAAGAAAAATCATTTTTTAAATACCAAAATTAATTCAAATTTATTTCTCTCCATTTTCTGATGTAGGGAATCATGTTACCCTATTTTCCATATATTTTATTTTTGGAGAAAAATAATTTGAATAAAACTCAAATAACTCCAATTTGAAAATATAATTCAAAAGAACTTTGAATTTAATTCTTTGAAACTCCCAACTCATATTTCGTATGTTTTGAAGAAGTCATTTTATCCTCGCTCGTGAAAATCATTGAGTTGCATAAAGTTTCTGAATTTGAAAATATTTCCAAATGAAATTCAAATATTATCGAATACCCTTTCATTTAATTTAAATGGAAGAAGTCATATCATCTTCGCTCAAGGGTTTTGTATTTGAAAAGAATTTGAATTCACGGAGATCATAAAAGAAAACGAAAGTTTGGGAAAGTCCTTTTATTCCCTCTCTTTTAACTTTCAAAAAGTTTCGAATTTCACTCAATTTCACACAATCAATCAAACAATCAATCAAATCTATCTATTTAATATAACATTCCAAAATTTAGAATTTTGGGATGATACAGGCGGCGGCATGGCGAGTGGCCGCGGCGGCTAGGGGTCGGGGCCCCCAGCTTATAAGGGCCGGTCGGGCTACTGTCCAGGTCGGACAAAACCCGGTAAGGTCGGTTCACTTTTAAAAAAAAATCCTGACACAGAAAAACTAATAAAAGAAATACTAAACGGAGTCCAAAAATCCTGAACTAAATTTTCACGGTCCTCTAATAATATTGCGGACGAAGTGAACATTTATTTGGGCCTCTAATGCAATTTTGAAAAACGCATTTTTTTCCTAATTCAAATAAAATAGCAATAAAACTCTGAATAAAATCTTATTTGATTTTAATTTTTTCCTCCAATATTCCTTTATTTTGGAGAAGTCATTTTATCCCCCCTCTTTTATTTTCATATTAGAAATATTCGAAGAGAAAAATAATTAAAACCAAATGATCCTCTTTTCAAAATTTGAGAAAACACAAATATGGAAATAACGTAATCCCCAACTCTCTCCGTGGGTCCTTGAGTTGCTTAGACTTTCTAGGATCAACAAAAAATGCAATAAAACATGATATGCAATGATGACCTAATGTATAACATTCCAGATTGAAAATTTGGGATGTTACAAACCTACCCCCCTTAAAATGAATGTTGCCCTCGAGATTCGGGTTGGCTAGAAAATAGGTGCGGGTGGTCCTTCCGTAGGTCTTCTTCTCGTTCCCAGGTGGCTTCATCCTCGGTATGGTGGCTCCACTAAACTTTGCAAAACTTGATAACCTTGCTGCGTGTGACTTGGCTGGCAAACTTGAGAATCTTCACTGGTTTCTCCTCGTAGGTCAAATCGCTATCCTACTGAATCACTTCTAGTGGCACTGTATCTCTCAGAGGAATATCGGCCATCTCTGCGTGGCACTTCTTCAACTGGAAATGTGGAACACATCATGAACTCCTGCCAACCCTTCTGGCAATTCTAACTTGTAAGCAACTTCTCCCATACGTTCCAAAACTTTGTATGGTCCCACAAAACATGGTGCTAACTTTCCCTTAACTCCAAAACACTTAACTCCTCGAAGTGGGGACACACAAAGATACACTCTACCTCCGACTTTGTAAACTGTCTCTTTGCGTTTAGAATCCTCATAACTCTTTTGCTTGGACTGGGCTACCTTGAGTCTATCGCGAATCAACTTAACCTTCTCTTCATACTCCTTAATCAAATCTGGTCCAAACAACTGACAGTCTTCAACTTCATCCCATAGCAACGGTGTCCTGTACCTCCTTCCGTACAAGGCTTCAAAAGGAGCCATCTTCAAACTGGCTTGATAACTGTTAGTGTAAGAGAACTCTGCATATGGCAAATTGTCATCCCAACTAGATCCATAATCTAGCGCACAAGCTCTCAACATGTCCTCCAGAATCTGGTTGACTCTCTCGGTCTATCCATCTGTTTGTGGATGAAAGGCTGTACTAAACTCTAGCCTGGTACCCAATGTCTCATGCAACTGATTCCAGAACTTTGAGGTACAGAACTCCATGCAGACATACGATCCTGGTCATGTATATCTTTGCCAACTTAGCACTTGTGTAAGTGGTCTTCACTGGGATGAAATGAGCTACCTTCGTCAACCTATCGACTACAACCCATATCGAGTCATAGCCTGAATGAGTCCTGGGCAATCCTGTGATAGAATCCATGCCTAGCTTGTCTTACTTCCATTCGGGTATCGACAATGGTTGTAGCAAACCTGCTGGCTTATGATGCTTTGCCTTCACCCTCTGACATACATCACATACTGCTACATACTCAGCAATATCCTTCTTCATTCCGGTCCACCAGAAACTGTCCTTCAAATCCAGATACATCTTGGTATTTCCTGGGTGAATCAAATACGGCGAATCATGGGCCTCCTAGAGAATCAACTTCCAGATCTTGGGGTCATTAGGCACATATACGCGATCCTCAAACCATAGGGTATCATGCTCATCCTCATGAAATCCTTTAGCCTTTCCTTTGCTCATCCTTTCCTTTATCTCGACAATCTCCTTATCAGTCTTTGAGCTTCTCTGATCTTATCCACCAAGGTAGACTGAATTTCCAATGCTGCTACATAGCCTCCCGAAACTATTTCCAAGCATAGCTCGCGAAGATCCTTTGCTAACTTCTTGGGTAATCCTCCGGTCATGAGTGTATTAACATGACTCTTGTGACTTAACGCATCGGCTACTACGTTAGCCTTTCTGGGATGATAGTGTAACTTCATATCATAATCCTTAATGAGCTCCAACCATCTCCTCTGCCTGAGATTTAACTCCTACGTGAACATATACTTCAAACTCTTGTGATCCGTGTACACCTCACAATGGTTTCCGATGAGAAAATGTCTCCATGTCTTCAATGCATGCACTACGACTGCTAACTCCAAATCGTGTGTGGCATAATTTAGCTCATGAGGTTTAAGCTATCGTGAGGCATATGAAACAACTCTTCCTATAAGCACTGCTCCAAGTCCTCGACGAGAAGCGTCGCAATACACTTGATATTCCTTGCGTTGATCTGGAAGAATCAACACTGGAGCTGTAACCAAACGTTTCTTCAACTCCTGAAAATTGGCCTCACAATCCTCAGTCCAATTGAATTTGGTGTCCTTCTTCAACAACTCTGTCATGGGTTTTGCAATCTTAGAGAAATTCTCAACGAACCTCCTGTAATATCCTGCGAGTCCAAGAGATCTCCGGATCTCTCCAACTGATGTGGGTGATTCCCATTTAGTCACAGTGACAACCTTGGTGGGGTCTACTGCTATTCCTTGTCCGGGTATAACATGTTTGAGGAATCCAACTTCCTTCAACCAAAACTCACGTTTGCTAAACTTGGCATGTAACCGATGTTCCCTGGGCTTCTCGAGAACCAAACACAAATGCTCCTTATGCTCCTCTTCATTCTTTGAGTAGACCAATATATCATCAATGAACACTACGACGAACTTATCTAAAAACTCCATAAACACTTTGTTCATCATGTTCATGAAATAGGCAGGCGCGTTAGTCAGACCAAATGACATAACGGTATACTCATATAGCTCGTACCTTGTGGTAAAAGCTGTCTGAGGTATATCCTGCTCTCTAATCTTCAGCTGTTGGTATCCTGATCACAGATCGATCTTGGAAAATACTTTAGCTCCTTGCAACTGGTCAAACAAATCATTGGTCATCGGCAGTGGGTACTTGTTCTTGATCGTCACTTCATTCAGCGCACGATAATCAACAACCATCCTTAATGATCCATCCTTCTTCTCCACTAGAAGCACTAGTGATCCCCAAGGTGACGAACTTGGTCGAATATAGCCTTTATCCAGTAACTCCTTAATCTGCTTCTTAATTTCCTCCAAATCCTGTGTGGGCATCCGATACGGTCTCTTTGATATTAGCCCTGTGCCAGGCAAAAGATCAATCAAAAACTCAATGTCTCTATCCGGTGGCATGCCTGGCAACTCCTCTGGAAATACATCACGGAAATCCTTCACCACTGGTACTTCCTCTTGTACCACTCCTGATAAGGATTTCACTTGATTCCTCTTCGGCACATGCCGGGATACATAATTGATCCTCCTTCCTTCTGGGGTGGTGAGCATAATCGACTTACTGGCACAGTCAATGTTCCCTCCATACTTTGATAACCAATCCATGCCTAATATTACATCCAGCCCTTGTGATTCCAATACTATTAGGTCTGAGGGAACACGTAGTTACCAATCCTTAATGGTAACCGATCACACCATAGGCTAGCCATATACTCTGCTCCTGGTGAGGTTACTAACATGGGTGACCTAAGGGCTTGGGTTGGCAGGTTATACTTATCCACAAATCCCCTTGATATGTGTGAATGCGATGCACCAGTATCAAAAAGAATGATTGCAGTAAATGACTTAACCAAAAACTTACCTATAACTGCATCGGGTTGCGCTTCAACCTCCTCCACGCTAACGTGGTTCACTTGTCTCCTGTTGAAAGGGTTGGGCTTCTTCCCAGAGCTTCCATTGCAATTTCCATTCTTTGCTTCAGAACACTCCGTGGCGTAATGTCCATTCTTCCTGCACTTGAAACAAGTAATGTGACTTAGATCCTTCTTGGCGGGCGTTGCCGGGTTTGAACAGTTCTGTCCGTTGCTTCCTCCATTCCCATTCCCATTCCTGGGGCCACTATGATTATGCGAACTTCCTCAACTGGAATTATGGCCTCCATGGTTATGGTGAATGTGTCCTCCCGAGTTCGGGGTAAAACGGGGCCTGTGCTGAGCTCCTGAGTTGTACTTCCCTTGTCCATACTTCCTCTTGCGGCTGCCTATCTGCTGCTGCTTCCCTTCAATCATAAGAGCTCTATCTACTAACTCCTGGTAGTTGTTGAAGGTTGCCACCATCAACTGCATGCTCAACTCATCATTCAGTCCTTCCGGAAACTTCTCCTACTTAGCGGCATCTATAGCGACGTCATCCGAGGCAAACGTACTAACTTACTAAACTCATCCACATACTGGTCCACTGCGCGACCTCCCTGGTGCAAGTTGCGAAACTCACGCTTCTTCATGGCCATAGCTCCTGCTGAAACACGGGCAGTGCGGAAAGCCTACTGAAACTGATCCCATGTAACAGTGTCAATGGGGTAAGTGGCTGTGAAATTCTCCCACCATGATGCTGCGGGTCCATCAAGCTGATGTGCAGCAAAACACACTCTCTCCGCATCTGTGCATCCTGCAGTGGTCATCTCCCTTCCAATCTTGCGGAGCCAATCATCTGCAATAATCGGCTCGGTGCTACTAGAGAACACCGGTGGGTTTAGCCTCAGGAAACGGGCTAAGTGATCAACAGGTGGTGGTGGTGGTGGGTTGTTGTTGTTGTTGTTGTTGTTCCCTTGGTTCTGATTCTAGACTAGTAGCTGCATCAGGGTATTCTGCTGCTGGATCAACTGGGTGAGCTCCGATGGGAAAGCAAATCCATTGTCACGTATCGGAGGTATCTGATGGGTTTAGAAAAGGTGAGAAAATAGAATAGAATAAGGTCTAGAGGGAAAACACTACCCTTATGCTCATGAGACAGACACAATCATATCACTTCAATCAATTCAAACAAGGGCATACAATCGGTCTAACTATTGTTACAAAAAGAGCTCGGACTATACTATATACATGGGGAAATACTACTACTAATATGGTGGTCGACTATAAGTTTTAATCGGTAGAAGACTCCATTATATCCGCTCCAGGTTCATCAACATAGTCATCATCGCTATCGTCGGGGTCCGAGTCGGTGTCGTCGATGATGATGTAGTCCTCTGAACGAATGTCCTTGGAATCGTCGTCATCTCCTCCTGGCGCGGGGTCTCCCATGAATACTCCTAGCTTCCTTGTCTATCGTCGTCATTCTTCTACACGAGTATTGTCATTTCCTCCTTGTATCCATCGTGTGTAGACTTGAGTTCTTCCTCCAGCTCCGTGATCCTGGTCATTGCCTTCTTCAGATCTATCATGCCTGCGCATTTGGTTCTCCTGGCGATGAATGTGCTGGTTTAACTCCTAGATGAAGGCTGCAATGGACATGTCCCTCCTGGTGCTGATCATCTCCCATTGCTCATCTCGGCGCACACAAATCTGGTAGATAGTATCCTTGAGATCCTAGTGGTAAACTTCTCCAATGCGGCCCATGGCGATGTGGGCTGCCATGCTCTTTCCTAGACTCCAGGTTGGTGCATCAAAGGAAAACTCTATGGGCTCAGTCACTGGCATGAACGTTCTTCCGGGAACTTGAACTCAAATCATCCAACGCTCCTCTTCTGGTAAAGTGGCGATGTAGGTCCCGGTGAAGCTTGGTATTCCGATGTTCGGGTACTAGTAGCGTGTGCTCTGATGCCATCTTGTCGCGACCAGACCTCAAACAGTCTAGTCTCTGTGCATCAGTTTCATCCCTGGATCGGTAATGCTGACACGCATAGTACTTGAGGATTTATAACAGAGTTTGAATCACACTAATACATCGAATGTCTCAAAAGAGAACTTATTACAATAATATGGCTTAAGGCCAAAAACGATAACAGCGGAATGCTTGGAAGATAAAGTGAGTCCATCAACTCCAACGGCATAGCTGAGTGAACGACAACGACCAATGGCACCTTACTCGTCGTCTAAAAAGTCATCAACATGAAATGTTGCAGCCAGAAATGGGTCAGCACATGGAATATGCTGGCAATGTAACACATAGAGTAATGAACAGAATAAATGCTATCACTACATGCATATATGGCTGGTGGAAAGCTCTATGGTTATAGTTTTTGCATAAAGCCAATTTTTCCCTACAACAACGGAATAAATTTTATTTAACTATCATGGTGGTTGATAAACATTGAGAAGGTTCCTCCAACTCAATCCCAATTAAGCATCATAATTAAACCCAACAAATTAATTTAGAGTGATGAGATCAACATGATAATCCAAGAACCAGATACTCAAGATGTCCATAACCGGGGACACGGCTAACCATGATTAGTTTATACACTTTGCAGAGGTTTGCACACTTTTCCCCACAAGACTCGAACACATCCATGATCGGCGGAACGAGACATAGTCTTTCTAAAGCATTAAGTCCCTACTCTGGGTAGACAGTACCACCTATAGCCCACTACATTTGCTAGTCTACCTCTTCAAGAGCATCACGCAACTTACTCAACTATGCTAGAGCCCATATTGGCTTGTGGATGCACACGGAAGTTTCTAGCATGAATAATCTTATAATCCCTTTGAGCCTGGGTGGCGAACCGTAGGATGATCACACGGGTACTCCGGGATATCCTAGGATAACACTGGATTCTCCAGGTGCCCTAACAACCACGGGGTACTCTAGGGTGCCTCACCCAATCCACCCAGATGTGTATTCAAGTAGCCACCTTAAGTTAACCATTAATTAACAATACTCACATCTGTCATGGATACGCTCACCCAATCCACGTCTACGAGCATATCATAGCAATATAAGCATAACGTAGAAGTAACTCCCAAAGGTTTGATAATAAAAGGGCAATAGATTCTACCTCATCATCTACTTCCCCAACCCACATATTATAAACAAATCCTAACCATGCAATGTTTGAGGGTTGATCTAATGCATAAAAACAGGGTAGTAAAGAGGTATGATCAAAGTGTTACTTGCCTTCCTGATGATCCGCAAAACCTAGAGACTCGTAGTAGCACGCTTCGCACTCCGGGAATCCTATCGCAAACAAACAATAACATACATAAGAACTCAAACTAGAAGCATAGGTAAAACTCAAATAAAAGATCTAATGAGAAAGTTCAACTGAACAACTCCGGTTTGCAAAAAGAATCAAATCAAACGGAGCAACGAAACTCAAACTATGAAAGAAACAAGATTCGTTTGCTAATCTGGACTAAAGTCAAATTTTTACAGTACCAAAATCTTGTTCAAGTTGGTTAAACAGAAAGAGGGCTTTGAGACAAAGATCTAGGTGCTTGAATCACCTGATTGGGATAAACGAGCGAAAAGATAAACTAAAACGAAGATCAGGGCAGAAATCACGACCGAAAATAATCGCGGAAAAACCTTGGAAAAATAAAACGCGACAAACAGGCTAACGAACGAACATTCACTGTCTGCGGCTAAATGACGAACAACGTTCGTTAAAACGAACGTATGGACGAACGTCCGCTATTTAACTAAACCAAAAAAAGCGAACCGAAACAAAAAAACAGATCTAGGGTTTTGAAAAAAACCGGCCGGTTTCCTAAGAAAACCGGTGGCGGCTACCTCGGCAGCAGGGTCGGCGGCGGCGGTGGCGGGGGGCTCCGGCGACGGCGGCGCGACGGGTGCCAGCGGCCGGCGGCGGCTAGCGGCAGCTGGCGGCGGCGCGGCGAGTGGCAGCGGCGGCTAGGGGTCGGGGCTTATAAGGGCCGACCAGGCTAGTGTCAAGGTCGGACACGGCCCGGTAAGGGCGGTTCATTTATTTAAAAAAAATCATGACACAGAAAAACTAATAAAATAAATACTAAACGGAGTCCAAAAATCCTGAAATAAATTTTCACGGTCCTCTAATAATATTGCGGACAAAGTGAACATTTATTTGGGCCTCTAATGCAATTTTGGAAAATGCATTTTTTCCTAATTCAAATAAAATAGCAATAAAACTCCGAATAAAATCTTATTTGATTTTAATATTTTTCCTCCAATATTCCTTTATTTTGGAGAAGTCATTTTATCCCCTCTCTTTTATTTTCATATTAGAAATATTCGAAGAGAAAAATAATTAAAACCAAATGATCCTCTTTTCAAAATTTGAGAAAACTCAAATATGAAAATAATGAAATCCCCAACTCTCTCCGTGGGTCCTTGAGTTGCTTAGAATTTCTAGGATCAACCAAAAATGCAATAAAATGTGATATGCAATGATGACCTAATGTATAACATTCCAAATTGAAAATTTGGGATGTTACACCCGCTTCCTAAGTATGAATCCACCAATGTTCTCTAGCAGCACTGAGCCGATTGTGACCGATGATTGGCTCCGCAAGGTCTGAAGGGAGTTAGCAACTGCTGGACGCACAGATGCAGAGAAGGTGCGCTTTGCCGCACATCATCTTGATGGACCTGTAGCTTCTTGGTAGGAGAACTACACTGCCACTTATCCGGCCGCCACCGTGACATGGGCTGAGTTCCAGTAGGCCTTCCACACCGCTCATGTCTCAGCTGGAGCCATGAGTCTGAAGAAGCATGAGTTCCGCAACATACGCCAGGGGAACCGTACTGTGGGGCAGTACGTGGATGAGTTTAGCAAGTTATCTCACTATGCCCCTGATGATGAGGCCACATATGCCGCAAAGAAGGAGAAGTTTCTCGAGGGACTCAATGATGACCTGGGAATGCAGCTAATGGTGGATACCTTCAACAACTACCAGGAGCTGGTAGACAAGGCCACCATACTTGAAGGCAAGTAGCAGTAGATTGATAGCCACAAGCGGAAGTATGGCCTAGGGAAGTTCAACTCCGAAGCTTAGTAGAAGCCCCGTTATGCCCCATAGTCAGGAGGGCATACCCATATCACTTATGGAGGACATAATCATGGAGGACATAACCAGGGAGGGAATGGGAACAACCGCAACCATGACAACAACTCCAAGTCAAGCAATGGAGGTAATGGCAACCAGCATCGTCCTGCCCAGGTTCAGAAGGATCTGAGTCACATCACCTGTTTCAAGTGCTAGAAGACAGGGCACTATGCGACCAACTGCCCGGAGACCAAGCAGAGGAATGGAAACGGCAATGGCAATGGAAGCTCAGCAAAGAAGCCCAACCCTTTTCCTCGTGCGTAGGTGAATCACATTGACATGGAGGATGCCTATTATCAGCCAGAAACTGTGGTTGGTATGTTTTTATTAAATTCACACCCAGTATTGGTACTCTTCGACTATGGTGCAACGCATTCATTTATATCAAGGGTAGTTGTGGAAAAGTACGGGTTGCCCACTAGAACCCTTAGAAGCCCCCTTCAGGTCAGTTCCCCAGGAGGAGAAATGATGGCAGGCTTAGGCTGTCGTGCAACCCTCAACATCGGGAACCATAATTTTCTTGCAAACCTCATAGTATTGGAATCCCAGACCTTGGATGTAATCCTAGGCATGGATTGGTTGACGAAGTTTGAAGGGAACATCGATTGTGCCCGCAAGACAATTCTGCTCACCACCCCGGAGCAGAAGAGGATCAAGTATGTATCCAGACGCACCCCAACGAAGAATCAGGTGAATTCCCTTACGGGAGTTGATCCGGAGGAAGTGCCGGTAGAGCAAGATTTTCCCGATGTGTTTCCGGAGGAATTATCGGGAACACCACCGGACAGAGACATTGAATTTCTGATTGAGTTATTGCCCGGCACAGCCCCAATATGCAAGAGACCTTATCGAATGCCCCCGAACGATTTAGAAGAGATCAAGAATCAAATTAATGAGCTATTGGAGAAGGGATATATTCGGCCAAGCTCGTCACCTTGGGGAGCCCCAGTTCTTTTGGTAGAGAAGAAGGATGGAACCCTGAGAATGGTTGTGGATTATCGTTCGTTGAACAACGTGACCATCAAGAACAAGTACCCTCTGCCGATGATTAATGATTTATTTGATTAGCTAGTTGGAGCCAAGGTATTCTCCAAGATCGACCGTCGATCAGGGTATCATCAGTTGAAGAACCGTGAAAAGGATACCCAAAACTGCATTCATCACCAGGGATGGTTTATATGAGTATACCGTCATGTCATTCGGATTGACTAATGCCCCTGCATACTTCATGAACTTGATGAACAAGGTATTTATGGAATATCTGGACAAGTTTTTCGTGGTATTCATTGATGATATATTATTTTTCTCCAAGAGCGAAGAAGAGCATAAGGAATATCTGCGTCTAGTTCCGGAGAAACTCCGAGAACATCAGTTATATTCCAAGTTCAGCAAATGTGAATTTTGGCTGAAGGAAGTCGGATTCCTCGGACATGTTATTTCAGGAGAAGTAATAAAAGTCGATCCCACCAAGGTTGTATCAGTCACCGATTGGCAGTCACCCACCTCAGTCAAAGAGATCCGCAGTTTTCTTGAACTCGCAGGATATTATCAAATGTTTATTGACAATTTCTCCAAGATTGCCAAGCCCATGACTGAGCTGTTGAAGAAGAACATCAAGTACATTTGGACCGAGGATTGTGAAGCCAGCTTCCAGGAATTGAAGAAATGTTTGGTTACAGCCCCAGTGCTAATTTTGCCAGACATACACAAGGATTACCAGGTATATTGTGACGCTTCTCGTCAGGGACTCGGAGGAGTAATCATGCAGGAAGGAAAGGTTGTAGCTTATACCTCCAGATAGCTACGACCTCACGAGATGAATTATGCCACACATGATTTGGAATTAGCAGCCGTAGTGCATGCACTCAATACCTGGAGACATTTCCTTATCGGAAACAGCTGTGATGTTTACACGGATCATAAGAGCTTGAAGTATATTTTCATGCAGAAAGAGTTGAACCTCAGGTAGAGGAGATGGCTAGAGTTAATTAAGGACTATGACATGAGATTGCATTACCACCCAGGAAAGGTTAATGTTGTAGCAGATGCCTTGAGCCGTAAGAGTTATGAGAATACTCTTATAGCGGGAGGATTGCCCCAGGAGTTAGTCGATGACCTCAGAGATCTTTGACTGGAGATAGTTCCGAGAGGATATGTTGCAGCACTAGAAGTTCAGTCCACTTTGGTCGAAAGAATTCGTGAAGCCCAGAAGTCGGACAAGGAAATTGATGAGATAAAGAAAATGATGAATGAAGGAAAAGCTAAAGGGTTCCGTAAGGATGAGTATGGAGCTATATGGTTCGAGGATCTTATTTATGTACCCAATGATCCCGAACTCAGGAAGCTGGTTCTTCAGGAGGCTCATGATTCACCGTACTCGATTCACCCTGGTAACACCAAGATGTATCTGGATTTGAAGGAAGGTTTCTGGTGGACAGGTATGAAGAAGGATGTTGCCGAGTACGTAGCAGTATGCGATGTTTGCCAGCGAGTAAAGGCGGAACATCAGAAGCCAGCAGGGCTACTTCAACCTTTGCCAATTCCCAAGTGGAAATGGGAGAAACTTGGAATGGGTTTTATCACAGGATTACCCAGGACCCATTCAGGTTATGATTCCATCTGGGTAGTGATTGGTCGCTTGACCAAGGTAGCTCATTTCATTCCCGTGAAGACTACCTATACCAGCGCTAAGTTAGCCAAGATATACATGACCAGGATCATATGTCTGCATGGAGTTCCGAGGAGTATCATGCCAGATAGAGGAACACAATTTACCTAAAAGTTTTGGAATCAGTTGCATGAAACTTTGGGTACGAGGCTGGAGTTCAGTACAACTTTTCATCCGCAGGCAGAGGGACAGACCGAGAGAGTTAACCAGATTCTAGAGGACATGTTGAGAGCTTGTGCGCTAGACTACGGGTCTAGTTGGGATGATAATTTGCCATACGCAGAGTTCTCGTACAATAACAGCTATCAGACCAGTCTGAAGATGGCCCCTTTCGAAGCTCTATACGGAAGGAGGTGAAGAACACCATTGTTGTGGGATGGTGTTGGAGATCGAAAACTTTTCGGTCCCGATCTTATCAGAGACTCCAAAGAGAAGGTCAAGCCGATTCAAGATAGACTCAAGGTAGCTCAGTCGAGGCAGAAGAGTTATGCCGACGGTAAACGCAAGGAAGTAACATACGAAGCGGGAGACCGAGCATATCTTCGTGTGTCCCCACTTCATGGAATCAAGAGGTTTGGTGTTAAAGGAAAGTTGGCACCCATGTTCATTGGCCCCTACAAAATCATTGAATATCATGGAGAAGTTGCTTACAAGCTGCAATTGTCGGAAGGATTGTCCGGAGTTCATGATGTCTTCCATGTTTCTCAGCTGAATAAATGCCATGCGGAGATGGCCGATATTCCGTTGAGAGACACAGTGCCCCTAGAGGCCATACAACTCGACAGTGAGCTGACTTATGAGGAGAAACCCACCAGAATTCTCGAGACTGTGAACCGAGTCACCCGCAGCAAGATCACCAAGTTTTGCCAGGTTCTGTGGAGTCATCATTCCGAGGAGGAGGCCACCTGGGAGCGAGAAGAAGATCTCCATCGAGACCACCCACACCTATTTGCTAGCCAACCCGAATCTCTAGGGCGAGATTCATCTTAAGGTGGGTAGGTTTGTAACATCCCAAATTTCCCATTTGGAATGTTTTACAATTTTAGCTAAGCATCTATGCATATTGTTTGAAATGGAGTGGCATATGATTTTTTTCAGAGGCATTTGAGTTTGTTTGAATTTGGATTCAAACTAGCAAATGAAATATTTCCAAATCAATGCCTGACAAATACTTGAGCAAAAGTATGAGAGGAGTAAACATGACACTCCAAAAATGTCAGAAGAAAAATATGGCCAAAGAGTTTGAATTCAAATTTGAATTTTATTTGGGATTTTCAGAAAATGTTCTTTTTGAGTTTGAGTTTTGCCCCTGGAAAAATGTCCACGTTATAGGATAAATTCCCCTGAGAATTTTGATATATATATATATGTGCTATATAAAATATATGCATTTATTTATCTAATTAGTTTTTCTCCCCGTTTTAATTAAAAAAAGGAAAAGCCCTAGGCGCTAGCCAGGCCAACCGGCCTAGCCAGCGCCGAGCCGTAGCCCACCAGCGGCCGAACCAGCCTGCCCCAGCGCCTGATGCACGAACCTTCTCCCCCTCGGTCGCCCGCTCGCCTCCTCCCCTCTCTCTCCCACTGACCCACGGGGTCCACCCTATCCCTAACCCCTCGCCCATGCTATGCCAAGCGAGAGCGCGCCGACCGCTCCGATCTTCCCGTGAGCGCGTTCCGGAGCCACCCCCTCCTGCAAGTCATTGCCCTATAAAACCCCTACGCTCTCCTCTTCCGAACCCCCCAAAACCCTACCCCAACTCCCACCATAGCCCGCTCCCTCGCCATCTCGATCTCGCTCCTGCCGCCTCCGCTTGTCGCCGCGACCGTCGCTGGTGAGCCACCCCATGCCCCCAAGCTCCTCCACCCGAACCCCCTCCAGTCCACGCTCCCCTTTGACATCTTTTCGCCACCCAGGAACCACCAAGACCGCCACCCCGATCCTCAGCGCACCTCGCTGGAGCCGCGGAGCACCCAAGCCTCATCGTCATCGCTAAGGGAGTCCTGGATTAAGGGTTCCTCGGACAGCCGAACTATATGCTTATGCCGGACAGTTGGACTATGAAGATACAAGATAGAAGACTCCGTCCCGTGTCCGGGTGGGACTCTCCTTTGCGTGGAAGGCAAGCTTGGTGATTCGGATATGTAGATTCCCTTCTCTGTAACCGACCTGATGTAACCCTAGCCCCCTCTGGTGTCTATATAAAGCGGAGGGTTTAGTCCGTAGGACAACACAATCATAATCATAGGCTAGCCTCTAGGTTTTGGCCTCCACGATCGTGTGGTAGATCAACTCTTGTAATACTCATATCATCAAGATCAATCAAGCAGGAAGTAGGGTAATACCTCCATAGAGAGGGCCCGAACCTGGGTAAACATCGT
The DNA here is from genome assembly GCA_963921465.1 of Triticum timopheevii. Lineage (NCBI taxonomy): Eukaryota > Viridiplantae > Streptophyta > Magnoliopsida > Poales > Poaceae > Triticum > Triticum timopheevii. The sequence goes on from OY997270.1 coordinate 201,260,434, forward strand.
GTCCCCCGCCTCCTGTTACCATTAGCCTTAGACGTACAGTTCGGGACCCCCTACTCGAGATCCACTGGTTTTGACATCGACATTGGTGCTTTCATTGAGAGTTCCGCTGTGACGTCGAAAAAAGGTTTGATGGCTCGCCTTGTTATCAAGGGCAACATCGCCTCCGGGGGAGCCCTGGCCTTAGGCCAAATCCTCCGACTAGGCGGCTTCGTCATGACCGCCCGTTCGGCCGCTGTGCCAACGATGACTTCTCGGGTCATCGAAAACAGCCTCCACGTCAGCTCGGAATACGCTGAGCGGATGGAACCAATGGAACTTTCATCCTTGAACGAGCTCCTGCATCGCATCGCCGTGTTGGGAGTCTCTACGGACTATGATCGGATTGGGCTTAAACCCAATCAAAGAGAGATTAACTCTCCGCCGATCACCCATCAAATAGTGGTGGTGGACGAGCAATGCAGCAACTCTTCCTCTATTTTGTCGATGAACTATGTCCGGATTCCCGAGCTCTCTAAGCCGGATACCCTCTTGCGGGAGGACATGACCCAAACTCTGAATTTAGAATCGGACAGTGGGCCAGAAAAATTGGGCAACATCCCGAAACCCGAACAACCAATTTCGAAAGCTCCTCAGTTTCTGGGTCCCGGATCGGGTTAGGGTTCGGACTTAAATCCACCCACCCACCCAGATACAAGCAATCTTTCCCACATCAGACAACAATCCCAAGAGACAATACATCACTTTTGGGCCAGATTCCTCCTTGTAATGAGCAAGGTTAAGGACTGTCGCGAGGAAGACACAATCTCATTCTTCTGCAAAAATTGCACGGACAAGGGAATCCTTAAGCCATAAGTTGCCATGACATATCACACTTCGCTGACTTGACGGCCATAGTGCAGAAGTACTGTGCGATGGAAAGCGCCTGGAAAACACATGCAACATTCTGGGATCCTATGGCTCTCACTAAACCCCTCGTCTGAACCAAAAGGCTACACTCTCGCAAGTCACCCAATCCAATCACAAAGAAACCAAAGCCCACTACAGGGCGTGGAACCGTATTGGAGGGATGGCTCAATAGGCCATGCAAAATCTACACCACACCGGATACCGTACCAACACACAGCCTTAGAGCATGTTGGATACTTCGGCAGGTGGCCAAGAGCGGCGAGGATCTCCTCATTAACAATACCGCAGAGCATCATCCCGCAGAAAACAACAATATAGTGTTGACAGTCTTCGAGACTTTCGCCTCGAATAACAGGCGCAAGAGAGCACTCCGCGGCCTCGCCAAAGTCTGCCATGTTGCAGCAATAAATCCCTGGAACGACACGGCTATAACATTTAATGCCAGTGACGAAGCTCAATTCCAAACAGTCCGAGAACCAATCGCTTTGGTCCTTAGTCCAATTGTGGACGGCTTTCGGCTTACTAAACTTCTCATGGACGGCGGCAGCAGATTAAACCTCATCTACGAGGAAACTCTCAACAAAATGGAAATAGGCAAGAGCCGCATTGAGCAAAGTAGCACGACCTTCTGAGAAATTATCCCTAGTCGGGAGGCACGATGTGCGGGAAAAATCACACTCAATGTGGTATTCGGCACGCCATAAAATTACAGGTCCGAAGAGATAACATTCCAAGTGGCCCCGTTCAGTAGTGGGTACCACGCCCTTTTAGGGCGGGACGCATTCGCAAGCTTCCAAGCTATACCCTATTATGGGTACATGAAGCTCAAGATGCCCAGGCCCAACGGAATCATCACTCTAGCTAGTGATCCGGACATAACACTCCGCGCCAAAAATAAAACCGCCGCCCTCGCCCTTGAGGCATTATCCGAAGCCCTCGCGGCCGAAGAATTAACTACATTACGCTCCACAGTGGATAGGGACGACGTAATACTCGATAAGCGATCCATGTCCACCTCTTTCAAACCAGCGGAGGAAATAGTCAAATTCCAAGTCCACCCAATGGACTCTACAAAAACAACATCCATCGAGGCACTGCTGAACCCCACAATCGACGCCGCACTGCGGGCGTTCTTACGCGAGAATTGGGACATCTTCGCTTGGCACCCTTCAGATATGCCAGGGATCCCATGCAGGCTGGCCGAGCATAGTCTCAACATATTGAAGGGATACAAGCCGGTCAAGCAGACACTATGGTGCTTTTCAGATCCTAAACGACAAGTTATGGGAGAGGAGCTAGCCAAGTTACTCGAGGCCGGATTCATCAAAGAAATAAAACACCTGGACTGGCTAGCAAACCTGGTGATGGTACCAAAAAAGGATAAATCCTGGCGCCTATGTGTTGATTTCAAGGACCTCAATAAGGCTTGCCCCAAGGATCCCTTCCCCTCCCCCGCATTGATCAAATCATCGACACTACCGCAGGACAAGACTCATTGTGCTTCCTCGACGCATACTCAGGATACCATCAAATCAAGATGACGGAGTCCGATCAAGCCGCAACGGCATTTATCACTCGATACGGCCCTTTCTGTTTCAACACCATGCCTTTCGGGCTAAAAACGCCAGTGCAACCTACCAACGCATGATTCAGACATGCCTGAAAAAACAAGTCGGCAAAACAGTTGAGGCATACATGGACGACATGGTCATCAAGACCAGAAACGCCGAATCTTTAATAGACGACCTGAGGCTCACGTTCGACAACCTCCGTACATATGACATCAAGCTCAATCCGGAAAAATGTGTTTTCGGTGTTCCCGCAGGAAAGCTGCCAGGCTTCATCGTTTCCAACAGAGGATTTGAAGCAAACCCGGCTAAAATCCGAGCTTTGTCACAGTTGGCTACCTCAACAGACCTCAAACAAATCCAGAAATTAACCGGATGTGTGGTTGCCTTAAGCCGCTTTATCTCCCGATTGGGAGAAAAGGCACTACCTCTTTATCGCCTTGTTCGACGCACCGAACACTTCGAGTGGAGGAATGCAGCGACGACTGGACTGGAAAAAATAAAGGCCCTCCTGGCCAGCAACCCAACCCTGGCCACACCAAACATTGGCGAACCCATGTTGTTATATATAGCTGCAACACACCAAGTTGTAAGTGCAGTGCTCGTCATCGAACGAGAGGAGGACGGACATAAGTTCCCACTTCAAAAGCCGGTATACTACGTATCCACTGTCCTCACACCATGCAAGTCATGGTACCCGCGTTATCAAAAGATAGCATACGCGGTCTTCATGGCATCCCGGAAACTATGACACTACTTTCAAGAGTGTTCAATCACGATGGCCTCCAAAGTACCACACAACGATATAATAAATAACCGTGATGCCACGGGCCAGGTTGCTAAGTGGGCCATCGAGCTCCTCTCATTCGACATTACATATAAACCACGGCGAGGCATTAAATCGCAAGTACCGGCTGACTTCATCATCGCCGAATGGATAGAAGCCCAACTCCCTAAAGAGTACGACGCATACTCCAATTGGATCACGCACTTTGACGGCTCTAAAATGCTGGATGGTCTGGGAGTGGGTGTTGTCTTGACATCCCCGCCCGGAGATATAGTCCAATATGTACTCCAAATACTATAGACAGACTGCAACAACGCAGCCTCACGAGGCTCTGTTGCATGGTCTTCGGATGGTTGTCTCCATGGGCATCCAACGCCTAGAAGTGTGTGGGGATTTGAACCTCGCAATATCTCAAATAAATGGAGACTTCAACACCAAGGATCCAAAAATGGCGGATTATCGTAATGCCATCCTCCAAATGTCAGCTCGATTCGAGGGGCTTGAATTTCATCATGTGGTTCGAGAAAACAATCAAGCGGTGAATATCCTTGCCCGCATCGGTGCTACGCGCGGCCCGTCCCACGTAACATCTTCTTGGAAAGGCTGTTCAAGCCATCCGTGGTGTGGCAAGGGGAGGCCAGCAATACTAGTACGGATTGGACCATAACCCCAGATTCCGAACACACCAACATAATCGGAGGCTCTGCCACCGAAATAACACCTTTGGCCCATCTGATCATGGCTGTCATCGCCCCATGGACCGAACCCTTCTTAGCCTACCTAAATAGGCAAGAACTCCCCGAGGATCAAAATGAGGCACGCTGCATTGTGTGGCGCTCTAAAGCCTATGAGGTCCACGAGGGAGAGCTTTATAAGAAAAGCGCTACTGGAGTACTTCAAAGATGTATCTCCGAAGAGGAAGGGCGGCAGCTCTTGGCCAAAATTCATGCTGGACTCGACGGCCACCACGCCGCAGCTCGAGCCCTTGTAAGCAAGGTCTTTCGTACATGTTTCTACTGGCCGACAGCCTGAGCAGACGCACAGGACCTCGTCCAACATTGCGTCGGTTGCCAGCTCTTTGCTAACCAAAGCCATATGCCGCCCACCGCTCTCCAAACAATCCCCATAACTTGGCCCTTTGTGGTCTAGGGGCTCAATATGGTCGGACCCCTTAAAGGAGGAAGCCATAAGAAAAATTACATGTTGGTCATGGTGGATAAATTCACCAAATGGTTAGAGGCCAAACCAGTTAAAACGACCGAATCTAGACCAGTGATAGACCTCATATCAGGGGTCGTGCACCGCTATGGTGTCCCCCACAGCATCATCACCGATAATGGCTCCAATTTGACAGCCGATGAGGTGAAAACTTGGTGCGGCAATATGGGCATTAAGCTCGATTACGCCTCTGCCTATCACCCTCAAACAAACGGGCAAGTCAAATGAGCAAACGGTCTTATTATGAGCGGCATCAAACCCAGACTAGTGCGATCTCTAAAGGAATTAGACACGCACTGGGTCGAGGAGCTTGACTCCGTACTATGGGGGATGCGGACCACGCCAAATCGCACTACCGGATACACACCCTTCTTCATGGTGTACGGCGCAGAGGCGGTATTGCCCTGCGATATTATTCATGACTCACCTCGAGTGCGCATGTATGAAGAGAGAGAAGCCGAGCTTGATCGGCAGGACAGTTTAGATGCCTTGGAGAAGGAGCGCGACATCGTAAAATCCCGTTCCCCATTTTATCAGCAACAGGCTTGCAAGTATCAAAGCAGAGAAGTACGGGCCAAAACTTATAACATTGGCGAACTCGTTCTATGCCTACCGGAGAAGAAAAAGGACAAGGTCAAGCCCAAGTAGGAGGGTCCCTTCATCATTGATAAAGTTCTCACCGGAGGAGCGTACCGCCTGCGTGATGCATCAGATAATCGACTCGAGCCGAACCCATGGAACGCGGCCAGACTCCAAAGATTCTACGACTAGCGTCGAACTCTTTGTTCGTCTCCTTCCCTCCGCTTTTTTTTTAATTTTCTAGTTATATCATCTCTCTTTCTTTTTATGGCTCTAAGGCTTTAAGTGTGACTCGAATACACACTCGTGACACGCTAATCCTCAAGTATGTGCACTCATTATACCTGGGGGCTTCCTATACAGAAGCTTAATATAATTATCTTCCGGGCATCACGCCCACTTCATATGTGTCCCTTTCCCATATGTACCTTTTCTTCACCATTATATGCATCAATATGACTTAAGTTTTGGCCAAGCTGGGTTGCCTGGCTCTTGTGTTTATGACCTACGTTCCCATTAGTTCGTCTAGGGCATAAGGGGGTACCTCTGCGATTGTTACTGCCGGGTACTCCGGACATGTACCTCAGACTGGGTGAAGCCGAAAGCTAGCGTTCTTAAGGGAATATTCGGTCGGTGAACTAAAGATGTTTTTTACCTATTACAATACAAACCCCCAAATGTTGCATATACTTTGTTTTTGCTCGCAGTTGGGACATGCACATTAATGCATGTGTACCCAGGGAAAGGAACCCTTAACGGAACTATTCTCTCTGAAGATCTTTCTTACTATCCATGTAATATAACATAGCTAGTTGGGTACTTGTCTGTTCAAGCAATTATGACCCCTACGCCTGGTTTCCACGCATACCCCGGTTTACATAACTGAGCGGGCATTCGGAAACACTCCGTACTGTCGGGTCCGGAGGCTGAAGCGAAAAGGTCCGCCATGACAAATGATTTACAATCCGGCTAGGGAAAAATATGTCAATTGAAGTACATAGTCACTTAGACTCACATACTTCTTCTTCTATGCCATCCAATAGGCTGTCTAGCCTACAATCCTGTTGGGAATACTTTGCGGCTAATCCTACCTGGTCATATACCAGACTAACGGGAATCTAATTCCCATCTGACCCTACAGGTCCGACCCGGGCCATGTGATTCGGATCGAGCTTGGTATACCGTGTTTTTACCATGGCCCAAAGCTTCCCTCGCACCTTATCGACAGGCAGATATCTTCCATAGTCGAAAACGCTGCGGCGCTCCCTTGAGCAGTTGTACAAGCTCCCCATGCTTCCTGGAAGGGAGGCGGATGGCAACAAGGCCTTAGTGACACCCTGCATCACCTGCCGAACTTGTTCGTGCAGTTGCGAAAGCTCTTGCAGAAGATCGCCTAAGGATCCGGGCATCTCCTCTTCGGGACGACCAGTCAGCATACCTACATACATAACTCTGTTAGCCCGTTTCTTTGCCGAACTATATAAAGGTTTGTTTGAGCACATACTAAAAATGTCGTGTTGAAGCCTTCCATTCTCCTTCATGGAGTCAACTAGCTGGGCCCGAACATCTTTCAATTCTACGCTCAGCCGGGTATTGGCATCTTGGAGAACGTTTTTCTCTCGCCTGACCCGTGTAAGTACACGCTCGCCAGCGTCTAGTTGTTGTTGAGCTCTTTGTTCATCCTCTTGTAGGATCTCCGGATTCACTCCGGGATTATCTGCGGAATCTATTGTTAGATCTGCAACGTCCCGAACACCAAATGGTACACATATTTATGTTTTTTCTCAATCGAGAGAAATATTACCAGATGAGGCCTTCTTGGATTCCTCCATTTCGGCAGCTGTAGCCCTTAGCTGGGCTTGACACTTCTCCAGCTCTTGAGACAAAAGGGTATTCTTCTCTGTAAGAACCTGTTCATACAATGATCCTTAAATCAGTTGTACCAACTGTTTCAAGTCTCAGGGGCTACTGATATACATAATTATCAGATTTTTCTTACCCGTATATCTTTTAGATACTGGTTTGTGGCTCTAGCAAGCCCATCTTGAGCAGCTCGGATGTACGCGTCTCCCGAGTTGAAGGCATTGAAAGCCTCTTCGGAAAAACTAGGGTCGCGGAGTGCGGCCCGCCGACATCGATGTTTCATAGCGCTCCCCACCTCGGAATTCATAGCGGATATTCTAACCGAATCTTCTATAGGAGGACCGTCCGGTGTCGTCCCCGCATTAGCCTCTACCCTCGAGACCGGTGCCGGAATCCGGCTGGTAGAGCCGTAACGGGCAGGATCCCCGGCTATAGTCCGGCGGATGTTCTTTCTGCCAAGACACAGTGGATATTGTTATATTTTAAAGATGACAATCACGGAGCATGTTTTAAACCATACCTCTTCGATGGCGGCTCGGCCATGTCTCTGCTCGCTTTCCTTTTTGGAAGCCTACCCGGCTTGGGCGCCCCTTGTTGGTGAGTCGCCGCGGGTTCGGCATGGCGCGCCGATGGCCTTCCCTTTATAGCATAATATATGTGCGGTGGGTAAGGTGGAAAGAGTGAATTCTTTTCGGAAGATAAGTCTCCTGTTTACTTACACGTGATGTTGGGAGGAGGCCGGGGTAGTCGGCAATGATGGCCACCGAGGTGCCGTCACAGCTCTCTTGGTAAAACACCCTGTCGCCAAGCTCCACAAATACGTCCGGATCCTCTTCGAGTCCGTGGTCGAGGGCCCGGTTGTGGTCCTTTGGCTGTGGAGACGGGTTGTGGATCTCCCTCATAGCTTTCCGCATTTCCTGTTATGGACTAGCGAGGTAAATATTTGTGATGAAAGACTGCGCTAATGAATAGAGTTGAGTAAGAGATAGCAAGTCACCCAGCTAGGGGGGTTGTACATGGAAAATCCATCCCGTGGCTTAATGCGGATGAACTCCTCTTCTTCTCCTTTGTATAAATTGGACTGTATTTTCGCCAGAGCGGTGGCGGAGTCCGGACCTTTCCGGCCGCAACGGTTGGCATCATCTTCTCCGTTGAAGTGCCACATGGGACGCCCTTGATACTGGACTGGCTGCACCCCCCGCATTATGCATATTGACATAACCTCGATTATTGTCAATCCAGATTGGGTAAGCGTTTTTATCCTGCCCATCAATTGAAGGACCACTCTGCTATCTTCCTCCTTACGGCTCCGAGGACGCCAGCTATGGCGTTTCTTCAACGAGGCATTTGTAAACTCAAGAAGACCCATTCAGATAGGGTCAGGAAGGGAGACGTCCTCTATATAAAACCACTCAGAAGGCCAATCTTTGGTTGTCTTCTTCGGAGTGCCGGGCAGGTATCCGGTCCCGGCGATGCGCCATATTTCAGCTTCACCCACTTGGAATATTGATCCCTCTTGATTGCGAGGGACGAGGCAGAACAGCCTCTTCCATAGCTTGAAATGAGCTTCACAACCCAGAAATAACTCACAAAGGGCGACATAACCTGCGATGTGCAGGATGGAGGCAGGGGTGAAATTGTGCAGTTAGAGGCCATAGTACTCCAGGAGCCCGCGAAGGAACAGATGGATTGGAAATCTGATGCCCCTCGGCAAGTAAGGGACAAGGCACACTTGCTCCCCCCTGGATGGGTTGGGAAAACTCTCCGCTTGCTCCCCGCCGTCAAAGGTGGCTAATCCGGCTCGAACGAGGACAAGATATGCAGGTGGAAGAAATCCTTGGGTCTGCAACTTCACCAACTGGCCGTGGGATACGACACACTTCTCCCAATCACCTGGCTTGGCGCTATAGGGGTGAGTGGAAGAGCTGCAGTGGCCGGCCATGATGGGATGGTTTTTTCGGGCGCACTCTGTTGACACACGAACACGTCACGTGTACCCTCGACGCCGGGGGTGATGCACCGCAGCTCACGTCGAAGGAGACCCGACCGACAGTGCGATACGCAAGACAGTCGGCGGGTGCTTTTGCAGACCCGAAACCCCGCGCACCCGGGAGGGACCCCGTCAGGGATTGCGGCGGCTATGGGCTGCCCTAGGTCGATTCGCTCGCCCCTAGAGCCTCGGGATTCGCAGCTCTCAAACACGAAGAATAGCGAAGAACGAGAGAGAAAAACGGTGGAGAGATAAAAAGTAGACAGGAAAAAGTAGTATATTGATTTGTTCGATTGTGTGTTCTTCAATCGGCCGTCACCCCCAACATATATAAGAGGCGGCTGGACTTCCCGTACAAGTAAAGGATTCATCTAGGCTTTCCTTACAAGAAAAATTACATCAATTCGCGTCCTAGAGTCCTAGTTCTATTCCAACTCGGATTCAGTTTGAATCTGGTGCAACTTCTGTCTTCCTCCTTGTGCAGGCCGCCGAGCCTCCATATGACCTCCGATCAAGATGGCCCAAATATCAAACTTGTGCGCCTCGACGATACGAACAACTCTCATGTTGATCACTTTTTCAAACAAGGCCATCTTGAATACTTTTCGAGGTCGTCTTTACCTTCCAGTCGGACTCAGTCTTGCGGTAGACTAAATTATCCGAGTCTTGTAGTGAATTTGCAGGCCATATACTATCTCTGATGACAATGACTCCAAAACCAAAGTTTACCGTCTTGATGATACGCACAACTTCTGTATTGAATACTTCTTCATCTGAAATCATCTTGATAAACTTTTGGGCATATGTTCAGTTTCACTCGGATTTGAGCTCATCCACTCGGATATTAGAGTCTTTCACTTGGATGGTCCGACTAGACTTTTTCACTCGGATGACTATATTTTCACTCGGAAGACAATCTTTTACTCATCGGTAGGTTTTCACTCGACCTTTTACTCGATCGGTAGGTTTTCACTCGACCTTTTACTCGATCGGTAGGCTTTCACTCGACCTTTTACTCGATCAGTAGGTTTTCACTCGACCTTTTACTCAATCGGTAGGTTTTTACCCGAAAGGTAAACTTTCACTCGACCGGTGAGTTTTCACTCGGATGGTAAGCTTTTCACTCGACCAAAAACATAGCCTGATCTTGATTTGTCTCCCCAAGTCTCATACGACCTCGGATTGAGACGAATTATATATGAAAATCGATCGGCTCGACGAGACGAAACTTTTTCGTGTTGAAGGTTTTTCGATTCAATGCCGTCTTGAAGGCCGAATTGCTCGCGCGACCCATCAGACATGGCGTCTGGTACTTCGCGCCATATTTCCACTCAGCTTCGGCCCGCAGTGTATTGCCTCTAACTTTTGCATATGAACTCGGATTGAGATGATTTATATGTCAAAATCGATCGCCTCGGCGAGACGAAGACAATTCCTTTAGAGTACTCCTTCATCCGAGGTCGTCTTGAAGGCATGGTCGGCCGAAAACCACTCAGAATGTTGAATTTTGTCACTCGGAGTACAACTTCGGCCACCGAGATAAGGTCGAATGGTGATAAATTAAACATCAAAGTTGTTCCACTTGGCGACCTGAAACTTTGCATGCTGAAAACTCTTTCACTTGAAGCCATCTTACTTGCCTTTTGTACCTTGCCAAAATCTGATGTCAACACATGCCCCCCTGTTTTTCGGCAAAGCTTGCACGCCGAAAAATAATATGCACGGTGTTTGTTCTAAGGACGATGTCAACACTCCATCGGCCATTTATTTTCCTCAGGGCGATAATTATGTATCAGCCATGTTTGTGCTAAGGGCGATAATCGTATATCGGCCATTGCCTACTCAGGCTTCCTGCCACACACTCGGGTGGTACTTCTTCAAATATTTTCCGTTGAGAGCTCGAGGTAACAATGCCCCTTGTATTGATTCCACCAAATATGAATTTCCGGGAACAACCCTTGTAATCCTAAAAGGGCCTTCCCAACTTGGAGACCACTTCCCGAACTTTCTATCTCTTGAACCAATCGGCAGAATCACTTTCCAGACGAGTTCACCAACTTGAAAATTCTTCAACTTGACTTTCTTATTGTAAGCTCTTGCTACCCTCAACTTATCTCTCTCTATGGACTCCAAAGCAACCAAACGTTTATCGGCAACCTCATCAATATTGTTCATCATTAAGTTATAAAAGTCTACTGCCAATAAATCATTTTGTTTGGCTATTCTCAAAGCATTCCAATTTACCTCCACTGGTAAAACAGCCTCCTGACCATATACTAGCTCATATGGAGTCACCTTCGTAGCACCATGCCTTGAAATTCTGTGTGCCCATAAAGCTTCAAACAACAACTCATGCCATCTCCTCGGATTATCCTCAATCTTCTTCTTGATGAGCTTGATTAGAATTTTATTGCTAGACTCAGCTTGTCCATTAGCTTGGGCGTAATATGGAGAGGAATTGAGCAACTTTATATTATAAGATTCGGCAAACTCTCTGACTTGGTGTGACATAAAAGATGAACCTTGATCTGTAGTTAATGTTTGAGGAATACTGAATCTATGAATAATGCGCTCGGTTATGAATTGAATTACCTCCGTATGTGTCATGTTCTTGAGAGGCACTGCTTCAGACCATTTAGTGAAATAATCAGTTGCCACCAACACGAACCGATGCCCTTTTGAGGAAGACGGGTGGATTTGTCCAATGAAATCTGAACCCCAACCTCTGAAAGGCCACGGTTTGATAATAGGATGTAGCATAGCAGCAGGAGCCAATTGAATATCACCAAACTTTTGACAAGCTTCACACCCTTTATAATATCTGAAGCAATCATTAATCATAGTCAGCCAATAAAACCCAGCACGTCGCAATAACTATTTCATCTTGGGAGCCGACTGGTGAGTGCCACAAATACCTTCATGTACTTCTCCCATAGCAACTCTTGCCTGGTCCTTGTCCAAACACTTTAGAAGAACATCATCGACTGTTCGGCGATAAAGACCATCGTCTCTCATTGTATACTTGAAAGCCATACGCCGAACAACCCTGTCCACCCTTTCACTCGGATTGCACAAGTAATCAACAATGGGCTTTCTCCAGTCGGAATTATCACCTGCACTAGATTTTTTGTTAATGGCCGAATCAGTGGGTTCAGGTTCGGCCTCTCCCATATTGGCAAGACAAGACATTGGTCTTTGAGAGATATGAAACATGCCATGATCAACATGATATCCAGATGCTTGCTGTGCCAACTCATTTGCTTTCCAGTTGTCATGTCTAGATATATGTGCAATGCTAAAACAATCCAAAGTAGAAACTATATCTAGACATTTATCAAGATAAACATTAAGTGATTCGTCAAAACATTGAAAGACTCTGGATATTTGCTGCACCACTAGTAACGAATCACCGTAAGCCTCAATATGTGTAACACCTATAGCAAGTAACATCTCTAGACCGAATAACAATGCTTCATATTCGGCTTGATTGTTTGTGCAAAAATATTCTAAGCGGCATGAGGCTTCAAAAACAGCACCATGAGGAGATATATAAACAATACCAACAGCTTGGCCATTGCTACAAACTGAACCATCAAAGTACAATCTCCATGGCACTAATGAAACAAGGTTCATATCAACATCATGCTTGTCATTAATCCGATGTTCAACAATGAAATTAGCAACAATTTGGCCTTTCATGGATTTTAGAGATTCGTAAGCCAAATCATACTCAATCAAAGCATAAGCCAACTTGCCAATTCTACCACTAAGAATTGGCCTATGCAACATGTACTTAATGACATCGGTTTGACAAGCTACTACACAAGCACTCGGCACTAGGTAATGTCTCAATTTTGTGCAAGCGTAATATAAGCATAGACATAGTTTTTCAATAAATGTATACCTTGTCTCGGCGTCCAATAAACGTCTGCTCAAATATGTAATGGCATGCTCTTTTCCTTCGGTATCTTGAGTCAAAACAACACCAATAACACCTTCCTCTGCTGCGATATAAAGTTTAAAAGGCTCTCTATGCTTGGGTGCTTTCATCACCGGAGGAGTGCACAAATAATTCTTGATCATATCAAAAGCTTCTTGCTGTTTTGCCCCCCAAGTGAAATCAACATCATTCTTTAACCGAAGGATAGGAGTAAATGCATCAACTTTCCTTGACAGATTAGCTATGAACCTTCTCAAATAATTGACCTTGCCAAGGAACTTTTGCATATCTCTCTTGCATGTTGGAGCCTCCACTTTCTGTATGGCCTCTATCTTTTTGGGATCGATTTCGATGCCATCTTCATGAATAATGAAACCCAAAAATTTGCCAGCTGACACGCCGAATGCACACTTCAAAGGATTCATCTTCAGTCCATACTTTTTCATCCTTTCAAAAGCTAAACGCAAATCGGCCAAGTGAGATTCAAAAGCATCCGATTTGACAACAATATCATCAATATAAACTTCAAGTATGACACCGAGTCAATCATGAAAAATCAAATTCATAGCCCTTTGATATGTGGCCCCAGCATTTTTCAATCCGAATGTCATCACTGTCCACTCGAATAAACCAAGGAAACCAGGACATCGGAAAGCTGTTTTGTACATGTCCTCTTCTGCCATAAAAATTTGATTGTATCCGGCATTACCATCTAGAAAGCTAATAACCTTATGTCCAGAAGCATCATTAATAAGCATATCGGCTATTGGCATGGGATACTCATCTTTGGGTGTAGCCCTATTCACATCTCTGAAGTCAATGCACACCCTCAACTTGCCGGATCCCTTCTTCTCCACTGGGACAATGTTAGAAATCCACTCAGCATACCTACAAGGTCGAATGAAATTAGCTTCAAGCAGTCGACCGATCTCTTCCTTGATCCGGTCATATGTTTTCGGATTAAACTTTCTAGCCGACTGTTTATAAGGTCTAAAACCGGCTTTTATAGGCAACCGATGCTCCACTAGCTCTCAGCTCAACCCTGGCATCTCATGATATTCCCATGCAAAGCAACAAACATACTCTTTCAATAGCTCGATTAATTTAGCCTTACAATCGGCTTTCAAATTTTTGTTTATAAATGTCAGTCGAGTGACTGAACCATCTCCAATATCTATCTCTTCTAATGGATCAGCCGATGTAAAACCTTGTCCAAGTTTATCCATGTCATCCAACTCCTCTATAGACTCATACATATCGTCCTCACTGGATCGATATTTTACAAGACGTTTTTGTAACCACTTGGAATTAGAATCCATTTAAACATATCATACCTTGGAGCCGATTGCATTCAGTCGGCTTTAAAGACACGGGCACAAAACCATTCTTGGTCGCGCTGAGAAAATCAAACTCTGATAAGTCACGTCCTGTCAAGCAAGTAGCATTGGGATGTTGCCAATCCACCGATGCATCGGCCAAAGCAACACAGGCCGAGTTATCCGCATGAATGACTTCCACTTCATCATCAACCCACTGAATCAAAAACTGGTGCATAGTGGATGGCACGCACTGGTTTGCATGAACCCAATCACGGCCTAGTATAACGTTGTAGTTACCTTGCACCTCAGCGACAAAGAATGCAGTGGCCAAAGTTTTGCTTCCGACTGTAAGCTCCACCTACATTACACCTTTGGCTTCAGTTTTCTCTTTGCCTTCAAACCCGTTGAGCACCATATTGGTCTTGATCAATTCTTCATCAGGCAAACCCAATTTCTTGAAGACCGAATAGGGCATAAGATTTACCACAGCACCTCCATCCACAAGCATCCGAGTGAGCGGCGACCCATTGATATGACCTCTGAGATATAATGGTTTCAGATGCGTTACTGGTTCTTTTGGCTTCTCGAATATTGCATTTTTAGGGCCAAAATCCAGCTGAGCCACCTCCCCTTCCTCATCTACAGCATGAAACTCAGCAGGTAAGTAATACACCATATTGATATCCATACCTTCATGAACTGGCGTATACTCATAGTCCAACATATCAACCTCTTATTCAAGTGGATCGACCGATTCTGAAATCTGGCCGAGTGAAGGAGAAGTAAGAAGTGTTGCAGATGATGTAATAGCTGTCACATCGTCCTCTTTGGGTGGTGTAGGCACTTCTGTGATAGATGTAGAAGCTGATGTATCTTGTATTTGTTTTGGCCTCCACACTTGTTTTGCTGGAACCATGGGCCGAGTGTCATTGAACAACTTATCCCTTTGCTTCTCAGCCTCCTGCTCCGCCATCTCTTGACTCCTTAACCTCTGTAGTTTCCTCTTCTGTGTCTTTGTTAACCCTGGAGGACACCACTTTGGTCAAGTGTATTTAGCATCTCTCACCTTTACTTGGCTGGTGCTTGCTTCATGGTCATTAGCCGAGTGCTTTGGCGCGATAGAAAATATCGGCTCAGTTGAGTGATTATGCACAGTCGGCTGCTGTATGGGGAATGTTTTGGTGCCCAAGATAAGTGAGTCGACATCCATTTTCTCCTTGCCTTTGCCCGACTCAACTGCTGCAACACTTGGTGACTTAACACGCCATTCCTTTTGATTTTCCAGATGCATGAAATTTCCATTCGGGCGCACCTTTTTACTTGCATGGAATCCACTCGGATTGATGTCATTCAGATGGTATCCACTCGGATGGAACTCACTTGGATGAGATCTACCCATCCACATTTTTTCACTCGGATAGCTTCCACCAGGGTGCATTCTTACACTCGGGTAATTTCCATCCGGTCGTATGTTTTGACCAGCCGACTGATAGTCACCGATGTTGAGTCGGCCATTATATGAGTAATCAAGTCGATCCCACACAGATTGCCTCTGCTCTTCTGAAAACTGCGCCCTTGGTCCACTCGGTTTTGTATACCGACTGAACATATCAACTGATGGTGACCTTGGTCGTTTCAGATGAGTCGGTCGATTGAAACTAGAACCGGCCGACTGGTTAGCATACTTGGACAGCAACATATCAAAAGTTGGCTTGATTCGCTTGCGCTGCACTTTAACTTCATTCTTCTTCCACTTGCCAACTTTTGGACTCTTGGGCTTGACAAATTTAACACGAGTATTTTCTTGCACTTGCGGTTGCCCCCCGAGTGTAGGATTCTTGATGGTGATTTTGATCACTACCTTGCCATCGGGTTGCTTATCAAGCACAACCTGTCTCCCCAAGACCTTGTTGTCCTCCTTGTCTTTCCTGGGCTCACCAACAATGACATTAGCTTTATTAGCAGATTCGGCTACCTCCGGCCGAATGAGTAGCTTCTTCTCCTCCAAATCCATGGTATTCATTGGAAAAGGTTGTTTATCAACTTGCATCTCAGAAAAGTTCAATCGTCCGTCATTAATGGCCGATTGTATCTGTCGTCGAAAAACATTGCAATCGTTAGTAGCATGAGAAAAAGAGTTATGATACTTGCAATAAGCACGCCGTTTTAGCTCTTCAAACGGCGGTAAAGTATGAGATATTCTAATAATCTTAGCCTGCAGCAAAGCATCAAATATTCTATCACACTTAGCAATGTTAAAAGTAAACTTCATCTCTTCATCACGATTCTTATGAATTGGTTTCAGATCATTGCAAGTAAAGGGTTTGGCCTTAGATGGCCAAACAAATTCAGTAGCAAAAACATCACCCTCATCGTCCGAGTGATCACTGTCATATTCCACCATATTCATCTTTGGACGATCGGTTTTGTATCTATGCACTTCTTTGAGATCTTTGCTTCGGCTTTCCTGAGCCAAAGCCCTTTGTAAGACTTGGTTGATATTTAAGAACTCATAGACTTCTATCTTTTCTCTAATGGGAGTTCTCAAACCACTCAGCACTAGGTCTGCCAAGTCTCTCTCGGTTATCACCAAACTAAAACACCGGTTTTTCGTTTCTCTAAATCTCTTGACGTAATTGGAGACTGATTCATCATGCTTCTGCTTAACCGATGTTAGATGTGACAACTTGAGTTCATTGTCACCGCTATAAAAGTGATCATGAAATTTCTGTTGGGGAACGTAGCAGAAATTCAAAATTTTCTACGCAAGTCACCAAGATCTATCTATGGAGAGACTAGCAACGAGGGGAAGGAGAGTGCATCTACATACCCTTGTAGATCGCTAAGCGGAAGCGTTCAAGAGAACGGGGTTGAAGGAGTCGTACTCGTCGTGATCCAAATCACCGGAGATCCTAGTGCCGAACGGACGCCACCTCCGCGTTCAACACACGTACAGCCCGGTGACGTCTCCCATGCCTTGATCCAGCAAGGTGAGAGGGAGAGGTTGGGGAAGACTCCGTCCAGCAGCAGCACGACGGCGTGGTGGTGATGGAGGAGCGTGGCAATCCTGCAGGGCTTCGCCAAGCACCGCGGGAGAGGAGTACTTGGGAGAGGGGAGGGCTGCGCCAGGGGAAGCGTGTAGCTCCCATGCGCCTCCCCACTATATATAGGGGTGGAGGGGGCTGGTTTCTTGCCCTCCAAGTCCATTGGGGCGTTCACAAAGGTGGGAGGAAAGAAATCCCATCATTTCCTTCCCCACCGATTGTTATCCCCCTTTTTTAGGGATCTCGATCTTATCCCTTCGGGATATGATCTTATTCCTTCTAAGGGGGGATCTTGGTGCGCCTTGACCAGGGGTGTGGGGCCTTGACCCCACTACCCACGTTCATGTGGGTCCCCCATGCAAGTGGGCCCCACTCCGGAACCTTCTAGAACCTTCCCGGTACAATACCGAAAAATCCCGAACATTTTCCGGTGGCCAAAATAGGACTTCCCATATATAAATCTTTACCTCCGGACCATTCCGGAACTCCTTGTGACGTCCGGGATCTCATCCGGGACTCCGAACAACATTCGGTAACCACATACAAACTTCCTTTATAACCCTAGCGTCATCGAACCTTAAGTGTGTAGACCCTACGGGTTTGGGAGACATGTAGACATGACCGAGACGTTCTCCGGTCAATAACCAACAGCGGGATCTGGATACCCATGTTGGCTCCCACATGTTCCATGATGATCTCATCGGATGAACCACGATGTCAAGGACTCAATCGATCCCGTATACAATTCCCTTTGTCTAGCGGTATTATACTTGCCCGAGATTCGATCGTCGGTATGCCGATACCTTGTTCAATCTCATTACCGGCAAGTCTCTTTACTCGTTCCGTAACACATCATCCCGTGATCAACCCCTTGGTCACATTGTGCACATTATGATGATGTCCTACCGAGTGGGCCCAGAGATACCTCTCCGTTTACACGGAGTGACAAATCCCAGTCTCGATCCGTGTCAACCCAACAGACACTTTCGGAGATACCTGTAGTGCACCTTTATAGTCACCCAGTTACGTTGTGACGTTTGATACACCCAAAGCACTCCTACGGTATCCGGGAGTTACACTATCTCATGGTCTAAGGAAGAGATACTTGACATTGGAAAAGCTATAGCAAACGAACTACACGATCTTTGTGCTATGCTTAGGATTGGGTCTTGTCCATCACATCATTCTCCTAATGATGTGATCTCGTTATCAACGACATCCAATGTCCATAGCCAGGAAACCATGACTATCTGTTGATCACAACGAGCTAGTCAACTAGAGGCTCACTAGGGACATATTGTGGTCTATGTATTCACACGTGTATTACGATTTCCGGATAATACAGTTATAGCATGAATAAAAGACAATTATCATGAACAAGGAAATATAATAATACTTTTATTATTGCCTCTAGGGCATATTTCCAACAGTCTCCCACTTGCACTAGAGTCAATAATCTAGTTCACATCGCCATGTGATTAACACTCACAGGTCACATCGCCATGT
Source organism: Triticum timopheevii (assembly GCA_963921465.1). Classification (NCBI taxonomy): domain Eukaryota; kingdom Viridiplantae; phylum Streptophyta; class Magnoliopsida; order Poales; family Poaceae; genus Triticum; species Triticum timopheevii. The sequence continues at coordinate 201,279,154 of OY997270.1, forward strand.
GACCAACATCCAAAGAGTTTACTAGTGTCACTAAACTAGTTCACATCATCATGTGATTAGGACTCAATGAGTTCTGGGGTTTGATCATGTTTTGCTTGCAAGAGAGGTTTTTAGTCAACGGGTCTGCAACATTCAGATCCGTATGCACTTCGCAAATCTCTAGGTCATATTGTAAATGTTGCTTCCACGCTCCACTTGGAGCTATTCCAAATGGTCGCTCCACTATACGTATCTGGTTTGCTACTCAGAGTTATTCGGATAGGTGTTAAAGTTTGCATCGACGTAACCCTTTACACCAAACTCTTTATCACCTCCATAATCGAGAAACATGTCCTTATTTACTCCAAGGACAATTTTGACCGCTGTCCAATGATCCATTCCTGGATCATTCTTGTACCCCTTGACTGACTCATGGCAAGGCACACTTCCGGTGCGGTACACAGCATAGCATACTATAGAGCCTATGTCTGAAAGATAGGGGACGACTTTCGTCGTTTCTCTCTTTTCTGCCATGGTCAAGCTTTAAGTCTTGACTTCATACCTTACATCTCAGGCAAGAACTCCTTCTTTGACTGATCCATCTTGAACACCTTCAAGATCATGTCAAGGTATATGCTCATTTGAATGTACCATCAAGCGGTTTTTGATCTATCCTCATAGATCTTGATGCTCAATGTTCAAGTAGCTTGAACCAGGTTTTCACTTGAAAAACACTTTTCAAATAACCCTATATGCTTTACAGAAAATTCTACATCATTTCTGATCAACAATATGTCAACAACATATACTCATCAGAAATTCTATAGTGCTCCCACTCACTTCTTTGGAAATACAAGTTTCTCATAAACTTTTGTATAAACACAAAATCTTTGATCATCTCATCAAAACGTACATTCCAACTCCGAGATGCTTACTCCAGTCCTTAGAAGGATCGCTGGAGCCAGCATACCTTTTAGCATCCTTAGGATCGACAAAAACTTTCGGATTGTATCACATACAACCTTTCCTTACGAAGACTGGTAAGGAAACTCGTTTTGACATCCATCTGCCAGATTTCGTAAATGCAGCTAATGCTAACAAGATTCCGACGGACTTAAGCATCGCTACGGATGAGAAAATCTCATCATAGTCAACTCCTTGAACTTGTGAAAAACTCTTCGCCACAAGTCGAGCTTCATAGACGGTGACATTACCGTCCATGTCTGTCTTCTTCTTAAAGATCCATTTATCTCAATGGCTTGCCGATCATCAGGCAAGTCCATCAAAGTCCATGCTTTGTTATGATACATGGATCCTATCTCAGATTTCATGGCTTCTAACCATTTGTCGGAATTTGGGCCCACCATCGCTTCTCCATAGCTCGTAGGTTCATTGTTGTCTAGCAACATGACCTTCAAGACAGGATCACCGTACCACTCCGAAGTAGTACGCGTCCTTGTCGTCCTACGAGGTTCGGTAGTGACTTGATCTGAAGTTTCATGATCACTATCATAAGCTTCTACTTCAATTGGTGTAGGTGCCACAGGAACAACTTCCTGTGCCCTGCTACACACTAGTTGTAGTGATGGTTCAATAACCATATCAAGTCTCCACCATCCTCCCACTCAACTTTTCGAGACAAACCTTTCCTCGAAAAAGGACCCGATTCAAGAAACAATCCCTATTGCTTTCGGATCTGAATTAGGAGGTATACCCAACTGTTTTGGGTGTCCTATGAAGATGCAATTTATCCGCTTTGGGCTCTAGCTTATCAACCTGAAACTTTTTCACATAAGCGTCGCAGCCCCAAACCTTTAAGAAATGACAGCTTAGGTTTCTCTAAACCATAGTTCATACGGTGTCATCTCAACGGAATTACGTGGTGCCCTATTTAAAGTGAATGTGGTTGTCTCTAATGCCTAACCCATAAACGATAGTGGTAATTCGATAAGAGACATCGTGGTACGCACCATATCCAATAGGGTGCAACTATGATGTTCGGACACACCATCAAACTACGGTGTTCCAGGCGGTAGTAATTGTGAAACAATTTCCACAATGTCTTAATTGCGTGCCAAAGCTCGTAACTCAGATACTCATCTCTATGATCATATCATAGACATTTCATCCTCTTGTCACGATGATCTTCAACTTCACTCTGAAATTACTTGAACCGTTCAATAATTCAGACTTGTGTTTCATCAAGTAAATATTCTCAACATCTACTCAAATCATCTGTGAAGTAAGAACATAACGATATTTACTGCATGCGTCAACACTCATTGGACTGCACACATCAAAAATGTGTTACTTCCAATAAGTTGCCATCTCGTTCCATCTTACTGAAAAACGAGGCTTTTTAGTCATCTTGCCCATGTGGTATGATTTGCATATCTCAAGTGATTGAAAATCAAGTGAGTCCAAATGATCCATCTGCATGGAGTTTCTTCATGCGTATACACCAATAGACATGGTTCGCATGTCTCAAACTTTTCAAAATGAGTGAGTCCAAAGATCCATCAACATGGAGCTTCTTCATGCGTTTTACACCAATGTGACTTACATGGCAGTGCCACAAGTAAGTGGTACTATCATTACTATCTTATACCTTTTGGCATGAAAATGTGTATCACTACGATCGAGATTCAATAAACCATTCCTTTAGGTGCAAGACCATTGAAGGTATTATTCAAATAAATAGAGTAACCATTATTCTCCTTAAATGAATAACCGTATTGCGATAGACATAATCCAATCATGTCTATGCTCAACGCAAACACCAAATCTCGATGGTAGAGGGAGCGTGCGATGCTTGATCACATCAACCATGGAAACACTTCCAACACATATCGTCAGCTCACCTTTAGCTAGTCTCCGTTTATTCCGTAGCTTTTATTTCGAGTTACTAACATTTAGCAACCGAACCGGTATCTAATACCCTGGTGCTACTAGGAGTACTAGTAAAATACACATTAACATAATGTATATCCAATATACTTCTATCGACCTTGCCAACCTTCTCATCTACCAAGTTTCTAGGGTAATTCCACTCCAGTGGTTGTTCCCCTTATTACAGAAGCACTTAGTCTCGGGTTTGGGTGCAACCTTGGGTTTCTTCACTAGTGCAGCAACTGATTTGCCATTTCATGAAGTATCCCTTCTTGCCCTTGCCCTTCTTGAAACTAGTGGTTTCACCAACCATCAACAATTGATGCTCCTTCTTGATCTCTACTTTCGCGGTGTCAAACATCGCGAATACCTCAGGGATCATCATATCTATCCCTGATATGTTATAGCTCATCACTAGGCTCTAGCAGCTTGGTGGCAATGACTTTGGAGAAACATCACTATCTCATCTGGAAAATCAACTCCCACTCGATTCAAGTGATTGTTGCACTCGGACAATTTGAGCACAAGCTCAACGATTGAGATTTTCTCCCTTAGTTTGCAGGCTAAGAAAATCGTCGGAGGTCTCATACCTCTTGACGTGGGCACGAGCTTGAAATCCCCATTTCAGCCCTCGAAACATCTCATATGTTCCGCGACGTTTCGAAAACGTCTTTGATGCCTCAACTCTAAACCGTTTAACTGAACTATCACGTAGTTATCAAAACGTGTATGTCCGATGTTCGCAACATCCACAAACGACGTTTGGGGTTCAGCACACTGAGCGGTGCATTAAGGACATAAGCTTTCTATTGTCCGCATAATCGCTACTATTAACTTTCAACTATATTTTCTCTAGGAACATATCTAAACAGTGGAACCAAAACGCGAGCTTACGGCATAATTTGCAAAGATCTTTTGACTATGTTCAGGATAATTAAGTTCATCTTATGAACTCCCACTCAGATAGACATCCCTCTAGTCATCTAAGTGATTACATGATCCGAGTCAACTAGGCCATGTCCGATCATCACGTGAGACGGACTAGTCATCATCGGTGAACATCTTCATGTTGATCGTATCCTCCATACGACTCATGCTCGACCTTTCGGTCTCTGTGTTCCGAGGCCATGTTTGTACATGCTAGGCTCGTCAAGTTAACCCTAAGTGTTTCGCGTGTGTAAATCTGTCTTACACCCGTTGTATGTGAACGTAAGAATCCATCACACCCGATCATCACGTGGTGCTTAGAAGCGACGAACTTTAGCAACGGTGCACAGTTAGGGGAGAACACTTCTTGAAATTTTTTGTAAGGGATCATCTTATTTACTACCGTCGTCCTAAGTAAAAAAGATGCACAAACATGATAAACATCACATGCAATCAAATAGTGACATGATATGGCCAATATCATTTTGCTCCTTTTGATCTCCATCTTCGGGGCTCCATGATCATCATCGTCACCGGCATGACACCATGATCTCCATCATCATGATCTCCATCATCGTGTCTTCATGAAGTTGTCTCGCCAACTATTACTTCTACTACTATGGCTACCGGTTAGCAATAAAGTAAAGTAATTACATGGCGTTGTTCAATGACACGCAGGTCATACAATAAATTAAGACAACTCCTATGGCTCCTGCCGGTTGTCATACTCATCGACATGCAAGTCGTGATTCCTATTACAAGAACATGATCAATCTCATACATCACATTCTTCTTGGCCATATCACATCACATAGCATACCCTGCAAAAACAAGTTAGACGTCCTCTAATTGTTGTTGCATGTTTTACGTGGCTGCTATGGGTTTCTAGCAAGAACGTTTCTTACCTACGCAAAACCACAACGTGATATGTCAATTGCTATTTACCCTTCATAAGGACCCTTTTCATCGAATCCGTTCCGACTAAAGTGGGAGAGACTGGCACCCGCTAGCCACCTTATGCACCAAGTGCATGTCAATCGGCGGAACCTGTCTCACGTAAGAGTACGTGTAAGGTCGGTCCGGGCCGCTTCATCCTACAATACCGTCGAAACAAGATTGGACTAGTAACGGTAAGCATATTGAACAAAATCAACGCCCACAACTACTTTGTGTTCTACTCGTGCAAAGAATCTACGCAATAGACCTAGCTCATGATGCCACTGTTGGGGAACGTAGCAGAAATTCAAAATTTTCTACGCAAGTCACCAAGATCTATCTATGGAGAGACTAGCAACGAGGGGAAGGAGAGTGCATCTACATACCCTTGTAGATCGCTAAGCGGAAGCGTTCAAGAGAACGGGGTTGAAGGAGTCGTACTCGTCGTGATCCAAATCACCGGAGATCCTAGTGCCGAACGGACGCCACCTCCGCGTTCAACACACGTACAGCCCGGTGACGTCTCCCATGCCTTGATCCAGCAAGGTGAGAGGGAGAGGTTGGGGAAGACTCCGTCCAGCAGCAGCACGACGGCGTGGTGGTGATGGAGGAGCGTGGCAATCCTGCAGGGCTTCGCCAAGCACCGCGGGAGAGGAGGAGTACTTGGGAGAGGGGAGGGCTGTGCCAGGGGAAGCGTGTAGCTCCCATGCGCCTCCCCACTATATATAGGGGTGGAGGGGGCTGGTTTCTTGCCCTCCAAGTCCATTGGGGCGTTCACAAAGGTGGGAGGAAAGAAATCCCATCATTTCCTTCCCCACCGATTGTTATCCCCCTTTTTTAGGGATCTCGATCTTATCCCTTCGGGATATGATCTTATTCCTTCTAAGGGGGGATCTTGGTGCGCCTTGACCAGGGGTGTGGGGCCTTGACCCCACTACCCACGTTCATGTGGGTCCCCCATGCAGGTGGGCCCCACTCCGGAACCTTCTAGAACCTTCCCGGTACAATACCGAAAATCCCGAACATTTTCCGGTGGCCAAAATAGGACTTCCCATATATAAATATTTACCTCCGGACCATTCCGGAACTCCTCGTGACGTCCGGGATCTCATCCGGGACTCCGAACAACATTCGGTAACCACATACAAACTTCCTTTATAACCCTAGCGTCATCGAACCTTAAGTGTGTAGACCCTACGGGTTCGGGAGACATGTAGACATGACCGAGACGTTCTCCGGTCAATAACCAACAGCGGGATCTGGATACCCATGTTGGCTCCCACATGTTCCACGATGATCTCATCGGATGAACCACGATGTCAAGGACTCAATCGATCCCGTATACAATTCCCTTTGTCTAGCGGTATTATACTTGCCCGAGATTCGATCGTCGGTATGCCGATACCTTGTTCAATCTCGTTACCGGCAAGTCTCTTTACTCGTTCCGTAACACATCATCCCGTGATCAACCCCTTGGTCACATTGTGCACATTATGATGATGTCCTACCGAGTGGGCCCAGAGATACCTCTCCGTTTACACGGAGTGACAAATCCCAGTCTCGATCCGTGTCAACCCAACAGACACTTTCGGAGATACCTGTAGTGCACCTTTATAGTCACCCAGTTACGTTGTGACGTTTGATACACCCAAAGCACTCCTACGGTATCCGGGAGTTACACTATCTCATGGTCTAAGGAAGAGATACTTGACATTGGAAAAGCTATAGCAAACGAACTACACGATCTTTGTGCTATGCTTAGGATTGGGTCTTGTCCATCACATCATTCTCCTAATGATGTGATCTCGTTATCAACGACATCCAATGTCCATAGCCAGGAAACCATGACTATCTGTTGATCACAACGAGCTAGTCAACTAGAGGCTCACTAGGGACATATTGTGGTCTATGTATTCACACGTGTATTACGATTTCCGGATAATACAGTTATAGCATGAATAAAAGACAATTATCATGAACAAGGAAATATAATAATACTTTTATTATTGCCTCTAGGGCATATTTCCAACAATTTCTGCTCTAGCTGCGACCAAACTCGAATGGAACCATGTGGCAAAGAAGAAAACCATGAAAATGCGGTACCAGTTAATGATAAAGGAAATAAACGCACTTTCAACTCATTTAGTGAGCCTGCCTCACCTAGTTGTGCTAAGTATTGACTAACATGTTCCCATGTGGTTTTTGTGCCCTCTCCATTGAACTTAACAAAATCTGGAATTTTATATCCTGGAGGGCACTGGATGGCATCAAAGTACTCGGGGTACGGCTTTTGGTAAATCCGATTCCGAGGTAACTCAACTCCAAAATTCTCTCGAAGCATCTTAGCCATCTCCTCTCTAAGATTAGCTAAACCATCATCCATAGTGGACGATGAAGCTTGTGGCAGTGGCATAGGAGGAGTAGGGTTACTAGCTGTAGGTAGGAATTGTGGCATGTATGTCGACCCACAATTTGCTAGTGGTCGAGTGGTTGTAGCTGTAGGTAAGGTTGGGTTCGGCGTTGCCACCGAACCTGGCATGCTCATAATAGGATTAATAGGTGCAGCCACAATCTGATTCGTTTGGGTAGGATAATAAGTCATCGGCACGGGAGGCGCCGATGAGATAGGTAAAGCCAGATTAGGGTTTTGCACACTAGCAGCTACACCATCATTACCACTAGTCGATTGAGATGTATTCTTCTGAGCATTAGTATTTTCAATGAAAGTTTGATAGACTAGATTGTTACCATCAGCAATACGACTTTCAATCTCAGCCCACTGCTCAGGAGAAAAGGTAGTACTTACAGAGGGTTTAACTTGCTCGGCTTGAAGAGGAGGGAACTTGATTTCTTCAATCGGAGTGATGTTGCCTTGGCGATCCTTCTTGAACTTTGCAAGGAACTCCTGCAAGTCCTTCTCCTCGTGCGCCTTCTTGTACTCCTCATAGACTTGGCGATGATCGGCCGATATCTCATCAAGACTGGGCTTAATGATGTTATCGGCGTCTACCTCAGATGGCTTGGGAAGATCGGACATGGTGGATGATGATGATTGATCTTTGATCCCCAGCGGAGTCGCCAAAAAGTGTGTTGACACACGAACACGTCACGTGTACCCTCGACGCCGGGGGTGATGCACCGCAGCTCACGTCGAAGGAGACCCGACCGACAGCGCGATACGCAAGACAGTCGGCGGGTGCTTTTGCAGACCCGAAACCCCGCGCACCCGGGAGGGACCCCGTCAGGGATTGCGGCGGCTATGGGCTGACCTAGGTTGATTCGCTCGCCCCTAGAGCCTCGGGATTCGCAGCTCTCAAACACGAAGAACAGCGAAGAACGAGAGAGAAAAATGGTGGAGAGATAAAAAGTAGACAGGAAAAAGTAGTATATTGATTTGTTCGATTGTGTGTTCTTCAATCGGCCGTCACCCCCAACATATATAAGAGGCGGCTGGACTTCCCGTACAAGTAAAGGATTCATCTAGGCTTTCCTTACAAGAAAAATTACATCAATTCGCGTCCTAGAGTCCTAGTTCTATTCCAACTCGGATTCAGTCTGAATCTGGCCCAACTTCTGTCTTCCTCCTTGTGCAAGCCGCCGAGCCTCCATATGACCTCCGATCAAGATGGCCCAAATATCAAACTTGTGCGCCTCGACGATACGAACAACTCTCATGTTGATCACTTTTTCAAATAAGGCCATCTTGAATACTTTTCGAGGTCGTCTTTACCTTCCAGTCGGACTCAGTCTTGCGGTAGACTAAATTATCCGAGTCTTGTAGTGAATTTGCAGGCCATATACTATCTCTGATGACAATGACTCCAAAACCAAAGTTTACCGTCTTGATGATACGCACAACTTCTGTATTGAACACTTCTTCATCCGAAATCATCTTGATAAACTTTTGGGCATATGTTCAGTTTCACTCGGATTTGAGCTTATCCACTCGGATATTAGAGTCTTTCACTCGGATGGTCCGACTGGACTTTTTCACTCGGATGACTATTTTTTCACTCGGAAGACAATCTTTTACTCGATCGGTAGGTTTTCACTCGACCTTTTACTCGATCGGTAGGTTTTCACTCGACCTTTTACTCGATCGGTAGGCTTTCACTTGACCTTTTACTCGATCAGTAGGTTTTCACTCGACCTTTTACTCAATCGGTAGGTTTTACCCGAAAGGTAAACTTTCACTCGACCGGTGAGTTTTCACTCGGACGGTAAGCTTTTCACTCGACCAAAAACATAGCCTGATCTTGATTTGTCTCCCCAAGTCTCATACGACCTCGGATTGAGACGAATTATATATGAAAATCGATCGGCTCGACGAGACGAAACTTTTTCGTGTTGAAGGTTTTTCGATTCAATGCCGTCTTGAAGGCCGAATTGCTCGCGCGACCCATCAGACATGGCGTCTGGTACTTCGCGCCATATTTCCACTCAGCTTCGGCCCACAGTGTATTGCCTCTAACTTTTGCATATGAACTCGGATTAAGATGATTTATATGTCAAAATCGATCGCCTCGACGAGACGAAGACAATTCCTTTAGAGTACTCCTTCATCCGAGGTCGTCTTGAAGGCATGGTCGGCCGAAAACCACTCGGAATGTTGAATTTTGTCACTCGGAGTACATCTTCGGCCACCGAGATAACGTCGAATGGTGATAAATTAAACATCAAAGTTGTTCCACTCGGCGACCTGAAACTTTGCATGCTGAAAACTCTTTCACTTGAAGCCATCTTACTTGCCTTTTGTACCTTGCCAAAATCTGATGTCAACACACTCTGATGAATCCTCGCTTGGGGAAGATGGTGTGATTTGGATCTGAGGATCCCCGTCGCTAATAGACGGTTTATTTACATGGTCAGGGTGGCAAGTGTAAAAATGCTCCGGCTTCTCGCATTCACTCGACGCGTGGAGGCTGACACTATTAAGGTACAGAAGCCGATGAGTGCAACATTAAACGGGAAGCCGGACAATGCTCGATAGAACAGGTACTCTGGAGAATTTGGATGAGCAACCCGCCTTCCAATGCCGAAGACAATCTGCGTGCCAGACACATCGTCATTGAAGCCTGGTTCGGGGGCTACTGAGGGAGTGCTGGATTAAGGGGTCCTCGGACAGCCGGACTATATGCTTATGCTAGACTATTGGACTATGAAGATACAAGATAGAAGGCTTCATCCCATGTCCGGGTGGGACTCTCCTTTGCGTGGAAGGCAAGCTTGGTGATTCGGATATGTAGATTCCCTTCTCTGTAATCGACCTGATGTAACCCTAGCCCCCTCCGGTGTCTATATAAGCCGGAGGGTTTAGTCCATAGGACAACAGAATCATACTCATAGGATAGACTCTAGGTTTTGGCCTCCACGATTTCATGGTAGATCAACTCTTGTAACACTCATATCATCAAGATCAATCAAGCAGGAAGTAGGGTATTACCTCCATAGAGAGGACCCGAACCTGGATAAACATCGTGTCCCCCGTCTCCTGTTACCATTAGCCTTAGACGTACAGTTCGGGACCCCCTACCCGAGATCCACCGGTTTTGACACCGACAGTCACCCCGATCTCCTCCGACATCCCCGAGCTCCACCGAGACCACCCCGACGCCACCCTCGAGTCGCCGCACCGCCCCGACCACTCCTCCCTCATCCCTGATCACCGGAGCCGTCGCGCCGTCGTCGCCCGAATCGTCGTCGCCATTGAGTTCACTGTAAGTCGCCGGAGCCGCCCACCACCGCTTGATCTACAATCTACGGTTTAGATTAGATCTGTGAAGGGGTACAATTTTTTTTGTTATAGTCGGTTTACTTACGGTTTTATTCGGTTCTGTTAGATCGGACCGGTCCAGGTTTTCTGTTTAGCCGCCAGCGCATCTTAGTTATATTACGCCTAAGCGATGGATAGGCTAGTCGCGTCTGTTTTTCTTTTTCTTTTTAGTTTTATTTTCTGTTTTTACCAGAATAGTTCTGTTTTTGTTTTTACTATATCTTTTAGTTGGTTTATTGGTTTTAATTGATTCTTTTTTCTTAGTTTACAAATTTCTTGTAGTTTCAGAAGAAATTATGTTTAGACATGTTTAGAATAATAAAAATAGTTTTATAATAATTTTATTCAGATTAGTTTTTCTGCCAAAAATTGAGCTAGAATAATTTTGTTTTAGTGATTCTTTTTGCTACTGCTTAGTTTAGACCATACCTAGCAGTAGGAACTTGTTTGGGTATTTTAGAGTTAATTAAAAATTAGTTTTAGTCGATTAGGGAGTCCTGGACTAGGGGGTGTCCGGACAGCCGGACTATCAATATCCGCCAGACTCCCAGACTACGAAGATAGAAGATTGAAGACTCCGGCTCATGTCCGAAAGGTACTTTCCTTGGCGTGGAAGGCAAGCTTGGCAATACGGATATGTAGATCTCCTACCATTGTGACCGACTCTGTGTAACCCTAGCCTCTCCGGTGTCTATATAAAGCGGAGGGCCTTAGTCCGTAGGACGAACATTACATCTCAACAATCATACCATAGGCTAGCTTCTAGGGTTTAGCCTCCTTGATCTCATGGTAGATCTACTCTTGTACTACCCATATCATCAATATTAATCAAGCAGGACGTAGGGTTTTACCTCCATCGAGAGGGCCCGAACCTGGGTAAAAACATCGTGTCCCTCGTCTCTTGTTACCATCCGCCTAGACACACAGTTCGGGACCCCCTACCCGAGATCCGCCGGTTTTGACACCGACATTGGTGCTTTCATTGAGAGTTCCTCTGTGTCGTCACCGATAGGCTCGATGGCATCTTCAACCATCAACGCTGTGCAGGGTGAGACTTTTCTCCCCGGACAGATCTTCGTATTCGGCGGCTTTGCACTGCGGGCCAATTCTCTTGGCCATCTGGAGCAGATCGAAAGCTACGCCCCTGGCCGTCAGGTCAGATTCGGAAGCTTAAACTTCACGGCCGATGACTGCGGAGATTTGATCTTCGACGGACTCGAGCCACAGCCAAGCGCGCCGCACTGTGACGATGGGCATGATCTAGCTCTGCCGCCGGACAGTGCTTTGGTGGCCGCACTAGGATCCGCTTCGGCCACTAGCCCGGAGCCGATTGCCCATATCGAGGGCCGGTGGATAGACGCCGCCCTGGGGGCTTCAACATCCATGGCGATGGAGCTGAATACCAATCTTGTCCCCTGCGAAACTCGTGACCCCGAGGCGCCGGACTCCTCGCCGGACTCCGAGCCTCCCGCACCCCTACCGATTAATCCGGATTGGGCGCCGGTTATGGAATTCACATCCGCGGACATCTTCCAGCACTCGCCTTTTGGCGATATCCTGAATTCCCTGAAGCATCTCTCGCTGTCAGGAGAATCCTGGCCGGACTATGGCCAGGACGGTTGGAGTTCGGACGATGGAGAAATTCAGAGCCCACCCACCACCCACTTTGTAGCCACTGTCGAGGATCTAACCGACATGCTAGACTACGACTCCGACGACATCGATGCTATGGACGACGATGCCGGAGACGAACAAGAGCCAGCGCCTACAGGGCACTGGAAGGCCACCTCGTCATATGACGTATACATGGTGGATACCCAAAAGAAGGGGATGGCGAAAAAGCAGCGGAGGCAGATTCTCTAAAGAAGCAGCCCAAACGCCGACGTCAGCGGCGCCGCTCTAAATCCCGCCACAGCAAGAATGAAGATTCCGGCACCGGAGACAATAACACTCCGGAGAGTGCCGAAGACAATCCTCTCCTGCACGACTCAGCGCAGGAGGATGCAGAAGCAAGCCCTCTCACGACAGGGCGGCAGACGAAGGGGTTGAGGATGATAACTATATGCCTCCCTCCGAAGACGAAGCAAGCCTCAACGATGATGAATTCGTCGTACCCGAGGATCCCGTCGAACAAGAGCGCTTCAAGCGCAGGCTCATAGCCACGGCAAATAGCCTAAAGAAAAAGCAGCAACAGCTCCAAGCTGATCAAGATCTGCTGGCCGATCGATGGACAGAGGTCCTCACGGCCGAAGAGTATAAACTCGAACGTCCCTCCAAAAGTTACCCAAGACGCAAGCTGCTCCCCCGATTAGAGGAGGAAGCATACATACCTTCATCACCAGCGCATGACATGGCTGACCGACCACCCCGTGGCCGCGACAGAGAGGCATTCAGGCCCCCAGCCAAAACCGTACCCCGGCATCGCTCCAAGAGTACGAAGCCAAAAGGGAACGCGCCGGACTTGCGAGACATATTGGAGGACAAAGCAAGACAATCCAGATCCATCTATGGATCACGTGGGCGCCCTACGACCCACGACGAATACCGTCGCGCCGGACATAACGCCGGCCGGGCCGAACATAGCAGACAGTGCTCCCTCGAGCTGCGTCGCAATATTGCTCAATACAGGGGCGCCGCACACCCGTTATGCTTCACCGATGAAGTAATGGATCATCAGATCCCCGAAGGGTTTAAACCCATAAATATCAAATCTTACGATGGTACAACAGACCCCGCGGTGTGGATCGAAGATTATCTTCTCCACATCCATATGGCCCGCGGCGACGATGTCCATGCCATCAAATATCTCCCACTCAAGCTTAAAGGACCAGCTCGGCATTGGCTTAACAGCCTGCCCGCAGAGTCAATTGGGTGTTGGGAAGACCTGGAGGCCACGTTCCTTGATAACTTCCAAGGTACATATGTGCGACCACCAGACGCCGATGACCTAAGCCACATTATTCAGCAGCCAGATGAATCGGCCAGACAATTCTGGACACGGTTCTTGACGAAGAAAAATCAAATCGTCGACTGTCCGGATGCGGAGGCCCTTGCAGCCTTCAAACATAACATCCGGGACGAATGGATAGCCCGGCACCTGGGGCAGGAGAAGCCGAAATCCATGGCAGCCCTCACATCGTTAATGACCCGCTTTTGTGCGGGAGAGGACAGCTGGCTAGCCCGCAGCAACAATCTCCGCAAAAATTCTGGCAGTCCGGACACTAAGGACAACAACGGCAGGTCACGTCGAATCAAAAACAAACGCCGCATTAATGGCGACGACAAGGAGGATACGGCAGTCAATGCCGGATTCCGAGGCTCCAAACCCGGTTAACGGAAGAAGCCATTTAAAAGAACCACTCCGGGTCCGTCCAATCTGGACCGAATACTCGACCGCTCATGCCAGATACATGGCACCCCCGAAAAGCCAGCTAATCACACCAATAGAGATTGTTGGGTGTTCAAGCAGGCTGGCAAGTTAATTGCCGAACACAATGACAAGGGGCTAAATAGCGACGACGAGGAAGAGACCCGGCCACCGAACAATAGAGGACAGAAGGGTTTCCCCCCACAAGTGCGGACGGTGAATATGATTTACGCGACCCATATACCCAAGAGGGAGAGGAAGCGCGCACTACGGGATGTCTATGCGATGGAGCCAGTCGCCCCCAAGTTCAATCCATGGTCCTCCTGTCCGATCACTTTCGATCGACGAGACCATCCGACCAGCATACGCCATGGCGGATTCGCCGCATTGGTCTTAGACCCAATCGTCGATGGATTTCACCTCACAAGAGTCCTGATGGACGGCGGCAGCAGCCTGAACCTGCTTTATCAGGACACAGTACGCAAAATGGGCATAGACCCATCCAGGATCAAACCTACTAAGACAACCTTTAAAGGTGTCATACCAGGAGTGGAAGCCAACTGTACAGGCTCAGTCACACTGGAAGTGGTCTTCGGATCCCCGGATAATTTCCGAAGCGAAGAGTTAATCTTCGATATAGTCCCGTTCCGTAGCGGCTATCATGCCCTGCTCGGACGAACCGCGTTTGCAAAATTCAACGCGGTGCCGCATTATGCATACCTAAAGCTCAAGATGCCAGGCCCTCGTGGAGTCATTACGGTCAATGGGAATACGGAACGCTCCCTCCGAACGGAGGAACATACAGCGGCTCTCGCGGCAGAAGTACAGAGTAGCCTTCTACGGCAATTCTCCAGTCCGACAATCAAAAAGTCGGATACATCAAAGCGCGCCCGGAGCAACACTAACCAAGACCACCTGGCGCGATCAAAGCACGCGTAGCAATGCGGCCCCAACCCCCGCCCGCGCATGATCACAAGAATAACACTCCGCGTACATCATTACGCTTTGGAGATACCATGGGCGCAGGGGAGGGGCTTGATCACAAGGGACAAATAGTGCGGCTCGACCACACCAGGGGCTCATGCGAGCGCCCCCCTTGGGTTTACTTTTTATCTTTTCTTCTTTTTATGTATACAGGACTCTGTTAATCAGAAGCCTTGTTCGACGGCGCACTTGCCGAACTCACGATGCAACAGTCAGGGACTAAAGAAGGCTGCGACGAACAATCAGGTGGTCTCCATTACGAGCATTAAATTTGATTACATACACCAAGTCTGCAGCTCATCCCTGGAGGGGGACATGTTAATTTAGTCCAAATCCCTTGCTTACCGCACTATTTGTATCAGTCCGCTTTATTAGCAGACCTTCTTTCATAAATAATGCAGCACTTCCTTTTTGCAAGTACATTACCTTTTTATTGCAATTGCGTTACCTCTTATATATGTTCATTATATGACATCTTGCACCCGTATACTTTGGTATGGACGAATACGCCAGGGGCTTCTGTTCCCCGGATTATGGTGTAATTAAGTCCGAACACTTTCACAAGTGCGGCACCCCAAACTTATAGCATTATATGAATCAGCTCCGAATCATGTCTTGGGTCAATAGTTGGGTTTGCCCGGCTCCCATGTTTTGGTACCTTACGTTCCGTTCCGTCGGCTAAGGTAGCACTGGGAGAACCACTGCGATTGCGCCCCGGTTGAGCCGGGTTAACGCCTCAGTGGAGAAAGCTAAAACTGACTGGCATGATAAGGCGAGAGACTGGTCGCTGTTCGAGAGGTTCTTTCGGGTCCCTAAAGACTCATGCCGCTTCGAGCGAAGTTCCGGATGATGTCCGACGAAGGCGTGGATAGCGCCCCGGATTCGGTCTTCCGAATACCAGGGGCTTCGCCGAAATTTAAAATTATAGAATTCTATGGCTAAGTGAGAGTGTTCAAGCATTATAAGTCCGGTCGCCTTGTTCGTCGTGTTGAGCGCCTCCCTAGATGGACCCAATAATGGGAACAAGAGTGCTCAAGTTTATCACCGAACACCCCAGCCCTTGTAGCTTGGGGGCTGAAGCCAACGACTTGCCATCTCTCAGATTTTACAAACGGCCGCACAGAAGGTAATATTTTAAATTAAATAAGCGTTGCTCATGGCGCATATAAACGAAGTTTTCAGCGCCCAGGATAAATACACAGCGAGTTCACTCAAAAATTACATCTCGAGAGCACTCATCTGCAATATCGCAGGCTCCCTTCAGGACAACTTTATAATATCGCTCCGGCGTGCGATGCTCCTTGCCCGACGGCGGCGGATCCGTGAGAAGCTTCTCCGCATCCAGTTTGCCCCATTGCACCTTTATGCGGGCAAGGGCCCAACGAGCGCCTTCAATACAGGCGGAGCGCTTGATCACATCCAGCCTGGGGCACGCATCCACCAGCCGCCGCACTAGGCCAAAGTAGCTGCCAGGCATGGCCTGTCCAGGCCATAGCCGGACTATGAGGCCCTTCATGGCCTCCTCAGCTACCTTGTGGAGTTCGACCAGCTGCTTCAGCTGGTCGCTTGGGGGCACCGGATGGCCGGCCTCAGCATACTGAGACCAGAAGACCTTCTCCGTCAAGCTCCCCTCCTCGCCACGATAGAATGCGGCGGCATCAGACGCACTACGCGGCAGATCTGCAAACGCCCCTGGAGAGCTCCGAATTCGGGTAAGTATCGGGTAATTTACATTAACGTGCCTGCTCTGCACGAAAAAGGCCTTACCCGCCGCTATCCTCTTTATGTCCTCTACCTCCTGAAGGGCCTTCTGGGCCTCGGCCTTGGCGGACTGGGCACTTTCGAGAGCCGAGGCAAGCTCGGACTCTCGAGTCTTGGAGTCACGCTCCAAACTCTCATGCTTTTCCATGAGAGCCTGGAGCTCTTGCCGAACTTCCGCCACCAGCGCCACTTGCTTTTCTCGCTCAGCCCGTTCCGTGGCCGCATTGCGTTCGGCCGCGGACACGGCATCCTTCAGGGCTGCCACCTCCTTAGTGGCCCCTGCAATACACATATTATCCTTATTAATTTTGTTTGCAACCAAAACCCTTTTCTGTAAGGTACTTATTTAAAGTGGTGTTATTCACCTTCTTTTTCCTTGAGCTGCCTCTTGGCATGGCCGAGCTCTTGCTCCGACCGCTCAAGGTCCTTTTTCATCGCCTCGACCTCCGCCGTTAATGCGGCAGAGGTCAACAGCGCAGCCTGCAAACCCATATTGACATATTTTTAGAAACCCTGCGTATATCTTGTTAGATCCTTAGTCCGGCTTTTCTTTCCGAACACCGAACTAAGCATCAGGGGCTACTGTCTATGCGGTATTACATTACATAATTTTAAACTTCTTACCTTAAAGCCTGTTAGAAGGCTGTTGCAGGCTTCGGTCAGCCCGCCCTTAGTGAGCTGGACCTTCTCAATCACCGCACTCATGAGAGTGCGGTGTTCTTCCTCGATGGAAGCGCCTTTAAGTAGGTTATCCGGCGCCTCCGGTTGGACGGAGGCCGCCGGAGTCACGGTCCTGCCCTTCTTTCGAAGGGGCCGCTTGCCGGACTCTGGAACCGCTACGGGTTCCGAGGTAGAGTCCGGCACAAAGTCCGGGAGGACGCCTGACGGCGCCTCCGGAGCCTCCTCCCGGCGGGTCCCTCTGTGGGATTCCGCCTCGTCGTCCTCGTCGACGCGTGGGGTAGAGGCAGTCGGGATAGAATTTACATCCGACGGCGCCAAAGACCCGCTCATCGAGTCGGGAAGATCATCAACGGCCGGACTACAGGCAGAATGCGGCGTTAGAAGGACACTACATGGCATGCAATGTACGACATATAAATGATCTGAATACTTACGATCCTGCCGGACGCCTGGCCCTTGGAGGCCACTCTTCCTCGCCAACATTGATGTTGGCGAAACTGTCCGGGGGGATAGTTCTCCCCCTCTTGGACCCTTCGGCCGCCCCGATTGGGGAGGCCTTCCTCTTCTTCTCTCCCTCCTCCGGGAGAGAGTACTCCTCCTCCTCCTCGTCTTCGGGGGAGGAGTCCTCGTCGTCGTCGGACGCCTGATTACGGGAACTCTTTCGAGTCCCCGTGGCCACCTTCTTGGCCTTCTTCTCCGGCACCACGTGCGGTGCCGGAACCAGCAGCCTTGCTAAGCGGGCATCCATTGGTTCTTCTGGCATGGGAGCCGGGCTGATGAGCAGCCGGGCCTTCTCCATCCATTCCTGTCAAAGGAAGAGGCAGATTAAAAACCTCGCTAGAGTCAATCTAATTACTACAAGTGTCCCGTAATGGGGTCGAATCACTTACCTCGTCAGTCGGAGACTGCAAGCTGAATCCGCGGTCTTCGGTCGCGGATGCGGGGGCTTCAGCGCCCTTGAACAACACCCTCCAGGCGCCTTCGTGTGTTGTATCGAAGAGCCCGCTCAATGTCTGGTGCTGTTCCGGATTAAACTCCCACAGATTAAATGCCCGTTCTTGGCATGGGAGAATCCGCCGGAGGAGCATGACCTGGACCACGTCGCCGAGCCGGAGCCTATTGCTCACCAGCTTCTTGATGCAGGCTCGAAGTCCCGTCACCTCCACCGGATCACCCCACTGCAAGCCCTTCTCTTTCCAGGAGGTGAGCTGCGTGGGGATTCCAGATCTAAATTCGGGGGCCGCCGCCCATGTTGGCTTGCGCGGCTTGGTGATGTAGAACCACCCCGATTGCCACCCCTTGACGGAGTCCACGAAGGTCCCTTCTAGCCAAGGGACGTTGGGCAGCTTGCCCAACATGGCGCCTCCGCATTCCGCTTGTTGAGGATGAAGTTCGGCGCCAGATCGTGGAAATCCAGGCCGTAGTAAAACATGAGCCCCCGGACGAATGGATGGAGCAGAAAGCCCAGTCCGCGGAGGAAGTGGGGGAGGAAGACGACCCTCTCATGAGGCCCTGGGGTAGGGACGAGCTGCCCTGCGTCGGGCAGCTGGTGCGTGATGTCGCTGGAAAGGTATCCGGCGTCGCGCAGCTTGGTGATGTCCTCCTCCTTGGCGGTGGAGGCCATCCATTTACCTCCCCCTCTGGACATATTCGAGGAAGGGTCGAGGTGAGATGCGCGAGCTTGGGCGTTGGAGCTTGAGTTCGCAGGGATGGATAAGCAAAGGAGGAAGAAGGCGTAGGTGAGAAGGTAAATCCTTATCCCTTATTTATAGGCGGACAAAACTATGCGTCCCTCACCGGCCTGGTAAAACTCGCTTATCTCCCAAGCGCCACCATCAATGGCGCGGTTGGGTTACCCACGCACGTATTGATGAGAATCCCGGAATAAGGGGAACACGATCTCTGCTTCGACAGGACGTGCCAAGGAAACTGCTTCGCTAAACGTGCTGAGGTGGTATAGTAATTCAAACAAGGGCTTGGCTACGGTATGATGTCACGCCGCATAATACGTCAGCAGATTGAGCTAAGTGTATATTTTATTCTCTCTACGTTGGGATGTGGAATTTATTTTTGCAGAGCCGGACACTATCCTGGTGTTCATTATCTTCTCCAAATTATTCAAGGAGAGGAACCCGCCTTGCAATGCCGAACATTATGCACGCCGGACTTATCGTCATTGAAGACCGGTTTAGGGGCTACTGAGGGAGTCCTGGACTAGGGGGTGTCCGGACAGCCGGACTATCAATATCCGCCGGACTCCCAGACTACGAAGATAGAAGATTGAAGACTCCGGCTCGTGTCCGGAAGGTACTTTCCTTGGCATGGAAGGCAAGCTTGGCAATACGGATATGTAGATCTCCTACCATTGTGACCGACTCTGTGTAACCCTAGCCTCTCCGGTGTCTATATAAACCGGAGGGCCTTAGTCCGTAGGACGAACATTACATCTCAACAATCATACCATAGGGTAGCTTCTAGGGTTTAGCCTCCTTGATCTCGTGGTAGATCTACTCTTGTACTACCCATATCATCAATATTAATCAAGCAGGACGTAGGGTTTTACCTCCATCGAGAGGGCCCGAACCTGGGTAAAAACATTGTGTCCCTCATCTCTTGTTACCATCCGCCTAGACGCACAGTTCGGGACCCCCTACCCGAGATCCGCCAGTTTTGACACCGACAGTCGAAATCAAGTTTTTCTATTTATTTAGCTAGCTATTGTTTTCCTACTATTCTAGTTAGTAAATTTATGTTAGTTTAGTTTATGTAGTTACAGAAGATGAACTTTTACTTACAGTAGAATAATTTTTTTATTTTATTTTATTGCTAGTATTGTTTTACGCATAATAGGAGTTCTATAATAGCTTTTAATACGATTCTTTTTGCCTCTAGTTTGTATGTTATTCCCCTTTCTGTTAGTTAGCAAAACCCATGCTTAGGTTCTGTTAAGAAAAGGTTTAGTAGTATAAAACTATTTCCTAGTTGTTGCTTGATGTGGTGAAAACCTTGTTTTTCTTTTCTCCGAGTTTTCTTTGGTTTTGGTTTGAGAGCTTGAGTGTTTTACTTTAACTTGCTGTTATGTTATATTGTGCTATACTTATTTGTGCTATTGTTTGACTCGGTAGAATTCTCGGAGTGCGAGGCCTGCTATTACAAGTCGCTAGCTTTCGAAGACCGTCAACCAGGCAAGTCATTTGATCATGTTTTTAGAATACCTATGATTTTATTGCATTAGAATTATTCCTTCCCCACCATGCATGCAGTAGGAGAATTTTAAGTTATGTCATTGAGTAGTATCATGAGATATGATGAACCCATTCCCCTTGTTACCAATGCCAGGGACGAAGTAGTTGATTGCTATGCTTTTCGTAGACGGGGTTGGTTGAGTGTTTCATAAGGGAGATATGAGAGTCAAGATGATGACAACCCCCATGACTACAAGCTCAAGATGGACTTCAAAATTCACTACTGGGTGGAGGACGGTTGACGGGCACCCTGGAGAAACCAGCGGATGGCCGGGATGCATGGAGAAGCGCCATGACATCTTGCGGAAAGCTTCGCCCAGCCATGAAGAAACGGATGGATACCCCATTGACCGGAAGCTTACCTGTGCAGCCTCAAGCCATTATGGTCTCTGGCTTGGTCGACCCTAGGCGTGACTCTGGCCGGACGGTGCTACGACATGTAGAAGAACGGTAGGATTGGATGGGCACCGGTAGTGGCCAGAGGAGCTCTCCGGAAGCCCTGTTTCGTTCGTTCCGTCTTCAAACACCAGGCAGTGCGAAGACTTAAAGGAGGGAACATTTCTTGCGGGTAAAGTGCACAAACCTCTGCAGAGTGAAGACTAATCGATTAGTCGTGTCCCCGGTTACGGACAAATCGAGCCTCTGGAAATTGGAGTATTTGGATATCTCAACACTGAACTTAATAAATTAATTGAGGGGGTTATTTAATAATTGGGAATGAGACATTGGTTGGCGAAACCATCTCAGTAACTACCAACATTTTGTAGTAATTGCAAACAAGTCCTTTGTTGTAGGAAAAATGGCTTTTTTTGCAAAAACAGAGAACTTAGAGCCCCACAGCCAAATTGCATATAGTGTTAGTAATTTTATTGTTGTTCTCTTCATGACTTACCGGCATATTCAAAAATGTTGACCTACACGGCTGCAACGTCTTATGTTGCAGAGGAGTTTTCCAACCAGGAGTGAGGCTATGATCCATGCTTGGCGATTGCCCTATGGAGTCGGATGGACTCGCTATTCGTCTATGCTTCTGTAGCTTTATTTAGTTTATTTCTCATGAGTTGGCCTTCGGCTGAATTTATTATCATGTAATAAAGACTTGATATGAGAATCGTGTAATAAATTCAGGTGTGATTGAACTTTGAATCTTTGCATCAATGTATTATGTGTACCAGCATGATCTTGGGATGGTACAACTACACAGAGACTTGACCGAATTCGGGTCAGGTCGCTACAAGGGGGCGGGGCACTATACCTTGTGTGATAAACATGATGTATGTATGGAACATGGTTTAGATCATGAGTATCTAGTTAGTACATCAAATGTAATATTATTTGGAATCAACATTAAGTGTGTTCAAAAATTTGAATTTGAGTTCATATCTATCTCTATAGTAATCATGTGGTGTGTTGTTAAGATAATACACGAATGATGGTTTAAGTTGGCAACAATCATGATTGTAGATTCTTGTTCAAATGGAGATACGAATTCAAATTTAGTTTGAATTACAACAATACTATAGACATTTGGAATGTACTAAAATGTTGGTATGAGTAGGTTACATGCATTATACAGACAACGAAAAAAAATTAATTGGACATAACATGGATTCATACGTAGCTTTGAATAGCATTTGTACAGTAAAATGGGACAAAACTCTCTATTTGTGTGGTGTGAATAGCTTTATCTTTTTCGTTTTTTTCATTGAGGGAAGTGCGAATTGATTTGGTACGTACAATATTACACATTAGGCTTGTCCCTAAAATTCAACCAGCGCCTTGTTATCTCCCGAAAATTCAGATATCATGCTCCCAAAACTCGCACCTTCACAACCCGCACCTTGCTATCCCTAAATTACAACGCGCGTGAAACTCCCTCCAGCTGCCAAATCCCAACATGCGAAATCACCCTTCTAACCCTGAGCCAAAAGGGCCGCTAGTTCAAATCGGTGGGGGTACTTTTGTAACACACCCTACATTTTGGACAAGCACGTCCCTAAGTCATGGTTGCCCCTCCCATCGCCTCCTTTTCGCCATTAGAAATCCCAAGCCGCCATAACCTCTCTGCTCCAGTCGCGAAACCCACCCTCCTTCGTCCGCCACCTAATCGCTGCCCAGCCGGAGCCTCTTCCTCGATGACGTTGTCCACCGCCATAGCTCAACGTCCCTCATCTACCTCCCCGTATGAGGATCCGTCGTCCCGCCGGTTCAGTCGCCCCATCCTCCACCTTCAAGGAGCTGCTCCGATGATCACCTTGTCTATCACGGCTGCTCCATCCCCACAGTGCCGCCTTAACCTGCTCCAGCAGAACCGCAACATCCTCACCGACTCCTCGGACAAAGCCGAGGCCTACTCGACGCCACCAAAGAGGTTGTACACTCATCGCATCGCACCTTCTCCTTAACTTGACCTCCCGGCGCCGACGGTGCTCCATCTCGCACCCCCATGGTGCGGCTACCTCGAAGCCGGCACCGCGGGCGACGTCTCCATGGCGGCTGTCCCCCGACCCGAGGCCCCTTTGGCGGCGGCATCCATACTAGCCGGATCTGCTGCTGCTGCTCCATCTCTCGCTCGCTCGCTCGCGCTGCTGCTGCTGCTCCGATGCTCGCTCGCTTGCTCGCGCTGCTGCTGCTCCGGCCCTCGCTCGCTCGCGCTACTGCTCTGCTTGCCCCCTCGCTCATGTTGCTGCTCCGCTCTTGCTCTCGCTCGCGCTGCTGATGCTGGTACACGGGCTGCTGCAGCTACCCGAGTTCCTTCTCTGGCTCTAGTTCGCGTTGCTCCTCC
Organism: Triticum timopheevii; assembly: GCA_963921465.1. Taxonomy (NCBI): domain Eukaryota; kingdom Viridiplantae; phylum Streptophyta; class Magnoliopsida; order Poales; family Poaceae; genus Triticum; species Triticum timopheevii. Next base: position 201,302,481 of record OY997270.1, read on the forward strand.
AGGCGCTGCTGCTCCGAATGCTATCTGCTATTTTGTGTTCCCCGTTGATCGCCTGCTAATTTATATCACTGTTTCTCTACTACTAGTGCTCGAGCAGCCTAAACTACATGTGAAGTGCCTCTCTGCTAGCAGTGCGTTTAGTTTCGACAGTAACATTCAGATTCCACAGTAAATTTCAGTTTCGACAGTTAAGTCCAGAGTCAACAGTTTTTACCTCATTTGTTGTAGTCAGGTGTTTTTGGGTGATGTAAATTTTTTACATCTATCACTTTTTGGTAATGTATTTTACATCATCTATTGGAGATGCTATTAGAATCCCACTTGAGATTAACGATGTCTATCTTGTACTGCTACAGCCCCGTCGTCTTCCGGCTCGCCGCAGCTGCTCCAACGACGGAACCATCCATCACCACAGAGGAGTTCCCTGGATGCCGTCTACAAATAAATTCCTCAGACCTTCCTCCACACCTCCGACAGCCACCTCTGCGTCAACTTCTTCGGTGACCAACCCAATGATGCCTAGGTCGACATGGCTACGGCAAAGAGGTTGTGCATTTGTTGCATCACTTATTACTCTACTTTCATGTCCATCCATTAGGGCTATTTTGGTTTAATGGAAAAAATGAAGGAAAAACATAGCAATAGGAAATTTTCCAATGACACTATACGATTCAATTATTCATGCATTTTGTTGAAAGGAATGGAGCAAAACATCCACCTGGACCTACTTTTCAAAATCCTATGCATCAAAACAAGACCAAGTGCATTAGTGGCAGAATAACATTCTAACTGTACATGCTTTCATATGGTTTCACTTTAATTTGGCCATGTTTCTTTGCATTCCTCTGCTCTTCCAATTCCTGTGAACCAAACACCAAAGTTGACAGAAACCATGTGTTTACAAATGCTCTCTTTCCCACGTGCATTCCTATCCTATTCCCGTGTTTTTCCTATCCCTGCATTTTTAGAATCCTGGAAGCCAAAGGAGCCCTTACAAAATTACTTCAGTTACATGTAGGTGTTGAAGAAAACTTTGTGTGGTTTGTCCTGCACCTGCCTCGAAGTCGTCCACCTCAACTGAGCGGCTCCATCGACAGAAGCATCCACCAAACCAGACATCACGACTCCTTACTATCTTTCACTGCCTCAGATCTCCTTCCCTGCCGCTGGCAGCAACCGTAACGGCATCACCATCATCGACTCAGTAGATGAACCTGAGGAGTACATGGGTCTGATACGTCTCCAAATTATCTACTTTTCCTCATGCTTTTCCTCTTGTTTTGGACTCTAATTTTCATGATTTGAATGAAACTAACCCCGGACTGACGTTGTTTTCAGCAGAACTACCATGGTGTTATTTTTGTGCAGAAATAAAAGTTCTCAGAATGGAACGAAACCTTTGCGAGGATTTTTTATATCAATATGAGATTTCTGGAGCCAAGACCTGCAGGAGAGGGACACCTGAGTGGGCACAGCCCACCAGGGTGCGCCCCCTCTCTTGGCACACCCAGGTGGGTTGTACCCACTTGGTGGCCCCGCAGACGACCCCCCTGATACTATAAAATCACATATTTCTAGAAAAAAGCAGAGAGAAAGAATTATCATGATCCAAGAGACGGAGCCACTACCAAGCCATGTTCTTCCTCGGGAGGGCAGATCTGGAGTTTGTTTGGGGCTCCGGAGAGGGGGATCTTCATTCTTCGTCATGACCAACCCATCTCCATCGCCAAGTCCATGATGCACCCCACATGGAGTGAGTAATTCCTTCGTAGGCTCGCTTGTCGGTGAGGAATTGGATGAGATCCATCATGTAATCAAGTTAGTTTTTGTTAGGGCTTGATCCCTAGTGTCCATTATGTTCTGAGATTGATGTTGCTATGACTTTGTCATGCTTAATGCTTGTCACTTTGGGCCCGGTTGCCATGATTTCAGATATGAAACATTTATGTTATCATCATTATATCCATGTTCTAGATCCGATCTTGCAAGTTATAGTCACCTACTACGTGTTATGATCGAGCAAACCCGGAGTGACAGAAATCAGCACCACTCTCGGTGATGACCGTAGTTTGAGGAGTTCAGGTATTCACTATGTGTTAATGCTTTGTTCCGGTTCTCTATTAAAAGGAGGCCTTAATATCCCTTAGTTTCCAATATGGGCCCCGCTGCCACATGAGGGTAGGACAAAAGATGCCATGCAAGTTCTTTTAATAAAGCATGTATGACTATTTACGGAATACATGCCTACATTATATTTATGAACTAGAGCTAGTGTCGTATCGCCCTAGGTTATAACTATCTCATGATGAATATCATCCATCAAGTCACTAATCCAATGCCTACGAATTATCATATATTGTTCTTGCTAAGTTACTACTGTTGCTACTGCTATCGTTACTGTTACAATATCACTGCTATAACTGTTATTGTTACCGTTACTACTGCTGCTATAATAAAAACCATCATACTACTGTGCTACTAATCACTTTGCTGCAGATAATCCTGGTTGAATTGACAACTCATCTGCTAATACCTTCAAATATTCTTTGGCTCTCCTTGTGTTGAATCTATAAATTTGGGTTGAATACTCTACGCTCGAAAACTATTGCGATCCCCTATACTTGTAGGTTATCAAGACCTTTTTCTGGTGCCGTTGCCGGGGAACATAGCTATATTTGTTGAGTCACTTGGGATTATTATCAATCTATCACTATGAAGAATCTGAAGGATGCTAAGACTAAGATTTTTCGCTCGAAGACGAGGGGAGGTAAGGAACTACCATCCAGTTCTGCTTTAGATTCACCTTCTGTTATCAATAAACTTGCAACACCACCACCACATGCTATTAATTCTGATATGTCGCAAGTTATTGATGATGCTACTTCTACTATGAATGATCTTATGATGATGCTAGTACCATGCTCGATAATGATGTGCCACTTGGTGAATTTCTTGATGAACAAATTGCTAGAGTAATACAACATGATGTTGTTGAATCTGATGATGAGCTTGAAACTGAAACTCTTGAAACACTTGCTAGAGCTAGCCCTCCTAGATCTGAATTGCCTAAGGTACCAGAAGGCTATGTTATGAGTGAAGAGGCAAGTAGAGATATTCTTGCTTGTAAGGATAGAGATGATCTAGAGAAATTATTACACAAGTATAAAGAAAAATCTCCGAATGCTAGAATGAAATGTGATCCTGAGTTTGCTACTTCACCTATTGTTATTGTTGATAAGGATTATGAATTCTCTGTCGACCCAGAGTTAATCACTTTGGTTGAGTCTGATCCTTTCCATGGTTATGAAACTGAAACTGTTGTGGCACATCTTACTAAGTTGAATGATATAGCCACCCTTTGATGAGAAAACTTGATACTACTTTATTCTCAAATTATTTCCTTTCTCATTAAAGGGTGATGCTAAAGCTTGGTACAATACTCTTGCTCCTGGTTGTGTGCGTAGTCCCCTGGATATGATATATTACTTCTCTGAAAAATATTTCCCTACTCATAAGAAACAAGCTGCCTTGCGGGAAATATTTAACTTTGTGCAAATTGAAGAAGAGAGCCCACCACAAGCTTGGGGGAGGCTTCTCCAATTGCTTAATGCTTTGCCTGATCATCCTCTTAATAAAAATGAAATACTTCTAGGGACTAACCGATGCTTCTAGGGACTTCCTAGATAGTTGTGCTGGTTGTGTTTTCAGGGAACGAACTATTGCTCAAGCTGAAGAATTTTTGTAGGATCGAAAGTATGTCTAGAGGGGGGGTGATTAGACTACTTGACCAAATAAAAATCTAACCTTTTCCCAATTTTAAGTCTTGGCAGATTTTAGAAACTTTACACAAGTCAAGCAATCAACCTACACATGCAATTTTAAGAGTATAGCAGCGGAATGTAAATCATTGCATATGAAGGTAAAAGGGAGGAGTTTGGAGGGAGCAAACGCAATGTTGGCACAGAGATTCTTGGTGTGGTTCCGATAGGTGGTGCTATCGTACATCCATGTTGATGGAGACTTCAACCCATGAAGGGTAACGGCTGCGCGAGTCCACGAAGGGCTCCACGCACGAAGGGTCCACGAAGAAGCAACCTTGACTATCCCACCATGGCCATCGCCCACGAAGGACTTGCCTCACCAGGGTAGATCTTCACGAAGTAGGCGATCTCGTTGCCCGTACAAACTCCTTTGTTCAACTACACAATCTTGACAGAGGCTCCCAAAGAACACATAGGCAATCTAGGAGACACAACTCTCCAAAAGGTAATAGATGGTGTGTTTTTGATGAACTCCTTGCTCTTGTGCTTCAAAAGATAGTATCCCCAACACTCAACTCTCTATCATAGGATTGGATTTGGTGGAAAAGATGATTTGAGTGGAAATCAACTTGGGGAAGGCTAGATATCAAGATTCATATGGTAGGATTGGAATATCTTGGCCTCAACACATGAGTAGGCCGTTCTCTCTCAAAAAATGAATGCTGGAAGTGTAGGCATGTTCTGATGGCTTTCCTCACGAATGAGGAGAGGGTGGAGGGGTATATATAGCCTCAACAAAAAATCTAACCGTTACACACAATTTAGCAAACTCGGTGGGACGAAAACTCGGTCAGACCAATTTAGTTCATAATGTGATCGTTAGGCATTTCGGTGGGACCGACATGTCAACTCGGTGGGACTGATATCATTAGGGTTAGGGCATAACGTAATCTCGGTGAGACCGATTACACAAAGTTGGTCACCGACTTTGGTAGTAAGCTAACCAGAGAGTTGATCAGGCAAACTCGGTGGGACCGATTCTCTCATCTCGGTGGGACCGAAATGTTACGAAAGGGAAACAGGGAGTTTGCATTGCAAACTCGGTGGGACCGATCGCTCATCTCGGTTAGACCGAAATGTTATGAAGGGAAACAGAGAGTTTTCAATCCCATCTCAGTGAGACCGAGATCCCTATCGGTGAGGCCGAAGTGACTAGGGTTTCTGGCAGTGGCTATGTCAAATGAACTCGATGGCGTCGGATAGATCAAATCAGTGGGGCTGAGTTTGACTTTTGGTTTGAGACATATGTGGATATGAGAAAGTGGTTGAGGATTTTTGGAGCATATCACTAAGAATTTTGAGCAAGTAAGGCATTAAGCAACACCTCATTCCCTTTTAATAGTATTGGCTTTTCCTGTGGACTCAATGTGATCTTGGATCACTAAAAGTAAAATGTAGAGTCTTGAGTTTTTGAGCTTGAGCCAATCCTTTGTCCTTAGAATTTTGAGTGGTCCACATTCCTAATCCATGCCATGCCAATCATTGAACTTTCCTAAAATATTCATCTTGAAATAGCATTAGTTCAATGAGCTATATGTTGTTAATCATTACCAAAACCACCCAGGGATTGTTGCACTTTCAGTCTCCCCCTTTTTGGTAATTGATGACAACATATAGATCAAAGCTTCGACAAATGATAATAAGATTGAAATACATCGTCGCTTTGAGAAGTATGTGATAAGCAAGAGCTCCCCCTAAATTTGTGCATTATTTAAGATTTGCTTTTGAATGCAAATGCACAATCGATTAGTATCATGGGTTACTCTTCCATGTCACATACATCTTGGTGGAGCGCTCAAAATGATAGCAAATAAAAGCATGCACTCATCACCAAGCAAAGTGAATGATCATATATGGATATAAGAGATAATATCATCCAAACACACATTAAAGTAGCATATGATCAAACACATGATCATTCAAGTATCTCACACAAGGTATCAAACAAGCACACAATAAAGTTCAACCAAATAAAGTGCAAGAGAGACAAAAAGCAACACTCTCTCTCAAAGCCTATGATCTATACATATTTCTCCCCCTTTGGCAACGAATTACCAAAAAGTTCAAATATGCATAGTGCTATGCGTCTCTCAGGCTTGATCTCCATGAGATGGTGTAGATATGACTCCAAGGATGAGGGCTTCTATCGATGTAGTTGGAGCTGATGGAGTGGCTGCTGGAGGTGGCACTAAAGCTGTAGCTGCTAGTGCTGATGTAGTAGCTCTAGTATCAGGTACTGGCACTGCAGTTGACCTCTAACCGCTTGGCACACGCTGAAAAGCTTGTTGCCTTTCCATTCTTCTGCTATGCATCCTCCTAAAGCTGCTCAACTACTGTTTGTATCTTAGTTACTTTCAGATCAAGATCATATAATTTTTGTTCAACGATCCCGAGTCAGGGTGGCCAAGCCCTTCATAATCTTCAAAGTAGCTTGGATCAGATATCCAAGTTGATCTTGTTTGCTCTTCAAGAACACTTTAGATGCCTCTTCAACAGTTGGCATCCTTGCAGCTTTCTCTGCCTTTGCCTTAGATCTCTTCTCTTGTGATTGCACTGATGAAGGTTCATTCTCATCCATCACAACTGTGTTGTCTTCAAATTCTGGCTTGAGAGGTAAGTGCTCCTTGTCCAACAAGTAAGTGCCTGTGCCCATCTTTGAGTTGATGAGCACCTGAATTTGTGGAGCATACCCACAAGACCTTTTCTGATCAGCAGCTGTCCTCTTGATTGTCTATACAATCAGACTCATGACCTTGAATTTTTGAGGGACATCAAAAATGTGCAGCAAGTTCATTGAATGTCCTCTTATCATCCTACGATCTCCAGATTTGGGCAATAGAGTATGCCTCAAGATGGTGTTGATAGTAGGCAGACCAGACAACAAGTATTTCACTGAGCCCAACTTGTGAGTTTCCAGTACTTCATCAGGAATTCCTTGTACATACTTGCCATGGAGTTGTGGTCTTTCTTCTTCTTGGCATACACATCCATATCATCCTCATGGTCTTTTGGAGCATTGATCAACTTTTCCCATTCATCAACAGTTGACTGGTACCTTGCACCTTCAGACATACACACTATCCTTCCATCTGGATAAAAATGAGCAGTGGAGTAGAATTGCATGATCAACTCATCATTCCATTTGGTGAGCTTCTGTCCAACAAACTTGTCAACTCCACAAGCTTTGAAGCTATCATATACACCTGGGAAGTGATCTTCCTTCTCTTTGATGTATGTCCAATGGACCCATCTCATATCACAGACAATTGGCTTCTTGTCAAGCAGAATGGTCTCATAGAAGTCTTGTTGTTCTTTGGTGTGGAACCTGTAGTCCACTGCAGTTCTTCTTCTCACAGCATAAGGATCATTCTTCCTCCGAAGTCTCAGACCTGCATCCTTTCTGATGTTCATGTCCTCACCCACTGGATGAGTGTCATTGTGGTCTGGGATCTTTGTTTGACCTTTCTCAGCACTTGGGCTTCAACATCTTCTTCTTCAATTTCAGGCACTGGGGCCTTGTTCTTCTCTTCAGCTAGGATGTTTCTGGTGCTTCTCTTGGGTGCAGACTTGGTGGTTTGAGCAGTAGCTTTGGGAGCAGGTTTGGGCTTAGAAGCAGCCCCTGACTTGATTGCATCTCCCATAAGCTTTTGGGACTTGGGTGCTGGTGCAACATCCTCTTCCTCTTCCTCTTCAGAGTCTCTCACCATAGTTGACTTTCCAAGAACTTTTGCATTTGTGGTTCTTGCCCTCTTCTTCTTCTTGCCATCTCCAGCTGCCTCAACATCATCTGAACCTATTGTGAACTTCATGGTTTCTCCTATGGCAACTTTCCATGGCTTGGATGTTGGACTCTCCTTGCAGGTGCTTTCTTGTTCATATCAGGCTTTGTTGTAGCAGCAGTGCCATACTCCTTATTCAACACTTTCTTCTTTGAGGTGGCCTCATCCTCAACATCAACATAATCCTCATCCTCAGAGTCTGAGGTTCTCTTCTTGCTTGCTCTAGTGGCTGACTTGGGCAAGTTACTTGGTGTGCTCCTACTGCCCTCATCATAGCTGCTTGAGGTATTAGTGCCCTCACTCATTTGCACTTGCTCTTCATATCTATTCTGGCCATCACTCTAGTCAGACATCTTTGCAGGAAAACTGACAACAAACCCTGTCAATAGATATAGATGAGGTAGAGTAGATGAGCATCACAAAGTGCAGAGATTTTTGCAAAAAATGAGTCAAAAACTTAGTTTTAGTTCTCTACTAAAATGATCTCGGAGCTACCGAATTGATAAATTCGGTGATACCGAAGCAACATTTCACTACAAAAATAATACACTTTCGTGATGATACATGTTTGTCGCAGTAGGTCGCGTTTTTTTTCATGCATATACATCCATGACGATTTTATGACAGAATCAAGATAGTCATACCTGTGCTGTCGTAGAAGTGTTCCATGACATTACCAAAATTATCATCATGGAAGTGTCCACTTCCATGATGATAAATCACGCGTCATAGAAGTGCTTTCGTCAAGGGTGACCGACACGTGGCATCCATCGTAACGGAACGCCGTTAAGCTATCGGGTCGGGTTTTGGATCCGATAACCCGTTAACAGCCCCGACCAATGGGGATTTTCCACGTGTAAAATCATCATTGGCTGGAGGAAACACGTGTCGGCTCATCGTTGGGACAGATGTCATCCACTCATTGGACAGAAGGCGCCTATTATACGTCGACATGTGGCACGGCCCATCAAGTTTAAATGGGCCAGCCCAACTAAAGGCCCACAAGATTTTGCGGACCATAATGGGCTGGCCCAGCTAAAGGCCCACAAGATTTCACGGGCCATAATGGGCCGGCACAGGTAAGGGACCACAGGATTTTTGTGTGCCATAATGGGCCGGCCCAGGTAAAGGCCCACAATACTCTTGCAGATCATAATGGGCCGGCCCAGCTAAAGGCCCATGAGATTTCGCCGACAGCTATAGGCCCACAAGATTTTGAGGACCCTAGTAGGCCGGCCCATTAACTGGCTACCATGTTTTGGGCCAAATGCCGGCCCATATTTGATCTGGTCCATTAATGGCCTGCCACATTCCGGGCCTAATAATGGCCCATATGAGATCCGACCCTTTAAAAGCCTCCCACTTTCTGGGCGAAATCACGGCCCAGATCAGGTCCGGCCCTTTAAGAGGCTTTGGGCTCAATTATGGCCCATATCAGATTCGACCCGTTAACTGGACGCTATGCTTTTGCGCTCACTTGCTATAGGCCCATTTAGTAACTCGGCCTGATATTAGTTTCGGCCTGTTAAGGGCCCGTTTAACATTTTGGCCATATATTAATTTCGCCTGTTAAAAGCCCGCCATATAGTTGGGCCTAACTACGGCCCGGTTTGCATCCGGCCTGCTCGCAGCCGATATCTGATTGGGCGAAACAAGGACTGAGACAACTTTGGCCTGTTAAAAGCTCGTGATTTGATTCGCACAATCATGGGCCGGGGTCCATTTCGGGCTGCTGCCGGCCCGTGAGCTATTCGGCATGTTTCAGGCCCAACCTACTTCTCAGCCTCCTAAAAGCCCATTGAGTTTTCTTGCGAAAAGAGGGCCGGGGGTTACTCGGCCTATTAAAGGCCCGAATCTACTAGTGGGCCAGTTTGACGGGGCCATGATGCGGATCATACATCATGATTGCATGATGGCCCGATTATGTACCGTAATTTTACGGTTTGGCCAGTTTATTGCGAAGACAGGTTATATATACAATAAAATAACTACAGCATCGTGAATAAGAATAAACCTAGACTATACAATAAAGAAATTACGACATATTACATCCACTGGGCATCAAAGTTCGCCACTATGATATTAAAGCATAAGAAGACAGCAGATTACATACACTGGGCATCAAAGATCGCCACCAGTGCAAATAAACACGCCGACAAAATAATATACAAAACCGACAACACTTTAATAGAGTTCAAGAAAGGTTAGCCCTGCTGGCGAGCTACAACGCAAGCACCTGAGCAAGATGATGAGACTGCGCTTGTTCAACACTTGTATCTTCCTCACCCTGAAAGATAAACAAGCAGACAGATGACAGGTTTTGCACATAAAAGTATCAGTGCTGAAAATTCATCACATTTCTTACTGACGAATAAAGTGATACAGTTTAAAATTGCATTAACACAATATGGTATTGTTCAGGTCAAGACATGGCAGGAAATGACATTGTGAAGGAGTTGGCAGCTTCACGACACCACTGGATTACAGATCAAGAACTCATAAGTATCAATGGTTATTGTGCTGGCAATTTATCCCATTTCAGATTGGCAAATAAAGAGATGGTTTAAATAATAGTAGAATGATATGACATTGTTCATAGTTAAGACATTGCAGAATATGACATTGTGCTGTAGTGGGTAGGTTCACCACACCACCGGATTACGGATGAAGAACGAAAGCATACATGCAATGCAAAAGAAAATCACTTGCTCTCTATAGTTTAATTTACATGGTATGAAGAAGGAACTTGGTTGTACAACTGAAAACTTAAATTGAGAAGGACAAACTTTTGTTTATGAACTACATAATAAACTTTAAACATGCAATTTGATGCAAACACCAAAAATAAATAGCTGTTGCAGTCATGCCTAACCAAATATACACAACAAAGTTTGAAGGCTTGAGAAGGACAAACTTACATTACTGGTGAAGACAGGCTCTATAAAGCCCTTGTCCATGCTGATGGGGGGGGGGGGGGGGGGGCAATTCAAGAACTTTACCACAGAATCTTCTTCATAAGCATTGCCTTTATTCTACATTTTGTTAAGAGTAAATATAGATGTGATAATATATGAAAAAATGGAGAATATTTAAGATAAGATGAAGAGTCATGCTACATAACCAAGTAGCTATAAATGTGTGTGCAGCGATACAGGCAAAAGGCACAGCCAAGAGCAATGCACAGCTAAACTTCTTTAGTACCAACCTTATGGTAAGAGTAAATATAGATCTGATGTGTAGAAAATGGAGGGAAAAGGTAAGTAAGCTGCAGAGTGATGGTACATGAACAACTACCTGTCAATATAAGTACACTGATAAAGGACAACATGTACTTACAAGAACAATGCAGAGCTAAAAAAATTCATTGGCATTGGATATATTCTACACTAATGTAACCATTCATACAGATCAGATAATTTGGAGCGAACAATTGATAAGCAAGCTATCATGCATACTGCTGTCACATAAGGAACCAAGTATGTATGCAAGTATAGTGATATAGGACAACAGGTACTAACAAGAGCAAAGCATCATGCAGCATATTTGCGATATCCTGTTGTTCTTTTCAAACCGGAATTCTTCTTCGAGCAGGTTTCCTACAAAAAAGATCCGTAAGGCACATGCGGAAAAGTAGAATTTCAAATTGTCATGTGATTTCATAGACAGTACCTCATCCTGGGAACGAGACCAGTGCATAACAAGGTTTTTCCATTCAATGTCTTCTAAATTTAGCACAGGAGACTTCACCGGAAATTCATTTATAGACTTGCCATCAAAGTGTGATTTCCTCAGGTAACACTGATACTGCTGCAATGCTTCCTTGAAAAGCACAAGCAAGCTTTGCTCATCATGACTATCCAGATTGACCCTCGCCTAGTTACAACAATGTAATGTAAATCATTGATGTGTTCGATCAGCAGAAAACAGGAAAATAATAACCATGAATAATAGCACTTACACGTAAGTTGGACAGGAAGATGTGAAAATGGTGTTTGTCTTCACTATAATCTTCCCATGATGGGAATATATGCACGTAGTCCCTAACAACATTGAAAGCATTGTCTTTTAAACTGGGAATAAATGGAGTGGGGTTCCAATCTGCAAGAATTGGCCGTCTCTGCAGTTGGGATAGGTCTTCGGCCGGTGGACTTGCTATAATTTTTGCTGGAGTGGGATTTTTCTGTGGTATGGCTGGTGCTATGGCAAATGAAATCGATATACCTTTTGCTGGAGTGCAAGCCCTGTGTGGTGGGGCTAGTGGTGTGGCCAGTGAAGTATGGGTATAGTCTGCTGGAGTCAGTCCTACGTTTTGTGTCACTTGTTGTACAGTCAATATAAGTGGGGCGTTGTCTGATTTCTCTGGCACCACCACGTTTTTCAAGGACTTTGCTGGTGCTCCTTCAGGTTCGGCAATCACCCTCTTCCTTTTTGATGTCTGATGCACAAGAACATCATTTGAGTGGAAAACATGGTATGATGACAGATGGAATATGTATTGATAATGGATGGGCATGGCATCTCGAGTTATATGATGAGTAAACTAAGCAGATGGCGGTGCAAGAAAGTAGAAGAAATGCAAGACAACATACGCAATCGATAAAACCTTGCCAAATTAGAACATGCACCTTGATGGGTGAACAGGACAGGCCATCTGCCTTTGACTCCTCGAGGTTAGAATAGTCATTAGGATGATATTATGAACAAGAATCAACAGGTGGGGAGCATACGAGTTTCATTGCTTCCAGAATGGCACTCAATGCCTTGGTGCCAATTTTGTAAGTCATTGCAGTGTTCCACAATATTCTTCTGATGCACGTATTTTGATATTCACTGTAATTGCGTATAATATCTGAGAACCATGAAAACATGAATAGTTGTGAGATTATCTTTGTAATGCAGATGATATTCTAATATAGGGGCGCCCCTGTAAACACTTGTGTGCTATCATCGGATTCTGATGAGAGAGCTCATGTGTGCTGTAATATGGTGCGTGCATTTATATAATCTGGCACAAGTACAAAAAAATAGGCTCCAGAAGTAAGGATAGCTGCAAATGATAGGTTCATAATATACTGTATAGAGAGTTTATTGCCAAACCATGATAACAAGAGCACACAACAACTAGGCAGATCATAGTGTACATAACAGGGGTACACCATAACCACGATATATAAATCGGGAAAGTGGAACTGGCTTGAAAATACGGTGTTGTATTGCCGCTAGTAATTGAAAGCCTATCGATCACGTACAAGCCAGCTCTATTAGCTGTTGACTGCAGATGTCCCTGCGCCCCTTCCTGACAAGGAACTCTGTACGTACTAAATACAGAATAAACAAAGAGGAACATGTTAAAGAACAGAAGAGGAAGCATATTCTTGAGGTTCCGCTTCATTGCATACAATGTTGGTTGCCCCTCATGATGAATCACAGCGCCCAAAGAAATGCAATTCCATGTTGTCTCTCTATATGTGGCAATTTTGAACAAGAGTCATTAGGATCATATTTTGAACAAGAGTCAATAGGTGGGGAGCGTATGAGTTTCATTGCATCCAGAATGGCACTCAATGCCTTGGTGCCAATTTTGTAAGTCATTGCAGTGTTTAGCTTCAAGAGTGGACTGCTGCTAGTGCGACACAAAGCAGCTACACAGATCATAGTGTAGATATAACGGGAAAACCTTAAGCATCAGAGTAAAATCAGCAAAGTGGAAGTTGCTAGAATATATGTGCTAGTATTGCCGCTACGACTAGAAAGGCTTCAGATACTAGCTCTCTTCAAGTGAAGGTGCGGTACTGTTAATATAGTGTAACTCTCAAAGGCGACACAGCTCCCCGCATTTCCTTGCTATTATTTAGGATTCAAGTGGGCAGGCCACTACAAATCCTATTCCTATGTTTACAAGATCCTATGAATCAAAGAGGCTCAAAGTGTCCAACACAACTGACCGTATAGACCTCTACACTGCAAATGTCCCTGCTCATCTTCAGTACAAGGAACATACTGTACTACTATCATACTCCCTCCGGTCCAAAATATAAGTCTTGGTAGAGATTTCCACTATGGATCACATACAGATGTATCCAGATACATTTTAGAGTGTAGATTCACTCATTTTGCTCCATATGTAGTCCATGGTGGAATCTATACAAAGACTTGTATTTAGGAACAGAGAGAGTACATATTAAAGAAGAACGGAAGAGGAACATGGTAAAGAAGACCAAGCAGATTTTGGATAATAAAATGTTGGTTGCGCAGTGCCCACACATGATGAACCAGAGCACATTAAGAATGCAACTCCCAGCTGTCTCTCGACCATTTCAGGCAGTTGGATGAAGATCCTACGTCTCCTAACCCTTCTTCTTCCTCGTCTCTGATTCTTCCCATACAGAACACCGCACGGGCCGCCGGCCGGACAACCGGCCCCCACCGCCTGTGTTCCTCCGCCACCCCCACCCCCACCCCCGCCTCAACCCCCACCCGCGTCGAGTTTTCTTGGTTCAGCGAGGCCCCACAACCACCCGAGCCCCTTCGATCGCACCGGCGAACTCCGGCGAGCTCTGAAAAATCGACTGACCCAATTTTGAAATTTAGTCTACTGTGAGTTAACTAGTGTGGAATATAAAAGGGGAAAACCATAAGCATTGGGAGTATAGTGTTGAGCGTGCCATGGCGGATCTGAAGGTGCAAACCGGACAAAGGCAACTTCGCAACCAAGACAAGAAATCAGAGTAAAGCAGTGGCGATCTATTTTCTTGCTGCGATAAATAAGTTGAGCAGATACGGAAGAGTACCACCTCTGGTGCGGCGCCATGTACGCATCTGCTGAGAATTTGACGGTGCTGCGGTAGCGATGGCTGTCGGCGGCGTGGAAGCAGATCTAGGAGGGTAGACGGTGGCGGCAGGGCGCGGTGGACGAGACGGTCATAGGAGAGGTGCCAGCAAGGTAGACGACGACGAGGATGAAGCGAGAGGACGGGATGCAAGGATCCCGGTCCGAAGGCGTGGATGAGAGAGGTTGATCTCTTGTAATGGACGGCGGCGTCGGGGTATCAGCTCTGGCATGGTGGAGGAGGACGGCGGTGGATGGGGTGGCGGATGGCGGCGGACGGAGGAGGGTGGGGTGGAGAGGGTGTTTTGGCGCCCACGGAGTACGAATGGGGAAAAGGGAGGTAGAGAGGAAGGGGGGAACCATGTATTCAGGGCGCGCTTGTCTCAAATGCGAGGAAATTTACAAACTTAGCCCCCGTTTCAAATTTCTACGACATCACAGCAACATTAGTCGGTTGGGGATAGGACGGTAATCTCGCATACACCGAATATTTGCCGACGAGAGTTTGTTTTTGGCGCCCATCGTGTATGAATATGAATCGGGGAGGGAGTCGATTTCGGCCAAGGACACACTGTGTTTTGGCGCCCACCGTGTATGAATCAGGGTGAGAGGCGGTTACGTCATGTTTGGGTGAAATTACAAACCTACCCCTATCGAAACCTATAGAAATCCAGCAGATAGGCTTTGCGTGGCAGGGATAGGCAATAGTGATTTCCATCTCGCAGATTTTGGTTTCGGGCGGTTACTGCGACTTTCCCCGCTTCGTTCAAATTTTGCAGAGTGCACGTTTACTGTGCCAACTCAATTCGAATCCCGTTTGTATTCTATTTTTTCGGGCGGGATCCATTTTCAATTGGAATTACATTCTATATACATCATTTTCTATATATACTTTCAAAAGCACAACACCATTAATACATAAATATGGTTTACAAATGGCATGATCTCAGATTCATAAGGTTGTATCCATCAATTTGTATTTTAAAATATTTGAAACCACTTTATGTTGAAATCCAATGTATGCATTCCTCGCTAACTGTCTCCAATTAATGTGTGTTTCATGCGGGTTTTTTTACTTCTCAAACATGTATAATGTGTTTCACACACGGAACATATAGTGTAATCCCGTTTAGACATTAACTCCATATAAACCATGCATTGTTTGTATTTAAAGAATCTGTGCATCACCAATATTGATAAACTATATAACATTACATGTGTGCCCAAATTCAAATGAATATGCATGTTTGGTAAACCAATTTGCGTTATGATATTATCGATGTCGTGATCTCCAGTTTAAATATTTGAATCCCCTTTAATCCAGATATTCGTCTCATATAGCTATCACTCATGCTTATATAGGACTATTTCTCTGGACCTATACGCGTTCATCGTCTCTCAGGTATCTCTCGTGCTACCTGTATGTCGACAATGATCTTTTATCTTCATAACACACTGACGGTACTCTCTCCCTCGACCTTCGTCACTCTATCTCACTCTAAGTATATCTTGCTCCCTGCTATGTGTCTCTAACTATGATTCTCCATGTGGAATCTCTTTCTCTCACACAAACACAAAACTTTGTCTCCCGGGGTCTCATTTCTCTCTATTATTCCCATGTGTGCCACTCGCACACCCCTCATACAGAGATGTCTTTCGCTCCTTAGATATGAGAACCTACGACTCTTCCTCTTCAATATCTCTTTCTCACACACAAACACAAACTCTGTCTCCCAGGGTCTCATATTTCTCCATTGTTCTCTTGTATGCCGCTCACACACACCCTCTCTCCCTAGAGATATCTTGCGTTCCCTCATATGTCTCTCTAGCTATCACTCTCGTTGTGAAATATCTTTCTCTCTCGCAGACACAAAACTCCGTCTCTCTAGATCTCATTTCTCTCTGATATCTGTTTGTATGTGACTCACATGCACCCTCTCTCTATCTCTCTCACACCCACACACATAACTTAGCCTTCTGATCCACTCGACTCCTATCTCTAACGCACACTAGCTAGCATCTTTATCTTTCTATTTATCTGTTTCTCCATCAACCTTCTTTCTCGCCCTCACTCTTGATTCCTATCACGCACACTACATATGTTTCTCTCTACATGCAGTCAAGTGCCGTCTCACACACATATATAACTTCACCCTTTGAACCACCCGACGGTCATCTCCAACACCCAAACTAGCGGATGTCCCTCTAGCTAGCATCTCCATCTCTGTATCTATCTGTAGTTTCTCCGTCAACATTTCTTTCTCGCACGGAGTCTTGCTTCCTATAACCCACACTATATATGTCTCTCCATACATATGCATTTATAGGTTGATCTCTTTTGCACAATCATTGCGCCTCACTCCCTCTGCTCGCCATAGATGCATGCTCCAGCCCACGCCACTATCTCTTAAAGACAAAAACACATGCTCAATTGTCGGGCCTTCTTCCCTGCATTCTCACATGCATGCATATTGTCATACCGATCCATCTCTCCCATGTCGTTGATCTTATGACTTATGTCTTCTTTCTTTTATCTCGATCATGCACGCGCGCACACACACACATCCCACGTATACATGTATACCTCTCACACATGCACGTTCAAGGTCTCTATGTCTCCATACGTAGTTAATTACCCTCAATCCTAACGCCACAACGAATTGTTCTCCTCTTTTGTGCACATAACTTCCGCCTAGATGGGTAAAACACACACTCACACTTAACAATCTCCTTCTAGCTACCCCCCCCCCCCGCCTCTCACTCTTCCCCTATATCCCCGAAACCAATAAGACCATCCCTTTGTTAAATTCCCGCCTACATGCACCATATATATAGTAGTCTTCCTCGGTGTCTCTTGAACAAACACGTTCTCTCGATGTCGACTCCTCTCACGCGCGCACACCTTCTCTTCCCTCTCTACGGGCATTTTCTCTCTCGCACCCCATCGTCGGTGGCCTCTGCCATACACACCACCTCTCTATGATGAAGCCATGCACACTTAAATTACATCCACCACAGAGGACCCCGCGACACACATACACACACACGCGCACCCCCCCCCCCCACACACACTAACAATCCATCTCTCTCTCTCAGACACACACACATGAACACACACACACACACACATGCACACATGCGCGCACCCCCCCCCACACACTAAGACTCCATCTCTCTCTCTCTCACACACACACTCACAAACTAAGACTCCATCTCTCTCCTCTCTCTCTCTCTCTCTCACACACACACACACCCCACACACACTAAGACTCCATCTCACACACACATGCTCTAGGCAGAGCATTTGTTCCTACCACCCTTCATCCAACCTTACCCGTATGATAAACAATCAGCTTTATTTACTTGCATAACATGGACAAATTCCACTTTACTTTAGTAGTCAGCAAACTTATCATCTTCACCCTTATAAAAAAACGAGTTGGCGATGATGGTGTGCCTGCCATCTTGTAATACAGAGCGTATGATCTATATCTGACGGATAGAAAGCAAACTATGCTAATTTTACAAAAGATACCCGCACCTCTCTCCACATCATAATCTCCCGCAACCTCATTGCTCAACAATTAAAAAAGGAATAAGTCTGTGGAACAATCCAGCATGCATGGTGGCCGCTGCCGCCTGCCGGCGCCGTCCATCCCCAAGCCTCCGCCCATTCCGACCACCAGTCACCACCACGCTCCACTCCTCCTCGCCTTATCTCTCATCTTTCATTTTTTCGATGACATTCTCGAGATACCAGTTTTTCGATAAAATTCTCGAGATACTCCTGCATGGGTCAATCACAACAGGTGTTTTGTAAAAAATGCATATTGATGTTCCGTGCAATGCACAAGAATCTTGCTTGTAATTATATAACGCAAATCACGAGCAGGAAGTGACATTTTTTTGACACAACCACGTTAACATGGCCACGTAAATCACTAGCTAAAGTAAATACCATTATACTTATATCCCGATGCAAAAGGTTGAGTACATGTCCGAAGAGTAGAATCGCACACACGCACTCTGTCTCTCAGAATCTCTCTCACACACACACACCAGTTACATGATGCCCACTTAAGAAGACACGTATGTTACAATTTGTGCACCCGCGGGTACACGTGATGCTGCGCATTTATTTAAGCCGGAAGGCGAACCCAAAGAGTAGCTGCATTCATTCCCCTCCTGCCGCCTCTTCTCTGGTCGCCGTCGCCTGGTAGCCATGGGCCGGCCGAAGGTAACAACATACGCCATACTCCTGCCGGAGCGGCGCTTTAATATGGAAATTTTAGTGGTCATGCATGCATCTTTTTGTGCTAGCACTCCTATATAAGGGTTGACCGATCGCTTCCCACGGACATGCGCGGGCGGTGGAAGAGGAAGGAGAAGGGAAGCGGGTGATGTCTACTACACAACCTTCTTCTTGTAGACGTTGTTGGGCTTGCAAGTGCACATGTTTGTAGGACAGTAGCAAATTTCCCTCAAGTGGATGACCTAAGGTTTATCAATCCGTCGGAGGCGTAGGATGAAGATGGTCTGTCTCAAACAACCCTGCAACCAAATAACAAAGAGTCTCTTGTGTTCCCAACACACTCAATACAATGGTAAATTGTATAGGTGCACTAGTTCGGCGAAGAGATGGTGATACAAGTGCAATATGGATGGTAGATATAGGTTTTTGTAATCTGAAATAATAAAAACAGCAAGGTAACTAAAGATAAAAGTGAGCGTAAACGGTATTGCAATGATAGGAAACTAGGCCTAGGGTTCATACTTTCACTAGTGCAAGTTCTCTTAACAATAATAACATACATAGATCAAATAACAATCCCTCAACATGCAACAAAGAGTAACTCCAAAGCCACTAATAGCGGAGAACAAACGTAGAGATTATGATAGGGTACGAAACCACCTCAAAGTTACTCTTTCGGATCAATCTATCAAACGATTCGTACTAGAATAACACCTTAAGACGCAAATCAACCAAAACCCTAATGTCACCTAGATACTCCATTGTCACCTCAAGTATCCGTGGGCATGATTATACGATATGCATCACACAATCTCAGATTCATCCAACCAACACAAAGTACTTCAAAGAGTGCCCCAAAGTTTGTACTGGGGAGTCAAGAATGTGTGCCAACCCCTATGCATAGGTTCATGGGCGGAACCCGCAAGTTGGTCACCAAAACATACATCAAGAGGCACATGATATCCCATTGTCACCACAAATAAACACGGCAAGACATACGTCAAGTGTTCTCATAAAAGACTCAATCCAATAAGATAAATTCAAAGGGGACACTCAATTCATCACAAGAGAGTAGAGGGAGAGAAACATCATAAGATCCAACTACAATAGCAAAGCTCGGGATACATCAAGATCATGCCATAGAGGGAACACGAGAGAGAACACGAGAGAGAGAGAGAGAGAGAGAGAGAGAGAGAGAGAGATCAAACACATAGCTACTGGTACATACCCTTAGCCCCGAGGGTGAACTACTCCCTACTCGTCATGGAGAGCGCCGGGATGATGAAGATGGCCACCGGTGATGGATTCCCCCTCCGGCAGGGCGCCGGAACGGGCTCCCGAGAGGTTTTTGGTGGCTAAAGAGGCTTGCGGCAGCGGAACTCCCAATCTATCTTGATATTTGATGGTTTTAGGGTACGTAGGTATATATAGGCGAAAGAAGTCGGTCGGGAGGTGCTCGAGGGGTCCACGAGACAGGGGGCCGCGCCCTATAGGGGGGGCGCCCCCTCTCTCCTGGGCACCTCGAGGATCTTCTAACTTTATCTCTAAGCCTCATGGATGATAATCTTCCAAAAAACACGTTGCCGAAGGTTTCATTCCCTTTGGACTCCGTTTGATATTCCTTTTATTCGAAATACTGAAATAGGCAATAAAACAGCAATATGGGCCGGGCCTCCGGTTAGTAGGTTAGTCCCAAAAGTAATATAAAAGTGTATAATAAAGCCCATAATCATTCAAAACACATTGTAATATAGCATGAATGCTTTATAAATTATAGATATGTTGGAGACGTATCACCGGGCTGTGGAGTAACGTTTTTTACCACAATTTCTTAGAAAACTGAGTGCAATAATTGAGTAGTTTTGCAAACTACCAGTACTACACCTGAAATGGATCAAAACCTATACTCCCTTGCCAGTGCGCGCTTCCCGCGTGAAACAGTCAGCGTCGCCCTGGAGCGTCAGTGCCGCATTAATGCCCGGCCAGAGTGGAGGCGACCTCTCACTGGCGCCGACTTTGAAGTGGCGCGACGGCCGAGAGAGCGCCGCTTCCCGGTGCACGCGACTGCTCCGCATCGAGACTGGCCATAGGCCCTATTTGGATCCTTGGGTTAGAGTTAGTTTGAGCTAGTTGGGGCTCAAATAGCCCTATAGTATCCAAGCATGAGGGTTTAAACTGGAGCAAGTTGCACCGAACCCACCAAAAAAAAAACTATCCCACCCAAGAGGTGCTAACTGGAGATAGTTCTCATTGGGACAACTGAAAAATCACTTTCTCTCTCCATGAAGTGCATTTATTGTCAATCTAACCCTGTCACCCAAACACCTCTTTGGCTACAGTAAGTTCAGGGTTAGTCATGAGTTAGTCTAACCTCTAGCTAAGTTAGAGTATCAAATAGGAGCAGTATAGGACATGCAAGTTGCTCAAAGCATACAGGAAAATTCATACGTGAAAGGATTTTTTTTCTTTTTGAGAACGGAATGTGAAAGGAATTTTTTTAGAATGCTCTTGGCATGTCGCTAACATGTGATAGTTAACCGACCTCAATAGACGGCAGAAACGCCAGCCCGCCGCACTTTGATAGAGACGAGGAGGGAGAAGCAATACAGGTTGCGGGATTACTAGAGATAGGTGTCGCACGGAAGCCAAGAAATATGGTGATAGCGTGGGTTAGCCATGTACTAGTATGATGTAACTACACTGGGCTGCCATGTTTCGTACTCTTCCAGTCCACTGTGGAGATGATTGGTTAATTTTATATTGCTGAATAATATTAAATATTATGAGTGCAGACTCTCCACCACGAGGTTCCTTGCTCCTTCTCGGTCGTCTGGAATCTATGTTCTTCCACTCTATTTTTTTACGTGAGCTTTGTTCATCCTTTTGCCAACACGCGAGACATCTAGCATCAAGGTGCACATGTTATGCAAGGATCGTTCCATCTATATGAAGAACACGTAGGACTGGAAGTATGAGACGGACATGTACCCAGGAGTGGACGTACGAACCTGAGTAATGTAGCGCAATAAGTGAAGTAGAAAGGCACAAATGGTATGAACATGCGTGGCATATAGGGTGTGTTTGGTTGCGTTCTCGTCTCAGCATAGTTGTTCCCTCTTCATGCATGCTCAACTGAACACCCCTCTTCATGCATGCTCTCTTTTTTTTGACAGTGTATTTGTGCTAAACTAGTGTGGACTCACGCACCCTCCATACACTCTACCAAACACCCAAAAGTAGGTCGAGAAGCGAACTCTTGGGCGGCATTTATCTCTTACTATGTACTACCACTAAATGGTGTACGTGCAATGCACAGTGATGTTATGGAGTACGTGCCTAAGTACTCTACTACTACTATATTAGTTGGAGGCACATATTAAGTTTTATATTTGTTTACGTGTATGCCCCGAGACCTTCCAACTAGACATGTATTTCTGTATAGGTCGCACTTTGTATCGTTCATACCACTAAGTACTACTACGTGTGGTCTCCGACCCAGAAGTGGAAGAAGTGGAGATGCTCTACCACGCTGTTTTTTCACGCTGGGCTCTACCACGCTGTTCATGTCCCACTCCTTTCGCTGACGTGTGGGACATCAGCATGTGTCGTGTTTGGCACCTTTCTTCGTAAGAGTTGAAATGCTAGCATTCAAAAAATAATTATAAATCGGCGGTGATTACAATTTTTTTTGCGAACCAATCAGCAGTGATACTATACCACGCGGTTCCCTTTCTCCTCGATATCGGAAAGAATACTTCCGTTCGCCAACATGTGGGACGTCGACCATCCTGGTCCACTTGCCATGCACGTAGAACTCCAAGGGAGAGTCACCCAGGTCGTCGCACCGCAGTAACAATGACTAATGAGCCATCAAATCACATGCCCACTTCCCACTTTGAAGTTGCTCGGGCGAAGGAACCATTATGACTTCGTTGAATTCCGCTTCTTGAAGAAAACTATTGTACCAGCAATACTACTAGCTACAGTAGTTACTCCAACAGAGGCCTCCTTTCATTCATAGGATAGGAATATGAAAATCATAGGAAGTGAGATGACATGCATCTCAATTCCTGTAGAGAAAGAGATGCCATTTGATGCTTAGGATAGGAATTTTTCCATTTAGTCTAGGCTAATGTACTGGTAATTTGCTCTAAAAACTATAGTAGTAACTAGTAGTACTGGTACATGCTTGTATTCAGACACAGACACACACACTAACTACTAGTACTACTACTTCTCACATGCTGGCCAGACACCGTCGTTCTCCTTCCCGGCTTTGTCGGCGACACCCCACCGTGCTTGGATCTCCGCCGACCTCTCCGCAGCAGCATGCATCCTTTTCTTTCTTGCGGTGGTGGGCCTCTCTTTTCTTGAGTGCTTTCTGACTTTTCTGCTCCCTCTGTGCGGCTTTGGCCGCCTCTTGCTCTACCGCCCATTCGGCCTTGGCAACTTCAAATTCCTCCCACATAGTTGTGAGGTCGCAAGCGGCGATGAACTCGGCACGGCGGGATGCCATTGCTTCCCTACCATTTTGTGTGCAGTCGTGGGCGGCGAGGAACTCGGCGCGGCGGGATGCCATCGCTGCCTTACTGGTTAGTGTGCGGCGCGGTGGCATGAACGACGCTTGGTGAGAGCTCTGGGGTGGAGTGGCCAGACAACCGTGTAGTGCATTGGTTTGTCAAGAGCTCAAGGACAGAAGATGAAGCAAATTTGGATTCCCCTTCAATCCTGGTCATTTATTACCGAGTAAAATGCATTGACGGTCATCGAACTTCTCTGGATAGCTCACTTTGATCATTGTATACGAGATATGGTGATTATACGGTCACTGGCTCAACGTATAGCTCCCTATTTGTCTGGTTGACCAGTCAAACAGTTTGCATGCACCTCATCAGCTCGTGTTCTTTATCTGTCTACGCGGGCCTACCTGTCAATGGAGAAAGAAATACTGTAAAAACCAAAATTATGCGTATGTGGGGAATCAAACCACGGACTTGTCGCTGCAACGCACCCTCGTTAGCCAAATCAAAATGAAATACTTCGCGCCAGACACTCATGCTCACGCTATCAAAGCATGCTAATGCATGCGCGTCGCCCTCTAAATCAAAGTCCTGCTCATGGCGCAATGCAAACGGCGAGCCCATCACCTGCGCGCCCCGGCGGTGCCTGACATTATTGTTTAGCCGTTTGATGGAGGCCTACGCGAACGCCGAGCATGTATTCACCTGGCTCAACACCAACGGTCATACTCGGACCGCCTTGCTCATGTATATCATCCATCACAACGACAATCTGTAAAACAACCTAAGCAAGAGAGAGTACTATGGTAGTATGGTACAGAGTATGTACTATCGTGAGCGACCGATCTTAGTGCCACTGCACACCACCCCTTCCATCGCTAGCGCGCGCTTCCCGCCTGAAACGGTCACCGTCTCTCTAGAATGTCAGTGCCGCATTCACCGGACATCACTGCAGGTGCAATTGGTGTGTCACTGACATGCGGTCCAGATGCAGGTTGGGCCCACATGTCAGTAACCCAAATGCATCTGCAGTTAAGTCACTGAAGCAACATCTGCATTCACGCCCGAAGAACTTACTCCGGCGCTAGTTGTCCATCCGTCTGCCGCGGCTCATTGCCATTCGCCCGCTATATTAACTTGAGCCCCAGCTCCTAGCCATAGCCAAGTACCCACACTTATTCTCCTCCGGTCCCTTCCTTCTGTCGGCACCACTTCAACCATGGCCTCCTGGTGCTCCGAAGCTCTCTTGGACGTACTGTCGCAGGAGAAGATGAGGGTCATCGGCGGCTCCGCTCCGGGCGCGCTCCGAAGCTCTCTTCGACATACTGTCGCAGGAGCAAACGAAGGAGATCGCCAGCACCCCCAGGCCACCCTCCGCCGCCACGACCACGAAGCCGGCGCGCGTGTGCGGGCGCAGCCGGCAGCAAGGAAGAGTAGTACACGGTAGGTCGCCGCTGCTCTGGTCCCGGGAAGGCCACCGCTACTCCACTCAGTCGATGCCAAGCTTGGTGGGGTAAACATCGGCGGCTGATTAGCCGCTTGACAGTGACGTGGAGGCAGAAATCTTCAGAACCTTGTGCTCCGGAGGAGGAGGTTATCGAGGCGGATAAGGAGGAGGCAAAGGCAATGGCCGGCTTTCTTGGGTTCATGGCCGGACATGGTGGTCGGGCGCCGGCGATCATTTAGATTAGATTTACAGTAGGTTTTAGTATGGTTTGTGCGAAATATGTAATGAATTTCGTCCAGTTTGTAGGAATTTTTTTTGGAATGTAATGAATTTCATCCGGTTAATTTGAAATTTGCTTTGTTTGCACGAATTTCGTCCGGTTAGTTCATATAGTTGTCGAATGGTATGCGGGCAGCATCGATGGCATCCATCAGTGTCCTCGGACAGATGCCGGTGTGAATTTGTGGGTCAGCGCTGGAGATGACCTAACTATCATGCTATAATCGCTAACAATCCTCCATTATTTGGTAGGGAACAGTTATCCCTCGATCAAAATCAGATCCGCGGTGTTTCGCACTCCTCCTGCGTAAGAGTGTAAACTCTTGCCTACATAAAAATGGAGCAAGTGGACGACACTGTAGCACGTCATATCACTCGAACTAGCCGGCCTAACGAGCGGGAAAGCACCGCCCTCGTCATTTTGTTCTGTATTTCTATCGATCGATCCCGCGAAAATGTTACGCTTCGCAAGTTCTAAAGGAAAAGGCGACACACTTACAACTCGTACGCGTCGCAACCCCGACAGTCCGGCTCGCACGCCGCTCACCAGAGGGGACACACGTTGTCTTGCAATTTCATTGACATGTGGGACCGTAATTGAATAAACCATCGATAGCCAGAATCTAGTCGCGGGCGTCGGCTGAGAAGAGAGAAATGGGGGAGGGAGAAGAGATCGCCCGCCCGCCACGCACGGACTCCAAGAAATATATGGTGATAATGTGAGGTGGGCAATGCTGGAGTCCAGACCGCTTCCGGAGCCCGCTCTCACCGCCCTGGCCCCTCAAGACGCCAGCTGCCCGCCGCATGCATGCATAGCAAGTACTCCTTATGTGGAGGAGAGAGAGGTATTGACAAAGTCAAGGAGTGGGCTCTGCAAGAGCCCGTCTCTACACGTGCTCCTAGGTATAAAAAATAATTCTAAAAAAGGCATAAAAAAATTGTGTCTTAAAAAAGAAAGGTAAAAAACTTTTGAGAGGAAATAGATAGAGATAAAGTGAGAAAAAGCTGTAACCTGGGCATTACAAGAGGAAGGAGGGAGTGGTGCACATGCCAAGTTCACTGGGCTGCCGTGTTTCACACTCCTCCGTCGTAACAGTGGAGACAATAGCTTTCATCAAAAATAAACAATAAGTACTCGTTGCTCGTCCTCTATATCAGAAAGAATACTTTCATTCACCGACATGTGGGACGTCAACCATCCTGGTCCACCTGCCATGCACAAAATTATCCTGGTCTACGCCGGTCGTATCCCAGGCCCAACCTTTCCCACTGTAAGTTGTTCGAAAGAAGGAACCATCATGACTTCGTTGAATTGCGCTTATTCAAGAAAACTTACTGTACCCGCAATACTTCTACCACACGCGAAGACTGGACGGCACTGTACCACGTCATATCACTGAAACCCACTAGGCCAAACTAGCGCGCCTAGGTCATCTATTTTGGAATGGAGGGAGTATGTCTCTGCACTGCTATGATTTTGTGTTGCACGTTCTCTATCACTGAAACCCACTAGGCCAAACTAGGCCTGAATGTATGTCGACTATTGTCTGATCGATCGCTAAGCCTACAATTTTAGGAGCTAGGGCTACTGGTTAATCGACGAGGGATAAGTATAAGCGTACCACGAGCTCATCAGTCCCAACGTTTCTCTTTGGTGAGTTTTTTGCAAGTACTATAGCTCGCACAGTAGCTAGCCTACTAACACGAAGAATCATCAAACAAGCCCTGCTGATATGATAAACAATTCAAACTTACATCTAAGCATGCCATATATTACATCAAAAGCTGGCGAGGATACATCTGTTTCCATAACTCGGAGAGGGTTTGCATGATTCATCGCATGATTCACTATCAAACAAAAGTAGCAAGATCCGCCCACACAAGACAGTGCACTAGCCCTAAGATGGTTTGATAACACGCATCGTTCTGGTAATTAAACACAGGGCAATGCAAACTACCCTGAAGGATTAGCGCGACCAACTATTTCTTGTCATCGATCTCTTGGGCAATGACCACAGCATGGACAACGGCATGGGAATCGATTTCTGGGGCGATGTCCACAGGATTGACCGCGACATCAAAATCGATATCTGGGGAGATGTCCACAGGATGGACAAGGGCATCGGAATCGATCTCCAGGGCGATGCCAATAGGACGGGCCACGACATCGGAATCATCAAGTACGTCCACCGGCACCTGCACAACCCTAACATATTAGCAAGCACATTGCAAATAATCAAAAACCACAACTATGGTAATAAGCCATTATTTTTTACCTTGTGCAGCTCACCGGGGGATCTCATCCCTCCGGGGGCCATCTCCTCGTCCTCGATGGGGGCCATAACCTTGCTAGGGGAATGCTGCTTCTCAACGGCGACTATCTCCTCAAACTCGGTCTTGAGCCTCACATAGGTGGCAATCAGAGTTCCTAGGGTAGGCACGGTGGGGCCCTTGCTGTTCTTCCAACTTTGTTTGAGGAGTTCGTCCGCCAACGTCCTCAGCTCTTTGTCCAGTGCTTGTTTCTTCGAGTTCTTCGTCTCCATGGGTTGGCCTGCCAACATGGTCAACTCGTTGGTCGGTGCTCGCTTCCTGGAGATCGCTGTGTCTAGTGGGTTGTCCGCCGACAACTCTTTGCCTAGTGCTCCAGGATCCATCAATGAACTGACAAACAAAAAGCAATCGAAAGGAAACCACAATCGCAATGAAAACGGGAAAAGAATAGGATGCGAGAATCGGTCGATGCTTCGCAAAAAGAAGATTCTTGGAATGAAAATATAGCAGCATAACTGATTCGCCCACCTTTCCTTCATCGGTATAGAAGAAAAATGGCAGAAGTGAGTAGCCTAGAGTGAGGTTTTCTTCAAGAAAGGGAAGAAAGGGCTTGAACGAGCATTCCAGTGAAATGATGGTTGCTTCGTCCAGTCCAACTTGGAGGCCACCTTACCACTGCTGGTAAAGGTGTGGGTTTTGTGATATGACGGGTCATGACGGCCACACCGGGGTGACACGTGAGTCTCGACTGTAGCACCTCGCTGTGATTTGGTGGATGGCACGCAGGCCCGGATGCTTTGAAATGTCCCGCATGTAGATGGAGCGGCTAGTCATATAGGAGTGCTCAATATTGTGCACCGTGACCAAGGCGGAGAGGAAAACGAGAGAACTACGTAATTAATGCATGAGTTTAATTATGATAGTTGTGTAAATTACGAGATACATTCCTCCAATCGCAAAATGCCTTGGTTCATGAGATTTGAGATTTGAGCCCTATAAACCGGAAGGGAGGGGTACTGCACATGATGTAGTCTAGTCACTTGTTGAAATCTCTAGAAAGGCAAATACTCCTTTCCGGTTTACAGGGCAATACTAATCCCTCCGTCTAGGTGTGTAAGTCATCTTATGAAAACCAAATAGTCCCAAAACACTTAGGCGCGGTGCATTAACTTCTACCTTGTTTCTTGTTTCTTGACATATCAACCAATAAGAGATGAGAGGTGTGCATGCTTTTAATGAGTTGCAATGGCTAGTTCATTGCATGCAATGCTATTAATTAGCAAATAAACATTGGTGACCCCAGGAGGAAACGCGGCTAAGCGCGTGGACCTATGCAGAATGAGTATCAACCAATGGATAATGGAGTTTAATTGTTAAATAATAGCAATTTTGTCTCATGCAAGAGCCTGGCTAGTATATGCGTGCTCCAAGGAACCGCACCACGCGAGAGTTCGCAACTGCCACGTTCGGGTTGCGCTTGGCTCTTCGCCTCTTCGAGAAGATGAACAATGATGTTACTCCTACTTCTACAGTATCGAATCCACTGCTGCATGTCCGTCCACCTCGTGTGGGAGGGATAGCATGTAGCGAAAGCTTCTACTTACTGCTCCTGCCTTTCCGTCTATGACAGGTGGGCCCAACAGGTGGTTGGCCCTCCTATCATGCAGCCAAAGGCAGGTGCAGTTAAGGCACCGGAGCTCAGTCTGCGAGGGAGAGGGCGTTGTAGTAATCAAATTTCTCGGTCTTGTACGAGTTGACGCGACACATCAAAGCACTGCACTCGATATAAGTCTTTTTACACATTTCAAATGGGCTACTTCGTATGTACGACATATTCTGCTTCGTATGTAGTCACTTGTTGCAATCTCTAAAAAGATTTATATTTGGAAATGGAGGGAGTACAATGCATGCATGCATGCCGTGACTTTCCTTTTGATACTTGCATGTGTTGATTTGATGCACCTTGCCAAATTTTGACTATAAATTTAACTAACCAAATTTTCAAACATGTCACAAAAAATTACGGGGCTGTTTGGATTGTGGCTATGTTTGTCTTATGTTGCCACATTATTTTTCCCACACTTGCCTAACCTGAGTTGCTCAAATTGTTAGACACACTTTGGCTTGCCTAAGAGAATCTTGCCACAATTTTTGTGTCTATGACATGTGGGGTTCACTGCTAATAAAAAAATTCTTGTCTTAGGTGTGGCTAATAAAAAAGACTTATATTTAGGAATGGAGGGACTAGAAAATATAAATAATAATGCATGTTGGGGCAACCCATGTTTCCGCTAATTTTATGCGTGGGCTTGTTCACAATTTTTACGAGGGGTTGGTTGTTCATTTAATGGAGGGGCTTGTAGTACCAGACTTGAACGATATAAAGTGCGACCTGGCACACCGTAACACCACTTGGAACAAGTGGGTAGCTATCTCAAAAAACAATCAACAACTAAAAAAACCGCGACTTGGCATGTAGTAGTACACAATTTTAAATGATTGTTTTGATGGAGTGAAAAAGGAAAACTAGCCCAGTAGGTATATATAGGCCAGAGCCTCCGCGCTTGCTTGCTAGGGTTGCTCTATTCACACACTCTCAGCCTCTCCAAATCAAAACAAGATAGGGGTAGTAACACTGTATTTCTCCCTTAAAAAACATTGGCTTTCTATCCTCACCGCCGGTTACAGATCCGGACGTATCCCCCTCCGCCGGTGAAGGGGAGGAGGGGCAACATTTAGGCCGTCATCGATAGCGAGGGAGGAGACCCATTGCCGGCCGCACCGTTATCTCTGGCCGAGTGCCGGCGCGGGAGGTCCTCCGATCCTTTCGCTGTTGCCTGTGGGCGGATTCGGCCTCCCACCGCCCACCTATCCACATCCCGACGACCTTTAGGTATATCTTTGTTCGAAACCGCCTTAGCTCTACTTCCCCATCTCGCTACGTAGCTGCATGTGCATCATTTTCTACCTCTCAGCCCCTCTCCATTGGATGGTCCAACGTCACCTATTTTTTCTTCTATTGTTAGAGGTAAAGCTACTTTATGGAGTCAAATCTTGTACTCCCTCCATCCGAAAATACTTGTCATTGAAATGGATGTATCTAGATGTATTTTAGTCTAGACACATCCATTTTGATGACAAGTAATTCCGGACGGAGGGAGTACTTGGTTCAAACAAGAAATAAAGTGGGGTGGGGGAATTTAGTATGTACATCGGACTTGGTACAAACAGGAAGGAAAGGGGGTGAAAGTAGTACAGACTGGTCATCCAACCGGTCTCTTGGTCGAAAAGGGAAATATAGGGGTATCGCTGTACATAGTGGTATGACCAGGACTAGATTTTCTATCCACACATAGGAGTAGGTGGCTAGAGTGAACAAAAATGGGACCAACCCAGATATGTTTCTTGGATGTTTGTTTCTCGGGGCAACAAACTATGAATCACCACTTTATGCCCCTGTTTACGTACATGGTGCTGGACTGCTGGTGCACCCATTGTCCCATGCCCTTATACCAAATATTTAGGCTCCGTTCAGAATAAAGGGCCAAAAAACATAGGTCTTAATGAAAATAGAGGAATAGGAAAGGAATGTAGGTATAAAACTATGGAACAGCGAACCAGAGGAAACTCTCAAGAGAATGTGTTCGAATGGACTACAAAATGTACAGATTTGTTTTTTTAGAGTAGCATACTTGGCAGTATGAGATGCTATTTGTTTATTCAGCTGCACAGTGACTACTCTTGTCCTCACCTCATGTACCACACATAGGTTGATTTTTTTATTCCGGCAAACACATCACAGCAACCTGTCTAACGCATGGCAGCGATCGCCTGCCTCGGGCTTCCGCCCAAAAAATGAGCAGCGCGTGGATGTTTCTAATCCTATGGAATCAGTACTACCAGACCATCTTTCCTATGAAACACTATTCACCTTTCCCGTGTTCCGAATGGTAGGAAGGGAAAGAATACCGTAGGAATTGTGTTCCTACAAAAATCCTGCACCAAACCTGTGAACCGAACGCAGCCTTAGCTGTTCTTAATCTAATGTCCCTAGTAAAAATGAAGCCATGCCACTGTTATAAGCCATGACAAGTTTAGCCAAATGTTTTTGCCTGTAATTGTTTGAGACTCTGACTGTTTCCTCGGTGCCTTTTTGTGCAAACAGGGATATCCAATTCACCTAGTTGCTGTTGTAACCTTTTGGTGCACTACACAAACCTCTTCTTAAAAGAAGTGACTTTTGTGCTGTTTAACTAGAATGTCACAATGGAACAGTTGGTTCATTTTGGTGGAACTGCACAAAGGGAGATCTGTGTTCCAATCCTCATCATCCATATTGGCGCTATAACCTTCCTTTAGGTAAGAATGATATTTAATGCATGTGTTCATCTCTATTTTCCGACTGCCACGAGAAAATAATGTTGTTTTTTACTAGTACACTTGTACTCCCTCACTAACAAAACCAATTCTGAATTAGAAGGCCAATCATGTACTTGATTTCACCAACTGGTGAGGAGAAAGAGAAACTGTTGTAGGGTGGAACCCTACGTGAAGATCTTTCACGAATTGGAGGGGGAATCCCCAAGAACAAGATGAACACAAGAGAGAAAACAAGAGGAACACTCAAGAACAAGTCCAATCACACATCCACTAGACCAAAAAACACACAAGATCCAGAAGGTACGTGAACAATCAAAGGGAAACAAGATACATGGTAGAGTTCATCCCAAATCCTATGAAGGAGATGAGGGCTTGATGATCTAGGTAGATCCTTCCCTCAAAGGGGGCTTGAATCCCTTGGGATCTTCTCCAATGGAGGTCCTGTACTCCAACGGAGTCTTCTCTCTCAAGAGGAATCCCACAAGGGGAGGTACATGAGCTAAGCTCTATGATTTGTGTCTATTCTTAGCTATCCTCTAAATGAGCAAGGAGAGGTTCTTATATAGTCTAGGGACAAAAAGAGAGGAAGAGGGATACAAGGGACCAAATCCCAAAAGTGCACGCAGGCACGCGGAGGGGTCCGGGCACCCAGGGTAAAGGGGGTCCGGGCACCCGGACCGGTCAGAGGCGCCGGGTGAAGGAGGATCGGGCACCCGGGGCGCGAGGGGCCGGGCACCCGGACTAGGCCGAGACCGGCTGGGAGCTGGGCCGGCACCCGGGGGTGATGGCCCGGGCACCCGGTGGCGGGGCTGGACCGCGCTAGGAGGAGGCCGGGCACCCGGGGGTGGCAACCCGAGCACCCGGGGTGGGCTCCATAGCGCCCTGGTAGGCAGGGCCGGATACCCGGGCCCTCCTGGCTGGGCACCCGGGGTGGCCTGGGCCTTGGCCAACCGGCGGCTGGTGGCCGGGAATCTGGGGGTGCTGGTGGCCGGGCACTCAGACGGGTCCGAGGCCTCCGTAGCTTCGTGCTCTTCTCTTGCTCTTTTTTCTCTTCATGTGCTTGTGTCTCCGTCCTCGCCTCTTCACGGTCTTATTCTTGGTACCTACAAGTGCATAGAGTTTCCATATGAGGTAGAATCCGACTCTCGTGTGACACCAAAAGAGACCCGAAGAGGAAAGAGT
Source organism: Triticum timopheevii (assembly GCA_963921465.1). Classification (NCBI taxonomy): domain Eukaryota; kingdom Viridiplantae; phylum Streptophyta; class Magnoliopsida; order Poales; family Poaceae; genus Triticum; species Triticum timopheevii. The sequence goes on from OY997270.1 coordinate 201,335,241, forward strand.
TCACCTCGGTTTCGACAGTGCGTGCGCGAGCTCTTGTCGTAGGTCCTCTCCGTGCTTGCTGTGTGACGTCCATGGGGATGGTCGAGGGATGCTCCGCATCATCTCCATCCCTTGGGAGAGATCTGTCCATGGATCGCGATCTTCATCACCATGGGAAAGAGAGGGCGTCACCGTGTAGAAGTGGTCAACCACCAAGGACTTGTCATGTGGAATTTTGAAATGGGCACTCTCCAATGTCGCACCGTCTTGTGATTCCTTCGAAAGGGGATAGTACAACAAACACTTGGAAAAACAAATGTGGTTAGCATTAGAGCAAAACCAAACATTCAAGAGGTGATTCACCAAACAAGTGTCGTTATCAAGCATAGCATATGGTTTGACAAGGGAGTGTGGCATAGCATGTAAGCACATAAATTTATCATATGGAGAAGCATCATGGAAACTATCATGCAAGGGTGAGGTAAAGGTGCTAATATGTGGGACAAGTGAACAAGCATCTGCCTCAATGTCATGGCAAGCGTGCATTAAGGGCTCAACAAACGGTCGATGGTATGCATAAGAAGCATTCACAACACAAAATAAGAGAAGATGTCTAAACACATGGGGTAAGTGCAAGACAATCCGATCATAATGTGCACATGGTGTAGTGAAAATCGAGTGGCACTCAACACGATAGCAAGAGCAATTGTTCATCATGTGTGAGCCAATCAAATCAATCATGTGATAAGCAATGGGACATGGCATAAGTGAAGTAACAACATTGTTGCGACCAAGCATGTTATAGGACCAAGTAATCCAAGAATTGGATGCAACATGAGCAAGCATAGAAATCAAGCCGTGCAAACTAGTGGAGCGAAGATGCAACACACTAGAGGAAATCATAGCAATCATGTCATGTGAGCAAATGATGGATATAGGAAATGCACATGACATATCGCGAGCACGAACACAAAGCAAGATGAATGTATCATCATAGGAATGGGGCACATAGCAAACATGACAAGAACAAGCAATATCTCCACCAAGCTTGCAAATACACATACAAGTAGTAGAATTAATCATCATGTGTAATGCAAAGCATGGGTCACAAATGCATGGCAAAGGCATAGGAATGAGCATATCATGCAAAGTGAACATGGCAAGATGGGCATAGAGTGAGAAGTGGTAAATAACCCATAACCATGTGAGAGCCATGTAGAAGAAATGCGCGAAGTCTTTGCGCGAAGAGAGTGGTGGGAAAGGCAATCCATGTGATCCCAAGTCATCGTTGCTCTCGAGAGCTCATTTTGTCAACTCATGGGATTGCGAGGTTGACAAGTATTCATGGGTACCTACACAAAAGAGACACAAACCAAAGAAATTGTGCGCGTGGTAAATGTACACATCATCCATCATGATGTGTATGTGCACATGTGAGTTAGCACAAGATAAGCATCGCTCAAAGAAATTTGATGCATGGTATACATCATGAAAGAATAGTTATTGTGTATGACACGATGGGGATGCAAATTTAGCATAGAAGTATATGGCACATCAATAGCATGTTTATTCATGGGGAGTGTCGGTGTCAAAACCGGCGGATCTCGGGTAGGGGGTCCCGAACTGTGCGTCCAGGCGGATGGTAACAAGAGACAAGGGACACGATGTTTTTACCCAGGTTCGGGCCCTCTCGATGGAGGTAAAACCCTACTCCCGCTTGATTGATATTGATGATATGGGTAGTACAAGAGTGGATCTACCACGAGATAAAGGAGGCTAAACCCTAGAAGCTAGCCTATGGTATGATTGCTGTAATGGCTGTTCGTCCTATGGACTAAAACCCTCCGGTTTATATAGACACCAGAGAGGGCTAGGGTTACACAGAGTCGGTTACAATGGTAGGAGATCTACATATCCGTATTGCCAAGCTTGCCTTCCACACCAAGGAAAGTCCCATCCGGACACGGGACGAAGTCTTCAATCTTGTATCTTCATAGTCTTGGAGTCCGGTCGATGATGATAGTCTGGCTATCCGGACACCCCCTAGTCCAGGACTCCCTCAGTAGCCCCTGAACCAGGCATCAATGACGATGAGTCCGGCGCACATATTGTTCGGCATTGCAAGGCGGGTTCCTCCTTCGAATAATCATAGAAGATTGCGAACACTAGGATAGTGTCCGGCTCTGCAAAATAAAATCCACATACCACCGTAGAGAGAATAATATGTACACAAGTTCAATCTGCTGACGTATTTTGTGGCGTGACGTCACACTACTACCAAGCCTTTACTTGAATCGTTTTTATTATACCACCTCAGCGCGTTTAGCAAAGCGGTTTCCTTGGCACGTCTTGTCAAAGCAGAGATCGTGTTCCCCTTATTCCGGGATTCTCATCAATACAGACGTGGGTAACCCAACCGTGCCCGTTGTCACGCCCCCTCTATCGAAGGTGAGTCCCAAATGGTCACGGGGACGGCTCTTGGTATTCTCCCCCTTTATAATGAGACCAAGGCTCGTTTCTTTTCTTCAATCCCTAATCGAATCTGCCCCTCGCCCCGAGTTCCAACACCCAGAGCTCCAGATTCGAGTGCTTCGGACTTTCGGCAATGTCCGGCTCCGACCTACAGGGCCGGTGGATGCCCTCCTCCGTCACGGAAGAGGATGTGCTAAAGTTGAGAGAAGCCAGGTACCTGACCTGCGAGATTTCGCATAGGCTGCCCGCCAAAGGGCAAGTCATTCCCACCCCAGAGCCCGGCAAGAGCGTCGTGTTTGTGTCCCACCTCCATCGGGGTTTAGGCTTCCCGATGGATCCTTTTGTGAGAGGGCTCATGTTTTACTATGGGTTGGAATTCCATGACCTGGCTCCGGAGTCCATCCTCCACATCTCATCATTCATTGTCGTCTGCGAGGCCTTCCTCCGCACTACCCCCCACTTCGGCTTGTGGCTCAAAACCTTCAACATGGAGCCGAAGATGATCGAGGGGCGTCAAGCAGAGTGCGGCAGGGCGGTCATAAGCAGGAGGGCCGATGCTCCATGGCCCGAGGGCTCTTTCCAGGAGGAGCTCGGCTTGTGGCAACAGTAGTGGTTCTACATAACCGCTCCCAGGGGCAGCAGGCAGAAGCCGCCGCCCATCTTTCGCTCGGGCCCTCCACAGCGGCTGATGTCATGGGTCAACCAAGGGCTCAACTGGGGGCCGTCAAAGGACGTACCCCTATTACAGGGCCGGATTCGAGACCTCCAAGAAAGGGAGATCAATCTGGTCGTAGTGATGCAGGTTATGCTGATTCGGCGTCTCCTGCCCTGCAAGCGTCGCCCCCTTCGTCTGTGGGAGTTCAATCCAGAGGGGCCACGAGCTCTTCAACACTTTATGGGTACGACACCAGTGGAGATGTATAAATCGTTCTTCGAATCACAAGAAGTGTGTCCGGAATTGACCGAGGATGCCGGCCTAAGCTGCAATCGCCCGGATGCTCAGGTAAGTAGCCCTGTGTCCGGACACACCGTTTGTTTGCGCCTTCTTGAATTTGCTTTTTAACCAATCGTCCCTTGAATAGGAGTGGATAGCGCAAGCGAAACTGATACGGTGTCCGGCCCGCCTCCCGGAGACCGCGCCGAATTCCGTGCTGGTCAGGATGCTGGAGGTTGCGCCTTCAGAGGAAGGCGAAGGGGAAAACAGAGGAACTACCGCCTCTACCAAGGAGGCTTTTGAGAAAGGGGGGATCGAGAATCCCTCCTTCCAAGGGGAGAAGAGGACCGCTTCCGAAAACCTGGAGGCCAAGGCCTCGAAGCGGGGGAAGAGATCTTCACCAGAGGGTCCTGCGTCTGGGGAGGCCCCGGCCGCACTATCTCCCCTAAGGAATCAGCCTTCCAGCGAGCCGTAAGTAGAAAAAGGGGAGTTTTGTAATAAGGGACATCCCTATTTGTGCTTCTGAGGATAACCGAAGTTTTTGCCTTGTAGTTCGGATCTCCGTCCTTCTCAGATGAGCTCGTCTTCGGGGGACCTTCGTCCGGAGATGATGGAGAGCGAGACGCCTCCATCTGCCGCACCGTCAGGTGGGGCGGATGACCCTGAGGTGTCATCACGGAGGGTATCCCCAAGTCCGGCAGGGCCAAAGAGTTCGGCACCAACTGGTGTACGGCCGGAGGAGCTGAAGGATCTGCTTGAGAGGGCGTCTATCTCAGAAGGTCACCGTACATTGATGAGTATGGTGATTGGAAGAATTTCATCCGCCGAAGGCGGGTTGCATGATGCCTTCAGAAGTTTGCTGGCGGGGTTTGAGGTACGTAAAAATGACATACTTTTTGACAGTTTTGCACATAAAGTGCGCCCTGTATAGATAGTAGCCCCTGAGACTCGGTATGTTGTCGAAAGTGATAGCGTGCCGAGGATCATAATCTCAGGTATTAATTATCGCCTTTCCTACACAGGTGGCGGATAGTCCGGTGGCCAGCCGGACTGATGGAGTTGCTGAACTAAGGTGGCAGCTCGACGTTGCGGATGCGGACATCGCGCTGGTCAATAAATGACTTGATGAGTCGCAAGGTAGGTTGTTTCTCCGTGGTCACCTAGTAAGGGAGCCGAAGCTCACTCCTTACAACATGTGTGTTTGATACAGATGGTGCCGCTGCTGTGGAGGACCTTCGGGCAGAGCTTGCTCGAGCCAAGGAGCAGGCCATAAGGAGTGACGCGGCTGCCTCGAAGGCGGCCGAAGAGCTAGAAGCCGAAAGGGCTGCTCACTGCCGAAGCAGGGAGGAGATGGCCGAAATGGCCGTGAAGCTGAAAGATGTTACCGACCGCTATGAGGTTCTTGAAAAGGAACACCGAGCGGAGCAAGAAAGCCTGAAGAAGGCCACCGCCGAAGCCAAGGATGCCCGTTCTGCAATGAGGGCTATAAAGGAGGAGCTGCGCCAGGCCGGAGATATTGCGGCTGGCAAGCCCTTTCTGCTGCGCAGGAGGTTCATAGATCCGAAGTATGCTCAGCTTGGCCAGCTGTGGGGTCCGGAGGATCCTTATATGGATTTAGCGGCGAGTGCGGCAGATGCTGTTGTGCACTTCCGAAGTCAAAAGGATCACGAGATGGAAGAGCTTTTTTGGTCTCAATTCCACAGTCCGGAGCGTTCACTTCCGCTGACCGATTGGTTGGCTGAGTGGGCTGAGCTGAATAGATTGTCCGGACTTGCCATGACGGATATCATGGCTCATGTCTGGCCGGATAGGCCCAAGCCGAAGAGTTATTTTGGCTTATTGCAGCAATTACTTGGGGCGGTGCCGCATATCATGGCGATGAAGCGGTCGGCCTGCATAGAGGGTGCACGGATGGCCCTCGCCCGTGTGAAGACATACTGGACGGAGATGGATGCCACCGATGTTGCAACCCGGGGTTCGGACGAGAGCCGGTTACCCATCGAGCACTATTTTGGGGAAGTTCTGCGTGGTGCTCGTGTAATAGAGTCGCAGTGCTCAAAAAATGTCATGTTCAAATGATCTTTATGGTTTGTAAAACGATATTCATAATATAAGCACTTTTTATACTTGTGCGTTCAAGTATTGAAATATCTCCTGTGCGGCCGTTAATGTATACTTGTGTATAACCTGAAAGATGGCAGTCTTCGGCTTCAGCACCCACGCACATAGTGCGGGGGTGTTTGCAAAATAGCGCATTTTCGCACTTAATCCAACGTCTTGGTCCTGTGAAGGAGGTGGTAGCGTAGCAAACGAGGCAACCGGACTATAATGCTTTATCACTTTCACTTAGCCATAGGAGTTTGAAGGTGGGGCTACGATATAGCCACTAGGGGCACCGCGCTCTCCGAATTCGGGGCGTGTATGTGCCTAACCGGGAAACGGTCCTTCGTCAAAGCGGAGGAATTCAAAACATTCCGGTAGTCGATCGAGTAGTTGACCAGTCTCTCGCTATATCATGACAGTCAGTTTTCGACTTTCTGTACTGAGGTGCTCGCCCGGCAGAACCAGGGCACAATCGCAGTAGTTCTCCTGGTGCCGCGTTAGCCGATGATACGGAACGTAAGGCAGCAAAACACAGGAGCCGGGCAAACCCAACATTTGACCAAAGACATGATTCGGAGCTAATGCATATAAGGCCTAACTCAAGACGTCGAACACTCCCTAAGGTATTCGGTCTTTATGATAACGGGCAGATCAATGCCCTAAACCCCTAGTGTCCAGGTACAGGCGAAAATTTCTGATGCGGCCAATGCCAAAACGCCAGCCTCCTCGTCGGTTATGGTGAAAAATCGGTGGATGTGAATCAACAAGAGACAGTAAGAAAGGTTTACGCAGGGTCTTAATCTGAAAAGAATCCTTTCCACGGGTCCCTGCTGCACGTCTGCACCTGTGTCTCCGTTGTGCCGTATCTTGGACGGGTGTACACGCTGTTCATCTGTAAAAGAGAGGAACTTAGTTTGAAAAGAAATCATGCAAAAAATGTATTAAAAATCGAAGTATGAATGAATGAATAAAGCTGAGCTTTTATTGGCTCTTTATTGCTCATACGCACAGCCCCTTGTGAAGGAGTGTGCGGCTAGGGAGCCCCTAGTTTATTTATGCCGGACTCGCCTAGCCGTGTCCGGGGTCTTGAACGACCTTTTAATGAGATGATGCCGCGTGGACCGGGCATTTTAAGTGTAAGAGACGCGTAGTGCGGTATTGCGTTAAAGCGGAAAAAAGCTTCACGTCCCAACAGTGCTTGATGGCTACTTGCGAATGGAGCGACATGAAAGATTAGCTTTTTGCGACGGAAGTTGTCGGGTGATCCGAACACAACTTTTAGTAGTACGGCGCCCGTGCACTTGGCGTAAGGGCCTGACGTCACTCCTTTGAAGGAAGTGCGGCTATGGCGAATTTTAGTAGGGTCTATCCCCAACTTGCGGATTGTGTCCGGATATAGCAGGTTTAAATCGCTGCCGCCATCCATTAGGACTTGTGTAAATTGTAGTCCGTCGATTATGGGATCCAATATCAGAGCAGTCCATCCTGCGTTTCGAATACTTCTGGAATAGTCCAGGTTGTCGAAACTAATTGGTTTTGACATCCAATCTCGGGGTTCCGCTGGGGTGGACCGTGCGACACGTACTTTAGCGGGTGCCGCACTATTGTTCCGTATTATCACGTGAAGTGAGTTCACTGTTTTGACTTCTTGTGGGAAAGTCTTTTGTTTTCCGGCGCTCTGCTAGTGGGGTTCGTCGTCATCCTCGCTTGGCGCGTCGAGCCCCTTGTGTTCGGCGTTGAGTCGGCCGGACTGTTTGAAGACCCAACAATCTCGGTGGGTGTGGTTTGCAGGCTTCCCGGGGGTACTGTGGATTTGACATATCTGATCCAAAATTTTGTTTAGGTTGGATAGCTCGTCACTGTTGTCCTTAAGAGGCAGTGTTTTGTTGTTCGGCCGCGAGCTTTTGAATCCGGCGTTGACCGTCGTGTTCTTTGGGCTCTTTTCTTTATTTCGGCGCTGGTCCTTTCTGCGCCGTGATTTTCCATTTCCATCTCTGATCTCGGATGTACTCGGGTCATTGGTGCTGCATCTTGCTAGCCAGCTATCTTCCCCTGCGCAAAAGCGGGTCATGAGGCTTGTTAGCGCAGCCATTGTTCTTGGCTTTTCCTGGCCGAGGTGTCTGGCGAGCCATTCGTCTCGGACGTTATGTTTAAAAGCTGCTAAGGCTTCGGCGTCTGGACAGTCGACTATTTGGTTCTTTTTGGTGAGGAACCTGTTCCAGAATTTGCGCGCTGACTCTCCGGGTTGTTGGGTTATGTGACTTAAATCGCCTGCATCCGGAGGGCGGACATAAGTCCCCTGAAAATTTGCTCTAAAGGTGTCCTCGAGCTCTTCCCAACTTCCAATGGTATTTTCTGGGAGGCTTTTGAGCCAATGCCGAGCTGGCCCTTTGAGCTTGAGGGGCAGATATTTTATGGCGTGGAGATCGTCTCCTCTAGCCATATGTATGTGCAGGATGTAATCCTCAATCCATACTCCGGGGTCTGTTGTTCCGTCGTATGCCTCTATGTTTACGGGCTTGAATCCCGCTGGAAATTCATGATCCAGTACCTCATCGATGAAACATAGTGGGTGTGCGGCGCCCCTGTATTTAGGTGTGCCGTTGTCTTCAAACACTCGGCGTGTTGTGTTGCTTCCTCGGGCCCTCTTCTTTGGCCCATAAATGGACCTGACCGGGCCATCTGTTTTGTGAGGATCATGTGCCGGCTTGTGTGCGGCGCTGCTTGTTGCTCTTGGCCTGTCATTTGGTCGTCTATCCAGCCAGGCGGCCTCTTTGCTTTTTGACTGTGGGGGCTCTACGGCCTCCTCGTCGAATTCGGGCAGCAGCTTGCGCTTCGGGTTGCTCTTTGTTTGGTGGCTGTTGCCATATTTGTCCGCGGTCTTGAGTACTTTGCTCCACCTCATTCTGAGTATGTCTTCCGCTGTTTTGAGCTTCCGTTTCTGCTTCTTCAGACTTCTTGCAGTGGCGACAAGCCTTTTGTGAAGGTTCTTATGCTCCGGTGGTGTGTCCGGCGTAAGATCGTCTGGACTGTTGTTTTCGCCGGGAATGGGTTGATTATCCAATTCATCCTGTTCAGATGGTTGCTTGGTTGCATGTTCATCGCCCACTGGTTTGCCCTGCTCTATGGCTGGGTCATTATGAGTGTTGTTGTTATCGAGGCGGGACTTGGGACGGCGCTTGCGTCGCCGTTTTGGTTGTTTTTTGGGGGAATTATCCTTCGCCGCGTCCCGTTGTTCCTCGTTATCGCTCCCTTTTGGGGTGTCCACCATATATACATCATGAGTTGAGGTGGCTTTCCAGTGCTCGGTAAGCGCTGGTTCTTGGTCGTCTCCGGCGTCATCGTCCATACCGTCGATGTCTTCAGAGTCGTAGTCTAGCATGTCGGTTAAATCGTCGACAGTGGCTACAAAGTGGGTGGTGGGTGGGTTTTGAATTTCTTCGTCCTCCCCATCCCAACCATCCTGACCGCAGTCCGGCCAGGGCTCTTGATGCAGGGTGGAACCCTATAGCGTCGATCTTTCACGTTTGGAGTGGATCCTACGGGGAATCACGAAGAACACGTGGAAGCACAAAGGGAAAACACGGGGAAAACGAGAGAGAATCACTCAACCAACAAGGGATAGATCACACAAGTGCTAGATCACCACACACAAAAGAGATTCATGAGATCCAAAGTCAACAAAGGACGATACAAAAGGTAACCGGGTTCTTCTCCGTGAGGAGGTCTTGATGGTCTTCCCTTGAAGGGGTCTTGAATCCTCTTGGGGGATCTTCTCCGTAGAGGTCCTGTGCTCCGAGGAGAAGTAACCAAGTGGATGAGCAAGGCTCTCACACAAAATATGAGCTAATCCAATGCTAACCCTAAAACGTAGGTGGAGGGGGAGTATATATAGTCTAAGGGGCGAAGGGGTACATGGGCCTCGGCCCGGATGCACTGCACGCAGGCAGGGGAGGCCGGATGTCCGGGCGACGGGCCGGATGTCCGGGCTTTCCCGAGACGCCGGATGTCCGGGCACTGGGCCAGATGTCCGGGCTGGCTTGATCTAGCTTCTGGACGTTCTGTGATGTGGCGCCGGATTTCCGGGCTGTCGCGGGGCGCCGGATGTCCGGGGCCTGGCCGGATGTCCGGGCCCTGTAGCACTTCGATGGCTGGGCTGCTGCTGTTGTTGACATCTTCAGGGGCCGGATGTCCGGGCCGGGGCCGGATGGCCGGGTCCTGTAGCCTTTCTCCGGTTCCTCTCGTCGTGCTCCTTCATCCTTGTACTTGGGGACTTGTCCATCATTCCGAGCATCTCCGAGAGGGTCTCCTTGGTACCTAGGCATGCGTAGTGTCCTTGCATTAGGTAGCAACCATGTCTCACACGAATGGAAAGGGGAAGCATTTAGGAACGGGTTCACCTTGTGTCCAATGGCGCATAGTCGAGGTCTCATCTTATGTATCCTTGGGGCTTGGAGAGTAGTCGGAGTGTACATGGGGATGAATGTGGGATGCTCCGCATCATATCGCCCCCCCTTGGGAAAGATCCGACCTCGGATTGTGATCCTCATCACCATGGAAACGGTTGTCATGGACGGACTTGTAGTCGGACGTAGATGAAGGCATTGCGCAATCCAAGTACTCCAAGGTGTCTCCGGAGTGATAGACATGCAAAAAGAGCAAACACAAGCGACACTCGGAAATACAATGGTTAGCGCACACAAAGTGTCCATCATGTAAGAATGAGTCAGTGCGGCAAGATAGTGTGTGGCAAGACACATGATGCTTATCTAGATGATCTAGAATGATATGCCAAGCATTCATGGGGTAATTAGCATGGTGCACAAAGCGATAAATTCTATCATTGTGCAAAATGATATCATAATGGGATGGTGCATCAAAAACATGAACATGGCAATGGATGCTCAATATGTATATGTTATCATGCAATTGATGGTGGACAATATGATCATGATGTATGAAAATGCCATCAAGGAAGATCACAACAAATTTGCTAAGGAAGTGAACAAGCTCAAATATCATGGATGACATGAGAATACAAGATGCAACAAGGCAATTATAATGTGAGTCAATCCATGCATAGGGTGCAAACTTGTGGTGAGTATGATATGTCCATCGAGCATGAGTATGAGCACAATCAACAAATATGGAGGTGTTTGTATACCAATGCTCGATGTTGTGGCAAGAGTGGAAGACCAAAGATGCATCCAATAAGTGCGAGCGCTCCTCAATGTGATGGTTCATGTAGCCAATCTCCAATGTCGCTCCTTCATTCACGAGATGTATCATGTAGACAACAAGAAGGAAACAACAATGAAAGAGTGACCCGTCCAATATGCATACTTGAGGGTGGCTCAAAGAGAAGGAGTTCACCTTTAGTAGAATCTCGCAAATGTTGGTGTTGCACATCGTGTATGCCTTCGCATGACCAAGTTGTCGCATAATGGCATCGCCTTGTGAAACCTCCAAAATGAAAGAACATGACAAACACTCGGAAAAACAAATGAGGTTAGCGGAAATGCAAAACCTATCATTCGAGTGGTAAGATACCCAACAAGTGTATCATCATGCTCATCATAAGAAAGTACAAGGGAGCGTGTCATAGTATGGAGGCATATGATGCAAGAACAACTAAGTACAAGAGGCTCAATCAAACAAGCATGCATCACAAGTATAGTGTCCAAGTCTCCGATATCAATAAGCATAGCAAGTTGGCACTCAATACAAGGTGATATGAGAGATGCAACTAATGGAGACAAGAGACAATGACCATGACAAATCAAGTGAGAGGCATGAGCATATATGTCATCAACCCAAGAAAGCGAGTAAGAGTGGAACATTGGTGATGCAACCAAGCAAGCAATCATAGCAATCAAGTGAAGCAAGCTAGTAGTGCGAAGATGCAACATACTAGGAGGAATCATGGCAAGCATGTCATGTGTGCAAATAGTGGGCATACAAAATGCACATGACATTTCACAAGCATAAAGGCAAGATATGAGCAAAATATCATCAATGTATTGGTGAGAAGCCATATGTAAATAGCAATGGGTCATCATGACTCTCCCAACACAACAAGTATCAATAGTATGGGGCACATGATAAACATGGCAATAGCAACAAGGATCTCCACCAAGCATGCAAATACACATAGGAATATCATAATGGTGAAGCATGGGTATATGCAAGCAAGGGTCACAATTGCATGGTAAAGGCATAGAAGCAAGCATAACATGCAAAGTGAACACAATAGTATGGGCATAAGGTGACAAGTGGTAAATAGCCCATAGCCGTGTGAGAGCCAAGTAGAAGAGATGCGCGTAGTCCTTGCGCGAAGGGAATGGTGGTAAGGATAGTCCACGGGATCCCAAGTCGTCGTTGCTCTCAAGAGCTCGTTTCGTCACCTCTTGGGATTGAGAGGTTGATGAGTATATGTGAGTACCTACACAAAACAAAGACAAAGGGAAAATTGTGTGTGCGTGGTATATGTACACATCATCCATCATGATGCGCACATGCATGTGTCGGTTAGCACTAAATAGCCAATGCTCAAATAAATGAGATGCGTGATATAGAAACATGTCATCCATCGTGAGAGGTTTGTTATTATGTATAGCATAATGGAGACTCAAATTGTGTAATGCATCATGAGAAATATCTAGAGCATTGTTATTCATGGAATGCATATGGTGCAAGCAATTATGTGAATCATGCAAGGTATGGAATGCATCAAAGTCTCCTAATATGTATGAGGAAACTATGGGGGTCTCCTCATGAGCATGAGTAGCAACATCACGTGGAGAATATTGACAACATCCAAAAAAATGCATATTTGGAGCAATGTGATCATGGCATGACATATTGGATGAATTGCGCAAATCATGTAAAGGAAGCATGGCAATATCATCACATGAAAAACAAAAGCCAATGACCATCATCTCGTCATCTATGCCATAAGTGCAAATGGGATTGATTTTAATGGGGCATGCATAGTTACTATGTTGAGATTGTAAAGATGCAATATGGGAGATCTCACTCATAGCATATGACAAGTTCAATGGATTGTCAAACATGACGTGACCAATAGAATTTTCACATGATATCCTATGAAGCATAGCATCACAACTAGGCAACTCAACATGCTCATCATCATATTCATCATAAATAGGTAAGTCATGCCATGAAGAAGTCTCACTAGCATGAAGCATGGTAATAGGTGGGTCAACATCATGGGAGCAATCATTGTCAAAAGCGTCCACTAGTGGGACAAGAGAAGCACCATCACCTATGTTACCTTTGGAGCGTCGCTCATGTGTTGTAGGTGAGGTGTTGAAGATCCACTCGTTGTCATCTTCATCTTGATGGAGCCATGTGGGGGGTGCATCATCGTCCACCATGGCCATCGGTGTCTCCATTTGAGGAATGGACTCGTCGAGGATAGGCATGTCGTCATGTAGGAGACCTAGCACCAAAGAAGAAAACACACTAGGAGTAGAGGTTAAGTCGTTAGAAATCATAGTGGCCTCACATGCCGTCTCAACTACCTCACTCACTAAGTGTTGTGGCTCACTCACTCCCTCAAGGGTGCTCTCACTCATATGGTTGGTGGAGTCACTCGAATGGCGCTCAACCTCACATAGGATGTGTGGCATGCTCTCATGTGTGGGGCTAGTGGTGGTCACACTCATCCTCTCATAGGAAATGCTCTCAATGTCACGTATGGTGGAGTCACTCATGTCACTCATGGGGTGGTGGCTCTCCTCACATGACAAATTGGGCGTCTCAACGTATGTGGGTGTCGGAGAGGTGTTGGTGCAAATGTCTCCATGCTCAACTACTATCGTCCCCTTGGTTGAAGGGATAGTCCCATGCTCAACCTTCTTGTCACCGTCTTGTTGTTGGAGGCCCATATGATGTGGCACCTTGTAGCTCGTCTTCATGACCGAAGGGAGTTTCCCATGCTCGGCCATCTTCCTTGGGAGGCTTCCCAAGATGGAAGTGTCGCCCTCGCTTGTAGGTGGTCGCCTTGTTGTTGTCGGCATACTCGTGGGAAGTAGGCGAAGATGCCGTACATCCAAAGGCGAAGATGCCTTGATAGCACTTGGCGAAGATGCCAAAGTGGTTGGTGTAGCCGTAGCGCCGTCTTGGTGGTGGTCATCTCACGGTCTTCTTTTGTGCTCTTGAAGCTTGGACTTGGCGTGAAGTAGGGCTTGTTGGGACTTGTGCATTTGCGCTTGTGGAGCATCTTCATGATGATGATGATGTCGTTGTCGTGCTTGAGCTCGTAGTAGATGTCGTTCGTCGTCGTCGTGCACATGTTGCTTGGAGGTGACTTGCCCTTCATGATGATGTGGATCACGAATGTGATGGTGGTCGCCATGTAGATGTTGACTTGGACGACTTGCGCTTGCATCTTGTTTGCGCTCCGAAGACTTGTGGCTTGACCGTCGTCGTCTTGAGCATGATGAAGTGGAAGAAGACTTGATCAAGGCCCGAATCTCTTCCATCCTCGCATCTTGCTCCTCCTTTTGTGCGGCAAGCTTGTTGTCGATGTAGTCCCTTTTCCTTGCTTCGGAGTGACGAATGTCGATGGAGATGTTCTCGATGCGCTCTCGCATTTGTCGTTGTAGATCGAAGATAGACACTTCGGAGATGTAGTTGTTCACGCCGTCGTTGTTGTCATAGACCGAAGAGGAAATGCCTTGCCTATCCATCACAAGACTCGAGCAAATATGAGTGGGAGAAAGAGAAGAACTAATACCAATGTACCTTTGACCAAAGTTGAAGATGAATCAAGTTCACTCAAATGTGGACAATGAAATAGCACTATTGGTACCGATCCTTGTCGATTCTCACACCTACACACGTAAAGCTTATGGTGGAGCTCGGTGAGGATAGTGGCACAAAAATTTAATGCAAAATGTTAGCAAGAGTCAATAATGTTGAAAAAGATTCACAAATTCGCAAGTGAAACAAATGGAGCAATATCAAAGAATGGCACACGGAAACACACACACGGATAGATAAATGGGGTCGTGCAACCAAGGAATGAGCACAAAATGTGGAATCCACGGAAAACGCTCGTGTTGCACAACTCAAGAGAGACGCTAGCACGATTGCTCTATAGGCGGATACGACACTTGTGCGCAACCTATAAGATGCAAAATGGATAAACTTCTATCCCAAGTATGCTATGTATGTATGGTTCCCGGTGTTTCTCTCAAGCATGATATCATATGATGTAGATTTTGGTATGGCTCTTATGTTCAATGGAGTATGATGCTATGGCACTTGCTCACGAGCTCTTTGCTCTCTTTTTGCTTAAAAGCTTTTTCTCTTCTTTTTTTTTTCTATGGCCACTTTTGCACAATGCACAAACCAAGATAGCAATTGTGTATATGCGGGAACAAACTTGAGGCACAATGGATGATATGATACCAAAATGATATGGTATGTATGCAATGGATGGTGGATCACTAATGTGCACAAGTAACGTTGCCGGCAATACTCAAATGGCTAGTCTTGATAGGCAAGTAACGCAAAATGGGCTAGGGGGTTAACAATGCAATTGCAAGGGAATATACAAGGTGTCATCGAGGTTACCGTCCTTTGCGATGATGATTGGTGGTGTTCTTGGTGTAGATACCAAGATGATGGAGACTCGTCTCTAAGTAGCCGAAACACCTTAGGAAACGGAAAAACCGCAAACTCAAAATCTCAAATGACAAATGTCAAATGGTGGTAGCGGAAAGCGGTGGTGGTGTTGCACTAGGAAATGTGGAAGTGGATGATGGGCTATACATGGTGTAAGAGTTGGAAGCACACGGTCCCTAAGTAGCCTAAACACCTTAGGAGACACAAGCCACAACTCGAAAAAGCTCAAACAACAATTGGGTTAAGTTGTGTTGTCGGAAGTGTATGGTGGTCAAGCCTATGCGGAAGTGGAGGTGGTGGTTGATGAGGAAGCAACCGTCCCTAAGTAGCCGAAACACCTTAGGAGACTCGAATCACAACTCAAACAACCATGAGGAACAAAATTGGTTAGGTTGCGGAAGTCGGTGGTGGTGTAGCGGATGATATGGTGGAAGGCCTAGGTAAACTTGCCAAATTTTCAAAAATTTGATGGAGTCAAATGGTGTTGGTGGTATTTTTATGGGATGGGGGATGTCAATAGCTTCAAAACGAGCTAAAGAACGTCAAAATCGGACTCCGGATGAATTAGTTATGCACAAAACGGTGAAACGGGAAAATCTGAAATCCCAGGGGTCGGATGTCCGGGGTTGAGCCCGGATTTCCGGGGTTGTCTGTCCAGAACCGAGCAGATTTGGCGCTCCAGGAGCCGGATATCCGGCTTGGGGCCCGGATGTCCGGCCAGATGGCCCGGATGTCCAGCCTGAGGCCCGGATGTCCGGCCCGACGATTCCAGATCGGGATTTGGACTTCGAAACTCGATTTGGGGCGGAAATTTGAGATTTCGGGGGCAAAATTGCGGAGATTTCGTGGATGGAAGATGGGGAAACTTGGGGAGATGCTAGATCCACTGGAAACCAAACAAATCCATGGATCAAAATCAACAAAACATCATCAAACCAACAAATCACAAAAAATTTGGGGGCTATTTTTGGTGGGGATTTTCGGATTTAGGATGAAATCAACAAAATCAAGCTAGAAAAACACGGGGTAGGGGCTCAAAAACGTGATCAACGTGGCTCTGATACCATATGATGCAGGGTGGAACCCTATAGCGTCGATCTTTCACGTTTGGAGTGGATCCTACGGGGAATCACGAAGAACACACGGAAGCACAAAGGGAAAACACAGGGAAAACGAGAGAGAATCACTCAACCAACAAGGGATAGATCACACAAGTGCTAGATCACCACACACAAAAGAGATTCACGAGATCCAAAGTCAACAAAGGACGATACAAAAGGTAACCGGGTTCTTCTCCGTGAGGAGGTCTTGATGGTCTTCCCTTGAAGGGGTCTTGAATCCGCTTGGGGGATCTTCTCCGTAGAGGTCCTGAGCTCCGAGGAGAAGTAACCAAGTGGATGAGCAAGGCTCTCACACAAAATATGAGCTAATCCAATGCTAACCCTAAAACGTAGGTGGAGGGGGAGTATATATAGTCTAAGGGGCGAAGGGGTACATGGGCCTCGGCCCGGATGCACTGCACGCAGGCAGGGGAGGCCGGATGTCCGGGCGACGGGCCGGATGTCCGGGCTTTCCCGAGACGCCGGATGTCCGGGCGCTGGGCCGGATGTCCGGGCTGGCTTGATCCAGCTTCTGGACGTTCTGTGATGTGGCGCCGGATTTCCGGGCTGGCGCTGGATTTCCGGGCTGGCGCTGGATTTCCGGGCTGTCGCGGGGCGCCAGATGTCCGGGGCCTGGCCGGATGTCCGGGCCCTGTAGCACTTCGATGGCTGGGCTGCTGCTGTTGTTGACATCGTCAGGGGCCGGATGTCCGGGCCGGGGCCAGATGTCAGGGTCCTGTAGCCTTTCTCCGGTTCCTCTCGTCGTGCTCCTTCATCCTTGTACTTGGGGACTTGTCCATCATTCCGAGCATCTCCGAGAGGGTCTCCTTGGTACCTAGGCATGCGTAGTGTCCTTGCATTAGGTAGCAACCATGTCTCACACGAATGGAAAGGGGAAGCATTTAGGAACGGGTTCACCTTGTGTCCAATGGCGCATAGTCGAGGTCTCATCTTATGTATCCTTGGGGCTTGGAGAGTAGTCGGAGTGTACATGGGGATGAATGTGGGATGCTCCGCATCTGCTCTCCTGATAACGAGAGATGCTTTAGCGAATTCAGGATGTCGCCAAAGGGTGAGTGCTGAAAGATGTCCGCGGCGGTGAACTCCATGATTGGCGCCCCATCGGATTCGATTGGTAGGGGTGCAGGAGGTTCGGAGGCCGGCGAGGAGTCCGGCACCTCAGAGTCGCGAGCTTTACGAGGGACAAGGTCAGTGTTCGGCTCCATCACCGTAGAGATTGCAGCTCCCGAGGCGGTGTCCAGCCACCTGTCCTCGATCTGCACGGTCAGCTCCGAACTAGGGGTCGGAGCGGACTCATGTGCGGCCTCCAGGGCACTGTTCGGCGGCAGAGCTAAATCATGCCCATCGTGACAGTGCGGCGCGCTCGGCTGTGGCTCGAATCCATCGAAGATCAAGTCTCCGCGGATGTCAGCCGTGAAGTTTAGGCTTGCAAATCTGACCTGACGGCCAGGGTCGTAGCTTTCGATCTGCTCCAGATGGCCAAGCGAATTGGCCTGCAGTGCAAAGCCGCCGAACACGAAGATCTGTCTGGGGAGAAAAGTCTCACCCTGGACTGCGTGGTTGTTGATGATTGAAGGAGCCATCAAGCCTATCGGTGGCGACAGAGAGGAACTCTCAATGAAAGCACCAATGTCGGTGTCAAAACCGGCGGATCTCGGGTAGGGGGTCCCGAACTGTGCGTCTAGGCGGATGGTAACAGGAGACAAGGGACACAATGTTTTTACCCAGGTTCGGGCCCTCTCGATGGAGGTAAAACCTTACTCCTGCTCGATTGATATTGATGATATGGGTAGTACAAGAGTGGATCTACCACGAGATCAAGGAGGCTAAACACTAGAAGCTAGCCTATGGTATGATTGTTGTAATGGTTGTTCGTCCTATGGACTAAAACCCTCCGGTTTATATAGACACCGGAGAGGGCTAGGGTTACACAGAGTCGGTTACAATGGTAGGAGATCTACATATCCGTGTTGCCAAGCTTGCCTTCCACGCCAAGGAAAGTCCCATCCGGACACGGGACGAAGTCTTCAATCTTGTATCTTCATAGTCTTGGAGTCCGGCCGATGATGATAGTCCGGCTATCCGGACACCCCCTAGTCCAGGACTCCCTCAGGGAGCATATGGTGCACACAAGTAGTGGGATCATGCAATGGATAGGATGAATCAAAATCTCCTAAAATCTATGAGGAAACTATGGGGGTGTCCTCATGAGCATTAATGGAAACATCACATGGAGAATATTGACAACATCCAAAACAATGCATATCTGAAACTAGGTGGTTATGGCGTGGCATATGAGATAAATGATGCAAAGGAAGCATACCAATATCATCACAAGAAAAACAAATGCCAATAACCCAGGGCTTGTCGTCTATGCCATATGTGCAAATTGGGTTTATGTTGATGGCATATGCATAGGCACTAAGATGAGATTGCAAATATGACATATTTTTGATCTCATGCATAGCATATGACAAGTCAAGAGGATTGTCAAACATGATGTGACCAAGAGAATTATCACAGGAAATCCTATGTAACATGGCATCACAACTAATAGAATCCACATGATAATCATCATAATCATCATAAATGGGCAAATCATCGCATGGGGAAATCGCACTAGTATGAAGCATGGAAATAGGTGGATCAACATCATGCAAGCAATCAATGTCAAGAATGTCCACTAGTGGGACTAGAGCATCACCTTCACCTATTTTACCTTGTTCATTCCACTCAATTGGTGTAGGTGAGGTGGCAAAGACCAAATGGTGGTCATCATCTTCATCTTGATGGAACCATGTGGGGGTGCATCATATTCCACCATGGCCATCGTCTTGTCCATAGGAAGGACGAAGTCGTCACGGATCGGCGCATCATCATATATGGGACCTAGCACCAAATGAGAAGACACAATAGAGGTAGAAGTCAAGTTGTTAGCAATGCAAATGGCCTCATGTGCCCTATCAACTTCCTCACTCTCTCTATGTGGTGGTGGCTCACTCACTTCCTCAAGGTAGGTGCACTCAATGTCACATATGGTGGAGTCACTCAAATCACTCAAGTTGTGGTGGTGGTGGCTCTCCTCACATGGAAATTGTGGCAACTCATCATATATGGGTTAGTGGTGAAGTCACTCTCACTCTCCATATGGTGGCACAAGTCACTCAAGTCATCATACTTCGGTGTGGTCGAAGGGAAAATCCCATGCTCAACCATCTCGTCGTTGTCACCGTGGATGAAGGCCGAAGATGGCACATCATCGCTCTCCTCCATAACCGAAGGGAAAATCCCATGCTCGATAATCTCGTCACCATCGCCGTGGAGGAAGGCCGAAGTAGGCGTACTCATCGGAGGTAGGCGAAGATGCCATACGTCCAAAGGCGAAGATGCCTTGATGACACTTGGCGAAGATGCCGAAGTGGTCGTAGTAGTCGTAGCTCCGTCTTGGTGGTGCTTGTCTCGCAGTCTTCTCTTGTGCTCATGAAGTTTGGTCGTAGCTTGATGTAGAGATTTTTGGGACTTGTAGGTGTACACATCGCGAGCATCTTCATCTTGATGGTGTTGTAGTTCTTGAGCTCGACGATGTTCCGAAGATTGGCAACTTGAGCGTCGCCACCTTGAAGATGACGAAGGGGAAGAAGACTTGTAGTTGGCCATCATGTCTTGTACTTGATCCCTTTGTTCGGCCAACTTGGTGTCGAGGTAGTCCCTTATCCTATGAAGGAGGTGAGGGCTTGATGATCTAGGTAGATCCTTCCCTCAAGGGGGGCTTGAATCCCTAGGGATCTTCTCCAATGGAGGTCTTGTACTCCAATGGAGTCTTCTCTCTCAAGATGAATCCCACAAGGGGAGGTACATGAGCTAAGCTCTATGATTTGTGTGTATTGTTAGCTATCCTCTACATGAGCAAGGGGAGGTGCTTATATAGTCTAGGGACTAAAAGAGAGGAAGAGGGGGATACAAGGGACCAAATCCCAAAAGTGCATGCAGGCACGCGGAGGGGTCCGGGCACCCGGACCGGTCAGAGGCGCCGGGCGAAGGAGGACCAGGCACCCGGGGCGCGAGGGGCCGGGCACCCGAACTAGGCCGAGGCCGGCTGGGAGCTGGGCCGGGCACCCGGTGGCGGGGCTGGACCACGCTGGGAGGAGGCCGGGAACCCGGGGGTGGCGACCCGGGCTCCCGGGGTGGGCTGCACAGCGCCCTGGTGGGCAGGGCCGGGCACCCGGGCCCTCCTGGCCGGGCACCCGGGGTGGCCTGGGCCTTGGCCAACCGGCGGCTGGTGGCCGGGCACCCGGGGGTGCTGGTGGCCGGGCACCCGGACGGGTCCGAGGCCTCCGTAGCTTCGCGCTCTTCTTCTCTTCATGTGCTTGTGTCTTTGTCCTCGCCTCTTCACAGTCTTCTTCTTGGTACCTATGAGTGCATAGAGTTTCCATATGAGGTAGAATCCGACTCTCGTGTGACACCGAAAGAGACCGAAGAGGAAAGAGTTCACGTCGGTTTCGATGGTGCGTGCGCGAGCTCTTGTCGTAGGTCCTCTCCGTGCTTGCGGTGTGCGAGCGAATGTCTTCCACCCTCGATCGAAGTACATCACGCTGGGGGCTGGGGATATGACACTAACTCGAGTGCCGCTGATCCCGCAGCCCCTCATGCGCAACTCCAACATCTCGGGTGGGTCTGGTTCCATCGCGCTCGCAAACGGAGCCGGAAGCCGGAGGCGACGACGAGGTGCTCGGCGCAGCTTGATGAAGAACTCCCACGGATCGTCCCCGGTGTGGACCGCCTCGAGGAGAGGAGCTGCCGGCAGAGGCGAGGGTGGCGCACCGCCCCGGCCGCCTCTTCCCCGAGCGCTCCGACCACGTCCTCGACCTCGTCCACGGCCTCGCCCCCTCCCTCTCCCCCTCGTGGCTGGCTCCGCCACCGCAGGCGCGGGGTAGGGAGAGGCGCATTGCCTAGCAGCGACCCTCGCCGCCACCGATGAAGGACCAGGGTTCCCTCCCTCCATGGCAAAGGGGAGGAAGAGTAGCAGAAGTTGAAGCAAGGAGAAGATGAGGAAGTGCGGGATTTTTGCGCTCCCCTTCCGCCCCTTTTTAAGGAGCGAAGTGGGGGCTCGGCCGCCCCGCTCAGCCAATTGGAGCGCAATGAGGACAGAGGAGCGGGGCCGGCCCACCACCTCCACCCGTGACGGCTCGGTTTCCCACCTTCGCCGCCCACGACCCCACGCGCATGGGAGCCGCGTGGCGGGGAGGTGAAGCCGGGGCGACAGATGAAGTGACCTCACCCTGCCCCGTGATCAAAGGGGTGGACGCCCTGAAAATCGCGCGCACTACCCACGCATCCCACGACGCCGCAATCGACAGGGGCGTCTCTGTGTGGCCACGAGCACCTATGGGGCAGGAGGCCCCTTCTAGTCCGGCAAGGGAGTGGAGGGCGTGCGCAGAGCAGATCGAGGTCGGGCGCGCGGGGGAGACGGGCGACTTTTACCCAGCTTCGGAGCTCTCCGGAGAGATAAAACTCCTACTGCTGCTTTGTGTTTGTATTTGATCTTGCTCGCGAATGCGAGCGTATGGTGGTGTTGCGTGTGTCGAATGGACCGAACCCCTTCTACGTGCGCATGGGCCTCCCTTTTATAGTCTGAAGGGGGCACCAACAGGTGGCAGCGTAGGAAGAGGGGGTAGAAAGGTAAAAACGCAGGTTGGTACAACAGTGACCAACAGTGTCCCCTACCTAACTCTGATGGCAGGGGACAAGGGCATTTAATGCCCGTCCGGTCGCCCCAACAGTGCGGAGAAACGACCGTTAGGTGAGCCACCGGTTGCCACGATGGCGTCTCTGTCAGCTCCGCATGCCACCTTGCTCCGCATGGCTGCGCAGCGCCTCGCCACGTGCCCCTGGGATGGCCTTGGGGTGACACGTCGCTGGATGCGCTGGAGTTTGGGTGGCAGCCTTGCCGCGGCAAGTGCCTTGCCGCGGCTCTTCTCTTGTTGTGCCGGCAAGCTTGCCGGCCGTCGGGCCTTGCCGGGACGCGCGGGGCGTCGCGGCAAGTCTTCTGGAAACGCCTCGGTTGGCCTTCCCGGCAAGCTCTTCTTGCCGGGGCCTTTGTTTTCTCAGTTGATACTTTGTTCTTGAATGGCAGTGACAGGAAATGACGGAGGGTTTTGGCGGGCGCCCGGCAAGCCTTGCCGCGGGGCGCTGCGACTGCCCGTGCACAAGTTCGGGGTACTAAGGTACCCCCTACTTTAGTACACCGACACGGTGTGACGTCCATGGGGATGGTCGAGGGTTGCTCTGCATCAGAAACAGAGCATGAAGAGGAAGAAGAAGAAGAATAAAAGTGCCAAGGCGATCTTGTTGAAGCCAGAGGCCTCAGTCGAGGCCATTCAAGGGCTCCGACAACGACTACCTTACATGTGAGACGATCCTCCTGGGAGCCCTTCCACTTCTGTTGTCTCACTTAATTAATGAGGAGTACTTAAGTACCACTAATTTATTACTACCTAATATTCTTGTTGGAGTTAAACAAATCTATAGTAGGACCCTATGCTGAATCATGTACGTGTGTATGTTTGTCTATGGAGGTGAATCATGTGGTGGAGTAGGGAGGGAATATTATTAGTGTCATGACATAATAGTGCTATTGTTTTGCATGTCAATTTATTGCCATTGGTTCAATGAGTCAATGTTTTGCGTATTGTCCATCATGAATTTGATGCTACTGTTTGAGTAATATGCTAATGTCTTCCTATCCTTTCTCACTAAGCTAATGAAGGTTTCACCTTGTTCCTACTTGTGCAAACAGGGATCATGTTGTGCCAATCATACATTTTAGTGGAACTACACAAGACAATACAATGAACTGTATCCTAGCCAGTGCTTTAACTCTGCTGGAAGTTCTTGATAATCTTTTGATATAATCTCAGCACTGGTAAACAAGAGTGATTTCAACCATACATTTGAAGTGCACAAAAATATATACTATTGTGTGATTCCAGTGAGTGCTTTATCATCTCTTATTGGACTACATGAATAAGCTTTTTTTCTCAGGTTGGTACGGGCCTAAGGCCTTCATCCATATTATTTTGCTGTCATCTCTATTTGTATCGTGCTACTGTCATGAGAAACTCCTTTATCTTTGCACGTCAAAGTTTTGCAACCTATGATAAATGGCAATGCCTTGAGTGTTGAGTTGAGCTAATTGGCACTGATTAAATAAACTAATACCTCTCTTTAAGAGAGACTACTATGTTGCTAACTTTACCCATTAAGATAATGAGGGTGCTTTTATTTGTTAGTGTATGTTCCATCAACTAGTCCCACTATTACAGTAATCTCACTCTCTCAATATATGTGCCAACAGGGATGCTCGATTTTGGTGGAACTACACAAAAACTTTGGGTGCTTCATTGCCTCGACAGCTTCCGTCCTTTCCTGTTAGTCTCTAATCTCCACTTGCTTTCTTCCTTTGCTGTCAGTCGCTTGGCTTATCTCGGCTTCCAGTCAAAGGAAATAGTAATTGATATGCTACCTCACACAGGTTGGTACTGGTCTTTATCCTGATTATTGTGCCTATCATATGTATTGGTAATTTGGTATTGTGCTACTATTTGCCGATTTCATAAAGGAGTAATTTGGAGGCTGAACTCGCAGGCAAATCATTACATCGAGTGATTTCAGTAGAACTGCACAAAATGATCAGATGGACAGGTACTTATGCTGCTGCTATGTACTCCAAAGTTCACTCAGACAAGCACCGATGTTGAGAAGAAGTGCCTATATTCATTCAAGTATCAACCGGCGTCAACCAATGGTCAAACTCCAAGTATTAGGAGAGTGAACGCCAAAAATATTGCTTGGTGCATAGCCCAGAAAAACGTAGTCGAGTCTTTGGTCCCAACTTGTGCCTTTTGGTTATCGGCACATGTGGTAGCGAACTATATGGCATGGAGTCTAAAGATTCTAGACAAGTTGGTTGACGCGTATATGCATCTGGCACTTAATCAGTCTACACGCCAAGGATGCTCCATTTCAGTTGAACTGCACAAAAAATTTGGGTGGTTCATTTTCTCAACCGCCTCCTTTCTCGTTTGCAATGTAGAATTTTGGCGAGATACAGGACCAAGATGAGCCAGTAAATAGTTGGATGAAAGTAGTGGCCAAGTTACTCAAACCTCCCTCGGCACGAGGCCACTATTTGAGGATAAACCTACACGCAAAGTTCAGATTGTCTGTGCTGCCTCTTATGTACTCGGAAGTTTACTCGCACAAGAACTAATTTTAGCAAGAAGTACCTCCGATTGAACACCATTTACCAATCTGTACCCTAGGTAATTAAAGTTCGTCCATCGATCATATTGGCTGTGATCTCAATCATTTGGATGCGTAAACATCCTGAACATGTGTATATCTGAATCTTTTTGTGAATTATGTATGAATATTATCGTGTGATCTATCAATCATTTGGATGCATTGATATGCTGAGCTTGTGTATATATGAATCTTTTGAGTTGTTGATAGTGAATGTTGGCTATGAATATGAACATGTCCTGTGAACCTGAGTTTGATATGAATGTTTACCATTTCTGTTGTATTTGTGTGTGAACTTGTTAGTATGCCTACTGTGGGGTATAAAACGCAGGTCTCTTATAAAAGTAATGCTGTGTCCAATTTATGTTTTCCCTTCTAACCACATTATATATATTTATATTATTACTATTATCGTATATTTTATAGAGACTTATATATACATTATAAAAACATTCCACGTGTTATTAACTTATAAAAGTAAATGTTTAACGGAAGTTGGCAAGGAAAATCCTGGTTGTTTTTGACACATAGGCAAGGAAAATCCTGGTGATTGCATACAAAAGCTTGCGAAGATTTTAAGGACCAATTTAATAATAACGCGCTCATTTTTATTTTGAGCAATAACTCGCTAATTTGTTAATTATATATATATAATGTGCCTCTCCGGTTTATTCTTTGATATTAATTGCTCCTTCTAACATAACATTATATATATAATGAGCCCACCTAGTACGTGTATTTCAGGGAAGTGCAAATGGGCTGGGATTTCTTAGGAAATATAAATTGGCCTGATTGACGCAAAATTATTTGTTCACCCAGCCCAGCAAATGGACTGTACATTCTAGAAAACATGGGTTAAATATATGCCACATTTTTGCAGGCTGACATGGGGGCCAATAGGTCGAACCTACGCAGGGCATTGTCAACTTGGTCAACAAATGATTGTGTCATCCACAGCCATTGGATTTATATCCAACGGCCGGCATGCACCTTCAATCTCTCGTCTTCTTCCTCCAGCGTCGCCGGGACCGCCTGGTCCGGCCTCCGGTGGCTAGCGGCTCTGCTTAGCACGCATCGCTGCGAAGCGCTACCCCACCGCTGGCCAGGCTATCCCTCCACCCCTCGACACCTCCTGTTATCCTCCACAGACTACAGCCCCACGCCCCAACAGAACTAGTTATAACCCTTCACCTCCTCTCAATCTGCGACTCCACTGCCGCGTTTTCCCATCTCCGAGTCGTTCCCGTCTGGGGCCTCGTCACCGTCCACCGCCTCGCTGCGCTCGGTGCGGCGTGGTCAACAAACGAGAGTTATCCGAAGAAGACTGTATGTGAAGAGCCTGACGGCTGGGAGCCATGAGGTCCATGGTCGCACGCAAGGAAAGTTCCTCCTTATTAAGCTGAAAAAAATGTTTCCTCCACCTGACAGCTGGGACCCACCGGTTGTATCTTCGCACGGAAGGAAGTGCCTCCTTGTTTGACAGCTGGGACCCGTCAGATTTGGTGACTGACTTGTGGGCCTACTAAGCGGATGTGTACGCACGGCTTTGTCAACTTAATCAAAAAATGATTCTAGCAGCTGGACCATTGGATGTTAATCCAACAGCCGTGCTCCTTCTTCAACCTCTGTTCTTGCTCCTGTCTCCCGTGGGCGGCACCGCGGCTGTGCTGCCGCGCACCCAAACCAGTGAAGTTTCCCACTCCTCTCCATCTGTGACTCCACTGCCCCGTCTTCCCCATCTCCAGGTCGTTCCAGTCTGGGTGCGCTTGGCATGGTGTGGTCAACATGGTCAACAACCGAGAGTCATCGGAAGATGACTGTACGTGAGAGGCTGACAATGGGGACGCACCACGCTCATGGACGCATGCATGCAACGGAACGCGGAGAGGTCAACGTGGTCAAGGAACGACTTCTATCGGAAGTATAATGTATGTGTAGAGTCTCAGCTAGGTCCACAGCCGCAGCAAGTAAGTGCCTCCTTATTACACGAAAAATAATGATTCCTCCAACTGACAGCAGGGACCCACTGGACGGGCCACCGTATTTTGCAAAAACACATTTGCCCCCTGACTGCTGGGACCCACCTGACGGGCCGTCGTATTTCGCGAAAAAAACATTCCCCCCGCTGTCAGCTCGGACCCACCGGAAGTGCCTCCTTATTATGCACAAAAAAATAAATACACCCCCGGCTAGCTGGGACCCACCTTGGTGGGAGGCTGACTTGTGGGCCTACTAAGTTAACGGGGACGAAGGGCTTTGTCAACTTAGTCAATATGAACGATTCTAGGTCCAGTGACCGTACGATGTCCATCCAACGGCCGTAGTGCTTCTTCGACCTCTGGTCTTCTTGCTCCAGCCGCCCAAAGCAGCGCCGGTCGTGCCGCATGCTCCTGCCTCCCGTGGCCGGCTGTGCTGCCGCGGAGGCCTCACCGTCCCCTACTATTCCCACCGCTGGCCAGGCCTTGCGGCGACGGTAGCCTCACACCGTAGCCGAACCAGTGAACCCTCGTACTCCTCTCCGCGCGGGCTTCCACTGCCGTGTCTTCCCCGGCGCCGCGTCGTCCCCTTCCTAGGCCTCGCCGTCGTCCACCGCCGTGGTGCTCTCTGCGCGGCGTGGTCAACATGGTCAAGGAACGACTTCCATCGGAAGAGTACTGTACGTGGAGAGGCTGACAATTGGGTCCATGGCCACAGCCCAGTTTTTTTGTGATTTGCCAAGTAAGTCGCTTTGTCAGGCCTGTTGGGCTGCAAATCTTTCAAGATGAGGAGAGCTTTCATTCGGCTGGCCGAGAAAATGGCCCATCAGTAATGAGAAATGGGCTGTACATTTTTAAAACACATCAAACCGGCAATTAGTTTCAAATATCTTTTTTTATTTCGAGATTTTAAATTACATTAAGTTTTATGCATGGAGAATTTGTTGGATTTTATACTGATATACATTTATTTCTAAAATCAATTTGAATGTGAGTCGAAATTTCGGGATTAAAAACAGTTCGGACCGGACCGAAATATGCAAAATTTCATATAATTTTTTAACCGTGGCCACAATATGGGTTGTAATGCTAACAAAAAGAATATGGGCTAAAAAACCCTTAAGAATTAGCAAATGGGCTATAAATTATTAGAAATAATGGCAGATGGGTTGTATGCTGTTTTCCACAGATTTGAGGCTCTCCTAAAGAAAAAGGTTGACGCACAAGCAGTGACTGTTGGATGTCCATCCGACGGCCGCCGTGCTTCTTCAATCTCTGCTCTTCCTGCTCCAGCCGCTCAAACAAGCGCCGGCGGGATTGCCTGCTCCCTCCTCCTCGCGGCCGGCTGTGCTGCCGCGCAGGCCTCACCGCCCCACCGTACTCCCATCGCTGGCCTAGCCATCCCTCTACCCACCCACACCTGCTGTTATTCTCCGGCGACGGCAGACGAACCAGTAAACCCTCATACAATTGTACTCCCCTCCGCGTGGGAAACAACTGCCGAGTCTTCCCTGCCTCCGGGTCATTCCCTTCCTAGGCCTCGCCATCGTCCACTGCCCTGGTGCTCTCGGCGCGGCCTAGTCTACATGGTCAATGACCGACATGCATCTGAAGTGGACTGTACGTGGAGAGGCTGACAGCTGGGTCCACGGCCGCACGCAAGGAAATGCCTCCTTATTATGTGCAAAATAATGATTCCTCCACCTGACATCTGGGACCCACCGAAAGGGCCTCTGTATTTCATGAAATAAACGTTACCGCCGCTGACAGCTTGGACCCACCAGCTATATCTTCGCATGCAAGGAAGTGCCTCCTTATTACGCAAAAAAAATGAATACTCCCCCTGCTAGCTGGCACCGAGTATAGTGGCAGGCTGACTTGTGGGCCTACTAAATTGACGGGGACGGAGGGCTTTGTCAACTTAGTCAATATGAACGATTCTAGCTCCAGTGACTGTACGATGTCCATCCAACGGCCGTAGTGCTTCTTCAACCTCTGGTCTTCGTTCTCCAGTCGCCCAAAGCAGCGCTGGTCGTGCCGCATGCTCCTGCCTCCCATGGCCAGCTGTGATACCGCGGAGGCCTCACCGCCCCCTACTACTCCCACCGCTAGCCAGGCCATCCCTCTACTCACCCACACCCCCTATTATTCTGCAGGTACGGTAGCCTCACACCGCAGCCGAACCAGTGAACCCTCGTACTCCTCTTCGCATGGGCATCCACTGCTGCATCTTCCCTGGCTCCACGTCGTCCCCTTCCTAGGACTCGCCGCCGTCCACCACCGTGGTGCTCTCAGCGTGGCATGGCCAATGTGGTCAATGACCGACGTCCATCGGAAGAGTACTATGCGTGGAGAGGCTGACAGCTAGGTCCACGACGGCCGCAAGGAAGTGCCTCCTTATTACGCGCAAAATAATTATTCCTCCACCTGACAGCTGGGACCCACCGGACGGGCCACCGTATTTCGTGAAAAAAACGTTTCCCCCCTGACTGCTGGGACCCACCAGCTACACCTTCACATGCAAGGAAGTGCGTCCGGGCAAAAAACATGATTCGCCCCCCTGACTGCTGGGACCCACCAGCTACATCTTCGCATGCAAGGAAGTGCATGACAGTCGGGACCCACCTGGTCGAAGCGTACGTAGCTTTGTCATTCTGGTCATGAACGTGTACGTACATACTGGTCGTTGTAGAGGCGCGCACATAGCATGTAGACATACGTACGACGGCCAGGGTGCAAGAAAGAAAATACGGCCACGTATGTGTACCCACGGGCGGGGTCTCGAACGCCTACTCGCGCATACATATGGCCAAGGATCGTGTGCATGGCTGGGTCGGAACGGAGAAACATCATCGTCGTCATGTTCATGGGGAGCCAACCGGCTGGGTCGGAATGGAATGCGTGGTCGTGTTCATCAACAGGGCTTGGACGGAACAGGCGATGGAAACGAGGACTGGCGTACTGCAGAACGGAGGAAATGGACCTCCTACGTTCGGAACAGGGTCCAGTTGATCAGGAGGGGTGTGGCGTACCGCAAAACAGAGGAAACGGACCTCCTACGGTCGAAACGGGGGTCCTGTTGATCGGGAGGGGTGTGGCATATCGCAAAACGGACGAAACGGACCTCCTACAGTCGAAATGGGGGTCCTGTTGGTCAGGAAGGGTGTGGCGTACCGCAAAACGGAGGAAACAGACCTCCTACGGTCAAAATGGGGGTCCTGTTGATTGGGAGGGGTGTGGCGTACTGCAAAACGGAGGAAACGGACCTCCTACGGTCGAAACGGGGGTCCTGTTGATCGGGAGGGGTGTGGCATACCGCAAAACAGACGAAACAGACCTCCTACGGTCGAAACGGGGGTCCTGTTCATCGGGAGGGGTGTGGCGTACCGCAAAACGGGACTCCACGGGATACTGTTCATCTCCACTGTCGACCTCCTCCAGCCTCCACGGGCTACCGTCGACCTCCTCCAGCCTCCACGGGCTCCTGTACATCCAGCCTCCACCGCGCGCTACTCCACTAGCTACTGTTCAACCACCCCTCCACCATCAACTGCTCATCCAGTCCTCCACACCACAGGGTCCTGTTCAACCACCCCTCCACGGGCACCCCTCCACCGTCTACTGTTCATCTAGCCCTCCACACCACGGGGGTCCTGTTCATCCAGAGGCAACGCTACCGCTCACTATTCATCCACCCCCCCCCCCCGCAACGCTCACTGTTCATCCAATCGATCGGCTTCAGTTAGCAGCAGTAGCGAAGGAATCGCTCGATCGGGTTCGGTTAACAGCCATCGATCGATCGCTCGGGTTCAGTAACGCGTAGCCTGCAGTGCAATCGCTTGGGTTCAGTAAGAGCCCAACGCCTCGCTCGGGTTCAATTAGAGCTAACGCCTCGCACACACGCGCGTACGTGTACGAGAGAAACGCGCATCGCTCGGCCCCCGACCTCCCACCGTAACCGGGAACTCCTCGAAATGTTCCTCCCCCTCGCTTCTACCATGGTTTTTTTCGTCATGGATGGCCCAAAGAATGTCATGCACCTGCGTCTCCGACCTACCTAGGACGAAAAGCCCATTTTCTGTCATGATTTTTTGTCATAGAAGCAGGAGCCCACCACATCTATGATGATACTGGGTTTTGTCACAATTATTGTCATAGAAGTGTCATATGTATGACAGAAAAAAAATTCGTTCGGCCCAAAATGTCACGGATGTGTCTTTTTTTGTAGTGTTTGGAACCTAAACTAGTTAACTCGGTCAGACCGAGTGACAGTTTGGTGGCCCCGAGGTTGCTAGGGTTTCACAGAGAATTGATCTCGATCACTCTGATTTGCAGTTTTCGGTCAGACCGAAAAGCGCATGTGCAATGGCCTAAGCCGAATCGGTGAGACCGATTTCTACGACTCGGTCGGCCCGAGATGAGTTCAGCGGAGAGCTAACCCTAAAATTTTCGAATCAAACTTAACCTAAGGAAGTTATCTCTGGATAGATTGATTTCATACATGGAAAGAATCATGGCATTGTTCTTGTGCTTAGAATCGGAGGTAAATAGAGAGCACAAGTTGTCGAACACATACCCTAGTTAGGTAGGTGTTCGCTACGGCGGCAACGGCGGAGCAGATTCCATCGATGGCGGTAGAAACCAGTGGCGGGATGTCACTGGCGACGAGGAGGCGATTCGGAGACCCGAGGAGGCAGAGCAGGATATGCGCGGGCTGAGGGGTTTTGAAGAAATTTCCAAAATCTCACCCATGGGTATATATATCCCAACCCTGTCGGTGTGACCGAGTGGAACAACTCGGTGGCACCGAGATACAAAATCGAGCGGTTACTGCAACTCGGTGTGACTGAAATGTTCAAATCGGTTGCACCGAGATGAAAACCTAGATCAACTTAATGAAGTCGGTGTGACCGAAATGGATGGCTCATTCATATCAAAATGCACAAAGAGGTTTTGGAAGTTTAAGTCTATGACGAATAAGGGACTCCGAGTGCTCCTCACACAGAGTGGTTCAAATATGACTTGATCAAACTTTGTGATGTAGCATGAATAGAGTTTGAGATGAGAAAAGCATAGATAGCTAGAAAAGGTTCTTAGGCATTCTTGTCCATCCACTTGGCAAAAGGAGAAAGACCCAAACAATCAAAGCAACAAGTGGATGCCCTCGAATGAGTAAAATATGTAACCAACATGCTCACACAATAAAATGGCAAATGAAATATGTGGCAAAGTATGAACAAACACTCTAGCATCTATCAAGAAATTTGCGATGACTAGGTCATCTATATATGAGAATATTGACTTAGGAGTCAAATGAGAACATTTGATCATAGGTCATACTCAACGTTTAAGCACAAGTGAGGTTGTCACTTTTACATAAAGCATTGTTGTGTTCACACCATTAGAGTTGCTTTAGCTCAAGTCTTAGAGTAAAGCTCCCCCTAGATGTGATATCCCCCCTAAGAGGGATGAACTAACCTTGGGTTTTGTCGATGATGACTTCATGTAGGTGTTGAAGATGTGGGTGCTCAATGTCGATGTACATCATTTGGAGCAATCCGTTGGAGTGAGTTGCACTTTCAATACCTACACGGGTTAGTCCCACAAGGAACAAACAAGGATATCCATAGACATAGAGTGATGTTCACACAAGATAATGTCCATGAAAGCATTAGGTTACCTTGTCCCTTGTCTTACCAACAAGAGGGTTTGTGACTCCTTGAACTGGTGCAAGATGTTGAAGTTGTTTGCACTTGTTCTTGCCAAAATGGTATGAGTGAAGTGTGTTGGCGGGGTCACTCTCAATAACTCTCTAGTTCTTCTTCTTCGGGATCCACATCATCTTGATGGGAATCCTTGGGGTTGTAGTCGTACTTGATGAAGTAAACTTGATGTAGTCTTGGGAACCCACTTGACCAAGGCCTTGGGAGCTTCTTCAAATGCATCAATCTCCTCTTGAAGCTCATCCTTGCCTTTTTGCTTGTGGTCTTGTGGTGGAAGATCATCTTAAGCTTGTGTCCCTTGGAAATAAGTAGGATCATCCTTCTCTTGTTGAGGAACAAACTTTGTCTTAGGATATTGATCTTCTTCCCACTCAACTCCATTAGCATTGAACTTTCGTTCAAAACCAACACCTTGATTCTTCCGGTGCCTTCCTTGCTTGCGTACAATTTCCTCAAATTGCTTACTTCCAGCAACGCTCTTGTAAACACCTTTCTCTATAATTCCCTTCAATAAGCTATTTTCTTGCTCACTTGTAACTTGGCTAAGAGAATCATTAGTGGAATCAAGAGAACTACTAGAAGCAACAACTTTGGATTTAGCATGATTATTGTTACTACTAGAATAAGATTCTTTCTTACTTTTGTTATTAGATTTTACTTGTGGCATGTAAGTAGACAAGAGTAAACGCTTGGCAATGTAAGAAGAACTTTTCTTGCGAACATCATCATTGACTGCCTTTAAAAGCTCATGCTCTTGCTCTAGGTTGAGCTTTTCAAAGCGTAACTTCCCATGACTCTTTTAAAGTTCTCGATGATCTTCCAAGGTAGTTTCATGAGCTAACTTAAGAGTGTTTAGTTCTCTAGTTAGATACTCAATCTTCTCCTTATCATTGTCATTCGTTTTATCTTGATTAGTGACAACCCGCAAGTATACGGGATAGTTGTAGCCTCTTTCGATAAGTAAGAGTGTCGAACCCAACGAGGAGCTAAAGGTAGAACAAATACTCTCTCAAGTCCTATCGGCCACTGATACGACTCTACGCACGCTTGACGTTCGCTTTACCTAGAACAAGTATGAAACTAGAAGTACTTTGTAGGTGTTGTTGGATAGGTTTGCAAGATAATAAAGAATACATAAATAAGAAGTAGGGGCTGTTTAGATAAAATGCAATAAATATAGCGAGTGTGGAAAAGTGGTGGTAGGAGTTGTGGAATTGTCCCTAAGCAATTGACTATGTTACTAGACCGGTAATCACTATTGCAATTCTATTTGAGGGAGAGGCATAAGCTAACATACTTTCTCTACTTGCATCATATACACTTATGATTGGAACTCTAGCAAGCATCCACAACTACTAAAGATTCATTAAGGTAAAACCCAACCATAGCATTAAAGTATCAAGTCCCCTTTATCCCATACGCAACAATTCCCTTACTCGTGTTTGTGTTACAGTCACTCATGCAACCCACTATAAGCGGATCATGAACGCATTGCAACACACTACATCGGCAATCCCTCATGCTTGCGCGACATGGAGGGCACCATAGGACAGCACCAATAATCAAACATGCAACTCAAACCAATCATAGCAATTCATCAATCACCGATAGTACAACGAAAATCTACTCAGACATCATTGGATAATAATATGAAGCATAAAGCACCATGTTCAAGTAGAGGGTACAACAGGATGCGGGAGAGTGGACCGCTGAATATAGATGGGGGGAAGGTGATGAAGATGTTGGTGAAGATGATGGAGGTGTTGGTGAAGATCGCGGTGATGATGATGGCCCCCGACAGCGCTCCGGCGCCACCGGAAGCAAGGGCGAGAGAGGCCCCCTTCTTATTCTTCTTCCTTGACCTCCTCCCTAGATGGGAGAAGGGTTTCCACTCTGGTCCTTGGCTCCCATGGCATGGGAGGGGCGAGAGCCCCTCCGAGATTGGATCTATCTCTTCGTTTCTGCGTTCTCAGATTCTACCCCTTCACCATTTCTTAAATATCCGAAGATCCATAACTCCGATTGGGGTGAATCTTTCGTCCAGATCTTTCTCATAAAATTAGCTTTCTTGCACCAAAAGAAGAGCGTCAACCGCCTTACGGGTGGCCCACGAGAGTCCAGGGCGCGCCTAGAGGGGAGGGCGCGCCCCCTGTCTCGTGGCCAACCCGGACACCGTTTCACGTTGATTTTACTTCCCAAAAATCATAAATATTCCAAAAAAAAATCTCCGTCCATTTTTATCCCGTTTGGACTCCGTTTGATATTGGGTTTCTGCGAAACAAAAAAGATGCAATAGACAGGAACTGGCACTGGGCACTGGATCAATATGTTAGTCCCAAAAAATAGTATAAAAAGTTGCCAAAAGTATATAAAAGTTGAATAATATTGGCATGGAACAATCAAAAATTATAGATACGATGGAGACGTATCAGCATCCCCAAGCTTAATTCCCGCTCGTCCTCGAGTAGGTAAATGATAAAAAAGATAATTTTTGATGTGGAATGCTACCTAGCATAATCTTGATCATATGTCTAATCATGGCATGAATATTAAGACACGAGTGATTCAAAGCAATAGTCTATCATTTGACATAAAAACAATAATACTTCGAGCGTACCAATAAAGCAATCATGTCTTTTCAAAACAACATGGCCAAAGAAAGTTATCCCTATAAAATCATATAGTCTGGCTGTTGCTCTATCTTCATCACACAAAGTATTTAATCATGCACAACCCTGATGACAAGCCAAGCAATTGTTTCATACTTTAATAATCTGAAACTTTTTCAACTTTCACGCAACATGAGCGTGAGCCATGGATATAGCACTATGGGTGGAATAGAATATGGTGGTGGAGGTTATGTGGAGAAGACAAAAAAGGAGAAAGTCTCACATCGACTAGGCGTATCAACGTTCTATGGAGATGCCCATAAATAGATATCAATGTGAGTGAGTAGGGATTACCATGCAACGGATGCACTAGAGCTATAAGTGTATGAAACTCAAACTGAAAATTAAGTGGGTGTGCATCCAACTTGCTTGCTCATGAAGACCTCGGGCATTTGAGGAAGCCCATCATCGGAATATGCAAGCCAAGTTCTATAATGAAAATTCCCACTAGTATATGAAAGTGAAAGTATAGGAGACTCTCTCTATGAAGAACATGGTGCTACTCTGAAGCACAAGTGTGGTAAAAGGATAGTAGAATTGCCCCTTCTCTCTTTTTCTCTCATTTTCATTTTTTATTTTATTTTCTTCTTATTTTTTTCCCTTTTTTGGCGGGATTCTTTGGCCTCCCTTTTTTTTATTTGGGCTTTTTTGACCTCTTTTATTTTTCATAAAGTCCGGAGTCTCATCCCGACTTGTGGGGGAATCATAGTCGCCTTCATCCTTTCCTCACTAGGGCAATGCTCTAATAATGATGATCATCACACTTTTATTTACTTACAACTCAATATCTAGAACAAAGATATGACTCTATATGAATGCTTCCGGTGGTGTACCGGGATGTGCAATGATCTAGCATAGCAATGACATCCAAAAACGGACAAGCCATGAAAACATCATGCTAGCTATCTTACGATCATGCAAAGCAATATGACAATGAATGCTCATGTCATGTATATGATGATGATGGAAGTTGCATGGCAATATATCTCGGAATGGCTATGGAAATGCCATGATAGGTAGGTGTGGTGGCTGTTTTGAGGGAGGTATATGGTGGGTGTATGGTACCGGCGAAAGTTGCGCGGCACAAGAGAGGCTAGCAATGGTGGAAGGGTGAGAGTGCACATAATCCATGGACTCAACATTAGTCATAAAGAACTCATATACTTATTGAAAAATCTACAAGCCATTGAAAACAAGGTACTACGCGCATGCTCCTAGGGGGATAGATTGTTAGGAAAAGACCATCGCTCGTCCCCGACCGCCACTCATAAGGAAGACAATCAATAAATAAAATTGTGCTCCAACTTCATCACAAAGCGGTTCACCATACGTGCATGCTACAGGAATCACAAACCTCAATGCAAGTATTTGTACTAATCCACAACTACCCACTAGCATGACTCTAATATCACCACCTTTATATTGCAAAACTATTGCAAGGAATCAAGCATATCATATTCTGCGATCTACAAGTTTATGTAGAATTTTATGACTAACCATGTGAATGACCAATTCCTGTCATCTCTCTAAATAGATATAAGTGAAGCAAGAGAGTTTAATTCTTTCTACAAAAGATATGCCCACGCTCTAACAAATATAAGTGAAGAAAAAGAGCATTCTACAAATGGCGGTTTTCTATGTGAAGAGAAACATGCAATCCAGACTTCAAATGATATAAGTGAAGCACATAAAGCATTCTATAAAGCCACAATCAAAAGATTTAAGTGAGGTGCAATGAGCATTCTATAAATCAACCAAGGACTATCTCATACCAGCAAGGTGCATAAAATAAAAGTGAAAACTAAATGCAAAAGACGCTCCAAGACTTGCACATAATGGATAAACAAAACGAATACGAAAACATACCAATACTTGTTGAAGAAAGAGGGGATGCCTTCCGGGGCATCCCCAAGCTTAGATGCTTGAGTCTCCTTGAATATTTACTTGGTGTGCCTCGGACATCCCCAAGCTTGAGCTCTTGCCTCTCTTCCTTTTCCTCATATCGAGACCTCCTCGTTTAGACACTTCATCCACACAAAACTTCAACAGAAAACTCGGTAAGATCCGTTAGTATAATAAAGCAAATCACTACTCTAAGTACTGTTGCAAACCAATTCATATTTTTCTTTGCATTGTGTCTACTGTAATATAACTTTTTCATGGTTTAATCCACTGATATAAATTGATAGATTCATCAAAACAAGCAAACTATGCATAAAAAACAGAACAGTCTGTAGCAATCTGAACATCCACCATACTTCTAGTACCCCAAAAATTCTACCAAAATTAGGAAAAATAAACAAGTTGTATATCCAGACAGTGCAAAAGTAATCAAAACCAGTTGATGTTCCAGTTAAAAATGTAAAACCGCGCACTACAGCCAAAGTTTCTGTCCTGCATCTTACAAACCAACAAGCATTGTAGACATCCTAAAGGCAAACCTTAGCACATTATTTTTATAATACAATGGAATTGTACAAGGGGATAATTATTTTTGATGAAAAGTTTCTGTAATCAAGGTTCACAAAGTTTCCGTGAGCATGAACAAAGTTCAAGGAGCTCTCCCACTTCAACAATGCTTTTCTCTCTCACTTTCACTTTTCTTTTTGAAAAGTTTTTAGGTTCCCCTCTTTATTTTTTTGTTTTTAAACTATATAAAAGCACTCAACAGTAATAAATGACTCTCTAAAACTTCTGGGTTATCTCCCTGGCAGCGCTTTCTTTAAAGCCATTAAGCTAGGCATTTAGTGCTCAAGTAATGAATCCACCCGGATCCCAAGGTATATCAAAGCCAATTTTAATTAACAATGATTTGTAATTTAGTAGTGAGCACAAAGTAACATATATCATGTAATAACGAAGTCTAACTCTCTTCCTATGCATCGGCATGTCATAAAAGAACAATTCATGCACACATAGTAAAGGCCAATGCATAGTATAAACAGTTTCTTGCAATTCTATCATATTGGAAACATAGAGAGGTGGAGATATAGTTCCTCTATCATAATAATTGCAAGTAGGAGCAGCAAGCACATGAATATTACATTCATCAAAATTATCATGTGCAACGTTAAAAGCCAACCCAGCAATATAATCCTTAATAAGCACAAACTTCTCCGATATAGTGTAGTTTGGAGAATTCAAAAAGATAATAGGACTATCATGCGTGGGTGCAATAGCAACAATTTCATGTTTAACATAAGGAACTATAGCTAGTTCATCTCCATAAGCATAATTCGTATTGTCATCTTGGCCACAAGCATAGCAAGCATCATCAAAAAGGGATATTTCAAACAAATTCAAGGGATCATAGCAATCATCATAGCAATCATCCTTCGGTAAGCACGAAGGGGAATTAAACAATGTATGAGTTGAAGAGTTACTCTCATTAGAAGGTGGGCACGGGTGATCAATCCGCTCTTCCTCCTTTTGTTCTTCGCTCTCCTCGTCATCTTTTTCATCCAATGAGCTCACAGTTTCATCAATTTCTTCTTCCATAGCTTCCTGCAAAATATTAGTCCCTTCTTGGACAGTGGATGCTTTCTCAATAAATGCATTAATATAGTAATTGTATTCATAATTTTCATAGCAATATCTAAGTATAGCAAGATTTTCAGGCCTATAAGCATCATCATCTAAAGCTTCATACTTTTCAAACAAAGATTCAATTTCATAAGCAGCCTTAAAAGCAACAAATTTTTCTATTTGTTCCACATCATAGTAATCATATATACCATTAGCATAAGAAGCTAAGGTTTCATTATCATTAAATTTGCATGAAAAGGTAAGGTGTGGAGCCTTCATCCTAGAGCAGCAAGTAATATCATATCTCAAGCATAGATTCCAGGCATAACAACGCAACATAATAAATTGATCCCATAATAGTTTCCCTTTTTGTGTCGAGCGATAATCCCTAAAGTATTCACGTTGAACCAACGTGTTTCCCATTATAAAGTTGAATGGGGTTTTCTCAGGATTATCAAAGTAGTACATAATATCTTTCGCATAATGAGAATCGAGTGTTTTAGGAGTTACCCCATCTCCATGAGTAGCAAGTACACCTAACTTTTTTGGTATTTTGCGTTCCATATCCATAACTTAAGATAGAGAACAACTTAGAACAGCAAATAAAAATTACTTAGTGATAAAGCAAACAAGCACACACGAGAATATTCACCCCACGCTATTAATTCCCGGGAACGGCGCCAGAAAAAGGTCTTGATAACCCGCAAGTATACGGGATAGTTGTAGCCTCTTTCGATAAGTAAGCGTGTCGAACCCAACGAGGAGCTAAAGGTAGAACAAATACTCTCTCAAGTCCTATCGGCCACTGGTACGACTCTACGCACGCTTGACGTTCGCTTTACCTAGAACAAGTATGAAACTAGAAGTACTTTGTAGGTGTTGTTGGATAGGTTTGCAAGATAATAAAGAATACGTAAATAAAAAGTAGGGGCTGTTTAGATAAAGATGCAATAAAGTAAATATAGCGAGTGTGGAAAAGTGGTCGTAGGAGTTGTGGAATTGTCCCTAAGCAATTGACTATGTTACTAGACCGGTAATCACTATTGCAATTCTATTTGAGGGAGA
Source organism: Triticum timopheevii (assembly GCA_963921465.1). Classification (NCBI taxonomy): domain Eukaryota; kingdom Viridiplantae; phylum Streptophyta; class Magnoliopsida; order Poales; family Poaceae; genus Triticum; species Triticum timopheevii. Next base: position 201,374,763 of record OY997270.1, read on the forward strand.
GGCATAAGCTAACATACTTTCTCTACTTGGATCATATGCACTTATGATTGGAACTCTAGCAAGCATCCGCAACTACTAAAGATTCATTAAGGTAAAACCCAACCATAGCATTAAAGTATCAAGTCCCCTTTATCCCATACGCAACAATCCCCTTACTCGGGTTTGTGTTACAGTCATGTGACGCCCCCGATTCAATCGTACACTAATCATGCACGCAAACGTGTACGATCAAGATCAGGGACTCACGGGAAGATATCACAACACAACTCTAAAAACATAAATAAGTCATACAAGCATCATAATACAAGCGAGGGGCCTCGAGGGCTCGAATACAAGTGCTCGATCATAGACGAGTCAGCGGAAGCAACAATATCTGAGTACAGACATAAGTTAAACAAGTTTTCCTTAAGAAGGCTAGCACAAACTGGGATATAGATCGAAAGAGGCGCAGGCCTCCTGCCTGGGATCCTCCTAACTACTCCTGGTCGTCGTCAGCAGCCTGCACGTAGTAGTAGGCACCTCCAGTGTAGTAGTCATCATCGACGGTGGCGTCTGGCTCCTGGACTCCAGCATCTGGTTGCGACAACCAAAAAGAAAGGAAAGGGCGAAAAGGGGGGAGAAAGCAACCGTGAGTACTTATCCAAAGTACTCGCAAGCAAGGAGCTACACTACATATGCATGGGTATATGTGTAAAGGGCCATATAAGTGGACTGAACTGCAGAATGCCAGAATAAGAGGGGGATAGCTAATCCTGTCGAAGACTACGCTTCTGGCATCCTCCATCTTGCAGCATGTAGAAGAGAGTAGATTGAAGTCCTCCAAGTAGCATCGCCAAGTAGCATCTCCAAGTAGCATCTCCAAGTAGCATCTCCAGTAGCATCGCATACCATAATCCTACCCGCTGATCCTCCCCTCGTCGCCCTGTGGAAAAGCGATCACCGGGTTGTCTGTGGAACTTGGAAGGGTGTGTTTTATTAAGTATCCGGTTCTAGTTGTCATAAGGTCAAGGTACAACTCCGGGTCGTCCTTTTACCGAGGGACACAGCTATTCGAATAGATAAGCTTCCTCGCAGGGGTGCACCACATAACCCAACACGCTCGATCCCATTTGGCCGGACACACTTTACGGGGTCATGCCCGGCCACGGAAGATCAACACGTCACAGCCCCACCTAGGCACAACAGAGAGGTCAACACGCCGGTCTAAATCCTATGTGCGCAGGGGTCCGGGCCCATCGCCCATTGCACACCTGCACGTTGCGAGGGCGGCCGGAAGCAGACCTAGCCTCCCTTATACAAGAGTAGGCGTTCCAGTCCAATCCGGCGCGCGCCGCTCCGTCGCTGACGTCAAGAAGGCTTCGGCTGATACCACGACGCCGGGATACCCATAACTACTCCCGCGTAGATGGTTAGTGCGTATAGACCAAATGGCCAGACTCGGATCAAATACCAAGATCTCGTTAAGCGTGTTATTATGAAGCAACCGCGGACGCCGACCAGGGCCAGGCCCACCTCTCGCCTAGGTGGTCTCAACCTGCCCTGTCGCTCCGCCACAAAGATCCACACAGAGGGCCGTCGGGACAAAGGTCCTTTCAGCCCCCAATCCGTGAATCACTCGCGGGTACTCTTCGAGCGGACCCGACTTTAGTCATCATCTGTAGTATGTATGTATGTATAGTATATACCCGTGATCACCTCCCAAGTGATCACGGCCCAATAGTATAGCAAGGCAGACTGACAAGAATGTAGAGCCAATGATGATAAACTAGCATCCTATACTAAGTATTTAGGATTGCAGGTAAGATATCAATGACTGTAGCAACAATGACAAGCTATGCAACAGAATAGGAGTAACCGAACAGTAACATGCTACACTACTCTAATGCAAGCAGTATAGAGAAGAATAGGCGATATCTGGTGATCAAGGGGGGGGGGCTTGCCTGGTTGCTCTGGCAAGAGAGAGGGGTCGTCAACACCGTAGTCGAACTGGGCAGCAGCAGCAGCGTCGGTCTCGTAGTCTATTGGAGAGAAGAGGGGGAAGAAACAATGAATACCATGCAAACAGATGCATGTCGATGCATGACAAGACAAGTAACGATGCTAGGTGTGCCCAATCGCGGTAGTAGGTGATACCGACGAAGGGGGAAAACATCCGGGAAAGTATTCCCGGTGTTCCGCGTTTTCGGACCGGTGAACCGGAGGGGGAAAGTTGCGTGTTCGGTATGCTAGGCGTGTGTGGAGGACGAACGGGCTGCGTAGCCGGATTCGTCTTGTCGTTCTGAGCAACTTTCATGTAGAAAGTATTTTCATCCAAGTTACGGATTAAAAGATATGATTTTCTAAAGATTTTATTAATTTCTGGAATTTAATTAATTATTTAATTTAATTCGAAATTGGACTTATGACATCAGCATGATGTCATGCTGACGTCAGCAGTCAATAGGGGTTGACTAGTCAACCTGACCTGTGGGTCCCGCCTGTCATTGACACATCACCCATCTAACTGATTAGTTAGGTTAACTAGATATTTAGGTTAATCAAGTTTAATTAGTTTCACTAAATAGGATTAATTAAGTTAACTATTTATTTTTATTATTTTTTAATATATATATATATTTTTCAAAAAAACGTTCTGAGCGGGCCCCCTTGCCCAGTGGCACAGATGCCACTGGAGCGGGCGCGCGGGTGCGGGTTAACGGGCGCTTGTGCCCGAGGGGCGCTGCCCAGGCTACCGGGGGGCGCCGGCCACGGCAGAGCGCCGGAGCAGCACGGCGAGGGGGCGGGCACGCGCAGCGCCGGTGCGCGCGGCCAAGGGGACGCGGCCGGCCGGAGCAGAGGCAAGCAGCGGGGGTGAGGCCACGGCAGCTGCAGTAGTAGTAGCATCTACAGCAGCAGGAGGGCGTGGCCACAGGCAGCGTTGGTGAGCGCGATGGCGCGGCCTGCAGCCAGGTGCGAGCGGGTGCGAGGGCGCAACACTAACACGAACGGGAGCGAGGAGGAGAATGGAGGAGACGAGGTGCTCACGTGCGACGTGAGAAGGGGAGGCGTCGAGGCTTGACGCGGTCCAGCGGGGAGGAGGACGAGGACGAGCGACGAAGGAGAGGCGGGGAAGCGGTGAGCGATGGCATCGTGGGCGGCTCCGGGGCGACGACGACGTGGTCCCGTGGCGTCGGGGGCGGCGAGGCGTCGGGGAGGCGCGAGATCCCGCCAGGTCTTGGGCGAGGACTGCGGTGCAAGAACGGATGTCGGGAGGTGCGGTGCTCGGCGCCGGCTGGCGGCGGCCTTCAGGCGCGAGTGCGGCAACAGGAGGGGGATCGAACAGGGAGCCCCTCCCATGTGCGCCTGTGTATCATGGGTGGCGGCGGAGTGGGAGGACGAGGGAGACGTGGGGATCGTGGGTTGGGTTAGGTCACGGTGGGGGGTTTAGTATGAGGGGAGGTGGGCTGGCCTGGTGGGCGGTAGGCTGGGCCGGCTGGCCAGCTGGGCCAGTTGGTCCAGTGGGGATCTTTCCTTTCCTATCTTTGTGTTTTAGTTTTAGATTTTATTTATTTTCTCTTTCTGTTTTATTTATTTTAGTTAGCAAAAACAATTTTACTAAAATATAACCCCTCCTCCTAAATTAGCATAATAACATAGGCCACCTACTCCAAAAAGTGTGGTGACCAAATAAACTAGATTAACATTTGTTTAGTATTTAAAAGCATTTAAACAATTGTTTTGCCGTTGTTTTATTTACTATAGTGCATTTAAATACTTTATAAAAATGTGATTTCTTCATCATAATTATCTATGCATTATTTGTCACCGTTTGTACTTTTTAGTTTTGAAATTAGTCAAACTTTTCTAGTTTGACTTTATTTTGAATTTGAATTTGAATCGATGCCGAATCAACGCGGGTTTATCAACAGTAACTGAGGTGATGTGGCATCATTAGCGTGGGATTACTATAGCTTAATTATTCGGGCGTCACAATTCTCCTCCACTACAAGAAATCTCGTCCCGAGATTTAAGAGGTGGAATAAGGGGGAAAGGTCTGGTACGAAGTTCTAATGAATCTTCTTGGTCTTGGTTGCGCTTCTCGAAGAGGTCGATCCATTACATTGCTGTCTTCATTCCTCTGCTTCAGGTCATCATGATGAAGTCGGCATCCATTCTTCGAGAACTCCATCGTTCTTACGAAGGAATAAAATGGGGGTTTTCCAGGAGAACAGACCTCTGGATGGTCGACTATCTGGTCGATAACATCGAGGAAGGTGGCGGAAGTAACTCTCGAATTGAAACTTAAGAAAATATCAAGAGCAAAGTAAGGAGGTATCATGGGACGTTTCGAGCGGGAAGGCAATCGATCGATGCCTAAAACTAAGTGTTGAAGGGGTTTAGAGCAATGTGAATAAGCATTGCATCTGATACCAGAATAGATCCACAGACAGGTGGCCCGTGAATTACATACAAAGTCAAGCGCGAGCAATAACTTTGACAACAGGGTGTACAAGAGAGTCAGGTTTCGATCCTGTGGAACTGTGGGTTATGGGCCCACCATGTGGGTTAAAAGTAGGAATGGTACTGACATCTTGCACGGTCATGATAGAAAGGCATGTCAGAGAATAGCCTGTCAGTTATGTTGGCAACAACATCGGTACCAAGGGCGAGGGACGAAGAGAACCATTTTCCTGCTCGTTGGAACGAGGCGGACCAATAGGCAAAGTTCTCGCCCATCGGTGGTTACCGGAATGTCAACAACAATAGTAACAGGATCTTACGGACAGAGTGGTACAACAAGGTGTTTACATAAGCAGAAGAACATTACTGCTTAGATCAAATAGATCACGAGAAGGGTTAAACAAAGCAATGGAAAGGAAAAGGTGATCTTCATATTAAACAGAACAATGGAAAGGAAAATGTGTTTAAACACAAATTTCAGGGGGTATATCCTTCTGAAGGACAAACAAAGCATGATATCCATGACAGGATATAACATAGAAAACCCTTTAGGAAAGGGGAGAGAAATCTCATGACATTACCCATACAACGGTGTTTGGATAATGGATAAAGAGAATTTAGCATTGTGCTTCAAATGCTCTTATTGATGATCGGAGTAGCACATACATGCTTCGAGATAGCATTGACATGGACATCAAATAAGGTTCAGATTTTAGATACACAAGGATCCATCAGGAACAACTTATAGAACAAGTCTTACAATTTCCTCATGGAAGAATGGATAACCTTGCTAATAAGGAATCTATAACAGCAGGTCATCCGACCAGGTGTGTTGGGCATGCCATCACCTTACCAGGTCATAAAAGACCAGTGTTATAACTCTTGGAAAAATGTTCCAACCATCATGTTTGACCGAGATTCAGATCTGATCGGTGTTAGGATACCTCAGACTCAGGATGCCTGAGAAGAAAAGGTGCAAAACAAATTGACAAGATGACATTGCAAGATTCTCGGGAAATGAACTATGGGAGAGGGTTCCTGAAACAATAGTTCATTATTAAACCAAGGAGAGGATGAGGAGGTCGCTGATGGACTCAGCGACATAGCATCGAGATTTCCCAAAAGATGGATTTCCACAATTATGTGAACAAGGAGATAACATTTGTCATATCAAATGATATAATGATGTATGCTCGAGGAAAAACATATACACCTAAACATTGTTTGAAAGTTGCACCCGAAATATGGGCTTAGGGTGCATGATCAAGTTAGAATGGTGATCCAATATACAATAGTCTAAGAATGAACGGTTGACCATTTACTTGAGAGCATAGGGTCGCTAGAAGTTTTGAATTCACACATCATAGTTCAATTGTCGGTTTCCGTTTAGAAACAACACGGGGACGAAGGAATGAACGAAGATGGCAGGAAGTATCACTTGTACCAAGAATGCAAAAGAGGTGGTGAAATTCTTGTGACATGATTGACACATAAGATGGCAATACTCCAAGGTAAAGAAGATCAATTGCTGGATAGCATGGCTCTCAAGGTATAACACGAAACACTAACAAGTTTGTGTTGAACGGAAGGCAATAAAGTGGTCGAGATAACAAAAATCATCGAGGGCAAGGATGGTATTTCTCTTCATGAACTCAATCGATATCCTGGAAGAGCTCAAAATGTTGATGATGAACATGACACATTTGTCGAGGGGTTTCATGAAGATATAATCGCTCATCGACGACATCAAGCAAAAGGAAGGATGGAGCGAAAAGTTATTAAAACCACGGATACGACACAAACTCGGAATCAAGCTTGTTGTTCAAGGCGAAATGATATGACGAGGAGAGTCGACGTAAGCTTAGCTCATCGTCGAAAATTGTGCTTCGGAAAGAAGGACTAGATAGCACAGTTAAAAAGTTGCACGACAATGATATAGCCGATAAGGCTAGGAATGACGTGATCGGGTACAAACTCGTACTTAAATAAGATTACTAAGAGTTGTTGAACCGTAGTGCGGACTCGGTTTAGTTATCGATGTCTTTGAGTGTTTAATAACTCAGAGCCCATGAAAAATTGTAATCAGTGAGAATGTAGTACTTGATGAAGAACTCATAAGGAGTTATGCAGTTCCAAGATAATCTCGAGATAACAGGGAGTAATACTCGACGACAGTCCAAAGTAGAGCTTGGACTGGGGTATTGCTCTAAAGAAGATTAGTGCTTAAACTTGCACGAGAAATGGTATTTCAAGGAGATCATGGTCGGAACCACGATTGCACAAGGCCAAATCCTATAAGAACTTATACCAAGGGAATACTTAATTTAAGAGTAGCTTCCATGATAGGATCTACATCGTGTCCATGGGCATGAACACAAAGTTCAAGGTCGACTCCCACTTCTCCAATGCATACCCTTTCATTCACTTCTCGCTTTCGATAAAGTTGTAATGTTGAAATATTATCTGGCAAAACACCAGAAGAGTATGACTCGTGAAAACTCTCGGGTGCATACGGTTAGGGAAGGCATAGGTTCAACCCATAGGGGCATCTTAGGAACATATACCACAAACATCAGGAGTAATTATCACCAGCTCGAAAGTAAAGCATGGTTGACAAAGCAGAGGATACAAATTACCAAAGGCTTTATATATCCGTGGAAAGGCTCACAAGGTTATTTGAATATGAAGGACACTGTCGGATAATAATCCAACAAAGGACTTGACGGTCCACAAAGGATCTGATGTGAGTATCGCTACTCAACCAGAAAAGGAAAGAATGCAAATGCATCAGGTTATAGAATCATCTGACTAATTCGAAGCATAAATGCAAAGGAATTATGAATCCAAACCGAAGGATCAGAAGTAATGCTCTGATTAGGGATGGCTAAGTTGAATAGCCTTAGGGTACAATCAACAGCAATTGGATTGGTCGAGAACCAATTCCAGTTAAAAGAATGGCAGCTCAGTCGGAAAGGTAATTTATAAGGATTAATGATGATTGTGTGTATTCGCAAACATATTGAGTCAACAGACTCAAAATGATAATGACAAGGGATGCCATTAAGATTACAAGACTTATGGGGTCAACCATAATGCAAGTAAGCAAGAATTTCAAGAGCAATAGGCTGCTCAGGATTTTCGGAAGATCGGGTAGTATTTGAATGTATTTTTGTGAAACACATGAACAACTTTGGACAAACGGATACTCGGCAAGCGCGAGTAATTATCCGTAGGGGTATTCATGCAGCAAGGAACTGCAGGGCAGTAAGCATAAAGAATTCTCGGAATATCGAAGAGTATTTCAGGACATCTTGTAATAACAAGAGCAACTGGGGATGACAATATGAACGATAGGCGTAAGTAGTTATCCAGAGGGATTTATCGATGGGAGTGAATTGCAAAAGCGATGGCACATAGTCTCGAGAGCACATCGTAGAGTATCTTCGGAATCTTCTAGTGCAGCAGGCGATCATCGGTAACAAGGGGCTCTCTGGGAGAAGTACTTGCGAGAACCTAAAGTTAGTTTTGTTTTTAGCAAAATCATTTAACCTGAATAGAAGAGATCTCAGAGTCCCAGAGTAAAGATCGGGGAGTAAAAGATCCTAATACCACCCAATGGCGACGTGGGCCCATAGGCCACACAACCATGTTAGTAAAGGTTTTGCAATGACTAGACTCAACATCGGCCAAGGAGTTGGAAAGGGGATTCCTACAGGCAGTTGGCTTTGACACCAATTTGTGATGCCCCCGATTCAATCGTACACTAATCATGCATGCAAACGTGTACGGTCAAGATCAGGGACTCACGGGAAGATATCACAACACAACTCTAAAAACATAAATAAGTCATACAAGCATCATAATACAAACCAGGGGCCTCGAGGGCTCGAATACAAGTGCTCGATCATAGACGAGTCAGCGGAAGCAACAATATCTGAGTACAGACATAAGTTAAACAAGTTTGCCTTAAGAAGGCTAGCACAAACTGGGATACAGATCGAAAGAGGCGCAGGCCTCCTGCCTGGGATCCTCCTAACTACTCCTGGTCGTCGTCAGCAGCCTGCACGTAGTAGTAGGCACCTCCAGTGTAGTAGTCGTCATTGACGGTGGCGTCTGGCTCCTGGACTCTAGCATCTGGTTGCGACAACCAAAAAGAAAGGAAAGGGGGAAAAGGGGGGAGAAAGCAACCGTGAGTACTCATCCAAAGTACTCGCAAGCAAGGAGCTACACTACATATGCATGGGTATATGTGTAAAGGGCCATATCAGTGGACTGAACTGCAGAATGCCAGAATAAGAGGGGGATAGCTAATCCTGTCGAAGACTATGCTTCTGGCATCCTCCGTCTTGCAGCATGTAGAAGAGAGTAGATTGAAGTCCTCCAAGTAGCATCGCCAAGTAGCATCTCCAAGTAGCATCTCCAAGTAGCATCTCCAAGTAGCATCTCCAGTAGCATCGCATAGCATAATCCTACCCGGCGATCCTCCCCTCGTCGCCCTGTGGAAAAGCGATCACCGGGTTGTCTGTGGAACTTGGAAGGGTGTGTTTTATTAAGTATCCGGTTCTAGTTGTCATAAGGTCAAGGTACAACTCCGGGTTGTCCTTTTACCGAGGGACATGGCTATTCGAATAGATAAACTTCCCTGCAGGGGTGCACCACATAACCCAACACGCTCGATCCCATTTGGCCGGACACACTTTATGGGGTCATGCGCGGCCGCGAAAGATCAACACATCGCAGCCCCACCTAGGCACAATAGAGAGGTCAACACGCCGGTCTAAATCCTATGCGCGCAGGGGTCTGGGCCCATCGCCCATTGCACACCTGCACGTTGCGAGGGCGGCCGGAAGCAGACCTAGCCTCCCTTATACAAGAGTAGGCGTTCCAGTCCAATCCGGCGCGCGCCGCTCCATTGCTGACGTCAAGAAGGCTTCGGCTGATACCACGACGCCGGGATACCCATAACTACTCCCGCATAGATGGTTAGTGCGTATAGACCAAATGGCCAGACTCAGATCAAATACCAAGATCTCGTTAAGCGTGTTATTATGAAGCAACCGCGGACGCCGACCAGGGCCAGGCCCACCTCTCGCCTAGGTGGTCTCAACCTGCCCTGTCGCTCCGCCGCAAAGATCCACACAGAGGGCCGTCGGGACAAAGGTCCTTTCAGCCCCCAATCCGTGAATCACTCGCGGGTATTCTTCGAGCGGGCCCGACTTTAATCACCATCTGTAGTATGTATGTATGTATAGTATATACCCGTGATCACCTCCCAAGTGATCACGGCCCAATAGTATAGCAAGGCAGACTGACAAGAATGTAGAGCCAATGATGATAAACTAGCATCCTATACTAAGTATTTAGGATTGCAGGTAAGGTATCAATGACTGTAGCAACAATGACAAGGTATGCAACAGAATAGGAGTAACCGAACAGTAACATGCTACACTACTATAATGCAAGCAGTATAGAGAAGAATAGGCGATATCTGGTGATCAAGGGGGGGGGGGGGGCTTGCCTGGTTGCTCTGGCAAGAGAGAGGGGTCGTCAACACCGTAGTCGAACTGGGCAGCAGCAGCGTCGGTCTCATAGTATATCGGAGAGAAGAGGGGGAAGAAACAATGAATACCATGCAAACAGATGCATGTCGATGCATGACAAGACAAGTAATGATGCTAGGTGTGCCCAATCGCGGTAGTAGGTGATACCGACGAAGGGGGAAAACATCCGGGAAAGTATTCCCGGTGTTCCGCGTTTTCGGACCGGTGAACCGGAAGGGGAAAGTTGCGTGTTCGGTATGCTAGGGGTGTGTGGCGGACGAACGGGCTGTGTAACCGGATTCGTCTTGTTGTTCTGAGCAACTTTCATGTAGAAAGTATTTTCATCCGAGTTACGGATTAAAAGATATGATTTTCTATAGATTTTATTAATTTCTGGAATTTAATTAATTATTTAATTTAATTCGAAATTGGACTTATGACATCAGCATGATGTCATGCTGACGTCAGCAGTCAACAGGGGTTGACTAGTCAACCTGACCTGTGGGTCCTGCCTGTCATTGACGCATCACCCATCTAACTGATTAGTTAGGTTAACTAGATATTTAGGTTAATCAAGTTTAATTAGTTTCACTAAATAGGATTAATTAAGTTAACTATTTAGTTAATTGATTAATTAATTATTTTTATTATTAACTATTTATTTTTATTAATTTTTTATATATATATTTTTCAAAAAAAGGTTCTATGCGGGACCCCTTGCCCAGTGGCACAAATGCCACTTGAGCGGGCGCGCGGGTGCGGGTTAACGGGCGCTTGTGCCCGAGGGGCGCTGCCCTGGCTACCAGGGGGCGCCGGCCACGGCAGAGCGCCGGAGCAGCACGGCGAGGGGGCGGGCACGCGCAGCGCCGGTGCGCGCGGCCAAGGGGACGCGGCCGGCCGGAGCTGAGGCAAGCGACGGGGGTGAGGCCACGACAGCTGCAGTAGTAGTAGCATCTACAGCAGCGGGAGGGCGTGGCCACAGGCGGCGTTGGTGAGCGCGATGGCGCGGCCTGCAACCAGGTGCGAGCGGGTGCGAGGGCGCAACACTAACACGAACGGGAGCAGAGGAGGAGAATGGAGGAGACGAGGTGCTCACGTGCGACGTGAGAACGGGAGGCGTCGAGGCTTGACGCGGTCCGGCAGGGAGGAGGACGAGGACGAGCGACGAAGGAGAGGCGGGTAAGCGGTGAGCGACGGCGTCGTGGGCGGCTCCACGGCGACGATGACGTGGTCCCGTGGCGTCGGGGGCGGCGAGGCGTCGGAGAGGCGCGAGATCCCGCCAGGTCTTGGGCGAGGACTGCGGTGCAAGAACGGATGTCGGGAGGTGCGGTGCTCGGCGCCGGCTGGCGGCGGCCTTCAGGCGCGGGTGCGGCAACAGGAGGGGGATCGAACAGGGAGCCCCTCCCATGTGCGCCTGTGTATCATGGGTGGCGGTGGAGTGGGAGGACGAGGGAGACGTGGGATCGTGGGTTGGGTTAGGTCACGGTGGGGGGTTTAGTATGAGGGGAGGTGGGCTGGCCTGGTGGGCGGTAGGCTGGGCCGGCTGGCCAGCTGGGCCAGTTGGTCCAGTGGGGATCTTTCCTTTCCTATCTTTGTGTTTTAGTTTTAGATTTTATTTATTTTCTCTTTCTGTTTTATTTATTTTAGTTAGCAAAAAGAATTTTACTAAAATATAACCCCTGCTCCTAAATTAGCATAATAACATAGGCCACCTACTCCAAAAAGTTTGGTGACCAAATAAACTAGATTAACATTTGTTTAGTATTTAAAAGCATTTAAACAATTGTTTTGCCGTTGTTTTATTTACTATAGTGCATTTAAATACTTTATAAAAATGTGATTTCTTCATCATAATTATTTATGCATTATTTGTCACCGTTTGTACTTTTTAGTTTTGAAATTAGTCAAACTTTTCTAGTTTGACTTTATTTTGAATTTGAATTTGAATCGCTGCCGAATCAACGCGAGTTTATCAACAGTAACTGATGTGATGTGGCATCATTAGCGTGGGGTTACTATAGCTTAATTATTCGGGCGTCACAAGTCACTCACACAACCCACTATAAGTGAATCAGGAACGCATTGCAGCACCCTACAACGGGAATCCCTCACGCTTGCGCGACACGGAGGGCACCATAGGACAACACCAATAATCAAACATGCAACTAAAACCAATCATAGCAATTCATCAATCACCGATAGGACAAAAAAATCTACTCAGACATCATAGGATGGCAACACATCATTGGATAATAATGTGAAGCATAAAGCACCATGTTCAAGTAGAGGGTACATCAGGATGCGGGAGAGTGGACCGCTGAATATACATGGGGGGGAAGGTGATGAAGATGTTGGTGAAGATGATGGAGGTGTTGGTGAAGATCGCGGTGATGATGATGGCCCCCCATAGCGCTCCGGCGCCACCAGAAGCAAGGGGGAGAGAGGGCCCCTTCTTCTTCTTCTTCCTTGACCTCCTCCCTAGATGGGAGAAGGGTTTCCCCTCTGGTCATTGGCTCCCATGGCATGGGAGGTGCGAGAGCCCCTCCGAGACTGGATCTATCTCTCTGTTTCTGCGTTCTCAGATTCTACCCCTTCACCGTTTCTTAAATATCCGGAGATCCATAACTCCGAAGGGGGTGAATCTTTCGCCCAGATCTTTCTCATAAAATTAGCTTTCTTGCGCCACAAGAAGAGCGTCAACTGCCTTACGGGTGGCCCACGAGAGTCCAGGGCGCATCAAGGGGGGAGGGCGCGCCCCCCCATCTCGTGGCCACCCCGGACACCGTTTTACGTTGATTTTACTTCCCAAAAATAATAAATATTCCAAAAAAAATCTTCGTCTATTTTTATCCCGTTTGGACTCTGTTTGATATTGGGTTTCTGCGAAACAAAAACATGCAACAGACAGGAACTGGCACTGGGCACTGGATCAATATGTTAGTCCCAAAAAATAGTATAAAAAGTTGCCAAAAGTATATAAAAGTTGAATAATATTGGCATGGGACAATAAAAAATTATAGATACGACGGAGACATATCAATTAGCATGATTAATTGACATTTCATCATAGTATGCATCACTAGAGTTGTCATCAAGTAAATCATCATTACCTAGCAAATCATCTTCGTCAGTATTGAAATCAACATACTCGGGGTGTGTTACCTTTAGGCCTTTAGCCATGAAGCATCTCCCAATTCCTTCATTCGGTGAGTCAAATATGTCATAGGAGTTGGTTGACACAAGTGCTAGACCGGCAACACCTTCATCTTGAGTATATTCGGAGTTAGAGTGATATCTTCTTTCAGAGTGATGGTCAGAATCGGAGCCGGATACCCATTCACCAACATGAGCTTGATGTCTTTGTTTTGTGTAGCTCTTTGATGATTTGTCCTTCCTTTCTAAATCCTTGCTTCTCCGGGAGATTCTTCGTTCATAACGATCATCTTTACTCCTTCTCTCTCTTGGTGGTGATTCTTCTCTTCTACTTCTTCTATTAGGTGAATCTTCTCTTCTTTTGTAGAGAGCCGTACACTCATTGGAGTAGTGTCCGGGTCTTCCACAATTGTAGCAATTACGTTCACGACTCGAAGATCTTTTGTCATTGTAGGACCTTGACTTGGAACTTCTTTCCTTGCTTCTACTCTTGTAGAACTTGTTGATGTTCTTCACCATTAGGCTCAATTCTTCATTAAAGGTTTGTTTCTCACTTGATGATGTAGGAGCATCACATGAGGCTTTGTAAGAACCACTTGACTTTTTGTGAAGCTCTTCTTTATCCTTGAGTGACATCTCATGAGCAACAATTCTTCCAATGACTTCCGTTGGCTTGAGTTCTTTGTAATTGGGAATCATTTGAATCAATGTGCACACGATATCATATTTTCCATCCAAGACTCCTAGGATCTTCTTGATGATGAATCTATCGGTCATCTCTTCACTTCCTAATCCGGCAATCTCATTTGTGATGAGCAGGCCTAGAGTACATTTAAGCGACACCTTCACCATCCTTCATTTTGAACTTGTCAACTTGACTTTGAAGCACATCCAATTTGGATTCCTTGACGGAGTCGATACCTTCATGCATATCAATCAAAGTATCCCAAATTTTATTTGCATTCTCAAGACGGCTGATTTTGTTGAATTCTTCAGGGGCTTGATACGTCTCCAATGTATCTATAATTTTTTATTGTTCCATGCTATTATATTACCTGTTTTGGATGTTTATGGGCTTTACTATACACTTTCATATCATTTTTGGGACTAACCTACTAACCGGAGGCCCAACCCAAATTGCTGTTTTTTTGCCTATTTCATTGTTTCGAAGAAATGGAATATCAAACGGAGTCCAAATGGAATGAAACCTTTGGGAGCGATCTTTTTGGAACAGACGGAACCCAGGAGACTTTATTTTGCAATCTTTACTTTTCAATCTATATCATAAAAATACCAAAAAATATTTATCTTATCTTATTATCTCTATCAGATCTCACTTTCACAAGTGACCGTGAAGGGATTGACAACCCCTTTATCGCGTTGGTTGCGAGGTTCTTGTTTGTTTGTGTAGGTACGAGGGACTTGCGTGTAGCCTCCTACTGGATTGATACCTTTGTTCTCAAAACTGAGGGAAATACCTACGCTACTTTGTTGCATCACCCTTTCCTCTTTAAGGGAAAACCAACGCAGTGCTCAAGAGGTAGCAAGAAGGATTTCCGGCGCCGTTGCGGGGTGATGTCTACTACACAACCTTCTTCTTGTGGATGTTGTTGGGCCTCCAAGTGCAGAGGTTTGTAGGACAGTAGCAAATTTCCCTCAAGTGGATGACCTAAGGTATATCAATCCGTGGGAGGTGTAGGATGACGATGGTCTCTCTCAAACAACCCTGCAACCAAATAACAAAGAGTCTCTTGTGTCCCCAACACACCCAATACAATGGTAAATTGTATAGGTGCACTAGTTCAGCGAAGAGATGGTGATAAAAGTGCAATATGGATGGTAGAGATAGGTTTTTGTAATCTCAAATTATAAAAACAGCAAGGTAACTAATGATAAAAGTGAGCTTAAACGGTATTGCAATGCGTTGAAACAAGGCCTAGGGTTCATACTTTCACTAGTGCAAGTTCTCTCAATAATAATAACATAATTGGATCATATACCTATCCCTCAACATGCAACAAAGAGTCACTCCAAAGTCACTAATAGCAAAGAACAAATGAAGAGATTATGGTAGGGTACGAAACCACCTCTTATCCTTTCTGATCGATCTATTCAAGAGTCTGTAGTAAAATAACACGAAGCTGTTCTTTCTGTTTGATCTATCATAGAGTTCATACCAGGATAACACCTTAAGACACAAATCAACCAAAACCCTAATGTCACCTAGATACTCCAATGTCACCTCAAGTATCCGTGGGCATGATTATACGATATGCATCACACAATCTCAGATTCATCTATTCAGCCAACACAAAGTACTTTAAAGAGTGCCCCAAAGTTTCTACCGGAGAGTCAAGACGAAAACGTGTGCCAACCCCTATACATAAGTTCACAAGGTCACTGAACCCGCAAGTTAATCACCAAAACATACATCAAGTAGATCACGTGAATATCCCATTGTCACCATAGATAAGCACATGTAAGACATACATCAAGTGTTCTCAAATCCTTAAAGACTCAATCCGATAAGATAACTTCAAAGGGAAAACTCAATCCATTACAAGAGAGTAGAGGGGGAGAAACATCATAAGATCCAACTATAATAGCAAATCTCGCGATACATCAAGATCATGCCAAATCAAGAACACGAGAGAGAGAGAGAGAGAGAGAGAGAGAGAGAGAGAGATCAAACACATAGCTACTGGTACATACCCTCAACCCCGAGGGTGAACTACTCCCTCCTCGTCATGGAGAGCGTCGGGATGATGAAGATGGCCACCGGTGAGGGATCCCCCTCCGACAGGGTGCCGGAACAGGGTCCCGATTGGTTTTTGGTGGCTACAAAGGCTTGCGGCAGCGGAATTCCCGATCTATGGTGCTCCCCGATGTTTTTAGGGTATATGGACATATATAGGCGAAAGAAGTCGGTCAGGGGACCCGGCACGCCCAGTGGGGTAGGGCGCGCCTCCCTTCCTCGTGGCCACCTTGAAGCTTCCCTGACGTCTACTCCAAGTCTCCTGGATTGCTTCCGTTCCAAAAATAACTCTTCCGAAGGTTTCATTCTGTTTGGACTCCGTTAGATATTCCTTTTCTTCGAAACACTGAAATAGGCAAAAAAAACAACAATTTGGGCTGGGCCTCCGGTTAGTAGGTTAGTCCCAAAAATGATATAAAAGTGTAAAGTAAAGCCCATAAATATCCAAAACGGGTAATATAATAGCATGGAACAATAAAAAATTATAGATACGTTGGAGATGTATCACCAGGGAGGTCTTCGCACAAGTCAAGACATACCAAGTACCCATCACAAACTCTTATCCCTCGCATTACATTATTTGCCATTTGCCTCTCGCTTTCCTCTCCCCCACTTCACCCCATTCGATCTTATGTTTGCTTGTGTCTCCATGTGCCTTCTACGTGCTTGCATCTTTGCTCGCTAAAAAACTATTGATATGGATCCACTTAAAGTGTTCTACTTGGATCATCATCGATCCTTATGCGCTCGTGCTGAAACCCCAACTAGCCTAGTTGATGGGAAATCTTTAGATGAGCATGCCCATTTTGTGTGTCACGGTCTGTCTGAAAAATGGAGACTCTTGTGGGATCAAATAAATAGATTGTTGTGTTATGCTTGGAATCTTTGGGAAATTTATGATTTTACTTGTTGCTCTATGAACACTAAAAACACCTTCCCTACCTATGTGAGTTTAATGATAATGAAATCTTATCTTCTTCTGCAAAGGTGTTTATAGTTACTATGGTATCGAACAAATTGAATAATTTGTTGCTTTTAAGGGTGCTTATGAAGTTGCTTCTTTGATTGAAAAGTATGATACTCTCTACGAGTCTGAAAGTTTTGACATACTTAAATATTGCTATGAAAACTATGCTCCATAATGTCTATGTCAAAGAATGTATTGAGAGAATGACCGTTGGTTTGGAAGAAAATAATGATACACATGAATCTATAGATAACGATGATTCTGATGATTTGATTGAAATTTCCCTTGATGAACATGGTGCTTGCTATTCTTGTGGCCATGATGCCAATATTTATGAAGATGAATTTGCTATAGTTCCTTATGTTAAACATGAGATCGTTGCTATTGTACCCATACTTGATAGTTCCTTTGATGAAAAGCATGATTGCAATGATGTTATTATAAATTCTATTAATGTCAATTGTGTTAATGATATGCAAAACCCTAAGCTTGGGGATGCTAGTTTTGCTATGTCCACTATTTGTTGCAATGATCATGATTGGGGTGATTATTTTTATGATCTTGAAAATTTATTTAAGCCCCATGATGAATATGAGATTGATAATAGTGTTTGAAATATTATTGAAAGTGGGTTTGGAAGAGTGTCAACTTTAGGTCCCACATATTTGGAGAATGTTCAATCTTATGAAATTTTTGATAAAAGTGGGTTTGGAGAGGTCATGACTTTAGTTAATGTTAATCCCACTATTTTCAAAGAGTGTCAACTTTGCATGCATGTGGATCATGTTGAAAATATTTTATGTGATAGCTATTTTGTTGAATTTGCTTATGATCCCACATGTAATTATTATGAGAGAGAAAAATATGATTGTAGAAATTTTAATGTTACTAAATTACCTCTCGTTATGATGAGATTGCTATTGTTTCTTTCCGCTTCCATGCATATGCTAGTTTTTGCTTGCTATGATAATTTGTTTTCCTATAAGATGCCTATGCATAGGAAGTATGTTAGACTTAGATGTGTCTGTCACGTGTTTCATGATGCTCTATTTGTGCTTCAATTCTTGTCTTTCATGTGAGCATCATTGAAATTATCAATGCCTAGCTTGGGGCATTAAACGATAGCATTTGTTGGGAGGCAACCCAATTTTATTTTTGTTCCTTGATTTTTGCTTTTGTTTAGTGATAAATAATTCATCTAGCTTCTGTTTGGATGTGGTTTTATGTTTTAATTAGTGTTTGTGCCAAATAGAACCTATAGGATCATCTTGGGTGATAGTTAATTTGATCTTGCTGAAAAACAGAAAATTATGCACGCACGAGAATAATTTTAATAAATCAAAGAAACGTGATTTTTAGTTGATTATTTTTGCAGTAGATCAATAGGCAAATTTCCTAGGACCTTCTATTTTTGTAGGAGTTTTAGAGTTACAAAAGTATTCTAAACTTACAGATTACTACAGATTGTTCTGTTTTTGACAGATTCTGTTTTTCGTGTGTTGTTTGCTTACTTTGATGAATCTATGGCTAGGATCGGGGGGTATGAACCATAGACAAGTTGGAATGCAGTAGGTCTAACAACAATGTAAATAAAGAATGAGTTAATTACTGTACCTTAAGTGGTGGTTTTTCTTTTTGCACTAACGGAGCTCATGAGATTTCCCGTTGAGTTTTGTGTTGTGAAGTTTTCAAGTTTTGGGTAAAGATTTGATGGACTATGGAATAAGGAGTGGTAAGAGCCTAAGCTTGGGGATGCCCATGGAACCCCAAGGTAATTCAAGGACAACCAAAAGCCTAAGCTTGGGGATGCCCCGGAAGGCATCTCCTCTTTCGTCTCGTAACTTTACTTGGAGCTATATTTTTATTCACCACATGATATGTGTTTTGCTTGGAGCGTCTTGTATTATATGAGTCTTTAATTTTTAGTTTACCATAATCATCCTTTCTGTTCACACCTTTTGGGAGAGACACACATGATTCGTAATTTATTAGAATACTCTATGTGCTTCACTTATATCTTTTGAGCTAGACAATTTTGCTCTAGTGCTTCACTTATATGTTTTTAGAGCACAGCGGTGGTTTTGTTTTGTAGAAATTATTGATCTCTCATGCTTCAATTATATTATTTTGAGAGTCTTTTAGAATAGCATGGTATTTTCTATGTTTATATAAGTGGTCCTAGTATGATGGGCATCCAAGTTGGGTATAATAAAAAGTATCATAGAAAGTGCAGTGAATACTATGATCAATTTGATGCTTGATAATTGTTTTGAGATATAAAGGTGGTAATGTTAGAGTCATGCTAGTTGGGTAAGTATGAAATTGAGAAATACTTGTGTTGAAGTTGGCAAGTCCCGTAGCATGCACGTATGGTAAAAGTTGTGTAACAAATTTGTAGCATGGGGTGCTCTTTGATTGCCTTCCTGATGAGTGGAGGTCGGGATCGCACGATGGTTAACTCCTACAAACCCTTCCCCTAGGAGCATGCGTAGTAGTACTTTGCTTCGAGGGCTAATAAACTTTTGCAATAAGTATATGAGTTCTTTATGACTAATATGAGTCCATGGATTATACGCACTCTTACCCTTCCATCATTGCTAGCCTCTACGGTATCGTGCATTGCCCTTTCTCACCTTGAGAGTTGGTGCAAACTTGTGCATCCAAACCCCGTGATATGATACGCTATATCACACATAAACCTCCTTATATCTTCCTCAAAACAGTCACCATACCTACCTATTATGGCATTTCCATAGCCATTCCGAGATATATTGCCATGCAACTTTCCACCGTTTCATTTATTATGACACGTTTCATCATTGTCATATTGCCTTGGATGATCATGTAGTTGACATCTTATTTGTGGCAAAGCCACCATGCATAATTTTTGATACATGTCACTCTTGATTCATTGCCCATCCCGGTACACCGCCGGAGGCATTCACATAGAGTCATATTTTTGTTCTAGTATCGAGTTGTAATCCATGAGTTGTAAATAAATAGAAGTGTGATGATCATCATTATTAGAGCATTGTCCCTTGAAAAGAAAGGCCAAAAAAGAGAGAGAAATGCCAAAAAAAGGGAAGGCCCCAAAAAAGGGACAATGTTACTAACCTTTTCCACACTTGTGCTTCAAAGTAGCACCATGATCTTCATGATAGAGAGTCTCCTATGTTGTCACTTTCATATACTAGTGGGAATTTTTCATTATAGAACTTGGCTTGTATATTCCAATGATGGGCTTCCTCAAAATGCCCTAGGTCTTCGTTAGCAAGCAAGTTGGATGCACACCCACTTGGTTTCTTTTGTTGAGCTTTCATACATTTATAGCTCTAGTGCATCCGTTGCATGGCAATCCCTACTCCTCATGTTGACATCAATTGATGGGCATCTCCATAGCCTGTTGATTAGCCTCGTCAATGTGAGACTTTCTACTTTTTTGTCTTCTCCACACAACCTCCATCATCATATTCTATTCCACCCATAGTGCTATATCCATGGCTTACGCTCATGTATTGCGTGAGAGTTGAAAAAAACTGAAGCACATTAAAAAGTATGAACCAATTGCTTGGCTGAAATCGGGGTTGTGCATGATGGGAGTATTTTGTGTGACGAAAATGAAACATAGCCTAACTATATGATTTTGTAGGGGAGAAGCTTTCTTTGGCTATGTTATTTTGATGAGACATAATTACTTGTTAGTATGCTTGAAGTATTACTATTTTTATCTTAATATGAACTTTTATCTTGAATCATTTGGATCTGAACATTCATGCCATAATAAAGAAAATTACATTGAGAAATATGCTAGGTAGCATTCCACATCAAAAATTCTATTTTTATCATTTACCTACTCGAGGACGAGCAGGAATTAAGCTTGGGGATGCTTGATACGTCTCCAACGTATCTATAATTTTTGATTGTTCCATTGTATTATATTACCCGTTTTGGATGTTTATGGGCTTTACTATACACTTTTATATCATTTTTGGGACTAACCTACTAACCGGAGGCCCAGCCCAAATTGTTGTTTTTTTGCCTATTTCAGTGTTTCGAAGAAAAGGAATATCAAACGGAGTCCAAACGGAATGAAACCTTCGGGAGCGAACTTTTTGGAACAAACGCAATCCAGGAGAATTGGAGTGGACATCAAGAAGCAGCCAAGGCGGCCATGAGGATCCAGGGCGCGCCCCCACCCTCGTGGGCCCCTCATGGCTCCCCTGACCGACTTCCTTCGCCTACATATATCTACGTACCCCGAAAACATCCAGGAGCACCACGAAACCCTATTTCCACCGCCGCAACCTTCTGTACCCGTGAGGTCTCATCTTGGGGCCTTTTCCGGCGCTCCGCCGGAGGGGGAATCGGTCATGGAGGGCTTCTACATCAACACCATAGCCTCTCCGATGAGTTGTGAGTAGTTTACCACAGACCTTCGGGTCCATAGTTATTAGCTAGATGGCCTCTTCTCCCTCTTTGAATCTCAATACAAAGTTCTCCTTGATCTTCTTGGAGATCTATTCGATGTAACTCTTTTTGCTGTGTGTTTGTCGAGATCCGATGAATTGTCGGTTTATGATCAAGTTTATCTATGAGAAATATTCGAATCTCCTCTGAATTCTTTTATGTATGTTTGGTTATCTTTGCAAGTCTCTTCGAATTATCAGTTTGGTTTGGCCTACTAGATTGATCTTTCTTGCAATGGGAGAAGTGCTTAGCTTCGGGTTCAATCTTGCGGTGTCCTTTCCCAGTGACAGCAGGGGCAGCAAGCCATGTATTGTATTGTTGCCATCGAGGATAAAAAGATGGGGCTTATATCATATTGCTTGAGTTTATCTCTCTACATCATGTCATCTGGCCTAATGCGTTACTCTGTTCTTATGAACTTAATACTCTAGATGCATGCTGGATAGCGGTTGATGTGTGGAGTAATAGTAGTAGATGCAGGCAGGAGTCGGTCTACTTGTCGCGGACGTGATGCCTATATACATGATCATGCCTAGATATTCTCATAACTATAGGCACTTTTCTATCAATTTCTCGACAGTAATTTGTTCACCCACCGTAATAATTATGCTATCTTGAGAGAAGCCACTAGTGAAACCTATGGCCCCCGGGTCTATTTTCCATCATATAAGTTTCTGATCTACTTTATTTTGCAATCTTTACTTTTCAATCTATATCATAAAAATACCAAAAATATTTATCTTATCTTATTATCTCTATCAGATCTCACTTTCGCAAGTGGCCGTGAAGGGATTGACAACCCCTTTATCACGTTGGTTGCGATGTTCTTGTTTGCTTGTGTAGGTACGAGGGACTTGCGTGTAGCCTCCTACTGGATTGATACCTTGGTTCTCAAAACTGAGGGAAATACTTACGCTACTTTGCTGCATCACCCTTTCCTCTTCAAGGGAAAACCAATGCAGTGCTCAAGAGGTAGCAGGGCACAATCTGTTGAAGAGAATATCACAAGCTTGAGCGTTGTATTGCAGCATCTTCAACTCTTCCACGGTAGCTTCACGGTTCGTTTCTCTCCCATCGAAGAATTCACCTTGCAAGCCAATACACACAATAGCCCAAACGACGGGGTTATGTCCAAGAAGATGCATTTTCATCTTATGCTTCCAACTAGCAATATTAGTACCATCAAAGTAAGGACCTCTACGGTGGTAATTTCCCTCGCTATACGCCATACTCTCCTAGGTTGTGAAACCAAGGCTATGATCACCAAAAGCTATGGAAATCAAGGCAAATGGAGACCGTAGCTCTGATACCACTTGTAGGATCGAAAGTATGTCTAGAGGGGGGGTGATTAGACTAGTTGACCAAATAAAAATCTAGCCTTTTCCCAATTTTAAGTCTTGGCAGATTTTAGCAACTTTGCACAAGTCAAGCAAACAACCTACACATGCAATTTTAAGAGTATAGCAATGGAATGTAAATCATTGCATATGAGGGTAAAAGGGAGGAGTTTGGAGGGAGCAAACGCAATGTTGACACAGAGATTTTTGGTGTGGTTCCGATAGGTGGTGCTATCGTACATCCACGTTGATGGAGACTGCAACCCACAAAGGGTAACGGCTGCGCGAGTCCACGGAAGGCTCCACCCACGAAGGGTCCACTAAGAAGCAACCTTGTCTATCCACCATGGCCATTGCCCACGAAGTACTTGCCTCACTAGGGTAGATCTTCACGAAGTAGGCAATCTCCTTGCCCGTACAAACTCCTTGGTTCAACTCCACAATCTTGACCGAGGCTCCTAAGTAACACCTAATCAATCTTGGAGACACCACTCTCCAAAAGGTAATAGATGGTGTTTGTTGATGAACTCCTTGCTCTTGTGCTTCAAAAGATAGTCTCCCCAACACTCAACTCTCTCTCATAGGATTGGATTTGGTGGAAAGATAATTTGAGTGGAAAGCAACTTGGGGAAGGCTAGAGATCAAGATTCATATGGTAGGATTGGAATATCTTGGCCTCAACACAAGAGTAGGTGGTTCTCTCTCAGAAAATGAATGTTGGAAGTGTAGGCATGTTCTGATGGCTTTCCTCATGAATGAGGGGAGGGTGGAGGGGTATATATAGCCTCCACACAAAATCTAACCGTTACACACAATTTACCAAACTCGGTGGGACCGAATCAGAAAACTCGGTCAGACCGATTTAGATCATAATGTGACCGTTAGGCATTTCGGTGGGACCGACATGTCAACTCGGTGGGACCGATGTCATTAGGGTTAGGGCATAACTTTATCTTGATGAGACCGATTACACAAACTTGGTGGGACTGACTTTGGTAATAAGCTAACCACAAAGTTGGTCATGCAAACTCAGTGGGACCGATTCGCTCATCACGGTGGGACCGAAACGTTACGAAGGGAAACAGAGACTTTGCAATCCCATCTTGGTGAGACCGAGATCCCTATCGGTGAGAACGAAGTGACTAGGGTTTCTGGCAGTGGCTATGTCAAATGAACTCGGTGGCGCCGGATAGATCAAATCGGTTGGGCCGAGTTTGACTTTTGGTTTGAGACATATGTGGATATGAGAAAGTGGTTGGTTTTTTTTTGGAGCATATCACTAAGCATTTTGAGAAAGTAAGCCATTAAGCAACACCTCATCCCCTTTTAATAGTATTGGCTTTTCCTATGGACTCAATGTGATCTTGGATCACTAAAAGTAAAATGTAGAGTCTTGAGCTTTTGAGCTTGAGCCAATCCATTGTCCTTAGCATTTTGAGGGGTCCACATTCCTAATCCATGCCATGCCAATCATTGAACTTTCCTGAAATATTCATCTTGAAATAGCATTAGTTCAATGAGCTATATGTTGTTAATCATTACAAAAACCACCCAGGGATAGTTGCACTTTCAACTATTGAATAACATATTGAAAAATTATGATGATTGGACTACTCTTGAACCACAGCCTAAACCCACTCTGAACAAGAGGGGTATAGTATATCTCAGTCCTGAAGATATGCAAGAGGCAAAGAAATCTATGAAGGAAAAGGTATTAAAGCTAGGGATGTTAAAAATTTACCTCCTATTGAAGAAATAGATGGGCTTGATACACCACCACTGCCTAAGGTGGTATAGGTAAATTCTCTTATGAAGTTCAATGAAAGTGATAATCCTCACAATATGCATCCTAGCCAATGCCTTTATGAGTTTAATAATTACATTAGAAAAAAATACCACTTCAATGCAAGTGTTATGAAACAATTAAAATATAATTCTGATATTATTGCTCGCTTGAGTGACTTGTTATTGAGAATCTCAAATGATGTTAGAGGTGTGGGAAAACATGCTTCTATGGTTCAAACCCAGTTAGAACAAGTTGCTAAATCACAAAGAGAATTACTTGATGAAATGAATCATAATATACATGAATTTCCTGTTAGACTTGCAACTAGAGGAGGTAAAATGACTCAGGAACCACTTTATCCCGAAGGACATCCAAAAATAATTGAATAAGATTCACAAAGAGCCAACACTAGTGCATCTAGTCTTTATAAAAAGAAAACAAAAAAGAAAAATGATAGGACTTTGCATGTTTCTAGTGAACCTGAAATAGACAAACCTCCTGATAATGAAAAGGAAACTTCTATCTCTGATGCTAAAACTCAATCTGGTAATGAACATCCACCTGGTGATATTGAAAGAGACAATGATGAGGTTCATGAAGACACTCAAACAAATAATGATAAGGAACCCGATAATGATGTTGAGATAGAACCACCTGTTGATCTTGATAACCCACAACCTAAGAATAAAAGATATGATAAAAGATACTTTGTTGCTAGAAAACATGGTAAAGAAAGAGAACCATGGGCTCAAAATCCTATGCCTTTTCCACCCAAGTCAACTAAAAGAAAGATGAAGAAGAATTTGAACGCTTTGCTGAAATGCTGAGGCCAGTCTTTTTGCGTACTCGCTTGACTGACATCTTAAGAATGCCTCCTTATGCAAAGTATATGAAAGATATCATCACAAATAAGAGAAACATACCAAAAGCTGAAATCTCCACTATGCTTGCTAACTATACTTTCAAAGATGGAGTACCTAAAAAATTTGGAGATCCGGGAATACCAACTATACCTTGCTCTATCAAAAAGAATTATGTGAAAACTGCTTTGTGTGATTTAGGACCTGGTGTTAGTGTTATGCCTTTATCTTTATGTAAAAGACTTGACTTGAATAAACTCACACCTACTGAAATACCTTTGCAAATGGCTGATAAATCAACTGCCATACCTATCAGTATCTGTGAGGATGTGCCCGCTGTTGTTGCTAATGTTACTATTTTGACTGACTCTGTTATACTTGATATGCCCGAGGAGGACAACATGTCGATTATCCTTGGCAGACCCTTCTTGAATACTTCAGGGGCTGTTATTGATTGCAATAAAAGCAAGGTCACATTTCATATTAATGGTAATGACCATATAGTGCACTTTCCGACGAAACAATTCCAAGTGAATGGTATTAATGTTATTGAAAAATCTCCGATAATCACTATTGGAAGTTTTCAAATACCTATACCTACTATCAGAAAGAAATATGAAATTCTTATTGTTGGGGAAATGCATATGCCCATTGAGGTAACTTAGTGATTTACGAAAGTTCTTCGGTTTCATGCTAATCCAAAGTGGTTGTTAATAAGACCTGATCAACCTTATTAATGAATCATTTTTGAACGGTATAAAGTTGATGAATTTAGTAAGCACTACCTTCTGTCCCTACCTTTTGTTTTCTGTTTTTATTAGTTAAATAAAATAAAATGCCATGTTTTGTCTGTTTTCTGAATTTCCCTTATAATAAAAAATGGCCCAAAAATAAAAGTCCCCAGAATGCTCTAAAAATTTTACACGATTTTTTTCTGAATATTTCTGAATTTTTGGTGCAAACAATACCATAGGGAGGTGCACCAGGTGGGCACAACCCACCAGGGCGCGCCAGGACCCCTCACTTATCTCTTTAGCCCACATCATCATTTACCTCCAGAAAAAATTCTCCACAACTCTCTCTCCCGTGTTCTTGAGCTCAAACCCGCAGATTTCAATCTCTGTGCTCGAAGCTCCGTTTCCGAAACTGTTTTGGGGGATTGTTGCTTGGTATGTGACTCCACCATTTGTCCAATTAGTTTTTGTTTAAGTGGTTTATACTTTGAATACTTAGCTAATCTTGGTGCTGCTACAGATGAGCTTGAATGTTGAATTCTTAGAGTTCTAAGTAGTTTGAATGCTTGCTATGGCCTCTATGTATCCCTATGAGTTGTTGCTATCAATTTTGTGAAGTTTTTTTGGGAAAAATTTGTGAACTGAAAATTCAAATTTTTGTTCATAGGAAAAATTGTACGCGGACATTGATATCTTCAAGAAGTTTGGCTCTAAGAAGAAATCCAAGGGTGTTATTGGGGAGTCTTCTGACAGTGATCTCCACCCTCAGAGGTTGGTGGAAGTACGGCCATGCGAATGGCCGCACAACCCCTGCAAGAGGCTGGAATTCTTGAGGAGTTCATGCAATATATAACTAATGCCGGCCTTACCGACTTCATCACAAATGAGTGTGACCAGCACCAAATCGTCACAAATATCTTTTTTCAAAGATTTACTTTCCTGCCTAGGAATAATCCTCCTGAAGTGAGCTTTGATTTATATGCTGAAAACCATCATATACCACTTACTAATTTTTGTAACATATGCATGATCTGTTCTGATGGGAGCTTGGCTGAGCCTAGGACGGCCGAGTTTGAGGCCTTTTATTACACTTTGACGGTGGGTGATGAGAGAGGAGTGTCAGCCATCACTGCCGCTGGCTTACATTTTCCCTTTGTTTGTTACTTTGCACTTTTCATTGCAAAATGCTTGCTTGCTAGGGAGAAGGTGGACGCACTTAGTTCACCAGACCTTGCTATTTCACATCGTGCATTAGAGGGCGACAACACGCATAGCTTGGGAGCTATCGTGGCTCGTCGCTTGCATCTTAATAAATCCTAGGGTAAAATACATGGTGGGATTTTTGCTACTCGTTTGACGGCTCACTTCGAGGTTGAGATACACGCTCATGATTACCCTCTAACCAAAGTTTACCTCGACCGTGCAGCCACGGATCACCACCATTTTACTGATATCGAATCTCCAAACATCCCTATTCCGTACAACCTGGTTTTTAGTGTAAGAACTCATGATATTATTCCGTTGCCGCTCCTGCTTTGTTTGATTCTGTTGCCAGGGGCGGATATAGGATTATGCCTGCACACATCATCGCCTACCGAAATGCTCAGGCTGTGGAGGAGGCAGCACAGGAGGAGCCTTAGTAGTGGGATGAGTGGATGCCCGCTCCTCAGCACCCCTACTACCCTCCAGGCTACTGATCGACTGCCAAGTTAGGCCAAAAGCTTAAGCTTGGGGTAGTACGTGTTTCCACCGACCTTACATTCATGTTCACATATTTCATTATTCGGTGTTCACACTTTTCATTTTATCATCCATGCTTAGATTTATTTTCTTGCTTTCTTCTTGTGTGTTTGAAAAACTTTAGAAAAACAAAAAAAATAGTTGTAGTAATTTACTTTCTTTGCATGCTTAGTAGTATTAAAAAGAAAACCCAAAAATATTTCCTTGTTCTTCTTTTGCTTGTTGGGAGCTTTCCCGTGTAAATAGTTTTTCTCGTTTTTGCTTTTCCCCTTTTTTTGCCCGTTCTAGAAAATCAAAAACTCTAAAAATATTTCAGTGAGTTTCTCTGAACTTCTTTTCTTTTTATTTGAGTCTTACCAAGGAGAAGACCACGATGAAAATGTTGAGTGGCTCTCATATGAATAATTGTTGAACTAATAAAGAGCACATTTTACCCTGTCTTCTCCTGTTGAATAAAATGTTTGCAGATTCCAGCTTAGTCCACGACATTCTTGCACTATCATTATTTTCATACCGTTCGGTCGTGCAAGTGAAAGGCAATAATGACGACATCCGATGAACTGGCCGTGGCAGGGAGAAACTGGTATAAACTCGACTTGTTCTATTTTTGTAAATATGTTTAACCTAGTATCCATGATTCAGCCCTTTATGATTAAACATGTTTGCAATGACAATTAGAGATTATAGTTTCTCATGCCATGCATAAGTTGCTGGGAGTTGATAATGATTTATCTTGGATATCAACATAGCGTTAAAATGATTGTGATGTAGTATGATGATATGGTATCCTCCTCTGAATGTTCGAGTGGCTTGACTTGGCACATGTTCATGCATGTAGTTGAATCAAAACCAACATAGACTCTATGATATTTATGTTCATGGTGTCCATATCCTACTCATGCTAGTGTCAATTGTTACTTACGCATAATGCATGGTTATGATCGTTGTTGCTCTCTAGCTGGCCGCTTCTCAATCTAAATTGCTAGCCGTCGCCTGTACTAAGTGGGAATTCGGCTTGTACATCAAAAACCTTGAACCCAAAGTTATTCCAGATGAGTCCACTATACCTACCTATTTGCGGCATTACCCTACTATCCTAAGTAAATTTGCATGTGCCACCTCTAAAAACTTCCAAAAATTATCCTTTTTTGTGTGCCCGGATCTTTCATGGAACGACAGGAGGTGGTCGGTATCTTCCATGCTAAGCGGGTTATTCTTAGATCGAGTGTTTATTCACTCGCCATCGCACAAGAAAATGGGCGGTAATAGGGATGCCCAGTCCCAAACTGCAAATATGAAGAAGAGTTCATCTCTGAAATAATCAAACAAAAACTCCCAATGGAGTCAAAACCTTTACTTTTATCACTTGGGAGCTGCCACTAGCATTCTTAGCATGGAAGATATTGATAACTGATGGTTGTGAAGTGAATAAGAAGGGTGCATGTCTCAAAATATCATTTATCTCTGTTTTAAAAATTGAACTTTGGCACCTCTGCAGATCACTGCTTCCCTCTTCGAAGGGGCTACCTATTTACTTTTATGTTGTGTCACCACCTTCTAAAACAAGCGCCAGAAACTGAGTAGAGCACAACCGTCATGATTTATGCATTATGTGTAGCTAATGTTGGTGCATCATGACTGGATCTTTTCTACCATGAATTACAATGTTTAGTCGCTGCTTGAACTTTGGAGGTGCTCTGCGTTTATGTTTTGTGGTCTCAGAAAGGGCTAGCGAGATACCACTATTGTCATATTATATCATGGTTGTTTTGACAAAGTGTTGCTGTTTGACATATTTTATTATTGCTCGCTAGCTAATTATGTCATTGATATGAGTCATTATAATCTTTAAATGTTATTGTTGACATGGTTAGCCATAATGTTGGCTGAAAACCTGGGTGTTGTTTAAGCTTATTTATGCAAACAAGAGCAAAAGAGTTCATAAAAGTTTTTCTTTCTCATTTTCAGT
This sequence comes from Triticum timopheevii, assembly GCA_963921465.1. Classification (NCBI taxonomy): domain Eukaryota; kingdom Viridiplantae; phylum Streptophyta; class Magnoliopsida; order Poales; family Poaceae; genus Triticum; species Triticum timopheevii. The sequence goes on from OY997270.1 coordinate 201,404,511, forward strand.
TTATCAACTGAATTGCTTGAGGACAAGCAAAGGTTTAAGCTTGAGGGAGTTGATACGTCTCCAACATATCTACTTTTCCTCATGCTTTTCCTCTTGTTTTGGACTTTATTTTGCATGATTTGAATGAAACTAACCCCGGACTGACGCTGTTTTCAGCAGAACTACCATGGTGTTGTTTTTGGGCAGAAATAAAAGTTCTCGGAATGGAACGAAACTTTGCGAGGATTTATTATATCAATAATAAGAATTTCTAGAGCCAAGACCAGCAGGAGAGGGACACGTGGGTGGGGACAACCCACCAGAGCGTGCCCCGCTCTCCTGGCGCGCCCAGGTGGGTTGTACCCACTTGGTGGCCCCGCAGACGATCGCCCTGATACTATAAAATCACATATTTCCAGAAAAAACAAAGAGAAGGAATTATCACGATCCACGAGACAGAGCTGCCGCCAAGCCCTATTCTTCCTCAGGAGGGCAGATCTGGAGTCCGTTTGGGGCTCCGGAGATGGGGATCTTCGTCCTTCGTCATCACCAACCCATCTCCATCGCCAATTCCATGATGCTCCCCACCGGGAGTGAGTAATTCCTTCGTAAGCTCACTGGTCGGTGAGGAGTTGGATGAGATTCATCATGTAATCGAGTTATTTTTGTTAGGGCTTGATCCCTAGTGTCCACTATGTTCTGAGATTGATGTTGCTATGACTTTGCCATGCTTAATGCTTGTCACTTTGGGACCGGGTGCCATGATTTCAGATCTGAACCATTTATGTTATCATCATTTTATCCATGTTCTAGATCCGATCTTGCAAGTTATAGTCACCTACTACGTGTTATGATCCGGCAACCCCGGAGTGACAGAAATCGGCACCACTCCCGGTGATGAGCGTAGTTTGAGGAGTTCATGTATTCACTATGTATTATTGCTTTGTTCTGGTTCTCTATTAAAAGGAGGCCTTAATATCCCTTAGTTTCCAATATGGACCCCGCTGCCACGGGAGGGTAGGACAAAAGATGTCATGCAAGTTCTTTTAATAAAGCATATATGACTATTTACGGAATACATGCCTACATTATATTTATGAACTGGAGCTAGTGTCGTATTGCCCTAGGTTATAACTGTCTCATGATGAATATCATCCAACAAGTCACCGATCCAGTGCCTACGAATTTATCGTATATTGTTCTTGCTAAGTTACTACTGTTCCTACTGATATCGTTACTATTACAATATCACTGCTATCCCTGTTACTGTTACCGTTACTACTGCTACTATCATCAAAACCATCATACTACTGTGCTACTAATCACTTTGGTGCAGATAATTAATCTTCAGGTGTGGTTAAATTGACAACTCAGCTACTAATACCTTCAAATATTCTTTGGCTCTCCTTCTGTCGAATCTATAAATTTGGGTTGAATACTCTACCCTTGAAAACGGTTGCGATCCCCTATACTTGTGGGTTATTAGGGTCCACAAGAGAGGTCGCATTCTTTTGTTTTTGCTTATATTATGCATTGCTTAATATTACCTGCTACTTTATCATCCTATTCAGCTCTTAGACTCCAAGTCAGGTCCAAATTAATGTTTAAACTTGAGTTTTAAAATTAGTTGTGGGGCACATAGCGAGGTAGCAATGAATAGTATCTCTGTCTATTATCTGGCACATATCGAGGCAACAATGAATAGTATATCTACCTACGTTGTTCATCTTGGGTGGGAAAGAAATAGTAAAGCAATCATCATCTGTCTTTTTATTAAATTAAAGCTATCATCAGCCTGCTATCATTATTTTTGGATCCATCCACTGGTTGTTACCATCACTCTAAATTTCTGCATGCTCTCCTTACATAATCTCAGTATATTTTTTTCATATGCATGTCAGATATTTTACATAGTCATGCTGAACATGTAGAGAAAAAGAGAAGAGTTTTGCGCAGCAATACAATGTCATGCAGACATCGCTCCCTGGTGGATTCAATGGCGAACCCTCCCCCCTCCCCAGATTGTAATCCAGAGGAAGATATCTGTTCTGTGGCGGATTCAGATGCAGCTGAGCTCTCCTATTTACCCCACATGGCGTTTGCTCTAACTTGGCATGATGATGTTAGTCATGCATATGTTGCCTTGCAGTGCCTACTTTCAACACCATATATGTCATTTGCTTAGTTTAGACATGTTCTGTAATGCCACCTATTTAGTTTCTATATCATATATGGGAATTATGCAGTCTCATCTCTTTTAGCCAGCCATAATATATGTGAAATATGCAATGCCATCCTGTTTAACCAGGCATTATATATTCGAATGATATCTTGCCCATCCTTTTCTTCATTACATTTCCATATGTCGACAATGTTTGTACATTAAACTACTCTTCCTGTGAATCAGCCATTTGAGTGGGTGATGGAAAAATCTAGAGTGAAAAGAAGGTCTTCGAACCAAACAATGCTACCTGTCGAAGCAGATCTCTTGCTGGGTCCCGATAGCTCGTCAAAGATGGATTCAGAGACATATGACCAGTCTTATTCCCCCACCGAGGTGTATCCTCTAACTTGGCATGGTTATACTGCTCATATCATGCATGTAGTGTCTTGCATTGCATAGTTTAGACATCATATACACAATATTCAACACCATATTCTTAGTTCAGACATCATATATGTGAATGCCCTCTGCTTAGCATATAAATCAGATATTTGAATTAAATCATGCGATCCGGATTACTTAGATAACATGTATGTGAATTATCTCATGCGAACCTGTTTACTAAATACATCATATAATATTCTCATGCCATCCTGTTTAGTTAGTCATCATATCTTCGAATTATGTCATGCTATGCTATCCAGTTTAGACAGACATCATATATGTGAAATTATGTCATGCTATCCTTTTTAGTTAAACAATATACATGTCAACTATTTCATGCCCTCTTATTTCCACACTATCTATTGCATCTGTCTCTCATACAATGTCTATACATTCAACTATGTTTCCTGTTTATCAGCCATTTGAATTGGAGCGGGTGATGGTAGTATCTAGCGGAGTAAAAACACGGTCTTCAAATAAAATAGTGCTACCTCTTGGTGGAGATAGCACCCCGGTTGTACATGCACGAGAACCAGCCCTACCACACATTAACCAGACTCTCGCAGATTGTACCCCTACTGTGATGGACAGAGAACCAGCTTCACCCAATCTAACCCTAACCCCAGTAGATAGTAACCCAGTTCCTGTTGACACAGCACCATCTCCACCACAAATCTCCCAAACAAGAGTAGTTAGTAAGGCAGCTCCAGTGCCCAAAGCGCCAGTAGTACCACGGCGAACCCCAACTCCACCAGTTAGTACACCTATTCATGTGGAGGAAGCACAACCAGCCATTCGTAGTTTAGCATCTATCGCATTTGACGTTGTTAAATCCTATGTGCGTTTCTTCCCATCATGGAAATATTATACTGAAGATGAAGGAAAAGGCCAGTTGTAGGTGTTTATCCAGGAGTTATGTGTAAGTAATGTTATTCATGGCAATTACTTTGCTTTGTCCCATACATTCTACCTCCATGATGATTATAATACTGCAATTTTTTTCATTTTTCTCTATACAGAAGGACTGATTTGGAAACTCAGGATGAGGTAACCTATGATAATACCTCTGCTATCTTCAAGAATGCTTGGTGGAAGTATCGGAATTACCTGAAGAAAACATACTTCAGTGGCAAAGAAACTCATAAAATGCCCTTACGTTCTCCTGAGACACATTTACTGGACGATGACTAGGAACTCCTTGTTCTGTACTGGTCCAGAACCAAGAATGTGGTAAGTCTATGAGCTCATTTTTTATTTTTAAGTACTATACGCCTGCGTCTTACTATACTCTGTTCATGTGGAACAAGTGCTTAAACTTGAAGAACAATTATTCTCATTTAAGATTCCATTGCTATCGTGCATACTGCTTTGCTCTTGTATCACTGTATTTACTCATACAGACTTATTTTTAAATTGAAGGATCCAATCAAAACTCCAATGGCACAACAGGTATGTTTACGCATGTTTCTTTAACAGGTTTGCTCTTATAAATTGCTCTGTTGATTTCAATTTCAATTGTGTATACAGTTGACTTCTCATATCATGCACATTACTCGCATCACAATAGAGCAAATAGTGTTGTTGTAAATCTAGACCCGTGGTATCCATCTGAAATCTTGTTGTGTAATCTAGTTTCCCACGCTTTGTATTCTTTCAGTGCTGCTTTGTCTTGAACTGATATGATTTAAACTATGTCGCTATTTTGATTTGGCAAGATGAAAGCACAGGTGCTCCCTGGGTGATTTTGGTAATTAATGTCAACATATCTCTTGTTGGACTAATACTTTTATCTAGTGTATTTCAGATAAGTCCAATAGTGGAGTGGCATGGACAAGAGGATGTGGAACCCCTTCAAGATGCAAAGGACAAAGGATTGGCTCAAGCTCAAAGCTCGGGACTCTACATTTTATATTTTCAGTGATCCAAGATCACATTGAGTCCATAGGAAAGCCAAACTATTAAAAGGGGATGAGGTGTTGCTTAATGGCTTGCTTGCTCAAAGTGCTTAGTGATATGCTCCAAAAGCCCTCAGCCACTTTCTCATATCCACATATGTCCAAAACCAAAAGTCAAACTCAGCCCAACCAATTTGATCCATCCGGCACCACCGAGTTCAATTGACATAGCCACTGCTAGAAACCCTAATCAATTCGGTCACACCGATGGGATCTCGGTCTCACCGAGATGGGCTTGGAAACTCCCTGTTGTCTATTACAGTATTTTCGGTCACACCGCGAAGATGTAATCGGTCACACCAAGTTTGCTTGACCAACTCTCTGTTTTGCTTATTACCAAATTGGTCCCACCGAGTTTGTGTAATCGGTTAAACCAAGATGAGGTTTTACCCTAACCCTTGCACATCAATTCCACCGAGTTGATCATATCGGCCCCATCGAAATGCCTAACGGTCACATTATGAACTAAATCTATCCGACCGAGTTTTATGATTCGATCCCACCGAGTTTGGTAAATTGTGTGTAACGGCTAGATTTTGTGTGGATGCTATATATACCCCTCCACCCTCTCCTCATTCGTGAGGAAATCCATCAGAACTTGCCTACTCTTCCAGCATTCATTTTCTCAGAGAGAACCACCTACTCATGTGTTGAGGCCAAGATATTCCAGTCCAACCATATGAATCTTGATCTCTTGCCTTCCCCAAGTTGCTTTCCACTCAAATCATCTTTCCACCAAATCCAATCCTATGAGAGAGAGTTCAGTGTTGGGGAGACTATCATTTGAAGCACAAGAGCGAGGAGTTCATCAACAACACACCATCTATTACCTTTTGGATAGTGGTGTCTCCTAGATTGGTTAGGTGTCACTTGGGAGCCTCCGTCAAGATTGTGGAGTTGAACCAAGGAGTTTGTACGGTCAAGGAGATCGCCTACTTCGGGAAGATCTACCCTAGTGAGGCAAGTCCTTCGTGGGCGATGGCCATGGTGGGATAGTCAAGGTTGATTCTTCGTGGACCCTTCGTGGGTGGAGCCCTCTGTGGACTCGCGCAACCGTTACCCTTCGTGGGTTGAAGTCTCCATCAACGTGGATGTACGATAGCACCACCTATCGGAACCACACCAAAAATCTCTGTGTCTCCAATTACGTTTGCACACTCCAATCCCATCCCTTTACTTTCTTGCAAGTTGCATGCTTTACTTTCCGCTGCTCATATACTCTTTGCATACTTGCTTGATATGTATTGTGAATGGTTAAACTTGTACTTAAACTCCACCTTAACTTGAAAAACTTAAAAACTGCCAACTTTGTGTGTTGAGGGTCTATTCACCCCCCTCTAGACACCTCTTCTCGATCCTTTCATTTGGTATTAGAGCTAGGTTTCCATTGCTTTGGTTTAAACACTATTGGAGGAAGATGGATGAGTCTACTTTGGGGAGTATTAGACATAGAGTGCCTATACTTGATGGAGAGTACTTTCATGAGTGGAAAAACGAGATGCTTGTGATTTTCAATGAATATCATTTGAACAAGTACATTACTAGCCCTTGTGCACCTCATGTTGATCATATGCATCCTACCCTTGATGAGTCAATTGACATGATTCGCAATCTTAGAATTGTTAATCTTATCACTAGAGGTTTGCCTAGAAACGTGATTGGTTGCTTGCCTACTCTTGATTGTGCCTACACTATATGGAGATTTCTTGAGGAAAGATTTCCAAACTATTCCTTGCAAAATCTAGATGAGATTCTTCATAAGTCTATTGCCTTGAGTAAGATGAATTCAATTGATCCTAAGTTTGGTGATTGTCTATTTGAGCTTACATATCTTATGCGTGCCAAAGGAGATGATGGAATTATTAGCAATATTATTTCCAAAGCTATTAGAATTCATAAAGACGATCATTGTCAAAATCATTTATCTAATGAATCACCCTCTGTAGGAATTGATCCACCACATGTCGATGTTGAACATGGATACTATGATGACGATGATGATAGTGACTATGATCTTGATGATGCAATGAGACACTTTGGTCTTATGGCAAATCTTCGCGGCTACATGGCAGGGGGAAAGGAATGGGTCCTTGATAGTGGATGTACCGATCACATGACCGGAGATAAAGATATGTTTCGTGAGTTTGCTGAAAATAACGGCCCTTGAAAGTATGTCATTTTTGGTGATAACTCAAAGGGTAAGTTGGTTGGCCTCGGTAAGGTGGCCATCTCACATGATAGCTCCTTACAAAATGTCATGCTCCTTGAGTCTCTTGGCTATAATCTGCTTTCTGTTTCTAGACTAGTTGACTTTGGTTTCAATGTCCTATTTACTAAAGTAGATTGCCAACTATTTTGTAGAGATAATCATTAAATGGTCTTTACCGACATACGTAAAGGTGATCTATACATTGTTGATTTCACTAAAAAGGCTCAACCTGGAACATGCTTAATTGCTAAATCTTCCAAAGGCTGGTTGTGGCATAGACGGTTAGTTCATGTGGGCATGCAAAACCTTGACAAGCTTATTAAAGGAGATCATATCCTGGTGTTAAAGATGTCATATTTGATAAGGATAGATTTGCAGTGCTTGCCAAGCAGGAAAACAGGTTGGAGGAAGCCACCCCGTGAAGAACATCATGACCACAAGGAGACCACTCGAGCTACTTCACATGGATCTTTTTGGTCCCAACGTCAACAAAAGTCTTGGTGGAAACTCATTTGGTCTAGTTATAGTTGATGATTTTTCAAGATTTACGTGGGTGTTCTTTCTCGATGATAAATTGCAGGTCCAAAAGATCTTCAAGAACTTCGCTAGGAAGGCCCAAAATCAATTTGAAGTGAAGATCAAGAAGGTTCGTAGCGATAATGGAATGGAGTTCAAGAATGCCAATGTGGACACCTTTCTTGATGAAGAAGGGATTTCACATGAGTTCTCGGCTACGTACACACCTCAACAAAATGGAGTTGTTGAGAGGAAGAACCAGACACTCATCAAAATGGCCAGAACCATGCTTGATGAATACAAGACGCCAGAACACTTTTAGGTAGAAGCGGTTGAGACAGCTTGTCATGCAACAAATCGCTTGTATCTTCACAAGCTACTCGGCAAGACGACATACGAGCTCCTCACTCGTAACAAACCCCAAGTTGGATACTTTCAAGTATTTGGCTCAAAGTGCTACATTTTTGATAAGCATCGTCGTTCTAAATTTGCTCCCAAATCTCATGAAGGTTTCCTACTTGGTTATGGCTCAAACTCTCACACTTACCATGTCTACAACAATTTCACCCGAAAGGTTGAAGAGATGGTAGATGTGAAGTTTGATGAATCTGACGGCTCGCAAGTAGAGCAATTGCTAATTGATGTAGGAGACAAAGACCATTCGGAAGAAATCCAAGACTTGTCTATTGGCAAGATCCATCCAACGGAGGTGAAGGAGAGTACCTCATCCGTCCAAGTGGAAGCTTCTTGTCGGTGTACTAGAGTAGGGGTACCCTAGTATCCCGAACTTGTGCACGGGCAGTCGCAGCACCCCGCGGCAAGGATTGCTGGGTGACCGCCAAGGTCCCCCGTGGTTCCTTTGGAGCCATTCAAGAACAAAGTATCCAAGCCAAGGAGACAAGGCCCCGGCAAGAGGAGCTTGCCGGGAAGGCCAACCGAGGCATCTCAAGGAACTTGCCGCGACACGCCACGCGTCCCGGCAAGGCCCGGTGAGCGACAAGCTTCCGGACGCGACAAGACAACGACCGCGGCAAGCTACCACCCTGTACCCGCGCTCCAGCACATCCACCAACGTGTCGCCCCGGGACCTTTCCAGGTGCGCGTGGCAAGAGGCTGTGCAGCCAGTGGTGTGCGGTGGCAAGTGGCGCTGACAAGATTGCCATCGTGGCAAGCGGTGGCATCCCTGACAGTCCCTGTTTGCACTATTTGGGTGACGCAGACGGGCATTTAATGCCTTTGTCCCCTGCTGTTAGGGTTAGGTATGATACACTGTATAGGTTGTTGTACCAACCGCAACATCTTTCCATTTTTACCCTTGTCTATGTTGCCACCTGTCGGTGACCCCTTGAGCATATAAAAGGAGGCCCATGCGCAACGTAGAAGGGGGGGTTCGAAGGCAGAAAACACTCACGCTCGGTCTCGTTAGCAGCTAGTGTGTACTATAGCACTTAGCGCTCCCGAGCAAGAACTCAATACACTCAGACAAGCAGCAGTAGGAGTATTATCTCTCCGGAGAGCTCCGAAGCTGGGTAAACTGCTCGTGTGCTTCGCCTCGATCCACTCTTCGCGCGACCTCCGCCCCCCGCCGAACCGAAAGGGGCCCGGTCCGCCGGCCCCATAGGTGTCCATGGATCAGTTTCCCCCGGCACTTCTACCTCACGACAAGGTGAACCAAGAGTTGATATGGAAGCATCCACAAGTGGGACACACCAAGATGAAGAAAATGAGGAAGTACACCAAGATGAACCTCGTCAACCTCCTTCTCCACCACGATGAGTGAACGACAATGTCAACAATGAAGAATACCAAGAAGAAGAACAAGATGAAGAAGAAGATGTTCCACCCTGACCAAAACAAAATCTCTCACGAGTTCGAGCAAGAGTCGCTAGAGACCATCCTGTCAAGAAAATCTACAATGATATCCAAACCGGAAGAATCACTCGCTCTAAATCTCGTTTGGCTAATTTTTGTGAACATTATTTATTCATCTCTAGCATTGAACCCATGAAGGTTGAAGAAGCATTGGAAGATCCGGATTGGATAAATGCCACGCATGAAGAACTACACAACTTTGAGAGAAACCAAGTGTGGACATTGGTCGAGAAGCCCGACAACAACCACAACATCATCGGTACCAAATGGGTGTTGCGCAACAAGCAAGATGAAGATGGACAAGTAGTTCACAACATAGCACATCTCATCGCCCAAGGCTACACTCAAGTCGAAGGTATGGACTATGGTGAGACATATGCCCCCGTTGCTAGACTTGAGTCCATTCGCATCTTACTTGCCTATGCTAATCACCATGATATCACATTGTACCAAATGGACATTAAAGTGTGTTTCTAAATGGTGAAATTGAGGAGGAATTTTATGTTAAATAACCTCTCGGCTTTGTTAATCCTATTAAACCCAATCATGTTTACAAACTTCACAAAGCTCTTTATGGTCTTAAACAAGCTCCTAGAGCGTGGTAAAAATGCTTGACCAAGTTCCTTATTAAAAAAGGCTTTGAGATTGGAAAATTTGATTCTCCTCTTTTCACTAAAAGGGTTAATGGAGAATTATTTGTGTGCCAGATTTATGTTGATGATATTATATTTGGATCAACTAACCCTCATTTTAGTGAGAAGTTTTGGAAGCTTATGTCGGAGAAGTTTGAGATGTCTATGATGAGTAAACTCAAGTTCTTTCTTTGTTTGCAAATCAAGCAAACTAAGGAAGGTGCCTTTGTCTCTCAAGCGAAGTATACCAAGGACTTGTTCAAGAAGTTCAATATGCAAGAATGCAAAGGTATGAGTACACCCATGCCTACTAGTGGACATCTTGACTTGACTAAAGATGGTGAACCCGTTGATCAAATGGTTTACCGCTCTATGATTGGTTCATTATTATATCCATGTGCCTCTCGTCCCGATATTATGCTAAGTGTGTGCATGTGTGCACGATATCAAGCGGCCCCTAAAGAATGTCATCTTAAGGCTGTGAAAAGAATAGTGAGATTACATACACCAAATTTTGGCATTTGGTATCCTAAGAGGTCTTCTTTTGATCTTGTCAGCTACTCCGATTCGGACTATGCCGGTGACAAGGTTGATAGAAAGTCCAGTTCGGGTACTTGTGAATTTCTTGGTAGATCTCTTGTGTCTTGCTCCTCCAAGAAATAAAACTCGCTATCCTTATCCACCGCCGAAGCGGAATACATTGCCGCTGGTTCATGTTGTGCTCAATTACTATGGATGACCCAAACTCTTAAAGATTATGGGATATATGTGAAACATGTTCCTTTGCTTTGTGACAGTGAAAGTGCTATTAAGATTGCTCACAACCCTGTGCAACATTCTTGAACTAAGCACATTGAAGTCCGTCATCATTTCATTCGAGATCATGTTGCTAAGGGTGATATCAACCTTAAGCATGTTCGTACCGACAAGCAATTGGCAGATATATTCACTAAACCACTTGATGAGAAAGTGTTTTGCGGGTTGAGAGGTGAATTGAACATCATTGATGCTCCAAACTTGGAGTAGGGACTCCATTTGGATACATGCAAGACATGAGCCTATGACTAATCCTTGATATTTCCCTTATGATGATAACCACATATCTTGGATATATTTGCACCCTTGCATGTCATCTAACCCTTGTAGGTATTTGAATGAATCGAAATCCATGAGATTGCAACTCACTCACATCCTGAGCAATCTCTACATCAACAAGTCTCTACATTTCGGTGGTTGAAGACAAGGAAGCATGAAACCCTTCAAATATATACTTTGAGAAAATTCCTATATCAAAGTTCATGATTGTCATTTTGGGTGCACAAGTGCTATTCCTTGCAAACTAATTCGTGTAGGTAGATGAACTCAAATTACAAGTGGTGCTCCAACTGAACTACATCAACATTGATCATCCCACACAAGTTCAACTACATGATCAAGATCAACACCACCACCCAAGGTATGTTATTCCATCTTAGAGAAGCTTTTTTTGACTAGTGACTATAGGGAAAACCCCCCACAACATTCAACTTTTATTCACGCAAAATGATATACAATGTACAAAGATTACAAGGGGTAATCAGAAAAGAAAAAAAGAAACTAAGTATCTAGAAATACAAAACCTCAAGGAGGTAGAAAGGAAATCCACTTAAGAAGGTCATCCTTGTACCTAGCCTGAACTCTATGTTGCATTAGCATAATATCATGGATAAAAGCACTTCTCCACTTGTTGAAACTCTGCCTCTCATGCCTGAAGATCTTGCATTCCTAATTATCCATATGTTCCAGCAAGCAACAAAAACAACTTCAGTGAAAAAAAGGCTTTGCAAAGCCTTGTTTAGCTTGCAAACAATATCAGACATGTCATTCCCAGGTGACCATGTAATTTGCAAATAATTCCATATTCTCACACTGAAGTTGCATTCAAAAAACAGATGATTCCTGGTCTCTCTAGCCCTCAAGTGGCAAAGGAGACAATTTACTCCATCATCCATATGCCAATGCCTTCTTTCCACCATGTCTTTGGTATTGAGCCTGTCCATGATTAACATCCAAGCAAACACTTTGATTTTTATTGTGTAGGAAGATTTCCATATCCACAGAAGGAGAGGGTTAAAGGACATGTTTGAATGCATAAGAGAGTAAAACAACTTGGGCTTAAAAGCATTACATGTCCCCTGCCAAAACCAAAGATCCTTTGCCTCCATATCTCTACTACAAGAGACCATCAGATCCTGCACTGTCAAAAGATCCTGATATGCCTGTGCAGATAAAGGCAAGTGGAACATACTGATCATATCCTGAGATTGAAAGGCTTCATAGACAGTGATACATGGATCTTTCACATATGAGAAAAGCCTGGGGAACCTAATCTGCAAAGGTTCAACTGAATCACCAATCTTCCACTTGTCAGACCAGAACAGAGCAGAATTTCCAGAATTAACTTGTCCCAAGTTGTGTTCCTATAATGATCCATCAATTTACAGATATCCTTCCACCAAAAAGAACCACAACTGACAGTCCCCTGAGGCACAGAAGAATGATAATATGTGTCCCAAATAAGAGAGATCCAAGGCAGATCCACCCTGTTTAAGAAATTGTGCAAATGCTTGAGCAATAGTGCCATGTTCTGCACACCCAGGTTCAAAATTCCCAAACCACCTTTATTCTTAGGCATACAAATGAGATCCCAAGCTGCCAAGGATGGAGGTGGCTTGCTTTCTCCATAAACATTGACTTTGAGTTCTCTCTAGTTGCTTTAAGATTCCAGCAGGAGCCAGCAAACTACCCAGATAGAAAATTGGCAAGGAGGACAGAGCAGAGTTCAAGAACTGAAGTCTTTCCCCTTGATTAAGGAATGAGGAGCTAGCTATCATCCTTCTTTCCATACAATCAACTAGTGGCATAAAATCCACCATTTTGGGCCTAGTAGTGCCAACAGGTAAGCCAAGGTATGTGAAGGGTATCTTAGAGAAGCTTTACCCCATGACATGGGTCAAAGCAACTCAACAAGATGTGAATACATCGAAATGCTTAAATGAAAAATGGCAACCCCATTTTGAGCTTAAACGATGTGTATGACCTATGATCAAGTGTCTTCACTTGACTCCTAAGTCAATATACACTAATATAGGTGACTTTGTCGCCGACCAATTCTAGATGAAGCTCTCTAGTGTTTCTCCTTGTTCTTGCAATTGTCCTTGCAATTGTCTCATGCACATTTGTTCCCCTTTCGAAAAAAACTTCATTATATTTCTTCTCTCTTATTTCTGTTCTGCATATCCCTGCACCCAATTCATTGCAAAACCTTTAGTTAATTCCTTGCAAATCCCTGTGAGATCTTATTTGCTTAGTGAGCTGAGCTGACTAGTGCTTTTCTTTGTGATGAACTCGGACACACCGACTTGCCTCTTTCGGTCAAACCGAACCATTTCGGTGCCACCGAAGAAAACAACTCGTTGTAGCCGATCTCAATGCTGAGAAAACACTTTGTCATTTGCATCTTGCACATTTTGTTCTAGCTCCACTCGATGATTCTTTTCTACTACCAGCACCCAATTTTTCCCTGCTACTTTGCTATGTGACTCAAGGACCAAACCTATTTTAACTCATACTCCAGAAGTTCCCTTCTTGGAAATTGATGTCAAAGGGGGAGAGAGAGAGAGCTCACATCAAAGCTTAATCATATCAAAAGCGGAAAGAGAGATAAATAATCACATCATAGAGAAACCCCAGTTGCTTGGTATTTAAAGAGGAGAGAAGTTACATGTCTTTAGAGGGGAAATACATGTTCATGTTGTTTATGTTTTGTTTGTGTGTTTGCTTTGCTCTGATTTTCTATTCCCTATCTTCTCCCAGTATCCCACATAAGATTCGGGGGGAGCAAGACATCTAAGGGAAGGAAGTCTTCGAATTCATTGCATATCTTTACCTTTGGGGACATGTCTACACTCAAATAGAGTACCTACTACTCACTCTACATGTCATCCCAATCTTGGTACTCTTGTGGTTTACTCCTCTTGCTCTGTTTAGTAGATGTTTCTGTGTTATCTAACCTTGTTTACTCAGGTTCATCTCTTCCAAAGCTAGCTCAAGACCACAAGGTAAGTATATGCATCACACTCATGTGTATGAGGATCTCTTGCTGATGTACATAGTGTTTGCAAGAAGGACTCATGAGCATGAAGTAACATTTCTCATGATCACACCGTTTACTCTGATGCATATAGCCAAGATACATGTAACTCATTGCTTGCTCTATCATGATTATGCACTCACATGATGTTATGTTCCATATTTACATGACTGCATACATATAAGGGGAGCCTATGCATGCTACACGTCCTTCTAAAGGATTACTTGCCTTTCTCTATACCTTTATCTAAAGCTTTGATGTATGTTGTCATCAATTACCAAAAAGAGGGAGATTGAAAGCACAAGTGCTCCGTGGGTGAATTTGGTAACTAATGTCAACATATCTCTTGTTGGACTAATACTTTTATCTAGTGTATTTCAGATAAGTCCAAAAGTGAAGTGGCATGGACAAGAGGATGCAGAAACCCTTCAAAATGCTAAGGACAAAGGATTGGCTCAAGCTCAGAGCTCAGGACTCTACATTTTCTATTTTCAGTGATCCAAGATCACATTGAGTCCATAGGAAAGCCAATACTATTAAAAGGGGATGAGGTGTTAATTAATGGTTTGCTTGCTCAAAGTGCTTAGTGATATGCTCCAAAAGCCTTCAGCCACTTCCTCATATCCACATATGTCCCAAACCAAAAGTCAAAGTCGTCCCCACCGATTTGATCCATCCGGCGCCACCAAGTTCAATTGACATAGCCACTGCCAGAAACCCTAATCAATTCGGTCACACCGATGGGATCTCGGTCTCACCGAGATGGGCTTGCAAACTCTCTATTGTCTATTGCAGTATTTTCAGTCACACCGAGAAGATGTAATCGGTCACACCGAGTTTGCCTGACCAACTCTCTGTTTTGCTTATTACCAAATCGGTCCCACCGAGTTTGTGTAATCGGTTAAACCGAGATGAGGTTTTACCCTAACCCTTGCACATTGGTTCCACTGAGTTGATCATATCGGTCCCACCAAAATGCCTAACGGTCACATTATGAACTGAATCGGTCCGACCGAGTTTTATGATTCGGTCCCACCGAGTTTGGTAAATTGTGTGTAAGGGTTAGATTTTGTGTGGAGGCTATATATACCCCTCCACCCTTTCCTCATTCGCGAGGAAAGCCATCAGAACATGCCTACACTTCCAGCATTCATTTTCTGAGAGAGAACCACCTACTCATGTGTTGGGACCAAGATATTCCAATCCAACCATATGAATCTTGATCTCTAGCCTTCCCCAAGTTACTTTCCACTCAAATCATCTTTCCACCAAATCTAATCCTATGAGAGAGAGTTGAGTGTTGGGGAGACTATCATTTGAAGCACAAGAGCAAGGAGTTCATCAACAACACACCATCTATTACCTTTTGGAGAGTGGTGTCTCCTAGATTGGTTAGGTGTCGCTTGGGAGCCTCCGTCAAGATTGTGGAGTTGAACCAAGGAGTTTGTACGGGCAAGGAGATCGCCTACTTCGTGAAGATCTACCCTAGTGAGGCAAATCCTTCGTGGGTGTCGGTGTACAAAAGTAGGGGCGCTCCTTTGTAACCCTTATTTGTGCACGGGCAGTCAGAGCCGCGCCCACGACCAGGCTTAAGTAGGGCGGAAACACAGAATCAAAGCAACGCCAAGATAGAAGCATAAAGAGCAAGAAGGCAAAGTGGTTTCCCCCGGCAATGTCCTTGCCAGGGCAGCCCCCACAGCCCCGGCAAGGCCCTTGCCGGAGCAGCCTACCTGACGCCAGCAGGACGCGCCACCCTTGGGCCCCCAGTTTTTCCAGCGTCACCAACCACGTTGGGACAAGGGTTCGGGAGGCGCCTCCACGGTGGATGCAGATCTTTGTGAAGACAAGAACACTTCAAATTAGAAGAGTAGAAGACGACGAACCTCGGTGAGATCCTTGCCGAGGAAACCCATAAGACCGCCGGCAAGACCCTTGCCGGGAACGACCGCGCCGCCCCGGCAAGCCCTTGCCGGGGACGTCCGCGAGGACACAGCCAGGCCCGCACCCGCCAAGCTTCTGCCATCGCTCCCATGCAGCTGCCAGCGCACCAGCTGGGCAGGCACCTACGTGTCAGCACAAGGCTTCTTGGCCAACTTAGCGCATGCCTACGTGGTGGCATGCAAATCTTCATGAAAGCCCTACCACCGCGCCACGTCAGTAGCCTGCCAGCCTACATGGCATCACCGCCTCGCTGGTCCAGGCGCGTGTCGAGGCAGGGCGAAGCGGCAGTAAAGTGAAGGGGACACGTCAGGGGTGCATTAAATGCACTTTGTCTCGTAATGGCAAGGGATAGCCTTAATCACAGTACCCCGATGCCACCTCCTGTATGCCACTGTGGCGATCCCCTTGCCTATAAATGGAGGCCTGAGGCATCTAGGAGAAGGATTCAGACTTTTGGAGAAGTTACGCCCATTGTAGCTAGTTCAAGAACCTCAAGAACACAAATACACACATCAAAGCAGGACTAGGGTGTTACGCATCACTGCGGCCCGAACCTGGGTAAACGACCCGCGTGCTTGTACTGACTACTGATCCTGCTCTCCTCACAACAAGCGCCCTGCAACCGTAGTAGGGATTATTGTGATCCCATAGGTGTCGTTTCCCACCGACATATTTGGCGCGCCAGGCAGGGGGCTGAGGTAGTGAGCATCTGGTTTAGCAGCTAGTAGCACAACTCTTCATCGCCATGGCTCCCAAGAAGAAAATGACCACGGCGATCGGTTCGTCTGGGACCGGACTGCCTGTACCGGTGCGGACCAGTAGCGGGCCAGTCGTGGAGAGAATCCGTGGTGCAGCCCGCGAACATCCACATCACCCTGGCAGTCCGGGCTTGGTGAGCGGCGTCGTTCATGCGCCAGGTAACGAGCCGCACGCCATGAACTCCAGAGACTGAGTTGGGCCCCCGCAGGCGGCGCGGGGCCCTCCAGGGGAGTCGTCGTGCCACCAGACGGCGGCGCGGCAACCTCCAAGACTCCAACACCGGCCCCCACGGCGTGCTCTTCTCAGTCGTGTGCGATGAGCAGCCCCGCCCCAGTGGTGACCCTTGGCGCCGCCCTGGGAAGAGTGTCGTGCGCCCTTCACGTGACGAGGAGGGCCAGCATGCGCGCCGAGGTGTTGGCGGAGGTGGCGGACGGTCGTAGGGCCGTGATGGAGCTCCTTCTAACGTAGTTAGAAGTCGAAGCACATCACGGTCCATGCAGCTTTCGCCGCCACCCACACCAGCAGAAGCCCTAGCACGTGCGCAGCTGCTCCTCGATTTTCCTCCCACTACGGAGAAGCTCGACGAATGGAGGGCCACCGTCTGGAGCCTCGTCGGTGTCGCCAACAAAGATGAGTTGGGACCGGCGGGGCCCGTAGGCCGTGACTCCGTTGAGCCACCGCACGCCAGCGGTGGACGGTTGCGGCCACGGTGCACTCCCCTCCTCCATACCAGCCACCGCGGGTGTCGATCCGTCGTGACGACGCTTGTGATGATATCTCCATAGCATCTTCCGACCCGCGAACCCACCGCGATCAACGTCAAGTCCTCCGGGAGCGAGCTCATGAAGACGCTCGAATCACCATCGAGCGCCGACGTGATGCGCGCCACCAGTCAGACAGGCAAGCGGGGCCCACTATCGACCACCTAGTGCCGGAAGGCTACGGTGGCCTACCCTACGAGGTGGGTTGTCCGGCCTTCACCCTTGATCTGCAGCAGTTCTAGTGGCCCTCCCACCGCACGTTCAAGCCTGACATTGGCGAGAAGTACAACGGCAGGACTCACCCATCGGAGTTCCTCAGCATCTACACCATCGCGATGCAAGCTGCTGGGGCTCGCGGCGATAAGGTGCTTGCCAATTACTTCCCGTTGGCACTCAAGCCCAATGTTATGTCATGGTTGATGCACTTGCCGGTGGAGTCCATTTCTTCCTAGTCGGATATGTGTCATGAGTTTGTTGGCGCCTTTACTAGAGGCCACCAAGCTCATGGCCAGGCGAGCGATTTGCATATCATCCCCTGGAAAGAAGGAGAAAACTTGCGCAAGTACATCCAAAGGTTCAGCCGAGTGCAGTACAATATTCCAGACGTTCATCATGCTGCCGTGATCAGTGCATTCCTTCAGAATGTGTGCAACCGCAAGATGCGTGAGGAGCTGGCGATGAACAAGGTCAAGGATGTGGCCGAGCTTTATTTCCTGGCCGATTGGTGCGCTTGAGCTGAAGAGGGGAGGAAGTACCCCGGCAAGGACGCCGACGCGGAAACCGACTCCACGGATGACACCGCCACCCCGACAAAGAAGGGCCGGCGCCTCAACAGGAAGCGCAAGGGAAAGACTGTGCTTGCCGTCGAGGGGTCCAACGACACCGGCACTGCCAAGAAGGCCAAGGCAAGAGACCCTGGCAAGGAGGTTTCCGGGTGTGCCACTTGCCGGGCCTTGGCGGTTGCCGACATGACAGGAGGCTCCGACAAGCAGTATTTCAAGATCCATCACACCAAGGGCCACAACCTCCAGAACTGCCGGCAAGTTGAGCTGCTCGCTGAGAAGTAGAAAGTCTAGTATGAGCGGCGGGACAAGGAGAAGGTCCAAGAGGGTGCCGAGGGATCCGACAAGAAACATGGTGGCCAAGGTGGCCGCCGCGGCAAAGATAGTCAGCAGGAGAGGCCCACCCGGGGCCGCGACAAGAAGCAGGAAGACGATGATCATGATGAGGACAATGAGTCTGGCGACCATGAGTTCCAGAAAGCTACAGAGGCCATGTGCGTCGACGGTGGCGCCTCGCTCCATACATCCCACGGCCAGCTCAAGAAGTGGGCACGTGAGACCACAGCGGTGGAGCCGTCGCTCGACGCGCGGAAGCCGCTAAAGTGGTCTAGCACGCCTATCATCTTCGACACCTAGGACCACCCTGACCGCACTACTACGGTCGGGTGCTTGCCGTTGCTGGTCTCACCGACAATCTGCAACCTCAAGGTGACGAAGATGCTAGTTGAGGGTGGGGCCGGTCTGAACTTGATCTCGCCTGTTGTGATCAAGAGGCTGCAGATCCCTGATGGAGACCTCGAGGAGACGACTACGTTCCGAGGGGTCAATCCGGGGAGGAGCCAGCCGAAGGGAAAGGTCACGCTGCCCGTAACATTCGGAGGCGAGTTGAACTACAGGACGGAGAGGATTGTCTTTGATGTAGCCGAGATCCCCTTGCCCTACAACGGGATCCTCGGCTGCCGGGCACGAGCCAAATTTATGGTGGCTTCTCACTACGCCTACAACACGCTGAAGATGCCCGGGCCGATGAACATCATAACTGTCCCCTCCGACAAGAAAGACGCGTAGATTTGCGCCGACCAACTCTACCGAGAAGCGGTTGCAGCGGCTGCCACGAAGGCACCTGCTCCTGCCGACGGAGCCCCGGGAGGAAAGAAGACCGGCGAGACTCCTCGCACCCACTCTGGCAAGCGCACCTCCTCGGGGTGTTGCGCTCCCGTCGAGGACATGCCAGAGAGCTCCACCGGCAAGAGCAAGAAGTCCAGAGCTGCACCACCAGAGACCAAGAAGGTGTCCGTCAAGGAGGACGGCACGGGAGGGGCTTTTACCATAAGCTCCACCTTCGACGACAAATTGGAAAGTGAGCTTGTCACTTTCCTGCGGGCGAATGTCGATGTGTTTGCATGGCAAGCATCCGACATCCCCGGCGTTCCCAGGGAAGTGATTGAGCACCATCTTGCTGTCTGTCCTCATGCATGGCCCGTCAAGCAGAAGGTCGGGAAGCAAGCTCTGGAGAGGCAGGAGTTCATCACGGAGGAGATCAGAAAACTAGAGGCGGCAGGCTTGGTAAGGGGGGTGATCCATCCGACGTGGTTGACCAACCCGGTAGTGGTGCGCAAGGCAAACGGGAAGTGGAGACTATTTATTGATTACACAGACATTAATAAAGCTTGACCAAAGGATCCCTCCCGTTACTGTGCATCGACCACATTGTTGACTCCACGGCCGGGTGTGACATGCTATCATTCCTCGACGCCTACTCAGGGTACCATCAGATCTTCATGACAAGTGAAGACGAGGAGAAGACAACATTCATCACCCCATGTGGTACGTATTGCTTTTTACGGATGCCTTTCGGGTTGAAGAGTGCTGGCTCAACCTTTGCAAGAGCAGTCCAAATTGGTTTTGAGCCCCAGCTACATAGAAATATGGAAGCTTATATGAATGACATAGTGGTCAAAACCAAGGACAAAGCAACACTTGTGCAAGATCTGGAGGAAACATTTGCAAACCTGCACAAGATCAACCTCAAGTTGAACCCTGAGAAGTGTGTCTTCGGTGTCCCGTCCGGCAAGCTTCTCGGGTTCTTTGTGTCACAGCGCGGGATTGAGGCAAACCCAGACAAGATCAAAGCCATCGAGCAAACTGAGGCACCTAAGCGGATCAAAGACGTGCGTCGGCTCACTGGCTGCGTCGCCGCCATGAGCAGATTCATCTCCAAGTCCGCGGAGCGTGCCCTCCCCTTTTTCAAGATCTTAAAGAAGGTGGGCCCAACAGAGTGGACCCCAGAGGCTGAGGCAGCGCTGCAGGATTTGAAGAAATGCCTCTCCTCTACCCCAGTGCTGGTAGCACCTAAACCACAAGAACCGTTGCTGCTGTACCTAGCGGCAACGAATCAGGTGGTTACCACCGCACTGGTGGCCCAGAGAGAGGTTGACAAAGAGGCAGCAGCAACGGCAGAATCAACGGATGGAGAGCCAGAACCCTCCCCGGCATGGCTCGGTCCTGGCAAGACTGAGTCCCCGGCAAAGGCAGACACCAGAGCAACAGGGCCCGCACGACTAGGTGAAGTGGTGCAGAAGAAGAAAATGGTGCAACACCCAGTTTACTTCATCAGCTCCCTCTTGTAGGGGGCTAGGTCGAGGTACTCAGGTGTGCAAAAATTGCCCTTCGGCCTACTTATGGGCTCGAGGATGCTGCATCATTACTTCCAAGCGCACGAGACCACTGTCGTCACCCGCCTCCCATTGCAACGGATACTGCATAACCCAGATGAAGTGAGAAAACTGGAGGAGCGCTTTGACGGGATATAGGCGGAGCATGTCCCCCGAGTGGTAAATGACGTCGCCGACTATCTGTCGAAGCGTGCTGCCCTCAAGCTACCTGTGGAACCAGGTACTTTTGTGCTTCGGTTAAGTCAACCAACCATCAAACCATCGACAGGGTAGAACAAGCGGAGGAAGCTAGGGCCCAGCAAGTACTTCCCCACCGAGCTCCCTAGAGCCGCCGGCGAAGGAGTTGCCATGGACGCCGAGCCTGCCATGGGACAACCGACTCCGACGCGGTGCCAGGCCCTTGCCACGGAGGCAACCGTTCCCGCAGCAGAGGAAATGCCCTTGGTCCTCGCTGTCGAGCCACAGGCTCCAGCATGGGCGCAACACACTGTCCGATTCCTCCAAATAGGAGAGCTTCCTGAGGAGCAGGAAGAGGCAGAGAGAGTAGCTCACCGGTCTGCTCTGTACCAATTCGTTGACAACATCTTGTACAGAAAAAGACCGAATGGGGTGAAATTGAAGTGCATCTCCCGGGAGGAAGGACTGGAGGTGTTGGCAAAGATATATGGAGGCATATGTGGCTCCCACATAGGGTCGAGGGCCCTTGCTGGAAAGGCTTTCTGGCAAGGTTTCTTCTGGCCCACTGCCCTCCAAGATGCGACGGCACTAGTAACCAGGTGTGAAGCATGCTAGTTCCATTTGAAGAAACTTCATCAGCCAGCTCAAGCCTTGCAGACAATCCCTCTCTCCTGGCCATTCTCGGTCTGGGGGCTCGACATACTGTGCCCCTTTCCCCGCGCCGACGGGGGCTCTGAGTACTTGTACGTTGCAATCGACAAGTTCACAAAGTTACCTGAGGTGGAAGCAGTGAGGAAGATGACAGCGCACTCAGCCATCAAGTTCTTCAAGGGGCTAGTTTGCCATTTTGGTGTACCTAACAGGATCATCACCGACAACGGCTCACAGTTCACAAGCCACGCCTTCATGCAGTACATCGAGGATCTCGGCAGCAAGGTCTGTTTTGCTTCCGTGGCACACCCACGAAGCAACAGCCAAATGCTGAAGTTTTGCGAGGCTTAAGAACGAAGTTTTGCGAGGCTTAAGAACGAAGACCTTTGACAGGCTGCGAAAGAGTGGAAGGCGCTGGATTGATGAGTTGCCGGTGGTTCTTTGGTCGATCAGAACGACGCCAAATCGAGCCACCGGCCAGACACCCTTCGACCTGGTCTATGGGGCAGAAGCAGTTCTTCCCACGGAACTCATATATGGGTCACCTCGAGTGCTTGCTTATGATGAGCTTGAGCAAGAGCAATTGTGGCAAGATAACGCAACGTTCCTTGTGGAAGATCGTCTTCGAGCGGCTGTGAGAGCAGCATGCTACCAGCAAGCCTTGTGTCACTACCATAGCCGCAAGGTTCATGTCCGGAGTTTTGAGGAAGGCAACGTTGTTCTTCGGCATGTTCAGTCGGCCAAGAATTCCAACAAGTTGACGCCGAAGTGGGAAGACCCGTATCGGGTAACACGAGTCACGAGGCCTGGTGCAGTCCGCCTGGAGACCGAAGATGCCATTCCAGTGAGTAACTAACCCCTAGCGTAGAGGTCGAGTTTGCTTCATTTTGTTCCTATCCATCCTCTTTGGTACGCAGGGTACATGAATGTTTCCGCCAAGCCAAGTGGAAGGAAGAGAACAAGCCGACACTCCGGACCCGGCGAGCCAAGCTTGCCGAGGGCTGAAGACACGAAGGTCCACCCATAGAAAGTCAGGATTGCCGGGGGCTGCAGATTTAGATAAGTTTTCCCATCCCCTATCATGCATTTCCGTATGAAACTTGGGATGTACAAAACTTCATTTGTTCCAAGGCTGCCGTGCTCCCCTCGTTCCTATCACCCAAGAGCTTCTTGGTTCGGAATATGGTTGTAGCCGCGACGGCAAGGAAGCAAGCGGGTATGAACTCAACTTTTTTTGTTCTTCTAAATATGTTTAACCTAGTATTCATGCTTCAGCATATTATGATCAAACATGTTTGCAATGACAATTAGAGATTATAGTTTCTCATGCCATGCTTAAGTAGCTAGGAGTGAATAATGATTTATCTTGGATGTCAACATGCATTAAGATGATTGTGATGTAGTATGATGATATGGTATCCTCCTCTGAATGTTTCAAGTGGCTTGAGTTGGCACATGCTCATGCATATAATTGAATCAAAACCTACATAGCCTCTATGATATTTATGTTCATGGTGTTCATATCCTACTAATGCTACTATTCAATGTTAATTATGCATAACACATGTTCATGACGGTTTTCGCTCTGTAGCTGGCCGCGCTTCTCAACCTATTTCCTAGCCATCGCCTGTACTAAGAGGCAATACTACTTGTGAATCAAAATCCTTAACCAAAGTTATTCCAGATGAGTCCAACATATCTATCTATATGCGGTATTACCCTGCCGTTCCAAGTAAATTTGCATGCGGCACCTCTAAAATTTCAAATGAGCATTTGTTTTGTGTGCCTGGACCACTCATGGAGCGACAGGGGGCGGTCAGTATATTCCATGATAAGTGGGTTATTCTCATGATGAGTGTTTATTCACTCGTACTTGCATGAAAGGGGCAGTAATAGGGATGCCTAGTCTCGAAATCAAAAAATTGCAAATAATTAAACAAAACTCCATCGGATTGTTATTGGTATTGACGGTACCCGTGGTTCGGCTAGCCATGGAGTGTGTTTGTTGGTGGAGGGGGGCAGGTAAACCTTTACTTTTATCGCTTGGGAACCGCCGCAAATTTGTGTAGCATGGAAGATTTTGATAATTCTTGGTCGTAACGCTGACGGGAAGGGTGTACCTCCAAAAAATATATTTATCTCTATTTTAAAACTTTGAGCTCTAGCACCTCTGCAAATCCCTGCTTCCCTCTGTGAAGGGACTATCTATTTAATTTTATGTTCAGCCAGCACCTTCTCAAATAAGCGCTATGTCACGCCCAATATGCGATACTATCCTAAAGAGACTCGAAGGTCCCATCAAGGATAGAACCGCATATTGATACGCTTTTGCAAGGTGGATATCATTACATCAACATTACATAATAGATGGGGATACATACAAGAGGCATACAATGCCACATGAATACATCAATACAACATACATAAGATCAACATCCGACTACGGATGAAACACAAACAGAAGCTTAAACAATATCCACCCTGCTAGCCTAGGCTGCCGACCTGGAACCTATCCCCTGATCGAAGAAGAAGCAGAAGAAGAACTCCAAAACAAGCAAGCACCACTCTCGCGTCATGATCATCACAAAACCTGTACCTGCAACTGTTGTTGTAGTAATCTGTGAGCCACGAGGACTCAGCAATCCCATTACCATGGGTATCAAGACTAGCAAAGCTTAATGGGAGAGGAAGGGGTAAAGTGGTGAGGTTGCAGCAGCGACTAAGCATGATATGGTGGCTAACATACGCAAATAAGAGCGAGAAGAGAGCAAAAGGAACGGTCGTGAAGCTAGCAATGATCAAGAGGTGATCCTGAACTCCTACTTACGTCAAACATAACCCAAAACCGTGTTCACTTCCCAGACTCCGCTGAAAAGAGACCATCACGGCTACACACAAGGTTGATGCGTTTTAATTCGGATCTGGTGTCAAGTTATCTACAACCGGACATTAACAAATTCCCATCTGCCACATAACCGCGGGCATGGCTCTCGAAAGTTTATACCCTGCAGGGGTGTCCCAACTTAGCCCATTATAAGCTCTCACGATCAACGAAGGATATTCCTTCTCCCAGGAAGACCCGATCAGTCTCGGAATCCCGGTTTACAAGACATTTCGACAATGGTAAAACAAGACCAGCAAAGCCTCCCACTGTGCCGACAAATCCCGATAGGAGCTGCACATATCTCGTTCTCAGGGCACACCGGATGAGCCAGACGTCGGGTTGGCATAGACCCTGGTTGCCCAGGGGGCGCCGGACATCGCTCGGTTTGGACCAACACTTAGACAAGCATTGGCCCGGGGGGCTAAAATAAAGATCACCCTCGGGTTGGCCGACCCAAGGGAAAGGTATAGGTGGTGTTGAGGCAAATGGTAAAACCAAGGTTGGGCCTTGCTGGACAAGTTTTATTCAAAGCGAACTGTCAGGGGGGTCCCATAAATCACCCGACCACGTTAGGAACGCAAAATCCCGGAACATAACACCGGTATGACGGAAACTAGGGCGGCAAGAGTGGAACAAAACACAAGGCATAAGGCCGAGCCTTCCACCCTTTACCAAATATATAGATGCATTAATAATATAAGAGATATTGTGATACCCCAACATAACCATGTCCACCATGGAGTAATCTTCAACTTCACCTGCAACTAACAACGCTATAAGAGGGGCTGAGCAAAGCGGTAACATAGCCAAGCAATGGTTTGCTAGGAAGGGTGTCAAAGGTTAGAGGTTCATGGCAATTTGGGGAGGCTTGAAAAACAAGTGATAGGAAGCGCAACATAGCGATAGAACGAAGCAACTAGCATAGCAATGATAGTAGTGAGATCCAGGGTAACGGTCATCTTGCCTGAAATCCCGCTAGGAAGAAGAACGAGTCCATGAAGAAGACGAACGGGAGTAGTCGAATGAATCCTCACAATCGCAACATTACCGGAACTAAGAAGCAACACCAGAAAGAAACAAACAACATGGTAAATGCACAAGCATAAACATGGCATGATGCACAAACAAGTATGATGCATGTCCGGTTTAATGAGGCATGGCAAAGTGCAACAACCAATACTACAAGTTAAGTGGAGCTCAATATGCAATGAGTTGCATATTGACAAAACACCACATCAATTATTTAGTTCTCTCTCGGTTATGCTACTCATCAATATTAAATGTTGTTAAACATGGCAAGGGGTGAATCAAAAGTAAACTAACTATTTAGTCAAGTTTAAATGAGGCCGGAACAACAAACAACAATTCCGAAAAATTCCCATATGCATATTTTGAATTAGCTACTGTTCTGCCCTAAAACATATTTTAAAGTTGTTAAACAGGAAAATAACGTTCACCAGGTTAATATATGCATTTTTCCACCCCATTTACATATAAAGTTTATTAAATTTGGAGCTACGGTTATTTAGTTATGAAATAAATCATTTTAGCATGGCATTTGAGCAAATTTAAACAAACATCGTTTTAAACATTTAAACATGGATGAAAGTGGCATAATATTAATCTACACAAAATTCTAAGCATTTTACATATATAAATTATTCACATATGATGCACCACTTGTGAGTTATTAAATGCATGAACTCTAGGGACTTATCTGTAAAACATTAATTCCTGGTTAATAGACAAAATCGCAGACGATAAAAAAACATAATAGGGCCGAATCTGCAACAGGTCAAAGGGCTAGCGGGCTGCTGATTGCTCACCATGGGCCAAGGCCCAGTCGGCGCGGGGAGGAGGCAGGCCGAAGCAGGCGAGCTGGCGGCTGGGCTTGGATCGAACGAGGGGAGGGGGCGCGGTCAACGCTCGAAGCAGAGACAGGGGCATCCTCCTCCTGCTCGATGCAGAAGCAAAGGAAGAAGGCGCGGCAGCGCAGAAGCTTGGCGGACGGAGGTGAGCGGCGCTGGGCGTCAGGAGGTGCGGGGAAGGCCGGGACGGTCCCGATCTGGGAGGACCCGAGGCGGACGAGCGGTTCCTAGTTGTGGCTGGAGCATCGGGCGGCCATGGAGCTCCATGTTCCCCTGTGTTTCCTGCGAGAGTGAGGAAGCAGGGAGATGAGAGGGAGAGAGAGAAAGCGAAGGGAAGGGAGAAGAGACAAGGGCGCGGGGTGAGGGGGCCGTCCTGGAGCTGCTGCTGCAGTGGCGTTCGACAACAGCGGAAGGGCGGCTGCGCTTCGATGGTTAGGACACCGGTGACATGACGACAGGCGAGGACGGGGACAAGGCAGGGCTCGGGTGCTGCTACCGGCAGCGGAGCTGATGATGCAGCGACGCGAGGTGGTTGACGGGGAAGATGGCGCGTGGGAGAAGGAGCTCGGGCTCCTGGTTGCTGCTGGTCGAGGAGGGCCGTGGGGATGTTTGGATGGAACGACGGGACTGGGTGGCAGGGGAGATCGAGGAAGAAGGAGGCAGCGGCTGGTTGGAGCGAAGGGGATCTGGATCGGGCTCTGGTTGGTGACGCTGAAAATGAGGGAGAGAGAGAGGCTGGCTACGGGCTTGGATCCCGAGGGAGAGGAGTGGCGGCGGAGGGATTCGGAGGATGGGACAGCTCCTAAATTCTAGGGTTAGGTAGGTAGGTGGTCTATTTATAGATAGAAGAGAAGGTTTAGGGACTCATCGATTTAGATCCGACGGTCAGAAGAATAGGTTAGGGAAAACAAATAAGAAACCGGAGATGTTTTATAGATGTTTGGGGATGATCCGGATCCATCGGTAACGACAGACCGGTTCGGGTTCGGGGAAGTCTCGGACGCGCGCGAGGGGGTCAGAGAGAGACTCCGGTTTAGGCAAGAGGGAAAACGAAGAACAAGGTTGGTCTCAGAGTGGTCAACGAAAGCAAGGGGGGACGCGGCAGCTACGAACGGTAACGAGTTTTATGAAAACATGCGGATGCAATGTAGATGATGCGATGATGAAATGCATGACATGAATAAAATGCAAAACAAAAGACAAAAACCCAACCACGAAGGAAATATCATAACACATCTCCGGAAAAGGCAAGAGTTAGAGTTACGAATATGGAAAGTTGTATCCGGGGCGTTACAACACTCCACCACTACGAGAGGATCTCGTCCCGAGATCTAGGATAGCACCGGAGGGAAAAGGAAGAGGAAGATAAGAGGTAAACTAAGTTGCTTCTTTGACGAACGAGTGAAACCACGAACCTTGAGAGGTTGAAAAGTTATGAATGACGAGTACAATGAACAAGAAAGAATTGGAACTACTCTGGTTGAAACAAGATAAACAAGGAACAAGGAAGATCAAATTCGGACAGCACTCCGGTTGAAAAGGGAAGGAAAACTTGATGAGATGAAAAGAACTTGAAGAGATGACACAACACTCCGGTTAAATGGATAAGCATGAAAAGAACACGATCCTCACAATTCGAGATGATGAGTGAAAAGAGCAACATCACAATGCCTCCGGAAGAAAGAGTAGAAGATAGATCATTGGAATAACAGAATGTAGGAGAAAATGCCAACTTCTGCCACAAATGAGCTTGGAAAGCACCCTTCCAAGAAGGTTATAATGGAGTTGTTGCAAAACCAACAACGAAAAGAATAAGCTTGTAGTGGGCTTATGGAAAACATCTCAAGACTATGAGGTGACAACCGGCCACTAATCGAAACCATTGATTTGATAGAGAGCACCAAAGAGATGAAAACTTCTTCCATCAAGAGGATAAAGAGCAAGCTTGGGTCATGCATAATCACCACAAATAGCAACAACCCTTAAGGAAAGGCTTTAGGTGAAATCTGACACAAGATAACTCCAATGAAGAAGTTTATTGGTCAAAAAGATCTCTTGAATGAAGAGAAAATGATGGATTTAAAATACCTCATTCTTGACAACATGTGAATCACGAAGCATGAATGGAAATCGTCAAGAATGATATAACACCATCTCAAAAGATAAGGTAGGAGAATTGCACTTTGGAATGCAAGATGAAGAATACTTGAACGCCTCAGAAAAAACATGTGTTGGGCACCATGTTTAATTTTGAGTATAGCTTGGCGGATCATAACTTCGAGAGAAATCTTGAAGAACAATTGAAGAATGAAGAGAATCCTTGATGAACTACCATGTAGAGCCTCCATGAAGACTCCTGAAATAAAAGGATGATAGAAAGAAAGAGAGGTTGAAAACACAAGGTGAAGCCTTGCAATGAATTATATGGATCATCACGACGATATAATCGAGAAAACTTGTAACTCCGGAAAAGGAAAAGATGAAACACTAGAACGGAGAATTACTTCATCATGAACAATCTCCGGAAGAAAAGAATTGAATCACCTCGAGGAAATAAGAATAAGATTTATTGTATGCTTATCCTTCATCAAATTAAATTTATGGCAAGCAATGGATTTTGCATACTACTTATTCCCGTGGAAAGGATTAAGAGAGATATAACGCAAATTTGAGAAGGTATTGATGGAACCACTGGTGGGATTAAAAGAATGAATGAATTGATATGATAACAAAGGAAGTGAAATCTTGAACGAACCACCGTAAAAATTGAAAATGAACGCAGCAAAGGCACAATTCACCGGGAAGAGTTGGAAAACGAATGAAGATACTTGAGGGATTTAGATACCTGACAATGAAGAGATCATGAACTTATTAAAGGATATTTGAACGATTCACTGATAAGATTTGGAGAACGATATCTACACGCTGAGAATGAAGAATTATGGCATGATGGCCTTCGGAGGAAAGAAATGGAAACAACTCATGAAATGCTCCGATGGTTGAAAATAATTCCCACAATCGAAAACAATTAGGAGAGGATGGCATCAAGCTTGAACTACGCATCTTTGGAAGAACGGGTAAGGATTTAAAAAGGAACTCTTCTTCGGTCTTCAAATGTTGAGAATGATGATGAGAACCACCATGAATTTTGAGATACTCTGGGAGAATTAAAAGAGGAAAGGTTGAGCCAAAGATGAAAAGAATTTGAAAACGACCTTGGATAAGGCATGTGACTGATGAAAATTCATTCTTACGTCAAACTTGGAAATGAATTTGAGAATCGCTCCTGATAATTAGAAGAGTCAGGTAAGATCCTGGGAAAAGACCTGTGGGTTAGGGCCCACTCAAAAGAAACATCATTGAAGGATTGCTTGAAATAGATATTGCACCGGTAGAATTAAATAGCTTGAATGAGAGAAAAAAAACCCTCAAAATAGCTAGAAAGGATTAGAATAGAAACTTGAATCTTCTGAGATAATCTTAAGCACTCCAGATAAGAATAGAGAGAGGTGAACAATTAAGAGGTGCACCGACATGAGAAAGCATTAGAAACGAGGAAAGGAATATGATGAATATCGAAAGCTTGAATTGGATCCACCGGAGAAGAAACAACAATGAAGGATGATGAACTTGAAGCTCGTGAGCATCTTCAGGAGGGATCACCGGATCAGAACATTGATTGAAAAGAGTGAAGTGACTTCACATGCATAAATGGATACTTGATTAAAATAAATGAGTCCTTGAAGAAAAGGGTGGGAGGGTGGGGAAAAACAAAGACAACTTGGGATGAACGAAACAAACACCGTTGAGAAAACTTAGAATTGATCTCGCAAATGTTGGAATGATCGGATGCACTTGAAGAGAAACACGCCAGTTGGAAAAGAATTAACATGACAACCTCAATGATCAAGAAGGATTAGTATTCACATAGAAATATGAGAACACCATTTAGGAAAAGGTATGGATTCAACATTTGACTTCGAAGCAACTCGAATACCACAAATAGAACAAAACAAAGGATTTGGCTTGCAGAATAAGCCGGAAACAAACATATGATAGAGATTTACCCAATCCCATATCATGCATCTGTCGGAAAGATATTCTAGGAGCTACTTGAATTCCCACCTATAAACTCCCGAAGCTTTCTGGTTATGCAATCTGGTGTTGGGGATACATGGGAAGCAATATATCTCACCCAAACTAACAATCCCTACATCCAGCTGTATCCATCCGTCAACACATAACCAAGAAAACTTCGGAAATCATGTACCTCAACCTTCGAAAAGCATCCGTTATACGAGCTATGAAAATACTCCCGAACTCCCCAGTACTGGGTGGCGTCGAGGTTATCTCACCAACAACTGCATAAAAGAGATTTTCGATGTCGGCAAAACTCAGGTATTCCAGAACTGCAACGATAAAATTATGACGACAACACCTCGGAGCTCAACTCCCCGGGACACTGCCCCAACCCCTAAATGTCAGGAGGCACCAAGAACAATGTTCTCGTCATAAGAATATCAGAACGATCCCAAGATACCCGCGTGATCCTAAAAAAAATAGTGAAATTTGAGGAGAGGAAAGTCAAAACATCTACGTCAGGACTCCTCACCAGAGCGATGAAGGGGGCTGAGGAGTAAAAAGAATCCTACTCTCCGATATATATAATCCTAAGACTCAAAATAGTTTTCTTCTAGACTCAACAATGACCAACAAACAAGGGGGCTCCTATGGTCGGTCGAGGCTCTGATACCAACTTGTCACGCCCAATATGCGATACTATCCTAAAGAGACTCGAAGGTCCCATCAAGGATAGAACCACATATTGATACGCTTTTGCAAGGTGGATATCATTACATCAACATTACATAATAGATGGGGATACATACAAGAGGCATACAATGCCACATGAATAAATCAATACAACATACATAAGATCAACATCCGGCTACAGATGAAACACAAACAGAAGCTCAAACAATATCCACCCTGCTAGCCCAGGCTGCCGACCTGGAACCTATCCCCTGATCGAAGAAGAAGCAGAAGAAGAACTCCAAAACAAGCAAGCATCACTCTTGCATCATGATCATCACAAAACCTGTACCTGCAACTGTTGTAGTAGTAATCTGTGAGCCATGAGGACTCAACAATCCCATTACCATGGGTATCAAGACTAGCAAAGCTTAATGGGAAAGGAAGGGGTAAAGTGGTGAGGTTGCAGCAGCGGCTAAGCATGATATGGTGGCTAACATACGCAAATAAGAGCGAGAAGAGAGCAAAAGGAACAGTCGTGAAGCTAGCAATGATCAAGAGGTGATCCTGAACTCCTACTTACGTCAAACATAACCCAAAACCGTGTTCACTTCCCGGACTCCGCCGAAAAGAGACCATCACGGCTACACACACGGTTGATGCGTTTTAATTCGGATCTGGTGTCAAGTTATCTACAACCGGACATTAACAAATTCCCATCTGCCACATAACCGCGGGCACTGCTCTCGAAAGTTTATACCCTGCAGGGGTGTCCCAACTTAGCCCATGATAAGCTCTCGCGATCAACGAAGGATATTCCTTCTCCCAGGAAGACCCGATCAGTCTCGGAATCCCGGTTTACAAGACATTTCGACAATGGTAAAACAAGACCAGCAAAGCCTCCTGCTGTGCCGACAAATCCCGATAGGAGCTGCACATATCTCGTTCTCAGGGCACACCGGATGAGCCAGACGTCGGGTTGGCATAGACCCTGGTTGCCCAGGGGGCGCCGAACATCGCTCGGTTTGGACCAACACTTAGACAAGCATTGGCCCGGGGGGCTAAAATAAAGATGACCCTCGGGTTGGCCGACCCAAGGGAAAGGTATAGGTGGTGGTGAGGCAAATGGTAAAACCAAGGTTGGGCCTTGCTGGACAAGTTTTATTCAAAGCGAACTGTCAGGGGGGTCCCATAAATCACCCGACCGCGTTAGGAGCGCAAAATCCCGGAACATAACACCGGTATGACGGAAACTAGGGTGGCAAGAATGGAACAAAACACCAGGCATAAGGCCAAGCCTTCCACCCTTTACCAAATATATAGATGCATTAATAATATAAGAGATATTGTGATATCCCAACATAACCCTGTCCACCATGGAGCAATCTTCAACTTCACCTGCAACTAACAATGCTATAAGAGGGGTTGAGCAAAGCGGTAACATAGCCAAGCAATGGTTTGCTCGGAAGGGTGTCAAAGGTTAGAGGTTCATGGCAATTTGGGGAGGCTTGAAAAACAAGTGATAGGAAGCGCAACATAGCGATAGAACGAAGCAACTAGCAGAGCAATGATAGTAGTGAGATCCAGGGTAACGGTCATCTTGCCTGAAATCCCGCTAGGAAGAAGAACGAGTCCATGAAGAAGACGAACGGGAGTAGTCGAATGAATCCTCACAATCGCAACATTACCGGAACTAAGAAGCAACACCGGAAAGAAACAAACAACATGGTAAATGCACAAGCATAAACATGGCATGATGCACAAACAAGTATGATGCATGTCCGGTTTAATGAGGCATGGCAAAGTGCAACAAACAATACTACAAGTTAAGTGGAGCTCAATATGCAAGGAGTTGCATATTGACAAAACACCACATCAATTATTTAGTTCTCTCTCGGTTATGCTACTCATCAATATTAAATGTTGTTAAACATGGCAAGGGGTGAATCAAAAGTAAACTAACTATTTAGTCAAGTTTAAATGAGGCCGGAACAACAAAAAACAATTCCAGAAAATCCCCATATGCATATTTTGAATTAGCTACTGTTCTGCCCTAAAACATATTTTAAAGTTGTTAAACAGGAAAATAAAGTTCACCAGGTTAATATATGCATTTTTCCACCCCATTTACATATAAAGTTTATTAAATTTGGAGCTACGGTTATTTAGTTATGAAATAAATCATTTTAGCATGGCATTTGAGCAAATTTAAACAAACATCATCTTAAACATTTTAAACATGGATGAAAGTGGCATAATATTAATCTACACAAAATTCTAAGCATTTTACATATATAAATTATTTACATATGATGCACCACTTGTGAGTTATTAAATGCATGAACTCTAGGGACTTATCTGTAAAACATTAATTCCTGGTTAATAGACAAAATCGCAGACGCTAAAAAAACATAATAGGGCCGAATCTGCGACAGGTCAAAGGGCTAGCGGGCTGCTGATTGCTCACCATGGGCCAAGGCCCAGTCGGCGCGGGGAGGAGGCAGGCCGAAGCGGGCGAGCTGGCGGCTGGGCTTGGATCGAACGAGGGGAGGGGGCGCGGTCAACGCTCGAAGCAGAGACAGGGGCGTCCTCCTCCTGCTCGATATAGAAGCAGAGGAAGAAGGCGCGGCGGCGCAGAAGCTTGGTGGATGGAGGTGAGCGGCGCTGGGCGTCAGGAGGTGCGGGGAAGGCCGGGACGGTCCCGATCTGGGAGGACCCGAGGCGGACGAGCGGTTCCTAGTTGTGGCTTGAGCATCGGGCGGCCATGGAGCTCATGTGCCCCTGTGTTTCCTGCGAGAGAGAGGAAGCAGGGAGATGAGAGGGAGAGAGAGAAAGCGAAGGGAAGGGAGAAGAGACAAGGGCGCGGGGTGAGGGGGCCGGCCTGGAGCTGCTGCTGCGGTGGCGTTCGACGGCAGCGGAAGGGCGGCTGTGCTCCGATGGTTAGGACACCGGTGACGTGACGACGGGCGAGGACGGGGACAAGGCAGGGCTCGGGTGCTGCTGCCGGCAGCTGAGCTGATGATGCAGCGACGCGAGGTGGTTGACGGGGAAGATGGCGCGTGGGAGAAGGAGCTCAGGCTCCTGGTTGCTGCTGGTCGAGGAGGGCCGTGGGGATGTTTGGATGGAACGACGGGACTGGGTGGTAGGGGAGATCAAGGAAGAAGGAGGCAGCGGCTTGTTGGAGCGAAGGGATCTGGATCGGGCTCTGGTTGGTGACGCTGAAAACGAGGGAGGGAGAGAGGCTGGCTACGGGCTTGGATCCCGAGGGAGAGGAGTGGCGGCGGAGGGATTCGGAGGATGGGACAGCTCCTAAATTCTAGGGTTAGGTAGGTAGGTGGTCTATTTATAGATAGAAGAGAAGGTTTAGGGACTCATCGATTTAGATCCGACGGTCAGAAGAATAGGTTAGGGAAAACAAATAAGAAACCGGAGATGTTTTATAGATGTTTGGGGATGATCCGGATCCATCGGTAACGACAGACCAGTTCGGGTTCGGGGAAGTCTCGGACGCGCGCGAGGGGGTCAGAGAGAGACTCCAGTTTAGGCAAGAGGGAAAACGAAGAACAAGGTTGGTCTCAGAATGGTCAACGAAAGCAAGGGGGGACGCGGCAGCTACGAACGGTAACGAGTTTTATGAAAACATGCGGATGCAATGCGGATGATGCGATGATGAAATGCATGACATGAATAAAATGCAAAACAAAAGACAAAAACCCAACCACGAAGGAAATATCATAACACATCTCCGGAAAAGGCAAGAGTTGGACTTACGAATATGGAAAGTTGTATCCGGGGTGTTACACGCTAGTCCTGAGAGCACTATTGTCATCCTGATGCATTGTGTATAGTTAATGTTGGATGCATCATGACTGGATATTTTCTACCATGAATTACAATGTTTAGTCTCTACTTGAATTTTGGAGGTGCTCTGCATTTATGTTTTGCAGTCTCAGAAAGGGATAGAGAGATACCACTATTGTCATATTATATCATGATTGTTTGGACCAAGTGTTGGCATCTAATATATCTTATTATTGCTCTCTAGTTGATTATGACAAGATGTGAGTTAATATAATTTCTAAGAGTTATTGTTGACATGGTTAGTCATGATCTTTGCTGAAAACGTGGGTGCCACTTAAGCTTATTTATGTAAACAAGAACAAAAGAGTTCGTAAAAGTTTTTCTTGATCACTTTCAGTTTGTCAACTGAATTGCTTGAGGACAAGCAAAGCTTAAATCTTGGGGGAGTTGATATGTCTCCGTCGTATCTACTTTTGCTAACACTTTTGATCTTGGTTTGGACTCTAATTTGTATGATTTGAATGAAACTAACCGGGACTGACGCCGTTTTCAGCATAAAACTACCACGGTGTTATTTTTGTACAGAAATAAAAGTTCTCAGATTGGAACGAAACATTTTAGAGATTTTTTTCAGAATATATAAAAAAATACTAGAACCAAGAACCGTCGGAGGGGGTGCCCTGGCTGGCCACGATACACTAGGGCGCGCCACCCCCTCCAAGCGTGCCTTGGTGGGTTGTGGACACCTCGTCGCCCCCTGACCCTAATTCCAATGCTATAAATACCTATTTTCGTAGAAAAAAATAGGAGAGGAAGTTTCATCGCGTTTCATGATACGAAGTCACCGCCACCTCTTGTTCTTCATCGGGAGGTTAGATCTGGAGCCCGTTCGGGGCTCTAGAGAGGGGAATCTTTGGTCTTCGTCATCGCCAACGCTCCCTCATCACTAATTCGATGATGCTCCCCACTGGGAGTGAGTAATTCCTTCGTAGGCTCACTGGTCAGTGAGGTGTTGGATGAGATTCATCATGTAATTGAGTTAGTTTTGTTAGGGCTTGCTCCCTAGTATCCACGGTGTTCTAAGATTGATGTTGTTCTGACTTCGCTATGCTTAATGCTTGGTGCTAGGGCCCGAGTGCCATGATTTTAGATCTGAACCGTTTATGTTTTCACCATTATATCTATGTTCTAGATCCGATCTTGCAAGTCATATTCACCTATTACGTGTTATGATCCGTAAACCTCAGTGTGACAATAATTGGGATACTTTCTGGTGATGACCGTAGTTTGAGGAGTTCATGTATTCACTATGTGTTAATGCTTTGTTTTGGTTGTCTATTAAAAGGAGGCCTTAATATCGCTTAGTTTCCTTATGGACCCCGCTGCCACGGGAGGGTAGGACAAAAGATGTGATGCAAGTTCCTTTCCATAGGCACGTATGACTATTTACGAAATAAATGCCTACATTATATTTATGAACAGGAGCTAGTTATGTGTCGCCCTAGGTTGTGATTGTTATATGATGAATATCGTCCAACGAATGCACCGATCCAATGCCTATGAGTTTTCCACATATTCTTCTTGCTAAGTTAATTGCTATTGCTACTGTTATAACCGCTATAAAATTGTTACTGTTGTTACCATTATCATTGTTACCGTTACTACTACTATGAAACTATCTTATTAGTGTGCTACTGATCACCTTACTGCAGATATTTAATCTCCAGGTGTGGTTGAATTGACAACTCAACTACCAATACTTGGAAATATTCTTTGGCTCCCATTGTGTCGAATCTATAAATTTTGGTTGAAGAATCTACCCTCAAAATTTTTTGCGATCCCCTATATTATGGGTCATCATCATCAGACAGGACCAGCTTGGGCTTGCACTATTTCTTTGGGGCGTGATGGGGCTCCTCCTCCTCAGCATTGTCTGCCGCCGCCCTCTTCTTCAAATGGGAGGAGCCATTTTCCTCCTTGTCCTCTTCCTGCTCCCCCTCTTCAGCGGAGGGAGCCTGGGTGTCTCCGGATTTGCTGTCTGGATGCCTTCTTGGGTGGAGGCCTTTCTTGGCCTCATGTGATTGTTTCTTCTTCTTTTCCTTCTTATTTGGCGCCTTGTATGGCGCCATGGTCAGCATCTCCTCTAGCAGAGCTGACCGGGGGTCTTAAGGTAGCGGGGCTGGGCTGTCGATCTTCTTGGCCTTCTCGAGCTAGCCCTGTGGAAGTAGGAAGGCGGGGCTTAAATCTCCGAGAACGCGAACATCCAAACATAGAGCGGGTAGAACTTTGTTACCTCCATTGGGGGGTGCGCGGCGTCAAGGCCGATGTCCTCCTTCTTGGCTGGGCATGCCTTCTAAGGCTCAAACAACAGCTTCCACAACTTTTTGTGGGTGGTGCGATAGAAGTATTGGACGGTGGCCGGATCCTTGAGTTTGTAAGACCGCATTGGGGTGGCCCTTTGTAGGCAGGGGAGTAGGTGGCAGTAGAGCATCACCTAAACCACATTGGTCAGCTTGGCGCCTGCCTTTATCATGTTAGAGATGCACTTCTGCAGCGACTCCATCTCCGTAGTGGACCCCCAGTCAAGGCCCTTCTTGGTCCACGAGGTTAGCCTCGCGGGGGTCCGGTTTTGAATTTGGAAGTCGTCGTCCAGGCCGCACCCTGTGGTTCTGTGATGTAGAACCACTCCTTCTGCCAGACTTTGACAGTCTCTATGCATGTGCCCTCCGGCCACTCGACCCGGGTGACTTTACTGATCATCGCCCCGCCGTAGTCCGCCTGTTGGCCATCGACTATCTTCAGCTTGACGTTGAAGACCTTTAGCCACAAACCGAAGTGCAAATGGACTCACAAGAAGGCCTCACAGATGAAAATGAAGACCGAGATATAAGGAAGGAGTTCGTGGACAGATCGTGGAAATCCAGCCCATAGAAGAACCTCAGCCCCCGAACGAAGGGGTGGAGCGGGAAGCCCAGTCCCGGATGAAGTAGGGGATGAACACCACCCTCTCGCCTGGCCGCAATGTGGGGATAACCTGGCCCTCTTCCGGGCCTATTGAGTGACATCGGCCGACAGGTAGCCAGCGTGCTTCAGGTCCTCAATGTCGTTGTTAGTGACGGTCGAGGCCTCCCACTTGCCCTTGGCGCCAGATCTGGCCAGAACCGAATTGAGGGG
This sequence comes from Triticum timopheevii, assembly GCA_963921465.1. Lineage (NCBI taxonomy): Eukaryota > Viridiplantae > Streptophyta > Magnoliopsida > Poales > Poaceae > Triticum > Triticum timopheevii. Next base: position 201,442,639 of record OY997270.1, read on the forward strand.
GTGGCTAGGGAGAAGTGCTTGTGGTGAGGTGGTTTGGTGCACTATAGCTCTACAGATTGGGAAGGCAATGGAAAGAGGAGGAAGAAGGCGTACACTAATAGCGGTGGCCGCTCCCCTTTTATAAGTTGTCGTAAGGCCAATAGTCCTTTAGTTGCGTCGTGGGCCTCGCCGTTTCCAGATATACTCGTAATGTCATGCACGAGTGGGATAATTGAAATCATTGATCATATCCCTTAAAATGGGGCACGATCCCCACTTTGATGAGATGTGCCAATGAAGGAGCTTTCTCAAACCATGCATCAAGTACTCACAACGGTTCGACCTTTGTGACCGGCCACGACCTTTCGGCAAAAGTTGTCAGGCGAAGGCACTGTTCAGACTTGAGCGGTTTCCCTTCGAGGCTAAGTAACATCAACAATCTGAATTCTCGATGCAACTCAATTTAGCATATGGCCGAACTTGCCTAAGTGGTTTCTGGAGGCTCAACCAAAGAATATTATTCCAAATACATAGGGGAAGAGGAACTCGCCCGCAAGCCGGAGACTGCACGTGCAAGAGTTACAAGACGCCAGCGTTGGAGGGTAGTTCGGGGTCTACTGAGGGAGTCCTGGACTAGGGGGTGCTCGGGCTGCCGACCTAGCTATCTCCGATGTGCCGGACAGGTGAGACACTATACGACTACCACAAGGCCGAGTTATAAGGTGACTCCGTGTAATAGCCTGATTTTGGCCCTTTCTTTTTCTTTTCTATCTCTGAGGTTTTTGCCTGAGTTTTCTTTTTTTCGCGGCTTTGTGGTCTGGAAACCAAAGAAGATGACCTCTTCTTTGCTTCCAGAGTGGCTTGTCATTCCCTAAACTTTCCCTAGACATGTCATTTCTATCCTAGCCCAAATCCCAATATTCTTTTTATTGGGAATATTCCTTTTCTATTAAAGGAATAACTCAAATTGCCCTAGGCTGTGAAGCAACATATATTTCCCTGACTCCAAAAATTCCCAAATAATTCTCATAAATTTTTTGGGTCATATCTTGATCAAATATGGCAAAACTTTTCCTTGCCATGTTCAAAAATAATTCCCCAATATTCCTTTTCCTATTCTGCCCTGAATGGCACTTTGTGAAGGAAGTGTCATTTATATTTCTCCTATTGACTCCCAACCTTTTTGGGCATGTTTATATGTCCAACTAATTGCCTCATGCACAAGTTCAAATTTATTTGCCTAGTCAATCTTCCTCGGTGAATTTTCAAAGTTTCTGTCTCATAGAAGGCTTTGTGAAGGAAGTACTAGCTAGGAGTACCCAAATGAGTTGAACTTTTTCACACTCCTTAATGTGCTCATATTAATCCCCTCCACCAATTTGTAGCCCTATCAAATTATCTATGTGAGCACAGGAGCAAATCTTTGTTTCTGGCAATATTTTCAGGTTGTGAAGCAAGTATATTTTATATTGCTTAAAAAATCCTGATAAATTACCAGATCATTCCTATACCCATAAAACATCTCTCCACCCATTTTGGCATCATTTCATTGAGCCATTTGACCATCACAATTATTCCAAGTTTCTGGTCAGCAGAGATGTTTGTGAAGCAAGTGCTATTTTGGTTTGTCCATTTGGCATGAGCTTTTTACAACATCATAATATGACCAAATGATCAAGCTTTGCCCAATCTTAGCCCTAGGTGACACTCCATGTGGGTGCACCATCCTGATCTTCATTTCTGGACCAAGTATGTAGTTGCAAAGCAACTGCAGTAAATCTTGATCCTTTTAACCTCCCAACCCCCAGGACTGTAGTCCTTCCTATCCTAAACACCCCACACAACTTATTTGGCCCAGAGCTTGTCCCTGTTGACCTCATTGAGATGATGAAGTTTACTGCAGTAAACTTCAGAGGGTTATTTCTTTTTAACCAGAGCCTCTTTCACCTAGTTACCACCACAGATCAAACCTACTTTGGAAGGACTACCAGCTAGACACCGTTTTGGGTGCTGTAGAGCATTCAATGTGCCATGTCTCGTGGTGACCATGCAGCTGGCATGTCTATTGGCGCGCTCTGTGCACTGTGGCGTACTATTTGTGCTGGACCCCCTCCTCGTCTCGTTGCCTTCGCGCTCGGAGCGTGTCTACCAGCTGGCCCTTGTCATCGCCGTCCCCCTGGACTCCTCTACCCCTCCGGCAGCTTCCTCGCCGACGCCCGCCGAGGAACGCCCACGGGTGCCCTGTGGCCGACCGTGTTTTAATGGTGTTTGGCCTCTTCCTCTGCTTCCCCTCGGCCCCCTCCATGTGCGCCTCTATAGCTCGTTCGCGTCCTCCCTCGTCGTGATCCCGCGCCCTCCCGTGCTTGCTGGCCACGCCAGAGCCTCGGCCGGATGCGCACGGCGGCACCCGAGCCATGGCCACGCATCCATGGCCTCCCCTCCTCGCCTCGCCTATAAATGGCTACCCCCGAGGCCGTCCGAGCACTCCGGGATGAAAGGATTGATATAGTTGAATAGAGGGGGGCGGGGGGGTGAATAGGCAACTAACAAATTTTAGCTTTTCTTTACCAAATTAAACTTTGCATCAAAGTAGGTTGTCTAGATATGCAACTAAGTGAACAACCTATATGATGCAACAACAACAAGCACACGAGCAAGCAAGGGAAACAACACAAGTAAGCTTGCAAAAGTAAAGGCGCGAGATAACCAAGAGTGGAGCCGGTGGAGACGAGGATGTGTTACCGAAGTTCGTCCTTTTGAGGGGAAGTACGTCTCCGTTAGAGTGGTGTGGAGGCACAATGCTCCCCAAGAAGCCACTAGGGACACCATATTCTCCTCACGCCCTCACACAATGCGAGATGCCGTGATTCCACTATTGGTGCCCTTGAAGGCGGCGACCGAACCTTTACAAACAAGGTTGGGGCAATCTCCACAACTTAATCGGAGGCTCCCAACAACACCACGAAGCTTCACCACAATGGAATATGGCTCCGAGGTGACCTCAACCGTCTAGGGTGCTCAAACACCCAAGAGTAACAAGATCCGCTAGGGATAAGTGGGGGAATCAAATTTCTCTTGGTGGAAGTGTACATCGGGGCCTTCTCAACCAATACCGAGCAAATCAACAAGTTTGATTGGCTAGGGAGAGAGATCGGGCGAAAATGGAGCTTGGAGCAACAATGGAGCTTAGGAATAGAAGAGGTGGGTCTTCTTCGAGAAGAAGACCCCCTTTTATAGTGGGGGGACAATTGCAACCGTTACCCACCACTCAGCCCGCGACCCACGGAACTACCGCACCACAGGTGCGGTACTACCGCAAGGGCCTGTGGTACTACCGCGGCGAACCGCGGTACTACCGTCGGCACGACAGAGACCAGACCTGACAAAACAAGCACTAACAGGGCACGGTAGATCCGCAGGAGCGGTACTACCGCGGCCCCATGCAGTAGTACCGCAAGAGAGCCGCAGGCCAGGCCCGATAGGCATAGATGTAAAAAATTACATCCGTGACTACCTCTGCTGAGAAATTGTCATGCAAAAATCCGACACGGAACTACTGCGACCACGGGTGCGGTACTACCGTGAAAGGTGCGGATGTAAAAAATTACATCCGCCCCTACCTCCGCTCCTACTACTGAACCTGGCCTGGCGCCACGGTACTATCGCGCCGCAGCACGGTACTACCGCGGGGAGCGCGGATGTAAAAAATTACATCCGCGCCTACCACCACTTGAGCAGTTGTGCCAGACCAGAGCTCGCGGTACTACCACTCTGAGGAGCGGTACTACCATGGGAGCCTACGGTACTACCGTGCCGGAGCCCGGTACTACCGCTGGCTCCTGCGGTAGTACCGCTCAGAAGAGCAGTACTATCGCTAGCTTGAGTAGAGCAAGGTGGAGGCCTTCATATCGCAGAGACAAGGTGAGACGGAGGAACACTCCAAGGATCTCGAGGAAAGGCAGTGCAAAAGGGAATGTGTACGTGAGATTCCACCCAAACCTTTCCAAAGCGGAGCCCCTCTTAATAGTACGGCTCTCCTATGACTCAACTCCACCGAACCGAACCGTAGAGAAATGCCGTCTTCAATAATCTTCGAGGGGCATCAAATCGTCTTGTGTTTAGTCGTGGTGTATCTGAAAAGCTCAATACACATGATTAGTCCACAAAGGCATTGTCATCAATCACCAAAACTACTTAGGGACAAGAATGCCCTTACAATCTCCCCCTTTTTGGTGGATTGATGACAATATGGGATTTGCACAAAGGATATGAATATAGCACAAGCAAACCCACATCTCTAAAATATAGATGAGCTCCCCCTAGATTCATGATAGAGAGTAAAGTGCTTTGGACTGCACGGCACGAATACTAGGATCACCACTCCCCCTATATTTTAGAAACAAAGCATATCTTGCAATGGTAAGGCTGATACTAAACAAGATAGTAGATATGAGCATAACATGAATAGCATGACATAGCACAAGCTCAATAGGAAATAAGATACAATAGAGTGCATATGTCTTACACCATATGATAAACTTAGTCTCACGAGCACAACCAAACCAAAGCAAGCAAGTTCAACGACGGAAAGCAACGCAAACAATGAAACACACGACACGCACGCAAATCCTACACTCTCCCCCTTTGGCATCGAGACACCAAAAAGGCAGAGAGGTCACCTACAACAAAGGTGGTAGCTCAGGCGGAAAACGACTCGTCGTCGCCAGACTCCACAGCAGGAACATACTCCTCCTCTGAATCAGTCCACTTGCAGCCCTGCTTCTCCATCCAGGCAGTCTCTGGGGTGATGTGCTTCTCAGAGCCGCTGGCCACATCCTCCCCGCAAGCCCTCAAGATCCTGATGTCGCGACGGCGACTCTCCTTCTGAGCAACATGGGCCTTGTACTGACACTGAACCTGCATGCAGAACAACCTCTTCATCTTGTTCTTCAGCTTCTTTGCCCAAGAGGGCTCAGCAGAGGGAGGCGTGAACGCAGAACGGTCCTCAGCAGCATCGTCCTCCTCAATCTCCTCCTCATCCACAGCCATCTTGGCAGCCTCAGAAGCAGTGGTGGTGTTAGCCCATTGGGGCTTGATGCGTAGCTTGATGGGCTCATGACAAATCCAGCCTGGAGCTTCAAACTCATCATTGGGAAGGAGCTTCTCCCAAGTCTTGGAGATTAGGTAACACGGGTAAGGGCCATAGATGGGGACCTTACGGTTGAACACGGCAAACTGAAGCTCACACCACATGATATATGAGACATCAAGTGGCTGAGTCTGAGCCTGACGGGCCTTCTCACAAAGGAGCATCATGTTAACGAGGTAAGCATGCACCTGTCCCATGTCACCAATGCGCGAGAAGAGCATGTTCCGGAAGAGCCTATGCATGATGTCAAGAAAGGGGTTAAGCAACCACACCTTCTTCTTGTTGGGGAGCGCCTTCTCAACAAGGTATGGCATGAGCTTGTTCTTGTTGGCAGACTCAGAATTGGCATGAGGGCGAACTCCAACTGGCATGTCGAGTCCTTCATCGGGAATGAGAAGCAACTCCATGAACTCCTTCCAGGTAGCAGACAGCTGTCGACCATTAGTCATCCAAGTCATGGTCCTTTCTTCATTGACGCCGAAGTGGACCGAAGCAAAGAACTGTGCTATGATCTCTGGATCAAAATCCTTGTGGAAGGTGAGAATGTGTTCAATGCCGAACTGCTCCACAAGATCCAAGGCCTCTCCAAAGTACCCACGATGCTTCTCCTGCCTCATGTGAATCATGTCAATCCAATGAACTTCAACATAGTGATTCTTCTTGGCCTTGATCACATCCATGTATATCAGATTCTGTTGCTTGTTCCATAAGAGTTCATTGCCTCGCATGCTAGCCCGGGGAGACACATATGGATTGATCTTCCTTCGAATGACAAACTCGGCCTGGGGCATCTCATCCATGCCCATGACGGGCTCCTTCTGTTTGCTGGCAGTGTGCTTGGTCCTGCGTTGGGGAGCAGCAGAGGACCCCTTTGGAACATCATCTGGGTTGCGCAGACGCTTTGACCCTGTGTCACGGCTGGGATTCGAGCGACGAGCAAAACTAGAGCCAACACCTAGACAAAAAGACACAAAGACACGCACGGGAACAAAACGGATCAAAACCAAACCGAAAGAAACACAAAAACATGCGATTTGGACGAAGCAAAAAGGCGCAGGATGAATCTACGGTAGTACCGGGCAGGGTTACGGAAGTAACAAATTACATCCGCTCCAGCCGCGGTAGTACCGTGCCGGGGTAGCACGGCAGTACCGCGCTTGGGGCGGAAGTAATTTTTTACTTCCGGACGCCAAGCGGTAGTACCGCACCAAGGTGCGGAAGTACCGCGGAGCGTCAGATCCAGGTGAGGCTGCGGTAGTACCGCCCCAGGAGGAGCGGTAGTACCGCACAGATTGAAAACCACCACAGAGGACACGGATCTGGATCTAGAACCTCTGCACGACAACTTCGGTACTACCGTTGATCAAACGGAACTATTTTGACTAACCAAAGAGCATGGAACTACACTACCACTCTACAACGAATCCCACTTGCACAGATTTAGCCAAAAATCTCAAGAACACCACATGCATCTCCCCAAAACCTAAAAGCACAAGGAAGGACAAAAAGAAGAGGCACTTGGGGAAAAACCTGGGTCCATGGCAAGAGGGCGAGGTGGGGAACGATCCCACCGGTCGAAATCTGAGGAGAGCGGCCGAAGATGGAGATCCGGCGAAGGCCTCCGGCGCCGTTCTTGGTCAGGAGAGAGAGAGACGGGGTGGGGATTAGAGATGAATGGGTATGGGGGAGTTAGAACTCCCCCTGTCTTGCTCTTAACCCCCACCCGCTCACGTGGGCGCGGAAGTACTGCTGGTCATCGCGGTAGTACCGCACGCTGGGCGGTAGTACCACTCGTTCAGCGGCAGTAAAAAATTTCTGCCGCAGAAGTAGCAGCAGTACCGTGCTCCTGGAGGGCCACTGACTTGGCAGAGACCCACCAACTCCTGCGGTAGTACCGTGGTGCACCACGGTAGTACCGTAAACCAAGAAAGTGCTAGAACTCAAGAGAGAAAGGAGAAAAACACGAAGCAACAAAGAGGTGAACACAAACACCAGCACAAACACGCCGAGGAGAAGAGAAAGCCACACGACAACGAAGACCAACTACGAGACACACCTTCTCCAAGGAAGGGCGGTGGCTGGAGCCACCTATGTTTGAGTCAATTGGTATGGCACCACGAAGAATTATCCTTGGGTCCATGACCAAAACTCGTCTTTGAAGCACAAGTACCATCAAGAATGGTTAATGTGAAAGACTAGATCAATTTATGCATAATGGGGGGAGGGAGAGTTCATTGAGAGAACAACACTCCCCCTATATCCATGCCTACACCTAAACTAGACAACAAGTTGAGTGTGGTGGGAGGTGCAAGGGTTCAAGTCACATTGCTCGAATCAATGATATTTAGCTCATGCCTTAACTCTCGAAATCTTGCTTCATCCAAGGGCTTCATGAAAATATCTGCAAGGTTATCATGAGTGTTGACATACTTGAGCTTGATCTCCCCTCGCCTAATGTGATCCCGGATGAAGTGATACCGAATCTCAATAAGCTTCGTCTTGAAGTGTTGCACTGGGTTGAGAGAAATCTTGATGGCACTTTCATTATCACACCAAAGAGGCACTTTGTCACAAATGACACCGTACTCCTTTAAAGTTTGCCTCATCCATAAGAGTTGTGCACAACAACTACCGGCCGCCACATACTCCGCTTCGGTGGACGAGAGAGACACACAACTTTGCTTCTTGGAAGACCAACTCATCAAAGAGCAACCAAGAAATTGGCACCCTCCAGAAGTGGACTTCCTATCCACTTTGTCTCCCGCCCAATCGGAATCCATATATCCTTCAAGCTTTAAGTTTTCCCCTCTTGGGTACCATAAGCCAAAGTTTGGGGTATGTGCCAAATATCGAAAGATTCGCTTGACCGCCACATAGTGGCTTTCCTTTGGTGCGGCTTGAAACCGTGCACACATTCCCACACTCAACATGATATCCGGTCTAGATGCACAAAGGTAAAGCAAGGAGCCAATCATGGAGCGATATACCTTTTGATCCACCGCTTTACCATTGGGATCAATGTCAAGTTGGCACTTGGTAGGCATTGGAGTAGAAGCCAGCTTGACATCACTTAGCTTGAATCTTTTTAGCATGTCTTGAGTATATTTGGCTTGGTTGATGAAGGTACCTTCTCTTCTTTGTTTGATATCAAAACCAAGGAAGAACTTCAACTCTCCCATCGAAGACATCTTGAACTTGGAGGTCATGAGAGTGGCAAATTCCTCATTGAAAGCTTTGTTAGGGGAACCAAAGATAATATCATCAACATATAGTTGGCATACAAACAACTCCCCTTTGACCTTCTTAGTAAAAAGAGTGGGATCGATTTGCCCCACCTCAAATCCACGATCTTGTAACAACTCGGTAAGGTGGTCATACCACGCACGTGGGGCTTGTTTAAGGCCATAGAGTGCCTTATCAAGTGGATACACATGATCCGGGAAGTAGGGGTCCTCGAACCCGGGGGGTTGCTTGACATATACCAACTCATTAATAGGACCATTAAGAAAAGCACTTTTCACATCCATTTGTTGCAACTTAAAGTTGTGATGGGAAGCATAAGCAATCAACAAACGTATGGATTCAAGATGAGCAACGGGAGCAAAGGTTTCACCGTAGTCGATACCCTCGACTAGGGAGTAGCCTTGTGCTACCAATCTTGCCTTGTTGCGAATGATGTTCCCATGAGCATCTTGCTTGTTCTTGAAAATCCACTTGGTTCCAACGATGTTGTGGTTCCCCGATGGCCTTGGCACCAATCTCCACACCTTGTTGTACTCAAAGTTGTTGAGTTCTTCATGCATGGCATTGAGCCAATCTGAGTCTTCAAGCGCCTCATAGACCTTTTGGGGTTCAACACAAGAGACAAACGAGTGATGTTCACAATAGTTTGCTAATTGTCTACAAGTGCTTACCCCCTTTCTTAGGCTTCCAACCACATTTTCCATGAGATGGCCTTTGGTGGTGAGCTTGGAAGCAATCTTCGCGGCACGACGCTCTAATTCCTCCTCGAATGTGGAAGGAGGAGGATTAACTTGATTATCTTGAGCGCCGTCTTGAGCTTGTTCTTGATCTTAAGCTTGCTCATGATCTTGAACTTGCTCGACAGAGAGAACTTGACCTTGGGCATCATTTGGAGGTTCACCACCATCTTGAGATTGATCTTGCCCTTGGTCTTGTTCACGAGGTTGAGGGCCTTCAGTCTGTTCTTTGGAAGCATGTGGGTCTTGGGGAGGTGATGGCCCACTTGAGTGGAGCATTGTCCTTCTCCTTCGGCCACAAGGGGTTCCTCAATGGGTAGAATATGACCAATACCCATTCTTCTTATGGCTTGGGGAGGAATTTCATCACCTACATCACAAGTACCACTTTGCTCCACTTGGGAGCCATTATTTTCGTCAAACTCCACGTTACACGTCTCCTCAATGAGTCCGGTGGACTTGTTGAGAACACGGTAAGCATGAGAGTTTGTAGCATAACCAACAAATATGCCCTCATAAGCTCTAGCCTCAAATTTAGACAAACGAACACCTTTCTTGAGAATGAAACACTTTCACCCAAACACCCGGAAGTACTTGAGATTGGGCTTGTTGCCGGTGAGTATCTCATAAGGAGTCTTGTTCAAGCCTTTGCGGAGATAGAGCCGATTGGATGCATGATATGCGGTGTTGATGGCTTCGGCCCAAAAGTTGTATGGAGACTTGAACGCCATCATGGTCCTTGCCGCATCCATCAACGTCCGGTTCTTCCTCTCCGCTACACCATTTTGTTGAGGGGTATATGGTGCAGGATATTGATGCTTGATCCCCTCATCACTAAGAAACTCATCCAAGGTGTAGTTCTTGAACTCGGCGCCGTTGTCACTTCTTATTGTCAAGACTTTGCATCATGTTGACGTTGAGCTTCATTTGCAAAGTCGATGACGGTTTGTTGAGTCTCACTCTTCCTCTTGAAGAAGTATACCCAAGTGTATCTTGAATAATCATCCATAATCACCAAGCAATACTTTCTACCTCCAAGACTATCAAATGATGGGGGCCTAAAGAGATCCATGTGAAGGAGCTCCAAGGGTCTCTTCGAGTAGATGATGGTCGTGGGAGGGTGAGCCTTCTCATGAAGCTTTCCTTCAATACAAGCACTGCAAGCACGATCTTTGGCAAAACTAACATTTGTTAGTCCACGGACATGGTCCCCCTTGAGAAGACTTTGCAAAGATCTCATATTGACGTGGGCTAAACGGCGATGCAAAGCCATCCCACGTCAACTTTAGCCATTAGGCATGTCGCGGTCTTAGTGGGTCACTCCGAAAAGTTTATCACATAGAGACCGTTCTCGACATGCCCAATAAAGGCTACTTTAAGAGTCTTGCTCCACAAGAGGGCCATGGTATCAATGTCAAAGAAAGTTGCAAAGCCTATGAGTGCAAGTTGACGAACGAAAAGTAAATTGCATGAAAGGGACTCAACAAGCATGACTTTCTCGATCGTTAGATCATGAGAAATGACAACCTTGCCAAGACCCAATACCTTAGAATGTGAGGCATCGCCCCACTCGACATTGGTGGGCATAGATGGAATCTTTTGCACGTCCACCACCAAGTCCTTGCTCCCGGACATATGATTTGTTGCTCCACTGTCGAGCAACAATGATCCCCCACCGGAAGCAAACACCTACAAGAGATCAATGCTTGGTTTTTGGTACTCATTTAGTAAAGGGTCCTTTGATGTTAGTAACAAGGGTCTTAGGAACCCAAATAGACCACTCAATGTACTCATAAGGAGAACCAACAAATTTGGCATAAACATGTCCATCACTAGCACGGCACAACACATATGACGGGTTAAAGTCACCGGCTATGTTGGAGGAGATGGTTTTGCCCTTTTTGACATCAATGCCCTTCACATTTTCCTTCTTCTCCTTAGGAGCACCCTCTCCCTCTTTCACAAAAGTTTGCTTGAGAGGAGGAGGTCGTTTGGTCTTGTCATTCTTCTTCTTATTCTTGGACTTAGGTGCAAACCTAATTCCCTTCTTGGCCACAACTTCCTCTCGATTGCTCAAAAGGTCGTTGAGGTTCTTCTCACCCTGAATGCATGTCACAAGGCCTTTCTCAAGTTGATCCTTCAACTTGGAATTCTCCTCCACAAGATGCACATGCTCACAACACGGGTTAGTAGCATATGCATTATCAATTAATACCATATGAGGGAAGGTGGCCTTTTCCTTGGTTAGCTTAACTTGGAGTTGAGCATGAGACTCCTTGAGGTTAGCCTGAGCACCCTTCAAGACCTTGTGGGCCTTGTCAAGTAGATCAAACTCCTCCTTGAGTCTAGCATGATCAACCCCAAGTTTAGCCTTCTCGGAAGTTAGCACATGAGACACATCAAGAGCATGATCAAGATCTTTATTTAACTTAGCATGGTCCTTGTTGTATGACTCCTCAAGAGTCAAATGATGCCCATGCTCCTCAAGAGCATTAGAGAAATCCAATATCTCATCGGCATAGTCACGACTATGACCTTCCATCTTAGAGATGGTTTCTTCGTGAGCCTCGATCATGTCATTGGCTTCACCAAGTTGTTCCAAGAGAGCAACAAAGTGCTTCTTGGATTTGCCCTTGAGCTTACTCATAAATGATTCAAATTCATTCACCTCCTCATTAGACCCATCATGGTCATCAATGCAACCCTCCAAAGAGTATTGATGGTGGTTTTGATGTTGGGGGTTACCTTGTTAGAGGCTTTAGCCATGAGGCATTTGGCGGTGATGTTCTCGTTGGGTGAATCAAAGAGAGACACCCGGGGAGTGGTGGCAATGGCAACGGAGGCCATGGCCATTGCTTCTCCATTTTCATGATCATCGTCATCCTCATGGTATTCTTCTTGAACCACCAACCCACGAGTAGGAGTCTTCTTGGTGAAATTGTTCTTGTTGGGGAAGGACTTGGCTTTGTCTTTTTGGATGAACTTGCCACCATTGTCTTCCCGCTTCTCGTAAGGCCAATCCGCAATGAAATGGCTCACATTGCCACAGTTGAAGCAAGTTCTAACTCGTTGCTTGCCCTTTAAGCCACTTGAGTTGTTCTTGTTGAAGTTGGGTCTTGTATTCTTCTTGCTCCAAAATTGTCTTGAAGCAAGAGCCATGTGCTCATGATAATCATACTTCGTGTCTTCGGGGTTGCTCTCCACATCTTCCTCTTCTTCCACACTAACCTTGGCCTTTAAGGCAAGGTTGGGCTTCTTTGCCCTCTGAGAACGGAGCACCGCATTGTCGGCGGTCTTGTCCAAGATACTCATTGCAACAAACTCATCCAACACTTCACTTGAGTTCATGGAGTGGAAGTCCGGTTTTTTACGAATGACGGAGGACATGGCCTTGTTGTAGGGCATCATGGCCTTGAGGAACTTGCTCTTGATCCAATTGTCATCCGTGTCCTTGCTCCCATGATCTCGGAGTGAGACCGCGAGTTTGGTCACTCTTCGAAAGAGCTCACGAGGTTCTTCATCTTCTTTCATTGCAAACTCATCGGCTTCATCTTGCACCACTTCATAGTTGGAGCATTGAATGCTAGCACTTCCTCGATAGAGAGACACAACACATTGCCATGCGTCTTTGGCCATGGCATGAGGTCGAAGATGAGGGAGATGTTCGGGAAGGATTGCATCTTGGATGATGAAGAGAGCACTCTCATTGAATTGATTATCCACCACTTCTCTCGGAGTGAAGTTGCTTCGGTCATGTGGATAGAAACCTTCTTCAATGATTCTCCAAAGATTAGTATTCACATGATTTAAATGACGCTTGAAGCGATACACCCAAGAATCAAAATCCTCATTTTTCACAATCTAAGGAGGAGGACCGGCATGATTTAAATGAGTAGAAGGAATTGATCCTCAATAAATTGGAGGTTCCACATGGGCAAAGATGCCGGTGCCATTTCTACCACTAGTAGAAGGACCCTTCTCACTATTAGCTTCCCCCTTGTCAGAGTTAGCATCCGTCACCTTGTTAGCGGGATCACCCACTTTCAACGGTGAGGTAGGTAGTTTAAGTCCTTCTAAGAACTTATTAAACATGCTTTCAACCGTGGTTGTCATGGAGGTTTTCAATGTGTCCAAGGCCACATTGAATTCCTCACGGGACACCACGGTTTCCCCATTACCCGTAGACGAGATCGGATTCACACCGGAGTGCTCCTCCTCCCCACCGTCTATGGTGTCAACCATACTCTTCGGACGACAAAGTCCTTAATAAAGAGACGAGGCTTTGATACCAATTGAAAGGATCGATATAGTTGACTAGAGGGGGGGTGAATAGGCAACTAACAATTTTTAGCTTTTCTTTACCAAATTAAACTTTGCAACAAAGTAGGTTGTCTACATATGCAACTAGGTGAACAACCTATATGATGCAACAACAACAAGCACACGAGCAAGCGAGGGAAACAACACAAGTAAGCTTGCAAAAGTAAAGGCGCGAGATAACCAAGGGTGGAGCCGATGGAGACGAGGATGTGTTACCGAAGTTCCTTCCTTTTGAGGGGAAGTACGTCTCCGTTAGAGCGGTGAGGAGGCACAATGCTCCCCAAGAAGCCACTAGGGCCACTGTATTCTCCTCACGCCCTCACACAATGCGAGATGCCGTGATTCCACTATTGGTGCCCTTGAAGGCGGCGACCGAACCTTTACAAAGAAGGTTGGGGAAATCTCCACAACTTAATCGGAGGCTCCCAACAACACCACGAAGGTTCACCACAATGGACTATGGCTCCGAGGTGACCTCAACCGTCTAGGGTGCTCAAACACCCAAGAGTAACAAGATCCGCTAGGGATAAGTGGGGGGAATCAAATTTCTCTTGGTGGAAGTGTAGATCAGGGCCTTCTCAACCAATCCCGAGCAAATCAACAAATTTGATTGGCTAGGGAGAGCGATCGGGCGAAAATGGAGCTTGGAGCAATAATGGAGCTTAGGGATACAAGAGGTGGTCTTCTTGGAGAAGAAGACCCCCTTTTATAGTGGGGGACAATTCCAACCGTTACCCACCACTTGGCCCGCGACCAACGGAACTACCGCACCACATGCGCGGTACTACCGCAAGGGCCTGCGGTACTACCGCGGCGAACCGCCGTACTACCGTGGGCATGGCAGAGACCAGACCTAACAAAAGGAGCACTAACAGGGCGCTGTAGATCCGCAGGAGCGGTACTACCGCGGCCCCATGCGGTACTACCGCAAGACAGCCGCAGGCCAGGCCCGGTAGGCGCAGATGTAAAAAATTACATCCGTGACTACCTCCGCTGAGAAATTGTCGTGCAAAAATCCGACACGGAACTACCGCGACCACGGGTGTGGTACTACCGTGAAAGGTGCGGATGTAAAGAATTACATCCGCCCCTACCTCCACTCCTACTACTTTACCTGGCCTGGCGCCACGGTACTACCGCACCGCAGCACGGTACTACCGCGGGGAGCACGGATGTAAAAAATTACATCCGCGCCTACCACCGCTTGAGCAGCGGTGCCAGACTAGAGCTCGCGGTACTACCGCTCTGAGGAGCGGTACTACCGTGGGAGCCTACGGTACTATCGTGTCGGAGCCCGGTACTACCGCTGGCTCTTGCGGTAGTACCGCTCAGAAGAGCAGTACTACCGCTAGCTTGAGAAGAGCAAGGCGGAGGCCTTCGTATTGCAGAGACAAGGTGAGACGGAGGAACACTCCAAGGAGCTCGAGGAAAGGCGGTGCAAAAGGGAATGTGTACGTGACATTCCACCCAAACCTTTTCAAAGCGGACCCCCTCTTAATAGTACGACTCTCCTATGACTCAACTCCACTGAACCGAACCGTAGAGAAATGTCGTCTTCAATAATCTTCGAGGGGCATCAAATCGTCTTGTGTTTAGTCGTGATGTATCTGAAAAGCTCAATACACACGATTAGTCCGCAAAGGCATTGTCATCAATCACCAAAACTACTTAGGGACAAGAATGCCCTTACACAGGAGCCCGCCCAGCCATCCCCTCGAGCCCAAGGAGCACCTGAGCCCGCCCTTGCCACCATGGCCGCCGCCTCTGCCCTCCCTCGATTCGGTCGAGCCCGAGCCCCTCCCTCGTTCTTTCCACCACCAGTAAGATCCACTCACTCCGACGCCCATGCCCTTTCCCCCTCGCCGGAACCACCATGGCCTCGAGGCTCATCTCACCCTGAAGCCCCCTCCGCCGGAGTTCTTGCTGCTCTCAACCCCGCCCTCCTCGAGGTCCGCTCTGTCCTGGAGCAGGTCAGCCTCGTCGCCCTGAGCACGTGGGTACGTCGAGCGCCACCTACGATGGCCGGAGTCGCCAGCTGTCGGTGTCAAAACCGGCGGATCTCGGGTAGGGGGTCCTGAACTGTGCGTCTAGGCGGATGGTAACAGGAGACAAGGGACACGATGTTTTTACCCAGGTTCGGGCCCTCTCGATGGAGGTAAACCCTACTCCTGCTTGATTAATATTGATGATATGGGTAGTACAAGAGTAGATCTACCACGAGATCAAGGAGGCTAAACCCTAGAAGCTAGCCTATGGTATGATTGTTGTAATGGTTGTTCGTCCTACGGACTAAAACCCTCCGGTTTATGTAGACACCGGAGAGGGCTAGGGTTACACAGAGTCGGTTACAATGGTAGGATATCTACATATCCGTATTGCCAAGCTTGCCTTCCACACCAAGGAAAGTCCCATCCGAACACGGGACGAAGTCTTCAATCTTGTATCTTCATAGTCTTGGAGTCCGGCCGATAATGATAGTCCAGCTATCCGGACACCCCCTAGTCCAGGACTCCCTCAGTAGCCCTTGAACCAGGCTTCAATGACAACGAGTCCGGCGCGCATATTGTCCTCGGCATTGCAAGGCGGGTTCTTCCTCTGAATAATTCATAGAGGATTATGAACACCAGGATAGTGTCCGGCTCTGCAAAATAATTTCCACATACCACCGTAGAGAGAATAATGTGTACACAGGTTCAATCTGCTGACGTATCTTGTGGTGTGACGTCACACCACTACCAAGCCTTTACTTGAATCGTTTTTATTATACCACCTCAGCGTGTTTAGCGAAGCGGTTTCCTTGGCACATCTTGTCGAAGTAGAGATCGTGCTCCCCTGATTCCGGGATTCTCATCAATACGGACGTGGGTAACCCAACCGTGCCCGCTGCCACGCCTCCTCTATCGAAGGGGAGTCCCAAACGGTCACGGGGACGGCTCTTGGTATTCTCCCTCTTTATAATGGGACCAAGGCTCGTTTCTTTTCTTCAATCCTCAATCGAATCTGCCCCTCGCCCTGAGTTCCAACACCCAGAGCCCCAGATTCGAGCGGCTTGGACCTTCAACGATGTCCGGCTTCGACCTACAGGGCCGGTGGATGCCCTCCTCCGTCATGGAAGAGGACGTGCAAAAGCTGAGAGAAGCCAGGTACCTGACCTACGAGATTTTGCATAGGTTGCCCGCCAAAGGGCAAGTCATTCCTACTCCCGAGCCCGGCGAAAGCGTCGTGTTTGTGTCCCACCTCCGTTGGGGTTTAGGCTTCCCGATGGATCCTTTTGTGAGAGGGCTCATGTTTTACTATGGGTTGGAATTCCACGACTTGGCTCTGGAGTCCATCCTCCACATCTCATCATTCATTGTCGTCTGCGAAGCCTTCCTCCGCACTACCCCTCACTTCGGCTTGTGGCTCAAAACCTTCAACGTTGAGCCGAAGATGATCGAGGGGCGTCAAGCAGAGTGCGGTGGGGCGGTTGTAAGCAAGAGGGCCGATGCTCCATGGCCCAAGGGCTCTTTCCAAGAGGAGCTCGGCTTGTGGCAACAGGAGTGGTTTTATATTACCGCTCCCAGGGGCAGCAGGTAGAAGCCGCCGCCCATCTTCCGCTCGGGCCCTCCACGACGGCTGATGTCATGGGTCAACAAATGGCTCAACTGGGGGCCGTCAAAGGACGTACCCCTATTGCAGGGCCGGATTCGAGACCTCCAAGAGAGGGAGATCAATCTGGTCGTGGTGATGCAGGTTATGCTGATTAGGAATCTTCTGCCCTGCAAACGTCGCCCTCTCCGGCTGTGGGAATTCAATCCGGAGGGACCACGAGTTCTCCAACACTTCATGGGTACGACACCCATGGAGATGTACAAATTGTTCTTCGGATCACAAGAGGTGTGTCCGGAATTGACCGAGGACACCGGCCTAAGCTGCAATCGCCCGGATACACAAGTAAGTAGCTCTGTGTCCGGACATACCGTTCATTTGCATATCTTCGATTTGCCTTTTAACCAATTGTCCTCTGAACAGGAGTGGATAGCGCAAGCAAAACTGATACGGTGTCCGGTCCCCCTCCCGGAGACCACGCCGGATCCCGTGTTGGTCAAGATGCTAGAGGTTGCGCCTTCGGAGGAAGGTGAAGGGGAAAACAGAGAAACTACCGCCTCTACCAAGGAGGCTTTCGAGAAAGGGGGGATCGAGAATCCCTCCTTCCAAGGGGAGAAGAGGACCGCTTCCGAAAACCCGGAGGCCAAGGCCTCAAAGCGGGGGAAGAGATCTTCACCGGAGGGTCCTGCGCCAGGGGAAGCCCCGGCCGCACCCTCTCCCCCAAAGTATCAGCCCTCCAGCGAGCCGTAAGTAGAAAAAGGGGAGTTTTGTAATAAGGGACATCCCTATTTTTGCTTCTGAGGATAACCGAAGTTTTTACCTTGTAGTTCGGATCTCCGTCCTTCTCAGCTGAGCTTGTCTTCGGGGGACCTTCGTCCGGAGATGATGGAGAGCGAAACGCCTCCATCTTCCGCACCGTCAGGCGGGGCGGACGACCCTGAGGTGTCGTCACGGAGGGTATCCCCGAGTCCGGCAGGGCCGGAGAGTTCGGCGCCAACTGGTGTACGGCCGGGGGAGCTGAGGGATCTGCTTGAGAAGGCGTCTATCTCAGAAGGTCACCGTAGATTGATGAGTACGGTGATTGAAAGAATTTCATCCGCCGAGGCCGGGTTGCATGATGCCGTCAGAAGTTTGCTGGCGGGGTTTGAGGTACGTAAAAATGACATACCTTTTGACAGTTTTACACATAAAGTGCCCCTGTATAGATAGTAGCCCCTGAGACTCGGTATGTTGTCGAAAGCGACAGCGGGCCGAGGATCATGATCTCAGGTATTAATTCCCGCCTTTCCTATGCAGGTGGCAGATAGTCCGGTGGCCAGCCGGACTGATGGAGTTGCCGAACTAAAGCGGCAACTCGACGTTGCGGATGCGGACATCGCGCTGGTCAATAAACGACTTGACGAGTCACAAGGTAGGTTGTTTCTCCGTGGTCACCTAGTAAGGGAGCTGATGCCCACTCCTTACAACATGTATGCTTAATGCAGATGGTGCTGCTGCTGTGGAGGACCTTCGAGCAGAGCTTGCTCAAGCCAAGGAGCAGGCCCGAAGGAGTGATGCGGCTGCCTCGGAGGCGGCCGAAGAGCTAGAAGCCGAAAGGGCTACTCACTGCCGAAGCAGGGGGGAGATGGCTGAAATGGCCATGAAGCTGAAAGATGTAACCGACCGCTATGAAGTTCTTGAAAAAGAACGCCGAGCAGAGCAAGAAGACCTGAAGAAGGCCACCGCCGAAGCCAAGGATGCCCGTTCTTTAATGAGGGCTATAAAGGAGGAGCTGCGTCAGGCCGGAGACATTGCGGCTGGCAAGCCCTTTCTCCTGCGCAGGAAGTTCATAGATCCGAAGTATGGTTAGCTTGGCCAGCTGTGGGGTCCGGAGGATCCTTATATGGATTTAGCGGCGAGTGCGGCAGATGCTGTTGTGCACTTCCGAAGTCAAAAGGATCACGAGACGGAAGAGTTTTTTTGGTCTCAATTCCACAGTCCGGAGCGTTCACTTCCATTGACCGATCGGCTGGCTGAGTGGGCTGAGTTGAATAGATTGTCCGGACTTGCCATGGCGGATGTAGTGGCTCATATCTGGTCGGATAGGCCCAAGCCGAAGAGATATTTTGGCTTATTGCAGAAATTCCTTGGGGCGGTGCCGCATATCAAGGCGATGAAGCGGTCGGCCTGCATAGAGGGTGCACGGATGGCCCTCGCCCGTGTGAAGACATACTGGACGGAGATGGATGCCACCGATGTTGCAACCCGGGGTTCGGACGAGAGTCGGTTACCCGCCGAGCACTATTTTGGGGAAGTTCTGCGGGGTGCTCGTGCAATACAGTCGCAGTGCTCAAAGAATGTCATGTTCAAATGATCTTTATGATATGTAAAACGATATTCATAATATAAGTGCTTTTTATACTTGTGCATTCAAGTATTGAAATATCTCCTGTGCGGCCGTTAATGTATATTTGTGTATAACCTGAAAGATGGCAGTCTTTGGCTTCAGCCCCCACGCACATGGTGCGGGGGTGTTTGCAAAATAGCGCATTTTCACACTTAATCCAACGTCTTGGTCCTGTGAAGGAGGTAGTAGCGTAGCAAACGAGGCAACCAGACTATGATGCTTTATCACTTTCACTTAGCCATAGGAGTTCGAAGGTGGGGCTACGATATAGCCCCTAGGGGCACCGCGCTCTCCGAATTCGGGGCGCGTATGTGCCTGACCGGGAAATGGTCCTTCGTCAAAGCGGAGGAATTCTAAACATTCCGGTAGTCGATCGAGTGGTTGACCAGTCTCTCGCTGTATCATGACAGTCAGTTTTCGGCTTTCTCTACTGAGGTGCTCGCTCGGTCGGACCGGGGCACAATCACAGTAGTTCTCCTGGTGCCGCGTTAGCCGATGATACGGAACGTAAGGCAACAAAACACAGGAGCCGGGCAAACCCAACATTTGACCAAAGACATGATTCGGAGCTGATGCATATAAGGCCTAACTCGAGACACCGAACACCCCCTAAGGTATTCGGTCTTTATGATAACGGGCAGAACAATGCCCTAAAGCCCTAGTGTCCAGGTACAGGCGAGAATTTCTGACGCGGCCGATGCCAAAACGCCAGCCTCCTCGTTGGTTATGGTGAAAAACCGTGGGATGTGAATCAACAAGAGACAGTAAGAAAGGTTTACGCAGGGTCTTAATCTGAAAAGAATCCTTGCCACGGGTCCCTGCCGCACGTCTGCGCCTGTGTCTCCGTTGTGCCGTATCCTGGACGGGTGTACACGCTGTTCATCTGTAAAAGAGAGGAACTTAGCTTGAAAAGAAATCGTGCAAAAAATGTATTGAAAACAAAGTATGAATGAATGAATAAAGTTGAGCTTTTATTGTCTCTTTATTGTTTGTACGCGCAGCCCCTGGTGAAGGGGTATGCGGCTAGGGAGCCCCTAGTTTATTTATGCCGGACTCGCCTAGCCGTGTCCGGGGTCTTGAACGACCTTTTAATGAGATGATGCCATGTGGACCGGGCATTTTAAGTGTAAGAGACGCGTAGTGCGGTATTGCGTTAAATCGGGCGAAAGCTGCACGTCCCAATAGTGCTTGATGGCTACTTTTGAATGGGGTGACATGGAAGATTAGCTTTTCGCAACGGAAGTTGTCGGGTGATCCGAACACAACTTCCAGTAGTAAAGAGCCCGTGCACTTGGCGTAAGGGCCTGGCGTCACTCCTTTGAAGGAAGTGCGGCTATGGCGAATTTTAGTAGGGTCTATCCCCAACATGCGGATTGTGTCCGGATATAGCAGGTTTAAATCGCTGCCGCCATCCATTAGGACTTGTGTAAATTGTAGTCCGTCGATTATAGGATCCAATATTAGAGCAGTCCATCCTGCGTTTCGAATACTTCTGGAATAATCCAGGTGGTCGAAAGTAATTGGTTTTGACATCCAATCTTGGGATTCCGCTGGGGTGGACCGTGCGACGCGTACTGTAGCGGGTGCCGCACTATTGTTCCGTATAATCACATGAAGTGAGTTTACTATTTTAACTTCTTGTGGGAAAGTCTTTTGTTTTCCGGCGCTCTGCTGGTGGGGTTCGTCGTCGTCCTCGCTTGGCGTGTCGAGCCCCTTGTGTTTGGCGTTGAGTTGGCCGGACTGTTTGAAGACCCAACAATTTCTGTGGGTGTGGTTTGCAGGCTTCCCGGGGGTACTGTGGATTTGACATATCCGATCCAAAATTTTGTTGAGGTTAGATAGCTCGTCACTGTTGTCCTTAAGAGGCAGTGTTTTGTTGTTTCGCCGCGAGCTTTTGAATCCGGCGTTGACCGCCGTGTTCTTTGGGCCATTTTCTTTGTTTCGGCGCTGATCCTTTCGGCGCCGTGATTTTCCATTTCCATCTCTGATCTCGGATGTACTCGGGTCGCTGGGGCTGCATCTTGCCAGCCAGCTATCTTCCCCCGCGCAGAAGCGGGTCATGAGGCTCGTTAACGCGGCCATTGTTATTGGCTTTTCCTGGCTGAGGTGTCTGGCGAGCCATTCGTCTCGGACGTTATGTTTAAAAGCCGCTAGGGCTTCGGCATCCGGACAGTCAACTATTTGGTTCTTTTTGGTGAGGAACCTGTTCCAGAATTTGCGCGCTGACTCTCCGGGCTATTGGGTTATGTGACTTAAATCGTCTGCATCCGGAGGGCGGACATAAGTCCCCTGAAAATTTGCTCTAAACGCGTCCTCGAGCTCTTCCCAACTTCCAATGGTTTTTTCTGGGAGGCTTTTGAGCCAATGCCGAGCTGGCCCTTTGAGCTTGAGGGGTAGATATTTTATGGCGTGGATATCGTCTCCTCTAGCCATATGTATGTGTAGGATGTAATCCTCAATCCAGACTCCGGGGTCTGTTGTTCCGTCATATGCCTCTATATTTACGGGCTTCAATCCCGCTGGAAATTCATGATCCAGCACCTCATCGGTGAAATATAGTGGGTGTGTGGCGCCCCTGTATTTAGGTGTGCCATTATCTTCGAACACTCGGCGTGCTGTGTTGCTTCCTGGGGTCCTCTTTTTTGGTCCATAAATGGAACTGACTGGGCCATCTGTTTTGCGAGGATCTTTATGCGTGTCGTGCGTCGGCTTGTGTGCGGCGCCGCTTGCCGCTCCTGGCCTGTCATCTGGTCGGTTATCCGGCCAGGCGGCCTCTTTACTTTTTGATTGTGGGGGCTCTACGGCCTCCTCGTCGAATTCAGGCAGCAGCTTGCGCTTCGGGTAGCTCTTTGCTTGATGGCTATTGCCGTATTTGTCCGCGGTCTTGAGTACTTTGCTCCACCTCATTCTGAGTATGTCTTCCGCTGTTTTGAGCTTCCCTTTCTGCTTCTTCAAACTTCTTGCAGTGGCGACAAGCCTTTTGTGCAGGTTCTTGTGCTCTGGTGGTGTGTCCGGCGTGAGATCGTCTGGACTGTTGTTTTCGCCGAGGATGGGTTGATTGTCCGATTCGTCCTATTCGGATGGTTGCTTGGTAGCATGTTCGCCGTCCACTGGTTTGCCCTGCTCTACGGCTGGGTCATTATGGGTGCTGTTGTTATCGAGGCGGGACTTGGGGCGCCGCTTGCGTCGCTGTTTTGGTTGTTTTTCGGGGGAATTATCCTTTGCCGCATCCCGTTGTTCCTCATTATCGCTCCCTTTTGGGGTGCCCACCATATATATATATCATGAGTTGAGGTGGCTTTCCAGTGCCCAGTAGGCACTGGTTCTTGGTTGTCTCCGGCATCATCGTCCATACCGTCGATGCCTTCGGAGTCGTAGTCTAGCATGTCTTTTAAATCATTGACAATGGCTACAAAGTGGGTGGTGGGTGGGCTTTGAATTTCTTCGTCGTCCGTATCCCAACCGTCTTGGCTGCAGTTCGGCCAGGACTCTCCTGATAACGAGAGATACTTTAGCGAAATCAGGATGTCGCCAAAGGATGAGTGCTGAAAGATGTCCGTGGCGGTTAACTCCATGATCGGCGCCCGATCGGATTCGATTGGTAAGGGCGCAGGAGGTTCGGAGTCCGGTGAGGAGTCCGACACCTCGGAGTCACGAGCTTTACAAGGGACAAGGTCAGGATTCGGCTCCATCACCGTAAAGGTTGCAGCCCCCCAAGGCGGTGTCTAGCCATCCGTCCTCGATCTACGCAGTCGGCTCCGAATTAAGGGTCGGAGCGGACTCATGTGCGGCCTCCAGGGCACTGCCCGGCGACAGAGCTAAATCATGCCCATTGTGACAGTGCGGCGCGCTCGGCTCTGGCTCGAATCCGTCGAAGATCAAGTCTCCGCGGATGTCAGCCGTGAAGTTTCGGCTTCCAAATCTGACCTGATGGCCAGGGCGTAGCTTTCGATCTGCTCTAGATGGCCAAGCGAATTGGCCCGCAGTGCAAAGCCGCCGAACACGAAGTTCTGTCCGGGGAGAAAAGTCTCACCCTGGACTGCGTTGTTGTTGATGATTGAAGGAGCCATCAAGCCTATCGGTGACGACACAGAGGAACTCTCAATGAAAGCACCAATGTCGGTGTCAAAACCTGCGGATCTCGGGTAGGAGGTCCCGAACTGTGCGTCTAGGCGGATGGTAACAGGAGACCAGGGACACGATGTTTTTACCCAGGTTCGGGCCCTCTCGATGGAGGTAAAACCCTACTCCTCCTTGATTAATATTGATGATATGGGTAGTACAAGAGTAGATCTACCACGAGATCAAGGAGGCTAAACCCTAGAAGCTAGCCTATGGTATGATTGTTGTAATGGTTGTTCGTCCTACGGACTAAAACCCTCCGGTTTATATAGACACCGGAGAGGGCTAGGGTTACACAGAGTCGGTTAGAATGGTAGGAGATCTACATATCCGTATTGCCAAACTTGCCTTCCACGCCAAGGAAAGTCCCATCCGGACACGAGACAAAGTCTTCAATCTTGTATCTTCATAGTCTTGGAGTCCGGCCGATGATGATAGTCCGGCTATCCGGACACCCCCTAGTCCAGGACTCCCTCACCAGCGGTTGTTGTCGGGGCGGCCGGCCTCGCCTCTGTCCAGCGCCCCATCGAAAAGAAGGAGCCAGGAGGAGAGAGAAGGATAAGGTGGGGCCCACCCGTCAGCCCCTCACCCGTTGACCAGCCCCGGTCCCGCCACTGCCACGCTGGATAAGTGGAGACGTAAACCGCCGAATACGCTTTCCAGTTTTCTGTTTTGGCCCAGTCTGTAAAATAAATATTTACAGATAGGTCCCTGGCAGTAAAACCCTCATATCTTTTTATCCGTAACTCCGTTTGAGGTGAATCCAACGCCCACTTCTTCGTTTCATCGAGCCCGTTCTGTTGACG
This sequence comes from Triticum timopheevii, assembly GCA_963921465.1. Taxonomy (NCBI): domain Eukaryota; kingdom Viridiplantae; phylum Streptophyta; class Magnoliopsida; order Poales; family Poaceae; genus Triticum; species Triticum timopheevii. Next base: position 201,466,969 of record OY997270.1, read on the forward strand.
ACACTTTCACTATGGTTTGGCACTATGAAAATGACCTTTATACCCTTGCCCTTATTCAGCCCCCTCCGAGAGAGAACGTTTTCTGGTGAATCTTTCCGTGGCTTCACCGCACTTCTCCCCGGTGCCTTCTTCATCCCCAGGCAAGCCACAATACCCACTTGCATGATAGTCATGCAGTAGCCATGGTTTTCAACTTGAATCTTTATAAAATATTTGCTTGTTGAAAAGATGGTTATCGTTGTTCCGGTAATGTTCTGATTTGCGTGTTCACTTTTGTGCTATGTTTCCTTGTACTTTGTGATCATGTTATACCTTCTAGTATTATCTTTCATATGTTTATGCTGGTTAGTAGTACATGTTGATGTTCGAGATGGTCATGCTAGTCAGTATGCGATGCTCAGTGGATATGATTTATTGTTGATATGGTGGAAAGCTATGTGATACTCTCATGGTGATGTCGATATCATGTTCATGTATTATAGTTGGCATCATGTTATTTTATCATGGCTCAGCATATTTGCATTCAAGTTAACCGGATTAAATTGAACTTGAACACCAGTTGGCTGAGCCATGGTGCCGCTGAATCGATGTTGACCAGTGCAACCACGCTTACCGGTATGGGACGGTCCTAACTGGGTCTATTGTCGTGCCTCTCGCCGGTGCCTCGAACGAGGGAAGGTTATGGGCGTGCTATACCCTGGCCCGGTAGGCAAGTAGAACCTTGCATGCCCGTTGTTGAGTAAATTTTTGGATCCGTCTCCCCGTGTGGGACGGGCCACGACGGTGGTCGTTGTGTCTGGAGGTAGGCACGTGGCCACCCATGACTTAGCTCAGTGAGGAGTGAGCCGGAGTGGCCGGGTGAGTGTCATGGCAGTATATCGGTTTTGTTGGAACGCCGTTGGTCCACACGAACGGTAGTGCGAGGCCATGGGTTCCATAGTGTGGGTACAGTGTACTAACCTCTGTAGAGTGTATATTAATCTATCGATAGCCGCGCCCGCGGATAAGGGCCCAGGTCGAGAGAAGGTCACACCATGAGTCAACAGTAATAATAATAATGTGCTTAACATCAGTGAGATAAGTTGGCCAAGTGTTGGTCGGGTTGTGATCGCCGTAAGGATCACGGGCCATGTAGTGGTTGGGTTGTGATTGCTGTAAGGATCACGGGCCAGGTATTGGTCGGGTTGTGATCGCCGTAAGGATCACGGTTTGAGACTAAGTGTTGGTCGTGGTTTTGATCGCCGTAAGGATCACGATGGTATCGTGGATACCGTTGTATATTCATGATGTTGTACGAGAGTCGTGGGTAAAGATCAAGCTCATTGTGGTTATATAATGATCGCTATGGTATTGTTTATGCCAAGCTTGATTTGATCCTGAGATGATCGTGTGATGTCCGAGGTTGGTAAGTGATGCATGTGTTGGTTACGAGGTAACCCGAGCAGGATAAGTGGTGCATATAGTGTCATCATGTTGCATGCTAGTATTGTCGGATTAATATGTTCATGTTGTGTCAGCTGTATCATGTTTATGTTGGTCATGCCATGTTATTCTGATGATATCATGTTAAATTCCTGTTTAACCTGTAATTGCCATGCTGTTGTCTGTCTTGAATGCTTCTGGATTATTGTGAGCTTACAAGTACATTCAATGTACTGACCTGGCGTGTCATGCCAGCTTGCAGTTCCAGCCAGAGTCCCTGCGGAGTGGAGTTCACCACCGTCTTCGTTGTTCCGCTGCTAGAGTTATTCCGCTGCTTCGAGTTGTTCTGCTGCTTGCATAGGGCAACTGAGGATGGCGTAGTGTCACCGTACCGATGTTATTCATTGTAATATTGGAGACCTTGTATTCAGATTCTTGTCATAATAGAATGCTGGTTTGTTCTATGCTAAGCAGTGCCGTACTCCAGAAGACTTCTCCTCGATCTTTGGGCTGGAATACGGGGCGTTCCGGGTTTCTCTGAGCCGGGGTGCCACAGGCTTGGTATCAGAGCAGGTCTAGCCGTAGGACACCCTAGACCGCGCGAACGTTAGAAAAACGGTAGTATAGACCCCAGTTGGTTTGTTGCACTTGATTGCTGCATTTGTTTGTCGCATAGCATGCATATAGCCTTAGTATTTGTGATAACGGTTTATCTAGTGAGTGTAGCTGGCATCGGTCCGGATCCACTACAGCTCAACCTTTGCATTTCTCCAGTTCCCTTTTTATTTCGGTGTTTGGTGTCATTTCTGTCCCAACAGAGTGATGCCAAGTGATCCCGACACTGTTTGCAAAAATGGTTTTCCTTCAGTCCCGCCTATCGTTTGATGTATTTCCACTACAGCTCAACCTTTGCATTTCATTAAAGCTCAACCTTTGCATTTCTCCAGTTCCCTTTGATGTCTTTCCTTCAGTACTGCCTATCGTTTCGGTGATGGAAATGTTTCTACCTCGGATCATTCTTTTATTTTGTCGTGTTGGCAACCCTTAATGACCTTAGTAATCATGAAAGGGCAATGTCAGCAGCCTCAGTTTTTCCTCGCTATCCTATTTCTTGAACGAGTATGGATCTTTTTCTGTCCGCTTCATAATAATGTGGTTGCGACCTTCGTGTCCCACTGTAGGATTACCGAGTACGTCCTCGCCTCCGAGCTAGTCCAGGTTGCCACCTAGCTAAGCTAGCACTTGGTGTAGCGCTGTTTACACCAATTCTTCCACACATTTATTCGTCCTCGTGCACATTGTCACGGCATATTAGACCGTAATACCGGAGTTTCCGCGAGATTTGTGTGCTTAGGTGTGCATGCATATTATTGTGTGAGTAGCAGTAATATGTGATGATTGCTTGATTAATTATATTAGTAGAATGCTTGTGTGCTTTTGTTTTAGTCGTTTCTGTTGTTCCTTTCTTTGGGCCTTCAGTGTTACAAATTTTTCCCCTATAAAGTTGGTCGTCAACCAACACCGGACCCGAAGAGTCATCAAGAAATGCATATATTGGGAAACTCAGCTAAACAGAGTCGAATTATCAGCAGACTGCAGTGAAACTGGAATATCTTGTCTGGATGCAAAAGAAATCCTGGTTGGACCGTCAGTATCAAGTTTGCATTAGCGTGCACTCATCACAACAAAATGATTAAATCAGCAAGAAGATAAATTATGTGCAAGGTTGACAGAAGAGTATCAAAGGTATGGCTCAGATACAAGTTTTAATTTTTCGTTGAGGATGATTTTGGAACTCGATGTACCTGGAAGCAAGCAAAAAAATATGGCATATACTCGGAAAGGAGAATAGTCGTGCAAAACCCCGTTTCATGTAAGAAATCAATATCAAAAATATTCATATGATTGTATATGTGGAAATCGGTCTGCATATCACAATAAGAAGTTTCTGGTGTAAGCAACCCGCATCTCCCTTGCAAAATACCAGAGAAGCTTCCAAGGCAAGATTCATCTATCTTCCTCAGTACGATACATGGATGATTTCCCGCGCAAGGTACCCTGTCTTCTTCAGTAAGCAACCGCAAAAGCTTCCAGCATAAGGTACTGAGTCTTTCCCCAGCAAAGTCTTTAAGGGGGTAAGCTTCTGAAGCACGATACCCAGTCTTCTTCACCAAGCTGTCCGATAAAAGTTTTGAGCACAAGCCAACCAATCTTTCTTAGTAAGACATTGGTACAAGGTAGTATGCTGTGAATTGACAGCATACGGTAGTGAATCCCAAGGATCAGATCCGCAACAGTTTGGTCAGAGTCAAGAATCAGTCAGAATGCACGTATGTCTCGGAATCAGGTCCTTATATATATGCAATGAGCATACCAGCAAGATCTTACATGTCACTCGGATGAGGATCTGAAAACCACGTGAGGATGGTTACGAGAATAAAGGCAGTATACACCACAATGTGACAAAGGATTATGAGGATTGATGACATCAATGAGATCAATACAAGTACTCGTGAACCTGGAAAATGATCCTGATGAGCCCTTGTCCCCTTTTTCGCCAATGACGGCACCCCGCCTGTGATTTGAGCTGTTTCTAGCTATCCGAGGTGGATGCCGATTTTTGTTTCTCTCTTCAACGACTGCCACGAGTCTGAGCTGCTTCTCGGCCATCTCGTACATCTATTGAGTTTCTTTTTGTGACAGTAGCCCTATAGCTGCTTTTTGGCTATTTTAGGGACCTGCCACCTTCTTCTTATCGACCCGGTCTCATGTTCTGAGCTGCTTTTCGGTCGTCTTGAGCCGTGGTTGAGTATTTCAGTAATGTCCCAGATCTGAGTTGTAAAGACCGTTCTGGTGGCTACTAATCTATTTGCCGATTTCTTGCAAAGGTTTCGGATGATCATTTCCCAACGATCAGAAAATGAGAGGTGTTGAACCTGCCATTTAATGGGTTACCCTATCAGAAAAATGAGGATAAACTACAATTGCCGAAAAATTGCACCAACAGTACCTATGGTCATACGAAGAAGCAATATGACCCAGCTCTTTCAGCCAAGGATCCAGACCAAGAAAACAATAATGAAGGAGCAGGACCAGTAATGCAGGTATGAAAATTGTGCACGACCCCATGGTCCAGATCCCCCGGACAGTCTAAGTCAGTAATCCACATGGATATGTTTACAGCATGAGTAATCGGCATGAGGAATAACAGTCTGGAAGTCTGAGTCCTCACTTATATGAATCATCATGGATAGCCTGTCGTGAACAAAATTTTCTGTTAGAATCACCCTCAGTCAAGTCTGCAGATATTATCATACAGGCCAAACCCTTTATGCTGGCCGCGATAGGAGACCATCAAATATTTGGTATGGATCTGATACTCACGAAAGTGGAACCGGTTAAAATGATTCAGAAACTTCTGTGATGAGTCAGAATCTGTTAGGAAACGGTTATGTTTTAACTCACTATTTGAAACCCAAAGGACCAGCATTTAGTGGAGAAACCCAATGCAATGGGTCAGAGCTTGAGTTTTCATCAGAACATTCTGATCATCATTACATGAAAGGTTGTCAATGCCGGGTGGCACACCCAGCGAAAATCACTTTTGGATTTGTCAGACGGACGTATATTTCAGTCGTGATAATTAAATCACACTCAGCTAGTCAGCAGACCTAAAAAGAAATTGGAGCCCATGTAAGCATGAACAAGCAAGGTAAGATCTGACAGAATGTGGATACAGTAAATTAAACTACCCCAGGGCCAGTCATATAAAGATTTAATGGGAACAACAATCTTCTTTGCTTCCAGAGTGGCTTGTCATTCCCTAAACTTTCCCTAGACCTGTCATTTCTATCCTAGCCCAAATCCCAATATTCTTTTTATTGGGAATATTCCTTTTCTATTAAAGGAATAACTCAAATTGCCCTAGGTTGTGAAGCAACCTATATTTCCCTCACTCCAAAAATTCCCAAATAATTCTCATAATTTTTTTGGGTCATATCTTGATCAAATATGGCAAAACTTTTCATTGCCATGTTCAAAAATAATTCCCCAATATTCCTTTTCCTATTCTGCCCTGAATGGCACTTTGTGAAGGAAGTGTTATTTATATTTCTCCTATTGACTCCCAACCTTTTTGGGCATGTTTATATGTCCAACTAATTGCCTCATGCACAAGTTCAAATTTATTTGCCTAGTGAATCTTCCTCAGTGAATTTTCAAAGTTTCTGTCTCACAAAAGGCTTTGTGAAGGAAGTACTAGCTAGGAGTACCCAAATGAGTTGAACTTTTGCACACTCCTTAATGTGATCATATTAATCCCCTCCACCCATTTGCAGCCCTATCCAATCATCTATGTGAGCACAGGAGCAAATCTTTGTTTCTGGCAATAGTTTCAGGTTGTGAAGCAAGTATACTTTATATTGCTTCAAAAATCCTGATAAATTACCAGATCATTCCTATACCCATAAAACATCTCTCCACCTAGTTTGGCGTCATTTCATTGATCCATTTGACCACCATAATTATTCCAAGTTTCTGGTCAGCAGAGATGTTTGTGAAGCAAGTGCTATTTTGGTTTGTCCATTTGGCATGAGCTTTTTACAGCATCATAATATGACCAAATGATCAAGCTTTTCCCAATCTTAGCCCTAGGTGACACTCCATGTGAGTGCACCATCCTGATCTTCATTTCTGCACCAAGTATGTAGTTGCAAAGCAACTGCAATAAATCTTGATCCTTTTAACCTGCCAACCCCCAGGACTATAGTCCTTCCTATCCTAAACACCCCCAACAACTTATGTGGCCCATAGCTTGTCCCTGTTGACCTCATTGAGCTGATGAAGTTTACTGCAGTAAACTTCAAAGGGTTATTTCTTTTTAACCAGAGCCTCTTTCACCTAGTTACCTACACAGATCAAACCTACATTCGAAGAACTACCATCTAGACACCGTTTTGGGTGCTGTAGAGCATTCAATGTGCCATGTCTCGTGCTGACCACGCAGCTGGCATGTCTGTTGGCGCGCTCTGTGCACTGTGGCGTACTGTTTGTGCTGGAACCCCTCCTCCTCTTGTCGCCTTCGCACTCGTGAGCGTGTCTACCAGCTGGCCCTCGTCGTCGCCGTCCCCCTGGACCCCTCTCCCCCTCCGGCAGGTTCCTCGCCGACGCTCGCCGACGAACGCCCACGGGAGCCCTATGGCCGACCGTGTTTTAATGGCGTTTGGCCTCTTCCTCTGCTTCCCCTCGGCCCCCCTCACCCTGTGCGCCTCTATAGCTCGTCCGCGTCCTCCCTCGTCGTGATCCCGCGCCCTCCCGTGCTCGCTGGCCGCGCCAGCCTTGGCCGGATGCGCACGGCGGCACCCGAGCCACGGCCACGCGTCCATGGCCTCCCCTACTCACCTGGCCTATAAATGGCTACCCCCGAGGCCATCCGAGCACTCCAGAAGCCCGCACAGCCATCCCCTCTAGCCCAAGGAGCTCCTGAGCCCGCCCTTGCCGCCATGGCCGCCGCCTCTGCCCTCCCTCGATTCGGTCGAGCCCAAGCCCCTCCCTCGCTCTTTCCACCACTAGTGAGATCCAGTGACTCTGGCGCACATGCCCATGCCCTTTGCCCCTCGCCGGAACCACCGTGGCCTCGAGTCCCATCTCACCCTGAAGCCCCCTTCGCCGGAGTTCTTGCTGCTCTCAACCCCGCCCTCCTCGAGGTTCGTTCTGTCCTGGAGCGGGTCGGCCTCGTTGCCTGAGCATGTGGGTAGGTCGAGCGCCGCCTACGGTTGTCGGAGTCGCCGGCGGTCATCGTCGGGGCGGCCGGCCTCGCCTCTGTCCAGCGCCCCGTCGAGAAGGAGGAGCCAGGAGGAGAGAGAAGGATAAGGTGGGGCCCACCCGTCAGCCCTCACCCGTTGACCAGCCCCGGTCCCGCCACTGCCACGCTGAATAAGTGGAGACGTAAACCGCCGAATACGCTTTCCAGTTTTCTGTTTTGGCCCAGTCTGTAAAATAAATATTTACAAATAGGTCCCTCACAGTAAAACCCTCATATCTTTTTATCCGTAACTCCGTTTGAGGTGAATCCAACGCCCACTTCTTTGTTTCATCGAGCCCGTTCTGTTGGTCGCACTTTCACTATAGTTTGGCACTGTGAAAATGACCTTTATACCCTTGCCCTTATTCAGCCCCCTCTGAGAGAGAACGTTTTCCGGCGAATCTTTTCGCGGCTTCACCGCACTTCTCCCCGGTGCCTTCTTCATCCCCAGGCAAGCCACAATACCCACTTGCATGATAGTCATCCAGTAGCCATCGTTTTCATCTTGAATCTTTATACAATATTTGCTTGTTGAAAAGATGGTTATCGTTGTTCCGGTAATGTTCAGATTTGCATGTTCACTTTTGTGCTATGTTTCCTTGTACTCTGTGATCATGTTATACCTGCTAGTATTATCTTTCATATGTTTATGCTGGTTAGTAGTACATGTTGATGTTGGAGATGGTCATGCTAGTCAGTATGCGATGCTCAGTGGATATGATTTATTGTTGATATGGTGGAAAGCTATGTGATACTCTCATGGTGATGTTGATATCATGTTCATGTATTATAGTTGGCATCATGTTATTTTGTCATGGCTCAGCATATTTGCATTCAAGTTAACCGGATTAAATTGAACTTGAACACCTGTTGGCTGAATCATGGTGCCGCTGAATCGATGCTGACCAGTGCAACCATGCTTACCGGTATGGGACGGTCCTCACTAGATCTATTGTCGTGCCTCTCGCCGGTGCCTCCAATGAGGGAAGGTTATGGGCGTGCTGTACCCTAGCCGGGTAGGCAAGCATAACCTTGTGTGCCCGTTATTGAGTTAATTTTTGGATCTGTGTCCCCGTGTGGGACGGGCCACGACGGTGGTCGTTGTGTCTGGAGGTAGGCACGGGGCACCCATGACTTAGCTCAGTGAGGAGTGAGTCGGAGTGGCCGGGAGAGTGTCATGGCAGTAGATCGGTTTTGTCGGAACGCCATTGGTCCACACGAATGGGAGTGCGAGGCCATGGGTTCCGTAGTGTGGGTACAGTGTACTAACCTCTGCAGAGTGTATATTAATCTATCGGTAGCCGCGCTCGCGGATAAGGGCCCAGGTCGAGAGAAGGTCACACCATGAGTCAACAGTAATAATAATAATGTGCTTAACATCAGTGAGATAAGTTGGCCAAGTGTTGGTCGGGTTGTGATCGCCGTAAGGATCACGGGCCATGTAGTGGTCGGGTTGTGATCGACGTAAGGATGACGGGCCATGTATTGGTCGGGCTGTGATCGCCGTAAGGATCACGGTTTGAGACTTAGTATTGGTCGTGGTTGTGATCGCCGTAAGGATCATGATGGTATCGAGGATACCGAGTTGTTGTATATTCATGATGTTGTACGAGAGTCGTGGGTAAAGATCAAGCTCTTGTGGTTATATATTGATCGCTACGGTATTGTTTATGCCAAGCTTGATTTGATCCTGAGATGATCGTGTGATGTCCGAGGTTGGTAAGTGATGCATGTGTTGGTTACAAGGTAACCCGAGTAGGATTAGTGGTGCATATAGTGTCATCATGTTGCATGCTAGTATTGTCGTATTAATATGTTCATGTTGTGTTAGCTGTATCATGTTTATGTTGGTCATGCCATGTTATTCTGATGATATCATGTTAAATTTCTGTTTCACCTGCAATTGCCATGCTATTGTCTGTCTTGAATGCTTCTGGATTTTTGTGAGCTTGCAAGTACATTCAATGTACTGACCTGGCGTGTCATGCCAGCTTGCAGGTCATGCCGGATTTGATTGCTTGCTTGTCATGGTTTCCGTTCATGCGAGCTAGGATAAGCATTCCAGCCAGAGTCCCTGCGGAGTGGAGTTCACCACCGTCTTCGTTGTTCCGTTGCTAGAGTTATTCTGCTACTTCGAGTTGTTCTGCTGCTTGCATAGGGCAACTGAGGATGGCGTAGTGTCGCCGTACCGATGTTATTCATTGTAATATCAGAGACCTTGTATTCATATTCTTGTCCTAATAGAAAGCTGGTTTGTTCTATGCTAAGCAGTGCCGTATTCCAGAAGACTTCTCCTCGATCTTTGGGCTGGAATACAGGGCATTCCGGTTTTCTCTGAGCCGGGGTGCCACACTCCGTGTCCGGACAGGAAACCCTCGAAGTCTTGGTGTGTACTCCAAGTCAAAATAGAAGATTTGGCATGTTTATTCCCTTGTTGTAACCAACCATGTGTAATCGTAGTACCCCTGGTGTCTATATAAACCAGAGGGTTTAGTCCGTAGAGGCTATAACAATAAGCATCAGCCTAGGGTTTAGTTCATCTGATCTCATGGTAGATCAACTCTGTAATCACCCTATACACTTGAATATAATCGAGCAGGATATAGGGTTTTACCTCTTAGAGAGGGCACGAACCTGAGTAAACACCGTGTCCTTCGTCCCTTGTTCCCCATTGATCCAAGATCCACAGCTCAGGACCCCCTACCCGAGATCCGCTGGTTTGAAACCGCATTGACCTCGGATCAAAAACCTCATCACCATGGTAGGGAGAGAGATCCTTGAAATTGAAGACGTCGCTCATGTCGTACTTGTCGCGTGGTATGTCAATCTTGTAGGCATTGTTGTTGTAGCGTGCGATCACCTTGAAAGGTCCATCGGCTTGAGGTAGTAGCTTGGACTTACGTTCATTGGGGAAGCGGTCCTTGCGTAGGTGTAGCCATACAAGATCTCCAATATTGAATATCATGGGTTGCTTGTTGATCTTGACGTTGGTCGCGAGGCCGTGTACTTGGCGCTCGATTGTGTCTTGTATCTTCATGCACCTTCTTGAGATAGCTCGCTCATGTGCTCTCGTCCATGTTGATGCGGTCTTGTAGAGGTAGCGGTAGAATGTCCAATGTGGACAATGGATTGAAGCCATAGATGATGTCGAAGGGGGACTTGCCGATAGTTGAATGTATTGCTCGATTATAGGCATACTCAGCGATGGGTAAACATTCCTCCCACTCATTGATATTCTTCTTGATCAACCCGCGGAGGAGAGTTGATAGCATCTGGTTCGTGACCTCTGTTTGGCGTCGGTTTGCGGGTGGTATGTCAAAGATAAGAGTAGGTTGATTTAAGCTTGGTGCATAAGGTCTTCCAAAAGTAGCTAATGAACTTGACATCCGGTCCGACACAATAGTCTTGGGCACTCCATGTAGACGCAAGATTTCCCTACAAAAGAGATTTGCACCATGTGAAACATCGTCAATCTTGTGGCATGGAATAAAGTGTTTCCATCTTAGAGAAACGGTCCACAACAACAAATGCTGAATCTTCTCCATTTTGATTTCCAAGCAAACCAAGCACAAAGTCCATACTAATATCTTCCCATGGGGGATATGGAATAGGAAGTGGCATATAGAGACCACGGGATTGAGCTTTAGGCTTAGCTTTGTGACATGTAGAGCATTGGTTGGTGTAGCGGGAGACATCATAAAACATCTTGGGCCAAAAGTAGTTCTTGGAAAGCGTAGTGAATGTCTTGACACATCCAAAGTGACCCATAAGTCTTCTACTGTGAGCCGCTTACAAAAGCAACAAACAAAGAGAATATTTGCGAATACAAAGCTTGTTAGCTCCCATTAGATAATCATCCTTGATATAATATCACTCCCAAGTGTGATGCGTTAGAAATTTTGCATAAGGAATGGAAAATGAAACATCATGTGCATACAAGTCTTTAATTTGCTCAAATCCAATGACCTTCAGTTCAAGTTGAGTTACAAGCATGCACTTGCGGGAAAGAGCGTCCACCACAACATTTTCCTTACCTTTTATATACTTTATAACAGAATGAAATGACTCAATGACCTCACTAGATTTGGCATGTCGCTTATTCAATTTTGTTTGACCTTTAAGGTATTTAAGCGTCTCATGATCAGTATGGATGACAGGTTCGCATGGACGAAGAAATGTTCCCACACATGCAAGACTCTCACTAAAGCATATAACTTTTTGTCATAAATGGGGTAGTTAAGTTGCGCTTCGGAACGTTTTTCGCTAAAGTAAGCTATTGAACACTTCTCTTGCATCAACAGACCTCCTATGCCATTACCACTCTTGTCGTAATGCACTTCGAATGTTTTATAAAAATTGGGCAATGCAAGAAATAGAGAATGTGTAAGCAAATTCTTAAGCTCATGAAATGCGGTATCTTGGGATGATCCCCAAACAAATGATGCATTCTTTTTACTCAATGCGTTCAATGGTGACGCAATGGTGCTAAAGTCCTTGACGAATCTATGGTAGAATCCGACTAGACCAAGGAAGCTACGCACTTATTGCAAGTTGGTTGGTTGTGGCCAAGTTTTAATAGCATCTTTTTTAGCTTCATCGACATGAACACCCTTAGAAGACACAACAAAGCCCAAGAAAAAAAGCTTGTCAACACCAAATGTACTTTGCTCCATGTTAGCATCAAGTCACTCGTTTCTAAGAGTTAGCAAAATGACTCTAAGATGGGTGACATGATCTTGTAAAGATTCGCTAGACACAAGTATATCATAAAAATAGACAACGACAAATATGCCAATGTATTTCCGAAGAACATAATGCATCAAACACATGAAAGTGCTAGGTGCTTCGGATAAGCCCATAGGCATGACTAACCACTCATACAAGCCAAGCTTGGTTTTATAGCAGTTTTCCATTCATCACCTACTTGAATGCGAATTTGGTAATAGCCACTTTTAAGATCAATTTTTGAGAAAATTGTCGCTCCTCTTAGCTCATCTAGCATATTGTCAAGGCGTGGAACGGGATGCCTATAGCAAACGGTGATAGCAATTATGGGACCGCAATCGAAACACATGCGAAAACTACCATCCCCTTAGGTACAAGAATAACCAAAATGACACAAGGACTTAGGCCCTCATGTACATGTCCATTTTCAATGAGGTGTTGTGCTTGCCTTTGTACTTTCTTAGTTTCTTCGAGGATGATGAGGTAGGGTGAACTGTTCGGTAAAGGTGCGTTGGGGCTGATATTGTTCTGGTGTCCGATTCCTCATATTGGAGGTAGTCCCAGAGGTAGCTCATCAGGGAATACGTCCGCGAACTCCTGCAATAGATTAGAGAAAACTAGAGGTAGATGGTGAGAGGTGTTATGATGTAGGGTCAAACCCTAGTGGCCGATCTTTCATGATTTGCAGGGGAATTCCTGAAGAACACGATGAACACAAAGATAGGTAGCACTCAAATGAACGAGACCAGATCACACATGAGCTAAATTTGCATACACAAAGGGGAACACAATATCGAAAGCCAACAAGGGAGGATACATGGTAGCTAGTTCATCCCAATCCATGACGAAAGAGGTCTTGAATCCACTAGGGGGATCTTCTCCGTGAGGGGTCTTGAATCCACTTGGGGGATCTTCTCCTTGAGGAGGCCTCTTTGTGCAACGGAGTAGGGAATAAGTGGATGAGCAAAGCTCTATCTCCAAAATGAGCTATCACAATGCTAACCCTAAAACGATGGAGAAGAAGGAGTATATATACTCTAGGGGTGCAAAGGGGTACATGTGCTTCGTCCCAAATTATGCACGCAGGCCCTGTCCGGATGATCCGGGCTTCGGTGGTCCGGATGATCGGGGTCGGCGTCGGGATGGTCTAGGCATGTCGTGGAGGCTGCGAGAAGTCCTGTTGTCTGTTGTCTAGGTCAAGGACCAGACGTCCAGGTCCGTCCGAATGATTCGGACTGGGGTCCGGATGATCCAGCTTCAATGAGTTGGCTTCGGGTGTCTTTAGGCACGTTAGTGTGATCGTCTGGGCGGCCGTCCAGATCGTCCGGGCTCATTCTGGGTCATCCGGCTAGGGGTCCGGAGGATCTGGGAAAGCTTTGTCTTGCTCCGTTTCTTCTCTATCTTCGTGTTTGCTTCTCTCCTTCAATCGTACATGCTCCATAGCTTCTCCATGGCTGGTTGCTTGGTACCTAAGTATGCAAAGTGTCTCCGCTTGAGGTAGTAGCCATTTCTCATGTGATCCAAAAAGGGAGTTGCGAGAGGAGTGATGTCACCTCGGTCTTGTGAGCTCTTCATGTGCACGTGTCAACGATGCACTTGGCACTTGGGGAGACGAAGGTAGGTCCATGGGGATAATATTGGGATGCTCCGCATTATCTCCCCCCACCCCCTTGGGAAAGATCCGACCTCGGATCTAAAACCTGATCACCATGGTAGGGAGAGAGATCCTTGATGTTGAAGATTTCGCTCATGGTGTACTTGTCTTGTGGAATGTTGATCTTATAAGCATTGTTGTTGTTGTTGTTGTTGTTGTTGTTGTTGTTGTTGTTGTTGTTGTTGTTGTTGTTGTTGTTGTTGTTGTTGTTGTTGTTGTTGTTGTTGTTGTTTTTGTTGTTGTTTTTGTTGTTGTTATTGTTGTTGTTGCGGGTTATAGTAGCTTGGACTTGCGCTCTTTGGGGAAGCGATCCTTGCAAATGTGTAGCCACATAAGATCGCCAATGTTGAATATCATGGGTTGCTTGTTGATGTTGATCTTGGCCGCGAGTCGTTGGACTTAGCGCTCGATGGCTTGCCTTGTATTTTCATGCACCTTCTTGAGATAGCTCGCTCGTGCACTCACGTCCATGTTGGTGGCTCTTGTAGTGGTGGTGGTAGAATGTCCAATGGAGACAATGGATTGATTCCATAGACAACCTCGAAGAGGGACTTGCTGGTAGTCGAATGTCTTGCGTGATTTTAAGCGTACTCGGTGATGGGTAAGCACTCCTCCCACTCCTTGATGTTCTTCTTGATCAACAAGCATAGGTGAGTAGATATCATTCGGTTCGTGACCTCTGTTTGGCCATCGGTTGTGGATGGTATGTCAAAGAGAATAAGAGCTTGATTCCGAGCTTGGCACAAAGCGTCTTCCAAAAGTAGCTAAGGAACTTGACGTCGTGGTCGACATGATAGTCTATGGCACTCCATGTAGACGCAAGATTTCCCTACAAAAGAGACATATGAATCATCATCCATATTGTTACATGGAATAAAGTGTGCCATCTTAGACAAACGGTCCACAACAAACAATACTAAATCCTTTCAATTTTGAGTTCTAGGAAAACAGAGCTCAAAGTCTATAATAATATCTTCCCATGGGTGATATGGAATCGGAAGTGGCATATAGAGACCATGGGATTGAGCGTTAGACTTAGCTTTGTGACATGTAGAGCATCGGGTGGTGTAGTCGGAGACGTCACGAAACATATTGGGCCAAAAGAAGTTCTTGGAGAGCGTTGCGATTTTCTTGTCGCATCCAAAGTGTGCCATAAGTCCTCCTCCATGAGGCTCTTGCAAAAGTAACAAACGAAGAGAAGTCTTGGATATACAAAGCTTTTTAGCTCTCATTAGATATTCATCCTTGATATAATATCTCTCCCAAGATGTATGCGTCAAGCATTTTTCATAAGGAATAGAAAAGGTTGGATCATGCACATATAAGTCTTTGATGTGCTCAAATCCAATTATATTCAATTTAAGTTGAGTTAAAAGCATGCATTTCCAGGAAAGGCACTGCAAAAAAAATTCACATCCGTGATATTTTGGGCCGAACAAATTTTTTTATGTCATACTTATGACACTTCTATGATGATAATTATGACAAAACCTAGTATCATCATAGATATGGTGGCCTCCTACTTCTATGACAAAAAATCATGATAGAAAATGGGCTTTTCGTCCTGGGCAGACCGGAGACGCACCTGCATGACATTCTTTGGGTCGTCCATGGGAAAAAATCGTGGTAGAAGCGAGGGCGAGGAAAATTTCGGGAAGTTCCCGGTTACGGCGGGTGGTCGGGGCCGAGCGATGCATGGAGGTTTGCGCGTTTATCTCGTACACGTAGGCGTGTGTGTGCAAGGCGTTGCGCTCTAACTGAACCCGAGCGAGGCATTGGGCTCTAACTGAACCCGAGCGATTGCACTAGCTACGTTACCGAACCCTTATCGATCCCTTGCTATTAACTGAACCCGAGTGATTCCTTCGCAACTACTGATAACTGAAGTCGATCGAACCTGCTGCCTCTTGATGAACAATGAACGTGGGGGTTGGTTGAACGAGCCAAGACATACGTGGTTGGGGTGGGATGAACAGTTCCCGGTGGGGATTGGATGAACAAGATCCAGTGGTAGTAGAGGCTGTTGCCGCTGGATGAATAGGACCCAAATCGAGGAGGTGGGGGTGGATGAATAGTAGTCGGTGGAGGCACCCTGTACGTGGAGGTCTGGTTGAACAGGACCCCGTGGAGGGCTGGTTGAACAGGGCCCCGTGGAGGTCGAAGAGAAGTCCGTTTCCTCCATTCTGTGGTACACCACACCCCTCCCGATCGATAGGACCCCATTTTGACCGTAGGAGGTCTAAGAGAGGTCTATTTCCTCCATTTTGTGATACGCCAGACCCCTCTCGGTGAACATGATCCCATTTCGACTGTTGCTACGTCTTGAGCTTGCGTTGGTTTTCCTTCAAGAGGAAAGGGTGATGCAGCAATAGTAGCATAAGTATTTCCCTCAGTTTTTGAGAACCAAGGTATCAATCCAGTAGGAGGCTCCTGAAAAGTCCCACGCACCTACACAAACAAACAAAAAACTCGCAACCAATGCAATAAAGGGGTTGTCAATCCCTTCACAGCCACTTGCGAAAGTGAGATCTGATAGCGATAATATGATAAGATAAGTATATTTTTGGTATTTTATAATATAGATGCAAAAAGTAAAGATGCAAATAAAAGTAGATTGAAAGCTTATATGATAAAAGATAGACCCGGGGGCCATAGGTTTCACTAGAGGCTTCTCTCAAGATAGCATAAGTGTTATGGTGGGTGAACAAACTACTGTCGTGCAATTGGTAGAAAAGCGAATAATTATGAGATCATCTAGGCATGATCATGTATATAGGCATCACGTCCGCAACAAGTAGACCAACTCCTGCCTGCATCTACTACTATTACTCCACACATCGACCGCTATCCAGCATGCATCTAGAGTATTAAGTTCATAAGAACAGAGTAACGCATTAAGAAAGATGACATGATGTAGAGGGATAAACTCAAGCAATATTATATAAACCCCATCTTTTTATCCTCGATGGCAACAATACAATACGTGCCTTGCAACCCTTTTTGTCACTGGGTAAGGACACCGCAAGATTGAACCCAAAGCTAAGCACTTCTCCCATGGCAAGAAAGATCAATCTACTAGGCCAAACCAAACTGATAATTCGAAGAGACTTGCAAAGATAACTCAATCATACATTAAAAGAATTCAGAGGATATTCAAATATTTCTCATAGATAAACTTGATCATAAACACACAATTCATCGGATCTCGACAAACACACCGCAAAAAGAGTTTACATCGAATAGATCTCCACAAGAGAGGGGGAGAACATTGTATTGAGATCCAAAAATAGAGAAGAAGCCATCTAGCTAATATCTATGGACCTGAAGGTCTGTGGTAAACTATTGACAACTTATCGGAAGGGCTATGGTGTTGATGTAGAAGCCCTCCATAGTCGATTCCCCCTCCGGCGGAGCGCCGGCGAAAGCTCCAAGATGGGATCTCGCGGATATAGAAGGTTACGGTGGTGGAAATTGTTTTTCATTGGCTCCCTGGATGTTTTCGGGGTACGTGGGTATATATTGGAGGAAGAAGTACGTCGGTGGCCGCTCGAGGGGCCAAGGAGACAAGGGGCGCGCCCAGGAGGGGTGGGCGCACCCTCCTATCTCCTGGCCGCCTTGATTGCTTCTTGACTTGCACTCCAAGTCCTCTGGATCACGTTCGTTCCAAAAATCACGCCCCCGAAGGTTTCATTCCGTTTGGACTCAGTTTGATATTCCTTTTCTTCGAAATACTGAAATAGGCAAAAAACAGCAATATGGGCTGGGCCTCCGGTTAGTAGGTTAGTCCCAAAAATGATATAAATGTGTAAAATAAACCCCATAAACATCCAAAAAGGGTAATATAATAGCATGGAACAATAAAAAATTATAGATACATTGGAGACGTATCAAGGTAGTCGAACAGAAGGCTGTTTCCTCCGTTCTGCGGTACGCCAGGATTCGTTTCGGCTCTTCCGTCCAAGCCGGTTGGCTCCCGATGAACACGATGTATTCCGACCCAGTTTTTTTCCTCCTGATGAACATGACTCGTTTCGACCAAATCATTTGGCTCCCGGCGAACACGATGATGTTTCCTCCGTTCTGACCCAGCCGGTTAGCTGAAAATGAACAGGACAACGTCACTGCCATCCGTTGCCTCTCCATGTACACGAGCCCTGGCTGTCCGTATGCGCGAGTACGCGTTTCGAAACCCCTCTCATATGTACGTATGTGGCCGTACTTTTTGGCATGTGGTTGTATGTACGTGTACACAGTTTAGACGGGACAACCCGAACTACAACGTGGGGGGCTCTACTATGACACGTGCCGCTAATTACTCGTCCACAGTTCATCATTGCAGAGCGACTGATCGACCAGTATGTACATACATGTTTGCGACAAGACAAACAACACCACATACGCTTCAGCCAGGTGGGTCCCAGCTGTGAGGAGGATAAGGACGCACTTCCTTGCATGCGAAGATATAGCTGCTGGGTCCCAGCTGTCGGGGGGGTCATTTTTTTTCCCGTAATAAGGACGTAGTTCCTTGCGTGCAAAGATGTAGCTGGTGGGTCCCAGCAGTCAGGGGGGAAACATTTTTTTTCGCGAAATACGATGGCCCGTCAGGTGTGTCCCCGCTGCCAGGTGGAGGAATCATTATTTTGCACGTAATAAGGTGGCACTTCCTTGCTGCGGCTGTGGACCCAGCTGTCTGCCTCTCCATGTACAGTACTCTTCCGATGGAAGTCATTCCTTGACCACATTGACCACGCCACGCCGAGAACACCAAGGCGGTGGACGACACGAGGTCTAGGAAGGGGACGACGCAGAGCCGAGGAAGACGCGGTAGTGGATGCCCACGTGGAGAGGAGTACGAGGGTTGACTGGTTTGGCTGTGGTGTGAGGTTGTCGTCGCCACAGAGTAACAGGGGTTGTGGGTGAGTAGAGGGATGGCCTGGGCAGAGGTTGGAGTAGAGTGGGATGGTGAGGCCTGCGCGGCAGCAGAGCCGGCCACGGGATGCAGGAGCAGGCGGCACGACCGACGCTGGTTTGGCGGCTGGAGAAAGAAGACCAGAGGTTGAAGAAGCACTACGGCCGTTGGATGGGCATCGTACGGTCGCTGGAGCTAGAATCGTTCATATTGACTAAGTTGACAAAGCCCTCCGTCTGCGTCAACTTAGTAGGCCCACAAGTCAGCCTCCCACTATGGTGGGTCCCAGCTAGTAGGGGGAGTATTAATTTTTTTTTGTGTGTAATAAGGAGGCACTTCCTTGCGTGAGAAGATATAGCTGGCGCGTCCGAGATGTGAGCGGGAGGAATGTTTTTTTCATGAAATACAGAGGCCCTTGTGGTGGGTCCCAGCTGTCGGGTGGAGGAATAATTATTTAGCGCATAATAAGGAGGCACTTCCTTGCGTGCGGCCATGGACCCAACAGTCAGCCTCTCCATGTACAGTCCTATTCCAATGGAGGTTGTTCATTGACCGCATTGACGACGCCGCGCCAAGAGCACCAGGGCAGTGGACGACGACGGGGCCGGGGAAGAGTCGGCAGTGGTTGCCCACACGGTGGGGAGTATGAGGGTTTACTGGTTCAGCTGCCGTCTTCAAAAAATAACAGGAGGTGCAGTGAGTAGAGGAATAGCTTGGCCAGCGATGGAGTAGGGTCGGGCAGTGCGGCCTGTGTGGTAGCACAGCCGGCCACGAGAGGCGGGAGCAGGCTCTCCCACCGGCGCTGGTTTGGGCAGCTGGAGCAAGAATATCAGATATTGAAGAAGCAGCACGGCCGTTGGATTAACATCCCATGGTCACTACTGCTAGAATCGTTTGTGGACGAAGTTGACAAAGCCTTTCATAATGTCAACCAAGTAGACCCACAAGTCAGCCTCCAAAACTGTCCCAAACAGCATACAACCCGAAATTTCTATCTGGATTCAAATTAATTTAAAAACTAAACATACCATAATTTAAATCCCATGAAATTTTACCCGCACAAAAACAATGAAATTTAAAATATTAAAATCCGAAAGAAAAAAAGTATTTTGGAACTAATTGCATGTTTGTTGTATTTCTTTCATTTCATAGCCCATTTATGATTACTTATAGCCCATTTCTTATTGCTTATAGCCCATTTTATGGGCAAGCCGAATGCATCCCTCCTTGTCTTGAAAGATTTCCGGCCTAGTAGGGCGTAGAAAAGCAAGTAGGCCTACGTTGGTTATTCTGCAAAATACAAAAATAGCTCAGCTTGCCAATTTTAGAAAGGAAAAAAATGGGCTGGTCATGTGGTAAACATATGAAATAAAAGCCTGGGCTAGACGGGCCACAGCTCTCGCACAACCAAGTTGATACCCTTCTCCGTCCCGGAAATAAAATTACTTCGCGCGCTGCTGGGTCCCGGGTGTCTGCCTCTCCTTGTGTAGTTATCTTGCTTATTGACAACATTGATAGTGGCGTGCGACCCAGATGTCAGGAAAGCATCAGGAGGAACCCTTCTTTTCTTCTAATAAAGGAGGCACTTGCTTGCCTACTGCCATGATCCTGGTGGGTCCGTACTGTCATCCTCACCATGTACAGTCATCTCCTTATTCCTCTCGGTTGTTGACCATGTTGACAACACCGGAGGGCGGCGCCGCGGCGAGCGAACCAAGGCGGAACTCTCAATTCTGTCCTCCTTCCTTCCTCGCAAAAAATGAAAGAAAATCAAAGACTTGATAAGGCATACAGAACAAGCTAGTGTGCCGTTAAAGGTTTGAGTAGAGCAAAAGATTAGAGATGCAGTTCCTCTGATCATGGCCAAGCAACAACTGCTGAACGGCCTTGACAACAATGAGGAGGTGAACGAGCTTCTGAAGATAATGGGCAAAATCGATGTGCTCTGTCGGATGATTGTCTCTTTATTTGCAATGTATGTAGCACTCGTGATGTATTCAGTGGCTATGACATGAGCACTTTGCTAAAACTAGTAATGAATGAAACCTGTTTAGCAGGCTAGGCGTAGTGTGGTGAACATCTAATGATTTCTATTAACGAAAATCAGGGGGTATCCCCTTTTGCTCATAAATAAGTAGCAGAGTCCCTGTCAGGTCAGCTTTGTTCCCATTAGAAGACGCTGAGCAAATTGCAGTCCAAAAACAAACTATGTCATCAAATACAAGTTTCACAGCCAAATATGAGTACAACTAAACAACAATGTCATCATGTTTTAGTCATCATACAATCACTAAACACAAATCAACATACATAATAAGTGATGTTCTCACAGCAAAATACTAAACAACAAGTTCATCAGTTTTCTGTTGTCATAGCAAACACAATTTCACATAGTAGATAAAACGTCTTCTCATAGGAAAATACGACAAAAGCAGTCTAATCATCATCCACTGCAGTAGCGTCAATATCTTTGCCATGTGTATCAGTCTGAATCGTAACCCCCTCCAGTGTCATCTTCTTCTTCATACTCAATGTCCTGGAATGTTGGCTTCTTATTGATCAACTCTCGTATGTCCACAGCCCGACATGCAATCTTTTCGCCAGCCTCATTGACGTGATGGTTCTCAAAGATATTAGGAACATTTGTGGAATCTTGTACATCAAGAGCAGTGTAAACATCATCTTGTTGTGCAACTTCATTAAAAGAACTCCTTTGATCAAACCTTTGCAATACTCTCCAGTCATCGCTACATGCAAATGTGTCTTCCAAGAAAAATATCTGTGTTGCTTGATTTGCCAGAATAAAAGGCCCGTCGGTCTGGTACGTTGCCTTGACATTGATGGATTTGAAATAATCATCAGCTCAGGGTTTTGTGATCCTGGAAAACAGGTTATACCAACGACAACACAACAGAACCACACACCGATGAACCTCAAAACTGGAGATATACTGCAACTGAACAATGTCTGTTATGTTAGCGTACATTTCAGTAGTTTCTTTTCCGTACATATCCGTGCTCATGATTTCACTGTTTTGTGTCTTCTTTCCTTCATCGCGTGCAAGGGTGTTGTAGGGCACATCTCCAACAACACGAGATTCATAATGTCTTACCCGAGTATCAGGACCCATTGCTAGTGCATAAAGGGCATCATCAACCGCCTACCCATCCTCCCGCATCTTCTTAACCTATGCTTAGAAAATAAACAAGCTAATCATCTTATATACTCAATATATTAAAAAAAACTGATAGTGCAATTCATAAGCTTACATGGCTCTTGAATCATTTCGCAAATCCTGCCATAACCAGTTTGTCAATGTTTCTTGGATTTTGCGGCAGTAACTCCTTTCTGTAGTTGCTGCGCAACATAGTGATCGTGTTAAACATCTAAATATATAAGAATGTGCTGCAAGTTTAGTAGATTATGATGTATAAGCTGCATTACTTAGCACTTACTTGATATAAGGTAGAATCTCAGGACAATTATTGAACACATACCCAACCATTTTGTCCAAATCTTTAGGTTCGTCATCTTCTCGACTCTTCCATGTAACTCGAACAGAACAATCGAAAACATTGAGCCTGGGATTGTCTTCACCCACCTCTTTGCTAAGCTGATCAGTTGTTCCAATGTATTTTGAGCAGAATGTCAACACTTCTGTAGCAATGTAGGCTTCTCCAATGGAACCCTTGGGTCTAGCTCTATTCCTATAGCCCTTGAAAGTGCCTAGCCGCCTTTCAATAGGGTACATCCAGCCATACTGTAATAGACTATAAGTAGTGCCTCATCAGTTAGATAAACAGCCAAATGCACCATCTCATCAAAGAAGGCTAGAGGATATATCTTCTGAAGGTCACATATGATAGTTGGTA
This sequence comes from Triticum timopheevii, assembly GCA_963921465.1. Classification (NCBI taxonomy): domain Eukaryota; kingdom Viridiplantae; phylum Streptophyta; class Magnoliopsida; order Poales; family Poaceae; genus Triticum; species Triticum timopheevii. Next base: position 201,489,354 of record OY997270.1, read on the forward strand.
TCTTGTCTCTAAGATGCTACAAAGCATCTATCTTTATATTTCTACTACAAAGTTCCTTGAAGTATTGTCCCAACTCTGCAACTGCTCTGTATAAGTCAGGGCGGACCAATCCTCTAAGGATAACAGGTAAAACCCTTTGAAGTAGGACATGGCAGTCATGAGTTTTCAACCCTTGTACCTTGTTTCGATATGCACTGACTCTCCTTTCAGGGTTGTAAGCAAATCCATGTGGGAATCTCACACGTGATAGGACCTCGTAGAATTATTTTCTTTTTACCTTGTCCCAGACGTACACAGCTGGCGCCATATCCAATGATGCACCATCATCTTTCACTTGCAAATCGGATCTGATACCCAGGTGTGTCAAATCAATCCTAGGTTCTGAGGTATCTTTCGTCTTGCCTTCAATATTAAGAGTGTGCCAATAATGTTGTCACATATATTTCTCTCGATGTGCATCACATCAAGATTATGCCGCAGATCCAAATTTTTCCAATACTCCAAGTCCAACAAAGTGGATCTGCGGGTAAACAATAATCTCTCTTCTGCCCTGCCATGCCCCCTTTTCCTGCTACTATTATCAGGATGGTTTCCTGGTGTAATGTGCCTAACCTTCTCTAATTCCACTTGCAACTCATCGGCGGTGAGATTCTTTGGCGCATCAAGGTTTTCATGCTTTGCATTGAACACATATCTTCGGTATTTTGTAAGACACGGCTTGTCCTTGGCAAGGAAAAGGCGGTGTCCAATGTAACAGATCTTGGTAAGTATTGCGTATGACTGCGGATTCCTGTCACGGTGAACACATGCATTGTAACCATGTGCTATTCGCCCTGACATAGTGCCCAAAGCCGAATAATCATGGATGCACAAAATTATAACAGCAGGCAGAAAGAAATCAACTGGCGGGCTTCTAAGGTCTCGAGTGAGAACACCCCTCCATAGCTGTTGAAGTTCCTCCACAAGAGGATCCATGAATAAATCAAAATCCTTTCCAGGACTTTTTGGACCTGTGATGAGCAAGGCCATCATGTAGTTTGATTCTTTGGTGTAGACATTTGGACGAATGTTGTAAGGGATACCAAGCACTGGCCACATGCTATATGTGGCGCTCTGGTGGGCAAATGGATTAAATCCATCTGAAGCTAAGCTAGGTCTAATGTTTCTCGGGTCAGCAACAAACTTTTTGTGTATGTGATTGAAGCTTTCCCAGTCACTACCATGAGATCGATGGCTCATTACATTCTGATCTCTATACTTCTAGTTCCTAGAACTCCATAGTACATCCTCTCTTGTTTCGGCATCATGAAAAAACCTCTGCAATCTTGGTATAATTGGAAAATTTCTCAGCGTCGTGCATCACCTCGACAAACCGCGGCGCCGACGTATCGGTGTGGTAGGGAGGGCGGCTTTGGCGGAGCGAATGGAGTGGAGGGGCCCGGGGGAGGGGGTTTGGGAATATTATTGGCTAGTTGGCCGAAGGGCGGTTGAATTTGGGATTTGGGTGAACTTTTGGGGGAAGGGATTCGCGTGGTGGGCGGGGGATTTTGGCGCATGGTCGGTTTCTCCAAGTGTAGTCCCACGTGTTAGTGAAGAGGCAAGCCGAACCGCATTCTGTTTGCGTGAACCAAGTGTAGGACCGACCGTGTGAGGGGTGCAATGCGACCACGATAGGCGTGTTGTGAGTGTACCACCTTTTTTGCTTTTAAACTTGGTGCTTCGCCCCACAAAAAAAAATTGGTGCTTCGTGCAATCCATTGATACTACTACTAGTAATCCAGTAATCCCGACTAAAATGGTGTGGCCGGGTCTTTTCCCGCACGTTATGCTGGGAGGTTAGCTTAGTTGGTTTATTTAGGACGAGTAATGCTACACCTACATAATCCCAGTTACGTAACTAGCATAATGTGAAATGTGTGAGCTATTGATTGGAGATTGGGGGGAGGGAGGGGCCCACCACCATTAAAATCAGGGGGGAAGAGAGAGGCAATTTACGTTAACCCTTCCGTAGGTTCCCGTAGATGTAGAAAGATGTGAAATGCATGAATGTGTAGTGGACGTACTATTGGAGTGTCTGAGATAAATTGTGTATGTAGACCCTGTGTGTTTATTTACTTCGCATGTTAGCTTTGTCTCGGGTCAAACCTTCTAAGTTTATACACACAAAAATGAATCATCATTCCATATATTTTCATACTCCTACAATATATATTACGATTATTGTGAATGTTCATATACACCGGACGAGATTCATGGAAACACGGCATATTTTCATTACATTTTGAACTTTTACATGACAGAAAAATAAAAGAAACCCGACCTTAAACCTATTCTACGGCGGCGACCGACGTCCTCCATCTGCGATCTCCATGTACGGGGGTAGGGTTCAAGACCCATGAAGTGAAGGTGCGGTCTCTGGTGAGGAAGCATAGAACACGGGAGCTGGACCGGCCAATTGGCACACCATGCCCTCCCGCCTCCCATACCCTACTCATCCACGGAGGAGTCCCCGACCTCGGTGGTGACGGTGGATGTGAGGTCAATGATGATGGACGTGGACTTTCCGTCACTTCACCTACCACATGCGCCACCGAATGTTGGACGGTGGCAAGTAGGACGCGCGGCTGACGGTGCTCCCGTCGGCGGCCGCCAGCATGGCCACTACTTGTGTGGTCGCGTCCGCGTCCGGCTAGGCTGCTATTGCGTTGCGAGCAGCGACTTGAGCAAGGGCGGCAACCTCGATCTTCATCTTCGAAGACAAGCTCTCTCGCAGAGCGTTCGCGCTCGCGGTCATGGCGGATGTGGTGCCAGGTAGCAGGACGATGCGCTATGGTGTGGAGTTTAGCTGGGCGTTGCCGCTTTAATTAGCGCATTCCGGTGAGGCCAAGCATACGGGTGTGTCATTAAGTCACCGGAGTTGGTTCCTCGGGCACCAAGCCTCTTAATGACGGCATACGGACGGACGTCATGAATGTGGGCAGCTGGCGGTGCCTGGGTTGCACCGTGCGACGGCGCGAGGGACGAGGGTTTTTGGCGTGCGAGTGTAGTCAGCTCCAGTCGTGGCAACTTTGGAGATGCCCTTTGCTCACATGCGATCCCCACATGTCATTGAAAAAACAAGACGACCCGGCATGGTCTCAAGTCCTGGGGATGCAGTTGGCCGCGCTACAACACTCCGTGGACGCGTCATGGTGCGTGCGCACTACGGCGCCCCGTGCATCGCCGACGAGCCGGGTGTTGATCTGCTGGCCGTGCCACAGCGCTAATGCCACCCTCGGCACCCTGAAGCCAACCATGTCCAGCAACGATGAGCGTGTCGCTCACCGCGGTCTCCGTGTCCAGAGGCGGTGCGGGAGCTACTCCATGTTGCTGGCCCCCACGACCCACATGAACGGTAGCCAGTGGCGAGGAGGTCGTCGGCCAGCTCCTCCATTAGACTAGTCTGCGCCACATCATCCCGACAGGTGTGCCCCACATGTCCGTTTCCCTGTTTTCCAGGCCAAATTTGAGCATCAGTACTCTGCGTTGCACATTAGGCGCAGAACAAGTGGTTTTTGTGCCCTAGTTCAAATGTGGTATAGTACCAAGTTGTTACCCTAGCCCCAAGTGTGGTGGTTTTGGGTACGGTACCACCCTTTTCCTTTTCAACTAATGAAGCGTAACACTTGATGAAGTAACCAGATGGTGTGCTATTGTAGGTGTCCGACTGTTTGAAGAAATAATTGAGGTGTGCTCGGTCCGTGCCTGCATTTAGGGGTCCAACTTACCATGTTCCGGGAGTAGTAACTATACTAGTCCCTGCATACTCCATCCGTTTTTCTTTTCTCCGCATTTTAGCTTTGCTCAGAGTCAAACTTTGTAAACCTTGACAAAGTTTATAGACAAAAATAATAACATATACAAGAACAAATCAATACTAGCAGATTCATTATTGAATATACTTATATAGATTTGCTATTGGAAATGTTCATATTTTTTCTAAAAATTTGGTCAAATTTTATGAAGTTTCACTTCAGTCAAACCTAATATGCAGAATAAATAAAAAATGGAGGGAGTATCTCACTCCATGACCAAGACGGAAGGGAAAATGAGACAACATATTATTTATTTGAGCCGTTCAAGTATAAACATGTGGCGTTGCTTATTTCTCATTCCTCTCCAACCCTCTTCTCTTTCGATCATGCTGCTCTCCGGTCGAGTCCATCCTCACACATGCCTCATTTGAACATTCCGCAGAGTATCATTGACATATGGGCCTAGACCATGCTTTGTATTTCCAATGTTGTAATTTGTCCGACATGCATACAGATAAACGGTTCGTTTAAAGTTTCACTTTGCCTCCACTGCGTGTCGCTTCCCATCTTAGTTTTCACATCCCATTCGGTTCATGCCCAGACACATCTTCACAGCATCGATTGATGTTGAGAGATCAAGTGCGTGTCGTGCAAAGAGATAAAGGTTTGGTGAGTTTCTATGATAGAAATGACCTGGGGGGTCTGTGGGTATCGGAGGGAGTATATTGTACGTTCAAAAGAGAAACAATTGTCACACCCTGATTTTCATGGCACAACACTTAAGATGATAAATCATGATAAAGTGTGGTTTGACAAAAACTTTTGCATTATTTGACTTTTTATTTGAGTTGGTTTTCTCTTTGTGTTTTCAAGTGCTCTTAAAAGTCAACATAGCTTCACCTTCTATACTTCCTTTCCTTGATCCAAAACTTCAGCCCAATGGTCATACCATGTGTATAGTACAATATAGAATTTTCTTACAAAAATAATTTTCTAAATTAATTTTCCAAAAACCCCTGAATTGAGGTTTGCACTGCAAGTACTTGATTTGTGGTATGAAAAATCTTCCAAAGAGTAGATTCCTATTAGGTATAGGACTCCAAAAAACCACAAAAGTATAATTCTAAAAGTCATTTTGCTATATTATTTAAAGGCTTTTTCTTTAGGCTAGAAATGGTCTTTAATAGATTAAAATTATTTTAATACTTTAAAAATATTTGTGAAACTTTAGGTAAACTCGGTGGACATATATTGTCCATATATAAGAGTTTCAACACATGGTCATGTTCAAAATATTGGTCAAACCCCTCAAAACCCCTTTCTGGATATTTCAAGCTGTTGAAATATTTACAAAGGAAATATTCTCTAAAAATTCCAAGAAAATTCTAGCATGTCACATATGACATGTTGGATGATATTGCCAAGCCTCATGTCTTGGAAAACAACATAACATCAACAAATCTCCTCAAAACCATCCCTGTCCATTTTGAAGTTTGAGCAACTCTACATTGCCAAACATGTCCAAATGTTCTCAAACTTGGTGCACATGCTCCAATGGTCTAATTATGTATCTAGACCAAATGGCACAAGTTGGAGAAAATGATATCTTGATCAAAGTGCGTCAAAACCCTCTCTGTCCAGAATCAAATTTGAACAACTTTACACTGTCAACTTTCTTATTTTGCTCTCAACCTTTGTGGGCATGCTCTAAACCCCAAATGATGACACTGCACCAAGTGGTGCATCAAGGAAAATAGTTTTGCATGTCTAGATCTTGGAAAACTCATTTATGTTGATTTCTAGGGTTTATAAAAGTTGCATTGGAAACTTTGCCCAAATGGACTCAACCTTGGTGGAACCTATTATTATCTCATGCCATTTGACCCTGTCAAGCCTCATGACAAGAGGAGTTCATCTTCTTGCCCAAACCAGCAACAAACACCTTCTGCCATTTTTCTAAAACCCCTGTTTTGACCACTTCCACTCTTCTCCATGGCCTCAACTTTTTACCACAGCCCCTCCTAGACCTCTTCTACCTCCAGTAGCAATGGCTGCATCTCAGACCAATAATTGAGGTGTGAAACCACCTCTTTTACCTCTCTGGACAGCCCTTGCACCCCTCTTCCTCACCTCCCTCCTCACTCCAGAGGCCACCCAAGGCATCCAAGGCTTTCCTCACATTCTTTACTCCTCCCTAGAGCTACTAGACATGCTTGGACATGCCCACTTTGCCAAAAAATGGCATGTTGGCCATATGCATGCTCTGGAGCGCGCTACAGTGCGCTCTCGCACTGTAGCCGCCCCCTGCCAACCACCTGCGGCCACCTCGGGCCTCCCCAGCGTTCCCGACGATGTGCCTCGATGTATGTGACATGCCATGCCTCTGTCCCCCTCCTCCTCCTCCATCCTGCTGCCCTTGCTCGCACGCGCGCCGGCCGCCCGAGAGCTCCAATGAGCGGCCTCACACGCGCGAAGCTCTGGCCCTTCCCCGCTCTCTCTCTTCCTTCCCCTGGCTGGAACCATCCCACAAGGACCCGAGACACGCTCAAGTGAGGCCCCATGGCCTCCAGCAACGGCTAGAAGCTCGCCGGCGCACGAGTCACGGTGCACCTCGCCCTCCTTCTATTTAAGCCCCCTGAGCTCTCCTCTCCTCACAACTCGCCCTCTGCACCACCAAATCATCCCCCTTCACCCCCAGTTCCTCTCCAGAACCGCCCGAGCTCGAGATAGAGCTCGAGCTCCGCCGCCTCGGGTCGCCATCGATCCCATGGAACAGGCCACCCCCGGCCCTCTTTATTGCTTCTCTGGAACGCCCATAGCTCACAGATCGATTCCCCCTCTTTCCCGCTCGTTTTGCAGTCGTAAACGGCCGGAGCCATCAACGCCCGATGCTCCTTCGCCGCGAACCTCATCACCGGCAAACCACTGCTCCCCTCCGGCCAACTCCGGCACCACCCGAACGGCGACACGACGAGGAGTCCCACGGTGCCATCAGCTCACCCCGTCGTGCCCAGAAACGTCGCCGGTGAGCTCGTCGGCCCTCTGTCGCAGGGTTAGGGATGACAGGCGGGCCCCGCCTGTCAGCCTCTCTTCCCCCTCGCCTCCCTCTCTCTCACTGGGGCCTGGGCCCCGTCCGTCAGGTTCAAACCTGACGCGCGCGCGCCGCACGGCTCGCCTGGGCCGAATCGCCTCTGGGCCTGTGCGCTGCGGCTGTTTTGGCCCAGTTGCACAGTGGCCTTTTTCATTTTCTTTTTCTGTAACTTTTCCAAAAATTCCACAGGATTAAATATTAATCCAAATGCAATAATTCCAGTTCCTAAAATCTTGTAAAAATCCTACCTATTTAATGGTATAACCTTAACTCATGTCCAAACAACTTTTATGTACTGTTCATATTCAAATTCAAATTTGAATATATCTAAACCCCTCTGAAAATCCATTTCTCCCATTATGCTACTCCAAATCCAAAACTAGGATTTTCCTCTTCTTAGTTTTCACCTTGTATTTAACAAAAACGAGTTGACATTTTTCTGAGCACTTTGGTTTTTATGTTTTATTATTGCCTTATTCTTCTCGTTATTACTTTGCGACGATAGATTGCGTTGCTAACAAAGGAGTTGGACCAGAAGACTTTGAAGAGCCAGAAGACCTTGCTGAGCCAGGCAAGCAGCCTTTGACCATGACACCCCTCTTGTTCATCGGTACCCTTTTTCCGATTGCATGATGATGAAATATGACAGTGGTAAACTTGTTGTGAACCACCCCATGATGCATACCCATAATCATGACCTTACCTTGTTCATGATTGCATTGTCAAGAGACTAGTTGATGCATAATGATGCATGTGTACCATGAACTCTTCATGGTTACATTCTTTCGAAAAACCCATCGGGTGCCCCTAATGCCCTTGGGAGATGTTGAACTAAGGTCACCACTTGAGGAAGAAGTGGTGTACCAAAGAGAGATTTTGGTGTGTGTGTGTGTAAAATGATGGATTAGATTTATGTGTGATTACCGTCCCAACCAAACATGTGCAACCACACTACCCCTTTATGGGACGGGGCATTATTGATTACTTAGGCTGATACTAGCATGGTGCCCACATTACTAGTGACGGGGGTGACTTGAGGTCACTCTCGGGACGGTGTCGTGCTTGGATAGGCGGCCATGACTATTTTAACAGGGCACCGGACACACCGTTGGTCCCTTCGTGTATGCGTAATAATGTGAAAAGGGCAGAGTCCCACGATCTTTTGCTTATCCACGAGGGCCGTCTATCAACGAGTGGACCCTATGTTAGTGTCGTCTAGGGAAAGGTAATGATCGGGTGCTTCCCCTGAGTACTTGAGGTACTGGGGGATCGTGAATGACACGAAAGCTTCCCGGATCTTGTGGGTGAAGTGCGCAACCTCTGCAGAGTGTCAAACTATTCGAATAGCCATGTCCATGATCATGGACAGTTGGGAGGTGCTACTTAAACTATGTCCAAAAAATTTACAATCTCGGTGCATGTGTGTGTGGAAGAGAACTGTTTGTGTCAAGGTGGTGACTTGACATGTTGAAAGGCATGGCATTGATTCAAATTCTATTTATGTTGATATCTGTAACCTGTTCTCAAGTTTACCCATGTTTATTGATGCATATCTCACAAGTTGATAGGACATCTCAACTAGCTTGAAGCTAGGTTGCTTACTTGTTGTACAATTGCATTGTTACTTTGAACCAAATCATGTGTTGCTTGCGAGTACATTCAAAGTACTCATTGGCTTGCCACTGGTTATTTAATTGACCAGGCATGGAAGTGCAGGAGTTTGAGGAAGAGTTCTTTGGTGACGAGCACGCGAACTAGGACGCTTCCCAGTCAGAATGCCTGTAGGGTTAGGGCAGGTGGCATGGGTTCTACTTATCAACAAAGATTTCCGCTGCTTAGGTTTATTTGGTATTCAGCCCTTGTGGCTTTATCTATGTAAGACTTGACCATAACGGTCATAATTTGTGTAAGACGGTATGCATGGATGTAAGACTCTTGTTAATCAGCTTCTGTGTGTTCAGTGAGCATTGATCTCTGGGATCACTGTACACGTGCATTCGGTGATCACGACTTATGAGTCGGGGTCCCCACACAAATGTACTGTACCCACCCTAGTCCTCTTTCAATCGATCTCCGGACCCCGAGATGAAACCAAGAGAGAACGAGTGGGTGCATGTGTGATACCTAAGGCGGATTCAAAATTTTGAACCGGTGATCATAGCATCAGCAAATCATATATAAAGGGTATTCAATGTTCATTTCGCTTTTGAACGTACAATATACTCCCTTTGATCCTTTCTTATTTACATATAATTTCTATGTGTAGTCAAAGTATCTCTAGTTTTATCAAACTTATAGAAAAAAGTATCAACATTCAACAACGTTCCTATCAATATTGTTAGATTCGTACGTACTCCTAGATTTGTATTGAAATAGAGATGGTTTCCAATTTGTTTTCAAACACGTGAATGTGCTTGTTCTCGCGCAAGCTATTCCTACTAGGATTTCGCCACGTATAGCCAGTCCAATAGTAACTTTTTTAAGCTCCCTATCCAATAGTACTAGTGGAGTACTAACAATCCAACATCTGCAGTAGAGTATGTTGTGCTCATAGTACTAGTAGTATACTCCCTCTGTTTTTACTTAGTCAAACGGAGGGAGTACTAGTAACACTCAGACGACCTCTCTCTCTTCTACTACGTCCTTCCTGGTTTATTAGTCCTCTTTGTAATTTGTGCTAATTTTTTACCAACGATTTAACTGATGGAATGTTGTGCATGTTAATAAAATTATATCATTGGATTCATATTTGAACATAATTTTTAATGATATATTTTTTAAGACATGCATGAATATTTTTTAGTTAAATTTATGGTCAAACTTTGGCACAGATTACAATGGAGACCAATAAACCAGGACAAAGGTAGTAGTAGTAGTATAAATGACTCGGGCGGGGGAGGGGGAGGGACGTCAGTTTGCTCTCAACTGTGGTCCCACAAGTGAGCGAAAACGCAAGATGAAGCATGTTCCATTCAGTGAGCGACGTGGCGGGTCCAGCGTGCTAGGGTGCAATGCGGATGCGACAAGAGAGATGTACAGTCTAAACCGATTGACCGGTCGTCACTGGAACCACTATTCACACCAGAACCTTCGCTGCTCGGGCTACGCCAGCCGCTGCCCCAAAACCACACCTCCTCTCCAGCCCATTGCCCCACCTTTCAATCCCCTGGCCCGGATCAAGCGTCCCCTAGTTCGCCGGAAAGCCATGGTGCACCGCAAGATCACGTACTACAAGATGCTGACATCGGAGCGCCATGCAGAAATTGCGGCGGCGGTCGGTGCCACAGACCTCCGTTCCCAAGCTCACTTTGCGCAGGCCAATCCCCACTACAAAAAATACACTTCCGTGATGATACGTGTTTGTCATAGTAGGTCACGTTTTCTGTCATGCATGTACATCCGTGACGATTTTATGACAGAATCAAGATAGTCATACATGTGCTGTCGTAGAAGTGTTCCATGACATTACCAAAATTATAATCACAGAAGTGGCCACATCCATGACGATAATTCGCGCGTCATAGAAGTGCTTTCGTCAAGGGTGACCGACATGTGGCATCCACCATAACGGAATGCCGTTAAGCTATCGGGTTCGGTTTTGGATTCGATAACCCGTTAACAGCCCCGACCAATGGGGATTTTCCACGTGTAAAATCATCATTGGCTGGAGTAAACACGTGCCATCTCAACGTTGGGACAGATGTCATGCACTCATTGGACCCAAGGCGCCTATGATACGTCGACATGTGGCACGGCCTAACAGAGGCCCATTCCTATGAAAAGGCCGAGCCGTTTGAGTTGGTCAAAAAGGTGGCGGGCCAGCCCATGGAAAGCCTGGTAACAGCCTATCCGCATATAGCCCATTTACAGCCCGCAAACACAGGGCCCGTTATGGCCTATCCGAATTAGGCCCAGTAGCGTCATCTGGGCCGTCCAATATGATTCCACCCCGTTTTAACTTCTGGCCCATGTATGGTCCATGACGTCTTTCGGCCCATATGAGGCCCTTTGTAACTCTTGGCCCATTAATGGCCCGTGCTAAAACTGACCCGTAATGAACAGTGTATCACTTTATACCCATTAACGGCCCATTATTCCATTGGGCCGTTGAGGGAGTCCTGGATTAGGGGGTATCCAGACAGCCGGACTATATACATTGTCCGGACTGTTGAAGCATGAAGATACAAGACTCAAGACTCCATTCCGTGTCCGGATGGGACTCTCCTTTGCGTGGAAGACAAGCTCGGCAATCCGGATATTGTGTTTCCTTCCTTGTAACCGACTCCATGTAAACCCTATCCTTAGAAGGCCGATCACAATTACAATCATAATCATCATAGGCTAGCTTCTAGGGTTTAGCCTCTATGATCTCGTGGTAGATCTACTCTTGTACTACTCATATCGTCAATATTAATCAAGCAGGAAGTAGGGTTTTACCTCCATCGAGAGGGCCCGAACCTGGGTAAACATTCTGTCCCTTGCTTCCTGTTACCATCAGCCTAAGACGCACAGATCGGGACCCCCTACCCGAGATCTGCTGGTTTTGACACCGACATTGGTGCTTTCATTGAGAGTTCCTCTATGTCGTTGCTGCAAGGCTCGATGGCTCCTTCAATCATCGTCAACGACACGGTCCAGGGAGAGATCTTTCTCCCCGGACAGATCTTCATGTTCGACGGCTTCGCACTACGGGCCAATTCACTTGGTCATCTGGAGCATATCGACAGCTACGCCCCCGGCCACCAGGTCAGGTTCGGAAACTTGAATTACACGGCTAACATTCGCGAAGACTTGATCTTCGACGGATTTGGGCCTGTGCCAGGAGCACCAGACAGTCACGACGAGCACGGCTTAGACCTGCTGTCGGACAATGCTCGGGATATCACCCCTGCAATAGCCCCGGACCTAAATCCGGAGTAGGCTGCGTTGGCTAAGGATGGAGGGATGAACCCCGCCTCGCAGGCCGCACACTCATCGGTGGTGGAGCCGAACGCAGGCCTCACCTCTGTGGAGGCCTGTGACTCTAGACCGCCGGACTCGTATCCGGTTGTTGGTTCCAGTCCACGCACCCTCGAGCCAGCCGAGCCAGGTTGGGCTCCTGTGGTGGAGTTTACCACCGAGGACATCTTCCAGCACTCGCCCTTTGGCGACATGCTGAACTCATTAAAGTCTCTCTCTTTGTCAGGAGGCTCTTGGTCGAACTATGTCCGGCTTGAGTGGGAAGCAGGCGATGAAGGAATTTACTGCCCACCCACCACCCACTTCATTGCCACGATCGATAATCTAACCGACGTGCTTGACATCGACTCCGAAGACATCGATGGTATGGACGATGATGCGGGAGAAGTATAGGAACCGCCGCTCATAGGGCGGTGGACAGCCACCTCCTCATACGATATATATATGGTGGACACTCTGAAGGAAACTAATGGTGATGAGGCAACGGAGGATAACCCCTCAGGGAGAAAAACAAAACATGGGGGTCGTTGGCGCCGCTCCAAGCCCCTCCATAGCAATACCGGCCCAGGAGATGAAAACTATCCGGATGGTGCCGAAGAGGAATGCAACCCAGATCAGCCCGCCTTCGAGCAGGACGAGCAGGATGGTGAGCAGGTCAGCCGACGAACAGGAAACCGACGGATATCCGGAGGAGGACAACTACATGCCCCCTTCGATGACGAGATTAGCGTCGGCGACGACGAGTTCGGCGTGCCTGAGGATCCCGTGGAGCAGGAGCACTTCAAGCGTCGGCTTATGGCCACTATGAGGAGCCTGAAGAAGAAGCAGCAGCAACTACAGGCTGATCAAGACCTGCTCACAGATAGATGGACTGAAGTCCTGGCAGCCGAGGAATACGGACTCGAGCACCGAACGGCTGACCGGCCACCCCGTAGCCGGGACAAAACGGGATATCAGCCCAAATACCAGCCCGCGCCCCCACGCCAATACACTACGGCCCGGGGCAACAGGCAAGACCTGTAAGATATACTGGAAAACAAAGCAGGACAACCAAGATTGATCTATGGATCACGGGGGCGCGCCCCAGCGCGCGACGAGGACCGTCACGCCGGATGCGTTATCAACAAGTCCGGCCGGGCCGAACAAAGCAACCCAGACCAATTTGAACTGCATAGCCACATAGCCCGGCACAGAGGCGCCGCGCACCCCCTCTGCTGCACTGACGAAGTGATGGATCATGAATTCCCAGAAGGGTTCAAACCCGTAAACATCGAATCATACAATGGCACAACAGACCCCGCAGTATGGATCGAAGATTTCCTTCTCCACATTCACATGGCCTGCGGAGACGATCTTCACGCCATCAAGTATCTTCCCCTTAAGCACAAAGGACCAGCCCGGCACTGGCTAAATAGCCTGCCAGCAAATTCCATTGGCAGTTGGGAAAACCTGGAAGACGCATTCCTCGACAACTTCCATGGCACATACGTGCGACCACCGGACGCCGATGACTTGAGCCACATTACTCAACAGCCCGGAGAGTCATCAAGGAAATTCTGGACTCGGTTCCTAACAAAAAAGAACCAAATAGTCAACTGTCCAGACGCCGAAGCCCTGGCGTCTTTTAAGCATAATATCCGTGACGAGTGGCTCGCCCGACACCTCGGCCAGGAAAAACCCAAGTCCATGGCAGCCCTCACGACACTTATGACCCGCTTTTGCGCGGGCGAGGATAGCTGGTTGGCTCGCAGCAGCACCACGCCACACTCTGGCACTTCGGACGTCCGTGACAATAACGGCAAGCCACGACGCAATAGACACAAGCGATGGAACAACGGCGACAACAACGAAGACACGTCAGTCAACGCCGGATTCAGTGGATCCAAATCCGGCCAGCGGAAGAAGCCGTTCAAAAGAAACAACCAAGGACCATCCAGTCTGGACCGCATACTTGAACGCTCATGCCAAATTCATGGCACCCCAGACAAGCCAGCCAACCACACCAATAGAGACTGATGGGTGTTCAAACAGGCCAGTAAAATAAACGCCGAAAACAAGGACAAGGGGCTGCACAACGACGATGACGAGGAGCCCTGGCGTCCGAACATGGTGGGACAGAAGAAATTCCCCCCCCCCCCTAGGTGAAAACGGTCAACATGATCTACGCCACTCACATCCCCAAGCGGGAACGGAAGCGAGCACTACGGGACGTCTATGCGATGGAGCTAGTCGCCCCCAAATTCAACCCATGGTCAGCTTGTCCGATCACCTTCGATCGTAGGGATCACCCTACTAGCATCCGTCACGGCGGCTCAGCCGCATTGGTCTTAGACCCAATCATCGACGGATTCCACCTCACGCGAGTCCTTATGGACGGCAGCAGCAGCCTGAACCTGCTTTATCAGGACACAGTGCGCAAAATGGGCATCGACCCTTCAAGGATCAAGCCCACCAAAACCACCGTTAAAGGTGTAATCCCTAGAATAGAGTCCCGTTGTACGGGCTCTATAACATTGGAAGTGGTCTTCGGATCTCCGGACAACTTCTAAAGCAAAGAGTTAATCTTCGATATCGTACCTTTCGTAGTGGTTACCACGCACTGCTCGGACGAACCGCATTCGCTGGATTCAATGCGGTACCACACTATGCATACCTCAAGCTCAAGATGCCAGGCCCGCGCAGGGTCATAACAGTCAGCGGAAACATGGACCGCTCTCTCCATACAAAAGAGCATACTGCAGTCCTCGTGGAAGAAGTGCAATGCGGCCTCCTCCGGCAAACCACCAATCCGGTGACGACAACCTCAAGCACCGTCAAGCGAGTCCGGAACACACCGCAATAGGATCACCAGGCACGCCAAGAGCGCGACTAGCAGTCTGGTGATAACCCACAAGTATAGGGGATCGCAATAGCTTTCGAGGGTAGAGTATTCAACCCAAATTTATTGATTCGACACAAGGGGAGGCAAAGAATATTCTTGAGTATTAGCAGTTGAGTTGTCAATTCAACTGCACCTAGATAACTTAGTATCTGCAGCAAAGTGTTTAGTAGCAAAAGTGGTATGATAATAATAGTAGAGGTAGCAAAAGTAAAGATAAATGTTTTTGGGTTTTTGTAGTAGTTGTAACAGTAGCAACGGAAAAGTAAATAAGCAAAGAACAATATATGAAAAGCTCGTAGGCAATGGGTCAGTGATGGATAATTATGCCGGATGCGATTCCTCATGCAATAGTTATAACATAGGGTGATATAGAACTAGCTCCAATTCATCAATGTAATGTAGGCATGTATTCCGTAAATAGTCATACGTGGTTATGGAAAAGAACTTGCATGACATCTTTTGTCCTACCCTCCCGTGTTTAGCGGGGTCCTTACGGAAACTAAGGGATATTAAGGCCTCCTTTTCATAGAGAACCGGAACAAAGCATTAACACATAGTGAATACACAAACACCTCAAACTACGGTCATCACCGAGAAGTGTCCCGATTATTGTCACTTCAGGGTTGTCGGATCACAACACATAATAGGTGACTATAGACTTGCAAGATAGGATCAAGAACACACATATATTCATGAAAACATAATAGGTTCAGATCTGAAATCATGGCACTCGGGCCCTAGTGACAAGCATTAAGCATAGAAAAGTCATAGCAACATCAATCTCAGAACATAGTGGATACTAGGGATCAAACCCTAACAAAACTAACTTGATTACATGGTAAATCTCATCCAACCCATCACCGTCCAGCAAGCCTACGATGGAATTACTCACGCACGGCGGTGAGCATCATGAAATTGGTGATGGAGGATGGTTGGTGATGACGACGGCGACGAATCCCCCTCTTCGGAGCCCCGAACGGAGTCCAGATCAGCCCTCCCGAGAGAGATTAGGGCTTGGTGGCGGCTCCGTGTCGTAAAACGCGATGAAACTTTCTCCTTGATTTTTTTATCCCCGAGACGGAATATATGGAGTTGGAGTTGAGGTTGGAGGAGGTCCAGGGGGCCCACGAGATAGGAGGGCGCGCCCTAGGGGGGGCGCCACTTGTCTCGTGGACAGACTGTTGGCCCCCTGGCCTTGATTCTTCCGCCAAAAATTCTTATTAATTCTGAAAAAGTGCCTCCGTGGATTTCCAGGACATTCCAAGAACTTTTCTTTTCTACACATAAAACAACATCATGGCAGTTCTGTTGAAAACAGCGTCAGTCCGGGTTAGTTTCATTCAAATCATGCAAGTTAGAGTTCAAAACAAGGGCAAAAGTGTAAGGAAAAGTAGATATGTTGGAGACGTATCAACTCCCCCAAGCTTAAACCTTTGCTTGTCCTCAAGCAATTCAGTTGATAAACTGAAAGTGATAAAGAAAAACTTTTACAAACTCTGTTGCTCTTGTTGTTGTAAACATGAAAAGCCAGCATTCAAGTTTCAGCAAATATTATGAACTAACCATACTCACAATAACACATAGGTCTCACAATTACTCATATCAATAACATAATCAGCTAGAGAGCCATAATAATAAAACTCGGATGACAACACTTTCTCAAAATAATCATAACATGGTATAACAAAATGGTATCTCGCTAGTCCTTTCTGAGATCCCAAAACATTAATGCAGGGCACCTTTAAAGATCAAGGACTGACTAAACATTGTAATTCATGGTAAAAGAGATCCAGTCAAGTCATACCCAATATAAATCAATAACAATGAATGCAAATGACAGTGTCCTCTCCAGCGGGTGCTTTCAATAAGAAGGGTGATGACTCAAGATTAAAGTAAATAGATAGGCCCTTCGCAGAGGGAAGCACGGATTTGTAGAGGTGCCAGAGCTCGATTTTAAAATAGAGATTGAATAACATTTTGAGCAGCATACCTTCGCTGTCAACACAACAACTATGAGATGGTTGTATCTTCCGTTCTACATGCATTATAGGCAGTTCACAAACAGAATGGTAAAGGTTTATACTCCCCCAACCACCAACAAGCATCAATCCATGGCTTGCTCGAAACAACGAGTGCCTCCAACATACAACAGCCCTGGGGGAGTTTTGTTTAATTATTTTGATTTGCTTTGATCTTTTTGGATCATGGGACTGGGCATCCCTGTTACCGGCCCTTTCTCGTGAATGAGGAGCGGACTCCACTCCTCTTGAGAATAAGCCACCTAGCATGGAAGATATAGGCAGCCCTAGTTGAAACATGAGCTGCTCGAGCATACAAAACAGAATTTCATTTGAAGGTTTGGAGTTTGGCACATACAAATTTACTTGGAACGGCAGGTAAATACCGCATATAGGAAGGTATGGTGGACTCATATGGAACAACTTTGGGGTTTAAGGAGTTTGGATGGACAAGCAGTATTCCCGCTTAGTATAGGTGAAGGCTAGCAAAAGACTGGGAAGCGACCAACTGAGAGAGCGACAACAGTCATAAACATGCATTAAAATTAATTTACACCGAGTACAAGCATGAGTAGGATATAATCTACCATGAACATAAATATCATGAAGGCTATGTTGATTTGATTCAACTACATGCGTGAAGATGTGCCAAGTCGAGTCACTTAATACATTCAAAGGAGGATACCATCCCATCATACCACATCATAATCATTCTAATAGCATGTTGGCACGCAAGGTAAACCATTATAACTCATAGCTAATCAAGCATGGCACAAGCAACTATAATCTCTAAATGTCATTGCAAACATGTTTACTTCATAATGGCTGACTCAGGAACGATGAATCATCATATTTACAAAAATAAGAGAGGTCGAGTTCATACCTGCTTTTCTCATCCCAATAAGTCCATCATATATCATCATTATTGCCTTTCACTTGCATGACCGAACGATGTGTATAATAATAAGAGTGCACGTGCATTGGACTAAGCTGGAATCTGCAAGCATTCAACTCAAGAGAGAAGACAAGTAATATGGGCTCTAAGTTAAATAACGATCATGCGTAACAGCCACTAAGAATTTTCAATATAGTCTTCTCGACCCCCAAAAGAAAGAAAAGAAAATAAAACTATTTACACGGGAAAGCTCCCAACAAGTAAAAGAAGAACGAGAAATCTTTTTGGGTTTTTCATTTTAATTCCTACTACAAGCAAGGAAATTAAACTAACTAATTTTTTTGGTTTTTCTTAAGGTTTATCAAACACACAAGAAGAAAACTAGAAAAAGAAATTTAAACTAGCATGGATAATACAATGAAAGAGTATGAACACCGACGACTAGTGTGTGAACATGAATGTAAAGTCGGTGAGAAATACGTACTCCCCCAAGCTTAGGATTTTTGCCTAAGTTGGTTTAATACCAAGGACCGCCGCTACTCTCCCCGGTGTAGTGGGAGGTGTAATCTGGATACCACTGGCTGGTCATCTTTGGATCCCACTGGACAGATGATGCACGATAAGGGTCCAATTCAGGTTCCGGCTCAGGTTCAGGTTTCAGAGTAAAAGCTTGTGCTAGATGGTTGTTCACTGCCTCCGGCGTGACAAGACGACTTTCTGCAAGCAAATCAAATAACAGAGGTGCAGGCAAAATAATAAACTCAAAGTGTTTCTTATGGAATCTAAGTCTATATAGGAGCATCTTCTCTTCGTTGTCAACAATAAACTTGTGTGCTACCATGCTCTTGTAATCTAAAATGCGAGGAGGTAATTTTGTCTCCTCCTCCTCAAGGTGCCTAATGGGTATCTGAAAATGTTCAGCAAGACGTGCAACATAGGTACCTCCAAATATGGGGCCTTTTGTATGATTAAGGGCTCGCCATTTAGCAACGACGACACCCATACTAAAAGTATTGTCCCCAAGCAAAGCATGTTGAAGAATGAATATCTGGAACGCTCAAATTTCCACTATTTCCACGACCAATCAAGCATCTACTAGCAAATATGACAAAGTAGCATAAAACAGGAAAGTGTATGCTAGAGACTTTTGCCTCAGAGCCCTTCTTTGGCTCTTCTACAACAATAGTTTTAACGAAGCCATCCACATCTTCACGATGGGGTTCCTCTAATTCTCCCTCATAAGGTATCCTACATACCGCGCAAAAATGACGTAAAGACATTTCTTTGAATTCATCATATAAATGAAATGATACTGCAGGCGGTGACTTCTTAGGATAATAATAAAAGTTTTGCACGAAAGTATTGGTAAGTAAGAGATACTGATCGATTCGGTCGTTCATGAAACCGGTGAGGCCTGCAGTCCCAATTAAAGCATAAAAGTCTTCATGAATTCCAGCTTCTTTCAAGAAATCCTCACACGGCCATTCACATGACCGTACTTTCGCTAAGCAAGGAAGATTATACTTGGGTTTTTCCTTCTCTTTGTCTTGTTTTTCCTTAGAGCTTTGGCTAGAAGAGCCTTTAAAGAACCTCCTTAACATTTTCTGAAAATTTCTAAAATTTTAGTAACTTCAAAATAAAAGTGAATAAAACTAAACAAGATTGATAGCAACTACTCCTACAAGTGCCTAGAGCCTATATCATGCATTGGAATTGCTTGGGACCTCAAAAATTTAACATGCAAGCTCAAGAACATGGTCACCTATGCAACAAAAATTTGCAATGAATAAAGCACTTGAACAAAAACTATTTGGACCAATGGAGGATTCACATACCAAGCAACAATCTCCCAAAGCAGTTTTGCGAATGGAGCTTTGAGCTAAGAGATCGAAAATCGCTGCAAAACGAGCTAGAACTCGGGCTTGAGCTAGATGGGGAATTTTTTGGGTAGAAGATGAAGTGTTTGGGTGCTGGCATAAGTGGAGGGGACCCACCAGGGGCCCACAAGACAGGGGGCATGCCCTATGGGGGGGTGCCCTCCTCTCTCGTGGCCTGGTGCTTGCCCCTCCTGTAGTGTTTTCAGTGCCTAAAATCCTCAAATATTCCAGAAAAAATCATACTAAAGTTGCAGGGCATTTGGAGCACTTTTCTTTTCGGACTATTTTTTAATGCAAGGATAATTCAGAAAACAGACGGATAATACTATTTTTGCTTTATTTATTCTAAATAACATAAAGTAAAAAGAGGGTACAGAAGGTTGTGCCTTCTAGTTTCATCCATCTCGTGATCATCACAATGAATCCACTAACAAGGTTGATCAAGTCTTGTTAAGAAACTCATTCCGAATAACACGGAACCGGAGAAATTTCGAATAACACTATGTTACCTCAACATGGATATGAAAATCCCCAACAATAAGAATATCATACTTTTTCTTGACAGTAGAGAGAGGAAATTCAAAATCTCCAAAAATAATAGTTGGAAATTTTTCAATAGAATTGATGCTATGAACTTGAGATTGTTTCCTCGGAAAGTGTACCGTGTGCTCATTACTATTAATATGAAAAGTGACATTGCCTTTGTTGCAATCAATAACAACCCCTGCAGTATTAAGAAAAGGTCTACCAAGGATAATAGTCATACTATCGTCCTTGGGGATATCAAGAATAACAAAGTCCGTAAAGATAGTGACATTTGCAACCACAACAGGGACGTCCTCACAAATACCGACAGGTATAGCAGTTGATTTATCAGCCATTTGCAAAGATATTTCAGTAGGTGTCAACTTATTCAATTCAAGTCTACAATATAAAGAGAGAGGCATAACACTAACACCGGCTCCAAGATCACATAAAGCAGTTCTAACATAATTTCTTTTAATGGAACATGGTATAGTTGGAACACCCGGATCTCCAAGTTTCTTTGGTATTCCACCCTTAAAAGTGTAATTATCAAGCATGGTGGAAATTTCAGCTTCTGGTATCTTTCTTTTATTTGTAATGATATCCTTCATATATTTAGCATAAGGGTTTACTTTAAGCATATCAGTTAAGCGCATACGTAAGAAAATAGGTCTAATCATTTCAGCAAAGCGCTCAAAATCCTCATCATCCTTTGACTTGTATGGTTTAGGAGGAAAGGGCATGGGTTTATGAACCCATGGTTCTCTTTCTTTACCGTGCTTCCTAGCAACAAAATCTCTCTTATCATAACGGTGATTCTTTGATTGTGGGTTATCAAGATCAACAGAAGGTTCAATCTCTACATCATTGTTTTTGCTAGGTTGAGTATCAACATGAACATTGTCATTGACATTATCACTAGGTTCATGTTCATCACCTGAGTGTGTTTTAGCATCAGAAATAGAAATATCATTGGGATTCTCAGGTGTGTCTATAGTAGGTTCACTAGAAGCATGCAAAGTTCTATCATCTTTCTTCTTCTTCTTCTTCGAAGAACTAGGTGCCTCTAAATTATTTCTCTGAGAATATTGCTCGATTCTCTTAGGGTGGCCTTCAGGATACAAAGGTTCCTGAATCATTCTACTAGTTCTAGTAGCCACTCTAACAACAAAGTCATTTTTATTATTCAATTCATCAAGCAAATCATTTTGAGATTTGAGGACTTGCTCAGCTTGAGTAGCAACCATAGAAGCATATTTGCTAACGCGGTGAAGTTCATCTTTAACTCTAGCCAGATTATCACCTACGCGTCCTATCTCGAAAGCATAATTCATTAACTCTCTACCAACATAAGCATTAAAACTTTCTTGTCTAGCCATAAAGTCATCAAATTCATCTAAGCATGGGCTATGAAATTTAGTAGAGGGTATTTCAACTTTATCATATCTATAGAGAGAATTTACCTTTACTACCTGTGTCGGGTTATCAAGACAATGTGGTTCTTCAGGCGGTAAATTCAGACCATGTATTTCTTCAATAGGAGGTAAATTCTTAACATATTCAACTTTAATACCTTTTTCTTTCATTGATTTCTTTGCCTCTTGCATATCTTCAGGACTGAGAAATAAAACACCTCTCGTCTTCGGAGTGGGTTTAGGAATAGGCTCAGGAGTTGGCTCAATTGGTTCAGAAATTACTTCAGGAACTGGCTCAGGAAGAGTCCAATTATTTTCATTAGTCAACATATTATTTAATAGTATTTCAGCTTCGTCGACTGTTCTTTCCCTGAAAACACAACCAGCACAGCTATCCAAGTAGTCCTTGGAAGCATCGGTTAGTCCATTATAAAGGATATCAAGTATTTCATTTTTCTTAAGAGGATGATCAGGCAAAGCATTAAGTAACCGGAGAAGCCTCCCCCAAGCTTGTGGGAGACTCTCTTCTTTGATTTGCACAAAATTATATATTTCCCGCAAGGCAGCTTGCTTCTTATGAGCAGGGAAATATTTAGCAGAGAAGTAATAAATCATATCCTGGGGACTATGCACACAACCAGGAGCAAGAGAATTATACCAAGTCTTAGCATCACCCTTTAATGAGAACGGAAATATCTTAAGAATATATAAATAGGGAGACTTCTCATCGTTAGTAAATAGGGTAGCTATATCATTCAACTTGGTAAGATGTGCCACAACAGTTTCAGATTCAAGGCCATAAAAAGGATCAGATTCAACTAAAGTAATAATATCAGGATCAACAGAGAATTCATAATCCTTATCGGTAACACAGATAGGTGAAGTAGCAAAAGCAGGGTCGGGTTTCATTCTAGCATTAAGAGACTGCTGCTTCCATTTAGCAAATAACTAGTCGTCAACCCGTGCACCTGCACGGGCTAGAAATTGTAATATAAGATATAACAATGCTTTGACAAATTAGAAATGTCAAACAATAATTTGAACATGTTTATATAGGATATGTTATTACTCATGCACATAGGGGCTAATGAAGTTGCATTACTTTGACTATTTTGTGATTAGATTGTTTAAGTCCAATTGTGTCACAACGGTATAAATAGTACCGATTTGTGGTGGCGAACCACCTCAGATTTATAGAAGATATGTGGAAATATGGATGTGCTACTTTATGAAGATTGTATAAGGGTATATGTGTTATGTTTGTAGAAAAAATGTTACAAACGCAAAAATTGTTGCATGTATCATGTACACGTGACCTATTGGTTTCTAAAGGTATAAAAGAGCAAGTGCCCTATTGTAGCACGCATATTCCGTTCTTAGTCAATGAAAAAATACGTAAATTTTTCTTTTGCCAGGGAAGCATGGTAGAATTATATACTTTGTTTCTATACACAATAATGGACACATGCACGTATGACTTTCTATCAACATATATGATATTATAGCAAATAATATACATATTTTAAAAAGTGGATGGTCTATACTATAAGCACCGTAGATTATTAGCAATCTACACCTCCAAGGAATCATGTGAATCCATATAATTCATGACTTGCATGAATATCAAGCAAAGTAGTATCTATCCAAAAACATATATCCTAATCGTTGCTTCAGATGATTCAAACACATATGCATCACTACATCACTACCTTGCAAATGGCGACAATGGATGCAGCTGAATCTGGTCCACTCTACAACATAATTAAGTGAAGTGTGCTCATAAATAGGCATGTATATAGAAAATTTTCTATTTGTTGGAGGCTTGGTATCACGATAATTTATTGCTATTTGTCATAACTCTAACATGTTAAAAATGAAGCGGAACATTCAAGAAATTCAAGGATAGGTTTTACTTGCATGCGGACTTGCAGAACGAATGATGAGCACGATGACATTGGACAGATAAATCGGTATGCTTTCCGTCTGCTATAGGTTTCCAGTGGGCAGTGTACCAATTAGGACAACAATACGATCTACTTGGACCACCATCGATACACCTCATCCTATGCTGCATCCACCATTATCATTGTTAGATTGCAGTCTGGTCAAAACTTGAAGCCAAGAAGAATAGTTAGACGATGGTTTTGATAGTTGGCCTTTTTTGTATTAGAGACGTGAAGTGTAATTTGAAGCTTTCAGATGGAGAGAGATGCGGTTATCCTAACAAACATGAAGACCTATTGCCGCTTGGGTCGCTCATCATCCATCGCAGCCCCTGGCTTTGGCTCCTTTATGTTTCTCCTATGCTCATGCGGATGGGAGAGTGCACTTGATCGTGATGGGGATGTCCTTTCGTGGGAAAATCTGCCGCCACCAGCCATAGAATAGAAGAACTAAAGGAGAGGTGTTTTTCCTTTCTATTTTTTGAGGGAGAGGTGTTTTTCCTTTCTAGCGTGAGCGTTTTTTCCTTTCTCACTTGGTAGAAGAATTTCTTTATGTACTTTTAATGGACAATCAATTAGATATGTTTTTTCTTTTCACCGACGGAGTTTTTATGGAAGAATGCTATCCTTCAAAGCAACTGATGGATCTTTTCCTTCTTTTGTCTCACCAATATTAGGTGTCAGTTGTTTTTTTTGGACGGGATGATGTATATGTTACGTGTATAAGTTTGAGCAGCCAGGGTCGAGCAAGAGACATTTTTTTCTTTTTCAATCGGGGAAATAATTTATTAGCCGAATTTAAAGGATCATCAAACGGATTTTATTTTCTTTTCTTCGATGTAGTTTTTATGGAAAGGAGTCTATCGTTTTTTAAGGAATCGTTGATGCTTTCCTTCTGTTTCGCCAACATTAAACGTGTCAAATTCAATCTATTATTTCTTTCATTTTCATATATGGAAGGAGAATATCCAATTTTTTTAAAGTAAGGAGACTATCCTTCAAAAAGGAACCGTCGATGCTTTCCTTATTTTTTCTCACCAATGTTAAAGTTCAACGTATCAGATGCAATCTGCTATTTTCTTTCCTCTTCATACATGTAGTTTTTATGGAAGGTGTCTAACGTTTTTTAAGGAACCAAGGATGATTTCCTTTTTTTTTCTTTCACCAAATTTAATGTGCCCATCTAAAAAAACGTTGAACGTGTCAGATTTTTTATGGGACATATGTGTTACGTAAGTTCTTCTCTTATCTTAGACGTAAATTCTACAATCCAACAGTGTAATTAATTTTGTTGATGTGGGTTAATGAGAAGGCTTGAATGGTGCCTCCAATTAGTAAATATAAGATTTCTTAAGATCATTTCTATCATTGGATGCAAGAATTTCCATAGCAGCTTTTTCATTCATAACATAACCCTTAGGAATAACAGGTAATACATAATCATTGGGGGGACCTTCACCGTCACTATCATCAGTAATAGGATCTTCAGTAATTTCATTCCCCCTAACTCTAGCAAGTTGTTCATCTAGAAATTCACCTAATGGCACAGTAGTAGTTTCATCATGCATAGCAGAAGTGGCATCATCAATAACATGCGACATATCAGAATTCATAGCAGTAGTAGGTTTAGGTGTCACAAGCTTACTAATAACGGATGGAGAATCTAGTGCAGAGCTAGATGGCAATTCCTTCGTAGTTGAGGGTAAAATAGTAGTTTGGACGTCTTTCAAGTTCTTCATAGTGATCAACAGATATAAATCCCAAGTGACTCAGAGAATAGAGCTATGTTCCCCAGCAACGGCGCCAGAAATTAGTCTTGATAACCCACAAGTATAGGGGATCGCAACAGCTTTCGAGGGTAGAGTATTCAACCGATTTGACACAAGGGGAGCCAAAGAATATTCTTGAGTATTAGCAGTTGAGTTGTCAATTCAACCACACCTGGATAACTTAGTATCTGCAGCAAAGTGTTTAGTAGAAAAAGTGGTATGATAATAATAGTAGCGGTAGCAAAAGTAAAGATAAATGTTATTGGGTTTTTGTAGTAGTTGTAACAGTAGCAACAGAAAAGTAAATAAGCAAAGAACAATATATGAAAAGCTCGTGGGCAATGGATCAGTGATGAATAATTAAGCCTGATGCGATTCCTCATGCAATAGTTATAACATATATAGGGTGATATAGAACTAGCTCCAATTCATCAATGTAATGTAGGCATGTATTCCGTAAATAGTCATACGTGCTTATGGAAAAGAACTTGCATGACATCTTTTGTCCTACCCTCCCGTGTTCAGCGGGGTCCTTACGGAAACTAAGGGATATTAAGGCCTCCTTTTAATAGAGAACTGGAACAAAGCATTAACACATAGTGAATACACGAACTCCTCAAACTACGGTCATCACCGAGAAGTGTCCCGATTATTGTCACTTCGGGTTTGTCGGATCATAACACATAATAGGTGACTATAGACTTGCAAGATAGGATCAAGAACACACATATATTCATGAAAACATAATAGGTTCAGATCTGAAATCATGGCACTCAGGCCCTAGTGACAAGCATTAAGCATAGCAAAGTCATAGCAACATCAATCTCAGAACATAGTGGATACTAGGGATCAAACCCTAACAAAACTAACTTGATTACATGGTAAATCTCATCCAACCCATCACCGTCCAGCAAGCCTACGATGGAATTACTCACGCACGGCGGTGAGCATCATGAAATTGGTGATGGAGGATGGTTGGTGATGACGACGGCGACGAATTCCCCTCTCCGGAGCCCCGAACGGACTCCAGATCAGCCCTCCCGAGAGAGATTAGGGCTTGGCGGCGGCTCCGTGTCGTAAAACGCGATGAAACTTTCTCCTTGATTTTTTTTTCTCCCCGAGACGGAATATGTGGAGTTGGAGTTGAGGTCGGAGGAGGTCCAGGGGGCCCACGAGATAGGAGGGCGCGCCCTGGGGGGCGCGCCCCCCTGTCTCGTGGACAGCCTATGGGCCACTGGCCTTGATTCTTTCGCCAAAAATTCTTATTAATTCTGAAAAGTGCCTCCATGGATTTCCAGGACATTCCGAGAACTTTTCTTTTCTACACACAAAACAACATCATGGCAGTTCTGCTGAAAACAGCGTCAGTCCGGGTTAGTTTCATTCAAATCATGCAAGTTAGAGTTTAAAACAAGGGCAAAAGTGTTTGGAAAAGTAGATACGTTGGAGACGTATCATCTGGCCTCCGCTCAAACCCCATCAAAGCAGCATTCGTGCCACGCGTACACAATTACGCACTCAAAATACCATGGGCACATGCGGAGGCGCAGCAGTGACTCAGTCAACAGTGCGGTATCACCGCAGCATACTTTCATAAAAAAAACTTCCTTTTTTTTATTTCTTTCAGGACACTGCCTTAGGGAAGCCTCTTCAGAAGAGCCGGATTGTTGGACCTATACAGGGGAGAAAACCAAGGAGGCAACAGGCTTTGCGCACAGAAGGAAATACCCAGGTGGAATCTATTTACGATCGTTATACCTGTTTTATCTATCTGTACGCGGCCTACCCCTGGATAGGACATGTCAAATAGTCCTATTTATCTCCGCTTAATGCATTCATTGTAAACATACGCTTAAACGTATTATTCATCAATGGGAGATCATATATAGCGTCAGCTTATTATTCTTATTTGAGCATTTTTTTTCTTGCAAATGTTTCTTTGATATTGCATCCGTACACCTTGGCACTGTCCGTTTGCCAGGGGCTTCTTATGGCGCCCCGTACTACGGCAAGTAAAGTCCGAACACTATAAACAGTGCGGCACCCCGAACTTATAGCACTATATGCATCAGCTCCGAATCATGTCTTGGGTCCACAGTTGGGTTAGCCCGGCTCCCTTGCTTTGGTACCTTACGTTCCGTTATATCGGGTAAGGTACCGCAGCTAGAACTACTGCAATTGTGTCCCGGTTCTTCCGAACGAGCACCTTAGTAGAGAAAGCCGAAAACTGACCGGCATGATGCAACGAGAGTTGGTCGCTGTTCGAGAGGTCTTAAAATCCTAGATTTTTTCCGCTTTAGGCGATGAATCGGCCTTATCCGATTTAGGCGTATATAACGCCCCAATTCGGCCCTCCGAATTCTAGGGGCTTCGCCGAAATTTAAAATTATAGACTTCTATGGCTAAGTGAAAGTTATAAAGCCGCATATATAGTCTGATTGCCTTGTTCGCTACGCCGGATACCTCCTTAATGGACCAATTTTTTTGGATAAAGAGTATCTGGGTTTTTCCAGGAAACCCCGGTACTAGTTACGTGGGGGTGAAAGCCGACGACTCGCCTACATTCAGAATTTTATAAACAGCCGCACAGAAGGTAATATTTTAAATCAAACAGTGCTACATAGCACAAGTAACTTTGTCTTTAAAATTACAACAGCGACAGAGGTACATTTAGTCAAAGATCTTGTCCTTGGTACATTCATCGGTCACGAGACGAGCACCCTTCATAATTCCATCATAGTACTTCTTGGGATGGCGATGCGCCTTGCCCTCCGGCGGCCCGTCCTTCACCAACTTCTCCACATCCAGCTTGCCTCAATGCACCTTCGCGCGGGCAAAGGCCCGGCGGGCACCCTCAATGCAAACGGATCGCTTGATCACTTCAAGCCGCGGACAGGCATTCACCATCTGCTTGATCAGGTTGAAGTACCTAGTGGACAGGGGCTCACCAGGCCACATCCGGACTATGAAATCTTTCATAGCCACTTCGGCCGTCCTGTGGAGTTTGACCAACTGCTTCAGTTGGTCACTCAGAGGCATTGGGTGTTCGACCCCAGCATACTAGGACCAGAACAGCTTCTCCATTGAGCTCCCCTCCTGGGCCCGGTAGAACTCCGCAGCATCTGATACGCTGCGTGGCAGATCTGCGAATGCCCCTGGAGAGCTCCGAATTCGGGTAAGTAAAAGAAACGCCTCCTCCACATGTTTGCTTTGCATAAAGAATTTCTTACCCGCCGCTATCTTTTTGGCCTCCTGGATTTCCTGCTGTGCCTTCTCGGCTTCGGCCTTAGCGTCTTTCATACTCACAAGGGCCTTCGCAAGCTCGGCCTCTTTCATCTTCAGATCATGCTCCACGGACTCGAACTTCTTGCCGAGGTCCCGGAGCTCTTGTTGTACCTTGCCCACTCTAGCACTTTGCTTTTCGCGCTCCTTGCATTCCAAGGCCGCCTTGTCTTCGGCCTCAGACAACGCTTTCTTCAGGGACGCCACTTCAGCGGTGGCCCCTGTTACATAGTCACGGCGCTTCGTCATTAGACTAACCAATTTTATCTATCCTTAAATACATAAGAGCGGAGAATCACTCACCTTTGTTCTCTTCGAGCTGCCTCTTCGTGAGGTCGAGCTCTCCCTGCGCCTGCTCCAGGTCCCGCTTTAGTTCAGCAACCTCAGCTGTGCGGGCAGCAGCGGCAAGTAGCAAAGCCTGCTTATTCACATGAATACTTATTATTAGACTCCTGCGGATTATAATTGACCCTCCGTTTGGCTTTTCTTTCCGAACACCAAACAGAGTATCAGGGGCTACTACCTATCGGGTGGTAATTTCACACATTTGTATTACTTACCTCAAAGCCTGTCAGGAGGCTGGTACATGCTTCGGTCAGTCCGCCCTTAGCGCACAGAACCTTCTGAATCACCGCACCCATAAGAGTATGGTGCTCGTCATCCATGGAAGCGCCGCGAAGCGCTTCCAGCAAACTATCCGACGCCTCTGGCGTGACGGAAGTCATCGGTGCGGATGGCTCGCCCTCCCTAGCGAGGGGCCACCTGTGCGCATCCGGAGCCTTCGAAGGCTCCGGCACAGTATCCGGATGAGAGTCCGGCTTGCTGCGGCTCTCATCGGCACGATCCGTGGGGACCTTGAACCCAGGGTGTCCGACATCTGGAATCCCGCCTTGTGGCATCTCCAGAGTCACCTCCCCCCGCTCTGGGAGCCTTCGGGACAACACCTCCATGTCATCCGTAGGTTGAGGAGTAGTGGCTGTCGGGAGCGAGTTCATCGCTGAATCACTCAGGGACCCATCCGAAGAAGATACCTCGGGATGAACCCTGGCCGGACTGCATATGTGTTCGGTGTTATAAAAAGACTATGAAGTAAAGTCATGATAGAGTGCGGATACTTACGATTGCGCTAGGGGCTTCCCCCTGGACAGCCACCCCTCCTCGCTATGGGTGACCGTGGCGGAGTAGTCCGGAAGGGATACTGTTGGGGATATTACCGCTAGGCATAAACCGGCCTACTTGGGCCGGGTTAACTTCATTAGTGGTATAAGCAGATGAAGGCCCAAGGCCTATAGTCGGTTTAGAATCTGTAGCCGTAAACCGGCCTGATGTATAACTTGTATTGTAAGTTAGGAATAGAGAGATACCAACCGGGATACGAGTATGAACCGGTTGGGACTTTATGGACCGACGGGCGTCACCCGTGTATATAAGGGGATGACCCGGCGGCGGTTCAAGACAGACAACCACAACTCGAGCCTAGGCGAAGCTTGTTTGCTCCCTAGCAATCGAGACCATATCAATTCCATCACAACTAGACGTAGGCTTTTACCTTCATCGAAGGGGCCGAACTAGTATAAAACCCTCGTGTCTTTGTGTCCGCTTTAACCCCTTCAAGTAAACTCGTAGCGATGGCTCCACGACTAAGTCCTTTCACTAGGACATCTGCCGTGACAAATCCACGACAGTTGGCGCCCACCGTGGGGCTATCGCATGATGGTTTGACGATCTTGGTGGGCAAGCTCAAGGGACTCGAAGGCTATGTTGTGGGCCGGATGACCAAGAGTCGTCGTGGCAGGATCTACATCGACGATGCAGGATGGGGTCCTGAGGCCGATTCGATCGAGTACGGGTACCGGGTCCCCTTTGGTGGTATACATGTTTTCATCGGCAAGATCGGTGAGCCTGGGCCTGAGCCGGACATCTTCACCAACCTCGTCGAGACGGCTCAGCGTGCGAGATCTACCCAGGCTAAACCGGCCGTGAAGCGTGTCTTAGTTGGAGTCATCCACTGAGGAGAGCGTGAGGACGGATCAGAACACGGTAGCGAGACCGTCATCTATTCCGGTGACGAGTCCTCGACCAGAGAGACCGAATCGCTATACCAGTTGCAAGACTGTAACGCCCCGGATCCGATGCGCCAGCTGTCCGCCAGTTATTCGCCTTCGTTGCCATGTCATTTGCTTGCGTGTTGCACTTTGCCATGTCATCATATGCAATTCATATCATGTCATCATGTGCATTTCATTTTGCATACGTGTTCGTCTCATGCATCCGAGCATTTTCCCCGTTGTCCGTTTTGCAATCCGGCGCTCCTATGTCCTCCGGCGTCCCCCTTTTTGCCTCTTCTCTTGTGCGGGTATTAAACTTTCTCGGAATGGCCTGAGGTTTGCCAAGCGGCCTTGGTATAGCACCGGTAGACCGCCTATCAAGTTTCGTGCCATTTGGAGGTCGTTTGATACTCCAACGGTTAACCGGGTAACCGTAAAGCCCTCTTTGAGTTGCAGCCCAACACCCCTTCCAAAGTGGCCCAAAACCCATCTAACTTCCCTCCATGCTCTCGGTCATTCGATCACGATCGCGTGGCTGAAAACCGCACCTCATTTGGACTCTCCTAGCTCCCTCTATGCCTATATATACACCCCCCATTCCAAATTCGCGGATCCTCTCCCCCGAAACCCTAAAAATGCCCTCTCCGCGCACCGGACATGTCCGGACCGGGCCGGACACGTCCGCCAGCCGCCCCCGCGACCAATCCCCGCGCGCCACATCGCCGTTCGCTGCCGCCTGTTCGCCCCCGCAGCCCGCATAGCCCGCCGCCGCCCGCGCGCGTGCGCCTCCCGCCGCCGACCATCCGCTGCCGCACCGCCCTTCGCCGGCGACCGCGCCGTCCCCGACGAGCGCCCCTCGCCACCTCCTCGACGCCGACGCGAGCCCGCATCCTCCGGATCTCGCGAGCTGCGTCGCCCCGCGTCCATGGAGCTCCGCCCCGTCGTCGCCCAACCCTGCCGCCGCCGGGAACGGATCCGGCCGCTCCAGATCCGCCCGGATCCGGCCGGTCCCCGCCCCGTCTTCGCCGCTCGCCGCCGGGCAACCGCTGCCGCAGCCGCCTGCATCCCCGACCCAGTCGGGACCGAGGAGGACGACGTCCATCTCCTCCTGCGCGTGGGCCACCGCGGGCCCTGCTCCGTTCCAGGCCCAGCCGGCCTGCCTCCCCCACCAGCTGGGCCGAAGCCCAAGGGTGAGCAGCCCCCAGCCTCTCCTGTACACCTTTGGCCCAGCCAAGATTCGGCCCGTGTTATTTTTTTTTCCAGCGCGAACGAATTTACTAATTATCCAGTGAATTCCAGTTTTACAGATTGGACCCTAAACTTCATGCATTTAATAACTAATTAACCATGCATCGGATTAAAACAAATTATATATGTAAAATGCTTAGTTTTTCATCTAGTTTCATAATATGCCATTTTCATCTATGTTAAAAATGTTTAAACATGATGTTTGTTTAAATTTGCTCAAATGGCATGCTAAAATGATTTATTTCATAACTAAATAACCGTAGCTTGGTTTTAAATGTTCTTTATATGTAAATGGGGTGGAAAAATGCCTAGTTTAACATGGTGCACTTTGTTTTATTGTTTAACAACGTTAAAATATGGTTTAGGGCAGAACAGTACCAAATCTAAAATATGCACATGGGGATTTTCCGGAATTGTTATTTGTTGTTCCGGCCTCATTTAAACTTGCCTAGATAGGTAGTTTTATTATGCTTCACCCCTTGCCATGTTTAACAACATTTAACATTGTTGTGTACCTAAACGAGATCGAACTAAATAACTCGGATGTGGTGTTCCGTCAATATGCAACTCGTTGCATATTGAGCTCCACTTAACTTGTAGTATTGTTTGTTGCATTTTGCCATGCCATGCCTCATTAAACCGGACATGCATCATACTTGATTGTGCATCATGCCATGATTATGCTTGTGTGTTTACTATGTTGTTTGCTTCTTTCCGGGTTGCCTTTGGTTTCGTTCCGGTAATGTTGCGATTGTGAGGATTCGTTCGTCTACGACCATTTGTCTTCTTCATGGACTCGTTCTTCTTCCTTGCGGGATTTCAGGCAAGATGACCGCTACCCTGGATCTCACTACTATCATTGCTATGCTAGTTGCCTCGTTCTTTCGCTATGCTGCGCTACCTATTACCTGTTTGCCCAGCCATCCCATATTGCCATGAACCTCTAACCTTTGACACCTTTCCTATGCAAACCGTTGTTTGTCTATGTTACCGCTTCTGCTCAGCCCCTCTTATAGCGTTGCTAGTTGCAGGTGAAGTTGAGGATTTCTCCATGGTGGACAGGGTTTATGTTGGGATATCACAATATCTCTTATATTATTAATGCATCTATATATTTGGTAAAGGGTGGAAGGCTCGGCCTTATGCCTGGTGTTTTGTTCCACTCTTGCTGCCCTAGTTTCCGTCATACCGGTGTTATGTTCCCGGATTTTGCGTTCCTAACGCGGTCGGGTGATTTATGGGACCCCCCTGACAGTTCACTTTGAATAAAACTTGTCCAGCAAGGCCCAACATTGACTTTTACCATTTGCCTCACCACCACCTACTTTTTCCCTTGGGAGTCGCTCTCTCGAGGGTCATCTTTATTATAGCCCCCCCCGGGCCAGTGCTTGTCTAAGTGTTGGTCCGAACCGAGCAGCCTGCGGGGCCACCTCTTGGCAACTTCAGGGCTGGTTTTACTCGTAGCTTGACTTATCCGGTGTTGCCCTGAGAACGAGATATGTGCAGCTCCTATCGGGATTGTCGGCGCATCGGGCGGCTTTGCTGGTCTTGTTTTACCATTGTCGAAATGTCTTGATGTACCGGGATACCGAGTCTGATCGGAGTGTCTTGGGTGAAGGTCTATTCCTTCGATGATCGCGAGAGCTTGTCATGGGCTAAGTTGGGACACCCCTGCAGGGTATAAACTTTCGAGAGCCGTGCCCGCGGTTATGTGGCAGATGGGAATTTGTTAATGTCCGGTTGTATACAACTTGACACCAGATCCGAATTAAAATGCATCAACCGAGTGTGTAGCCGTGATGGTCTCTTTTCGGCGGAGTCCGGGAAGTGAACACGGTTTCTGGGTTATGTTTGACGTAAGTAGGTGTTCAGGATCACCTCTTGATCATTGCTAGCTTCACGACCGTTCCGCTTGTTCTCTTCTCGCTCTTATTTGCGTTGGTTAGCCACCATACTTGCTTAGTCGCTGCTGCAACCTCACCACTTTACCCCCCTTCCTTTCCCATTAAGCTTTGCTAGTCTTGATACCCATGGTAATGGGATTGCTGAGTCCTCGTGGCTCACCAGATACTTCCAAAACCAGTTTGCAGGTGCCTATGTTACCGAGCAGGTGACGCAACCAAGTTCAAGGAGGAGCTCGATGAAGATCTTGCCCTTTGTGTTGTTTCGTTCTAGTTGATCAGTAGTGGAGCCCAGTTGGGGTCGATCGGGGACCTTTGTCGCATTTGGGGTTCTTCTTTTATTTTGGTTCCATAGTCGGACCTTGATTTTATCTGGATGATGAAATGTTTTATTCATGTAATTGTGTGAAGTGGCGATTGTAAGCCAACTATGTATCTCTTTCCCTTATGTATTACATGGGTTGTGTGAAGATTACCTCACTTGCGACATTGTTTTCAATGCGGTTATGCCTCTAAGTCATGCTTCGACACGTGGGAGATATAGCCGCATCGAGGGCGTTACAAGTTGGTATCAGAGCCATCCCCGACCTTAGGAGCCCCACTGCTTGATCGTTTTTAGCGGCCGAGTTGTGTCTAGAAAAATGTTTTGAGTCATTTAGGATTATATATATCGGAGAGTTAGGAATTCTTTTTACTCCTCAGTCCCTTCATCACTCTCGTGAGGTCTCCTGACGTAGAAGTTTTGACTTTCCTCTCCTCAAATTTCACTAAATTTTTTTTTAGGATCACGCGGGTATCTTGGAATCGTTCCGATGGTTTTATGATGACAACATTGTCTTGGTGCCTCCCGTCAGCAGGGTTTTTTTTTAGTGAAGGTGTCCCGGGGAGTTGAGCTCTGAGGTGTTGTCGTCATAATTTTATCGTTGCAGTTCTGGAATACCTGAGTTTAGTACGCCGACATCGAAAATCTCTTTTATGCAGTTGTTGGTGAGATAACCCCGCTAACCCAGTACTGAGATGAGTACGGGAGTATTGCCATGACTCGTATAACGGATGCTTTTCGAAGGTTGAGGTACATGATTTCCGAAGGTTTCTTGGTTATGTGTTGACGGATGGATACAGCTGGATGTAGGGATTGTTAGTTTGGGTGAGATATATTGCTTCCCCTGTATCCCCAACACCAGATTGCATAACCAGAAAGTTTCGGGAGTTTTATAGGTGGGAATTCAAGTAGCTCCTAGAATATCTTTCCGACAGATGCATGATATGGGATTGGGTAAATCTCTATCATATGTATTTGTTCCGGCTTATTCTGCAAGCCAAATCCTTTGTTTTGTTTTATTTGTGGTATGCGAGTTGCTTCGAAGCCAAATGTTGAATCCATACCTTTACTAAACGGTGTTCTCATATTGCTATGTGAATACTAATCCTTTTGATCATTGATTTTGTCATGTCAACTCCTTTCCAACCGGTGTGCTTCTCTTCAAGTGGATCCCATCATTTTTCCCATCCGCAAGATCAAATCTAAGTTTTCTCAACGGTGTTTGTTTCATCCGTCCCAAGTTGCCTTTGTTTTTCCCGCCCTCCCACCCTTTTTCTTCAAGGACACAGATTTCTTAATCAAGTATCCATTTATTCATGTGAAGTCTCTTCATTCTTTTCAATCAATGTTCTTATCCGGTGATTTCCCATGAAGATGCTCAACAGTTTCAAGTTCATCATCCTTCATTGTTGTTTTTTCTCCGGTGGATCCAATTCAAGCTTTCAGTGTTGATCATATTCCTTTCCTCGTTTCTAATGCTTTCTCTTACCGATGCACCTCTTAATCATTCACTTCTTCCTATTCATTTGTTCTGGAGTGCTGAAGATATCTCACAAGACTTGTGTTTCCATTCTCAATCCCTTCAAGATATTTCGAGATTGTTATCTCATTCAAGCCATTTAATTCAACCAGTGCAATTTCTCTTTAAAATCATTTCCAACGGTGTTTTCTCTTGAGTGGGCCCTAACCCACAGGTCTTTTCCCAGGATCTTACCTGACTCTTCTATTTTCCCAGAGCTATCCTAAATTCTTCTCCAAGTTTGACGTAAGAATGAGTTATCATCAGTCAAATGCTTTTCTCCAAGATCTTTCAAATTCTTTTCATAGTTGGCTCAACCTCTTCGCTTTTGATTCTTCCGGTGTGCCTCAATAATTCTTGGTGATGCTTCTCGTTGTCATTCTCATCATTGGAAGACCGAAGAAAGAGTTTCTCTTTAATCTTGCTCTATTCTCTTCAAGACTCATGGTTCTAGCTTCATGCTATCCTCATAATTGTTTCGATGGTGAGAATTCTTTTCTTACCATCCGGAGTATTTCTTGAGTTGTTTCCATTTCTTTCTTCCGAAGGCCATCATGTCATAATTCTTTATTCTCAGCGTGTAGTTATCATTCTCCAAATCTTACCGGTGAATCGTTCAAATACCCTCTAATCAGTTCATGATCTCTTCGTTCTCATGTATCTAAATCCCCTCAAGTATCTTCATTCATCTTCCAACTCTTCCCTGTGAATTCTGCCTTTGCTACTTTCATTTTTAATTCTTACGGTGGTTCTTTCAAGATCTCTCTTCCTTGTTCATCATATCAATCCATTTGTTGTTCCAATCCTGCCGGTGGATCGTTGAAGACCTTCTCAAGTTTTGATATATCTCATTTAATCCTTTCTACGAGAATAAGTAGTATGCCAAATCCGTTGATTGTCATCAATTTAATTGGTGAAGGATAAGCATAACATAATTCTTATTCTTGTTCATCCAAGTGATTAATTCTTTATTCCGGAGGCCCTTAAAATTCTCGGTTTCATTTGTTTCATCTTCTCTTTTTCCCGGAGTTCCAAGCTCTAATTATCACGGAGATCCATCTAAATCATTGCAAGGATTCACCTTGTGTTTTCAATTTCTCTTTCTTTTCATTCCTTTTGTTTACCGGAGTTCTTCATGGAGGTTCTACATGATGGGTCATCAAGGAGTTAATTCCCTTCTCAAAATTTTCATCGAGATTCTTTCCTAAGGAGCTCAATTTTTCTTCATATGGTAATCCGGAGTGCAATTCTTTCTACCTTAGCTTTGAGTGGTGTTATGTCACTCTTGACAATTTCCTTCATGTTTCATGATTCATATTGTTGTCAAGAATGAGGTATTTTAAATCCATCAATCTCTTCTTTGGAGTTATCTTGGTATAGATTTCACCTAAAGCCTTCCCTAAGGAATATTGCTATTTGTGGTGCTTATCAATGATCCAAGTTATATCTCTATCATCTTGGTGAAGCAGTTTTCTTCTCTTCATTGATCTCAAGCAAGCAATTGATTTTGATAGTGGCAGAATTTCACCTCAAGTTTTGAGATGTTTACATAAGCCCACAACAAGCTTGTGCTTCTCGTTGTTGATTTTCCAACAACTCCATTCGATTCTTCTTTGCAAGGATGCTTTCCAAGTTCACTTGTGGCAAAAGTTGTCATTTTATTCTCCGTCCCTTTATCCCAACGGTCTAACTTCTATTCTTTCGTTACGGAGGCATTGTGATGTTGTGCTCTTCACCCATCACCTCGTTTTGTGAGCATCGTGTTCTTTTCTGGCTTATCCATTTAACCGGAGTGTTGTATCATCTCTTCAATATCTTTTCATCTCATCAAGTTTTCTTCTCTTTTCTACCGGAGTGCTGTCCAAATTCCGCCATCCTTGTTCCTTGGCTATCTCATTATACCGATGTAGTCATATTCTTTTCGTTCGTGAAGCTCGTATTTCCATGTCTTTCAACCTTCAAATTCTCGTAATACTCCTTGTTCCTCTTTTCTACCGGATTGTTTGCAATCTCGTTCATCTCTGTTGTACTCTTTCTTTTAAATTGCTCAACCTCTCAAGGTTCGTGGTTTCACTCGTTCGTCAAAGAAGCAACTTAGTTTTACCTCTTCTCTTCCTCTTCCGTTTTCCCTCCGGTGCCATCCTAGATCTCGGGACGAGATCCTCTCGTAGTGGTGGAGTGTTGTAACGCCCCGGATCCGATGCGCCAGCTGTCCGCCAGTTATTCGCCTTCGTTGCCATGTCATTTGCTTGCGTGTTGCACTTTGCCATGTCATCATATGCATTTCATATCATGTCATCATGTGCATTTCATTTTGCATACGTGTTCGTCTCATGCATCCGAGCATTTTCCCCGTTGTCCGTTTTGCAATCCGGCGCTCCTATGTCCTCCGACATCCCCCTTTTTGCCTCTTCTCTTGTGCGGGTATTAAACTTTCTCAGAATGGCCCGAGGTTTGCCAAGCGGCCTTGGTATAGCACCGGTAGACCGCCTGTCAAGTTTCGTGCCATTTGGAGGTCGTTTGATACTCCAACGGTTAACCGGGTAACCGTAAAGCCCTCTTTGAGTTGCAGCCCAACACCCCTTCCAAAGTGGCCCAAAACCCATCTAACTTCCCTCCATGCTCTCGGTCGTTCGATCACGATCGCGTGGCCGAAAACCGCACCTCATTTGGACTCTCCTAGCTCCCTCTATGCCTATATATACACCCCCCATTCCAAATTCGCGGATCCTCTCCCCCGAAACCCTAAAAATGCCCTCTCCGCGCACCGGACATGTCCGGACCGGGCCGGACACGTCCGCCAGCCGCCCCGCGACCAATCCCCGCGCGCCATGTCGCCGTTCGCCGCCGCCTGTTCGCCCCACAGCCCGCATCGCCCGCCGCCGCCCACGCGCGTGCGCCTCCCGCCGCCGACCATCCGCTGCCGCACCGCCCTTCGCCGGCGACCGCGCCGTCCCCGACGAGCGCCCCTCGCCACCTCCTCGACGCCGACGTGAGCCCGCATCCTCCGGATCTCGCGAGCTGCGTCGCCCCGCGTCCATGGAGCTCCGCCCCGTCGTCGCCCAACCCTGCCGCCGCCGGGAACGGATCCGGCCGCTCCAGATCCGCCCGGATCCGGCCGGTCCCCGCCCCGTCTTCGCCGCTCGCCGCCGGGCAACCGCTGCCGCTGCCGCCTGCCTCCCCGACCCAGTCGGGACCGAGGAGGACAACGTCCATCTCCTCCTGCGCGTGGGCCACCGCGGGCCCTGCTCCGTTCCAGGCCCAGCCGGCCTGCCTCCCCCACCAGCTGGGCCGAAGCCCAAGGGTGAGCAGCTCCCAGCCTCTCCTGTACACCTTTGGCCCAGCCAAGATTCGGCCCGTGTTGTTTTTTTTTCCAGCGCGAACGAATTTACTAATTATCCAGTGAATTCCAGTTTTACAGATTGGACCCTAAACTTCATGCATTTAATAACTAATTAACCATGCATCGGATTAAAACAAATTATATATGTAAAATGCTTAGTTTTTCATATAGTTTCATAATATGCCATTTTCATCTATTTTAAAAATGTTTAAACATGATGTTTGTTTAAATTTGCTCAAATGACATGCTAAAATGATTTATTTCATAACTAAATAACCGTAGCTCGGTTTTAAATGTTCTTTATATGTAAATGGGGTGGAAAAATGCCTAGTTTAACATGGTGCACTTTGTTTTATTGTTTAACAACGTTAAAATATGGTTTAGGGCAGAACAGTACCGAATCTAAAATATGCACATGGGGATTTTCCGGAATTGTTATTTGTTGTTCCGGCCTCATTTAAACTTGCCTAGATAGGTAGTTTTATTATGCTTCACCCCTTGCCATGTTTAACAACATTTAACATTGTTGTGTGCCTAAACGAGATCAAACTAAATAACTCGGATGTGGTGTTCCGTCAATATGCAACTCGTTGCATATTGAGCTCCACTTAACTTGTAGTATTGTTTGTTGCATTTTGCCTTGCCATGCCTCATTAAACCGGACATGCATCATACTTGATTGTGCATCATGCCATGATTATGCTTGTGTGTTTACTATGTTGTTTGCTTCTTTCCGGGTTGCCTTCGGTTTCGTTCCGGTAATGTTGCGATTGTGAGGATTCGTTCGTCTACGACCGTTTGTCTTCTTCATGGACTCGTTCTTCTTCCTTGCGGGATTTCAGGCAAGATGACCGCTACCCTGGATCTCACTACTATCATTGCTATGCTAGTTGCCTCGTTCTTTCGCTATGTTGCACTACCTATTACCTGTTTGCCCAGCCATCCCATATTGCCATGAACCTCTAACCTTTGACACCTTTCCTATGCAAACCGTTGTTTGTCTATGTTACCGCTTCTGCTCAGCCCCTCTTATAGCGTTGCTAGTTGCAGGTGAAGTTGAGGATTTCTCCATGGTGGACAGGGTTTATGTTGGGATATCACAATATCTCTTATATTATTAATGCATCTATATATTTGGTAAAGGGTGGAAGGCTCGGCCTTATGCCTGGTGTTTTGTTCCACTCTTGCCGCCCTAGTTTCCGTCATACCGGTGTTATGTTCCCGGATTTTGCGTTCCTAACACGGTCGGGTGATTTATGGGACCCCCCTGACAGTTCGCTTTGAATAAAACTTGTCCAGCAAGGCCCAACATTGACTTTTACCATTTGCCTCACCACCACCTACTTTTTCCCTTGGGAGTCGCTCTCTCGAGGTTCATCTTTATTATAGCCCCCCCGGGCCAGTGCTTGTCTAAGTGTTGGTCCGAACCGAGCAGCCTGCGGGGCCACCTCTTGGCAACTTGAGGGCTGGTTTTACTCGTAGCTTGACTTATCCGGTGTTGCCCTGAGAACGAGATATGTGCAGCTCCTATCGGGATTGTCGGCGCATCGGGCGGCTTTGCTGGTCTTGTTTTACCATTGTCGAAATGTCTTGATGTACCGGGATACCGAGTCTGATCGGAGTGTCTTGGGTGAAGGTCTATTCCTTCGATGATCGCGAGAGCTTGTCATGGGCTAAGTTGGGACACCCCTGCAGGGTATAAACTTTCGAGAGCCGTGCCCGCGGTTATGTGGCAGATGGGAATTTGTTAATGTCCGGTTGTATACAACTTGACACCAGATCCGAATTAAAATGCATCAACCGAGTGTGTAGCCGTGATGGTCTCTTTTCGGCGGAGTCCGGGAAGTGAACACGGTTTCTGGGTTATGTTTGACGTAAGTAGGTGTTCAGGATCACCTCTTGATCATTGCTAGCTTCACGACCGTTCCGCTTGTTCTCTTCTCGCTCTTATTTGCGTTGGTTAGCCACCATACTTGCTTAGTCGCTGCTGCAACCTCACCACTTTACCCCCCTTCCTTTCCCATTAAGCTTGGCTAGTCTTGATACCCATGGTAATGGGATTGCTGAGTCCTCGTGGCTCACCAGATACTTCCAAAACCAGTTTGCAGGTGCCTATGTTACCGAGCAGGTGACGCAACCAAGCTCAAGGAGGAGCTCGATGAAGATCTTGCCCTTTGTGTTGTTTCGTTCTAGTTGATCAGTAGTGGAGCCCAGTTGGGGTCGATCGGGGACCTTTGTCGCATTTGGGGTTCTTCTTTTATTTTGGTTCCGTAGTCGGACCTTGATTTTATCTGGATGATGTAATGTTTTATTCATGTAATTGTGTGAAGTGGCGATTGTAAGCCAACTATGTATCTCTTTCCCTTATGTATTACATGGGTTGTGTGAAGATTACCTCACTTGCGACATTGCTTTCAATGCGGTTATGCCTCTAAGTCGTGCTTCGACACGTGGGAGATATAGCCGCATCGAGGGCGTTACAAAGACGATATGGTTAGGGGCTGTTCCGATGGTGACAGTGTTCCGGACCCCCCAGGCCAGATCAACCGGGTTGGAATCTTCATGGCCGGCACCCAGGCGGCGAATCACTCCTCGACCGCCGCGGCAATGCTTTCCAGATCAGCAGCGGCAGCGGCAGCAGGGGCAGGAGGCCCTGTGCGCCCGCCGGTTCAAGTTCTATCTGATCTGTTTGATGCACTAGCCGCGCTTATGGCAGAGGCCAATCCGGCGGATCAGGAGGCCCATGATGCAGAGATTGCTAAGGTGAGAGAGCAGATCGTGCAAGCCAAAGCAGATCTGGTAGCAGAAAAAGACAGGATGGCCGCAGAGCGGGCCGCTTTGGACGCCCAGGCTTATAAGCTCATGCTTGACCAGAACGCATCACAGGAGGTCTTGAGGCGGAAGCACAGATCACGCTTGCCGTTAGGGTTTGATCCCGGAATCTCTTTCACACTCCAGGAGCTGGACCCAGTAATCCGCCGCAGCACCTGGAGACAAACCGGATTAAGGCACCAGGACCAGGGGCGACGGTCCAGCCTCGCCTGATGGAACCTCCTCAGCAGAACATTGTGGTCCCTCCGCCGGTCCAGACGCCCCCGGGTCATTACTCTAATCCTATGGACAACCTTGTTGCAGCTGCTGCGCGATTAGAGGCTATCCCAGTTGAAGGGGACTCTCCGCAAGCGGTAGAGACGCGCCGGGTTAAGGAGCTTCTCCGGACCGCGCTGATTCAGCAGGAAGCATATTCGTACAGCCGTGATCGGATTCTCTCTACGCCCCGTCCAAGCCGGAGCTGTAGCAGGTGTATGGATGAACCGGCTATATCGAGCAATGCGCGAGGCCGTGAAGCGGCCCGTGTCAATAACCCGGCAGGTGGTATCCGTGATGCTCAGGATGTGGTCGACCGGGCCCGGGCACGAAGGGAGGCCGAGTTAGCAGCACAGGATGATGCGGGTCAACTTACACCGGTTCGCCCTACCACCTTCGCCGGACCAGGAGTCGCATCCGCTTTGGGAGTGCCTTGTTTAATCCCCGCTTTACGCAATGTGCGCCTGCCCAAAGATTTCAAGGGTCCGCGCAAGGTGCCGAATTACACCGCTGATTTATCCCCTGAAGCGTGGGTAGAGAGTTATGAGATGGCCATGGAGATGCTAGATGTGGATGAGACCGCGTGTGCAAAGTACTGCACCATGATGCTTGAAGGCACGGCTCGTACTTGGTTAAAGAGCCTACCGCCCAATTCTATCAGCTCATGGGCCCAGTTGCGGGCCCGGTTTATCCAGAATTTCAAGGATACATGTAAGAAGCCCAAGTCCATAGTAGACCTGGCGGCTTGTGTCCAGGAGGAAGGAGAATCAACGACCCATTGGGTGCGCCGTGTTTCGGAAATTTTGCACTCGTCTGACAGGATTAATGCTGACTCTGCGATCTTAACCCTGGAAGGCAACTGCCGGTTTGAGCCTTTAAAATTGAAGTTGGGACGCATGAAGCGGTTCTGTAATGACATGGGAACCCTCATGGCCGCTTTAGTGAAGTATGCTGATTCGGACAGTACCAAGGATCCCGAGATTGATGATGATGAAGCAGGGAAGGGAAGGAAGAATAGCAACTCCAAACAGCAGCAGTACAAACCGGCGGGTCATGGAAACGGAGGCAAGCGCAAGGCGGATGGCAGCATGGACTTCGTGGCCAACACTAATGCACAGGACAGGGGGCAGCGGCGTAGAGGTAAAGCGGCAAATCGTAATGGGGCTCCCAATCCTAACGCAAGCCGTTTGAATTATTTGTTGAATTAGCCTTGCCCAAAGCACGGGACGAAGGAGTCGCCGGCTAACCACCTTTGGAAGGATTGTTATATTATGCAGGAGTTTAAAAACTCTAATGCCTTCCGGTATGACCACGGGTCAGGTGGCGGTTCAGGATCCAGTTTCCATGGGCCGGGTCACGATGGAGCTTCCGGTTCAGGTCTCAATCAGGGTGGTCACAACAACCAGAATAATCAAAACGACCAGCAGCAGCAGCAGCAGTCGGGTTATCAGAGCCAGCCAAAGCAGTTGAACAATGGGCAATATCATGTTTTCACAACTAGCTTGGATAAACGCGACCGAAAACTCCACAAGCGAGCAGTGAATTCTGTTGAACCGGCCTTACCACGTTACTTACGCTGGTCAGAGCAGCCTATCGTGTGGAGCAGAGAGGATCATCCACCCCGGGTTGATAATCCGGGCCAGCTAGCATTAGTGGTAGACCCTCGGGTGGGGGGTTATAAGTTCACCAAGGTGCTTATGGATGGAGGAAGCAGTTTTAACATACTATACTATGAGACATTCCGCCGCATGGGTCTAACAGACAAGGATCTCAGACCGTCTAATACGGTGTTCCATGGTGTAGTACCAGGCAAATCTGCATATCCTGTTGGTAAGATAGCACTATATGTGGCTTTTGGGGACGAGCACGATTCCCGGTCGGAGAAACTAACCTTTGAGGTAGTGAAGATCCGGAGCCCGTATCACGCCTTGTTTGGGCGGCCGGCTTATGCCAAGTTCATGGCGCGGCCTTGTTATATCTACTTGCAGCTCAAGATGCCGGGTTACAAGGGGACGATAACGGTTCATGGGAGCCGTAGGGTCGCTTTAGAATGTGAGGAAGGTGATGCGGCTTATGCAGAGTCGGTCTGTGCCACGGAGGAGTTGAAGTTCTATAAGGACAATGTTGATCCGGCAGATATGACCCCTTTGAAGAAGCCAACTACAGAGCATGATTCGGATCTGAAGTTCAAATCGGCAGCTGAGACCAAGCTTGTTGACTTTGTGCCCGGCGATTCGTCCAAGCAGTTCACTGTCAGTGCCAACCTGGATCCCAAATAGGAAAGCGCGCTGATCGAGTTCATCTGTAAGAATCGGCACATCTTTGCATGGAAACCGTCCGACATGCCAGGT
Organism: Triticum timopheevii; assembly: GCA_963921465.1. Lineage (NCBI taxonomy): Eukaryota > Viridiplantae > Streptophyta > Magnoliopsida > Poales > Poaceae > Triticum > Triticum timopheevii. Next base: position 201,533,622 of record OY997270.1, read on the forward strand.
GTACCGAGGGAACTCGCTGAGCACACTCTTAATGTGGATCCTAAGTATAAACCGGTGAAACAATTCCTCCGCCGGTTTAACGAAGAAAGGCGCAAAGCCATTGGAGAGGAAGTGGCCAGGCTTTTAGCAGCTGGTTTTATCATTGAGGTGTTCCATCGAGAGTGGCTTGCTAATCCGGTGCTGGTTCTTAAGAAAAACGTCACTTGGCACATGTGTGTGGACTACACGGATCTTAACAGGGCTTGTCCAGCTGATCCTTTTGCCCTCCCCCGCATTGACCAGATCATTGATGCCACGGCGGGTTGTGAGCGTTTGAGTTTTTTGGATGCATACTCTGGATATCATCAGATCAAAATGGCGGTTAAGGACCAGGAGAAGACAGTGTTTATTACTCCCTTTGGAGCCTTCTGCTATGTATCTATGCCCTTCGGGCTCAAGAGTGCCCAAGCCACCTATCAACGGTGTGTCCAGAATTGCCTGCATAAACAGATCGACCGCAATGTGCACGCCTATGTGGATGATATTGTAGTAAAGTCAAGGCAGAAGGAGACGCTGGTGGATGATTTGAAGGAAACCTTTGACAACTTGCGCGTTTACAAGATGATGCTTAATCCGGCCAAGTGTGTCTTTGGTGTTCCGGCAGGCAAGTTATTGGGCTTCCTGGTGTCTAACAGAGGAATTGAGGCTAATCCGGAGAAAATTACGGCTATTACCTCCCTGGCTAAACCGAAGTGTATCAACGATGTTCAGCATTTGGCGGGCAGAATCGCCGCACTGAGCCGGTTTATCAGCCGCCTCGGAGAGAAGGCCATCCCTTTATACCAAATGTTGAGGAAGACAGACAATTTCGTCTGGAGTCCGGCTACTGATGAAGCATTTGAGGACTTGAAGCGGCAACTAGCCAATCCGCCTGTTCTTGCAGCTCCGGTTGACAAGGAGCCACTATTATTATATGTAGCAGCCAATGCTCGGGCAGTTAGCGTGGCTATTGTGGTGGAGCGCAAGGAGGCAGGCAAGGAATATCCGGTTCAGCGGCCGGTTTATTATATCAGCGAGGTGCTTATTGAATCTAAGCAAAGGTATCCGCATTGGCAGAAGCTAGTCTACGGTGTTTTCATGGCCAGTCGGAAGTTGAAGCAGTATTTTCAAGGGCATCCCATCATAGTGGTTAGTTCAGCTCCCTTGGGTGATATCATACAGAACCGGGAGGCGACTGGCCGGATTGCCAAGTGGGCTATAGAGCTTGGGCCACACGGACTGAAGTATGTACCTCGGACAGCGGTGAAGTCTCAAGCACTGGTTGATTTCATCAATGACTGGACGGAGCTACAAGCACCAGAGGAGAAGCCGGATCACACATATTGGACTATTCATTTTGATGGATCCAGGCAACTGGAAGGCTCGGTGGCTGGAGTCGTATTAACTTCCCCACGAGGTGATAAGTTTTGTTATGTTCTCCGCTCAATGTTCCCTTGTACTAATAATGCAGCTGAGTACGAAGCCTTGCTCCATGGTCTCCGGATGGCTAAAGAGATGAACTTAAGCCGGGTTAAGTGCTTCGGTGACTCGGACCTCGTGGCTCAACAGGTGTCTGGCACTTGGGATTCTAGGGACCCGCTCTGCATATCGTCGGGAAGTGGATAATATTGCGGGTTGTTTCAAGGGTTATCAAGTGGATCATGTGGACCGTCGGAAGAATGAAGCGGCGGACGCTTTAAGCCGGTTGGGTTCTCAGCGCAAACCGGTCCCGCCTAATGTCTTTCTGGACGTGTTGCACAACCCGTCAGTCCAGCTCCCAGATGAAGCGGATTTGGCTATTCCTGATCCGGAGGCTCAATTGGTGGCAGCATTACATGCTATTCCGGATTGGACGGTTCCTTATCTTGCATACATTAACCGGGGGGAGTTGCTAGAAGATGAGATTCTAGCCAGGTAGATAGTCCGGCGATCCAAGTCTATGACGATTCTCAATGGTGAATTGCATCATTGCAGTGTATCAGGGGCGTTTCAACGTTGTGTTTCTCCTGAGGAAGGCTGTGAAATCTTAAGGGAAATCCATGAAGGGGATTGTGGACACCACGCCGGTTCAAAGTCTCTGGTAGCAAAGGCGTTTCGTCACGGGTTTTACTGGTTGACAGCGCATGCTGATGCAGAGGACTTGGTTAAACGGTGTGATGGATGTCAGAAATTTTCAAGGCGTGCTCATGTGCCGGCTCAAGAATTGAGGATGATCCCAATAACGTGGCCGTTTGCAACTTGGGGAATGGATATGGTCGGACCTTTTAAAAGATCCAAGGATAAGAAAACCCACCTTTTGGTGGCAGTTGAAAATTTTACCAAGTGGGTTGAAGCGGAGCCTGTCAGCAAGTGTGATGCAGCAACAGCGGTGCAGTTCATCAAAAAGGTGATTTTCCGGTTTGGCTTTCCACACAGTATCATTACTAACAATGGTACCAATTTATCCAAGGGTGCTATGAAGGAGTTCTGTGAACGTGAGCACATCCGGCTTGATGTGTCGTCAGTGGCACACCCCCAGTCCAATGGACAGGCAGAACGAGCTAATCAAGAGATCTTGCGAGGCATCAAACCCCGTCTTATGGTCCCATTACAAAGGACACCAAGATGATGGGTTGAAGAGCTACCATCTGTGCTATGGAGTATCAATACTACGCCAAACCGGTCCATAGGATACACACCATTTTTCATGGTCTATGGAGCAGAGGCAGTTCTCCCTAGCGATATCCGGCACGATTCGCCTCGTGTGGTAGCTTATGTTGAAGCGGACAACGAGATAGCACGGCAAGACGCTTTGGACCTATTGGACGAGGAGCGTGATATAGTGGCTGCCCGTTCGGCGATTTACCAGCAAGATCTTCGTCGTTATCACAGTCGCCGGGTTAGAACCAGAACTTTTCAAGAAGGAGATTTGGTGCTTCGACTCATCCAAGACCGGACAGATATGCACAAGTTATCCCCACCTTGGTAGGGACCTTTCGTGGTCAGCAAGAATCTGCACAACGGGTCGTACTATCTGATTGATATTCGAGAGCATCAAGACTCATGCACATCAGAGGAGGAGACCAACAGGCCGTGGAACATAGCTCATCTTCGGCCTTACTACACTTGAGCCATCGGCTCTATCTATGTACATATCATGACAGTGTATATATTATCTTTGATATAATAAAACCGGAGCCTCAGCTAAAGTGGGGTCTCTGTCTTTCTTATCATGCGTGGTTACATGGAGTAGCTCTATTTTTAAAGCGGCCTCCGGTTTACCCCTTGACATTTGCTTTTTTATATATCACTAGGGGCTTTGGTCGTGTCCGAACCAACGCGACACCTTTTGATAGGCGACAGCCACCAGATCACTTGGGGACATGGTCAAGTCTGAACCAGTCACGCCTCTTGGTCGGCCTAAGGCCACAAAATCACTTGGGGGCATGGTCGAACCCGAACCATTGCCACGCCTCTTGATCTGGCATATATGCCACGAATCATTTGGGGACCTGGCTGACTTGAATCATTGTCACACCTATTGGGGGCTTGATCCTGTCCGACCATGGTAACACCATCTGATCAGCTCAGTATAGCATATTTTTGCAAACGGTTTTTTATAATTGCCTTTGCTTCCATGTTATTTTCATGGCTTGTTTGTTCTTTGTTTTTGTTGGATTTCTTTTATATCAACAAACATCTTTTTTCCGGTTCAGCCGATGGATTTGATTCCCCTTTAATCCGGAGACGTATGCCCGGTTTACCTTTTCCTGTTACCATCATGGAGTAACAAGGAGGCTTGTGTTGATTCAGCATGGTTTATATGGGAGCTGTTTTCTCCCCGCTTTATTGACGGTAGTGGTTTATAAAACCTCCGCTTCAAGCTTGGCTAAGCCAGCTTCATGCCCAGACATGGCAGGTATTTCGTATCACCTATTGGTTATGTTACTGATACACATATCAAGATCATAAACCGGCTGGCGGTATAACCGCCACCGAAGTTCAAATTTTTCTGATTGCAGGAAATATGAATTGATGTTTTTCGAACAAAAGCTTCAGTACTTATGCATGAAGGCATACTCAAGATAGAAGTATTAACTATCCTATTACAAGGCAACATGGTGCCCAAATAAGATCATTGTTCTTTTGGAAAGATGCCAAAGACAGCTATCCAAACCGGCTTCCGGTTCAAGCCTGCTCCTCATCATCCGCCGCTTCAGCTTCCTCGTCTCTACCCATTGGCTGGAAATCAACAGTGGTCCAGTCGATTCCCATTAAAGCTTGGAAAACAGCCTCTTCATGGACCAGGGAAGACGGTTCAATATCAGGAGCGTAAGTGTGCTTACGGATTGGAGGGACCAGATTCTCCGCTTCAAGAGTTGGGGCAGGCACTCGCTTGTTCTGGTCATTGTATTGTGCTTGATAATGCGTCAAGTCTGCCTCTTCAGCTAGCTGACAAGCCAGAGGGCGCACTGCACGGTTTATCGCCCTTAAATCCTCTTCATTAAATTCAGAGCGATCTTCCTTCACGCTGGGATAGCCTTGAGCTGCTTCCACAGGGTCAAAATCTGGCACCCATGCCTTGGCCCGGATCAAGGCGTTAATAGCTCCGGTTCGAGCAGCAGATTTTCTCAGCTCCTCAATCCGGGCCGGAAGCATGGACAACCTGTTCAGAGTGTCCTGGATTAAAGAAGGTGCCGGGTTGTTATGAGAGGCTGTGGTGATGATCCGCTGGGCTCCGGTATATAATTGTTCTACTAAGGTGTAGACAGCCTTCAGTTTCTTCCGCACATCGTTTCCTAAGTGCCCGATGCGTGTGCCTACAGCAATATAGGGACGGTCTCAAACCGGATTTATACTACAGCAGGTTGAAATTATCACAGAAGTTCCAAGGAGCTTACCAAAGATCGCAGCGGTCATGGAGTGTACTTGCCGCTTTACGGCCGTAAGTTCATCTACCACCGGTTTAAGGGAAGCTTCAGCATTTTCCGCTCTTTTGGTTAAAGCGGCCTTCTCAGTGGCCCAATCAACCCGCTCTTTCTTGAAGCTTTCCTTCAGCTGTTCAGTGGTGCTCAAGGCGCTGCTTAATTCTTCCTTGGCCTTGTCTGTTTTGGCCTGTTGGGTTTTCAAGACCTCCTGCAAATCGGCAATCCGGTCCTCCTTGATTCTTACCTCAGCCTGCATACAGACGGTATTTTCAACAAGCGGTTCAAGAAATTGAGGTATCAACCACATAACAAAGTTATATGCCTGATACTTGGGGGCTAATTCACCTTCAATTTTTATATATATTACTAGATTGCAAAGTCCCAAGCTCAATACAAGTATTCAACTTGGCACTTGGGGGCTAATGGCTATTTGATCAAATTATGTTCCAAGGACAGTTTTCTATTGGAGCCCCGGTTTAATTATGCTAAGTTAAACTGGCCCTTGGGGGCTATATTGATGGATTTCAAAGTGTTGAGGATCATATTCAAGTCCCGGTTTGACGAAGATTACAAACCGACCCTTGGGGGCTAGGAGGATTGACACAATGGCAGTAAGTAAAAAAGTAAGTTACCTCAAATTTATCCCTCATCATCTTCACCAGACCAGCTTCACAGTCACGGCTAGTGTAAAGCCGGTTTAAATAGCCGGAATGAAGATCTTGGGCACTCAGAGCAGCATATGTCTCTAGTTCAACATCCCATTTTCCTTTGTTCAGAGCGGAAAAATCCTCTTTTATGGTATGCTTGGTAAGAGTGACAGGATTTCCGGGTTCAAAGCGGCCCACACCGGTAATCACAACGTCATCGTCCTTGGACTCGCCGGTTTGTGCGGCCGTTTTGTCAGCAAGACTGTGGGATTTCTCAATCCGGACGGAGCTGGCAGGCGGGTCAGCAGAGGCTGAAGTGTTAATAGGCCTTTCTTCAGGAATAGCATCATCTTGCAAAGGAGGATCATTGGGAATATCTTCAGGAGCAAACTCTTCAAGATCTGGCGCTTTCTCATGTTCTGGGGCTACATCTTCAGCCGCTTTATCCAAGCGGGCCTTCTTGCTTGGTTTCGGTTTGGCCCTGAAAGAAAAACAAAGAGTCAAGGAAAAGCATAAGCCATTACACAGTATAATGGAAGCATATGTTCAGTTTAACTTACCCAGCAACTATTTTCAATGGTGGTAGCTGAGTGGCCGACGATTCACCAGAAGATGATTGAGAAGTGACCTGATAATCGGAGTCGGATGGATTAAGAGGTTGACGGAAGAAACCCGCTTTAGGATTTAAATCAATAAAAAGGTCGGAGACCTCGGAGCGGCGTTTTTGAACCGGGCTGTTTGGTAAACCGGCAGAGGTAACTACCTGGCCACTGTGCTGGGTTGTGCGGCGAGCATCATGTTGCTGAGTCTTCATAAGAAATTTGGGATCCAAATAAGCAAGAGGATGAGAAAATTTAACTTTCCGGTTTGCCTGGCGAAATTTTGGCAAAGGCAAGATTTCTGAATCGGAAGAGAGAATAGTTACCTCAATGAATCCCGCATTGCTGGCTTCAGCGTCATCCTGACAGGCATCATCATCAATAAGGCGTGTAAAAAGTAAGCCAAGTGAATCAAGTTCTACCTCAAGATCCGGGTTACCCACATCATCATCAATAGCTGGGTCAGATGAAGTGGTGGTTTTTCTCTTATGGGCTGGTTTCTTGATAACCTTGGTCTTGGGCTGGGTTGACCGCCCTGCCTTCTCCGTTTTATCTTGCGGAAGCTTCTTGCTCCAAAACGGATTATCACCCTGGATCAGCAGTAATTAAATGTCAGACAGATAAATCAGTAACAGGTTCAACAATAGAGCAACTAAAATCTTACCGCTGGCGGTTTGTTGGTGGTGCAGTAAGGAGGCAGACCAGTTTGAGCACAGAGGTGCTCCGGTTCATTCAACATCTTCTTTACAGAATCTGTGACTTCATCGTCGGAGAGTTGGATTTTAATGTGTCGGAGTGGGTCATCGACGCTACCAGTGTACTTGCACATCAAACCGGGGCGCCGGCTCAGAGGCAATATGCTCCATGATATCCAACAGCGTGCAAGGTCTATTCCTGTTAAACCGTTAGCCATAAAGGCCCGGAGCTTGGATAGTTGCGGAGCATATTTAATTCTCTCCTTGGCGTTTAATCTTTGGGGAAAAGGATGAGTGTTGCTGAGCCGTTCCGGACGGAAGCCAGGCAAGGGATTTTCATTCTCAGGGGAGGTATCCTTACAATAAAACCAAGTTGCATTCCACTCCTTGGGGTGAGTATGGAGTTTTACATGGGGATAGGTGATCTCCTTCCTCTTCTGAATGGCCATACCGCCCAATTCAGTATTGGGACCGTCGGTAAATTCAGTATGACGGTTTAAATGGAAGAGGTCTCTAAACAACTCGACCGAAGGCTCCTCTTGAAGGTATACCTCAGAAAGTACTTGAAAATGACATAGATTGGTAACAGAGTTGGGGCCAATATCCTGTGGGCGGAGCTGAAAATTGGCTAACACATCCCGGTAAAATTTAGAACCGGGCGGTTTGAAGCCCCGGGCCAGGTGATCTGCGAAGACCACAACCTCTCCTTCCTGGGGTGTGGGAGGACACTCATCTCCAGGAACCCTCCAGTGGATTGTGTCTTTGTCGTCTAAAGCGCCGATCAGGACTAGATCGTCCAACTGTGATTCTGTGACGCGAGAAGGAACCCAATTGCACTCATACACTTGTTCGGCCATGGCGAGATCTACAAGAAATAGGTGATCCGGTTCAAGAACACACCGGATAAAATAAGGTGTTGATCTAAACTACGATAAACCGGTGGCAGTACCTATAAACCGGTCTTCTACAATACGGCGTCATATGGATTCTGGCGGTTCAACCAGGGGACTAATGATATATACCGGTTTAGCAATTTTTCTATGGTAAGTTAAACCGCCTGACCTAAGCATCGGAAGCAATTGAAGCTATGGATAACTAGGTATGCAGAAACAAGTTTCGCAAGATCTTATTACAGCCGCGGATCTACAGCGAGCTCACAAAAAAAAGAAAATATTTCGAAGAGTAAGGCAGAAACAGAAGTGAACTATTGAGCAGATATGTGCGGGAGATCTATGGGTTTAGAGGAGAAACTACAGCGGATGCGTAGAGATCACTACTAAATACAGCAGAAGTTCACGGATTCATTCAAGGCCAGAGAACAGATATGAGCGCGCGATGAACACAGCATGAACATGGAACCCTAAGAACAGATCTAGGTCAAAAAGAGGAGAAAGCTTACCGGGAACGGAGAAGATGCGGAAAGATGCCGCAATGCTCTGGTACGTTCAGGTTGATGCAGCGGCCCAGGACGAGGCAGAGGTCGACGCGGTGGCGGAGCTCCAAGGCCAGCGACGCGAGGAAGACGAAGAAGAAGGGACGAAGGGAAAGGAAAGAAATGACCCTTCGGTCTTATTTATAAGGCAACAGAGCTAGGTCAAGTGCGCAGATCCAGGAGCTATTGTTAAAAGAGGGCGTTATAAATGACAAATTTCATGATGACGTCATGCCGGTTTACAGCAACCAAAAATGATGACGACATGGCGGTTTACCAATTACCAGAAGATGTCCAAGACACAAGATTTTTGTGAAGGATTGACATGAACCAGTTCAAATCAATCTGGGGCCTAATGTTGGGGATATTACCGCTAGGCATAAACCAGCCTACTTGGGCCAGGTTAACTTCATTAGTGGTATAAGCAGATGAAGGCCCAAGGCCTATAGTCGGTTTAGAATCTGTAGCCGTAAACCGGCCTGATGTATAACTTGTATTGTAAGTTAGGAATAGAGAGATACCAACCGGGATACGAGTATGAACCGGTTGGGACTCTATGGACCGACGGGCGTCACCCGTGTATATAAGGGGATGACCCAGCGGCGGTTCAAGACAGACAACCACAACTCGAGCCTAGGCGAAGCTTGTTTGCTCCCTAGCCATCGAGACCATATCAATTCCATCACAACTAGACGTAGGCTTTTACCTCATCGAAGGGGCCGAACTAGTATAAAACCCTCATGTCTTTGTGTCCGCTTTAACCCCTTCAAGTAAACTCATAGCGATGGCTCCACGACTAAGTCCTTTCACTAGGACATCTGCCGTGACAAATCCACGACAGATACCTTTCCCTTCATGGACGTCCTAGCCTCCCCCTCCGGGGCGGCTTTCCTCTTTTTCTTCTCCCCAGTGCGGGGAGGTAGAGTTTCTTCTTGCTTCCCCCCGCCTCCGCAGGAGGAATCTGTCTCGTCGTTGTCAGACAACGTGGATATGACGGCCTTGCGCCGAGGACCTTTCCCGGCCCCCTGGTCCGCCTCCTCAAGCCCCTCACCCTCGCCGGGTGGGGTGGTCCCTTCCTCTTCTTCTTCCTCCCCTTCAAGGGAGGAGTGTGCCTCGTCGTCTTTGGACGAGGCTTCCGGTATAACCTTACGCTGGAGACCCTTTCGGATCCCCGGGGCCTTCTTTTCGGCCTTCTTCTTCGGCACCTTGTAGGGCGCCGGGACTAGCATCTCCGTCAGGAGAGCGTCAGCTGGGCCTTCTGGCAGCAGAGCCGGACAGTCAATCTGCTCCACTGTCTCCACATAATCCTGAACATATATGCACAATTACTTAAGACTCCCCCATGAATATATTGGGAAGAACCAAATCCGGTGGTAGCCTGAAAACTCACCTGACTAGGAGGCCGCGCGGCATGGAGCCCGCGGTCCTCGGATGTGGGAGGAGGTACTTCGGAGGCCTTGAACAGCGCCTTCCATGCGTCTTTGTGCGTCATGCCATAGAGCCTCCGAAGCATCTGGTGTTCGGCTGGGACGAACTCCCACAGATTAAATGCCCGCCTTTGGCATGGGAGAATCCAGCGAATGAGCATGACCTGGATCACGTTGACAAGCTTGATGTTCTTGTCCTTCATGCTCTTGATGTAGGTCTGGAGTCCGGTTAGCTCTGTAGATTCGCCCAAGGACAGGCCCTTCTTTTCCCAGGAAGTGAGCATCATGGGGGTTCCGGATCGGAACTCATGGGCTGCCGCCCAGTTGGCGCCGCGCGGCTCGGTGATGTAGAACCACCCCGACTGCCACCCCTTCACGGTTTCCGCAAAGGAGCCGTCAAGCCAGGGGACATTAGGCATCTTGCCCACCATGGCCCCTCCTCACTCCGCTTGCTGGCCGCTCACGATCTTCGGCTTCATGCAGAAGATTTGCAGCCACAGGCCGAAGTGAGGCCTGATGCGGAGGAAGGCCTCGCATACGACGATGAACACCGAGATGTTGAGGACGAAATTTGGGGCTAGATCATGGAAATGTAACCCGTAGTAGAACATGAGCCCGCGGACGAAGAGATGAAGTGGAAACTCCAGTCCACGGACGAAGTGGACGAGAAGCACGACCCTCTCGTGGGGTCCTGGGGTCGGAATGACCTGCCCGTCGTTTGGTAGCCGGTGCGCTATGTCTGCCGCCAAGTATCCGGCCTCCCGAAGATTTGCGATATGCTTCTCCTTCACGGTGGAAGCCACCCACTAGCCTCCTGCTCCGGACATGTTTATCTGGGCGGAGAAGACTTGGGCTAGAGCGCTGGAGCTCGAGGGGGCAAGAGTGGGCAAAGGAGGAAGAAGGTGTGGGTAAAAATGGGGAACTCTTATCCCTTTATAGAGGCAATGAAAGCGGTGCGCCTCCCCACTCGCCCGTTGAGAATCACTTACTTCCCAAGCGCCACGATTGATGGCCTGGTCGGATTACCCATACCCGTATTGATGAGAATCCCGTGATAAGGGGACACGATCTCTGCTTGACAAGACGTGTCAAGGAAATTTCCTCGCAATATGCGCTATGGCTGGTTGTGGGAAAACGGTTTGAATAATGACCCGACCGAAATGACATGTCACGTTGTCTAAAAAAGTTGTCAGCAGATTGCATTTGTGAAATATCATTCTCTCTACGATTGTTGTATTCGGAGATGGAACCCTCCTTGCAATGCCGAAGACAAGACTGCGCACCGGACTCATCGTCATTGAAGCCTGGTTCAGGGGCTACTGAGGGAGTCCTGGATTAGGGGGTATCCGGATAGCCGGACTATATACATCGTCCGGACTATTGAAGCGTGAAGATACAAGACTCAAGACTCCGTTCCGTGTCCGGATGGGACTCTCCTTTGCGTGGAAGACAAGCTTGGCGATCCGGATATTGTGTTTCCTTCCTTGTAACCGACTCCATGTAAACCCTAGCCCTCTCCGGTGTCTATATAAACCGGAGAGGCTATTCCTTAGAAGGCCGATCACAATTACAATCATAATCATCATAGGCTACCTTCTAGGGTTTAGCCTCTACGATCTCGTGGTAGACCTATTCTTGTACTACTCATATCGTCAATATTAATCAAGCAGGAAGTAGGGTTTTACCTCCATCGAGAGGGCCCGAACCTGGGTAAACATTGTGTCCCTTGCTTCATGTTACCATCAGCCTAAGATGCACAGATCGGGACCGCCTACCCTAGATCCGCCGGTTTTGACACCGACAGCCGTTTCCAGCCCATGTTATCTTTCGGCCTTCTCAGGGCCCATTTATTCTTGGGCTCATTTCCAGCATTCGGTTAGTTATGGCCCGTTACTGTCATTTTCTGCTTGTGGGCCTAATTCAGCCCGTTGTTATTGTCGGCCCGTTTGTGGCCCGTTAATACGTTGGGCCGTTTTCATAGCGTCATCAAATACGTCCTATTAACGAAGGCCCGTTATGGTTGGCCCATGAACGGACGATTCCAACTCTAGCCCGTTTACGGCCATAATCGGTCTGTTATTGGCCCATGTTTGCCCGATCGGTCATCCGGCCCATATAAGGCCCATTGATGATACGGCCCATAGAAGGCCCATTGTGTCTACGGCCCGTAGAAAGCCCCTTGTTTCTACGGCCCGTAGAAGGCCCATTGTTTCTACGGCCGGTAGGAGGCCAAGTGTCACTATAGTAAATATGTAGCCCATGGTTATTGTGGCCTAGTTTTAAAAAATAGGTTATTGCAGCCACTAGCAAACCACGGAAAAAGAACTGCACTGACTACAAGCAAAAAAAAGAAGACAACAAGGAAATAAATAAGAAAGCAACTTATGCTAGGCTATCACGGCTATTACACATATTACATCCACTAGGCATCAAAATTCGCCACCAGTGCAAATATCGAGAACAAAGCAGCATATAAATGCCGCAGCAAAACAAGTCCAGAACTGAAACCACTTCAGAAGAGCTCAAGAAACAATATCCTGGGTACCCATAATGCTGGCAAGATGCTTAGCAAGCTTATTAACTTTCTCTTGTTTGGCGCTTAAATCCTCCAGCGCTTGTTGTTGCACAAGAAAGTACACATCTGAATTCTGCAGGGACTTCCTCGGTCCTTCGGCTTCTTTCCGCATTACAGTTGACTAATGATTTTCAGCTTGTAGCTGAGACTGAAGAAGCCGTAGTGATTCAGGCAGCAAGTTCGAAGAGCTTGTGCCAGCGGTACTGGCCAGAACTCGAACACTACATCAACGCAAGACTGTGGGGTTTCCTCACTGTCTACAAGATCGTTTTTATCACCTTTCTTGGAGACCAACAAGGTTGTCTCACTATCTTGAACCTTATCTGCATTACTTTCTCTACCATTGCATAGTGGGGTGCTCTTCTCCAATATTCTGTTTGCATACTACAAGAGAAACAAGCAGACACATCACAGGTTTAGCTTGTAGTATAAGAAACTCATTTTGGTAAACCGGTTCAGTAGTAAGGTGGACAGGATAACAGCATGAAACAAACATATATCTATGTACTATGGTCACTGTATTGTCCATATCATTCTAGTTTATGTTGCCTACTCAAGATAGAGACACAGTTCAACTCATATATTTTTAAGACACAATAGCATATACAGAATATAAGTGTGAGAAACTACACAGCATTGGCAACACTTGTAATGCGCATCACATGAGAACATAACTGTTTATACAACTTAAACTGAAATCAATATAGAGCAAGAAGTTAGAACAGCAATCCAGTTAAAGATATAGGTTTAAAACATACCTGTTGCGCCATTGGATTTTCAATTGGATCCTTCAAATTCGGAAGTAGTTGGTATGAGTAAATACAGTGATGCAACAACAAAGGAGTATGGACCATAGCTACATAATCTGACCTAAGAACAGTTGCTCTTCTGCTTTAAGCGTGGAGTTTGGGATAGCTGTGGTGGTTTTCGTGCTTTGGGCACTGCAGTAGCTTTACAAACTTCTCGTGTGGGGGTACTCTGTGGTGGACTTGGTGCTTTGTCAACTAGAAGTGGGTTACTATCTGCTGGGGTTGCGGTTAGATGGGTTGTAGCTGGTTCTCTGCCCAACGGTGTAAATGTGCAATCTGGAAGAGTCTCGATTATGCATGGTGGGGCAAGTTTGTGGGCCAGTACAACCATGGTTCTATCTACATCGAAGGGTAGCACTGTCTTTTGTGAAGAACAGGTTTTTGCTCCCTTAGATATTGCCATCACCCCCTCCAATTCAAATGGCTGATAAACAAGAAAAGAAATTGAACGTACAGACATTGTATGATAGACATATGTGGTAATTCACATATATGTTGTCTAACTAAACAGGACAACATGACACAATTTCACATATATGATGCCTAACTAAACAAGATAGCATGACATAGTTTCAGATATATGATGGATAACTTAACAGGATATAATGGCATAATTCAACATATGATGAATATCTAAACAGGATGACATCACAAAACTATATGATGTCTTTCTAAAATAGGTTGGGATGAAATAATTCACATACATGGTGTCTAAGTATACATGATGGCATGATATAATTGACATAATTGATTCATATACTAAGCAGCTGGCACTCGCATGTATGATCTCTAAACTAAGCAGATGGAATTCGATATTGTGCATATGATGTCTAAACTAAGCAATGCAAGACACCATATGCATCATATGAGAAATATAAACATTGCAACTTAGAGCATACACCTCAGGTGGGATATAGCACTGGTCATCTATCTCTGAATCCTCCTCTGAGGAGCTCCCTGTAACCATCGAGATATATGCTTCAACAGGTACCATTGCCTTCTCTAAAGACCTTGTTTTCACTTCAGATTTTTCCATAACCGGCTCAAATGGTTGATACACATGAAGAGTAGTTAAATATACACAGATTGTCGACAAATGGAATACGTAATGAAATAAAAGTTGGCATGAGATAATTCACATATATGATGCCTGGCTACATGGCGGTGCATAATTCACATATATGATAACTGGCTGAAAAACATGGCATTGCATAATTCACATATCTGATATAGAAAGCGAACAAGAGGCATTCACACAAAGCATGTCTAATCTAAGCAGATGGCATGGCAATGCAAGACACCATATGCATGATATGAGCAATATAACCCAGCCAAGTTAGAGCATGCACCTCAGGGGGGGATATGACTGGTCATCTGTCTCTGAATCCTCCTCTGAGGAGCTATCTGTAACCAACAAGAAATTTGCATCGACAGGTAGCACTGACTGCTTAGAAGGCCTTGTTTTCACTCCATATTTTCCCATGACCAACTCAAATGGCTGATGCAAAGGAAGAGTAGATGAATGTATAAACATTTTTGACAAATGGAATACATTATGGAAAAAAATATAGCACGATACAATTCACATATACGATGACTGGCTAAACAGGATGGCATTGCATGATTCACGTATATGATGCCTGGCTAAAGAAGATAGCATTGAATAATTCCCATATACTCCCTCCATTCCTAAATATTTGTCTTTTTAGAGATTTCAAAAGGATTACCACATACGGATCTATATAGACATATTTTAGAGGGTAGATTCACTCATTTTGTTTCGTATGTAGTCACTTGTTGAAATCTCTAAAAAGACAAATATTTAGGAATGGTGGGAGTATGATATAGAAACCAAACATGTGGCATTCACTGAAAGCAAATCTAAACTAAGCTGATGACATATAAGATGTATAATGTAAGCAATGCGAGGCGCCATATGCATGATATGACCAACATCAGCATGCCAGGTTAGAGCAAACACCTCAGGTGGTAAACATGCATGGTCGGCTCCTTCTGAATCCCCATCTGAACAGTTATCTTCCTCTGGAATACAATCTAGAAATGCAAGAGGGGGGGCACTTCGCCCACCATGGAGCGGCTTCTGCATGACATTATATTCCCACGCAACGGTCTTCTCTTTTTCTCTACATGTTCAGTACGATTGTGTACAATATCTGACATTCATAATAAAAAATAGTTAGATTTTGTAAGGCCTAAGGGGTGCATGCAAAAATCAAGACTGATGGTAGCAAACGAGTGGATGGATCCAAAACTAATTATAGCAGGTAGATTATAGCTTCAGTTTAAAAAGATAGACAATGGATCATCTATTGTTTGTTGCCCACCGAACATGAACCACATAGATGACCCCAGATGTACCAGATAGTAGACAGATACTATTCGTTGCTGCCTCGATATGAGACCCACGTGCATTTTAAAACTCAAGTTTGAACAATAAAGTAGCAGGTAATAATAACCGATGTATAACGTAAGAAAACACGAAAGACTGCGACCTATCTTCCGGAACTGTGTAGTCCCCAGGTTCATCTGTTCAGTTGATGATGGTAATGCAGTTGGCATGGCTGCTGGCAACAGCGAAGATGATCTGAGGTGGCGAAAGAAAGTCTGCAGGGGGGATCTCTGCTGTAGTGAACGCTTCTATCGATGGTGCACCTCAGGTGGGGTGGATGACGGCATGGTAGGAGCAGGACATAACACACAGAGTTTTCTTTAACGCCTATCTAAAAATGAAGTAAATCTGTAAGGGCTCCTTAGAATTGGAGGATTCTATAAACGCAGGGACAGGAAAACCACAGGAATAGGATAGGAATGCACATGCAAAACAGAGCATTTGGAAACATAGGATTTCAGTCAACCTGGGTGTTTGGTTCACATGAATTGGAAGAACACATGAATGGAGAAACGTGGTCAAATTAAAGTCAAACCACGTGAAAAAAAATAAGAATCTTATTATCCCGGTAATGCAATTAGTTCTGTTCTTCATGCATATTAATTTGAAAAGGACGTCCAAGTGAATATTAAAATTCCTACATTTTTTCTTCGAAAGAGACACCAAAGGAAAAAAAATCCTCCAGTTTTGCTTTGCTCCACTCCTTCTAACCAACTACACAAATAGTTGTTTCATAGCAAAGGATCCCTGAGGGATCGACATGAATGCAGAGTAACAAAGTGATGCGACGAGTGTACAACCTCTTTGGCATATCCTTGTGGACCTCAGCATCATTGGGTTGGACGTGGAGGATGGTGATGCTGCTGTTGGAGGCGGGGAAGAAGATCCGAGGCCTCTAGAAACGGTGTCAAGGGTACTGCTCCGCTGTGATGGACGGTTCCGTTGTTGGAGCAGCTCCAGTGAGGTGTACGGCGGCGAGGCTGAAGCAGGACAAGACAGACAATGTTAATCTGAAGTCGGGCCCTAATATCATCTGCAATAGATGATGTAAAATACATCACCAAAAAGTGGTAGATGAAAAACACATCAGCCGCGCCATGGCCGCTCCGACAGATGCTGTAAGTACTGTTCACTCTGAACTTAACTGAAGAAACTAAACTTTACAATCGAAACTGAATTTTATTGTCAAAACTAATTGAACTAGTAGCAGAGCATTGCAATAGATGTTTAGGGCATTCCAGCACTAGTAGCAGGGAAGCAGTGATCTAAATCAGTAGACGCTCGAGTTGGCAATGCACTAGTAGAGAGCAAGTCATGCAGTAGCACCGCGAGCGAGTGCCAAAGCAGCAACTCCTGTAGCTGCCGGAGGTCGTGCAGCAGCAGCAGCAGCGCAAGCGAGAGCAAGAGCAGAGCACCAGCATGAATGAAAGCAAGAGCAATGCAGTAGCACGACCGACAGCAAGAACAGAGCCGCACCGCGAGCGAGAGCCAGAGCAGTTGCAGCTAGTGCCGGTGTGGAAGTCGCCACCGAGGAAGCAACGACATGGGGGAGAGACGCCGTGGACGATGTGGCCAGCGACGGCGCCATCGATGGAGACCCTCCATGGCTGCTCGGTATGGAGCACCGGTAGCCCCGTGAGATCGAATAAAAGATAAAATGGAGCGGTGAGTGCAGAACCTCCTTGGTGGCGCCGAGTTGGCCTCGGCATCGGAGGAATTGGTGAGGGTGCTGCGGTTCCAGTGGGGCAGGTCAAGACGGCGGTGTGGGGATTGAGGTGGTGCGATAGACGATGCGAACGTCAGGGCAGCTCGTTTGAGGTGGAGGACGGGGCGGCTGATCCCTCGGGACGACGAGATCGACGACGAATCCTCATCCGGTGCGATGGATGAGGGACGGCGAGCTGTTGCGATGTACGACTTAGTCGGGGAAGAGTCTCCGGCTGGGCGGCGGTCGGGAGGCTGACGAAGGAGCGGGGGGTTTCGCGGGTTTTCGGCGGCCACGATGTACGAATGGGGGGCGAAGGGAAAGGGAGGGGGAGCCAAGCTTAGGGACGCGCTTGTCGGAAATGTAGGGTAAGCTACCAACATACCCCCACCGGTTTTGACACCGCAACGTGGAGCTTCATTTCCGGCTAAGGGGTAGAAGGGGGATTTCGCGTGTCTGGGCTGCGGGACCGATTTCGTAATGAGGAGGGAATTTTCGTGCGCGTCGAAATTTCGGGATAACAAGGCACGGTGCGGGTTGAAGAGGCGGGGGTTTCAAAGGAGGTGAGACAAAATATACTCAAGCTTGAAAATTTCGGGATAACAAGGTGCGAATTCCTTGTTCGGCAGAACAAACTTAACGTGTAAAAAAACAATTCATACAAGGCACAAGAGAGTCATGTCCCTATTTACTATATTGCTATAGATGCCATTGAAAAAACTGCAAGAAAAATGTAAAAAAAATCGGGAGAACAAGATTACCCTGTACAGTACCAAATCGATTCGCACTTCCCTCAACAACAACAAAAAACAAATCAATTCCCACCAAAAGAATGAGTAATGTCCCTTTTTATATGATTACAAATGCCAGGATCTCGAATTACAATTTTTGAATCCACGTTATGTTGAATTCGAATATATCGTTAGGTGACCTTGTCGGATTTCGGGTTCCGGCAGGACCTCAAGGTTCGAACTCTGGGGTGCACGCAGAGATCACACCTCCTGCCTACCCATGTCTCGTCGCCTCGCAAGGATTTAAACTACACGAAGAACAACACAATGGACACGAGGTTTATACTAGTTCGGGCCACCATTGTGGTGTAATACCCTACTCTAGTTTGTGGTGTGGTGGATTGCCTCAGGGGGCTGATGATGAATAATACAAGGGAAAAACAGCCTCACGAGGGGCTGTTCTTGGCTGGTGCGATGAACTACTTGGGTGAGTTCAGTCGCCTCTTGGATGCCTATTTGATTTCTAGCTGCGGGGTGGCTCTCTATCAGATGCCTTCTGCTATGGTGGCTAGTCCTATTTATAGAGGGAGGCCCTGGGCCTCTTCCCAAATATTGAGCGGGAAGGGCGCCAATAATTGGCTATTTTGAAGGGGAACATCCAGTACACTTATCCTGACTAAAGTCGGTCCTCACCTGCCAAATACTGTGACGGTGACGCCGACTTGGGCTCCATGATGACCTCCATCCTGCCGTTCTGCTAGTCTTGGTCTTGTTGCACCGAAATGGTTGCCTTTGCTTGATACTCTTGCCTGCGCTTGCCCCCTTTGAACCAAAGAGGAAACGAGGACTCTGCGCAGGCTGGCGCCCGCCTGGCGCCCGCCTGGCCTCGGTCATCATGGCTTGCGTCACGGGCACCTTGTGAGGTACCCTGCCTTGATCTCTCCGCCTCCTCGCGAGCCAGCCTGACGAGGCTATGCCCGAGGAAGCCTCCCGTCGTCCACCCCGCGAGGCTTGGCCCCTCGCGAGGGTCTTGAGCATGTGTTGACGAAGATGGGCCATGGTGGGCCACTCCATGAGCCATGCCACAGGCCGCGCGCAGGCAAGTCTGGGTACCCCGGTTCCCAGGATGCCAGCAGTAGCCCCGGGGCCCAAGGCGCGCCTAGACTTGGCTTGGCAGAGAAGCGAAGGGGCAAGTGCGAAGCGCCGCGGCCCCAACAGCCTGCGGCCTTGGGTGCCGCATGGCGGTTGATTGGACGTGGGCGTCCTGGCTCCCCCACGACACCTCGGTAACTGCACGACTTGACAAGTCCCTGCATGCAAAACGGGTCATGATTACCTGTGATCATGGAGGCCGGCGGTTGGCCTCCCTCAGCTATATGTACGAAACGACGCGAGCCCTTCCAGTCCATCCCTTCTTGCTACTCCCCTTCTTCTTCTTGGCCGCTCGCCATCCCCATGGCCCCGCCGAAGAGGTTCTCGGCCGCGGAGAAAGGAAAGGCTCGCCAGGAAGGGCCCGGCTCTCCTCCGGCCAAGCGTGGCCGGGGCCGCCCTCGCAAGCACCCCACGGCACCCGCTGCGGCCTCCCGTGGCCGTGGAAATAGCCCTCTGCACAGCGGTGGGCGTTAGGCTGCCAACGAGAGGTACGCTGGGGCTGCGCGACCCCCAATGCCGCGCTCTCGCTTGGCGGAGGTGCTACCGGAGTTCGTCGTGTGGTCGGCGGACCCGACTGGCACCTGGCTCCAGCTCCCCTGCTTCTTTATAGGTGAGCTTCCGGCTGGTGCCTCGGGAGGCCTTTGGCTTCAGGCAGATGGTTGCTGCAGCAGGGCCTCCTGGGCTACTCTGGAGGTCTCCACCACCGGGGAGGCGGCCCTGACCCGCGGTTGGCAAACGTTTTCCCGCGCGCGGGGCCTGAGCCGACGATGCACTCTACACTTTAAGTTCGACGGCGATGCCATCCTCTACGTGAGGGTGTTCAGGGAAGACGGCCGCCGCGCCGGATGCTGCCCCGAAGACGATGACCATGGCCGCGCGCCCAGCCCCGGCGTTGGTCGGGATGAAGGTGGTTGGGGGCGTGTGGGCAGCGGTGCCCGAGGCCCGCCAAGCTTTGCTGACTCCTCCTTGGACGACAGCTCCTCCAGTGGCGGTCGCGACTAGCCCCTTCGTCATCGCACTCGCCTGGGAGAGGGCAACGGGTCGCCCCGAGACCACGCTTCGGTGAAGCGAGAGGCGGAATCCAGCTGAGCTCCGGAGGCAGTACGAGCCCTTGTCGAGAGTTCACACCGGGCAAGTCGTGCCCCCTTTTGCTTTCCTTTCTTTCCTGCACGAAAAGGATGTAGTCTAGTGCCCCACAAGGGCGTGTTGAACTGTCGTTGTTTAATTGGCGCGCTGTTTCTACTGTTTCTGCGCTATGTTTTTGTTCCGCATGTTTATGCGTGGAAATCACTTATCTTGGGGGGGGGGGAGCTCGTTGCGGTCCTTGCCTCCCGAGGCTAGGGCCTCGTCGTGCGCCTTGTGTCCTGCAGGGTTTAGTCAGTAGGGGTAGTCATTAGCCTTGGTAGTGAGGAAAACCAACCCAAGTCCCGTGATCGTGTCGCGATGCCCGTGGGGCACGGAATTGGAGGGGTGCTCCCGCAGCAGACTCGGATAGGGAAGTTCCAAACCATCGGGGCAGAAAACACTCGCGAGGGTGCCCATGTTCCTCCCTCGTGAGACTTCGCACGAGAGAAAACGAAACAAACAAGTGAAATGGACGAAGGTTCGCGAGCTCGAAACGGTAACAACTTCAGAAAAACTTCAAATAGAAACAAACAAGCCAACTGCGGAAAGCAAATGAAAGAGGCCGCATCCGGCACCTAGTCTAGTCTTCGACGTCTTCTCACCAGCGCGGAGCTAAGTGCTGCCACTGGGCGTGGGCGGGAGCCCCCGAGGCCCGAGGGCGGCACTCCGGAGACTCTGGGGCGTGTACAGCCTCACTCATTATTACGTGAGAGCGAGCTTCACAGGCGTTTGCCTTCTTCACAGGCAACGGGCCTTTTCCCAAACGCAGCAACTTCACAGGCATTTGCCTTCTTCACAGGCACCGGGCCTTTTCCCAAACGCAGCAACTTCACAGGCATTTGCCTTCTTCACAGGCACAGGGCCTTTTTCAAAACGCGGCTACTTCACAGGCATTCGCCTTCTTCACAGTCACCGGGCCTTTTCCAAAACGTGGCTACTTCATAGGCATTCGCCTTCTTCACAGGCACCGGGCCTTTTCCAAAACGCGGCTACTTCACAGGCATTCGCCTTCTTCACAGGCACCGGGCCTTTTTCAGGGGTAAAATCTTCAGAGATGTTGGATGTTCCACGCGTTCTGGATGGGCACCCCCTCCATGGTCTCCAAGCGTGCGGAGCCGGGCCTGGAAACATGAACAACCTTAAACGGGCCCTCCCACATGGGAGAGAGCTTATGCAGTCCCTCCCTGGAGAGAACCCTCTGAGCATGAGGTCCCCTACCTCAAGAGTCCTGGGGCGGATGTTGCGGCAGTGGTATCGCCGTAGTGCTTGTTGGTACCTTGTTGCTCGCAGTGTGGCTTCTCGGCGATGCTCCTCCCCCAGCACGAGTGATCCGTCCCCCGCATGGCATCCTGCTGTGCTTCGTCGAACGCCAGGACCCGTGTGGAACGACGTATGACCTCGTGAGGGAGAACAGCTTCAGCTCCATAAACCAGAAAGAACGGGGTCTCGCTAGTCGGCTTGGTCGCGGTCGTGCGGTTAGACCACAGCACAGACTGGAGCTCGTCGTACCAGCCCCTACCGCAAGCCTCCAGCTTCTTCTTGAAGGTCCTGGTTTTGATGCCCCTCAGGACCTCTGCGTTGGCTTGCTCGGCCTGACCATTGCTCCGCGGGTGAGCTACCGAAGCGTAGCATATCTACGTTCCAAGGTTAGCACAGTATGTTTTGAAGAGGTTACTAGTGAACTGCGAACCGTTGTGGGTGATGATGCGGTTCGGCACCCCGAATCGGCTCACGAGGCCCTTGATGAACTTGACCGCGGAGCCTGCGGGGATGGTTCGGACAGCTTCCACCTCATCCCACTTGGTGAACTTGTCCACGGCGACGTAGAGGTAGCGGTAGCCTCCTGGCACCCGAGGGTACGGACCCAGGATATCCAGTCCCCAGACTGTGAATGGCCATGAGAGGGGTATAGTCTACAGACCTCCCGCCGGCTGATGGATCTGCTTGGCATGGAATTGGTAGGCCTCGCAAGCTTTCACCAGTTCCACGGCGTCATTCAGTGCCGTGGGCCAATAGAACCCACTGCGGAACGCCTTGCTAATGAGAGTCCGTGACGACGAGTGATGCCCGCAGTCTCCATCGTGTATGTCTGCCAGTAGCTCCTTCCCTTGCTCCCTGGGAATGCAATGTAAGGACACATCATTCGGTCATCTCCGGCAGAGCTCTCCATCCTTGAGGCAGTATGCTGTGGCCTACGGCGCCACACGCTCCGCTTCCTCCTCCTTTTCCGGCAAGGTCCCTCGTGTCAGGTAGCTTCTGAGCTCTGTGATCCAGCACCCTTCCTGAGGCTCCAGCGCCAGGAGCAGGCGCGCTCCTGAGGTCATGCCGCAGACCGGGGCTCCCGAGGCAGGTGGCTGGGGGAGCTCATCCCGAGGCTGCGCCGTGCTTGACAGTGATGGCGTCGCCGAGGGCTTGAAGAGCCGCTCCTCGAAGACGCCAGGCTCCTGAGGTAGCCGCCTGGATGCCCTTTTAGCGATGTCATCAGCCTCTTGATTGGTGCCGCGAGGCACATGCTGTAACTCTAGCCCCCAGAACTGCTTGTCCATCCTGCGGACCTCCGCGAGGTAGGCTTCCATGTGCTCGTCCTTTGGCTCGTATACTTTGTTGGAGAAGTTGAGGAGGAGCTGCGAATCACCCTTGAGGCGCTTCACCCCCAGGGCGACTGCAGCTTTCAGGCCTGCTATCAGGCCTTCGTATTCTGCTATGTTGTTGGAGACCTTTTCTCCGTGCTGGAAACAAAGTTGCACGGCTTAGTAGATCTTGTCTTCAGTGGGAGATACAAGCACCGCACCAGCCCCCGCGCCGTGTCAGGAGAACGCCCCGTCGAAGTACATGACCCAACCGTCCGGTGCCTCGCTTCCCGGGGAGAGTGATCGATCCTCGCTAGCCTCGAGGCCTGGTGCCTCTGCCCGTTCCGCCACGAAGTCCGCAAGCGCGGCCCCCTTGATGACTCTGGTTGTGCTGAATTCTGTCTGAAACGCTTGCAGCTCAATGTTCCACTCAGCGACTCTTCCAGCTGAGTTGGGGCTCCTGAGCACCCTTTCCAAGGGGTATGCTAAGACGACCTTGATGGGATGGCCTTGGAAATAGTGCCGCAGCTTGCGCGAGGATACCAATAGCGCGAGGAGGAGTTTCTGAGGCATGGGGTACCGCGCCCTCGTGTCCCAAAACACCGTGCTGACGAAGTATACAGGGTGCTCGATGAGGTTGGGAGTGCTGGCGCTGCTAGCGTCCTCCGGAGGCCGGGGCGCCTCCTGAGACAATGAAGCCCACAGCGGCTGGTCGCTTGGAGGAAGGGCCTCTTCTGTTTCGGGTGTGCTTCCCTGCAGCGGCTGATTCTTCTCGGCTGCGGTCGCAGTCTCTGTGAGGCCCTCTTGGTCCTGCTTTGCTTTGACCCGGACGGTTGCTGCGGCCTTGGTCCAACTCTCCTCCCTAACCGCCACCAGGGCTGCGCTGGCAGAGTAGGGGGTGGCTGCAAGGTAGAGCACCAGGGGCTCTCGAGGACTCGGAGCCACCATCATCGGAGGGCTGGTTAAGTACCTTTTGAGATCCTGGAACGCCTTGTCGGCCTCTTCAGTCCATTCAAAGGGCCCTTCTTCTTCATCAGCTTGAAGAAGGGCAGCGCTTGTTCCCCCAGCTTGGAGATGAAGCGTCCTAGTGCGGTCACGTGCCCGGTGAGCTTCTTCATCTTTCTGAGGGTCTTCGGTGGGCTCATGTCCTCGACTGCTTTCACCTTTTCTGGGTTGGCCTCGATGCCCCGGTGGGACACGAGGAAGCCCAGGAGCTTGCCCGAGGGGACTCCAAACACACACTTCTCCGAGTTGAGCCGCAGGTCCACTTCGTTGAGGCTCGCGAAGGTTTCCTCCAAGTCCTGTAGCAGGGTTTTTGCCTCCCGAGACTTCAGCACAATGTCATCAACGTAAGCCTCAGCATTCCTCCCGAGCTGCCGACCCAAGGCGATCTGTATCAGCCGCTGAAAGGTCGCACCTGCATTGCGCAGCCCGAACGGCATGCATGTATAGCAGTACACTCCACAGGGGGTCAGGAAAGACGTCTTTTCCACATCTTCTACTGCCATCTTGATCTGGTGATAGCCAGAGAAGGCATCCAGGAAGCATAACAGGTCGCACTCAACGGTGGAGTCGACGATCTGGTCGATGCGAGGGAGTGGGAATGGATCCTGCGAGCAGGCCTTGTTGAGGTTGGTGAAGTCGACACACATGTGTTCCTTTCCCCCCTTCTTTGGCACGACAACCGGGTTAGCCAACCAATCTGGGTAGCGGACCTCGCGAATGACCCCTGCCGCCTCCAACTTGCGGCTCTCTTGGATGATGAAAGCTTTCTTCTCAGTGGACTGCCGCCTCGCGTTTTGCTTCACGGGGCGCACCTTGGGGCACACGTTGAGGTGATTCTCAATTATGCCCCTCGGGACCCCTGCTAGCTAATCAGGTTCCCACGCAAATACCTTCTTGTTCGCACGTAGGAACTTCACCAAGGCCTCCTCCTGCTTGGGCTCGAGATTGGCGCTTATGGTGAAGGTGGCGCTAGTAGATCTGTCCTCGTCGACCAGTACCTGCTTGGTTTCCGCCTTGTCTTGGGTGAATAACTGCTTCTTCTTGGCCGGTGCAGCCCCCTTGGGCTCAGGGGCGTCTGAGCCGGCGGGCTGCGCCACTGTCGCGGTCTTGAAGGCAAGCTTGAGCGCTTGCAATGCATCCCCGGTGTCTCCGGACACGGTGAGGACGCCGCTACTCCCGGGCATCTTCATGAGGTTGTACGCTGGGTGAGTTGCGGCCACGAATCAGGCTAGTGCCCGGTAGCCGAGGATGGCATTGTATGGGAGGCCAATGGGGGCGATGTCAAAGTCGATTAGCTCTGTGCGGAAGTTGTCGTAGGTGCCGAAGGTCACCAGAAGGCGGATCTGCCCCAGGGAGCCGGTGGAGCCGCCTCCGAGGCCCAAGAAGGGCTTGCTGGGCCGAAGCTGCTCCGGCGGTACGTGGAGGAGGCTGAAGGCTTCCACCAAGAGCACGCTGAGGCCAGCACCGCCGTCGATGAGGGTCCTGGTGATGGCCACCTGACAGATGGTGGGGGTGCACAGCATTGGGAGCGCGCCCGAGCAGGCTGAGTTGGAGGGGTGATCATCCGAGCTGAAGGCCAGATCGCCTTTAGGCGCCGCCCAGCCCGGAGGAACCCCATGCAGCGCGGAAGCGGCGCCGATCTGGCGGACGAATGGCTTGATGTGGCGGCCTGAAGGTGGTGCCTGCGAGCAACCTAGGAGAGCTGCGACGACCGGGTGCGCCGGTGCAGCATACTGGGCGAGGAAGAGGCCACACAGCTCCCCCCAACGGGACGCCGGTGAGGGCCATGGGAAACTAGTTAGCCATGACCCTGTTGTCGCCCCGGCCTCGAGGGCGGCCACCTCGTATGCCACCAGGAAAGCCAGCGGATCGGTCATGCCGTTGTAGCGTGGTGGATCTCCGACTTGAACTTGTTCGGCCATTGCACCTGTCGCAAGGCGGGGGCCAAGGCTCGGAGCCCCCTGGTCCCCGTGCTGGCGCTGGCAACCGGAGCGGGCGGCGCGTTGCCCAGCATGAGGGTGAACTGCGGTGTTGGCGGAGAGCGGGTCGGTGGAAGGGAATGCTCCGGCACACCCCTACCTAGCGCGCCAAATGTTGGATTTTGGGTTCCGGCAGACCCTCAAGGTTCGAACTTTGGGGTGCACGCGGAGATCACACCTCCTGCCTACCCACGTCTCGTCGCCTTGCAAGGATCTAAACTACACGAAGAACAACACAAGGGACACGAGGTTTATACTAGTTCGGGCCACCATTGTGGTGTAATACCCTACTCTAGTTTGTGGTGTGGTGGATTGCCTCAGGGGGCTGCTGATGAATAATACAAGGGAAGAACAGCCTCGTGAGGGGCTGTTCTTGGCTGGTGCGATGAACTACTTGGGTGAGTTCAGTCGCCTCTTGGATGCCTATTTGATTTCTAGCTGCGGGGTGGCTCTCTATCAGATGCCTTCTGCTGTGGTGGCTAGTCCTATTTATAGAGGGAGGCCCTGGGCCTCTTCCCAAATATTGAGCGGGAAGGGCGCCAACAATTGTCCATTTTGAAGGGGACCATCCAGTACAATTATCCTGACTAAAGTCGGTCCTCGCTTGCCAAAGACTCTGACGGTGACGCCGGCTTGGGCTCGACGATGACCTCCATCCTGCCGTTCTGCTGGTCTTGGTCTTGTTGCACCAAAATGGTTGCCTTTGCTTGATACTCTTGCCTGCGCTTGCCCCCTTTGCACCAAAGAGGAAACAAGGACTCTGCGTAGGCTGGCGCCCGCCTGGCGCCTGCCTGGCCTCGGTCGTCATGGCTTGAGTCACGGGCAGCTCATGAGGTACCCTGCCTTGATCTCTCCGCCTCCTCGCGAGCCAGCCTGACGAGGTTGTGCCCGAGGAAGCCTCCTGTTGTCCGCCCCGCGAGGCTTGGCCCCTCGCGAGGGTCTTGAGCATGTGTTGATGAAGATGGGCCGTGCTGGGCCACTCCCTGAGCCACGCCGCAGGCCACAGGCAGGCAAGTCTGGGTACCCCGGTTCCCAGGACGCCTACACACCTTGCGGTTTATAATTGATGTAGTCGTACATTTTGATCTTCCATCATATATGAACATTTCACTCCACCATGTGAACATATATATTGTCGTCTACCATATGGACTAAATTTGAATCAATTTTCCTTATTTGAATACGATTGTTGTGAAGTTATACAATAATTTAAATATTATCTTGATAACAAAAAACATGCATATAGCAGTAATCATATTTCACTATGAACTACATGTACCATACGATCTCCAATTCAAATATTTGTATCCATTTTATGTTGAATTCAAATCATAGTACATTATTGGTCTAGGTAGCGAGATGTTCGAGATAATCTAAACCCTGTTTTCATATGTATAATTTTTAGCTGAATTGGGACAAGTTTTGGTATAAGCTTCTTGCAAAACCAGAGATTCTCTCAACAAGCCTCGTGGTTCTGTGAGGGAACGTGTCACCTTTGTGTGCGAAACGATATACGCTGCCTCCCCCTGATTTTCTTTACAGATGCAACATAGAACTATATGAGAGCCCTATTAAATTTTGGAATTATTTCAGGTTCGTTTGGCCTTTTTATACATTAATTGAGTTTCTAGACTTTAAATGTGCATAATCCAAATTTGAACTGCAGGCACATGCTCTGGTGCACCAAAGTTGGTTGAAAAATCACATATGTGTCCTTGGTTGAATATCTAGGTCCCATGGAAGAAATGAGAATGAAATTCAAACATCTGGGCATCATGACTCGGCCGAGAACATCGACAAACTTAGATTTTAAATTCATGTAAATCCAAAACTCGCTTGGAAATCATGAAACTTGGCATGGTGTCATGTCATGGCAGTAACATGTTGTGGTAAAAAAATTGAGCCGATTTGGAAGCTCGTGCTTCTAAGAGGGAATGTGCCACCTTTGAGTGTGAAACGATATACGCTACCCCCCCCCCTTGAGTTTCTTTACAAAGGCAACATAGAACTACATGAGTGCGCTGTTAAATTTTGGAATTATTTCGGGTTCGTTTGTCGTTTTTTATACATTAATTGAGTTTCTGGTCATTTAATGTGCATAAGTCAAATTTGAACTACAAGCACATGCTCTCGTGCACCAAAGTTGGTTGAAAAATCACATCTGTGTCCTCGGGTGAATTTCTAGGTCCCATGCAAGAAATGAGAATAAAATTCAAACATCTGGGCATCGTGGCTCGGCCGAGAACATTGAGAAACTTGGTTTTAGAATTCTTGTAAATCCAAAACACGTCTGAAAATTATGAAACTTGGCATGGTGTCATGTCATGGTACTACATGCTGTGGTAAAAAATTGGCCGAATAGGAACAGATTTTGGTATAAGCTTCTTGCAAACCAAAGGTTCTCTCAAGAAGGCTCGTGGTTCTGAGAGGGAATGTACCACCTTTGAGTGCAAAACGATATATGTTGTCCCCCTTGAGTTTATTTACAAAGGCAACATAGAACTACATGAGTGCCCTGTTAAATTTTGGAATTATTCCGGGTTCGTTTGGCCTTTTTATACATTAGTTGAGTTTTTGGCCATTTAATGTGCATAATTCGAATTTGAACTACAAGCACATGCTCCCGTGCACCAAAGTTGGTTGAAAAATTTCATCTGTGTTCTCGAGTGAATTTCTAGGTCCCATGCAAGAAATGAGAATAAAATTCAAACATCTGGGCATGATGACTCAGTCGTGAACATTGAGAAACTTGGTTTTAAAATCATGAAACTTGGCATGGTGTCATGTCATGGTAGTACCATGCTGTGGTAAAAAAATGGCCGAATAGGAACAAATTTTGGTATAAGCTTCTTGCAAACTGGAGCTTCTCTCAAGAAGGCTCGTGAGTCTGAGAGGGAACGCGTCACCTTTGTGTGCATAATTCAAATTTGAAAAACAAGCACATGCTCTAGTGCACCAAAGTTGGCTGAAAAATCACATGTGTGTCCTCGGGTAAATTTCTAGGTTCCATGCAAGAAATGGGAATGAAATTCAAAATTCTGGGCGTCGTGGCTGGGCTGGAAACATTGAGAAACTTAGTTTTTTAATTCCTGTAAATCCAAAACATGCATGAAAATAATGAAACTTGGCTTGGTGCCACGACATGGCACCAACATGCTGTGGTAATTTTGCAGTCTGATTTGCGAAGGCGCACACATTAACAATCAACAAAGTCATATTGGAACAAGTGTTGTCACGTTATAATCGGAAACACAAGTATACTAAAACCGTGGGCATTCTATTTACTACCATTTACGTGCCGCCACGCGTCACCTTTTTTTAATAGCTAGGAGGCGCCGTGCAGGGTAGCTATTTGAGTACGAGAGGCATGCGATCAGACCCCTGCACGTGCTTATCGGGAGGAGAGCCCTTTGACCTCCATATGCCGTCCACCTCTCTCCCAAGGTATCCATTAATGGCACCCGAGCCTTTGTTTAATGGCATGGCTATGTCTGACTCGAGTGAGATTTAAGAGAGATAAAAGAAAATCTGAAAGCACGGATCTTGATGTAAGATCCGACGGACCTATATAGCATCTACTGCGACTTATAGCAAGACTAATGAATATATAAGGACGATTAATTGTCTTACATAATTAGGAAGATGATTAAAAAAGCCACATGCGGCTATGCCAGAAATACACAAGGGCAAAAGAAGAAGGAAGACAAGGATCTGGATCGCTGATCTCTACTTTCTTGATGCATTGCTGCAGGCCGCGGGAACTAGTCTCCGCGGCGAGCGGCGATGAGCTCTTTCGTGTCCTCAAGACGCTGCTTGAGAACATCCACGAATTCCTCCACCAGCCTTTGGTGCTCGATGCGGAGCATGTCATTCTTGTCCATAAGTTTCTTGATGATGACGCCGACCCTCTTCAACAAGGCAGTGGTCTCCTCCTGCTGCTCCACACTTCCGACGATCTTCGCCCTCAGCAGGTCACGCTCGGCCGGAGCCTCTCATTTCCCTCCCTTAGTTGCCGGATGACGCCGGTAGCCTGTTCAAATGAGGCTTTCATGTTGTCCTGCAACCTCGCCCAACAGGAGATCTGATCCATCTAGTTATGGACGATCGCATGCATGCGCTTGTAAGAGTCGTCGCCTTCCCGTGAGACATCTTCCCAGGCCACCACGGCGCGGCGGGACACCTCTGCTACTTCCGTGGCACTGCCGGACTAGTCTGCTGCATCAACAACGCGGCGGGACCTCCGTGCTGCTTCGGCGGCGTGGCAGGACCTCTGTGCTGCTACTTCTGTGCAGCGGGACATGTCAACTGCTTTCGCAGCGAGGCAGGACATCTCTCGTGCTTCCGCTTCCATGCTCGCCTCTCCCTCGTGCGTTACGTAGGCACGTGTTCTTGGCCGTGGTGTAGCATATGCCATGGTAGTTCTTTTTCTACTGCTATGTACGTACAATAACTGGCACCTTCGTATACATATCTTACGATTAATGGGGCGTTCGACAGGGATAGCCGTGTGGCGAGCTATAGGCTAGTCTTTTTTTTCAAACGCATTAAACCTATCTCTCGGGACTTCTCGCACGCACCATCGTGCCACCCACAAAAACTTGTACTCCGAGTTTAGTATGTTATACAGGAAGAGAAGAGGTGCACGCACGCACTCGTCCTCTCACAAATGTGTCTTCTTTTTCTCGAGAAGGAGGATGATGACCCCCGGCCTCCACATCTCGGAGTCAGACACTCATCTGTAGCTACGAATTGTAGTGTTCTCAACCATCCAGTTGGCTCTATCATGGATGTACCTATATACTAAAACATGTCTAGATACATCTATATTTTGACAAATGGAAGGCATGTATTGTGGAACGGAGGGAGTGCTTGTCATCAAAATGGACAAAAAGGGACGTATCTAGAACTAAAATACATCTCCTTTTATCCATTTTGATGACAAGTAGTACTTCTTACCCTAAGGAACTTTATATCCAACAGACACAAAATATCCATTCGACCGTTGGAAATTACTGATCTGATGTCGAAGTAATTACTGCATCGCCACCAAAACCCACCATTTCTTAAGCTAAAGTAGACCAAGGTAATCCCTATATTAGCATATTACTAAGATAAACAGAAGGCACTGTAGAAACATTGAGGATGTGAGCTTATCAATCTGAATGTGGAGGGACACCAGCTTAGGCCCGGCCAACAGATTGGGCGAAACTGTGAAGAAGGTCAGCTCCTGCACGGTGACATCGCCGGGATCCTTGCTGCTTGTTACCTCCACTTCCACCTTGACGGCGTCGGTCGTGCCTTTGGGATCCCCCGGCAGGCCATTCACCCACAGCTTGGCCACGTAGTGTGGCAGTGGGGACGCCCCTGCTCTGATGCAGACGACTGACACAGCGATAGGCGCGCCGATGTCGAGAACGCCGCCAGCCAAGAAAAACGCACGGCCGTCCTCCTCCATGAACAGCAAGAGCTGTGGCTCTGACAGTGGCACTTGAGGGTGGAGCACCTTGCTGTACTGGATCCTATGCACGGTCATGCGTGGTGCTGATGTGGTGGTAGAGCGCCGGCGGCGGGCCTTCGCAGCCACAGACGGGCACGGGGCATTTGCAGGGAGCGAGCAGACACACGCTCTGGTGATCGGCGAGCTTGTGGTAAGTGACGTAGAGCCCACAGCCTTCGTGCGGGCACTCCACTCTCACCGACGAAAGGACGGCATCCACCGCCGTGTTCCACTCATCGAAGCCACCGCCGCGCTCGCACTTTTGGCATTGCCGCTGGTTCCCGGGGCGCTCGACACGGCAATCCGTGCAGGCCAGGTGCCCTCCCTTGCACAACAGAAATCAATCAAACAACACATCAATCAAGAAACATGCAGCTTGCTCAATCAGCCGAACGGACGAGTTGTATTAGAACCTCATACACTGGAGGCGTCAAGGGGCAGAGGCATGAGGGGCAATGGAGCATGGTGAGGTCCATCGAGACCTTAGAGAGCTCCATCGTCGGGTCCTGTTCCGTCTGCATGATCTCGCCCTCCTCGTGCACAACCATCTCTCGCTTGGGCCAGGGCATTACAAAGCTTTACTGTCACATAATTTATACTACTTTAAGGTGCATTAAATTAACACATGCATTTATCGAAAGGAGAGTCACGACATGCATGCAAGCATTGTAATTAATGCATCGGTAAACTCAAATTATTGAAATATATTGAGTGTCGTGCTTTGATGTGTGGCGTCAACTCATAAATCAATGAGAAGTTTGATTATCCTCTCCCTCGCGGACTTAACTGCACCTACCTTTGGCTGTATGACAGGTTGGCACCCACCTGTCGGGCCCACCTGTCATACATGCAAAGGCAGGAGCGTCCCTCCCTTGCCCATGAGCGTGGTGGCTGGCAAGACTAGGAGAAGCTTTCGCTACACGCTCTCCCTCCCGCACGCGGTGGACATGCAGTAGTTCAATCGGTGTCAGATGGCCAGAAGCGTACTGTAGTACTCCTCCAGTGCAGTAGTACTGTTGTTCGACTTCCCGAAGAGGCGAAGAGCCAAGCGTAGCCCGGACGCTCTTGTGGAAATTTCATGTGTAGAGTACTAGGATAGCGTGTACCATGCCTGTAAGCTTAAAATCGTTGGGGTCGGCTCCATGCTATGTGGCCGTCTCGAAGTTTTTTTAAGAAAATTAAAATAGTCTTCTGGCCCTACCTGTCACCCTGATGATTGTAGTTTGCACGCTCATCTGGTCAAGACAGGAATATATGTTTTAATTTGTGGTGGGTAAATGTTAGAGGTTGCAGCAAATATATTGTACACTGCGGGTCTTTCATCCAAGTTTAGAGGCAAGCATGTGGGGCCAGTGCTATGATGTGTTGCGTCAACTTGTACAATGAGGAGAAGCTTGATTTTACTACTACACGCCTTCTCCCTCGCCCATGCGCGCGGTTGCTCGCAAACGAGGAGAGGCTACTACAACAAGCTATCCCTCCCGCTCGCGGTGGACGGACATGCAGCAGTGGATTCGACACTGTAGAAGCAGAGTAACATCATTGTTCATCTTCTCGAAGAGGCGAAGAGCCAAGCGCAACCCGGACGTGGCAGTTGCGAACATTGGAGCATGCATATAGCCAGGATCTTGCATGAGACAAAATTGCTATGTGAGCCCACTATGGTATTACTCCCTCCGTTCCTAAATATTTGTCTTTTCATAGATTCAAATGGACTGCTACATACAGATGTATATAGACATATTTTAGAATATAGATTCACTCATTTTGCTCCGTATGTAGTCACTCGTTGAAATCTCTAGAAGGACAAATATTTAGGAATGGAGGGAATAGTACGTACTACTACTTGCTAGTATAGCCCTGTAAACCAGAAGGAGTATTTGCCTTTCTAGAGATTTCAATAAGTGACTAGACTACACCGAGACGGAGTACATATGGAGCAAAATGAGTGAATCTGCACCGTAAATAAATACGTACTTCTCTCGTTTTCCTCTCCGAGGTGCACAATATTGAGTATACTGACTAGTCTCTTTTTGACACACATTTACGGTTTTTTTGACACAGTATAGACGCAAGCGCTCATATACATGTGCATACACTCAGCCCTATGAAAGCACACACGCACGACACTATCATCTTGAAATTTACGAAGTCACCATAGGCACCTCGTCTTCGACGGGAACGTCTCCTGACACGCGATAGACATGAGTGGCAGTCGCCTCCATAGGTGCTTGAATGCCAAGGAGGGAGAGCATAGCGGTTCCCGAGACGTTGAACGGTCAATGATGCATCCTCAATTACATGCAAAGGGAATTAATTGGAGAAGCAGAATAGAGCTAACACGATGTGAATGCAACAGAGTTTGGACTCTCATATAAAGGCGCCCCACCACTCCAATCCATCTACTCCTAAGTCTCTGTGCAACACTGCTCACTCCAATCCAAGACCAAGTGACCAGAAGCCACAAGCACCTATGGAGGTGATGGACGCGAGCGGCAGCCGGCTGTGCCAAATCATCCAAGGCGCCAGCCTGCGGCCCCGCACCGTGCGGTGTTTCTAGATGGTGCTGACGACCGTCAGCATCGTAGCCCTCGCCGACGCTGGCTTCGCCTCTCGCATGGACGACATGATGGTCAACTCCATCCGCAAGTTCACTGCCGTCAAGAAGCGCATAGACGACCTTGCCGTACTGCTCCAGCCCGCACGCCCAGGCTCCTCATTGCCTGCCACCCTCATCGGCCTCCATTATGACCAACTCTTTCAAGTCCTGGTGGCCCTGCAGGTGCTGGAGGTCGCGACGAAGAATGTGCACCTCGAGGCCGCGCTCACCGCGCAACGCGTTGCCATGCAAGAAACCGTCGACCTGCACATCCACGTCTACGAGGAAATCGTCTACATACGCCACTACAAGGCAAGCGAGGACAGAAAGACGTTTGCCTTCTTCCAGCGGCTGGAATCTTTGGACGCCATTGTTCAGAAGCACGTCGACCTGGCCACGAAAGCCGCCGCTACTTAGGCGTCGTTCGGTGGGCCGGCGCTCTGAGTCGAGGAGGTGGACGTCGTTGATGGATGCATCTCTTCTTCTTGCCTCCTGTAACCAGCACTGCATCGCCTTGTGGCCTTAATGTTTTATTAGTATAGTACTCCCTCCATTCCCAAATATAAGTCTTTCTAAAGATTCCAGCAAGTGACTACTACATACGGAGCAAAATGAGTGAATTTACACTCTAAACTATGTCTACATACATTTGTATGTTGTATTCCATTTCAAATCGTATCTAAAAAGGCTTATATTTAGGAACGGAGGGAGTATTTGGCATTTTTATTCCAGTCCTAATGTTTTCACTGTGAGGTGGGGCCGCAGTTGAGCAAACCCACCCCGCCCACCGGGCGTCGGCTGAGTTTAGAATTAGAAGAGAGAAACGAGGGAGGAGAGCTAGCTGTAGCACGGACGCTGTTGTCAGATGGGACTCGTGTTGATAGAATAGGAGTACTGAGCACTTGTACCTCTTTTTTTGAGGGAAAAATTAGTCGTATGTCTAGTACCACTAGTTGGGTGCGTGCGACCTATAGCTTTCATCACTTTAGGTCTCCTTTTCGAACCGCAGCTACGCTTCATAGTAAATATTTTTTCACGCATTTTTCCTCCTATTTGTACTCCTAGGCTATTTCCACCTGCTCCCATTTGCCGACATGTGGGACATAGAGCATCTGTGTGGTAGTGCATGCACGACTCGGATCATATCCGGGGTACTTTACATTTCAGACCTCACGAATTACATGCAAACCCCCCGCAGAAGAATAAATAAATAAATGAATTACTACATGAAATCGGATTATTTTCGTAGAAACCGGAGCACGGTAATTAAATTTTGGACATAAGACGTTTATAAAAAATGACCGGACCTAAACTAGTCTAAGGGCCTCTTTGATTTTTCCCGCAAAAAAGGGCCTCTTTGATTCGTAGGATACTGAAAACACAGGAATGGGGGAAGTATGATGGCGAATTCTAACTCAGTTAGAGGTTAGAGTTAACCCTAAACTAGCTCTAAACCAAAGAGGTGTATGGATGGCAGGGTTAGATTGACAATAAATGCTCTTTCTCAATCATTTGACTACTTTGGACCCTATTTCCTGCCGGATTTGGTGTGGCCGGCTCTTGTGTGGCCTCCTCCCGCTCACAATTGACATAAACGAACCATCTTTACAAATCAAGCATGCAAAACATGATAATTTTTACTTTGTCCATACAAATGAGATATCCCTAAACATACAAGTCGTCAATCAAGCTTCACAAAAAAAACACTCCATGAATCAAAGCATGAGCTAACTCATCATGGAAGTCATCACGATAGGGAGGGACCCCGGAGCCCCTCACGTACCAAGGGAGGAGCTCGCCATCGTTGCTCTGGAGGAAGGCTCTGTAAAGCCCAAGCCCCGGGAACCCATCCGACGCCGGCCCTTGCGAGTTGAGGTCGACACCGGCAAGGGTAGCAGGGCCGCTTGCCACCGACTGGGAACTTAATCTTTGGGCCTCTAGAAATAATGCAAGCCTGAAACTAAAATACATAGAAAGGTGAACTGAATCTTTGGGCCTCTAGAAATAATGCAAGCATGAAACTGAAATACCTAGAAAGGTGAACTGAATCTTTGGGCATCTAGAAATAATGCAAGCCTGAAACTGAAATACCTAGAAAGGTGAGTTGAATCTTTGGGCCTCTAGAAAGATTTATGACCTCCTCAAGCAGCATCAAACAATTCCATGCGTGCACCACAAATCTATACCAAGTTTGATCAGGATCTACTTTTCAAAATCAGAATTAGCACTAGAGCGAGCAAGATCAATGATATGGCTGTGAGACAGAGAAGGAACGAGCAAACTAACCCCGCTCGCAACCTCCCTAGTAGATGCACCGCCATCGCGCACGACAAAGGGAGAAAAACGACTGGTGAAGGGGGAGCGGGGCGACCTTCAAAGGCCGAAGGGAGAGGGCGGCCGGAGTACGGCGGTGGAGGCCGGAAGGAGAGGGCGTCCGGAGGAGAGACACGGTGAGCGGCGCTTGGGCGGGCGGCCCTATGGGGAACAGAAAGGAGTCGTGCAAGAGGGGGGAGCGATCTGGTGCGGGCACGGGAGATTTTTTTAGTTCTCTTTTAGTGGGCTCGGGGATAACTAACCCAATTAGAACCTCTCCACCGGGCTATTTTCTTAGCCGGGTTAGAGCAAACTAGCTCAAACTAACCCCTCCTGTTTCGATAATTTGAGGCTATTTCAACCGGAACTAGCTCTATCTCAAGGATCCAAACAAAGAGGAGTAGTACTGTACATGTTACAGTGTGGACCGTAGCACATTGTTTTTATGGCCATATCACCACATTGTTTTCTACTGCTGGTTCACTGGGCTACCGTGGTTTTGCACTGCTGGTTCACTGGGCTGCCGTGGTTCGCAGTCCTCCGACCTGAGTAGTAGTAGTAGTAGTAGTATATACCGCATCATTCTTTGCTCCTTCTTACTACTACATAGTACTTCGCCGACATGTGGGAGAGCCAGCATCCGGTTCGACGTGTCATGCACCAGATTAGAGTGCGGAACGGAAGGGGGCCATCACCCCGGTCGGAGCGCCAGTAATTCATGACTATAGTGAGTAGTCATATCACAAGTCTTTCCAACAGTAACACGCCATCAAATCGCATAGCCCGACCTTTCCAGCAGTATGTTTGAGAATCTGCCACTCGCTCACCCTCCTCGCCTCTCTGTCAAACCGCCTACCCCAAAACTGCTGCGCGTACTGCCCGAGAAAAGCCCCGCCCTCAACTTTTAACTATGTGAAAATAGTTCGAGCTTGTTCATTATATATAAATACTTACTGTATCTTTATTCATCCGTGGGGTTGTTCAATGAATGGAGGGGCCGGGATCACAAGTGAACAATAATTGTACTACTAGTCGTAAGTAGGAGTCATACAGTAGTCACCTTAAATAGAGAGTTTCTTTTCTTTAATGCCACATACACAAATTGAAAACGCTTGTTGTGGAGAGAAAAAGATAATCACTCCACTATATATGTACGCAGGGGCCTGAGTGCTTGCTTTACTAGGGTTGCTCTCTTCATTCTTTCATCTTCTCCAGATCTAAACAAGACAGCGGTAGCGACATTTTCTCTCTCCTCACCACTGTTCACAGATCTGGACGGATCCCTTTGGCCGGTATGTGTAGAGGACTAAAAGGTGCATCATTCACGTGGTCATCGCCGCCGAGGGAGGAAACCCACAGCTGCCAGCGGGGCCCGATCCTCTGCTCGTGCCATTCTCTCTGACATATCGCCGGCTCAGGAGGTCCTTTGACCCTTCTTCCTCCCTGTCGTATTGTGTGCAGATCGGACCTGCCGCCGCCGACATCCCGACGAACCTCAGGTATAAGTTCTTCAAAAGCGGCCTTGCTCTACTACCCCAGCTCCCAACATGTCTGCATGTGCATCTTTTTCTACTTCCATCAGCTCTTCCAAATCCACCTAAAGTTTTAGTATTATTGGAGGTAAAGCTACTTCATGCATTCGAATATAGGACTTGGTTCAAACAACGAAGGAAGGGGGGAAAGTCGTAGCATGAATCTAGGACTTGAATCAAAGAGGAAATAACAGGGGGAAAGTAGTAGAGACCGGGTACCCAATCAGTCTCTTGGTTGAAAAGGGAAATAATGGGAAAACTCAGTACAAACTGGATAAGGAACAGATCTATTATTGGTTGAAAATGGATAGAAAGTGGCGGCCGGTGGACAAGTCAACAGAGTATGTCCAGGATTAGATTTGCTGCCCTCACATAGTAAAAGGTTTCCAGGATTAGATTTGCTGCCCTCACATAGTAAAAGGTCTCCAGGATTAGATTTGCTGCCCTCACATTGTAAAAGTTCTCCAGGATTAGATTTGCTGTCCTCACATAGTAAAAGTTCTCTGGGATTAGATTTGTTGCCCTTACAGAGCATGAACAAACTCGGCATCACCACTTTATGCCTCTTAGTAGGTACATTGTGCTATTGTGTCCACTATCGCATGTCCTTATACCAAACTTTTGCTGTTGTTAATGTAAAGGCGCATGTAAAATGAAGTGATCACACTGTTACCTTAAGGACATGTCTAACCAGTGTTATTGTTAATCTAATGCCTCTAGTGATATGATGCAATTAAACTGTGTTAACAAATGGTACTCCTGCTGTTTTCCCAAGTATGATAAGTAAGTTGCTTCTTTACGCTGCTGAGTGACCTGGTGTCCCCATGGTCCCAAGCCTTTAAACCAACTCTTTAGCTGTTGTTGATTTACTGTATCTGGTAAAAAAGCAATGCCACAATTAAAGTAATCCCATATTTGACGAATGTCATAGTTGATCATAATGCTTCCGATAACATGAAGCATTACTTACATTTTAAAATTTCTACTATCCTTGCGTGATTGCCATGAACATAATTAAGATGCTTCTTTTCATTTTGTGTATGTTTTGTATATTCTTATTGACCAACAACTATTTACTTTCTATCTTTTTGTGCAGATAGGGATATCCATTTCACCTTGTTGCTATTGTGACCTTTTGGTTAACTGCACAATACACTTTTTTTGGAATGAGTGTCTTGTGGAGTTCAACTAAAATGTCACATGGGCAACATCTCTCAATTTTGGTGGAACTGAACAAAATTGTGACTGGAGTTCCCAAAATCTCCGTCAAATTCTGTTGGTAATCTTGTGCAACATTTTATTAGCCTTTGCAAGTTGAGTCGTCACTGTCAACACAA
The DNA here is from genome assembly GCA_963921465.1 of Triticum timopheevii. NCBI lineage: Eukaryota > Viridiplantae > Streptophyta > Magnoliopsida > Poales > Poaceae > Triticum > Triticum timopheevii. Next base: position 201,572,686 of record OY997270.1, read on the forward strand.
TGGCACTTTATTTTAGTGGAACTGCACAAAAGGATAATCAAATTATAGTTGCACCTTACATGAGCAGGACAACCAACCTTAATGTTGCTCAATTTTAGTGCAACTACTAAAGAAGAAACTGCCAGCTCACGAGAGCAAGTACTTCTTGCTAGCTCAATGATGCAATCTTTGCTTCATTTCAGGTGAACTGTAGAAAAAGGCGCATGAATTGAATCATGGAGCTGGAGGTTGACCTCATCCAAGTGGAGTTGCAGGTTCACCAGATTGAGTCGTGGCGGCATGGGGCTCCTCACACCGGTCAGTGTTGTCCTTTATCAACATGATTGTGCTTTTTCATGTTGTGCCAACGTTGTATTTTTAAATAAAGCTATTCTATCGCAATCTTTTCTCATTTTGGAAATAAAGTTTACTTCAACTAGTGCCACTATTATAGTAATTTCAAGGGATGCGTCCAAGATTGACGCATCACGAACATAGATAGAATTGGTGGCCAAAAGAAAAGGCCAATGTTTGTACAACCATCTCTACGGCTGCTAGAGTCCTAAACCCATGCTCTTTCTTATCTGTGCAAATAGGAATACTCTACTACAGATGTTGTGATGGTCAAGAGCATTCGCGAAGTTCTTGGGTTGTATGACACGGCTAGCCAAGATGGATTTAATCCCGATATTAACTTTATCAATAGGCTCTAATGGGTTGGTTCTGAATCTTGCAAGCTGGGAATCAATGAGATGTGTAGGCATCTTTGTTGTACTTATTATTTGAATCTTATTTGTTGGTTCTGAATCTTGAAAGCTGGGAATCAATGAGATGTGTAGGCATCTTTTTTGTACTTATTATTTGAATCTTATTTGTTGGTTCTGAATCTTGCAAGCTGGGAAACATAGCATGATGATACAGAGGACAACAACCATAACAAACTGTTCAAACTTGGTAGTATTGTCTGTGTGAAAGTGCGGCAAATGTGCTGATCATGTGCGTCCTGAGAATAATAATTCTAATTGTTATGCATGTTGATCCTGTGGCACTGATAGAACGAGTCAATGCGTTGCTTGTTTTAAGAATACATTTTAATTAATGCTAATTAAATTTAAGTAAACTGACCACTAACACTTGTTATTACAGTACCAATACAGACTCACTCGTGAATCGACGTGTGTGACCGGAGTAGGTTTCTTAATGGAGGCATTTGAATGCGCTGAGGGTGCATATTCTGTAGGGCGTGCAGTGGGTGAGGGAGGGATCGTAACTGTTGTCGCCTATACACACTCAGTTTACTATTGAAACCAGTTCCCCAAGAGCTGAAAAACGAACTACTATTGCCTCCTACTCACTCGTTCACTTGAAGAGACTCCAATGGCGATCCAAGGGGTGAGCTTGCTGGATATGGACTTCAGCAAGGAGTTCACCTTTGAGTTCTCCATTCAGTCCCATGGTGGCACCAAGTTGAATGTGATGTACACAAACTATCCGCACTCTGTGAAGCTCTGCCTCGCCAAGTTCAAGCAGTACCTATAGGACGAGAAAGCACAAGGTCGCAGGACTAGACCTTGTACCCATCCATTCATCTCCTGACAGGGACCAGCGGATTGCGGTCACCCAGGTATGCGTGCAGGACGAGGTTCTCGTCTACCACTGCTGTAGGGCCATCAGAGGTTCTGGAGCATTCGCCCGTTTCATCGGCAGCGCCGACTGCACCTTCGCTACGATGGAGAGAAGGAAGAACACGACGATTCGGCCATCTGGTGCAACAAGCTTGTCGATATCCAGAAGCAATACAAGATCATCAGCAACGTGTAGGAGAAGGACTCCGTGGTTGACCTCGCCGAGACCATCATCAACCCCTGCTATGCCGACATGAAAGAAGACAACGATACCAAGGAGCTCCATCGGCCACCCTGCATCCGAACAAGTCAACCCTCGTACTCCCCTCTGCCTGCGTCTCCCCCGCTCCGGTTCGTTCGGTCCACGGTCTCGAGGTCGTCCTCCACCTTGGTGCTGTCACCGTGGCGCCGCCGTCTATCATTCCCAACATGGTCAGCAAAATAAGGAATCGGGAGACAACTGTTCGTCGAGAGGCTGACAGTCCCGAGCCCACCAGGTCCATGGCCTAGGTTTTGTTGTTTAACATGGGAAGCCCATGAGGACGGGCCGTCGACCCATTGGCTAGGCAGCTTGAGGTTGCTGCCAGCTCACCCGAGTTCAAGTCCTAGCTTGGACGTGTGGTGCTCGCGGAGTTTCTCCTATAAAAAAATGCCAACAAGGGTTAGCCCTTGGGTTGGTCTCATTTCTTTAACATGGGCAGCCCACGACATGTTTCAACATTTTTTGGATCTAGCAGCGTCTGGGCCTCCCAACCTAGCTTATCTATAACATCAACAGCCCAAGTTATGTTTGTTTTTTCAAGACGACGCACAACTCAATTCTTTCTCTTTCTTTTTCGATGTAAACTGAGTTTTCTCTCAGTACATTTCCGTAGAACCAACTCAACTGTCCCACGTCTAGCCTAAAAAATAATAATACCCCATGTCCTATTAACTCATAAAATTAAAATGATATTTTATTTCGTAAATTGAAAGTTCTTACAAAATAATAATAATAATTATTTATATATAACTTGGCAAGTTAAGTCCTAGTGATTGCGTACATAAGCTTGCAAAGATTTTACTGACCAATGCAGTAATAGACGTGCAATCATGTGTTTATCTTTTTATAACATTTCTCCATCCAGCCCAACATGATATTTTCACCCAGCCCAGCAAGTCGCATATTTCGAGAAAAATGCAAATGGGCTTTAAATTCTACCATATATATAAACGGGCTGCATAGATGCTACATCATTGTTTCACCCAGCCCACCAAATGGACTAAAAAACAAATGGACTGGCTGACATGTGGGCCAGTAGGTCGAAGCCTAAGCAAGGCATTGGATTTACATCCAACAGCCGGCAGTCTTCTTCAATCTCTCGTCTTCTTCCCCCAGCGCTACCGGGACCGCCTGCTCCAGCCTCCAGCGTCCAGCGGAGTTGTTTTGCACGCCTCACAGCGAAATGCTACCCCACCGACGGCCAGGCCATCCCTCCACTCTGCACCTCCTATTATTCTCTGTCGAGTGTAGGCCCACCTCGCACCTGAACCAGTCAAGTTTCCCACTCCTCTCCATCTGCGACTCCACTGCTGCGTTTTCCCCATCTCTGGGTCGTTCCAGTCTGGGGCCTTGCCGTCGTCCACCTCCTCGCTGCGCTCGGTGTGGCATGGTCAACAAACAAGAGTCATCGGAAGAGGACTATATGTGAGAGCCTGACGGCTGGGACCCACGAGGTCCATAGTCGCACGCAAGGAAAGTTCCTCCTTATTAAGTTGTTTCCTTCCCCTGACAGCTGGGACCCACCGGTTGTATCTTCGCACGGAAGGAAGTGCCCCCTTGTTATGCGAAAAAACTATTCCTTTCAATGACTTGTGGCTGACTTGGTGGCTGACTTGTGGACCCACCATATTTCCTGAAAAAAGCGTCCCCCCGCTGTCAGCTCGGACCCACTAGAAGGGCCTCCTTATTACGCACAAAAAAATGAGTACTCCCCCTGCTAGCTAGGATCCACCTTGGTGGGAGGCTTAGTTGTGGGCCTACTAAGTTGACGGGGACGGAGGGCTTTGTCAACTTAGTCAATATGAACGATTCTAGCTCAAGTGACCGTACGATGTCCATCCAACAGCCGTAGTGCTTCTTCAACCTCTGGTCTTCTTGCTCCAGCCTCCCAAAGCAGCGCCGGTCGTGCCACATGCTCCTACCTCCCATGGCTGGCTGTGCTGCCGCGGAGGCCTCACCGCCCCCTACTATTCCCACTGCTGGCCAGGTCCTGCGGCGACGGCAGCCTCACACCGCAGCCGAACGAGTGAACCCTCGTACTCCTCTCCGTGTGGGCTTCCACTGCCGCATCTTCCCCGGCTCCGCATCCTTCCCTTCCTAGGCCTCGCCGTCGTCCACTGCCCTGGTGCTCTCCGCGCAGCGCGGTCAACGTGGTCAAGGAACGACTTCCATCGGAAAAGTACTATACGTGGAGAGGCTGACAGCTGGGTCCACGGCGGCCGCAAGGAAGTGCCTCCTTATTACGCGCAAAATAATTATTCCGCCACCTGACAACAGGGACCCATCGGACGGGCCACCGTATTTCGTGAAAAAACGTTTCCCCCTTGACAGCTGGGACCCACCAGCTACATCTTCGCACACAAGGAAGTGCGTCTAGGCAAAAAAAAATGATTCGCCCCCTGACTGCTGGGACCCACCAGCTACATCTTCGCACACAAGGAAGTGCGTCCGTGCAAAAAAAGGATTCACCCCCTGACTGCTGGGACCCACCAGCTACATCTTCGCACGCAAGAAAGTGCCTGACAGTCGGGACCCACCTGGTCGAAGCGTATGTAGCGTTGTCATTCTGGTCACGAACGTGTATGTACATACTGGTGGATGTAGAGGCGCGCACGTGTCGTAGTAGAGGCGCGCACGTAGCATGTACGCGTACGTATAGCGGCCAGTATGCAAGAAAGAAAATACGACCACGTACGTACATACGGGCGGGGTCTCGAAAGCCTACTCACACATACGTACGGCCAGGGCTCCTATACATGGCTGGGTCGGAACGGAGAAACTGCGTCGTTGTCGTGTTCATGGGGAGGCAAATGTGTCGTGTTCATCGGGAGGCAACGGAATGCGTCATGTTCATCGGGAGGCAATAGAACGCATGGGAGCCAACTGGCTTGGATGGAACAGGCGATGGAAATGAGGCCTGGCGTACCGCAGAACGGAGGAAACGGCTTTGTGTTCGACCGGCCACGTTTGAAACGGGATCTGGCATACCGCAAAACGGAGGAAACAGACTTGTTTGGGACATCCTACGGTCGAAACTGGGTCCTGTTGATCGGCAAGGGTGTGGCATACCACAAAACGGAGGAAACGGACTTGTGTTGGAGCGCTACGATCGAAACGGGGGTCCTGTTCATCGGGAGGGGTGTGGCGTACTGCAAAACGGGACTCCACGGGATACTGCTCGTCTCCACCGTCGACATCCTCCAGCCTCCACGGGCTACTGTGCATCCACCGTCGACATCCTCCAGCCTCCACCTGCGACTGTTCATCCACGGGCTCCAGTTCATCCAGCCTCCACCGCGCGCTACTCCACCAGCTACTATTCAACCACCCCTCTCCACAGGCTCCTGTTCAACCACCCCTCCACGGGCTACTGTTCATCCACCCCTCCATCGTCTACTGTTCATCCAGCCCTCCACGGGCTCGTCCTGTTCATCCAGCCCTCCATGGGGTCCTGTTCATCTAGCCCCAACCGACTCGACCGATCGGGGTCCTGTTCATTAAGAGGCAACACCACGGGGTCCTGTTCATCCACCCCCACCGCTCACTGTTCATCCAACTCCCCCCTGCAATGCTCACCGTTCATCCAGAGGCAGCATCGATCGGCTTCAGTTTGCAGCAGTAGCGAAGGAATCGCTCGATAGGGTTCAGTTAACAGCCATCGATCGATCGCTCGGGTTCAGTAACGCGTAGCCTGCAATGCAATCGCTCGGGTTCAGTTAGAGCCCAATGCCTCGCCCGGGTTCAGTTAGAGCCCAATGCCTCGCACACACGCGCGTACGTGTACGAGAGAAACGCGCATCACTCGGCCCCCGACCACCCACCGTAACCGGGAACTAGCCAAAATTTTCCTCGCCCTCGCTTCTACCACAGTTTTTTCCATCATGGACGACCCAAAGAATGTCATGCAGCCGCGTCTCTGGCCCGCTCAGGACGAAAAGCCCAGTTTCTATCAGGATTTGTTGTCATAGAAGTAGGAGCCCACCACATCTATGATGATACCGGGTTTTGTCACAATTATTGTCATAGAAGTGTCATAAGTATGAAAGAATTTTTTTTTCGTTCGGCCCAAAATGTCACGGATGTGTCTTTTTTTGTAGTGCCCCGAGTTCTCTGGAGCCAAGCTCCGAGGAGGAGGAAGCTGATCCAATGTTCATGACGGATGTCGCGGCGCAGAAGGCCCCCGATGTGTATGAGACGATGGATGTCGACTTCGTGCCGGCGTCCGGGTCCCGCATTGTGCAGGCGGACCAGCGGTTCAACCTAGCGAAACTAAAGGAGGACCGGGAGGCAGAGGCTCAACTCGACGCGGAGTGCGGGATGCCGCTGCGATCGAATCCCTCCTGCAGGCGGAACCGAATGTCATGGATGTGAGCCGGGTGGCGGAGGCTCAACTTGACGCGGAGCGCGCGGGTTCGCTGCCATCGACGCCCTCCTGCAGGCGGAACCGGACGTCCTGGACTTGAACCGGGCGGCGGAGGCTCAACTCGACGCGGAGCACGTGGGTGTCACTACCATTGAAGCCCTCCCGCTGGCGGAACCGGACGTCCTGGACTTGAACCGGGCCGTGCCCGCATCTGTGCAGAGCGCCTGCACACTCCGCGTGAATGAGTAGCTGGAGGCTGAGGACAACCACGGTGCGGAGACAAACGTCAGCAGCTACAGCTGGTTCGCGCCGGCAGCCAAAGACGACGAGGCCGTCTCGTTTTGCGAGCAGTTATATTTTTCTTTATGTTGTTGTTTTTAGGGATCTTTTGTTGTGTAAAAACATATATTTATGCGAGTCGCCTGACTTTCATCATTTGGGTCAGTGAACCATTTCAGGCGGTTGAATGAATATCCTACATCTCCTAATCCTTCTTCCTCGGCTCTTCTTCTTCCCCAACAGACCACCGCACGGGCCGTATGGATCTTCCCCAACATGCGGTTGGATAAACATATTGTATGAACGAAAATTATGTGTCAGCGGTAGGATGGCTGAGATTGGTTTGATCACATCCGGTACCACGTGTCATTGAGGGTGCGTTCCCTTGGTTGGGTTTGCAGCATTCAGGAGCGACTGTGTGAGGGTGCGGTGCGACCGCGACAGTCGTGCGCAAGTGTACCTCCTTTTCATTTTGAAAACTTTAGGCAAACTTGGCGAAAATGTGTGGCGAGGTATGGCAATGCAAGCCCTAGACCCAAAATGGATACAAGTACATACGTAGGAGTACTACTTGTGTTAAAAAAGAAAGGTGGGGTTTTCCTTCGTGGGATTGATCAATACAAATCCTCGTTCGACGTGTCAATTAATGCATATTTTTTCTCCTACGCCCAAAGAGATAACCATCTCACTCCTCATCTCTTGATTAATGCACTGCCATGCAAACCAACCTTCTCACTTCCGTATGCATGCAAGGGTGTATTAATGTCCTTGGTTGCTAGTACAAGGCAAGCCCATCAATTTTGCCTCGATTAGTGTTAGTGGTCTTCTGCGAATTGTAATTTTGATATGCTGGCCTTGTGTACAATAAAATGGAGGTAGTAACTGTTTGAATTCCATCCCTCTTCTTTGCGAAATGACTTCCTTCCCCATTGCGGTGGCGTCGATGATATCTCGAACGTTGTGGTTTAGTGAAGTGCGTGCGACGGAGAACACCATTGTGGGAGACCATGTTAAGTCATTCGCAAGTGCTTCCTGAAAGCCGAGAAACCGCCTTATTTGCATCCAGGAAGTCCGCTAAACCAAAGGTCATGTAAATATACTAGTACTACACAATAGCATCGTCCGTCCAGCTTAGTGCGGTAAGGTGGTTTCTCGAAGGAGACGATGGAGAAGAGGAGTCAGCGAAGCGTGAAATGATGGTTGCTTCGTCCATGTTTTATGATTTGATGCCTCACTGCTTTGTGATTTGTGATAGAAGGGACAGGGGAGTAGACTCTGTGCTCTATACTGTACATGCGTCCAAGCATGGGAGAAAGAGGAGAGAGGTTGCATTTTTCTATTCCTTCAATCAATCAATTAGGGAGCTTCGGTTCCATATTTTTTTGCTTTGGCATCACCATCAACAATGGTTCCCATGGATGCCAAAAGCTATTTTCACATTTGGCTACACACTGTGGATGCCCTTAACCGTACCACTTGGTTTTGCTCCTGTGGGCTATCTATACAAATCTGGATTATATTGACCTAAAAAATTATAGTATCAAAATTAGTAAAAAGGAGGTGATTTTGCCGCGTGGATGGCGGGGGAGATTTCTTATTTTTAAGAGGACATTGGCCTGACAGTTTGCTAAAATGCGGTCCCACATGACAGTGGTTTACCAAGCTGATCCGCGTCCCACATGAGACAGAACAACAGCAGAAGCAACACATGGTTAACTAGAAGAAGATTAGGGAGAAGCGGATTCAGCAATGAGTGAAATGATGGTTACTTCGTCACTCCGACTTCTTTTTTTAGCATTACTGGCAAGATGCCCATGCATTGCACGAAGTTGATGGAAAAGGTAACCACAACTTATAAATTGACGGATGGAGCACTAGTTACAGTGATGCATATAATTGCCTCCAAATGTGAGCAAAGGGATCGCACATGTCTATATTGACTAGAACGAGAATGCAATAGCAGAATAAGAATTAAGGCCACGATGATGTGATCACAGTGGTGGTTATAGGAAGCAAGAAGAAAGATGCATCCATCAACACATGACCTCCTCCTCCTCGACTAGTGCACCGGGCCACCGACCGGCGGCTTAGCAGCCGCAGATTTTGTGGCGAGGTCAAGGTGCTTCTCAACAAAGGCGTCCAATCTTCCAGCCGGTTGAGGAAGGCCAACATCGTAGCGTCCTCACCGGCCTTGTTGATACCTATGTACATGACTTCCTCGTACACGTGGATGTGTAGGTCGACGCATTCTTGCAGGGTGAGGCGCCTCGTAGTGAGCACGACCTCCAGGTGGACATTCTTTGTTGCGTCGGCGGGCAGTCGCAGGGCCACCAGTGCTTGAAAGAGGTTCTTGCCATGGAGGCCGATTAGGGTGGCAGGCAATGTGGAGCCCGGGCACGCGGGCTGGAGGAGTACGGCGATGTCGTTCGCGAGCTTCTCGATTATGGTGAACTTGTTGATGGTTGCAACAATCATCTGGTTCAACTGAGAGTCGTAGCTGGCATCGACGATGGCCATGAACCAGCTGGTCGCCAACAACGTCTGGAGAAGATCCTCGGTGCCATGTCGCAGGTCGGCGTCATGGACCATCTGGCACAACCGCTGGCTTCTCACGCGCATTGCCTCCATGGGTCTGGAGTGTGCACTTTTGCGCTTAGTGTAGGTCCTTAGGTGCGTGTGGTAGATGCATTGGACTAGAGGGGCGCCTTTATATGTGTGCAAACTGCATTGCATTCACATCGTGCTACCTCTTTTCCCAGTCCTCCTACCATTACTTCTCTCATGCATTCAGCATGCTAATTGAAGGAGGATGCATCATTGGCCGTTCAAAATTTTGGGAACCGTTACCCTCTCCCTCGTCTGCATTAAAGCCGTATCGGGAACTGTCCTGGTTTACTAGTAGCTATGAAATCGAATAGTACTGCGATGGAGTAGGCTGGGGCAGTGCGGCATGTGCGCCAGCATAGCCGGCCCCGGCAGGTGGGAGCAGACAGTCCCACCGGCGCTGGTTTGGGTGGCTGGAGCAAGAAGATCAGATATTGAAGAAGCAGCACGACCGTTGGATTAACATACCACGGTCACTACTGCTAGAATCATTTGTGGACTAAGTTGACAATGCCTTTCGTACACGTCAACCTAGTAGACCCACAAGTCAGCTTTCCAAATCTATCCCAAACAGCATATAGCCCAAAATTTCTAGCCAGATTCAAATTAATTTAAAAACTAAACATACCTTAATTTAAATCCAATGAAATTTTACCTGCACAAATACAATGAAATTTAAAATATCAAAATCCGAAAGAAAAAAGTATTTTGGAACTAATTGCCTATTTGTTGTATTTCTTTCATTTCACAACCCATTTACTTTACTTATAGCCCATTTCTTATTACTTATAGCCCATTTTCTAGGCAAGCCCGAATGCATCCCTCCTCGTCTTGAAAGATTTCTGGCCCAGCAGGGCGTAGAAAAGCAAGTAGGCCTACGTTGGTTATTCTGCAAAATACAAAAATAGCTGGGCCTGCCACTTTCATAAAGGAATAAAAATGGGTTGGTCATGTGGTAAACATATGAAATAAAAGCCTGGGCTAGACGGGCCACAGCTCCCGCACAACCAAGTTGATACCCTTCTCCGTCCCGGAAATAAAATTACTGCGCACGCTGCTGGGTCCCGGGTGTCTGCCGCTCCTTGTGCAGTTATCTCGCTTATTGACAATGTTGACAGTGGCATGCGACCCAGGTGTCAGGAAACCATCAGGAGGAACCCTTTTTTTTCTTGTAATAAAGGAGGCACTTGCTTGCATACTGCCATGATCCTGGTGGGTCCATACTATCATCCTCACCATGTACAGTCATCTCCTTATTCCTCTTGGTTGTTGACCATGTTGACAACACCGGAGGGTGGCGCCGCGGCAAGCGAACCAAGGCGGAACTCTCAATTTTGTCTCCTTCCTTGCAAAAAATGAAAGAAAATCAAACTTGAGAAGGCGTAGAGAACAAGCTAGTGTGCCAGTAAAGAGACGTTGCTGAGCTTTTGAAAAAAGAGAGATGTGCTCCTGTATAGTTCGAATCCAAACCTAGACTATGATTATATATGGTGCTATGCTACTCTACAAGTAATGAAACTGACATATCTAATGTTCGCTTCTCCTCTTCTCTACTTACTCTGCCTAGCATCAGAAGCTTTGGCCGCAACAACCATGTCCGTTGGCTGCTCGTCCACCTGCTCTTGAGCATGCAACAACCAGATATGCGCCAAGTCGCCACCCGTACCATTGCCTGTGGGTCTCATCACACCCCCGCCGGCACACGCACCACAACCGGTTGCTCATCACAGCCTGCTGCCGTTGGTCTGGTGCCATTGCTGCAAATCACGCAGAGTCATCCATCGCTTCTCAACCACAATACGCAACCCTGGCTGAGTCTTCTACAAATGCCTGAATAATGGGGTAATAATACGTTTTTAAGTGTTGTTCTACTGCTTTCAGTTGCTGATTTTTTAATAGTTTGGTTGATGATCTTCCTATTTGATTCGTGCAGAAAAGGGAAGATTTGTGTGATTTGTATTTCTAGGAAGTTGCTGATGTGGGGGAATGCAACTATGCTAATTATTTGGTTAGCCGAGGAATCCCAATACCAGCAGGTTGGGGTGTTGGACAAGTAACTAAAGGAATGACAAAAGAGGAAGATGAAGAGCAAAAGATTAAAGATGCAATTCCTCTGATCATGGCCAAGCAACAGCTACTGAATGACCTTGACAGCAATGAGGAGATGAAAGAGCTTCTAAAGATAATGGGCAAAATCGATGTGCTCTATAGGATGATTGTCTCTTTATTTGTAGTGTATCTAGCACTCGTGATGTATTCAGTGGCTATGAGATGAGCACTTTGCTGAAACTAGTAATGAATGAAACCTGTTTAGCAGGCTAGGCGTAGTGTTGTGAACATCTAATGATTTCTATTAACGGAAATCGGGGGGTATCCCCTTTTTCTCATAAATAAATAAATAGAAGAGGCCCTTTTTCTAATAAATAAATAAATAAATTAGCAGAGGCCCTATCGGATCAGCTTTGTTCCCATTCGAAGACGTCGAGCAAATTGCAGTCCAACAGCAAACTATGTCATCAAATACAAGTTTCACAGCCAAATATGAGTACAACTAAACAATAATGTCATCATGTTTTAGTCGTCATACAATCACTAAACACAAATCAACATACATAATAAGTGATGTTCTCTCAACAAAATACTACACAACAAGTTCATCAGGTTTCTGTTGTCATAGCAAACACAATTTCACATAGTAGATAAAAACGTCTTCTCACAGGCAAATACGACAAAAGCAACCTAATCATCATCCACAGCAGCAACGTCAACATCTTCGCCATGTGTATCAGTCTGAATCGTAACCCCCTCCAGTGTCATCTTCTTCTTCATCCTCAATGTCCTCGAACGTTGGCTTCTTATTGATGAACTCTCATATGTCCACAGCCCGACAGGCAATCTTTTCGCCAGTGTCATTGATGTGATGGTTCTCAAAGATATTAGGAACATCTGTGGAATATTGTACATCAGGAGCAGTGTAAGCATCTTGTTGTTGTGCAACTTCATTAAACGAACTCCTCTGCTCAAACCTTTACAATACTCTCTAGTCATCGCTACATACAAATGTATCTTCCAAGAATATCTGTGTTGCTTGATTTGCGAAAATAAAAGGCTTGTCGGTCTGGTACGCTGCCTTGACATTTATGGATTTGAAATAATCATCAGCTCTGGGTTTTGTGATCCTGGAAAACAGGTTATACCAACGACAACACAACAGAACCACACACCGATGAACCTCGAAACTGGAGATATACTGCAACTGAACAATGCCTGTTATGTTAGCATACATTTCAGTTGTCTCTTTCACTACTAGGAAAACGGTTATAGATGAAATGGACACTAATGGCGCACCACATGTGTGGTGCGCCATTAGTATTAGCAATGGCGCACCACATACAGGTGCGCCATTAGTAATACCATTAGTAATATATTACTAATGGCGCACCTGGTGTGTGGTACGCCATCAGAAGTTTTGAAAAAAAAATTGTTACTAATGGTGCACCGTGGATAGTGCGCCATTACTAGTACTAGTAATGGCGCACTGTCCACAGGTGCGCCATTGTTAAGTTTTTTAAAAAAAATTCAAACCACCCCACGGTGGGCCATTACTAACTTGGCCCAAAAGTTCCACCGAATGCACCCCCCCTTGGACCGCCTTTTCAGTTTTAAAGAAAATAAAAGAAAATGATGGAAATGTCAAAAAAATAAAAGAAAATAAGTTTCCCATGTGATATGTGGTCTAGTTGTTGGGAAAATTAGTTGTTAGGAAAATTTACAAATATGAATTTCGACTTTATTTGCAAAATCTCTCTGGAAATTTGTAAAATGGGCATAACTTTTGCATACGCACTCGGATTAAAAAGTTTTTTATATGAAAAATCATCTACTCGAAAAGTTACATCCGAATTTAACCAGGGGAACCCCATTAAACATTTTCAAAATCCCCAAAAACCTAACAAAAAAAAGTTACGGGGCTTTCAAGATCTAGAGGCAGAAAAATTCAGAAAATTTCAAACTTACTAGTGGCGCACCGTGGATGTGGTGCGCCACTAGTAACAGAAAAAAAATTGGTTTTGAATTTTTTTTTCAAAAAATGATACATAATATGACCGGGAAGTTTGAAATAGTTTTCAAAATTTCATCATAGTCATGAACATGAACAAAGTCCTAGACATCAACAAGGTATAATAGGATTGATATGCTAGATATATCAACAAGTGCCTGTGAAGTGAGCTATTGCTAGGGTTGGATAGAACTCTGAAGTTAAGCGTGCTTGGGCTGGAGTAGTGTGAGGATGGGTGACCTTTCGGGAAGTTTGACCACGGAGTGCGATTTGACCTGAGATTAAGCCATAGTGACCTGAGATTAAGAAAAAAATTAAAAAAAAATTGAATTTTTTTTGAAAAAAATTGTTACTAATGGCGCACTTCTATGTGGTGCGCCATTAGTATACCAGATACTAATGGCGCACCGTGGGCTATACTAATGGCGCACCAGCGATGCGCCATTAGAATACCAGATACTAATGGCGCACCACAGGTGCGCCATTAGAAAAAAAATTTAATGGCGTGATGCTAGTGGCGCACCAGTAGTGCGCCATTAGAAGGCAAAACTGGTGCGCCACTAGCCTTTTCCTAGTAGTGTTTGCCATACATATCCATGCTCATGATGGCACTGTTTTGTGTCTTCCTGCCTTCATTGCGTGCAAGGGTCTTCTAGCGCACATCTCCAACAACGCAAGATTCATATTGTCTTACCCGAGTATCAGGACCCATTGCTAGTGCGTAAAGGGCATCATCAACCGCCTACCCATCCTCCCGCATCTTCTTAACCTATGGTTAGAAAATAGACAAGCTGATCATCTTATGTACTCAATATATTAAAAATCTGACAGTGCAATTCAAAAGCTTACATGGCCCTTGAACCATTTCGCAAATCCTGCCATAACTAGTTTGTCAATGTTTCTTGGATTTTGTGGCAGTAACTACTTTTTGTAGATGCTACACAACATAGTGATCGTGTTAAACATCTAAATATATAAGAATGTCCTGCAAGTTTAGTAGATTATGATGTATAAGCTGCATTACTTAGCACTTACTCGATATAAGGTAGAATCTCAGGACAGTTATTGAACACATACCAAACCATTTTGTCCAAATCTTTAGGATCATCGTCCTGTCGACTCTTCCCTGTAACTCGAACAGAACAATCGAAAAAATTGAGCCCGGGATTGTCTTCACCCACCTCTTTGCTAAGCTAATCAACTATTTGAATGTATTTTGAGCAGAATGTCAATACTTCTGTAGCAATGTAGGCCTCTCCAATGGAACCATTGGGTCTAGCTCTATTCCTATAGCCCTTAAAAGTTCCTATACGCCTTTCAATAGGGTACATCCAGCCATACTGTACTGGACCTCTAAGTAGTGCCTCATCAGGTAGATGAACAACCAAATGCACCAGCACGCCAAAGAAGGCTGGAGGATATATCTTCTCAAGGTCGCATATGATAGTTGGTATCTTGTCTCTAAGATGCTCCAAAGCATCTATCATAATATTTCTACTGCAGAGTTCCCTGAATAATTGTCCCAACTCTGCAACTGTTCTGTATAAGTCAGGGTGACCAATCCTCTAAGGATAACAGGTAAAGTCCTTTGAAGTAGGACGTGGCAGTCATGAGTTTTCAACCCTTGTACCTTGTTTCCATATGCACAGACTCTCCTTTCAGGGTTGTAAGAAAATCCATGTGGGTATCTCACATGTGACAGGACCTTGCAGAATTCTTTTCTTTTTTCCTTGTCCAAGATGTACACAGCTGGTGCCATATCCCGTGATGAACCAACATCTTTCACTTGCAAATCGGATCCGATACCTAGGTGTGTCAAATCAATCCTGGATTCTAAGGTATCCTATGTCTTGCCTTCAATATTAAGAAGTGTGCCGATAATGCGGTCGCATATATTTTTCTCGATATGCATCAAATCAAGATTATGCCGCAGATCCAAATCTTTCCAATACTCCAAATCTAACAAAGTGGACCTGCGGCTAAACAATAATCTCTCTTGTGCCTTGCCATGCTCCCTTTTCCCTCTACCATTTTCAGGATGGTTTCCTGGTGTAATATGCCTGACCTTCTCTAATTCCACTTGCAACTCATCGGCGGTGAGACTCTTTGGTGCATCATGGTTTTCAAGCTTTGCATTGAACACATATCTTCGGAGGCATGTTGTAAGGGATAACAAGCACTAGCCACATGCTATATGTGGCGCTCGGGCAAATGGATTAAATCCATCTGAAGCTAAGCCAAGTCTAATGTTTCTCGGGTCAGCAGCAAACTTTTTGTGTATGTGATTGAAGCTTTTCCAGTCACTACCATGAGATGCATGGCTCATTACATTCTGATCTCTATACTCCTGGTTCCTAGAATGCCACAGTACATCCTCTCTTGTTTCAGCATCATGAAAAAACCTTTGCAATCTTGGTATAGTTGGAAAATGTCTCAGAACATTATAAGAAATCCTCTTCACAGCATCGCCATCTTTCCATCTTGATGATTTGCATTTTGGGCATTCACTTAAGTTGGCATAATCCTTCTGGAACAGAACACAATTATTCTTACAAACATGGATCATATCATATCCAATTCCAACTGCACGAAGGAAATTCTTCATTTTACTGTAGGTGTGTGGCAGCTCAGAAGCTTCTGGGAAAGATTTGCGGAAAGAAGCCAACATCGCATCGAATGATTTTTTGGTCATCCGCTTAGATGTCTTCACCCGAAGACAGGTGACAATAGATGAGAATACTAACAGCTTATTTTCTGGGTGAAAGCCACGTTGCTTTGTTCCAATATGCGGGCCCACCATTTTTCTTCTGCAGGTGAAAGTTCATGAAATGCACGAGCATTTCGTAGCATTGTTTCAATGTTGGTCAAACTCACTGACTTTGCCACCACCTCCTCATCCTCCTCTTCCACCTGAGCATCAAGTAGATCAAGATGGTGATCTGCTGCTTCCACATAGTCAGTAACATTGATGTTCACAGCTTCACCATGACGAACCCACCTAGTATATGTGATTAACTTTCCATACAAGTGTAGATGATTTTGCATAGTTGACTGGGGTCTTGTAACAGAATTCATACGACTGCTACACGGGCAGAGCACATCTGATTTCGGACCACCGGACTCAGCTCTGCTAAACTTCATGATGTTTTCAACCCCCTCGACATATGCAGCGGAGAATCTTCAAGCAAAAGTTATCCAAGTCCTATCCATCTGTTAGACAAACAAATTAGTTGTTCTACTAGATATTACAGGGAAAACATATATGCTTTTTCTGAAGTCCAAAAAAAACATCTAGGTCTATGGCAAGATATTTGGAGAGGCAGATCTAAGTAACGAAATATATGTAAAGTTAATTCAGCCAACATATTTGTGTGCTAAATTATGGCAGGTTGTTTCAGCAGTCAATGAGGCTGAGCACATAGCCATCAGAGGCCATCTCAGCAACAAAGATCGAGAATAAAACGGTGTAGAGCTATTTCACCTAATAGATTGGCTACTAGACCATGGCAATCTACGTCACAATAAATATATGGCAGGATATTTTAGCAACTAATCAGGCGTGGCATGCCATCTCAACTAAATAGATTGAGTACATAACAGGGCAAGGAATCTTCTTAAGCAGAGCATATTGACTGTAAACTACTTCGGCAAAGAGTGACATTAACAGCATCTACCAGCTAACATTCAGTGCTACTTCAACATCGACGGGGCCTCAGTCTAGAATGTGCGTACCATTTGAGAAGCTGACCGCCATGCGTATCCAGAAGAACGTTGCCACCGGTGGAGGCATGGCTAGAGGACGATAGTCTACGAGATCATACTATGGGAGCGAGAGGATTGCCATGGATCCCCTCGACGAACCGCAGCGCCGATGTATCAGCACAGCGGGGAGGGCGGCTTTGGCGGAGCGAATGGAGTGGAGGGGGCCGGGGGGAGGGGCGTTTGGGAATATTATTGGCTAGTTGGCCGAAGGGCAGCTGAATTCGGGATTTGGGTGAACTTTTGGGGGGGGGGATTTTCACGAGGTGGGCGGGGGAGTTTGGCGCATGGTCGGTTTCTCCGAGTGCACTCCCACATGTCAGTGAAGAGGCAAGCCAAAGCGCGTTACATTTTCGTGAGCCGTGTGCAGGACCGACAGTGTGAGGGGTGCAATGTGACCACGACAGGCGTGCTGTGAGTGTACCTCCTTTTTTCCTTTTAAACTTGGTGCTTCGCCCCCACAAAAAAACTTGGTGCTTCGCGCGATCCATCGATACTACTACTAGTAATCCGGTAATCCCGACTAAAACTGCATGGCCGGGTCTTTTCCCGCGCGATATGCTATGAGGTTGACTTAGTTGGTTTATTTATGACGAGTAATGCTACACCTACGTAATCCCAGTTACGTAATTAACGTAATGTGAAATGTGTGAGCTGTTGATTGGAGATTGGGGGGAGGGAGGGGCCCACCACCATGAAAATCGGGGGGAGAGAGAAAGACAATTTATGTTAACCCTTTCATAGGTTCCCGTAGATGTAGAAAGATGTGAAATGCGTGAATGTGTAGTGGACGTACTATTGGAGTGCCTAAGATAAATTGTGTATTTAGACCTTGCGTGTTTATTTACTTCACATTTAGCTTTGTCTCGGGTCAAACCTTCTAAGTTAATACACACAAAAATGAATCATCATTCCATATATTTTCATACTCCGACAATATATCTTACTATTATTGTGAAACTTCATATACCCCGGACTAGATTCATGGAAACATGACATATTTTCATTACATTTTGAACTTTTACAGGACAGAAAAATAAAAGAAACCCGACCCTAAACCTATTCTATGGCGGCGACCGACATCCACCATCTACAATCTCAATGTACAGGGGCAGGGTTCAAGACCCGTGAAGTGAAGGTGCAGTCTTCGGCGAGGAAGAGTATAACACGGGAGACAGACCGGCCAGTTGGCACACCATGCCTGCCACCTCCCATGCCCTACTCATCCTCGGAGGAGTCCTCGACCTCGGCGGTGCAGGTGGATGTGAGGTCGATGATGATGGACGTGGACGGTTTGTCACTTCACCTGCCACATGCGCCACCGAACGTTGGACGGCGGCAAGTAGGATGCATGGCTGACGGTGCTCACCTCAGCGGCCACCAGCGTGGCCACTGCTTGTGCGGTCGCGTCCGCGTCCGGCTACACTGCTATTGCTTTGCGAGCGGCGACTTGTGCGAGGGAGGCAACCTCAAGCTTCATCTCCGAAGACAAGCTCTCCCGCAGAGCGTTCGCGCTCAGGGTCATGGTGGATGTGGTGCCAGGTAGCAGGATGATGCGCTATGGTGTGGAGTTTAGCTGGGCGTTGTCGCTTTAATTAGCGCATTCCGGTGAGGACAAGCGTGCGGGTGCGTCATTAAGTCACCGGAGTTGGTTCCTCGGGCACCGAGCCTCTTAATGACGACATATGGACGGATTTCATGAATGCAGGCAGCGGGCGCCGCCTGGGTTGCACCGTGCGACGGCGCGAGGGACGAGGGTTTTCAGTGTGCCAGGGTACTCAGCTGCGGTCGTGGCAACGTTGGAGATGCCCTTTGCTCACATGCGATCCCCACATGTCACTGAAAAAGCAATACGACCCGGCATGGTCTCAGGTCCTAGGGATGCAGTTGGCCGCGCTACAACACTCCGTGGATGTGTCACGGCGCGCCCGCACTTTGGCGCCCTGTGCATCGTCGACGAGCCAGGTGTTGATCTGCTGGTTGTGCCACAGTGCTAACGCCACCCTTGGCACCCTGAAGCCGACCGTGTCCATCGATGATGAGCATGTCGCTCACCACGGTCGCCGTGTCCAGATGCGATGCGGGAGCTGCGCCATGTTGCTGGCCCCCACGACCCACATGAACGGTTGCTGGTGGCGAGGAGGTCGTGGGCCAGCTCCTCCATTGGACTAGTCTATGCCACGTCATCCCGACAGGTGCGCCCCACATGTCCGTTTCCCCGTTTTCTGTAACACCCCAAAAATTTAACCAGGTTTTAGTTATTAAAATTTTGCCAAGAGTTTAAAATTTTTGCCTGCAAGAAATATCTCTGTTGATTTCAAAACTTTTCTTTTAATATTAAGGAATTTTTCCCAAGTGGAACCTTCCAAAACATATTGGACTTATTTTCTCTCTCATTTAAAAACATCTCTCAATCAGTAGATTTATTTATTAAATTGTTTCACCCTGAGCTTTATTCATTAAATGACTTGTTCTAAAAAAATTTGGAGCTCTTTTTGAACTACAACCATTTGATATATTTATCTAAAAATCCAACCAAAATTTGGAGATGTCATGTGATGTCTCTAAATCAATTTGGAGAGAGACCCAGTACTAGCCAACCTTATCCAGTACATCATCTCTCAAGAGCTTTTGAACCAGCGAGTGATGGATTATCTCCAGAGTCTCGCTGATTTGAATCCTCAGATTGCCATCGGCAGATCACTGAGACCCGACCTGGAGAGACGCATACATCGACTGGTCAATCCACTTCCTCCGATAGAAGAGGAGTGTATCCCTTTACCAGAGACATTTTATCAGGACCCCACCCAGTTACCGTTTTCATTTTAGACGTCACTACTGTATTTGTTTTTGCAGCATTTATATTTGCGTTGTAACTTATGCATGGTACCTCAAATTTGCGCGATGAGTCGTGTATTTAGTTCCTACTAGTATGAGTAATTTTCTTCGCGAATAACTTGTGCAACCGTGAAAAATCCTAGTATGAGTTTTCTGTTTACTGAATTGCTGCATCGATTATCCCACACTACATGGATTATTTTTATTCACGCAGCACCCCGGCAGCAGACTCACAACCGCTCGTACACGTATGGAGTATTTGTTTTTCACAACGGCTTTTAGCAAACTTGAGGACGAGATTTTTTTCTTAAGGGGGGTAGTACTATAACACCCCAAAAATTTAACCCAGTTTTAGTTATTAAAATTTTGCCAGGAGTTTAAAAATTTTGCCTGCAAGAAATATCTCTGTTGATTTCAAAACTTTTCTTTTAATATTAAGGAGTTTTTCCCAAGTTGAACCTTCCAAAACATATTGGACTTATTTTCTCTCTCATTTAAAAACATCTCTCAATCAGTAGATTTATTTATTAAATTGTTTCACCCTGAGCTTTATTCATTAAATGACTTGTTCTAAAAAAATTTGGAGCTCTTTTTGAACTACAACCATTTGATATATTTATCTAAAAATCCAACCAAAATTTGGAGATGTCATGTGATGTCTCTAAATCAATTTGGAGAGAGACCCAGTACTAGCCAACCTTATCCAGTACATCATCGCTCAAGAGCATTTGAACCAGCGAGTGATGGATTATCTCCAGAGTCTCGCTGATTTGAATCCTCAGATTGCCATCGGCAGATCACTGAGACCCGACCCGGAGAGACGCATACATCGACTGGTCAATCCACTTCCTCCGATAGAAGAGGAGTGTATCCCTTTACCAGAGACATTTTATCAGGACCCCACCCAGTTACCGTTTTCATTTTAGACATCACTACTGTATTTGTTTTTGCAGCATTTATATTTGCGTTGTAACTTATGCATGGTACCTCAAATTTGCGCGATGAGTCATGTATTTGGTTCCTACTAGTATGAGTAATTTTCTTCGCGAATAACTTGTGCAACCGCGAAAAATCCTAGTATGAGTTTTCTGTTTACTGAATTGCTGCATCGATTATCCCACACTACATGGATTATTTTTATTCACGCAGCACCCCGGCAGCAGACTCACAACCGCTCGTACACATATGGAGTATTTGTTTTTCACAACGGCTTTTAGCAAACTCGAGGACGAGATTTTTTTCTTAAGGGGGGTAGTACTGTAACACCCCAAAAATTTAACCAGGTTTTAGTTATTAAAATTTTGCCAAGAGTTTAAATTTTTTGCCTGCAAGAAATATCTCTCTTGATTTCAAAACTTTTCTTTTAATATTAAGGAGTTTTTCCCAAGTGGAACCTTCCAAAACATATTGCACTTATTTTCTCTCTCATTTAAAAACATCTCTCAATTAGTAGATTTATTTATTAAATTGTTTCATCCCGAGCTTTATTCATTAAATGACTTGTTTTAAAAAAATTTGGAGCTCTTTTTGAACTACAACCATTTGATATATTTATCTAAAAATCCAACCAAAATTTGGAGATGTCATGTGATGTCTCTAAATCACTTTTGTGCAATAATATATTTAATTCATTGCATATTTTGAGCTCTACACATGTTTTTCTTCTCTGGTCCAGTAGGCATTTTTGCACTGCAACCCTTTTAAATATTTATTTCTAGCCTCCACCAAAATTATGGGATGTCATTAGGAGCATATAATTCCATTGTATGCAAAAATCCAGTGATGTTCTTTGAAAATTTTGAGTGAAACAACCTCATCTTCATTCTGGTCCATCATGATAGTTTGTACAGCAACCTTAGTCTTACTTGCCCTCTGGCCCTTGATTCTTTATCCTACTTGTAGACCACCCTACTAAACCCCTAAGTCCAGGAGCATACACTCATTTGATCATTTTTGATTCATGAAATGATGCCAATTACTTCCTGTCCAGGAATGTAGTTTTGCAAAACTTGCACTAGCAAGTTTCCCCTTTTGTCCAAATAACCACACCACTCCCTCTTTCATCCAAAGAGACTTCAATCTGGAAGATTTGGCCCCTCCAAGACCTGCCTAGATGCCTCTGGCATTTTGTCAAACACTCTGTGGGCATGAACAGTTTTGGCACGATTATAGGTTTGTGTGATGAACTTGTCCATCTGTCCAAACCATGTTGTCTAGTAGCCTGCTAATGGTCTCCAACCCAGACCTGTGGATTTGCACTTGATCCCTAGCAGTTTTGGCCACCCTAGCATTTCATCAAACACCTATTGTGCGTGCACTGGACGCGCCCAGAGCGCGCCAACTGCAGCCGCGCGCCCGAGCCGACACGCTGGTCCCCCTGGATTTTGGCCCGCTCTGCAACATCTCGCCACGCACTACCCTCCTCTCAGCAACGCGCCAAGCCACCCTGGCAGCCTACAGCGCCGTTGACAGAGCTTTTGGCGGCACACCGGCGGCCGTAGCGTGCCTCTGCCGCGGTCGGCGCCGCCAAAGCCACCCGGGCTCGCCACCTGCCCCAAGGAACAGCGCAAGCTTATCCCCCGCCCGTCGGCTAGCTCCCGTTGTCGCCACGACGCCCTGACGCTACAGAGAGGCGGTTCGCCATCGTCCTTATCGCCGGCCGCCGCGAAACCGCCTTGCCTCGCCTATATAAGGACCCCCGAACTCATCCGAGCACGCATGCAACCTCAGTCCACCTCCCTAGTTTCCCCATGGCAGCCAATCGACCTGAGGAGGTCTTCTTCTTCATCTCCGGCAACTCCTGCCGCCGCCACTGTCCCGTCCATTCCAGCGCCACCAGGGCCTCTCCCTCCCATTTCTCTTCACCAAGAACACCTCCTTCCTTCCAGGAACCCAACCCCCTACTTGATTTTGATCGGGAGCCATCGCCGCCACAAAATCACTTTGTCACCGAAGCTTTCCCCCGCCGCGGAACTCGCCGCCGGCGACTCCCTCCACCCCCGGCGACCCTGCGACCACCGGAAGGACCGCCTAGGAGTGGCGGATCCATCCCTGCACTCAGATGCCCGCGAAGAAACGCCGTTCTCCGGCGACGATCGCCGGAGCCCCGCTCCGCTCGGGCAGAGGAGGGAGACGACGCGGGCGACTGGTCAAACCTGACCAGTGGGCCCCCTGGACCCACTGTCAGTGACCCAGCCCCCGCCTCCACGTGTTTAAGTGGAAGCGTAAAGACCCTGAGTACGTCTCCCACTTTCGAAGACGTATTCTGCCGAAACGTTTTCTTTTTCTATTTTATTTTTAAAAACAGATTTTGACCAAATCTTTGACTGCCTATAACTTTTTAAATATAACTCCAAATGAATTAATTCTTTTTCCTACGTCTCTCAAATATTGTCTAGTTTATTTTAAGATTTATTTGAAAAAAAATTCAGAACAACTTTTGGTGCTGTTTTTATTTTGTGTGTTAATTCTTTTATATTGCTAAAATAGGATTTTTGAAGAGAGGAGAAATGTTTCAAGTTTTGGAGTGCACCCTGCCTTTCCACACATTAAAGGCAAGCATTCTGAACCCCGGCATAATATTTTTGTGTGTTTGGTGACACGTTTATAAACATCACCTCACTTTGGAGAAACTTGTTATTTCATGTGATATGATCATATGCATGGGTGCATGTTATTGATTTCCATGCTGTTGGAAATAAACACACTTGTGATGATAATCACCCTCATGTGCCTTCCATGCATACCGGCAGGAACCCGGGAAAATCTCTGTCTTGGGTAGGCATGAGTTTGTCGCCGGTCTCCGTCCGGACGGTTATGTCTGGTATGGCATGGTAAGGTGATATGAGCGGTGACTCTGTTGGATGAAATATATTCGTTATACTAATCATGCAGGGAATACTTAAACCTCCTGAGTCGACCATAGATCGAGTCTTGTTCCAGTAGCCCCCATACTTGTTTTGTACTACCACTCGTCTCTACAGCAAGTAGAGTACGGTTCAGTAAGTTGTCAACCTCTTTCTAGCACACACCGTACAGAGAGGCCATGGTGGAAGATACCGGTTGTAGCTGGTAGGCAGGCCACCTGGTCCGGGGTCATGGGTGTTTCCGGTTGGGACCGAGAGGGGAGGCCACCGCTTAGAGCGCGCGATATAAATTTGATCCCATGCTACGCGAGGTTGTAGCCTCCCCACTTAGAGTTTGCTTGACAGGTGTCGTGGGTGATTCCAGACACGTGTGAGTTAAGCTGGTGTGTGCAAGTTAGGTGTGTTTTCAACAGAAAGACCGTAGACGGAATTAGTCCCGATGGACTAAAGAAATCTGTTACTCGTGGGTAAAGAGTACACCCTCTGCAGAGATTAAACCTATTCGAATAGCCGTGTCCATGGTTAAGGACTACAGTCTGGGATGGGTCAAGTGTCGGTCTTAGTGTCGGTCTTCGGAGGTGAAACTGTTAAACCAGAAATGGAATTACTACTTGTGACTTGTGAAAATTATGATTATTATTATTGTTGACTAACCCGTGATATTATTGTTATTATCGAGTATCTCTAGGATGGTTCTACCTCCGGGATATTCACTATGATTGTTATTTTAAAGCCCTTTATGTGGTGTCGCTCAGACGCCCGACTGTGGCATTTCTTTTAAAGCCCTTTATGTGGTGTCGCTCAGACGCCCGACTGTGGCATTTCTTTTAAAGCCCTTTATGTGGTGTCGCTCAGACGCCCGACTGTGGCATTTCTTTTAAAGCCCTTTATGTGGTGTCGCTAAGACGCCCGACTGTGGCATTTCTTTTAAAGCCCTTTATGTGGTGTCGCTAAGACGCCCGACTATGGCATTTCTTTTAAAGCCCTTTATGTGGTGTCGCTCAGACGCCCGACTATGGCATTTCTTTTAAAGCCCTTTATGTGGTGTCGCTAAGACGCCCGACTGTGGCATTTCTTTTAAAAGCCCTTTATGTGGTGTCGCTAAGACGCCCGACTGTGGCATTGCTTGTTATTTATTTCATAAATTTCAATACTACTATGTTATTGCATTTTTATAAATAACGTGCTTGCACGCATCAGAGTTTTCTTGTGACTGACGTCATGAGCATAAAATATTTTCAGCACATCATTGTTATATTATACCTGTGTTCATAATGTTTGCGAGTACATTCAAAGTACTCACTGGCTTGTCCCTGGCTATTGTCTTGGCCAGATTTTTCTTGCACGGAGAGGAGCGACGCGATGACAACCCCGGAACCTAAGCAATGGAGATAGCAGCCTCGCGAAGATAGGAGTTAACCTGGTCAGCTGTTCCCGTGGGAAATGGAGTCCCATAGACACTGATGTTTCACAACCCGCTTCCGCCATCAACCACTAGAAACCATTTGTTGTACTCACAGGCCAGAATGGTCTTGTACTACATATTTGTATTTTACTTGGAATTTCTGCATCAAGTTGGAGCCTCATCAGCTAACAGTAATCCTGGGGCTGATGAGCATGACGGTCTTTTTCTGGAAATTTATACCCGGAAAAATCGGTCGTGACAGACTTGGTATCAGAGCCAGGCTGACCATTGGCTAATCCTATCTTAGCCAGGTCGAAAAACTTAGGCAAACCAACCCACTAGACCTTAACCAAACCCCAGCCAAGCTTCTCGTGCAAGATAGCCACACAGTAATCCCGACACTTTTGGCAGTCGGTGCCCAACCTATCAGCCTAGCCTGTCGATCACACACCAGTGACCGATGGCAAAAATGTCTCATTCGCAAGCGTGCGAAGGAAGACTCCGTTCCCTTTTCTATAAAAAGGGCACGCTAGCCTCAACCCAGCACAGCACAGTCTCTTCCCAAACCTAGCCACAATGCCTGGCCCCATAGTGCACAACGAGACCACAGCAACCAACCTTGGAGGTTTTGTGACCATCCTCGCAAACCTCACCCGTCGTGCCTATGCGTTAGAGGAGCCACCAGAATATGTTGTGTACCAAGGACCCATGAGCGGTGAAGACCGTCAATTTTGGGCCACTGTGCACATCTACGGTAGGGGACTGTCGCCCGAGCGCCCCTACAGGTTCACCGGAAGAACAACTTCCTTTGAGCCACAAGCCATACAACTAGCTGCTCGAGAGGCTATAGTTCATCTCAGGCACTTGTCGCCCAGAGTTAACTGTCGCTCGTTCCACTACTACCCCAGACGTGAAGGGTATGGTAGACCACCTGATGTAGGGTGGAACCCTATAGCGACGATCTTTCACGTTTGGAGTGGGATCCCTCGAAGAACACGATGAACACGGGGAAGAACAGGGAGAAATCACAAGGGGAAACACTCAAGAACAAGTCCAAATCACACATCCACTAGACAATCAAACACACAAGATCACAAGGTACATGAACAACAAAGAGAAAGATACAAGGTAAGGTTCATCTCCAAGAGGAGGTCTTGATGATATCCTAGATGGATCTTCCCTAAAGAGGGGTCTTGAATCCGCAGGGGGATCTTCTCCTAGATGGAGGTCTTGGCCTCCAATGGAGTAGTGGTCTCTCTCTCTCAAGAGTACAGATAGGTAGGAGCAAAGCTCACTTAAGAATGAGCTATCACTTTGCTAACCCTAAAAATGGGGAGGAGGAGGTCTATTTATAGTCTAGTGGGCGAAGGGGTAAGTGAGGGGGCGAATGGGTACATGGGCCTCGGCCCGAAACGTCGCACGCAGGCGAAACCCGGATGATCCGGATGGGGGTCCGGATGATCCGGCCGTCGTCCGGATGATCCGGGAGGTGGCCCGGATGATCCGGCTTCAGGAGGACCCTTCGGGTATCCACAACGTGGTTATCCGGATGATCCGGAGGGGGACCCGGATGATCCGGCTGGGTCCGGATGATCCGGACGGTGGTCCGGACGTCCGGGCTAGCTTCAGCCGTTGCTCCATCTTCTTCTCCTTTCTTCCGTCTTCTCTTCCACGCTTCCCTCGCGGATGGTGTAGTCGTTCCTTGGCGCTTGCACTCCTCCTCGTCGTCCGTGAAGTTCCGACAATACCTATGCATGCACACGGGAGAAGTGTCAAGTAGTATACCATCCTCGAGAGTGTCAAGTGAGCATGTGTAAAGGAGATGATTCACCTTTGTGTATGTGAAGTAGATGTCGCACGTGTCACTTGCCAAATGGACTCTTGACATGGTGATGTCCGTAGGATGCTCTGCATCATCCCCTCCCCCTTGGGAAAGATCCGACCTCGGATCGAAAACCAAATCACCATGGGAAAGAGATTGCTTCGCCGTGAGGAAGTGGACGTTCACCAAGTACTCGTCATCTTCAAGCTCGCAATGGGCACTCTCCAATGTCGCACCGTCTTGGGATTCCTTCAAAATGATCAAGGACAACAAACACTTGGAAAAACAAATGTGGTTAGCGTTAGTGCAAAACCAAGCATTCAAGAGGTGACTCACCAAACAAGTGTTTTCATCAAGGATAGCATATTGTTTGACAAAGGATTGTGACATGGCATGTAAGCACATAAATTGAGCACAAGGAAAGATATCATGGGGACAAGCATGTAAATGTGAGGTAGAGATGTAAATATGTGTGACAAGAGCATAAGCATCCACCTCAAGTTCATAGCAATTATGGGCAAAGCGCTCAATGAAAGGTCTATGGTAGGCATAGGAAGTATTCACAACACCAAATATAGTGAAATGCCTAAACACATGGGGCAAGTGCAAGACAATCCAAGCATAACGTGCATAGGGTGTAGTGAAGATATCATGGCACTCAACACAATAGAAAGAGCAATTGTTCATCATGTGTGAGGAAATCAAGTCAAGCATGTGACAAGCAAAGGGACATGACATATGTGAAGAAATGATATTGGTGCAACCAACCATATGATAGTAGCAAGTAGTCCAAGAATTGGATGCAACACACAAGGCATATATATCATGATGCATGGGAATGTGATAATGGCAAGTCAAAGCAAGATCTATCATGTGAGAGGCATGAGCATATATGTCATCAACCCAAGAAAGTAAGTAGTGGAACATGGGTGATGCAATATAGCGAGCATTCATAGCTATCAAATCAAGCAAGCTAGTAGTGCGAAGATGCAACATACTAGGAGGAATCATGGCAAATATGTCATTGGTGCAAATAGTGGTCATGAATAATTCACAAGTCATAGCACAAGCATGAAAGCAAGATATGAGTACAATATCATGAATGTATTGGCGAGAGGCCATATGTGAATAGCAATGGGTCATCATGACTCTCCCAACACAAATAGCATCAATAGAATGGGGCACATGATAAACATGGCAAAAGCAACAAGGATCTCCACCAAGCATGCAAATACACATAGGAATATCATAATGTAGAATCATGGGTAGATGCAAGCAAGGGTCACAATTGCATGGCAAAGGCATAGAAGCAAGCATAGCATGCAAAGTGAACACGGTAAAATGAGCATAATTTGAGAAGTGGTAAATGGCCCATAGCCGTGTGAGAGCCAAGTAGAGGAGTTGCGCGTAGTCCTTGCGCGAAGGGGACGTTGTTAAGGATAGTCCATTGGATCCCAAAGCATCGTTGCTCTCAAGAGCTCGTTTTGTCAACTCGTGGGATTGCGGGGTTGACAAGTATTCCTGGGTACCTACACAAAGGAGACACAAACGAAAGAAATTGTGTGTGTGGTAAATGTACACATCATCCATCATGATGTGTATGTGCACGTGTGAGTTAGCACAAGATAAGCAATTCTCAAAGAAATTTGAGGCATGGTATATGAACATGTCATCCATCATGAAAGAATAGTTGTTATGTATGACACGATGGGGACACAAATTGAGCAAACAAGTATATGGCACATCAAAAGCATGTTTGTTCATGGGGAGCATATGGTGCACACAAGTATTGGGATCATGCAATGAATGGGATGGATCAAATTCTCCTAACATGTATGAGGAAACTATGGGGGTCTCCTCATTAGCAATATCGGAAACATCATATGGAGAAAATGGACAACATCCAAAACAATGCATATCCGAAGCTAGGTGGTCATGGCATGGCATATGATATAAATGATGCAAAGGGAGCATATCAATATCGTCACAAGAGAAACAAATGCCAATAACCATGGGCTTGTCATCTATGCCATATGTGCAAATTGGGTTTATTTTAACGGCATATGCATAGTCACTATCAAGAGATTGCAAATAAGACATATGGTTGATCTCATGTATAGCATATGACAAGTCAAGCGGATTATCAAACATGATGTGACCTAAAGAATTGTCACAAGAAATCCTATGTAACATGGCATCACAACTAATAGAATCCACAAGAGAATCATCATTCTCATCATAAATGGGCAAATCATCGCATGAGGAAATCATACTAGCATGAAGCATGGCAATAGGTGGATCAACATCATGCAAGAAATCGATGTCAAGAATGTCCACTAGTGGGACTAGAGCATCACCTTCACCTATGTTACCTTTGTCATTCCACTCAAGTGGTGTAGGTGAGGTGGGAAAGACCAAATGGTGGTCATCATTATCATCTTGATGGAATCATGTGGGCGGTGCATCATATTCCGCCATGGCCATCGTCTTGTCCAAAGGGAGGACGAAGTCGTCGAGGATCGGCGCGTCATCATAAATGGGACCTAGCACCAAACGAGAAGACACAAGAGAGGTAGAGGTCAAGTTGTTAGAAATGCAAATGGCCTCACGAGACCTATCAACTATCTCACTCTCTCTATGTGGTGGTTCACTCACTCCCTCAAAATAGGTTAACTCAAACTCACGTATGGTGGAGTCACTCATCTCACTCAAGTGGTGGGGGTTGTGGCTCTCCTCACATGGGAATTGTGGCAACTCATCATATATGGGGCTAGTGGTGAAGTCACTCTCACTCTCAATATGGTGGCACAAGTCACTCAAGTCATCATACGTCGCCGTGGTCGAAGGGAAAGTCCCATGCTCAACCATCTCGTCGTGGTTGCCGTGGATGAAGGCCGAAGATGGCACATCATCACTCTTGTCATGGATGAAGGCCGAAGATGGCTCAACATCACTCTCGTCGTGGATGAAGGCCGAAGATGGCACATCATCACTCTCGCCTCCTAAGATGGAAGCATCATCCTTGCTCGCCACCTTGTCGCTCGCCTCCAAAGCTTGGTCCTTGAGGGTCTCCGTAGTCGTACTCGTCGCCGCACCGTCTTGAAAAAGAGTCAAAGTAGACTCGGCATCATCAATGCGATAAAGAGGGATGGCGGTGAAGTCACACTTGGGAGCATCGTCTTGGAGCTTGTCGGCCTTGGACATCATGGTGGTACTAGCCTCATGCTTGTCGTAGAGCTTGGTCGCCGCGAAGTTTGCTTGGGGTGGAGAAGCCTTGGCCTTCATGAGTTCTTCTTCTGCCTTGAGAGCACCAATGTAGTAGTCATCGATGGACTTGTAGTTCTCGAGGAAGATGGTCTTGGAGATGTCGTTGTGCAATCCCATCATGAAGTGGAACTTCATCGAAATGGGGTCGTCCACGCCGGCTCGTCGCAAGGCAATCATCATCTCCTTGAAGTACTTGTCGATGGACTTGGATCCTTGGGTGGTGTTCTCCAATTGGCGTCGAAGTTGTTCCGTGTAGGTTGGAGGCACAAACTCTCGCCGCAAAGCTTTCTTCGTCTTGGGCCAACTCATGTCGTAGTACTCCGAAGGTGTGTGAAGCCACCATGCCAATGCGTAGTCGTGGAAGCTAGTGTGCCAGTAAAGAGACGTTGCTGAGCTTTTGAAAAAAGAGAGATGTGCTCCTGTATAGTTCGAATCCAAACCTAGACTATGATTATATATGGTGCTATGCTACTCTGCAAGTAATGAAACTGACATATCTAATGTTCGCTTCTCCTCTTCTCTACTTACTCTGCCTAGCATCAGAAGCTTTGGCCGCAACAACCATGTCCGTTGGCTGCTCGTCCACCTGCTCTTGAGCATGCAACAACCAGATATGCGCCAAGTCGCCACCCGTACCATTGCCTGTGGGTCTCATCACACCCCCGCCGGCACACGCACCACAACCGGTTGCTCATCACAGCCTGCTGCCGTTGGTCTGGTGCCATTGCTGCAAATCACGCAGAGTCATCCATCGCTTCTCAACCACAATACGCAACCCTGGCTGAGTCTTCTACAAATGCCTGAATAATGGGGTAATAATACGTTTTTAAGTGTTGTTCTACTGCTTTCAGTTGCTGATTTTTTAATAGTTTGGTTGATGATCTTCCTATTTGATTCGTGCAGAAAAGGGAAGATTTGTGTGATTTGTATTTCTAGGAAGTTGCTGATGTGGGGGAATGCAACTATGCTAATTATTTGGTTAGCCGAGGAATCCCAATACCAGCAGGTTGGGGTGTTGGACAAGTAACTAAAGGAATGACAAAAGAGGAAGATGAAGAGCAAAAGATTAAAGATGCAATTCCTCTGATCATGGCCAAGCAACAGCTACTGAATGACCTTGACAGCAATGAGGAGATGAAAGAGCTTCTAAAGATAATGGGCAAAATCGATGTGCTCTATAGGATGATTGTCTCTTTATTTGTAGTGTATCTAGCACTCGTGATGTATTCAGTGGCTATGAGATGAGCACTTTGCTGAAACTAGTAATGAATGAAACCTGTTTAGCAGGCTAGGCGTAGTGTTGTGAACATCTAATGATTTCTATTAACGGAAATCGGGGGGTATCCCCTTTTTCTCATAAATAAATAAATAGAAGAGGCCCTTTTTCTAATAAATAAATAAATAAATTAGCAGAGGCCCTATCGGATCAGCTTTGTTCCCATTCGAAGACGTCGAGCAAATTGCAGTCCAACAGCAAACTATGTCATCAAATACAAGTTTCACAGCCAAATATGAGTACAACTAAACAATAATGTCATCATGTTTTAGTCGTCATACAATCACTAAACACAAATCAACATACATAATAAGTGATGTTCTCTCAACAAAATACTACACAACAAGTTCATCAGGTTTCTGTTGTCATAGCAAACACAATTTCACATAGTAGATAAAAACGTCTTCTCACAGGCAAATACGACAAAAGCAACCTAATCATCATCCACAGCAGCAACGTCAACATCTTCGCCATGTGTATCAGTCTGAATCGTAACACTCTCCAGTGTCATCTTCTTCTTCATCCTCAATGTCCTCGAACGTTGGCTTCTTATTGATGAACTCTCATATGTCCACAGCCCGACAGGCAATCTTTTCGCCAGTGTCATTGATGTGATGGTTCTCAAAGATATTAGGAACATCTGTGGAATATTGTACATCAGGAGCAGTGTAAGCATCTTGTTGTTGTGCAACTTCATTAAACGAACTCCTCTGCTCAAACCTTTACAATACTCTCTAGTCATCGCTACATACAAATGTATCTTCCAAGAATATCTGTGTTGCTTGATTTGCGAAAATAAAAGGCTTGTCGGTCTGGTACGCTGCCTTGACATTTATGGATTTGAAATAATCATCAGCTCTGGGTTTTGTGATCCTAGAAAACAGGTTATACCAACGACAACACAACAGAACCACACACCGATGAACCTCGAAACTGGAGATATACTGCAACTGAACAATGCCTGTTATGTTAGCATACATTTCAGTTGTCTCTTTCACTACTAGGAAAACGGTTATAGATGAAATGGACACTAATGGCACACCACATGTGTGGTGCGCCATTAGTATTAGCAATGGCGCACCACATACAGGTGCGCCATTAGTAATACCATTAGTAATATATTACTAATGGCGCACCTGGTGTGTGGTACGCCATCAGAAGTTTTGAAAAAAAATTGTTACTAATGGTGCACCGTGGATAGTGCGCCATTACTAGTACTAGTAATGGCGCACTGTCCACAGGTGCGCCATTGTTAAGTTTTTAAAAAAAAATTCAAACCACCCCACGGTGGGCCATTACTAACTTGGCCCAAAAGTTCCACCGAATGCACCCCCCCTTGGACCGCCTTTTCAGTTTTAAAGAAAATAAAAGAAAATGATGGAAATGTCAAAAAAATAAAAGAAAATAAGTTTCCCATGTGATATGTGGTCTAGTTGTTGGGAAAATTAGTTGTTAGGAAAATTTACAAATATGAATTTCGACTTTATTTGCAAAATCTCTCTGGAAATTTGTAAAATGGGCATAACTTTTGCATACGCACTCGGATTAAAAAGTTTTTTATATGAAAAATCATCTACTCGAAAAGTTACATCCGAATTTAACCAGGGGAACCCCATTAAACATTTTCAAAATCCCCAAAAACCTAACAAAAAAAAGTTACGGGGCTTTCAAGATCTAGAGGCAGAAAAATTCAGAAAATTTCAAACTTACTAGTGGCGCACCGTGGATGTGGTGCGCCACTAGTAACAGAAAAAAAATTGGTTTTGAATTTTTTTTTCAAAAAATGATACATAATATGACCGGGAAGTTTGAAATAGTTTTCAAAATTTCATCATAGTCATGAACATGAACAAAGTCCTAGACATCAACAAGGTATAATAGGATTGATATGCTAGATATATCAACAAGTGCCTGTGAAGTGAGCTATTGCTAGGGTTGGATAGAACTCTGAAGTTAAGCGTGCTTGGGCTGGAGTAGTGTGAGGATGGGTGACCTTTCGGGAAGTTTGACCACGGAGTGCGATTTGACCTGAGATTAAGCCATAGTGACCTGAGATTAAGAAAAAAACGAAAAAAATTAAAAAAAAAATTGAATTTTTTTTGAAAAAAATTGTTTCTAATGGCGCACTTCTATGTGGTGCGCCATTAGTATACCAGATACTAATGGCGCACCGTGGGCTATACTAATGGTGCACCAGCGATGCGCCATTAGAATACCAGATACTAATGGCGCACCACAGGTGCGCCATTAGAAAAAAAATTTAATGGCGTGATGCTAGTGGCGCACCAGTAGTGCGCCATTAGAAGGCAAAACTGGTGCGCCACTAGCCTTTTCCTAGTAGTGTTTGCCGTACATATCCGTGCTCATGATGGCACTGTTTTGTGTCTTCCTGCCTTCATTGCGTGCAAGGGTCTTCTAGCGCACATCTCCAACAACGCAAGATTCATATTGTCTTACCCGAGTATCAGGACCCATTGCTAGTGCGTAAAGGGCATCATCAACCGCCTACCCATCCTCCCGCATCTTCTTAACCTATGGTTAGAAAATAGACAAGCTGATCATCTTATGTACTCAATATATTAAAAATCTGACAGTGCAATTCAAAAGCTTACATGGCCCTTGAACCATTTCGCAAATCCTGCCATAACTAGTTTGTCAATGTTTCTTGGATTTTGTGGCAGTAACTACTTTTTGTAGATGCTACACAACATAGTGATCGTGTTAAACATCTAAATATATAAGAATGTCCTGCAAGTTTAGTAGATTATGATGTATAAGCTGCATTACTTAGCACTTACTCGATATAAGGTAGAATCTCAGGACAGTTATTGAACACATACCAAACCATTTTGTCCAAATCTTTAGGATCATCGTCCTGTCGACTCTTCCCTGTAACTCGAACAGAACAATCGAAAAAATTGAGCCCGGGATTGTCTTCACCCACCTCTTTGCTAAGCTAATCAACTATTTGAATGTATTTTGAGCAGAATGTCAATACTTCTGTAGCAATGTAGGCCTCTCCAATGGAACCATTGGGTCTAGCTCTATTCCTATAGCCCTTAAAAGTTCCTATACGCCTTTCAATAGGGTACATCCAGCCATACTGTACTGGACCTCTAAGTAGTGCCTCATCAGGTAGATGAACAACCAAATGCACCAGCACGCCAAAGAAGGCTGGAGGATATATCTTCTCAAGGTCGCATATGATAGTTGGTATCTTGTCTCTAAGATGCTCCAAAGCATCTATCATAATATTTCTACTGCAGAGTTCCCTGAATAATTGTCCCAACTCTGCAACTGTTCTGTATAAGTCAGGGTGACCAATCCTCTAAGGATAACAGGTAAAGTCCTTTGAAGTAGGACGTGGCAGTCATGAGTTTTCAACCCTTGTACCTTGTTTCCATATGCACAGACTCTCCTTTCAGGGTTGTAAGAAAATCCATGTGGGTATCTCACATGTGACAGGACCTTGCAGAATTCTTTTCTTTTTTCCTTGTCCAAGATGTACACAGCTGGTGCCATATCCCGTGATGAACCAACATCTTTCACTTGCAAATCGGATCCGATACCTAGGTGTGTCAAATCAATCCTGGATTCTAAGGTATCCTATGTCTTGCCTTCAATATTAAGAAGTGTGCCGATAATGCGGTCGCATATATTTTTCTCGATATGCATCAAATCAAGATTATGCCGCAGATCCAAATCTTTCCAATACTCCAAATCTAACAAAGTGGACCTGCGGCTAAACAATAATCTCTCTTGTGCCTTGCCATGCTCCCTTTTCCCTCTACCATTTTCAGGATGGTTTCCTGGTGTAATATGCCTGACCTTCTCTAATTCCACTTGCAACTCATCGGCGGTGAGACTCTTTGGTGCATCATGGTTTTCAAGCTTTGCATTGAACACATATCTTCGGAGGCATGTTGTAAGGGATAACAAGCACTGGCCACATGCTATATGTGGCGCTCGGGCAAATGGATTAAATCCATCTGAAGCTAAGCCAAGTCTAATGTTTCTCGGGTCAGCAGCAAACTTTTTGTGTATGTGATTGAAGCTTTTCCAGTCACTACCATGAGATGCATGGCTCATTACATTCTGATCTCTATACTCCTGGTTCCTAGAATGCCACAGTACATCCTCTCTTGTTTCAGCATCATGAAAAAACCTTTGCAATCTTGGTATAGTTGGAAAATGTCTCAGAACATTATAAGAAATCCTCTTCACAGCATCGCCATCTTTCCATCTTGATGATTTGCATTTTGGGCATTCACTTAAGTTGGCATAATCCTTCTGGATCAGAACACAATTATTCTTACAAACATGGATCATATCATATCCAATTCCAACTGCACGAAGGAAATTCTTCATTTTACTGTAGGTGTGTGGCAGCTCAGAAGCTTCTGGGAAAGATTTGCGGAAAGAAGCCAACATCGCATCGAATGATTTTTTGGTCATCCGCTTAGATGTCTTCACCCGAAGACAGGTGACAATAGATGAGAATACTAACAGCTTATTTTCTGGGTGAAAGCCACGTTGCTTTGTTCCAATATGCGGGCCCACCATTTTTCTTCTGCAGGTGAAAGTTCATGAAATGCACGAGCATTTCGTAGCATTGTTTCAATGTTGGTCAAACTCACTGACTTTGCCACCACCTCCTCATCCTCCTCTTCCACCTGAGCATCAAGTAGATCAAGATGGTGATCTGCTGCTTCCACATAGTCAGTAACATTGATGTTCACAGCTTCACCATGACGAACCCACCTAGTATATGTGATTAACTTTCCATACAAGTGTAGATGATTTTGCATAGTTGACTGGGGTCTTGTAACAGAATTCATACGACTGCTACACGGGCAGAGCACATCTGATTTCGGACCACCGGACTCAGCTCTGCTAAACTTCATGATGTTTTCAACCCCCTCGACATATGCAGCGGAGAATCTTCAAGCAAAAGTTATCCAAGTCCTATCCATCTGTTAGACAAACAAATTAGTTGTTCTACTAGATATTACAGGGAAAACATATATGCTTTTTCTGAAGTCCAAAAAAAACATCTAGGTCTATGGCAAGATATTTGGAGAGGCAGATCTAAGTAACGAAATATATGTAAAGTTAATTCAGCCAACATATTTGTGTGCTAAATTATGGCAGGTTGTTTCAGCAGTCAATGAGGCTGAGCACATAGCCATCAGAGGCCATCTCAGCAACAAAGATCGAGAATAAAACGGTGTAGAGCTATTTCACCTAATAGATTGGCTACTAGACCATGGCAATCTACGTCACAATAAATATATGGCAGGATATTTTAGCAACTAATCAGGCGTGGCATGCCATCTCAACTAAATAGATTGAGTACATAACAGGGCAAGGAATCTTCTTAAGCAGAGCATATTGACTGTAAACTACTTCGGCAAAGAGTGACATTAACAGCATCTACCAGCTAACATTCAGTGCTACTTCAACATCGACGGGGCCTCAGTCTAGAATGTGCGTACCATTTGAGAAGCTGACCGCCATGCGTATCCAGAAGAACGTTGCCACCGGTGGAGGCATGGCTAGAGGACGATAGTCTACGAGATCATACTATGGGAGCGAGAGGATTGCCATGGATCCCCTCGACGAACCGCAGCGCCGACGTATCAGCACAGCGGGGAGGGCGGCTTTGGCGGAGCGAATGGAGTGGAGGGGGCCGGGGGGAGGGGCGTTTGGGAATATTATTGGCTAGTTGGCCGAAGGGCAGCTGAATTCGGGATTTGGGTGAACTTTTGGGGGGGGGGATTTTCACGAGGTGGGCGGGGGAGTTTGGCGCATGGTCGGTTTCTCCGAGTGCACTCCCACATGTCAGTGAAGAGGCAAGCCAAAGCGCGTTACATTTTCGTGAGCCGTGTGCAGGACCGACAGTGTGAGGGGTGCAATGTGACCACGACAGGCGTGCTGTGAGTGTACCTCCTTTTTTCCTTTTAAACTTGGTGCTTCGCCCCCACAAAAAAACTTGGTGCTTCGCGCGATCCATCGATACTACTACTAGTAATCCGGTAATCCCGACTAAAACTGCATGGCCGGGTCTTTTCCCGCGCGATATGCTATGAGGTTGACTTAGTTGGTTTATTTATGACGAGTAATGCTACACCTACGTAATCCCAGTTACGTAATTAACGTAATGTGAAATGTGTGAGCTGTTGATTGGAGATTGGGGGGAGGGAGGGGCCCACCACCATGAAAATCGGGGGGAGAGAGAAAGACAATTTATGTTAACCCTTTCGTAGGTTCCCGTAGATGTAGAAAGATGTGAAATGCGTGAATGTGTAGTGGACGTACTATTGGAGTGCCTAAGATAAATTGTGTATTTAGACCTTGCGTGTTTATTTACTTCACATTTAGCTTTGTCTCGGGTCAAACCTTCTAAGTTAATACACACAAAAATGAATCATCATTCCATATATTTTCATACTCCGACAATATATCTTACTATTATTGTGAAACTTCATATACCCCGGACTAGATTCATGGAAAAATGACATATTTTCATTACATTTTGAACTTTTACAGGACAGAAAAATAAAAGAAACCCGACCCTAAACCTATTCTATGGCGGCGACCGACATCCACCATCTACAATCTCAATGTACAGGGGCAGGGTTCAAGACCCGTGAAGTGAAGGTGCAGTCTTCGGCGAGGAAGAGTATAACACGGGAGACAGACCGGCCAGTTGGCACACCATGCCTGCCACCTCCCATGCCCTACTCATCCTCGGAGGAGTCCTCGACCTCGGCGGTGCAGGTGGATGTGAGGTCGATGATGATGGACGTGGACGGTTTGTCACTTCACCTGCCACATGCGCCACCGAACGTTGGACGGCGGCAAGTAGGATGCATGGCTGACGGTGCTCACCTCGGCGGCCACCAGCGTGGCCACTGCTTGTGCGGTCGCGTCCGCGTCCGGCTACACTGCTATTGCTTTGCGAGCGGCGACTTGTGCGAGGGAGGCAACCTCAAGCTTCATCTCCGAAGACAAGCTCTCCCGCAGAGCGTTCGCGCTCAGGGTCATGGTGGATGTGGTGCTAGGTAGCAGGATGATGCGCTATGGTGTGGAGTTTAGCTGGGCGTTGTCGCTTTAATTAGCGCATTCCGGTGAGGACAAGCGTGCGGGTGCGTCATTAAGTCACCGGAGTTGGTTCCTCGGGCACCGAGCCTCTTAATGACGACATATGGACGGATTTCATGAACGCAGGCAGCGGGCGCCGCCTGGGTTGCACCGTGCGACGGCGCGAGGGACGAGGGTTTTCAGTGTGCCAGGGTACTCAGCTGCGGTCGTGGCAACGTTGGAGATGCCCTTTGCTCACATGCGATCCCCACATGTCACTGAAAAAGCAATACGACCCGGCATGGTCTCAGGTCCTAGGGATGCAGTTGGCCGCGCTACAACACTCCGTGGATGTGTCACGGCGCGCCCGCACTTTGGCGCCCTGTGCATCGTCGACGAGCCAGGTGTTGATCTGCTGGTTGTGCCACAGTGCTAACGCCACCCTTGGCACCCTGAAGCCGACCGTGTCCATCGATGATGAGCATGTCGCTCACCACGGTCGCCGTGTCCAGATGCGATGCGGGAGCTGCGCCATGTTGCTGGCCCCCACGACCCACATGAACGGTTGCTGGTGGCGAGGAGGTCGTGGGCCAGCTCCTCCATTGGACTAGTCTATGCCACGTCATCCCGACAGGTGCGCCCCACATGTCCGTTTCCCCGTTTTCTGTAACACCCCAAAAATTTAACCAGGTTTTAGTTATTAAAATTTTGCCAAGAGTTTAAAATTTTTGCCTGCAAGAAATATCTCTGTTGATTTCAAAACTTTTCTTTTAATATTAAGGAATTTTTCCCAAGTGGAACCTTCCAAAACATATTGGACTTATTTTCTCTCTCATTTAAAAACATCTCTCAATCAGTAGATTTATTTATTAAATTGTTTCACCCTGAGCTTTATTCATTAAATGACTTGTTCTAAAAAAATTTGGAGCTCTTTTTGAACTACAACCATTTGATATATTTATCTAAAAATCCAACCAAAATTTGGAGATGTCATGTGATGTCTCTAAATCAATTTGGAGAGAGACCCAGTACTAGCCAACCTTATCCAGTACATCATCTCTCAAGAGCTTTTGAACCAGCGAGTGATGGATTATCTCCAGAGTCTCGCTGATTTGAATCCTCAGATTGCCATCGGCAGATCACTGAGACCCGACCTAGAGAGACGCATACATCGACTGGTCAATCCACTTCCTCCGATAGAAGAGGAGTGTATCCCTTTACCAGAGACATTTTATCAGGACCCCACCCAGTTACCGTTTTCATTTTAGACGTCACTACTGTATTTGTTTTTGCAGCATTTATATTTGCGTTGTAACTTATGCATGGCACCTCAAATTTGCACGATGAGTCGTGTATTTAGTTCCTACTAGTATGAGTAATTTTCTTCGCGAATAACTTGTGCAACCGCGAAAAATCCTAGTATGAGTTTTCTGTTTACTGAATTGCTGCATCGATTATCCCACACTACATGGATTATTTTTATTCACGCAGCACCCCGGCAGCAGACTCACAACCGCTCGTACACGTATGGAGTATTTGTTTTTCACAACGGCTTTTAGCAAACTTGAGGACGAGATTTTTTTCTTAAGGGGGGTAGTACTATAACACCCCAAAAATTTAACCCAGTTTTAGTTATTAAAATTTTGCCAAGAGTTTAAAAATTTTGCCTGCAAGAAATATCTCTGTTGATTTCAAAACTTTTCTTTTAATATTAAGGAGTTTTTCCCAAGTTGAACCTTCCAAAACATATTGGACTTATTTTCTCTCTCATTTAAAAACATCTCTCAATCAGTATATTTATTTATTAAATTGTTTCACCCTGAGCTTTATTCATTAAATGACTTGTTCTAAAAAAATTTGGAGCTCTTTTTGAACTACAACCATTTGATATATTTATCTAAAAATCCAACGAAAATTTGGAGATGTCATGTGATGTCTCTAAATCAATTTGGAGAGAGACCCAGTACTAGCCAACCTTATCCAGTACATCATCGCTCAAGAGCATTTGAACCAGCGAGTGATGGATTATCTCCAGAGTCTCGCTGATTTGAATCCTCAGATTGCCATCGGCAGATCACTGAGACCCGACCCGGAGAGACGCATACATCGACTGGTCAATCCACTTCCTCCGATAGAAGAGGAGTGTATCCCTTTACCAGAGACATTTTATCAGGACCCCACCCAGTTACCGTTTTCATTTTAGACATCACTACTGTATTTGTTTTTGCAGCATTTATATTTGCGTTGTAACTTATGCATGGTACCTCAAATTTGCGCGATGAGTCATGTATTTGGTTCCTACTAGTATGAGTAATTTTCTTCGCGAATAACTTGTGCAACCGCGAAAAATCCTAGTATGAGTTTTCTGTTTACTGAATTGCTGCATCGATTATCCCACACTACATGGATTATTTTTATTCACGCAGCACCCCGGCAGCAGACTCACAACCGCTCGTACACATATGGAGTATTTGTTTTTCACAACGGCTTTTAGCAAACTCGAGGACGAGATTTTTTTCTTAAGGGGGGTAGTACTGTAACACCCCAAAAATTTAACCAGGTTTTAGTTATTAAAATTTTGCCAAGAGTTTAAATTTTTTGCCTGCAAGAAATATCTCTCTTGATTTCAAAACTTTTCTTTTAATATTAAGGAGTTTTTCCCAAGTGGAACCTTCCAAAACATATTGCACTTATTTTCTCTCTCATTTAAAAACATCTCTCAATTAGTAGATTTATTTATTAAATTGTTTCATCCCGAGCTTTATTCATTAAATGACTTGTTTTAAAAAAATTTGGAGCTCTTTTTGAACTACAACCATTTGATATATTTATCTAAAAATCCAACCAAAATTTGGAGATGTCATGTGATGTCTCTAAATCACTTTTGTGCAATAATATATTTAATTCATTGCATATTTTGAGCTCTACACATGTTTTTCTTCTCTGGTCCAGTAGGCATTTTTGCACTGCAACCCTTTTAAATATTTATTTCTAGCCTCCACCAAAATTATGGGATGTCATTAGGAGCATATAATTCCATTGTATGCAAAAATCCAGTGATGTTCTTTGAAAATTTTGAGTGAAACAACCTCATCTTCATTCTGGTCCATCATGATAGTTTGTACAGCAACCTTAGTCTTACTTGCCCTCTGGCCCTTGATTCTTTATCCTACTTGTAGACCACCCTACTAAACCCCTAAGTCCAGGAGCATACACTCATTTGATCATTTTTGATTCATGAAATGATGCCAATTACTTCCTGTCCAGGAATGTAGTTTTGCAAAACTTGCACTAGCAAGTTTCCCCTTTTGTCCAAATAACCACACCACTCCCTCTTTCATCCAAAGAGACTTCAATCTGGAAGATTTGGCCCCTCCAAGACCTGCCTAGATGCCTCTGGCATTTTGTCAAACACTCTGTGGGCATGAACAGTTTTGGCATGATTATAGGTTTGTGTGATGAACTTGTCCATCTGTCCAAACCATGTTGTCTAGTAGCCTGCTAATGGTCTCCAACCCAGACCTGTGGATTTGCACTTGATCCCTAGCAGTTTTGGCCACCCTAGCATTTCATCAAACACCTATTGTGCGTGCACTGGACGCGCCCAGAGCGCGCCAACTGCAGCCGCGCGCCCGAGCCGACACGCTGGTCCCCCTGGATTTTGGCCCGCTCTGCAACATCTCGCCACGCACTACCCTCCTCTCAGCAACACGCCAAGCCACCCTGGCAGCCTACAGCGCCGTTGACAGAGCTTTTGGCGGCACACCGGCGGCCGTAGCGTGCCTCTGCCGCGGTCGGCGCCGCCAAAGCCACCCGGGCTCGCCACCTGCCCCAAGGAACAGCGCAAGCTTATCCCCCGCCCGTCGGCTAGCTCCCGTTGTCGCCACGACGCCCTGACGCTACAGAGAGGCGGTTCGCCATCGTCCTTATCGCCGGCCGCCGCGAAACCGCCTTGCCTCGCCTATATAAGGACCCCCGAACTCATCCGAGCACGCATGCAACCTCAGTCCACCTCCCTAGTTTCCCCATGGCAGCCAATCGACCTGAGGAGGTCTTCTTCTTCATCTCCGGCAACTCCTGCCGCCGCCACTGTCCCGTCCATTCCAGCGCCACCAGGGCCTCTCCCTCCCATTTCTCTTCACCAAGAACACCTCCTTCCTTCCAGGAACCCAACCCCCTACTTGATTTTGATCGGGAGCCATCGCCGCCACAAAATCACTTTGTCACCGAAGCTTTCCCCCGCCGCGGAACTCGCCGCCGGCGACTCCCTCCACCCCCGGCGACCCTGCGACCACCGGAAGGACCGCCTAGGAGTGGCGGATCCATCCCTGCACTCAGATGCCCGCGAAGAAACGCCGTTCTCCGGCGACGATCGCCGGAGCCCCGCTCCGCTCGGGCAGAGGAGGGAGACGACGCGGGCGACTGGTCAAACCTGACCAGTGGGCCCCCTGGACCCACTGTCAGTGACCCAGCCCCCGCCTCCACGTGTTTAAGTGGAAGCGTAAAGACCCTGAGTACGTCTCCCACTTTCGAAGACGTATTCTGCCGAAACGTTTTCTTTTTCTATTTTATTTTTAAAAACAGATTTTGACCAAATCTTTGACTGCCTATAACTTTTTAAATATAACTCCAAATGAATTAATTCTTTTTCCTACGTCTCTCAAATATTGTCTAGTTTATTTTAAGATTTATTTGAAAAAAAATTCAGAACAACTTTTGGTGCTGTTTTTATTTTGTGTGTTAATTCTTTTATATTGCTAAAATAGGATTTTTGAAGAGAGGAGAAATGTTTCAAGTTTTGGAGTGCACCCTGCCTTTCCACACATTAAAGGCAAGCATTCTGAACCCCGGCATAATATTTTTGTGTGTTTGGTGACACGTTTATAAACATCACCTCACTTTGGAGAAACTTGTTATTTCATGTGATATGATCATATGCATGGGTGCATGTTATTGATTTCCATGCTGTTGGAAATAAACACACTTGTGATGATAATCACCCTCATGTGCCTTCCATGCATACCGGCAGGAACCCGGGAAAATCTCTGTCTTGGGTAGGCATGAGTTTGTCGCCGGTCTCCGTCCGGACGGTTATGTCTGGTATGGCATGGTAAGGTGATATGAGCGGTGACTCTGTTGGATGAAATATATTCGTTATACTAATCATGCAGGGAATACTTAAACCTCCTGAGTCGACCATAGATCGAGTCTTGTTCCAGTAGCCCCCATACTTGTTTTGTACTACCACTCGTCTCTACAGCAAGTAGAGTACGGTTCAGTAAGTTGTCAACCTCTTTCTAGCACACACCGTACAGAGAGGCCATGGTGGAAGATACCGGTTGTAGCTGGTAGGCAGGCCACCTGGTCCGGGGTCATGGGTGTTTCCGGTTGGGACCGAGAGGGGAGGCCACCGCTTAGAGCGCGCGATATAAATTTGATCCCATGCTACGCGAGGTTGTAGCCTCCCCACTTAGAGTTTGCTTGACAGGTGTCGTGGGTGATTCCAGACACGTGTGAGTTAAGCTGGTGTGTGCAAGTTAGGTGTGTTTTCAACAGAAAGACCGTAGACGGAATTAGTCCCGATGGACTAAAGAAATCTGTTACTCGTGGGTAAAGAGTACACCCTCTGCAGAGATTAAACCTATTCGAATAGCCGTGTCCATGGTTAAGGACTACAGTCTGGGATGGGTCAAGTGTCGGTCTTAGTGTCGGTCTTCGGAGGTGAAACTGTTAAACCAGAAATGGAATTACTACTTGTGACTTGTGAAAATTATGATTATTATTATTGTTGACTAACCCGTGATATTATTGTTATTATCGAGTATCTCTAGGATGGTTCTACCTCCGGGATATTCACTATGATTGTTATTTTAAAGCCCTTTATGTGGTGTCGCTCAGACGCCCGACTGTGGCATTTCTTTTAAAGCCCTTTATGTGGTGTCGCTCAGACGCCCGACTGTGGCATTTCTTTTAAAGCCCTTTATGTGGTGTCGCTCAGACGCCCGACTGTGGCATTTCTTTTAAAGCCCTTTATGTGGTGTCGCTAAGACGCCCGACTGTGGCATTTCTTTTAAAGCCCTTTATGTGGTGTCGCTAAGACGCCCGACTATGGCATTTCTTTTAAAGCCCTTTATGT
Organism: Triticum timopheevii; assembly: GCA_963921465.1. Lineage (NCBI taxonomy): Eukaryota > Viridiplantae > Streptophyta > Magnoliopsida > Poales > Poaceae > Triticum > Triticum timopheevii. Next base: position 201,617,310 of record OY997270.1, read on the forward strand.
GGTGTCGCTCAGACGCCCGACTATGGCATTTCTTTTAAAGCCCTTTATGTGGTGTCGCTAAGACGCCCGACTGTGGCATTTCTTTTAAAAGCCCTTTATGTGGTGTCGCTAAGACGCCCGACTGTGGCATTGCTTGTTATTTATTTCATAAATTTCAATACTACTATGTTATTGCATTTTTATAAATAACGTGCTTGCACGCATCAGAGTTTTCTTGTGACTGACGTCATGAGCATAAAATATTTTCAGCACATCATTGTTATATTATACCTGTGTTCATAATGTTTGCGAGTACATTCAAAGTACTCACTGGCTTGTCCCTGGCTATTGTCTTGGCCAGATTTTTCTTGCACGGAGAGGAGCGACGCGATGACAACCCCGGAACCTAAGCAATGGAGATAGCAGCCTCGCGAAGATAGGAGTTAACCTGGTCAGCTGTTCCCGTGGGAAATGGAGTCCCATAGACACTGATGTTTCACAACCCGCTTCCGCCATCAACCACTAGAAACCATTTGTTGTACTCACAGGCCAGAATGGTCTTGTACTACATATTTGTATTTTACTTGGAATTTCTGCATCAAGTTGGAGCCTCATCAGCTAACAGTAATCCTGGGGCTGATGAGCATGACGGTCTTTTTCTGGAAATTTATACCCGGAAAAATCGGTCGTGACAGACTTGGTATCAGAGCCAGGCTGACCATTGGCTAATCCTATCTTAGCCAGGTCGAAAAACTTAGGCAAACCAACCCACTAGACCTTAACCAAACCCCAGCCAAGCTTCTCGTGCAAGATAGCCACACAGTAATCCCGACACTTTTGGCAGTCGGTGCCCAACCTATCAGCCTAGCCTGTCGATCACACACCAGTGACCGATGGCAAAAATGTCTCATTCGCAAGCGTGCGAAGGAAGACTCCGTTCCCTTTTCTATAAAAAGGGCACGCTAGCCTCAACCCAGCACAGCACAGTCTCTTCCCAAACCTAGCCACAATGCCTGGCCCCATAGTGCACAACGAGACCACAGCAACCAACCTTGGAGGTTTTGTGACCATCCTCGCAAACCTCACCCGTCGTGCCTATGCGTTAGAGGAGCCACCAGAATATGTTGTGTACCAAGGACCCATGAGCGGTGAAGACCGTCAATTTTGGGCCACTGTGCACATCTACGGTAGGGGACTGTCGCCCGAGCGCCCCTACAGGTTCACCGGAAGAACAACTTCCTTTGAGCCACAAGCCATACAACTAGCTGCTCGAGAGGCTATAGTTCATCTCAGGCACTTGTCGCCCAGAGTTAACTGTCGCTCGTTCCACTACTACCCCAGACGTGAAGGGTATGGTAGACCACCTGATGTAGGGTGGAACCCTATAGCGACGATCTTTCACGTTTGGAGTGGGATCCCTCGAAGAACACGATGAACACGGGGAAGAACGGGGAGAAATCACAAGGGGAAACACTCAAGAACAAGTCCAAATCACACATCCACTAGACAATCAAACACACAAGATCACAAGGTACATGAACAACAAAGAGAAAGATACAAGGTAAGGTTCATCTCCAAGAGGAGGTCTTGATGATATCCTAGATGGATCTTCCCTAAAGAGGGGTCTTGAATCCGCAGGGGGATCTTCTCCTAGATGGAGGTCTTGGCCTCCAATGGAGTAGTGGTCTCTCTCTCTCAAGAGTACAGATAGGTAGGAGCAAAGCTCACTTAAGAATGAGCTATCACTTTGCTAACCCTAAAAATGGGGAGGAGGAGGTCTATTTATAGTCTAGTGGGCGAAGGGGTAAGTGAGGGGGCGAATGGGTACATGGGCCTCGGCCCGAAACGTCGCACGCAGGCGAAACCCAGATGATCCGGATGGGGGTCCGGATGATCCGGCCGTCGTCCGGATGATCCGGGAGGTGGCCCGGATGATCCGGCTTCAGGAGGACCCTTCGGGTATCCACAACGTGGTTATCCGGATGATCCGGAGGGGGACCCAGATGATCCGGCTGGGTCCGGATGATCCGGACGGTGGTCCGGACGTCCGGGCTAGCTTCAGCCGTTGCTCCGTCTTCTTCTCCTTTCTTCCGTCTTCTCTTCCACGCTTCCCTCGCGGATGGTGTAGTCGTTCCTTGGCGCTTGCACTCCTCCTCCTCGTCCGTGAAGTTCCGACAATACCTATGCATGCACACGGGAGAAGTGTCAAGTAGTATACCATCCTCGAGAGTGTCAAGTGAGCATGTGTAAAGGAGATGATTCACCTTTGTGTATGTGAAGTAGATGTCGCACGTGTCACTTGCCAAATGGACTCTTGACATGGTGATGTCCGTAGGATGCTCTGCATCATCCCCTCCCCCTTGGGAAAGATCCGACCTCGGATCGAAAACCAAATCACCATGGGAAAGAGATTGCTTCGCCGTGAGGAAGTGGACGTTCACCAAGTACTCGTCATCTTCAAGCTCGCAATGGGCACTCTCCAATGTCGCACCGTCTTGGGATTCCTTCAAAATGATCAAGGACAACAAACACTTGGAAAAACAAATGTGGTTAGCGTTAGTGCAAAACCAAGCATTCAAGAGGTGACTCACCAAACAAGTGTTTTCATCAAGGATAGCATATTGTTTGACAAAGGATTGTGACATGGCATGTAAGCACATAAATTGAGCACAAGGAAAGATATCATGGGGACAAGCATGTAAATGTGAGGTAGAGATGTAAATATGTGTGACAAGAGCATAAGCATCCACCTCAAGTTCATAGCAATTATGGGCAAAGCGCTCAATGAAAGGTCTATGGTAGGCATAGGAAGTATTCACAACACCAAATATAGTGAAATGTCTAAACACATGGGGCAAGTGCAAGACAATCCAAGCATAACGTGCATAGGGTGTAGTGAAGATATCATGGCACTCAACACAATAGAAAGAGCAATTGTTCATCATGTGTGAGGAAATCAAGTCAAGCATGTGACAAGCAAAGGGACATGACATATGTGAAGAAATGATATTGGTGCAACCAACCATATGATAGTAGCAAGTAGTCCAAGAATTGGATGCAACACACAAGGCATATATATCATGATGCATGGGAATGTGATAATGGCAAGTCAAAGCAAGATCTATCATGTGAGAGGCATGAGCATATATGTCATCAACCCAAGAAAGTAAGTAGTGGAACATGGGTGATGCAATATAGCGAGCATTCATAGCTATCAAATCAAGCAAGCTAGTAGTGCGAAGATGCAACATACTAGGAGGAATCATGGCAAATATGTCATTGGTGCAAATAGTGGTCATGAATAATTCACAAGTCATAGCACAAGCATGAAAGCAATATATGAGTACAATATCATGAATGTATTGGCGAGAGGCCATATGTGAATAGCAATGGGTCATCATGACTCTCCCAACACAAATAGCATCAATAGAATGGGGCACATGATAAACATGGCAAAAGCAACAAGGATCTCCACCAAGCATGCAAATACACATAGGAATATCATAATGTAGAATCATGGGTAGATGCAAGCAAGGGTCACAATTGCATGGCAAAGGCATAGAAGCAAGCATAGCATGCAAAGTGAACACGGTAAAATGAGCATAATTTGAGAAGTGGTAAATGGCCCATAGCCGTGTGAGAGCCAAGTAGAGGAGTTGCGCGTAGTCCTTGCGCGAAGGGGACGTTGTTAAGGATAGTCCATTGGATCCCAAAGCATCGTTGCTCTCAAGAGCTCGTTTTGTCAACTCGTGGGATTGCGGGGTTGACAAGTATTCCTGGGTACCTACACAAAGGAGACACAAACGAAAGAAATTGTGTGTGTGGTAAATGTACACATCATCCATCATGATGTGTATGTGCACGTGTGAGTTAGCACAAGATAAGCAATTCTCAAAGAAATTTGAGGCATGGTATATGAACATGTCATCCATCATGAAAGAATAGTTGTTATGTATGACACGATGGGGACACAAATTGAGCAAACAAGTATATGGCACATCAAAAGCATGTTTGTTCATGGGGAGCATATGGTGCACACAAGTATTGGGATCATGCAATGAATGGGATGGATCAAATTCTCCTAACATGTATGAGGAAACTATGGGGGTCTCCTCATTAGCAATATCGGAAACATCATATGGAGAAAATGGACAACATCCAAAACAATGCATATCCGAAGCTAGGTGGTCATGGCATGGCATATGATATAAATGATGCAAAGGGAGCATATCAATATCGTCACAAGAGAAACAAATGCCAATAACCATGGGCTTGTCATCTATGCCATATGTGCAAATTGGGTTTATTTTAACGGCATATGCATAGTCACTATCAAGAGATTGCAAATAAGACATATGGTTGATCTCATGTATAGCATATGACAAGTCAAGCGGATTATCAAACATGATGTGACCTAAAGAATTGTCACAAGAAATCCTATGTAACATGGCATCACAACTAATAGAATCCACAAGAGAATCATCATTCTCATCATAAATGGGCAAATCATCGCATGAGGAAATCATACTAGCATGAAGCATGGCAATAGGTGGATCAACATCATGCAAGAAATCGATGTCAAGAATGTCCACTAGTGGGACTAGAGCATCACCTTCACCTATGTTACCTTTGTCATTCCACTCAAGTGGTGTAGGTGAGGTGGGAAAGACCAAATGGTGGTCATCATTATCATCTTGATGGAATCATGTGGGCGGTGCATCATATTCCGCCATGGCCATCGTCTTGTCCAAAGGGAGGACGAAGTCGTCGAGGATCGGCGCGTCATCATAAATGGGACCTAGCACCAAACGAGAAGACACAAGAGAGGTAGAGGTCAAGTTGTTAGAAATGCAAATGGCCTCACGAGACCTATCAACTATCTCACTCTCTCTATGTGGTGGTTCACTCACTCCCTCAAAATAGGTTAACTCAAACTCACGTATGGTGGAGTCACTCATCTCACTCAAGTGGTGGGGGTTGTGGCTCTCCTCACATGGGAATTGTGGCAACTCATCATATATGGGGCTAGTGGTGAAGTCACTCTCACTCTCAATATGGTGGCACAAGTCACTCAAGTCATCATACGTCGCCGTGGTCGAAGGGAAAGTCCCATGCTCAACCATCTCGTCGTGGTTGCCGTGGATGAAGGCCGAAGATGGCACATCATCACTCTTGTCATGGATGAAGGCCGAAGATGGCTCAACATCACTCTCGTCGTGGATGAAGGCCGAAGATGGCACATCATCACTCTCGCCTCCTAAGATGGAAGCATCATCCTTGCTCGCCACCTTGTCGCTCGCCTCCAAAGCTTGGTCCTTGAGGGTCTCCGTAGTCGTACTCGTCGCCGCACCGTCTTGAAAAAGAGTCAAAGTAGACTCGGCATCATCAATGCCACAAAGAGGGATGGCGGTGAAGTCACACTTGGGAGCATCGTCTTGGAGCTTGTCGGCCTTGGACATCATGGTGGTACTAGCCTCATGCTTGTCGTAGAGCTTGGTCGCCGCGAAGTTTGCTTGGGGTGGAGAAGCCTTGGCCTTCATGAGTTCTTGTTCTGCCTTGAGAGCACCAATGTAGTAGTCATCGATGGACTTGTAGTTCTCGAGGAAGATGGTCTTGGAGATGTCGTTGTGCAATCCCATCATGAAGTGGAACTTCATCGAAATGGGGTCGTCCACGCCGGCTCGTCGCAAGGCAATCATCATCTCCTTGAAGTACTTGTCGATGGACTTGGATCCTTGGGTGGTGTTCTCCAATTGGCGTCGAAGTTGTTCCGTGTAGGTTGGAGGCACAAACTCTCGCCGCAAAGCTTTCTTCGTCTTGGGCCAACTCATGTCGTAGTACTCCGAAGGTGTGTGAAGCCACCATGCCAATGCGTAGTCGTGGAAGTTTCTTGTGGCGCACTTCACTTGATATCCGGGAGGAACTTGATGTAGCTTGAGGTAGTCGTCCATCAAACGCTCCCACTCGAGGTACTCCTCGGGTTCTTGAGTCCCATAGAAAGGAATCTTGTGGTCGGTGTCGAGGTCGTAGTAGCTCGTGGAAGTCGCGGACTTCAGCTTGGGTAGCTTCTCTTGAGTGTAGTCTTGAGGTTCTTGTTGGCGAAGATGCCATATGTCCGTGGGCGAAGATGCCTTGAAGTCGCTTGGCGAAGATGCCAAGGGAGATGGTGAAGTCGTTGAGCGTTTGTTGGTTTTGAGCTCTTGACCTTCACGTTCTTGTTGGTTATGGTGTCGATGCTGATGTGATCTTGCCGGAGGTGGTAGCTCGGAAGGATGTGCTCTTGAGCGTCTTCTCGAAGATGAGGAAGATCGCTTGTTGGACTTGATGAGGGCCTTGATCTCCTCCATGCGCTTGTCCATCTTGGCGTCGTAGTTGTTGTTCATGGCATCGAACTCGTCGTTGTTGTTGTAGACCGAAAGTGAAATGCCTTGCCTATCCATCACAAGACTCGAGTAGAGGTGAGTAGGAAATGAGATAAACAATACCAAGTTACCTTTTCCCAAAGTTGAGGATGTATCCTGTGTCACTCAATGTTAGATGAAAGAATAGTGGAATTGGTACCGGACTTGTTCACTCACACCTACAAGTAAAGGCTTATGGTAGAGCTCGGTGAGGATAGTGGCACAAAAATTTGATGCAAAATGTTAGCAAGAGTCAATAATGTTGAAAAAGATTCACAAATTCGCAAGTGAAACAAGTAGACCAATAGCAATGAAAGGTACACGGAAACACACACACGGATAGATAAATGGGGTCGTGCAACCAAGGAATGAGCACAAAATGTGGAATCCACGAAAAACGCTCGTGTTGCACAACTCAAGAGAGACGCTAGCACGATTGCTCAATAGGCGGATACGACACTTGTGCACAACCTATAAGATGCCAAATGGATATACTTTCTATCCCAAGTATGCTATGTATGTATGGTTCCCGGTGTTTCTCTCAAGCATGATATCATATGATGTAGATTTTGGTATGGCTCTTATGTGCAATGGGGTATGATGCTATGGCACTTGCTCATGAGCTCTTTGCTCTCTTTTTGCTTAAAAGCTTTTTTTTTCAATGGCCACTTATGCACAATGCCCAAACCAAGATAGCTATTGTGTATATGCGGGAACGATATTGTGACACAATGTATGATATGATACCAATATGATATGGTATGTATGCAATGGAATGGTGGATCACTAATGTGCACAAGTAACGTTGCCGGCAATACTCAAATGGCTAGTCTCGATAGGTAAGTGACGCAAAATGGGCTAGGGGTTAACAATGCAATTGCAAGGGAATATACAATGGTGTCGTCGAGGTTACCGTCCTTGGAGATGATGAGAGGCGGTGTTGCCGATGTCGACCCGTTCCTAGTTAGCCGAAACACCCTAGGAAACGAAAAAACCGCAAACTCAAAATCCAAAGGCAAATGTCAAATGGTGGTAGCGAAAAAGCGGTGGTGGTGTTGCACTAGCAATGCGGAAGTGGAATGATGGGCTATACACGAGTCGGAGTTGAAGTTGCCATCCCTAAGTAGCCGAAACACCTTAGGAGACACAAGCCACAACTCAAACAAAATTGGCTTAAGTTTGGGATGGCGGAAGTGTATGGTGGGTAAGCCTATGCGGAAGGTATGGTGGTGGTTGATGAAGAAGCAACCGCCCCTAAGTAGCCGAAACACCTTAGGAGACTCAAGTCACTACTCAAACAACCTCAAATGCTATGGTGAACAAATTGGGTTAGGTTGCGGAAGTCGGTGGTGGCTATGCGGATGATATGGTGGAAGGCCTAGGCAAACTTGCCAAATTTCAGAAAATATGATGGAGTCAAATGATGTTAGTGGTATTTTTGTGGGATGGGGGATGTCAAGAGCTTCAAAACGAGCTAAAGAACGTCGAAAACGGACTCCGGATGAATTAGTTATGGCCGAAACAAGAATTCAGCCATGTCAGCTTCAGGGTTAACCGGACATCTGGGAGGAGGTCCGGATGATCCGGGCTAGGTCCGGATGATCCGGGAGGAAATCCGGATGATCCGGGTTCGTCAGCGCCGGTTCTGTTTTCTGGGTGCGTGGGTTATCCGGACGTCCGGGGGGGCGTCCAGCTGATCCGGGGGATGTCCGGATGATCCGGGAGATGGTCCGGATGATCCGGGCAAGTCAATCCGCTCGGGATTTGCTTGTGGAGACGAATTTTTGGGCGGAATTTGGGGATTTTGGGGTCAAAATTGACGAGATTTCGTGGATGGAAGGTGGGGAAACTTGGGGAAATGCTAGATCCACTTGAAACCAAGCAAATCCACGGATCAAAATCAACAAAACATCATCAAACCAACAAATCACAAAAAATTTGGGGGCTATTTTTGGTGGGGATTTTCGGATTTAGGACGAAATCAAGCAAAAGAAGGCTAGAAAACGGTGGGAGGGACTCCAAAAACGTGATCAACGTGTCTCATGATACCATATGATGTAGGGTGGAACCCTATAGCGACGATCTTTCACGTTTGGAGTGGGATCCCTCGAAGAACACGATGAACACGGGGAAGAACGGGGAGAAATCACAAGGGGAAACACTCAAGAACAAGTCCAAATCACACATCCACTAGACAATCAAACACACAAGATCACAAGGTACATGAACAACAAAGGGAAAGATACAAGGTAAGGTTCATCTCCAAGAGGAGGTCTTGATGATATCCTAGATGGATCTTCCCTAAAGAGGGGTCTTGAATCCGCAGGGGGATCTTCTCCTAGATGGAGGTCTTGGCCTCCAATGGAGTAGTGGTCTCTCTCTCTCAAGAGTACAGATAGGTAGGAGCAAAGCTCACTTAAGAATGAGCTATCACTTTGCTAACCCTAAAAATGGGGAGGAGGAGGTCTATTTATAGTCTAGTGGGCGAAGGGGTAAGTGAGGGGGCGAATGGGTACATGGGCCTCGGCCCGAAACGTCGCACGCAGGCGAAACCCGGATGATCCGGATGGGGGTCCGGATGATCCGGCCGTCGTCCGGATGATCCAGGAGGTGGCCCGGATGATCCGGCTTCAGGAGGACCCTTCGGGTATCCACAACGCGGTTATCCGGATGATCCGGAGGGGGACCCGGATGATCCGGCTGGGTCCGGATGATCCGGACAGTGGTCCGGACGTCCGGGCTAGCTTCAGCCGTTGCTCCGTCTTCTTCTCCTTTCTTCCGTCTTCTCTTCCACGCTTCCCTCGCGGATGGTGTAGTCGTTCCTTGGCGCTTGCACTCCTCCTCGTCGTCTGTGAAGTTCCGACAATACCTATGCATGCACACGGGAGAAGTGTCAAGTAGTATACCATCCTCGAGAGTGTCAAGTGAGCATGTGTAAAGGAGATGATTCACCTTTGTGTATGTGAAGTAGATGTCGCACGTGTCACTTGCCAAATGGACTCTTGACATGGTGATGTCCGTAGGATGCTCCGCATCACCACCCCAAGTTGCCAACGGAGATCACAAGACAGACCTCGCACTGTTGCACCTAGTGCGCTATGTAAGTGCGCTAGAGGCACTGTTCGACCAGATCACCATTGATCTGATCGCAGCTCGAGGAGAGCTGGTTCGTCGAACCCCAACTAGAAGAGAAGACGAACCCGACGCCGACAACCCAGTCGTGCTGTTCGGACAACCGATCGAGACCCTCAAATCAGCTCCAGCCACCAACCGAGATGCTTTGATGACCCCAGAAGTGCTTCGTCGCCTTTTGGGAACACACTCCAATGGGATTGTGGCTAACAGTCCCCGTGATGGTCATCATCGCTACCCCGACCCTGTCGTTCCTCCGCCATCTCCGACTAATCCCGGTAGTGAGACACGTGGAGAAGCCTCGACATCCACCAGGCACCCCCGTTTAGACATAAACGAGCTAGACTAAGCCGTATGAGTAGCACCGAGTTTCAATGTATCCTCGCGTTGTAATCGTGCGACCATGTATATTAACGCAGCCTATCGTTGTGCCTCTGCTTTAATGGTAGCCTTGCGTATTTTCTTTATCAGCGCATAGTTGCACATTTTCCGGGCACAACTACCAAAACCAACCCGATGACAACCACAGTAACACGTCTCTTTATGAGATATGTGTATCTCTGACACTGACCCGACCTTTGGAGCTAAGCTGGCAAATTTATTACCTTCCACCACGGTAAAAAAATGACCCAGCTCCATTGCTATAAAAGAAGGCCACCTTGTGACCTTACCCAGCAACCCTCACCTCGTGCACCACTCTCACAACCATTTCCTGTCATGCCGAGCCCCAGTATTCATCTGAGAACCCCAGATGCAACCCCAGGTAGCTTTGTCAAAATATTGTGGGACTTTACCTGCAGTACCATGGGTTCTACCCAGCCACCCCAGTACGAGCTGTTCAACTCAAGAATCACCCCATCCACCTCGGAATATTGGGCAGCAGTACACATTCCTCCTGTAGGCCCCAACCAAGATCCAACAGAAGTTTCCTTCGTGGGGAAATCTATGCCAACCCCACACCTGGCCATAGAAGCTGCTGCGAAAGAAGCGATTGCTCGTCTTTGATCCGCAGTACCTTATGCCCGCGAACGAGGATATTATTATTTTTCGAGTCGTGCAACACCCGGAGGAGTGACGTCTTTTCCCGGTGGGCGTATTGAGAGAGACCCAGTACTAGCCAACCTTATCTAGTACATCATCGCTCAAGAGCATTTGAACCAGCGAGTGATGGATTATCTCCAGAGTCTCGCTGATTTGAATCCTCAAATTGCCATCGGCAGATCACTGAGACCTGACCCGGAGAGACGCATACATCGACTGGTCAATCCACTTCCTCCGATAGAAGAGGAGTGTATCCCTTTACCAGAGACATTTTATCAGGACCCCACCCAGTTACCGTTTTCATTTTAGACGTCACTACTGTATTTGTTTTTGTAGCATTTATATTTGCGTTGTAACTTATGCATGGTACCTCAAATTTGCGCGATGAGTCGTGTATTTAGTTCCTACTAGTATGAGTAATTTTCTTCGCGAATAACTTGTGTAACCGCGAAAAATCCTAGTATGAGTTTTCTGTTTACTGAATTGCTGCATCGATTATCCCACACTACATGGATTATTTTTATTCACGCAGCACCCCGGCAGCAGACTCACAACCGCTCGTACACATATGGAGTATTTGTTTTTCACAACGGCTTTTAGCAAATCTCGAGGACGAGATTTTTTTCTTAAGGGGGGTAGTATTGTAACACCCCAAAAATTTAACCAGGTTTTAGTTATTAAAATATTGCCAAGAGTTTAAAAATTTTGCCTGCAAGAAATATCTCTGTTGATTTCAAAACTTTTCTTTTAATATTAAGGAGTTTTTCCCAAGTGGAACCTTCCAAAACATATTGGACTTATTTTCTCTCTCATTTAAAAACATCTCTCAATCAGTAGATTTATTTATTAAATTGTTTCACCCTGAGCTTTATTCATTAAATGACTTGTTTTAAAAAAAATTGGAGCTCTTTTTGAACTACAACCATTTGATATATTTATCTAAAAATCCAACCAAAATTTGGAGATGTCATGTGATGTCTCTAAATCACTTTTGTGCAATAATATATTTAATTCATTGCATATTTTGAGCTCTACACATGTTTTTCTTCTCTGGTCCAGTAGGCATTTGTAACGCCCCCAGACCGACGCTCCAGAAGACTTCCAGCTATTCCGAGTTTTACCGTGCGATGTATTTGTTTGTTGCATTCTTCTTAGCTCCATTTGCATTGCATCATGTCATCATGCCATCATATCATTAATTTTTATAACTCACCTAAATAAATTGCATAGATCGTTGATCTATTTAAATCGAGGGAATTCACTTGTGATTTCTCTCTATAACATATTAAAGCCTCTCAATATTATTAGGGAGCTATAATAAAATTATTCCATTTATTTGGAATTAACCATAACCCACTTGCAAAATAATCCCAATGCCTTTATTATCACATCTCTCGACCTCTAACCTTGTCTTTTATTCTTTCATCCTTTTTCCGGAGCTCTACCAAAATTCTCAACATTTTGGCTACTCCTAAAGTCTAGACTCCATTCAAACTCTTTCGGTGCAAGTTAAATAATTTTAGATTTAACTTCTCCTATTTTGTTGGAACCACTTTTGTTGGGTTGGAAATATTCCGTAAAGCCTTACAAATATGTCCCACCATTTTATTCTTGTTATTGGCCTTTTCTTTTAATTCTTTTGAATGCTCTCTATTTTTTCTGCTAAAGAGATAGAGAGAAGGAGCCCAACAGCCTGGGCCTCCCAACCTCCCGTGCCGGCCCAAGGCCAAGGCCCAGCCGCCCCACCGACCGAACCCTAGCCCCGCTAGCCCGACTCCCTCCTCTCGATCCTCTCCTCCTTGTTTTCCTTCCGCCGCCAGCGCCCGACCTCGTCGCCCTCTCTCCCGATCGATCCACTCCCTCCTCTCGATCTCACCCTCTCCCTCTCGTCCTCCCACGCACGAGAGGAGCGCCTCGCCTGATCCCCACGCGCAGCCCTCGACCCCCTCGCTCCCTCGCCCCGTCCCTCCGGTGAGAGAACCAGGCCGGAGCCCCGTCGGCCTCCTCGCCGCCGTCGCGCCCCCTTCCTCGCGCTGCACCCTTTGTCCCGATCCCCTCGCCGTCGCAACGACCATCTCCGGCCATGGCGCCGCCTTGCTGCTCCTCCCGTGCCCTTCCTCCTCTCTCCTCCACTCCCTCACGCGTGACATTGCCTCCCGCCTCCTTCATCTCCTGCGCGCCCACACCGTCGCCCGTCCATGGTCGCCACACCATGTGCTCCGCCGCCCTGCGCCTCCACCTTGCCGGACCTGCTCCATCCTCCACCTTCTCCCGCCTTGCAGATCCTCCGCTGCTGCCGCACCTTCACCACCTCGCTGCCTGTCGCCTACAAGCCCTCCACCTGCGTCCTGCACACCGCTGCCCCGAGCGTCCGTGTCCTTGAGCACCAAGCGAGTCGGGAGCAACTCCATCGCCCCGCGCCCGTTCTCCCCTTCATCGGTGCCTTGTTGCGCCACCTTGGCTGCGGTATGCCGCTGCCCGTTTTGACGTTGCCAAGACCCTGGAACCCGGCGTCATCCATCTTCTAGCAACCGCGTATGTGCAGCACCACCAAGTTTTGCCTCTGGACACTCATTTGGGGTTGACCGTGGACATGTGCCTGGTGTTACTTGGATTCGTCAAGGACGCCAAGACCCGAGGCCTTTCGGTGTTGCTTTGTTTTGGAACGCCAAGTACCTCGACGCCGAAGACCCGTGTACCATGAGCGCCAAGTTCATCTACGGAACGTGTACGTCTCCAATGGTGTACCACTACCGACGCCATGTATGACTACTTCCCACGACGACCCGTGAACCACTACTTCCACTACCGTCGCGAGTACGTCTACTTCCACTACTTCCACTACAAACTCGACCCGCTCCGGAAACGCACGCTTCGAAGGTATAACACCGAGACGATGTCCGTGGACCGAATGCATATGTTGTATGAGATGCACCCTATGTTTGGACCGTGTCCGAATTGTTCCTTGCACGTTCGCCGTAAGCCATGCCACCATTATGTGGGACACCCGGAATCTGGGATCAGCCCACCATCCGTGCATGCATCCGCACGCCTCCTTTTGCACCGGTATCTCCGTGAGCTACCGGAACCGATATGTTGCCGTGGCATCATTTTCGGATATGTTGCCGTGGCATCATTTTCGGATATGTTGCCGTGGCACCATTTTTGTTTCGCCGCCGTGGCACCCTTTTCGTTCCGCCATGGTGACCAAATGCTCCTTATCATGCTCTTGTCAACATCTTCATAAAAATTGCATAAAACTTTCTTATGCCATCCGCATCATGATAACAACAATTAAAATGTTTAAAATTGTTGTTGCATTAATTTGCTAAATGACATGAGGATTTTCCGGAATTGTTGTTTGTTGTTTCCGGCCTCATTTAAAATTGCCTAGCTAGGTAGTTTAATTATGCTTCACCTCTTGCCATGTTTAACAACATTTAATATTGTTGAGTAGCTCATAACCGAGAGAGAACTAAATAATTGATGTGGTGTTTCCTCAATATGCAACTCGTTGCATATTGAGCTCCACTTAACTTGTAGTGTTGTTTGTGCATATTGCCATGCCATACCTCATTAAACCGGACATGCATCATATTTGTTTGTGCATCTTGACATGTTTATGCTTGTGTGTTTACCATGTTGCTTGCTTCTTTCCAGTTTGCTTCTCTCGTTAGCTTCGGTTTCGTTCCGGAGTTGTGAGGATTCGTTCGACTACGTTCGTTTGTCTTCTTCATGGACTCGTTCTTCTTCCTTGCGGGATCTCAGGCAAGATGACCATACCCTCGAAATCACTACTATCTTTGCTATGCTAGTTTGCTCGCTCTTTTGCTATGCCAATGCTACGATGCCTGCCATTTGCTTGTCAGCCTCCCAAATTGCCATGTCAAACCTCTAAACACCATGTCCTAGCAAACCGTTGATTGGCTATGTTACCGCTTTGCTCAGCCCCTCTTATAGCGTTGTTAGTTGCAGGTGAAGATTGAAGTTTGTTCCTTGTTGGAACATGGAGATGTTGTTCCTTGTTGGAACATGTTTACTTGTTGGGATATCACAATATATCTTATTTAATTAATGCATCTATATACTTGGTAAAGGGTGGAAGGCTCGTCCTTATGCCTGGTGTTTTGTTCCACTCTTGCCGCCCTAGTTTCCGTCATATCGGTGTTATGTTCCCGGATTTTACGTTCCTTACACGGTTGGGCTATAAAGGGAACCCCTTGACAGTTCGCCTTAAGTAAAACTCCTCCAGCAAGGCCCAACATTGGTTTTAACATTTGCCACCTAAGCCTTTTTCCCTTGGGTTCTGCAGACTCAAGGGTCATCTTTATTTTACCCCCCCGGGCCAGTGCTCCTCTGAGTGTTGGTCCACACTAGAGCACCGTGCGGGACCATTCCTTGGCAACTTGGATTACGTCGGTACCTGTACGCTTCGCTTATCTGGTGTGCCCTGAGAACGAGATATGTGCAGCTCCTATCGGGATTTGTCGGCACAGCGGGTGGTCTTGCTGGTTTAGTTTTACCCTGTCGAAATGTCTTGATGTACTGGGATACCGAGTCTGATCGGAGTGTCTCGGGTGGAGGTCTATTCCTTCGTTGACCGTGAGAGCTTGTCATGGGCTAAGTTGGGACACCCCTGCAAGGATTTGAACTTTCGAAAGCCGTGCCCGCGGTTATGGGCAGATGGGAATTTGTTAATGTCCGGTTGTAGAAAACCCGAAGTTGACCTTAATTAAAATACATCAACCGCGTGTGTAACCGTGATGGTCTCTTCTCGGCGGAGTCCGGGAAGTGAACACGGAGTTGGAGTTATGCTTGACGTAGGTTGCTATAGGATCACTTCTTGATCATACTTTTATCGACCGTGCTTTGCCTTCTCTTCTCGCTCTCATTTGCGTATGTTAGCCACCATATATGCTAGTCGCTTGCTGCAGCTCCACCTCATGCCTTTACCTTACCCATAAGCTTAAATAGTCTTGATCTCGCGGGTGCGAGATTGCTGAGTCCCCGTGGCTATGATTAACAAAGGCAATGTCACTTTTCATGTTAATGGTAATGAGCATATGGTACACTTTCCGAGGAAACAATCTCAAGTTCATAGCATCAAATCTATTGAAAAAGTTCGAACTATCATTTTTGGAGGTTTTGAATTTCCTCTCCCTACTGTCAAGAAAAAGTATGATATTCTTATTGTTGGGGATTTTCATATCCCCGTTGAGGTAACTTAGTGTTATTCGAAATTTCTCCGGTTCCATGTTATTCGGAATGAGTTTGTTAACAAGACTTGATCAACCTTGTTAGTGGATTCATTTTGATGATCACGAGATGGTTGAAACTAGAAGGCACAACCTTCTGTACCCTCTTTTTACTTTCGTTATTTAGAATAAATAAAGCAAAAAATAGTATTATCTGTCTGTTTTCTGAATTATCCGTGCATTAAAAAATAGTCCGGAAATAAAAGTGCTCCAAATGCCCTGCAAATTTAGTATGTTTTTTCTGGAATATTTGAGGATTTTAGGCACTGAAAACACTGCAGGAGGGGCAAGCACCAGGCCACGAGAGAGGAGGGCGCGCCCCCCCTATAGGGTGCGCCCCCCAGTCTCGTGGGCCCCTGGTGGCCCCCTCCACTTATGCCAGCACCCACACACTTCATCTTCTACCCAAAAAATCCCCATCCAGCTCAAGCACGAGTTCTAGCTCGTTTTGCTGCAATTTTGGATCTCTTAGCTCAAAGCTCCATTCACAAAACTACTTTGGGAGATTGTTGCTTGGTATTTGACTCCTCCATTGATCCAAATTAGTTTTTTTTCTAGTGCTTTATTCATTGCAAATTTTTGCTGCATAGGTGACCATGTTCTTGAGCTTGCATGTTAAAGTTTTGAGGTCCCAAGCAATTCCAATGCATGATATAGGCTCTAGGCACTTGTAGGAGTAGTTGTTATCAATCTTGTGTATTTTTATTCACTTTTATTTTGAAGTTACTAAAATTTCAGAAATTTTCAGAAAATGTTAAGGAGGCTCTTTAAAGGCTCTTCTAGCCAAAGCTCTAAGGAAAAACAAGACAAAGAGAAGGAAAAAGCCAAGTATAATCTTCCTCGCTTAGAGGAAGTACGGTCGTGCGAATGGCCATGTGAGGATTTCTTGAAAGAAGCCGGAATTCATGAAGACTTTTATGCTTTAATCGAGACTACATGCCTCACCGGTTTCATGAACGACCGAATCGATCAGTATCTCTTACTCACCAATACTTTTGTGCAAAACTTTTATTATTATCCTAAGAAATCACCGCCTGCAGTATCATTTCATTTATATGATGAATTCAAAGAAATGTCTTTACGTCATTTTTGCGCGGTATGTAGGATAACTTATGAGGGAGAATTAGATGAACCCCATCGTGAAGATGTGGGTGGCTTTGTTAATACTATTGCTGTAGAGGAGCCAAAGAAGGGCTCTAAGGCAAAGGTCTTGATGAGGACATCAATACCATTGTTACACCCACAGCCCCTGCTGCTATACATACTGGACCAATTACTAGAGCTCGCGCACGCCAACTAAATTACCAGGTACTTTCGTTTCTTGGTAATGATTCCAATGTTCATGAGAATATGATGCTGCCTAAATTGGATACATTTGTTTTGCTTACAAATGAAGGGCCTAGCTTGGAGAAGGATGAACATTGGAGCAAGAACAAGCATGGAGATGATGGCATGCGCAAGGGGAACAAGAACGGAGTTACAAGTGATGATTTCAGGACTTTGAAGCCACCATAATGAGTGCATGAAGCTTTGGACGAAATATACAAGATGCCACTTCATAAATTTCGTCCAGAGGCTATTCTAGGTGCTGTGTCACCTTATTATTGGGCCAGGCCCATGTAATTTCGAAATACATAAGTATAGGCTATTTTTAGAGTCCGTATGTGTGGGGAAACAAGAGATAGGGTTAGTTTTGGACCCCTCCACCAAGGGCCACGAAATTCACCCCCTCTTCCTCCATATATACAGCCCTTAGGGCACCGTTTAGACTTTGGGTTTTGTTTAGATTAAAAGTTCTCCATAGCTGCAACTTCGCGTACTTCGTTTGTGTTCAACGACCAGACAAAGGCGTCACAGAACCCCACCTTGATCAATAAAGCTTTCATCTTATATTCGCAATATCTAGATTGCAATCTCAGTTTCTTGCTTGTTCTTCGTTTGCTCGCAGGAAACAGACCCTCGTGGTCAGGTTGATCGTGCTCCGGCGTGGTCAATAACCTCTTGGAGTTGGTTTAGCGATTGCTAAGGCGCGACGTCCTCGCACGTTCGTAGTCAGATCGTCAAAGTCGACTTCCACCAAAGCGAAATCCACCATCTCATCGAAAGATGGGACACCTTTGCCTCTATCAAGTGGTATCAGATTTCCAGGTTGCTCGGTGAGATTTTACAGTTTTTCGTAGTTTAGATCGAGTCTGTTCTTCATACCTATAGTCCACGAAAAAGCCACAAAAAAATTAGGGTTAGTTCATCCTATCCGAACTAGTCTGAGCCTTTGCATAATCTTTTCTGTATTTGCATTGTTGAATTTGCGGTTGCATCGTCGTGTCTAGTTGCTGGTCTTAGAGTCTAGTCTTTTAGAGTTTCGAGTTCTGGTCATAAGTTGTCACGCCGCCGCCGCACCATCATCATCGCCCTGCCATCTACCACCACCGCTTATCCGCCACCGCTTCGAATCCGTATCCATATACCACCACCGCTTATCCGCCACCGCTTCGAATCCGTATCCATATACCACCACCGCTGCCATATATCACCACCACTGCCATCCACCACCAATCCGAGTTCCTTGCATATTAGGTTTGTTTTCGGGATCCATCTAATTTCCGATTCGTGTTTCCTTGTCTGAGTAGGTTTCGGATTCCAGCAATCTTTTGCCGTCCGTAGAAGAGGTTGGTTTCCAAAAAAAAATCAGTTTAGGCCCAAAAAATTCCAAAAACGCAATTGACAAAAAAAATTCTGGCTATCCTATTTTTAGGTGTTTTTAAGCGTATTGAGACAGTCGCCGTTGTAGAAAGTTTTTTTTGACCCGTTTCCAGTTTTTTGGTCCAGGCAGTCAAAAAAAAAATTGGTCGAAAAAATTTTGTGCCCATCCTGTCAGTTTGACCTGGGAATAGTTTTGAGACACTCGCCATTATAGTGATTTTTCGCAAAAAAAAAGCAGCGCCAAAAAAAAAGCAGCGCAAAAAAAAAAGAGGAGCGAAACAAAAAAAATTCCAGAGTGTGCTTTTCCCTTGTTTACGTGCAGCGCCGTGATTTTGTTAGTGTTCTAGGCTCGCGTCTCTAGCACGGTCTAGCCTAGGACCAGCACAGTACCGTCGTTGAGCGTTTATTCAACTTTGCATCTCTGAATTGATTATTGCTGACCTTTTTTTTTCTACCATATTATAAGCCTTCCCAGCTCCACATACATCTACGTCGTGCATTTGATTCTCCCTGGTAATCGCTATATCCAAGCTTTGAGAGTTTTGACTACAACGGTTGCCGATCACCACCTGCTGCTGGGTAAGAACTGGTAAGAATTTGAGATTTGCTTGACGGGTTTGTGATACACCACCACCACTTCTTAGTAGTCTGTAGGATCATATTCTTGTGTGTTTCTATTTGCTGCTAACCATGGTAGGATCACAAGTCGATGAGACTGATTGGGAGAACCTGATGAACAAACAGCTACATGATAAGTTTCAGCAAATGATGATTGGACAGGTGCAAGATGTGCTAAACAGATTTGACGAGGCCATGGAGAAGATAGATGGCATTGAGAAGACGTTTGAAACAAAGCTTGATAGCAAGTTTAATCAATTGCTCGCGCGTTTTCCACAACCACCGCCGGCTGCACCTATCGCACATCTGCAACAACAACAACTACGCCCCCTTCCGAATCAGTATGGACGAGCTCAGTGTGTTCCTATTGAGCCAGGACAAACTTCTGGTGCCGCTGCTACTGCTGTTGGTGCTTCTTTGGCTCCTGCTACTGCTGCTGCTGGTACCGAGGAGGATGATGAGTATGCGGGCGATTATGAGGATGAGGTTGATCAAAATCAGCACTACGTGCAGCCACCAGCACCACCACCACCAGGTCGACCTCAGGTATATATTCGTAATGGTAGGCCTGCACCACCACCTCAGGTACGAGATGATGTCCATATTCCTAAACTGAAATTGAATATTCCACCATTTGAGGGTAGATATGTTCCTGATATATATCTTACTTGGGAGTTAGAAACTGAACAACGTTTTACATGTTTACAATATCCCGAGGAGAGACGGGTTGCTGTTGCTGTTTGTGCTTTCACTAGTTTTGCATGTGTATGGTGGTCTGAACATTGTAGATTATATCCTATTCTCGCTACTTGGGCTGCTTTGAAAACTGCTATGCGTACTCGTTGGGTTCCACCATATTATCAACGTGAATTGCTTCAAAAATTGCAGCGTTTAAGACGAGGAAAAAATTCTGTAGAAGAATATTATCAGGAATTACAACCTAGCATGATTAGATGTGGTATTGTTGAGGAGAATGAAGCTATGCTTGCACGTTTTATAGGTGGATTAAATAGAGAGATTCAGACCATTCTAGAGTATAAGGAGTATACTAATATCACTCGTTTATTCCATCTTGCTTGTAAAGCTGAACGTGAAGTGCAGGATCGACAAGCATTGGCGCGAACTAACTTTTCTGCAGGTCGACTTTCGTCATGGACACCGCGTGCATCCTCTACTTCCACTACACCAGCACCTCCATCAGCAGCTACCTCCAGCCGTGATACAAGAAAGCAGGCACAACTCCCACTATCTGCCAAGAGCGCACCTGCCGGGCCTACACAGAGCTCTTCTTCTTCCATGGCATCAACTGGGCACACCAGTGATATTATTTGTCGTCGTTGTAAGGGAAGAGGTCATTATGCGAGAGAATGCAAATCTCAGCGTGTGATGATTGCTACTGAGGATGGTGGGTATGAGTCCGCTAGTGACTATGATGAGGAGACGTTGGCTCTTATTACACGTGAAGAACATGGTGGAGATGATTCTGATCATGAGACGCAATACATGGCTCCGGAAGACGCTGACAGGTATGAATGTTTAGTTGCTCAACGTGTTTTGAGTGTGCAGGTCACACAAGCTGAGCAAAATCAGAGGCACAATTTGTTCCATACCAAGGGAGTGGTGAAGGAATGTTCTGTGCGCGTCATCATAGACGGAGGGAGCTGCAACAACTTGGCTAGCATGGAGATGGTGGAGAAGCTATCTCTTACCACAAGACCACATCCACATCCTTACTACATCCAATGGTTCAACAACAGCGGCAAGGTTAAGGTAACACGTACTGTTCGTGTGCATTTTAGTATCTCTACATATGCTGATTATGTTGATTGTGATGTGGTACCTATGCAAGCATGTTCCTTATTACTTGGTCGACCATGGCAATTTGATAAAAATTATGTACACCATGGTAGAAACAATCAATATACTCTTGTTCATAAGGATAAAAATATTACTTTGCTTCCTATGACTCCTGAGTCCATTTTGAAAGATGATATTAATAGAGCTAATAAAGCAAAACAGGAGAAAAATAAGAGTGAAAATCAGATTGTGGCAAAAGAATTTGAGCAACATATGAAGCCTAATAGTAAACCATCTAGTGTTGCTTCTGAAATTAAATTGAAAAGTGCATGTTTACTAGCCACTAAATCTGATATTGATGAGCTAGATTTTAGCAAATCTGTTTGCTATGCTTTTGTGTGCAAAGAGGCATTATTTTCATTCGAGGACGTGCCTTCCTCTTTGCCTCCTGCTGTCACTAACATTTTGCAGGAGTTCGCTGACGTCTTTCCACAAGACTTGCCACCGGGATTACCGCCTATTCGAGGGATTGAGCATCAGATTGACTTAATTCCCGGTGCTTCACTGCCAAACCGTGCGCCATACCGTACCAATCCAGAGGAGACGAAGGAGATTATGCGTCAAATACAAGAGCTTCTCGACAAAGGTTATATACGCGAATCCCTTAGTCCTTGTGCTGTTCCTATTATTCTAGTGCCGAAAAAGGATGGTACATCGCGTATGTGTGTTGATTGTAGAGGCATTAATAATATTACTATTCGTTATCGTCATCCTATTCCTAGGCTAGATGATATGCTTGATGAATTGAGTGGCTCTACAATATTCTCCAAAGTTGATTTGCGTAGTGGATACCATCAAATTCGTATGAAATTGGGGGATGAATGGAAAACAGCATTTAAAACTAAGTTTGGATTATATGAGTGGTTAGTCATGCCTTTTGGGTTAACTAATGCACCTAGTACTTTCATGAGATTAATGAACGAAGTTTTACGTGCTTTCATTGGACGATTTGTGGTAGTTTACTTTGATGACATATTGATTTATAGCAGATCTTTGGAGGAACATTTGGAACATTTACGTGCTGTTTTTATTGCTCTACGTGATGCATGTTTGTTTGGTAACCTTGGGAAGTGCACCTTTTCCACCGACCGAGTGTCTTTTCTTGGCTATGTTGTTACTCCACAGGGAATTGAAGTTGATAAAGCCAAGATTGAAGCTATTGAGAGTTGGCCGCAGCCCAAAACGGTCACACAAGTGAGGATTTTCTTGGCCTCGCTGGATTCTATAGGCGTTTTGTGAGAGATTTCAGCACCATTGCTGCACCTCTCAATGAGCTTACAAAGAAGGATGTGCCTTTTGTTTGGGGTACCGCACAGGAAGAAGCCTTCACGGTGTTGAAAGATAAGTTGACACATGCTCCTTTACTCCAACTTCCTGATTTTAATAAGACTTTTGACCTTGAATGTGATGCTAGTGGAATTGGATTAGGAGGTGTGTTATTACAATATGGCAAACCTGTTGCATACTTTTCTGAAAAATTGAGTGGGCCTAGTCTGAATTATTCTACTTATGATAAAGAATTATATGCTCTTGTTCGGACTTTAGAAACATGGCAACATTATTTATGGCCCAAAGAATTTGTTATACATTCTGATCATGAATCGTTGAAACATATTAAAAGTCAAGCTAAACTGAATCGTAGACATGCTAAATGGGTTGAATTCATTGAGACTTTCCCTTATGTCATTAAACACAAGAAGGGTAAAGAAAATGTTATTGCTGATGCATTGTCTCGTCGCTATACTATGCTTTCACAACTTGACTTCAAAATATTTGGTTTGGAGACCATCAAAGATCAATATGTGCATGATGCTGATTTTAAAGATGTATTGCAGAATTGTAAAGAAGGAAGAACATGGAACAAGTTTGTCGTTAATGATGGATTTGTGTTCCGTGCTAACAAGCTATGCATTCCAGCTAGCTCCGTTCGTCTTTTATTGTTACAGGAGGCGCATGGAGGAGGACTAATGGGACACTTTGGCGTGAAGAAGACGGAGGACGTACTTGCTACACATTTCTTTTGGCCAAAGATGAGACGGGATGTTGAGCATTTTATTGCTCGCTGCACTACATGTCAAAAAGCTAAGTCACGACTCAATCCTCATGGTTTATATATGCCTTTGCCTGTACCTAGTGTTCCTTGGGAGGATATATCTATGGACTTTGTTTTAGGTTTACCTAGAAGAAAGAAGGGGAGGGATAGCATATTTGTTGTCGTGGATAGATTCTCGAAAATGGCACACTTTATACCATGTCATAAAAGCGATGATGCTGTTAATGTTGCTGATTTGTTCTTTCGTGAAATTATTCGCTTGCATGGTGTGCCAAATACTATTGTTTCAGATCGTGATACTAAATTTCTTAGCCACTTTTGGAGATGTTTATGGGCTAAGTTGGGGACTAAACTGCTTTTTAGTACTACTTGTCACCCCCAAACTGATGGACAAACTGAAGTAGTCAATAGAACATTGTCTACTATGCTTAGGGCTGTTCTAAAGAATAATAAGAAAATGTGGGAGGAATGCTTGCCTCATATTGAATTTGCTTATAATCGTTCATTGCATTCTACTACTAAGATGTGCCCTTTTGAAGTTGTGTATGGTTTCCTACCTCGTGCACCTATTGATTTGTTGCCTCTTCCATCTTCGGAGAAGGTTAATTTTGATGCTAAAGAACGTGCTAAATTGATTTTAAAAATGCATGAGTTAACTAAGGAAAACATTGAGCGTATGAATGCTAAATATAAACTTGCTGGAGATAAGGGTAGAAAACATGTTGTGTTTGCACCTGGAGATCTTGTTTGGTTACATTTGCGTAAGGATAGATTTCCTGATTTGCGCAAATCAAAGCTAATGCCACGTGCTGCTGGTCCCTTTAAGGTGTTGGAGAAAATAAATGATAATGCATATAAACTTGAGCTGCCTGCAGATTTTGGGGTTAGTCCCACTTTTAACATTGCAGATTTGAAGCCTTATTTGGGTGAGGAAGATGAACTTCCGTCGAGGACGACTTCATTTCAAGAAGGGGAGGATGATGAGGACATCAATACCATTGTTACACCCACAGCCCCTGCTGCTATACATACTGGACCAATTACTAGAGCTCGCGCACGCCAACTAAATTACCAGGTACTTTTGTTTCTTGGTAATGATTCTAATGTTCATGAGAATATGATGCTGCCTAAATTGGATACATTTGTTTTGCTTACAAATGAAGGGCCTAGCTTGGAGAAGGATGAACATTGGAGCAAGAACAAGCATGGAGATGATGGCATGCGCAAGGGGAACAAGAACGGAGTTACAAGTGATGATTTCAGGACTTTGAAGCCACCATAATGAGTGCATGAAGCCTTGGACGAAATATACAAGATGCCACTTCATAAATTTCGTCTAGAGGCTACTCTAGGTGCTGCGTCACCTTATTATTGGGCCAGGCCCATGTAATTTCGAAATACATAAGTATAGGCTATTTTTAGAGTCCGTATGTGTGGGGAAACAAGAGATAGGGTTAGTTTCGGACCCCTCCACCAAGGGCCACGAAATTCACCCCCTCTTCCTCCATATATACAGCCCTTAGGGCACCGTTTAGACTTTGGGTTTTGTTTAGATTAAAAGTTCGCCATAGCTGCAACTTCGCGTACTTCGTTTGTGTTCAACGACCAGACAAAGGCGTCACAGAACCCCACCTTGATCAATAAAGCTTTCATCATATATTCGCAATATCTAGATTGCAATCTCAGTTTCTTGCTTGTTCTTCGTTTGCTCGCAGGAAACAGACCCTCGTGGTCAGGTTGATCATGCTCCGGCGTGGTCAATAACCTCTCGGAGTTGGTTTAGCGATTGCTAAGGCGCGACGTCCTCGCACGTTCGTAGTCGGATCGTCAAAGTCGACTTCCACCAAAGCGAAATCCACCATCTCATCGAATGCCGGGACACCTTTGCCTCTATCAGGTCTCTAGGATACACTTTCCTGTTTTACGCTACTTTGCCATATTTGCTAGTAGATGCTTAATTGGTCGAGGAAATAGTGGAAACTTGAGCGTTCCAGATATTATTATTCTTCAACATGCTTTGCTAGGAGACAATACTTTTAGTATGGGTGCCGTCATTGCTAAACGACTAGCCCTAAATCATACAAAAGGCCCCATATTTGGAGGTATCTATGCTGCACGTCTTGCTGAACATTTTCAGATACCCATTAGGCACTATGAGGAGGAGGAGACAAAATTACCTCCTCACATTTAAGATTACAAGAGCATGGTAGCACACAAGTTTATTGTTGATAACGAAGAGAAGATGCTCTTGTATAGACTTAGATTCAATAAGAAACACTTTGAGTTTATTATTTTGCCTGCGCCTCTATTGTTTGATTTGCTTGCAGAAAATCGTCTTGTCACGCCGGAAGCAGTGAACAATCACCGAGCTCAAGCTTTTACTACAGAACCTGAACCTGAGCCGGAACCTGAGCTGGACCCTTATCGTGCATCATCTGTCCAGTGGGATCTGGAGATAACTAGCCAGTGGTATCCTGATTACACCTCCTGAGGGAGTCCTGGACTAGGGGTTGTCCGGATAGCCGGACTATCATCATCGGCCGGACTCCAAGACTATAAAGATACAAGATTGAAGACTTCGTCCCATGTCCAGATGGGACTTTCCTTGGCGTGGAAGGCAAGCTTGGCAATACGGATATGTAGATCTCCTACCATTGTAACCGACTCTGTGTAACCCTAGCCCTCTCCGGTGTCTACATAAACCGGAGGGTTTTAGCCCGTAGGACACACAACCATTACAACAATCATACCATAGGCTAGCTTCTAGGGTTTAGCCTCCTTGATCTTGTGGTAGATCCACTCTTGTACTACCCATATCATCAATATCAATCAAGCAGGAGTAGGGTTTTACCTCCATCGAGAGGGCCCGAACCTGGGTAAAAACATCGTGTCCCTTGTCTCCTGTTACCATCCGCCTAGACGCACAGTTCGGGACCCCCTACCCGAGATCCGCCGGTTTTGACACCGACATTGGTGCTTTCATTGAGAGTTCCTCTGTGTCGTCACCGAAAGGCTTGATGGCTTCTTCAATCAACAACAACGCCCTCCAGGGTGAGACTTTTCTCCCCTGACAGATCTTCGTGTTCGGCGGCTTTGCACTACGGGCCAATTCACTTGGCCATCTGGAGCAGATCGAAAGCTACACCCCTGGCCATCAGGTCAGATTTGGAAGCCTAAACTTCACGGCCGACATCCGTGGAGACTTGATCTTCGACGAATTCGAGCCGCAGCCGAGCGTGCCGCACTGTCACGATGGGCATGATCTAGCTCTGCCGCCGGATAGTACCTTGGAAGCCGCACACGAATCCGCTCCAACCCATAGTTCGGAGCTGACCGCGCGGATCGAGGACGGGTGGCTGGACACCGCCTCGGGAGCTGCAACTTCTACGGCGATGGAGCCGAATACTGACCTCGTCCCTTGTAAAGCTCGTGACTCCGAGGTGCCGGACTCCCTGCCGGACTCCGAACCTCCTGCGCCCCTGCCAATCGAATCCGATTGGGCGCCGGTCATGGAGTTCACCGCCGCGGACATCTTTCAGCACTCACCCTTTGGCGACATCCTAAATTTGCTAAAGCATCTCTCGCTATAAGGAGAGCCCTGGCCGGATTGCGGTCAGGACGGTTGGGATGCGGATAATGAAGAAATTCAAAACCCACCCACCACCCACTTTGTAGCCACTGTCGACGATCTAATCGACATGCTAGACTACGACTGCGAAGGCATCGACGACATGGACGACGATGCCGGAGACGATCAAGAACCAGCGCCTACGGGGCACTGGAAGACCACCTCGTCATACGACATATACATGGTGGACACCCCAAAGGATGGGGACGGCGAAGAAGCAGCGGAGGCGGATTCCTCTAAGAAACAGCCCAAGCGCCAACGTCAGCGGCGCCGCTCTAAATCCCGCCACAGCAAGAATGGAGATTCTGGCACCGGAGATAATAACACCCTAGAGAGTGCCAAAGACAACCTCCTCCAGCAAGATTCAGCATAGGAGGACGGGGAAGCCAGCCCTCAAGAGAGAGCGGCAGATGAGGAGGATGAAAACTACATGCCTCCCTCCGGAGATGAGGCAAGTCTCAACGACGACGAATTCGTCTTGCCTGAGGATCCCGTCAAACAAGAGCGTTTTAAACGCAGGCTAATGGCCATGGCGAACAGCCTAAAGAAAAAACAGCAACAGCTTCGAGCTGATCAAGACCTGCTGGCCGACAGATGGACCGAGGTCCTCGCGGCCGAAGAGTATGAACTCGAACGCCCCTCCAAAAGCTACCCAAAACGCAAGTTTTTCCCCCGATTAGAGGAGGAGGCATATAAACCCTCATCACCAGCGCACAATACGGCAGACCGACCACCTCGTGGCCGCGACATAGAGGCATCTAGGCCCTCCGCCAGAACCGTACCCCGGCACGCTCGAAAAGCACGAAGCCACGGGGGAATGCGCCGGACTTGCGGGATATATTGGAGGACAAAGCAAGACAATCCAGATCTATCTACGGATCATGTGGGCGCCCCACGACCGACGACGACTACCGTCGCGCCGGATACAGCAACTCCGGCCGGGCCGAACATAGAAGACAACGCTCTCTTGAGCTACGTCGTGATATTGCTCAATATAGAGGCGCCGCACACCCACTATGCTTCACAGACGAAGTAATGGATCATCAAATCCCTGAAGGGTTTAAACCCGTGAACATTGAATCCTACGATGGCACAACAGACCCCGTGGTTTGGATCGAAGATTATCTCCTTCATATCCATATGGCCCGCAGCGACGATCTCCACGCCATCAAGTATCTCCCACTCAAGCTTAAAGGACCAGCTCGGCATTGGCTTAACAGCTTGCCCGCAGAGTCGATTAGGTGTTGGGAGGACCTGGAAGCCGCATTCCTCGACAACTTCCAGGGCACATATGTGCGACCACCAGACGCCGATGACCTAAGCCACATAATTCAGCAGCCAGACGAATCGGCCAGACAGTTCTGGACACGGTTCTTAACAAAGAAAAATCAAATCGTCGACTGTCCGGATGCAGAGGCCCTCGCTGCCTTCAAACATAACATCCGCGACGAGTGGATGGCCCGGCACCTAGGACAGGAAAAGCCGAAATCCATGGCAGCCCTCACATCACTCATGACCCGCTTCTGTGCGGGAGAGGACAGCTGGCTAGCTCGCAGTAATAACCTTAGCAAAAATTCTGGCAGTCCGGACAGCAAGGACCGCAATGGTAGGTCGCGTCGCAACAAAAACAAACGCCGCGTTAACAGTGACAACACTGAGGATACGACAGTCAACGCCGGATTCCGAGGCTCTAAACCCGGTCAGCGGAAAAAGCCATTCAAAAGAACTACTCCGGGTCCGTCCAATTTGGACCGAATACTCGACCGCTCTTGCCAGATACATGGCACCCCCGAAAAGCCAGCTAATCACACCAACAGAGATTGTTGGGTATTCAAGCAGGCGGGCAAGTTAATTGCCGAAAACACTGACAAGGGGCTGCATAGCGATGACGAGGAAGAGACCCGGCCGCCGAACAGTAGAGGACAGAAGGGTTTTCCCCCACAAGTGCGGACGGTAAACATGATATACGCAACCCACATACCCAAGAGGGAGCGGAAGCGTGCGCTTAGGGACGTGTATGCGATGGAGCCAGTCGCCCCGAAGTTCAACCCATGGTCCTCTTGCCCGATCACCTTCGATCGAAGGGACCACCCTACCAGTATCCGCCACGGTGGATTCCCCGCATTGGTTTTAGACCCAATCGTCGATGGATTTCACCTCACTAGAGTCCTGATGGACGGCGGCAGCAGCCTGAACCTGCTTTATCAGGATACAGTGCGCAAGATGGGCATAGACCCCTCAAGGATTAAACCTACAAAGACGACCTTCAAAGGCGTCATACCAGGTGTTGAGGCCAATTGTACAAGCTCAGTCACACTAGAAGTGGTCTTCGGATCCCCGGATAATTTCTGAAGCGAGGAGTTAATCTTCGACATAGTCCCGTTCCATAGTGGCTATCACGCTCTGCTCGGACGAACCGCGTTCGCAAAGTTCAACGCGGTGCCGCATTATGCATACCTTAAGCTCAAGATGCCAGGCCCTCGTGGAGTCATCACGGTCAACGAAAATATTGAACGCTCCCTCCGAACGGAGGAACACACAGCGGCTCTCGCGGCAGAAGTATAGAGCAGCCTCTTAAGGCAATTCTCGAGTCCGGTCATTAAACGACCGGACATGTCCAAACGCGCCCGGAGTAACATACATCAAGACCACCTGGCACGTTCCGAGCACGCGTAGCAATGCGGCCCCAACCCCAGCCCTCGCATGACTGCAAGACTAGCCCTTCGCGTACATCATTACGCTCTGGAGATACCATGGGCATAGGGGGAGGGGAACGACCACGACAGGCCCAGAGTGCGGCTTAACCACACCAAGGGCTCCCAAGCGTGTCACTCTTTTTTCTTCTTTCTTATTTTTTCACAGGACTCCGTTCACCGGAGGCCCGGTCCGGCAGTAGATCCGCCGAACTCACGATGCAAGAGCCAGGGAAGGACAAAGGCTACGACGAACACTCAGGTGGTCTCCATTATGAGCATTAAATCTATTTATATACACCATTCCGCAGCCTACCCCTGGAGGGAGACACTTTTAATAGTCCAATGCTTGCTTACCACACTATTTGTATCGTTCTGCACTCATGGCAGAATTCCTTGAATAAACAATGCATAGCTTTTTGTTTATAATTGCATTTCTTTTTTACATATATGTTCATTTATGACATCTTGCACCCGTACATTTTGGTACGGCCGAATACACCAGGGGCTTATGTTCTCCACATTATGGTGTGATAAGTCTGAACACTTTCACAAGTGCGGCACCCCGAACTTATAGCACTATATGCATCGGCTCCGAATCATGTCTTGGGTCAATAGTTGGGTTTGCCCGGCTCCCATGTTTTGGTACCTTACGTTCCGTTCTATCGGCTAAGGTAGCACTGGGAGAACCACTGCGATTGCGCCCCGGTTGAGCTGGGCGAGCGCCTCAGTGGAGAAAGCTAAAACTGACTGTCATGATAAGGCGAGAGCTGGTTGCTGTTCGAGAGGTCTTTTCGAGTCCCTAAAGACTTATGCCGCTTAGAGCGAGGAACCAGCTGTGTCCGTCCCAGGCGTGGATAGCGCCCCGAATTCGGTCTTCCGAACACTAGGGGCTTCGCCGAAATTTAAAATTATAGAATTCTATGTCTAAGTGAGAGTGTTCAAGCATTATAAGTCCGGTTGCCTTATTCGTTGTGTTGAGCGCCTCCCTAGAAGGACCCAAAAATGGGAACAAGAGCGCTCAAGTTTATCCCGAACACCCCAGCACTCGTGGCATGGGGGCTGAAGCCGACGACTTGCCATCTCTCAGATTTATAAACGGCCGCACAGAAGGTAATATTTTAAATTAATAAGCGTTGCTTAGCGCATATGAACAAAGTTTTCAGCGCACAGGATAACACATTGCGAGTCTACTCAAAAATTACATCTCTGGGGCACTCATCCGCAATCTTGCAGGCACCCTTCAGGACACTCTTATAGTACATTTCAGGCGTACGATACAGCCTGCCCCAGTGCACCTTTGCGCGGGCAAGGGCCCGACGGGCACCTTCAATGCAGGCGGAGCGCTTGATGACTTCCACCCAGGGGCACGCATCCACCAGCCGCCGCACGAGACCGAAGTAGCTCCCAGGCATGGCCTCTTCAGGCCACAGCCGGACTATGAGGCCCTTCATGGCCTGCTCGGCTACCTTGTGGAGCTCGACCAGCTGCTTCAGCTGGTCGCTAAGGGGCACCGGATGTCCGGCCTCAGCATACTGAGACCAAAAGACCTTCTCCGTTGAGCTCCCCTCCTCGGCCCGGTAGAATGCGGCGGCATCGGACACGCTGCGAGGCAGATCTGCAAACGCCCCTGGAGAGCTCCGAATTCGGGTAAGTAATAGGTAATTTACATTCACATGCTTGCTTTGCATGAAAAATGCCTTACCCGCCGCTATTTTCTTCACCACCTCAATCTCCTGGAGGGCCTTATGGGCCTCGGCCTTAGCGGATTTGGCACTTTCAAGAGCCGAGGCAAGCTCGGACTCTCGAGTCTTCAAGTCGCGCTCCAAACTCTCATGCTTTTCCATGAGAGCCTGGAGCTCTTGCCGCACCTCCGCCACCCGCGCCTCCTACTTCTCTCGCTCCGCTCGTTCCGCGGCCGCATTGCGTTCGGCCGCGAACACGGCCTCCTTCAGGGTCGCCACCTCATTCGTGGCCCCTGCAGTACCCACGTTATCCTTGTTATTTCTATTGCAACCAAAATCCTTTTCTGTAAGGTACAAATTTAATATGGTGTTACTCACCTTCTTTGTCCTCAAGCTGCTTCTTGGCAAGGCCGAGCTCGTGCTCGAACCGCTCGAGGTCCTGCTTCAAAGCACCGACCTCCGCAGCAGTGCGGCAGAGGTCAGCAGCGCAGCCTGCAAACCCATATTGACATAATTTTTAGCACTCCTGCGTATATCTTTTTTAGATCCTCAGTCCAGTTTTTCTTTCCGAACACCGAACCGAGCATCAGGGGCTACTGTCTATGCGGTATTACATTACATATTTAAAAACTTCTTACCTCAAAGCCTGTTAGAAGGCTGCTGCAGGCTTCGGTCAGCCCGCTCTTGGCGAGCTGAACCTTCTGAATCACCGCACTCATGATAGTGCGGTGTTCTTCCTCGATGGAAGCGCCGTTGAGCGCCTTCAACAAGTTGTCCGGCACCTCCGGTTGGACGGAGGCTGCCGGCGTCACGGTGTTGCCCTTCTTACGAAGGGGCCGCCTACCGGACTCCGGAACCACTGCTGGTTCCGGCATGGAGTCCGGCGCAAAGTCCGGGAGGCTGCCTTGCGGCACCTCCGGAACCTCCTCCTGATGGGTCCCCTCCTGGGATCCCACCTCAGCGTCCTCAGCGTCGCGAGGGGTGGAGGCAGTCGGAATGGAATCTACATCCGACGGAGCCAATGACCCGCTTGATGAAGCAAGAAGATCATCCTCGGCCGGACTACAGGTAGTGTGCGACATTAGAAGGTCACTACGTGACACAAAAGAGAAATTATAAATCATTCAGGAATCCGGATACTTACGATCTTGCCGGAGGCTTGGCCCTTGAGGGCCACCCGTCATCACCAACATTGGCGTTGGCGGAGCTGTTCGGAGGAAGGGTCCTTCCCCTCTTGGACCCTTCGGCCTCCCCTGTTGGGGAAGCCTTCCTCTTCATCTCTCCCCCCTCTTGGGGAGAGTCTTCTTTCTCCTCCTCGTCTTTGGGGGAGGAGTCCGCCTCGGAGCCATCGGACGATGAGTCCGATATCACCTGGCGCCGGGAACTCCTTCGGGTTCCCGTGGCCTTCTTCTTGGCCTTCTTCTCCGGCACCACGTAAAGGGCCGGAACCAGCAGCCCCGTCAAACGGGTGTCCGCTGGGTCTTCGGGAAGGGGAGCCGGACAGTCTACCTGTTCGGACGTCCTCTGCCAGTCCTGTCAAAGGCATTAGGAGTTTTAGATCCCACATAGAATCAAACTATGAAAGAAAATAAGTGTCCCATAGAGGATAACAAAGCTTACCTCGCCGGCCGGGCGCTTGGTGCTGAATCCGCGGTCCTCTGTCGCGGATGCGGGGGCTTCTCCGCCCTTGAACAGCACCCTCCAGGCAGCTTCGTACGTCGTGTCGAAGAGCCCGCTCAGGGTTATGGTGCTATGCCGGATCAAACTCCCACAAATTGAAGGCCCGCTGTTGGCAGGGGAGAATCCGGGGGACGAGCATGACCTGGATCACATTGACAAGCCTAAGCTTCTTGTTCACCAAGGTCTGGAGACAGAACTGGAGTCCTGTCAGCTCCTCCGAACTGCCCCATAGCAAGCTCTTCTCTTTCCAGGAGGTGAGCTGCATGGGGATACCAGATCTGAACTCGGGGGCCGCTGACCATTTAGGGTCACGCGGCTCGGTGATGTAGAACCACCCCGATTGCCACCCCTTGACGGACTCCACGAAGGCCCCCTCGAGCCAGGTGACGTTGGGCATTTTTCCCACCATGGCGCCTCCGCACTCCACTTGGATGCCCTTCACTACCTTCGGCTTGACATTGAAGGTCTTGAGCCACAAGCCGAAGTGGGGCCGGATGCAGAGGAAGGCCTCGCACACGACGATAAACGCCGAGATGTTGAGGATGAAGTTTGGCGCCAGATCGTGGAAGTCCAGGCTGTAGTAGTACATGAGCCCCCGGACGAAGGGATGAAGTGGGAAGCCCAGTCCGCGGAGGAAGTTGGGAAGGAATACAACCCTCTCATGGGGCCTAGGGGTGGGGATGAGCTGCCCCTCTTTGGGCAGCCGGTGCGCGATGTCGCTGGACAGGTATCCGGCGCCGCGCAGTTTTTCGATGTGCCCCTCCATAACTGAGGAGACCAACCACTTGCCTCCTGCTCCGGACATGGTTGGAGAAGGTTGAGGCGAGATGTGCGAGCTTGGGCACTGGAGCTCAAGTGTGCGGAGATGGATAAGCAAAAGAGGAAGAAGGCGTAGGTAAAAAAGGTGGATCCTTATCCCCTTATATATGGGCGGACGAAGACTATGCGTCCCCACCAGCCTGGTAAAACTCGCTTATCTCCCAAGCGCCACCATCAATGGCACGGTTGGGTTACCCACGTCCGTATGGATGGGAATCCCGGAATAAGGGGAACACGATCTCTGCTTCGACAAGACGTGCCAAGGAAACCGCTTCGCTAAACGCGTTGAGGTGGTATAATAAAAAACAATTCAAGTAAAGGCTTGGTAGTGGCGTGACGTCATGCCACAAAATACGTCAGCAGATTGAACTTGTGTACATATTATTCTCTCTACGGTGGAATGTGGAATTTATTTTGCAGAGCCGGACACTATCCTGGCGTTCACAATCTTCTATGAATTATTCGGAGGAGGAACCCGCCTTGCAATGCCGAACAATATGCGCGCCGAACTCATCGTCATTGAAGCCTGGTTCAAGGGCTACTGAGGGAGTCCTGGATAGGGGGTGTCCGGATAGCCGGACTATCATCGTCGGTCGGACTCCAAGACTATGAAGATACAATATTGAAGACTTCGTCCCGTGTCCGGATGGGACTTTCCTTGGCGTGGAAGGCAAGCT
Source organism: Triticum timopheevii (assembly GCA_963921465.1). NCBI lineage: Eukaryota > Viridiplantae > Streptophyta > Magnoliopsida > Poales > Poaceae > Triticum > Triticum timopheevii. The sequence goes on from OY997270.1 coordinate 201,651,531, forward strand.
TGGCGATACGGATATGTAGATCTCATACCATTGTAACTGACTCTGTGTAACCCTAGCCCTCTCCGGTGTCTATATAAACCGGAGGGTTTTAGTCCGTAGGACACACAACCATTACAACAATCATACCATAGGCTAGCTTCTAGGGTTTAGCCTCCTTGATCTCGTGGTAGATCCACTCTTGTACTACCCATATCATCAATATCAATCAAGCAGGAGTAGGGTTTTACCTCCATCGAGAGGGCCCGAACCTGGGTAAAAACATCGTGTCCCTTGTCTCCTGTTACCATCCGCCTAGATGCACAGTTCGGGACCCCCTACCCGAGATCCGCCGGTTTTGACACCGACACCTCCCATTATATCGGGGAGAGTAGCGGTGGTCCTTGGTATTAGACCAACTTAGGCCAAAAGCCTAAGCTTGGGGGAGTACGTATTTCTCACCGACTTTACATTCTTGTTCACACACTAGTCGTCGGTGCTCATACTCTTTCATTGTATTATCCATGCTAGTTTAAATTTCTTTTTCTAGTTTTTCTTCTTGTGTGTTTGATAAACCTTAAGAAAAAACAAAAAAATAGTTAGTTTAATTTCCATGCTTGTAGTAGAAATTAAAATGAAAACCCAAAAAGATTTCTCGTTCTTCTTTTACTTGTTGGGAGCTTTCCCGTGTAAATAGTTTTATTTTCTTTTCTTTCTTTTGGGGGTCAAGAAGACCATATTGAAAATGCTTAGTGGCTCTTATATGCATGATTGTTTATTTAATTTAGAGCCCATATTACTTGTCTTCTCTCTTCAGTTGAATGCTTGTAGATTCCAGCTTAGTCCAATGCACGTGCACTCTTATTATTATACACATCGTTCGGTCGTGCAAGTGAAAGGCAATAATGACGATATATGATGGACTTATTGGGATGAGAAAAGCTGGTATGAACTCGACCTCTCTTGTTTTTGTAAATATGATGATTCATCATTCCTGAGTCAGCTATAATGAAGTAAACATATTTGCAATGACATTTAGATATTATAGTTGCTCGTGCCATGCTTGATTAGCTATGAGTTATAATGATTTACCTTGCGTGCCAACATCCTATTAGAATGATTATGATGTGATATGATGGGATGGTATCCTCCTTTGAATGAATTGAGTGACTCGACTTGGCACATGTTCACGCTTGTAGATGAATCAAATCAACATAGCCTTCATGATATTTATGTTCATGGTGGATTATATCCTACTCATGCTTGTATTCGGTGTGAATTAATTTTAATGCATGTTTATGACTGTTGTCGCTCTCTCAGTTGGTCGCTTCCCAGTCTTTTGCTAGCCTTCACCTGTACTAAGCGGGAATACTGCTTGTGCATCCAAACTCCATAAACCCCAAAGTTGTTCCATATGAGTCCGCTATACCTTCCTATATGCGGTATTTACCTGCCGTTCGAAGTAAATTTGTATGTGCCAAACTCCAAACCTTCAAATGAAATTCTGTTTTGTATGCTTGAACAGCTCATGTTTCAACTAGGGCTGCCTATATCTTCCATGCTAGGTGGGTTATTCTCAAGAGGAGTGGACTCTGCTCCTCACTCACGAGAAAGGGCCGGTAACCGGGATGCCCAGTCCCATGATCCAAAAAGATCAAATCAAATCAAAATAATTAAACAAAACTCCCCCAGGGCTGTTGTATGTTGGAGGCACTCGTTGTTTCGAGCAAGCCATGGATTGATGCTTGTTGGTGGCTGGGGGAGTATAAACCTTTACCATTCTGTTTGGGAACTGCCTATAATGCATGTAGTATGGAAGATACAACCATCTCATAGTTGTTGCGTTGACAGCAAAAGTATGCCGCTCAAAATGTTATTCATTCTCTATTTTTAAAATCAAGCTCTGGCACCTCTACAAATCCTTGCTTCCCTCTGCGAAGGGCCTATCCATTTACTTTTTATGTTGAGTTATCACCCTTCTTATTAAGAGCACCCGTTGGAGAGCACACTGTCATTTGCATTCATTATTATTGGTTTATATTGGGTATGACTTGACTGGATCTCTTTTACCATGAATTACAATGTTTATCAGTCCTTGATCTTTAAAGGTGCTCTGCATTTATGTTTTGCGGTCTCAGAAAGGGCTAGCGAGATACCATTTTGTTATATCATGTTATGATTATTTTGAGAAAGTGTTGTCATCCGAGTTTTATTATTATGGCTCGCTAGCTGATTATGCTATTGATATGAGTAATTGTGAGACCTATGTGTTATTGTGAGTACGGTTAGTTCATAATATTTGCTGAAACTTAAATGCTGGCTTTTCATGTTACAACAACAAGAGCAAACAGAGTTTGTAAAAGTTTTTCTTGATCACTTTCAATTTATCAACTGAATTGCTTGAGGACAAGCAAAGGTTTAAGCTTGGGGCCGTTGATACGTCTCCAACGTATCTACTTTTCTAAACACTTTTGCCCTTGTTTTGGACTCTAACTTGCATGATTTGAATGAAACTAACCCGGACTAACGCTGTTTTCAGCAGAACTGCCATGATGTTTTTTTATGTGTTTAAAAGAAAAGTTCTTGGAATGTCCTGAAAATCCACGGAGGCACTTTTTGGAATTAATAAGAATTTTCAGCGAAAGAATTAATGCCAGGGGGCCCACACCCTGTCTCATGGGCCCCCTGGACCTCCACCGACGTCAACTCCAACTCCATATATTCACGTTTGGGGAGAAAAAAATCAGGGAGAAAGTTTCATCGTGTTTTACGACACGGAGCCGCCGCCAAGCCCTAATCTCTCTCGGGAGGGCTGATCTGGAGTCCGTTCGGTGCTCCGGAGAGGGGGATTCGTCGCCGTCGTCATCATCAACCATCCTCCATCACCAATTTCATGATGCTCAACGCTGTGTGTGAGTAGTTCCATCGTAGGCTTGTTGGACGGTGATGGGTTGGATGAGATTTACCATGTAATCAAGTTAGTTTTGTTAGGATTTGATCCCTAGTATCCACTATGTTCTGAGATTGATGTTGCTATGACTTTGCTATGCTTAATGCTTGTCACTAGGGCCCGAGTGCCATGATTTCAGATCTGAACGTATTATGTTTTCATGAATATATATGTGTTCTTGATCCTATCTTGAAAGTCTATAGTCACCTATTATGTGTTATGATTTGACAACCCCGAAGTGACAATAATCGGGATACTTCACGATGATGACCGTAGTTTGAGGAGTTCATGTATTCACTATGTGCTAATGCTTTGTTCCGGTTCTCTATTAAAAGGAGGCCTTAATATCCCTTAGTTTCCGCTAGGACCCCGCTTCAACAGGAGGGTAGGATAAAAGATGTCATGCAAGTTCTTTTCCATAAGCACATATGACTATTTATGGAATACATGCCTACATTACATTGATGAATTGGAGCTAGTTCTATATCACCCTATGTTATAACTATTGCATGAGGAATCGCATCCGGCATAATTAGCCATCACTGATCCATTGCCTACGAGCTTTTCACATATTGTTCTTCGCTTATTTACTTTTTCATTGCTACTATTACAACTACTACAAAAACCAAAAAGCATTTATCATTACTTTTGCTACCGCTACCTTTATTATCATACCACCTTTTCTACTAAACACTTTGCTGCAGATACTAAGTTATCCAGGTGTGGTTGAATTGACAACTCAACTGCTAATACTCAAGAATATTCTTTGGCTCCCCTTGTGTCGAATCAATAAATTTGGGTTGAATACTCTACCCTTGAAAGCTGTTGCGATCCCCTATACTTGTGGGTTATCACTCCTCGGCGAGGAGGTGCGGGCTGATATTCGGCTTGATATGTCGCTTTGTCCCGTCCACGTGGTGGTCGGTCTGGTTGGTCTGCCTGATTGTATTATGACGGTATTGGCTCTAGGGCCTCGTCGTCAAATTGAGGCAGCTACTTGAGCTTAGGGTAACTCTTAACAGATCGCTCTTGGCCATATTCCTCAGCGGCTAGGACCTTAGTACACTTTTCATTAAGCGTATCTTGTTCGGCTTTGAGATGCTGCTACTTCTTCTTCAGGCTTCGGGCTATAGCAATGAGCTGTTGCTTGAAACGTTCTTGTTCGAGGGGTTCTTCTGGGACAATAAAGTCTTCGTCTCTGAGGCTAACCTCCGCTTCAGATTCTGGCATATAATTGTTGTCCTCCACATGTTCGTTGTCAATGTGTTCGGGACTATATTCACCCTCTTCCCTTTCGTCTTGTTCGGACATGGGCTCGACGGGGTATTCGGGATCTTCGGCATAGTCCGGAGTCTCATTATCTCTTGTACCGGTATTGCTGTCCTTCGCCCGACGCGATCGTGAGCGGCACCGCTGACATCGGCGCTTTGGTGGTTATCGACAGGTTTGTCCTCATCTGGGCTCAGGTTATTCTTGTAGTTCTTTTTATCTGGAGTATCCACCATGTACACATCGTAGGTTGAGGTGGCCGTCCAACGCCCCGTGACGGGTGGGAGTTGGCTTAGTTCGGCGTCGGCATCATCGTCATGCCATCGATGTCTTCGGACGCATTGTCCAACATGTCGGTTAAGTCCTCGACAATGGCTATTAAGTGGGTGGTGGGTGGGGCATAAAACTCCCCGCTCTCAGCCTCCAAGTCCAAGCTGATACAGTTCGGAGGTCAGGCCTCCGTGATGGCGAGAGACTGCATCAAACCCAATGCTTCGTCTAAGAGCGGAAGTGGGACCGGAAACTGCGGATCTGCTGGGCTGAGTTCGGCATGGAACACCTGATCGGACCCGCTGAGTGCAGACCTCGGCAGTTTGAGATGATTGCCGAGAGCCAAGTCTAAGATTGCATCTGGGTCTTCGGTAGGGGGTTCCACAAGGGGAAGAACTCCGGCGGGGCTCATGCTCCCGTCTTTGGACAATAAGACCTGCCCCAGATCTAAGGCCAAGGTGGGTGTGGATGTCGACCCCTGGACAGGATCTGACAGGGAATCCGAAGAGTTTTCTCGGCGGGGACACAGAGTGGCGTCCGAGGGCGCGAACCCGCCGGTGACTAGGTATCCACGGATGTCCGCAATGTAGTTCACGTTTCCAAACTTGATCTGGTGGCCGTGGGCATAACTGTCGACCTACTCGAGGCGGCCGATCGAGTTGGCATGAAGCACAAAACCACCAAACACAAAGACTTGCCCGGGAAGAAAGGTTTCCCCGGAGGCAGCATCATCGTTGATGAAGAGGTGAGCCATCGATCCTTCCATCGGCGATACAGCGGAGCTCTAAATGAAAGTACCAATGTCGGTGTCAAAACCGGCAGATCTCGGGTAGGTGGGCCCAAGCTGTATGTCAAAGGACTAATGTTAACTATGAACAATGGACATAGTGTTTACCCAGGTTCAGGCCCTCTTAATGGAGGTAAAACCCTACTCCTGTTTGATTATATTCGAGGGTATAAGGGTTACAAGAGTTGATCTATCTCAAGATCGATTCGGCTAACCCTAGATTAGCTAGCTTAGCAATGTTGTGATCCTGCCTCTGATCTACCCTCCGGTTTATATAGACACCGGAGGGGCTTAGGGTTGTACAAAGTTGGTTTTACAGAAAGGAATAACATATTCGGACACCTATACTTGCCATCCACGCACACGGGAGTCCCCACCGGACACGAGAGATAATCATCTGTCTTGTATCTTGACAGCCTATCAGTCTGGCCCACGTCAGTAGACCGGACCCCCGAGGACCCCTCTAGTCCAGGACTCCCTCAGTCCCACAAGCGAGCGAAAATGCAAGACGAAGCGTGTTCCATTCGGTGAGCGACGTGGCGGGTCCAGCATACTGGGGTGCCACGCGAACGCGACAAGAGCGATGTACAGTCAAAATCGATTGACCGGTCGTCAGCGGAACCACTATTCACACCAGAACCTTCGCTGCTCGGGCTACGCCAGCCACTGCCCCAAAACCACACCTCCTCTCCAGCCCATTCCCCCACCTTTCAATCCCCTAGCCTGGATCAAGCGTCCCGTAGTTCGCCGGAAAGCCATGGTGCGCCGCAAGATCGCGTACTACAAGATGCTGACGCCAGAACACTGTGTAGAAATAGTGGTGGCGGTCAGCACCACAGACCTCCATTCCCAAGCTCGCTTTGCGGCGGGCCAGTCCCCGAGTTCTCTGGAGCCAAGCTTCGTGGAGGAGGAAGCTGATCCAATGTTCATGGCGGAGGTCGCAGCTTAGAAGGCCCCCAATGCATTTGAGACGATGGACGTCGACTTCGTGCTGGTGGCCTAGTCCCCCATAGTGCATGCGGACTAGTGGTTCAACCTGGTGATACTAAAGGAGGACCGGGAGATGGAGGCTCAACTCGACGCGGAGCGCGTTGATGCCACTGCCATCGAGGCCCTCCTGTAGGCGGAACTAGATGTCGTGGATGCGAACCGGCTGGCGGAGGCACAACTTGACGCGGAGCGCGCGGGTGTCACTGCCATCGAGGCCCTCCTGAAGGTGGAACCGGACGTCTTGGACTTGAACTGGGCGGTGGAGGCTCAACTCGACGCAGAGCGTGCAGGTGCCACTGCCGAGGCCCTCCCGCAGGTGGAACCGAACGTCCTGGACTTGAACCGGGCGGTGCTCGCATCCTGTAGAGCTAATGCACGCTCTGCGTGAACAAGTAGTTGGAGGCCAAGGACAACCACGGTGCGGAGACAAACGTCGGTAGCTATGGCTGGTTCGCACCGGCAGTCAAAGACGACGAGGCCGTCTCATTCCGTGAGCAGTGATAGTTTTTCCTTATGTTGTTGTTTTTAGGGATCTTTTGCTGTGTAAAAACATATATTTATGTGAGTCACCTAACTTTCATCATTTGGGCCAGTCGACCATTTTAGGCGGTTGGATGAATATCCTATGTCTCCTAACCCTTCTTCCTCACCTCTTCTTCTTCCCCAACAGACCACCGCACGGGCCGTACGGATCTTCCCCAACATGCAGTTGGATAAACGTACTGTATGAATGAAAATTATGTGTCATCGGTAGGATGGCTGCGATTGGTTTGATCACATGCGGTAGCACGTGTCAGTGAGGGTGCGTTCCCTTGGTTGGGTTTGCGGCGTGCAGGAGTAGCTGTGTGAGGGTGCGATCTGACTGCGATAGCCGTGCGCAAGTGTACCTCCTTTTCATTTTGAAAACTTTAGGCAAGCTTGGCAAAAATGTGTGGCGAAGTATGGCAATCCAAGCCCTAGACCCAAACCGGGTACAAGTACGTATGTAGGAGTAGTACTCGTGTTAAAAAAGAAAGGCGGGGTTTTCCTTCGCGCGGTTGATCGATACAAATCCTCGTTCGACATGTCAATTAATGCATATTTTTTTATCCTACGCCCAAAGAGCTAACCATCTCACTCCTCATCGTTTGATTAATGCAGCGCCATGCAAACCAACCTTCTCACTTCCGCATGCATGCAACGGTATATTAATGTCCTTGGTTGCTAGTACAAGGCAAACCCATCAATTTTGCCTCGATTAGTGTTAGTGGTCTTCTGCGGATAGTAATTTTGATATGCTGGCCTTGTGTACAAAAAATGGAGGTAGTAAATATTTGACTTCCTTCCCTTTTTTTTGTGAAATGACTTCCTTCCCCATTGCGGTGATATCGACGACATCTCGAACGTTGTGGTTTGGTGAAGTGCGTTCAACGAAGAACACCATTGAGGGAGACCACGTTAAGTCGTTTGCAATTGCCGCCTGCAAGCCGAGACAACCGCCTTATTTGCATCCAGGAAGTCCGTTGAACCAAAGGACCGGTAAATGTACTAGTACTACACAATAGCATCATCCGTCTAGCTTAGTGCAGTAAGGTGGTTTCTCGAAGAAGACGATGGAGAAGCGGAGTCAGCGAAGAGTGAGTGAAATGATGGTTGCTTCGTCCGTGCTTTATGATTTGACGCCTCACTGCTTTGTGATTTATGATAGAAGGGATAGGGGAGTAGACTCTATGCTCTATACTGTACACACGTCCAAGCACGGGAGAAAGAGGAGAGATGCTGCATTTTTTTATTCCTTCAATCAATCAATCAGGGAGCTTCGGTTCCATCTTTTTGGCTTTGGCAGCACTGTCAACATGTTGTGGATGCCCTTAACTGTACCACTTGGTTTTGCTCCTGTGTGCTATCTATACAAATCTTGATTATATTGATCTAAAAAATTATAGTATGAAGATTAGTAAAAAGGAGGTGATTTTGCCGCGCGGATGGCGGGGGAGGTTTCTTATTTTAAGAGGACATTGGCCTGGCGGTTTGGTAAAATGCAGTCCCACGTTTCAGTGCTTTACCAAGCCGATCCGCGTCCCACATGAGGCAGAACAATGGCAGAAGAAACATGTGGTTAACTTAAAGAAGATGAGGGAGAAGCAGATTCAGTAATGAGTGGAATGATGGTTGCTTCGTCCCTCCAACTTCTTTTTTAGCATTACTAGCAAGATGCCCATGCGTTGCACGAAGTTGATGGAAAAGGTAACCATAACTTATAAATTGACGGATGGAGTACTAGTTACAGTGATGCATATAATTGCCTCCAAATGTGAGCAAAGGGATCGCACATGTCTGTATTAACTAGAATGAGAATGCAATAGCACAATAAGAGTTAAGGCCAGGATGATGCGATCATAGTGGTGGTTACAGGAAGCAAGAAGAAAGATGCATCGATCAACGCATGACCTCCTCCTCCTCGACTCAGTGCACCGGGCCACCGACCGGTGGCTTAGCAGCCGCGGCTTTTGTGGCGAGGTCAAGGTGCTTCTCAACAAAGGCGTCCAATGCTTCCAGCCGGTTGAGGAAGGCCAATGTCGTAGCTTCCTCACCGGTCTTGTAGATAACTATGTACATGACTTCCTCATACACATGGATGTGTAGGTCGACGAATTCTTGCAGGGCGAGGCACCTTGCAGCGAGCGCGACCTCCAGGTGGACATTCCTTGTTGCGTCGGCAGGGAGTCGCAGGGCCACCAGTGCTTGAAAGAGGTTCTCGCCATGGAGGCCCATTAGGGTGGCAGTCAATGAGGAGCCCGGATGCCCGCGCTGGAGGAGTACGGCGATGTCGTCCGCTAGCTTCTCGATGACGGTGAACTTGTTGATGGTTGCAATGATCATCTAGTCCAACTAAGAGTCGTAGCTGGCGTCGATGATGGCCATGAACCAGCCGGTCGCCAACACCGTCTGGAGAAGATCCTTGGTGCCATGCCGCAGGCCGGCATCGTGGACCATCTGGCACAGCCGCTGGCTTCTCGCGCGGATCGCTGCCATGGGTCTGGAATGTGCACTTTTGCGCTTAGTGTAGGTGCTTAGGTGCGTACGATGTGCTAGATGCGTTGGACGGGAGGGGCGCCTTTATATGTGTGCAAAGTGCATTGCATTCACATCGTGCTTCCTCTTTTCCCTGTTCTCCTACCATTACTTCTCTCATGCATTCAACATGCTAATTGAAGGAGGATGCATCATTGGCCGTTCAACATTTCAGGAACCGTTACTCTCTCCCTCGTCTGCATTAAAGCCATATCGGGAACTGGCTTGGTTTGCTAGTAGCTGTCAAATCAAATAGTACTGCACTGCCTGCTGCACGCCCGGCTAAACACGCCTCCTAGCCTCCATCAATCGCCTACGTTAAACTCGCATGCAAACCGAGAAATCTTGTATTTTAAATACTCTATGGGTTCCACTATTAGTACAGTGTACATGACTTGCAGGGTGGCTACAGATTCGTATAGAAAGATAAAAAGAAACACATCCATCCTTAATGTTGTATTCTAAGTACTCTATGAGTTCCACTGTCAGTACAGTAGCGAATGAAGTATATATTAAAAAAAATAAAAAACTAAAGTTTAGGACATAATTCGAACTCAGGTCATCGCATTGCGAGCATCCAGCCCGGACCAGTACAACAGATGTTCGTTGTGATGTTGCAATGAGCCCGTCCGTTGCAATGGATCCAAAGTAGAATAATACATATTCTCCAATTTGAAAGAAAACAGTTTAGTTTTGATATACATAACACTAAAAATATCTTATGTTTCACTCAAAATATATTCTTTGGGCTGTTTTGATGAGGTAAGGGAGGAATGTGGTTGGTTTTAAGATACTAAGGGGTTTTGTGTGAACTAGAGCAGAGAAGTGGGAATTGTTGCAAAAAGGCCACAACTTACATCACAACCATTAGATGTGGATCTAATGGTTAGAAATGGCGAATGGCAGACACACCATCATCACCAACTTAGTCTTTTATAGGAGTAGAGATTACTTCGTCCCTCCAACTTAACTGCGGGAAAGGTGCAGCGTTGTGATTTGACGCCTCATTACTCATTACTACGCCGGCGCCATGACTGGGGTGCTTCACCCCTGCTGCTCTGCACTGTTATTTCAGTATGGCACGTGGACCCGGTTGCTTGATGTCCCACATGTCAGCAAAAGGGACTACAACATTTATAAAAGCGAGCACCCCACTCTTACGACAGAGGAGTACACGACACGGCGGCCTAGTGAACTGTTACCTGTACTGTAGTACTATTATAGTTTTGCTATTTTGCATGATCCACCGATACAACCCCAATTAAACAGGCAAGGGTGGGATTTTTCCTGCGTTGTAGTTGATACTAGCCATACATTTCAAAGGCAATTTTAATGTATGCAAACTGAATAATTAAGTAACAATATGAGATCTAGTAAAACTAAAACCACATATGATTTATTGTGTTAGAGTGTAGTAGTAGTGTTGTATTGCATAGTTGTTAGATGTAACATGCGAGAACATGTAGAGATGTACTTCTGGAGGGCCTACAGAGAGAAATTGGGCATAAAGTGGATTCAAATATTTGTATTCGTCTTCATAGCATTTGTAACTCATATCTACAGTTTGTACAGTAGACGTGAATTCTTGTTCGCTCTTACGAAACCAGTACAATAATAATGGGGTGGCGTGTGCCAATTTAGGCGCTCGCAAGTTGGCCAACTCGGCTCCACAAAGAGAGCGAGAGAAGAGATAAATACACGGGCGGTCAGTGTATTTCAAGCGAAAAGCGTAATACGGTCACTGGACTTTAGAATACGCTCATCACAGTCACTATATATGTTTTTGCGCTCATTATACGGTCACTTGCTCACCGTTCAGCATCAGATTGCACTCTGTTGACCGGACAAATAGTCTGCATGGCACTATATTGACTAGTTAAATTGACCATGTTCCTTATGGGTCCCACCGGTCAGTTCGCATAGGAAAAAGGTCAGATAAACACAAATTTACGCAGGCGCAACAAGACTCCAAGCCGTGCGCGGGAACCACCTAGTTGTGTATGTGTCTCAGGGCCTGATGTGTGCGCATGCACGTGTAGGTTGAGCACTTGAGCGTGAGAGTGTGTGTTGGTCGTGTGGTGTGTGCATGCATGCGAGCTTGTGTGCGTGTGAGTGTTGCGTGCGTGCGTGGCTGTCTGTGTGCGTGTGAGTGTTGCGTGCGTGCGTGGCCGCGTGTGTTCGTGTTAGTGTTGCATTCATGCAGTTCGTGTGCCTGCGTGCGTGTGTGTATAATCCCCACATCAGCTCATGGGTTTTAAAACAGATGGCTCAACATACCAATAAAAAGCCACCTTGTCCGCTGTGCCCGCGGTCATGACTTCGAACGACCGTCCAATATTTTTTTATCGTTTGTCTTCATTCGTATACACGCCTACAGGTGGGCCCAATGGTAGTGAGCTAATGTGACGCAACACTAGAGGTGCCACGTCGAGCGTTTAACTTGTCAACTAGTCGTGTCTTGAGCAAATACAGAGCTGTATGATGAGCCCGTGATTGTATAATAACCACAAGATGTAAATGGTGACCGTAGTGAGTGGATTCTGAAGTCCAATGTACATATTGTGCTTTCGCTTCAAATACAATGGTCATTATTGTATATATCGCGAGAGAAAGATGAAACATGCATGAATGTGCTCGGGGCGTACTTTTAGAGGACCTGGAGATAATTTGTGTGCGTATGTGAAAGGGGCGTAGTGGGGGTGTATGCGATGGAGAGAGATGCTCTTCGTTTCTGTTTATTATGAATAACTTTATATACAGTATAAAAATATAAAAATTCACAGTGCAGAATAAATATCATTAGGGGCACCAAGCAATGCAAAATAACGTTCATACTCCTCCATATAACTTTGTATGTTGTATATATGTAGAAATTCTAAAATAATTTTTTGCCATAGTTTGTGTGGTTTTATTCAAAAGGAATGTTGTATGCGAAATAAACATGAAGAGAGGTTTTTTAGATCAATGGGGTACGTTATGTAACATGTGTGAATGTGTAGTTGATGTATTTGGCAGGGCCTAGAGAGGTATGTGTATGTATTACGTATTTTAGAGAGGAATGGATAGAGGGGCCGGCGGTGGGGGGCATGGGGACGTGGGAGAGATAACATGAGAAATGAGAGGGGTCTAGACAGAGAGATAGACGAATAGGATGTCATGGCGAGAGATGCCCTTGAGTGTGTATATGCAAGGGCGGAGGGGATAGAGGCACGGGGAGAAATTATTTTGTGTGGTTTCTGTGTTGGTATGTGTGGGTGTGAGAAGATAACGAGACCTGGGGGCTTAGGGTGTGTCACCGCGTGAAGTCCGGTGGGCCGAGGTGAGGCCCTTGGTTCAGTTCCATCCTGCGCCACATTTGTCGGCCCGTGACGCATTTAGGGAGATCCTTGGAGGACTAGTCGTACAAGACAAAAGATAGCAGAGTCGTGAAGGACTTTGTGTCCACTAACAAAGCCAGCTAGGATTTGTAGCCCTAGGTCATCGAAGTAAGGTAACCCCTTATCTCTGATATTACTATTCATGCAACCTAACTCGAAGGGGCATCCTAAAGAATGCTCTGCTAGAATCATACTCGTCAATTAGGAAGAGAGGTGGAGTCAATGCATGAGAGACAGACCTAAAGATAATGTGTGTGCGGGAGACACGTAGGAAGGTCTATGTATATAGAAAGGGTCACTGTGATTGTGCATGTGTGTTTGCACACGAACACGTCACCGTGTACCCTCGACACCAGGGGTGATGCACCGCAGCTCACGTCGAAGGAGACCCGGCCGGTAGCACAATGCGCAGGACAACCAGCAGATGCTTTTGTAGACCCGAAATCCCACACGCCTGGGAGGGACCCCGTCAGGGAGCGTGGCGGCTATGGGCTGCCCTAGGTCGACATGATCGCCCCAAGGGCCTCGAGGTCCGCCGCCCTGCAACAGGAAGAATGAACGAAGAACGAGAAAGAAGAAGAACAAGGGAGTGGATAAAGATAAAAAGATAAAAAGTGATAGATGATTGTTCGATTGTGTGTTGTTCAATCAGCCGTCACCCCTTAGGTATATAAGAGGCAGCTGGACTTCCTATGCAAGGAAAAGGTTTGGATTCACATCCAAAACCCTAGTCAAATTCGGATTAGTTTTGTCCGAACTTTCCAAAACTGTTCAGTCTAAAACTGGCTGCACCTTGCAGGTGTAATTTGAGGTGGTCAACAACCTTAGATGGAAATGATACCAAAAGCAATCTTGACCATTTCGATGAGACGAACAACTTTCATGTTGAATGTTTTTTTATCAAAGGTCATCCCGAGGGTCAAATTTCTCGTGCAAAACAGCTTACTATTCACGCTACCCATCAGACACAGTGGCTGATGGAGCGCGCCACTTTTGGCTCGTGATAGGATTGTATTTGGATGGCTCTAACATTTGCATATGAACTCGGATTGGGACGATTTTTATATCAGAATTGACCATTTCGATGAGACGAAAACAATTCATGTAGAATGATTATTCAACTGTGGCCATCTTGGAGACTTAATTGGCCGAATAATACTCCGAGTATAAAATCTGAGTACTTCGGGTATAGTTTCGGCCCTCGAGATGAGATTGGATAGCAATGGCCCAGTCTTCAAAGATGTTCACATCGACAATACGGAGCTTTTTCATGTACACCACTTCTCCATTTTAGGTCATTTTAATTAAGTTCTTGACCATGCCAAAATTGGATGTCAACACATGCCCTCCTGTTTTTGGCAGAACTTTTGTGCTGAAAAATAACTTGCATGGAGTTTGTTCTAAGCATGATGTCAACACTCCATCGGCCATTTGTATGTGCTTAGGACGATAAGTATATATTGGCCATTGCTTGTTTGAACCTCTTGATGCAACTTGGGTGAAAACTTCTCAACTTATATAACAATCCGATGATAAGGTTCCATAGATATGTATCTCAAAGCCATCCTCCAAACCATATTATTCACCCTTTTGCTAGGATTTTGCAGATAATCAAGAATGAACTTACTGCAATCCTTGCTTTGCCTGCATAAAAGTTTCATTAGTGGCCGAGGTGGGGAGCTCCAATTCGTCCTTACCTATGTTAGCAAGAATAAGCATCGACGATTGATAGATGTGCAATACACCATGACGGACATGGTAGCCGGATGCTTGCTATGCCAACTCTCTCCAATTGTCATGTCTAGATATATGAAGAATATTAAAGCAACCCAAGGTAAATTTTGCATCTAGACATACCCCAAGATAAACTATAAGTGATTCGTCAAAACATTGAGAAACCCTGGATATTGGTTGCATTACTCATAACGAATCACCGAAAGCCTCAATATGTATAGCACCTATACCAAGTAAAAGATTCAATCTGAATAACAATGCATATTTGGCTTTTATTAATCATGCATAAAAACATTCTAATCGGCATGAGGCTTCAAAAATAGTACCATAAAGAGATATATAAACAACACCAACACTTTGGCTATTCCTATTAATTGAACCATCAAACATAATCTCCATAGTACTAGAGAGACAAAGCTAATATCAATATTATGCATGTCATTAATCCGATGTTCAGTAATAAAATAAGCTATGATTTGGCCTCTTATAGATCTCAAAGATGCATAAGCCAAATCATGTCCAAACAAAGTATAAGCCCACTAGCCAACTCGGCAACTATGAATTGGTCTATGCAGCATGTATTCCGTGACATCGGTCATGATGTCTCAACTCCATTCAAATATAAATATAAATTTCCATGAGCATGTACCTTGTCTCGCTCTCCAATGGAACTAAGGACGATGTTAGAATACTACACCGGCCATGCATTGACATACTCATAGGACGATAGATAAATATCGGCCATTACCATCTAAACTTCATTCAAAGCACATATAGCCGAAACAAACAAACGAAATGTCAAATCAAGTATTTCGGCCCTTTGGACCAGCAACAAACTTGTAGCTAACCAAAGGTATAGTAACCTGGTAATACCCTTTCATGATGTTAGAAATTATATTGCATCCATGGATTAAAATAAGCCCATTGATGGTTACCAATCATACCTGATGATGAATTCCATGGCATAGGCGTTAATGGCATAGTTGAAGAATATGGATAATGTGTAGAGCAAAGATGCTGAAACCTTCGGCTTGGTCCTTCATAGTTTTCACTCTTTCCCTTCTTCACCTTTGCCGCACTTCTTGTAATGGAAGCTTGCACATAATTCTTGTTTTGAGCACTTCCTTTGGGAGCCCATGCCATGCTCCTTTCTTCAAGTTCTTGTGCACTAAGTTTTTGTAATTTCTTCTTTTCCCAATATGATAATCCGAGTGCGCACCCCGGCTGCGATTTTGTTTGAAGCCATGGCAATTCTTGTTTTACCTTGTGGACTGTCAACTTCCTTTCTTCAGATTTGGCACTTTGACTCTCAATAAATTGTTGCTTCATCTCATTGCTTTTAGTAGCCAATGTCAACACTTTAATTGGATCTTTTTCATTTGAGATCAAATCTGAAGTTGCACTCTTACGGCCATCTCTTTTAACACGGTAAACTTGCTTCACCACCTCTTTCTTCTTCCTTGAGTTCTGGACCGTTTCCTTATGATTGAACGGTCTTTAACATGTGATTGCTCAAATGTTGATCCTCTCAAAGTTGCATAATGTTGGTGAGATGGTCTAAAATAAGATGGAGAATGTGCCCTCGTATCATACCTGTCCCATGATGGATATGATTTTATATGAGCATAGGGAGGCATCCACAACATTGGCATTGGCAAACCAAAATAAGGATATGAATATGTTGCATTAAAATTCTCACTTTGCCGATACCGATCTTCATATTTGCACCTCGGGGTGATCTTGGTTTCTTCGCATGATTTGGACGATAAGCATTCTTCTCTTCACTCTTCTTTTGATATTTTTCCAATAGTTCAGCGAAGGTGATTTTTGATCTCTTACACTTGCGCTTATTTCGGCCTTTGTTTTCTTTTGGTTTGTTTTCATTGATCATTGGATTTGCTTGTTGCCCCCAGTCCTTGGCATCTTCATTGTAGCCTCGATGGAATTCTCGCCCTCAAGATTATGTTCATTATGCTCTTCAACAACTTCTTTACTTGAATGCTTGTTCCCGTCACATGCAGCTTTTACCTTCTCTTTAAACGGATCGGCTTGAAGCAGCCGATGCAAAAACATTTTGCCATCAGGACCAATCGGAGTAGGCTGGACATGTCTTGGTGTTTCAACAAATTTCAATCGTCCTTTTTCAATGGCCGATTTAACTATTTGACGAAACATGTTGCAATCCTCAAAATTATGCTTGGACGAATCATGCAACTTACAATACATTCGTCCCTGGATTGATGGCTTGACATGGTGTTCAAGAATTCTAGTGTAATTATTTTTCAGCAAAAAATCAAATATTTGATCACACATGCTTGAATTAAAGGTATACTTCTTATTGTTTAGCCGGTCTTGCTGTGAGAATGGCTTTGGAGGTAAGCAAACGAATGGTTCAGATTTGGAATCTCCCCATTTGGCTATGCATTGTGTTTGCACTCTATATCCGATGTCTGTCCATAAGATATCATAATAGCATCGGTTTTCTCAAAAGAATTTAACCTTGGCTTTAAATTTATGAAACGAAAATAGTTAGAGCATACATGTCTCAATGGAGAACAAACGCAAGCCAAGTAATAAATAATCAAAGCTACCCAATTAGATATGAACTTTAGATAAATCAATAGGGAAAGCCTTGGCTGCAACAATAAGTCACTGTCGGTCTTTTTAAATGGTGCAATGGTTTGACCGATATGCTCAATAACAATTTTATTGCTAACAAGTAAATTACCATTCTTCATTGGTCTTTCAAATTACTTATCAGGATTTTTTCTAATAGATGCATCAACTATCAAGTTGCGACCAAATCTAGAAATAGGAAAATTAGTTGCTACGCATACCTCTTCAAATATGTTGGGAGAGCATGATGGTGGTGTGACTTCAACAATATCTTGCTCCATTTTTGGATGACTCCCCAACGCCTTATCATCATCTTTTTCTTGATTCCGTGCATCATTACTTTGAAGATCCTTGTCAGCTGAACTATGTTCAGCTACTTGCTCTTCTCCTTGAGGCTTGTCAATTTCTACGGCACATAACTCATAGGGCAAGAAGTAGGTGCCATTAACTTCAGAAAAATCAAGAACTGTTGTTTTCCTATGCTTGTCATGCCCTTTCTCAGTGATGCTTGCCTCTTTGGTTTTGATGGATTTGAAATATAAACTACTTGATTCGGCTTTTTCAACCGAAGCACTTTCATGTTCCAAATCATCCTTATTTTCATTGATTGTACCAATTGGCAATGCTTCTTTTATTTGAGCCAATTCTTTCTCTGTTTGTTTCTGGCGGCGAGTGGCAAAATTGGCTTCAAGTTTTTTCTCAATTTCAGCCCACTCTGGATATGATTGCCCCTCAATGCTTTCAGATTCTTTCAGCAATGACACACGAATATTGCCGAAATTTTGCAATTGTGTAGGGGGGGTATAATATGATGTAGTACTAGGTGAAGGCATATGCATTGTTCTAAAACCATATTTTTGCTTGCCAATTTTATCAATTGGCAAAGATTCATCTTCTTGCAAAACTCTAGCTTTTATTGCCACATAATCAGGAAATAGCCCCTTTTCATGTTTTTCAAGGCAAAGAGCACTAAACCTCTTATTTTGGGCTAAACTCTTCAATGCAGCCACCACTACCTCGTCTTCTACAATATTTGGCACAACCGCTCCTGTAAAATTTACATTTATTTGGCTATGACCGGAAAGGTGTGAAGCCGAATTATGAACATCTACAGTTGTGTATGGTGCTGAAAAAATATTAAAATGAGGTGTAGCATATGATGGTTGAGAGTAACTGGCCGAATAGCTGGTAGTAGCATGGCCAATTCTCCGATGCATCGGCAAGGTTGGATTCACATGTTGCAAATTAGTTGTTGATGAATAAAAGGGTGAAACACTTTCTTGTATGCTATTGGAAATTTTAACATGAGGTGTTTCAAATTGATTACCTAAACCCATCATGTTGGTCATCAACATATAGATTTGTGGGGTTGCCGATGCATGAGAGTTAGGATACATATGTTGTATGTTGCTAAAATCATAAGAATTTGAATAATGAAGATTATTTTGCATCGGCCCTTGCATGTAATTATATGCATGATTGATGAAATTAGGACTAGCCGATACTTTATGCTCATTAAGTGATCCAGCAACAACATATGAATTATTTGCATCTACAATGGGGAATTGGGTATTCATATTACCTTTGTAGATTGCAGCAACTTGATGACGATCTATTTGTAGCAAGAACAGGCCGGAGACCGTTCAAAGCTTCGTCCCCAGCGGAGTCGCCAAAAAGTGTGTTCGCACACGAACACGTCATCGTGTACCCTCAACGCCGGGGGTGATGCACCGCAGCTCACGTCAAAGGAGACCCGACCGGCAGCGCGATAGGCAGGACAACTGGCGTATGCTTTTGTAGACCCGAAACCACACACACCCGGGAGGGACCCCGTCAGGGCGTGCCGCGGCTATGGGCTGCCCTAGGTTAACATGATCGCCCCTAGGGCCTCGAGGTCTGCCGCCCTGCAACAAGAAGAATGAACGAAGAACGAAGAAAAAGAAGTATAAGGGAGAGGATAAAGTAAAAAGATAAAAAGTGGTAGATGATTGTTCGACTGTGTGTTGTTCAATCTGCCGTCACCCCTTAAGTATATAAGAGGTGGCTGTACTTCCCGTGCAAGGAAAAGGTTTGGATTCAAGTCCAAAATACTAGTCAAATTTTGATTGGTTTTGTCCGAACTTTCCAAAACTGTTCCGTCTAAAATTGGCTGCACCTTGAGGGTCTTTTTTGAGGTGGTAAACGACCTCGGATGGAAACGAGCCCAAAAGCAATCTTGACCGTTTTGACGAGGTGAACAACTTTCATGTTGAACTTTTCTAATCAGAGGTTATCTCGATGGTCAAATCACTCGTGCAAAATAGGCTACTATTCGCGCTACCCATCAGATACAAGGGCTGATGGGGCGCACCACTTTTGGCTTGTGATAGGGTTGTATTCGGATGGCTCTAACTTTTGCATACGAACATGGATTGGGACGATTTTTATATCAAAATCGACTCGACTGGACGAAGACAATTCATGCAGAAAGCTTTTTCAACTAAGGCCATCTTGGAGGCTTAGTTGGCTGAATAGTACTCTAAATATAAAATCTGAGTACTTCGAGTATAGTTTCGGCCCTCGAGAAGAGATTTGATAGCGATGGCCCAAACTTCAAAGATGTTCACGCCGACAATACGGAACTTTTTCATGTACACCACTTCTCCATTTTAGGTCACCTTAATTAAGTTCTTGACCATTCCAAAGTTGGGTGTCAACAGTGTGTATGCTTGTGAGAGGAAGAGTGCTTGTGATAAAGGTTAGTGAAAACAGTCGTAAATGGTTACGAGAGTGAGGGAGGGTTATATTGAGAGCATGTCTGCGACAAAGACACGTCAGGAGAGAGTGTGTGAGAGACCAGCGATGGATATACACCGTGTGCACGTATGTGTGGGAGAGAAAGTCAGCGTGTGTGTGAGGAGGGGCCTATGGAGAGTGGAACTACACGTAAAAGACTGATGTACACATTGTTTAAAAATATAAATTGTATCCAAATATTAGGATGGGATCATGATATTTGCAATTCACTTAAGGAACGGTCATTGATCCATCAAACATCTATATTCTATTGAATTTGAGCATGTCTATGTTATTATTCGACATAATTGATCCTAAGAGTTAGTATTTTGAACTCCAGACAATGAATCGCTTTAGCAATCAAATATAAACGTGAGTATAGTTCATGTTGTGTGTGTAAAGCACATTATACATACAAAAGTTATACAATGAACATTATAAATAGCTAGCTATGAACTAGCATATATTTCAATTCAACTTAAGGTGGTTTAAAAACTTCGAATGCAACACGAAGTCCATTCAATTATTTGAATTCGATATCATGGCATTTGTAAATCATATCTAAATTATGGGGCACCAATCTTTGCTCTACTTTTGTACATAATAGCATATATAGTCATGTACAAAATAGATTCAAATTTACCTCCTCCATTCCAAAATAATCGTAGTTATAGGATTTTCAAGTGTCAAAGTTTCAAAAAAGAAGCGCATAATTTACTCAGGTTTTCAAACATACAAGGTCATATTTAACGTTGTCTACTTAGGTCAATCCTCAAAGTTCAAGTGTACTCCCTCCGTTTTTATTTAGTCCGCGTATTAGCTTTGGTAAAAGTCAAGCTTTATAAACTTTGACCAAGTTTATAAAAAATATTAACATAAGCAATAACAAATCAATAAAATTAGATTTATTATTGGAAGTACTTTCACATCATATAGATTTGTTATGATAAATGTTTATACTTTTTTTTATAAACTTGGTCAAACTTTATGAAATTTGACTTCAGTCAACTCTAATATGCAGAGTAAATAAAACCGGAGGGAGTACTCTAAACATGAATGCTTCTGTTTCAAAATTTCGAACGAAGCGCCATAAGAGCCCCTACTCGCCCGAAACCGCGTGAGACCAATGTTTGGTAGAAGGAAATTACTTTTCTAACTCCGACCTGTAAAACATACCGGCCCGACATCCAAAGGTCTAAACCGGGGTAGGTTTGTAGCTTCATCTAGATGCCACGCAACCGCCTCCGAAAACCATTCATACACCATGGCCGCCTAAGCACACACGCGCTTGACCGAAATCTTTCCCGCCCACTATTTGGGACATATGGGATTACCGTCCTATCCCCGACCCACAGTAGGTCCGAAATTTAAGAGGGGGGCAAAGTGTGTACTTTCCTCAAATTTCAAACAAGTGTGTCCCATCTATTCAAAAAAACCAAAAACAAGCGTATCCCAGACCGAAACATGGTTCCCCCTTAGCTCCGGCCGCGCCCCTTCGATTCCCCATTCATACTCCGTGGGCGCCAAAACTACCTCTAAACCAGCCGTGAAACCCCGGTGTCCTCTGTCCGCCACCCCATCCCACCCATCAACCGCCTCCCTCCTCCATCATGCCGGAGCAGATACCCTGATGTCGTCATCCACTGTAACCACAACCGCAACGCCCTCCACGGCTAGTAGTTGAAGCCGGGGCCGAGCTGCCTCCAGGACGCCGACGTGCGCCATACCTGAGCTAGTTCAACCACGCCATCCTGCACCTCACCGCTGCTGCTCCAACGTCGCCACAGTCCACCGCACCGGAGCTATTCCCGCTAAGCCATCCTTCGCCGCCTCGGATCTGCTTCCCCTCCGCCGACAGACGACCACCACAAGATAGTCAACAATTTGGCCATGGGTTCGTCCAAGGCTCCACCCTGCTCCAAAACATCGGTTACCCCGGTAAAAAGAAGAACATCGCTGCGATATCCGGAGGACACAACACTGGCAACCAAAAATGGTATTCCGCTTCCCTTATTCATGCAAATCTTACGTGTCTGCTTGCACGTTATTCATCCCACAGAAGACACTACTTGACTGCTTCTTCCTACACCTTCTTCCTGATACTAGATGTTCCTAGTAACTCGCGATACACAAGGTTTCTCCTCATATACTATTTCACCATAGCTAGAGGTCCGTTGCCCCCTGGATTTCAATTCCTGGTCAATTGATTCCCAATTAAAGGAAGCATTCCCCAGGGTAACAGGCGCTAGTCCACCTATTACGTCGGGGAAACAGCGCGTCGGTGTTTATCTTAGGGGTGTGTGGGGCCAAGGAGCTGCTGGTGCCCGATCTAGAGGTCTGTCAGGCTTAAAGGGATGGCCGGGGGGTGCTGCCAATCACGGAGGTGGTGTGAGGTCGAGGGGAGGGCGGGGCGGCCGAGGCAGGGGTCTGGGCCGGTGGTCGCTGGCGGTTCAAGAAATATCGTCAACAGTGACTGGCGGGAGGTAGACGAAGGCCATCTGCCCATTCCTTGTAGATGGGCGGTTCATAAAAAAATCGACTGACCTATTTATTTTCAGTCGACTATTATTTTTATAGGACCAAATGTGGTGGTGTGCTAGAGGAGTACCTACATTTCCCAGCCATCCCTGTGTTCATATATTACAAAATCATACGGAGTGGAATCTAATTTTGTTTGTCATGCAATGTTGTAGAGCTATCATATGTATCCTGTCATTTATTTTGTAGCCACGTGCTATCTGCTAATTTTACAGTGCACTAGTTTTGTACACACTTCAACCACACTCTCACTATTTTTTATGCATGGGTATCTCAGCCTTTACAAAACTATTGGCAGAAACACAAAAGCAAGAGAGAAGGCTCTCCAGCTTTGTACGCGGATAAGCAACACACGTTTCAGTGTTATAAAGTGTGCAGTGTCAGCAGATGGAGACGGTAAATGTAGCTCTGGAGTTGATGATATTGCTCGCCATGAACCACCATCCCAGGTGCTTGCTCTAACTTCACGGTGTCATATGTGGTTGCATGTTGCATATGGTGTCTAGCTTGTATTGCCTTCAATTTGGTTAAATTGCATCTACTTAGCTTACACATTATACCTTTGAATATGACATGCCTTCCTGTTCTTGGTACATACTAGTACATCTGTCTATTAACCATATTCTAACATCAGACTAATGTTCTTGTGTGTCCCACATCAATCACTTATGATGAGACAGTCACCATAGTTGCTTACTATGAGAAAAGATGGTCTTTTAAAGAATGCAGTGTCAGCCTCCCCACATGATTCTCAAGAAACAACAAGGCTAGATGAACATATTGAACGTAGCTCTGTAGTTGATGACCGCATTTCCCCTACACCACCATTGCAGGTGCTTGCTCTAACTTGGAAGTGTGATATGTGGTTGCATGTTGCATATGGTGTCCAGATTGTAATTCTTCCAATCTGGTTAAATTGCATGTGCTATTCTGCTTAGTTTATACATTATACATGTTAATGTGACATGCCTTCCTGTTTTTAGTACATAGTACATATGTCTATTAAGCATGTCCTTACATAAAACTACTATTTTTTGTATCCAGCATCAATCAATATGACGAGACACCTTTAGTACATGCAGTCTGATATTGGTTGCATCTTTCACATAATTTATAGCATGCGCTGCTTCTAATTTGTTGAAACGCTTTTTATGATGGGACGCTTTTAACTTGGCAAAGTCATATTGGCTGCATCTTTCATGTGGTGTCTAGCTTGCATTGCTTCTTATTTGGTGAAATGGCTTCTTATTAGTTTGCACAAATAGTTGTGAAAATGCCATGCCGTCCTGTTTTTCGTACATATTCCATCCTGGTATCATGTGTTTGCCTTACATCAAAGTAGTGATTGTCAGTATCATGCATGAATGAGTTCTAAAGAGTGAATTTTATTGCTTTTTCTTGTCGGTTTTACTTGACAATTCAAAATCAATAAAGCGGAAGGAAATTAGCAAGGCAGTGGACAAAGGTGCGGAGGGCCTCTAAGATTCTACTCCGCCACCCCCCCCCCCCCCCCAGAAGATTTGGAAGACAACACATGCATAGACACTCAATGTAGCTGTGTTGATGATGAGCACATCTCCCCTAGTGCTTTCTCTAACTTGGCACTGTTATATGTGGTTGCATGTTATGTATGATGTCTAGCTTGTATTGCTTCTAATTTTGTTGAATTCCATCTGCTTACTTTACACATTATACTAGTGAATCAGACACGTGTTCCTGTTTCTAGCACATACAATATATGCCAATCACACCATGTTCTTACATCAACGCACTACTGTTGTGTAACCTGCAATAATGACATATCATAAGACACGTTTGACTTGGGAGTGTGATATAGGTTACATCTCGCATTCTTTTCTAGCTTGTACTACTTCTAATTTGTTGAAATGGCTCTTATGACGAGACAGTTTTAACTTGGTAGAGTGATATTCGTTGCACCTTTGATATTGTTTCTAGCTTTCATTGCTTCTAATTTGTTGAAATGCCTTTTGCTTAATTTACACATCATGGCTGTGAATATACAATGTTGTCCTTTTTTCTTACACATTCAATCATCCTATCATGTGGTTGCCTTACATTAGAGTAATGCTCGTCAGCATCCTGCATTAATGAGATCTGAAAAGCGAATTTTTATTCATTTTTCTTGTGGGTTTGACTTGACAAGGCAATACAATTAAGAAAAAGGAAGGAAAAATAAGCAGAGACTGATGGCGGTCTTCCGGCAAAACCGGCATCCCAGGTGCTTTCTCTAGCTTGGCAGTGAGATATTGTCTTGCATGCTGCATACGGTGTCTCACTTGTATTGCTTGTAATTTGATTAAATTACTTCTGCTTAGTTTACACAAATAGTTGTGAATATGCCATGCCATCCTATTTTTCGTACATATTCCATCCTCATATCATACATGTTCCTGTTTCTAGAACATACAATATCTATCTATCACACCATGTTCTTACATCAAAGAAAAATTACTGTTGTGTAACCTGCAACAATCACTTTTCACAAGACACGTTTAACTTGGGAGTATGATATAGTTTACATCTCACATTATTTTCTAGCTTGTACTACTAATTTGCTGAGATGGCACTAATGACGATACAGTTTTAACTTGGTAGAGTGATATTCCTTGCATCTTACATATGGTGTCTATCTTTCATTGCTTCTAATTTGTTGAAATGCCTTCTGCTTAGTTTACACATCATAAGTTGTGAATATGCTGTGTTGTCAATATGCAATGGCACTAATAACGAGAGACCTTTAACTTGGTAGTGTGATGTTGTTTGCATCTTGCATATGATTTATTTCTTGTACTGCTTCACATTTGTTTAAATGCCAGTTATGACAAGACACTGTTAACTTGGCAGAGTGATATTTGTAGAATCTTTCATATGGTGTTAACCTTCCATTGCATTGCTTCTAATTTTTTTTGACCGGGTTGCTTCTAATTTATTAAATTGCCTTCTGCTTAGTTTACACATCGTAGTTCTGACTATCTCATGACGTCCTATTTTTCGTACATATTACATCCTCCTACCATGTGGTTGTCTAACATCAAAGTTCAGTTCGTCTATATCACATATCAATTTGTTCTGAAGAACTAAATTTTTATTCCTTTTTGTTGTCGGCTTGACTTAACATGGCATAGAGAAAGAGGAAGGAACACAGAATGACACGGGATGGTGTTAGTACCAAGGACTCACGAAAACGGAAGCGGCCAAATAATGCAGATTCTGCTGGTACTGATGGTGCAATAGAAGGTCAAAGTCTAGCGGAAAATTGTACAAACGCGGTATCATGTGCTAAACGAGCTGCAAAACAAGCCAAACAGAAACTAATAGCTGACACCAAACAAGCAGAGACATCCCTAGTTGTTGCAACACCTTCTACAGTACCACCAGCTGCATGAGTTACTCGTTCGTGAACTCACCTAGCAGCACGTTACCAAGCTCCCTTGCCACCTGACACTACTTCCAAAGCACTCTTGACACAAGACGAGTTGGCAAGATCAAATGAACCTTGTGAGCTTCAACAGCTAGAAGGTAGTTGCTGGAATCAACTTACAGTTGCAAGCTTCTTTATATGTAGTCTCACAGTTTGATGTACACTAACACTTCCTATGTTCATTGTTGGACTAGCACCTAGGTGCAAGAGGAAACAAACATCGGGGATAATGCTCGATAGGTTAACTAAATCTAGAGGAGGAAGAATGGAGATCCATTTTGAGGCAGGTTTGAAAAGGCCATGTGATGCTACAGAGTCAGACAAGTTAGTATCAGAGGTAGCGGTTGCTGTTAGGTGTCATGCACGTATACTCCTAACATGGATTCATTACAGGAATGACAAAGACGAAACCTAGTTCAACACCTTCCTCGACCATTTATCTGTAAGTATGGTTATGTATGGAAACTAGTAATATCGTCTTGCTCTATTCCATACTTTCTAGGTTGTTGATAATGAGACTCCCATAATTACCTACAAATGAGGTTCAAGTTGGATAACCAAGATGATGTGTCAGGACCCCGACTCAATGGCACACCGATCTAGCACGTAACACCTCATATCACTTTGCGGCCTCACGCACGGTATTCCCACGGGTGTTGCCTTACCAAGCCTGGGACCGTTTGCGCCTTTTGGCTCACGTATATGATAGTGTTGCTAGCATCCATATGACAAGGAGCCCGGGCTGACATGGCTAATCGTGAACCCAAAGTGGCACTAACTTACAGGGACAGGCATACATGACCCAGCAACGAACGTGTCGATCATCAGCGAGTGAATCCGGGCTGTAGCAACTGGGCTAGCAGGACTCCGGTAAACCGGGCTGTATCAGGCTAGAAGGACTCCGATAGACACCGCATGACATTTCCCCGAAGGGACAGACACAGGAACGAAGAAGGACACTTGCCGGCCAGCCTAAGTGTTCCGGAGCAGTAGCAAGCTACCAAGGCTCAGTGGAAGCACTAGGAGACATTTCCCGGTAAGAGAGGCTACCAAGGATAAACAACTAGATAGTCAGATCCCACACATACCAAGCATTTCAATAACATATACACAATATGCTCGATATGTGCAAATACAACATGGCATCACAACATGACTCTACAACTCAAGTATTTTATTCAATAGGCTCCGAGGAGCAAGATATTACAAACGTGGGTCTCACAACCCAACATTCAGAGCATACAAATCAAAACACATGCGGAAGCTTAACATGTCTGAGTACAGACAACTACAAATGAAAAAGGCTGAGAACCCTGACTAACTACCAGATCCTGCCGAGGGCACAAGATCGTAGCTGAGGTAACAAGCTAAACGTCGAAGTCCACGCGAAACTACTAGTGAGACCAAAGTCTCTGCAAAAAACGTAAAATAGGCAAACGTGAGTACAAATGTACCCAGCAAGACTTACATCAGAACTAACTACATATGCATCATTATCAACAAAGGGGGTGGTGGAGTTTAACTGCAGCAAGCCTGCTTTGACTCGGTGGCTATCCTGTACTACGACTGCAAGTAACCCTTTTGAGGTGGCGCACACGAGTCCACATATTCACCAACCAATACACCACTATGGATCCGCTCCTGTCTCCCTACGAGAACGCCATCCATAGCACTCACGCTTATCTTGCGTATTTTAGAGTATCCACTTTCACTTGTCTATGAACTATACAGGCAACCCAGAAGTCCTTTACCGCGAACGCGGCTATTCGAATAGATCATATTAACCCTGCAGGGGTGTACTTCTTCACACACGCTCTCGCCACTTACCGCCATGTACACGTCATGTATCTCGGCAACCTTCAAGCGGAAGCCTGGCGAGGGTGTTGGCCACGACCTGACTAACCACACAAGTCTCTAGTCCAGGTTTATCGCCTATTCGGGTTCCATCCGCAAGGAGATCCGGCCGGGGTGTCGCTCACGGCCCCAAACGATGTGTGCAGGCTTCCCAAGTCCACCATCTGGGTGCCACTTGGTACACCAGGCCACTGTGCCTAGTCTGTCCCAAGCCCACCTGTACCGGGTGCCACTTGGTAGACTACTAACACTACCTGAAAACACCAGAAACTAGTTGCAACTCCTGGACAGAGATCAAGTTAGTTAATAAGTCGAGAGAGTCAATTAAGGATCCCAATGTGTGGTAGTAGCTGTTCATGGATCACAAACACAGAACTCAGTTCCTGAGGACGGTTTCAATGAGACAACCCACCATGTACTCCTACATGGCCTCTCACCGCAACCTTTACCGAATCGTGTTCACACACTTAGCTCTCAACAGTAGGACATGTTCACACACCTCCAATTCATCCCCGATGAATCTGACCTGACACAACTCTAAGCAATAGCAGGCATGACAAACAAGCATGAATGAGTAGGCACATCATGGCTCAAACAACTCCTACTCATGCTAGTGAGTTTCATCTACTTACTGTGGCAATGACAGGTCATGCAGAGGATAAAGGGGTTCAACTACCGCAGCAAGTAACAGTTGTATCGTTGTTGTCCTAATGCAGAAAAATAGAGCAGGGGAGAGAAAGTGGGATTGTATCGGAATGAACAAGGGGGTTTTGCTTGCCTGGCACTTCTGAAGATAGCATTGGGTCTTCGTCAGTGTCAACGATCACAACGGCAGAACCACGTCTATCGAGAGGGGACAAACACCGGCATACAAGGAAGAACACAATCAATGCAATGCACAATATGATGCATGATCATGACATGGCAATATGCTGTGATTTGAGCTAATGCAAGTAGCAACAAATTAAATGAAGTTGGTTTGAATACAAGATTCAAATTCAAACTCCATATGTGATTATTCAAATGCCATTTAATTGATTTGACCTAAACAGTTAGCAAAAGTTATTCTAACATGCATGAAAATTGTACAGATGGGAAGATTGGATTTTTCTGATCATTTTTCATATATAATTTATCTCATTTGGAGTTACGGTTGAATTTATATGAATTTTAGAAGTTTTGGGTATTTTCTGAAATTTCCTGAATTAAATTAAATCCAGAAAATCACTTATTGCGTCAGCACTGCGTCACTGTGACGTCAGCAGTCAACGGAGACGGTCAGGTCAAACCTGACGTGTGGGGGCCACACGTTAGTGACTAACTAACTAATCTAAATTAATTAGTGTTAAACTACTACTAACTAAAATGTCACTGGAGTAATTAGACTTAATTAAAAACTAAACTAGGATTAGCTGGGGCCCTGGGCCCACTTGTCAGCGACCCAGGGAGGGTCAAACTGTGGTCAAACCTGGGTCAAACTCACCGGAGTTGACCCGCGGCTCGTCGCCGGCGAGGCCAGGGACGGCGGAGGCGCTCGGGTTTCCTCCTCCGGTGACCAAATGGCCGGCGGAGGGCATCTACGCGACGGGGAGGCTCGTCCGCGTCGAGTGGTGCACGCAACAGCGGCTTCGGTGGCCTAAGTCGATGGCGGCAGCGACTTGCGCGGCGGCCGGAGTTCGGCCGTTGATCGAAATGGCATTACAGGAGATGTTAGGAGCAGCGGGTGGTCGTGTTTGACTTGTGGGGATGTACTGGGTTCAGTGGTGAGCTCGGGTTCAAGCTTGCGCGGCTGTGGCCATGGCTACGCCATGGCCGGCAGCGAGAAGCTCTCGGCCGCGGTGGGAAATGGGGCTAGCGTACGAGCGCGAGCTTGAGAGAAGAGGGGAAAGGAAGAGGGGCTCACCGTGATCTCGCGGAGATGCTCAGAGTGCTCGGGGAGGTCCTGTACGCGGAGAAATCGACGGCGGCGATCCACGGCATCGAGGAAGAAGACGGTGTTGAAGGCCGCTCTACGGGGCGTCCGGGCTTGCGTGAGTCATCGAGGAGGAAGAGGGGGTCGTGGCGGTCCTTCAGAACACGGAGAGAGGTCGAGGGGGAGGCTGTGGCTACGTAGGCGATGAGCGGCGGCGACGAGCTCCGCTCGGTGGTGCTCGGGAGAGAGGGGCAGACGAGGGAGAGACATGGGAGAGAGGGGGGGAGTGACCAGGGGTTGCGTGGCGTGTTCAGGGCGTTGGGGGAATGAAGCAGGCAGGGTGGAGGTGGCCTGCGCGTGGCCAGCAGGCGGCGAGCACGCGCCACTGTCCTTCTGCCCAAGGAGCAAGACGACAGGGGGCAGTGGTGGTGGGCTGGGCTGCCAGCTACAGTACTGGGCCTGTTGGTGGGCGCCAGGTAAGCTTCTGCCAGGTAAGTCCTTCCCTCTCTCTCTTTTATTTGTTTTAGTTTTCTATTTCTTCTGTAAGTTTGTGGCTTTATTAAAAATAGTTAGACACCTTCAAAGTCCTGAAAATAATCATAGGCTCTGTTTAGATTAATTCCAACAGCCCACACTTATTTCCAGAATTATTTGAGCATTTAAAATATTTACTAGCATTTAAATGCCCAAATGCAAAGTTATATGATTTAATTCAGTGACCAAATATGTCATGGAAAAATGTGCAACACCTCTCGTTATGGTTTCTAGCATTTTTCCAGAAATGATGAACATTTTTGAAAGCCATTTGAATTCACTGAAAATATTTTTAGGTTGAACCTATTTGAATTCCATTTGGTACTAGGGTTTGGACATCCCCATTTCAAGTTTCTTCAAAGTTTAAAAATGATGCACACATGAGGTTAGCCTAGTGCAATGCCAGAAGCTAGGGATGTGACAACTCACCCCTACTAAACAAGAATCTCGTCCCGAGATTCAAGCGTAGGGTCGGAAGAAGGGGGAAACGCGAACTAACACAATCTTCACGGTCCAGGTGGCACTTCATAAGATCGTTGACTCGATCACCATCATTGTCTCAATGTCTTGCCCCGAGAACTCCAACTAACATGACAAAGAGAGGAAAAGGAAAACTCTAGAGGGATCGATCTTATCGAAGGTCGAACAACTTAGGATCAACTCATAGAGTGAGACATTGAAACATCTCTCGAGCTGAGACACGAAGCACACATCTAGAGGGAGGGAGTGAAACAGATGACGGAGGTTCAAATTGGTAGGCAACCATTCCACGCTTAAGAGGGTGGTGAATGGTTTCAAGATAGCGATGAAATGATTGCCATGATTCATTAACGGGGCACCTTAGAGAAGGTGTCTCGTAGAATTATTCCCTTAAGTGGCAAAAATAATTACTTTTGATACCTAGATCATTGAAACTCCTTATGCCAGCCTAAGGCAAATCACAATTGATCGTTTGAACGAATTCGAAAGAATGGCATACTCAGTTTGGAAAGGAAGCTAGAGTTATAAGATAACTCGACAAACGGAAGGCACGTTTCAATTGATACCGAGGATATAACCTAGTGACTGAGTGTGCCCTCAAGAACATGAGCATTTCCATACTCATCAAGGTCTTACCAACATCCGTGCCGAGGATCGTGGCAACACATCTTACTACCACGATGAATACCGGTGGAGGATGCAGAAGCAAAGGAAGATAACACTTTCTCAGATTTCACCTTGGTGGGGCCAAGGAAACAAAATCTGGATGATCGACCGAGAGACATTTAGCACTCCGCTTCTAATGTTCTCCTTGATGTGCTAGCGTAACCCATTCATAGAAATGGTTCGATATCTAGAACATCAATTAAAAGATCGGACTTCGGGGACACAAAAATCCATAAGGGACATCTAGGGAGTAAATCCTATGAAATCCTTATGGGGAGGTGGCCAACTTCCTCAATCAAGATACTACAATATTAGGTCTTCCGGCTGGGTGTGTTGGCCATGACAACCACTTTACCGGGTTACAAAGACACCAATATTATAGTTCTTGGGAAATGTTCCAACCATCATATCTGCCCGAGATTCAGATCTGGTTGGTGTCAGGATATTCCAGACTCATCAAGTCTAGAAGGAAAAATGAAAGTTTGCAACACAAATCGACGAGATGACGTTGCAAGATTCTCAGGGAATGAACTATGGTAGTAAGCTCCAAAACATGAGCTGGTTCTGCTAAAGACATGTGAACACGCTGTCCCAGACAAGCATGACCACACAGTAGTCTTATAATAAAACACTACCAAGTTCTGGCAGGGAACCATCATCAATGATATCGGAGTCTCCACGCGTGGAGGTCCAAAGATTTCACCTTAGAACAGACTCCTTTATCTTGAACAAGTCAATCAGTGGCTTGGTGTGCTAGGGACACATATAGAATGGAGGTAGCGAGCCTGTCAAACCATAGCATACTTCGCACATGCATGACTGACCTGGGATGATTCCAGGGGAAATAAAACAACCTATCTCAAACTCACGGCGGCAACTTGCACCAAATGCACATGGATTCGAGGAAGTCACTTCTTCCATCCAAGCATAAGCTTCATGAACGGAACACGAAGGCATTGCTTACAAAGTTTTCAACACTAGGTTGATGTTCAACATGAATCATGGGGGAGACAAAATGCTGCTGATGGACTCAACAGCAACTCATCGGAATTTCCATATCACTGGACTTCCACCATCATGTGAACACGGGGATAGCATTGGTCAGACCCAAAAAATATAATGATGTATGCTCGAGGGATCAACCACGAGTAAGACAACATTATGAACATCATTGGTTCTGATTTAATTTGACGATAGCCCATACTCAAATCAAAGATGGGGTAAGACAATAGGTCCAACAACTGATCACAAAGACCAATTGATGAAGATATCATCTTTCTTCAACACACACACACACACACACACAGAAAGATATCCCTTAACATGAACTAAGTCAGACAATCTTTTATCTTCCAACTCTCCAAGTTGTTGTTTAGCTTGACCAACTAGCTCAGGGGTATCCCACACAGATTCTTGGAGAAGGGGTGGTTTACAAGAAACAATCTTGATCACGAGCTCAACATAGCGGTCAGGTGACAACCTGATAATACTTCCGAGAAGATATTCGGAAAATCACAAACCACCGATATGTTACTAAGCTCGGGAGCAATCTTGCTTTTTCAGGGCAAGACGATATGATCACAAGAGTGAGGGATTGGCACAATCCTAACTCATTGATCGAGGAGTGCACCCGGAAATAAGGACTAGGTAGCACGATCAATCTTAGAATGATAATTCAATACCAACATGCTAAGAATGAGATTATTGTCCATTAACTACCAAGCAACGGGGTTACTAGCAGTATTGATTTCACACATCATAGTTCACCTGTCGACATTCCGGTTGCAACAACACGGAACCGAGAAATGAAAATGATGGCGAGAAGTATCACTACGTCAGGAATTCATAAGAGGTGGTGCAATTCTCATGACAATCCTAACAGAAAGAAGGTAATACTTCAAGGTAGAACAGACTAGAAGCTGGATTGGCATTTTGATCTATGGAACACAACTTCTTTGACCCAATCCTAGATATGGATGAGGTACTGGAGTTTGTTTCTCCTAGTCATTCCAAAATAGAATGGCTTGACGGACCACAAGGGTAATAGGCACCGATAACACGAGTGCACGACTACTCTTGACTATCAATTGATAGACGAGGGTCGGAAGACAACTAGAATGGGACAACTCAAAATAACATATGATTTTCTGAGTTGTGGATGCATGGATTAGCATGTCGAACGAGTTCAACTTATTTCTTCCGGATCACCCATGCAGAAAGGTTGAACTGGCAGAGTCACAATATAGAATGGAGAACTCATCGAGAACACTCTGGTTGTGATCTTTCGGTTTAACGAGGAACTTCTGCCATAAGTAGTTCATAGTATTTGGAAGAAGGAAATACCACGGACCTCGAGGACTAATGCAAAGGTTGCTAATATCCTAAAGGAACTGGCAAACACTATCAACATGAAATAAGTAGGGTGAATCTCGGGTTCAAGAACCCAGGAGTAGAATACCTACTACTAAGTGGCATCACGGGATGCTTTTGAGAATGATGGCCAGAATCATCACACTGGAAACACAAAGCATGGCTAGATTACTAGGTGAGACTCTAGACACCTAGGGTCATAATACTAGCTCCAACATATATACCGAGGCAATGAAGTACCTCAACACACTAGTTGGTGTGGTTAATCTTGCCAAAGGAACATCGGAATGGTAAGAAGGGATTTGCAAATGCATCAGACTATTTAGAAACCTGGGATGACTCGGACAGCATAACGGCTGTAAATGCTCAGAAGAATTTAGACATGCTACAAAAATGGTGGCATAACCACTCGATCATCACAATATCAAGGTTTCGAGATCAACAATTAACATACGGAAGTAGTAGGAACTTAACTGAGGCTTGAAACCAACAATCCTATAAGTCTACGGATTAGTAACACGTGATCCTAATAGAAAGATGAGAAGCCTAGTTCCTTAACCCCGTAGGAAAGATAAGATGACACGGATCAGAAGGCATAAGGTATAAGGAGTAAAAAGAGCCTTACGTTCCCAACCACAATCAATTCCCCTACATATAACTAAAGCATTTCTAGACTCAACTTCGACCAGTTTGGCTTGGTAATCCTACAGGCAGTCAAGCTCTGATACCAAAGCTGTCAGGACCCCGACTCAATGTCACACCGATCTAGCATGTAACACTTCATATCACTTTGCGGCATCACGCACGGTATTCCCACGGGTGTCGCCTTAACAGGCCCGGGACCGTTTGCGCCTTTTGGCTCATGTATGTGATAGTGTCGCTAGCATCCATATGACAAGGAGCCCGGGCTGACATGGCTAATCGTGAACCCAAAGTGGCACTAACTTACAGGGACAGGCATACATGACCCAGCAACGAACGTGTCGGTCATCAGCGAGTGAATCCGGGCTGTAGCAACTGGGCTAGCAGGACTCCGGTAAACCGGGCTGTAGCAGGCTAACAGGACTCCGATAGACACCGCGTGACCCCAAAGGGACAGACACAGGAAGGAAGAAGGACACATGTCGGCCAGCCTAAGTGTTCCGGAGCAGTAGCAATCTACCAAGGCTCAGTGGAAGCACTAGGAGACATTTCCCGGTAAGAGAGGCTACCAAGGATAAACAACTAGATAGTCATATCCCACACATACCAAGCATTTCAATAACATACACACAATATGCTCCATATGTGCAAATACAACATGGCATCACAACATGACTCTACAACTCAAGTATTTTATTCAATAGGCTCCGAGGAGCGAGATATTACAAACATGGGTCTCACGACCCAACATTCAGAGCATACAAATCAAAACACATGCGGAAGCTTAACATGTCTGAGTACAGACAACTACAAATGAAAAAGGCTGAGAAGCCTGACTAACTACCAGATCCTGCCGAGGGCACAAGATCGTAGCTGAGGTAACAAGCTAAACATCGAAGTCCACGCAGAACTACTAGTGAGACAGAAGTCTCTGCAAAAAATGTAAAATAGGCAAAAACGTGTGTACAAATGTACCTAGCAAGACTTACATCAGAACTAACTACATATGCATCATTATCAACAAAGGGGGTGGTGGAGTTTAACTACAGCAAGCCTGCTTTGACTCGGTGGCTATCCTGTACTACGACTGCAAGTAACCCTTTTGAGGTGGCGCACACGAGTCCACATATTCACCAACCAATACACCACTATGGATCCGCTCCCGTCTCCCTATGAGAACGCCATCCATATCACTCACGCTTATCTTGCGTATTTTAGAGTATCCACTTTCACTTGTCTATGAACTGTACAGGCAACCCAGAAGTCCTTTACCGCGGACACGGCTATTCGAATAGATCATATTAACCCTGCAGAGGTGTACTTCTTCACACACGCTCTCGCCACTTACCGCCATGTACACGTCATGTATCTCGGCAACCTTCAAGCGAAAGCCTGGCGAGGGTGTCGGCCACGACCTGACTAACCACACAAGTCTCTAGTCCAGGTTTATCGCCTATTCGGGTTCCATCCGCAAGGAGATCCGGCCGGGGTGTCGCTCGCGGCCCCAAACGATGTGTGCAGGGTTCCCAAGTCCACCATCCGGGTGCCACTTGGTACACCGGGCCACTTTGCCTAGTCTGTCCCAAGCCCACCTGTACCGGGTGCCACTTGGTTGACTACTAACACTACCTAAAAACACCAGAAACTAGTTGCAACTCCTGGACAGAGATCGAGTCGGTTAATAAGTCGAGAGAGTCAATTAAGGATCCCAATGTGTGGTAGTAGCTGTTCATGGATCACAAACACAGAACTCAGTTCCTGAGGACGGTTTCAATGAGACAACCCACCATGTACTCCTACATGGCTCTCACCGCTACCTTTACCAAATCATGTTCACACACTTAGCTCTCAACAATAGGACATGTTCACACACCTCCAATTCATCCCCGATGAATCAGACCTGACACAACTCTAAGCAATAGCAGGCATGACAAACAAGCATGAATGAGTAGGCACAACAGGGCTCAAACAACTCCTACTCATGCTAGTGAGTTTCATCTATTTACTGTGGCAATGACAGGTCATGCAGAGGATAAAGGGGTTCAACTACCGCAGCAAGTAACAGTTGTATCGTTGTTGTCCTAATGCAGTAAAATAGAGCAGGGGCGAGAAAGTGGGATTGTATCGGAATGAACAAGGGAGTTTTGCTTGCCTGGCACTTCTGAAGATAGCATTGGGTCTTCATCAGTGTCAATGATCACAACTGCAGAACCACGTCTATCGAGAGAGGACAAACATCGGCATACATGGAAGAACACAATCAATGCAATGCACAATATGATGCATGATCATGACATGGCAATATGCTGTGATTTGAGCTAATGCAACTAGCAACAGATTGAATGAAGTTGGTTTGAATACAAGATTCAAATTCAAACTCCATATGTGATTATTCAAATGCCATTTAATTGATTTGACCTAAACAGTGAACAAAAGTTGTTCTAACATGCATGAAAATGGTACAGATGGGAAGATTGGATTTTTCTGATCATTTTTCATATATAATTTATCTCATTTGGAGTTACGGTTGAATTTATATGAATTTTAGAAGTTTTGGGTATTTTCTGAAATTTCCTGAATTAAATTAAATCTAGAAAATCACTTATTGCGTCAGCACTGCGTCACTGTGACGTCAACAGTCAATGGAGACGGTCAGGTCAAACCTGACGTGTGGGGGCCACACGTCAGTGACTAACTAACTAATCTAAATTAATTAGTGTTAAACTACTACTAACTAAAAATGTCAGTGAAGTAATTAGACTTAATTAAAAACTAAACTAGGATTAGCTGGGGCCCTGGGTCCACTTGTCAGCGACCCAGGGAGGGTCAAACTATGGTCAACCCCAGGTCAAACTCACCGGAGTTGACCCGCGGCTCATCGCCGGCGAGGCCAGGGACGACGGAGGCGCTCGGGTTTCCTCCTCCGGTGACCAAATGGCTGGCGGAGGGCATCTATGCGACGGGGAGGCTCGTTCGCGTCGAGTGGTGCATGCAACAGCAGCTTCGGTGGCCTAAGTCGACGGCGGCAGCAACTTGCGCGGCGGCCGGAGTTCGGTCGTTGCTCGAAATGGCGTTACAGGAGACGTCAGGAGCAGCGGGTGGTCGTGTTCGACTTGTGGGGATGTACTGGGTTCAGTGGTGAGCTCGGGTTCAAGCTTGCGCGGCTGTGGCCATGGCTACGCCATGGCCGGCGGCGAGAAGCTCTCGGCCGTGGTGGGAAATGGACCTAGCGTACGAGCGTGAGCTTGAGAGAAGAGGGGAGAGGAAGAGGGGCTCACGGTGATCTCGCGGAGATGCTCAGAGTGCTCGGGGAGGTCCTGTACGCGGAGAAATCGACGGCGGCGATCCACGGCATCGAGGAAGAAGACGGTGTTGAAGGCCGCTCTATGGGGCGTTCGGGCTTGCGTGAGTCATCGAGGAGGAAGAGGGGGTCGTGGCGGTCCTTCAGAACATGGAGAGAGGTCGAGGGGGAGGCTGTGGCTACGTAGGCGATGTGCGGCGGCGACGAGCTCCGCTCGGTGGTGCTCGGGAGAGAGGTGCAGACGAGGGAGAGACACGGGAGAGAGGGGGGAGTGACCAGGGGTTGCGTGGCGTGTTCAGGGCGTCGGGGGAATGAAGCAGGCAGGGTGGAGGTGGCCTGCGCGTGGCCAGCAGGCGGCGAGCACGCGCCCCTGTCCTTCTATCCAAGGAGCAAGACGACAGGGGGCAGTGGTGGTGGGCTGGGCTGCCAGCTACAGTACTGGGCCTGTTGGTGGGCGCCAGGTAAGCTTCTGCCAGGTAAGTCCTTCCCTCTCTCTCTCTCTCTCTTTTATTTGTTTTAGTTTTCTATTTCTTCTGTAAGTTTATGGGTTTATTAAAAATAGTTAGACACCTTCAAAATCCTGAAAATAATCATAGGCTTCGTTTAGATTAATTCCAACAGCCCACAGTTATTTCCAGAATTATTTGAGCATTTAAAATATTTACTAGCATTTAAATGCCCAAATGCAAAGTACATATGATTTAATTCAGTGACCAAATATGTCATGGAAAAATGTGCAACACCTCTGGTTATGGTTTCTAGCATTTTCCAGAAATGATGAACATTTTTGAAAGCCATTTGCATTCACTGAAAATATTTTTTGGTTGAACCTATTTGAATTCCATTTGGTACTAGGGTTTGGACATCCCCATTTCAAGTTTCTTCAAAGTTTAAAAATGATGCACACATGAGGTTAGCCTAGTGCAATGCCAGAAGCTAGGGATGTGACATGATGCAACTAGACAAGCTTGCACCCATGTTTTCAAGTCTGCTCTGCGATAGTATCGGTATAACTTGAGGAAAACTCATTTTAAAGGCAAGGCTAATAGTGAACTTGCCCAAACATCTCCAGTGGAAAATATATCGGATGAAGACTGGAGAGGCCTCGTTAAACACTATCTGATCCAAAGTATCAAGTACGTTATATGTATGTGATCAGATCACATTTTGAACTCCTATTTACGCATGTGCCTCACAAATCTATCTTCTTGTAGGTGAATTATTCAAAGAACAAGGCCAACCAAAATTCCAACAGACGACAGGATCTCGTAGCTATATTGCACACTGCGAGGCTCTTGTAATTAACTGATCTTTCACTCTTTTCATTGTGCCATATTATCAGATCTATATTGACTTGTTCCAAATGCAGAGGAAAGCCCACAAGGACCAAAAAGTACCTGAACCAAATGTTGTGGATATCTTCAAGGACTGTCACACCAACAAGACGAAGGGCATGACTACACCAGTCAAAGCCGCTGTTGTAAGTTCTGAATCCTCATGCCTTTTAACTACTACTTACTTTGGCTCGTGCATTGAACTGCATGGTTTGTAGCCAATGTGTATTACTCTTTTCAATTTTATACACAATTGTCTTAGCGTATCATTGCTTCTTACAAGGTTTAAAAGAGAGGAGTGATGTTCTTTGATCTTGATCCGTAATCTAGTTCCGTGTTGGACTTGTCCACACAACGTTACAATTGTCTGTTTGTCTGTTCTCAGTTGTTTTGTGATATGAATGATGTCATACTATGATCACCGTATTATAAACATTGTCTCTTTATTCTTAGCTGCCAATCCAATGTGAAGAAATACACAATACATTAGCCATTGTACATGATCATATGTTTGGAACCTGGATTTATTATGTACTTTGCAGTAAAATACAACTAATATTTTACTCGGGTTCACCAGAATAAGTTTTGTATATAGACCAAAGATATTTTGTTTGGTTTTGCTGCCTCCTTAATATCTTCTGTTCTGGTACTACTAATGTAAAAACTCAACTTTTCAGCAAGCTATGGAAAAAATGGTTGAACCGCCACCTTCTGAAGGTGACAAGGCAACATAATTGCAATGTCACCTCTTGCTGCAGTGGGTCAGTACCTGTCCACTAATAGTGCCACAAGCATGTTCCTGTGTAATACTGGGTTGTTTGTTGAAAGCACAAGTGCTCCCTGGGTTATTTTGGTAATTAATGTCAACATATCTCTTGTTGGACTAATACTTCTACCTAGTATATTTCAGATGAGTTTAACATTGGAGTGGCAGGACAAGAGGATGTGGAACCCCATCAAGATGCTAAGGACAAACATTGGCAAAAGCTCAAGACTCTACATTTTTGTCTTAGTGATCCAAGATCACATTGAGTCCATAGGAAAGCCAATATTATTAAAAGGGGATGAGGTGTTGCTTAATGGCTTGATTGCTCAAAGTGCTTAGTGATATGCGCCAATGCCCTCAACCACTTTCTCATTTCCACATACGTCCTAAACCTAAAGTCAAACTCGACCCCACCGATTTGATTCATCCTGCGCCACCGAGTTCACTTGACATAACCACTACCCCAAACCCAAATCAGTTCGGTCTCACCGATGGGATCTCGGTCTCACTGAGATGGCCTTGCAAACTCTGTGTAACCTACTGCAGTTATTTTGGTCTCACCGAAATGTGCAGTCGGCCCCACCGAGTTTGCTTGACCAAGTCTCTGTTTGCTTATTGCTGAAACCGGTCTCACTGAGTTCACACAATCGGTCTCACCGAGATTAGGTTTTGCCCTAACCCTAGCACATCGGTCCCACCGAGTTGACCTTGTCGGTCCCATTGAAATGCCTAACGTTCACATTTTGAACCAAGTCGGTCTGACCGAGTTTAACCATTCAGTCCCACCAAGTTTGGGAAATTGTGTGTAACAGTTAGATTTTGTGTGGATGCTATATATACCCCTCCACACCCTTCTCCATATGTGAGAGAGCCATCAGAACGTGCCTACACTTCCACAACTCATTTTCTGAGAGAGAACCACCTACTCATGTGTTGAGACCAAGACATTCCAATCCAACCACAAGAATCTTGATCTCTAGCCTTGCCCAAGTTGCCTTCCACTCAAATCATCTTTCCACCATAGCCATATCTGTGAGAGAGAGTTCAGTGTTGGGGAGACTATCATTTGAAGCATAAGAGCAAGGAGTTCATCATCAACACACCATCTATTACCTTTTGGAGAGTGGTTTCTCCTAGATTGGTTAGGTGTCACTTGGGAGCCTCTGTCAAGATTGTGGAGTTGAACCAAGGAGTTTGTAAGGGTAAGGAGATCGCCTACTTCGTGAAGATCTATCCTAGTGAGGCAAGTCCTTCGTGGGCAATGGCCATGGTGCAATAGACAAGGTTGCTTCTTCGTGGACCCTTCATGGGTGGAGCCCTCTGTGGACCCGCGCAGCCGTTACCCTTCGTGGTTTGAAGTCTCCACCAACGTGGATGTACAATAGCACCACCTGTCGTAACCACGCCAAAATGTCCATGTCTCCAATTGCGTTTGCACACTCCAATACCATCCCTTTATTTTCTTGCAAGTTGCATGCTTTACTTTCCGCTGCTTATATACTCTTTATATGCTTGCTTGAATTGTATTGTGAATGCTTGAAATTGTGCTAATTTGCAACCCCAACTTGAAAAAGTTTAAAACTGCTATCATTACTTGTTGAGGGTCTAATCACGCCCCCCCTCTAGACACCTCTTCTCGATCCTTTCAATTGGTATCAGAGCTTTAGTCTCCATTGCTTTGGTTTAAACACCATTGGAGGAATATGGATGAGTCTACGATTGGGAGTATTAGACGTAGAGTGCCTATGCTTGATGGAGAGTTTCTTAGTGAGTGGGAAAAATGAGATGCTTCGAATTTTTCATGAATATCACTTGAACAAGTACATTACTACTCCTTGTGAACCCCTTGTTGACCCCTTGCATCCTACCCCTAATGAGTCTCTTGATATGATTCACACTCTTAGAACTATCAATCTTATCACTAGAGGTTTGCCTAGAAATTTGATTGCTCGCTTGCCAACTCTTGAATGTGCTTATACTATATGGAGATTTCTTGAGGAACGTTTTTTGGACTATTCCTTGAAAAACTTAGATGAGATTCTTCACAAGTCTATTGCTTTGAATAAAATGAATCCCAATGATCCTAAGTTTGGTGATTGTTTATTTGAGCTTTGTGATCTTATGCGTGCCAAAGGAGATGTTGCAATCATTAGCAATATCATTTCCGAAGTCACTAGAATTCATAGAGATGCACATTGTCATGACCACAAAACTAATGAATCGCTCTCTCTAGGAAATGATTGACAACAAGATGATGTTGAACATTAACACTATGATGAGGATGATGATAGTGACTATGATCTCAATGAGTCTATCAGACACTTTGGTCTTATGGCTAACCTTCGCGGCTACATGGCTAGAGGAAAGGAATGGGTTCTTGATAGTGGATGTACCGATCACATGACCGTAGAGAAGGATATGTTTCATGAGCTTGCTAAAAACGACAGCCCTCAGAAGTATGTCACTTTTGGTGATAACTCAAAGGGTAAGGTGGTTGGCCTTGGTAAGTTGGCCATGTCACATGACAACTCCATACAAA
The DNA here is from genome assembly GCA_963921465.1 of Triticum timopheevii. Lineage (NCBI taxonomy): Eukaryota > Viridiplantae > Streptophyta > Magnoliopsida > Poales > Poaceae > Triticum > Triticum timopheevii. The sequence goes on from OY997270.1 coordinate 201,693,707, forward strand.
ATGTTATGCTCGTTGAATCTCTTGGCTACAATTTACTTTCTATATCTAGACTAGCAGATTTCGGTTTCAATGTCCTATTTACTGAAGTAGATTGACAAGTGTTTCAAAGAGATAATCATAATATGGTCTTTACTGGCATACGTAGAGGTGATCTATACATTGTTGATTTCACTAAAAGGCTCAACCTAGAACTTGCTTAATTGCTAAATCCTCTAAAGGCTGGTTGTGGCATAGACGGTTAGGTCACGTGGGCATGCAAAATCTTGAAAAGCTTATTAAAGGTGATCATATCCTTGGTGTTAAAGATGTTATATTTTACAAGGATAGACTTTGTAGTGCTTGCCAAGCAGGAAAACAAGTTGGAGGAAGTCATCCCGTGAAGAACATCATGACCACAAGAAGACCACTTGAGCTACTTCACATGGATCTCTTCGGTCCCAATGCCTACAAAAGTCTCGGTGGTAACTCATTTGGATTGGTAATTGTTGATGATTTTTCAAGATTTACGTGGGTTTTTGTTCTTGATGATAAATCGCAGCTCCAAAAGATCTTCAAAAACTTCGCTGGGAAGGCTCAAAACCAATTTGAAGTGAAGGTCAAGAAGGTTCGCAGCGATAATGAAACGGAGTTCAAGAACACCAGTGTGGACACCTTTCTTGCCGAAGAAGGGATTCCACATGAGTTCTCGGCTATGTACACACCTCAACAAAATGGAGTTGTTGACAGGAAGAACCTGACACTTATCGAAATGGCAAGAACAATGGTTGATGAGTACAAGACGCCAAAACACTTTTGGGCGGAAGCGGTTGAGACAACTTGCCATGCAACGAATCGTCTATATCTTCACAAGCTACTCGGGAAGACGACATAGGAGCTTCTCACTGGTAACAAACCCCAAGTTGGATACTTTCGGGTATTCGGCTCAAAGTGCTACATTCTTGATAAGCATCGTCGTTCGAAATTTGCTCCTAAATCTCATGAAGGTTTCCTACTCGGCTATGGCTCAAACTCTCACACATACCGTGTCTACAACAATTTCACCTGAAAGGTTGAAGAGACGGTAGATGTGAAGTTTGATGAATCTAACGGCTCGCAAGTAGAGAAATTGCCAATTGATGTAGGTGACAAAGATCCTTCAGAAGCTATACAAGACTTGTCTATTGCCAAGATTTTCCCAACGGAGGTGAAGGAGAGTACCTCATCCGTCCATGTGGAAGCCTCAACTTCACGACAAGGTGAACCACAAGTTGACTTGGAGGCATCCATGAGTGGGACACATCAAGACGATGAAAACGAGGATGTACAACAAGATGAACCTCAACGACCTCCTTCTCCACCTCCACGAGAGAACAACAACGCCAACAACAATGAAGAAAGACAAGAGGAAGAGCAAGACAATGAAGAGGATGTTCCACCCGACCCAAGCGAAAGCTCTCACAAGTTTGTCGTGGGAAACGAACACCTATGGGGCAGGGCCCCTTTCGGTCCGGCAAGGGAGCAGAGGGCGCACGAAGAGCAGATCGAGGCGAAACACGCGAGGGATTTTACCCAGCTTCGAAGCTCTCCGGAGAGATAAAACTTCTACTGCTGCTTTGTGTTTGTATTGTGTTCTTGCTCAAGAGCGTGAGCATTCTGCGTTTTTGAAGGAGTCGAACCTCTTCTACGTTGCGCATGGGCCTCCTTTTATAGGCTAAAGGGGTCACCGACAGGTGGCAACACAGAGAGGGGTATAAAAGTAAAAAGAGGGGTTGGTACAACCGCTATCTACAGTGCCCCCCCTACCTAACTCTGACGGCAGGGGACAAGGGCATTTAATGCCCGTCTGTTCGCCCAAACAGTGCAGGAAACGACCGTTAGGGGCGCCACCGATCGCCACGATGGCCTTCTCGTCATCTCCACTTGCCACCTCGCACCGCTTGGCTGCACAGCGCCCCGCCACGTGCTCCTGGGATGGTCCCGCGGCGACACGTCGACGAATGCGCTGGAGCGTGGGCGCAGAGTGGTGGCTTCGGCGCGGCAAGCGCCTTGCCGCGGTCGTTGTCTTGCCGCACCCGAGAGCTTGCCGCTCGTCGGGCCCTGCCGGGAAGCGTGGCGCGTCGCGGCAAGTTCTTCGCAGTGCCTTGGTTGGCCTTCCCGGCAAGCTCCTCTTGCCGGGGCCTTGTCTTTCCCGGAGAGCTACTCTTGCCGGAGTCTTGTCTTCTCAGTCAAAACACTTTGTTCTTGAATGGCATCAATATGAGCTACGGAGGATCTTGGCGGACGCCCGGCAAGCCCTGCCACTGGGTGCTGCGACTGCCCGTGCACAAGTTCGGGATACTAAGGTACCCCTACTTTAGTACACTGACAGGAGCCCCCGGGCCTGGGCCACACACGGTGCCGAGCGCTGTTGGGCCAGGCCCAAAATAGGGCACGGGCACTCGCGGCCTGGGTCCATACCAAATCTAACTCCGTATCCACCGCGCCCTCCCGTAACGGCACGCGTCAAACGCGGTGTCGTGGGAGAGATCGTGGGCAATTCTTTAATCAAGAAAGGTGTAACGTTTGCCTCTCCTCTTTATAAGCAGAGGAAACAAGGGTCGTTCCCCCACCTTCGCCACTTGCGGTTCCTTCCTCAGAAAGCTCCGCCACTCCCCTCCGCTTCCCAAGCCGAAAGAGAGCAGCGCTCCGCCCCCGCCGCCGTCGTCGCCGCCAACCTCCTCCATCGCTTCCGCCATGGCTCCGAAGACCGGAAAGAGTACGAAGTCGGCCGAGGCGCTGTGGCTTGAGGCGCTGCGCAAAGAGCGAGCACTTCCCCCCCCCCCCCCCCCCCGAGCTCACCCCGAAGGCGCTGCGGGAGGAGTTCTATCTCTTCTGGTCGACGGAGACGCGGGCGCATCCGCGCACACAGGTACTCTCCGCCGAAGCTTCTACCTCGAAAAGGTGTCCCAGAGGATACTATTTCTTCCCCCTGTTCTTCTATTGCGGGCTCTGCCCACCTTTTTCCGATTTCTTCTATGATATCATGAATACCTACGGGTTTCATCTTCTTAACTTCACCCCCAACGCCGTTCTGACAATGGCGGTTTTCGCACACCTCTGCGAGAACTTCGTTGGCATCCACCCAAATGTTGCTGTTTTTCGCCATTATTTCATCCCCCGAGCCGAGAAGGGAGAGCCCTTAGCTGGCGGGATCGCCTGGATCTCACGAGTCGGCATGAAGGAGGTCTATCTGGAAGGGGAGCTCCGCAGCAAGTGGGATGAATGGAGGGCGGAGTGGTGCTGGATTGTTGATGCGGATCCACAGCCATTCACCAACCTGCGTCAAGCCCGAGTAGTGCGCGGCGGCGACTGGAGCGCCCTGGCGGCGGACGACGCCAGATTGAAGATCGCCACCACGCGGATTCTGCGGCTCAGGCTTGCCGGGCTCACTGTCGGGGCCGTTGGTGTGGACTTCCTTCGCCACCGCATCGCCCCTCTGTAGGAGAGGAAGAGGCCCGCCTGGCTGTTTGGGGGCCCGGCAGATATCATGAGGCTGCGCCCAGGCCTCAATTTTAACTTCACAGTCTTGGAGTTGGATGGGATGCTCAAGGAGTTGTTCAAGCACGACTTCAACCATCCGGAGTGGTTCAGGCTGCCGCGGGGTGTCGTGCCGTTGTGCAATAACTCCCAGCTCGATCGCATCCGCGCAATGATGCCGGAGTGCGACTCGCATGGGATTATGCCAACGTGGCAGGAGCCTGCCGACGACGTCGTGCAGAACTTCTTCGACAACTTGGTGGAGGTGGCGAACCGTGCCGCGACACCACTGATGACGAGATGCGGTACATCGCCACCAGGGCGGAAGAGGCGGCGGCAGCTGCCGCCGCGGGCGAGTTTGGTTTTACGCTGGAGGAGGCAGAGGCGGCCGAGGCGGCAAGCCTTGCCGACAGAGAGGACCTTGGCGGGGAGGTCGCTGGCGAGGGGGAGTCCGAGGCCGAGGCGAGCGAGCCTGCCGGGGGCGCGTGTGGCCAGCCATCTTCAAGCAGCTTGCCGCGGACGGGGCCTTCAGCGCAGCCCCCAGCTCAACCAAGGAGGCGTCTTCGCAGGACCGGAGACACAGCAGGGCGGCAGACGGGCCAACAGCCGTCGCGCCGTGGGCATGCTCCACCACGCCAAGCACTGCTGACATGGGAGCGTCTCACGCCGTGTCGGTGTACTAAAGTAGGGGTACCTTAGTACCCCGAACTTGTGCACGGGCGGTTGCAGCACCCCGCGGCAAGGCTCGCCGGGCGTCCGCCAAGACCCTCCGTCATTTCCACTTACTGCCATTCAAGAACAAAGTATTAGTTGAGAAGACAAAGCCCCGGCAAAAGGAGCTTGCCGGGAAGAACAAGGCCCCGGCAAGAGGAGCTTGCCGGGAAGGCCAACCAAGGCGCTTCCAGAAGACTTGCCGCGACGCCCCGCGCGTCCCGGCAAGGCCCGGCGACCGGCAAGCTTGCCGGCGCGACAAGAGAAGGGCCGCGGCAAGGCGCTTGCCGCGGCAAGGCTGCCACCCTGCGCCCAAGCTCCAGCGCATCCAACGACGTGTCACCCCAGGGCCATCCCAGGAGCACGTGGCGAGGCGCTCTGCAGCCATGCAGTGCGAGGTGGCAAGCGGAGCTGACAAGGAGGCCATCGTGGCGATCGGTGGCGCCCCTAACGGTCGTTTCCTTGCACTGTTGGGGCGACTGGACGGGCATTAAATGCCCTTGTCCCCTGCCGTCAGAGTTAGGTAGGGGACACTATTGGACACTGTTGTACCAACCTGCGTTTTTACTCTTTTACCCCCTCTTTCTGCGTTGCCACCTGTCGGTGACCCCCTTAGACTATAAAAGGGAGGCCCAGGCGCACGTAGAAGGGGTTCGGTCCATTCGACACATCCAACACCACTACACGCTCGCGCTCTCGAGCAAGAACAAATACAAACACAAAGCAGCAGTAGGAGTATTATCTCTCCGGAGAGCTCCGAAGCTGGGTAAAAAGCCCCCGCGTGTTGTCGCCTCAATCTGCTCTGCGCGCGCCCTCCGCTCCCTTGCCGGACCAGAAGGGGCCCCCTGCCCCATAGGTGCTCGTTTCCCATGACATCTTTGGCACGCCAGGTAGGGGGGCGTCGAGGTCGTGAGCATCTGATCCGGTCTCCGCGCGCGCTACATCAACGTCTTCATCAACATGCCACCAAAGAAGAAGCCTTCGGAGGTGGCCACTCCATCTATATCGATTCTACCACCGCCGCAGGAGCAAACGGGCGGTGGAGTGGACGCCAGCGGAGGAGCGGGCGCTGACGGTGGGACTCACGTCGTCACCAGGTCCAAAAACAAGGCCCCGCAAGCGTCGGCAACCGTGCAGACACCACGCCCTTCCCAGGAGGTGCAGGGTCGACAACGCCCCGGTGCTCCTAGCACCGTGCTCGCGTTGGAGCAAGGCCAAGCTGGTGGGCCGCGGGACGTTCAAGACCAGCGTGCGCGCCAGCACGCTGGTGCGAGTGAGGTATGGTCGCCCGGACGGGGTGCTGCTCTTTCCAATCCAGTTGGGAGCCCGAGCACATCTCGCTCCTCGCGCCGCTCGTCGCCGCCGCCACCCAAGACTCCAGAGGAAGCGCTGGCCCGAGCCCAGCTACTTCTAGATTACCCTTCGGCGCTGCACAAGATTGACGACTGGAGGATGACCATTTATAGCCTCATCGGCTTCGCCAACGGCGACAAGCCCCGGCAATCGAGCGCATCGAAGCCCCGGCAAGGCGCCCAGGCGCGAGCCGACGCCGACAAGACCGCTGGGGGTGCCACCACCATGCACTCCCCGCCCCGAAGGCCGAGGTCGCCGGCTCGCCGGGCCAACCATGACGCCGACTCCACCGCGTCATCGGACCCGCGAACCCGCCGCGATCAACGCCAAGTTATCCAAGAGCGACAACACGAAGACGCCCGAACTCGCATTGAGCGTCGAAGAGAAGCACGACGTCAATCTGACCAGCGCGCTGGGCCCACTGTCGACGTGCATGCGCCAGGGGAACTGGCGACTTGCCGTACACGGCGGGTTGCCCTGCATTCACCCGTGAGCTGCGGCAAGTCCAGTGGCCCAGTACCAAGAACTTCAAGCCAGACGTGCCCGAGAAGTACGATGGCAGGATACATCCGTCGGAGTTCCTCAGCGTCTACACCATCACGGTGCAGGCTGCCGGGGGGCGCGACGAGAAGATCCTCGCCAACTACTTCCCGTTGGTACTCAAGCCCAACGTCAGATCTTGGCTCATGCACTTGCCGGACAGCTCCATTTCTTCGTGGGCGGACCTGTGCCATTAGTTTGTCGGCGCCTTCACGGGCGGCCACAAACCACATGGCCAGCAAAGCGATCTGCATCTGCTCATCCAGAAGGAGAGAGAACCCCTGCGCAAGTACATACAGAGATTCAGCCAGGTGCAGCGCAACATCCCAGACGTCCACCCTGCCGCGGTTATCAGCGCGTTCCATCAGAACGTGCGTAACCGCGGGATGAGGAAGGAGATGGCGATGTGCAAGATCAGAGACGTCAGCGAGCTGTATGCTCTGGCAAACAAATGTGCACGGGCTGAGGAGGGGAGGAAAATCCCCGGAGAGATTACAGGAGCAGAAGGATCTGACAGTGAGGATGCCGCCCCGGCGAGGAGGAACCGGAGGCGGAACAACAGAAAGAGAAAGGCTAAGGATGTGCTTGTTGTTGAGCAGTCCGGCAACGGAGGCAGCTCCGACAAGGCCAAGGCTGACAACTCCGGCGAGGCTGTGGTGGCCGCCGACAAGCAGGACGGCTCCGGCAAGCAGTATTGCAAAATCCATCGCACCAAGGGCCATGACCTCCAAGCATGCAAGAAAGTTGAGCAAATGGCGGAGCTACAGAAAGCTGAATATGAGCGCCGCGACAAGGAGAAGGCCCAGAAAGGTGGCGGAGGATCCGGCAAGAAGCTTCCTGCCCAGGGAGGGCGCCGCGGCAAGCCCAAGCCGCGGCAAGGAGATAGGCCTCCCCGTGGCCGCGACAGGGACGAAGAAGAAGATGAGGATGATGAGATGGATGAGGATGAGACTGACGATCAAGAGTTTCAGAAGGCGACAGAGGTTTTGTTCATTGACGGCGGTGCTTCTTTGCACACCTCGCATCGTCAACTCAAACAGTGGGCGCGACAGGTGAGTGCAGCAGAACCATCCGTCGAATCGTGCAAGCCCCTCAAGTGGTCCAGCACGCCCATCATCTTCGACGTTGAGGATCACCCTGATCGCATCACTGCGGTCGGGTGCCTGCCGATGTTGGTTTCACCGACAATCCGCAACCTCAAGGTCACGAAGATGTTGGTTGACGGCGGGGCCGGCCTGAATCTGATCTCCTCCGCAGTGCTCAAGAAGCTCTAGATCCCCGACAGCGAGCTCGAAGAGACTGGTACCTTTCAAGGGATAAATCCAGGAAGGAGCAAGCCGAAGGGGAAGATAACACTGCCAGTGACATTTGGCAGCGAGCTGAATTTCAGGACGGAGAGAGTCACATTCGATGTTGCTGATTTCCCATTGCCATACAATGGGATACTCGGCCGTCCAGCGCTTGCCAAGTTCATGGCAGCCTCTCATTACGCCTACAATGTGCTCAAGATGCCTGGTCCGATAAGTGTCATTTCTGTCCAAGGCGACAAAAAGGATGCACTTATCTGCACTGACAAGATCTACCGGGAAGCAGCAGCCGCAGCGGAGCGCCAACCACTTGCCGCTGAAGCTCCCCGGGGGAAGAAGAAACCCAAGTCCGGCAAGAGTAGCTCTGATGCCCACTCCGGCAAGCGCATCTCTTCGGAGTGCTGCGCTACCGTCGAGGACGCACCATCGAGCTCCACCGGCAAGTGCAAGAAGGCGAAGACAGTTTCACCAAAGACTAAGCCCGGCGAGAACAGCTCTGGTGCCCACTCCGGCAAGCACACCTCTCCGGAGTGCTGCGCTGCCGTCGAGGACGTACCATCGAGCCCCACCGGCAAATAGAGCAAAGAGAGCAGTCGTTTTTGAATTTTTGGGTTATATTCCTTGAAAGACCGTGCCTTGTATGGAAAACCTGCGCGCGGAGGGATCGAATCGCGGCTAAGTTGCGCCCTTGATCTATTTCGAGTCCGCTCAACAATGAAAGCGCGCTGCAACTAGCCCGACGAGATTTCCTTCCGGAAGCAACACCGCCAGCGGGCTGCTGATGTTCTGCACTCAGCAAGAGTGTTTGCACCGGCAAGTTCCCTAAAAGCGTAAGGGTAAAAACATACAGGGGAGAGAATCAAGGAAGAAGTGCAGCCTTGCCGGAATGCAGATGACACAAAAAGCTAAGATGCCCGAAATTTGAGCGCAGAGCACAGTCGTTTTTAAATTTCTATGTTATATTCCTTAGGCGCCCATGCCTTGTATGAAAAACATGTGCGCGGAGGAACCGGCTCGCAGCTACGTTGCGCCCTTAACTTTGTTTCGAGTCCGCTCAACAAGGGAAGCGCGTTGCAACTAGCCCCGACGAGGTTTCTTGCCGGGAGCGACACCGCCTGCGGGCTGCTGATGTTCCGCACTCAGCAAGTGTGTTTGCACCGGTAAGTTCCCTAAAAGCGTAAGAGTAAAAACATGCAAGGGATGGGGTCAAGTAAAGGATATAACATAGCGTTGCCCAAGATAAAGTTACATTACAGAAGCAACTTATTACGGCACTGATTAAGCTGCTCTCATAACTAAAATAACAGTGACAAGGAAGGAGCAGAAGGACGCACTGGCACCTGGACCCCGGCAAACCAGCATTGCTGGGGGCTGCGAGTACCAAGATCCCTTCGCGGCAAGCCAGGGTTGCCGGGGGCTGCAATGCCAGATAAGTCTTTTCGTCCCTCATTATGCATCCTCTTGTGGGCTGGGGATTGCGAAACCGTGTTATCCCCTTGAACGACCGTGCCTTGTATGGAAAACCTGCGCGCGGAGGAATCGACCCGCGGCTAAGTTGCGCCCTTGATTTGTTTTCGAGTCCGCTCAACGATACAAGCGCGCTGCAACTAGCCCGACGAGATTTCCTGCCGGAAACAGCACCGCCAGCGGGCTGCTGATGTTCCGCGCTCAACAAGTGTGCTCGCGCCGGCAAGTTCCCTCTAAGTGCAGGGTAAAAACATACAAGGCATGGAATCAAGTGGAGGAGATAACGCAACAAGCAGTGCCCAGGATAGAGATATATATTACAGTGAATAACTTGCCACTCTTTAAGAGATTGTTCGTATGACGCATCCAGCAGCGGCAAGAACAAAGGAAGGAGCACCGGCACCTGGGTCCCGGCAAGACAGAGTTGCTGGGGGCTGCGAATACCAAGATTCATCCCCGGCAAGCTATAGTTGCCGGGGGCTGCGATATCAGATACGTTTTTCATCCCTCGTCATGCATCCTCTTATGGGCTGGGGAATGCGAAGCCGCGTCCTTGAACGAGCATGCCTTGTATGGGAAACCTGTACGCGGAGGAATCGACTCGCGGCTAAGTTACGCCCTTGATTTATTTTCGAGTCCGCTCAACAATACAAGTACGCTGCAACTAGCACCGACAAGGTTTCTTGCTGGAGGCAGCACCGCCAGCGGGCCGCTAATGTTCCGCACTCAGCGAGCATGCTTGCGCCGGCAAGTTCCCTCAAAGCGCAGGGAAAGAACGTACAAGGCATAGAATCAAGTAAAGGATATAACCCGGCAAGCATTCCCCTTTTCATTAAAAAACATCCCATTCCAGTACAAGTCCATAGAGGATGAAAAACATGAAAGAGAGGATTACAAGTTTTAAATGCAGCTAAGGCCCGAAGGCTTACAAACTAAAAAGATAAGATGCCCGTAATTCCCTTTCCTGTCCCCCTTTTCAGGAGGTAGGTCAAGGAAGCAAAGAGGGCAAAAGAGGCGCCTAGGTGAACTACGGGTGCCAGAAGACACCAAGAGAACATCCCGGGGGCCAGCCGGGGGCTTGGCGGAGGCGGAGGCGCCGGAAGCAGAGCTCGAAGACGGGGCGGCAGGACGTCAGCATGCTGTCGAGGGCGCCACGCCCTCGTACTCCGACTTGACGGCCTTGCCGCCACCCCTCTTCCTCTTCCGCAGCCTCCCTACGCCAGCCGCCCAAGGAAACGATCCCGGGGAGTTCAAGGGGCCGGCGACCCGGATGATGGGGTCGTCGGTGGCGCACGAGGCGACGCTCGACGCCTAGTCGGACCCGCCGCCCTCGTCGTCGCTGTCGCTCTCCTCCTCGTCACTCTCGCTCGAGGGGGAGTCTTCGCTATGGGAGGAGCTGTCCACACAGCATCTCGCCCAGGTGCTGGAGTCCCCGAAGACCTTGACGGAGAGGAGGTCGCCCTCCATTAACTTAAAATGGAGGGTAAACCCCGCCGTCAAGCTGTGGATGCGGGCGAACGTCTTCCACCCACGATCAAGATACATCACGCCGGGGGCTGGGGATACGACGCTGACTCGCATGCCGCTGATCCCGCAGCCCCTCATGCGCAATCCCAGCGTCTCGGGCGGGTCCAGCTCCATCGCGCTTGCAAACGGAGCCGGAAGCCGGAGGCGACGACGAGGTGCCCGGCGCAGCTTGACAAAGAACTCCCAAGGGTCGTCCCCCGTGTGGACCGCCGGGAGGAGAGGAACCGCCAGCGGAGGCGTCGCCGATGCGCCACCCCGGCCGCCTCTTCCCCGCGCACCTTGACCTCGCCCTCGGCCTCGCCCACGACCTCGCCCCCTCCCTCTCCCCCTTGGGGCTGGTTCTGCCACCACGGGCGCGGGATAGGGAGGGATGCGCTGCCTGGCGGCGACTCTCGCCGCCACCGATGAAGGACCAGGGTTCCCTTCCTCCATGGCGGATGAGAGGAAGGGTAGCAGAAGTTGAAGAAAGAAGAAGATGAGGAAGTGCGGGATTTTTGCGCTCCCCTTCCGCCCCTTTTTAAGGAGCAAGGTGGGGCCTCGGCCGCCCCGCTCGGCCAATCAGAGCACGGGGAGAGCAGGGAGTCGGGGCCGACCCGCTGCCTCCGCCCGTGACGGCTCGATTTCCCACTTCCACCGCCCACGACCCCACGCGCATGGGGGCCGCGTGGCGAAGATGCAGAGCCGAGGCGACGGATGAGGTGACCTCGCCCCACCCCGTGATCACAGGGGAGGGCGCCTTGAAAATCGCGCACGCAACCCACGCCTCCCACGACGCCGCAATTGACGCGTGCCGTTACGGGAGGACGCGGTGGATACGGAGTGGGTTTTGGTTGGACCCAGGCCGTGCGTGCCCGTGCACTGTTTTGGGCCTGGCCCAACAGCGCTCGGCACCGTATATGGCCCAGACCCGGGGGCTCCTGTCGGTGTACTAAAGTAGGGGTACCTTAGTACCCCGAACTTGTGCACGGGCGGTTGCAGCACCCCGCGGCAAGGCTCACCGGGCGTCCGCCAAGACCCTCCGTCATTTCCACTTACTGCCATTCAAGAACAAAGTATTAGTTGAGAAGACAAAGCCCCGGCAAAAGGAGCTTGCCGGGAAGAACAAGGCCCCGGCAAGAGGAGCTTGCCGGGAAGGCCAACCAAGGCGCTTCCAGAAGACTTGCCGCGATGCCCCGCGCGTCCCGGCAAGGCCCGGCGACCGGCAAGCTTGCCGGCGCGACAAGAGAAGGGCCGCGGCAAGGCGCTTGCCGCGGCAAGGCTGCCACCCTGCGCCCAAGATCCAGCGCATCCAACGACGTGTCACCCCAGGGCCATCCCAGGAGCACGTGGCGAGGCACTGTTCAGCCATGCGGTGCGAGGTGGCAAGCGGAGCTGACAAGCAGGCCATCGTGGCGATCGGTGGCGCCCCTAACGGTCGTTTCCTTGCACTGTTGGGGCGACCGGACGGGCATTAAATGCCCTTGTCTCCTGCCGTCAGAGTTAGGTAGGGGACACTGTTGGACACTGTTGTACCAACCTACGTTTTTACTCTTTTACCCCCTCTTTCTGCGTTGCCACCTGTCGGTGACCCCCTTAGACTATAAAAGGGAGGCCCAGGCGCACGTAGAAGGGGTTCGGTCCATTCAACACATCCAACACCACTACACGCTCGCGCTCTCGAGCAAGAACAAATACAAACACAAAGCAGCAGTAGGAGTATTATCTCTCCGGAGAGCTCCGAAGCTGGGTAAAAAGCCCCCGCGTGCCGTCGCCTCGATCTGCTCTGCACGCGCCCTCCGCTCCCTTGCCGGACCAGAAGGGGCCCCCTGCCCCATAGGTGCTCGTTTCCCACGACATGCCGCGCTGGCAACTGGAGCGGGATCTTCTCAAGCCGCTACTTCTGATCCTGCCGCAGCTCCCGCCAAGCGTCCAAGGGAGCCTACTCCTCCACCTCATCGCGCGGAAAGGGTGCCGGACTTCGACATCTCCGCACTGAGCTCCGACGAGGAGGAAGAAGAGGAGGAGGAGTAAGGCTTTCTTCTTGTTGTACTTATGTTTCTTCGATTCTTGCTGTTTCTTGTTTTGTATCTGATCTGCTTCCCTCTGAACCCCGTTCCTTCTCAGGACTCTGGCCGAGAGAGCGGCAAAGAGGGCCAAGGTCCCCGTGGTTGTCATCGAGGATGATGCCACTGTGGCAACAGAGGATGCATCCGAGACTACCTTGACGGACCCGGCAACCTCTCCCCGAAGCAGCCCCCAGCGCAGCCCCCAGCGTAAGTACTTGTTCACTTGCTGTCGTGGGGCGCGATGGGTGCCTTTCCTTGCTGATATCTTGATTGTTGACTTGCTTGTGTAGGAGCAGAACAGGCCCATCAGGAGCAACCAGAAGCCGCTCCGGAGGCGCAATCTGCTTCAACTACGCCGCCAAGGGGCGATTCTCTTACAAGGGAGCGCTCTCCGGCAAGGGAGAGGTCCCCGGCAAGGGGTGGAAGCAACGAGCCTTCGGTGGTGGAGCCCATGGTCACAGAGCCCAGCACAGGTAGCCCTCCTTGTCGGAAATTTTTTCTTGGTTTCTTCTTCTTTTAATATTCTTTTTTGGATATTTGCTTGACTTTTTCTCCCCCCTTTTTCCTGCCTTCAGATCCTCCCTCCGCAGAGCCAATGGAGACCGAGGCCACCGGCGAGGAGAACTTGCACGGCGATACTGGCGATGCCGCTGCTACTGAAGAGGAGGTCGGCGTTGATGGCCCCGCCGACGAAGAGGCCGCCAAGGCTGCTGGCGCTGGAGCTGGCGAGGGATCCGGCGATCGTACTGACGACCCGGGGGCCGCAGGAGCGCAGGGCGCTACACCGAATGCCGATCCCTCCACCGCTGACGCAGCGCCAGGCACCGAAGAGTCCCAGCCTGGCGCCTACTTGAAGGCCGGCGAGGGGATCTTCATCAGGCTCCCCTGGGCGTCGAGCTCCAGGGCGCCGGTCGAGGGAGAGACTTTCGACGGAGAAGTACTCGCCTCCGCTGGGCTGGCGGTGGTTGACGCGCCAAGCAGCAGCAATGGCGAATCTGAAGAGGAGCAGCTGCTCCGGAAGTTGGTGTCGCTCTACCGCACTCGACAAGCGAAACTGGAGTCCCGGGAAGCGCTTGTCGCACGGTCGGGAGTTGACATAGAGAAGCATGCCGAGGAGCTCCAGAGCCGCAACCAAGAGGCCCTCCGGTCTATTGCTGAGGAGAGGGCGCAGCTTGTCGAGGCGAAGAAGGCATTCATCCTTGAGAAGGCTGAAGCCGAGGAGCAGCAAAGGCTTGCCGCTGAAGAGCTGTCCACCCGGGAAGGTGAACTAACACAGCGGAAAGTCAATCTGGACAGCTACGAGGAGGAGCTCGTCGCACGCGAGCAATCACTTGACGGGGCACTTAAAGAAGCGAAGGACGCTGCCGCAGCTGCCGAGGCCGCCAAGAAGGAATTAGAGGTGAAGATGACGCAGCTGGAGGCTGATCTGAAAGGGAAGGATGAGGAGCTTGCTGCACTCCAGCGCGAACGCGAGAAGGATGCCCTCGCTCATGGTGATCTGCAAGTCTAACTCGCCGACAAGGGCAAGGAACTGAACGCCGCCAAGGACTCAAATGCTGATCTGGAGCTGAAGCTGGCCACGCTGACGGAGACGCTGGGCGGCGCCAAGAAGCGAGAGGAGGATTTGAAGAAAGAGATCAAGGCCAACGAGGAGTTGTTAACGAGGGCTGTCGAGACTCAAAACACCTTCAGGGCTACGGTGGAGCTCTGGACGGAGGGCCTTGTCAACATCGCTGCAGTCATCGACGAAGAGCTGGCGGAACTGGACTTGGCGGGCTTCGGGTACTCTTCCGACGAGAACCTCCAGCCCAGCGCCAAGCTTACTCTTTTCTTCAAGGGTGTGGCGACGGCTCTCCAGCAGCTCCGGGAAAGGATCCCAAAGAAGTTGGCTGACGAGTCGCGCGCAATCTGCGCCAAGGTCTTGGAGAAGGTGTTCGTGAAGATACTCTTCCGCAATCCAGGCCTCGACCTCACCCAGGTCCTCAAGAAGCTGCCGGCGGGTGCCGATCTTGAAGAGCTCAAAGCCATTGTCGCACCCATTGTGGACAAGGTGAATGAAGTCAGGAGGATCGACGGCGAGCGCGTGGATTAGGCCACCCTTCTTCTCCCTTCCTTGTCGCTGTTATTTAAGTTATGAGAACAATCTAGTCAGTGCCGCAACAAGTTACTTTTGTAATATAACTTTATTCTGGGCAATGCTTGCTACGCTATCTCCTTTACTTGATTCCTTTCTTTGTATGTTTTTACCCTACGCTTTTAAGGAACTTGCCGGCGCAGGCACACTTGCCGCGAGTGCTGAGTGCGGAACATCAGCAGCCTGCTGGCGGTGCCGGCTCCGGCAAGAAACCTTGCTGCAACTAGTTGCAGCACACTTAAGTTGTTGAGCGGACTCGAAACAAAGTAAGGGCGCAACTAGCTACGGGGAGGTTCCTCCGTGCACAGGTTTTCCATACAAAACACGGTCGTTCAAGGAAGATAACTTAAAATTTTAAAAACTGATCATGCTCAGACTTTGGCGACTTAGCTTTTTCTGTCGTCCGTGTCCCGGCAAGGCTTTATACTTCTTTGAACGATGCCTAGTCCACACCATTATCTTCTCCTCTTCCCCCTGTGAACTTGTGGGCGAGGGAACCTTCCTGTTGAGAAAAAGAAAGAAGAGAAAATAAAGATATGGAGCCTCAAGGCTCGTTATTGCTTACCGGGGGCAAGTGCTGCACAAAATGTCAGATAATAAATGCAAAAAAGAAAGATGCATAGAATTTGACAAGATGTGCAAAGCACGTGAACTTTTATTTATGCACGGGATCTGCGCCCGGCTTTGTACAAAGGGTTACATGCAACAGCGGCAAGGCTTGTACAAAAGGTGGTTGTCGGAACAGCAGGTTCCGGCAACCGCGCCTTAGGGGTAAAACTTACGAAGATGCTCTATGTTCCAGGAGTTGCTCACCGGAAAGCCATCTTCGGTCTCAAGGCGGACAGCGCCAAGCCTAGTGACTCGTTTCACCCGATAAGGGCCTTCCCACTTCGGCGTCAACTTGTTGGAATTCTTGCCAGATTGAACGCGCCGAAGAACAAGGTCGCCTTCCTCGAAACTTCTGGCATTAACTTTGCCGCTATGGTAGCGACGCAAAGCTTGCTGGTATCGAGCAGCTCATACAGCAGCCTGAAGACGATCTTCCTCAAGGAGCAGCGCGTCATCTTGCCGCAGCTGCTCTTGCTCAAGCTCATCATAAGCGAGCACTCGAGGCGATCCGTATACGAGTTCTGTGGGGAGAACTGCCTCTGCTCCGTAGATTAGAGCAAAAGGTGTCTGGCCAGTGGCTCGATTTGGCGTCGTCCTGATCGACCAAAGAACCACTGGCAGCTCCTCAATCCAATTTCTTCCGCACTTGTGCAGCCTGTCGAAAGTTCTGGTCTTGAGCCCGCGCAGCACTTCAGCGTTCGCCCTCTCCGCTTGACCGTTGCTTCTCGGGTGAGCAACAGAAGCGAAGCAGATCTTGGCACCAAGATCTTGGACGTACTGCATGAAGGTGCGGCTCGTGAATTGTGTGCCATTGTCGGTGATGATCCTATTAGGGACTCCGAAACAGCAAACAATTGACCTGAAGAACTTGACTGCTGACTGTGCTGTCACCTTCCTCACTGCTTCCACCTCCGACCACTTCGTGAACTTGTCGATTGCCACGTACAAGTACTCGAAGCCCCCGACAGCTCGGGGAAAGGGGCCGAGAATGTTGAGCCCCCAGACCGAAAATGGCCAGGATAAAGGGATTGTTTGGAGAGCTTGAGCTGGTTGATGTATCTGCTTGGAGCGGAACTGGCACGCTTCACACTTGGTTACTTGTGCAGTTGCATCCTGGAGGGCTGTCGGCCAGAAGAAACCTTGCCGGAAGGCTTTGCCGGCAAGTGCTCTTGCGCCAATGTGGTGACCACATATGCCTCCATGTATCTCCGCCAACAGCTCCTGTCCTTCTTCCCGGGAAATGCACTTCAATTTCACTCCGTTGAATCTTCTTCTGTACAGTATGTCATCGACAAACTGGTACATACTTGATTGCCGGGCTACTCTCTCTCTGCTTCTTCTTGCTCTTCGGGAAGTTCTCCTGTTTGAAGGAAACGGACGATCTGCTGTGCCCATGCCGGAGCTTGTGGCTCGACGACAAGGATTAAAGGCACAAATGCTGCTGCGGGAACATCAGCTTCTACGACAAGAACCTGTGACCCAGCTGGAGCTTGATGTTCCCTGGCAAGATTGCCGGGGCAAAACTTGTCGGGGGCGTCTGCTTCAATGAAACAAACCCTAGGGCTTGTCGGAGCAGACTGCCCCTCAGCGCTCTTTGTATTGATTTTGGGGACCTTCTTGACGGCGGCTTCGGGAAGCTCTGCCGGAAAATAGTCACCAGAAATCAATTTCCTCTTCTTGCTCTGTCCAATTGATGTTGTTACAGATGGTTGAGTCAGCTTGAGCACAAAAATTCCTGGTTCCACAGGTAACTTGAGTGCGGCGCACTTCGACAGTCCGTCTGCAATGTCGTTCTGAGCTCTCGGAACATGTTCCATCTGCAGGCCTTCAAAATGCTCTTCCAACTTCCTCACTTCATCAATGTAGGCTTCCATCAACGGACTTTGATAATCCTTGTTCACTTGGCGGACGACAAGCTGCGAGTCACCCCTGACAATAAGCTTCCTGATCCCAAGGTCTGCCGCGATCCTGAGTCCGGCAAGCAAGCCTTCATACTCTGCAGTATTGTTTGTCGCTTGCTCCTTGGGAAATTGCATCTGGACCACGTACTTGAGGTGCTCTCCGGTGGGTGCGACAAGTAGTACGCCCGCACCGGCGCCTTGCAGCGAGAAGGCACCATCAAAGTACATGACCCATTCCTTGTTTGCTTCCTTGACGGGGATGCTCGTCTCCGGAGTTTCTTCATCAGGTGTTGGCGTCCACTCTGCTATGAATTCTGCCAATGCTCGGCTCTGGATAGTTGAAGTACTCTCAAACTTGAGGCCAAAGCTTGACAATTCCAGTGCCCACACGACAATCCTGCCTGTTGCTTCTGGATTCTGCAATATCCTCTTCAACGGAAAGCGAGTGACAACTGTGATCTCATGTGCTTGAAAGTAATGGTGCAGCTTCCTCGAGGCCATGAGAAGGCCGAAAAGCAACTTCTGCACACCAGAGTACCTTGATCTAGCCCCCTGCAGAAGGGAACTGACAAAGTAAACTGGGCGTTGCACCATCTTCCTTTGTTTCTCTTCCTCTGGCTGCATAGATCTGTCCTTGTCGGTACCAGAGCTTGTCGGAGAAGCCCCCTGCTTGTCGCTAGATGTGCTTGCCGCGGCCGCTGGCTCATCGTCTGCCTCCCTCTCCGCTACTAACGCAGCACTAACCACTTGATTGGTTGCCGCTAGGTATAGCAGCAATTTCTCTTGTGGCTTAGGCGCGACAAGTATTGGAGTGGAGGACAGATACCTCTTCAAGTCCTGTAGCGCAGCCTCCGCTTCCAGAGTCCATTTCATTGGACCTGCCTTTTTCAAAATTTTGAAAAATGGCAGGGCGCGCTCAGCAGACTTAGAGATGAACCTGCTGAGAGCTACAACGCAGCCGGCAAGCCTTCGTACATCCTTGACGCGCTTTGGTGCTTCGATCTGCTCAATGACTTTGATCTTGTCGGGATTGGCTTCAATCCCCCGCTGAGATACAAAGAACCCGAGAAGCTTGCCGGAAGGAACTCCAAATACGCACTTCTCGGGGTTCAACTTGAGATTGATCTTGCGCAGATTTGCAAAGGTCTCGCCCAAATCTTGAATCAAAGTTCCTCTGTCCTTGCTCTTGACCACTATTTCATCCATGTAAGCTTCTACACTTCAGTGCAACTGTGGCTCAAAAGCATGACTGACTACTCTTGCAAATGTTGAACCAGCATTCTTTAGTCCGAAAGGCATCCGTACAAAGCAGTATGTGCCACATGGAGTAATGAATGCGGTTTTCTCTTCATCCTCTTCAGCCATGAAGATCTGATGGTATCCTGAGTATGCATCAAGAAATGAAAGCAAATCACATCCTGCCGTGGAGTCGACAATCTGGTCAATGCGCGGCAAGGGAAATGGATCTTTGGGACAAGCTCTATTAACATCAGTGAAGTCAATACAAAGCCTCCACTTCCCATTCGCCTTGCGCATGACTACAGGATTGGCCAACCACGTAGGATGGAGCACTCCTCTGACAAGGCCTGCTGCTTCCAACTTCTTGATCTCTTCTGCGATGAATTCTTGACGCTCCACTGCTTGTTTCCTAACTCTCTGCTTGACGGGCCGTGCGTGAGGGCAGACGGCAAGGTGGTGCTCAATTATTTTCCTGGGAACACCGGGGATGTCAGATGGTTGCCATGCAAACACATCGACATTCGCCCGCAGGAAAGCAACGAGCGCGCTTTCCTATTTAGTGTCGAGCGTGGCACTAATGGTGAAGCTACCACCAGTGCCGTCCTCCTTGGCGGCCACTTTCTTGGTCTCTGGTGAAGCTGTCTTTGCCTTCTTGCACTTGCCGGTGGAGCTCGATGGTGCGTCCTCGACAGTAGCGCAGCACTCCGAAGAGGTGCACTTGCCGGAGTGGGCATC
The DNA here is from genome assembly GCA_963921465.1 of Triticum timopheevii. Taxonomy (NCBI): domain Eukaryota; kingdom Viridiplantae; phylum Streptophyta; class Magnoliopsida; order Poales; family Poaceae; genus Triticum; species Triticum timopheevii. The sequence continues at coordinate 201,712,770 of OY997270.1, forward strand.
AGAGCTGTTCTTGCCGGACTTGGTCTTCTTCTTCCCCCCGGGAGCTTCAGCGGCAAGTGTCTTGCGATCTGCTGCGGCTGCTGCTTCCCGGTAGATCTTGTCGGTACAAATAAGGGCATCTTTCTTGTTGCCAGGGACAGAAATGACACTTATCGGACCGGGCATCTTGAGCACGTTGTAGGCGTAGTGAGAGGCTGCCATGAACTTGGCGAGCGCTGGACGGCCAAGTATCCCATTGTAGGGCAATGGGAAATCAGCGACGTCAAAGGTGACTCTCTCTGTCCTGAAATTTAACTCGCTGCCAAATGTAACCGGCAGTGTAATCTTCCCCTTCAGCTTGCTCCTTCCCGGGTTGATTCCTTGAAAGGTACCAGTCTCTTCGAGCTCGCTGTCGGGGATCTGGAGCTTCTTGAGCACCGCGGAGGAGATCAGATTCAAGCCGGCCCCGCCGTCAACCAGCATCTTTGTGACCTTGAGGTTGTGGATAGTTGGTGAAACCAACATCGGCAAGCACCCGACTGCAGTTATGCGATCAGGGTGATCCTCAACATCAAAGATGATGGGCGTGCTGGACCACTTCAGAGGTTTGCGCGACTCAACTGATGGTTCTGCTGCATTAATTTCACGCACCCACTGTTTGAGCTGGCGGTGCGAAGTATGCAGAGAAGCACCATCGTCGACGCACAAAACCTCTGTTGCTTTCTGAAACTCCTGCTCGTCGGCCTCATCCTCGTCCATCTCTTCGTCCTCATCGTCGTCTTCATCCATGTCGAGGCCACGGGGAGGCCTGTCTCCTTGCCGCTGCTTAGCCTTGCCACGGCGCCCTCCCCGGGCGGGACGCTTCTTGCCGGATCCTCCACCACCTTCTTGGGCCTTCTCCTTGTCTTGCCGCTCGTATTCAGCTTTCTGTAGCTCAACAAGCTGCTCAACCTTCTTGCAAGTCTGGAAATCGTGGCCCTTGGTGCGGTGGATCTTGCAGTACTGCTTGCCGGAGCCGTCCTTCTTGTCGGCGGCCACCACAGCCTCGCCGGAGTCACCGGCTTTGGCCTTCTTGGCGCCACCTCTGTTGCCGGACTGCTCGACAACTAGCACATCCTTAGCTTTCCTCTTTCTGTTATTTCGCCTCCGGTTCTTCTTTGCCGGGGCGGCATCCTCACTGTCAGATCCTTCTGCTCCTGCGTTCTCTCTGGGGAGTTTCCTCCCCTCTTCAGCACATGCACACTTGTCGGCCAGAGTATATAGCTCGCTGACATCTATGATTTTGCACATCGCTATCTCCTCCCTCATCCTGCGGTTACGCACGTTCTGATGGAACGCGCTGATAACCGCGGCAGGATGGACGTCTAGGATGTTGCACTGCACTTGGCTGAATCTTTGAATGTACTTGCGCAGGGGTTCTCCTTCTTTCTGGGCGAGCAGATGAAGATCGCTCTCCTGGCCATGGGGCTTGTGGCCGCCTGTGAAGGCGGCGACAAACTGATGGCACAGATCTGCCCATTAAGAGATGGAGTTGTCTGGCAAGTGCATGAGCCAAGATCTGACGTTGGGCTTGAGCACCAGCGGGAAGTAGTTGGCGAGGATCTTCTCGTCACGCCCCCCGGCAGCCTGCACCGCAATGGTGTAGACGCTAAGGAGCTCTGACGGATGTATCCTGCCATCATACTTCTCGGGTACGTCTGGCTTGAAATTCTTGGTACTGGGCCACTGGACCTACCGCAGCTCACGAGTGAACGCAGGGCAACCTACCGCGTACGGCAAGTCGCCTGGTTCCCCTGGCGCATGCATATCAACAGCGGGCCCAGCGCGCTGGTCTGACTGACGCCGCGCTTCTCTTCGACGCTCGATGCAAGTACGAGCGTCTTCTTGTCGTCGTTCTTGGAGAACTTGGCGCTCATCGCGACGAGCTCGCGGGTCCGACGACGCGGTGTAATCGGTGTCGAGATTAGCCCGGCGAGTCGGCGATCTTGGCCTTCTGGGTGGGGAGTGCACGGAGGTGGCACCCCCAGCGGTCTTGTCGCCGCCGGCTTGCGCCTGGGCGTCTTGCCGGGGCTTCGACGTGCTCGGTTGCCGGGGCTTGTCGCCGTTGGCGAAGCCGATGAGGCTCTGAATGGTGGCCCTCCAATCGTCGATCTTGTCCGGCGCTGGAGGGTAATCTAGAAGCAGCTGGGCTCGGGCCAGCGCTTCCTCTGGTGTCTTGGGCGGCGGTGGCGAATGACGCGAGGAGCGGGATATGCTCAAACTTCTAACAATGTTAGAAGGAGCAACATCCCGTCCAGGCGACCGTACTGCGCTCGTGCCAACATGTTGACGTGCATGCTGGCCTTGAGCGTCCCGCGATCCACCAGCTTGGCCTTGTTCCAACGCGAGCACGGTGCTAGGAGCACCATGGCATTGTCGATCCCGCATCTCCTGGGAGGGGTGCGGTGTATGTACAGACGCCGAAGCTTGCGGGGCCTCGTCCTTGGACTTGGTGACGACGTGAGTCCCCCCGTCGGCGCCCGCTCCACCGCCGGCGTCCACCCCACCGCCCGCTTGCTCCGTTGGCAGTGGGATCGACGCGGACGGATCAACCAACTCTGAAGTCTTCTTCTTCGGTGGCATGTCGATGAAGATGTTGATGTAGCGCGCGCGAACACCGGATCAGGTTCGCACAACCTCGACGCCCCCCTACCCGGCGCGCCAAAGATGTCGTGGGAAACGAACACCTATGGGGCAGGGCCCCTTTCGGTCCGGCAAGGGAGCGGAGGGCGCACGAAGAGCAGATCGAGGCGAAACACGCGAGGGATTTTACCCAGCTTCGGAGCTCTCTGGAGAGATAAAACTCCTACTGCTGCTTTGTGTTTGTATTGTGTTCTTGCTCAAGAGCGTGAGCGTTCTGCGTTTTCGAAGGAGTCGAACCTCTTCTACGTTGCGCATGGGCCTCCTTTTACAGGCTAAAGGGGTCAACGACAGGTGGCAACGCAGAGAGGGGTATAAAAGTAAAAAGAGGGGTTGGTACAACCGCTATCTGACGGCAGGGGACAAGGGCATTTAATGCCCGTCTGGTCGCCCAAACAGTGCAGGAAACGACCGTTAGGGGCGCCACCGATCGCCACGATGGCCTTCTCGTCATCTCCACTTGCCACCTCGCACCGCTTGGCTGCACAGCGCCCCGCCACGTGCTCCTGGGATGGTCCCGCGGAGACACGTCGATGAATGCGCTGGAGCGTGGGCGCAGAGTGGTGGCTTCGCCGCGGCAAGCGCCTTGCCGCGGTCATTGTCTTGCCGCACCCGAGAGCTTGCCGCTCGTTGGGCCCTGCCGGGACGTGTGGCGCGTCGCGGCAAGTTCTTCGCAGTGCCTTGGTTGGCCTTCCCGGCAAGCTCCTCTTGCCGGGGCCTTGTCTTTCCCGGCGAGCTACTCTTGCCGGAGTCTTGTCTTCTCAGTCAAAACACTTTGTTCTTGAATGGCATCAATATGAGCTACGGAGGATCTTGGCGGACGCCCGGCAACCCTGCCACTGGGTGCTGCGACTGCCCGTGCACAAGTTCGGGATACTAAGGTACCCCTACTTTAGTACATCGACAAAGTTCGAGCAAGAGTCTCAAGAGATCATGATGCGGAGCATGCCACGATCATCCCCGTGGACGAACCTACATCTCCCACGACACCACTTGGACCAATGACAAGAGCTCGAGCAAAGGCTATCGAAGATAAGGTGAACTCGCTCCTCTCTGAACTTCCACTTCCTACCTATGAGACATGGATACTACCTCATGCGGAGACCCTATGTGTGATCAGGTATTTGGAGGGAAGCCACGAATCAACTGCACCCAACGGACAAGACGGCGAGGAAACCAAGTTCAATGGACAAGAAGAAGGATCGCTCGCAACTCCCAGTCATCGAACGACCGACGCTTCTCGGATGTCCGACGCCTGGAGGCTCCAACCAAACAGCCAAGTTCCAGCCAGCGCATGCTCCAGCAGCCGGACGACCGATGATGGCTGGACGTCCGACACCTCCCAGCGTCCGGATGACCGGGCCACACCGGACGACCAACACCACCACATCCGAGCCAAAACATCGGAAGAATGGAGACCTCCGGACGACTGACCGACCGGACGACCGACCCCAACTAGATGACCGACAAGTCCTGACCAGAGCCGAAACATTGGACGCCCGACCGACACCGGACGTCCGGACCCTCGCGAGCCTTCGGACGACCAGTGACTGTCGGACGTCCTACGCCTATGTGACCGCCCGCGGGTTGGGCCGAGGCCACTTACCCTTTCGTCAACTAAGACTATAAATAGACCTCCTCCGCCCTCTTTCTAGGGTCAGCATTATGATAGCTCATATTAGAGATAGAGCTTTGCTCATCCACTTGGTCACTTCTCCTTCGGAGTCGAGCGCCTCTCAGAGAAGATCCCCCAAGCGGATTCAAGACCCCATCACAGGAAGACCCTTCAAGAACTCCTCACGGAGAAGACCTTTTGTATCGTTGTTTGTTGAGTTTGAATCGTGTATCACTCTTGGTGTTTCGAGGATCTAACATATGTGTGACCGGATCTTGTTGGTTGAGTGATTTCTCTTGTGTTTCCTCTCGTGTTGCCCTCGTTTTCCCCTCATGTTCTTCGTGTTCTTTGTAGGATCCCCTCCAATCGTGAAATATCGGGCATCTAGGGTTCTACCCTACATCATCTTGGTATCATGAGCCACGTTGATCACGTACTTGGAGCCCCTACCCCTTGTTTTCTAGCTTGATTTTGTTGTTTTTCGTCCTAATCCGAAAATCCCCACCAAAAATAGCACCAATTTTTTTTTTGTGATTTGTTGGTGTGATGAAGTTTTCTTGGATTTGATCCATGGATTTGCTTTGCCACGAGTGGATCTGGCTCTTCCCCATCATCTCCACCATTTCGATCCACAAAATTGCTCAGATTTGACCAAATTCGCCATCTCCATCTCGAAATCTCGAGTTCATCCCGTGATCGAAATCACCCAGGCACCGGACGTCCAACCAGCATCGGTCGTCCAACCACCAAAGGTCGTCCGACCATCCCTGACAAAACTGAATATTTTCAATTCGGTTTCCCCCTTTGTTCCACCACCACTTCTGCATACGCACTTGCATGGCACCACCGCTTTTAGCAACCACCATCGCTCACCCGTTTAGCCCTCTGACAAATTTTGACACGTTTTGGTCTGTGAGTTTTGAGTCGCGGTTTCTGTTTCCTAACGTCTTTCGGCTACGTAGGGACGGTTCGACAGCGACAACACCACCGCTCATATTCATCATCGACATCGACTGCTACACAATTTTGACACCTCGACCATAAGCAAGAACGGTAACCTCCATATCATTTGGTATAGTGGTATCCTTTCATGGTACATTCCTTGCCATTACATTGATAACCACCATAGCCTTATTTTTGCGTTGCTTTCCCATCGAGACTAGCCTTTGAGTATTGCCGGCAATGTGACTTGTGCACATTAGTGATCATACTTCCCATAGCATACATACCATATCATTGTGGTGCATATCTTGGTATCATGTCTTGTGTCATAAAGTTGTCATCGCATACACAATTGCTATCTTGGTTCATGAGTTTTGCATGAGAAAAGAGATCAAAAGAGAAAGAGCCAAAAAAGCTTTTAAGCAAGAAGGAAAGATAAGCAAAGAGCTTATAAGCAAGAACCATAGCATCCTACTACACTAAGATTGTCATAGTCGATCATCTTGGATCATATCACTGGAATACCATACATATAGCATACTTGGGATAGAAGTCGTTACATTTTTGCCTAGTAGGTCGTGCACAAGTTACGTATCCGCCTATTGTGCAATCGTGGTAGCGTCTCTCTAGTGTTGTGCAACAAGAGCATTTTCATGGATTCCACATTTCGGCTCATTCGTTGGTTGCACGACCCCACTTATCTATTTGCGTGTGTGTTTCCGTGTACCATATCTTGCTATTGGTCTACTTGTTGCATTTGCAAATTTGTTAATCTTTTCCAAAAAAATTAAGGATCACTAACAATTGGATCAAATTTTGTGCCACCATCCTAACCGAGCTCCACCATAAGCTTTTACTTGTTTAGGTGTGAGAACCGACAAGTATTGGTACCAATCGTGTTATCTCCTTGTTCCACATTTGAGTGATCAATGATTCATCTTCAACATCGGTCAAGGTACATTTGGTATAAGTTCTTCTCTTTCTCCCACTCACATATTTTTGCTTGGAATGATGGATAGGCCAAGTTCTTCTACCAATCCACTCTTCATCGAGCAAGACAACGACATGTCTTCCCATGTCACCAAGAACCACCTCTTCGGTGCACAACGAGCTTTGCATGAAGAACAACAAGCAATGAGCGACCGCATCGACAATCTCGCCACCGACTTGCGACTCTCTGAGCAACGAACAAGAGACTACTTTGACAACAAGCTCGATGCACACAAACAAGAGAACGAAGCAAGAATGGACGATATTCGTGCATTGTTTGTGAACCGCCATCCTTCCACTTCGTCGTACTCAAGACGGACCCGTTTGAGTCGACACACTGACGACACCTTCTCCGGCTCAAGTACACAGACATCGAACACCCTACACCGAGCCGCGCGCCAAGACCGTCAAGCAAATCGCAATCCTCTACACGGCAACCATCCACAAGAGCAATTCGACGAGCAAGCACATCATCATCACCAAAACCAAGCTACTCTTGCACAAGCACAAGAAAAGCAACGTCAACGTCACCAAGAGGAAGAGAGAGCACGACAACATCAAGACAAACAAGACGCCGAGGCTCAATGTCAAGAACAACGACAATGTGAAGCTCAAGCACTTGAAGCGCAGCGTGCCCTTCGAGAGTCAAGTTGATCCATAGCCACGCGCGGCAAAATCCCGAGAACGAAGAAGAACTTCGTGAAAAAGTTCACAAGAGGAACTATCAAGCAAGAGTACATCGACAAGTCCCACAAGCTCGACGAGAACCTCAAGTACGACAAGAGAAACATAAGGTTGACAATCCTCCACGCCAAGAGCAACATGAGGTTGACATTCATCCATGTCAAGGGCGTCATCATCACCCTAGACCCCAACACAATAAAGAGCAACGCTATGGAAAGCTCAAGTTCACCATGCCCAAGTTCAACGGAAGCAATGATCCCGAAGAGTACCTTTCATGGGCATTTAAGGTCGATAAGATCTTTCGTTTGCACAAGTATGAGGAAGAGAAGAAGATCGCTATGGCATCCCTTGAGTTCCAAGACTATGTGCTCATATGGTGGGAACAAGTCCTTGAGCGCCAAGAAGCAAGAGGTGAACCACCAATCACCACATGGGAGGAAATGAAAGATGTCATGCGCGCACGCTTTGTGCCAACATACTACAACCACGACCTCTTCAAGAAACTCCAACTCCTGAAGCGAGGACCAAAGAGCATCGAAGAATACTACAAGGAAATGGACATCGCCATGATAAGAGCCAATGTCTCGGAAGATGATGAGCAAACTATGGCGCGTTTCTTGAATGGCCTCAATCATCGCATCAAGAAGATTGCTGACTTCCAACCCTACTCCAACCTCATTGAGCTCATGCATCAAGCTACCAAAGCGGAACGCCAAGTGCAAGATGACTTCAAGTATGCCAAGTACTCTTCGAAGAGCTACGACTTCTCCAACACCCAAGCTTCAACTCCTACCTCAACGAAACCATCTACAAGCAACAACAACAAGTCGAGTTACAAGAAATCTTTGACAACCTCAAGTCATCCTCATACTACAAGCAACTTCAAGCCGCGCGATTCATCATCTACTCCAACCGATGAGACCGTCAAGACAAGTTCCATCAAGTGTTTCACATGCGGCGGTCGAGGCCACAAGTCCTTTGAGTGTACCAACAAGTGCACCATGATCCTCAATGATGACGAAACCTATGACTCCATGAGTGAAGAGAAGATGGAAGCCCTTGAGCAAGTGGCCATCCACCGGCGTGTGAATGAAGATGAAGATGATCAACTTTTTTGTGATGAGGATTCGAGCCCCGCTCTCGTTGTCTCCAAAGTCTTGACTCTTCAACATCAACAAGACGAAGACCAAAGATGCCATATCTTCCACACCAAGGCCGGCATCAATGGAAGGTCCGTCAAGGTCATGATCGATGGAGGGAGTTGTCACAACTTGGCAAGTGAAGAACTATGCTCCAAGCTCCAATTGGTCAAGATGAAGCACCCGCACCCCTACAAGGTCCAATGGCTGAGTGATTCCGGCACTATCCAAGTTGAGCATACGATCAAAGTTTCCTTCAAAATTGGAGCATATGAAGACACTTTGGAGTGTGGTGTCGTATCAATGTCCGTTTGCCACCTCCTTCTTGGTTGACCATGGCAATTTGACTGCGGCGTCATCCACAACGGGCGTACCAATCACTATAGCTTCAAGTTGAAAGGAAACAAGTACGTGCTACGACCTATGTCTCCAAGTCAAGTGATCGCCGACAAGCAAGCTACCCATCATGGAGAAAAGAGTGAGAGAGTGACACACCCAAAAGAGAGTGAGTGCCTCCACGATGAGCGGCAAGAAACACTTAGTCCTATTTGCCACCAAAAGTGAGATGACAGAAGTGTGTGAGAACCCATCAAGTGTTATGCACTATGTCCTTGTGTGCAAGGATGAGGCACCAAAAACTAACACCTCTCACAATCTACCTTTAGTGTTGTCTTCTCTTTTCTAGGAATTCCAAGATGTTTTCCCCGACGAGCTACCTCAAAGTCTACCTCCACTAAGAGGCATTGAACACCGAATCGACCTCATCCCCGGAGCACCTCTACCTAACAAGGCTCCCTACCGTGTCAACCCCGAGGAAACTAAGGAGATCCAACGGCAAATACAACAACTCATCAACAATGGTCAAGTATGCGAAAGCTTGAGCCCTTATGTCATTCCGGTCATTCTTGTTCCAAAGAAAGATGGTACTTTGTCGGCGTTCTGGGAACGGGGGTCCCCAGACTTGCGTGCCTGCGGCCTGCGGCGTGGATCAAAGGGGGCCCAGCACAACCCATCTTCATCAACACAAGCTCAAGACCCTCGCGAGGGGCCAAGCCTCGCGGGGCGGACGACAGGGAGCTTCCTTAGGCATGGCCTCATCAGACGGGCTCACGAGGAGGCAGAGAGTTCAAGGTAGGGTACCTCGCGAGGTGCCCATGACGCAAGCCATGACGACCAAGGGCGCCAGTCGGGCGCCAACCCGCGCAGTGTCCTCCTTTCCTCTTTGGTGCAAAGGGAGCAAGCGCAGGCGAGAGCATCAAGCAAAGGCATCCATTTCGGTGCAACAAGACCAAGACCAGCCCAACGACAGGGACAAAGTCATTGTGGAGCCCGAGCAGGCGTCACCGCTAGAGCCTTTGGCAGGCAAGGACCAACTTTAGTCAGGATAGGTGTACCCGCTGTTCCCCTTCAAAATGGCCAGTTGTTGGCGCCCTTCCCGCTCAATATTTGGAGAGAGGCCCAGGGCCTTTGCCTATAAAAAGGACTAGCCACCCCCAGGGTAGAGGAATCTGGATCCTCACCAAGAAGCCAGTAGATAGAGCGACTGAACTCCTCCTAGCAGTTCGTCGCACCAGCCAAGAACAGACCCTCGCGAGGTTGTTCCTCCTTGTATTGTTCATCATCAGCCCAAGAGGCAATCCACCACACCACACACTGGAGTAGGGTATTACACCACAATGGTGGCCTGAACCAGTATAAACCCCGTGTCTCTTGTGTTTTTTCTTTCGTAGTTTAGATCCTAGCGATTCAGCGAGGAGCAGGTAGATAGAGGGCGAAATCTCTGCGCGCACCCCAGTGTTTGAATCTCAAGGGTCTGCCGGAACCCGAAATCCGACATTTGGCACGCCAGGTAGGGGTGCGCCGGAATTCGTCTTCCATCGCCCTGTTCTTCTCCGACCATCGCATCCATGTCAGACGCTCGTCGGGCCCGCGCCGAGCGCCGAGCCGCCCTCGCTCCCCGTGTCGCCCAGACGGTTCCCGTCGGCGGGCGCCCTCGTCGTTCCTCGTCACCTGCCGTCAACGCTGCCACCGGCCTGGCGGGGAACGGGCAGCAAGCATCGTCCCAGCATTTCCCCATGGCCTCTTAGGAAGATCCACGCGGCCTCTTCCTCACCCACCCCGTCGAGCCAGCTCCCTTGGTCGTCGCGGCCCTCCTGGGCGGCTCGCAGGCGCCGCCCTCCAGCCACCATGTCAAGCCATTCGTCCGCCGGGTCGGGGCCGCCACCACGCGGCAGGGGGCTCCCTCGGGCCGATCGGAGCCATCGGCCAGGCTGGCCTTCAGCTCTGAGGACCACCCCTCCAATTCGGCCTGCTCGGGTGCGCTCCCCATGCTCTGCACGCCCACCATCTGCCAGGTGGCTGTCACCAGGACTCTCATCGACGGCGGCGCGGGCCTCAGCGTGCTCTCAGTTGAGGCCTTCAACGTCCTCTGCATACCCTGGGAGCGGGTGCAACCCAGCCAGCCTTTCTCGGGCGTCGGAGGCGGGTCGTCCAGCTCCTTGGGACAGATCTGGCTCCCAGTAACTTTCGGCACCTACGGCAATTTCCACATAGAGCTGGTCGATTTCGACATTGCCCCCATCGGCCTCCCCTACAACGCCATCCTCGGCTATCCAGCACTGGCCAAATTCATGGCCGCGACTCATCCAACGTACAACCTCATGAAGATGCCCGGGAGCAATGGCGTCCTCACCATGCCCGGGGACACCGGAGAGGCGCTACGAGTACTCAAGCTCGCCCTCAAGACGGCGACGACGGCACGGCCCGCCGACGCAGAAACCCCCAAGCCCAAGGGGGCTGCACCAACCAAGAAGAAGCAGTTGTTCACGCAAGACAAGGCAGAGACCAAGCAGATACCTGTCGATGAGGACGGGTCCACTAACGCCACTTTCACCATAGGCGCCAACCTCGGGCCCAAGCAGGAGGAAGCCCTGTTCAGGTTCCTGCGTGCAAACAAGAAGGTGTTCGCCTGGGAGCCCGATCAGTTGGCAGGGACACAGGGCGTAATCGAGCACCACCTCAACGTGTGCCCCAACGTGCGCCCCATGAAGCAGAAGGCGAGGAGGCAATCCACTGAAAAGCAGGCCTTCATCATCCAGGAGACCCGCAAACTAGAAGCCGCGGGGGTTATTCGCGAGGTCCGATATCCAGATTGGTTGGCCAACCCCGTGGTTGTGCCAAAGAAGGGAGGGAAGGAGCACATGTGTGTCGACTTCACCAACCTCAACAAAGCATGCCCGCAAGATCCGTTCCCGCTCCCTCGCATCGATCAGATCATCGATTCCACCGCTGAGTGTGACCTATTATGCTTCTTGGATGCCTTCTCCGGGTATCACTAGATCAAGATGGCGGTGGAAGACGTGGAGAAGACGGCCTTCCTGACCCCATGTGGGGTGTACTGCTATACATGCATGTCGTTCGGACTGCGCAACGCGGGGGCAACCTTTCAACGGCTCATGCACATCACCTTGGGCCCGCAGCTCGGGAAGAATGTGGAGGCTTACGTCGACGACATCGTAGTGAAGTCTCGCGAGGCCAAGACCCTGATACAAGACCTGGAGGAAACCTTCGCAAGCCTCAACGCAGTGAGCCTGTGGCTCAACCCGGAGAAGTGTGTGTTTAGAGTCCCCTCGGGCAAGCTCTTGGGCTTCCTCGCATCCCACCGAGGCATCGAGGCCAACCCAGAAAAGGTCAAGGCAGTCGAGGACATGATCCCACCAAAGACCCTCAGAGAAATGCAGAAGCTCACGGGGCGCGTGACTGCGCTAGGGCGCTTCATCTCCAGGTTAGGGGAGCGAGCGCTGCCTTTCTTCCAGCTGATGAAGAAAAAGGGGCCCTTTGAATGGACTGAAGAAGCCGACAAGGCGTTCCAAGATCTCAAGAGATACTTAACCAGCCCTCCGGTGATGGTGGCCCCACGCCCTCAAGAGCCCTTGGTACTCTATCTCGCTGCCACTCCTGACTCCACTAGCGCGGCTCTGCTGGCAGTTAGGGAGGAGCATCGGACCAAAGCCACGGCTGCTAGCCGTGTCAAGGCAAAGCAGGACCAAAAAGGACTCGCAGAGGTCGCTACCACGGCTGAGGAGGATCAGCCGCCGCAGGGGAGCGCACCGGGAACGTAGGAGGCCCCTCCCCCAGGCAACCAGCTTTCGGAGGCCCCATCGCCTCAGCAGGCGCCACGGCCTCCGGAGGGCGCCACCAGCGCCGACGCTCCAAGCCTCGTCGAGCACCCGGTGTACTTCGTCAGCACGGTGTTGCGGGATGCGAGGGCACGATACCCCATGCCACAGAAGATCCTCCTCGCGCTGTTGGTGGCCTCGCGCAAGCTGCGGCACTACTTCTAGGGTCACCCGATCAAGGTTGTCTCAGCATACCCCTTGGAAAGGGTGCTCAGCAGCCCTAACTCGGCCGGAAGGTTCGCCGAGTGGAACATTGAACTGCAAGCATTTCAGCTCGAATTCAGCACGACCAGGGTCATCAAGGGTGCCGCGCTAGCAGATTTCATGGCTGAATGGACGGAGGCACCGGACCTCAAGGCCGACGAGGACCGATCCCTCTCCCCGGGAAGCGAGGCGCCAGAAGGTTGGGTCATGTACTTCGACGGGGCATTCTCCAGGCATGGCGCTGGGGCTGGGGCGGTGCTCATATCTCCCACTCAGGGCAAGCTGTACTACGCCGTGCAGCTCTATGTCCAGCAGGGTGAAAAGGTCTCCAACAATATAGCGGAGTACGAGGGACTGATAGTGGGCTTGAAGGCCGCCACCGCCCTAGGGGTGAAGCGCCTTACTATCAAGGGCGATTCGCAGCTCCTCGTCAATTTCTCCAACAAGGTATACGAGCCAAGAGATGAGCACATGGAGGCCTACCTTGTGGAGGTCCGCAGGATGGAGAAGCAGTTCTGGGGGTTGGAGCTACAGCATGTTCCCCGCGGCACTAATCAAGAGGCCGACGACATCGCCAAACGAGCCTCCAGGTGGTTGCCCTAGGAGCCGGGCGTCTTCGAGGAACGGCTCTTCAAGCCCTCGGCCCTGCCATCATTATCGAACACAGCACATCCTCGGGTGGAGCTTCCCCAGCCACCTGCCTCGGGAACCCCAGCCTGTGGCCTGGCCTCAGGAGCACGCCTGCTCCTGACGATGGAGCCTCAGGAGGGGTGCTGGATCACAGAGCTCCAGAGCTACTTAATGCAAGGGACCCTGCCGGAGAAGGAGGAGGAAGCAGAGCATGTGGCGCGGCAAGCTACATCGTACTGCATCAGGGATGGAGAGCTCTACCGGAAATGACCAAACGATGTGTCCCTGCGTTGCATCACCAGGGAGAAAGGGAAGGAACTAATGGCAGATATACACGATGAAGACTGTGGGCATCATTCATCGTCACGGACCCTCGTCGGCAAGGCATTCCACAGCGGTTTCTATTGGCCTACTGCGCTCGATGACGTTGTCGAACTAGTGAAGTCTTGCGAAGCTTGCCAATTCCATGCCAAGCATATGCATCAGCCGGCAGGAGGTCTGCAAACCATACCCCTCACGTGGCCATTTGCAGTCTAGGGGCTGGATATCCTGGGCCCGTTTCCTCGGGCGCCAGGGGGCTATTGCTACCTTTACGTTGCCGTGGACAAGTTCACCAAGTGGGCTAAAGTCGAGGCCGTCCGCACCATCCCTGCTGGTTATGCAGTCAATTTCATCAAGGGCATCGTGAGCCGGTTCGGGGTGCCTAACCACATCATCACTGACAACGGTTCGCAGTTCACCAATAACCTCTTAAAAACATACTGTGCTAACCTTGGAACGCAGATATGCTACGCTTCGGTGGCGCACCCCCGAAGCAACGGCCAGGCCGAGCGGGCCAACGCAGAAGTCCTGAGGGGCCTCAAGACCAGGACATTCAAGAAGAAACTGGAGGCCTACGGCAGAGGTTGGTACGACGAGCTTCAGTCCATGTTGTGGTCCATCCGCACAACCGCGACCAAGCCGACTGGGGAGACCCCCTTCTACCTGGTCTACGGAGCTGAAGTGGTCCTCCCTCACGAGGTCAGGCGTCGTTCCGCGCGGGTCCTGGCATTCGATGAGATGCTGCAGGACGCCATGCGAGGGATGGACCTCGTGCTGGGGTAGGAGCATCGTCGAGAAGCTGCGCTGCGAGCGGCAAGGTACCAGCAAGCACTGCGGCGATACCACTGTCGCAACATCTGCCCCAGAACTCTCGAGGTAGGGGACCTCGTGCTCCGGCGGGTCCTCTCCAGGGAGGGACTGCATAAGCTCTCTCCCATGTGGGAGGGCCCGTCCGCGCGCTTGGAGACTCAGGAGGGAGTACCTGTCCAAAATGTGTGGAACATCCAGCACCTCCGGAGGTTTTACCCCTAAAAAGGCCCAGAGCATGTGAAGAAGGCGAATGCCTGTGAAGCTCATCTTTTTGGATAAGGCCCAGAGCCTGTGAAGAAGGCGAATGCTTGTGAAGCTCACTTTTTTGGATAAGGCCCAGAGCCTGTGAAGAAGGTGAATGCCTGTGAAGCTCATCTTTTTGGATAAGGCCCAGAGCCTGTGAAGAAGGCGAATGCCTGTGAAGCCCATCTTTTTGGATAAGGCCCAGAGCCTCTGAAGAAGGCGAATGCCTGTGAAGCTCACCTTTTTGGAAAAGGCCCAGAGCCTGTGAAGAAGGTGAGTGCCTGTGAAGCTCATCTTTTTGGAAAAGGCCCAGAGCCTGTGAAGAAGGCGAACGCCTGTGAAGCTGTCGTGTTTTGGAAAAGGCCCGGAGCCTGTGAAGAGGGCCAATGCCCGTGAAGCTTGCCTCCCCGAAGAATGGCCCGGAGCCTGTGAAGAAGGCCAATGCCTATGAAGCTCGCCGCCCGTGACACTCTCACGTAATAATGAGTTGGGACTGTACACGCCCCGGAGTCTTAGGGGTGCCGGCCTCAGGCCCTGGGGCTCCCTCCCACGCCTAGTGGCAGCACTTAGCTCCGCGCTAGTGAGAAGACGTCAAAGACTAGACTAGGTGCCGGACGCGGCTTTTTCATTTGCTTTCTGCAGTTTGCTAGTTCATTCTCATTTGGAGTTTTATCGAAACTATCGCTGCCTTTTGACTTGTGGTTCTTCGACTTTTTCGCTCTCCTGCCTCGATTTCTCTTGCGCAAGGGCTCGCGAGGTGGAACCCCCGGGAGCCCTCACGAGTGTTCCTGTCCCTATCGCTCAAGGTTTCACGTCCCGGGTCCACTACAGGAGCGCCCCTCCAGTCCATGCCTCACAGGCACCATGACACGAATACAGGGCCTGGGTCGGTCGCCCCCACGGCTGAGGCTGGAGGTTACCTACGCGCGGGCATGCGACAGAAAGGAAGAATACCAAAATAACAGAAACAGTACGATGATTGATGACGATAACCCAAACACGCCCCCACGGGGCCCCACACTGTTGTCTTTTTTGCACAGGAGAAAAGAAAGGAAAGAACAAAGCGGGCGAAGCTTGCCCTACGCCGGCCCTCAGGGAAGACTCGAGCCGCCTCCGGAGCTCAGGCGGACTCCCTCTCGCGCTTCACCAGGGCGCGACGGCGGGTAGACCCGCTGCCGCCCTCCAAGCAGGCGCGACGGCGTGGAGGCTGACCGCGGCCGCTGCTAGAAGAGTCGCTACCCGAAGAAGAGCTGGTGAATCTTGAGGAGTCTCGGGCGCCGCCAACCACGCGTGCGCTGTCCTCTCCGTCCTCGCCGGGGCTGAGTCCCCGATCGCGGTCATCGTCTTCAGGGGAGCACCCTGCGTGGCGACCATCTTCCCCAAACACCCTCACATAGAGGGTGGCGTCGCCGTCGAACTTGAAGTGTAGAGTGCACCGGCGGCTCAGGCCACGCGCGCCGGCAAACATCTGCCAGCCGCGGGTCAAGGCCAGGCTCCCGGCTGCGGAGACCTCCAGCGAGGCCCACAAGGCCCGGCTACAGCAGCCATCTGCCTGGAGCCAGAGGTCGCCCAAGGCGCCAGCTGGGAGCTCACCTAGGAGGAAGCGAGGGAGCTAAAGTCAGGCGCTGGTTGGCTCGGCCGCCCACACAATGACCTCCGGCAGCACCTCCGTAGTATGGAGGCGTGGCCCCGGGGGTCGAGCGGCCGGAGCACGCCCCCCAACCATGGCCAGCCGCTCATCGCCGCGCAGAGAGCCACCTCTGCGACCGCGGGGGGGGGGGGGGGGGATGGGCGCCGTGGAGGCCACAGGATGTTTGCGAGGGCGACCTCGACCGCGCTTGAGCGGGGGAGAGGTAGACTCGACGTGGCGAGCCTTTCCTTTCTCTGCGGCCGAGAACTTCCTTGGCGGAGCCATGAAGAAGAAGGAGAATCAAGAGGGGATAGACTGGAAGGGCGCACGCTGTTCCGTACTTATAGCCGGCGAAGGCCAACCGTCGTCCACCACGATCGCAGGTAATCATGACCCGCTTTGCATGCAGGGACTTGTCGAATCCGTGCAGTTGCCGAGGCATCGTGGCGAAGCGGAGGCACCCACGTCCAATGAACCGCCACGCGGCGCCCAAGGCCGCAGGCTATTAGGGCCCGCGACGCTTCGCACTTGCCCTTTCGCCTCTCTTCTCGGCCAAGTCCGGGCGCGCCGTGGGCCCGGGGGCTACTGTCAGTGTTCTGGGAACGGGGGTCCCCAGACTTGCCTGCCTGCAGCCTGCGGCGTGTCTCAAAGGGGGCCCAGCATAGCCCATCTTCATCAACCACAAGCTCAAGACCCTCGCGAGGGGCCAAGCCTCGCGGGGCAGACGACAGGGAGCTTCTTGAGGCACGGCCTAATCAGGCGGGCTCACGAGGAGGCGGAGAGTTCAAGGCAGGGTACCTCGCGAGGTGCCCATGACGCAAGCCATGACGACCAAGGGCGTCAGTCGGGCGCCAGCCCGCGCAGTGTCCTCCTTTCCTCTTTGGTGCAAAGGGAGCAAGCACAGGTGAGAGCATCAAGCAAAGGCATCCATTTCGGTGCAACAAGACCAAGACCAACCCAACGGCAGGGAGGAAGTCATTGTGGAGCCTGAGCAGGCGTCACCGCCAGAGCCTTTGGTAGGCAAGGACCAACTTTAGTCAGGATAGGTGTACCCGCTGTTCCCCTTCAAAATGGCCAATTGTTGGCGCCCTTCCCGCTCAATATTTGGGGAGAGGCCCAGGGCCTTTGCCTATAAATAGGACTAGCCACCCCTAGGGTAGAGGCATCTGGATCCGCACCAAGAAGCCAGTAGATAGAGCGACTGAACTCCTCCTAGCAGTTCGTCGCACCAGCCAAGAACGGACCCTCGCGAGGTTGTTCCTCCTTGTATTGTTCATCATCAGCCCAAGAGGCAATCCACCACACCACACACTGGAGTAGGGTATTACACCACAATGGTGGCCTGAACCAGTATAAACCCCGTGTCTCTTGTGTTGTTTCTTTCGTAGTTTAGATCCTAGCAATTCGGTGAGGAGCAGGTAGATAGAGGGCGAAATCTCCGCGCGCACCCCAGTGTTCGAATCTCAAGGGTCTGCCGGAACCCGAAATACGACATACTTATTGTCGTGGGAAATGAACACCTATGGGGCAGGGCCCCTTTTCGGTCCGACAGGGAGCGGAGGGCGCACGAAGAGCGGATCGAGGCGGAGCACGCGAGCGATTTTACCCAGCTTCGGAGCTCTCCGGAGAGATAATACTCCTACTGCTGCTTTGTGGTTGTATTATGTTTTTGCTCTAGAGCGTGGGAGTGTTCTGGTTTCGAATGAGTCGAACCCCCTCTACGTTGCGCATGGGCCTCCTTTTATAGGCTCAAGGGGTCACCAACAGGTGGCAACGCATGCGGGCGTAAAAGTGTAAAAGGAGCTGCGGTTGGTACAACTGCTTCTACAGTGGATCCAACCTAACTCTGACGGCAGGGGACAAGAGCATTTAATGCCCGTCCGTGTCGCCCAAACAGTGCAGAAAAGTGACCGTTAGGGGCGCCACCGTTCGCCACGATGGCCATCTCGTCATCTCCACTCGCCACCTCGCACCGCTTGGCTGCACAGCTTCCCACCACGTGCGCCTGGAATGGTCCTGTGGCGAAACGTTGACGGATGCGCTGGAGCGTGGGCACAGAGCGGTGGCTTCGCCGCGGCAAGCGCCTTGCTGCGGTCGTTGTCTTGTCGCGCCCGGAAGCTTGTCGCTTACCGGGTCTTGCCGGGACGCGCGGCGCGTCGCGGCAAGTTTCTTGAAATGCCTTGGTTGGCCTTCCCGGCAAGCTCCTCTTGCCGGGGCCTTGTCCTCCCCGGCAAACTCCTCTTTCCGGGGTCTTGTCTTCTCAGTTAAAACACTTTGCTCTTGAATGGCTCCAATAGGAACTACGGAGGATCTTGGCGGGCACCCAACAAGCCTTGCCGCGGGGCGCTGTGACTGCCCGTGCACAAGTTCGGGATACTAAGGTACCCCTACTTTAGTACACCGACAGGATCCCCCGGGCCTGGGCCACACACGGTGCCGAGCGCTGTTGGGCCAGGCCCAAAACAGGGCACGGGCACGCGCGGCCTGGGTCCACACCGTATCTAACCCCGTATCCACCGCGCCCTCCCGTAACGGCACGCGTCGAACGCGGCGTCATGGGAGAGATCGTGGGTGATTCTTTATTCGGAAAAAGCGTAACGTTCGCCTCCTCCTCTTTATAAGCAGGGGAAATAGGGGCAGTTCCCCCACCTTCGCCACTTGCGGTTCCTTCCTCAGAAATCTCCGCCGCTCCCCTCCGCTTCCCAAAGTCGAAAGAGAGCAGCACTCCGCCCCCCGTCGCCGCCGTCGCCGCCAACGCCCTCGATCTCCCCCACAGCCTCCGCCATGGCTCCGAAGACCAGGAAGGGTGCGAAGTCGGCCGAGGCGCTGCGGCTTGAGGCGTTGCGGAAGGAGCGGGCACTCTTCCCCCCTGAGCTCTCCATGAAGGACCTGAGGGAATGGTTCTATCTTTTCTGGTCGACGGAGACGCGAGTGCATCCGCGCACGCAGGTACTTTCCGCCGCCGCTTCCACTTTGAAACGGTGTCCAAAAGGATACCCCATCTTCGCACTGTCTTCTATTGCGGGCTCTGCCCACCCTTTTCCGATTTCTTCTGTGATATCATGAACACCTACGGGTTTCATCTCCTTGATTTCACCCCCAACGTCGTTCTGACCATGGCGGTTTTCGCACATCTCTGCGAGAACTTTGTCGGAATCCACCCAAATGTAGCCCTTTTTCGCCACTACTTCATGCCCCGGGTCGAGAAGGGAGAGCCCTTAGCTGGTGGGATCGCCTGGATCTCGAGAGTCGGCATGAAGGAGGTCTATCTGGAGGGGGAGCTTCGTAGCAAATGGGAGGAGTGGAGAGCGGAATGGTGTTGGATTGTTGATGAGAACCCGCAGCCATTCACCAACTTGCGCCAAGCCCGAGTAGTGCGCGGCGGCGATTGGAGCGCCCTGGCGGCGGACGATGCTAGACTGAAGATCGCCACCACCCGGATCTTGCGGCTCAGGCTTGCCGGGCTCACTGTAGGTGCTGTTGGCGCGGACTTTCTTCGCTGCCGCATCGCCCCTCGGCAGGAGAGGGGGAGACCCGCCTGGCTGTTCGGGGGTCCGGCGGATATCATGAGGCTGCGCCCAGGCCTCAACTTCAATTTCACTGTTTTGGAGTTGGATGGGACGCTCAAGGAACTGTTCAAACACGATCCCAACCATCCCGAGTGGTTCAGGCTGCCGCAGGGCGTCGTCCCATTGTGCAACAACTCCCAGCTCGATCGCATCCGCGCAATGATGCCAGAGTGCGACTCGCATGGGATTATCCCAACTTGGCAGGAGCCCGCCGAGGACGTCGTGCAGCAGTTCTTCGACGACTTGGCGGAGGTGGCGGTCCGCGCCGACGAGCAGAGGAGCCTCACCCGCGACACCACCGACGATGAGATGCGGCGCATTGCCACCAGGGCGGAAGAGGCGGCGGCGGCCGCTGCCGCGGGCGAGTTCGGGTTTACTGTGGAGGAGGCAGAGGCAGCCGAGGCGGCGAGCCTTGCCGAGCGGGAGGAGCGCCCGAAGCCGAATCGAGCGAGCCCACCGAGGGTGCAAGCGGCCAGCCTTCTTCAAGCAGCTTGCCGCAGGCGGAGCCCCCAGTGCAGCCCCCAGCTCCACCAAGAAGGCGCCTCCGCAGGACCGGAGACATAGCAGGGCGGCAGACGGGCCAACAGCCGCCGCGCCGCGGGACACGCTCCACCGCGACAAGCACCGTTGCCGCGGGAGCATCTCACGCCGCGCCGGCAACTGGAGCGGGGTCCTCTCGGGCCGCCGCTTCTGATCCTGCCGCAGCTCCTGCCAAGCGGCCAAGGGAGCCTACTCCTCCGCCTCGTCGCGCCGAAAGGGTACCGGACTTCGATCTCTCCGCGCTCAGCTCCGACGAGGAGGAAGAAGAGGAGTAAGTTTCTCTGTTGCACTTATTTTTCTTCAATTCTTGCTGTTCCTTGTCTTGTATCTAATCTGCTTTCTTCTGAACCTTGTTCCTTTCCAGGACTCTGGCCCAGAGAGCGGCGAAGAGGGCCAAGGTCCCCATGGTTGTCATCGAGGACGATCCTGCTATGACAACGGAGGGCGCGTCCGAGACCACCTTGTCGGACCCGGCAATCTCTCCCCGAAGCAGCCCCCAGCGTAAGTACATAATTTTACTTCCCGCTGTCAGGCGCGCATGGGTGTTCTTTCCTTGCTGATATCTTGATTGTTGGTTTGCTTGTGTAGGAGCAGAACAGGCCCACCAGGAACAGCCAGAAGCCGCCCCTGAGGTGCTATCTGCTTCCACTACGCCGCCAAGGGATGACTCCCCGGCAAGGGAGCGCTCTCCGGCAAGGGAGAGGTCCCCGGCAAGGGGCAGTTCTCCGGCAAGGGACGGGACCAGTGATCCCCCGGTGGTGGAGCCCATGATTACAGAGCCCAACACAGGTAGTCCTTCTTGTCAGAAAACTTCCCTTGGGTTCTTCTTCTTCTGATCTTCTTTTTTGGATATTTGCTTGACTTTTTCTCCCTCTTCCTGTCTTCAGATCCTCCCTCGACGGAGCCAATGGAGACCAAGGCCACCGGCGAGGAGAACGTGCGCGGCAATACTGACGAAGCCGCTGCCACCGAAGAAGAGGCCGGCGCTGATGATCCTGCCGACGAAGAAGCCGCCAAGGCTGCTGGCGCAGGAGCTGGCGAGGGGTCTGGCGATCGTACTGACGACCCGGGGGCTGCAGGAGCGCAAGGCGCTACGCCGACCGCCGATCCCTCCGCCGCTGACACAGCGCCAGGCTCCGAAGAGCCCCAGCCCGGCGCCTACTTGAAGGCTGGCGACGGTGTCTTCATCAAGCTCCCTTGGGCGTCAAGCTCCAGGGCGCCGGTTGAGGGAGAAACTTTCGACGGAGAGGTGCTCGCCTCCGCTGGGCTGACAGTGGTTGACGCGCCAAGCAGCAGCGGCGGCGAGTCTGAGGAGGAGCAGCTGCTCTAGAAGCTGGTGTCGCTTTACCGCGCCCGACAAGCCAAAATGGAGTCCCGGGAAGCGCTTGTCGTGCAGGCGGAGGAGCTCCAGAGCCGCAACCAAGAGGCCCTCCGGTCCATTGCAGAGGAGAGGGCGCAGCTTGCCGAGGCGCGGAAAGCCTTCCTCCTCGAGAAGGCTGAAGCCGAAGAGCAGCAGCGGCTTGCCGACGAGGAGATGTCCGTGCGAGAAGGCGAGTTGACGCAGCGGAAGGTTAATCTGGACAGCTATGAGGAGGAGCTTGCCGCGCGCGAGGAGACACTTGGCGGGGCCCTCAAGGAAGCGAAGGATGCTGCTGCAGCTGCCGAGGCCGCCAAGAAGGAGCTGGGGGTGAAGGTGACGCAGCTAGAAGTCACCCTCAAGGAGAAGAACGAAGAGCTTGCCGCGCTCCAGCGCGAAGGACGCCCTTGCCTATGGTGAGCTGCAGGGTCGTCTCCTTGAGAGGGGCAAAGAGCTGAGCGCCGCCAAAGATTCAAATGCTGATCTGGAACTGAAGCTGGCTACGCTGACTGAGACACTGGACAGCGCCAAGAAGCGGGAGGAGGACTTGAAAGGGGAGATCAAGGCCAACGAGGCGCTGCTGACGAGGGCCGCCGAAACCCAGAACACCTTCAGGGACACCGTGGAGCTCTGGACGGAAGGCCTCATCAACATCGCCGCAGTTATCGACGAGGAGCTGGCACAGCTGGAACTGGAGGGTTTTGGGTACTCCTTCGACGAGAACCTCCAGCCCAGCGCCAAGCTCACTCTGTTCTTCAAGGGCGTGGCGATGGCGCTCCAGCAACTCCGGGAAAGGATCCCTAAGCAGTTGGCCGACGAGTCGCGCACGATCTGCGCCAGAGTCCTGGAGAAAGTGTTGGTGAAGGTGCTCTTCCGCAATCCAGGCCTCAACCTCACCAACGTCCTCAAGAAGCTGCTGGCGGGTGCTGATCTGGAAGAGCTCAAGGCCCTTGTCGCACCCATTGTGGACAAGGTGAATGAAGTCAAGAGGGTTGATGGTGACCGCCTAGATTAGGCCGCCCGTTTCTTCTTTCCTTGTCGCTGTCATTTATGTTATAAGAACAATTTAGTCAGTGCTGCGACAAGTTACCTTTGTAATATAACTTTATCTTGGGCAGTATTTGCTATGTTATTTCCTTTACTTGATTCCTTCCTTTGTATGTTTTTACCCTACGCTTCTAGGGAACTTGCCGGCGCAGGCACCCTCGCCGCAAGCGCTGAGTGCGGAACATCAGCAGCCTGCTGGCGGTGCTGCTTCCGACAAGAAACCTTGTCGCAACTAGTCGCGGCACACTTAAGTTGTTGAGCGGACTCGAAACAAAGTAAGGGCGCAACTAGCTACAAGTTGCTTCCTCCGCGCACAGGTTTTCCATACAAAGCATGGTCGTTCAAGGAAGATAACTTAAATTTTTTTAAAACTGATTGTGCTCAAACTTTGGTAACTTAGCTTTTCTGTCGTCTGCATCCGGCAAGGCTATACTTTCTTGAACGACACCTGGTCCACACTATTACCTTCTCCTCCAAAGATGTCGTGGGAAATGAACACCTATGGGGCAGGGCCCCTTTTCGGTCCGGCAGGGAGCGGAGGGCGCACGAAGAGCGGATCGAGGCGGAGCACGCGAGCGATTTTACCCAGCTTCGGAGCTCTCCGAAGAGATAATACTCCTACTGCTGCTTTGTGGTTGTATTATGTTTTTGCTCTAGAGCGTGGGAGTGTTCTGGTTTCGAATGAGTCGAACCCCCTCTACGTTGCGCATGGGCCTCCTTTTATAGGCTCAAGGGGTCACCGACAGGTGGCAACGCATGCGGGGGTAAAAGTGTAAAAGGAGCTGCGGTTGGTACAACTGCTTCTACAGTGGATCCTACCTAACTCTGACGGCAGGGGACAAGAGCATTTAATGCCCGTCCGTGTCACCCAAACAGTGCAGAAAAGCGACCGTTAGGGGCGCCACCATTCGCCACGATGACCATCTCGTCATCTCCACTCGCCACCTCGCACTGCTTGGCTGCACAACTTCCTGCCACGTGCGCCTGGAATGGTCCTGTGGCGACACGTTGACAGATGCGCTGGAGCGTGGGCACGGAGCGGTGGCTTCGCTGCGGCAAGCGCCTTGCCGCGGTCGTTGTCTTGTCGCGCCTGGAAGCTTGTCGTTTACCGGGTCTTGCCGGGACGCGCGGCGCGTCGCAGCAAGTTTCTTGAGATGCCTTGGTTGGCCTTCTCGGCAAGCTCCTCTTGCCGGGGCCTTGTCCTCCCCGGCAAGTGTCAGGACCCCGACTCAATGTCACATCGATCTAGCCTGTAACACCTCATATCACTTTGCGGCCTCACGCACGGTATCCCCACGGGTGTCGCCTTACCTTTGCCCGGGACCGTTTGCGCCTTTTGACACACGTATATGATAGTGTCTCTAGCATCCATATGAAAAGGAGCCCGGGCTGACATGGCTTGTTGTAAACCCAAAGTGGCACAGACTTACAGGGACAGGCATCCATGACCCAGCATCGAACGTGTCGGTCATCAGCAAGTAAGTTCCGGGCTGTAGCACTGGGCTAGCAGGACTCCGGTACTCAACGCGTGACATTTCCCCGAAGGGACAGACACAGGAACGAAGAAGGACACATGCCGGCCAGCCTAAGTGTTCCGGAGCAGTAGCAAGCTACCATGGCTCGGTGGAGACACTAGGAGACATTTCCCGGTAAGAGAGGCTACTAAAGATAAACAACTAGATAGTCAGATCCCACACATACCAAGCATTTCAATAACATACACACAATATGCTCGATATGTACAAATACAACATGGCATCACCTCATGACTCTACGACTCAAGTATTGTATTCATTAGGCTCCGAGGAGCGAGATATTACAGACAGGGGTCTCATGACCCAACATTCAGAGCATACAAATCAAACACATGCGGAAGCTAACATGTCTGAGTACAGACATCTACAAATGAAAAAGGCTTAGAAGCCTGACTATCTACCAGATCCTGCCGAGGGCACAAGATCGTAGCTGAGGTAACAAGCTAAACGTCGAAGTCCACGTGGAACTACTAGCGAGACTGAAGTCTCTCTGCAAAAAACATAAAATAGGCAAACGTGAGTACAAATGTACCCAGCAAGACTTACATCAGAACTAACTACATATGCATCATTATCAACAAGGGGACGGTGGGGTTTAACTGCAGCAAGCCAGCTTTGACTCGGTGGCTAACCTGAACTACGACTGCAATGTAACTCTTTTGAGGTGGCGCACACGAGTCCACATATTCACCATATCAATACACCACTATGGATCCGCTCTCGTCTCCCTACGAGAACGCCATCCATAGCACTCACGCTTATCTTGCGCATTTTAGAGTATCCACTTTCACTTGTCTATGAACTGTTATAGGCGACCCAGAAGTCCTTTTCCGCGGACACGGCTATTCGAATAGATAATGTTAACCCTGCAGGGGTGTACTTCTTCACACACGCTCTCACCACTTACCGCCGTTTACACGACATGTACTCGGCAACCTTCAAGCGGAAGCCCAACGTGGGTGTCGGCCACGACCTACCTAAACACTCAAGTCCCTAGTCCAGGTTTATCGCCTATTCGGGTTCCATCCATGAGGAGATCCGGCCGAAGTTTCGCTCACAGCCCCAAACGTTGTGAACAGGGTTCCGTGACACCAAACGGGCGCCCGGTTTACCCGGCCACGTGCCTACCGCATCACAGCCCACCCCTACGGTCAGCGCTGTCCACGGCCTCCAGCATACTACAAACACCAGAAACTACTTGCAACTCCTGGACAGAGGACAAGGGTGATTAAGAAGCCGAGAGGGTCCATTGGTTTCGGGCCCAATGCGTGGTAGTAGCTGAATCATGGATCACAAACACAGAACTCAGTTCCTGAGGACGGCTGCAATGAGACAACCCACCATGTACTCCTACATGGCCTCTCACCGCTACCTTTACCAAATCATGTTCACACACTTAGCTCACACACAGTAGGACATGTTCACACGCACCTGATTCACCCCCGATGAATCAGACCTGACTCAACTCTAAGCAGTAGCAGGCATGACAAACAAGCATTAATGAGTAGGCACAACAGGGCTCAAACAACTCCTACTCATGCTAGTGGGTTTCATCTATTTACTGTGGAATGACAGGTCATGCAGAGGATAAAGGGGTTCAGCTACCGCAGCAAGTAACAGTTGAATCGTTGTTGTCCTAATGCAGTAAAAGAGAGCAGGAGCGAGAGAGTGGGATTGTATCGGAATGAACAAGGGGGTTTTGCTTGCCTGGCACTTCTGAAGATAACATTGAGTCTTCATCAGTGTCAACGATAACATCATCGGTACAGCGTCTATCGAGAGGGGACAGATACCGGCAACAGAGAAGAAATACAATCAATGCAATGCACAATATGATGCATGCTCATGACATGGCAATATGAATGTGTTTTGGGCTAATGCAACTAGCAACAGATTAAATGAAGTTGGTTTGAATACAAGATTCAAATTCAAACTCCATATGTGATTATTCAAATGCCATTTAATTGATTTGTGCTATACAGCAGCTATAAGTTGTTCTAACATGCATGAAAAGGGTACAGATGGATTCCTTCAATTTTTCTGATAATTTTTCATATATAAATTATTTGATTTGGAGTTACGGTTGAATTTCTATGATTTATTGAAGTTTTGGTTATATTCTGGAATTTCCTGAATTATTTTAAATCCAGAAAACAATTACTGCGTCAGCTTTGCGTCAGGGTGACATCAGCAGGTCAACCGAGGCTGACCAGGGTCAAACCTGACGTGTGGGGTCCACACGTCAGTGACACGGGGTTAAACAGGGTTAAATTAATCCTAATTAGGAATTAGTGGTGCTGGGGCCCACTGTCAGTGTCAGGGGGGTTGACTAACGGTAATTAGCGCTAATCCTAATTAGCTACAGGGCTGAGCCCACTTGTCAGGGACGCAGGGGGTTCCTGCCGTGGTCAAGGTGGGTCAAACCCACCGGCGACATGACGCCGGCGAGGCCCGAGACGGCGGCGCGATGCGGGATCGCGCTACAGGGCACGGGCGAGGCTGTGCTTGGGCTCGTTGGAGAGCCCTTGCTCCCGCGCGTCGAATGGTGGTGGTGGCCGTGCCTGAGGTGGCCTGTATCGTCGACGGCGAGCTCGCGAGCGGCGGCCGGAGTTCGGGTGCGGTCGGAATCGGCGTTGCAGGGCGTTAGGGGAGGTGTTGGTGCGTGCTACGTGCTCCTAGTGAGGTGTGGAGCACGGTAGTGTGCTCGGTTGGGCGCTACGGTGACCGTGGCCACGACGGCGACATCGCCGGCGGCGTCGAGCTTCGGAGCTCAAGGGGGCGGCAGCTACAGAAGGCTAGGGACGACGGGGCAAGGGGGAATCGGACCAGTGGCTCACCGCGGAGCTGCAGGGATGGTTAGCGGGCTCGGGGACGCGCTGGAGGCGGCGAATCGACGGCGACGGTGGTCGGAGCCCGAGGAGGGGAACGGCGACGTGGCGGCGATGCAGGGCTTCCGGAGACCCGTGGAGCGGTGGGGAGGAAGAGGAGGTCGAGGCGGAGCCTCTGGGCTAGTTGGGGGGAGCGAGGGGTGGCCGGAGACGGCTGCTATGGCGAACGGCAGCGAGGGTGGTGTTCGGCCGTGTGAGAGAGAGAGAGCGAGGGGGAGGAGGAAAGAGCCGAGGGAGAGTGAGAGAGAGCAGGGGGAGAGGCGTGGCGTCGTCCGGGGCATCGAGCGAGGAGGGAAGGGCAGGCAAGCAGGGAGAGAGGTGGCGTGGCGCGGTGGCGCGCGCGCGCGCCGGCCACACTCCCCTCCCTCTGTCGAGGACGAAGACGACAGAGGAGGGAGGCGGGCTGGGCCGCCTGCTGGCTGGGCCGGCCAGCTGGCTGGGCTGCACAGGGAGGAGCCCAGGTAAGCTTCTCCCTTTTTAACTATTTCTGTTTTCTAATTTCTGACATTTGTTTTGATTTAAATAAAATATTAAATCATTTTATTAACCTATGCCAATTTTTGCAGGAACTAGACATATTATTCCAGAGCTCCCCAATAGGTGGCATAGTTTTTGGACATATATTAATATATATAACTAATATATTTCCAATGCAAATATTTATGCATTAATTCCAAATGCCCAAAATAAATACCTATGAGCTCTTAAAAATATTGGTTTGATTTTTATCTCTGTCCAATATTTTCAGAGAGCAACATGAGCATTTTCTTGGACCTTTTTTGGAGAGATTTTTATTTGGATCATTTTCAAAAATGATTCTGAGGGTTTCTCAAATCCCCATTTCAAATTTCTTTGGAAACTTAAACATGATGCAACACTCTAATGCATGCCCTAGGCATTGTCAGAACTAGGGATGTGACAACTCACCCCCACTAAACAAGAATCTCGACCCGAGATTCAAGCGTAGGGTAAGATGAAGGGGGGGCGCAAACTAGCACAATCTTCACGATCCAGGGTGTACTTCAATTGAACGTTGATTCATTCACCATCATTGTCTTGAAGTCTTGCCTTGAGAAATCCTGTCAACATGACATGGAGGGAAGAAGGAGACTCTAGAAGGGTCGATCTTCTCGAAGATCGAACAACTCACGGAATGAGACATAGGACCATCTCTCGGGTTGAGACACGAGATACACATCAAGAGGGGTGGAAAGAACGGATGATGAAGGTTCACTAGGTAGACAACAATTTCACGCTTAAGAAGGTGGTAATCGATTGTCAACGTAGCGAGGAGTTGAGTTGCCATGAAACCACAACGAGGCACGTTAGGGAAGGTGACTCATAGAAATATCCCCTTAAGTGGAAAAAAGAATTACCTTTGATTCATAGATCATTGAAACTCTTTAAACCAGCCTAAGACAATTCTCGAGCGATCGTTTGGAGGGGGTCGGTAGAATGGCATACTCGGACTTGGATGATGTGGATTACCTTGTTGAAGACAACGTAATGGATGAATTTGCTTATCACCGGAAATGGAAGAGACCCATGGTAGAATGGCACATTGGCGGTGCAAGCTGGGAACAAAATGCAAATGCTGGAATGATTCTGGTAACTGGGGAAGAACCCAACAATAGAGAGTGAATTCACTGTTTGAAAAGGTCATAGCATTGCCGAGGAAACTGAGAGCAAACCCAGTTAGTGCCGATGATAACACGTAGCGCTTGTGCGTGCTCTCAAGAACTTGAGCATTTCCATAATCATCAAGGTTCTACCAACATCCGTGTCAAGGATCCTGGCAACACAACATACTACCATGACGAGTTGCGATGGACGATGCAGATACAAAGGAAGACAACACTTTCTCAGATTTCACCTTAGCGGGGCCAAGGGAACAAAATCTGGATGATCGACCGAGAGACATTTAGCACTCCGCTTCTAATGTTCTCCTTGATGTACTAGCGTATCCCATTCATAGATATGGCTTGGTATCTAGAACATCAAGTAAAGGTCGGACTTCGGGAGCACAAAAATCCATAAGGGACAACTAGGGGGTAAATCCTACGAAATCCTTATGGGGAGGTGGCCAACTTCTTCAATCAAGATACTACGATAATAGGTCTTCCAACTGGGTGTGTTGGCCATGACATCCATTTTACCGGGTTACAGAGAGACCAATATTGTAACCATTGGAAAACATTCCAACCATCATATCTGCCTGAGATTCGGATCCGGTTGGTGTCAGAATATTCTAGACTCATCGAGTCTAGGAAGAAAAAATGAAAGTTTGCAACACAAATCGACGAGATAACGTTGCGAGATTCTCGGGGGGTGAACTATGGTAGTAAGCTCCAAAACATGAGCTGGTTCTGCTACACACATGTGAACACGCTGCCTCAGACAAGCATGACCACGTGGTAGTCTTATAATAAAACACTACCAAGTTCAGGTGGGGGAACCATCAACAAGGACGTCGAAGTCCTTGCATAAGGCATGCTCTTAAGAAGGAACTTCTTCTTCTTGAACAAATCAATCAGTGGCTTGGTGTGCTCGGGACACATATGGAATGAAGGTTGCAAGTCTCCAGACCACAGAATACTTCGCACGTGTGCATGACTGACTTGGGATGATTCCGGAGGAGGTAAAATAAGACTTCTCAAACTCATGGTGGCAACTTGCATCAAATGCACATGGATTAGAGGGACTCACTTCTTTCGTCCAAACATAGGCTTCATGAACGGAACACGAAGGCATTGCTTACAAAGTTTCCAACACTAGCTTAATGTTCGACAAAATTATGGACAAGATAAAAATGTTGCTGATGGACTCAACAACAATTCATCCAGATTTCCATATAAGTGGAATTCCACAATTATGTGAACAAGTGATAGCATTGGTCAGACCCAAAAGATATAATGGTGTATGCTCGAAGAAACAACTACGAGTAAGACAACATTACGAATATTGTTGGTTCTGATTTGATTTGACGATAGCCCATACTCAAATCAAAGATGGGGTAAGACAACAGGTCCAACAACTGATCACAAGGACCAATTGATGAAGATATCATCTTTCTTCAACACATATACAGGATATCCCTTAATATGAGCTAAGTCGGACAAGCTTTTATCTTCCAACTCTCCAAGTTGTTGTTTAGCTTAACCAACTAGCTCAGGGGTATACAACACAGATTCTTGGAGAAGGGGTGATTTATAAGAAAACCAACTTGATCACGAGCTCAACATAGCGGCCAGGTGACAACCTGGTAATACTTCCGAGAGGATACACGGAAAATCACGAACCACCGATATGTTAGTAAGCTCGAGAACAATCTTGCTTCCAGAGCAAGACGATATGATCAAATAAGCAAGGGACTGAATAATCCTAACTCATTGATCGAGGAGTGCACCAGAATAAGGACTAGGTAGCACGATCAATCCTAGGATGATGATTTGATAACCAACACGCTAAGAATGAGAATATTGTCCATTTAACTACCAAGCAACGGAGTTGCTAGCAGTAATGATTTCACACATCATGGTTCACTTGTCTGCATTCCGGTTACAATAACAAGGAAACCGAGGAATGAACAATGATGGCAAGAAGTATCACTGTATCAAGAGTTCATAGGATGGCGTGCAATTCCCATGACATTCTTGATATAGAGATGGTAATACTCCAAGGTAGAACAGAGCAAAAGCTGGATTAGTATTTGATCTGTGGAGTACGACTGCTTTGACCCAATCCTGGATATGGATGAGGTACTGGAGTTTATTTCTCCTAGTCATTCCGGATAGAATGGCTTGACGGACCACAAGATTAATAAGCATCGATGAGCTCGAGTACACAACTACTCTTGTCTATCAATTGATAGACGAGGGTCAGAAGATAACTAAGAGAACAACTCAAAAGAACATATGATTTCCTGAGTTGTGGATGCATGGATTAGAATGTCGAACGAGTTCAACATATTTCTTCCAGATAACCCATGCAAAAAGGTAGAACTGGCAGATTCACAATTATGAATGGAAAACTCCTCAAGAGTACTCTGATTGTGATCCTTCGGTTCAAAGAACTTCTGCCATAAGTGGTTCATAGTATTTGGAAGAAGGAAATACCACGGACCTCGAGGACTAATGCAAAGGTTACTAATTTCCTAAAGGAACTAGCAAACACTATCAACATGAGGTAAGTGGGGTGAATCTCGGGTTCAAAACCCAGAAGTAGATTACCTACTAACTAAATGGCATCACGGGATGCTTTCGAGAATAAAAGCCAGAATCCTCACAATGGAACACAAAACGTGGCTAGATTACTAGATGATACTCTGGACACCTAGGGTCATAATAATAACTCCGACATATATGTTAAGGCAACAGAGTACCTCAACTCACCGATTAGTGTGGTTAATCTGGCCCAAAGGACATCGGGAACGGAAAGAAAGGATTTGCAAATGCATCAAACTATTTAGAAACCTGGGATGACTCGGACAGCATAACGGCTGTAAATGCTCAGAAAATAATTGAGACATTCACAAAAATGGTGGCATAACCACTCAGAAGCACAATATCAAGATTTCGAGATCAACAATTAACATACAGAAGTAGTAGAAACTGAAACGAGGCTTAAGTCCAACAATTTATAAGTCTACGGATTAGTAACACGTGATCCTGATAGAAAGAAGAGATAGCCTAGTTCTTAATCCCCGTAGAAAAGAAGAGGTTGACTCAGATCAGAAGGGCATAAGGTATAAGGAGTAAAAAGAGCCTTACGTTCCAACCCACAATCAATTCCCTTACATAACTAAAGCATGTCTAGACTCAACTTCGACCAGTTTGGCTTGGTAATCCTACAGGCAGTCAAGCTCTGATACCAACGCTGTCAGGACCCCGACTCAATGTCACATCGATCTAGCCTGTAACACCTCATATCACTTTGCGGCCTCACGCACGGTATCCCCACGGGTGTCGCCTTACCTTTGCCCGGGACCGTTTGCGCCTTTTGACACACGTATATGATAGTGTCGCTAGCATCCATATGAAAAGGAGCCCGGGCTGACATGGCTAGTTGTAAACCCAAAGTGGCACAGACTTACAGGGACAGGCATCCATGACCCAGCATCGAACGTGTCGGTCATCAGCAAGTAAGTTCCGGGCTGTAGCACTGGGCTAGCAGGACTCCGGTACTCAACGCGTGACATTTCCCCGAAGGGACAGACACAGGAACGAAGAAGGACACATGCCGGCCAGCCTAAGTGTTCCGGAGCAGTAGCAAGCTACCATGGCTCGGTGGAGACACTAGGAGACATTTCCCGGTAAGAGAGGCTACTAAAGATAAACAACTAGATAGTCAGATCCCACACATACCAAGCATTTCAATAACATACACACAATATGCTCGATATGTACAAATACAACATGGCATCACCTCATGACTCTACGACTCAAGTATTGTATTCATTAGGCTCCGAGGAGCGAGATATTACAGACAGGGGTCTCATGACCCAACATTCAGAGCATACAAATCAAACACATGCGGAAGCTAACATGTCTGAGTACAGACATCTACAAATGAAAAAGGCTTAGAAGCCTGACTATCTACCAGATCCTGCCAAGGGCACAAGATCGTAGCTGAGGTAACAAGCTAAACGTCGAAGTCCACGTGGAACTACTAGCGAGACTGAAGTCTCTCTGCAAAAAACATAAAATAGGCAAACGTGAGTACAAATGTACCCAGCAAGACTTACATCAGAACTAACTACATATGCATCATTATCAACAAGGGGACGGTGGGGTTTAACTGCAGCAAGCCAGCTTTGACTCGGTGGCTAACCTGAACTACGACTGCAATGTAACTCTTTTGAGGTGGCGCACACGAGTCCACATATTCACCATATCAATACACCACTATGGATCCGCTCTCGTCTCCCTACGAGAACGCCATCCATAGCACTCACGCTTATCTTGCGCATTTTAGAGTATCCACTTTCACTTGTCTATGAACTGTTATAGGCGACCCAGAAGTCCTTTTCCGCGGACACGGCTATTCGAATAGATAATGTTAACCCTGCAGGGGTGTACTTCTTCACACACGCTCTCACCACTTACCGCCGTTTACACGACATGTACTCGGCAACCTTCAAGCGGAAGCCCAACGTGGGTGTCGGCCACGACCTACCTAAACACTCAAGTCCCTAGTCCAGGTTTATCGCCTATTCGGGTTCCATCCATGAGGAGATCCGGCCGAAGTTTCGCTCACAGCCCCAAACGTTGTGAACAGGGTTCCGTGACACCAAACAGGCGCCCGGTTTACCCGGCCACGTGCCTACCGCATCACAGCCCACCCCTACGGTCAGCGCTGTCCACGGCCTCCAGCATACTACAAACACCAGAAACTACTTGCAACTCCTGGACAGAGGACAAGGGTGATTAAGAAGCCGAGAGGGTCCATTGGTTTCGGGCCCAATGCGTGGTAGTAGCTGAATCATGGATCACAAACACAGAACTCAGTTCCTGAGGACGGCTGCAATGAGACAACCCACCATGTACTCCTACATGGCCTCTCACCGCTACCTTTACCAAATCGTGTTCACACACTTAGCTCACACACAGTAGGACATGTTCACACGCACCTGATTCACCCCCGATGAATCAGACCTGACTCAACTCTAAGCAGTAGCAGGCATGACAAACAAGCATTAATGAGTAGGCACAACAGGGCTCAAACAACTCCTACTCATGCTAGTGGGTTTCATCTATTTACTGTGGAATGACAGGTCATGCAGAGGATAAAGGGGTTCAGCTACCGCAGCAAGTAACAGTTGAATCGTTGTTGTCCTAATGCAGTAAAAGAGAGCAGGAGCGAGAGAGTGGGATTGTATCGGAATGAACAAGGGGGTTTTGCTTGCCTGGCACTTCTGAAGATAACATTGAGTCTTCATCAGTGTCAACGATCACATCATCGGTACAGCGTCTATCGAGAGGGGACAGATACCGGCAACAGAGAAGAAATACAATCAATGCAATGCACAATATGATGCATGCTCATGACATGGCAATATGAATGTGTTTTGGGCTAATGCAACTAGCAACAGATTAAATGAAGTTGGTTTGAATACAAGATTCAAATTCAAACTCCATATGTGATTATTCAAATGCCATTTAATTGATTTGTGCTATACAGCAGCTATAAGTTGTTCTAACATGCATGAAAAGGGTACAGATGGATTCCTTCAATTTTTCTGATAATTTTTCATATATAAATTATTTGATTTGGAGTTACGGTTGAATTTCTATGATTTATTGAAGTTTTGGTTATATTCTGGAATTTCCTGAATTATTTTAAATCCAGAAAACAATTACTGCGTCAGCTTTGCGTCAGGGTGACATCAGCAGGTCAACCGAGGCTGACCAGGGTCAAACCTGACGTGTGGGGTCCACACGTCAGTGACACGGGGTTAAACAGGGTTAAATTAATCCTAATTAGGAATTAGTGGCGCTGGGGCCCACTGTCAGTGTCAGGGGGGTTGACTAACGGTAATTAGCGCTAATCCTAATTAGCTACAGGGCTGGGCCCACTTGTCAGGGACGCAGGGGGTTCCTGCCGTGGTCAAGGTGGGTCAAACCCACCGGCGACATGACGCCGGCGAGGCCCGAGACGGCGGCGCGATGCGGGATCGCGCTACAGGGCACGGGCGAGGCTGTGCTTGGGCTCGTTGGAGAGCCCTTGCTCCCGCGCGTCGAATGGTGGTGGTGGCCGTGCCTGAGGTGGCCTGTATCGTCGACGGCGAGCTCGCGAGCGGCGGCCGGAGTTCGGGTGCGGTCGGAATCGGTGTTGCAGGGCGTTAGGGGAGGTGTTGGTGCGTGCTACGTTCTCCTAGTGAGGTGTGGAGCACGATAGTGTGCTCGGTTGGGCGCTACGGTGACCGTGGCCACGACGGCGACATCGCCGGCGGCGTCGAGCTTCGGAGCTCAAGGGGGCGGCAGCTACAGAAGGCTAGGGACGACGGGGCAAGGGGGAATCGGACCAGTGGCTCACCGCGGAGCTGCAGGGATGGTTAGCGGGCTCGGGGACGCGCTGGAGGCGGCGAATCGACGGCGACGGTGGTCGGAGCCCGAGGAGGGGAACGGCGACGTGGCGGCGATGCAGGGCTTCCGGAGACCCGTGGAGCGGTGGGGAGGAAGAGGAGGTCGAGGCGGAGCCTCTGGGCTAGTCGGGGGGAGCGAGGGGTGGCCGGAGACGGCTGCTATGGCGAACGGCAGCGAGGGTGGTGTTCGGCCGTGTGAGAGAGAGAGCGAGGGGGAGGAGGAAAGAGCCGAGGGAGAGTGAGAGAGAGCAGGGGGAGAGGCGTGGCGTCGTCCGGGGCATCGAGCGAGGAGGGAAGGGCAGGCAAGCAGGGAGAGAGGTGGCGTGGCGCGGTGGCGCGCGCGCGCGCCGGCCACACTCCCCTCCCTCTGTCGAGGACGAAGACGACAGAGGAGGGAGGCGGGCTGGGCCGCCTGCTGGCTGGGCCGGCCAGCTGGCTGGGCTGCACAGGGAGGAGCCCAGGTAAGCTTCTCCCTTTTTAACTATTTCTGTTTTCTAATTTCTGACATTTGTTTTGATTTAAATAAAATATTAAATCATTTTATTAACCTATGCCAATTTTTGCAGGAACTAGACATATTATTCCAGAGCTCCCCAATAGGTGGCATAGTTTTTGGACATATATTAATATATATAACTAATATATTTCCAATGCAAATATTTATGCATTAATTCCAAATGCCCAAAATAAATACCTATGAGCTCTTAAAAATATTGGTTTGATTTTTATCTCTGTCCAATATTTTCAGAGAGCAACATGAGCATTTTCTTGGACCTTTTTTGGAGAGATTTTTATTTGGATCATTTTCAAAAATGATTCTGAGGGTTTCTCAAATCCCCATTTCAAATTTATTTGGAAACTTAAACATGATGCAACACTCTAATGCATGCCCTAGGCATTGTCAGAACTAGGGATGTGACAGCAAGCTCCTCTTGCCGGGGTATTGTCTTCTCAGTTAAAACACTTTGCTCTTGAATGGCTCCAATAGGAACTACGGAGGATCTTGGCGGGCACCCGGCAAGCCTTGCCGCGGGGCGCTGCGACTGCCCGTGCACAAGTTCAGGATACTAAGGTACCCCTACTTTAGTACACCGACACTTATCGCATGGTTTCTGATTGTCGTCCCATCAATGCTATCACCATTAGATATTTTTACCCTATTCCACGCTTAGATGATATACTTAATGACCTTATAGGAGCCACCATTTTCTCTAAGATTAATCTAAAGAGTGGCTACTATCAAATACGCATCCAAGAAGGTGATGAATGGAAAACCGCATTTAAGACCAAATTTGGCTTATATGAATGGCTAGTTATGCCAATGGGTTTATCCGAAGAACCCGGTACTTTCATGCAAGTCATGCACTTTGTTCTTCGTCTCTATATTGGCATATTTTTTGTGGTCTATTTTGATGATATTCTTGTCTTTAGCAAATCCATCAAATATCATGTCACTCATCTTAGAACCGTGTTTCAAACCCTTAGGAAAGAGCGCCTTTATGGTAATATGGACAAATGACTTTTTGGTATTGATAAGCTTGTTTTCATGGGTTTTGTTGTGTCTTCTAAGGGTGTTCACGTAGATGAATCTAAGATCAATGCTACTAAAACTTGGCCCCAACCAACCAACTTGCAACAAGTGCATAGTTTTCTTGGTTTAGCCGGTTTCTATTGTAGATTTGTGAAGGATTTTAGCACCATTGCTTCACCTTTGCATTCCTTGAGTAAGAAAAATGTGCCATTTGTTTGGGGACCATACCAAGATACCACATTTAATGAGCTTAAGAATTTGCTTACGCATGCTCCCCTGCTTGCATTACCCAACTTTGAAAAACCTTTCAAGATTCATTGTGATGCTGGTGGTAATGGCATAGGAGGTGTCTTATTGCAAGAAAAGCGACCCATAGCATACTTTAGTGAGAAACTTTCCAGAGCGCAACTCAATTAACCCATCTATGACAAAGAGCTATATGCTTTAGTGTGAGTTTTGCGTGAATGGGAACATTATCTTCGCCCTCATGAATTTATCATCCATATGATCATGAAACGCTAATGTACCTAAAGGGTCAATGAGGGAGTCCTGGATTAGGGGGTCCTCGGATAGCCAGACTATATACTTTGGCCGGACTGTTGGACTATGATGATGCAAGATTGAAGACTTCGTCCCGTGTCTGGATGGGACTCTCCTTTGCGTGGAAGGCAAGCTTAGCAATACGGATATGTAGATCTCCTTCTCTGTAACCGACTGTGTAACCCTAGCTCCCTCCGGTGTCTATATAAACCAGAGGGTTTAGTCCGTAGGACAACAACAATCATAATCATAGGCTAGCTTCTAGGGTTTAGCTTCTACGATTTCGTGGTAGATCAACTCTTTTAATACTCATATCATCAAGAGGGCCCGAACCTGGGTAAACATCATGTCCCCCGCCTCCTGTTACCATTAGCCTTAGACGCACAGTTTGGGACCCCCTACCCGGATCCGCCGGTTTTGACACCGACATTGGTGCTTTCATTGAGAGTTCCACTGTGCCTTCATGATAAGGCTTGATGGCTCGACTTGTTGTCAAGGACAACATCACCTCTGGGGGAGCCCTGGCCGCAGGCCAGACCCTCCAGCTGGACGGCTTCGTCATGACCGCCCGTTCGGCCGCCGCGCCGATGATGACTTCCTAGGTCATCAAGAACAGCCTCCACGTCAGCTCGGAATTCACCGAGCAGATGGATCCAATGGAGCTCTCCTCCCTGAACGAGCTCTTGGATCGCATCGCCGCCCTGGGAGTCGCTACGGACTATGATCGGATCGGGCTTAAACCCGACCAAAGGGAGATTAACTCTCCGCCGGTCACCCATCAGATAGCGGTGGTGGAGGAACAAAGCAGCGATTCTTCCTCTATTTTGAGGACAAACTATGTCGGGATTCCCGAGCTCTCTGAGCCGGATACCCGTCTACGGGAGGACATGGCCCGGGCTCCAAACTTAGAATCGGGCAGCGGGCCACAAATATTGGGCAACATCCCGGAGTCCAAGCTGCCAAGGTCGGGAGCTCCTTCACGCCTGGGTCTCAGATCGGGCCTAGATTTGGACTTAAATCCACCCACCCACCCAGACACAAGTGATCCTTCCCACATTAGACAAGAGCCCCAAGAGACAGTACATCACTTCTGGGCCATATTCCTCCTTGTAATGAGCAAGGTCAAGGACTGTCGCGAGGAAGACTCAATATCATTGTTTTGCAAAAACTGCATGAACAAGGGAATCCTCAACGCCATAAGTTGCCGTGACATAGCACACTTCGCTGACTTGGCGGCCATAGTACAGAAGTACTGTGCGATGGAAAGCGCCTGTAAAACCCAAACAAAATTCTGGGATCCTCCGGCTCTCACTAAACCCCTCTTCCGAACTAAAAGGGTGCGCTCTCGCAAGTCACCCAATCCAATTACGACGAAGCCAAAGCCCTCTACAGGGTGTGGAACCGTATTGGAGGGATGGCTCAATAGGCCATGCAAAATTCACAGCACACCAGATATCATACCAACACACAGCCTTAGAGCATGTTGGATACTCCAGCAGGTGGCCAAGAGCGGCGAGGATCTCCTCATTAACAATACCGCAGAGCACCATCCGGCGGAGAATAACAATACAATATTGACAGTCTTTGAGACTTTGGCCTCAAACAATAGGCGTAAGCGAGCACTCCGCAGCCTCGCCGAAGTCTGCCACGTTGCAGCAATAAATCCATGGAACGACACAGCCATAACCTTCAATGCTAGTGACGAACCTCAATTCCGAACATTTCGAGCACCAGCCGCTTTGGTCCTTAGTCCAATTGTGGACGACTTCAGGCTTACAAAAGTGCTCATGGATGGTGGCAGTGGATTAAACCTCATCTACGAGGAAACTCTCAACAAAATGGAGATAGACAAGAGCCGCATTAAGCAAAGCAGCACGACCTTCAGAGGAATCATCCCTTGTCGGGAGGCATGATGTGTGGGAAAAATCACACTGGATGTGGTATTCGGCACACCAGAGAATTATAGGTCTGAAGAAATCACATTCCAAGTGGCCCCGTTCAGTAGTGGATACCACGCCATTTAAGGGCGGGATGCATTCACGAGCTTCCAAGCTATACCCCATTACGGGTACATGAAGCTCAAGATGCCTGGGCCCAATGGAATCATCACTCCAGCTAGTGATCCGGACATAGCAATCTGCGGCGAAAATAAAACTACCGCACTAGCCCTGGAGGCATTATCCACACTCTCACGGCCGAAGAATTAACAGCGATGCGCTCCACAGTGGATAGGGATGATGTGATACTCGACAAACGACCCAAGTCCACCTGTTTTAAGCCAGCAGACGAAATAGTCAAATTCCAGGTCCACCCAACAGACCCTACAAAAAAAGCATCAATTGGGGTACAGCTGAACCTCACAATAGACGCCGCACTGCGATAGTTCTTGCGCGAGAATTGGGACATCTTCGCCTGGCATCCTTCAGACATGCCAGGTATCCCACGCAGGCTGGCCGAGCATAGCCTAAATATACTAAAGGGATACAAGCCGGTCAAGCAGACTCTTCGGCGCTTTTCAGAACCTAAGCGATAAGCCATGGGAGAAGAGCTATCCAAGCTACTCGAGGCCAGATTCATCAGAGAAATAAAACATCCGGACTGGCTAGCAAACCTGATGATGGTACGAAAGAAGGACAAATCCTGGCGCCTATGTGTCGATTTCAAGGACCTCAATAAGGCCTGCCCTAAGGATCCATTCCCCCTCCCCTGCATCGATCAAATTATCGATGCTACCGCAGGACACAACTCATTGTGTTTCCTCGATGCATAATCCGGATACCATCAAATCAAGATGGCAAAGTCTGATCAAGCCGCAACGGCATTCATCACTCCATACGGCCCCTTCTGTTTTAACACCATGCCTTTCGGGCTCAAAAACGCCGGTGCAACCTATCAACGCATGATTCAGACATGCCTGGAAACACAAATCGGAAAAACAGTGGAGGCATACGTAGACGATGTGGTCATCAAAACCAAACACGTTGAATCTTCAATAGACGACTTGAGGCTTACGTTCGACAATCTCCGAACATATGACATCAAGATCAATCCGGAAAAATGCATTTTCGGCGTACCTACCGGAAAGCTCTTGGGCTTCATCATTTCCAATAGAGGAATTGAAGCAAATCCGGCTAAAATCCGAGCTCTGTCACTTTTGCCTACACCAACAGATCTCAAGCAAATCCAGAAATTAACTGGATGCATGGCTGCTCTAAGCCGCTTTATCTCCCGATTAGGAGAAAAGGCACTACCTCTCTATCACCTTCGTCGACGCACCGAACACTTCAAGTGGACGGATGCGGCTACTGCCGAACTGGAAGAAATAAAGGCCCTCCTGGCCAGCAATCCAATCCTGGCCGCGCCAAATATCGGCGAACCTATGTTGTTATATATAGCTGCAACACATCAGGTTGTAAGCGCAGTGCTCGTCGTCGAACGAGAGACGGATGGACACAAATTCCCACTTCAAAAGCCGGTATACTACGTATCCACTGTCCTCACTCCATGCATGTGCGGTCTTCATGGCATTCCGGAAACTACGGCACTACTTTCAAGTGTTCAATCACGGTGGCCTCCGAAGTACCACTCAACAACATAATCAATAACCGCGATACCACGGGCCGGATTGCTAAGTGGGCTATTGAGCTCCTCCCGTTCGACATCAGATACAAACCACAGCGAGCCATTAAGTCGCAAGTACTGGCTGACTTTGTCGCCGAATGGACAGAAGCCAAACTCCCTAAAGAGTACAGCGTGTACTCCAATTGGATCATGCACTTCGACGGCTCTAAGATGCTGGCAGGTGTGGGGGCATGCGTTGTCCTGACAACCCCCACCGGAGATACAATCCAATACGTACTCCAAATACTATACACAGATTCCAACAATGCAGCTGAATACGAGGCTCTATTGCATGGTCTTCGGATGGCAGTCTCCCTGGGCATTCAACGCCTAGAAGTGCATGGGGATTCGAACCTTGCAATATCCCAAATAAATGGAGACTTCGACACCAAGGACCCAAAAATGGCGGCCTACCGCAATGCCGTCCTCAAAATGTCAGCTTGGTTCGAGGGGCTCAAATTCCACCAAGTGGTCCAAAAAAACAATCAAGCGGCGGATATCCTAGCCCGTATCGGCGCTAAGAGCGACCCCGTCCCACCTAATATCTTCTTGGAAAGGCTGTTCAAGCCATCCGTGGTGTGGGAAGGGGAGACCGACAATACAAGTGCGGATCCGAACAGAACCCCAGATCCCGAACACTCTGACGTAATCGGAGGCTCCTCCACCGAAATAACACCTTCGGCCCATGGAATTATGGATGTCATCGCCCCGTGGACAGAACTCTTCTTAGCCTACCTAAATAGGCAAGAACACCTCGAGGACCAAAATGAGGCGCATTGCATTGTGTGGCGCTCTAAAGCCTACAATGTCCACGAGGGAGAGCTTTATAAGAAAAGCGCGACCGGAGTGCTCCAAAGGTGCATCTCTGAAGAGGAAGGACGACAGTTACTGGCTGAAATTCATGCTGGACTCGGCGGCCATCATGCCGCAGCTCGGGCCCTTGTAAGCAAGGCCTTCCGTACAGGTTTCTACTGGCCGACAGCCTGAGCAGACACACAATACCTCGTCCAACATTGCATCGGTAGCCAGGTTTTTGCAAATCAAATCCACATGCCACCTACCGCTCTTCAAACAATCCCCATAACTTGGCCCTTTGCGGTCTGGGGTCTCGATATGGTTGGACCCCTTGAAGGAGGAAGCCATAAGAATAAATACTTGTTGGTCATGGTGGATAAATTCACCAAATGGATAGAAGCCAAACCAGTTAAAAAACGGCCGAGTCCGGACCCGTGATAGACTTCATATCCGGGGTCGTACACTGTTACGGTGTCCCCCACAGCATCATCACTGATAACGGCTCAAACTTCACAGTCGATGAGGTGAAAACTTGGTGCGGCAAATGGGTATTAAGCTCGATTATGCCTCCGTCTATCACAACCAAACAAACCGTCAAGTCGAACGAGCAAATGGTCTTATTATGAGCGGCATTAAAACCAGACTAGTGCGATCCTTGAAGGAATCAGATACGCACTGGGTCGAAGAACTCGACTCCGTACTATGGGGGCTGCGGACCACGCCAAATGTCGGTGGGAAACGACACCTATGGGATCACAAGAATCACTACTACGGTTTTGGGGCGCGGGGTTGTGAGAAGAGCAGGATTAGTAGTCAGCACTAGGATTGTTTACCCAGGTTTGGGCCGCGAGGATGCGTAAAACCCTAATCCTGCTTTGGTGGATGTATTAAGTGTTCTTGAGCTCTTGAACTAGCTATGGTGGTTGCGTGGTTCACAAGAGCCGAATCCCTCTCCAGTACGCCACGTGCCTCCTTTTATAGTCGAAAGGGGCTGCCACAGTGGCACACAGGAGGTGGAAAGGCCTACAGTGCTATGAGCTTATCGTTCGTATTACAGGACAAGACG
Organism: Triticum timopheevii; assembly: GCA_963921465.1. Classification (NCBI taxonomy): domain Eukaryota; kingdom Viridiplantae; phylum Streptophyta; class Magnoliopsida; order Poales; family Poaceae; genus Triticum; species Triticum timopheevii. Next base: position 201,755,386 of record OY997270.1, read on the forward strand.
CATTTAATGCATAGCTTAGGTGTCCCCTCATTTTATCAGGGACGGGGGCGAGGCCCGTCCCATCCATCGCCGCTCCTCCTCACTTTGACACGCGCCCTGGCCAGCGATGCATGCGGTGCCATGTAGGATGCACTTCAATTTCACCCCATTCGGTCTTTTTCTGTACAAGACGTTGTCAACGAATTGGTACAGAGCAGACCGGCGGGCTACTCTCTCTGCTTCTTCCTGCTCCTCAGGAAGCTCTCCTTTTTGGAGGAATCGTACGGTGTGTTGCGCCCATGCCGGAGCCTATGGCTCGACGACAAGGACTAAAGGCATCTCTTCTGCCACGGAAGCGGCCGTCTCTACGGCCATGGCCTGAGGCCCTGCCGGAGTTGGTTGCCCCGCGGCAGGATCGACATCCATGGCAATATCTTCGCCGGTGGCTCCGGGGAGCTTGGTAGGGAAGTACTTGCCGGGGCCAAGCTTTCTCCACTTGCTCTGCCCGGTTGACGGTTCGACGGATGGTTGAGTTAACCGAAGCACGAAAGTACCTGGTTCCACATGTAGCTTGAGGGCAGCGCGCTTTGACAGGTAGTCGGCGATGTCATTTTCCATCCGAGGGACATGCTCTGCTTGTATACCGTCAAAGTGCTCCTCTAGTTTCCTCACTTCATCCACGTAAGCTTCCATCAACGGGCTTTGGTAATCTTTGTTGATCTGCCTGACGACGAGCTGCGAGTCGCCCCTGACGATGAGCTTTTTGACTCCGAGGTCCGCCATGATCCTGAGACCGGCAAGCAAACCCTCGTACTCGGCGGTGTTGTTAGTTGACATCTCCCGGGGAAAGTGCATTTGGATGACATACTTGAGGTGCTCTCCGGTGGGTGCAACAAGCAGCACACCAGCACCGGCGCCTTGTAGTGAAAAAGCCCCATCAAAGTACATAATCCAATTGCGGCTTGTTTCCTTGCCAGGGAGAGTGGTCTCCTGTACCTCTTCGTCGGGCGTCGACGTCCATTCTGCAACAAACTCTGCCAAGACTCTGCTCTGAATCGTCGAGGTACTTTCAAACTTTAAACCGAAACTTGACAGCTCCAGGGCCCATTCCACGATCATCCCCATTGCATATGGGTTGTGCAGTATCCGATGCAATGAGAGGCGGGTGACTACGGTGATCTTGTGCGCTTGGAAGTAATGACGAAGCTTCCTCGAGGCCATAAGGAGGCCAAAGAGCAATTTTTGCACACCTGAGTACCTCGACCTAGCCCCATGCAAGAGGGAGCTGACGAAGAAAACTGGGTGCTGCACCATTTTCTTCCTATGCGCCACTTCACTTGGTCGCGCGGGCCCTGTCGTACTGGCGTCAGCCTCTGCCGGGGACTCAGTCTTGCCAAGATCGAGCCCTGCCGAGGAGGGTTCCGGCTCACCATCCGTTGACTCTGCGCTACCGCTGCCTCTTTGTCGACCTCTCTCTGCGCCACTAGTGCGGCCCTAACCACCTGATTTGTTGCTGCTAGATACAGCAACAACGGTTCTTGTGGTTTGGGCGCAACCAACACTAGGGTAGAGGAGAGGTACTTCTTCAAATCTTGCAGCGCTGCCTCAGCCTTCGGGGTCCACTCCATTGGGCCCGTCTTCTTCAACATCTTGAAAAAGGGGAGGGCACACTCCGTGGACTTGGAGATGAATCTTCTCATGGCGGCAATGCAGCTAGTGAGCCGACGCATGTCCTTGACCCGTTTGGGTGCCTTAATCTGCTCGATGGCCTTGATCTTATTTGGGTTTGCCTCAATCCCGCGCTGCGACACAAAGAACCCGAGAAGCTTGCCAGACGGGACACCGAAGACACACTTCTCAGGGTTCAACTTGAGGTTGATCTTGCGCAGGTTTGCAAATGTTTCCTTCGGATCTTGCACAAGTGTTGCTCTGTCCATGGTTTTGACCACTATGTCATCCATATAAGCTTCCATATTTCTATGTAGCTGGGGCTCAAAACCAATTTGGACTGCTCTTGCAAAGGTTGAGCCAGCACTCTTCAACCCGAAAGGCATCCGTAAAAAGCAATACGTACCACATGGGGTGATGAATGCTGTCTTCTCCTCGTCCTCTTTTTTCATGAAGATCTGGTGGTATCCTGAGTAGGCGTCGAGGAATGATAACATGTCACACCCAGCCATGGAGTGAACAATCTGGTCGATGCGCGGTAACGGGAAGGGATCCTTTGGACAAGATTTATTGATGTCTGTGTAATCAATACATAGTCTCCACTTCCCGTTTTCCTTGCGCACCACTACCGGGTTGGCCAACCACGTCGAATGGAGCACTCCCCTTACCAAAACTCCCGCCTCTAGTTTTCTGATCTCCTCCGTGATATACTCCTGCCTCTCTAGAGCTTGCTTCCTGACCTTTTGCTTGACGGGCCATGCATGAGGACAGACATCAAGATGGTGCTCAATCACTTCCCTGGGAACGATGGGGATGTCGGAGGCTTGCCATGCAAACACATTGACATTTGCCCGCAGGAAAGTGACGACCTCGCTTTCCTATTTGCTGTCGAGGGTGGAGCTTATGGTAAAAGCTCCCCCCGTACCGTCCTCCTTGACGGGCACCTTCTTGGTCTCTGGTGGTGTAGCTCTGGACTTCTTGCTCTTGCCAGGGGAGCTCTCTGGCATGTCCTCAACGGGAGCACAATACCCCGAAGAGGTGCGCTTGCCGGAGTGGGTGCGAGGGGTCTCGCTGGTCTTCTTCCCTGCCGGGGCTCCGTTGGTAGGAGCAGGTGCCTTGGCGGCAGCTGCTGCAACTGCTTCCCGGTAGAGTTGGTCGGCGCAAATCAACGCGTCTTTTTTGTCGGAGGGGACGGTGATGATGTTCATCGGCCCGGTCATCTTCAGCGTGTCATGGGCATAATGTGAAGCCGCCGTGAACTTGGCTAGTGTCGGGTGGCCTAGGATCCCGTTATAGGGCAAGGGGATCTAGGCTACATCAAAGACGATCCTCTTCGTACTGTGGTTCAGCTCGCCTCTAAACGTCATGGGCAGTGTGACCCTTCCCTTCCACTGGCTCCTCCCCGGGTTGACCCCTTGGAACATGCCCGTCTCCTCGAGGTCTCCATCAGGGATCTGCATCCTCTTGATCACAACAGGCGAGATCAAGTTCAGACCGGCCCCGCCATCAACTAGCATCTTCATCACCTTGAGGTTGCGGATCGTTGGTGAAACCAACAACGGCAAGCACCCGACCGCAGTAGTGCGGTCAGGATGGTCCTCGGTGTCGAAGATGATAGGCGTGCTGGACCACTTCAGCGGCTTTCGTGCGTCAAACGACGGCTCCACCCCTGTGATCTCACGTGCCCACTGCTTGAGCTGGCGGTGAGATGCATGCAGCGAGGCGCCACCATCGACGCACATGGCTTCTGTGGCTTTCTAAAACTCGTGGTCGCCGGACTCATCGTCCTCGTCGTGATCATCATCTTCTTGCTTCTTGTCGCGGCCCTGGGCGGGCCTCTCTTGCTGATTATCCTGGCCGCGGTGGCCTCGTTGGCCGCCACGCTTCTTGCGGGATCCCTCGGTACCCTCTTGGCCCTTATCCTTGTCCCGACGCTCATACTCGGCTTTCTGCTTCTCAGCGAGCACCTCCACTTGCAGGCAGTTCTGGAGGTCGTGGCCCTTGGTGCGGTGGATCTTGCAATACTGCTTGTTAGAGCCCCCTGGCTTATCGGCAGCCGCCAAGGCCCGGCAAGCGACACACCCGGCAACCTCCTTGTCGGGGTCACTCGCCTTGGGTTTCTTGGTGGCGCCGGTGTCAACGGACCCCTCGACGGCAAGCATGGCCTGCCTTTACGCTTCCTGTTACGGCACCGGCCCTTCTTCGCCGGGGTGGTGGTATCATCCGTGGAGTCGATTTCCGTGCCGTCATCTTTGCCGGGGTACTTCCTTCCCTCTTTAGCGCGAGTGCACCGATCGGCCAGAACATAGAGTTTGGCCACATCCCTGACCTTGTTCATTGCCAGCTCTTCACGCATCTTACGATTGTGCACATTCTGATGGAATGCACTAATCACGGCCGTAGGGTGAACGTTGGGGATGTTGTACTGCACTCGGCTGAACCTTTGGATGTACTTGCACAAGTTTTCTCCTTCCTTCTGGGGATGATATGTAAATCACTCGCCTGGCCATGAGCTTGGTGGCCTCCGGTAAAGGCGCCAACAAACTAATGACACAGATTTTCCCAAGAAGAAATGGAGCCTACTAGCAAGTGCATCAACAATGACATAACATTGGCCTTGAGTGCCAACGGAAAATAGTTGGCGAGAACCTTACCGTCGCGAGCCCCGACAACTTGCATCGCGATGGTGTAGATGCTGAGGAACTCCGACGGGTGAGTCTTGCCGTTGTACTTCTCGCCAACATCAGGCTTGAACGTGCAGTGGGAGGGCCACTAGAACTGCCGCAGCTCATGGGTGAAGGCCGGACAACCCACCTCATAGGGTAGGCCACCGTAGCCTCCCGGTGATGGGTGGTCCGTAGTGGGCCCTGCCTGCCTGTCCGACTGGTGGCGCGCGTCACGCCAGTGCTCGATGGTGGTTCGAGCGTCTTCATGAGCTTGCTCCCAAAGAACTTGGCATTGGTCGCGGCGGGTTCTGGGGCCGGACAACGCTATGGAGATATCATCACGAGCCTCATCGCGACGGACCGACACCCGCGATGGCCAGGATGGAAGAGGGGAGTGCACCATGGCTGCATCGTCTCCGGCCGACCTACGCTGGCATGCGGTGGCTCGACGGAACAACGGCTTACGGGTCCCGCCGGCCGCAACTCGTCCTTGTTAGCAATGTCGATGAGGCTTCGGATGGTGGCCCTCCATTCGTCAAGCTTCTCCGCAGTAGGAGGAAAGTCGAGGAGCAGCTGTGCGCGTGCTAGGGCTTCTGCTGGCACGGGCAGCGGCGAAAGCTGTGTGCACCGCGATGCGCTTCGACATCTAACCGCGTTAGAAGGAGCCCCATCACGGCCCAGCAGCCGACCGCTACCTCCGCCAGCACCTCGGCGCGCATGTTGGCCCTCCTCATAATGTGAAGGGCGCATGGGACTCTTCCCAGGGCGGCGCCCAGGGTCACCAGCAGGGCGGCGCTGCTCATCACGCACGACCTGAGAAGAGCGCGCCGTGAGCGCCGGTGTTGGCGTCTTGGAGGTCGCGACGCCGCCGTTTGGCGGCACGACGACGCCCCTAGAGGGCCCCGCGCCGCCTGTGGGGGGCCGACTCCGTCTCTGGAGCCCGCGACACGTGGCTCATCGCCTGGCATACGAATGACGCCGCTCAATAGGCCTTGACTGCCAGGGTGATGTGGATGTTCGCGGGTTGCGCCACGGGTTCTCTCCGCGACTGGCCCGCTACTCATCTGCATCGGTACTGGCAGTTCGGTCCCGGACAAACCGATCGCCGTGGTCATCTTCCTCTTAGGAGCCATGGCGATGAAGAACTTCTAGGCCAACTACAAGACTGGATTCTCACAATTGCGCGCCCCTACCTGGCACGCTAAAGATGTCGGTGGGAAACGACACCTATGGGATCAAAAGAATCCCTACTACGGTTGCGGGGCACGGGGTTGTGAGAAGAGCACGATTAGTAGTCAGCACCAGGATCGTTTACCCAGGTTCGGGCCGCGAGGATGCGTAAAACCCTAGTCCTGCTTTGGTGGATGTATTAAGTGTTCTTGAGATCATGAACTAGCTACGGTGGTTGCATGGTTCAAAAGAGCCGAATCCCTCTCCAGTACGCCACGGGCCTCCTTTTATAGTCGAAAGGGGCTGCCACAGTGGCACACAGGAGGTGGAAAGGCCTACATTGCTATGAGCTTATCACTCATATTACAGGACAAGACGCATTTAATGCGTAGCTTAGGTGTCCCCTCGCTTTATCGGGGGCGGGGGCGAGGCATGTCCCGTCCGTCGCCGCTCCTCCTCGCTTTGACACGCGCCCTGGCCAACGATGCATGCGGGGCCATGTAGGTAGAGAAGCAGCTGAGGTGGCGCGGTGGTGGAGCCTCCACGAAGATCTGCATTCCGCCACGCAGGTGTGTGGTGAGTTGGCCTAGAAGCTGCATGTTGCCAGGCGGGTGCCCGCCTAGCTGGTTGGGCTGGCAGCTGCATGTGAATGGTGGTGGGGATTTGGTTGGTGTGGGCCTGGCAGTGGCCCAGCTGACGCCCTTGGCAAGGGTCTTGCCGGGTGGCCCGGCAAGGGTCTTGCCGTGGTACGCTATCGTCCCCGTCAAGGATCTTGCCAGGGGTCTTGTGGGTTTCCTCGGCAAGGATCTTTGTCAAGGATTGTTGCCTTCTAATCCTCATCTGATCTTGAATATTCTTTGTCTTCACAAAGATCTGCATGCCACCATGGAGGTGCCTTCCGAGCCCTGGCCCAACGTAGTTGATGGTGTTCAAGACCGTGGGTTCGAGGGTGGCTTACTCCGCTGGTGTGGGCGAGCCACCTCAGCAAGGGCCTTGCCGGGGCTGCCCCGGCAAGGATCTTGCCAGGGAAACCTGCTTCGTCCATCTGCACTTTGTGGCCTTGGCTCTTGACGTTGCCTTGTTTGTTTTGTGCCTTCGGCTTCTCTCTGGCTTCCCTCCTTTGCCCTCCTATGCGTGGCCATGGTGCGTGGCCGACTGCCCGTGCACAAGTAAAGGGGTCAAAAGGAGAGCCCCTATTTTTGTACACCGACACCAAATCGCACCACCGGATATACACCATTTTTTATGGTGTACGGCACAGAGGCAGTGTTACCCTGCAACATCATTCATGACTCACCTCGAGTGCGCATGTACGAAGAGAGAGAAGCCGAGCTGGATCGGCAGGACAGTTTAGCTGCCCTGGAAGAGGAGCGTAACGTCGCAAAGGCCTGTTCCGCATTCTATCAGCAGCAGGCTCGAAGGTTTCAAAGCAGGGAAGTAGGGGCCAAAACTTATAATGTTGGCGAACTCGTTCTACGTCTATAGGAGATGAAAAAGGACAAGCTCAAGCCCAAGTGGGAGGGTCCCTTCATCATTGATAAAGTTCTCACCGGAGGAGCATACCGTCTGCGTGATGCATCAGATAATTGACTCGAGCCGAACCCATGGAACGTGTCCAGACTCCGAAGATTCTACGCCTACTGCCGAACTTTATGTTCGTCTCCTTACCTCTACCTTTCTTTTTTAAGTTACATCATCTCTCTTTCTTTTTTTATATATAGCCTTAAAAGCTTCAAGTATGCTTCGACCGCACACTCCTGCCGCGCTATGCGCGCCCAATATACCTTGTGGCTTCTTATACAGTAGCTTAATATAATTATCTTCCGGGCTTTATGCCCACTACATATGCGTCACTTCTCCATATGTGCCTTTTTTCACCATTATATGCATCGATATGACTTAAGTTTTGGCCAAGCTGGGTTGCCTGGCTCTTGTGTTTATACCCTACGTTCCCGTTAATTCGGCTAGGGCATAAGGGGAGCACCTCTGCGATTGTAACTGCCGGGTCAGCCGGATGTGTACCTCAGAGTGGGTGAAGCCGAAAGCTAGCGTTCTTAAGGGAATATTCGATCAGTGAACAAAATATGCTTCTTACTTATTTCAATACATGCCCCCAGATGTTTATATCCTGCGTCGCTTTTCGCAGTTCGGACATGCACATTAACGCATGCGTACCCCAGGGAAAGGAACCATTAACGGAACTATTCTCCCTGGAAGATGTTTCTTACTATCCATGTCATATAACATAGCTAGTTGGGTACTTGTCTGTTCAAGCACTGATGACCCCTATGCTTGGTTTCCACGCATACCCCGGTTTTCGCATAACTGAGCGAGTATTCGGATACACTCCAGACTGTCGGGTCCGGAGATTGAAGCGAAAAGGTCCGCCATGGCAAATGATTTACAATCCGGCTAGGGACAAAATATGTCATTTGAAGAACACAGTCACTTAGACTGATCAAATTCTTCTTCTATACCATCCAACAGGTTGTCTAGCTTACGATCCTGTTGGGAATACTTTGCGGCTAATGTTACCTAGTCATATACCAGACTAACGGGGATCTCTTTCCCATCTGACCCTATAGGTCCTACCTTGGCCATATGGTTCGGGTCAGCCTTGGTGTATCGCGTCTTTACCATGGCCTAGACTTCCCTTGCACCTTGTCGGCAGGCCGATATCTTCCATAATCGGAAGCGCCGCCACGCTCCCTTGAGCATCTCGACAAGCTCTCCCATGCCTTCGGGCAGGGATGCGGGCGGCCACAAGGCCTGGGCAATGCCCTGCATCACCTGCCGAATTTGTCCGTGTAGTTGCGAGAGCTCTTGCAGAAGATCGCCTGCAGATCCGGGCATCTCCTCTTCTGGACGATCCGTCAGCATACCTACAGACAGTTCTGTTAGCCCTCCTCTTTGCCGAACTTTATAAAGGTTTGTTTGAGCACTTACTAAAAATGCCGCGTCGAAGCCTCTTATTCTCCTTCACGGAGTCAGCAAGCTGGGCCCAAACATCTTTTAATTCAACGTCCAGCTGGGTCTTCGCATCCTGGAGATCATTCTTCTCCCATATAACCTTCCTAAGCACACGCTCGCCAGCCTTTAGCTGTTGTTGAGCATGTTGTTCACCCTCCGATACGATCTCCGGATTACCTCCGGGATTGTCTGCAGAATCTATCGTCAGATTTGCATGCATGCCGAATACTAACTGGTATATGTCAAAACATTCTTTTCGATCAAGACAAGTATTACCAGACAAGGCCTTCTTGGACTCCTCCATTCCGGCGACTGTGGCCCATAGCTGGGCTTTGCACTCCTCCAGCTCTTTAGATAGCTGGGTATTCTTCTCTATAAGAAGCTATGCATATAATTGATCCTTAAATCAGTTGTGCCAACTGTTTCAAGTCTCAGGGGCTACTGATATACATACTTATCAAATTTTCTTACACGTATATCCTTTACATACTGGTCCGTGGCTCTGGCGAGGCCATCTTGAGCAGCTCGGATGTACGCGTCCCCTGAGTTGAAGGCATTGAACGCCTCTTCAGAGAAATTAGGGTCGCGTAGTGCGGCCCGCCAGCGCCTATGATTCATGGCGCTCTCCACTTCAGAGTTTGTAGAGGAGAATCTATCCGCATCCTCTGTAGGAAGATCATTCGGCATTGTCCCTGCGTTGACCACCGCCCTTGAGTCCGGCCTCAGAGTCTGGCTGATGAAGGCGTGGCCGACAGGCTCTCCGGATATAGTCCGAAGAGCGCTTTTTCTGCCAGGAAACCATGGACATTGTTATATTTTAAGATAATTACGGAGCAGGTTTTTAATCATACCTCTGCAATGGCGTCTCAGTCCTGATCGCTTCCTTTTAAGCCTACCCGGCTTCGGTCCCCCTTGTTGACGAGTCACCGCGGGTTCGGCGCGGCGTCCCGATGGCCTTCCCTGTAAAATGCAATACATGTGCGGTGGGTAAGGCGCAAAGAGGGAATCCTTCTTGGAAGTTGGGACTCCAGTTTTACTTACATGTGAAACATGAAGTAGGCCAGGATAATCAGCTATGATGGCCACCAAGGCACCATCGCAGCTTAACTGGTAAAATGTCCTGTCGACGAGCTCCACAAATATGTCCGGATCTTCTTTAAGTCCGGGGTCAAGGGACCGGTCGGGGTCCTCTGGCTATGGAGACGGGTTGTGAACCTCCCTCATAGCTTTTTGCAGTTCCTGCTATGAATTGGCAAGGTAAAAATTTGTGCTAAAGAACGCGGGAAAGACTGGAATAAAAGATAGCAGCACACCCAGCTTGGGGGGTTGTACATGGAGAATCCATCCTGTGGCTTAATACGGATGAACTCCTCTTCTTCTCCTTTGTACAAATCGGACAGTATTTTTGCCAGAGTGGCGGCGGATTCCGGACCTTTACGGCCGCAGCGGGTGGCATCGTCTTCTCCATTGAAGTGCCACATGGGTTTCCCCCAATATTGAAGTGGCTGCACTCTCCACATTATACATATTGACATAACCTCAATTATTGTCGGTCCTGATTTGGCCAGTGTCTTTATCATGTCCATCAGGAAAAGGATCTCATTGTTATCTTCCTCCTGGGGGCTCCGGGGGCACCTGCTGTGGCGTTTCTTCAACGGGGCATTTGCAAACTCGGGAAGGCCCAACCGAATAGGGTATGGAAGGGGGACGTCCTCCATATAAAACCACTCCGAAGGCCAGTCTTTGGATGTCTTCTTTGGAGTACCGAACAGGTATCTGGTCCCGGCGATGCGCCATATTTCGGCTCCGCCCACTTGATATATCGACCCCTCCTGAGTGCGGGGTACAAGGCAGAATAGCCTCTTCCATAGCTCAAAATGAGCTTCGCAGCCCAGAAATAGCTCGCAGAAGGCGACGTAGCCTGCGATATGCAGTATGGAGGCCGGAGTGAAGTTATGCAGTTGGAGGCCGTAGAACTCCAGGAGCCCACGGAGGAAAGGATGGATTGGAAATCCGAGTCCCCTTAGCAAATAGGGGACAAAGCTTACCCGCTCCCCCTTGGATGGGTTGGGAGAACTCTCCGCTTGCTCCCCGCCATTATAAGTGGCTAGTCCGGCTCGAATGGGGACCATGTACGCAGGCGGGAGAAACCCCTGGGTCTGCAACTCTATTAGTCAGCTATGGGGGACAGAACACTTATCCCAATCGCCTGGCTTAGTGCTATGGGAGCGACAGGAGGAGCTGCAATGGACATCCATGATGGGATGGCTTCTTCTGGGCACGCTCTGATGAATACTCGCTGGGGGAGGATGGTGTGATTTGGATCAGAGGATCCCCGTCTCTTTAAATAGACGATTTACTTACATGGTCAGGGTGGCAAATGTAAAAATGCCCCGACTTCTCGCATTCGCTCGACACGTGGAGATAGCCATTATTGAAGCACAGAAGCCGAGGAGTGCAACATCAATGGGAAGCCGGACACTACTCATAATAGCAGGTGCTCTAGGGAATTTGGAGAAGAACCCGCCTTGCAATGCCGAAGACAATATGCGCGCCGGACTCATCATCATTGAAGCCTGGTTCAGGGGCTACTCAGGGAGTCCTGGATTAGGGGGTCCTCGGACAGCCGGACTATATACTTTGACCGGACTATTGGACTATGAAGATGCAAGATTGAAGACTTCGTCCCGTGTCCGGATGGGACTCTCCTTTGCATGGAAGGCAAGCTTGGCAATTCAGATATTTAGATCTCCTCTCTGTAACCGACTCTGTGTAACCCTAGATCCCTCCGATGTCTATATAAACCGGAGGGTTTAGTCCGTAGGACAACAACAATCATAATCATAGGCTAGCTTCTAGGGTTTAGCCTCTACGATCTCATGGTAGATCAACTCTTGTAATAATCATATCATCAAGATCAATCAAGCAGGAAGTAGGGTATTACCTCCATCGAGAGGGCAAGAACCTGGGTAAACATTGTGTCCCCCGCCTCCTGTTACCATTAGCCTTAGACGTACAGTTCGGGACCCCCTACCCGAGATCCACCGGTTTTGACACCGACAGTCAACTAAGTTGAACAAGCGTCATGCTATATGGAGTGAATTCATTGAGTCATTTCCTTATGTCATCAAGTACATCGAAGGTAAGGAAAATGTAGTGGCGAATGATCTTTCCCGCGTATGCATGCTTGTCACTAAACTTGAATTGAATGTCATTGGCTTTGAGCACATCAAAGACTTGTATGCGGATGATCCTACTTTTGCAATTCCTTATGCCAAGTGTTTGCCGCATACATCTTGGGAATGCTATTACATCAAGGATGATTATCTTATGAGAGCTAACAAACTTTGCATCCCCGATTCTTCTCTTCATTTGCTCCTTTTGCAAGAGGCTCATGGAGGCGAACTAATGGGACACTTTGGACGTGATAAGACATTCGCTACGCTCTCCAAGAACTATTTTTGGCCCAAGATGTTCCGCAACATCTCACGCTTCACCAACCGATGCTCTACATGTCACAAAGCTAAGTCAAAAGCTGAATCCCATGGTCTTTCATGCCTCTTCCTATTCCTTATCAACCTTGGGAAGACATTAGCATGGACTTTGTACTTGGTTTGCCTAGAACTCAAAATGGAAAGGATTCCCTGTTTGTTGTTGTGGACCAATTCTCTAAGATGGCTCATTTTATCCCATGCAACAAGATAGATCATGCTTCATATATTGCAAATCTTTTTGTAGGGAAATCTTGCACCTACATGGAGTGCCAAAGACGATTGTCTCGGACTGCGATGTCAAGTTCTCGAGTTACTATTGGAAGACTCTATGCGCCAAGCTCGGAATCAAGCTCTTGTCCTCCTCGGCATACCATCCGGAAACTGACGGCCAAACAAAGGTGACGAACCAAACACTCTCCACTCTACTTCGAGTGTTGATCAAGAGGAACATCAAGAAGTGGGAGGAGTACCTACCCATCACCGAGTACGCCTACAACCATGCAAGACATTCGACTACCGGCAAGTCCCCCTTCGAGGTCGTCTACGGCTTCAACCTGGTGTCCCCATTGGACATTCTACCTCTTCCACTACAAGAACGCACCAACATGGACGTGCGTGCACGAACAAGCTACCTCAAGAATATGCATGAAGATACAAGGAACACCATCGAGCGCCAAGTACAATGACTCGCGACCAAGCTCAACATCAACAAGCAACCCATGATTTCAACATCCGAGATCTTGTGTGGCTACACCTTCGCAGGGACCGCTTCCCGAACGAAAGCAAGTCCAAACTTTTACCACAAGCCGATGGACCTTTCAAGGTGCTAGCACGCTGCAACAACAACGCTTACAAGATCAACCTCCCATGCAACAAGTACAACGTGAGAGACATCTTCAATGTCAAAGACCTCTTGTCATACCATGGTGATGAAGCTTTCGATCCGAGGTCGGATCTTCCCCAAGAGGGGAGATGATGTGGAGCATCCCACGATCATCCCCATGGACGTACCTAAATCTCACACGACACCACCTAGACCAATGACAAGAGCTCGAGCAAAGGCTATCAAAGATAAGGTGAACCCGCTCCTCTCCGAACTTCCACTTCCTACCTATGAGACATGGCTACTACCTCATGCGGAGACCCTATGTGTGATCAGGTATTTGGAGGGAAGCCACGGATCAGATGCACCAAATGGACAAGACGGCGAGGACACCAAGTTGAATGGACAAGAAGAAGGACCGCTCGAAACTCCCAGTCATCGAATGACCGACGCCTCTTGGACGTCCGACACCTAGAGGCTCCAACCGACCAGCCAAGTTCCAGCTAGCGCACGCTCCAGCGGCCGGACAACCGATGATGGCCAGACATCCGACACCTCCCAGCGTCCGGACGACCGAACCACACCGGACGACCGACACCACCACGCCTGACCAAACATCGGAAGAATGGACACCTCCGGACGACCGACCGACCAGACGACCGACCCCAACCGGACGACCGACAAGACCTGACCAGAGCCAAGACGCCCGACCTGCACCGGACATCCGGACCCTCGCGAGCCTTTGGAGAACCGGTGACCGTCGGACGTCCGACGCCTGTGTGACCGCCTGCGTGTTGGGCCGAGGCCACTTACCCTTTTGTCCACTAAGACTATAAATAGACCTCTTCTGCCCTCTTTCTAGGGTCAGCATTGTGATAGCTCATATTAGAGATAGAGCTTTGCTCATCCACTTGGTCACTTTTCCTTCGGAGTCAAGCGCCTCTTCGAAGAAGATCCCCCAAGCGGATTCAAGACCCCATCACGGGAAAACCCTTCAAGACCTCCAAACGGAGAAGACCTTTTGTATCATCCTTTGTTGACTTTGAATCATGTATCACTCTTTGTGTTTAGTGTTCCCATCGGTTTTCCCCTCATGTTCTTCGTGTTCTTCAGAGGATCCCCTCCAATCGTGAAAGATCGGGCATCTAGGGTTCTACCCTACATCAGATCATCCCATCGAACAAATATTTGATGATATTCAAACCGGGAGAATTACTCGCACTAAAACTCGTTTGGCTAACTTTTGTGAACATTACTCATTCATTTCTAGCATTGAACCTATGAAGGTTGAAGATGCTCTTGATGATCCGGATTGGGTGAACACTATGCATGAAGAGCTACACAATTTCGAGAGGAACCAAGTGTGGACATTGGTTTAAAAACCCGATGAGAAGCACAATGTCATTGGAACCGAATGGGTGTTTCAGAACAAGCAAGAAGAAGATGGACAAGTTGCATGCAACAAGGATCGTCTTGTTGCTCAAGGGTACACTAAAGTCGAAGCTATGGACTATGGTGAGACATATTCCCCTGTTTCTAGACTTGAGTCCCTTCGCATATTATTTGCTTATGCCAATCTTCATGATATCACCTTATATCAAATGTACATCAAAAGTGCTTTTCTTAATGGTGAAATTGAGGAGGAAGTTTATGTTAAACAACCTCCCCGCTTTTTTAATCCCAAGAAACCAACCATGTTTACAAACTTCATAAAGCTCTTTATGGTCTTAAACAAGCTCCTAGAGCGTGGTATAAATGCTTGACTAAGTTCCTTATTGAAAAAGGCTTTGAAATTGGTAAAATTGATTCTACACTTTTTACTAAAAGGGTTAATGGTGAATTATTTGTGTGCCAAATTTATATTGATGATATCATATTTGGTTCGACTAACCCTCATTTTAGTGAAAAGTTTGGAAGGCTAATGTCGGAGAAGTTTGAGATGTCTATGATGAGTGAACTCAAGTTCTTTCTTGGTTTGCAAATCAAGCAAACTAAGGAGGGTACTTTTGTTTCTCAAACAAAGTACACCAAGGACTTATTCAAGAAGTTCAACATGTAAGAATGCAAAGGTATGAGTACCCCCATGCCTACTAGTGGACATCTTGACTTGACAAAGGATGGAGAATCGGTTGACCAAAAGGTTTACCGCTATATAATTGGTTCATTGTTATATCTATGTGCCTCCTGTCCCGATATTATGCTAAGGGTGTGCATGTGTGCACGATATGAAGCGGCCCCCAAAGAATGCCATCTTAAGGCTGTGAAAAGGATAGTGAGATACTTAATTCACACACCAAACTGAGCATTTGGTATCCTAAGAGGTCATTTTTGATCTTGTTGGCTACTCCGATTCGGACTATGCCGGTGACAATGTTCATAGAAAATCCACTTTGGGTAATTGTCAATTTCTTGATAGATCTCTTGTGTCTTGGTCCTCCAAGAAACAAAACTCGGTATCCTTATCCACCGCCGAAGCGGAATACATTGCCGCCGGTTCATGTCATGCTCAATTACTTTGGATGACCCAAACTATTTAAGATTATGGGATATATGTGAAACATGTTCCATTGCTTTCTTACAATGAGAGTGATTTTAAGATTGCTCATAATCCCGTGCAACATTCTCGAACTAAGTATATTGAAGTTCGTCATTTTTCATTCGAGATCATGTTGCTAAGGGAGATATCAAACTTAAGCATGTTCGTACCAATAAGCAATTGGGGGATATATTAACCAAACCGCTTGATGAGAAAGTTTTTTGCCGTTTGAGAGGTGAATTGAACATCATTGATGCCCCAAACTTGGAGTAGAAACTCCATGTGGATGCATGCAAGGCATGAGCCTTTCTATGACTAATCCTTGACATTTCTCTTATGATGTTGATCACATGTCTTGGATATACTTGTACTCTTGCATGCTATCTAACCCTTGTAGGTACTTGGATAAGATCAATTCTATGAGATTGCAACTCAATCACATCCTATGCATCTCTGCATCTCCAAGTCTCTACATACGGTGGTTGAAGACAAGGAAGCATGAATCACTCCAATATATCCTTTGACAACTTCTATATATAAAATTTCATTTGGTATCAAATTTCATGTTTGTCATTTTGGATACGCAAGTGCTTTTCCTTGCAAAACTAATCCATGTAGGAACATGAACTTCAACTACAACCGGTGCTCCCAACTCTTGATGAACTACATCAACCTTGAGCACCCTACACAAGTTCAACTACATGATCAAGATCACCACCACCAAGGTATGTCATTCCATCATAGAGAAGCTTTACCCCAAGACATGGGTTAAAGCAACTCAACAACATGTGAATACATCAAAATGCTTAAACAAAAAATGGCAACCCCATTTTGAGCTTAAACAATGAGTATGACCTATGATCAAGTGTCTTCACTTGACTCCTAAGTCAATATACTCTAACATAGGTGACTTTGTCGCCGACCAATTCTAGATGAAGTTCTCTTGAAATCTTCTGAATTCTTGCATTTGTTTCTTGCATGCATTTCCCCTTTCAAAAAAACTTCATCTAGATTTCTTTTTATTTGTCTGCTATTTTCTGCATTTCCCTGCATTTAATCATTGCAAATTCTTCAGTTAATTCCCTGCAAATCTTTGTGAGAACCTATTTTCATAGTGAGCAGAGATGACAAAACCCTTTCTCTGTGATGAACTCGGCCTCACCGATCGTTTCTTTTTGGCCAGACCGAAACATTTCGGTGTCACTGAAGAAAAGGGCTCGGTGTTACCGATTTCACCACAGTGGAACCATTTTGTGATTTGCATCCTGTTTTTCTTATCCAGCTCCACTCGATGATTCTTATCCTCTACCTGCATCACATTTTTCACACTGCTTTTCCTTGTGACTCAAGGACCAAACCTATTTGACTTGAACTCCTGAAGAACCCTTCTTGGAAATTGATTTCAAAGGGGAAGAGGGAGATCACATCAAAGCGTAATCACAAAAAGGGAGAGAGAGACCCTATGGGAAAGAAAGTTCTTTTAATCTTCCTGCTTGGTAAACAAAGGGAACAGAAGCCACCTGTCTTTTAGAGGGTAAAGACATGTTAGTTGAAGATATTTATTTGTGCCTTTGTTCTGTTTTTCATTTTCTTTTCATTTGCTCTGATTTTCTATTACACTATCTTCTCCCATTATCCAATGTCAAATTCGGGGGGAGAAGGACATCTAAGGGAAGAAAATCTTTGGAGTTCATTGCATATATTTATTCTTGGGGACATGTCAATAACCAATTAGTGTACTAAGTACTCAATCTCTACATGTCATCCCAGTCTTGGTACTCTACTGGTCTCTTGTTCTTGCTATGTCTAGTAGATATTCCTGTGTTATCTAACCTTGTTTTCTCAGTTTCATCTCTTCCAAAATTAAGCTCAAGACCACAAGGTAAGTATATGCAGCACACTCATGTGCATGAGGATCTCTTGCTGATGTATATATTGTTTGCAAGAAGGACTCATGAACATGTAGGTACATTTTCTGCATTTCACATCATTTGCTCTGATGCATATAGCCAAGATACATGTAACTCATTGCTTGCTCTAACATCTTTATGCTTTCACATGCTCTTATGATCTATATTCACATGATCGCATACAAGTAGGGGGAGCTAATGCATGTTGCTTGTTCTTCCAAAGCTTTACTTGTTATACTTCATATTTCTATCTGAAGCTTTGATCTATGTTGTCATCAATTACCAAAAAGGGGGAGACTGAAAGAACAAGTGCTCCTTGGGTGATTTTGGTAATTAATGTCAACATATCTCTTGTTGGACTAATACTTCTACCTAGTATATTTCAGATGAGTTCAACATTGGAGTGGCAGGACAAGAGGATGTCGAACCCCTTCAAGATGCTAAGGACAAACATTGGCAAAAGCTCAATTTCATTTTAATGATCCAAGATCACATTGAGTCCATAGGAAAGCCAATACTATTAAAAAGGGATGAGGTGTTGCTTAATGGCCTGCTTGCTCAAAGTGCTTAGTGATATGCTCCAAAGCCCTCAGCCACTTTCTCATTTCCACATATGTCCTAAACCTAATGTCAAACTCAGCCCCACCAATTTGATTCATCCGGCGCCACTGAGTTCACTTGACATAGCCACTGCCACAAACCCAAATCAGCTCGGTCTTACTGATGGGATCTCGGTCTCATCGAGATGGCCTTGCAAACTCTCTGTAACATATTACAGTTATTTCGGTCTCACCGAAATGTGCAGTCGGTCCCATTGAGTTTGCTTGATCAAGTCTATGTTTGCTTATTGCTGAAACCGGTCTCACCGAGTTCACGCAATCGGTCTCACCGAGATTAGGTTTTTCCCTAACCCTAGCACATCGTTCCCACCGAGTTGACCTTGTCGGTCCCACCTAAATGCCTAACATTCACATTTTTAACCAAGTCGGCCTGACCGAGTTTAACCATTCGGCCCACCAGCTTTGGGAATTTGTGTGTAACGGTTAGATTTTGTGTGGAGGCTATATATACCCGTCCACCCCCTTCCCCATATGTGAGAGAGCCATTAGAACGTGCCTACACTTCCACAACTCATTTTCTGAGAGAGAACCACCTACTCATGTGTTGGGACCAAGACATTCCAATCCAACCACAAGAATCTTGATTTCTAGCCTTCCCCAAGTTGCTTTGCACTCAAATCATCTTTCCACCATAGCCAAATCTGTGTGAGAGAGTTGAGTGTTGGGGAGACTATCATTTGAAGCACAAGATCAAGGAGTTCATCATCAACACACCATCTATTACCTTTTGGAGAGTGGTGTCTCCTAGATTGGTTAGCTGTCACTTGGGAGCCTCCGTCAAGATTGTGGAGTTGAACCAAGGGGTTTGTAAGGGCAAGGAGAACGCCTACTTCATGAAGATCTACCCTAGTGAGGCAAGTCCTTAGTCGATGGCCATGGTGGGATAGACAAGGTTGCTTTGTGGACCCTTCATGGGTGGAGCCCTCCATGGACTCGCGCAGCCGTTACCCTTCGTTGGTTGAAGTCTCCACCAACGTGGATGTACGATAGAACCACCTATCGGAACCACGCCAAAAATATCCATGTCTCCAATTGTGTTTGCACACTCCAATCCCATTCCTTTACTTTCTTGCAAGTTGCATGCTTTACTTTCCGCTGCTCATATACTCTTTGCACGCTTGCTTGAATTGTATTATGAATGCTTGAAATTGTGCTAATTTGCAACCACATCTTGAAAAACTTAGAAAACCGCCATCTTTACTTGTTGAGGGTCTAATCACCCCCTCTAGACACCTCTTCTCGATCCTTTCAGTTATTAAGGCAATCTCGTCAAAACTGCCTCATGATCAAGATATGCAAGCTCAAAACAATGTTATATCTGCGCTCCAGACACAAGTCAATTCCCTAACAGAGACCCTTTGTACAACAAGGACAGCCATTGTTCGATGTCGTCAAGATATGCATGGTTTTGAAACCAGACTATCAGACATTGCTATGTTGTTCAAGAGCCTAGGAGAAATGAAGGCAAAGGTTGTGGTGCTCCATCGGACAATACATCATGAAAACGTATCAGTCGGGTCAAATGAACTGAGCTTCTGAACTTCTGGTGGTGCATTTATCTGCTAGACTGTTAACTTTTATGCCAACCTTCCTTTCATTTTATGGTTGTAATTTGTTTTGTTGTGATACAAAATTTGATCTTATCATGCAGCCACTGGCTGAAGAAAACCGCAAGCCATTTTTGCATAGTGTAGGGTGTTCCCTATATTTGCACTGGTGGCGAACTTTGATGCCTAGTGGATGTAATCTGTGCAATCGCCTTAATATCCCAACATTAGTTTCGGGCTTATTTATTTCTTAGTATTCTTTTTCCATGGTTTGCTAGTGGCCGCAAAAACCATGGGCCATATACGGACCGCGGTAATCATGAGCCTGCTACAGGCCGTAGGATCCATTGGCCTCCTGGGCCATTGGATAAATGGGCCTCCAACGGGCCGTAGAATCGGTGGGCCTCGGGCCGTCGGATAAATGGGTGAGGGAGTCCTGGATTAAGGGGTCCTCAGACAGCCAGACTATATACTTTGGCCGGACTGTTGGACTATGAAGATACAAGATTGAAGACTTCGTCCCGTGTCCGGATGGGACTCTCCTTTGCGTGGAAGGCAAGCTTGGATATTCGGATATGTAGATTTCCTTCTCTGTAACCGACTCTGTGTAACCCTAGCCCCCTCCAGTGTCTATATAAACCAGAGGGTTTAGTCCGTAGGACAACAACAATCATAATCACAGGCTAGCTTCTAAGGTTTAGCCTCTACAATCTCGTGGTAGATCAACTCTTGTAATACTCATATCATCAAGATCAATCAAGCAGGAAGTAGGGTATTACCTCCATCGAGAGGGCCCGAACCTGGGTAAAACATCATGTCCCCTGCCTCTAGTTACCATTAGCCTTAGACGCACAGTTCGGTACCCCCTACCCGAGATCCGCCGGTTTTGACACCGACATTGGTGCTTTCATTGAGAGTTCCACTGTGCCATCCCGATAAGGCTTGATGGCTCGCCTCATTATCAAGAATAGCATTACATCCGGAGGATCCTTGGCAGTAGGCCAAACTCTCCGGCTGGGCGACTTCGTCATGGCCGCCCGTTCGGCCATCGCGCCGATGATGACATCACAGGTCATCAAAAACAACCTCCACGTCAGCCCAGAATTCACCGAGCTGATGGATCCAATGGAGCTCTCCTCCTTGAACGAGCTCTTGGATCGCATCGCCGCCCCGGGGGTCTCAACGGATTATGATCGGATCGGTCTTAAACCCGACCTAAGGGAGATTAACTCTCCGCCGATCACCCATCAGATAGCGGTGGTGGAGAAACAAAACGGCAATTCTTCCTCTATTTTGAGGACGAACTATGTCCGGACTCCCGAGCTCTCTGAGCCGGATACCCGTTTACGGGAGAACGTGGCCCAGGCTCCGAACTTAGAACCGGACAGTGGGCCACAAACATTGGGCAATATTTTGGAGCCCGAGCTGCCAAGCTCAGGAGCTCCTTCACCCTTGGGTTCCAGATTGGGTCAGGACGTGGACTTAACTATACCCACCCACCCAGATGCAAGTGATCTTTCCCATATCAGACAAGTGCCCCAAGAGACAGTACACCACTTCTGGGCCAGACTCCTTGTAATGAGCAAGGTTAAGGACTGGCATGAGGAAGACGCAATCTCATTCTTTTGCAAAAATTGCACAGACACGGGAATTCTCAATGCCATAAGTCACCGTGACATAGCACACTTTGCCGACCTGGCGGCCATAGTACATAAGTACTGCGCGATGGAAAGTGCCTGGAAGACGCAAACAAAATTTTGGGATCCTCCGGCCCTAACTAAACCCCTCGTCCAAACTAAAAGGGTGCGCTTTCGCAAGTCACCAAATCTCTCCCTAATAATAAAGGATGGATTGGGTCTCCGGGTTCACCGTCGCGGCATTTTTACAGAAAAGTCCTTCTATTTTTAGGAATTAAACCCGCAGTCCAAATCAAATCAAACTGGTGCGAAGGAGAGAAAAAAACGCAGCCAAGCTCTACCTTGAGGCGCCCCGCCCCGCCCACCTCACCCCGCACGCCGCCGGCCTCCTCCTGCCTCCCATCTCCTGCCCCGCCCCACCCCGCACCGCACCGCCTCACCGCGCCCCGCCGGCCGCCTCCTGCCTCCCAATCCCATCTCCTCCTCACCCGCGGCTTTCTTCTCTGTTCACGCCTCCCCTCCACCTACTGGCCGCGACCTCGCGGGAGGCAAAGGATGGGAGGGTGCGGCGCTGGCGTCTGGCTCCCGATCGAGCGCCTGTTGTGCAACTTGTGCTTGAGGGTGAGGAAGGCAGGGTGCAGGGTCCTCCGGTGTGCGGTGGCGCATGGGACAGCGCAGGTGGCTGGGCGCGTGGATTAGGAGGGTCCAGATCCGTTCAAGGATGGGGTGACCGGCGACAGCGCCTTGAACTCTTCCTGAGAGAGCAAAGAGTGAATTGAGAGAGATGAAGAGAGAGCACGGGAGGCAAGGAGAAAGGAAGAGGAAGAGGTGTGGCGGTGGTTGGTTCTCCGGCGGTGCCGTATCGGGCCACATGCGCAGAGGTGGTGGTTGGGGACGCGAAAATCCAGAGAGGCCCTCGGGCGCAAGGCTGCTCGATGAGGCTGCGAGCATGGGGATGAACTGGGAAGCTCCCCTAGCCTCCTTCCTCTCCCGGTCGTTCAGGAAGCAGGACGACGACGGGCCGGTGTGGGCTGACACGGCGGCGCCCTTCCATTGTGGCAGTACCGTAGTAGGACAACGGCGGTCAAGGTCAACGCCCTGCTCGACGCCCCCATCTCTTGCTGGATGCCCCCATTGGCCCATTCCCTCGTTGGTTGAGCTCAAGGCCACCTTGCTTGGTCTCCGGTAGTCCAGCCCATCCAATCCGGCCGGTCCGCTCCCCAGCAAGGCGGCTCCTTGAGTCCGCAACACACCATGCTCAAGCCTCCACCACCTAGACTGCTCAAGGCGTAAGCTTTATTTTTCGTTTATACAGAAGATGCAAGATTCTCCTACTGCCATATAAGTAGCACATATGGTTACAGTAGACAAGGAGCTTGGCTTTGGATTATAGACTAGCTAAAAAATATTTCAAACAAATTACTCACTCAGCAGCATCTTAAATAGTACATAGTATTTTGATTTTATCTGTACACATATTGCCCTTCCTGTATGATGCCCCTGTAATAGATTATGCTTACAATATAACTCAGTTTACTTTTAGTTTCTAAATTAAATTAATCAACTTTGTGCACCTGTAATTCAGTATGATAGCTTATGTTTGTT
Source organism: Triticum timopheevii (assembly GCA_963921465.1). Lineage (NCBI taxonomy): Eukaryota > Viridiplantae > Streptophyta > Magnoliopsida > Poales > Poaceae > Triticum > Triticum timopheevii. Next base: position 201,778,011 of record OY997270.1, read on the forward strand.
TCTTTTTCCATAGTAGTAGGATACTTGCAAAATATATTCATCACAATCAGGGGCATGTACAACTATATTTAGGTTGCAGATACACTCAGAGTAGAACCTGCCCAGTTCAGAAGAAGCTGAATGATCTCGTTTATGTGATGTTCAGCAAGAGACTGGACACGGAAGTATAATAGTTTATAATTTATTGTTGGGCCAAAATTATGCCATGGTTTATATAGATGCATCAATTCTTCAAGTAGCTCACTACTTGATTCGGTTATGAGAATAACTGCAGATAGAGTAACTAATCTTGCTTCTTTGCTAGATGAATAACTTCATTATGGGTTGTGTTGTCTGAGGTAAATTGATACTACCTACTATAGGAAATTCCAGATGCATTATGACGGGAGTGGCGAAGCCGGAGGGGCTAAGATATCCTCGACATGGGTGCTCGACGGCACGCCGTAGACCAGGAGGAGGATCTCCTGGTGGAGCTTGGCAGAAGCGAGACACTTGGATGTAACTTCAGTACAGCACAACATTGTTTTTTTTATTATTGAGAATTTGTTTTGTGGTGTAGGAGCTTCAAGACAACATGGGGCAGCAGGCTTCATGTTCAGGATTCGTGTAGTAGCGCACTGATATTTGTTATGTGGTACAGGAGCTTTGAGACAACATGGGTAGCAGGCTTCAAGGCAACAAATTTTTCTATGATTTTCTCACCAAATCTGAAATTATTTGGCCCCTAAATTCTAATCCCTTTGTGGAAGAAGAGTAATTGTGGAATATGGTCTATGAATGTTGACAAATTTGATCATAGCAGGGACTGACAAAGTTAGTACAATCCTCACTGTTGCACATATATTTCAAGGTAAAATTAACTTCAAGAACATGATCAAGCAGGAGCTTCATGCAACATTGGATGTGAGAATGTATGGTGTAGAACCACTGCCGCCTTCACTCTGCCCTGCCCCTCTGCACTGTCCTCGACGACCATGCGGGCCACCTTGCCGCTCGCTTCGCATGCAACCACTTCATCCCCGACCTTTCCTCCCCAGGTTCAGTCCTTCTTCCTTCCTCATAACCCTTGCAGTTGGACAATGCACTCTAGAACTCTATATATTTCTGATGAATTGTTAACTTGCCAAGGCTTCTGGGTGACAAAATGAATTTTCTCAGGAATAGATAATCACGTTTTGGTCATTCAACTGGTGATAGATGTTGTCAAGTTCCTGAGCCACAGAGAACGTACATAAGTGGTTGGATTGGTCAATACCTATTAATACAAAAAATAGATGTTCCACCATCTCTTCAATTTGCAAACCAGAAAGGATGCAATCATGGTTATCACCGATATTGTAGTGCCAGTGCCTGCATTTTGAGCATGTTCCTTGTGTTTAATCGATCAGATAGAAAAAATGGGGCCAGCCTTTTACTTTATTAAACATGTTATGACCTTAACACCATGCATCCACCTTGAAACACATATTAGCATTGACCATGAATTAGTTTCACTAAGAAAAGAGCCTGATTCTTGGGGATTTATTTTTTCCCGTTGCAACGCACGGGCCCTTTTGCTAGTAGAATTACAAAGAAGCCAAAGCCCTCTACGGGGCGTGGAACCGCACTGGAGGGATGGCTCAATAGTCCATGCAAAATTAACAACACGACGGACACCATACCAACACACAGCCTTAGAGCATGTTGGATACTCCGGCAGGTGGCCAAGAGCGGCGAGGACCTTCTCATCAACAATACCGCAGTGCACCATCCCGCAGAAAATAACAATACAGTACTGACCGTCTTCGAGACTTTCACCTCAAACAACAGGCGCAAGCGAGCACTCTGCAGCCTCGCCGAAGTCTGCCATGTCGCAGCAATAAACCCATGGAACGATACGGCCATAACCTTCAACGCCAACGACGAACCTCAATTCTGAACAGTCCGAGCACCAGCTGCCTTGGTCCTTAGTCCAATAGTGGACGGATTCTGGCTTACTAAAGTGCTGATGGACGGCGTAAGCGGATTAAACCTCATCTATGAGCAAACCCTTAACAAGATGGAAATAGATAAGAGCCGCATTGAGCAAAGCAGCACGACCTTCAGGGGAATCATCCCTAGTCGGGAGGCACGATGCGCAGGGAAAATCACATTGGATGTGGTATTCGGCACACCGGAGAATTACAGGTCCGAAGAAATCACATTCCAAGTGGCCACGTTTAGCAGTGGATACCATGCCCTTTTGGGGCGAGACGCATTCACAAGCTTCCAAGCTATACCCCATCACGGGTACATGAAGCTCAAGATGCCGGGGCCCAATGGGATCATCACTCTAGCCAGTGATCCGGACATAGCACTCCGTGCCGAAAATAAAACTGCCGCACTTCCCCTCGAGGCATTATCCGAAGCCCTCGCGGCCGAAGAGTTAACTGCGCTGCGTTTCGCAGTGGACAGGGACGACGTGATACTCAAAAAACGACCCAAGTCCACCTCTTTCAAACCAGCAGGCGAAATAATCAAATTCCAGGTCCACCCAACGGACCCTACAAAAATAGCATCAATTGGGGCACAACTGAACCCCACAACAGACGCTGCACTACGAGCATTCCTGCGTGAGAATTGGGATATTTTCGCCTGGCATCCTTCAGACATGCCAGGTATCCCACGTAGGCTGGCCGAACATAGCCTAAACATACTGAAGGGATACAAGCTGGTCAAGCAGACTCTCCGGCGCTTTTTAGAACCCAATCGACAAGCCATGGGAGAGGAGCTAGCCAAGCTACTTGAGGCCGGTTTCATTAGAGAAATAAAACATCCGGACTGGCTAACAAACCTGGTGATGGTACCAAAGAAGGACAAATTCTGGCGCCTATGCGTCGATTTCAAAGACCTTAATAAGGCTTGCCCTAAGGATCCCTTCCCCCTCCCCGCATCGATCAAATTATCGATGCTACCGCAGGACACGATTCATTGTGTTTCCTCGACGCATACTCCGGATATCATCAAATCAAGATGGCGGAGTCCGATCAAGCCGCAACGGCATTTATCAGTCCATACGGTCCCTTCTGTTTTAACACCATGCCCTTCGGGCTCAAAAATGCTGGTGCAACCTACCAACGCATGATTCAGACATGCCTGGAAACACAAATCGACAAAACAGTAGAGGCTTACATAGACAATGTGGTCATTAAAACCAGACACGTCAAATCATTAATAGATGACTTGAGGCTTACGTTCGACAATCTCTGAACATACGACATCAAGCTCAACCCGGAGAAATGCATTTTTTGCGTACCAGCTGGAAAACTCTTGGGCTTTATTGTCTCTAATAGAGGAATCGAAGCAAATCCGGCTAAAATCCGAGCTCTGTCACAGTTGGCTACCCAACAAACCTCAAGCAAATCCAGAAATTAACTGGATGCATGGCCGCCCTGAGCCGCTTTATATCCCGATTAGGAGAAAAGGCGCTACCTCTTTATCGCCTTCTTCAATGCACCGAACACTTTGAGTGGACGGATGCGGCTACGGCAGGGCTAGAGGAAATAAAAGCCCTCTTGGCCACCAATCCGATTCTGGCAGCGCCAAATGTCGGTGAACCCATGTTGCTATACATAGCCGCAACACACCAGGTTGTAAGCGCAGTGCTCGTCGTCGAATGAGAGACAGATGTACATAAATTCCCATTACAAAAGCCGGTATACTATGTATCCACCGTCCTCACTCCATGCAAGTCACGGTACCCACATTATCAAAAGATAGCATACGCGGTCTTCATGGCATCCCGAAAACTAGGACACTACTTTCAAGAGTGTTCAATCACGGTGGCCTCTAAAGTACCACTCAATGACATAATAAATAAACGCGATGCCACGGGCCGAATTGCGAAATGGGCTATCGAGCTCCTCCCGTTCGACATAACATACAAACCACGGCGGGCCATTAATTCGCAAGTACTGGCTGACTTCGTCGCCGAATGAACAGAAGCCGAACTCCCTAAAGAGTATGGCGCGTACTCCAATTGGATCATGCACTTTGATGGCTCTAAGATGCTAGCTGGTCTAGGGGCTGGTGTCGTCTTGACGTCCCCCACCAGAGATACAATCCAATACGTACTCCAAATACTTTACACAGATTCCAACAATGCAGCAGAGTATGAGGCTCTATTTCACGGTCTTCAGATGGCAGTCTCCATGGGCATTCAACGTCTTGAAGTATGCGGGGATTCAAACCTCGCAATATCTCAAATAAATGGAGACTTTGACGTCAAGGACCCGAAAATGGCGGCTTACCGTAACGCCGTTCTCAAAATGTCAGCTCGATTCGAGGGGCTCGAATTCCAACATGTGGTTTGAGAAAACAATCAAGCGGTGGATATCCTTGCCTGCATCAGCGCTAAACATGACCCCGTCCCACCAAATATCTTTTTGGAAAGGCTGTTCAAGCCATCTGTGGTATGGGAAGGGGAGTCCGGCAATACTAATCCAGATCCTCATACAACCCCAGATACCGAACAATCTGACGTAATCGGAGGCTCCACCACCGAAATCACACCCTCAGCCCACGTGATCATGGCAGTCATCGCCCCGTGGACTGAACCCTTCCTAGCTTACTTAAACAGGCAGGAACTCCTGAAGGACCCCAATGAGGCACGCTGCATTGTGCGGCGCTCTAAAGCCTGCAAAGTCCACGAGGGGGAGCTTTATAAGAAAAGCGCAACCGGAGTACTCCAGAGGTGTATCTCCGAAGAGGAAGGGCGGCAGCTCTTGGCTGAAATTCATGCCAGACTCGGCGGCCACCATGCCGCAGCTCGGGCGCTTGTAAGCAAGGCCTTCCGTACAGGTTTCTACTGGCCGACAGCCCGGGCAGACGCACAAGACCTTGTCCAACACTGCGTCGATTGCCAGCTTTTTGCAAATCAAGGCCATATGCCGCCCACCGCCCTCCAAACAATCCCCGTCACTTGGCCCTTTGCGGTCTGGGGGCTCGATATGGTTGGACCCCTTAAAGGAGGAAGCCATAAGAAGAAATAGTTTTTGGTCATGGTCGATAAATTCACCAAATGGATAGAAGCCAAACCAGTCAAAACGGCTGAATCCGGACCAGTGATAGACTTTATATCCGGGGTCGTACACCATTACGGTGTCCCCCACAGCATCATCACCGATAACGGCTCTAACTTTACAGCCGATGAGGTGAAAACCTGGTGCAGCAAAATGGGCATAAAACTTGATTATGCTTCTTTCTATCACCCCCAAACAAACGGTCAAGTCGAACAAGCGAACGGTCTTATTATGAGCAGCATCAAACCCAAACTAGTGCGATCCTTGGAGGAATCAGATACACACTGGGTCGAGGAGCTTGACTCTGTATAATGGGGGTTGCGGACCACGCCGAACCGCACAACCGGATACACACCATTTTTTGTGGTGTACGACGCAGAGGCAGTGCTACCCTGCGACATCATCCATGATTCACCTAGAGTGCGCATGTACGAAGAGAGAGAGGCCAAGCTAGATCAGCAGGACAGCTTAGATGCCCTAGAGGAGGAGCACGACATCGTGAAGGGCCATTCCGCATTCTATCAACAACAAGCCCGAACATATCAAAGTAGAGAAGTGCGGGCCAAAACTTATAACATTGGCGAAATCGTTCTACGCCTACCAGAGAAGAAAAAGGACAAGCTCAAGCCCAAGTTGGAGGGCCCCTTCATCATTGACAAAGTTCTCACTGGAGGTGCGTACCGTGTGCGTGATGCATCAGACAATCGACTTGAGCCGAACCCATGGAACGCGGCTAGACTCCAAAGATTCTATGCCTAGCGCCGAACTCCGTGTTAGTCTTCTTACCTCCGTATTCCCTTTTAAATTATATCCTCTCTCTCATTTTGCTTTAATAGCCTTTTAGACCTAAGTATGCTTTGACCGCACACTCTGGCCGTGCTTTGCGCGCTGATTATACCTGGGGGCTTCTTATATAGAAGCTTATTTGTCTTTTGGGCTTCATGCCCACCACATATGCGTCACTTCCATGTATGTGCCTTTTTCACCACTATATGCATCGATATGACTTAAGTTTTGGCCAAGCTGGGTTGCCTGGCTCTTGTGTTTATGCCCTACGTTCCCGTTAATTCGGCTAGGGCATAAGGGGAGCACCTCTGCGAATGTTACTGCCGGGTCAGCCGGATGTGTACCTCAGACTGGGTGAAGCCGAAAGCTAGCGTTCTTAAGAGAATATTCGATCGGTGAACAAAAGATGTATTTTTCCTATTAACAAAACATGCCCCCAAACGCTTATATCCTGCGTAAATTTTCGTAGTTCAGAGATGTACATCGATGCATGCACACCCAGGGAAAGGAACCATTAACGAAACTATTCACCCTGGAAGATGTTTCTTACTACCCATGTAATATAACATAACTAGTTGGGTACTTGTCTGTTCAAGCACTTATGGCCCCTACATCTATTTTCCATGCGTGCCCCGGTTTTTACATAACTGAGCGGGTATTCGGACACACTCCGGACTGTCGGGTCCAGAGGTTGAAGCGAAAAGGTCGGCCAAGACAAATGATTTACAATCGGGCTAGGGACAAAATATGTCCTTCGAAGTACAATGTTACTTAGACTGACTGAATTTTTCTTCTATACCATCCAACAGGGTGTCTAGTCTACAGTCCTGTTGGGAATACTTAGCTGCTAATGCTACTTGGTCATACACCAGATGTACAGGGATCTCCTTCCCATCCGGCCCTACAGGTCTGACCTCAGCCATATGGTTCGGGTCAGCCTTGGTGTACCGCGTCTTCACCATCGCCCAGGCCTCCCTTGCGCCTTGTCGGCAATCCGATATCTTCCATAATCGGAAGCGCTGCCGTGCTCCCTCGAGTAGCTCGATCAGCTCAAGAATGCCTCCTGGAAGGGAGGCGGATAGCCACAAGGCTTGGGCAATGTCCCGTATCACCTACCAAACTTGTCCGTGTAGTTGTGCGAGCTTCGGCGGAAGATCGCCTGCAGATCCAGGCATCTCCTCTTCAGGACGACCTGTCATCAGGCCTACAGACATAATTCTGTTAGCACGCTTCTACGCCGAACTTTGTAGTGGTTCGTCAGCATACTTACTGAATATGCCGCGTCGAAGTTTCTTATTCTCCTTCACGGAGTCAGCAAGCTGGGCCCGAACATCCTTCAATTCGATGTCCAGCCGGGCGTTCGCGTCCTGGAGAATATTCTTCTCCTTTATAACCTTGGTAAGCACACGTTGGCCAGCCTTCAACTGTCGCCGAACATGTTGCTCATCCTCCGGTACGATCTCCGGATTGCCTCCGGGATTGTCTGCAAGTTCTCTTGTTAGAATCGCATTCTTGCCGAATACTTAACTGGTATATACCATGACATTATTCCGGTTTAAATGCAAATATTACCATATGGGGCCTGCGTAGACTCCTCCATCACGGCGGTTGCGGCCTGTAGTTGGGCCTTGCACTCCTCCAGCTCTTTGGATAGCTGGGTATTCTTCTCCATCAGAACTTATGCACACGAGGATCCCTAAATCAGTTGTGCCAACTATTTCAAGTCTCAGGGGCTACTGATATGTACACTTATCAAATTTACTTACCCGTATATCCTTCACGTACTGGTCCGTGGCCTTGGCTAGGCCACCTTGAGCTACCCGGATGTACGCGTCCCCTGAGTTGAAGGCGTCGAATGCCTCTTCAGAGAAATTAGGGTCGCGTAGTGTGGCCCGTCGGCGCCTATGATTTATGGTTCTCTCCACTTCGGAGTTGGTAGCGGAAAACCTATCCGCATCCTCCGTAGGAGGATCATCCGCGTTGACCTCCGCCCTTGAGTCCGGCCTCGGAGTCCCGCTGGTGGAAGCATGACCGGCAGGCTCTCCGGATGCAGTCCGGCGAGCACTCTTCCTATCAAAAGGCAGAAGACATCGTTATATTTTAACAATGATAACTGCATGGCAGGTTTTTCAACATACCTTTGTAGCGGCGTCTCAGTCCTGACCCCCTTTCTTTTAAGCCTACCTGGCTTCGGTGCCCCTTGTTGGCGAGTCACCACGGGTTCAGCTTGGCGCCCTGATGGCCTTCCCTGTAAGATGTAATACATGTACGGTGGGTGAAGTGCAAAGAGGGAATCCTTTTCAGAAGTCGGGACTGTGGCTTTACTTACCTGGGATACAGGGAGTAGGCCAGGATAATTGGCTATGATGGCCACCATCACACCATCACGGCTCTGCTGGTAAAATGTCCTGTCAACAAGCTCCACAAACGTATCTGGATCTTCTTCGAGTCCGGGGTCGAGAGCCCGATTAGGGTCCTCTAGCTGTGGAAGTGGGATGTGAACATCCTCCATGGCCCTTCGCAGTTCCTGCTATGAACTGACGAACTAAACATCTGTGCTAAAAATGAGGGAAAGGTTGGAACAAAAAATAGCGACTCACCTAGCTCGGGGGGTTGTACATGGGGAATCCATCCCGTGGCTTGATATGGATGAACTCCTCCTCTTCTCCTTTGAACAAATCAGGCAGTATCTTCGCTAGAGCGGCGGGAGAGTCTAGTCCTTTACAGCCACAGCCCGTGGCATCATCTTCTCCATTGAAGTGCCACATGGGTTTCCCTCGATATTGAAGTGGTTGCACTCCCGGCATTATGCATATGGACATGACTTCAATAATTGTCAGTCCTGATTTGGCCAATGTATTTATCCTGTCCATCAGGAAAAGGATCTCTCTGCTATGTTCCTCCTGGGGGCTCCTGGGGCGCCAGCTGTGGCGTTTCTTCAGCGGGGCATTTACGAACTCCGGAAGGCCTTTTCGAATAGGGTCGGGAAGAGGGACGTCCTCCACATAGAACCATTCCGAGGGCCAATCCTCGGAAGTCTTCTTCGGGGTACCGGATAGATATCCGGTCCCGGCGATGCGCCACATTTCGGCTCAGCCCACTTGATATACCGATCCCTCCTGAGTACGGTGTACGAGGCAGAATAGCCTCTTCCACAGCTCGAAATGAGCTTCACAACCCAGGAAAAGCTTGCAGAAGGCAACATAGCCTGCGATGTGCAGTATGGAGGCTGGGGTAAAGTTGTGCAGCTGGAGGCCGTAGAACTCCAGAAGCCCGCGGAGGAAAGGATGGATTGGAAATCCAAGCCCCCTCATCAAGTAGGGGATGAAGCACACCCTCTCTCCCTTGGATGGGTTTGGAAAGCTCTCCGCTTGCTCCCCGCCATTATAAGTGGCTAGTCCAGCTCGGACGGGGACCATGTATGCAGGTGGGAGAAACCCCTTGGTCTGCAGCTCTACTAATCGGCTGTGGGGAACAGAGCATCTCTCCCAGTCGCCTGGCCTAGTGCTACGGGAGCGAGAGGAGGAACCACGACGACCGGCCATGGTGGTAGGGATTTTTTCGGGCGCGCTCTAATGAAAACTCGCTGGGAGGGGATGATACGATTTGGATCTGAAAATCATTGACTCTTTTATAGATGATTTCCTTGCATGGTTGGGGTGGCAAATGTAAAAATGCCTCGACCTCTCGCATTCGCTTGACACGTGGAAACGGCTATAATTAAAGCACAGAAGCTGAGGAGCGGCATTGATGAGAAACCGGACACTGCTCATTACAACAATGCTTTGGAAGATTTGGAGAAGAACCCGCCTTGCAATGCTGAAGACAATCTGCGCGCCGGACTCATCGTCATTGAAGACGGGTTCGGGGGCTACTGAGGGAGTCCTGGATTAAGGGGTCCTCGGACAGCCGGACTATGTACTTTGGCTGGACTGTTGGACTATGAAGATACAAGATTGAAGACTTCGTCCCGTGTCCGGATGGGACTCTCCTTTGCGTGGAAGGCAAGCTTGGATATTCGGATATGTAGATTTCCTTCTCTGTAACCGACTCTGTGTAACCCTAGCCCCCTCCGGTGTCTATATAAACCGGAGGGTTTAGTCCGTAGGACAACAACAATCATAATCATAGGCTAGCTTCTAGGGTTTAGCCTCTACGATCTCGTGGTAGATCAACTCTTGTAATACTCATATCATCAAGATCAATCAAGCAGGAAGTAGGGTATTACCTCCATCGAGAGGGCCCGAACCTGGGTAAAACATCGTGTCCCCTGCCTCCTGTTACCATTAGCCTTAGATGCACAGTTCGGGACCCCCTACCCGAGATCCGCTGGTTTTGACACCGACAATGGGTCCACATGGGCTATAAACGGGCGTAATAGGTATCAGGACAGCACGGTAACGAGCCGTTAACAGGTCGAAAGACAGCAAAGGCTTAATTCTGTCACAGGCATAAACGGTCGTTAATGGGCCAGAATATACGATGGGCTGGAAACGGCGCAACCGGTTAACAGGCCACGAACATGCCGATTCTAACCACGGGCCGACTTTGGCCCATTAGGGGAACAGGCCAGTAACGGGTTGGAAGTAATCGAGGGACGGAAAGGAGCCCAAGAACGTATGGGACATCAGTAGGCCGAAAGCTAACACGGGTTGGAAACGGCCCATGGAAATCAGGGGCCGTTAATGGGTATAACAAAATTTACTGTTCATTATGGGCCAGAGTCACCGTGGGCCACTGAAGGGCCTAAAGATACAGAAGGCCTCATATGGGCTGAAAGACGTCATGGGCCATACATGGGATGAAAGTGAAATGGGCTAGTGTTATATTCGACGGCCCACATGACGCTGTTAGGCCAATTTCGGGAATGCCCTAACGGGCCGTGAGTTACCGGGCCATAAAATGGGCTATATGCGAACAGACCATTAACATGTTTTTCATGGGCCGGCTCGGCAACTTTCGAACAAGTCAAACGGGCCGGCCTTTGTAAGCTAAATGGGCCAGTGTTGGGCCTTCGCATGCTTCGACATATCATAGGCGCCTATCTGACCCAATGATGAGTTCACACATGTTTCCTTCGGCCAATGAGAATACTACACGTGGAAAATCGCCAATCGTCCGGGCTGTTAATGGGTTATCAGATCAAAAACTGGAACCGATAGCTTAACGGCGACCCATTACGGTGGATGCCACATGTTGGTTACCCTTGACGAAAGCACTTCCATGACGTGCCATTTGTCGTCATGGAAGTGAACACTTCCGTGATGATAATTTTGGTGTTTTCATGGAACACTTCTACGACAGCATAGGTATCACTATCTTGATTCTGTCATAAATTCGTCATGGATGTACATACATGACAGGAAATGTGAGCTACTATGAGAAACACGTATCATCACGGAGTGTATTTTTAGTGAGGGTATCCACCACAATATTTTCCTTACCTTTGATGTACTTGATCACATAAGGAAAACAGTCAATGAACTCACAACATTCGGCATGCCGCTTATTCAATTTTGTTTGAACCTTAAGATATTGAAGCGTTTCATGGTCCGTATGAAGAACAAATTCATGAGGGCGAAGATAATGCTTCCAAACATGTAAGACCGTCACCAAAGCATACAACTCTTTGTCATATATGGGTTTGCTAAGTTGCACGCCGAAAAGTTTTTCGATAAAGTAAGCAATGGGTCGCTTTTCTTATATTGCCATTACCACTAGCATCGCAATGCACTTCAAAGTTTTATGAAAATTAGGTAAGGCAAGCAATGGAGCATGTGTAAGCAAGTTCTTAAGGTCCTCAAATGCGGTAGCTTGAGAGGGTCCCCAAGCAAAGGTTGCATTCCCTTTACTCAAGGCATGTAATGGTGATGCAATAGTGCTAAAGTCCTTAACGAATCGATGAGAAAAACCGGCTAGGCCAAGGAAGCTACGCACTTGTTGCAAGTTGGTTGGTTGTGGCCATGTTTTAATAGCATCAATTTTAGCTTCATCTATGTGAACTGATGAGGACAGCAATACCATTGTTACACCCGCAGCCCCTGCTGCTATTCATATTGGACGAATCACTAGAGCTCGTGCACACCAATTGAATTACCATGTACTTTCATTTCTTGTTAACAATTATAATGTTCATGAGAATATGATGCTGGCTAAATTGGATACATTTGTGTTGATTACTAATCAAGGGCCTAGCATGGACAAGAGGGATGAGCACTAGAGCAGAAACAAGCATCGAGATGAAGGTGCCTGCGAAGGAACCAGAATGGCTTTTCTAGTGCAGATTTCAGCGCTTTGAAGCCTCCTTGATGACATACAAGAACATGGACGAAATATACAAGATGCCCTTTCATAAATTTCGTCCATAGCTTATAATAGGTGTTGCGCCAACTTATTTTTGGGCCAGGCCCATCTAATTTCGAAATACTTGAGTATAGGTTGTTTTTAGAGTCCATATGTGTGGGTAAACAAGAGTTAGGGCTGGTTTCGAACCCTGTCAGATTCAGGGCTCCGCAGACCCAAGAAAGGTTCGAACTTTGGGGCGTGTGCAAAGAACTCAACCTCTCTAGCCAGCCAGCTCGCTGCTCTCACGGCCTAGCTCGATGAATAGGAAAGGAAATGGACACGGTAGTTTCCAAGGTTCAGGCCACCTTGCGGCGTAAAACCCTACTCCTTCTTTGTGGTGGATTACCGTCGTGAGGGGCTAAGGATGAACTTGTACAAGGAAGAACAGCCTCGCAAGGTGGCTATCTATAGCTCATTGATTTCAAGGAAATGCTTGAGGTCTTTGCTAAATCTACTGGACTGAGGGCCAATTTCAGTAAGTCCTCTTTGATACCAATTAATATGAGCGATTATGAGGGCAAGCGTGTTGCTTCTTTGCGTGGGTGTGATATTGGTACCATGTCGTTCACTTACCTTGGATTGCCCATGGGTACCTCTCGGCCAACAATTTATGATTTGTTTCCTTTGGTGGATCGTATTGAGAGACGATTATCTGCGTCTTCTTGCCTGTTCAATCAAGGGAGCCGGCTACAACTCTTGCAATATGTTCTTAGTTCTATGCCAAATATACTTCTTGTGCACTCTTTCGCTGCCACAGGGCATTTTGAAGCAGATTGATTGAATCATGCGGCAGTGCTTGTGGAGAGGGAACACGAATACGCCATGACAATCATTGGCGGCCTGGGATTTGGTCTGTCGGCCTAAGAACCTAGGAGGCCTTGGCGTTCTTGTCCTGAGTATACAGAACGATGCCTTGTTGATCAAGCATCTTTTCAAGTTCTTTAATAAGCTGGATGTGCCCTGGGTATCTCTCATTTGGGACACATATTATGCTGCAGCGCCACCCCAAGTCACTCAAAGTTGCGGTTCTTTCTGGTGGAGGGATGTGCTGAAGCTGTATGATAGGTTTTGCAAGTTGGCGGTCCCACACGTGCGGGCGGGGGATACGGTGATTTTCTGGCTGGATGGATGGCAACTTGGTAACAATGCGGTTCTCATGCAACAACTGTTTCTGAGGCTTCACTCTTTTGTGATTGATGACACTCTCACCATTAAGGATATGATGGAACTATCTGACCCAACCGACAATTTTCATCTGCCATTGTCTGTTGATGCCTTCAAGGAATTTAATCAGCTTTAGGCTTTGCTGCCTTTGGTTAACCCTCAGGAGGGGGAAAAGGATGTCTGGAAATGGCCATCAAAGTCTGGAGATTACAATTCAAGGATTTATTACATGTCTTGCTTTTCGGACATTGTGGTTGTTCCCATATTCAGGTGGATCTGGACAAGTTCTTGCACCCTCAAGTTTAAGGTTTTTGGCTGGCTCCTCTTGATGGATCGCCTCAACACTAGGGACATGATGCAGCGGCGGCATTGGATTATCCAGGATGACATGTGTATTCTATGTCACTCTGCCTCTCATGAGGACATAGCGCATCTTTTATTCGCTTGCAACTTCAGTCAACGGGTCTGGAATTACCTGGGCATTTCATGGATTGTTCAACCTAACCAGACTTCTTATGAGATGGCTTCAACTGCTAGGAAGGATTTTGGTTTCCCATTTTTTTCAGAGGTAGTCTCACTGCTACTTGGAATATTTGGACACAAAGAAATGGGAAGATTTTCAGGAATGAGCTGCCTTCTTTCAGATGCTAGAGGAGAAATTTTATTCATGACATTTCTCTTTTAGCTCATAGAATCAAATGTAAATATAGGAATAGCCTAACTTCTTGGATAGCTGCCTTACCTTAAACTCTTTTTGTAAGTAATCTCTCCTCTCTTTCATTGCCTTTAACTTGTAAATTTGTAAACTATTTGGTTCTTTGCTTTAATAAAGGACTATGATGCTGTTGCCTTACAGTATATAGTCAAAAAACAGCCTCGCGAGGTCTACTCTGGGGGTGGATGTGAGCTCAAGGGATTTGACCTCCTATCTGTCAATCACTGGGCCTCTCGACCTCTCGCCCCCTCGCTATGGTGGTGGCTAGGCTATATTTATAGTGACCTGGGTCCTCTTCCCCAAACTTAGGCGGGAAGGGATCCCATAGTGGCCAATTTTGAAGGGGGCAAGTAGTACATCTTATCCTGAAGAAAGGTGGTCTTCGCCTGCAAAGCTTCTGGTCGTGATGTCGTGGTGGGCTCGGTGATGACATCCGTCCTGCCGTCCTAGAGGTCTTGGTCTTATGGCACGTAAACGGTAACCTTTGGTTCATTCCCTGGGACTCTGCGCCTGCGCTTGCCTCCTTAGCACTAAAGTGGAAACCTGCTGCTCTACGCCCGCTGGCGCGCGCCTGGCCTTGGTCATCATGGATGGCGTCTCCTCAGCCTCATGAGGTGGGCTTACATAGGAATCTCCGCTCCTCAGGAGGCCGCCTGGAGAGGCCGCTCCTTCAGGAGGTCTTGATGTCGTCTGCCTCGCGAGGCTTGGCCCCTCGCGATGGTCTTGCCTTGTGGATGCTGAAGATGGGCCATAATAGGCCGTTGATGGAGCCACGCCCTGGGCCGCAGGAAGGCAAGTTTGGGTACCCTAGTTCCAAGAACACCGACAATAGCCCCCGGGCCCAAGGAGCGCTCGCACTTGGCTTCAAGACATGGGAATCTCCACTTCCCCATGCTGCCTCGGCAACCATCTGACTTGACAAATGCCTGTTGCATGTAGCAAAGCAATCATTACTGGAGAATGTGGGAGGCCGACAATTGACCTCCCTTCGGCAACAAATGGGGGAAGGGGGGCGGAGCCCCTAGCCCATCTTCGTCTTCTTGCTGCTTGCTTCTCCTTCTTCTTGTTACGTCGTCTTGCTAGAGCATCCATGTCACTGATCAGGATGTTCTCCACCGCAGATAAGGGGAAGGCCCCTGAAGTGGAACCCGAGCTACTCCTACCGAAGAAGAGGACCGGTCACTCATGGGGCACTGCCACCGAGACCAGGATTACGCGGCCTTGGCACGAACGGGCTCCACCGGGCTTCCCGGTCCCCTTATATGCTCGCGCGCAGGGCCCTGTGCATGGGGGAGACAAATGGCACCGCGAGGAGCGGGGCCGCAGAGGAAGACAAGTGGCAGCCATGGGGCTGTTCCACTCGCGGACTCATGCTGAAGGCATGGCCCGCGAGTTCATTGTGTGGGCGGCAATGCCGTCGTGCACATGGATTCGACTCTAGAGGCCTTTCACGAGGGAGATACCACTGAGGGGCCCGTCCACCTATGGCTGCAACATGACGGATGTTGCGGCCAGGCTTCAGAGGTGGAAGTCGAGGTCATCGACTCTGGTGATGTCTTCATGACCCATGGGTGGGGCGCGATCGCCCGCGCCTGCTGCCCGGAGGGAGGCCATGCCATCTACTTCGAGTACAGTAGGGCATCGACGCTTTTCTTCAAGGTCTTCGACGAGGATGGTTAGCGCCTGGAGTGCTACCCTGAGGGAGGTGACCACGGCGATAGGGCCATCAGCGGTGAACTTGCCCTAGGCCTTGTCCGCGACTCCTCCGATAGCAGTAGCGCCTCCTCGGAGCACGACTCGAGCAATGACATCACCTACGAGCTGCCGAGCCGACGCGCTCGCACCTTAGCAGCGGCATCAGCCCGGCGTTGCTGGTGATGCCACCGAGGTTGTGGCCTCCTTAGGAATTCTTCTTTTTTTCATCCCTGCAAGAGATCATTACGAACCCCTCAGGGTTATGTAAAAACTTTGATGCTTTTTCTTAGGCACTATTTTCCCCCATTAATGTTGCGCTTTTGTTCCCCGCTATGGCATGGTCCCCCTTTCATTCTTGCGCTAGCTTAGTGCTCTACGTCGGTAGGACCCAGTCCCAGGCAGGCTTCAACCGTCGCTGCTATGCGGCCCGAGGTTCGGTAAGAGCCCCTGAGGCGCGATGCTCAGGAGGTCCCCTTTGTCGTGCAAGCAGCTCTCGAAAGACTAAAAGGGAGAAATCCTCGCCCTAGCGAGATCATGAGGGGCAAAATGCTGAATGTTAGATGCACACTTTGCGTGTATGGGTTGACTTATCTCGGTGACTTTGTAGTTATCCTTTGGCTGCGTGGGCAGCC
Organism: Triticum timopheevii; assembly: GCA_963921465.1. Classification (NCBI taxonomy): domain Eukaryota; kingdom Viridiplantae; phylum Streptophyta; class Magnoliopsida; order Poales; family Poaceae; genus Triticum; species Triticum timopheevii. The sequence continues at coordinate 201,794,387 of OY997270.1, forward strand.
TTCGTGTGATGCATGGCTGCGTCACGGTAGCTGCGGCATTCCTAGGCAAGACTCGCCATCCCCTTCTTCCTCGCTCATCTGGGTGCTCTACATCCTCGAGTCCCGGCCCTCGATCAAGGCATAGAGGCTGCTGGTATGCAGGCCGCGATGTCCTGGTCAAGGCCAGGGGGTGAGGGCTCAAGGGCTAGTAGGGGCCTCAGAGGTGCGATGCTCGCCCCCCCCCCCTTTAACATGCAAGCGAGTTGCGTGAAAAAGGGGTGGCTGGCCTCATGAAGTCGCCTTGGGGGAATCGCGAACCACGGTCCTGGCTCCGGAGGTCCATGCGAGTTAGCTGAAGGAAGAAAGAATATAATACAACCGCGCTTGTCGACCAGCCGGTGATCTTTCTGCGAAAAAGGTGAAGGCACTGAGGACCCGATGAGGTGACGTGCGCAGGGCAAGCCGCGAGCCAGAGCTCGGTCCGAAGAGTCGAATGTGATGGAGTACTTGGACCACTTGAGGGGGCGCGACGCCTCAAGCTTCGGGAGGGTCGCGTTAACCTCATGAGCGAACTGCTTGAAGACGCGATGGGAGATGGGGGCTTGAGCACCACCCAAGATGCAGGCAATAGCACGAGGCTCTTGGAAGCCCCCGGCCCCATCATCCTAGTGGTGGTTGTCGTTCCTTCTTGGTGGCGGTGGCAGCAGAGGGAGGCCAGTGTTGCCCTGAGGGCGGTGGAGGGAGTCCCGGACTAGGGGGTGTCCGGATAGCCGAACTATCATCTTCGGCCGGACTCCTGGACTATGAAGATACAAGATTGAAGACTTCGTCCCGTGTCCGGATGGGACTTTCCTTGGCGTGGAAGGCAAGCTTGGTAATACGGATATGTAGATCTCCTACCATTGTAACCGACTCTATGTAACCCTAACCCTCTTCGGTGCCTATATAAACCGGAGGGTTTTAGTCCGTAGGACGAACAACAATCATACCATAGGCTAGCTTCTAGGGTTTAGCCTCTCTGATCTCGTGGTAGATCTACTCTTGTACTACCCATATCATCAATATCAATCAAGCAGGAGTAGGGTTTTACCTCCATCGAGAGGGCCCGAACCTGGGTAAAAACATCGTGTCCCTTGTCTCCTGTTACCATCCACCTAGACGCATAGTTTGGGACCTTCTACCCGAGATCCGCCGGTTTTTACACCGACATTGGTGCTTTCATTGAGAGTTCCTCTGTGTCTCATCTTTAGGCCCGATGGCTCCTCCAATCATCAACAATGATGCGGTCCAGGGTGAGACTTTTCTCCCCGGACAGATCTTCGTATTCGGCGGCTTTGCACTGCGGGCCAATTCGCTTGGCCATCTGGAGCAGATCGAAAGCTACGCCCCTGGCCATTAGGTCAGATTTGGAAGTCTGAACTATGCGGCTGATGTCACAATGGGCATGATCTAGCTCTACCACCGAATAGTGCCCTGGAGGCCGCACAAGTATCCGCTCCGACCCTTAGCTCGGAGCCGATTGCGCCGATCAAGGACTGGTGGGTGGACACCGCCTCGGGGGCTGCGATCTCTACGGTGATTGAGCCGAACACCATCCCTGTCCTTTGCAAGGCTCGTAACTCCAAGGTGCCGGACTCCTCCACAGACTCCGAACCTTCCGCACCCCTGTCAATCGAATACTTGTGCCAGCCAGCCTAAGTGTTCTGGAGCAGTAGCAAGCTACCATGGCTCAGTGGAAGCACTAGGAGACATTTCCCGATAAGAGAGGCTACTAAGGATAAACAACTAGATAGTCAGATCCCACACATACCAAGCATTTCAATAACATACACACAATATGCTCGATATGTGCAAATACAACATGGCATCACAACATGACTCTACAACTCAAGTATTTTATTCAATAGGCTCCGAGGAGCGAGATATTACAATCATGGGTCTCATGACCCAACATTCAGAGCATACAGGTCATAGCACAAGCGGAAGCTTAACATGTCTGAGTACAGACATCTACAAATGAAAAAGGCTGAGAAGCCTGACTATCTACCAGATCCTGCCGAGGGCACAAGATCGTAGCTGAGGTAACAAGCTAAACGTCGAAGTCCACACGGAACTACTAGCGAGACTGAAGTCTCTCTGCAAAAACGTAAAATAGGCAAACGTGAGTACAAATGTACCCAGCAAGACTTACATTAGAACTATCTACATATGCATCATTATCAACAAAGGGATGGTGGGGTTTAACTGCAGCAAGCCAGCTTTGACTCGGTGGTTATCCTAAACTACGACTGCAAGTAGCTCTTTTGAGGTGGCGCACACGAGTCCACATATTCACCCTATCAATACACCACTATGGATCCGCTCCCGTCTCTCTACGAGAACGCCATCCATAGCACTCACGCTTATCTTGCGCATTTTAGAGTATCCACTTCAAGTTATCTATGAATTGTACAGGCAACCCAGAAGTCCTTTTCCGCGGACATGGCTATTCGAATAGATGATATTAACCCTGCAGGGGTGTACTTCTTCACACACGCTCTTGCCACTTACCGCCATGTACACCTCGTGTATCTCGACAACCTTCAAGCGGAAGCCTGGCGAGGGAGTCGGCCACGACCTGACTAACCACACAAGTCTCTCGTCCAGGTTTATCACCTATTCGGGTTCCATCTGCAAGGAGATCCGGCCGAGGTGTCACTCACGGCCCCAAACGATGTGTGCAGGGTTCCCAAGTCCACCATCCGGGTGCCACTTGGTACACCGGGCCACTATGCCTAGTCTGTCCAAAGCCCACCTGTACCGGGTGCCACTTGGTAGACTACTAACACTACCTACAAACACCAGAAACTAGTTGCAACTCATGGACAGAGATCAGGTTGATTAATAAGTCGAGAGGGGCACTTAAGCATTCCAATGCGTGGTAGTAGCTATTCATGGATCACAAACACAGAACTCAGTTCCTGAGGACGGCTGCAATGAGACAACCCACCATGTACTCCTACATGGCCTCTCACCGCTACCTTTACCAAATCGTGTTCACACACTTAGTTTCTCAATAGTAGGACATGTTCACACACCTCCAATTCATCCCCGATGAATCAGACCTAACACAACTCTAAGCAATAGCAGGCATGACAAACAAGCATGAATGAGTAGGCACATCAGGGCTCAAACAACTCCTACTCATGCTAGTGGCTTTCATCTATTTACTGTGGCAATGACAGGTCATGCAGAGGATAAAGGGGTTCAGCTACCGCAGCAAGTAACAGATGAATGGTTGTTGTCCTAATGCAGTAAAAGAGAGCAGGAGCGAGAGAGTGGGATTGTATCGGAATGAACAAGGGGGTTTTGCTTGCCTGGCACTTCTGAAGATAGTATAGTTCTTCATTGGTGTCATCGATCACATTGTCGGTACACGTCTATCGAGAGGGGACGAATACCGGCAAAAAAGGAAGAACACAATCAAATCAATGCAACAATATGATGCATGATCATGATATGGCAATATGCTATGATTTGAGCTGATGCAACTAAAACCAGATTAAATGAAGTTGGTTTGAATCAAAGATTCAAATTCAAACTCCATATGTGATTTATTATATGCCATTTAATTGAATTGTCCTAAACAGTAGTCATAAGTTGTTCTAACATGCATGAAAACAATGCAGATGGATAGATTGGATTTTTCTGATCATTTTTCATATATAACTTATTTCATTCTGAGTTACGGTTGATTTTATATGAATTTTTGAAGTTTATAACATTTTCTGGAATTTCCTGAATAAACTTAAATCCAGAAATGCTTTATTGCGTCAGGGTGACATCACTGTGATGTCAGCGGGTCAACGGAGCCGGGTCCAGGTCAAACCTGATGTGTGGGGGCCACACGTCAGTGACTAACTAACTAATCTAAATTAATTAGTGTTAAACTACTACTAACTAAAACTGTCAGTGGACTAATTAGACTTAATTAAAAATTAAACTAGGATTAGCTGGGGCCCTAGGCCCACTTGTCAGCAACCCAGGGAAGGTCAAACTGGGGTCAAACCCGGGTCAGCGGGGTCAAACCCACCGGCGGCTTGACGCCGGCGAGGCCAGCCGCGGTGGCGAGCCTTGGGTTTGTGTCTCCTGCGACCAAACGGCCGGCGGAGGGCATCTACGTGATGCTGGGACTCGTGCGCATCCAACATGACTAGCGGCAGCAGCCGGGGTGGACCGAGCTCGCCGGAAACGAGCTCGCAGCGGCGGCTGGAGTTCGGGCGCCGATGAAAACGACGACACCGTGCACGGGAGGATCTACAGTTAGCACCTACGCGTTCTATGAGAGCTCACGAACCCAACGGAGGCACGCACGGGACCAAATGGCCATCGGAGCCTCGTCGGCGATGAGCTCGTGCGGCAGTGTGCTGTCGGGTGAGAGAGGCGCGGCGGCTACGGCATGCTAGAGAGAAAACGGAGAGGGGGAGGATGATCAGGAGCTCACGCGGAGTGCATTGGTGGCCTCGGCGTGCTCGGGGAAGCTCGGACAGCGGCGAGTTGGCGATGGAGATCCGCGGCGGCTGACGATGAAGAAGTGGTCGGGGACAGCGTGTTGGAGCTCTTCCAGCCATGTGAGTTGACGGAGAGGACGAGGGTGGCACAACGGAGCTCTTGGACTCATTGGAGAGGCGAGGCCGTGGCGATGGGCGCGGCAACAGCGAGCGGCGGCGACGGCTCCGCTCGGCTTCGGAAGAGAGAGCGAAAGAGGCGAGGCAGGGAGAGAGGGGAGCGGTCGAGGGGGTCCAGGAGGGCTGCGTGGCGCACCTAGCGACGTCCAGGAGCAAGCGGCAAGCATGAGGTGGCCGGCGCGTGCGCGCGCGTCGGGCACACGTCCTCCTACCTACTGGCAGGAGGTTGAAGACGGTGGCGGCTACGATGGGCTGGGCCGCATAGTGCTGGACCAGCACAGGAGCTGGGCCGGCTCTGGTGGGCTGGCTAGCTGGGCCGCGACAGGTAGGTGGCCAGGTAACTTCTCGCTCTCTCTCTCTCTCTCTCTCTCTCTCTTCTAATTTAGTTTCTGTTTTCTATTTTTTTTCTGCAATTGTTTTGACTTAATTAAAATGCTAAGGCATTTTCAAAAACCCTGAAAATAATTGTGGGCTCTGTTTGGAATATTTCCAATAGCCCCCACTTAAGTTCAGAATTATTTGGACATTAAAAATATTATATAGCATTTAATTGTCCAAATTCAAATACGTATGAATTAACTCCAAAATCCAGAAATGTCCTAGAAATGTGTGCATCATTTTTGGAAGAAGTTTTCACCCATTCCAAAATTGATGAACTTTTCTAAAGGCCATTTCAGGTAGATGGAAAAGATTTAATTTGACCCTAGTTGTATTTCATTTGTTGCTAGGGTTTATCGGTCCCCATTTCAAGTTTAATTGAAAATGAACATGATGCAAGATGCTCACTGATGCAACTAATTATAACCAACATTCTAGGGCTGTGACATAATGCCAGGCCGATATACCCATTGTACGGGCTCTCTATTGCTATAAGTTGTGTTCGTCTCACCCGACGACTTACGCCGCGAAAGGTTAACCTTCCACCTCACCCCATTTACGAGTAGCTATCAAGCACTACTGGGGTGTGAAGCTTTCGCCCGCTTTAACGGAGTACCGCATTATGCATCCCTCACACTTAAAATGCCCGGTCCATGAGGCATCATCTCCTTAAAGGGGAATATCAAGTGTTCCTCGAGCGCGGAAGATTGTGTGACTGCCTTGACGGCCACACACTAAACCAGCTTCACTAATCCAAGCACCTAAACAGCTCGTTCAGACCCTGGACACGGTTAGACGAGTCCGGCGTAAACATACAGGGGCTTACCAGCCGCATACCCCCGCATTAGGGGCTCCGCGCATATACAACAAGAGACAATAAAGCTCAATTTTATTCATTTTTTGAAACGTACTTTGTTTATTTAATATAACGTACATTTTCGCACGATCTTTTTCAACTAAGTTCCTCTCTTTTACAGATGAACACCGTGCGACACCCGTCCAGGATATGGCACAACGGAGACACAGGTGCAGACGTGCAGCAGGGACCCGTTGCAAGGATTCTTTTCAGATTAAGACCCTGCATAAACCTTTTTTACTGTCTCTTGTTGATACACATCCCCTGGTTTCTTATTATAACCGAGGAGGAGGCTGGCGTTTTGGCATAAGCCACGTCAGAATTTTGCGCGTACCTGGACACCATGGGTTTACTACAAAGGGCGTTGTTCTGCCCGTTTTCATAAAGACCGAATACCTTAGGGAGTGTTCGGCGCCTCGAGTGAGGCCTTATATGCATCAGCTCCGAATCATGTCTTTGGTCAAATGTTGGGTTTGCCCGGCTCCAGTGTTTTGCTGCCTTACGTTCTGCTCTATGGGCTAACGCGGCACCAGGAGAACTACTGCGATTGTGCCCCAGTTCGGCCAGGCGAGCACCTCAGTAGAGAAAGCCGAAAACTGACTGACATGATATAGCGCGAGACTGGTCAACCACTCGATGACCCGCCGGAATCTATAGGATTCCTCCGCATTGATGAAGGGTCGTTTCCCGGTCAGGCACATACGCGGCCCGAATTCGGGTGAGCGCGGTGCCCCTAGGGGCTATATAGTAGCCCCATTGTCAAACTCCTATGCCTAAGTGAAAGTGATAAAGCATTATAGTCCGGTTGCCTAGTTTGCTATGCTACCACCTCCTTTATAGGACCAAGATGTTGGATCAAGTGTGAAAATGCGCCTTTTGCAAACACCCCCGCATTATGTGCGTGGGGGCTGAAGCCGAAGACTGCCATCTTTCAGGTTATATACACATATACATCAACGGCCGCACAGGAGGTATTTTAATTCTTGAAGGCACAAGTATAAAAAGCTTTTATATTTCATCGAAACATTGTTTCACAATAATACATGTTATTCGAACATAATATCCTTCGAGCACTGCGTCTCTATTAAACGAGCGCCCTGCAGAACTTCCTGAAAATAGTGCTCGACAGGTACTCGGCTTCCGTCCGAATCTTGGGTTGCAACATCGGTGGCCCTCATCTCCGCCCAGTATGTCTTGACACGGGCAAGAGCCATCCGCGCACCCTCTATGCATGCCGACCTCCTCAATGCATTGATATGCGGCACTGCACCAAGGAACTGCTGCACCAAGCCAAAATAACTCTTCGGCTCGGGCCCCTTCGGCCACAAAAGACTCAAGACATCCTTCATCGCAAGTCCGGATAACCTATTCAGCTCCGCCCATTCGGCCAAGCGATCGATTAATGGAAGTGGGCGCTCTGGACTATGGAACTGCGACCAAAAAACCTTCCCCGTTTCGTGATCCTCTTGATCTCGGAAGTGTTCGACCGCGTCCGCTGCACTTGCCACCAAGTCCAGATAAGCATCTTCCGCACTCCATAGCCGGTCCAACTGAGCATAATTAGGGTCCAGGAATTTCCTCCGCAGCAGAAAGGGCTTTCCAGCCGCGATATCTCTGGCCTGACGCAGCTCCTCCTTCATAGCTCTCATCACAGAGCGAGCATCCTTGGCCTCGGCAGTGGCCTTCTTTAGATCCTCTCGTACCGCCCGATCTTCTTTTTCAAGAAGCTTGCAGTGGTCGGCAGCATTCTTCAACTCCACGGCCATCTCGGCCATCTCCTTCTTGCTTCGGCAGTGAGCGCCTGTTCGGCTTTTAGCTCCTCGACCGCCTTTAAGGCAGCCGCGTCACTCTTTCTGGCCTGCTCCTTGGCCTGGGCGAGCTCCGCCCGCAGGTTCTCCATGGCAGCGGTACCATCTGCGTCAAGCACACTTGTTGTGGCACGGGCATCAAGCTCCCTTACCAGGTGTCCGCGGAGAAATCACATACCTTGTGACTCGTCAAGACGCTTATTGACAAGCGCGATGTCGGCATCCGCCACATCAAGTTGCCGCTTTAGTTCGGCAAATCCATCAGTTTGGCTAGCCACTGGACACTTCGCCACCTACAAAGGAAGGGCGACATATTATACCTAGGATTATGATTCTCGGCGAGCTGTCATTTTTGACAACACACCGAGTCTCAGGGGCTACTATCTACACAGGGCGCATTTTATATGCAGAACTGTCATAAGGTACATCATTTGCGTACCTCAAAACCTGTCAGTAAACTTCTGACGGCTTCATGCAATCCGCTCTCAGCGGACGAAATCCTTTCAATCGCCGTACCCATTAACACACGGTGATCTTCTGAGATAAACGCTCGCCCGAGCAGATCCTTCAGCTCCTCCGACCATAGACCATATGGTGTCGGACTCGTCTGATGGCCTTTTTCGAAGGCCGAACGCGGAGGGCTTTGAGGGGACATACGACTACCTTCCGGCCCCGCCGGACTCGGAGAAACCCTCCGTGATGACACCTCAGGGTTGCCCGCCTCGTAAGACGGTACGACAGGGGGAGGCGTTTCGCTCTCTATCATCTCCGGACGAAGATCCCCCAAAGACGAGCTCTGCTGAGAAGGGCTGAGATCCGAACTATAAGGTAAAATTTCGGTTATCAAAAATAGGGTAGGGATATCCTTTATTTTAAAAAGAACTCCCCTTTTTACTTACGGCTCGGTGGAGGGCTGATCCCCTTGGGGGCATAATGCGGCCGAGGCATCTCTCGGCGCCGGACCCTCCGACAAAGATTTCTTCCCCCGCTTTGAGATCATGGTCTCCGGGTCTTCAGAGGCGATCCTCTTCTTCCCTTGGATGGAGGGATTCTCGATCCCTCCTTTCCTGGCGGCCTCCTTCGCGGAGGCGGTAGCTTCCTTGTTCCCCGCTTCACCTTCCTCCGAAGGCGCAACCTCCAGCATCCTGGTTAACACGGGTTCCGGCGTGGTCTCAGGGAGGGGGGCCGGACACCTGATTAACTTTTCTTTCGCTATCCACTCCTGTTCAAGGGATAGCTCTTTTAAAGGGCAGGTCTATGATAAATATAGGATAGCGTGTCCGGGTACAGGGCTACTTACTTGAGTATCCGGGCGATTGCAGCTCTGACCTGCGTCCTCGATCAAGTCCGGACACATCTCTTGTGATCCGAAGAAAAGCTTGTACATCTCCACGAGCGTCGCGCCCATAAAATGTTGGAGAGCTCATGGTCCCTCAGGATTAAATTCCCACAGGCGGAGGGGGCGACGTCTGCAGGGCAGGATGCGACGAATCAGCATGACCTGCGCTACTACGACCAAAGTGATCTCTCTCTAGGAGGTCTCGAATGCGGCCCTGCTGCAAGGGCACATCCTTGGACGGCCCCCAGTCAAGCCTTTTATTGACCCATGACGCCAGCCGCGGTGGAGGACCCGAGCGAAAGGCAGGTGGCCCCACCCATTTGGTGCCCCTAGGAGCTGTGATATAAAACCACTCTTGTTGCCATAAACTGAGCTCCCCTTGAAAAGAGCCCTCGGGCCACGGAGCATCAGCATTCTTGCTTATAACAGCCCTCCGCACTCTGCCTATTGCCCCTTGATCATCTTTGGCTCCACTTTGAAGGTCTTGAGCCACAATCCGAAGAGAGGGGTAATGCGGAGGAAGGCTTTGCACACGGCAATGAACGATGAGATGTGGAGGATGGACTCCGGATCCAAGTCGTGAAATTCCAACCCATAGTAAAACAGGAGCCCCCTCATGAAGGGGTCCGCCGGGAAGCTTAACCCCCAAAGGAAGTGAGACGCGAACACCACGCTTTCACCAGGCTTGGGAGTGGGAATAACCTGCCCTTGGGCAGGCAGCCTATGCGAAATTTCGCTGGTTAAATACCTGGCATCTCTTAGCTTTAGCACGTCTTCTTCCGTAATGGAGGAAGGCATCCACCGGCCTTGCAGGTCGGAGCCGGACATCATCAACGTTCCGAAGCGCCTGAATCTGGAGCTTTGGGTGTTGGAACTCGAGGCGAGGGGCGGATTCGATTGAGATTGAAAGAAGGGAGTGGAGCATTGGCTCTTTATAAAGAGGTTGAATACCACGAGCCTCCCCCGTGACCGTTCGGGACCCGCCTTCGATAGAGGAGACGTGCCAACGGGCGCGGTTGGGTTACCCGTGCCCGTATTAATGAGAATCCCGGAATAAGGGGACACAATCTCTGCTTTGACAAGACGTGCCAAGGAAACCGCCTCGCTAAACACGCTGAGGTAGGACAGTAAAAACGATTCGAATAAAGGCTTGGCCATGGTGTGATGTCACGCCATAGAATACGTTAGCAGATTGAATTTGTGTAAATATTATTCTCTCTAAGGTGGTATGTGGAACTTATTTTGCAAAACCGGACACTATCCTTGTGTTCAAAATCTTCTGTGAAGTATTCGGAGGAGGAACCCGCCTTGCAATGCCGAAGACAATATGCGCGCCAGACTCGTCGTCATTGAAGCCTGGTTCAGGGGCTACTGAGGGAGTCCCAGACTAGGGGGTGTCCGGATAGCCGAACTATCATCTTCGGCCAGACTCCTGGACTATGAATATACAAGATTGAAGACTTCGTCCCATGTCCGGACGGGACTTTCCTTCGTGTGGAAGGCAAGCTTGGCGATACGGATATGTAGATCTCCTACCATTGTAACTGACTCTATGTAACCCTAACCCTCTTCTGTGCCTATATAAACCGGAGGGTTTTAGTCCGTAGGACGAACAACAATCATACCATAGGCTAGCTTCTAGTGTTTTGCCTCTCTGATCTCGTGGTAGATCTACTCTTGTACTACCCATATCATCAATATCAATCAAGCAGGAGTAGGGTTTTGCCTCCATCGAGAGGGCCCGAACCTGGGTAAAAACATCGTGCCCCTTGTCTCCTGTTACCATCTGCCTAGACGCACAGTTCGGGACCCCCTACCCGAGATCCATCGGTTTTGACATCGACAGCGGTCCTCACGAGGCTGGTCCCGCCATGGACCGCGACGAGGCTGGCCCTGCCAGTGGTCCTTGTGAGGCTGATCGCGCCAGTCCTGACGGGGGTCACGGTTGTCCCAGCGGCCGCCACCGCGGCCTCCTCCGCAGCCGTAGCCATGGTCGTTGCGCTCAAAGCAGCGGCCGAGATGTCCGTCCTGAATAGCCCTGAGCTCTTGGAAGTTGTTAGTGTTGTGGCTGTGTACGTTGTGGAAGACGCAGAATGGGCAGTTGCCTTTGGAAGACTCAGGGTTATCATAGTCGTGCTTCATCTCGGGTTCGGCTACGAGCACCGCCGGGCCGTTGTGCTTCACGTCCTTCGCTTTGGCCTTCTTGTCTTATGGGTTGGCCTCTGGGAGCTCGAGGAGTGAGAGACGGCCTTCCTCTACCCTCACGCACCTGGTTGCCATATTGAACATCTCCAGAGCCGAGCATAGGTCCACGTGTATAGAGAGCTCCTCCTTCATCTTGACGTCCCGGAAGCCATCAGTGAACACTGAGATGATAGTGTCGTCTGACACCTTGGGGGGATCTTGAGGCGAACTTTGGTGAAGCACTGGATGTAATTGTGCAGGGTCTCCCCTGGTTGCTACTTGATGCGCCGCAGGTCACCCGTGGCAGGAGCGCGGTCGCGGGTGCCTTGGAAGTTGGTGACGAAACACTCCCGTAGCTCGTCCCAGGAGGCGATCGACCCCACCGGGAGGTTTAGGAGCCACGAGCGCATGCCATCCTTGAGAGCCATTGGGAACCGGTTAGCCATGACTTTCTCGTCACCCTTCGCAGCCTCGATGCTCAGCTCATAGAGCGGGAAGAACTCGGCTAGGTCAGGAGTGCCATCATAGTGTGGAGGCAGATCTGGCTTGAACTTGCCAGGCCAGACGACACGGCGGAGCTCCGGAGTGAACACCCGGCAACCTATCACGCTCACGAGAGCTCGCCGTGGAGGGATAGCCTAGTCTTGATGCCCACATGCAACCACCTCGGGCTGCACGCGGTCTTGGCGCGGGGGCGCCGGGGGAGCTGGGAGCGCACGCGCCTCTCCATGGGGCCGCTGCGCCACCCGACAACTTTCTTCATCGTGCGTCGGTGCCCTGCGCGATGGGTCGGGCTGGGGGGCCTCACGCCTTGGTTCGTGGATGACATCTTGTCGGAGAGGAGGACATGGTGCTCTGTGGGCCACGTCACCCTCCTAGGGCGGCAAGGGAGGCAGCGAACGAGATGGCGCAGGAGCCTCTCCAGCAGCACTGATGAGCTCGCGGTGTGGTCCAGCCAGTCCTCATAGAGGTCGTCAGTAAGACGATAGCGCAGAAGCTCACACGCCATGAGCAGCACCTCATGTGCTTTCGTTAGCAAAGTGTCGACTTGAGTGTCTCCAGCTTGATGATGAGGATGTTGTAGATGAGCGGGTGGCCATCATGGCTTGAATATCATCCTTGAGAGTTGACATTGATGTGTCGAATTAGTCTCTTGTTATTTTCTCAAATTATCGCATGTCGGTGGCGAGTTGATCGATGCGGTCACCCAATGCCTCATTTGCTTGGTGCCAAGCTTTATGCACGCCGAATATTTGATTCTTGGTGAGGTAGTTGTTGGGATCCTCTTCTTGTTCGATGAAGAGTGGGTTGGTATAAGTACTTGGCCTATCCATCATCTGAAGAAAATATGTGACTGTAAGAAAGGAAAAATTAGACCAAATGTACCTTATCCGATGTTGAAGATAAATCAAGGATCACCCAATGTAATATTATGGAAGTAGCACAATTGGTACCAGATCTTGTCGATTCTCACACCTACACACGTAAAGCTTTTGGAGTATCTTGGTGAGGATGGTGGCACAAAATTTATGCAATTGTTAGCAGGATTCAATAATGTTGAAAAAGATTCACAAATTCGCAAGTGCAACAAGTAGACCAATAGCAATATGAGGTACACAGAAACACACATACAGATAGATAAAACGGGTCGCGCAACCAAGGAATGAGCTCAAAATGTGGAATCCACAGAAAATGCTCTTGTTCCACAACACTAGAGAAACGCTAGTAGAATTGCTCAATAGGCGGATACGAGACTTGTGCACTACCTATAAGAGACAAAATGTATCGACTTTATATTCCAAGTATGCTATGTGTCGTGGAATTGTCACGGCAGATGTCCTAGTGAAAGGACTTAGTCGTGGAGCCATTGCAACTAGGAAGTTTGAAGGGGTTAATCGGGACAAAGGACATGAGGTTTATACTGGTTCGGCCCCTTACGGTGAAGGTAAAAGCCTAGGTCCAGTTTTCAGTGGGATTGCTTATGTCTTGATAACCAGGGAGCGAATTGCTGACCTAGCTCTCGAGTTGATGTTACTTGCCCTGAACCGCCGTCGGGTCGTCCCTTTATATACAGAGGCCGATGCCCAGCGGCTCTACAGAGTCCCGGCCGGCTCATAAACACTGTCCGGCTCGGTCTCTTAATATTTCTTGTCTTACAATACAGGTCACGCATACATGGCAGTTTATCACTAGAGGCCATGGGCCTTAAACTAACCCGCCATCCATAACCTGGGTCTTGGGCTTCAAGAATATTTGCAAGTATGACCCGGCCCCTCCTGGGCGGGTCATACCAATAGCTATATCCCCAACATTAGGCCCCAAATTGATTTGAACTGGTTTCATGTCAATCTTCGACACTTAAGGAAAAAGTCTTCTGCCTTTATGAAATTTTTGTAACCCGCCATGACGTCATTTTCTGGATTTGTGGTAACCCTCCATGACGTCATCTGTCATAAAAGTGTGTTTTATCCAATGTATCCCGACGGATCTTTGTCTTGATAACCATCCCAAAAATCGAGGTGTCTTTATAGTTGGATAACTCATGTTTTTCGGCCTCCTCGTTTTTCGCGCTCTTTAGTCGCCCTTTCTTATAAATAGAGCCGACTAGGTCTTCTTTCATTCTTCCCATTCTGCATCTTCTTACTCTCGCCCCCATCTGTCACTGGAGCTCCGCTGTTGTCGCCACAGCGCACCCCGTCTTCGTCGATCTTGGTCGCTGCATCGACCTGACCTTGATCAGAGAACGGCAGCATCCCTCCTCCGCAGATCTTCCACAGTAAGTGTTTCCCCTTTCTATGCCATAGATCTGCGCTAGGGCTAGCATGTTCTTCAGTACCATGCGCAGTTCCTCTGAGTTCTTGTGTTCCACCTGCTATGGCTTCTTTCGATCCAAAAACCCCATAGATCTTATGCGGTACGTATTCCACATCCATTTTGGGTACCAGTAAATCTCCTTTCCATGTAAGAAAACCCCATTATAGCACATGAACTCCTCTGCGCCCTGTTTTAGGTCTAGTAAATTTTCTTTTCTGAACATCTGTTTGATCCAAAATAACAGCTGCAAATTGTGAAACTGTTTGTACAACACTTAGGCAAAATCTGCACTTGTTAGATTTATCTAGTCATGGTGACTCTGATCGCCGGTTTTAAGGGAGAAATGCTCAATTAATAACTTGAACCACCCTCGGCGGTTTAAATAGTCTTGACAGCTTATAGAGCTTATGGCGTCTTAACTAACCAGGACATAATTATCCTTATACCATTAGGCCCCTTCGTAAGCCGCCATTTTGAATATGCACAGTAATATTTTTCTCCTGCCTAGCTTAAATTTGAACCAGAACTTTTACTTTGTCTTAGGCTTTCAATCAGAATGGCACCCAAGGCACCTACCTCCTGCAACTGGGTTAAATCCATTGTCACTGACAGCACCTTGGATGACTTTGTGAAGACCGGCTATCTGCCGAAAAAAGAAGTCATGCCTTATCGTGCTCCTAACCCGGATGAAGGATTTCCTCGACCCAAAGATGGAGAGGTTGTTGTTTTCACAGATCATATGAACCGGGGATTCACTCCTCCCGGCTTAAAATTCTTCAGGGATGTGCTGAATTTCTTTGATCTTCACCCACAAGACATCGGACCCAATTCCGTGTCTAATATCTACAACTTCCAAGTATTCAGCAAAGTATACCTTGGTGAACAACCCAATTTGCTGCTTTTCAGAGAACTATTCTATTTGAACCGCCAGACTGAATATGCCAGCGGCCAAAGCTTAGAACTTGGCAGAGTCTCGATCCAGCACCGCAGGGATGAGATATTTCCTTACGCTAACCCGCCAAGCCACCCCAAAGATTGGAATATGACATGGTTTTACTGCAAAGATACCTCTCCGGCTGATGAAAACCATCTACCCGGCTTTTGTGCCCTTCGTCTTGAGACCAACCATCCTCTGCCTGACAAGATTACAGCCACGGAACGTAAATCACTTGCTCCTACTTTGGCCAAGATCAAGGCTCTGCTCGGGAACGGGCTGACAAGCATTGACCCGGTCCGGGTTTGGCTCGCCTGGCGGGTTATTTCGTTGAGCCGCCGCACCGGCTTGATGTGCGAATATACTGGCGCCAAGAATGATCCTCTGCGTCACAGCCCTGACAACTTACCTGACTACGTCATTGACGACATGACCAAGTCTCTTCTAAATGAGAGTCTGGCGGATTGCGGCAAGGTGGGCCTAGCCCCCTTCTACAAAGCTAACCCGGCTCCAAAGGTAAACCACCCATATGAAATAACTACCTTAATTTCTTAATGTGTCACCCATACTCATGCATATGCTAATCTTTGTAGGCGGTTGATAAATTTTGGAAAGTTAAATATGATCATGAAGCTGCCAAGAAAGCTAGAAAAGAAAAGAAAGCCACCAGGAAAGAAGCTATCAAAAGGAAGGGCAAGAAAGCCACCGCTTCTGACCTGCTTCGGCTAGCAGACTCTTCTGAGTCGGAGGTATCCCTTGATTCCCTTGGCTCATTTTTTAACCATCTTATTGACACTGATTATCAGCAAGAGGACACAGGAGCAAGTCGTAACAAGGCTGATGAGGTAACTATCCTTTCCTCCGAATCCGAGCCTTTGCCAAGATGGAAAATCCGCAGAGTGACCCAGAAAGTAAGGTTTTCTCATCCTTTAGCTCATCACAATCCTCAATTTCTTTTGAAGCGGCAAATTCATGAGAGCCGGAGGCAGACCCAGACCAGGAAGGACGCGGATCTCTCCTCCGGCTTACCAAACACTCGAAGGAAGCGCCGGAATGAGGTCACTTCTGTTTTAAATAGATTTTACCCCTTGGCGGGTCTCTTTCGTCAACCACTCAATTCTTCTGACTTGGATTATCAAGATACTTCCCCTTCCTCCGGCGAGTCACTACAGTCCAACCTGCCGGCTTTCAAGAATGCACCAAGGTATGATGACCCGCTCCTCTTGCATTTATTTTAGTCCCTTGCATCTGTATTAACCTTTATTTTGACGCAGTGGTCAAACCAAACCCAACAAACGGGTTAGGAAAAATAAACCAGCTGAAGATACAGTTGCGACTAAGCCGGTTCTTGAAACAGCCGTGCCGGACTCGACCACTCATGAGCCGCCATCTGAGCCAGCTCAAGACTTACCAACTCCTTCTACTAACCTGCACATTGATCAAGTTGCCGACGAGTCAGAGAATCCAAAGGTTCCTAGCCCGGTCCGGACTGATGACCCTTCAAATGCTGATGTAGACATCACCAGAACCGGCTATGTTGAGCTGGGAAGGCTAACTGTACTAGCCAAGTGCCCCACCAAGGAAGAACTTCTGGACCAGCGCCGGGTCAAGATGGATGTTGCCAACTATGCTCATATGAGTATTGGAGACATCTCTTTTGGCTATATGAGCCAAGTGCACAGCAGCCGAAACCTCGAGATTGATATGGTGAAGCAGATGCACCAAAATTCGAGGTATAACCCGTTCTCTTTTGTTCATTAATCTTTACTATGCTAGCCCCCAAGTCTACTGCTTATGATGCTTATCTTGTAGACTTTGAAACAAACTTAGCAACATAAATGAAAGAACCATATAAAAGTTCCGGCTTATCATGTAGTCCCCAAGGGGCGACTTAACCAAGATGGCTGAGCCGGTCCTTATATATAAAATTCTTATGGGTCCTTGAACAACAATATGCATTAGCCCCCAAGTGCCAAGTATTATTGCTTGCAAAATGCTTGGGACTTACTCTTATAAATCTCCATCATATGAACCGCCATTGAAAATAAAACTCTTTGATAACATTAGCCCCCAAGTGCCAAGTGTTGTTGCTGGCATAAGGCTTGGGACTTTAATATTGCATAAACAATTGGCTTGATTTTGACTCTGCACTTGTATAGGCCACCACGAGCCAACTCGAATCCGAGGTGACTAATCTGAAGAGCCGCCTTGAGGCCCAAGAGATGGAAATTGAAAAGGCCGACACCAAGTTCAAATTCAGCGTTTCTGAACAAGAAAAACTGAAGAAAGAATTTGAAGCCAAAAAGAAAGCCTAGGCTGATGAAAAGACCGCACTGATTAACCGAGCTGAAAAAGCAGAGGCGGCTCTGGAAGAAGTCACCGGTGAATTAGCTGGTTCAAAGCGCCATGTCTCTCAAATGGTCTCAGCCATCTTTGGTAAGTCGCCCTGCAAGTGTTTAAATATCTAAGCCCTTCAATTGACCATAAGACTGGAATTAACTCACCCGATCACGTTTATGCAGGCCCTAGAAGCTCAAACTTGACCCAAGACATGCTGATCAAACTGAAGGCAGTGTACACTTTGGTGGAACAATTTTACACCGGGTCTCAATGTGCATTAGCCACGGTGGCTCTGTCTAATGAAGTGCAAACCCTCCTGGTAGAGGTCTTGAAGAAGCTTTCTGTTCTCCCTCAACGGTTCAATGAATTGAGGCGGTCAGCTGCAAGAGCCGGAGCGGTAAACGCTTTAAGCCGGGCCAAGGCTTGGTTACCAGAATTAGACCCGGCTGATATTGCCACCGGCTACCCAAGCCTGAAGGAAGATGGCACTCCTTTTTAAGACGCAGACTTTCTTGCCTATGTCAAAGAGATACGCCCCATGGCTACTCTGATAGCAAATGAACTGGATCTTACCAAGTATGAGGCGAGTTATTATGAAGAGAACTGGAGAATTCCAACGCCTCACTATGAAGTGACCAATCTGATTCCCCCACTCCGTAAGCACACATTTGCTCCTGAAGTTGACCCGGCCGGCCTTGTTGATGCTGAAGCTGAATTTGAAGCCTTGAACAACATTGACTGGTCATCGTCAACCTTCCAAGAAAGGGAGAAGGGCGAAGGCGCGGAGAGGGCTAACCCGGACGCTTCAGGCCAATCTTGAAGGTGAACCTGCCGTGGCGGCTCATACCTGGGATGTACTTAAAAACAATGTGCATTATTTGGACTCATGGAGTCCTCTAATAGGATAGAAATAACTTTATTTTGGCCGTGCCATTGTGCACGTTTTAATGCTTAACTCCATTAAACCGACGTGTTGTATACATCCGTGTTACTTTTCATCTGCTTACCATATGCTTGATCAAACTTTGCAAACTGTCCTTTATGTGAAAGCAGACTGCAAAATCCCTTGATAGCTTAACACCAGGCGGGTCAAAAGGATTTAAAAAGAATCATAGATTAGCTTATTGTAAAAAACACAACTACGATCCTATGCTTATGACTTCTTAGATTTGCACTGCCGTTTTATATGACCCGGTCGGTAAGGGTGATAACCCAGACTTTGGATACCCAAAATTTCAAAGGTATAATGATGCTTATGGATCGGCGACTCATCAGATGATATTGAGCCGGGTCAGAAGCAACCATACTTAAACTTGTAAGCCTTAGAAAAAGCCTCAAGTCAAATAAAGGGTGTTTCGAAAGAAAACTTCAAACCAAAATAGAATAAAAAAATTCAAGGTTGTTGATTCAAATACGATCAGTAAACCGTTCCAGAGGGGTTTAAGCTAGGATTCGAATACGATCATGTAGCCCCCAATGTACATTATTTAGTGAACATAAAGGGGCCTAGATTACGAAAACCACGCGGCAGCGGAACAACGACGATGCGGGACTCCATGGCATAGGGACATCGATGTGGACACGATCTAGACACGGCAGCACTCCGATCCAGTTATACTTTCCTAAAAGCGGGCATACCATGCCAGGTTGGTACATTGAATGTACTTGCGAGCTCATAAAGCATAAACATAATGGCAAACAATATCATGACATTTAATCAAGTTAAATGCAGGTGAAAACATACTACTCATGCCATGCAACCAAACTTGTGCACCGAGTCCCTCGGACTCTCTTACCAAAGGGTTACCTCGTAACCAAACGGTGATCACTCCCGGATCACAATCAAAAACCAACACTTTGGTTTCCACGACGTCAGTCTCACAAATCTTATCATCACATAACCAGTGCCATACAAATAATTTAGTGTGCAAGATTATTTATTAATGTTGATCCATGGTGTGACTTACTCAAGAGTTGTGTCCGTAACCGAGGACGCGGCTATCGATAGATTAAATACACTCTGCAGAGGTAGCGCACTGTACCCACACCACAGAACCCATGGCCTCGCACTCCCATTTGGGTGGACCAGCGGCATTCCGACAGAACTCCCCATTCCCATGACACTCTCTTGGCCACTCCAACTAACTACCCACTAGGCTAAGTCATGGGTGGCCCCGTTCCTACCAAAGGCATAAACGGCCACAGTCGTGGCAAAACTCAAATGGTCCCAAACAGGGACAAGGTACCATCTCAACAACAAAAACGGGCACACAAGGTTATGTCTGCTTACCGGGCCAGGGTACCGCACGCCCATAACCTTCCCTTGTTGGAGGCACCGACCAGAGGCATGACAATGGACCGACTAAAGGTCTTCCCATAAAGGAAAATGTGGTTGCATGGGAAAAACTTGATTTGGTGGCACCATGACCTGATCAACTTTATGTTCAAGTTCAATTGACGTCAGATTTAACTTGGAACAAAAATACTCGAGTCACCATATGCCATGATCATGCAACCATACGACATGCATGACATATCACTTAGAATAAACAGATCAACATCATCAAAATTTCTACTTGCACATATCATCACTAGACTTTACTGATTCTTTCTTACTGGTTATTAGCACTCATCATTTTTAGTTTTATCATTACCATATGAAACAAGCCTTCACATAAGAAAATAATACCGATGCTAGTCATACTATAGTCATAGCAAAATCACATAGTCAAACTAGTCATGCTAGATCACACTAGTCTAGGTACTCACTTCTGTAAACAAAGCATTTTACCCATGACAAAATAACTAACACAAGAATTATTCATTAAATAATTATATGCAAGAAGTAACTTCTTTTCAAGTTGGAAAATCACGAATATTGCAATGACACCATGAAAATGTTGGTGTGGCTTGCCTTAGTTCAGAGGAGCTTCACACTCCTCCTGCGTCTCTTTTCAACACAAGCTTCTCCTTCTGAAAACAATTAAAATGACAAAAAGAAAACATCAAGAACACTTCTGAAAATTACCAAAAAATCTAGACAGTAGAGAAAAAATCTCATTTTTGGTGTGCTACTAGATATTTTCAGTAAGAACACAATGCAAAAATAATCAACTCATTCGGACTTTTGGTTTAAAAGTTACAGCAGGTCAAAGTTTCTGGTCAAATTGATTTGAATTTAAATAAAAAGAAAACCAGGGGGTGACATCAATGGCGCACTTACAGGAATGCGCCACCAATCATACCGCTTCAGGCGTGGCCTGAGAAGCTGACAACGGGCCCCGCTGGCCAGGTCGGGGGAAGAGAGAGAGAGAAACAGAGGCGGGTGCCGCGTCGACGGCGCGTTCTCCAGCGAGGATTGCCCGACGGCCAGAACCAGAGGGATAGAAAGAGAGGGGGGTCAAGGCGCACCTGCCCGTACCCGTAGTTTGGCTAGGGGTGGTCGGATGGGGTCGGAACTAGCCTCTCCAGCGGCGGCAGGAACCAGAGGTCGCCGGAGTTGGACCGCGTAGATGGCGCGTTCTCCGGCGAGGATTGCCCGGCGGCCAGAACCAGAGGTATAGAAAGAGAGAGTGGGTCAAGGCGCACTAGCGTGTACCCGTAGTTTGGCTAGGGGTGGTCGGACGGGGTCAAAACTGGCCTCTCCAGCGGCGGCAGGAAGCAGAGGTCGCCGGAGTTGGAGACGACGGTGACGTGGGGCTGCACTAGGGGCTCCAACGGGGTTGGACAACACCAGTGAACCACTAGTAAGTCGCCTGAGGAGTGGATCGATCTTGGTATGCACTGGAGTGAGGAGGAGGAGCTATTGGGAATCGCCGGTGAGCTCGGGTCGGGGCGGCGGTGTAGCGACCAGACCTCAAACAGTCTGATCTCTGTGCATCAGTGTCATCCCTGGATCAGTAATGCTGACACGCACAGTACTTGAGGATTTATAACAGAGTAGCAATCACACACTTATTACATCGAATGTCTCAAAAGAGAACTTATTACAATAATATGGCTTAAGGCCATCTAAATATGATAACAGCGAAAGTCTTGGAAGATAAAATGAGTCCATCAATTCCAACGGCATCACTGAGTGAAAGAAAACGACCTATGGCACCTTACTCATCGTCTGAAAAGTCTGCAACAGGAACGTTGCAGCCCGAAACGGGTCAACACATGGAATATGCTGGCAATGTAACACATAGAGAGTAATGAACAAAATAATGCTATCACTACATGCATATATGGCTGGTGGAAAGCTCTATGGTTACAGTTTTGCATAAAGCCAATTTTTCCATAAAACACAGGAATAAAGTTTATTTAACTATCATGGTGGTTGTTAAAGATTGAGAAGGTTCCTCCAACTCAATCCCAATTAAGCATCGACATTAAACCCAATCAAATTATATTTAGAGTGATGAGATTAACATGATAATCCAAGAACCAGATACTCAAAACGTCCATAACCGGGGACACGGCTAACCATGATTAGTTTGTACACTCTGCAGAGGTTTGCGCACTTTTTCCCACAAGACTCGAATACATCCATGGTCGGAGATTCGAGACACAGTCTTTCTGAAGCATTAACTCTCTACTCTGGATAGACAGTACACCTACAACCCACTACATCTGCTAGTCTACCTCTTCAAGAGCTTCACGCAACTTACTCAACTATGCCAGAGCCCATATTGGCTTGTGGCTGCACACAGAAGTTTCTAGCATGAATAATCTTATGATCCCTTTGAGCCTAGGTGGCGGACCGTAGGATGATCACATGGGTACTCCGGGATATTCTAGGACAACACTGGATTCTGCAGGTGCCCTGACAACCACTGGGTTCTCCAGGGTGCCTCAAGTAATCCACCTAGATGTGTATTTAAGTAGCCTCCTTAAGTAAACCATTAATTAACAATACTCACATCTGTCATGAATCACTCGAACCAAACCACGTCTACAAGCATAGCATAGCAATATAAGCAACATAGAAGTAACTCCTAAAGGTTTGACAATAAATAGGGCAATAGGTTCTACCTCATCATCTACTTCCCAAAACCCACATATTAATCAGATCCTAACCATGCAATTGTTTGAGGATTGATCTAATGCAATAAAACTTGGTAGTAAAGAGGTATGATCAAAGTGTTACTTGCCTTGCTGATGATCCGTGAAACCTAAAGACTCATAGTAGCACGCTTCGCACTCCGGGTACTCTATCGCAAACAAACAAGCATACAATAAGCACTCAACTAGAATCACTAGTAAAACTAAAATAAGAGATCTAACCATAAAGTTCAACTTAAGAACTCCAGTTTGCAAAAAGAATCAAATAAAACAATGCAACGAAACTCAAACTGCGAAAGAAACAAGATCTGTTTACTAATCTGGACATAAGTCAAATTTTACAGTAACAAAATCTTGTTTAAGTTGGTTAAACAGAAAGAGGGCCTCGAGGTGAAGATCTGGGCGCTTGAATCGCCTGATTCCGATAAACGAGCGAAAAGATAAACTAAAACAAAAATCAAGGCAGAAATCACGATCGAAAATAATCGCGGAAAAACCCTGGAAAAAGAAAACTCACGAACAGGCTAACGAACGAACGTTCGCTGTCTGCGGCTAACGGGTGAAAACCGTTCGTTAAATCAAATGTACGAATGGGCATTCGCTAAATAACTAAACCAAGAAAAACCGATCTAGAAAAATAAAATAACCAAGGGTTTCTAAAAAAATGAACGGTTTTCCGGTGAAAACCGGCGGTTACCTCGGGTCGCGTGATGGTGGCGGCGGCGGGAAATCTGGCGGCGGCGGCGAGCAACTCCAGCGGACGGCGGGGTCGGCGGCGAGGCGGCGGGCGGCGGCTACAGCGTCCGGCGGCGGGGCGGTGGATGGTGCGGGTAGCGGTGCGGGCGGCGGCGAAGTCCGGTGACGGCGGCGTGTGGCGGCGCTGGCGGCGGCGGCGGTAGGTTAGGATTAGGGTTTCGGCGGGGTGGACAGGTGGCTTCGATGGCTCGGGCCTCGCGAGTTATAAAGGTCGGCCGGGTCGAGTCCTAGTCGGGCACGGCCCGGCTAGGTCAGTTGACTTTTTAAAAAAAAAAATTCCGCGCAGAAAAACAAAGAAAAGAAATACTAAACGGACTAATAAATCCTGAAATAAATTTCCCCGTCCTCTAAAAATATAGCAAACAAAGTGAACATTTATTTGGGCCTCTAACGCAATTTTGAAAAACGCATATGTTTCCTAATTCAAATAAAATAGCGATAAAACTCCAAATAAAATTCTTATTTGATTTTTTATATTTAACCTCCAACATTTCTTTATTTTTGGGAAGTCATTTTATCCCCTGTCTTTTATGTTCATATTAGAAATATTAGGAGAGAAAAATAATTAAAATCAAACGATCCTCTTTTCAAAATTTGAGAAAACTCAAATATGAAAATAACGACATCCCCAACTCTCTCCGTAGGTCCTTGAGTTGCATAGAATTTCTAGGATCAACCCAAAATGCAATAATATGATATGCAATGATGATCTAATGTATAACATTCCAAATTGAAAATTTGGGATGTTACAGGCAGCAAGAGGCCTGCCCGGTCGGGCTACGGCTTAACTACGAGCTTGTGGAGGTCGAGGGAGTGAGTGGTGATGCTCGGGGAGGCTGGGGTGGTTGTATTTGTTGGCAAGCGAGGAGAGGGGATCGGGCTCTGCCAGTGGGCTTCTGGAGACGGCGCTCGGCGACGAACGGCGTCAGGGAGAGGGGAAGAAGGCGACTGTCAGTGTACAGAAGTAGGGGTTCTACTTTGCACCCCTCTACCTATGCATGGGTAGTCAGAGCCACGCCCAAGGCCACACTTGGTAAGGCAAGGGAAGGAGGCCGAAACCACAATGCGGTTGAAAGTAGCGCCAAGACAGAGATACAGAGAGCAAGAGGGCAAGGTGGGTTCCACCGGCAAGACCCTTGTCGGGGCGGTCTCCACGGCCCCGGCAAGGACCTCGACGGGGCACCTTGCCCAACCCCAACGGAGTGCACCACCCTTGAGCCCAAGGCTTCCAATACCGACAACCACATTGGAACCAAGGCTCGGGAGGCGCCTCCATGATGGCATGCAGATCTTTGTGAAGATCATCAACACACAAAATCAGATGAGGACCAGAGGACGAGACCCCCGGCAACATCCTTGCCGGGACGACCACGGTGCCGCGGTAAGACCCTTGTCGGGTGATGTAGGGTGGAACCCTATGGGGATGATCTTTCACGTTTGGAGTGGATCCCTACGATGAACACGAAGAACGAGCGAAAGAGCACGAGGGAAATCACAGGGAAAACACAAGAGAATCACTAAAACCAACAAGATTCGATTACACATGCACTAGAACGATGAACACAAAGAGAGATACACGATCCACGATCAACAAAAGACGATACAAGAGGTAACCAGGTTCTTCTCCGTGAGGAGGTCTTGATAGGGCCACCCATGAGGGGGTCTTGAGCTAGGTCACTCCAAGAGGAGGTCTTGATCTCCTAGTGGAGTGGATCCATGGAGCAAAGCTCTCATATCTCTAACATATCCTTTGCTAACCCTAACAAATGGTCTAGGTACGGAATATATAGTCTTGGGGACGAAGTGGAGGAAGAGGGGCTCGGAGTGGAGATCATGGCCGTCCATCCTGATGAGCCCGTGCGCACGGGGGTCTCATGGGCACGGTACAGGCCCATGCGCACGGGGTGCTCCAGTGCAAACTCTCTGAGTAGCCCATGCGCACGGGGTCTTCGAGGGCCGTGGGTACGGGGTCGCCTGGGAGGTGCAGAGTTGGTCTCGTTGCCCTCCTTCTTCCTTCTTGTGGCCTTGGGGTCCTTTTCCTACTCCTTTGGGGTGTTCCTCACCAGCTTGTGGTCGTCGGTCTTTGTATCTAAGGACAAATAGAGCTCTTTGGTGAGGTAGCAAGCAAGCCCAATGAATATTCATGATATTCTCGAAGAAGAGCGGGTTCACCTTAACTCCGGTAGGTCCACTTGGGGCTTGACGTGCTATGAAGGTGTACATGGAGATGAACGTGGGATGCTCCGTACCATTTCCTCCCCCTTTGGAAAGATCCGACCTCGCATCGTAAACCGTATCGCCATGTACACGGTAGGCATGGATGTACCATAGGTCGATGTCGTGGCACTCCTCAACTTGAAGGTCCATAGGGTCCATCTCCAATGTCGGTCCTCCATCCAATAGATGTATCATGTAGACAACAAGAAGGAAACAACAATGAAAGAATGGCCCATCCAATATGCATATTTGAAGATGGCTCAAAGGGAAGGAGTTCACCTTTAGGAGATTCTCACAGATGTTGGTGTTGCACATCATGTACGCCTTCACATAACCAAAATGTGTCTTTATGGTACCGCCTTATGAATCCTTCAAAATGAAAGAACATGAGAAACACTTGGAAAAACAAATGATGTTAGTGCAAATGCAAGACCTATCATTCGAGGGGTGAGATACCCAACAAGTGTATGCATCAAGCTCATCATAAGAAGGTACAAGGGGGCATTTCATAGTAAGGAGGCATATGATGTGATAACAACCAAATACAATAGGCTCAATCAAACAAGCATGCTTCACAAGTAAAGTGGCCAAGTCTCCAAGATCAATAAGCATACCAAGTTGGCACTCAATACAAGTGATATGAGAGATGCAAGTAATGGAGACAATAGATAACGATCGATATAAATCATGTGAGAGGCATGATCATAGGTGCTATCAACCCAAGAAAGCAAGTAATAGTGGAACATGGGTGATGCAACATAGCGAGCTATCATAGCGATCAAGTCAAGCATGCTAGTAGTGCAAAGATGCAACATACTAGAAGGAATCATGGCAAACATGTCATCGGTGCAAATAGTTGGCATGAATAATTCACATGTTATAGCACAAGCATGAAAGCACGATAGGGGTAGAACGGCATGAATGTATTGTCGAGAGGCCATATGTAAATAGCAATGGGGCATTATGACTCTCCCAACACAACAAGCATCAATAGCATGGGGCACATGATAAACATGGCAATAGCAACAAGGACCTCCACCAAGCATGCAAATACTCATAGTAGTAGCATAATGATGAAACATGGGTAGATGAAAGCAAGGGTCACAATTGCATGGCAAAGGCATAGAGCAAGCATATAATGCAAAGTGAACACGGTAAAATGAGCATAATGTGACAAGTGGTAAATGGCCCATAGCCGTGTGAGAGCCAAGTAGAGGAGTTGTGCATAGTCCTTGCGTGACGGGGACGGTGGTAAGGATAGTCCACTGGATCCCAAATCGTCATTGCTCTCAAGAGCTCGTTTTGTCAACTCATGGGATTGAGAATTTGACGAGAATACATGAGTACCTACACAAAACAAAGACAAAGGAAAATTTGTGTGTGCGTGGTAGATGTACACATCATCCATCATGATGCATACGTGCTTGTGTTGGTTAGCACCAAATATCCAATGCTCAAATAAATGAGATGCGTGATATAGAAACATGTCATCCATCATGATAGGTTTGTTATGATGTATAGCATAATGGAGACTCAAGTTGTGTAATGCATCACGAGCAATATTTAGAGCATTGTTATTCATGGAATGCATATGGTGCAAGCAATCATGGAAATCATGCAAAGTATGGAATTTATCAAGATCTCCCAATATGTACAAGGAAACTATGGGGGTCTCCTCATGAGCATTAGTGGAAACATCACATGGAGAATATTGACAACATCCAAAACAATACATATTTGGAACAATGTGATCATGGCATGACATAGTAGATAAATTGCGCAAATCATGTAAAGGAAGCATGGCAATATCATCACTTGAAAAACATAAGCCAATGACCATCATCTCGTCATCTATGCCATAAGTGCAAATGGGATTGATTTTCATGGGGCATGCATAGTTACTATGTTGAGATTGAAATGAGGTAATATGAGAGATCTCACTCATAGCAAATGACAAGTTTAATGGATTGTCAAACATGACGTGACCAATAGAATTTTCACATGATATCCTATGAAGCATAGCATCACAACTAGGTAACTCAACATGGTCATCATCGTATTCATCATAAATAGGAAAGTCATGACATGAAGAAGTTTCACTAGCATGAAGCATGGCAATAGGTGGGTCAACATCATGGGATCAATCGATGCTAAGAGAGTCCACTAGTGGGACAATAGAAGCAACATCACCTATGTTACCTTTGGAGCATTGCTCATGTGTTGTAGGTGAGGTGTTGAAGATCGTCTCGTTTTCATCTTCCTCTTGATGGAACCATGTGGGGGGTGCATCATCATCCATCATGGCCATCGTCGTCTCCATTGGAGGAATGGACTCATCAATGGTAGGCGTGCCGTCATGTAGGAGACCTAGCACCAAAGGAGAAAACACACTAGGAGATCATAGTGGCCTCATGTGCCGTGTCAACTACCTCACTCACTAAGTGTTGTGGCTCACTCACTCCCTCTTGGATGCTTTCACTCGTATGGTTGGTGTTGTCACTCAAATAGCGCTCAACCTCACATAGGGTGTGTGGCATGCTCTCATGTGTGGGGCTAGTAGTGGTCACACTCATCCTCTCATAGGAAATGCACTCATTGTCATATATGGTGGAGTCACTCATCTCACTCATGGGTTGGTGGCTCTCCTCACATGGCAATTGGGTCATCTCATGATATGTGGGTGTCGGAGAGATGTTGGTGCAAATGTCTCCATGCTCAACTACTATCGTCGCCTTGGTTGAAGGGATAGTCCCATCCTCAACCTTCTTGTCACCGTCTTGTGGTTGGAGTCCCATATGATGTGGCACCTCATAGCTCGTCTCCATGACCGAAGGGAATGTCCCATGCTCGACCATCTTCCTTGAGGGGCTTCCGAAGATGGAAGTGTCGCCCTCGCTCGTAGGTGGTCGCCTTGGACTTGATGAAGTCGTTGTAGGCGTACTCATGGGAAGTAGGCCAAGATGCCGTACGTCCAAAGGCGAAGATGCCTTGATAGCACTTGGCGAAGATGCCAAAGTGGTTGGTGTAGCCGTAGCGCCCTCCAGGTGGTGGTCATCTCGCGGTCTTCTTTTGTGCTCTTGAAGCTTGGACTTGGTGTGAAGTAGGGTTTGTTGGGACTTGTGCACTTGCGCTCGTGGAGCATCTTCATGTTGATGATGTCGATGTCACACTTGAGCTCGTAGTAGATGTCGTTCGTCGTCGTCGTGCACATGATGCTTGGAGGTGACTTCTTCATGACGATGTGGATCACGAACGTGATGGTGGTCGCCATGGAGATGTGGACGTGGACGACTTGCGCGTGCATTGGTTGGGAGCTCCGAAGACTTGTGGCTTGAACGTCGTCGCCCTGAAGATGACGAAGGGGAAGAAGACTTGATCAAGGCCCGTATCTCCTCCATCCTTGCATCTTGCTCCTCCTTTTGTGCGGCAAGCTTGTTGTCGATGTAGTCCCTTTTCCTTGCTTCGGAGAGATGAATGTCGATGGAGAGGTTCTCGATGCGCTCTTGCAAGGTAGATTGTGCTCCTTGCATTTCGTGTTGTAGTCCGTAGATGGACATTTTGGTGATGTAGTTGTTCACGTCGTCGTTGCTGTCGAAGACCGGAGAGGAAATGCCTTGCCTATCCATCACAAGACTCGAGCAAATATGAGTGGGAGAAAGAGAAGAACTTATACCAAATGTACCTTGACCGATGCTGAAAATGCATCAATGATCACTCAATGTGTAACAAGGAAATAGCACAATTGGTACCAATTCTTGTCGGTTTCTCACACCTACATAAATAAGGCTTATGGTGGAGCTCGATGAGGATAGTGGCACAAAAATTTGATGCAAAAATGTTAGCAAGAGTCAATAATGTTGGAAAAGATTCACAAATTCGCAAGTGAAACAAGTAGACCAATAGCAAATGTGGTACACGGAAACACACACACGGATAGATAAATGGGGTCGTGCAACCAAGGAATGAGCACAAAATGTGGAGTCCACGGAAAACGCTCGTGTTGCACAACTCAAGAGAGACACTAGCATGATTGCTCAATCGGCGGATACGACACTTGTGCACAACCTATAAGATGCAAAATGGATAAACTTCTATCCCAAGTATTCTATGTATGTATGGTTCCCGGTGTTTCTCTCAAGATGATCCAAGATGATCGGATATGACAATCTTATGTGCAATGGTGTATGATGATATGGCACTTGCTTACAAGCTTCTTTGCTCTCTTTCTTTTGCTTAAAAGCTTTATTTCTCTCTCTCTCTTTTTATATTTTCTATGGCCACTTTTGCACAATGCACAAGCCAAGATAGCAATTGCGTATATGAGGGAACAAACTTGTGACACGAGATATGATACCAATATATGCACCACGATGATATGGTATGTATGCGATGGGATGTATGATCACTAATGTGCACAAGTAACGTTGCCGCCAATACTCAAATGGCTAGTCTCGATAGGCAAGTAACGCAAAATGGGCTAGGGGTTAACAATGCAATTGCAAGGGGAATATACAATGGTGTCGTCAAGGTTACCGTCCTTTGCGATGATGAGTGGCGGTGTTCTTGATGTAGATACCAAGATGATTGAGACTCGTCCCTAATTAGCCAAAACACCTTAGGAAACCGAAAAAAACGCAAACTCAAAATCTCAAATGACAAATGTCAAATGGTGGTAGTGGAAATGGTAATGTGGAAGTGGTGGTGGTTTGTGAAGAAGCAATCGTCCCTAAGTAGCCGAAACACCTTAGGAGACTCAAATCACTCCTCAAGCAACCACTAATGCTAAGGGGATCAAGATGGGTTAGGTTGCGAAAGTCGATGGTGGTGTAGCGGATGATATGGTGGAGTGCCTAGGCAATCTTGCGAAAATGACGAAATTGTGGTGGAATCAAATGGTGATGGTACCTATCTAGGTGGATGGGGGATGTCAGTAGCTACTCAACGAGCTAAAGAACGTGAAAAACAGACTCCGGATGTGGAAGTTATGGACAAAACGGTGAAGTGCTGGCGGCTGACCTGGGGGGGGGGGCGTGAGCACGGGGTCTAGGGCCCGTGGGCACGGGGTCCCGTGCGCACGGTACACAGACCGAGGGCATGGGGTCACCTGGGACTCGCGGGTTTGGCGGATTTCTTAGCGATTTGGGCTCCAAATGGATGGATCTCGTGGCTGGGGAGTAACTGGGGTGGAAGGGGGGTGGTGGGAGGTGGAAGGGAGGTCGAAGGAACAGCGGCCGAAGCGCACTGGAAGGGCCGTGCGCACGGGGTCTGGCTGGCCCGTGTGCACGGGGTCCCGATGGCCCGTGCGCATGGGGTCCTCTGAGAGCGGACGAACTGCTCTGGATCAGTGGGGAAAATCCAAGGTGAGGTCAAATTCGAGGGATGGAAGGTAGGGGCAGCTAGTCAAACATCTCTTCGTCACCATGGCTCCCAAGAGGAAGACAACCACGACGACCGGTTCATCCGGAGCCGGACTGCCTGTACCAGTGCGGGCCAGTTATGGGCCGGTCACGGAAAGAACCCGTGGCGCGACCCACGAACACCCACATCAGCCTGGCAGTCCAGGCCTGGAGAACGGCGTCATTCATGCGCCAGGCGATGGGCCGCACGCCACGAACTCTAGAGGCGGAGCTGGGTCCCCCGCAGGCGGCACGGGGCCCTCCAGGGGCGTCGCCATGCCACCCGACGGCGGTGCGGCAGCCTCCAAGACACTAACACCAGCGCCCATCGCGCGCTCTTCCCAAGTCGTCCGCGATGAGCAGCGCCACCACGCTCGTGACCCTGGGCGCCGCCCTGGGAAGAGTCCCGCGCATCCTTCACGGGACGAGGAAGGTCAGCATGCACGCCGAGGTGCTAGTGAAAATGGCGGACAGCTGCAGGGCGAGCTCCTTCTAACATAGTTAGAAATCGAAGCGCGTCACGGTCCACGCAGCTTTCACCGCCGCCCACACCAGCAGAAGCTCTGGCGCGCGCGCAGCTGCTCCTCAACTTTCCTCCTACCGCGGAGAGGCTCGATGAGTGGAGTGCCACTATCTGGAGCCTCGTCGGCGGCGCCAACAAAGATGAGCCGTGACCAGCGGGGCCCGTAGGCCATCGCTCCATCGAGCCGCATGCCAGCGGTGGGAGGGCCGGGGGCGATGTAGCCACGATGCACTCTCCTCCCCCACGCCAGCCACCGCAGGTGTCAATCCGTCGTGATGACGCTTGTGATAATATCTCCATAGCGTCGTCCGATCCAGGACCCACCATGACCAGCGTCAAGTTCTTCGAGAGCGAGCCCTTGAAGACGCTCGAACCACCATTGAGCGCTGGCGTGATGCACGCCACCAATCAGATAAGCGGGCAGGACCCACTATGGACCACTCGGCTCCGGGTGGCTACGGTGGCCTACCCTATGAGGTAGGTTGTCCAGCCTTCACCCGTGAGTTGCGGCAGTTCCAGTGGCCCTCCCACCGCATGTTTAAGCCCGACGTTGGCGAGAAGTACAACGGCAAGACTCACCCGTCAGAGTTCAGCAGCATCTACACCATCGCGATGCAAGCTGCTGGTGCCCGTGACGATAAGGTGCTTGCCAATTACTTCCTGTTGGTGCTCAAGCTCAATGTCATGTCATGGTTGATGCACTTGCCGGTGGACTCCATTTCCTCTTGGTCGGATATGTGCCATGAGTCTGTTGGCGCCTTCACTGGAGGCCATCAAGCTCATGGCCAGGCAAGCGATCTGCATATTATCCCCTAGAAGGAAGGAGAAAACATGCGAAAGTACATCCAGAGGTTCAGCCGAGTGCAGTACAACATCCCGGACGTTCATCCCACCGCTGTGATTAGTGCATTCCATCAGAATGTGCGCAACCGCAAGATGCGTGAAGAGATGGCGATGAACAATGTCAGGGATGTGGCCGAACTTTATGTTCTGGCCGATAGATGCGCTCGGGCTGAAGAGGGGAGGAAGTATCCCGGCGAGAACGCCGGTGCGAAAACCGACTCCACGGACGACGATATCGTTGCCCCGACGAAGAAGGGCCGGCGCCATAACAGGAAGCGCAAAGGCAAGACTATACTTGCCATCGAGGGTTCTGACAACACCGGCACTGCCAAGAAGGCCAAGGCAAGCGACCCCGGCAAGGAAGTTGCCCCATGTGCCGCTTGCCGGGCCTTGGTGGCAGCCGACAAGCCGGGAAGCTCCGACAAGCAGTATTGCAAGATCCACCGCACCAAGGGCCATGACCTCCAAAACTGCCGGCAAGTCGAGCTGCTTGCTGAGAAGCAAAAAGCTGAATATGAGAGGTGGGACAAGGAGAAAGGCCAGGAAGGTGTTGAAGGATCCGGCAAGAAGCATGGCGGCCAGGGAGGCCGCCGCAGCAAGGATAACCAGGAAGAGAGGCCCGCCCGGGGCCGTGACAAGAAGCAGGAAGATGATGATCATGACGAGGACGACGAGTCCGGCGACCACGAGTTTCAGAAAGCTACAGAGGCCATGTGCGTCGATGGTGGTGCCTCGCTGCACACCTCTCACCGCTAACTCAAGCAATGGGCTCATGAGATAACAGCAGTGGAGCAATCACTCGATGCATGGAAGCCACTGAAGTGGTCCGGCGCGCCTATCATCTTTGACACCGAGGATCACCCTGATCGCACAAATACGGTCGGGTGTTTGCCATTGTTGGTTTCACCAACGATCCGCAACCTCAAGGTGACGAAGATGCTTGTTGATGGTGGGACCGGTCCGAACTTGATCTCGCCGATTGTGGTAAAAAGGCTGCAGATTCCTGATGGAGACCTTGAAGAGACGGGCACGTTTCAAGGGGTTAATCCGGGGAGAAGCCAGCCGAAGGGTAAGGTCACACTGCCCGTGACATTTGGAGGAGAGCTGAACTACAGGACAGGGAGGATTGTCTTCGATGTGGCCGAGATCCCCTTGCCCTACAATGGGATCCTCGGTCGCCCGGCACTCGCCAAGTTCATGGCGGCGGCGCATTACGCCTACAATACGCTGAAGATACCGGGGCCGATGAACATCATCACCGTCCCCTCTAACAAGAAGGACGAGCTGATCTGCGCTGACCAACTCTACCGAGAAGTAGTTGCAGCAGCTGCCGCTAAGTCACTTGCTCCTGCCGCTGGAATCCTGGAAGGGAAGAAGACCGACGAGACCTCTCTCACCCACTCCGGCAAGCGCACCTCTCCGGAGTGTTGTGCTCCCGTCGAGGACGTGCCAGAGAGCTCCACCAGCAAGAGCAAGAAATCCAGAGGTGCACCACCAGAGACCAAGAAGGTGTCCTTCAGAGAGGACGGCACGGGAGGGGCTTTCACCATAAGCTCCACCCTTGACAACAAATAGGAAGGAAAGATCGTCACTTTCCTGCAGGCGAATGTCGATGTGTTTGTGTGGTAAGCATCCGACATTCCCGGCGTTCCCAGGGAAGTGATTGAGCACCATCTTGCTATCTGTCCTCATGCGCGGCCCGTCAAGCAGAAGGTCAGGAAGCAGGCTCTGGAGAGGCAGGAGTTCATCACAGAAGAGATCAGGAAGCTAGAGGCGACAAGCTTGGTAAGAGGGGTACTCCATCCGACATGGTTGGCCAATCCGGTGGTGGTGCACAAAGCAAACGGGAAGTGGGGGCTGTGTATTGATTACACATATATCAATAAGGCTTGTCTGAAAGATCCTTTCCCGTTGCCGCGCATCGACTAGATTGTCGACTCCACGGCCGGGTGTGACCTATAATCATTCCTTGACGCCTACTCAGGCTACCACCAGTTTTTCATGACAAGAGAAGATGAGGAGAAGACAGCATTCATCACACCATGTGGTACGTATTGCTTTTTACGGATGCCTTTCGAGTTGAAGAGTGCTGGCTCGACCTTTGCAAGGGCAGATGGATACAAGCTATTTAATGTTCCAAACACAAATTTTGTGGATTCTGGCTCCAAATTGGTTTTGAGCCCCAGCTACATAGAAATATGGAAGCTTATATGGATGACATAGTGGTCAAAACCAAGGACAAGGCAACACTTGTGCAAGATTTGGAAGAGAGGTTTGCAAATTTGTGCAAGATCAACCTCAAGTTGAACCTTGAGAAGTGTGTCTTCGGTGTCCCGTCTAGCAAGCTTCTCAGGTTCTTTGTGTCGCAGCGTGGGATTGAGGTGAACCCAGACAAGATCAAGGCCATCAAGCAGATTGAGGCACCTAAGCGGATTAAGGATGTGCGTCGGCTCACTGGTTGCATCGCTTCCATGAGCAGATTCATCTCCAAGTCCACTGAGCATGCCCTTCCCTTTTTCAAGATCTTGAAGAAGGCGGGACCAATGGAGTGCACCCCGGAGGCTGACGCAGCGCTACAGGGTTTGAAGAAATACGTCTCCTCTACCCCAGTGCAAGTTGCGCCCAAACCACAAGAAACGATGCTGCTGTATCTAGCAGCAACGAATCAAGTGGTTAGCGTCGTGCTAGTGGCGCAGAGGGAGGTCGATGAAGAGGCAGCGGCAATGGTAGATTTGACGGATGGCGAGCCAGAACTCTCCCCGGCAGGACCTGGTCCCAGCAAGGGTGGGCCCCCGGCAAGGTTTGACAGTAGTACGACAGGACCCAAGCAACTAGGTGAAGTGGTGCAGAAGAAGAAGACGATGCAGCACCTGGTTTACTTCGTCAGCTCCCTCTTGCAGGGGGCTAGGTCGAGGTACTCCGGTTTGCAGAAATTGCTCTTCGGCCTCCTTGTGGCCTCGAGGAAGCTGCGTCATTACTTCCAAGCGCATGAGATCACCGTCGTCACCCGCCTCCTGTTGCAACGGATACTGCATAACCCAGATGCAACGGGGAGGATCGTGGAATGGGCCTTGAGCTGTCAAGTTTTTGTTTGAAGTTTGAAAGCACCTCGACAATTCAAAGCAGAGTCTTGGTGGAGTTCATTGCAGAATGGACCTCGATGCCCGACGAAGAAATCCAGGAGACCACTCTCCCTGGCAAGGAAACAAGGCGCCAGTGCTAGTGTGCTGCTCGTCGCACCCACCTGAGAGCACCTCAAGTACATGATCCAGATGCACTTTCCTAGGGAGATGTCGATGAACAACACTGCTGAATATGAGGGATTGCTTGCCGGTCTCAGGATCGCGGCAGACCTCGGGGTCAAGAAGCTCATCGTCAGGGGTGATTCACATCTTGCGTCAGACAGATCAACAAGGATCATCAAAGCCCGTTGATGGAAGCCTACGTGGATGAAGTGAGGAAACTGGAGGAGCGCTTTGATGGTATACAGGCAGAGCATGTCCCCCGGGTTGAGAACGACATCGCCGACTACCTATCGAAGCGCGCTGCCCTCAAGCTACCTGTTGAACTAGGTACTTTTGTGCTTCGGTTAACTCAACCATCCGTCGAACCATCAACAGAGAAGAACAAGCGGAGGAAGTCAGGCCCCGAAAAGTACTTCCCCATCGAGCTCCCTGGGGCCGCTGGCGAAGATGCTACCGTCGACGCCGAGCCTGTCGTGGGATAACCAACTCCGGCGGGGCACCAAGCCCTTGCCGTGGAGGCAACCATTCCCACGGCAGAGGAAGTGCCTTTAGTCCTTGCCGTCGAGCCACAGGCTCTAGCATGGGCGCAGCATACCGTCTGATTCCTCCAAACAGGGGAGCTTCCTGAGGAGCAGGAAGAAGCAGAGAAAATAGCCCGCCGGTCTGCCCTGTACCAGTTCGTTGACAACGTTCTGTACAGAAAAAGACCAAATAGAGTGAAATTGAAGTGCATCCCCCGGGAGGAAGGACTGGAGCTGTTGGCGGAGATACATGGAGGCATATGTGGCTCCCACATAGGGTCGAGGGCCCTTGCCGGCAAGGCTTTCCGCCAAGGTTTCTTCTGGCCCACTGCCCTCCAGGATGCGACGACACTAGTAACCAAGTGTGAAGCGTGCCAGTTCCATTCAAAGAAGCTTCATCGGCCAGCTCAAGCCTTGCAGACAATCCCTCTCTCCTGGCCATTCTCGGTCTGGGGGCTCGACATACTGGGCCCTTTTCCCCGCGCCATCGGGGGCTTTGAGTACTTGTACGTTGCAATCGACAAGTTCACAAAGTGGCCGGAGGTGGAAGCAGTGAGGAAGGTGACCGCACAGTCAGCCGTCAAATTCTTGAAGGGGCTAGTTTGTCGCTTTGGTGTGCCAAACAGAGTCATCACTGACAACGGCACGCAGTTCACAAGCCACACCTTCATGCAATACATTGGAGACCTCGGCAGCAAGGTTTGTTTTGCTTCCGTGGCACACCCACGGAGCAACGGCTAAGCGGAGAGGGAAAATGCTGAAGTGCTGCGTGGCCTAAGGACGAAGACTTTTGACAGGCTGCACAAGTGCGGAAGGTGCTGGATTGACGAGTTGCCAGCGGTTCTTTGGTCGATCAGAAAGACGCCAAATCGAGCCACCGGCCAAACACCCTTTGCCCTGGTATACGGGGCAGAAGCAGTTCTCCACATGGAACTCATATACGGGTCACCTCGAGTGCTTGCTTATGATGATCTTGAGCAAGAGCGATTGCGGCTCCTCGAGGAAGATCGTCTTCGGGCGGCTGTGAGAGCAGCACGCTACCAGCAAGCCTTGTGCCGCTACCATAGCCGCAAGGTTCATGCCCGAAGTTTTAAGGAAGGCGACCTTGTTCTTCGGCGCGTTCAGTCGGCCAAGAATTCCAACAAGTTGACGCCGAAGTGGGAAGGCCCTTATCGGGTAATACGAGTCACCAGGCCCGGGGCAATCCGCCCGGAGACCAAAGATGCCATTCTAGTGAGCAACTCCTGGAACATCGAGCATCTTCGTAAGTTCTACCCATAAGGCGCGACTGCCGGGCCCCCGGCAAGCCACCTTTTGTACAAGCCTTGCCGGCAAGGCATGTAACCCTCTGTACAAAGCCAGGCGCAGACCCTGAGCATAAATAAACAAAGCGCTGGCACCTGAGTCATAGCATGCATGCTATGTTGAGTCTCTCCCTCGGTTAGGGTTGATAGTGCTTGAGCAACGACTAACCCCTAGCATAGAGGTCGAGTCTGCGTCTCTCTGTTCCTGTCCGTCCTCTTTGGTTGGCAGGGTACATGAATGTTTCCGCCAAGCTAAGTGGAAGATAGAAATGAGCCTGCGCTCCGGCCCTGGCAGGCCAAGGTTGCCGTGGGCTGAAGACACAAGGGTCCACCCGCGACAAGCCAAGGTTGCCGGGGGCTGCGATTTCAGATAAGTTTCTTACCCCCCCCCTGTTATGCATTTCCGTATGGAATTGGGACATATGAAACCTCATTTTATTACAAGGCCGCCGTGCTCCCTTTTTCCCGCCACCCGAGAACTTTTTCTTGGTTCGGAAACTGGTTGTAACCGCGGCGGCAAGGAAGCAAGCGTAGGGCCTAATCCCACTTCACCCCCGCCTCCGCTGAGAGCGTAAATTCGGTCGGATGAAGTGAGGAAGCGGCAAGGCTCGTTGCCGGGTGCCAATGTTTATGTTGAAAATAACAAGGGTTCATCCCTTGGTATGGGCTTCGCTCACACACAAAGGACCCGGCAAGCACCCTTTTTCATTAATACGCCCCATACAGATACAGTTCGTACGGAATGTAAATATAAGAAAGGGGATTACAAGTTTTAAATCTAACTAAGGCCCATAGGCTTACAAGCTAAAAAGAGATAAGGTGCCCGTAATCCCTTTCTTGTCCCTCTCCTCAGGAAAAGGAACAAGAAGGCAAGAGGACAAAAGGAGGGCCTAGGCGAGGTACAAGCAGTAGAAGGCGCCAAGAGAACACGCCGGCGGCCGCCTAAGCGAGGGCTGGTGGTGATGGTGCTGGGAGAAGAGCTGGAAGATGAGGCAGTAGTCCTTCAATACTCTACAAAGGCATCGGTGCCATCTTACTCCGACTTGACGGCCCGCCACCCGCCTTCTCCGTCCTCCCCGCACCAGCCGCCCAAGGAGGCGACCCCGAGAAGTTCAAGGAGCTGGCCCCACTAGGAGAAGGGGCCCGGTGCAGATGCTGCTGCTATCGGCACCGCCCTGGGGCAGCAAGTCCGACACCTAGTCAGACCCATCATCCTCTTGCCTGCTACCCTCGTCGTCGATGCCGCTGTCCTCCTCGTCACTCTCGCTCGAGGACGAGTCTTCGTCATCCGAGGAGCTCTCCACGCAGCACTTCAGGCGAGTTCCGAAGTCACCAAAGACCTTGACGGAGAGGAGGCCATTCTCCATTAGCTTGAAGTAGAGAATGAGCCCCGCCGTCAGGCTGTGGATGCAAATGAAGGTTTTCCACCCGCGACGGAGATACATGGGTTGGGAAATCGACATCGGCCCATGTGCTGCTATTCCCACAACCCCTCATATGCAGTCTCAGCGCCTGCGGTGGGTCAATCTCCAACTCCCGAGCGAAGTAGGGAGACGAAGACGACGACGCGCCGGCCGGTGCAGCCTGATGAAGAACTCGCGGGGCTGGTCCCCGACATCGCCCTTCATTGGGGAAGGCCGCTGGCAGAGGCGAGGCCGATGCGCCGCCCCGTCCTCCTCTTCCCCGAGCACCATGGCGACCTCGGCCTCGCCCCCTACCCCTTCCCCTGACGGCCGGCTCTGCCGCCACGGGCTCTTGGGGAGGGGCGACACGTTGTCAAGCAGAGACCCTCGCCGCCACCGTCGAAGCATCAGCACGCCCTCTCGCCATGGCAGAGGGGAGGAAGAAGCAAAGATGGGAGGAGGCGGATGGCGAATGACTGAAGGGTGCCATCCCTCACGCTCCCCTCCTTATAAAGGGGCAGGGTCAGGGCTCGGCCGCCCCTCTCAGCCAACCCAGCTCATTAAGATGACAGCGGGTGAGGCCGTCGACCGCCCTCCCCGCCCAATTGAAGGCGTGTGGGTATCGATCCAGGCGCGCATGTCTTCCCATATTCCGTGTGCCTGTCACCCGCCCTGCGTCGTGCATGCGGCGTACATGGCGTGAGGGGCGGGCGTAGTGGGACGCATGGAGCGACGGTTCTAGGGCAGAAAGCGTAAATGAGCAGCGGCCCCGCGGTCTTAAAGGGACACACAAGCCGCCTCTTTACTATTCACCACAGGATGACGCAAGCACGCTTCGGTCACCCCACGTGTGATCCCCACGTCACGCATTCAACGCGAATCTTGGGGAAGCGTGCAGACGAAGGGTTACCACAGTCAAAACCGGCCCTGCCTGCCCGCGCACCGTTCTAGGCCTAACCCAACAACGCGTCGCGCTTATGTGTGGCCCAGGCCCGGGGGCTCCTGTTGGTGTACAGAAGTAGGGGTTCTACTTTGCACCCCTCTACCTATGCACGGGCAGTCAGAGCCATGCCCAAGGCCACACTTGGCAAGGCAAGGGAAGGAGGCCGAAACCACAAGGCGGTCAAAGCAGCGCCAAGACAGAGATACTGAGAGCAAGAGGGCGAGGTGGGTTCCCCCGGCAAGACCCTTGTTGGCGTGGCCTCCACGGCCCCGACAAGGACCTTGCAGGGGCAGCTTGCCCAACCCCGACGGAGCGCACCACCCTCAAGCCCAAGGCTTCCAATACCGACTACCACATTGGAAACAAGGCTCGGGAGGTGCCTCCATGATGGCATGCAGATCTTTGTGAAGATCGTCAACACACAATATCAGATGAGGACCAGAGGACGAGACCCCCGGCGACATCTTTGCCGGCACGACCATGGTGCCGCGGCAAGACCCTTGCCGAGGACATCAACGGGGCCACGGCATGGCCTGCGCGCGTCAAGACTCCACCATCGTTTCCATGCAGCTGCCAGCCCAGTCAGCCAGGCACGCACCTGCATGGCAACGCATGATCCCGAGGCCAACTCAGCAAGCACCTGCGGGGTGGCACGCAGATCTTCGTGAAGACGCCGCCACCACGCCACCTCAGCATCTTGCCAGCCTACATGGCGCTGACCACCTCGCTATCCCGGGCACGTGTCGAAGCAGGGCGAGGCGGCGATAAAGCAAGAGGGACACCTCAGAGGCGCATTCAATTCGTTTTATCCCGTAATAGCAAGCGATAAGCTTGTGCACTGTACCCCTCTCCACCTCCTGTGTGCCATTGTAGCGCCTCCTTTGACTATAAAAGGAGGCCCCTGGCGTACTGGAGAGGGATTCGGCTCTTTGGGCAAATCACGCTCGATAGCTAGTTCAAGAACACTGATATACACACCAAAGTAGGACTAGGGTATTACGCGATCCCACGGCCCGAACCTAGGTGAACGACCTTCGTGCTAGGTCTTAGACCCACTCTTCATGCGACCCCGCGCCCGCCCACCACAGTAGGGATTATTGTGATCCCATAGGTGTCGTTCCCACCGACAACGACGCAGCTCATGCAGGCACTATGGGAGGGTGGAGACGAGCATAGGAGCGAGGATGGCGACGAACACAGTAGCACGTGCGCACTGTTCGCTTGGCCGCGCCGTGTTCGTGCTCGCTGCTGCGAGCTACAGAGTTGGCAAGCGCCAGGGAGGAGTTAAGGGAGTTGGGACGATGATCATGGCGAAGTTTGGCAAGGCTCGGCGGTCGAGGAAGCGAGCACGAGCTCAACAGCGGCTCGGGCGCGTCACAGAGCGCGTCGGCTGCATGCCATCACGCCCGGACTAACGCGGTCACCACGTGAACTATGACATCAGGCCGCACTAGGCTTAAACTTCATATCTGGCATGTAGTCCTTGGTTGTTTGACTGGTTCCAACACTTTGAGATGAACCAAGGAGCTGTGTGTGCGTGGTTTACTTCATGGTAAGTTTCTGGACAGTAACTTGTGAGATTAACTGTGAGTGATCCAGTAAGAGTTTAGGGCTGAGCTTTGGGGTTTAGTACTCTCTTAGGAAGGTAACGAAGCTCAATAAAATTCAGCCTCATTAGATCAAGGAAAAATGTACTTGCTGTGTAAAGTGCCTATTCTGTCTAGGACAGAAATGATTTTCTGTAGCAAAAATATTCCAAAAAGTGATGCAATATTTTTTGCTCAGGGAGGTGCCCTAGGGTTCAAAGAATATTTTGGAATTTTCTCTGGATTTTAGGAGCAATAAAAATGAGGGTTGCTTTGGAGCACAAGTTTCTGAAGTGGGTTTCAGAGAAGAAAATGAATATTTTTCTTTTATGAAAAATATTCCTTGGGCCATTTTTGGGATTTTTCAGAGAAAGAAAGATGAGTTAGGGATGGATGGGTCACTTGGGTGAAAATCAAAGACATGCCCAAGTGTTCAAGTCCATTTGAATTGATTCAAATACTCCAAATTAAAAGCAGAGGAAAAATGAAGTTCGGATAAACAGACAAAGCAAAAACCAGGCTGACACAATGCTTAAGCAATTATCAAAAGAAGTTCCGTAAATGGGAAAATCATCCATTCAAACCTTAACCATGTTTTCACAAAAAATCAGAGAATCTAGCAGTCATACATCTTTGGAAGGCAGCAGGTGCATTACATAAACCAAAAGGCATACATCTATAGGCATAAGTTCCAAAAGGACAAGTAAAGGTGGTTTTCTATTGATCAGGTTGTGAAATAGGTATTTCAGAGAAACCAGAATATCCATCAAGAAAACAAAAGTGTGTGTGTGCTTAGATAGTCTTTCTAACATTTATTCAATGAAAGGCAGAGGGTAATGATCTTTTCCAATAGCTTTATTTAATTTTCTAAAATCAATTACCATTATATAGCCAGTCCCTATTGTTTGTGGAATAAGTTCATTTTTATCATTAGGAACAACAGTTATACCTCCTTTCATAGGGACACAATGAACATGACTTACCCATCTACTATCAGCTATGGGATAGATTATACCTGCTTCCAGAAGTTTTAGTATTTCAGTTCTTACTACTTCCTTCGTCTTAGGATTTAATCGTCATCGGTGATCAGCAACGGGTTTAGCAACAGGTTCCATATTAATCTTGTGCTGACGGAGAGTGGGACTAATGCCCTTAAGGTCATCTAGAGTATATCCAATAGTAGCTCCGTGCTTCTTCAGAATTTTTAGTAATCTCTCTTCTTCATGTTCTGAAAGGTTAGTACTTATAATAACAGGATATATCTTTTTCTCGTCAAGATAAGCCAAAGTGTCAGGCAATTGCATTAATTCAAACACATGATCACCTTTAGGTGGAGGAGGATCTCCTAGAGTCTCAATAGGCAAATTTGTGATTAAGGGGAGCTTGTTGTTCAAAGAACATTTTATCTATTTCATTTATTTCATGCAGGTGCATATCATTTTCATGGTCTAGCAAATATTGTTCTAATGGATCAGTGGGAGGTACGACAATAGAAGCAAGGCCAATTATTTCATCTTACTAGGTAATTCTTTATCATGAGGTTCTCAACTAAACTTAGAGATATTAAACTCATGAGACACATCACCAAAGCTAACACTGATAGTTTCTTTCTCACAATCTATTTTAGCATTGAATGTGTTCAAGAAGGGTCTACCAAAAATTATGGAACAAAAATCATCTTGTGGGGAACCAAGAACTAGAAAATCAGTAGAGTATTTTATTTTCCCACACAAGACTACAACATCTCTAACAATCCCAAGTGGTGTGATGCTATCCCTATTAGCAAGTTTAATACTGACATATATGTCTTCTATTTCGGCGGTTGCCATATCATTCATAATTTCTTGGTATAAAGTAAAAGGGATAGAACTCACACTAGCACCTAAGTCACATAAACCATGATAGCAATGATCTCCTATTTTAAATGAGACAACAGGCATGCCAACAACAGGTCTATGTTTATCTTTTTCATCGTGTTTAGCAATTCTAGCAGCTTCATAACAGAGGTAAATAGCATGCCCATCAATATTATCTACCAAGAGATCTTTAACCATAGCAACACTAGGTTCCACTTTAATTTGTTCAAAGGGTTTAGGTGCTTTAATATTAATTTTGCAAACCACAGTTGATACTTCAGCATGTTCCTTTATCCTAATAGGGAATGGTGGGTTTTCAATATAAGAAGTAGGCACAACTGGATCAACATTGTAAATAGTAGTTTCATCCTTAGCTAATACTAGTTCTTTAATTTCTTCTTTAATAGGGTGATGATATTTAAACAACTTCTTGATGCGGAGCATCCTACGGTCATCCCCATGGACACTACTTCGACTACTCAAGCTCCAAGTGGACCCATGACAAGAGCTCGAGCACATGCTATTCAGTCCAAGGTTAACTCTCTCCTTGTTGAACTTCCCTTTGACCCATTTGAGACATGGCTACTACCTCAAACGGAGATGCTTTGTGTGCTTAGGTACCAAGAAAGCAACCAAGGAGAAGTTACGATGCAAGATGAACATCAAGAGCATGGAGAGGGATTTTCCCAGCGCAGAGATAGAGGTACAACTGGTCAACTACCGGCCAACTACCGGTCCACCAGTATTGCCGCTCAACTGCTGTGCAACTACCGGTCAACCTTCTGTAATCAAACGGTACAAGGCCGGTATCGCCCCGGTTTATACCGGTAACTGCCAAAAGACCAGTACTACCGCCCCAACCACACGTACTACCGCTAATCCCTTCCGAGAACACCTCCAAGAAGCAGCACCTGAGCTCCTAGCGGTACAACCGCCCCCAAGACCAGTACTACCGCTCTGCCTGCGCGCAGTAAAAGGGTCAATGACCCGTGTAACCCCCAACTTACCCCTTGGACTATAAGTACTCGTTCCCTAGCTCCGAATT
Source organism: Triticum timopheevii (assembly GCA_963921465.1). Classification (NCBI taxonomy): domain Eukaryota; kingdom Viridiplantae; phylum Streptophyta; class Magnoliopsida; order Poales; family Poaceae; genus Triticum; species Triticum timopheevii. The sequence continues at coordinate 201,838,370 of OY997270.1, forward strand.
AGGGTTAGCATTGCGATAGCTCTTACTTTGAGATAGAGCCTTGCTCATCCATCCGGATCTACTCCATCGCGAGGGACCGACACCTCTTCGGAGAAGATCCTCTTGGATTCAAGACCTCCACTCACAGAAGACCATCTTCAAGACCTCCTCACGGAGAAGAACCGGTTACCCTATGTATCGTCCCTTCTTGGATTCGGATCTTGTACCCTTTTGTGTTTCGAGGATCTAGCACATGTGTGACTATCTTCTTGTTGGTTGAGTGTTTTCTCTTGTGTTTCCCTCGTATTTCCTTCATTTCCCCTCTCTATTCTCTGTGTTCTTGGTAGGATTCCCTCCAAACATGAAAGATCGGCCTCTAGGGTTCTACCCTACATCATCTTGGTATCATGAGCCACGTTGATCACGTTTTTGGAGCCCCTACCCTTCGTTTTCTAGGTAGATTTTGTTGTTTTTTTGTCCTAATCCGAAAATCCCCATCAAAAATGGCCCAAATTTTTTTTGTGATTTGTTGGTGTGATGAAGGTCTATTGCATTTGATCCATGGATTTCGTGTGTAGTAGGTAGATCTAGCTTCTCCACAAGTTTCTCCACCTTCCATCCATTAAATCCATCCAATTTTGCCCCCGAAATCATCCATTCCTCCCAAAATCGTCCAATCCAGGTCTTCCCGACGCCAGCGGTACTTCCGCCCATCAAACCAGTACTACCGCTGAGCTCCAGGACCGGTACTACCGCCCCCCAAAGCGGTACTACCGCCCTTCACAGTTTCAGCTACGGCTGCTTGACAGTTTTCCCTTAAGTTCCACATCCGGAGTCCGATTTTCGCGTTCTTTAGCTCGTTGAGAAGCTATTGACATTCCCCATCCACCTAGATAGGTTCCAACATCAATAGACACCATCAAATTTTTCCAACTTTGGCATCTTTGTCTAGGGCTTTCACCACATCATCCGCTATACAACCACCGCCTTCCGCTACCACCATTTGTCTTTGGTTTTGAGCATTTGAGTTGTGGTCCCCGTGTCCTATTGTATTTAGGCTATATAGGTACGGTGCGACATCCACATCACCACCGCTCATCTTCAAGGACTCATCATCTCGGACATCGACCGTCAAACGACTACTGCAGCGGTAACCTCGACGACATCTTTGTCATTTCCATATCATCGCATTGATAAACATCATAGCCTTACTTTTGCGTTGCTTACCCATCGAGACTAGCCTTTGATTATTGTCGGCAACGTGACTTGTGCACATTAGTGATCATATGCATACATACCATATCATAGTGGTGCATATCTTGGTATCATCTTTTGTGTCACAAAGTTGTCATCGCATACACAATTGCTATCTTGGTTCGTGAAGTTTCTAATGAGAAAAGAGCTCAAAAGAGAAAGAGCCAAACAAGCTTTTAAGAAAAAGGGAAAGATAAGCAAAGAGCTTATAAGCAAGAACCATAGCATCATACTACATTAAGATTGTCATATCAGATCATCTTGGATCATACCATCGGTATACCATACATATAGCATACTTGGGATAGGAGCCATTGCATTTTTGCTTAGTAGGTTGTGCACAAGTTTCGTATCCGCCTATTGTGCAATCGTGCTAGCGTCTCTCTAGTGTTGTGCTACAAGAGCATTTTCATGGTCTCCACATTTTGGCTCATCCCTTGGTTGCACGACCCCACTTATCTATTTGCATGTGTGTTTCCGTGTACCTTATCTTGCTATTGGTCTACTTGTTGCATTTGCAAATTTGTGAATCTTTTCCAACATTATTGAGGCTCACTAACAATGGCATCAAATTTTGCCACCATCCTAACCAAGCTCCACCATAAGCTTTTTCTTGTGTAGGTGTGAGAACCGACGAGAATTGGTAACAATTTCGCTATTTCCTTGTCCACATTTGAGTGATCATTGATCCATCTTCAACATCGGTCAAGGTACATTTGGTATAAGTTCTTATCTTTCTCCCACTCACATATTTTGCTTGGAATGATGGATAGGCCAAGTTCTTCTGCCAACCCACTCTTCATCGAGCAAGACGATGACATGTCATCCTATGTCACCAAGAGCCACCTCTTCGGTGCACAAAGAGCTTTGCACCAAGAACAACAAGCAATGAGCGACCGGATCGACAATCTCGCCACCGACTTGCGACTCTTTGAGCAACGAACAAGAGATTACTTCGACAACAAGCTCGACACTCACAAACAAGAGAACGATGCAAGAATGGACGAGATCCGTGCCTTGTTGGTGAACCGCCATTCTTCCAGTTCTTCGTACTCAAGACGGAGCCGCTCAAGTCGACATACCAACTACTCCTTCTCCGGCTCAAGTACACTGACATCGAACACTCTACGTCGAGCCGCGCGTCAAGACCGTCATGCATATCACAATACTACATGGCAATCATCCACAAGAACAAGTCGACGAGCAAGCACATCGACATCGTCAACACCAAGTCCCTTTTGTACAAGCTCAAGATCGACCACATCACCAAGAGGAAGAGCGAATGCGATAACATCAAGACAAACAAGACACTGAAGCTCAACATCTTCAACAACAACAACGTGAAGAACAAGCCCTTGAGGCGCAATGTGGCCTTCAAGAATCAAGTCGAGCCATTGCCAACCGCAACCGAGATAGGTGCAATCAAGAGGAAGCACTTTGCAAGAAAATTCAAGAGCGGAACTACCAACCAAGAGTGCATCATCAAGTTCCTCAAGCTCCTCCACAAGCTGAACAAGCGCCTCAACAACCTCAAGTTCAACAAGAACAAGATGACTATGGAGATCCTCCAGGCCAAGAGCAACATGAGGTTGATAATCCTCCACGTCAAGGGCGTCATTATCACCCTCGACCCCAACACAATGAAGAGCAACGCTACGGCAAGCTAAAGTCCACCATGCCCTAGTTCAATGGAAGCAATGATCCCGAAGAGTACCTATCATGGGCATTGAAGGTCGACAAAATCTTTCGTTTACACAACTATGAGGAAGAGAAGAAGATTGCTATGGCATCCCTTGAGTACCAAGACTATGTGCTCATATGGTGGGAACAAGTCCTTGAGCACCGAGAAGCAAGAGGTGAACCACCAATCCCCACTAGGGCTCAAATGAAAGATGTCATGCGAGCACGTTTTGTGCTCACCTACTACAACCGCGATCTTTTCAAGAAGCTCCAACTCCTCAAGCAAGGAACAAAGAGTGTTGAAGAATACTACAAGGAAATGGAGATAGCCATGATAAGAGCCAATGTCAAGGAAGATGATGAGCAAACTATGGCAAGTTTCTTGAATGGCCTCAATCATACCATCAAGAAGATTGCCGACTTCCAAACCTACTCCAACCTCATTGAGCTCGTGCATCAAGCTACCAAAGCGGAATGTCAAGTGCAAGATGACTTCAAGTATGCCAAGTACACGTCCAGGAGCTACGGCTTCTCCAACAACCAAGGTTCAACGACTCCTCCAACTCCTACCTCAACAAAGCCATCTACAAGCAATGACGACAAGTCGAGTTACAAGAAAGCTTCGATAAACTCAATTCATCCTCCTACTACAAGCAACTTCAAGCCGCGTGCTTCATCATCTACTCCAACCGATGAGACTGTCAAAACAAGCTCCTTCAAGTGCTTCACTTGCGGCGGCCGGGGCCACAAATTCTTTCAGTGCACCAACAAGCGCACCATGATCCTCAATGACGATGGAACCTATCACTCCATGAGTGAAGAGGAAATGGAAGCCCTTTAGCAAGTGGCCATGCACCAGCGCATGAACGAATATGAAGATTATCAAGTCTTTTGTGATTAGGATTCGAGTCTCGCTCTCGTTGTCTCCAAAGTCTTGACTCTTCAACATCAACAAGACGAAGACCAAAGATGCCACATCTTACACACTAAGGCTGGCATGAATGGAAGGTCCGTCAAAGTCATCGTTGATGGAGGAAGTTGTCACAACTTGGCAAGTGAAGAACTATGCTCCAAGCTACAATTGGTCAAGATGAAGCATCCGCACCCCTACAAGGTCCAATGGCTAAGAGATTCCGACACTATACAAGTTGAGCATACGGTCCAAGTCTCCTTCAAAATTGGAGCATATGAAGACACTTTGGAGTGTGATGTTGTCCCAATGTCCGTTTGCCACCTCCTTCATGGTAGATCATGGCAATTTGACCGCAGCGTCATTCACAACGGGAGTACCAATCACTATTGCTTCAAGATGAAAGGAAAGGAGTATGTGCTATGACCTATGTCTCCTAGTCAAGAGATCACCGACAAGCAAGCCACCCAACATGGAGAAAAGAGTGAGAGAGTGATCCACCCAAAAGAGAGTGAGAGCCACAAGCCAAAACCGAGTGCCTCCACGATGAGCGACAAGAAAAACTTAGTCCTATTTGCCACCAAAAGTGAGATCAGAGAAGTGTGTGAGAACCCATCGAGTGTGATGCACTTTGTCCTTGTGTGCAAAGACGAGGCACCAAAAACTAACACCTCTCACGATCTACCTTTAGTGTTTCTTGTCTTTTGTAGGGATTCCAGGATGTTTTCCCCGATGAGCTACCTCCGGGTCTACCTCCATTACGAGGCATTGAGCACCGAATCGACCTCATCCCCAGAGCACTTCCTCCTAACAAGGCTCCCTACCGCGTCAACCCCGAGGAAACTAAGAAGATCCAATGGCAAGTGCAACAACTAATCGACAATGGTCAAGTATGTGAAAGTTTGAGCCCTTGTGCCGTTCCAGTCATACTTGTTCCAAAGAAAGACGGTACTTATAGAATGGTTTCCGATTGCCGTCGCATAAATGCTATCACCGTTAGATATTGCTATCCTATTCCACGTTTAGATGATATGCTTGATGAGCTTAAAGGAGCCGCCATTTTCTCTAAGATTGATCTTATGAGTGGCTACTATCAAATACGCCTCCAAGAAGGTGATGAATGGAATACCGCATTTAAGACCAAATTTGGCTTATATTAATGGCTAGTTATGCCAATGGGCTTATCCGAAGCACCCGGTAGTTTCATGCGAGTCATGCACTTTGTTCTTCGTCCCTATATTGGTGTATTTATTGTGGTCTATTTTGATCATATTCTTGTCTTTAGCAAATCCCTCAAAGAGCATGTAACCCATCTTAGAACCGTGTTGCAAACCCTTAGGAAAGAGCCTTTATGGTAATATGGACAAATGCCTTTTTGGTGTTGATAAGCTTGTTTTCTTGGGTTTTGTTGTGTCTTCTAAGGGTGTTCATGTAGATGCATCTAAGATCAATGCTACTAAAACTTGGCCCCAACCAACCAACTGCAACAAGTGTGTAGTTTTCTTGGTTTAGCCAGTTTCTATCATCGCTTTGTGAAGGATTTTAGCACCATTGCTTCTCCTTTACATTCTTTGAGTAAGAAAAATGCGCCATTTTTTTGGGGACAATACCAAGATACCACATTTAATGAGCTCAAGAATTTTCTTACGCATGCTCCCGTGCTTGCTTTACCCAACTTTGACAAACCCTTTGAGATTCATTGTGATGCTAGCGGTAATGGCATAGGAGGCATGTTAACGCAAGAGAAGCGCCCCATAGCATACTTTAGTGAGAAACTTTCCAGCACGCAAGTCAATTATCCCATCTATGACAAAGAGCAATATGCTTTAGTGCGAGTTTTGCATGAATGGGAACATGACCTTCGCCCTCATAAATTTATCATCCATACCGATCATGAAATGCTTAAGTACTTAAAAGGACAAACTAAGTTGAACAAGCGTCATGAAAAATGGATTGAATTCATCGAGTCATTTCCTTATGTCATCAAGTACATCAAGGGTAAGGAAAACGTAGTGGCGGATGCCCTTTCCCGCATATGCACGCTTGTAACTAAACTTGAATTAAATGTCATTGGCTTTGAGAACATAAAAGACTTGTATGTGCATGATCCTACTTTTGCTATTCCTTATGCTAAGTGTTTGACGCATACATCTTGGGAATGATATTACATCAAGGATGATTATCTTATCACTACAAAAATACACTTCCGTGATGATACGTGTTTGTCACAATAGGTCGCATTTTTTGTCATGCATGTACATCCATGATGATTTTATGACAGAATCAAGATAGTCATACATGTGCTGTCCTAGAAGTGTTCCATGACATTACCAAAATTATCATCACAGAAGTGTCCACTTCCATGACGATAAATCGCGCGTCACAGAAGTGCTTTCGTCAAGGGTGACCGACACGTGGCATCCACCGTAACGGAACGCCATTAAGCTATCGGGTCCGGTTTTGGATCCGATAACCCGTTAACAGCCCCGACCAATGAGGATTTTCCACGTGTAAAATCTTCATTGGCCGGAGGAAACACGTGTCGGCTCACCGTTGGGACAGATGTCATCCACTCATTGGACACAAGGCGCCTATGATACGTTGACACGTGGCATGGCCCAACAGAGGCCCATTCTTGTGAAAAGGCCGACCCGTTTGATCTGGTCAAAAGGTGGCGGTCCGGCCCAATGAAAGCATGTTAACGACATGTTCGCAGATAGCCCATTTACAGCCCGCTAACTCACGGCCCGTTCTGGCTTAACGGTATTAGGCCCAGTAGCGTCATCTGGGCCGTCCAATATGATTCTAGCCCGTTGTAACTTCCGGCCCATATATGGCCCATGATGTCTTTCGGCCAATACAAGTCCCTTTGTAACTCTTGGCCCATTAACGGCCCATGGTGAAACCAGCCCGTAATGAACAGTGTATCGCTTTATACCCATTAGCGGCCCATTATTCCACTGGGTCGTTTCCAGCCCGTTTAGCTTTCAGCCTTCTCAGGGCCCATTTATTCTTGGGCTCATTTCCAATATTCGGTTACTTACGACCCGTTACTGGCCTTTTCTACTTGTGGGCCAAATTCAGCCCGTGGATACAGACGGCCCATTTGTGGCCTGTTCATCTGTTGGGCCATTTTCATACCATCATTAAATACGGCCTATTAATGGTTCGTTATGGTCAGCCCATAAAACGTACGATTTCCACTCTAGCCCGTTTACGGCCCATTAAAGGCCCGTACAAGGCCCATAGATGAGTCGGGCCGTACAAGGCCCATGGATCCTACAGGACGTAGAAGGCCCATGGATCCGACTGCCCATTGAAGGCCCATGGATCCGATGGCCCATTGAAGGCCCATGGATCCGACGGCCCATAGAAGGCCATGGATCGTCCGTCCCGTAGATGGCCCATGGATCGTACAGCCCGTGGAGGGCCATGGTCACACTACAACGTTTGGGCGAGTTAGCCCCCGTTTGAACAATATAGCATATTCAAAGAATTATCCTACTCTATACTATCACCTCTAAAAAACGTACACAATACAACAAAGAGACCAAGGCATAGAAAAGTAGAATAGTCCTACACTATACAATAAAGAAATTACAGCCGATTATACCCACTTGGCATTATGGTTCAGCACCAGTGATAATAAAGCATACACAAACACCAAATTACATACACTGGGCAAATACAGCTCATACATCATGGACGCGCATCAACTTAACTCCATTTGAACTATAATCTCTTCAGAAAATAGGATTGGCCGGATTCAGATAGCACAAATTTCAGTCTGCAAAATCTCTAATTCCTTCATGGTTACCTCAGTGTCTTGTTTCATTTTTTTTGACTCCTGCATCTAATACCTACATGTCCAGTCTCAACTTGTTGATTGTATGTTGAGAATCATGTACACATTGTCTTGCCACCTCTAGTTGATGCTCAAGAATATCAGCACATTCCAATTCCAATCCATAATCATTCAGTAACGGCCATGCCGCACTACTCACAGATCTTTGTGTTGATGTCACTTCATCCTGAAATGTTTCTGTAAGTACACATGACTAGGGCAAAAATATAGTTACAACAGTGAAGCGAGCAAGACACTATTTTGTACTACATGGCAAAACAGGACTAACAATAATGTTACACGTCATAAACATAAGCAGGTGATATTTTAAAAATTATAAAAAAGATAGTCTGTGCAGCCTGCATATAGAAATCTCTCTTAGCTCACCAGAGGAGCATGATGTTGGGGCCCAATCCAAAACACAGACAAGTTACAAATTTAGACAGCACGTTGCGTATAAGTAAGCAACCAGTTGGCCATTCTGTAGCTCAATTGAAGTCTTAGGGAGCATAATGAACAGCATAGGGTTTCATACAAATATACTACAGCAAGCAAAACTATGCAATCATTAGCCTAGTATAAACTAGATTGTGAGCCTCATGCAATAATAGTTGGTTAATAGACTTCAAAGGTTCAGGCACACTTCGGCAGAGTAATTAAATGGTAAGGCCTTTAATTATGTCAACTAATAGTTATACAAGTACCCAATATCAGGCATCATTCTTTGGGCATCTCATTAACTGAGGAAAAATAAAGCAATTGAAAAGAGCAAATTAACTATGCCTGAAAGAAACAAGGAATTGAATTGTTGAGTTGGATACAGTGACTTACCTTAACAGGTTGAAGAGGCTCAGCGCAGCTCCTACTTCTCTTGAAAGGCTCCTTCCTAACATCTTGTACTTGGAAATCCTCAATCTTATCTTCATTGCACCCCCTCTACAAGGTGACACAAACTAGTTACACGTCTCCTCGGAAGATAAATATGCATATTTTCCAGTATGTGAACACAAAAGGATGAGATTATAACAAAACAACACCACATAATGAAACATGTCGCATCTCTTGCACTTGCACACAATGAAATGAGCATTTACTATGTCTGCACTATGTAAAAACTAGGCATACCTTCGAACTGGATCTCCAGGTACTCTTGGAGAGCCTACTTTAGTGTACAACCAAACCTTTATGTCACCTATGAGTTAGACAAGGCCCCACTACAGCAGCCCTTAGTGTTTAAATCGTTGACAAGCTCTATTAGAGTGTTAGGTCAAGAACAACAAGTAATCAAAGCAAACAGTCCTAGTATGGCTGGCTGATGCAAACAAGCAATTGAACAGATGTGTGAGCAAATCTTACATATCAAGAAAAGAAGCAAAGAAGGAGGCTTAAAGACCATCACTTGACTGACCAGATTTAAGGGGCATTTAAACATCATGTGCAACGTATGAACTAACATAAACATTGCATATTCCAGATTCTACAATGGAATGCACATGTATTAGGTTATGCCATGTATGATGATGCCTAAATGTACACTATAGCAGGCATGAGTGATTCATCATTGCACGCACAATTGAATTACAGGTTAAGATGGAATCATACTCGCCCTTGAAGTGAACATAACAAAAGAACAGCTATTAAAATCATGGAAATAAACAGAACAAACATTACAAGTTTGCGACGTTTAGAAGTGGAATTTCATGAATGGAATATGTTACCATATTTTCTTCTTCATCATCAAGAGCACTTTGAAATTCCGCTAATAGATTGGAGTTGCTATCCCCTAATGCCAATATTTAGATGTTGGGCTACCAGCTGAGTTAACATTTCCAGGGCTAACCACAACAGGGCCTTGTGCTCCATCATGAAAAGCTACTGATCTATACAAGCAAAAAACACCATCTTTAGTTTCAATTAAAGTTAGACAAGGCACATAATATCGAGACTGTACAGTTTCAGTCAAAAAGATAAACTGTACAGATTTGAAAATATTGTGATCTGTAAGTTGTAGTGAATGGTAACTAGCAACCTAAATTAATTTTTCTATCTTTATTCTTTTAGCGAATAAGTTAGACCTGCCAAAATTACATGTCAGATTGAAATTCACTTATGTGGCTATACCTAATTACTAATTAACTTGCATATATACAAACCATGGATCATCCCATGTACCAAAAATGAACTTTGACACCATTAGTAACCTATGAAAATTAATATTGATATTCAAGAGTACTTTGCAGAAATTGGTACTGTAAACTGAAGTACAAGAGTACTCTGCTCCAATTTCTACTGTAAACTGGAGTACAAGAGTATTTTGCACAAATTCACGAACAATACAAGCGGCACACCCACGTACAGGAACGCTAGACATACAAGAGAGGGATTGATGGAACAAAAGATTACCCTAAGCGTCAGCTGTTTGGTGTGGCCGTAAGCTCCTCAGCATGGTCAGGCTCCTCAGCATGGTCTGCGCGCGGCTGCCTCCCAGCACAGCCGGGTCGTCATGCTCCTGGCCCTGCGCACAGCAACGCTCTTGTATGTCGTGCCGCTTCGCATCGCAGCTCAGAGCCTTGCACCAGCCCGCCACCGTTGCCGGCCTGCCATCGTTCCCGTGCGTGCGTGGAGAAGCGGAGATGGAGGGGTCGAGGGGATATGGAGTTGGGGCGTTGGGCTGCCACTGTCCAGTTGTGGCATTGGCTTCTGAAGTGCTGTAAGATCTGGTGGCACCGGCGGCTGTACCGAGCTGCGGGAGGAGCAAGCCGAGGGGATGGAGTCACTTCTTAATGCCGAGTCATTTAACGACGAGATACAAGAATGAGTCTATTAAAAAACAGAATATGAAGCGGTAGTGGAGTAAGTTACGGTTGGGAGGGATTGCAAAATTTATTTATCATTTTTTATAAATAAAGAAAATAAATAAATTGGAAGTTGGGATAGTGTGGATCATTGAATTTTGCCCCACATGTCATACTATTGGATCGGGTTCGGGTATATCCACGGATACATAACTATGTCCATATCCTATCCATAAATAATCGAGTCGAGTTCGGGTGCTATCCATGGACGTAAAAATGTACCCAAACCCTACCCATTCGGGTCGGGTATCCGCGGGTATCCATGTCCATGGATAAAATTGCCATCCTTACATTGAGGCAAGCAAAAGTAATCAAAAGGGCTAAATTTAATGGGACAAAAGTCCCAAAGATCAATCTCAGGAGGTATGGGCTCTTCCTTTGGCCCTTCATATTGCACAACTAATTCATCATTATAAGCATTCTTTTGGCAGAACTTTGTGAGCCTATACTCAAGAGAGTATCCTAGCTCATTGTTTTGAAGAGCAAAATCATTATTAAGTTCGGAAATTCTATCAACTAGGACATTGGTAGGAACCTTTTTTCTAAGGTTTTCATTAAAAGCAACATAGTCCAAAGATTGAAAACGCCTAATTTCCTCTTGATCAAAGAGGATCGCCTCCATGGGAGGACGACCGGCGTCCACCCTATAGTGTGCAAAGATTTCTTTGGCCTCTCTTATTATAAATCTAAACTCATGTGCCAAAAAGATAGTAATGGCGCGCTTAACAGAAGAATGCTCAATATTAGAAAATTCTAGGAAAATTCTTTATATGCAAGTATGCATATGCATAAATTGTCTTTCAAGCTCAACTACAAGCATAGAGATAGCATCCGCAAGACTACTAGTTCTATGAAGAATAGAATCACCCATAGAAGGTAAAGCACCAGCACAAGTAAAGAAATCTTGAATAATCCCTTTTCCAATAATATTACCGCTACCGATTCGGAACTTTTTACTGTGCAAGATAGGGGTTCTTCAGCAGGGGCATCAGAATTTTCCATGTTATCATTATTATCCATATTGACGATAATCTCCCCAATTTCATACATAACGGCAAACAAAAGCGAGGAAGAAGAAGAGGGTAGGCGAAAGAGAGGGGAGATTGGGAAAGAGAGGGCAAATAAAATGGCAAAGGTGAAGTGGGGGAGAGGAAAACAAGAGGCAAATGGCAAATAATGTAAATGCAAGGGAGATGAGTTTGTGATGGGTACTTGGTATGTCTTGACTTGAGCGAAAACCTCCCCGGCAACAGCGCCAAAAATCCTTCTTGCTACGTCTTGAGCTTGTGTTGGTTTTTCTTGAAGAGGAAAGGGTGATGCAGCAATAGTAGCGTAAGTATTTCCCTCAGTTTTTGAGAACCAACGTATCAATCCAGTAGGAGGCTCCTCAAAAGTCCCATGCACCTACACAAACAAACAAGAACTCGCAACCAACGCAATAAAGGGGTTGTCAATCCCTTCACGGCCACTTGCGCAAGTGAGATCTGATAGAGATAGTATGATAAGATAAATATATTTTTGGTATTTTATAATATAGATTGGAAAAGTAAAGATGCAAATAAAAGTAGATTGAAAGCTTATATGATAAAAGATAGACCCGGGGCCATAGGTTTCACTAGTGGCTACTCTCAAGATAGCATAAGTATTACGGTGGGTGAACAAATTACCATCGAGCAACTGATAGAAAAGAGAATAATTATGAGATTATAGGCATCACGTCCATGACAAGTAGACCGACTCCTGCCTACATCTACTACTATTACTCCACACATCGACAGCTATCCAGCATGCATCTAGAGTATTAAGTTCATAAAGAACAGAGTAACGCAATAAGAAAGATGACATGATGTAGAGGATAAACTCATGCAATATGATATAAACCCCATCTTTTTATCCTCGATGGCAACAACACAATACGTGCCTTGTTGCCCCTGTTGTCACTGGGAAAGGACACCGCAAGATTGAACCCAAAGCTAAGCACTTCTCCCATTGCAAGAAAGATCAATCTAGTAGGCCAAACCAAACTGATAATTTGAAGAGACTTGCAAAGATAACTTAATCACTCATAAAACAATTCAGATACGGGATGGGCCTCCGGTTAGTAGGTTAGTCCCAAAAATGATATAAAAGTGTAAAGTAAAGCCCATAAACATCCAAAACAAGTAATATAATAGCATGGAACAATCAAAAATTATAGATACATTGGAGACGTATCAATGGCCAAGCGAGTTGGCCCGCAGTGCGAAGCCGCCGAATATGAAGATCTGTCCGGGGAGGAAACCTCCCCCTGGACTGCATTGTTGTAGATGATTGACAGGGCCATCAAACCCGTCCTGGATTAAGGGGTCCTCGGTCGTCCGGCCTGTTGACATGGGCCGGACTGATGGGCTGTGAAGATACAAGACCAAAGACTTTTACCTGTGTCCGGATAGGGACTCTCCTTGGCGTGGAAGGCAAGCTTGGCGCCCAGATATGAAGATTCCTTTCTCTGTAACCGACTTTGTACAACCCTAGTCCCCTCTGGTGTCTATATAAACCGGAGGGCTTAGTCCATAGAGGCAATCATAATCATATAGGCTAGACTTCTAGGGTTTTAGCCATTACGATCTCGTGGTAGATCAACTCTTGTAACAATCATATTCATCAAGATCAATCAAGCAGGAAGTAGGGTATTACCTCCATAGAGAGGGCCCGAACGTGGGTAAACATCGTGTCCCCCGCCTCCTGTTACCATCAACCTTAGACGCACAGTTCGGGACCCCTACCCGAGATCCGCCGGTTTTGACACCGACATTGGTGCTTTCATTGAGAGTTTGGTTGTGACGTATGAGACAGGATTGATGGCTCGCCTTGTTGTCAAGGACAGTATCACCTCCAGAGGAGCCCTGGCCCTAGGTCAAACCCTCCGGCTGGGCGGCTTTACCATGACCGCCCGTTCGGCCGTCAAGCCAACGATGACTTCTTGGGTCATCGAAAATCGCCTCCGTTTTGACTCCGAACACTCCAAACAGATGGATCCGACAGAGTTGTCGTCTTTAAAGGAACTCCTCGATTGCATCGCCGCCCTGGGGTCACTATAGACTATGATCGGATTGGGCTTAAACCCGATCAGAGAGAAACCAAATCTCCACCGATCACCCATCAGGTAGCGGTAATCGAGGAGCGAGACAACAGCTCTCCCTCTATATTGAGGATGAACTATGTTTGGATTTCCGGGCTTGAAGAGCCGGATACCCGTCTACGGAACAATACGCCCTACCCTCTAAACCTAGAATCGGACAACGTGCCTGAAAAATCGGTTGATATGCCGGAGCCCAAACTATTAAGTTCGGAAGTTTCTCAAACTCCGGATCCGAAATTGGGTCAGGGTTCGGACATAAATCCACCCACCCACCCAGATACACGCGATCTTATGTACATACGACAACAGTCTCAAGAAATGGTCCATCACTTCTGGGCCAGATTCCTCCTTGTCAAGGACAAGATCAAAGATTGTCGCGACGAAGACGCGATCTCACTATTCTGCAACAATTGCACGGACGAGGGAATCCTCAATGCCATTAACCACCGTCACGTATTACACTTCGCTGACTTGGCAACCATAGTGCAGAAGTACTGCGCAATGGAAAGCGCCTGGAAAACTCAGGCAGCTCCCTAGAAGCCACCAGTTTCCAGTCAGCCCCTCGCTCGGGCAAAAAGGGTACACCCTCGTGGGTTGCCCGATCCAATAGTAAAGAAATCGAATCCCATTATGGGGCGCGGAACCGTTTTGGAGGGATGGCTCGATAGGCCATGCAAAATACACACAACACCGGATACCATACCAACCCACAGCCTTAGAGCATGTTGGACACTCCAGCAAGTGGCCAAGAGCGGCGAGGATCTCCTCACCAAAAATACCACAGAGCAACACCCCACGGAATACGACGACCTCAGAGTATTGACGGTCTTCGAGACTTTCGCCTCAAACAATAGGCGCAAAAGGGCACTCCGCGGCCTCGCTGAAGTCTGCCAAGTCGCAGCAGTAAACCCCTGGGATGACATGGCAATAACTTACAATGTCGATGACGAACCAAAATTCAGGACAGTCCGGGCACCAGCCGCCTTGGTCCCCAGTCCAATCGTGGATGACTTTCGGCTTACCAAAGTGCTCATGGACGACGGCAGCGGACTAAATATCATTTACGAGGAAACTCTCAACAAAATGGAAATAGACAGGAGCCGCATTGAGCAGAGTAGCACAACCTTCTGAGGAATCATTCCCAGTCATGAGGCACGATGCGCGGGAAAAATCACACTCGACGTGGTATTCGGCACGCCGGAGAATTATCGGTCCGAAGAGATAACCTTCCAAGTGGCCCCTTTCAACAGTGGATATCACGCCTTATTAGGGCGAGATGCATTTACACGCTTCCAAGCTATACCTCATTATGGGTATATGAAGCTCAAGATGCCCGGGCCCAATGGTATTATCACTCTTGCCAGTGATCCAGACATAGCACTCCGCGCCGAAAACAATACCGCAGCCCTAGCCCTCGAGGCATTGTCTAAAGCCCTCGCGGCCGAAGAGTTAACTGCACTATGCTCCACGGTGGATAGGGACGACGTGATCCTGGACAAGCGACCCAAATCCACCTCCTAAAACAGCAGATGAAATAGTCAAATTTCAAGTCCACCCGACGGACCCCAAGAAGACAGCATCCATCGGGGCATAGCTGGACCCAACGGTTGACACCGCGCTACGAGACTTCCTGTGCGAGAACTAGGACATATTCGCCTAGCACCCTTCTGATATGCCGGGAATCCCACGCAGGTTGTTTGAACACAGCCTAAACATACTGAAGGGATATAAACCGGTCAAGCAAACACTGCGGCACTTTTCTGAACCGAAACGACAAGCTATGGGGGAGGAGCTAGCCAAGTTAATCGAGGCCGGATTCATCAGACAAATAAAACACCCGGACTGGCTGGCAAACCTGGTGATGGTGCCAAAGAAGGATAAATCCTGGTGCCTATGCATCGATTTCAAAGACCTCAACAAGGCATGCCCTAAGGATCCATTTCCCCTCCCTCACATCGATCATATTATTAATGCTATAGCCGGACATGACTCACTGTGTTTCCTTGACGCATACTCCGGATACCATCAAATCAAAACGAAGGAGTCCGACCAAGCCGCAACAGCATTCATTACCCCATATGGGTTGTTCTGCTTCAACACTATGCCCTTCGGACTTAAATACATCGGCACCACCTACCAACACATGATTCAAACAAGCCTAGAGAAACAGATCGGCAAGACAGTTGAAGCATATGTAGATGATGTCATCATCAAAACTAGGCACGTCAAGTCATTAATAGATGATCTGCGTCTCACATTCGACAACATCCATACATATGACATCAAGCTCAATCCGGAAAAGTGTGTTTTTGGCGTTCCCGCTGGAAAACTGCTGGGCCTCATCGTTTCCAATAGAGGAACTGAGGCGAACCTAGCTAAAATCCGAGCTTTGTCACAGTTGGCTACGCCAACAGACCTTAAACAAGTCCAAAAACTAGCCGGATGTGTGGCAGCTTTAAGCCGCATTATCTCCAGACTAGGAGAAAAGGCATTGCCACTTTATCCCCTTCTCCCACGCACCGATCACTTCGAGTGGACGGATGCAGCAATGGCTGGACTAGAAGAAACAAAGGCTCTTTTAGCGAGCAACCCAATCCTGGCCGCACCAAACATCGGCGAACCCATGTTATTATACATATCGACAACACACCAGGTCGTGAGTGTGATGCTCGTCGTTGAACGAAAGGAGGAGGGACACAAATTCCCGCTTCAGAAGCCGGTATACTACGTATCCACTATCCTCACACCATGCAAATCCCGGTACCCTCATTACCAAAAAATAGCATACGCGGTCTTCATGGCATCCCGGAAGCTACGACACTACTTTTAAGAGTGCTCAATCATGGTGGCCTCTGAAGTACCACTCAATGACATAATAAATAACCGCGATGCCATGGGCCGGATTTCCCAGTGGGCCATTGAGCTCCTCCCATTCGACATAACATACAGACCACGCCGGGCCATTAAATCCCAAGTACTGGCCGACTTCATCGCCGAATGGACAGAGGCCGAACTCCCTAAAGAGTACGGCACATATTCCAGCTGGGTCATGCACTTCGACGGCTCCAAAATGCTGGCGGGCTTACGAGCGGGCGTTGTCCTAACATCCACCACTGGAGATACAGTTCAGTACGTACTCCAAATATTATACACAGACTCCAACAATGCAACCGAATACGAGGCCTTATTGCATGGTCTTCGGATGGCTGTCTCCATGGGCATACAACGCCTGGAAGTGCGCGGGTATTCAAACCTCGCAATATCTCAAATAAATGGAGATTTCAACGCCAAAGATCTGAAGATGGCGGCTTACCGTAACGCCATTCTCAAAATGTCGGCTCGGTTCGAGGGGCTCGAGTTTCATCATGTGGCTCGAGAAAGTAATCAAGCGGTGGATGTCCTTGCTCGCATCGGCGCCAAGCGTGACCCCATCCCACCTAACATATTTCTGCAAAGGCTCTTCAAGCCATCCGTGGTGTGGCAAGGGGAGAGCGGCAACACCAGTCCGGATCTGACTATAACCCTAGATTTCGAACACACCGATATCATCGGGGGCTCAGCCACCGAAATAACACCGTCTGCCCATCTTATCACGGCAGTCATTGCCCCATGGACCGAACCCTTCTTGGCCTACCTTAATAGGCGAGAACTCCTTGAGGATCAGATGAGGCACGCCTACATTGTCCGGCGCTCGAAAGCCTACAAGGTTCACGACGGAGAACTCTACGAGAAAAGCGCTACCGGAGTGCTTCAAAGATGTATCTCCGAGGAAGAGGGGCGGTAGCTCTTGGCTAAAATTCATGCTGGTCTCGGTGGTCACCACGCCGCGGCTCGGGCCCTTGTAAGCAAGGCCTTCCGTATAGGTTTCTATTGGCCGACGGCCCGAGCAGACGCACAGGACCTTGTCCAACATTGCTCAGATGCCAGCTTTTCGCCAACCAAAGCCATATGCCACCCACCTCTCTACAAACAATCCCCATCACTTGGCCTTTCGCGGTCTGGGGGCTTGATATGGTCGGACCCCTTAAATGAGGAAGCCATAAGAAAAAATATCTGTTGGTCATGGTGGATAAATTCACTAAGTGGATAGAGGCCAAACCAGTCAAAACGGCCGAAGTCGGACCGGTGATAGACTACATATCCGGTGTTGTGCACCGTTATGGTGTAACACACAGCATCATCACCAATAACGACTCCAATTTCACAGACGATGAGGTGAAAACCTAGTGTGTTAATCTGGGCATTAAGCTCGATTACGCCTCTGTCTATCACCCGCAAACAAATGGTCAAGTCAAACGAGCCAATGGTCTTATTATGAGCGGCAGTAAGACCAGACTAGTGCGGTCTTTGAAAGAATCAGACAAGCACTGGGTCAAGGAGCTCGACTCTGCACTCTGGGGGTTGTGGACCACACCCAATCGCACTACCGGATATACACCTTTCTTCATGGTGTACGGTGCAAAGGCTGTATTACCTTGCGACATTATTCATGACTCACCTCGAGTGCGCATGTATGAAAAGAGAGAGGCCGAGCTTGATCAACAGGACAACTTAGATGCCCTGGAGGAGGAGCGCAATGTCAAAAGCCCGTTCCACGTTTTACCAACAACAGGCCCGCAGATATCAAAGCAGAGAAGGGTGGGCCAAGACTTATAATGTTGGCGAACTCGTTCTACGCTTGCCGAAGAAGAAAAGGACAAAGTCAAGCCCAAGTGGGAGGGTCCCTTCATCATTGACGAAGTTCTCACAGGAGGAGCGTACCACCTACGTGATGCATCAGACAATCGCCTAGAGCCGAACCCATGGAACGCGGCCAGACTCCAAAGATTCTATGCGTAGCGCCGAACTCTTTGTTCGTCTCCTTCTCCCTTTCATTTCCATTATTTTTTCCCTCTCTTTTCGGTTTTCCTTTTTTTTAGCCTTAAAGCTTTCGTGCGGCTAAACTGTGCACCTACGACATACACATCCTCAAATATGTATGTCCATTATACCTGGGGGCTTCTTTTAGAGAAGCTTATTATTATTTTCTGAGCATTAAGCTCACCACATATGTGTCTTTTCCTCATATGTACCTTTTCTTCTCCATTATATGCATCGATATGACTTAAGTTTAGGCCAAGCTGGGTTGCCTGGCTCCTGTGCTTATACCCTATGATCCCGTTAGTTCGGCTAGGGCATAAATGGAGCACCTCTGCGATTGTTACTACTGGGTCATCCAGATGTGTACCTCAGACTGGGTGAAACCGAAAGCTAGCGTTCTTAAGGGAATATTCGGTTGGCGGACTAAAGATGTTTTTAGTCATTACACAAGAACCCCCAGATGTTACGTGTGATGTGATTTTTCAATCACAGTTCGGGCATGCATGTTAACGCATGCTCACCCCGGGAAAGGAACCCTTAACGAAACTATTCTCTCTGGAAGATGTTTCTTACAATTACAATGTAATATAACATAGCTAGCCGGCTACAACTTGTCTGTTCAAGCAACTATGACCGATACGCCTGTTTTTCACGCGTACCCCGGTCTATATTATCGAGCGGGTATTCGGAAACACTCTGCACCTTAGGGTCCAGAGGTTGAAGCGAAAAGGTCCGCCATGACAATCGTTTTACAATCCGGCTAGGGACAAATTTGTCAATTGAAGTACATAGTCACTTGGACTCAAAAACTTGTTCCTCTAAGCCATCTAACAGGCTATCTAGCTTACAATCCTGTTGGGAATACCTGGCGGCTATCTTTACTTGGTCATATACCAAACTAACTGAAATTTCTTTTCCATCTGTCCCTTTAGGCCCAACCCGGGCCATATGATTCGGATCAAGCTTGGTGTACGGTGTTTTCACCATGGCCCAGGCCTCTCGCGCACCTTCCCAGCAGGCCGATATCTTCCACAATTGGAAACGCCACCGCGCTCCCTTGAATAGCTGTACAAGCTCCTCCATACTTCCTGGAGGGGAGGCGGATGGCCATAGGCCTTGGCAACACTTTGCATCGCCTGCCGAGCTTGCTCATGCATTTGCGATAGCTCTTGTAGCAGATCGCCCGAAGATCCGGACATCTCCTCTTCGGGACGGCCAGTCAGCATACCTACAGACATAACTCTGTCAGTTCCTTTCCTCGCCAAATTACACGGAGGTAAGATTGAACACATACTAAATATGCTGCCTCGCAACCTCTTATTTTCCTTCATGAAGTCAGCCAGCTTGGCTCGCACATCTTTCAATTCTTCGCCCAGCTGTGTGTTGGAATCCTGGAGTTTGTTTTTCTCCTCCCTGACCCGTGTCAGTATACGTTCGCCCGCGGCCTGTTACCTTTTGGCTCCTTGTTCACCCGCTTGTGCGACTTCCAGTGCCTCTCCCGGATGATCTGACGATCCTGCCATAAGATATGCAACTGTGTTAGGATTCCTGGTATATAATTCTGTTTTTTCTAGATGGAGGGACACATTACCAGGCGATGCCTTCTTGGATTTCTCCAGTTCAGCAGTAGCAGCAGCTAGCTGGGTCCGACACTTTTCCAGCTCTTGAGACAACAGGTTGTTCTTCTCTGTGAGCACCTAGTTATACGATGATCCTTAAATCAGTTGTATCAATTGTTTCAAGTCTCGGGGGCTATTGGTATATAATTATCAGATTTGTACAAATGTGTACTTACCCGCATATCTTTCAAATGTTGGTTTGTGGCTCTGGTAAGCCCATCTCGAGTAGCTCGGATGTATGCATCAGCCGAGCTGAAGGCGTTGAATGCCTCTTTTGTAAAGTCGGGGTCGCGAAGAGCGGCCCGCCGGCACCGATGATTCATGGCGCTTTCCACTTCAGAGTTTGTAACGGATACATCATCTGAATCCTCTGCAGAAGGACAATCCGGCATCACTCCCGCGTCAGCCTCTGTCCTTAAGGCAGGGTCTAGAATCTGTCTGGTGGAGGCATGACCGGCAGGATCCCCGGACATAGTCCGGCAAACGTTCTTCCTAATAAGACGCACAACGGACAATGTCACACTTCGATGTGACAGCCAAGGAGCGTATTTAAAAAGCTATACCTCTTTGATGAAGGCTTGGTCGTGTTTTCATTTGCCTTCCTCTTCGAAGGCCTGCCCGGCGTAAAGCGCCGCTCTCTTGTGAGTCGCCTCAGGTGCAGTATGGCGCGTCGAGCGCCTCCCCTTTGGAGCACGAGGCAGTGCGGTGGGTGACGAGTAACGAGGAAGCTCTTTTAGAAGAGATGTCTCCTAGTTACTTACATGTGAGGCAGGGAGAAGACCGGGATAGTCGGCGGTGATGGCCACTTCTGTGCCATCATAGCTCGCCTGGTAGAACACCCCATCCTCGAGCGTCATGAATATGTTTGGATCCTCTTCGAATCCGGGGTCAAGGTCCCGGTTGTGGTCCTCTGTCTGTGGGGCGGGGCTGTGGAGCCCCTTGGCGATCTTCCCATTCTTGTTACAAATGGACGGATTAATGTCCATGAAAAGTGACTCAGGGAGTACATTGAGTAGAGTAGTGGGATTGGGACTCGCCCAGCTAGGAGGATTGTACATGGAAAATCCATCTCGGTGCTTAATACGAGTGAATTCCTCTTTCTCCCCTTTGTATAGTTTGGCCAGTATTTTGGCCAAAGTGGCGGGGGTGTCCGGACCCTTCCGACCGCAGCGGGAGGCGTCATCTTCCCCATTATAGTGCCACATGGGAAGCCTTCTATATTGGATTGGCTGAACCCCTCATACTATGGAAGTCGCCATTACCTCGACTATTGATAATCCGGACTGGGCGAGCGTCTTTATCTTGCTCATCAATTGACAGACTTCCGCACTATCTTCCTCCTCGAGGCTCCGAGGGCGCCAGCTGTGGTGTTTCTTCAACGAAACGCTTGAAAATTCGGGAAGACCCATTCGGACTGGGTCGGGAAGGGTGACATCCTTCATATAGAACCATTCAGAAGGCGACTCTTCAGATGCCCTCTTCGGCGTGCCGGACAGGTATCCGATCCCGGCGATGCGCCATACCTTGGCTTCGCCCACTTCAAATATTGATCCCTCTTGGCTACGAGGGACGAGGCGGAATAGTTTCCTCCATAATTCAAAATGGGCCTCACAACCCAGGAATAGCTCACAAAGAGCAATGTAACCCGCGATGTGCAGGATGGAGGAAGGAGTGAAATTGTGCAGTTGGAGGCCGTAATACTCCAGAAGCCCTCAAAGGAACGGGTGGTTTGGAAATCCAATGCCTCTCAACAAGTACGGAACGAAGCACACTCGTTCCCCTGGATGGATTGGGGAAATTCTCCGCCTGAGCCCTGCCATCAAAGGAAGTCAATCCTGCTCGAACGGGGACTAGATCCGCGTGGGAAAGAAATCCCTGTGTCTGCAGCTTCACTAGCTGACCGTGGGATACAGAACATTTCTCCCAATCGCCTTTTCCAGGGCCGTGGGAACGGGAGGAAGAGCTGTGGGTGCTAGCCATGTTGGAATGCTTTCTCCTAGCAAGCTCTAAGGATTCCTCGCTCGGTGTGGAATGGATCTGAAGATCCCAATCTCTTTAAATAGACGCCTTTCTTACATGGTTAGGGTGATATGTGCCAAAATACCCTGACCTCTCGTATTTGCTCGACACATGGAAGCTGAAGTCATGAAGGTGTGGAAGCCGATGGGCGCGACATTTAATGGAAAGCCGAATACTGCTCTTTAAGTCAAGTACTTTGAAGAAATCGAAGGAGGAACCAGCCTTGCAATGCCAAAGACAATCTACGCGCCGAACTCATCGTCATTGAAAGACTGGTTCGGGGGCTACTGAGGGAGTCCTGGAATAAGGGGTCCTCGGGTGTCTGGCCTGTTTACATGGGTCGGACTGATGGGCTGTGAAGATACAAGACCGAAGAATCTTACATGTGTCCGGATAGGGACTCTCCTTGGCGTGGAAGGCAAGCTTGGCGCCCGGATATGAAGATTGCTTTCTCTGTAACCGACTTTGTACAACCCTAGTCCCCTCCGGTGTCTATATAAACCGGAGGGCTTAGTCCATAGATGCAATCATAATCATATAGGCTAGACTTCTAGGGTTTTAGCCATTACGATCTCGTGGCAGATCAACTCTTGTAACACTCATATTCATCAAGATCAATCAAGCAGGAAGTAGGGTATTACCTCCATAGAGAGGGCCTGAACCTGGGTAAACATCATGTCCCCCGCCTCCTGTTACCATCAACCTTAGACGCACAGTTCAAGACCCCCTACCCGAGATCCGCCAGTTTTTACACCGACATATCTCTCTGTCAAAAATATATTTATGTGTAACTAGTTACTCCTTCCTTTCTACTTCCTTTCGCTGATATGTGGGGCATCCGGCCACGGGGTCCACATGCCATGCACCAAATTAGAGTGCACAACTGCACGATAGACTCACCCCGGTCGTAGTGCCGCAGTAATTCCCAATGAGCCGTCAAATCACAAAAAACCCCACCTTTCCAGCTTTAGCAGTAAGCTGGACGGACGAAGCAGCAATATTTCACTGGGCCTGAATCACCTTCTCCCTCGTCTTCTTGTTCAGAGAAAACCCCCTCTCTCATCGGGCCTAGATCCCCTTCTCCCTCGTCTGCTTGTTCAGAGAAAAACCCCTCTCGGCGATTGCATAGGGTTTTCTCATGGAGAACTAGGTACGAATTCTTCATCCATCCCCGATAAATCCAAGTCCCTTGGTCGGGGGTAATCCTAGGATGGCAGCCGCCGTCATTGATGCATTTTTCTTCCTGCTGAATCTAGTATGTTTCATTTGAAGTGCCCAAAGTGCGAGGACCCAATAGGTTTCTGCACCCTCGGTGAGACGCCACACTTATTCCTTCTCATCCTAACACAGGATTTTAAAACGTGCATACTATGTTCCTAGAATCCTCTTTTCTATCCAGGAGGGTGGGGGTTTTTGAACATGCTCTTAACTAATTTGGGAATTTGGATTGCTATATTTGGATAAAAGGTACTAGTACCATGGTCAACAGTGACGTGAAGGAAGAAATTATTTCTAGATTTGGATAGCGAATACATTGTGTTCTCATATTATTTTTCCTGCAGTGCATTCCTTGCTTTGCCAGAACACATGTACTCAGGATGGTCGGCCTTGCCATAACTGAATACACCAGTTTAATGGTCACATTGAAGACAAGCCATGGATATAAGTTCCAAGTTGGGTTCATGAACCAAGAAGATCGCTGCTTTTTATGGCCAAACTTGGATAAACTTTCTCAAGTGTTACGGACTGAAAGTTGGCGCACGAATGTTGATGGAAATAGCAGAACCTGGTCTCATCTTCACTGTGATCTTCCATCCCAAAGTCGTTCCAGTAGTTCATCCATGTTTTTTTTTGTATCTGGTTCTTGCTTGTTGCCTTGATTATGTAACACCCCGGATGTAACTTTCCATATTTGTAACTCCAACTCTTGCCATTTTCAGATATGTGCTATGATATTTCCCTCCGTGGTTGGGTTTTGTTTTCGTTTTGCATTTTGTCCATGTCATGCATCTCATATCATGTCATCATGTGCATCTCATTTGCATACGTGTTCGTCTCATGATTCCGAGCATTTTCCCTATTGTCCGTTTTGCAATCCGGCACTCCTATGTTCCCCGGCGTCCCCTTTTACATTTTTCCGTGTGCGGGTGTTGAACATTCTCGGAATGGACCGAGCCTTGCCAAGTGGCCCTGGTATAGCACCGGTAGACCACCTGTCAAGTTTCGGGTCATTTGGAGTTCGTTTGGTACTCCAACGGTTAACCGCACTCTTGCAAAGGCCTCTTTTGAGTTGCAGCCCAACAACCCTCCAAAACAGCCCAATAACCCATCTAAGTCACCTCCATGCTCTCGGTCGTTCGATCACGATCGTGTGGGCGAAAACTACACCTCATTTGGAATCTCCTAGCTCCCTCTATGCCTATATAAAAACCCCTCCCCCGAATTTCGGATCAGATACACCCTAACCCTAGCCCCCTCTTCCTCCGCGCGCCGGACACGTCCGCCCGGCGCCGGAAACGTCCGCCGCCGCCCGCAGCCAGTCGGGCCGCGCCACGTGGGCTCCGCCGCCGCCCACCGCCGCCTGCCGCGCCAGGCCCGCCCGGCCCGCAGCCGGCCCCCGCGGCCCATCCTCCCCGCCGCCGTCCCGCGCGCCCCGGCCGCGTCGCCTCCGCCGGTCGCCGCCGGCCGCCTCCATCGCACCGCCGGCGTTCGCCGCCACCGCGTCGCGCCGCCGCCACGCCCGACGGCCGCGTCGCGCCTCTGCCGCCGCCGCACCCGCCGTCCGCGCCGCGCCGCCGTCGGCCCCGCCTCCTCCGACCCGCCGGCGAGCTTCCCCGGCCCCGAGCTCCGCTCCCGCTCCGGCGAACCTCGAGCGCCGCGCCGGCCAGATCCGATCTACAGGAAACCCTAAGGTTGACCTTTCCCCCTCCAAATTTCCACTAAGTCCCTTTTCTGCAATAATTTCGTGGCATTTTCAACGCATCACATCTCCGCAACCGTGGCTCCGTTTTGGGCGTATAATATGTCTAATTGTTCGTCTCGAAGAGTACACCATTTCATTCCATTGCATCATTTGCATTTGAGCTCATCTTGATGCCCGAAATGCTGTTGGAAGAGGACTTCAGATTGTTAGTTTCTGTTTCTTAACAGAACTTGCACTTTTGTCATTTTTGCCATGATTTATGTGTGCACCTTATGAACTTGAGTCCTACATGTGTGTTAAACTATGCCATGCCATCTTTCCAGGGGTGTTTGCCATGTATTTTCGTGATCTATGTGTTGAATAGAACAAGCATGCAAAGTAGGGATGATGATGTTGCTGATTTCAGGGACTTAGTGTTTTCACTAAGTCTTGTCCTACTGTTATTTTTATGCCATATGTTCATGTTGTTACAGAGAGATCTATGCCCTTTTTGAGCATGATCAGTAAGGGTGTTTTGAACATATGGATGTGCTCTATCCATCCATGTCTTTGTTGGCATTTATGGAGTAGTCTATCATGTCATTTTCGTGCTCTACTTTTGCTTGAAAATGTTTCCTGGCAAATTGTTTGCATGAGATTCAATTTTTATGAGGTCGTTGTAGTTGATCCGTGTATGCTATGATGTTGTTCTTGCCATGTATAGCTTCTATGCCATGTCTTCTTGATGGGTGTATGCTTAGTTTATCATGAGATGCTCTGTAGTGAGTGCATCGAGCTCACGAACATGCCTACTCGTTATCTGTTTTTGCCATGCCCAGTTTTCTGCTAAGTCTGAGATCTGTAATAAAACTTGCAATGTTTACATGGGTGCCATCATTTCTTAAAGTCCTTTTTGGCTTATGGTCAGTAAGGGACTATTGATATATGCTTTGAGTAGAATCATGTCATTCCTTGTTTTGCGATTATAAGTTCCTGTAGCATGTTGTTTGCTTGCTCTAAACATGCCTTCCTGATGTTAATTCCTGGCATGTTAGTATTTTCACTAAGTCTGTGAACCTGATATTTTTTTAGCACTTCCACCATGCTTGTTTGAACATGTTGTGATGTGATTTAGCCGTAGTTCAGTGTTCCTATTTTGTTAAGCATCTCCTGTAGATCGCTGCCATATGCTTTGTTTGTATGTTGGGGTGCTGTAGCATAGTTTCTTGTTGCATGCTAAGTAGCATCGTGCTGTTAAACGCAGATTTGCGTCATTCTTGTTTTGCTTTTCATTTGCAAACCGTGCATCCGTTTCCGGTGATCTTTATATCGATTTCAACCAAAATCATCTCATCTTTCCAGCGGCATACTTGGTTTGCCAAGATGATGCCCGGTTCATCATTTTCCTTCCGGAGCACACATATGCATTGCATATCACATCTCGCATCGCATGTCATGTTTTGCATCATATTGCTTGTGCATTGTTCCTTGTTTGATTGTGGTTCCGTTGCTTGTGTTCTTGCTTTGGGTAGAGCCGGGAGACGAGTATGTGTACGAGGAACCTGTTGAGAACGCCTACGAGGATCAAGCCTTCGACAACTCTGAGAACCTTGCAGGCAAGATGACCATACCTTCGAAATCACTTCTATCTTTGCTTGCTAGATGCTCGCTCTTTTACTATGCCTATGCTGCGATACCTACCACTTGCTATATCATGCCACCTATATTGCCATGTTAAACCTCTAACCACCCATGTCCTAGCAAACCGTTGTTTGGCTATGTTACCGCTTTGCTCAGCCCCTCTTATAGCGTTGCTAGTTGCAGGTGAAGATGAAGGTTGTTCCTTGTTGGAACACGGATATTTTTGGGATATCACAATATCTATTGTTTTAATTAATGCATCTATATACTTGGTAAAGGGTGGAAGGCTCGGCCTTATGCCTGGTGACTTGTTCCACTCTTGCCGCCCTAGTTTCCGTCATACCGGTGTTATGTTCCTTGATTTTGCGTTCCTTACGCGGTCGGGTGATTTATGGGACCCCCTTGACAGTTCGCTTTGAATAAAACTCCTCCAGCAAGGCCCAACTTTGGTTTTACCATTTGCCACCTATACCCCTTTTTCCCTTGGGTTTTCGCGAGCCCGAGGGTCATCTTTATTTTAGCCCCCCCGGGCCAGTGCTCCTTCGAGTGTTGGTCCGAACCGAGCAACCTACGGGGCCACCACGGGGAAACTCGAGGCCTGGTTTTACTCGTAGCTTGACTTATCCGGATGTGCCCTGAGAACGAGATATGTGCAGCTCCTATCAGGATTTGTCGGCACAATCGGGCGGCTTTGCTGGTCTTGTTTTACCATTGTCGAAATGTCTTGATGTACCGGGATTCCGAGACTGATCGGGTCTTCCTGGGGGAAGGTTTATTCCTTCGTTGACCGTGAGAGCTTGTTATGGGCTAAGTTGTGACACCCCTGCAGGGTATTATCTTTCGAAAGCCGTGCCCGCGGTTATGAGGCAGATGGGAATTTGATAATGTCCGGTTGTAGAAAACCCGAAGTTGACCCTAATTAAAATACATCAACCGTGTATGTAACCGTGATGGTCTCTTCTCGGCGGAGTCCGGGAAGTGAACACGGTGTTGGAGTTATGTTTGACGTAAGTAGTTCAGGATCACTTCTTGATCGCTACTAGCTTCACGACCGTGCTTTGCTTCTCTTCTCGCTCTCTTTTGCGTGCGTAGAAACCATATATGCTAGTCGCTTGCAGCAGCTCCACTTCTTGACACCAACCTTCCCTTAAGCTTAAATAGTCTTGATCTCGCGGGTGTGAGATTGTTGAGTCCCCGTGGCTCACAGATTCTACCAAAACAGATGCAGGTACCGGTGATGCCAGCGCAGATGGCGCAACTGAGCTGAAGTGGGAATTTGATGAGGCACTTGGTCGTTACTATGTTTCATTTCCAGACGATTAGTAGTGGAGCCCAGTTGGGGCGATCGGGGATCTGTGTTGCATTTGGGGTATTCTTCTTTTATTTTGGTTCCGTAGTCGGACCTTGATTGTAAACTGAATGATGGATGTTTATTTATGTATTGTGTGAAGTGGCGACTGTAAGCCAACTATGTATCTCTTTTCCCTTATATATTACATGGATTGTGCGAAGATTACCTCACTTGCGACATTGCTTTCAATGCGGTTATGCCTCTAAGTCGTGCTTCGACATGTGGGAGATATAGCCGCATCGAGGGTGTTACAAGTTGGTAATCAGAGCCATCCCCGACCTTAGGAGCCCCACTGTTTGATCGTTTTAGCGGTCGAGTTGTGTCTAGAAAAATGTTTTGAGTCATTTAGGATTATATATATCGGAGAGTTAGGAATTCTTTTTACTCCTCAGTCCCTTCGTCGCTCTGGTGAGGTCTCCTGACGTAGAAGTTTTGACTTTTCTCTCCTCAAAGTTCACTAAAAAATTTTTTAGGATCACGCGGGTATCTTGGAATCGTTCCGATGGTTTTATGATGACAACATTGTCTTGGTGCCTCCCGTCGGCAGGGGTTTAGTGGAGGTGTCCCGGGGAGTTGAGCTCTGAGGTGTTGTCGTCATAATTTTATCGTTGCAGTTCTGGAATACCTGAGTTTAGTACGCCGACATCGAAAATCTCTTTTATGCAGTTCGTTGGTGAGATAACCCCGCTAACCCAGTACTGAGGTGAGTATGGGAGTATTGCCATGACTCGCATAACGGATGCTTTTCGAAGGTTGAGGTACACGATTTCCGAAGGTTTCTTGGTTATGTGTTGAAGGATGGATACAGCTGGATGTAGGGATTGTTAGTTTGGGTGAGATATATTGCTTCCCCTGTATCCCCAACACCTGATTGCATAACCGGAAAGTTTCGGGAGTTTATAGGTGGGATTCAAGTAGCTCTAGCATTTCTTCCGCAGATATTTGGTTTGTGATTGGGTAATCCTTACCACATATTTGTTCCATTCATACCTTGTTTTTATTTTCATTCATCAATATCTCTTATCAAGTGGCTTCTCACCTTAATGGACGTGATGTTTACTTTGGAATTCATTCGTTCATCCCTGTTCGAATGTTTATGGTGAAGACTATATGTTGCAATTTCTATCCGTTGATTCAACTTGTCTATCTGTCAATCAAGATGCTAACGGATGTCACCCTCTTCAGGATGGCTCCACCAACGCGTCAGAATCCGGAACCCAGTGATGGGAGTCAGGCGAACCCTCCACCTCCACCTCCGCCTCCGGAGGCATGGCAAACTTTGATGGCAACCACTAACGCCAACGCTCAGTTGTTGATCCAGCTGATGCAAGAGCGTAACCAAGGCCAAGGCAACCAAGGGAATCAAGGTCAAGGGCAGTTCTTCCATCAGCCACAGTTTCCTACACTCAATCAATTCCTTGCAAATCAGCCAAAGTCTTTCAGCTACTGTGCCGAGGCCACAGATGCCGACGATTGGCTCGTGGATATCAACAAGCACTTCGAATGCAGCAATGTCAGACCTGAGGACTACGTCAAGTTCGCGTCTTTTCAGCTCAAGGATCAAGCTGCTGATTGGTTCCAGCAATACAAGGATTCCAGAGGTGGTCGAGTGATTACTTGGACTGATTTCTGTCGGGACTTTAAAGCTCACCACATTCCTACCAGTGTTGTTGAGAGCAAGCGTGAGGAGTTCCGCAATCTCAAGCAAGGAAACATGTCAGTGTACGAATACAACATACAGTTTCAGAAACTTGCTCGCTTCGCTAAACAAGACGTTCCTGATGAGAAAAGTATGATCTATCAGTTCAGAGGTGGCCTTAGAGAGGATCTGCAGTTAGCTCTTGTTCTTTTTGAGCCTACTCAGTTTGATCAATTCTATAATATGGCACTCAAGCAAGAAGGTGCTCAGCTCAAGTGTGAGGCTTCAAAGAAGAGAATCAGGGATGCAGCTCAGTCTTCTTCTTCCTCTCAAGGCGCAGCTAAGCAGCAAAAGTTCTACCTTCCTCCTCCTCCGTTCCGTCAGCCTTATCAGCAGAAGAACTCAGGTGGTCGTGGATCTTCCCACCCACCCAACCCAAGCTATCAGAACAAGTCTCAGCCTCAAGCTCCAAGGTCAAATGCTCCTTATCACCGTCCGCTCTCAGAGGTGACCTGCAACAAGTGCCAGCAGAAGGGTCACTATGCGAACAAATGCCATAACCAAAGGCGCCTTCCGCCTCCTCCTCCTGTGAGGTCTTCAAGCAATGAAGTGGTCAAGCATAATCCGAAGCATGCAAAGGTGAACTTGATGAATGCAGCTCAGGCAGAGGATTCTTCAGATGTGATCATGGGTAACCTTCAAGTTAACTCTATTCCTGCAGAAGTCTTATTCGATACTGGTGCATCGCATTGTTTCATGTCAAGACCGTTTTTTGCCAAGCATGATTTCACTTCTTCTCATTTGGATAAACCCATGGCTGTCATTTCTCCGGGTAAACGGTTGAGCTCCAGTTTGGTGGTTCCGGATACCACAATCAAGATGGGCGACTATAGATTTCTGGCTAAACCAATTGTTCTTGGTGACTCTGATATTGATCTAATTCTCGGGATGGACTGGCTTTCTCAGGACAAGGCTCAGCTTGATTGTGCTGCCAGACAAATTCAATTGACACACCCTTCTGAGGATGTTATCATCTATGCCGCTCGTGATGAAACCATTCGGTTGTTTTCAATCAATGAGAAGGGCGAATTGGATGCTATCTCTCAGATTCCATTCGTTTGTGAGTACCAAGATGTCTTTCCAGAAGAGCTCCCGGGTATGCCTCCTCGTCGGCCAGTCGAATTCGTTATCGATCTTGAGCCTGGCACTGAACCCGTTTGCAAGCGTCCTTACAAGCTTGGACCCAAGGAGCTGAAAGAATTGAAGAAGCAGCTTGATGAACAAGAGCGTCTGGGTTTGATCCGACCGAGTTCATCTCCATGGGGATGTGGAGTTCTTTTTGTCCAGAAGAAGGATGGCATGGACCGACTTTGTGTTGATTACCGTCCATTGAACAAGAAGACAATCAAGAACAAGTATCCACTTCCCAACATCAATGAGCTATTCGAGCAACTCAAAGGTGCTAAAGTATTCTCCAAGCTTGACCTTCGTATGGGTTATCATCAGATTCGCATTCGTGAACAAGATATTCCCAAGACAGCATTCAGAACAAGCTTTGGTTCTTATGAATATACTGTCATGTCTTTCGGCCTTGTCAATGCTCCTCCAACATTCTCTCGCATGATGAACTTTATCTTCAACCCCTACACCAATGATTTCGTCTTGGTGTATCTCGATGATATTTTGGTCTTCTCCAAGAACAAGCAGGATCATGCCAAACAATTGCGATTGGTGCTCGACAAGCTCAGAGAGCATCAATTCTATGCGAAGTTTTCCAAATGTGAGTTCTGGCTTGATGAAGTTATTTATCTTGGCCATATCATCTCCTCCAAGGGCATCGCTGTTAATCCCGAGAAGGTGTCTTCAGTTCTGAATTGGGAACCTCCTCAGAATGTCAAGCAGCTCCGCAGTTTTCTCGGTCTTGCAAGCTATTGCCGAAGATTCGTTGAGAATTTCTCTAAGATTGCAAAGCCTCTTTCCAACCTCCTCCAGAAGCATGTCAAGTATATCTGGACGCCTGAGTGTGATGTCTCTTTCAATACCCTCAAAGAGAAGCTAGTTACAGCTCCTGTCTTGACTCCTCCTGATGAATCCAAGCCATTCGAAGTTTTTTGTGATGCTTCCTTGCAAGGTCTCGGTGCTATGTTAATGCAAGAGAATAAAGTTGTGGCCTATACCTCTCGTCAGTTGAAGCCCAACGAAAAGAACTACCCCACTCACGATCTCGAGTTGGCGGCAGTTGTCCATGCATTGATAACATGGAGACATCTCTTGTTGGGAAGGAAAGTGGACATATTCACCTATCACAAGAGTCTCAAGTATATCTTCACTCAACCAAACCTCAACCTCAGGCAAACTCGATGGGTCGAAATGATTCAAGAGTACAATCCAAGTATTGAATATACTCCTGGCAAGGCGAATGTGGTTGCAGATGCCTTGAGCAGAAAGGCTTATTGCAACAGCTTAATTCTCAAGCCCTTCCAACCGGATCTTTGTGAAGCTTTCCGCAAGCTGAATCTTCAAGTTGTTCCTCAAGGATTTCTTGCCAACCTCATAGTCTCTCCTACTTTGGAAGATCAAATTCGTGAGGCACAACTACTGGATACCATGGTGAAGAAGGTGAAACGTGGTATTGACAAGGGCATTTCCAAATACAAGTGCTATCGCTTGGATGACAAAGACACTCTTTTCTTCGAGGATCGTATTGTGGTTCCTAAAGGCGATCTGAGAAAAGTCATCATGAATGAGGCACACAATTCCCTCCTATCCATTCATCCTGGAAGTACGAAGATGTACCATGACCTCAAGCAGTCATATTGGTGGACTCGAATGAAGCGAGAAATTGCTCAATTCGTGAATGAATGTGATGTCTGCAGAAGGGTGAAAGCAGAACACCAAAGACCAGCTGGTCTCCTCCAACCTCTTGCTATTCCAGAATGGAAGTTTGATCACATCGAGATGGATTTCGTGACTGGTTTTCCTAAGTCCAAGCGTGGAAATGATGCTATCTTTGTTGTCATTGACAAGCTTACTAAAGTGGCTCATTTTCTTCCTGTCAAAGAATCTATCACAGCAGCTCAGCTGGCAGAGCTATACACCTCCAGAATTGTCTCCTTGCACGGTATTCCGCAATTGATCTCGTCAGACCGTGGAAGCATCTTCACTTCTAAGTTCTGGGACTCCTTTCAGAAGGCCATGGGCACCAACATTCGTTTCAGCACAGCTTTCCATCCTCAAACAAGTGGCCAAGTCGAACGAGTCAATCAAATCCTTGAAGATATGCTCAGGGCTTGTATCATTTCTTTTGGCATGAAGTGGGAAGAGTGTCTTCCATATGCCGAGTTCTCCTACAACAACAGCTTCCAAGCAAGTTCGGGCAAGGCCCCATTCGAAATTCTCTATGGCAGGAAGTGCCGTACTCCTCTCAATTGGTCCGAGGCAGGTGAACGCCAACTTCTTGGCAACGACTTGATCACAGAAGCCGAAGAAATGTGCAAAGTCATTCGTGAGAATCTTAAAGCCACGCAATCGCGCCAGAAGGGCTATTATGATGACAAGCACCATGATGTGGCTTTTGAAATCGGAGACCATGTCTACCTCCGCGTCTCTCCAATGAAAGGCACTCGTCGCTTCGGTATCAAAGGGAAGCTTGCCCCTAGATACGTGGGTCCTTTCAAGACCATTAGCAAAAGAGGCGATCTCGCCTATCAACTTGAGCTTCCATCCAACTTTGCAAACATGCACGATGTGTTTCACGTGTCACAGCTCTGCAAGTGCTTCAAGATTCCTGAACGCACTATCAACTTTGAAGAAATTGACCTCCAAGAAGATCTCTCTTATCATGAGCACCCCGTTGCTATTCTTGAAGAAACCGAGCGCAAGACTCGCAACAAGTCAATCAAATTCCTGAAAGTGAAGTGGTCACATCATTCCGACCGAGAAGCCACCTGGGAGCGCGAGGATCACCTCCGTTCCGAATATCCGGAGTTCTTTCAGTCCTAGATCTCGGGACGAGATCCTCTTGTAGTGGTGGAGTGTTGTAACACCCCGGATGTAACTTTCCATATTTGTAACTCCAACTCTTGCCATTTTCAGATATGTGCTATGATATTTCCCTCCGTGGTTGGGTTTTGTTTTCGTTTTGCATTTTGTCCATGTCATGCATCTCATATCATGTCATCATGTGCATCTCATTTGCATACGTGTTCGTCTCATGATTCCGAGCATTTTCCCCGTTGTCTGTTTTGCAATCCGGCACTCCTATGTTCCCCGGCGTCCCCTTTTACATTTTTCCGTGTGCGGGTGTTGAACATTCTCGGAATGGACCGAGCCTTGCCAAGTGGCCCTGGTATAGCACCGGTAGACCACCTGTCAAGTTTCGGGTCATTTGGAGTTCGTTTGGTACTCCAACGGTTAACCGCACTCTCGCAAAGGCCTCTTTTGAGTTGCAGCCCAACAACCCTCCAAAACAGCCCAATAACCCATCAAATTCACCTCCATTCTCTCGGTCATTCGATCACGGTCGTGTCGGCGAAAACTACACCTCATTTGGACTCTCCTAGCTCCCTCTATGCCTATATAAAGACCCCTCCCCCGAATTTCGGATCAGATACACCCTAACCCTAGCCCCCTCTTCCTCCGCGCGCCGGACACGTCCGCCCGGCGCCGGACACGTCCACCACCGCCCGCAGCCAGTCCGGCCGCGCCACGTGGGCTCCGCCGCCGCCCACCGCCGCCGGCCGCGCCAGGCCCGCCCGGCCCGCAGCCGGCCCCCGCGGCCCGTCCTCCCCGCCGCCGTCCCGCGCGCCCCGGCCGCGTCGCCTCCGCCGGTCGCCGCCGGCCGCCTCCGTCGCCCCGCCGGCGTTCGCCGCCGCCACGCCCGACGGCCGCGTCGCGCCTCCGCCGCCGCCGCACCCGCCGTCCGCGCCGCGCCGCGCCGCCGTCGGCCCCGCCTCCTCCGACCCGCCGGCGAGCTTCCCCGGCCCCGAGCTCCGCTCCCGCTCCGGCGAACCTCGAGCGCCGCGCCGGCCAGATCCGATTTACAGGAAACCCTAAGGTTGACTTTTTGCCCTCCAAATTTCCACTAAGTCCCTTTTCTGCAATAATTTCGTGGCATTTTCAACGCATCACATCTCAGCAATCATGGCTCCGTTTTGGGCGTATAATATGTCAAATTGTTCGTCTCGAAGAGTACACCATTTCATTCCATTGCATCATTTTCATTTGAGCTCATCTTGATGCCCGAAATGCTGTTGGAAGAGGACTTCAGATTGTTAGTTTCTGTTTCTTAACAGAACTTGCACTTTTGTCATTTTTGCCATGATTTATGTGTGCAGCTTATGAACTTGAGTCCTACATGTGTGTTAAGCTATGCCATGCCATCTTTCCATGGGTGTTTGACATGTATTTTTGTGATCTATGTGTTGACTAGAACAAGCATGCAAAGTAGGGATGATGATGCTGCTGATTTCAGGGACTTAGTGTTTTCACTAAGTCTTGTCCTGCTGTTATTTTTATGTCATATGTTCATGTTGTTACAGAGAGATCTATGCCCTTTTTGAGCATGATCAGTAAGGGTGTTTTGAAAATATGGATGTGCTCTATCCATCCATGTCTTTGTTGGCATTTATGGAGTAGTCTATCATGTCATTTTCGTGCTTTACTTTTGCTTGAAAATGTTTCCTGGCAGATTGTTTGCATGAGATTCAATTTTCACGAGGTCGTTGTAGTTGATCCGTGTATGCTATGATGTTGTTCTTGCCATGTATAGCTTCTATGCCATGTCTTCTTGATGGGTGTATGCTTAGTTTATCATGAGATGCTCCGTAGTGAGTGCATCGAGCTCACGAACATGCCTACTCGTTATCTGTTTTTGCCATGCCCAGTTTTCTGCTAAGTCTGAGATCTGTAATAAAACTTGCAATGTTTACATGGGTGCCATCATTTCTTAATGTCCTTTTTGGCTTATGGTCAGTAAGGGACTATTGATATATGCTTTGAGTAGAATCATGTCATGCCTTGTTTTGCTATTATAAGTTCCTGTAGCATGTTGTTTGCTTGCTCTAAACATGCCTTCCTGATGTTAATTCCTGGCATGTTAGTATTTTCACTAAGTCTGTGAACCTGATATTTTTTTAGCACTTTCACCATGCTTGTTTGAACATGTTTTGATGTGATTTAGCCGTAGCTCAGTGTTCCTCTTTTGTTAAGCATCTCATGTAGATCGCTGCCATATGCTTTGTTTGTATGTTGGGGTGCTGTAGCATAGTTTCTTGTTGCATGCTAAGTAGCATCGTGCTGTTAAACGCAGATTTGCGTCATTCTTGTTTTGCTTTTCATTTGCAAACCGTGCATCCGTTTCCGGTGATCTTTATATCGATTTCAACCGAAATCATCTCATCTTTCCAGCGGCATACTTGGTTTGCCAAGATGATGCCCGGTTCATCATTTTCCTTCCGGAGCACACATATGCATTGCATATCACATCTCGCATCGCATGTCATGTTTTGCATCATATTGCTTGTGCATTGTTCCTTGTTTGATTGTGGTTCCGTTGCTTGTGTTCTTGCTTTGGGTAGAGCCGGGAGACGAGTACGTGTACGAGGAACCTGTTCAGAACGCCTACGAGGATCAAGCCTTCGACAACTCTGAGAACCTTGCAGGCAAGATGACCATACCTTCGAAATCACTTCTATCTTTGCTTGCTAGATGCTCGCTCTTTTGCTATGCCTATGCTGCGATACCTACCACTTGCTATATCATGCCACCTATATTGCCATGTTAAACCTCTAACCACCCATGTCCTAGCAAACCATTGTTTGGCTATGTTACCGCTTTGCTCAGCCCCTCTTATAGCGTTGCTAGTTGCAGGTGAAGATGAAGGTTGTTCCTTGTTGGAACAAGGATATTTTTGGGATATCACAATATCTATTGTTTTAATTAATGCATCTATATACTTGGTAAAGGGTGGAAGGCTCGACCTTATGCCTGGTGACTTGTTCCACTCTTGCCGCCCTAGTTTCCGTCATACCGGTGTTATGTTCCTTGATTTTGCGTTCCTTATGCGGTCGGGTGATTTATGGGACCCCCTTGACAGTTCGCTTTGAATAAAACTCCTCCAGCAAGGCCCAACTTTGGTTTTACCATTTGCCACCTATACACCTTTTTCCCTTGGGTTTTCGCGAGCCCGAGGGTCATCTTTATTTTAGCCCCCCCGGGCCAGTGCTCCTTCGAGTGTTGGTCCGAACCGAGCAACCTCCGGGGCCACCACGAGGAAACTCGAGGCCTGGTTTTACTCGTAGCTTGACTTATCCGGATGTGCCCTGAGAACGAGATATGTGCAGCTCCTATCGGGATTTGTCGGCACAATCGGGCGGCTTTGCTGGTCTTGTTTTACCATTGTCGAAATGTCTTGATGTACCGGGATTCCGAGACTGATCGGGTCTTCCTGGGGGAAGGTTTATTCCTTCGTTGACCGTGAGAGCTTGTTATGGGCTAAGTTGGGACACCCCTGCAGGGTATTAGCTTTCAAAAGTCGTGCCCGCGGTTATGAGGCAGATGGGAATTTGTTAATGTCCGGTTGTAGAAAACCCGAAGTTGACCCTAATTAAAATACATCAACCGTGTATGTAACCGTGATGGTCTCTTCTCGGCGGAGTCCGGGAAGTGAACACGGTGTTGGAGTTATGTTTGACGTAAGTAGTTCAGGATCACTTCTTGATCGCTACTAGCTTCACGACCGTGCTTTGCTTCTCTTCTCGCTCTCTTTTGCGTGCGTAGAAACCATATATGCTAGTCGCTTGCAGCAGCTCCACTTCTTGACACCAACCTTCCCTTAAGCTTAAATAGTCTTGATCTCGCGGGTGTGAGATTGCTGAGTCCCCGTGGCTCACAGATTCTACCAAAACAGATGCAGGTACCGGTGATGCCAGCGCAGATGGCGCAACTGAGCTGAAGTGGGAATTTGATGAGGCACTTGGTCGTTACTATGTTTCATTTCCAGACGATTCGTAGTGGAGCCCAGTTGGGGCGGTCGGGGATCTGTGTTGCATTTGGGGTATTCTTCTTTTATTTTGGTTCCGTAGTCGGACCTTGATTGTAAACTGAATTATGGATGTTTATTTATGTATTGTGTGAAGTGGCGACTGTAAGCCAACTATGTATCTCTTTTCCCTTATGTATTACATGGATTGTG
This sequence comes from Triticum timopheevii, assembly GCA_963921465.1. NCBI lineage: Eukaryota > Viridiplantae > Streptophyta > Magnoliopsida > Poales > Poaceae > Triticum > Triticum timopheevii. The sequence goes on from OY997270.1 coordinate 201,876,238, forward strand.
CGAAGATTACCTCACTTGCGACATTGCTTTCAATGCGGTTATGCCTCTAAGGCGTGCTTCGACACGTGGGAGATATAGCCGCATCGAGGGCGTTACAGATTACTTCTTAATCCACCTATCCTGTCTAACTAATCACAATTTAACTTTAGAAGTAGCAACGATTTGTGATTCCCTTCTCTCTCGAAGATGCTACTTCTAACTAATATTTCTTATAATTGGTGACACATGTAGGTTATTTCAAAGTTAAGCATGCTACTCGTTTGTTATTCTATAAGAACTCGGCTAATATTGATGGCACTAAGTTGACTGGGACGATATCCACAAGTTCCTACACTTTATTGATCGTCTTGAGGTCCTTGTGGGGCGTTTCAATGGTGGAAGGCCATGTGGGATATGTGTGCCACTGCTGCACACGTTGAACAGGTCCAACTGTGTCAAGAAACTTATGGTACAAGCTGTTTTATGTTATACATTTTGTTCATAAACTCTTGATTATACACTGTTTTACAGCTGTGATCTTCTTGAAATAGAAACTGCCCAGTTCTATTGTTCCTATACAGATGCCTGACCATGGTCGGGTTAGACTTGTGCTTGGTCACAACATGATGTTTATGTCGACCTACTCCACTCCCCTTGGAGGTGAAAATATACTTATTCATGGGTGGTCTCAAATAATGAAGGCCCGTCCATCTTGGAGAATCGGACAGAAGGTTATGCTGATGCTTTTCCATGGCTCTAAAGCGAATGTCCTAATTATTGACCACATTGCAAGATGAAGCCGCTTTTTGAAGGTTGTGGATGCGCGGGGTGGCGCCTGGGCCTTCTCCCAGGGCTTTGATGGCCTCGCCCTTGGTTAACTGTAGGAAAAGTAGCACTGTTCGATGTGTGCTTTGTATGGTTGAACCTGTATAAGTACTCATACTGCTTTCAACTATGATTGTTAAGTGCCCCTGCTGGTTTCAGTTAAGGTTGTTAAGTACTCCTCCTGCTTTTACAGTCTGTCGTGTTTCTTCAGTCTCATCTTCTTCCAGCCACCAAAACCAAACCAGCGCCGGCGGGGCCGCCTGCTTCCGCCTCCCACGGCTGGCTGCGCTTCAGCGCACGCATCGCTGCCCCATCATCTCCTAAATTGTTAATGCCGGTGTCCGAGGCCTCGTCGTCATCCTCCGCGCGCTTTGGTGCGCTCGCCGCGGCGTTGCCCTCTCGCGTTGTCAACATGGTAAACAAATAAGAGGAATCAGGAGAGGATTATACGTGGAGAGTATGACAGTAGGGACCCATCATGTCCATGGCCGTACACAAGCAAGTTACTCGTTTTTTATATTCTCCATTGTTAGCGTATAGAAAAAAATGCTTCCTCCTAGTGGTTTCCTAACATCTGGGACCCGCCATATTGTCAACGTATATAGTCAATAGACAAGAGAACAGCACAAGATCGGCTGACACCTGGGATATAGCCGCTCGAGCAGTATTGTTTTTGTTATTGTTGAGACGGAGCAGGGTTTCAACTGGGCTGCGGCCCGTCTAGCCCGGGCTTATATTTTACGTTCACCACATGACCAGCCCAGCCATTTTACCTTTCTAAAAATGAGCCCAGTTTATTTTTTCTAAAGAATACCCAATCCAGGCCTACTTATTTTTCTATGCCTTGATGGGCTGCAACTCTTTTAAGGCGCCTACAAATCTTGAACGAAATGTGAAATGGATTGTAAATATAAAAAACAGATGACAAATTGGCAATTACTTTATAATTTTTGAATTTTTCACATTTTCAGATTCCAATTTCACTGGGCTTTAACCTAATTTAAATATATCTTCAAAGTACTTTAAATCTGGCTCGGCATTTCGGTATTATAAATAGTTTGGACCCCACCGAAATATGCAAAATTTTGTTTAAATTTTTAGCCCTGGCTCTCGCCAACAAAAAAAGGACTGCAATAAATTGCATAAGAAGTTACAATGAGCTGTAAACTATTTAAAAATAGGGTATTGTCTGACTTGTGGGCCTATTAAGTTGACGCGTATGCCAGATTTTTTTACTTATTATATACGTCAACAGACGTAACCGTTGGATGTCAATCCAACGGCCGTCGTGCTTCTTCAATATCTGATCTTCTTGCTCCAGCCGCCAAATCCAGCGCCAGCGGGACCGCCTGCTCCCGCCTCCCGTGGCTGGTTGTGCTACCGCGCAGGCCTCACCGCCCCCTACTACTCCCACCACTGGCCAAGCCATCCCTCTACTCACCCACATCCCTCCGCTGTTGTGCATTCGCCGCCTTCGGGTCATTCCCTTCCTGGGTCTCGCCGTCGTCCATCGCGCTGGTGTTCTCGGCACGGCGTGGTCAATGTTGTCAACAAATGACAACATCGGAAGAGGCATGTACATGGAGAGGCTGACAGTTAGGACCCACATGGTCCATGCCCTCACGCAAGCAATTACCTCCCAATGATAGCTGGGACCCACCAGCTATATCTTGGCACGGAAGGAAGTGCCTCCTTATTAAGCGAAAAATAACGAGTGCTCCCCATGATAGCTTGGGCCCATCATATTTGGAGGCTGACTTGTGGGCCTACTAAGTTGACGCAGACGGAGGGCTTTGTCAACTTAGTCAATATGAACGATTCTAGCTCCCGTGACTGTACGATGTCCATCCAACGGCCGTAGTGCTTCTTCAACCTCTGGTCTTCTTGCTCCAGCCGCCCAAACCAGCGTCAGTTGTGCCGCCTGCTCCTGCTTCTCGTGGCCGGCTCTGCTGCCACGCGGGCCTCACCGCCCCACTCTACTGCAACCTCTGGCCAGGCCATCCCTCTACTCACCCACAACCACTGTTATTCTGCGGTGACGGCAGCCTCACACCGCAGCTGAACCAGTCAACCCTCGTACTCCTCTCCACATGGGCATCCACTGCCGCGTCTTCCCCCGCTCTGTGTCGTCCCCTTCCTAGGCCTCGCGGTCGTCCACCGCCTTGGTGCTCTCAGCGCGGCATGGTTAATGTGGTCAAGGAATGACTTCCATCGGAAGAGTACTGTACGTGGAGAGGCTGAGAGCTGGGTCCACGGCCGCAGCAAGGAAGTGCCTCCTTATTACGTGCAAAATAATGATTCCTCCACCTGATAGCAGGGACCCACCTGACGGGTGCTACGTCTTGAGCTTGCGTTGGTTTTCCTTGAAGAGGAAAGGGTGATGCAGCAAAGTAGCGTAAGTATTTCCCTCAGTTTTTGAGAACCAAGGTATCAATCCAGTAGGAGGCTCCTCAAAAGTCCCATGCACCTACACAAACAAACAAAGAACTCGCAACCAACACAATAAAGGGGTTGTCAATCCCTTCACGGCCACTTGCGAAAGTGAGATCTGATAGAGATAGTATGATAAGATAAATATATTTTTGGTATTTTATAATATAGATGCAAAAAGTAAAGATGCAAATAAAAGTAGATTGAAAGCTTATATGATAAAAGATAGACCCGGGGGCCATAGGTTTCACTAGTGGCTTCTCTCAAGATAGCATAAGTATTACAGTGGGTGAACAAGTTACTGTCGAGCAATTGATAGAAAAGCGAATAATTATGAGATTATCTAGGCATGATCATGTATATAGGCATCACGTCCGCGACAAGTAGTCCGACTCCTGCCTGCATCTACTACTATTACTCCACACATCGACCGCTATCCAGCATGCATCTAGAGTATTAAGTTCATAAGAAAAGAGTAACGCATTAAGAAAGATGACATGATGTAGAGGGATACACTCATGCAAGATATAAACCCCATCTTTTTATCCTCGATGGCAACAATACAATACGTGCCTCGCAACCCTTTCCGTCACTGGGTAAGGACACCGCAAAACTGAACTCAATGCTAAGCACTTCTCCCATGGCAAGAAAGATCAATCTAGTAGGCCAAACCAAACTGATAATTCGAAGAGACTTGCAAAGTTAACTCAATCATACATAAAAGAATTCAGAGAAGATTCAAATATTATTCATAGATAAACTTGATCATAAACCCACAATTCATCGGATCTCGACAAACACACCGCAAAAAGAGTTACATCAAATAGATCTCCACAAGAGAAGGGGAGAACATTGTATTGAGATCCAAAAAGAGAGAAGAAGCCATCTAGCTAATAACTATGGACCCGAAGGTCTGTGGTAAACTACTCACAACTCATCGGAGGGGCTATGGTGTTGACGTAGAAGCCCTCCGTGGTCGATTCCCCCTCCAACGGAGCGTTGGCGAAGGCTCCAAGATGGGATCTCGTGGATACAGAAGGTTACGGCGGTGGAAATTGTGTTTCGTTGGCTCCCTGGATGTTTTCGGGGTATGTGGGTATATATAGGAGGAAGAAGTACGTCGGTGGCTGCCTGTGGGGCCCAGGAGACAAGGGGCGCACCCACGAGGGGTGGGCGCGCCCTCCTATCTCCTGGCCGCCTCGTTTTCTTCTTGACTTGCACTCCAAGTTCTCCGGATCACGTTCGTTCCAAAAATCACGCTCCCGAAGGTTTCATTCCGTTTGGACTCCGTTTGATATTCCTTTTCTTCGAAATACTGAAATAGGCAAAAAAACAGCAATACGGGCTGGGCCTCCGGTTAGTAGGTTAGTGCCAAAAATGATATAAATGTGTAAAATAAAGCCCATAAACATCCAAAAGGGGTAATATAATAGCATGGAACAATCAAAAATTATAGATACATTGGAGACGTATCAAGCATCCCCAAGCTTAATTCTTGCTCGTCCTCGAGTAGGTAAATGATAAAAATAGAATTTTTGATGTGGAATGCTACCTAGCATAATTCTCAATGTAATTTTCTTTATTGTGGCATGAATGTTCAGATCCAAATGATTCAAAATAAAAGTTCATATTGATAAAATAAATAGTAACACTTCAAGCATACTAATCAAAGTAATCATGTCTTCTCAAAATAACATGGCTAAAGAAAGTTCATCCCTACAAAATCATATAGTTAGGCTATGCTTCATTTTCGTCACACAAAGATGTTCCCAAATCTACACCCCCGATGACAAGCCAAGAAATTGTTTCGTACTTAAATAATCTCAAACTTTTTCAACCTTCCCGCAATACATGAGTGTGAGCCATGGATATAGCACTATGGGTGGAATAGAATATGATGATGGGGATTGTGTGGAGAAGACAAAAAAGGAGAAAGTCTCACATTGACGAGGATAATCAACGGGCTATGGATATGCCTATCTATTGGTGTCAACATGAGGAGTAGGGATTGCCATGCAACGGATGCACTAGAGCTATAAATGAATGCTCAACAAAAGAAAACTAGTGGGTGTGCATCCAACTTGCTTGCTCAAGAAGACCTAGGGCATTTGAGGAAGCCCATCGTAGGAATATACAAGCCAAGTTCTATAATGAAAAATTCCCAATAGTATATGAAAGTGACAACATATGAGACTCACTACATGAAAAACATGGTGCTACTTTGAAGCACAAGATATAAGACTCACTACATGAAGAACAAGGTGCTACTTTGAAGCACAAATGTGGAAAAAGAGATAGTAACATTGCCCTTTTTTATTTTTTTATTATTTTTTCTTTTTTCTTTTTTTCTTTCCCCTTTTTTTCTTTGGCCTTTCTTTTTTCCTTTTGGCCTTTCTTTTTTCTTTGGGCACAATGTTCTAATAATGATGATCATCACACTTCTATTGATTACAACATATGAATTACAACTCGAAACTAGAACAAGATATGACTCTATATGAATGCCTCCGGCGGTGTAGCGGGATGGTGCAATGAATCAAGAGTGACATGTATGAAAAATTATGCATGGTGGCTTTGCCACAAATACGATGTCAACTACATGATCATGCAATGGCAATATGACAAAAGTAATGTATGTCATTATGATGATGAACGGAACAGTGGAAAGTTCCATGGCAATATGTCTCGGAATGGCTATGGAAATGCCATAATAGGTAAGTATGGTGGCTGTTTTGAGGAAGATATAAGGAGGTTTATGTGTGATAGAGCGTATCATATCACGGGGTTTGGATGCACCGGCGAAGTTTGCACCAACTCTCAAGGTGAGAAAGGGCAATGCACGGTACCGAAGAGGCTAGCAATGGTGGAAAGGTAAAAGTGCATATAATCCGTGGACTCAACATTAGTCAAAAGAACTCATATACTTATTGCAAAATTTTAGAAGTATCAAAAATAAATCACTACGCGCATGCTCCTAGAGGGATAGATTCGTAGGAAAAGACCATCGCTCGTCCCCGACCGCCACTCATAAGGATGCACAAGCCAGGTACACCTCATGTTTCAAATTTGTTACACAACATTAACCATACGTGCATGCTACAGGACTTGCTAACTTCAATACAAGCATTCTTTAAATTCATAATAACCCAACTAGCATGACTTTAATATCACTACCTCCATATCTCAAAACAATTATCAAGTATCAAATTGATCATAGCATCCAATTCACTTCCTATGATAGTTTTTATTATACCCAACTTGGATGCCTACCATTCTAAGACCAATTTTATAACCATAGCAAATACCATGTTGTTCTAAAAGACTCTCAAAATAATATAAGTGAAGCATGAGAGACTAGCAATTTCTACAAAATTAAGCCAACGCCGTGCTCTAAAAGATATAAGTGAAGCACTAGAGCAAAAACTATAAAGCTCAAAAGATATAAGTGAAGCACATAGCATATTCTAATAAATTCTAATCAAGTAGGCTTCTCCCAAAAGCTGTGTACAGCAAGGATGATTGCGGTAAACTAAAAAGCAAAGACTAATATAATACACGATGCTCCAAGCAAAACACATATCATGTGGCGAATAAAAATATAGCTCCAAGTAAAGTTACCAATGAACGAAGACAAAAGAGGGGATGCCTTCCCGGGGCATCCCCAAGCATAGGCTTTTGGCTATTCTTGAATATCTTGGGGTGCCTTAGGCATCCCCAAGCTTAGGCTCTTGCCACTCCTTATTCCATAGTCCATCAAAGCTTTACCCAAAACTTGAAAACTTCACAACACAAAACTCAACAGGAAATCTTATAAGCTCCGTTAGTGAAAGAAAACAGAACCACCACATAAGGTACTGTAATGAACTCATTCTTTATTTATATTGGTGTTAAACCTACTGTATTCCAACTTCTCTATGGTTCATAAACTATTTTACTATCCATAGATGCATCAAAATAAGCAAACATCACACGAAAAACAGAATCTGTCAAAAACAGAATAGTCTGTAGCAATCTGTAACTAAAGCAAACTTCTGGAAATCTAAAAATACTACCAAAATAGGAAGTCCTGGAAACTTTGTCTGTTGATCAGAAGCAAAAAGAATCAATGCAAAATCACGTTTCTGTGATTTAACAAAACTAATTTCATGCGCGCAAAGTTTCTGTTTTTCAGCAGAATCAAATTAACTATCATCATAGGTTATCCTATAGGTTCTACTTGGCACAAACACTAATTAAAACACAAAAACACATCTAAACAGAATGTAGATGCACAATTTATTACTAAACAGAAACAAAAACAAAAAACACAAATAAAATTGGGTTGCCTCCCAACTAGCGCTATCGTTTAACGCCCCTAGCTAGGCATAAAAGCGAAGATAGATCTAAGTAGTGCCATCTTTGGCACTAAATTCATAAGTAGCTCGCATGATAGATTCATAAGGTAATTTAACTTTCTTTCTTGGAAAGTGCTCCATGCCTTTCTTTAATGGAAATTGGAATCTAATATTCCCTTCCTTCATATCAATAATCGCGCCAATCGTTCTAAGGAAAGGTCTACCAACAATAATAGGGCAAAAAACATTGCAATCAATATCAAGAACGATAAAATCTACGGGCACCAAATTTCTATTTGCAACAATGAGAACATCACTGATCCATCCCATTGGCTTTTTAATGGTGGAATCCGCAAGGTGCAAATTTAAAGAGCAATCATCAAGATCATGGCTAGAATATCACATAAAGTTTTCGGAATCGTGGAAACACTAGCACCCAAATCACACAAAGCAAAACACTCATGATCTTTAATTCTAATCTTTATAGTAGGTTCCCACTCATCATTAAGTTTTCTAGGTATAGAAACTTCCAAATTAAGTTTTTCATCATAAGATTGCATCAAGGCATCAACAATATGTTTGGTAAAAGCTTTATTTTGACTATAAGCATGAGGAGAATTAACAACAGATTGCAACAAGGAAATACAACCTTCTAAAAACAATTATCATAATCAAATTCCTTGAAATCCGAGATAGTGGGTTCAATACTATTTAAAGCCATGACCTCTCCAATCCCACTTTTACCAAATTTAGCATCAAGATCTAAAAACTCCGAATTACTGGGACGCCTTCTAACTAAAGTTGACTCATCTCCAGTCCCATTATTATCAAGATTCATATTGCAAAACAAAGATCTAATAGGAGACACATCAATAACTTTAAGATCTTCATCATTATTTTCATCTAACTTTTCTAGTTTGGCAGCCATCTTATTGACTAAGGTAGCTTGCTTATCAGAAATTTGGGCTATAGCCTTCTCAAGCTGGGTAATTTGAGAGTTCACACCATAAAATTCTTTATTCATATCATCAAGCTCCTTATTCATAAACACCAGAAAACCTTTTTGTTCTTTAAGCTCTTTTTTGAAGAAATTATTATGCTCAAATTGCAATGTCATAAAGCTTCTAATATTTGATTCAATCTCTTCCAACCTTCTAAGAAGGAGGTCGGTACTCTTAGGCAGAGCCATAAGGACAAACAGGCACACAAGCAAACAGAAAAAAGGCAAGCGAAAAAGAGAGAGAGATTGGGAAAGAGAGGACGAATAAAACGGCAAGGGTGAAGTGGGGGAGAGGAAAATGAGAGGCAAATGGAAAATAATGTAAATGCGAGGGAGATGAGTTTGTGACGGGTACTTGGTATGTCTTGACTTGAGCGAAGACCTCCCCGGCAACGGTGCCAGAAATCCTTCTTGCTGCGTCTTGAGCTTGCATTGGTTTTCCTTGAAGAGGAAAGGGTGATGCAGCAAAGTAGCGTAAGTATTTCCCACAGTTTTTGGGAATCAAGGTATCAATCCAGTAAGAGGCTCCTCAAAAGTCCCACGCACCTACACAAACAAACAAAGAACTCGCAACCAACGCAATAAAGGGGTTGTCAATCCCTTCATGGCCACTTGCAAAAGTGAGATCTGATAGAGATAGAATGATAAGATAAATATATTTTTGGTATTTTATAATATAGATGCAAAAAGTAAAGATGCAAATAAAAGTAGATTGAAAGCTTATATGATAAAAGATAGACCCGGGGGCCATAGGTTTCACTAGTGGCTACTCTCAAGATAGCATAAGTATTACGGTGGGTGAACAAATTACTGTCGAGCAATTGATAGAAAAGCAAATAATTATGAGATTATCTAGGCATGATCATGTATATAGGCATCACGTCCGCGACAAGTAGACCGACTCCTGCCTGCATCTACTACTATTACTCCACACATCGACCGCTATCCAGCATGCATCTAGAGTATTAAGTTCATAAGAATAGAGTAACGCATTAAGAAAGATGACATGATGTAGAGGGATAAACTCATGCAATATGTTATAAACCCCATCTTTTTATCCTTGATGGCAACAATACAATACGTGCCTTGCAACCCTTTCTGTCACTGAGTAAGGACACCGCAAGATAAAAACCAAAGCTAAGCACTTCTCCCATGGCAAGAAAGATCAGTCTTGTAGGCCAAACCAAACTGATAATTCAAAGAGACTTGCAAAGATAACTCAATCATACATAAAAGAATTCAGAGAAGATTCAAATATTATTCATAGATAAACTTGATCATAAACCCACAACTCATCGGATCTCAACAAACACACCGCAAAATAAGTTACACCAAATAGATCTCCACAAGAGAGGGGGAGAACATTGTATTGAGATCCAAAAAGAGAGAAGAAGCCATCTAGCTAATAACTATGGACCCGAAGGTCTGTGGCAAACTACTCACAACTCATCGGAGGGGCTATGGTGTTGATGTAGGAGCCCTCCGTGTCAATTCCCCCTCCGGCGGAGCGCCGGCGAAGGCTCCAAGATGGGATCTCGCGGATACAAAAGGTTACGACGGTGGAAATTGTGTTTCGTTGGCTCCCTGGATGTTTTCGGGGTACGTGGGTATATATAGGAGGAAGAAGCACGTCGGTGGCCGCCTGTGGGGCCCAGGAGACAGGGGCGTGCCCAGGAGGGGTGGGTGCGCCCTCCTATCTCCTGGCCACCTCGTTTGCTACTTGACTTGCACTCCAAGTTCTCCGGATCACGTTCGTTCCAAAAATCACGCTCCCGAAGGTTTCATTCCGTTTGGACTCCGTTTGATATTCCTTTTCTTCGAAATACTGAAATAGGCAAAAAAACAGCAATACGGGCTGGGCCTCCGGTTAGTAGGTTAGTCCCAAAAATGATATAAATGTGTAAAATAAAGCCCATAAACATCCAAAAGGGGTAATATAATAGCATGGAACAATCAAAAATTATAGATACGTTGGAGACGTATTAACGGGCCACCGTATTTTGTGAAAAGAAACATTTGCCCCTGACTACTGGGACCCACCAGCTACATCTTCACACGCAAGGAAGTGTATCCTTATTACAGGAAAAAATGATTCCCCCTGACAGTTGGGACCCAGCAGCAATATCTTCGCACGCAAGGAAGTGGGTCTGAGGGAGTCCTGGATTAGGGGGTGTCTGGATGGCCGGACCCCTGGACTATGAAGATACAAGATTGAAGACCGCGTCCCGTGTCCAGATGGGACTTTCCTTGGTGTGGAAGGCAAGCTTGGCGATACGGATATGTAGATCTCCTACCATTGTAACCGACTCTGTGTAACCCTAACCCTCTTCGGTGCCTATATAAACTGGAGGGTTTTAGTCCGTAGGACAGAACAACAATCATACCATAGGCTAGCTTCTAGGGTTTAGCCTCTCTGATCTCGTGGTAGATCTACTCTTGTACTACCCATATCATCAATATTAATCAAGCAGGAGTAGGGTTTTACCTCCATCGAGAGGGCCCGAACCTGGGTAAAAACATCGTGTCTCTTGTCTCCTGTTACCATCCGCCTAGACGCACAGTTCGGGACCCCCTACCCGAGATCCACCGGTTTTGACACCGACATTGGTGCTTTCATTGAGAGTTCCTCTGTGTCGTCATCTTTAGGCCCGATGACTCCTCCGATCATCAACAATGATGCGGTCCAGGGTGAGACTTTTCTCCCCGGACAGATCTTCGTATTCGGCGGATTTGCACTGCGGGCCAATTCGCTTGGCCATCTGGAGCATATTGAAATCTATGCCCCTGGCCATCAGGTTAGATTTGGAAGTTTGAAATATACGGCTGACGTCGGCGGAGACTTGATCTTCGATGGGTTCGAGCCGCAGCCAAGGGTGCCGCACTGTCACGATGGGCACGATCTAGCTCTGCCGCCGGACAGTGCCCTGGAGGCCGCACAAGTGTCCGCTCCGACCCTTAGCTCGGAGCCGACTGCGCCGATCGAGGACAGGTGGCTGGACACCGCCTCGGGGGCTGCTATCTCTACGGCGATTGAGCCAAACACCAACCCTGTCCTTTGCGAAGCCCGTGACTCCAAGGCGCCGGACTCCTCTCCGGACTACGAACCTTCCGCGCCCCTGCCAATCACCGATTGGGCGCCGATCATGGAGTTCACCACCACGGACATCTTTCAGCACTCGCCCTTCGGCGACATCCTGACTTCATTAAAGTCTCTCTCTCTATTAGGAGAGCCCTGGCCGGACTATGGTCAGCAAGGTTGGGATGCGGACGACGAAGAAATTCAACTCCCACCCACCACCCACTTTGTAGCCACTGTCGAAAGTTTAAACGACGTGCTCAACTTCGACTCCGAAGACATCGATGGTATGGATGATGATGTAGGAGACAAACATGAACCAGTACCAATAGGGCACTGGACAGCCACCTCATCTCACGATGTATACATGGTGGACACACCTAAAGGAAGCGACGACGAGGAACAACGGGACGCCACGAGGGATCATTCCCTCGAAAAGCAGACAAAACGGCGACGTAAGCGCCGCTCAAAGTCCCGCCTTGAGAAAGACAGCAGCCATTTAGACCCAGCCATAGAGCAGGGAGAACCGGTGGACGACGAATAGGCTATCAAGCCGTCCGAACAGGACAACCTGGATAAACAATCCGTCCCCGGCAAATATAACAGTCCAGACGATCTCACGCAGGACAAGTTGCTGGAGCAGAAGAACCTCCACAAAAGGCTCGTCGCCACTGCGCGTAGCCTGAAAAAGCAGAAGCAGAAGCTCAAAACAGCGGAAGATGCGCTCAGAATCAGATGGAGCAAAGTACTCAACACCGCAGACAAATACGGCGATAGTCGCCGAACAAAGAGCTACCCGAAGTGAAAACTACTGCCCGAATTTGACGAGGAGGCCGTAGAGCCCCCGCAAACAAAGAACAAGGAGACCACCCGGTCGGATAGACAACCCCATGGCAAACATACAGCGGCAAACGGCGCCGCACACAAGCCGGCACGCGATCCGCACACGGATTCGCATCAAAAAGATGGCCCAGTTAGATCTATCTACGGGCCAAGAAAGCAAGCTCTAGTAAGCAATGCAACACATCAAGTATCCGAATATTGCGGTACACCTAAATATAGGGGTGCCGCACACCCCCTATGTTTCACCGATGAGGTTCTGGATTATGAATTTCCAGCGGGATTCAAACCTGTAAACATAGAGGCATACGACGGAACAACAGACCCTGGAGTCTGGATTGAGGATTACATCCTCCACATACACATGGCTAGAGGAGATGACCTCCACGCCATAAAATACTTACCCCTCAAGCTCAAAGGGCCAGCCCGGCATTGGCTCAAAAGCCTCCCTGAAAACACCATTGGAAGTTGGGAAGAGCTCGAGGACGCCTTTCGGGCAAATTTTCAAGGGACCTATGTCCAACCTCCGGATGCAGACGATTTAAGTCACATAGCTCAACAACCCGGAGAGTCAGCCCGAAAATTCTGGAACAGGTTCCTTACTAAAAAGAACCAAATAGTCGACTGTCCGGACGCCGAAGCCTTAGCAGTTTTCAAACACAACGTCTGGGACGAATGGCTTGCCAGACACCTTGGCCAAGAAAAGCCAAGAACAATGGCCGCATTAACAAGCCTCATGACCCGCTTTTACGCGGGAGAGGATAGCTGGCTGGCAAGATGCAGTACCAGCGACCCAAGTACATCCGAAGTCAGGGATGGAAACGGGAAACCACGACGCAGCAAGGACCAGCGTCGGACAAAGGGAAATAGCCCGAAGAGCACGGCAGTCAACGCCGGATTCAAAAGCTCACGGCAGAATCATAAAAAACTGCCCCTTAAGGATAACAAGGACGAGCTATCTAACTTAAACAAAATCTTGGACAAGATATGCCAAATCCACAGTACTCCCGGGAAGCCTGCAAACCATACCCACAGAGATTGTTGGGTCTTCAAGAAGTCCGGCAAACTCAACTCCGAACACAAGGGGCTCGACACACCAAGCGATGACGATGACGAACTCCACAAGCAGAGCACCGGAAAACAAAAGAATTTCCCACAAGAAGTAAAAACAGTAAACTCACTTTACGTGACAAAAGGGAAAAACAGAATGGCGCCCATAGAGATACACGCCATGCGGCCTATCCCAGAGGAGTCCCTCCACTGGTTATTAGAACCAATCACCTTAGGCCATCAGGATTACTCTAGAAGTATCCGGAATGCAGGATGGACTGCCTTGATATTAGATCTGATAATCGACGGACTCCAATTTACACAAGTCCTAATGGACGGCGGCAGTGATCTAAACCTGCTATATCAGGACACAATCCGCAAAATGGGGATAGACCCAGCCAAAATTCGCCATAGCAACACTTCCTTTCAAGGGGTAATGCCAGGCCCATATGCCCATTGTACGGGCTCTCTACTGCTAGAAGTTGTATTCGGCTCACCGGACAACTTCCGCCGTGAAAAGTTAAACTTCCACCTCGCCCCATTTGCAAGTAGCTACCAAGCACTACTGGGACGCGAAGCTTTCGCCCGCTTTAACGCAATACCGCATTATGCATCCCTCACACTTAAAATGCCTGGTCCGCGAGGCATCATCTCCTTAAAGGGAAATATCGAGTGTTTCTCGAGAACGGAAGATTGTGTGACTGCCTTGATAGCCACACACTAAACCGGCTTCACTAATCAAAGCACCTAAACAGGTAATTCACACCCCGGACACGGTTAGACGAGTCCGGCGTAAACATACAAGGGCTTACTAGCCGCATACCCCCGCACAAGGGGCTCCACGCATGTACAACAAGAGACAATAAAGCTCAATTTTATTCATTTTTTTAATCATACCTTGTTTATTTAATATAACGTACATTCTTGCACGATCTTTTTCAACTAAGTTCCTCTCTTTTACAGATGAACACCGTGCTACACCCGTCCAGAATATGGCACAACGGAGACACAGGCGCAGACGTGCATTAGGGACCCGTGACAAGGATTCTTTTCAGATTAAGACCCTGCGTAAACCTTTTTTACTGTCTCTTGTTGATACACATCCCCAGGTTTCTTGCTATAACCGAGGAGGAGGATGGCGTTTTGGCATGGGCCACGTTAGAATTTTGCACGTACCTGGACACCAGGGGCTTATTACCAAGGGCGTTGTTCGGCCCGTTTTCATAAAGACCGAATACCTTAGGGAGTGTTCGGCGTCTCGAGCTAGGCCTTATATGCATCAGCTCTGAATCATGTCTTTGGTCAAATGTTGGGTTTGCTCGGCTCCTGTGTTTTGCTGCCTTACGTTCCGCTCTATCGGCTAAGGTGGCACCAGGAGAACTACTGCGATTGTGCCCCGGTTCGGCCAGGCGAGCACCTCAGTAGAGAAAGCCAAAAACTGACTGTCATGATATAGCGTGAGACTGGTCAACCACTCGATGACCCGCCGGAATCTTTAGGATTCCTCTACCTTGACGAAGGGCCGTTTCCCGGTCAGGCACTTACGCGCCCCAAATTCGGGTGAGTGCGGTGCCCCTAGGGGCTATATAGTAGCCCCACTGTCAAACTCCTATGGCTAAGTGAAAGTGATAAAGCATTATAGTCCGGATGCCTAGTTTGCCGCGCTACCACCTCCTTTATAGGACCAAGACGTTGGATCAAGTGTGAAAATGTGCCTTTTGCAAACACCCCCGCATTATATGCGTGGGGGCTGAAGCCGAAGACTGCCATCATTCAGGTTATATACACATATACATTAACGGCCGCACAGGAGGTATTTTAATTCTTGAAGGCACAAGTATAAAAAGCTTTTATATTTCATCGAAACATTGTTTCACAATAATACATGTTATTCGAACATAATATCCTTCGAGCACTGCGTCTCAATTAAACGAGCGCCCTATAGAACTTCCTGAAAATAGTGCTCGGCAGGTACTCGGCTTTTGTCCGAATCATGGAATGCAACATCGGTGGCCTTCATCTCCGCCCAGTATGTCTTGACACGGGCAAGAGCCATCCGCGCACCCTCTATGCATGCCGACATCCTCATTGCATTGACATGCGGCACCGCACCAAGGAACTGCTGCACCAAGCCAAAATAACTCTTCGGCTCGGGCATCTTCGGCCACAAAAGACTCACGACATCCTTCATGGCATGTCCGGATAACCTATTCAGCTCCGCCCATTCGGCCAAGCGATCGGTTAACGGAAGTGGGCGCTCTGGATTATGAAACTGTGACCAAAAAACCTTTTCCATTTCGTGATCCTTTTGATCTCGGAAGTGTTCGGCCGCGTCCGCGGCACTTGCCGCCAAGTCCAGATAAGCATCCTCCGCATTCCACAGCCGGTCCAATTGAGCATATTTAGGATCCATGAATTTCCTCCGCAGCAGAAAGAGCTTTCCAGCCGTGATATCTCCGGCGTGACGCAGCTCCTCCTTCATAGCTCTCATCGCAGAGCGAGCATCCTTGGCCTCGGTAGTGGCCTTCTTCAGGTCCTCTTGTATCGCTCGATCTTCTTTTTCAAGAAGCTTGCAGCGGTCAGCAGCATTCTTCAACTTCACGGCCATCTCGGCCATTCCATTCTTGCTTCGGCAGTGAGCAGCCTGTTCGGCTTTTAGCTCTTCGGCCGCCTTCAAGGCAGCCGCATCACTCTTTCTGGCCTGCTCCTTAGCTCGGGCGAGCTCCGCCCGAAGGTTCTCCATGGCAGCGGCACCATCTGCATCAAGCATACATGTTGTAAGGCACGGGCATCAAGCTCCCTTACCAGGTGTCCGTGGAGAAATTGCATACCTTGTGACTCATCAAGTCGCTTATTGACAAGCGCGATGTCGGCATCCGCCACGTCAAGTTGTCGCTTTAGTTCGGCAAATTCATCAGTCCGGCTAGCCACCGGACCCTTCGCCGCCTAAATAGGACTGGCGACATATTATACCTGGGATTATGATCCTCGGCGCGCTGTCATTTTTTGACAACACACCGAGCCTCAGGGGCTACTATCTACACAGGGCGCATTTTATATGCGGAACTGTCAGAAGGTACATCATTTTGCGTACCTCAAAACCTGTCAGTAAACTTCTGACGGCTTCATGCAATCCGCTCTCAGCGGATGAAATCCTTTCAATCACTGTACCCATTAACGCACGGTGATCTTCTGAGATAGACGCTCGCCCGAGCAGATCCTTCAGCTCCTCCGACCGTACACCAGGTGGTGCCGGACTGGTCCGATGGCCTTTTTCGAAGGCCGGACGCGGAGGGCTTTGGGGGGACATACGACTGCCTTCCGGCCCCGCCGGACTCGGAGAAACCCTTCGTGACGACACCTCAGGGTCGCCCGCCTCGCAAGACGGTACGGCAAGGGGAGGCGTTTCGCTCTCTATCATCTCCGGACGAAGATCCCCCGAAGATGAGCTCTGCTGAGAAGGGCTGAGATCCGAACTACAAGGTAAAATTTCGGTTATCTTCATCAGAAATAAGGCAGGGATATCCTTTATTTTAACTCCCCTTTTTAATTACGGCTTGGTGGAGGGCTGATCCCCTTGGGGGCACAATGCGGCCGAGGCATCTCTCGGCGCAGGACCCTCTGACGAAGATTTCTTCCCCCGCTTTGAGACCATGGTCTCCGGGTCTTCAGAGGCGGTCCTCTTCTTCCCTTGGATGGAGGGATTCTCGATCCCTCCTTTCCTAACAGCCTCCTTCGCGGAGGCGGTAGCTTCCTTGTTCCCCCCTTCACCTTATTCCGAAGGCGCAACCTCCAGCATCCTGGTTAACACGGGATCCGGCGTGGTCTCAAGGAGGGGGGCCGGACACCTGATTAACTTTGCTTTCGCTATCCACTCTTGTTCAAGGGACATCTCTTTTGAGGGCAAATTCATGATAAATATGGGATAGCGTGTCCGAGTATAGGGCTACTTACTTGAGCATCCGGGCGATTGCAGCTCAGACCTGTGTCCTCGGTCAAGTCCGGACACCTCGCTTGTGATCCAAAGAAAAGCTTCTACATCTCCACGGGCGTTGCGCCCACAAAATGTTGGAGAGCTCGTGGTCACTCCGGGTTAAATTCACACAAGCGGAGGGGGCGACGTTTGCAGGGCAGGATGCGACGAATCAGCATGACCTGCGCTACTATGACCAGAGTGATCTCTCTCTCTAGGAGGTCTCGAATGCGGCCCTGCAACAAGGGCACGTCCTTGGATAGCCCCCAGTCAAGTCCTTAATTGACCCATGACGCCAGCCGCGGTGGAGGACCCGAGCGAAAGGCAGGCGGCGCCACCCATTTGGTGCCCCTGGGAGCTGTGATATAAAACCATGCTTGTTGCCATAGGCTGAGCTCCTCTTGGAAAGAGCCCTCGGGCCACGGAGCATCAGCATTCCTGCTTATAGCAGCCCCTCCGCACTCTGCCTGCTGCCCCCTGATCTTCTTCGGCTCCACTTTGAAGGTCTTGAGCCACAATCCGAAGTGAGGGGTAATGCGGAGGAAGGCTTCGCATACGACAATGAACAATGAGATGTGAAGGATGGACTCCGGATCCAAGTCGTGAAACTCCAACCCATAATAAAACATGAGCCCCCTCACGAAGGGGTCCGTCGGGAAGCCTAGCCCCCGAAGGAAGTGAGACACGAACACTACGCTTTCGCCAGGCTTAGGAGTGGGAATAACCTGCCCTTGGGCAGGTAGCCTATGCGAAATTTTGCCGGTTAGATACCTGGCATCTCTTAGCTTTAGCACGTCTTCTTCCATAACGGAGGAAGGCATCCACCGGCCTTGCAGGTCGGAGCCGGACACCATCGAAGGTCCGAAGCGCCTGAATCTGGAGCTTTGGGTGTTGGAACTCGAGGCGCGGGGCGGATTCGATTGAGATTGAAAGAAAGGAGTGGAGCCTTGGTCTCTTTATAAAGAGGTTGAATACCAAGAGCCTTCCCCGTGACCGTTCGGGACTCGCCTTCGATAGAGGAGACGTGCCAACGGGCACGATTGGGTTACCCATGCCCGTATTAATGAGAATCCCGGAATAAGGGGACACGATCTCTGCTTTGACAAGACGTGCCAAGGAAACTGCCTCGCTAAACGCGCTGAGGTGGGACAGTAAAAACGACTCGAATAAAGGCTTGGTCGTGGTGTGATGTCACACCACAAAATACGTCAGCAGATTGAATTTGTGTAAATATTATTCTCTCTACAGTGGTATGTGGAACTTATTTTGTAGAGCCGGACACTATCCTTGTGTTCAAAATCTTCTATGAAGTATTCGGAGGAGGAACCCGCCTTGCAATGCCGAAGACAATATGCGCGTCGGACTCGTCATCATTGAAGCCTGGTTCAGGGGCTACTGAGGGAGTCCTGGATTAGGGGGTGTCCGGATGGCCGGACTATAGCCTTTGGCCGGACTCCTGGACTATGAAGATACAAGATTGAAGACCTCGTCCCGTGTCCAGATGGGACTTTCCTTGGCGTGGAAGGCAAGCTTGGCGATACGGATATGTAGATCTCCTACCATTGTAACCGACTCTGTGTAACCCTAACCCTCTTCGGTGCCTATATAAACCGGAGGGTTTTAGTCCATAGGACAGAACAACAATCATACCATAGGCTAGCTTCTAGGGTTTAGCCTCTCTGATCTCGTGGTAGATCTACTCTTGTACTACCCATATCATCAATATTAATCAAGAAGGAGTAGGGTTTTACCTCCATCGAGAGGGCCCGAACCTGGGTAAAAACATCGTGTCCCTTGTCTCCTGTTACCATCCGCCTAGACGCACAGTTTGGGACCCCCTACCTGAGATCCGCCAGTTTTGACACCGACAGCGTCCTTATCCTCCCTAACAGCTGGGACCCACCCGGTCGAAGCGTACGTAGCATTGTCTGTCTTGTCGCGAATGTGTACATACAGACTGGTCGATTGGTCGCTCTGCAACAATGAACCGTGGCCAAGTAAGTAGCAGCACATGTCATAGTAGAGCCCCCCTCGTAGCAGTTCAGGTTGTCCCGTCTAAACCGTGTAAACGTACAAACAGCCACAGGCCAAAATATACGGCCACGTATGTACATATGAGCGGGATCTCGAAACGCGTACTCGCGCATACGGATGTCCAGGGCGTGTGTACATGGAGAGGCAACGGACAGTAGGGACGTTATCCTGTTCATCTTCAGCTAACCGGCTGGGTCGGAACGGAGGAAACAGCATTGTGTTCGCCGGGAGCCAAGTGACTGGGTCGGAACGCGTCCTATTCATCGGGAGGCAACAGACTGGGTCGGAATGGGTCGTGTTAAACGGGAGCCAACTGGCTTGGATGGAACAGCTGGACCGGGGTCTGGCGTACCGCAAAATGGAGGAAAACAGCCTTGTGTTCAACCGTGTACGGTCGAAACGGGGTCCTGTTCATCAGGAAGGGTCTAGCATACCGCAAAACGGAGGAAACAGATTTGTGTTCGACCTCCTACGGTCGAAACCGGGTGCTGTTGATCGGGAGGGGTGTGGAGTACCGCAAAACAGAGGAAACAGACTTGTGTTCGACCTCCTACGGTCGAAACGGGGGTCCTGTTCATCAGGAGGGGTGTGGCATACTGCAAAACGGGACTCCACGGCTACTGTTCATCCACCGTCTACTGCCTCGCTCCAGCCTCCACGGGCTACTGTTCATCCACCATCGGCCTCCTCCAGCCTCCACCTGTGACTGTTCATCCACGGCGTCTCCCTCCTGCCTCCACCAGCTACTGTTCATCCACGGGCTCCTATTCCAGCCTCCACCGGCTACTATTCAACCACCCCTCCATGGGCTACTGTTCATCCAGCCCTCCACTGGCTACTGTTCAACCAGCCCTCCATGGGATCCTGTTCATCCACTCCCAACCAGCTCGATTGGGGTCCTGTTCATCCAGCGGCAAGGACCTCTACCCCCACGGGGTCATGTTCATCCAACCCCCACCGGGAACTGTTCATCCAACCCCCAACAACGCTCACTGTTCATCAAGAGGCACCAGGTTGATCGGCTTCAGTTAGCAGCAGTAGCGACAGAATCGATCGATCGGGTTCAGTTAACAGCCAGGGATCAATCGATAGCTCGGGTTCAGTAACGTGTAGCCGGTGCAATTGCTAGGGTTCAGTAGGCGAATGCCTCGCTCGAGTTCAGTTAGAGCCCAATGCCTAGTGCCCACACGCGTATGTGTACAAGAGAAACGCGCAAACCTCCATGCATCGTCGGACCCGACTACCCACTGTAACCGGGAACTCCCCGAAATTTTCCTGGCCCTCGCTTCTACCATGATTTTTTCTGTCATGGACGGCCCAAAGAATGTCATGCAGGTGCGTCTCTGGCCCGCCCAGGATGAAAAGCCCATTTTCTGTCATGATTTTTTCATAGAAGTAGGAGCCCACCACATCTATGATGATACCGGGTTTTGTCATAATTATCATCATAGATGTGTCATAAATATGACAGGAAAAAAATTCGTTCGGCCCAAAATTTCACGGATGTGTCTTTTTTTTGTAGTAATGTGATGCCCGCGTATATGGACATCTTGAAGGTCTTCATGTCTATCAACGGTCTCAATGGTGCGGGCGACTTCGCAGCCTCCATGGCCTTCGAGTGTGTTGTTGTTGCCAGCTGGCGCAGCTTCGAGCCCAGACGAGTAGCCCGTGCCCGTCGGCACATCCTCTCGCCGGTCTTCTCACGTGTGTATGTGCATCTTCTTGACTCACGAGCGAGGCTATCGTAGGCATGGCTCTCCTTCCTTTGCATCCCTAAGTTCTTCCGTACAAGAGTTGTGCCTTGCTACGTGTTGGTTGTGGTCTGCTGAGGTGTCTGCCTCCTCTATATATAGGTACAAGGGGTTGGGTGTTCGGCAAGGCACGGCGCCACTGAATCTTCTTATTCCTTTTAATGATCTTCTTGCCGCGCTACACAATGCAAAGGAAACACCATCTCGTATGTATGGAAGACCGGATGTACGAGCATCTGGAAGGAAATCACGACAGATATACTTTCTTCTAAATGGACTTGTCTCCGGTGCTTCTAGACGTGCGAGGTTGTCAGCCGGTGCAAGTATACGGATACATACCAGCTGTCGTATCTAGCCGAGGTTGTGCAGTACTTTAGTATTCCACCTAGTCGACTCATTATGAACTTGAAGATCTTTCACGTATCTTGTACATGTATGACACTTCTTTTCATTCTCTTTTTCTTTGAGAGTAATGCACGTATTTGGGTACGTACACGTGCGAGCTTGTCGGCCGGCCGAGATACCTGAATACGTATACATGACGTATACATATAGTGTCTAGGCCAAGCTTGCCACGTGCATGCAAACTTCTCATGTTTTAACAAGCATGCATAAGATGTACATGTGATAACAAGCTAGGTCTCACATATATTACATGCATGAAAACTCATAAAAATATTTTATGCAAAAATGTACAAAAACTTCTCAAACGACAAGGTTGATGTAGAGGCCCTCCGTGATTGATTCCCCCTCTGGCAGAGTACCTGAAAATGCCTCCAGATGGGATCTCGCAAGAAGAGAAGCTTGCGGCGGCGGAAAAAGTATTTTTTTTTTGGGTGGCTCTCTGTTGGTTTCCGGATTTTAGAGAATTTATAGAGATGGAATTAGGTCAAAAGGAGGAACGAGGGGCCCACAAGCCACATGGGCGCGCCTAGCCCCCTGGGAGCGTCCATGTGCCTTGTGGCCTACTCCTTCGCCTTCTGGCCTCCTCCCGAAGCTTCCAGGGTTGTTGAGAAAAAAAATCGTCAAAAAGTTTCGTGGCATTTGGACTTTGTTTGGTACTAATTTCCTAGAAAACCAAAAGCAGGCAAAAAACAACAACTGGCAGTTGGCACTAACTTAATAGGTTAGTCCCAAAAAATTAAATAATATTGCATATAATTTCATATAAAACATCCAAGATTGGTACTATAATAGCATGGAACAATCGAAAATTATAGGTACGTTGGAGACGTATCAACCATCCCCAAGCTTAATTCTTTATCGCCCTCGAGTAGGTAAATTATAAAAACAGAATTTTTGATGTGGAATGCTACCTAACATGTTCATCATGTAATCTTTCTTTTATGGCATGAATATTTAGATCTGAATGATTCAAAGAAATAGTCTATAATTTGACATAAATACATCAATACTCAGGCATACCAATAAACAATCATGCCTTGCAAAATATCAATGCTAAAGAACGTCATCCCTACAAAATCATATAGCCTTGTCATGCTCCATCTTCTTAACACAAAGTATAAAACATGCACCCTGGTGTTAGCCGAGAAATTGGTTCATACTTTTTAACGCGCTTCAACTTTTTCAACCCTCATGCAATATATGAGCGCAAGCCATGGATATAGCACTATGAGTGGAATAGAATACGGTGGTAGAGATTAATATGGAGAAGACAAAAAGGAGAAAGTCTCACATCGACGAGGCTAATCAATGGGCTATGGAGATGCCCATCAATTGATGTCAATGCAAGGAGTAGGGATTTCCATGCAACGGATGCACTAGGATCTATAAGTGTACGAAAGCTCTAAAAGAAAACTAAGTAGGTGTGCATCCAACGTGCTTGCTCATGAAGACCTCGGGTATTTGAGGAATCCCATCATTGGAATATACAAGCCAAGTTTTATAATGAAAAATTCCGACTAGTTATATGAAAGTGAAAGCATAGGAGGCTCTCTATATGAAAAACATGGTGCTACTGTGAAGCACAAGTGTGGAAAAGGATAGTAGCATTGCCCATTCTCTCTTTTTCTCTCATTGTTTTTTGGGCTCTTTTTGGCCACTTTTTTAGGTTTTTTTTCTTTCCTCACTTGGGACAATCTTCTAATAATGAATAATGATGATCATCACACCTCTATTTACTTACAACTCAAAATTACAACTCGATACTAGAACAAAATATGACTCTATATGAATGCCTCTGGTGGTGTACCACGATGTGCAATGATCTAGCATAACATGTATTGAAATGATGAACAGTGGCTGAGCCACAAATACTATGTCAGCTATATGATCATGCAAAGCAATATGACAATGATGATGCGTGTCATAAAAAAGGAACGATGGAAGTTGCATGGCAATATAACTCGGAATGGCTATGGAAATGCCATAATAGGTAGGTATGGTGGCTGTTTTGAGGAAGATATAAGCAGGTTTACGTGTGATAAAGTGTATCATATCATGGGGTTTGGATGCACCGGCAAAGTTTGCACCACATCTCGAGGTGAGAAAGGGCAATGCACAGTACCCAAGAGGATAGCAAATGGCAAAAAGGTGAGAGTGCGTACAATCCATGGACTCACATTTATGGCAAAACTTTATTATCCCTCGAAGCAAGGTACTACTACGCATGCTCCTAGGGGGGAGGTTGGTAGGAGTTAACCACTGCGCGATACCGACCTTCAGGCAAAGGAACACACTCAATAATAAACCATGCTCCAACTTCTTAGCATAACGAGAGACTATATGTGCATGCTTCAGGAATCACAAACCTTAACAAAAATATTCTTACTAAACCACAATCATTAACTAGTACCTCCCACATATTACCATCTTTATATCCCAAAACTATTGCAAGGAATCAAACTTATCATATTCAGTGATCTACATGAAAGTTTTTATTATATACCTCTTGAATACCTATCATATTAGGACCAATTTCATAACTTGTACATATTGCCATTACTATTATCAACTCTCAAAATGATATAAGTGAAGCATGAGAGTGCAACTATTTCTTTAAAATATAACCACTGTCGTATTCTAAAAGGTATAAGTGAAGTACTAGAGCAACTGCCTAGCTCAAAAGATATAGGTGTAGCATAAGGAGTATTTTAACAAATCATGAATAATGTGTGTCCCACTCAAAAAGGTGTGTCCAACAAATATGATTTTGGCAAACTAAAAATCAATTAAAGCAAAGAATCATATAATACACAACGCTCCAAGCAAAACTCATATCATGTGATGAATAAAAATATAACTCCAAGTAATTTACCGATGGTTGGTAGAAGAAAGAGGGGGATGCCATCCGGGGCATCCCCAAGCTTAGATGCTTGGGTCTCCTTGAATATTACCTTGGGGGTGCCTCGGACATCCTCAAGCTTAGGCTCTTGCCACTCCTTATTCCTTCATCCATCACGATATCACTCAAAACTTGAAAACTTCAGCACACAAAACTCAAAAGAAAACTTGTGATATCTGTTAGTCTAACAAGCAAATCACCACTTTAGGTACTGTTGTAAACCCATTCATATTTTATTATTTCAGAATACCTACTGTATTCTAACTTCACCATGATTTATAACCCCCGATACAATCCATTGATTTGTTAAAACAAGTAAACAATGCAACAGAAATAGAATCTGTCAAAAACAGAACAGTTTGTAATGATTCGAACAATGACCATACTTCTGTAACTCCACAAATTCTGAAAAATTAGGACAACATGGGCAATTTGTATATCAATCATGTACAAAAAGTTCAAAAATTTATCACGTTCCGGTGAATCTAAACAATTCTAGTACTGGGCACAAAAGTTTCTGTTCTCACACAGAATCAAAGCAACTATCATCCAAATCATCCCAAAGGCTTTACTTGGCACAAACACTAATTTAAACACAAAACACAACTGTAACAGTAGCATAATTGTGTCCACACCAAAAAATAGGAAATAAACAAGAAAAATAAAGATAGCTATTGGTTGCCTCCCAACAAGCGCTATTGTTTTACGCCCCTAACTATGTGTAATGCATAGTTTCAAGTGTTGTCATTCTTCATATTAATTCCATAGGTGGCTCTCATAATAGATTCATATGGTGGCTTAACTCTCTTTCTAGGTAAGTGTTCCATACCCTTTTTGATGGAAATGGAAACTTTATATTACCCTCTTTCATATCAATAATAGCACATATGGTTCATAGGAAAGGCCTACCAAGTATCATGGGACATGACGGATTGCAATCAATATCAAGCACAATGAAATCAATGGACACATAATTCCTATTTGCAAGAATAAGAACATCATTCATCATATAATTTCCTAGGTATTGAAACCTCTCATTCTAGCTTTTCTTCTAAAACTTTCATCATAGCTTCTACAATATTTTTAGTAAAGCATTATTTTGTTCATAAGCATTGGGTGAATTTATCATGGATTACAACAAGGAAATACACTCAATTAAAGAACAATTATCATAATTGAAATCCTTGAAATCCAAAGTAGTGGGCACATCACTATTTAAAGTTTATACCTCTCCAATCTCACTATTATCAAAAAAATTCATTAAGATTTTCACCCTCCGAACAAGGAGGGCGCCCTCTAGCTAAAGTTGACTCATCTTTAGTCCCCATTTCATCAAGTTTTATATTTCTAAACAAAGATTCAATGGTGAGATACCAATCATTTTAATATCTTCGTCATTATCAAATGCAAATGATTTCGGTTTAGCCGCCATTTTGTTCACAGGAGTAGTTTGCGTATTAGAAATTTTCCCTAGCAGATTTTCAGTAAGAGCAAGCTGAGATTGAAGATTGGCAACTTCTTTATTGACATCATCGAGTTGTTTTCCAATAGCGTGTAATAAGGTAGAGTGTTCCTTAAGTTCTTCAGTAAAGAATTTATTGTGCTCAAATTGCGTAAACATTAAGTCCTTAGTATTTTTCTGAATTTCGACCAACCTTTTATGATAAGAGATATGATGATAATTTTCTCGAGGCATAGCAACAAGGCAAGCAAACAAGCAAAAAGGCAAGCAAAAAATATTTTTGTGTTTTTTTGGAAACGTTTTAGAAGTAGGGGAGATGAAAACGAGAGGCAAATGGCAAATGAAAGAAAATTCAAGGAGATGAAAGTTTATGACATGGTACTTGATAGGTGTTGGTGTTGTCTTCCCAGCAACGGCGCCATATATTCTCCCTGCTACTTGTGAGCTGCGTTCGGATTTCCCCAAAGAGGAGAGGATGATGTAGTACACTAGAGATAAGTATCTCCCTTAGTTAAGAACCAATGTTATCAATCCAGTAGGAGAACCACGCAATACATCGTGAACAACACGTACACACAAAATAACAAATACTTGCACCCAACGCAAACAAGGGGTTGTCAATCCCTTGGCGGTTAGTTGCAAGGATCAAACCTCGTGGTGATAGATAGATAAACGAAAACACAAAATAAAAGTAAAGTAAAGTAAATAAATTGCGGCAAGGTATTTTGGATTTTAATATATGATAAAGATAGACTTGGGGCCATAGTTTTCACTAGAGGCTTCTCTCTTGAACAAAAAGCATATGGTAGGTAAACAGATTGATAGAAAATCGCATAGTTATGACGATATCCAAGGCAATGATCATGTATATAGGCATCACATCCGAGACAAGTAGACCGACTCATGCCTGCATCTACTACTATTAATCCAGCGTCGACCGCTATCCAGCATGCATCTATAGTATTAAGTTCATAAAGAACGGAGTAACGCCTTAAGCAATATAACATGACGTAGACAAAGTAACTCAATCAATATGAATAAACCCCATCGTATTACCATTAATGGCAATGATACAAATATGTGGCATGTCCCTTTCTGTCACTGGGATTGAGCACCGCAAGATCGAACCCATCACAAAGCACCTCTCCTATTGAAAGATACATCAATCTAGTTGGCCAAACCAAATGGATAGATCGGAGAGAAATACAAAGTTATAAAATCCATGCATAAAAGAGTTCACAGAAGACTCAAATAATATTCATGGATAATCTGATCATAAACTAACAATTCATTGGATCCCAACAAAAACACTGCCGAAGAAGATTACATCGAATAGATCACCAAGAACATTGAGGACAACATTGTATGGAAGATCAAACAGAAACAAGAAGCCATCTAGCTACTATCTATGGACCCGTAGGTCTATGGTAAACTACTCACACATCATCGGAAGGGCAGCAAGGTTGATATAGAGGCCCTCCATGATCGATTCCCCCTCCGACAGCATGCCAGAAAAGGCCTCCAGACGGGATCTCGCAAGAACAGAAGCTTGCGACAGCGGAAAAAGTATTTTTTGGGTGGCTGTCGGTGTCAAAACCGGCGGATCTCGGGTAGGGGGTCCTGAACTGTGCGTCTAGGCAGATGGTAATAGGAGACAAGGGACACGATGTTTTTACCCAGGTTCGGGCCCTCTCGATGGAGGTAAAACACTACTCCTGCTTGATTGATATTGATGATATGGGTAGTACAAGAGTGGATCTACCACGAGATCAAGGAGGCTAAACCCTAGAAGCTAGCCTATGGTATGATTGTTGTAATGGTTGTTGTCCTACGGACTAAAACCCTCCAGTTTATATAGACACCGGGGAGGGCTAGGGTTACACAGAGTCGGTTACAATGGTAGGAGATCTACATATCCGTATTGCCAAGCTTGCCTTCCACGCCAAGGAAAGTCCCATCCAGACACGGGACGAAGTCTTCAATCTTGTATCTTCATAGTCTTGGAGTCCGGCTGACGATGATAGTCCGGCTGTCCGGACACCCCCTAGTCCAGGACTCCCTCAGTAGCCCCTGAACCAGGATTCAATGACGATGAGTCTGGCGCGCATATTGTTCGGCATTGCAAGGCGGGTTCCTCCTCCAAATAATTCATAGAAGATTGTGAACACCGGGATAGTGTCCGGCTCTGCAAAGTAATTTCCACATTCCACCGTAGAGAGAATATTATGTACACAAGTTCAATCTGCTGACGTATTTTGTGGCATGACGTCACACCACCACCAAGCCTTTACTGGAATCGTTTTTCATTATACCACCTCAGCACGTTTAGCGAAGCAGTTTCCTTGGCACGTCTTGTCGAAGCAGAGATCGTGTTCCCCTTATTCCGGGATTCCCATCAATACAGACGTGGGTAACCCAACCGCGCCCGTCGCCACGCCCCTCTATCGAAGGCGAGTCCTGAACGGTCATGGAGACGGCTCTTGGTATTCTCCCTCTTTATAATGGGACCAAGGCTCGTTTCTTTTCTTCAATCCTCCATCGAATCTTCTCCTTGCCTCAAGTTCCAACACCCAGAGCCCCAGATTCGAGCGCTTCGGACCTTCAACAATGTCCGGCTCCGACCTCCAGGGCCGGTGGATGCCCTCCTCCATCACGGAGGAGGACGTGCTAAAGCTGCGAGAGGCCAAGTACCTGTCTTACGAGATTTCACACAGGTTGCCCGCCGAAGGGCAGGCCATCCCCACCCCCGAGCCTGGCGAGTACGTCGTTTTTGTATCCCACCTCCGTCGGGGTTTAGGCTTCCCGATGGATCCTTTTGTGAGGGGGCTCATGTTTTACTATGGGTTGGAATTCCACGACTTGGCTCCGGAATCCATCCTCCATATTTCTGCATTTATTGTCGTCTGCGAAGCCTTCCTCCGCGTCACCCCCCACTTTGGCCTGTGGCTGAAGACCTTCAATGTGGAGCCGAAGATGATCGAGGGGCGTCAAGCAGAGTGCGGCGGGGCGGCCGTAAGCAGGAGGGCCGATGCCCCGTGGCCCAAGGGCTCCTTCCAAGAGGAGCTCGGCTTGTGGCAACAGGAGTGGTTCTATATTACCACTCCGAAGGGCAGCAGGCAGAAGCCGCCGCCCGTATTCCGCTCGGGACCTCCACGACGGTTGATGTCGAGGGTCAACCAAGGGCTCAACTGGGGGCCGTCAAAGGACGTGCCCCTATTGCAGGGCCGGATTCGAGACCTCCAAGAGAGGGAGATCGATCTGGTCGTGGTGATGCAGGTTATGCTGATTAGGCGTCTCCTGCCCTGCAAACGCCGTCCTCTCCGGCTATGGGAGTTTAATCTGGAGGGACCACGGATTCTCCAACACTTCATGGGTACGACACCCGTGGAGATGTACAAATTGTTCTTCGGATCACGGGAGGTGTGTCCGGAATTGACCGAGGACGCCGGCCTAAGCTGCAATCGCCCGGATACTCAAGTAAGCAGCTCGGTATTCGGACATACCATTTGTTTGCCTTTCGACAATTTGCCTTTTGACCCGTTGCCTTTTAACAGGAGTGGATAGCGCAAGCAAAGCTGATACGGTGTCCGGCCCCCCTCCCAGAGACCGCGCCGGATCCCGTGTTGGTCAGGATGCTGGAGGTTGCGCCTTCAAAAGAAGGCGAAGGGGAAAATAAAGGAGCTACCGCCTCGCCCAAGGAGGCTCTTGAAAAAGGGGGGATCGAGAATCCCTCCCTCCAAGGGGAGAAGAGGACCGCCTCCGAAGACCCGGAGGCCAAAGCCCCTAAGCGGGGGAAGAAATCTTCACCAGAGGGTCCTGCGTCCGGGGAGGCCCCGGCCGCACAGTCTCCCCTAAAGAATCAGCCCTCCAGCGAGCCGTAAGTAGAGAAAAGGGAGTTTGATAATAAGAGACATCCCTATTTGTGCTTCTGAGGATAACTAAAGTTTTTACCTTGTAGTTCGGATCTCCGACCTTCTCAGATGAGCTCGTCTTCGGGGGACCTTCGTCCGGAGATGGTGGAGAGCGAGATGCCTTCGTCCGCTGCGCCGTCGGATAGGGCGGACGAGCCTGAAGTGTCATCACGGAGGGTATCCCCGAGCCCGGCAGAGCCAAAGAGTTCGGCCCCGACTAGTGTTCGGCCGGGGGAGCTGAAGGATCTGCTTGAGAGGGCGTCCATCTCAGAAGATCACCATGCATTGATGAGTATAGTGATTGGAAGGATTTCGTCCGCCGAAAGCGGATTGCGTAATGCCGTCAGGAGTTTGCTGGCGGAGTTTGAGGTACGTAAAAATGACACACCTTTTTGACAGTTTTGCACATAAAGTGCGCCCTGTATAGATAGTAGCCCCTAAGACTCGGTAGGTTGTCGAAAGTGACAGCGTGCCGAGGATCAAAATCACAGGTATTAACTGTTGCCTTTCCTAAGCAGGTGGCGGATGGTCCGGGGGCCACGGACTGATAGAGTTGCTGAACTAAAGCGACAGCTCGACGTTGCGGATGCGGACATCGCGCTAGTCAACAAGCGACTTGACGAGTCGCAAGGTAAGTTTTTTCTCCGTGGTCACCTGGTAAGGGAGCCGAAGCCCACCTCTTACAATATGTGTGCTTGAGGTGCCGCTGCTGTGGAGAGCCTTCAGGCAGAACTTGCTCAAGCCAAGGAGCAAGCCAGAAGGAGTGATGGGGCTGCCTCGAGGGCGGCCGAAGAGTTAAAAGCCGAAAGGGCTGCACACTGCCGAAGCAGGGCAGAGATGGCTGAAATGGCTGTGAAGTTAAAAGATGCTACCGACCGCAAGGAGGTTCTTGAAAAGGAGCGCCTAGCGGAGCGAGAAGACCTGGGAAAGGCCACCGCCGAAGCCAAGGATGCCCGTTCTGCGATGCGGGCTATAAAGGAGGAGCTGCGCCAGGCCGGAGATATTGTGGCTGGCAAGCCCTTTCTGCTGCGCCGAAAGTTTACAGATCCAAAGTACGCTCAGCTTGGCCAGCTGTGGGGTCCGGAGGATCCTTATATGGACTTAGCAGCGAGTGCGGCGGTTGCCGTTGTGCACTTCCGAAGCCAGAAGGATCACAAGACGGAAGAGTTGTTTTGGTCTCAATTCCATACTCCGGAGCGTTCACTTCCGCTGACCGACCGGTTGGCCGAGTGGTCTGAGCTGAATAAGTTGTCCGGGCTTGCCATGACGGATATCGTGACTCATGTCTGGCCGGATAGGCCCAAGCCGAAGAGCTATTTTGGCTTATTGCAGCAATTTCTTGGGGCGGTGCCGCATATCAAGGCGATGAAGCGGTCGGCCTGCATAGAGGGTGCACGGATGGCCCTCGCCCGTGTGAAGACACATTGGACAGAGATGGATGCCACCGCTGTTGCGACCTAGGGTTCGGACGATAGCCGATTACCCGCCGAGCACTATTTTGGGGACGTTCTGCGTGGTGCTCGTGTAATAGAGTCGCAGTGCTCAAAAAATGTCGCGTTCAAATGAAAGTTTTTATTTTGTAAAACAATGTTTATGATGTAGGCGCTTTTTATACTTGTGCGTTCAAGTATTGAAATATCTCCTGTGCGGCCGTTTATGTATACGTGTGTATAACCTGAAAGATGGCAGTCCTCGGCTTCAGCCCCCACGCACAAGGTGCGGGGTTGTTCGCAAAAATAGCGCATTTTCACACTTAACCCGACGTCTCGGTCCTGTGAAGGAGGTGGTAGCGTAGCAAACGAGGCAACCGGACTATAATGCTTTATCACTTTCACTTAGCCATGGGAGTTCGAGGGTGGGGCTACGATATAGCCCCTGGGGGCACCGCGCTCTCCGAATTCGGGGCGCGTATGTGCCTGACCGGGAAATGGTCCTTCGTCAAAGCAGAGGAATTCTAAACATTCCGGTGGTCGATCGAGTGGTTGACCAGTCTCTCGCTGTATCATGACAGTCAGTTTTCGGCTTTCTCTACTGAGGTGCTTGCCCAGCCAAACTGGGGCACAATCGCAGTAGTTCTCCTCGTGCCGTGTTAGCCGATGATACGGAACGTAAGGCAGCAAAACACAGGAGCCGAGCAAACCCAACATTTGACCAAAGACATGATTCGGAGCTGATGCATATAAGGCCTAACTCGAGACGCCGAACACTCCCTAAGGTGTTTGGTCTTTATAATAACGGGCATAACAATGCCCTAAGCCCCTAGTGTCCAGGTACGGGCAAGGTCCTCTGACGCGGCCGATGCCAAAACATCAGTCTCCTCTCTGGTTATCATGAGAAACCAGGGGATTATAGCAACAAGAGACAGTAAAAAAGGTTTACGCAGGGTCTTAATCTAAAAAGAATCCTTGCAACGGGTCCCTACTGCACGTCTGCGCCTGTGTCTCCGTTGTGCCGTATCCTGGACGGGTGTGCACGTTGTTCATCTGTAAAAAGAGGGGAACTTAGTTTGAAAGGAAATCGTGCGAAAAGTTAAAAATCGAAATATTAATGAATGAATAAAGTTGAGCCTATATTAGCTCATTATTGCTTACGCACAGCCCCTTGTGAAGGGGTGTGCGGCTAGGGAGCCCCTAGCTTATTTATGCCGGACTCGTCTAGTCGTGTCCGGGGTCTTTGAACGACCTTTTAATGAAATGATGCCACGTGGACCGGGCATTTTAAGTGTAAGAGACGCGTAATGTGGTATTGTGTTAAAGCGGACAAAAGCTTCACGTCCCAATAGTGCTTGATAGCTACTTTTAAATGGGGCGACATGAAAGGTTAGCTTTGCGCGTCGGAAGCTGTCGGGTGACCCGAACACAACTTCTAGTAGTAAGGAGCCTGTGCACTTGGCGTAAGGGCCTGGCGTCACTCCTTTGAAGGAAGTGCGGCTATGTCGAATTTTAGTAAGGTCTATCTCCAACTTGCGGATTGTGTCCGGATATAGCAGGTTTAAATCGCTGCCGCCGTCCATCAGGACTTGTGTAAATTGTAGTCCGTCGATTATAGGATCCAATATCAGAGCAGTCCATCCTGCATTTCTAATACCTCTGGAATAATCCAGGTGGTCGAAAGTGATTGGTTTTGACATCCAACCTCGAAGTTCCGCTGGGGTGGACCGTGCGGCACTTATTTTAGCGGGTGTCACATTGTTTTTCCGTACTATCACATGAAGAGAGTTTACTGTTTTAACTTCCTGTGGGAAAGTCTTTTGTTTTCCGGTGCTCTGCTGGTGGGGTTCATCATCATCCTCGCTTGGCGCGTCGAGCCCCTTGTGTTCGGTGTTGAGTCGGCCGGACTGTTTGAAAACCCAACAATCTCGGTGGGTGTGGTTTGCAGG
Source organism: Triticum timopheevii (assembly GCA_963921465.1). Classification (NCBI taxonomy): domain Eukaryota; kingdom Viridiplantae; phylum Streptophyta; class Magnoliopsida; order Poales; family Poaceae; genus Triticum; species Triticum timopheevii. The sequence continues at coordinate 201,909,586 of OY997270.1, forward strand.
CCTTCCGGAGGTACTGTGGATTTGACATATCCGATCCAAAATTTTGTTTAAGTTGGATAGCTCATCACTGTTGTCCTTAAGAGGCAGTGTTCTATTGTTTGGCCGCGAGCTTTTGAATCCGGCGTTGACCGCCGTGTTCTTTGGGCTTTTTTTTATTTTGGCGCTGATCCTTTCTGCGCCATGATTTTCCGTTTCCATCTCTGATCTTGGATGCACTCGGGTCGCTGGTGCCGCATCTTGCTAGCCAGCTGTCTTCCCCCGCGCAAAAGCGGGTCATGAGGCTTGTTAGCGCGGCCATTGTCCTCAGCTTCTCTTGGCCGAGGTGTCTGGCGAGCCATTAGTCTTGGACGTTGTGTTTAAAAGCTGCTAGGGCTTCAGCTCCGGACAGTCGACTATTTGGTTCTTTTTGGTAAGGAACCTGTTCCAGAATTTGCGCGCTGACTCTCCGGGCTGTTGAGTTATATGACTTAGATCGTCTGCATCTGGAGGGCGGACATAAGTCCCTTGAAAATTTGCTCTAAACGCGTCCTCGAGCTCTTCCCAACTTCCAACAGTGTTTTCTGGGAGGCTTTTGAGCCAATGCCGAGCTGGCCCTTTGAGCTTGAGGGGTAGATATTTTATGGCGTGGAGATCATCTCCTCTAGCCATGTGTATGTGTAGTATGTAATCCTCTATCCAGACTCCAGGGTCTGTTGTTCCGTCGTATGCCTCTATGTTTATGGGTTTGAACCCTGCTGGAAATTCATGATCCAGCACCTCATTGGTGAAAGATAGTGGGTGTGCGGCGCCCCTGTATTTGGGTGTGCCGCTATCTTCGAACACTTGGCGTGTTGTGTTGCTTCCTGGGGCCCTCTTTTTTGGCCCGTAAATGGACCTGACCGGGCCATTTGTTTTCCGAGGATCATGAGTTGGCTTGTGTGCGGTGCCGCTTATCGCTTTTGGCCTGTCATCTGGTCGTCTATCCGGCCAGGCGGCCTCTTTGCTTTTTGACTGTGGGGGCTCTATGGCCTCCTCGTCGAATTCAGGCAGCAGCTTGCGCTTCGGGTAGCTCTTTGTTTGGTGGCCATTGCCATATTTGTCCGCGGTCTTGAGTACTTTGCTCCACCTCATTCTGAGTATGTCTTCCGCTGTTTTGAGCTTTCGTTTTTCCTTCTTCAGACTTCTTGCAGTGGCGACGAGTCTTTTGTGAAGGTTCTTATGCTCCGGTGGTGTGTCCGGCGTGAGGTCGTCTGGACTGTTGGTTTCGCCGGGCATGGATTGATTATCCGATTCGTCCTGTTCGGACGGTTGCTTGGTTACATGTTCGTCGTCCACTGGTTTGCCCTGCTCTATTGCTGGGTCATTAGGAGTGCTATTTTTGTCGAGGCGGGACTTAGGGCGGCGTCTGCGTCGCCATTTTGGTTTGTTTGTCGGTGGGATTATCCTTTGCCGTGCCCCGTTGTTCCTCGTTATCGCTTCCTTTTGGGGTGTCCACCATATATACATCATGGGTTGGGGTGGCCTTCCAGTGCTCGGTGAGCGCTGGTTCTTGATCGTCTCCGGCATGGTCGTCCATACCGTCGATGTCTTCGGAGTCGTAGTCTAGCATGTCGGTTAGATCGTCGACAGTGGCTACAAAGTGGGTGGTGGGTGGGCTTTGAATTTCTTCGTCGTCCGCATCCCAACCATCCTGGCCGTAGTCTGGCCAAGGCTCTCCGGATAGCGAGAGATGCTTTAGCGAATTTAGGATGTCGCCAAAGGGTGAGTGATGAAAGATGTCCGCGGCAGTGAACTCCATGATCGGCGCCCAATCGGATTCGATTGGCAGGGGCGCAGGAGGCTCGGAGTCCGGCAGGGAGTCCGACACCTCGGAGTCATGAGCTTTATAGGGGACAATGTCAGCGTTCGGCTCCATCGCCGTGGAAGTTGCAGCTCCCGAGGCGGTGTCCAGCCACCCGTCCTCGATCTGCGCGATCGGCTCCGAACTATGGGTCGGGGCGGATTCGCGTGCGGCCTCCAAAGTACTGTCCGGCGGCAGAGTTAGATCATGCCCATCGTGACAGTACGGCGCGCTCGGCTGCGGCTTGGATCCATCGAAGATCAAGTCTCCGCGGATATCCTCTGTGAAGTTTAGGCTTCCAAATCTGACCTGATGGCCAGGGGCGTAGCTTTCGATCTGCTCCAGATGGCCAAGTGAATTGGCCCGCAGTGCGAAGCCGCCGAATACGAAGATCTGTCCGGGGAGAAAAGTCTCACCCAGGACTGCGTTGTTGTTGATTGAAGAAGCCATCAAGCCTATCGGTGATGACACAGAGGAACTTTCAATGAAAGCACCAATGTCGATGTCAAAACCGGCGAATCTCGGGTAGGGGGTCCCGAACTGTGTGTCTAGGCAGATGGTAACAGGAGACAAGGGACTCGATGTTTTTACCCAGGTTCGGGCCCTCTCGATGGAGGTAAAACCCTACTCCTGCTTGATTTATATTGATGATATGGGTAGTACAAGAGTGGATCTACCACGAGATCAAGGAGGCTAAACCCTAGAAGCTAGCCTATGGTATGATTGTTGTAATGGTTGTTGTCCTACGGACTAAAACCCTCCGATTTATATAGACACCGGGGAGGGCTAGGGTTACACAGAGTCGGTTACAATGGTAGGAGATCTACATATCCGTATTGCCAAGCTTGCCTTCCATGCCAAGGAAAGTCCCATCCGGACACGGGACGAAGTCTTCAATCTTGTATCTTCATAGTCTTGGAGTCCGGCTGACGATGATAGTCCGGCTGTCCGGACACCCCCTAGTCCAGGACTCCCTCGGTGGCTCTCTGTTGGTTTCCCGATTTTAGAGAATTTATAGAGTTAGAATTAGGTCAAATGGAGGAATGAGGGGCCCACAAGCAACATGGGCGCACCCATGTGCCTTGTGGCCTAGTCCTTTGCCTTCTAGCCTCCTCCCGAAGCTACTAGGGTCTCATGTCGAGAGAAAAATAATCAAAAGTTTCATGTCATTTGGACTTCGTTTGTTACTGATTTCCTGGAAAACCAAAAACAGGCAAAAAAACTACAACTGGCACTTGGCACTAAGTTAATAGGTTAGTCCCAAAAAATGATATAATATTGCATATAAAACATCCAGGATTGATATTATAATAACATGGAACAATCAAAAAATATAGATACATTGGAGACATATCAGAGCTCAAAGAGCTCGGCAACGGTGTGCACCTTATGGGTATTGAGCTTCTCCCTGATCTAGGGATGACGAACGTTTGAGTGAAAGAATGTGATGATCGTAGTCGGATCAATGTTAGGGATATTGTGCTACACTTGGCTAAAGTGTTGTATGTTCTTGCGCAACGGTTCTCTGGGATTCTGCACAAGGAGGTGCAGATCGCTGGGCATCCCTGGTCGCTTGAACCCTCCTTGGAAGGCGCCCATGAATTGCTTGCACAGATCATCCCATGATGAATCGAATTCTCTGGAAGATTCATGAGCCATAAGCAAACATTGGGCTTGAGTGCCATGTGAAACTAGTTGGCAAGTGCTCGCTTCCTGTTGCGAGCAGCAAAAATAGCGATAGTGTGGATGTTGAGGAACTAATCAGGGTTTGTTTTCCCGTCATACTAGATGGAAAGGTCAGGGGGGTCGCCTTGGCCACTTGACGCAGCATAACTCCGGGGTGAACGCGGAGCAACCTTCCCCATAAAGCAAGTTGTCCTATCCTCATCGGAGCACTCCACATCCTCAAGATCCGCACGTGCATCGGATTGCTGCCGAGTTTCTTGGTGTCTCTCTATGCGGGTGCGCACATCTTGTCCTTGTTGATCCCTGATAGTCTAACGCTGGTCCTGATGACACTTGGGAGGAGAAGACGCCACCAAGACCGGGTGTTCGTGGTCACGACGCGGCCTTGCCTGAGCCTGATGTCATGGGGACTGCTGATGCCGCGTGTCACTGGCTTCGGCGGCCATCATCATCGGCTGGAGTAGTGGGTGGGTGGCGCATGGACGCGACATCCCACTCCCTCTGGCCAGCATAATCTACCACACTTTGAATGGTGGCCCTCCAAGCTTCCATCTGATTGCCTTCGGGCTAGAAACCAAGCAGCCATTGGGCTCGGGCCAGGGCTTCGGTGGGTGAACTAACCCTGTCATAAGCCTGAGATAGCCTAGAGCCCCTAGTGTCGTTACCTAAGGGAGCGGTGGTGCCACCTCGTGGGGACACAAGGCTGCCTCGTGGAGGAGGGCGGCATTGTTCCTCGTTCACTGTCCTGGATGGATGCTTGGAAGTGCATGTTGCTGCCCCGTCGGGACCTGGTGCTTATGTGCCTTGTGGGGCATTCCTTGCAACCGCCGAAGGCTGCAAGGTCTGCCCGTTGGCATGAGCAGGAGAGTGATTCCCTACAGCGCCAGCTTGGGAAGGGAGATCCACGGTCATCAAGCTCTTACTCCTAGCTGCCTGTTGACCGTGGGGCCTGAGGTTCTGGGAATTTTGGGCCACAGGGACTTCTTCGGCTTGAGGTTGCGATGGAGCTTTTGCCGAAGAGCCCATGCCTTTCGCAGTGTTGAGTGTTTTTGGAGGCACCATCCCTACCGCGTGATGTCGAAGAGGTCAGTGAAGGCATTGGTGAATCTAGCATTGTCAGAGACGCCGCCAACTTTGTCGATGTAGACCCACACGAGTGCCCCCCCCCCCCTACTTGGTGCGCCAAACGTCAATGCGCGTTTCCAGAAAACACACAAGACACCGTGGACTGGGGGTGTACTTTTGCTGATTCATGAGTGGGCCGCAACGTGGGGACCTACACTACCAAAATGCACGAAGTTGACATGATGATTTACCCAGGTTTGGGCGGCATGGTTGCGTAATACCCTATTCATGTTTTGTGTGTGGCTATTTCCACCGGATGACGAGCTACAGGTCCTTCCCAAGAATGGGAAGCATTGTGTGCTTCTACTGGTGTGCTTGTAGGAGATATGCCCACGAGGCAGTAATAACAGTTATTTTGTATCTCCAAGTTTGTAATGGATGTTCACGTTCCATGCTATAATTGCAATGATTCTCGAGTCTGCAATATCCACGAGGCTCGGAAGGAAACTCATTTATATGTGTGGTATATTAAACGGTAAAATGTATTCCTAGTCATGCCTCTAAGACTAGCTCAAGTGTTGCACGATGGCCCTATTTTCCTGATCATGGGCATGTCTATGCCAGCAACTTTGAGGGCACAATGTTGGAAGAACACTTGTGTTGAATTGACCCAAATTGATGTGATGCTATGAGATACATTTGTCACAAGTTAGTGGTTAATAACAGAGAGATGGTTAATGTCTCCATAATTCCTTAGACCATGAGAGTATTGAGTTCCTTCGCACTTGCTTCGTGAACTTTTGGGTTTGTTAAACGTAGTCCGTAAATGGGTGGCTATTATGATGGCTTGCGGGTTCACGGAAAAGTATGACAAGGAATCAGATAGCTCGCAATTGGGATTGCTCCTTGACGATGGAGAGATATTCTCGGGCCCTCTTGGTGTTATGGTATCCATCATCGTCTGGCCAGACACAATGTGATTTGATCACAGGGATGCCGGAACACGGAAATGAGAAAAGAGAACAAAACCGGTAACGAGGTAACTGGCATAATGGACAAGTTGTTGATCCACTGGGATGCCGATACATCTCACCTCGGGTGTTTGTAATATATCATGAAGCAGCAGGATAGCACACGGCAACTGGAGGTTCACTCAAATAATTATTCATGTGCGTATAGGGGTCAATATGGGTGTCCACGGCTCTGATGTTGATCATTGATTGGAAAGTGTTCCGGTCATGTCTATACTTCACCGAACCTATAGGGTCACATGCTTAAGGGTCATCTATCTGCTGAATACTAGACAGGCAGTCTGAGAGACAGTCACCAGAAAAGTTTCGGAGACAACGGAAGAGTTTTAGAGAGAGAACACCAAAAGTGTTTTGGTAAAACTGAAAAGTTGATTCAGAGTATACCATTAAGTCAAATTGGTTTCGGCACACGCTTGAAAATTCTTGGAGGGTGCCAGAATTCTTCCTGGAACTTCTGGGATTTTTCCGGGAAAATACCGGAAATGTTCCGGAGCTGCAGGGACCGCTTTGGTTGCTTTTCACCGATGAAAATCATTGATCTGAAAATGTTTTGGAATAGGTCCAAAATTATTTTAGTGGGTACTAGAATTATTCTAAGACCCACAGAAATATTCTCAGATTTAACGGACGCGAAAACTTTTCTTCATGAATAGTGAAAACGCATTCTTGTTTGCTTTTCGCTGATGAAAATCATTGATCCGGAAATATTTCAGAACACGTCGAGAATTGTTTTAGTAAGTATTGGAAATGTCCTAGACCTACAGAAATATTTTCGGATTTAACGATCGTGGAAAAATGTTTTCATGGATAGTGAAAAGGCACTTTATGGTTAGCTTCTTTGGGAAGCCACATTTGAGGGCATTTTGGTATTTCTAAGTGTCCTCTACCCCTTAGGCTTGGCCTATAAATAGGGGTGGAGGGGGCTGCCCAAACTCGCTCCTTTTCTCACATACAAATGCCATGCAATGATCTGGCCTCCCCTCTCCCTCCACGTGAAATAGTTTGTAGAGCCGAAAGGTTATCTGGGTTCCGGTGGGAACTAGTTCTGGACGGCGAAGCCCTGCCGGATAGCTGACACCGCATGTGTGCAACCCCTAGAAAGGTCATAGGTTCGACCTTCCGCCCGAGGGGTTGTTTGAGGGTCCTCCCGAAGGGCTGTCCGAGTTACCGTTCAAGTTTTGAGGGTCCTCCCGAAGGGTTGTTCGTGACATCGTCCGAGGGACCATCCGACCGCCTCCCAAAGGGCTGTCCGACGAGGGAGTACATCATCGCGGTTGGGAGGTTGTAAATCCTAGCTGCGGGGATCTGCACCGACGATCTACATCGACTCTACTTTCACTGTGCTACGAGTCAGTAATGATCGGATTAAACCTTGTATGCAGTCTCCATAGTGATTCTGGGTGTGCTCGTAGTACAGGGAAAAAAATTATGTTGCCTTCCCCTACATTGCTACCAAATGTCCAGCCTTGTTTCTTATAGCCCGGTCCTCCTTTTATAGCTCAAGGGGTACCACAATGGCTTAGCTGCTAAGGAACCTACCCAATGCAGACATGGTAGGCATGTGCACTAAATGTGAGATGATGTGTCATCGTCTTCTGCCTTTCGGGAACGAATGCCTATCTTGGCACTGCCGCCCATGTTGGCTGATGACCCACAAGTCTAGGGGATCAATCTTAGTCCTTTCGATAAGAGGGGCGAACCCAATGAGGAGCAGAAGGAAATGACAAGCGGTTTCAGCAAGGTAATTTCTGCAAGCACTGAAACTATCGGTAACAAGCAGTTCGATAGTAAAATAATTTGTAACGAGCAAGTAACGATGGCGGTAAATAAAGTGCAGCAAGATCTCGATCCCTTTTGTAGCAAAGGACCGGCTGGAATGGTCTCTTCTAATAAGCAAAGCGTTCTTGAGGGCACACAGGAATTTCATCTAGTCACTTTCATCATGTTGGTTTGATTCGCGTTCGCTACTTTGATAATTTGATATGTGGGTAGACCGGTGCTTGGGTGTTGTTCTTACTTGAACAAGCCTCCCACTTATGATTAACCCCCTCGCAAGCATCTGCAACTATGAAAGAAGAATTAAGATAACAATCTAATCATAGCATTAAACATATGGATCCATTGTTGAGGAAATCGTTAACTGGTAGCTGCTCGGTTGGCTGGCGAGTAGGGGATTAGTTGGCTAATCGGCAAGTTAATCATCCATTTAATCAATTAATCGGATGATTTATCGATTTATCGGCTACTCGGTGACCCTACGAGTAGGGATTAATCGGCAAGTTAACTGGTTAATCGGATGAATTCTTGAACAAGAATGGATCCAAATCAGCCCCTTACGAAATAGCGCATAAACTAGGGTTTAAGCTTCTATCACTCTAGCAACCCATCATCTAATAACTACTCCACAATGCATTCCCTTAGGCCGAAAGATGGTAAAGTGTCATGTAGTCGACATTTGCATAACACCACTGAGGGAATCACAACATACATATCATCAAAATATCGAATGAATAACAAATTCACATGATTACTTGCAACATGACTTCTCATGTGGCCTCAAGAACGAGGGAAATACTCGCAAATAATATTCATGCTCAAGATCAGAGGGATATTAAATAGCATAATGGATTTGAACTTATAATATTCCACCAAATAAACCATCTAGGATCAAATACAAGATGTAATCAACACTACTAGTCACCCACAGGTACCAATCTGAGGTTTCGGTAGAAAGATTGAACACAAGAGATGAACTATGGTTTCGAGATGAGATGGTGTTGTTGAAGATGTTGATGAATATTTCCCTCGCAAAGATGAGAGTGTTGTTGTGATGACGATGGCTTCGATTTCCCCCTTTGGGAGGGAAGTTCCCTCGGCGGAATCGCTCCGCCGGAGGGCAAAAGTGTTCCTGCCCAAGTTCCGCCTCGAGACAGCGGCGCTCCGTCCCGAAAGTCCTCTCCTTATTTTTTTTCTAGGTCAAAAGACCTTATGTACCAGAAGATGGGCACCAGAAGTGAGCCAGGTGGCCCACTACCCACCAGGGCGCGCATGGGGGGCTGGCGTGCCCTGGTGCCTTGTGGTCACCTGGGTGGCCCCCTTTGGTAGTTCTTTTCTCCAATATTTATTATATATTCCAAAATAATTCTTCGTAAAATTTCAGCTCATTTGGAGATGTGCAGAATAGGTATCTCTGACATAGCTTTTTCAGGTCCAGAGTTCCAGCTGTCGGTATTCTCCCTCTTTGTGTAAACCTTGCATATTATGAGAGAAAAGGCATTAAAATTACTCCACAAAGTGTTATAATGCATAAAAACACTATAAATAACAGTAGGAAAACATGATGCAAATGGACGTATCAACTCCCCCAAGCTTAGACCTCGCTGGTCCTCAAGCGAAAACCGATATCAAAAATCATGTCCACATGTTTTGAGAGAGAGGTGTCGATAAAAACAAAATATGGACATAGTAGCATAATGCTTATTATTATATCAGCAACAAACTGTATCATAAAACTTTATGATATAACTTCTCACAAACAAGTAACAATTCATCACAACATCAAAGTAAAAAGGCATAAACTTTATTGAAAACCAACAAACTATGTTCTCAATCAACTTTGCAACTACAATTCATCATATCTTCACGAAGGGTCTCGTATCGGATCCTTTTGGCAAGTCCACATACTCAACCATCATTTAATCTTCTGTTATTGCTAACACTCACAACATATATATGAGCAAAAAGTTTCAACCAGATACATACAAAGATAGGGGCTCAGAATTTCACCTCCCAACTTATTCACCTCAAGGGTGAGGTCAACAATAATAACTCATGCTCACATCATATCCAACTGGGTATATGTGCCTAGATCTTTCCCCACCACATGATGCTTGCCAACGAGAAAATAAAAATGAATAGAGGAAAAATACTTTGACTCTTGCATAAAAGTAAAAGATAGGCCCTTCGCAGAGGGAAGCAGAGGTTGTCATGCACTTTTTGGTTTTGTATGCACAATCTCTTAATGCAAAAGAATGTCACATTATATTTCCCCTTATGATAGCAACCATTATTATGCAGTCCGTCAGTTTTATTACGTTGCCATCACAAGTTCGTACAAAGCTTATTTTCCCTTACACTAAAGGATCAAACACATTTAGGAGCAATTTTTATTGCCTTTTTGCACCGATGACAACTTACTTGAGGGATCTTACTCAATCCATAGGTAGGTATAGTGGACTCTCAAAACATGAACTTGGGTTTAAGGGTTTGGATGCACAAGTAGTATCTCTACTTAGTGCAGATTTTTGGCTAGCAAACATATTGAGCAAGTACCACATGTTGAAGGATCTATGACAATATAACTTCTATGTGAATATGAATAAACATAAATCATTACGTTGTCTTCCTTGTCTAATGTCAACAATTTGGCATAAGATATTTAGTGGGGGCTCACAATCATAAAAGATGTCCAAGATTGTGTGTTTGCATGTGAATCTTCTCTTCCCATATTAATTCTTTCATGAATTGCATCATTGGCCAATGCTATGTTTGTCAACTTTCAGTAAATTTTACTACTTATACTTTTCCTTATGTGATGTCATTACTTACCATAAGATTAGCATCTGATCTTTTTTGTTATTTCCTTTATTTTGATTGGAACATAAAAGTAAAGATGCAAAAACTCAAACTAAACTTTATTATATAACTCTCACTCGATTACATAGATAGATAGATCATGAAACTAGCACTCGAAAACATATCATACTAAACTTTTATTCAACTAAATCATGAAATAGCTAAGGATCGAACTAAGATAGGTAAAGGTAATAAAAGTGATGGTGATACGATACTGGGGCATCTCCCCAGGCTTGGCACAAGCCAAGGGGAGTGCCCATACCCGTGTACTCAAGTCTCCTTCTAGGGTGATGAAGATGATGGCGGCAGAGATGAAGAGGATGGGGTGGTTGCAGCTTTGCACTTCAGCTTCAGCAGGTACTCCAATCTACGCTTGACGCTCCGAAGGGCAATAATTTTCTATTCTAACAAAATAACTTCACGAGTGAGATATGCATTCTGAACGCGTACCATTTCAAAGGCCCTAAAAGCTTGCCCTTCTTCTTGAGCTTGGTCTCCAACAACTTCCTTGGTCTTGTCCTTGGTAGCTTCTTTTGGATCCTCTCTCCTCAGCTCCATCTTCATCAACCAAGAATCATCTTCCACGTTATTGGAGGGAGAAGATGATGTAGGGTGGAACCCTATAGCGGCGATCTTTCACGTTTGGAGTGGATCCTACGGAGGGGACACGAAGAACGCGCGGAAGAACACGAGGAAATCACAGGGAAGAACGAGAGAGACACTCAACCGACAAGAGATCAATCACACAAGGTCTAGATCATCGAAGCACGAGTAACACATGGTCCACAATCAACAAAGGAAAGATACAAAGGTAGTCGTTCTTCTCCGAGAGGAGGTCTTGAATCCACGATGGGATCTTACCGTAAAGGGGTCTTGAATCTGAGAGGATCTTCTCCGAAGAGGCCGCGGTCTCTCACGAGGAGGAGATCCGATGGATGAGCGAGGCTCTATCTCTAACTTGAGCTAAATCAACGCTAACCCTCAAAGTGGGGAGGAGGAGATCTATTTATAGTGCTAAGCCACGAAGGGGTAAGTGAGGGGCGAAGGGGTACACGGGCCTCGGCCCAAGTCATGCGTGCAGGCAAGGCCGGATGATCCGGACGGGGTCCCGGATGATCCGGGCGTCGGGGTCCGGATGATCCGACTGGAGTTCCGGATGATCCGGCTTCGGCAGAAGCCTTCGGGTGCCTTCGGTGCATTTACCCGGACGATCCGGGGGAGGGTCCGGATGATCCGACTGGGCCCGGATGATCCGGACGGCAGTCCGGACGTCCGGCCTGGTTCCAGCAGGCGCTCCGTCTTCTTCTTCTCCTTTCTTCCGTCTTCTCTTCCATGCTTGGCCTTGGTCCTTGGATTCTCCATGGTCATCTTGGTTGTACCTGAGTGTATGCAAGGTCCATGCATGAGGTAGTAGCCGTGTCTCATATGCGGAAAGTGACGATTCGAAGAGGAGTGAATTCACCTTGTGTCCAATGGCGTATGTTCGAGGTCTCGTCATATGTCCTCTTGGGGCTTGGAGAGTAGTCGGAGTGTACATGGGGATGAACGTGGGATGCTCCGCATCATATCCCCCCCCCCCCTTGGGAAAGATCCGACCTCGGATCGTGATCCTCATCACCATGGAAACGGGTGGCGTGGACGGACTTGTAGTGGGACGTAGGTGAAGGTCTTGCGCAATCCAAGTACTCCAAGGTGTCTCCGGTATGTGCTACATGCAAAATGAGCAAACACAAAGTACACATGGAAATACAATGGTTAGCGCACACAAAGTGTCCATCAATTAAACGTGAGTCCGTGCTTAGCGATAGTGCATGATAAAGCGCATGAAGCTTATCAAGATGATATAGAACGATATGCAAAGAATTCATGGGATAATTAGCATGGTGTACAAAGCGACAAATTCTACCATTGTGCAAAATGATGTCATAATGGGATGGTGCATCAAAAGCATGAACATGGCAATGGATGCTCAATATGTATATGTTATCATGCAATTGATGGTGGGCAATATGATCATGATGTATGAATATGCCATCAAGGAAGATCACAACAAATTTGCTAAGGAAGTGAACAAGCTCATATATCATGGATGACATGGTAATACAAGATGCAAGAAGGCAATCATAGTGTGAGTCGATCCATGCATGGGGTGCAAACTTGTGGTGAGTATGATATGTCCATCGAGTATGACATGGATGAGCACAATCAACAAATATGGAGGTGTTGGTGTACCAAAGCTCGATGTCGAGGCATGAGTGGAATTCCGAAGGTGCATCCAATAAGTGCAAGCGTTCCTCCATGTCAAGGTCCATGTAGTCAATCTCCAATGTCGCTCCTCCGTTCACGAGATGTATCATGTAGACAACAAGGAAACAACAATGAAAGAGTGACCCATCCAATATGCGTATTTGAGGATGGCTCAAAGAGAAGGAGTTCACCTTTATGAGAATGTCGAAAATGTTGGTGTCGCACATCATGTATGCCTTTGCATAACCAATATGTCTCGTGGTGGTCCCGCCTTGTAAATCCTTAAAAATGAAAGAACATGACAAACACTTGGAAAAACAAATGAGGGTAGCAAATGGCAAAACCCATCATTCGTGTGGTAAGATACCCAACAAGTGTATGTATCATGCTCATCATAAGAAATGACAAGGGAGTATTGCATAGTATGGAGGCATATGATGCGAGAACAACCAAATGCAATAGGCTCAATCAAACAAACATGCATCACAAGTAAAGTGTCCAAGTCTCCAAGATCAATAAGCATAGCAAGTTGGCACTCAATACAAGGTGATATGAGAGATGCAACTAATGGAGACAAGAGGCAATGATCATGACAAATCAAGTGAGAGGCATCAACATCTATGTCATCAACCCAAGAAAGCAAGTAATAGTGGAACATGGGTGATGCAACATAGCAAGCAATCATAGCGATCAAGTCAAGCAAGCTAGTAGTGCGAAGATGCAACATACTAGAAGGAATCATGGCAAGCATGTCAGGTGTGCAAATAGTGGGCATGAATAATGGACATGACATGTCACAAGCATGAAAGCAAGATATGAGAAAAATATCATCAATTTATTGGCGAGAGGCCATATGCAAATAGCAATGGGTCATCATGACTCTCCCAACACAACAAGCATCAATAGCATGGGGCACATGATAAACATGGCAAAAGCAACAAGTATCTCCACCAAGCATGCAAATACACATAGAAGTAGCATAATGTTGAATCATGGGTATATGCAAGCAAGGGTCACAATTGCATGGCAAAGGCATAGGATCAAGCATAGCACGCAAAGTGAACACGGTAAAATGAGCATAATGTGAGAAGTGGTAAATGGCCCATAGCCGTGTGAGAGCCAAGTGGAGGAGTTGCGCGTAGTCCTTGCGCGAAGGGGACGGTGGTGAGGATAGTCCACGGGATCCCAAAGCATCGTTGCTCTCCAGAGCTCGTTTCGTCAACTCTTGGGATTGAGAGGTTGACGAGTATACGTGAGTACCTACACAAAACAAAGACAAAGGAAAAATTGTGTATGCGTGGTAGATGTACACATCATCCATCATGATGCGCACGTGCGTGTGTTTGTTAGCACCAAATATCCAACGCTCAAATAAATGAGATGTGTGATATAGAAACATGTCATCCATCATGAGAGGTTTGTTATGATGTATAGCATAATGGAGACTCAAAGGATGTAATGCATCATGAGAAATATCGAGAGCATTGTTATTCATGTTATGCATATGGTGCAAGCAATTATGGGAATCATGCAAAGTATGGAATGCATCAAGATCTCCTAATATGTATGAGTAAACTATGGGGGTCTCCTCATGAGCAAGAGTAGTAACATCATGTGGAGAATATTGACAACATCCAAAACAATGCATAATTGGAACAATGTGATCATGGCATGACATATTGGATGAATTGCGCAAATCATGTAAAGGAAGCATGGCAATATCATTACATGAAAAACAAAAGCCAATGACCATCATCTCGTCATCTATGCCAAAAGTGCAAATGGGATTGATTTTAATGGGGCATGCATAGTTACTATGTTGAGATTGAAATGAAGCAATATGGGAGATCTCACTCATAGCATATGACAAGTTCAAAGGATTGTCAAACATGAAGTGACCAATAGAATTTTCACATGATATACTATGAAGCATAGCATCACAACTAGGCAACTCAACATGCTCATCATCATATTCATCATTAATAGGTAAGTCAAGGCATGAAGAAGTCTCACTAGCATGAAGCATGGAAATAGGTGGGTCAACATCATGGGAGCAATCAATGTCAAGAGAGTCCACTAGTGGGACAAGAGAAGCACCATCACCTATGTTACCTTTGGAGCGTCGCTCATGTGTTGTAGGTGAGGTGTTGAAGATCGTCTCGTTGTCATCTTCATCTTGATGGAACCATGTGGGGGGTGCGTCATCGTCCATCATGGCCATCGCCGTCTCCATAGGAGGTATAGACACATCAATGGTAGGCGTGTCGTCATGTAGGAGACCTAGCACCAAAGAAGAAAACACACTAGGAGTAGAGGTTAAGGCGTTAGAAATCATAGTGGCCTCACATGCCTTGTCAACTACCTCACTCACTAAGTGTTGTGGCTCACTCACTCCCTCAAGGGTGCTCTCACTCTTATGGTTGGTGGAGTCACTCAAATGGCGCTCAACCTCACCTAGGATGTGTGGCATGCTCTCATGTGTGGGGCTAGTGGTGGTCACACTCATCCGCTCAAAAGAAATGCTCTCAATGTCACATATGGTGGAGTCACTCATCTCACTCATGGGTTGGTGGCTCTCCTCACATGGCACTTGGGGTATCTCTACATATGTGGGTGTTGGAGAGGTGTAGGTGCAAATGTCTCCATGCTCAACTTCTATCGCCGTGGTCGAAGGGGATGGCCCTTGCTCGACCTTCTTGTCACCGTCTTGGTGTAGGAGGCCCATATGATGTGGCACCTCATAGCTCGTCTCCATGACCGAAGGGAGTTTCCCATGCTCGGCCATCTTCCTTGGGGGGCTTCCGAAGATGGAAGTGTCACCCTCTCTCGTAGGTAGTCGCCTTGGACTTGATGAAGTTGATGTAGGCGTACTCGTGGGAAGTAGGCGAAGATGACGTACGTCCAAAGGCGAAGATGCCTTGAGAACACTTGGCGAAGATGCCGAAGTGGTTGATGTAGCCGTAGCGCCGTCTTGGTGGTGGTCGTCTCGCGGTCTTCTTTTGTGCTCTTGAAGCTTGGACTTGGCGTCAAGTAGGTCTTGTTGGGACTTGTGCATTTGCGCTTGTGGAGCATCTTCATGATGATGATGTCGTTGTCGTGCTTGAGCTCGTAGTAGATGTCGTTCGTCGTCGTCGTGCACATGTTGCTTGGAGGTGACTTGGCCTTCATGGCGATGTGGATCGTGAACGTGATGATGATCGCCATGTAGATGTGGACGAGGACGATTTGCACTTGCATCTTTTTCGCGCTCCGAAGACTTGTGGCTTGACCGTCGTCGTCTTGAGGATGATGAAGGGGAAGAAGACTTGATCAAGGCTCTAATCTCCTCCATCCTTGCATCTTGTTCCTCTTTATGTGCGGCAAGCTTCTTGTCGATGTAGTCCCTTTTCCTTGCTTCGGAGTGACGAATGTCGATGGAGATGTTCTCGATGCGCTCTCGCAATCTTGATTGTGCGCCTTGCATTTGTCGTTGTAGATCGAAGATAGACGCTTTGGAGATGTAGTTGTTCACGCCGTCGTTGTTGTCGTAGACCGGAGAGGGAATGCCTTGCCTATCCATCACAAGACTCGAGCAAATATGAGTGGGAGAAAGAGAAGAACGTATACCAAAGTACCTTTGACCAAAGTTGAAGATGAATCAAGTTCACTCAAATGTGGACAATGAAATAGCACTATTGGTACCAATCCTTGTCGGTTCTCAGACCTACACAAGTAAAGCTTATAGTGGAGCTCGGTGAGGATAGTGGCACAAAAATTTAATGCAAAATGTTAGCAAGAGTCAATAATGTTGAAAAAGATTCAAATTCGCAAGTGAAACAAATGGACCAATAGCAAAGAATGGCACACGGAAACACACACACGGATAGATAAATGGGGTCGTGCAACCAAGGAATGAACTCAAAATGTGAAATCCACCAAAACGCTCGTGTTGCACAACTCAAGAGAGACGCTAGCACGATTGCTCAATAGGCGGATATGACACTTGTGCACAACCTATAAGATGCAAAATGGATATTCTTTCTATCCCAAGTATGCTATGTATGTATGGTTCCCGGTGTTTCTATTAAGCATGATATCATATGATGTAGATTTGACAATCTTATGTGCAATGGGTATGATGCTATGGCACTTGCTCACGAGCTCTTTGCTCTCTTTTTGCTTAAATGCTTTTTTTTCTCAATGGTCACTTATGCACAATGCACAAACCAAGATAGCTATTGTGTATATGCGGGAACGATATTGTGACACAATGTATGATATGATACCAATATGGTATGGTATGTATGCAATGGAATGGTGGATCACTAATGTGCACAAGTAACGTTGCCGGCAATACTCAAATGGCTAGTCTCGATAGGTAAGTGACGCAAAATGGGCTAGGGGTTAACAATGCAATTGCAAGGGTATATACAAAGGTGTCGTCGAGGTTACCGTCCTTTGCGATGATGAGTGGTGGTGTTCTTGGTGTAGATACCAGGATGATGGAACTCGTCCCTAAGTAGCCGAAACACCTTAGGAAACGGAAAAACTGCAAACTCAAAATCTCAAATGACAAATGTCAAAATGGTGGTAGCGGAAAGCGGTGGTGGTGTTGCACTAGGCAATGCGGACGGAATGATGGGCTATACACGAGTCGGAGTTGAAGTTGCCGTCCCTAAGTAGCCGAAACACCTTAGGAGACACAAGCCACAACTTGAACAAGGTCAAACAACAATTGGGTTAAGTTGGGTTGTCGGAAGTGTAAGGTGGGAAGGTTATGTGGAAGTGGTGGTGGTGGTGGTTTATGAAGAAGCAACCGTCCCTAAGTAGCCAAAACACCTTAGGAGACTCAAGTCACTACTCAAAGAACCTCAAATGCTATCGGGAACAAAATGGGTTAGGTTGCGGAAGTCGGTGGTGGCTATGCGGATGATATGGTGGAAGGCCTAGGCAAACTTGCCAAATTTCAGAAAATATGATGGAGTCAAATGATGTTGGTGGTATTTTTGTAGGATGGGGGATGTCAAGAGCTTCAAAACGAGCTAAAGAACGTCAAAATCGGACTCCGGATGAATTAGTTATGGCCAAAACAAAAATCTGTCAGTGTCAGTTTCAGGGTTAACCGGACATCCGGGAGGAGGTCCGGATGATCCGGGCTAGATCCGGATGATCCGGGTGTATAGCCGGATGATCCGGGTTCGTCAGCGCCGGTTCTGTTTTCTGGGTGCGTGGGGTATCCGGACGTCCGGGGGGGCGTCCAGCTGATCCGGGCTTGGTCCGGATGATCCGGGATAAGGTCCGGATGATCCGGGCAAGTCAATCCGCTCGGGATTTGCTCTCGGGGACGAATTTTTGGGCGGAAATGGATGATTTTCGGGGCAAAATTTGAGGGATTTCGTGGATGGAAGGTGGGGAAACTTGGGGAAATGCTAGATCCACTTGAAACCAAGCAAATCCATGGATCAAAATCAACAAAACATCATCAAAGCAACAAATCACAAAAAAAATTGGGGCTATTTTTGGTGGGGATTTTCGGATTTAGGACGAAATCAACAAAATCAAGCTAGAAGACACGGGGTAGGGGCTCCAAAAACGTGATCAACGTGGCTCATGATACCATATGATGTAGGGTGGAACCCTATAGCGGCGATCTTTCACGTTTGGAGTGGATCCTACAGAGGGGACACGAAGAACGCGCGGAAGAACACGAGGAAATCACGGGGAAGAACGAGAGAGACACTCAACCGACAAGAGATCAATCACACAAGGTCTAGATCATCGAAGCACGAGTAACACATGGTCCAAAATTAACAAAGGAAAGATACAAAGGTAGCCGTTTTTCTCCGAGAGGAGGTCTTGAATCCACGATGGGATCTTCCCGTAAAGGGGTCTTGAATCCGAGAGGATCTTCTCCGAAGAGGCCGCGGTCTCTCACGAGGAGGAGATCCGATGGATGAGCGAGGCTCTATCTCTAACTTGAGCTAAATCAACGCTAACCCTCAAAGTGGGGAGGAGGAGATCTATTTATAGTGCTAAGCCACGAAGGGGTAAGTGAGGGGCGAAGGGGTACACGGGCCTCGGCCCAAGTCATGCGCGCAGGCAAGGCCGGATGATCCTGACGGGGTCCCGGATGATCCGGGCGTCGGGGTCCGGATGATCCGGCTGGAGTTCCGGATGATCCGGCTTCAGCAGAAGCCTTCGGGTGCCTTCGGTGCATTTACCCGGACGATCCGGGGGAGGGTCCGGATGATCCGGCTAGGCCCGGATGATCCGGACGGCGGTCCGGACGACCGGCCTGGTTCCAGCAGCCGCTCCGTCTTCTTCTTCTCCTTTCTTCCGTCTTCTCTTCCATGCTTGGCCTTGGTCCTTGGATTCTCCATGGTCATCTTGGTTGTACCTGAGTGTATGCAAGGTCCATGCATGAGGTAGTAGTCGTGTCTCATATGCGGAAAGTGACGGTTCGAAGAGGAGTGAATTCACCTTGTGTCCAATGGCGTATGTTCGAGGTCTCGTCATATGTCCTCTTGGGGCTTGGAGAGTAGTCGGAGTGTACATGGGGATGAACGTGGGATGCTCCGCATCAGAAGACATAATGTCTGGCTTGATAGATCTGACAAAAAAACAACACGAAACAAGAATGGAGGATTTCTCCACGATGTGGTGGTTAATTCGTCTGGGGGGATATATAAAGATCTTTTATCTTGGGAAACAAGTATACAGAAGGAAAGCAGAGTCGGGAAGGTGCCCGAGGGGCCCACTACCCACTAGGGCGCGCCTGGTGGGGCTGGTGCGCCCTGGTGCCTTGTGGGCACCTGGATTGCCTTCTCGATTGTTTCTTTTTTATTATTCTTTCTAATATTCCAAAACTGAGATAAAATATTTTTGTAGATTTTTTGGAGTATGTTTACTTACCGTATCACATACCTCTTCCTTTTCAAGGTTCTGGAGTGTTCTCGAAGGTTTCTTTTATGTGTTCCTCCGATGTCATGGTTTGAATAGTGTTAGTTTCAACATTAATGGGCGTACCTGAAATATAGTGTTTAATTCTTTGTCCGTTGACCACCTTCGGGTTGGTACCTTCGGCATTATTAATCTTGATAGCTCCAGAGCGATAAACTTCTTCGATGATATCTGGTCCTTTCCATTTAGAAAGAAGTTTTCCTGTAGAAAATCTAAAACGAGAATTGAATAATAGAACATATTCACCAACTTTGAATTCTTGGTTTTGGATTCTTTTGTCATGCCATCTTTTAACTTTTTCTTTGAATAGTTTGGTATTTTCATAAGCTTGGGTTCTCCATTCATCTAGTGAGCTAATATCAAATAACCTCTTTTCACCGACAAGTTTGAGATGATAGTTTAGCTCTTTGATTAACCAAAATGCTTAAGAGAGCAAGTGACAAGCTTTTCCATAAACCATTTTATATGGAGACATACCCATAGGATTTTTATAAGTTGTTCTACAGGCCCAAAGTGCATCATCCAGTTTCTTATACCAATTCTTTCGAGACCTATTGATAGTTTTTTTAATATTAATTTTATTTCACTATTGCTAAGTTCAACTTGACCACTAGATTGAGGATAATAGGCTGATGCAATTATATGGTTAACATCGTATCTAGCAAGCATTCTACGAAAAGCACCATGAATGAAGTGTGGACCACCGCCAGTCATTAAATATCTAGAGACTCCAAATCTAGGGAAGATAATTTCTTTAAGCATTTTAATGGAGGTGTTATGATCAGCACTACTAGTTGGAATAGCTTCTACCCACTTAGTGACATAATCAACAGCAACCAAAATGTGTGTATACCCATTAGAGGAAGGAAAGGTGCCATATAATCAAAGCCCCAAACATTAGACGGTTCAATAACAAGTGACTAATTCATAGGCATTTCTTGACGCTTACCAATATTACCAATTCTTTGGCATTCATCACAAGATAAGACAAACTTGGCATCTTTGAAAAGAGTAGGCCAATAAAAACTAGATTGTAATACCTTG
Source organism: Triticum timopheevii (assembly GCA_963921465.1). Lineage (NCBI taxonomy): Eukaryota > Viridiplantae > Streptophyta > Magnoliopsida > Poales > Poaceae > Triticum > Triticum timopheevii. The sequence goes on from OY997270.1 coordinate 201,930,052, forward strand.
TGTGTAGTTCTATCTCCTGCATGATGTCCTTTATAAGCTTCGGAGTGACACTTCCGTAAGATTTATTCTTGTTCATGCTCAGGTACACAATGTGAAACAACACCATCTACTCCCTCCTTCCATCTATATAGGGCCTAATGCATTTTTTTAGGCTCACTTTGACCAAGTGTTAGAGCAATAATATATGACATGCAAGTTACACAAAGGAGGTTCCAATGATATAATTTTCACACATTATATATCTCATGTATTATTAATCTTATCAATAGTCAAAGGCGGTCTTGAAAACACATTAGGCCCTATATAGATGGAAGGAGGGAGTACTCCTTTATAAAGATGTGGGTCATCCCAAAAGTAATGGCTTAAGTCATAGAAGATTTTTTTTTCTTTTGTTGGTATGTGAAACTAGGTAGTATAAATTTAGCAACAATATAATTAGCATGGTTAGAATACCAAGGAGTACTATGAGAATCATTTATGACAGCTAGTTGTTCATCAAGGAAACTGTCATCAATAGGTAGTGGGTCATCAAGAATATTTTCTAACCTCGACAAGTAATCAGCTACGGGATTCTCAGCTCCTTTCCTATCAGTGATATGTAAGTCAAATTCTTGTAGCAAGAGAACCCACCTAATGAGTCTAGGTTTAGCATCTTTCTTTTCCATAAGATATTTTATAGCAGCATTATCGGTGTGAACAATTACTTTGGAATCAACAATGTAAGATCTGAATTTATCACAAGCAAACACAACTGCTAAAAATTCTTTCTCAGTAGTGGCATAATTTCTTTGGGCGCTATCTAGAGTTTTACTAGCATAATGGATAACATTTAATTTCTTGTCAACTCTTTGCCCTAGAAGAACACCAACAGCATAATCACTAGCATCACACATAATTTCAAAATGCAAGTTCCAATCAGGTGGTTGAATAATAAGTACAGAAGTTAAGGCTTTCTGAAGTGTTTCAAAGGCTTCTAAACAATCATCATCAAAAACAAATGGAACATCCTTTTGTAAAATATTAGTAAGAGGCCTAGAAATTTTAGAGAAGTCTTTAATAAACCTCCTATAGAAACCAGCATGACCAAGGAAACTACGAATACCTTTAACATCTTTAGGACATGGCATTTTCTCAATTGCATCAACTTTAGCTTCATCCACCTCAATACCTCGCACAGAAATTTTTATGCCCCAAGACAATACCTTCATTCACCATGAAGTGGCACTTCTCCGAATTAAAGACAAGATTAGTTTGTTCACATCTCTGCAAAACACGATCAAGGTTGCTTAAGCAATCATCAAAAGAAGTTCCGTAAAAGGGAAAAATCATCCATGAAAACCTCAATAATCTTTTCACAAAAGTCAGAAAATATAGCAGTCATACATCTTTGAAAGGTAGCAGGTGCATTACATAAACCAAAATATCATGAGATGCCCCAATTGCCATGTGAGGAGAGTCATCACCACATGAGTAACATGAGTGGCTCCACCATACGTGACATTGAGAGCATTTCCTATGAGAGGATGAGTGTGACCACTACTAGCCCCACACATGAGAGCATGCCACACATCCTATGTGAGGTTGAGAGACATTTGAGTAATTCCACCAACCATATGAGTGAGAGCATCTTACCGGGAGTGAGTGAGCCACAACACTTAGTGAGTGAGGTAGTTGAGAGGGCATGTGAGGCCACTATGATTTCTAACGACTTAACCTCTGCTTTGAGTGTGTTTTCTTCGGTGCTAGATCTCATAATGACGACGCACCAATCCTCGACGAGTCCATGCCTCCAATGGACAAATCGATGGCCATGGTGGAAGAAGATGCACCCCCCACATGGTACCATCAAGTTGCAACCTCACCTACAACACATGAGCGACGCTCCAAAGGTAACATAGGTGATGGTACTTCTCTTGTCCCACTAGTGGACTATCTTGACATCGATTGCTCCCATGATGTGGATCACCCTACGGATTCATCACATACTACATCTTGTTTCGATATGCCACCCATTTATGATGAATATGATGATGAGCATGTTGAATTGCCTAGTTGTGATGCTATGCTCCCTAGGATATCATGTGAAAATTCTACAGGTCACGTCATGTTTGACAATCCTTTAAACTTGTCATATGCTATGAGTGAGATTTCTCATATTGTTTCATCACAATCTCAATATAGTAACTATGCATGCCCCATTAAAATAAATCCAATTTGCACTTATGGCATAGATGACGAGATGATGGTCATTGGCTTTTGTTTTGCATGCGATGATATTGCCATGCTTCCTTTACATGATTTGCGCAATTCATCTACTATGCCATGCCATGAACACATTGTCCCGAATATGCTTTGTTTGCGATGTTGTCAATATTCTCCATGTGATGTTTACACTAATGCTCATGAGGAGATCCCCATAGTTTCCTCATACATATTACGAGATTTTGATGCATTCCATACTTTGCATGATTCCCATAATTGCGTGCACCATATGCACTCCATGAATAACAATGCTCTGCATATTTCTCATGATGCATTACACAGTTTGAGTCTCCATTATGCTATACATAAATACAAACCTATCATGATGGATGACATGTTTCTATATCACGCATCTCATCTATTTGAGTATTGGATATTTCGTGCTAACCAACACAAGCATGTATGCATCATAATGGATGATGTGTACATATACCACGCGCAAACAATTCTCCCCTTCCCTTCGTTTTGTGTAGGTACTCACATATACTCGTCAACCTCTCAATCCCAAGAGTTGACGAAACGAGCTCTTGAGAGCAACGACGATTTGGGATCACATGGATTGCCCTTATCACCGTTCTTTTCGCGCAACTACTACATGCACCTCTTTTACTTGGCTCTCACACAGCTATGGGATATTTATCAGTTGTCACCTTATGCCCATTCTATCGTGTTCACTTTGCATTTTATGCCTCTTTACATGACGTTTTCATGCAATTGTGACCCTTGCTTGCATTTACCCATGATTCACCATTATGCTACTCCTATGTGTATTTCCATGCTTGGTGGAGATGCTAGTAGCTATTTCCATGATTTCTTTATGCCCCATGCTATTGATGCTTGTTGTGTTGGGAGAGTCATGATGTCCCATTGCTATTTACATATGGCCTCTCGCCAATACATTGATTATATTTTGCTCATATCTTGCTTTCATGCTTGTGATATGTCATGTGCATTATTCATGACCACTATTTGCACACATGACATGCTTGCCATGATTCCTTCTAGTACGTTGCATCTTCACACTACTAGCTTGCTTGACTTGATCACTATGATTGCTTGATTTGTCGCATCACCCATGTTCCATTCTTACTCGCTTTCTTGCGTTGATGTCATATATGTTCATGCCTCTCACTTGATTTGTCTTGATCATTGTCTCTTGTCTCCATTAGTTGCATCTCTAATATCACCTTGTCTTGAGTGCCAACTTGCTATGCTTATTGATTGTGGAGACTTGGACATATTATTTGTGAAGCATGCTTGTTTACTTGAGCCTAATGTCTTTGGTTGTAGTCGCATCATATGCTTTCATACCATGTCACATCTTGTCCTTTCTTATGATAAGAATGATGAAAACACTTGTTGGGTATCTCACCACACGAATGCTAGGTTTTGCATTACCGCTACACTCATTTGTTTTTCCGAGTGTTTGTCATGTTCTTTCATTTTGAAGGATTGACAAGGCGGTACCATCACGAGACATTTTGGTTATGTGAAAGCATACATAATGTACAACTCCAACATCCTCGAGAAACTCCTAAAGGTGAACTCCTTCCCTTTGAGCCATCTTCAAATGTGCATATTGGATGGGCCATGTTTTCATTGTTGTCTCCTTCTTGTTGTCTACATGATACCAATATTGGATGGAGGACCGACATTGGAGATGGACCCTATGGACCTTCAAGTTGAGGAATGCTCGAACTTAATGGATGCGCCATCGGACCACCACTTATGCCACGACATCAAGACATGGTACTACAATCCCCATAACAAATTTGCACCTTATGCATGGAGTGACTCACATTATGATTGCCTTGTTGCATCTTGTATTTCTATGTCATCCATGATATATGAGCTTATGCACTTTCTTAGAAAATTTGTTGTGATTTTCCTTGATGGCATATTCATACATAATGATCAAATTGCCTACTATCAATTGCATGCCCACATAGTCACACTGAGCACCAATTACCATGTTCATGCTTTCCATACACCGTCCCATTATGACATCATTTTGCACAATGGTTGCATTGATCACATTCACAAAACATTTGTGTGCACAATGAATGCTTTTGCTCCCATTGCATATCATTCTATATCATCTTACTAAGCTTCATGCGCTTTGTCACGAACAATCTTGCCGAGCGGACTCATGTTTACTTGATGGATACCTTGTGTGCGCTAACCATTGTATTTCCAAGTGTTGTTTGTGTTTGCTCTTTTTGCATGTATACCACCCCGCCGACACCTTAGAGTACTTGGATTGCGCCATGTCTTCCACTTCGTCCAATTACAAGTCCGTCCATGACAACCGTTTCCATGGTGATGAGGATCACGATCCGAGGTCGGATCTTTCCCAAGGGGCGGGGGGGGAGATGATGCGAAGCATCCTACGGTCACCGCCATGTACACTATGACGACTCCCGAAGACCCAAGGAGACATAAGACGAGACCTCAAGCATATGCCATTGGACACAAGATTAACTCGCTCCTCTCCGAACCTTCACATTCCACATGTGACACATGGCTACTACCTCCAACGTGTGTGCTATGCATGACCAGGAACCAAGAGGAAGGCCACGGGACTGCTAGGAGCATTGGACAAGATGGCGAGGACACCAAGCACGAGGAACAAGAGAAGGAGATGACAGAAAGCTACAGCCCTCGAACGTCCGACGACCTCCGGACGTCCGACCCTGGAGGTTCAGCCAGCTAGGAGAACTACAGCCGACGACCAAGTCTACAGCGACCGGACGACCGACCAAGACCTGACGTCCGACCACCTTCAGCCACCGGATGATCGACGTCGATCGGAAATCCGAAGCCTCATGTCCAGAGATAAAACGTCGGACGCCCGTGAGCGACCAGACGACCGACAGTCGTCGGACGTATGACGCCTGTCTGCGCACAGAGAACGGGCCCGAGGCCCATGTACCCACCTCGCCCCTCACTTACCCCTTCGTGGCCCTAGACTATATATACTCCTCCACCTCCTCCCAGTTAGGGTTAGCAAAGGGTTAGCTCATTTTAGGAGATAGAGCTTTGCTCATCCACTTGATACCCTTGTCCATTGGAGTTCACGACCTCTACGGAGAAGATCCCCCAAGTGGATTTTAGACCCCTCACGGGAAGACCCCTCAAGACCTCCTCACGGAGATGAACTAGCTACTTGTATCGTCCTTTGTTGATCGTGGATTGCGTATCTCTTTGTGTTTCGAGGATCTAGCACATGTGTAATCGAATCTTGTTGGTTTGAGTGAATCCTCTCGTGTTTCTCCTCATGTTCTTCGTGTTCTCCGCGAGATCTGCTCCAATCCTGAAAGATCAGGCATCTAGGGTTCTACCCTACATCACGGATGCTCCTGTCGTCTGCATGCCACCTCAAAGATGAGAGAGTCCACTTTGTTTGGGATAAGTGGAGAAACCTATAGGCTTCGCCATCTCCTCTAGCTATGTTTGGGATAGGTGGAGAAATCTATAGGTTTGGATTTCTCCACCTATCCCAAACGGAAGCAACAAATCCAACCAAACCTATATATTTCGCATCAGAAAGGGAGAAACAAAGGGGTCATAGATTAAGGGAAAATAGAAGAGGAAAAAGCAATGTTTACATAGAGAGGGGATGTCACAAAGAGGCTGGCCTACTTGCGAGGAGCTCCTCATTGACATAGTCCAAAATAGCTCGTCGTTCGCCAGCGTTGATGAGGACATCACTACCACAGTTACACCCATAACCCCTACTGCTACATATACTGGACCTATTACTAGAGCTCGCGCACACCAATTGAATTACCAACTACTTTAGTTTCTTGGAAATGATTCTAATATTCATGAGAATATGATGTTGCCTAAATTGGATACATTTGTTTTTCTCATGAATTAAGGGCCTATCATGGACATGAAGGATGAACGTTGAAGTAGGATCGAGCCTATCATGGACAGGAATGATGAACATTGGAGTAGGATCGAGCATGGAGATGAAGGCACGTGCGAACGCAACAAGAACAGAGTTTCCACTGGAGTTTTCAGCACTTTGAAGCCATCATGATGACAAACAAGGACGGCTGAAATATATAAGATGTTCTTTCATAAGTTTCATCCATAGCTTATTATAGGTGTTGCGCTACCTTATTTTTGGGTCAGACCCATATAATTTCAAAATACACTTAATAGGTTGTTTTTAGTCTGTATTAATAGGGAAAACAACTTAGGACAGAATTTAGTCCCACATTGCCAAGGGTAGATGTAACATCCCAAAATTCTAAATTTTGCAATGTTATAATAAATAGATAGTTTAGATTGATTGACTGAAAGTGAGTGAATTCGAAACTTTTTTGAAAGTTAAATGAGAGGGAATAAAAGGACTTTCCCAAACTTTCACTTTCTTTTCTGATCTTCATGAATTCAAATTTTCTTTTCAAATACAAAACCCTTGAGCGAAGATGATATGACTTCTTCCATTTAATTAAATGAAAGGGTATTTGAAAATATTTGAATTTCATTTGAAAATATTTCAATTCATAAACTTCATGCAACTCAATGATTTTCACGAGCGAAGATAAAATGACTTCTTCAAAACATATGAAATATGAGTTGGGAGTTTCAAAGAATTAAATTCAAAGTTCTTTTGAATTTTATTTTTCAATTTGAAGTTATTTGAGTTTTATTCAAATTATTTTTCTCTGAAAATAAAATATATGGAAAATAGGGTAACATGATTCCCTACATCAGAAAATTGGAGAGAAATAAATTTGAATTCATTTTGGTATTTTTAAAATGATTTTCGTTGGATTTTATTAGAGCAGCAGCAGTGTTTGATTTATCTGAATTTTTGTGGATTTTATTTGACTCTAGAAAAATGTTCATATTGTAGAAAATCGTTTTCTGAAAATTTTGATATATTATATGCATATATAATATTTTTAGTTATTTTGTTTTTATTCTTTTAGTTCACTGAAAAATTGTTTTAAAAAAAACAAACTTCCCTCCCGACCGAATTGGGCCGGCCCAGCTCAGCCAGGCCACGGCCCAGTGCCCCGTCGCCCCCGAACCGCCCTAGCGGGAGAAGACCGCCGCCACGACTGCACCGCCGCCGCCGTGTCCGTCGCGGACACCGCGCCCCGCCGCCTTGCCCTTGCCCCTCCTCCACGCACCCGAGGCCCCGCCTCCTATAAATGCGCCGGCCCCGACCCCCCCTCTCTCTTTTTCGCAGCCGTGCCGCGCTCTCGCCGGAGTTAACCGCCGCCGCCCGAGATCCACGCCGCCGCACCGCTCCACCCCGCCACTCCCGACCGACGCCGCCCCCTCCATCCTCCCCACCGCGTCGCGCCGAGCCCCTTGACACCCTCGCCGCCGCCGGAGACCCACCGGAGCCGCCGCCCCGTCGACGTCCGAGCCGCCGCCGCCCTCTCCCTCGCCGCCGGCAACCACCATCACCGCGGTACGCCTCGCCTCTTTCCTCCCCGTCCGATCTACGATCGACGGTCTGGATTAGATCTAGGATTCGTTTTTTTTTTCAACCGGTATGTTTAGTGAACGAACGTTCGTTCGTTTAGCTTTGGCAGTGGACGTTTTCACTATATAAGCCTTAGCAGCGAACGTTCTTATATTAGATTTGTTTTTGTGGCCAGGGACCCGTTTGTAAGTACTTTTAATTGCAGATTAGCCCCTGGTTTTCAAACGATCACTACTTTTTACTCGTTAGTCCAAATCCAACGAAACCAACGCCCACTTCTTCGTTATGATCCCCTATTTCCAGTAAAACAACATAAACATGTTTTTGAAAGTTTAAAATTTGAATTTCAAACAGCTTTGTATTTGAACTTCGTTTGATCGTAACTTGAGTTTTATAACTCCGTTTTAGTTGATTCTTTTTGCAACTCGAAGCTCTTGACCTAAACTTTCTGATAAGGCCAAATTCACATAATTTTGGTACTGTTAGGAATTGTTTTATGTTGCAAGAGTTATTCGCTTGGTTTTGATGTTTTCTGGATCGTACTCTTCGTTCTTTCCGATCTTTTGAGTGATTGCTTATGTGTGGTTACTATTGCTTGCTCACGATAGATTGACCGGAGTGTGACGAGTAGAACTATCAAGAGTTTTGAGTGCGAATCACCTTCATCAACATTGCAGGCAAGTTCACACTTTGATCATACCTTTTCTACTACCCAGTTTTATGCATTAGATCAATCCTCAAACATTGCATGACTAGGATCTAATTAAATTGTGGGTTCTGGGAAGTAGATGAGGTAGTACCTATTACCTGTTTTATTATCAAACCTTTGGGAGTTACTTCTACGTTTGCTTATTATGCCATGCTATGCTAGTAGACGTGGATTGGGTGAGTGTATCCATGACAGATGTGAGTTTGTTAATTTGATGGTTTATTTAAGGTGGCAACTTAAACACACATCTGGGTGGATTGAGGCACCTGGTTTCCAGGACTTGCCTATTTTTCTTCAGACCGCCACCCAGGCTCAAAGGGATCATAAGATTATTCATGCTAGAAACTTCCGTGTGCAGCCACATGCTATTATGGGCTCTAGCATAGTTGACTAAGTCGTGCGAACTCTTACAGGGTAGACTAGCAGATGTAGGGGATGTAGGTTGGTATGGTCTACCCTTTATGTAATGTGCGAGCGCTTCTGAAAGACTATGTCTCGGTCATCCGTTTCTCAAACACCATGTAGTGCGAGAAGCCAAACGGAGGAGATCGAGTCATGTGGGGAAAAGTGCGCAAACCTCTGCAGAGTGTAACAAACTAATCATGATTAGTCGTGTCCCCGGTTATGGACGTTTTGAGTATCTAGTACTTGGATTTTCATGTGAATCTCATCATGTTACTTTAATTAATATTGTTGGGTTGTTAATGAGTACTTTTAATTGGGATTGAGAATGCTGTCAACCATTCTCAATGTTTAACAACCACCATGATAGTTAAATAAATTTATTCCTTTGCAGTAGGGAAAAATTGGCTTTTCGCAAAAACATTATAACCATAGAGCCTCCACCAGCCAAATATGCATGTAGTGATAGACTTTATTCATCATTGCTCTATGGTGTGAATTTGCCAGTACATTCAATGTACTGACCCTTTGTGGCTGCAACGTCTCATGTTGCAGGATCTTACGACGAGTAAGTGATACGTTAGGGTTACGATTCCTATACTCAACTTTGTCGTTGGTGTTGATGGGAATCCACAACCTTGTTACTTCCGCTATTTGGATTGAGGTAATAGTATTTACGTTATTTTATACATGTGATTTACCTCTGTTATAAATCCTCGAGTACTGTGTGTGTCAGCATACCGATCCAGGGATGACATTTAAGCACAGAGACTTGATCCATTCGGGTCGGGTCGCTACAGTAGACAAAATTCCCCTATGTCTCCCTATAAATACAGCCCTTAGGGCGTCGTTTAGGCTTGGATTTTGTTTAGATTAAAGTTTGACATAGTGCAACACGCGCACTTCATTTGTGTCCAACGACCAGGACAAGACATTTCAAAACCCCACTTTAATAAAGATTTCCTCATCAATTCACAATATCCAGATTACAATCTTAGTTTCTTGCTTGTTCTTTTTTTTACGGGAAGAATTACTTTATTAACTCAAATAACGGTTACATCATCAACTAGGAATTTAACAAGGAAGCTAGGAGGTGCCTCGACCCAAACAGAAGGGTCGTTCACACATCCCCATTTAGCTAATTCATGAGCTACTACATTGGACTCTCTGAAACAATGCTCAACTGTAACCTTTCCAAAATCACACAATATACTCCTGCAATCATCCAACACTGGCGCTGCCGTCATCGAATGGCCTTCATTGAGATTTAATGCATCCACCACTGTGCTATTGTCCATCCTTACCAGCAGTTTAGCGCAGCCCAAACTTAGGGCCAGCTTCAATCCTTCAAAAAGTGTGGCTGCTTCGGCAGCAACAACATCAGCCACATGCTCAAGCCTAGCTGTAGAAGCAATAATGAAATGCCCTTTATGATCTCTGATAATTGCTCCACAAGCACCGGAGTTTGTTCCAACAGAAAAGGAAGCATCAACATTTAGAACTAGATGCCCAACTAGGACCGAAGGCCATCTGTTTATCTTTGCATTTGTCAGGACCTTTCCTGCAGCACGCACGTAGTTTAGGGCGAGCGCCATGATCGCAGGTGTCGTTCTCTCTGGCGTTTGCACCTCCTCTCCTTTGAAAAACTCTCTCCGTTGCCACCACAAATACCAACATGTTATAGCTATTAATTCTGGTAGTTCGACCTCTCCCATAAATGGTTTTTGATGAGCAGCATTGCAAAGTAGGAAATCAATAACGGCCGCACCTAATCGATCCACGTCAGCAGCCAACCGGATCTCTGTGCTTATTCCAAGAGTATCCCAAACAGCCCTCGATCGAATACACTTGAATAGGACATGTGAAATGTCCTCTGCACCCGCTTGACATATTGGGCATTGGGATACCTTTCCTATATGACGATTTGCAAGAACGCTAAAACATGGGATGGCATTGTGTAAGCACCGCCAGATGAAAATTTTGATCTTTGCTGGAACCTTCAAACTCCATAACTTGCACCAGATTGGATGTGGCGCTGAGGAGTAGCGCACAAGGCCCATATTGTCCTGGTTAAAGTTTTCTTCCCACTATTTATAGTAAGCAGAGCGAACCGAGAACACCCCATTCTTCGTTAGATTCCATGCAACAAAATCTTCTGTCTCCAAATGAAATATAGGGATTTGCAAGATACGTTCAACGTCAATGTGCCAAAAATTCTCTCGAATCAGCTGCTCATCCCACTCTCCAGTGATTGGGTCTAATAACTCACAAACCCGGGTTAGCACTTGATTGCCCCGAATTGTGATGATTTTCTTGGATGCACTATTTGGTATCCAACAATCGTTCCATATGTTTATCTTTGTGCCATCTCCCACTCTCCAAATGCAACCCTTTTTGAAAGTCTGGATACCTGCCCAAATACTTTGCCACACGTAAGAGGATCCCTTTTTAAGTTCACAGTTGAGAATGTCTCCCGTAGGATAATATCTTGCTCTAAGGACACGAGCACACAAGGAGCCACGGTTCTCAATGAGCCTCCAACACTGTTTGGCTAGCATCGCCAAGTTGAAGCTATGGACATCTTTGAAACCCATACCTCCTATCTCCTTTGGCAAACACATTTTCCACCACGCGAACCAATGCATCTTACGATCATTTTCCCCATCACCCCACCAATAGTGTGACGTTGTGTCAGTGATCCCCTTACAAACTTTTTTCGGGAATTTGAACACACTCATCGCATATGTTGGTATGGCTTGGGCCACCGCTTTCAGTAATGCCTCCTTTCCTCCATAGGAGAGAGTCCTCTCTTTCCAACCATTCACCATAGCCTGAATCCTCTCAATAATGTGTTTGAAGCAGTCTACTCGATCTACTCCAATCATGGACGGGAGCCCCAAATATTTATCTGAGAGGGATTCGTCATAATGTTCAAAAATTGACAAACTTCGGCCTTTACCTCCACATCCGTGTTCGGACTGAAGAAAATTGAACACTTTGCTTCACTCAACAATTGTCCTGAAGCTGCACAGTATTCATCCAAAATCCCGCGTCATTTGTTTGCATTTAACGCATCTGCTCTCATGAGTATAAGTGAATCATCAGCGAACAATAAATGAGAAATTATTGACGCATCTGCTTGTTCTTAGTTTGCCTACAGGAAATAGAACCTCATGGTCAGGTTGATCATGCTCCGGCGTTGTCAATGATCTCTCGGAGTAGGTTTAGTGATTTGTTAACGCGCGGCGTCTTCGTACGTTCATAGTCGGATCGTCAAAGTCTACTCCACCAAAAACTATAGTAATCATCTCATGGAAAGATCGAGACCCTCGCCTCTATCAGGTGGTATCAGTTTTCCATGTTGATCGGTGAGATTTTTCCAGTTTTCATAGTCTAGATTAGATATGTTCTTCATACCTATAGTCATTTTTCCGGTTTTCATAGTCTAGATTAGATATGTTCTCATACCACGAAAAAGCCAAAAAATTAGTGTTAGATCATCCTATCTAAACCCATCTAGGCCTTCTTGCAATTTTTCTTTTCAGTGTTTTGTTTTGTTAAATTTGCGATTGCTTCATCGTGTCGAGTTGCTGTCGTCATGTCGCCGCCGCACAAATGTTATCTCCGCTGCCATATACCTCCACCACATATCCGTCATCCCATAAAACCACCATATATCTGTCGCCCGTTCCATAAAACCACCACATATCCGCTGCCATAACACCATACATTTCTGATAAGAGAACAAGCCAACCTTTGCATGGGCATCATACTTGCATTTGAAGTGGTCAACATACTCCACCACTCCATCCCAAAATACGGTTGAACACATGCCTCCCCCATCCGGAAATGTCATCAAAAAAGCTTAGGACGAGAATAGCGAGTCATTGAGCTAGAAATAATAGTTGTAGAGTAGGCAATCGTTGTTTTCTTTATTACGATTCAACGCCGGAGCATAGCCCGGGATCGACCCCCTAAACATTGGCCGCTACCTAGCAATGTGCTCATTGACGACCAAAGTAGCTATCACAACATCACTATAATCGTCAGACGATTCTTCAAACAAATATCAACATATGAAGTTATTTAGAAAAAACTCATCCAAGTTGTCCAGTGATGAAACAGTACATCAATGGATTGAGGCGGGCATGGACAAGTATCAGCCGAGTCGGGCAAACAGCCGAACTCCTTGCAGGAGGGTGGGTGGCGAGTCACGATCGATGAATGGAGTCCATGGAGACAGAGGCAAAGGTTGTCGAACCTTGTGTCCTCCGACGATGACCTTAGAGGTAGTGGTGGGCTGTCATCAACCCTAGGATAGGCAGGCCATGGAAGAAGCGGCCAGAACGATGGCAAAAAGGGCGTCGACGGAAGAGGCGGCAGCAGGGGTGGGGCGATGGCGTAGAGGCCAAAAGTGGGATTGCGGGAGCAATGGCGATGGCAAAGAGGATGGGGTGCTAGTTGGGGGATGAATGGTCTATGTGCCATAGACGGGCCGGGCACCGCGGGTGCACTGTTCACTTTCCGTAATATTACACTTGTATATGCAAACCTCCTATCAAACGCTTCAGTTTAACTTCAACTGGCGACAAGGAGGAAAATACGTAACATACTATAGTCCTTTCAATTTCCACACAAAGTGTATGCACATGCAATGCATTTATATTTCTTATTGTTGCTCACCTTCTCTGCGCAATAAATATCCAAACTAAAAATCCCATCTTTTCTTCACCCGGAACACTACAGTTGAATTCTGTATATTGTTCTGAGGGACTTTTATCATGAGTTGGACTTTTGTCTTCAGGGGGGCTTCCTTTGTCTTGCCGCCTGCGTCACCAACCTGCATTACATGGTGCAAATCTATATGAATCCAACAAAAATATATAGCAAAAAATAATAACTTAACTCCTATGATGAGCTAAATTAAGCTGCCTAGTTATTGTTGTCAGTTGTGAGTAAATCCTTACCCAAACAGATGCCCAGCCAAGCCTTTCGTCCGACCCATAACCTGCTTTCCATTTGACATGCTTACTGGCCTTTTGTTTATAGACAGCACTCCAGTAGTTCGTGTCAAAATGGTACCGGTAACTGAAGATGATAAGTATCGTTAAGCAATGGACGTAACATATAAACAGGGTGCTTCAAGCTCCCTGTGCATTGGAACGCAGAGCAAGGTTACGAGTGCACCGCTCAAAACAGTCTCACAGATCCAGGAGGCAAATCATATGATGTTTCTTTTCTAAGCCTAGATCAGCTACTCTACATCAACCTGTAGAGCTACTGAATTCCATCAAAAAGATGGAAATCATTCACACCATTTTTATTTACCTGAACTTGTCTGAAGGAGTTAACTGGCGTTTAAATGCAAATGATAGTGAATTTGATGGTAAAGTGAGGCTGGGAATAAATGATAGCTCATCATCCTACAAAATAAAACAAATGATCCATTACAAGCAACATGACGGAGCAAATATTCATTAAACAAGGCCAGCTTAGGGATGTTTACCTTATAGCGATACTTGATATTCATCATATTATCATTGTACAATGCAGTGCAAACTCCATTCAGAACATGAGACTTCACTATACCATTTACTGACAAAATTTTCTCACCCTCATCCAACTTCTTCTCCTTAACTGAAACTTCCCCGTTAGGAAACAAGAAGGTTGCTCTTGGCTACACACAAAAGATATCTATTATCATGGTATCTAAGTAATAAACTCAATTAGCACACTAAAAAGGGTTGCAACGTTCACATGGTCATTAGTACCAAGGATTTGACAGCTTCTGAAAAAATTGTCAACACAAGAAAGGAATGACAGCATACATATAGGAAGATCTTTGTGATTGCATAACACTAGCTGTGTTCAGCTAAAAAAATATTCCTCTGGGATACAAAATACTGACCAATCCATCAGGAGGAACCAGCGATGATAACTCAATTTTGCATGGTGAATCTCCCAAATTAGTAGTTACTGCCACTTCTCCTTGTCCCTCCTAAGAAAACAAATGATGTCACCTATCTTATATGATATATGATGTACACTATAGAACAACAAAATATAAGATTAGCATAACATTTTCTAACGTTGGGTAAGCCTTCCATTAGATTTAGAAGAACAAAGGAATATACTGACCATGTGCTAATCATTACTCATATTTCATTTAGAGCAAATAGAAGTGGCTAAAACTATAAGCTGAACGAGAAAGCTAATTTCCGTACGACTGGAATTTAGTAATATAGGCGCGAACGAATCGATAACCCTCCGATTGTCATCCCATGCTCCGAAGGATCGCGTATCCTGCGGCGGGAGGTTCTCTGGCAGTTCCA
This sequence comes from Triticum timopheevii, assembly GCA_963921465.1. NCBI lineage: Eukaryota > Viridiplantae > Streptophyta > Magnoliopsida > Poales > Poaceae > Triticum > Triticum timopheevii. Next base: position 201,945,209 of record OY997270.1, read on the forward strand.
CCAGGCGAGTCGTGCAGCATGGGCCTGCGGCTCGTTGACTAGGTGGGCTCTCCACGCTCTAATTTTTTAGCTCGATAGAACCCAGACGCGAGAAAAATAAATGCACGACGGGAGACTCGATCCCGTGACCATGGATATAGATAGCGTTGATGACCAACTCCTCTTTGGTTACATTGTTGTCCTGCCACAAGAAATCAAGCTACTTTACCATCGTACCACGCACAGTCCATTTTCAGCTTTACTAAGTCATTTAATATTGCTAATTATGAATGCCTCCAGTATACTAGTAGGCGCTAAGACTACCACGGTGGGAGTAACATAGATGGTAACATCACACATCTCTAGGCAAAACAGATAATGTGACGAGTAATTAATGAGGAAAGAGGGGCATGTGGTAACATAGCTACTCACTCTCTCTCAGTTTACAAGGCGTGCGCGTACGCCTAGGTCGTCAATTTGACTAACCTAATAGAAGTCATATATTACAAAAAACATATCATTATAAACTTCAGATGTTCTATTTTCAAACGGTATATTTTTTGTGTTATATAGTTTATCTGGAAAGATAAGTTCCTGCCGACTGGACATTAGCAACAGGCACTGACGATGTCTATCTCCGTACATTGGTTTCTGTTTATCGGGAAAAAAAGGGCAGCAATAGTGCTCGAACTCGGAACCTGGACGTCTACTAGACAAACATGCCACCCCCGCTGACCAACTGCACTGTCATTTGTGTTATGACTGGCGCTAGGTGTTCTATTCATTACCACAAGTAGTCCACTACTCTGGTGCAGATATCACTCGCAATTTTTCTCAAGAAAAAATTGGTAAAACTCGAGTTTTTTTTCTGGAAAAAAAAAACTGTAACACTCAAATTCAAGTACTTGCGGGAGGGAGAAAAATATTATTCCCATATTGAGATTCAAACTGTAGTTACTGTAAACGAAATGAAGACTAGTAAGCTATTTGACTTTTTTACCATTCAAACCATTTGTATTAGTGTAAAAATATATTTTACTACGATTTCCTCCTAGTGTTTTTCTCATCAGCGTTGCCCAATTCATTCACTTTGAAATTTTGTATTCAATTTTCTGTATCACAATTTTTTCGTTGTTGTTATCTTTCTAGATCACATCGCTCGTATTTTGATACGACGAAGCTAAAATCTGACCGATCAGAAACTCGCAACAGACCCGAACGATGTGGGTCTCGTCCATTTCTCGATCGGACAGGGCTGGCGATCTTGTGATGATTTTGCGTTGCACTTTCCTGACTTAACCGCCGTAATCCTGCACACATTGATTGACTTCCGTACTAATTTGATCATGACCGGCCCGCTCTCCCGATGAAATCGCACGCCAGGCCCAGCCGTCCCCTTCTTTTCTCTCTCTCTCAAAAAATCTGGGTGCGGAAAATATAAGTGTTGGGTGTGGGAATCGAACCTAGCACGTGTTGTGCTTATACCCATCACCCTTGACATCTCACCAACTGTTACTTATCTAAAAAATGGTAACAAGGTATTTGAACCTTTTTCCTGCAATATGAGCAAAAAAATCTAGTTCTTTTTCTTGGATTTTTTTACCAACCCGTATCGAGTTGATCACATCGTGGTAATTTTCACGCCCCGATAACTTTTGTGTGAATATCATAGTAACTCACACATCGCATACCTGATAACTTATATACCCCGGTCCTGGTAACTTTGGCGCCGGGGGGGGGCGGTTGGTAAAATATCTCCGTGGTAACTTTTATGTCAAAATCATGTTAAGTTGGTGACTCACATATCACTTATGTATCGCGGTCCTGATAACTTTGGCATGGGGAGTGGGGGTTGATTAAATATCCCCCCGGTAACTTTTGTGTGAATAGCATGATAACTCACACATTGCAGACGTGATAACTTATGTGCACTCACACGTCGCAGACATGATAACTTATGACCCCAGTCCTGGTAACTTTGGCGACCGGGGGGAGGGGAGTGGGTTGATGAAATATACCCCCCGGTAACTTTTTGTGTGAATAGCATGATAACTCACACGTTGCAGACCTGATAACTTATGTGCCTCGGTCCTGGTAGCTTTGGGGGGCGGGGGTGATGAAATATACCCACGGTAACTCACACGTTGCAGACATGATAACTTATGTACCTCAATCCTGGTAACTTTGGCGACCGGGGGGGTTTGATGATACCCCCCCGGTAACTCACACCACAAACCTCACAACTTTTGTACCCGAGTCTTAGTAACTTTGGCGATGGGTGTGGGATGTGGGTAGGTGTTTAAAAACACCTCCGGAAACTTTCGTGTAAATAGCTTGGTACTGTACGCACCTTATACGTGATAACTTATGCATATATACCACGGCAACTTTGATCCGGGGTGGTGGGGGGGGGGGGGGGGGGGGAGAAAGTAGTTTGAAAACATACCCCTCCCGATAACTTCCGTACAAATGTCATGATAACTTCCGACGCTTTGACCTATAACACATTTTTAAGTTTTGAAATATGTAGAATCAAGGACGCGTCCATTTTTTTTTCCTTCTAATGCATGCATCCATGTGCATGTGAAGAGAAAATTACAAGAACTATCTTTTATGTCCCAGTAATTTCTGTATAAATAACATGATAACTTATATACAGCCACATGGTAACTTTTGACCCAAAAAAAATATCATCGAAACATACCAACATGGGATCTAGTTTCGAAGGTCTCGTCGCGACGAATCTTTTATGTGAAAACAGTTTTTCAATCGGACCAACGGTTTGAGCTACAAAATATTTTAAATTTTCGCATTGGGAAGAATCTTTGATGACATCATCAATTTTGTTTTTTCTGCATGTATATGATTAGTAGCTGCTAATTAACTGCTCATGGACAGTGGACACGCACAGAAAAAAAGAAAGAAAACAAGATGAAGCTAATGCATGCATACAAGCTAGGGAGGAATCGTGCGGATTTGTTGCTTAACTTCCGTACGTGCGGAAGTTAGCCCAGTCCTAAGCATCTCCAGCCGTTGGCCCCCCAGGAGGCGGCTAAAATCGCCGCCCGAGGGCGAGCCGGCACAAAAAACCGGCCTAGGGGCGAGTTGGCCCCCAGTCGCCGGCCCCAGGGCCGCCCCCAGGCGCGTTAAAAAAAAACGTTCGGCGAATTCGTTTAAAACACGGCTAAATTCAACCAAACTTCGGCGAGTTCATACATATTTAAAAATATTTTACACGAAAGGAAAAAAACGCTATTAGGCCCGCCGTCGCCTCGCCACTCCTCGCCACCCGCCGCCCTTGAAGCTCTACATGCCGAGGCGGCTGTAGAACTGCGTGTAGTTGCCGTCGTCGTCATCGTCGTCGCCGCCGCCTCCTCCGCGGCCGCCGTCCCTGCTGCACCCCTCCCCAGGTTGGCGCGGCGGGTTGGACGGTCCGGGGGCGTCCTCATCCTCGTCGATGTCGAGGATCACCACGCCGTGCTCGTCCTCGCGCCCACGCCTGCGGGCGGCTATCTCCTCCAGGGCTCGGCGCTGCCAGACCATCTCGTCGCGGAGGTAATCGTCACGCGCCCACTTTAGGGCCTCCTCGTCGAAGAAGCCGCGCCGGGCTATGGCCTCGTACTCCGCGGGGAGGTCGGGCTCCGGCTTCGGCCTGACGAGGACGAGGCGTCCAGAGGCGGGGGAGGGTCGGCGATGCGGACGCCGGAGCTGCGGGTGCACTGGCTGACCGGCGTGTCCTGGGGCTCCGGCTTGACGGGGGGGAGGCAGGGGAGCCGGTCGAGGAGGACGCCCCCTGCCTCGGCGTTCAGGAGCTTCCACGCCGCCGGGAGGACGGTGGAGCGGGTACTCCAGCCTAGGCGTGTTGCCACCCTCGATGTACTCGAGGACGGCCTCCAGCGTGCGGCCGGGCACGCCCCACCATCGGCGGCGGCCTTCGGAGTTGAGCCTCCTGGAGGGCACGACACCGTTGGTGGCCTTGAGCTGCTCGGCGTGGCGGCGACAAAAGTAGGGCTCCCATAGCGGGCTGTTGGGGACGTACCGTGGCCCTTCCCTCGTCGCCTGCGGCAGAGAGGCGCGGATGCGCGCGATCTCCGCACGCCGCGCCGCCCCGGTGGGCGGTGGTGGCACCGGGACCCCGCCGGTGCTGATCCTCTCACACCCCGGGCACCCGCATGTCCGGCGGGACCGGGTACTCGGCCTCAAAGAGGAGCCGAGCTTTGTCCTCGTGAAGGTGGCGGCGGCCGAAGCCGTTCGCGGCCGCGCCGTTGCCTGGGAAACGCTCGGCCATGGCTCTGGAGACGGCGAGGGGAGAGGGAGGAACGGGGAAGGAGCAGGAGTCGCGGTGCAGTGTCTATGCGTTTACCGGCGCGCTAGGGGCGTCTTATATTAGCGGAGGCGCCGCGCGTACGCGTGGCCGCCGTGTGTACGCGTGGCGGGCGAGGGACGCGCGTCGTCCGGTCTTCACTGCGCCGCCCGTGAGGCATCAATGGAGGAGGCTGACCGGCGCGGCAGCGCATAGCAGCTTTGGCATTGATTCGCCACAGGAAACGGGGCGATGAGGACAACGAAGCGGCGAAAAGAGCCGAGTCGCTGCCAAGGAGGGCCCACCAGTTTTCACGCCAAAAACTTTTCGGCCAGCGTCCCCAAGCGCCCCCCAGCGCGCCGGGTTTGGCCTGGGTCCGTCGGCGCCAATTTCGGTCCGAGCCGGCGAAAAAGGGGCCTTTGGGGGCACGACTGGGCCGTTTTTTCGGCGCCGGCGCGAAAAAATCGACTGGGGAGGCCGTTCTGGGGCCGCGGCTGGAGATGCTCTAAGCTGAATGCCAACTTTAGAATACTGAGTGATGTTATATAATGGTAGAAACCACATCCCAATACCTACCGCAAGCAGAAGAACAGGATTCACACTCTGACGGTTGAGGGCGCCACTCTAACCGACCAAGCAGACTTGGCCGCGGCGGCGTTCACGCACTTCGACTCCCTGCTAGGGACGGATCACCCCCGGGATTGCGTCCTCAACCTCGAGGACCTCATCGCGCCATCCAACCTCGACGACCTGGACGCCCCCTTCAGCGAAGACGAGATATAGCAAGCTGTCAAGCGACTGCCGGCGCGCAAGGCGCCCGGCCCAGACGGCTTCACCACAAAGTTCCTGCGCTCCTGCTGGCCTATCGTGAAGCATGACCTTGTCCGCGTCTTCCAGCAGCTATATGCGCTACGAGGAAGGGGTTTCAGCTGCTTGAACCAAGCGCTGCTTACGCTGATGCCAAAGCGAGCTGACGCAGCTGGGCTGGGGGATTACAGGCCCATTAGCCTAATCCATCTCGTCGTGAAGATCTTCACAAAGGTGTTGTCCCTTCGACTAGCACCCAAGTTGAACGAGCTAGTCAGCCCCATCCAGAACGCTTTCGTCCCGGGACGAAGCCTTCACGACAATTTCGTGCTTGTCCGGCAATCGGCGCGCCTTGTTCATCAGCTGGGCGCCCCGCGCATCCTCCTGAAGTTGGACCTTGCGCGGGCATTTGACTCCGCGTCATGGCCGTTTCTATTCGAGGTCTTGCGCCGGTATGGCTTCAGTGATCACTTACTTGGTTGGCTTGCTACTCTCCTGTCGTCGGCAAGCACAAGGGTTCTCCTCAACGGCGTGACGGGACCCGCGATCTGGCACTGTTGCGGGCTTCGTCAAGGCGACCCTGTGTCACCACAACTCTTTGTGCTTGCCGTCGACACATTGGGGCGCCTCTTCCGTCGCGCGACCGAGCTCAAAGTCCTGCAGCAACTACACCCTCGCCGTGCACTCCCCGTCCTCTCGTTGTACGCGGACGATGTCATACTCTTCTGCCACCCCACGACGCACGACACACTCGCCGTCCGAGAAATCCTGCAGCTATTTGGGTCAACTTCCTGAAGAGCACGGCTACGATGATCCGATGCGACGGCGACATGGCTGCCCCGGCCATCGCCAACCTTGGCTGCCCATCACCTACCTGGGGATCCCACTCACCCTTGGACGCCCATCCGCTGCACAACTGCAGCCCCTCGTCGACAAGACCGCTGGCAAGCTCCCCACCTGGAAGGCGCACCTCATGAACAAGGCCCGACGCCTTGCCTTTGTGAAATCGGTGCTGAGCGCGATCCCCATTCACCAACTTCTGGTGCTCGCGCCGCCAAAAAAGAACCTCAAAACTCTTCGAAAAAATCCAACGAGGATTCCTATGGCCTAGCCGCGCCGAGGCGCACGGCAGCAACTGTCACGTCAATTGGCAACGCGTCTGCCGCCCGACCCAGCTTGGTGGGCTCGGGGTGCACGACCTAAAGCGCACGGGCTTGGCCTTGCGCACCAAATGCCTTTGGTTCGCCCACACGGACGACAACAGGGCATGATCTGGCCTCGACCTTTAATTCACTGCTGCGGAGCGCGCCTTCTTCGCGTCCACCACCATGATCCTCGGCGACGGCCAGCGTGCGATGTTCTGGGAAGACCGTTGGCTCAACGGCGCGCCATCTCGGAGATAGCACCACAACTGCACGCCCTCATCCCCAAACACCGCCGGAAGAGCAGGACGGTGGCAGACGGCCTGAATGCGCACCAATGGGCATCGAACATTCAGGGCACCCTTGGCATCCGCGAGATCGGCCAATACCTGCTTACTTGGCATGCGATCGAGCACATCACAGTCACTGCCGAGCCGGATCGCCTGCATTGGAAGTGGAACGCGGCGGGTACCTACACAGCCCAGTCCGCCTACCTCGCCACCTTCCATGGCTAGACCTCCTGCCCTGCTTGGAAGCTCACCTGGAAGGGCTGGGCGCGTGTGAAATTCTTCCACTGGCTTGCCCACGTGGGACGTTGCTGGACGGCCGACCACCTTGCTCGCCGCGGACTACCGCACCCTCCTCGCTGCCCGCTTTGCGACCAAGCGTCTGAATCAATCCAGCACCTAATCCTGGAATGCCCCTTCTCCAAGCAAGTGTGGCACGAGATATTGTCCTGGCTGTGCTTGACATGCAGCGTGCCCTCCAGCGAGGGATCCCTATCGGAGTGGTGGCGCTCGGCGCGGTGAAACACGCCGAAACCCATGCAAAAAGGCCTCACCACCGCAAGCCTGGTGATCCCTTGGATGAGCTGAAGCATCGCAAAGACTGCGTGTTCAACGGCGCAACCCCATCGACCAACTCACTGATCGCTTGGATCAAAGACGAAGCCAAACTCGGGGCAAGAGCTGGAGCCCGTGGCCTGCGTGCCTTCCTCCCTCAAACCTGGGACGTCCACTGATTTATGACTGTAATCGTTCCTCTTAGGTGGCTGTAACAAACTCAATCTTTTCAATACAAAGAAACGCAAGCCTTTTGCGTTTTCTCAAAAAAAAATGTCAGACGAAAACAGTAGTTATTTTAGCCGGCAGATTAGATGGTATGTATATTAATCATCAGATGCTATGACAGAAAACCAAATCAGAAACAAGTTGCATGTTATTCTCGTTGTTCAGGGATATCTGTACCACTGGTCAAGCCCATAAATCCAACTTCCAACAAATTACCTATTGTTCACAAAGGAAACATGGTATTCTTTTTCTCGAAGATGCATGAGAACTGTGTATCATTGCATTAAGGATAAAATATATATTTACTAGGAAGACCCGACACACACCATTCAACCTAAAACTGCAATGGGAAAAACATGCACCTGCAACAAAAACCAGCGACCCGAGTAACGCCAAAAACGACCATTAGGTGGCAGCAGCAAAAAATGATTGTGCTTTGGTTTTCATAGGACACGACAAGACTACACAATGATTGTGCTTTTCAAACAACCAAAATATCAGTGGATACGATACCTTTTGTTTTAGAACAATAGGGAAAGATCCCAATGTACATAAATTCCAGGAGCAGAAATAGTCACAAGCCGTGAACAAGCCTCAACAATTAATAGGAGAAAAATAGGTAGCATATACTGAGTTGTTTCTTTTCTACAATAGAAAGAATATCTCATTTTACAGTAGAATGTACAAACAAGTGTTAATTACTACATAGTATGCAAACATAACTAATGGGGATTCCCTAGCAAAATTCAGGTACATAATTTAGGCTCGATTTCATTAGTGCACATTTCTATGCCAAATAAACTGAAATAATCAGGTCATTATGTCAATAAAAACGAAAGATTTTTATATGCACACATGCTCGAATTTTGTATGCACACCAAGAGGCTTGCCCGTTTTGTGCCCAGGAGAGCATAAATCACATCCTACTGGACTGTGTTCTTGCGAGGGAGGTCTGCACCAGTGTTTACCTAGCTCTCAACAAACCGGATTGGGTCCCCCCGAGGGGATCAAGATTGGCGGAGTGGTGCACTAACAAGCTTGGGGCTGGCCTAGGCAAGAAAGGCATACAGGTGATCTTCCTTCTAGTAATGTGGAAGTTATGGAAGCACCACAATGCCTTTGTGTTCGATGGAACTTCACCATCAATGTCACATAATAGAGGTTGAAGGTAGAACATGGAAGCAAGCGGGAATCTTAAAGGGAGATGTGGAAGCCTTGTTTGGGGCTTTGATGAGGTGGGCTAGCATAAGAAATTAGATTCGAGTAAGAGGGTGGAGTTGGTTCATGTAATATGTAATCACCAACGTGGAGGGGCTCTTTACGATTTTACCCCATCCTCTTCTTTAATATATAGCCCTGCTCAAGAATTTGTCCAATTAACCTGTTAAGTTGCCGATTAATCCCTACTCGTAGGGTCACCGAGTAGCCGGTAAAATGATAAATCATCCGATTAATTGATTAATTGGTTGATTAACTTGCCGATTAGTTTATTAATCCCCTACTTGCCAGCCGACCGAGCAGCTACCAATTAACGATTTCCTAAACAATGATATATAGTACGGCACACTCGTGCGTATTCGAGGAAAAAGGAATCATTTCATGATCAAACGCAGGTCCGATATGTGACAAGTATGTGACTTTAGAAAAACCTTTTGGGGTTGACCTATAAATACGATGAAATAGATATAGTTGCTCATCAAGTTGCATTTGCCATAATTAATTCATCCTGGTGAACTAGAGACAAACCTTGGAATCGAAAGGTTTTAGACTTAGTAGAACTAAAACCGAGTACATGAAGTGCGGTTTCAGTACTACTAGGCATGAGGAGATTAGCCTTGATGGGCAGGTGGTGCCTCGAAAGGACACCTGTCGATATTTGGGTCAATGCTGCAGAAGAATGGGGATATCGATGAAGATGTGAACCATCGAATCAAAGTCGATGAAGTGGCGCCAAGCTTCTGGCATTCTCTGTGACAAGAGAGTGCCACAAAAGCTAAAAGGCAAGTTCTATAGGACGGCGATTCGAGCCACAATGTTGTATGGCGCTAAGTGTTGGCCGACTAAAAGGCGACATGTTCAACAATTAGGGATGGCGGAGATGTGAATGTTGAGATGGATGTGTGGCCACACAAGAAAGGACTGGGTCTGAAATGATAATATATGAGATAGAGTTGGGAGGAGAAGCTTGTCCGGCATCGTCTGAGATGGTTTGGGCATATTCAGCGCAGGCCTCCAGAAGTTTCAGTGCATAGCGGACGGCTAAAACATGCTGATAATGTCAAGAGAGGTCGGGGTAGACCGAACTTGACATGAGAGGAGTCCGTAAAGAGAGATGTGAGGGACTGGAGTATCACCAAAGAAATAGCCATGGAGAGGGGTGAGTGGAAGCTTGCTATCCATGTGCCAGAGCCATGAGTTGGTCGTGAGATCTTATGGGTTTCACCTTAGCCTACCCCAACTTGTTTGGGACTAAAGGCTTTGTTGTTGTTGTTGAACTAAAGACAAACCAGGTATTTAGAGATAAGAATGAAGTGTTTTCCAAGTGGACAATAAATATTGCAAGTGCAAATGTTGAAACTTGGAAAATTGAAAAGGAGCTTCATGAATGCCATGAAAAATCATGAAAGTTGAAAAGCAAGTTAGTTGCATCTTGATCAACTTGTTACTGAGTGTTGGATACTAACTAGGCTTCAGCCTGTGCTACATCTCCTAGCCCATGTGGCCCATCTGTCTATTGGTGGACAGAGTATATAACTTGGGAGAGGGGGCTCTCTCTTGTAACCCTAGGACGTTACAGCAACTGGCTGCTGTCTCTTAGATTAGCCACTCTTTCCTTCCTTTCTACTCCCTCTGTAAACTAATATAAGATGATTTAGATCACTAAAAGTAGTGATCTAAATCATCTTATATTAGTTTACAGAGCATGGTATCAGAGAGGCTGGCCGATCTGCTGTAGGTAACAGCAGATCCAAAGGATGTTAAAGGCAGTGGTGTAGGTGGCAGCAGATCCAAAGGAGGTTGAAAGCAGGGTGTAGGTCGCAGCAGATATAAAGGAGATTGAAGGCAGTGGTGCTTGTGGTGGAGTTTGTGTTGCTGTGAGTGGAGATGGCACAGGATCTGGCCAAGGTAACTCGACAGGTTGGCCAATCTGCTGGCTGCAAAGGCAGCAGATGGGTCACCCTCTTCTGATATTTCTGGGGAAGGTAGGAAGCAAGCCCCAAAGAGAGAGAGGTGGCCGATCTGCTGTAGGTAACAGCAGATCCAAAGGAAGTTAAGGCAGTGGTGTAGGTGGCAGCAGATCCAAAGGAGGTTGAAAGCAGGGTGTAGGTCACAGCAGATATAAAGGAGATTGAAGGCAGTGGTGCTTGTGGTGGAGTTTGTGTTGCTATGAGTGGAGATGTGTCAGGACTGCAGAGGGTGCGAGTTAGTTTCAGTTAACTGTAGCTGTTCCGAAAGAGAGATGGACGGTTGAGATAGCTCCGTACGCGATTGGTTCGTCGCTAGCCGTTAGATGGCACTCTGTAGCGTTACTTTCCGTTACTGTTACTTTTCATGTCGTTGCCGTGAGCACTGCGCCTATAAAGACAGCCGGGCTGTGGCTGGCGGAGTATCGAATCTTCTCCTTGAATCGCCAAGATGGCCATTTACACTCACAGCTAATACACATACAGCCCGATCTGGGTGAACCTTCCCCAATTTGTTCCTCAAATTCCCCTCTCCTAGTTCGTTCCTGTTCTTAGGTCCTGACAAATTGGTATTCAGAGCAAGGTTATTCCTCGGCCACGAAAATTTTCGTCCACAGTAAGAGTAATCCCACCCAATTCCCTCCCCTTTGAGTAGATCGGGACTGAGTTGAGCCGCGGCGCCGCGAGGGCAGCAATCGGTTCCAGGGTGGCGTTGGTGACGGCGATCTGTACCAGGGAGGCGATAGAGGCGGAGAATTGCTCGGCTGCAAACCAGTAGCGCGGAAAGGTTGCTGGAGAACAATTCTCTGGTGGTAAAATTCCTTGTCCATCGCTGATTCGTGCAGTTTTGGAGGAGAGGATCGAGAAGGCGGCAGGATCTGAGCAGAGGGCAGGGTTTCCAAATTAATTCGGCTATAAAATTCCTTACCTCTCCCTCGGATCAAGGTGATGGGGCGCGCCAAGAACATCGATGAGGCGGATCTGCAGGAATTGTTGTCTCTTCGTGACGATGTTAGGATCATCCAGAAGGACAGTCGCAGATGCAGGCAGATATGGCGAAACTGCATGATGAGGTGCATTCGGTCAGTTCCAAGCAAGGTGACATCTCCGTGCAGATGGGCAGTGTGGAGCAAGTGGTGCTGGACTTGGGCAAACAGCTCTCCACGATCAATTCAGTGTTGCAGGCGTTAGTGAAGGCACCAACAAATGGAAACACTACTGATATCCCTTCAAGCTCTCAACAGCAACCAAAATCACCAACAGTTTCGCAGGAACAGATGCAGAACCAACTGTTGAGAACAGAGCAACTAAGAAAACAATTGGAAACTGAGAAGGAAAAGACAAGGCAATTGGAGGAACTGCAGCAGCAGAACTTGCCTCCTATTAGAACCAGTAGACCAACTGCTCCACCAGGGTTTGCTCAGCAAGGGAGACAGGAGCAGTTAAGTCCTTTGGGCACTCCAGTTACAGCCAGACAACCCACTCACACACTTGCTTTTCAGCAATACTATCAACAAAACAGAGATAGACAAATGTGGCAGGGATATGCAAAGACTTATGAACAAGATATGCAGTGCCAATTCATGAAATCTCTGACTAAAGGACCTAAAATAGATTTTCCTAGGTTTGATGGGGAAGATCCAGTGGGATGGATCAGGCAATGCAACTTATACTTCCAGATGTCAGGGGCACCAGAGGAGTATAAGGTTTCCCTAGCTCAATTGTATATCATAGGTGAAGCTGATGTGTGGTTGAGAAGATCAAGGTTGCTGAAAAAGAAAGTATCCTGGAAGGAATTTTGTACAGAAATCACTAAAAGATTTTCTGCTCATGGCTCTTATGATCTGACAGAAAAGTTCAATTCAGTGAAACAATCTAATAGCACAGTATCTGAATATACAAAAACATTTGAAGATCTATGGCTGATGTACAAGAGGAAAATCCAGAATTAGGAGAATCTTGGTTTGTGAGATGCTATGTCAATGGATTGAGAGAAGGCATCAAATATCAACTTAGACCACTGAGGCCTCAGACACTTACAGATGCTTACTGGCTAGCCAAGGATGTGGAACCTTGTCATCCTCCTGTCAACAGTAACACCAAGAGAACTAGTGCTCCATACAGCAATTATTATCCAAAAAGCACTGTTGGATATCCACCAAAACAGAGTACTACTCCTTCCCAGCAACAAATTCCTGTGAGACATGTTGAAGTTCCTACTGGTAATACCCAGAAGTTTAGGAAACTAGGAGAATGTTGGAGATGTGGAGATAAGTGGGTGCATGGTTACAAATGCAAGCTAGTTCCAAATGTACATGTTATGCAGCAGGAGACAGAGGAACAAACCACTTATGATCTGGAGGATCAACAGCTGGAAGAGCAAAATGAACCAACATCTGAAGGGGACCAAGCTATGTTCATATCTGCTTTTGCAATGGGACAACAAATAGCAGTCCCAACTCCTACAGTTATCATCCACATTAATGGAAAAAGAGCAGTTGCTTTGTTGGATTCTGGCAGTACCACATCTTTTCTCAATCAGGATTTTGCAATCAAGGCAAATTGCAACCTGCTGCCTGTTAAACCCAGGAAAATTGCAGTGGCTGGTGGTGGAATATTAGTATCCGCTGCAGTGGTACCTAACTGTAAGTTTCAGATTGCTAAGATGACACTTTCTCACAATTTCAAAACATTATCTCTTCCAAGCCATGATGCAATTTTTGGCTATGACTGGTTCATTGCTGTTAGTCCAGTTGCTTTTGATATACCTGCTCAACAATTCAGTTTCTCATCTGGGGGCAAACAAACTGTATCAACAGCTATGTTCACAACACCAGCTAGTGTGAAAGAGATTCCCCCCAAGAAAAGGGACAAATTCTTGGACAAACGACCAGAAGTGTTCCTATGTCAGGTACATAACATACTCATGGATGCCCCTGAAAATTTTAAAACCCCTCCACAGATACAAAAGCTGCTCTTGGAATATGCTGATCTGTTTGAGGAACCTAAAACATTACCCCCTCATAGGGCATTGGACCATAAAATCCCATTAGAACCTGGAGCTGTTCCACCACAAATGAGATCTTACAGGGTTCCCCAACACCAGAAGAAAGAAATGGAAGAGCAGATAAGAAAATTGCTAGTTGCACACTTAATCAGACACAGTCAAAGTCCCTTTGCTACTCCTGTACTGTTAGTTAAAAAGAAGGATGGATCTATGAGGTTGTGTACTGATTATAGGAAGCTCAATGCCTTGACCATTAAAAACAAATTCCCTATACCTGTTATAGAGGATTTGTTAGATGAGCTACATGGAGCACAGTATTTCTCCAAATTGGATTTAAGGTCTGGATATCACCAGATAAGGATGGCACCTGAAGATATACATAAAACAGCCTTCAGAACATTCCTTGGTCACTTTGAGTTTCTGGTCATGCCTTTTGGCCTTTCCAATGCACCTGGCACATTCCAAGAACTAATGAACACTATTTTTGCACCATATCTGAGGAAATTTGTGTTGGTCTTCTTTGATGATATATTAATCTTCAGTAAAAATCTCAAGGAACATTTAGAACATATCAAGCTGGTGTTGGACACTTTGAGAGAACATCAGCTCTATGCCAAGCTGTCAAAATGTGTATTTGCAGTACAACAAGTAGAGTATCTGGGACATGTGATTTCTGCAAAGGGTGTGGCCACTGATCCACAAAAGATTGCTGCCATAGCTGAGTGGCCTGTTCCAGAGAATATCACCAAACTTAGAAGTTTCTTAGGATTGGCTGGATACTACAGAAGGTTTATAAAAGGATATGGTGTCATATGTAGGCCCTTGCATGATTTGCTAAAAAAGGGAAGTTATTCTTGGCTACCTGAACATACTACAGCATTCCAGCAACTCAAGCAAGCACTCACTACTGCTCCTGTCCTAGCTCTGCCAAATTTCTCCCAGCCCTTTGTACTGGAAACTGATGCATCAGGCAAAGGAATTGGGGTTGTCCTCATGCAGCAAGGCAGACCCATCTCATACTACAGCTCTTCACTATGCCCTAGAAATGCTGCTATGTCCACTTATGAAAAAGAGGCCCTGGCAATACTAGAAGCATTGAAAAGATGGAGGCACTATCTGTTGGGAAAAGAGTTAATCATTAAAACTGATCAACAGTCACTGAAGTTTATTACTGACAAGAAAATAACAGAGGGAGTGCAACATAAGTTGATGATGAAGCTACTAGAGTTTAACTTCACTATTCAATACAAGAAGGGCATCCAGAACAGAGTAGCAGATGCTCTATCTAGAATTCTGCCCCAATGCATGGTTGTTTCTACTGCTACTCCAGCTTGGGCAGAGGACCTGGTGGAAAGCTATCAAAAAGACCCTGTGTGCTTGCAGCTATTGGAAAAACTGCTACTGGGAAAGGATCACACAGTGCCTGGTTACACCTTCTCAGCAAGCATAATCAGGTATAAAGGAAAAATTTATGTGGGCAACATACCTGAGTTAAGGAGCAAATTATTAGTAGCCTTGCACAGCTCTCCTGTGGGTGGTCACTCAGGAAGAAGAGCAACTTATCATAGAGTGAAAAGTATTTTTTATTGGCCAGGATTGAAAACTGATGTGGAACAATTCATTGCTGCTTGTCCCATTTGCCAGAGGGCTAAACATGAAAATTGTTTGCAGCCAGGCTTGTTGGAACCACTCCCTGTAGCTGATATGGCTTGGCAGCACATCTCCATGGACTTCATTGAAGGACTGCCAAGTTCTCAAGGGAAAGATGTAATCATGGTGATTGTGGATAGGTTCACAAAGTATTCCCATTTTATACCACTGTCACATCCCTATTCAGTTCTGAGTGTGGCTCAAGCATTTGTGGATAATATAATCAGATTACATGGCCCTCCCAAGCTGATCATCTCTGACAGAGATAGAATATTTACTAGTCAACTTTGGAAGGATATTTTTTCTGCACTAAAGGTTGAATTGAGGTACAGCACTGCTTATCACCCACAAACGGATGGCCAGACTGAACGAGTAAATCAGTGCTTGGAAACATATTTGAGATGCATGACCACCAATGCCCCTAAGAAGTGGTTTGGTACAATTCTACCTATCATACAGCAATCAAAATGTCCCCCTTCCAGGCCCTATATGGATTTCCTCCTCTCATCTCAGAGTTGGCAATCCCTGGACCAGATGATACAGAAGCTCAAGACTTCTTAACATCCAAACAACAAATCATTCAGCAGTTAAAGGACAATTTGGTGGTAGCACAGAACAGAATGAAGAAATATGCTGACACCAAGCGAGTGGAACGAAGTTTTCAAGTGGGAGATCCTGTGTACCTTAAAATGGCACCATACAGACTGGCAGCTTTTGGTTTCCGAGGGGCACTGAAGTTACAAACAAATTCTATGGTCCATTTTTGGTCATTCAGAAGGTGGGCAATTCAGCTTATAAACTGCAGCTACCCAGCAATGTGCAAATACACCCAGTATTCCATGTTAGTCAGTTGAAGAAGCATATTGGGGATAAATCCATTCCGGATCCCAACCTACCACTGGTTAATGCAGATGGATCGATCAAGACAGGACCAGAAGAGGTGTTGGAAGTTCGCCAAGTACCTAGACACAATGTTCCTGTGGTGCAGTGGCTCATCAGATGGATAAATCTGTCACCAGAAGATGCTACGTGGGAAGATGCAGATTTTATCAAGTATACATTTCCGGAATTCTTCAAGGCAACAACTAGTGCGTGGCGGGATGCATCAACAACAGCGCCGTGAGGACACATCGAAGCTTAAGGGGGGAGCAATGTCAGGACTGCAGAGGGTGCGAGTTAGTTTCAGTTAACTGTAGCTGTTCCGAAAGAGAGATGGACGGTTGAGATAGCTCTGTACGCGATTGGTTCGTCGCTAGCCGTTAGATGGCACTCTGTAGCGTTACTTTCCGTTACTGTTACTTTTCATGTCGTTGCCGTGAGCACTGCGCCTATAAAGACAGCCGGGCTGTGGTTGGCAGAGTATCGAATCTTCTCCTTGAATCGCCAAGATGGCCATTTACACTCACAGCTAATACACATACAGCCCGATCTGGGTGAACTTTCCCCAATTT
This sequence comes from Triticum timopheevii, assembly GCA_963921465.1. Taxonomy (NCBI): domain Eukaryota; kingdom Viridiplantae; phylum Streptophyta; class Magnoliopsida; order Poales; family Poaceae; genus Triticum; species Triticum timopheevii. Next base: position 201,961,803 of record OY997270.1, read on the forward strand.
GTTCCTCAAATTCCCCTCTCCTAGTTGTTCCTGTTCTTAGGTCCTGACAAGATGGCACAGGATCTGGCCAAGGTAACTCGACAGGTTGGCCAATCTGCTGGCTGCAAAAGCAGCAGATGGGTCACCCTCTTCTGATATTTCTGGGGAAGGTAGGAAGCAAGCCCCAAAGAGAGAGAGGTGCAGTACAAGCTTGAGCTCATGCCAAATGAGATCAAGCTGGATGGGGTTAGAAACTACCTGAGTTGGTCCAGGAGGGGGATGCTAATTTTTAGGATGAAATCGATTGAAGGGTATGTGTTAGGAAAGATCGGTGAAGCCCGAAGAGAAGCTGGGAGAGGAGTGGAAGAAATGAAATGCTACGGATTCACTGGTACTCACTTGATTGCTGAATTCCTTGACACCTGCTGTTGCAGCACCAGTGGAAGCGCTTTCCACGTCAACAGAGGTATGGGATGCCCTGTCAAAGATGTATTCAGGCAAGGGAAATGTTATGCTGGTCTCTCAGACTGAAGACACAATACACAACCTGACTCGAGATGAAAAAACAGTGAAGACATGTGTGGGAGAGCACCGTGCTCCAACAGGCCCGCAAAAACACACGGATGCAAGCACATTGAACGACTACCAGCCAATAAGCCTTATCCACCTGGTGGCGAAGATCTTCGCCAAAGTACTCTCCCTTTGACTTGCCCCCAAGCTGGATTGTTAGGTTTAATCTTGTCAAAAGAAAATAGTGTACCAAGTGTGAGCATGGCCTGATAAGGACTCGTGCATGTGCGTAGTGGCATGGTCACAGGTTGTTACCGTGGCATTTGGATAATGAAGATAGATTAGTTAGTCAGTTAATGCATGTAGCTGGGGTAATGGGTCAAGTAGTGGCCAAGTGTAGCGGCCGGCTGGTGTACGTGGTGTTAGTTGCCGTGCTAGATGTGAGTCCCTTGTACTTGGCTGTTTAAGGTGAACAAGTGAATGGAAAAGTTAAGGCCGTGAGGGCTGAAAAATCTTGATTATGTGTCTGCATTGTATTTTCATTTAGCAAGTAGTCTAGTGTGGGTTGATGTTTGTCCCGTGAAGCTTCAGCTCAGCACGCAGAGGAGGAGAGATGTCGGGCTGCCGTGCGATACGGTGAGCACGGCGAGATGCCGATGGCAGCGTGAGGCTGCAGTGCCGTGTGATACGGCAGCGTCGTGTGAAGCGGCAAGATGCGTGTGGGAGCAGACTTGCTGGAAGGATCAATTGGAGTTGAGAGACACGGTTAGTTAGTTAGTTTGTTAGTGCATGCGAGATGCTAGCATGCACTTCCCACGTCTGTTTGCATGGTGGCCTGGTCCTGTGTATATCTTGGAGTGATTCTAGGATTAGATAGCAGGTAGTGCATGCATGTACGTGTATTAGTTGTGTGAGTGGGCTTGGTAATGGCCGGGTGCTTAGAGGATAAGGCCACGATGTGGTAGTGGCCTGAGGGTTGAGTGACAGCCCCTTGTGTATATATATGTGTTGCAGTTGAGTAATGAAAAAGAGGCCGTGAGGGCTGGGAGAAAAGATGTAGCACCTGTGTATTTCACCGGGGGAGACAAGGCAAAGCAAGCTTTCTCCTTGGTGAAGTGTGTGTGTGCGTTCCCCATGTGTGTGTATGTGTTTTCTTGTGTGTTGAGAGAAACAACCAGAGAGAGTTGTGAGAGGCAGCAAGAGGTAGAAGAAGAAGAGCGGCGCCGCGAGGCGGCGCCAACATGGATGGCCTTGTCAGCCGGAGCCAAAATGCGTTCATCGCCGTCCTCGTTCTAGTCAAGTAATCGGCCCAGCTTCTCCACCAGTTGGGTGCCCCGCGAATCTTGCTCAAATTGGACCTCGCGCGTGCCTTCGACTCCCTGGCTTGGCCCTTCCTCTTGGAGGTCCTGTGCCAATATGGCTTTGGGAACAGGTTTCTGGAGTGGATCACTATCCTCCTCTCATCAGCGAGCACACGAGTACTTACAAACGGCGAGCCGGGCCCACCTATTTGGCACCGCCAGGGTGACCCGTCACCGCAGCTGTTTGTGCTCGTTGTCGACATCTTATGCAGGCTCATCAAGCACGCAATTGACTTGGGAGTCATGGCTCAGCTGCACCCGAGGCGTTCAATACCCACGATGTCCCTATACACCGACGACGTGGTGCTTCTCTGTCACTGTTCGTCCAGCGACATTTCCGTCGTGTGCGAAGTCCTGATGCTCTTCGGCCGCGCCTCCGTCCTGATGGTTAATTACGTCGGGAGCTCCTCCTCGCTGTTGCACTGCGACACAGACGAGGCGACGGCTGCGCTGGCGCACCTTTGCTGCCCTACTGTCGACCTACCGATCACCTACCTTGGGATCCCCCTGACAATAGGCCGACCGACTGCCACCCAACTGCAACCCCTCGTCGATCGGATTGCCAGGCGGCTCCCCGCATGGAAGCATGGAAGGCCAACCCGATGAACAAAACTGGGTGTCTCGCGCTAGTGAAGTCAGTCCTAGATGCCATCCCCGTGCACCAGCTCCTCACCTTCGTGCCGCCGAAGAAGACGCTTCGTCAAACCAAGAAGATTAGGCGCAGCTTCTTGTGGGTTGGCCGCGCTGCCGCCAACGGTGGCCACTGCCACATCAATTGGCGCCGCGTCTGCCGTCCCATATCGCACGGAGGCCTGGGTGTTCGAGACCTGGGGCGCTCTTGCCTTGCTCTAAGACTACGCTGGCTCTGGTTCTCGCGCACTGACCATGAGCGCGCCTGGAGAGGCCTGGACCTGCAATTCTCTGCCGACGAGCGAGCGGTCTTCTTCGCGTCAACCATGATGACTCTCAGGAACGGATCAACGGCATATTTCTGGGAGGACCGCTGGATCAATGGGCAGTCCCTAAGGGAGATCGCCCTAGCCCTTTACAACTGCATACCCAAGCGCCGCCGCAAGATCCGAACCGTCGCTCAAGGTTTGCGGGACATAGCTGCTAGAGACATCCACGGGACCCTGGACATACACGAGATTGGCCAATACCTGCAAGTTTGGCTGGCGATCGAGCACGTCATGCTCTCGAACACCCCTAACTAGCTTGTTTGGAGATGGACGGCCTCCGGTACCTATTCTGCTAGCTCATGCTACCTCGCCACCTCCCAGGGATCCACGACTTGCTTCTTGTAGAAGCTCATCTGGAAGAATTGGGCGACGCCGCATGTGAAGTTTTCCCACTGGTTGGCCAACCAGGACAGATGTCGGACGGTTGATCGCCTTGCTAGGCATGATCTCCAGCACCAGCCACGATGCCCACTCTGCGACCAAGCCCCTGAGACGATGCGTCACCTCCTTCTGGGGTGCCCCTTTGCCAAACAGACTTGGCATGAAATCCTCTCCTGGCTACGGATGACCACCGCAGGCCCAAATCACGGAGAATCCCTCATGGACTGGTGGCTGCACGCCAGGCAAAACACGCCGACATTGATGCGCAAAGGCTCGCCTCCATTGCCCTCTTGACGCCATGGATGATTTGGAAGCAGCACAACGAGTGCATCTTCGATGGCGCCCAGCCCCTGGTTCATGTCCTGGTCTCCAAGATCAAGGACGAAGCCGAGCAGTGGGCACGCGCTGGTGCCCCTGGCCTACGCGTCATCCTGCCATCCACCTGAGATGTGCACTAGTTTTCCTGTTTTTCGTTTGAGCTTGCCCTCCTAGGAGGATTGTAACCAAACTCTATCTTTTCAATGCAATGAAACACAAAGGTCCTTTGTGTTTTCTTGAAAAAAAATATGTGGGAGAGCTGAGGAATGCATGGGTAGATCTGGACGACCTTGCCCCCTTGTTGCTGCCTCACTCTGAATGTGTAGCAGCAGCAAAAAAGTGGATCGAGGACAGAAGGGTACTGAAATTTTTGAAGGGGCTGCATTTGAGGGCAGGAGAGCTGCACCAATGCATCTGCCCCAGTTGCCTACACTAGAAGAGGCCATTGCAGCCATGGCACAGGAAGAAACAAGGTTGAAACAGATTGAGAAAGTGGAGGTGGTACCTAAACAGCTTACCATGTGTCAAATAGGCAGGAGACACGGGATTGTTACAACTGTGGAATAAATGGGCATCTAAGTCAGAACTGTTTTGTTCCCGAGATGTGGCCGTGGAAGGGGGCAGAGGAAATTACAGGGAAGTTAGAGGCAGGAATGCAGGGGATTCCAACAACTTCAGTTATCAAAGGAGTGCTAGAGCAAACATGTCAGCCATGGATCAAGGGCAAGGACAGTCTAGTTCAGGCCAGAATGAAGTGAAGAAGGCAAAGCAGCAGACTGATGCAAGCTTTTGGCATTTTGCCCACTTTGTCTACACCTATGAAGGTAAGACTGAAAATGCCTCTATAGCAATGCATAGATTAAAATCAGAATGGATACTAGATTCTGGAGCATTAAACATGTTGCTGGTAACCTTGGGGAATTTGAATCGTATAGTCCATCTATGCATCAAGAAACAATTCAAACTGCCGATGGTACAACTCAGCCAATCGAAGGAACTGGAGTAGTTCAATGTACGACAAATATTAAGCTATCATCAGTGCTACACGTACCGGTATTTCCTGTGAATTTACTCTGTCTAAACGCATTGGTTGATCAAATAGATTGTCATGTAATCGTTGACACATATGTATTCCTGATTCAGGAGAGGCTGAGTGGAAGGAAGATTTACCGGTATTCCTGTGAATTTACTCTCTCTAAACGCGTTGGTTGATCAAATAGACTGTCGTGTAATCGTTGACAAATATGTATTCCTGATTCAGGAGAGGCTAAGTGGAAGGAAGATTGGGACCAGAACCAGACATAGAGGCCTGTGGTACATGGACTATGATGAATCCGGCTAGCAAGGAGATTCAGCACTAGCTGCAACACAAAATTGTCATGATGCATCATTGTAGAATGAGACATGTAGCGTTTGATAAAAATGAGTAAAGTTTTTCCAGATGTAATGAGTGGAATTGATAAGAACAATCTTAAGTGTAAAGCTAGTATGCAAAACACACTAGAACCACCTATGAGTAAGGTACTCAAAAGTATATCCCCATTTATGCTTGTGCACTCTGATGTGTGGACAGTGGCGGCGGACCCAGTAGGGCAAGGGTTGGCGGCCGCCCTACCTTGATTTATCCGGTGCAAGAAGGGTGCGCGCATCGGCGCGGCGGCGTTGCCAATGGCAAGTGACCAAAGCCTGCCCTACCTCAGCTTTTGTCCGTCCTCCGCCACTGTGTGTGGACATGTCCTATTTCCTCTATCAGTGGGATGAAGTACTTTGTGACATTCATTGACTGTTACTCACGAATGACTTGGGTGTACCTTATGAGGCATAAGGATGAAGTGCTATCTTCTTTTCAGAATTTCTCTGCATATGTTAAAACTCAGTTCAAGGTGCAGGTCCAAATGCTCAAATCTGATAATGGGACAGAATACATCAACAAGTTTGGGGGGTTCCTATCTGATAACAGTATTCTACATCAGACATCATGTCCAGACACTCTACCTCAAAATTGTGTAGCAGAGAGGAAAAATCGCCACATCTTAGAAGTGGCTCTATCATTGATGTATACCATGAATGTTCCAAAATTTCTCTGGAGTGAGGCAGTGATGACTGCTACATTTCATATAAATCGCATGTCTTCAAGAATATTAGATATGAAATCTCCTTGTGAATTATTGCTAGGTGAGAACAAGTTGGTGATTCCTCCCAAGGTGTTTGGCTCTACTTGTTTTGTTCAAAACCACAGGCCCTCGGTAACAAAACTTGACCCAAGAGCTGTTAAATGCATCTTCATTGGCTATCCTACTGGACAGCGAGGATATAAATGCTGGAGTCCCTGCGAGCGGCACGCATTTGTAAGTCTTGATGTTACCTTCTGGGAATCTAACCCCTTTTATGGTGAGAAAACAGATTTGAGTGATGTATTTGAGGGGGTTGACCAGCTTGGATGTAGATAGGGGAGTGTCATAGTCGATCTAAACCCACCTGTTTGGGCATATGATGTATGATGTGTTTGACTGGCCTATAAGGGACGGTCGAACGTGTTGGGTACAATAGTGCACCCTGCAGGGATAAATCTACTCGAATAGCCGTGTCCGCGGTTATGGGCGACTTGGATCTTGATCATAGAACAACTTAAACCTTAATAATCTTAAAAACTTGCCAACCGTGTGAGTGCCTTGTGGGTTCTTCCTCGTGGGAGATGCGAGAGGGAATAAAAGGTAGTGCCCTTTGCTTTTGTTTAAGCCTTCTTATGGGAACCCCCCCCCCCCCCCCCCCCACACACACACACACACACAAATAATTAGAAAAGTATTATTGGGGTAGCTCCAATAACACACTATAGGGATGATTTAGTGAGGAACCATTGGAGATGCTCTAATAATATCAATTGCTTATGTTGCTTCCATAACAAGAAATGCATGCTGGAGCAGCCCACCCATCAGCTTTTGTTCTCTCTTCGGCGTCCTCCTCTTTCTCTTTCACCGGTGCTTTTAGCAGACAGCTGTTTCAACTGGTATGCCACGTGTCTACCGAAATTGTAAAGTAATGGTGTGGCAGCCACCATGGAAAACCACTTATGGCACATGATCTGCACTGGTTACGACCCTTGGACAATGGAAGGTTTACAACTTCACAGTTTTTAAGTTGAGAAGGAAAATCAGACTCAGAAACAACATTGCAGCTTCCTACAAAAAGCTTCTCAGAGACAATATTACAGGAAAACACGCGGGAGACGACTGCAACAACTCACATCTAGGTACAGAGCACGCACCTTTCTACTGTTGTACTTCAACTGGAAGTATCTATCCATGCGAATGCAGGAAACAGTGGAATCATCATATTCATGGTCACAAGAGATGGACAAACAGTGTGTCGAACAGCCAATATGAATGTAAGATTGCTCTCCATTCTGGTAATTCTGGAACATAAGGCAGTCTCAGGTAGATGCACATTACTGCCATATATCAGAATTGGTATGATGCATATTATTGATGTCCTAACAGAAAACTATTACCAGCAGAAACTTGATAACAAGTAGGTATTTTGATAGCAACAGATCATGGGATGCCACCTAATTCAAAAAGATTAAAGTGCCAATAAAATGTGTTCCATTGACATGGATTTACATATTAGCTCTTCTCGTTGCTAAACTACTCCGCATCCTATAAATCCTATGCAGTGAACACAATACTTTTTAGCATGGGGCGATGTAGAGTATATGCGCTGGCTTGGACAGAATTCAGCAACCGCTTAATTGAAACTCCTCCAGCATATGAGATAACATACAACTATACTAGCGTTTTCAAACCATTATTCCTATGTGATTTTGTTCTCCCCTTGAGCTGTATATTCTGCATGAATACATAAGTTTTCAGCCGAACATGAATAGTCCACTAATGCAACACCTTAGAAAAATTTCTAGCCAGTATTCAATCATTTTGCTAACCCAAGTCAAGAGCTCCTCAGCACTAATTTTCACCGCATTGACACAACCCACTTGATTTCGTCTACCCTTTTTTCATAGAGGAGGATAATCCCAGGCCTCTACATCCATATATTATATATTATTAAAAACAATGCCAAGCAAAGCGAAACATTAAAATCAAACAAATCAGTTTACAAAAAATAAAGAGAAAACCGCTATCCACATTGGTCTGCCTCGCGGCAGGATCTCCACAATCCTGCCACAAACCTTATGAACCTGAACCATAATCCACCACTCAAGCGACATGTTACTTAACAAAGGGCCAAAACTCCCACACAACCCCTTCAAGAGGGAAGCGGTGCTCGCGCACCAATGTTAGCTGGTCTAACCACAAAGTCAAACATGGGCTATCACCCCTGAAGCAGAACTTTTAACCGACATCTTCAACTTCGATTTCGTCTAACTTATTTTGTGAAAGGGCCTAAGGTCATATATTAAGCATCACATGTCCTTAAAAACACATACAAACAGAAAAACAAATTTACAATCAAATCCTTGGGGGTGCCAAAGTCTTCTTCCTCCTGCATCCACCAGAGCCGCGCCATGAGCATAGCTCGATGCCGCCTATGGGCCTCCGCCTCGATGGAGCAAACTATTTTTAAAACCAGGAGCTTGTAGAAGCAAAGGCCGAGAAGTCGTCAATGCAAACCAGGAGACGCCGACGGCCGCGATCTGCGAAGCAAATCGCCACTCGGAGAAGAAAATGCCGATAAGGGCATGCGGAAACTCCGAAGACAACGAAAGACGGCCGAATCCAGATGGATCCACCGCAAACCTAAACCAACCGGATCCCGAAAGACCCGCGAGTTACATCCCCACCCCACCCCCCACCCCCAACCCCCCGCATAAGCGGACCAATAAAATGGGGAATGGGGAATGAGCAGGCAGAACATTATTCCTACACTGGAACAGCGCCACCTTCTTGCTGCCCCAAACCAAACTCTAAGACTCCCTAAAGAAAACCTGGAAAAAAATCACCCATGCCGCTGCGTGATAAATGTCGAGCTCGCCGACGTCCAGGATCGTGCATCGACTCCCTCTTCTCCGGTAACCTAGCGGTCACCGTCGAAGATTGCCACGCTAGAGTGCCAACGCCGTCGTTGAGCACCGCCTGATGAAGACCGCCACTCAAGCACGCATATACTTCGCCATCCCGCAACAGCCCTCCCAACTCCTCCACAAGCAGGCAGGACCTCCCCGCCGCCAATGGCAACGGACAGGCTTTGCCTGACGACGTGCTCGGGCGGTGACGAGAGAGGGGGTACATGGGGCGGCAGCTAGGGTTTTGGTCTGTCTGCCTGGTCCACTCTTCCATGAATTATAGTTTTCGTGTTATTATGGATTTTGTTTTAACTACCCAAAGTAAAAAAAAAAACACTTCCAATACATCATGTCCAATTTTATGCCTCTAAAATTTAGGGCATCTCAAAGCGGACTCTCAAACCACCGACAACCGTCCAAACTGCACGGTCCGGACGTGTTTAGCCATCCAACGCGGGCCTGTATCGGTCCGCCGACCGGTCCGGGCGCGCTTTTTCCCGCAAACCCAAAAGAAACTTGGGGGGCTTTGCGTGAGTCGGACAGCAGCCACGTAGGACTCCGACACCCCCGGTCCACCCAAAACCCCTCGTGAACCCCGCGCCTCCATCCTCCCATCTTTCTGTGCAGCCGTTTTCTCTCTTGACTTTGCCGCCACTCCACCACCCCGTCCGCCCCGACACACCCTTGCCGGAACTCGACGACTCCATCACCTCCATCGCTACACTAGGGCTCCACATTGCTTGTCCTCCCCCGCCATTCCACGCCTCTCCTCTATCCGTCGCATAGGTACCATCCGCCCCTATGGTGCTCACCATGCCCAGCAAGTGTTCTGTGAAATGCCCGTGCTAAAATTTTTGTCCCTTCTTCTACGAAGCAATGGATTCGGATATGGACTACATATACGAGCACTATGTTGAGTCGTTTGACGGCTTGTCCGACGAGGAGGACTACACGGATGAGACGGCGATGATGCAGGCGGTCCTTGCAAACGCGGAGCGAGCGGAAGAGCATGTTCTCAATTTCAAGGGATTGATGAAGGTCATCGAGTGATCAACCACAACACGGTGGGGGGCCATTTGAAGCTGATGGACGACTACTTTGCCCCGATTGTCCTAATCGCAGACAATTTTCGCCGCCGCTTTCGAATGCGAAAAAATAACTTCAATCCTCTCTACCATGGCTTCCGGTCCTTTGATGACTTCTTCATCTTGAAGAAGGATGTCGTGAGAAGGATTAGGTTCTCTGGTTACCAAAAGTGCACGGCCGCACTGCGGATGCTAGCATATGGCACGGCCACTGATTCGTGGAAGATTTGATTGAGCCACTAAAGGAAGATCTAATTGAGCATCCGTGGGTGGTTAAAGGGGACAACATTGTTGGAGTGTAATATTTAAATTTGAACTGCTGCTGCATTTCAACATTTGAACATTTTTTAACTAAACTGAAACTAGATATGCAGCTACTTTGAGCGTGCGGATGTATGCGTACTTTAAAAAAAATTGGGGGTGGATGTATGCCGCTAGCTTTGGATGTTTCCGGTCTGCGGACGGATGCGGTGTCAGGATCAGCGTTGGAGATGCCCTTACATATCCAATATCAAGTCTCAGAACTACACAAACTATACATATTTAACAGCCTTTCCGTATGCTCAAATGCATCCGAGATAGTTCAGTTGAGCAACCACACTTCACAACGTCATCACACCGAAGAATCAATAGAAAAGCGGTGGGTAAGAAAAGATCGCACCTTCGTGTTGTGCGCCGCACTAAGGTGGAGCGATCCGGCAAGGTCGGCCGTTCCTCGCAGCACGGCGCCGCGGGAGGCGGCGTCGACGACGGCGGAGAAGTTCCGCCCCATGAGCGCCACCTCGGGAGTCGGGGCCCCTCCCGCGGCCCCGTGGTGAACTCGGAGACGGAGCTTGGCAAGGCCGTTGAGGACGCGGCAGGAGATGCGGTGGGAAAAGAGCTGGCGCTCGCTGTCGAACTCCGATGTCACCCTGATGGGCGGCCGCCCACGCAAGAAACCGCTCTTCGACGGGGGTGGGGGTGGGGTTGGGCTTGGTGCGACGTGGGAGGTGAGACCATCCTCTTCCATTGGTGGGGGAGGGGGTGGTGCGGAGAGGAGCGCGGGCGCCGCCATTGGACGGGATGCGACGCGGAGGGGAGAGGTGGCTATCCTTATGCACAGCAATCCAATGGTCGATGGATATGGTGGACCTTGCCAAACGCGTTGAGAGCAAGGAAAGGGGAGAGGAGAGAAGGTAAGCGAACTCTTCCCGAAGAGCCAGCACTTTGGGTCACATAATAAAAAAACATAGTACACTCTTTTGATTTATTATTGTACATGTTGACTACAAGATGGGTTGTAAATGACATGGCACTGGCTTATAGCCAGCTGGCTATACTATTAACCATGCTTTGATGCGGGTACGCGCAGCCCGCATGCTCGGCTCTCGTCGATCCTTTCCAATACGAAACTTGATCGACATCTGATCCTGCATTAAAAAAAATCGGGATCTAACTCTTTTCTTACCGTCAGAGTCTAGGTTATAACAACCTACCGCCAAGGTCCCTGGCGGTAGGGTTGCATGCCCTACCGCAAAAAAAATATAAATATGGAATACAGTGTGTGCTCGCGCCTACCGTCGGGCACCTTGGGTTGTACAGGCTACCGCCAGCCTGTTTGGTGGTAGGGATGTTTCCTACTGCCAAGGTCCCTGGCGGTAGGCTGTTACACCCTACCGCCATCGACCCTGGGGTAGCAAAAAGGTCAGATCCTGATTTTTTTGCAAACTAGGGTCAGATCTCGATTAACTTTCAGAAAAGGGTCAAAACAGAAATTTTGCCTCACTAGCAAATCTTGAACAACAAAGTTCATTTAAGTGGTATACTATGAAATGATTTAACGTACCGCAAAAGATATGGCAGAAGCAGCATAATCTAAACGTAGAGTTTGCAACATTATAACTCGACGTAGTAGATAAACCTAATCTAAACTACTCTAGTCCTTGACATGAAGATAATACTCGACCGCGGAGTTGGAGAGAGTGAAGGCGAGCCGGTACTCCTCCTTTGCCGCCTCAAGCCGCGCAGCGGTGCCTTTTTCTCCGATCACGACCGCCTCCTTTGCCTCGACGAACTCGAGCTCCGACTCGCGAAAATGCTTGGTGGTCAGCCAAAGGACGTCCCCGATGCGGTCGAACTCCCTCCACGCCCTCTGGCCGCCACTACAAGAGAGGACGCGCTCCCTCGCCTGCAGGCATTCTCTCTTTCCTCATTTAATTATGTGTCACATCATCACAAAAGCCTAGATATGCATGATACCATTTATGATACTCCCACTACACGCATTTTTAGATCATCTCCAACGCGGAACCAAGAACCGCATGCAACCGTCCGGACCACGCGGTTCAGACGTGTTTTGCCATCCAACGCGGGTCTGTAACATTCGCAGGCCGGTCCGGACGTGTTTTTTCCTGCACTAGAGACAAAGTGGGGGTCTTTACGGGCGTCCGAACCGCTGTCACGCCCACGTCTGATTAAGTTGGCCCACCAAAACCCCCATCCGCCTCTCCCGCGATTTCCATCGAACGCCCGCGCCGATTGCAGCGTCGCATTCATGACGGCCCAAAGCATGCAATGCCTGATATTGATGCCGTGTGACGTGACCGGACCTAAGGGCAACGTTGATGGACGCGACCACTCGGGTATCGCCACTTCAATGCGGACGCCGCATCCCGAGAAACAAACTTTGGCCCATGCGCCGCATTGAAGCGGGCTGGCCGCCCCTTCGGCCGGTCGTGGCCGCGGCTATTTAAACTACGCGCCGGCGATGCACATCCACACTATTGATTATCTTGATTGTTTAGGAAATATATGATAGACTAGGATTTGTTCTAACTTATCTTGTACTTAAAGATGGTCATGTACTCCTATATATACACCCACGAGGCTCAAGCAATACATCAACAATTACACCAATGTCCCTCTCTATCCCTCTTACATGGTATCAGGGCCAAGAGGTCTTGAGTTGAAGACTCGTTTGACGCAATTTAAAATAAAAGAATTGTAGCCCACTTTGGGTCCATGTTTAGGCCCGAGGGAGCCAGACATGAGAGGGGGATTGGTGGAATTGTTGATGTATTGCTTGAGCTTCATGGGTGCATATATAGGAGTCCATGACCATCTTGGAGTACAAGATAAGCTACAACAAATCCTAGCCTATCCTATGTTTCCTAAACAATCATGATAATCAATATCCCCTGCAGTCACAATGGTAGCGATGCAGACGGTGAGAGTGGAGAAGAATCCGAAGGCTGTAAACTGACTGACATTGGATGTTGAGTATAATGATTGTATATGAAACATATGATATACTAGGAGTTGTTCTAGCATGTCTTGTACTCCAAGATGATCATGTACTCCTATATATACGCCCACGAGGCTCAAGCAATACATCAACAATTTTATCAATCTCCCTCTCTATTCCTCTTGCGCACACCTCCTCGTCTCCGAGCCACTCCTCTTTGCCATGCCCCTTGATGCGGAGCATCCTTCCATCATCCATGTCGGTGTCAAAACCGGTGGATCTCGGGTAGGGGGTCTCGAACTGTGCGTCTAGGCGGATGGTAACAGGAGACAAGGGACACGATGTTTTTACCCAGGTTCGGTCCCTCTCGATGGAGGTAAAACCCTACTCCTGCTTGATTGATATTGATGATATGGGTAGTACAAGAGTAGATCTACCACGAGACCAGAGAGGCTAAACCCTAGAAGCTAGCCTATGGTATGATTGTTGTTCATCCTACGGACTAAAACCCTCCGGTTTATATAGGCACCGAAGAGGGTTAGGGTTACATAGAGTCGGTTACAATGGTAGGAGATCTACATATTCGTATCGCCAAGCTTGCCTTCCACGCCAAGGAAAGTCCCATCCGGACACGGGATGAAGTCTTCAATCTTGTATCTTCATAGTCCAGGAGTCCGGCCAAACGTGATAGTTCGGCTATCCGGACACCCCCTAATCCGGGACTCCCTCAGTAGCCCCCGAACCAGGCATCAATGGCGATGAGTCCGGCGCATAGATTGCCTTCGGCATTGCAAGGCGGGCTCTTCTCCAAATCCTGTGTACCTGTTGAATAGCGTCCGGCTTCCTGTGAATATTGCGCTCCTCGGCTTCCACTCCCAGTAATGGCCGTCTTCCACGTGTTGAACGAATGCGAAAAGTCAGGGTATTTTTACATTTACCCCTAGCTGCGCAAATGAGCTGCCTATAAAAGAGACGAGGATCTAGATTCGAATCACACCATCCTCCCTTCGCGAGCATTCATCAGAGCGCATCTGACAGAAATCCACTCCATCATGGACAGTCGACGCGGCTCCTCCTCTCGCCCTCCCAGCCCTCAGCCTGGAGATTGGGAGAGATGCTCCGTCCCGTACAGCGAGTTAGTGACGCTCCAAACCAAGGGATTTCTTCCCCCAGCCTTCATGGTTCCGGTTCGAGCTGGACTCGCCACCTATAAGGGCGGAAAGCAAGCGGAGAGCGTCCCCAGCCCCTCCAAAGGAGAGCGGGTATGCCTTGTCTCTTATTTGATGAGAGGGCTCGGATTTCCAATTCATCCGTTTCTCCGGGGGCTCCTGGAGTTCTACGGCCTCCAGTTGCACCACCTTACGCCTGCCTCCATTTTGCATATTGCGGGCTTTGTGGCCCTTTGCGAGCTGTTTTTGGGCATCGAGGCCCATTTTGCGCTGTGGAAGAAGCTGTTCTGCCTTGTGCCCCGTTCTCAAGAGGGGTCAATATATCAAGTGGGCGGAGCCGAACTATGGCGCATCGCCGGGACCGGATATCTATCCGGAACCCCGAAGAAGGTGTCCGAAGACTGGCCTTCGGAATGGTTTTATATAGAAGATGTCCCCCTGCCGGACCCTATTCGGATCGGCCTCCCTGAGTTCAATAATGCTCCTTTGAAGAAACGCCTAAGCTGGTGTCCACGGAGCCCTCAGAAGGAAAATGACAGGGACGTCCTTTACCTGATGAGCCGAATTAGGCTGTTAGCTCATTCCGGACTGACCATGATCGGGGTCATGGCCACATGCATTATGTGGGGGTGCAGCCGCTCCAGTATAGAGGCCACTCCATGTGGGATTTCAATGGGGGGGATGATGCCACCCGCTGTGGCCGTAAGGGGCCGGGATCGGTCGCCGATCTGATGAAGATCTTGTCCGCATTGTACAAGGGAGAAGAGGAGGAATTTCTCCGTGTCAATCCGCAGGGCGGATTTTCTATGAACAATCCTCCAAGCTGGGTAAGCAGACATTTATTTTTGCCTATCCGATCCATACTCCCATAATCAAGTATCTCATTTTGTGATTTCGGCGCAGGAATTGCGCCGGGCCGTAAAGGATATAAATAGCTCGCCTCCACAACCCGAGGATCCGGAACGGTTCCTTGATCCGACCTCCCAAGAGGATCCGGACATATCAGTGGAGCTGATCGACGGGGTATTCCACCAACTGAGCATCAATAATGCCTTGGTCGCCATTACGGCCGATTACCCCGGAATACTCCCCGCCTCGCAGGTAACTGAGACCGAAGTCCCAATACTTTGAAAATGACCCATCCGTGCGTGTTTTTGATCACCGTATACCGATGGTGTTTCGCAGGGGAAGTCCTTGAGGCAGAAGGCCGAGCCTGCGATGGCCAGTCAACAAGGGACAGCAAGGCCCAACAGGCCGAAAAGAAGTGCAGTCCAGATTGAAACACCGATGCAACGGTATGGTGTGTCATCTTGCTCCCAGGTTTTATTCCCGGGAGGCATACTAACGCTCGTGCTTTTTCAGGAAGAAGAGCGCTCGTCGGACTATATCCGGAGAGTTTGCCAATCAATCCTCCGCTCGCCAGGCTCCAAAGCCAGGTCCAGAAGCGGAGGCGGACACGAGGCATGCGTCGGAAGCTCCTCCGTCAGAGGATGCCGACAGGTTATCTGCCACCAATTCAGAGGTGGAGAGTGCCATGAATCACAGGCGTCGCCGGACAGTTCTTCGTGACGCATGTTTCTCCCCAGAGGCATTGGATGCCTTCAATTCAGGAGATGCGCACCTCCGTGACGCTCAAAATGGTCTAGCCAGAGCCACGGAGCAGTATGTAAAAGACATACGGGTGAGAAAATTTGATAGTTATATATGCCAGTAGCCCCTGAGACTTGAAATAGTTAGAATAACTGATTTAAGGATCATTTATTGTGCAGGATCTTACGAAAAAGAATACAAAACTGTCCCAGGAGCTGGAGGAGTGCAAAGCCCAACTTGAGGCCGCACTAGCCGCAGCGGGGGAAGCCAAAGAGACCCCCTCCGATAATATATGCTTCAAAAGATGAGTAATTTGTGAAGTGCACCGTGTGTATAAGTCTGATAATAATATTGTAGATGGCGCCGGGATAGATCCGGACAAGCAACAGCTCATGCGCCGGTTAAAGGCCGGCGAGAATGTGCTTACAAGGGTGAGGCAAGAGAAAAATAACCTCCAAGATGCCAACACCCAGCTGGGTGAGGAACTAAAGGATGTTCGTGCCCAGCTGTCTGACTCCGTTAAGGAGAATCAACGGCTTTGACGCGACATTTTTAGTAAGTGCTTGAACGAACTTTGAAAAAAGAGTTCGGCGAGGAAGTCGACTAACAGAGTTATGTCTGTAGGTATGCTCACAGGCCATCCTGCAGAGGAAATGCCCGGTTCTACGGGTGACCTTCTTCCCAAGCTCTTGCAACTGCACGAACGAGTTCGGCAGGTGATGAAGGGCGTCGCCCAGGCCTTGTGGCCATCTGTCTCCCTGCCCGAAGGCCTTGGAGAGCTTGCAGAGAGGCTTCAGGGAGCGTGGCAGCGCTTCCGCTTATGGAAGATATCGGCGTGCCGTCAAGGCGCCAGGGAGGCCTGGGCCATGGTGAAGACGCGGTACACGAAGGCTGACCCAAACCACATGGCCGAGGTCGGACCTGCGGGGCCCGATGGGAAGGAGATCCCTGTGAGCTTAGTGTACGGCCAAGTACAATTGGCCGCAAAGTATTCCCAACAGGACTGTAAACTAGACAGCCTGCTGGATGGCATTGAAGAGGAATATGCCCAGTCAAGTTGACTATGTAATTTAAGATGACATGTAAAATGCCTTCTAGACGGATTGTAGATCGTTTGTCATAGCGGACCTTTTCGCTTCAACCTCGGGACCCAATAGTCCGGAGTGTGTCCGAATACCCTCGCGGTTATATAAGAACCGGGGCATGCGTGGAGACCAGGCGTAGGGGTCATTAGTGCTTTATCAGACAAGTGCCCAACTAGTTATGTTATATTACATGGTTAGTAAGAAACATCTTCCATGGAGAATAGTTCCGTTAGGGGTTCCTTTCCCTGGGAGGCATGCCCTAAAGTGTATGTCCGGACTGTAAAAAAAGCAGAAAAACATCTGGGGGCAGATAAATAAATAGATAAGAATTCGTCTTTTATTTCACCGACCGAATATTCCCTTAAGAACGCTAGCTTTCGGCTTCAGCCAGTCCGAGGTACACATCCGGCTGACCCGGCAGTAACAATCGCAGAGGTGCTCCCTTTACCGCCTAGCCGAACAATCGGGAACGTAGGGGTAAGCACAGGAGCCAGGCAACCCAGCTTGGCCAAAACTTAAGTCATATCGATGCATATAATGGTGAATAAAAGGTACATGCGGAAGTGTGACACATGTGTTGGGCATGAAGCCCGTATAAATAAGCTTCTGTTAAAGAAGCCCCCATGTATAATGAGCGCGGATAGCGCATCAAGTGTGTGCGAACAATGTGCGAACAAGCTTTCAAAGGCTGTAATAGGAAAGGAAAAAGAAGGAGAGAAACAGAAGACAACTAATATGTAAAATATAGACGGAGGAAGGAGACGAACTCAAAATCCGGCGCTAGGCATAGAATCTTTGGAGGCGGGCTGCGTTCCATGGGTTCGGCTCGAGTCGGTTATCCGATGCATCTCGCAGACGGTACACTTGTAGGATCGAAAGTATGTCTAGAGGGGGGGTGATTAGACTACTTGACAATATAAAAATTCAGCCTTTTGATAAAGACAAGTTTTTGGCAAGTTCACAATGATGATCAAGTCAAGTATCACCCTACACATGCAATTCTAGAGTATAGGCAGCGGAAAGTAAATTGCACATGTAGTAAAGAGAGGTGGAGAAGAGCAAACGCAATTTGGAGACACGGAGATTTTTTCTCGTGGTTCCGATAGGTGGTGCTATCGTCAATCCACGTTGATGGAGACTTCAACCCACGGAGGGTAACGGCTGCGAGAGTCCATGGAGGGCTCCACCCACGAAGGGTCCACGAAGAAGCAACCTTGTCTATGCCATCATGGCCTACGCCCACGGAGGGCTAGCCTTACCCGGGGTAGATCTTCACGAAGTAGGCGATCTCCTTGCCCTTACAAACTTCTTGGTTCAACTCCACATCTCGACGGAGGCTCCCAAGCGACACCTAACCAATCTAGGAGGCACCACCCTCCAAAAGGTAATAGATGGTGTTGATGATGATGAACTCCTTGCTCTTGTGCTTCAAATGATAATCTCCCCAACACTCAACTCTCCTCACTGATTTGGCTGTGGTGGAAGAAAGGATTGAGTGGAAAGCAACTTGGGAAGGCTAGAGATCAAGTTTCATATGGTGGGAGTGGAGCTACTTGATCTCAACACAAGGGTAGGTAGTTCTCTTCTCAGAAATGTAAGGTAGGAGTGGTAGTTCTTTCTGATGGCTCTCTCCACGAATGAAGAGGGGGTGGAGGGGTATTTATAGCCTCCACACAAAATCCAACCGTTACACACATTTGACCAATCTCGGTCAGACCGAAGTTGACAACTCGGTGAGACCGAAAGTTCAAATCATGTGAACGTTGGGATTTTCGGTGGGACCGAAAATACAAACTCGGTGAGTCCGATTCGTCCAAAGACAAGAGCTTGCCAATCTCGGTGGGACCGACTTCGTCATCTCGGTGACACCGATTTGATGACAGAAGGTTACAGAAGCTTGGCAACTCAAGTTTCGGTGAGACCGAGTTCAGAATCGGAAAATCCGAGAATTCTAGGGTTTGGCTATATGGCTGAGGTGGTTCATCTCGGTGTGACTGGGTTTGGAAAATCGGTGGGACCGAGATTACTTATGAGTGTATTATGGAAGTGAGAGTTGCTGATAGTTTAGGAGATATATCACTAAGCACTTTGAGCAACCAGATCATTATCATAACCTCATCCCCTTTTAATAGTATTGGCTTTCCTATAGACTCAATGTGATCTTGGATCACTAAACCAAAAATGGAGTCTTGAGCTTTTGCCAATGCTTGCCTTAGCATTTTGAGGGGTCCACTTCTTCAGTCCTTGCCATACCCATATCACTGAACTTTCTGAAATGATTCTCAAGAAACTATTAGTTCAATGATATATATGTTGTTATTAATTACCAAAACCACCCGGGGATTAGTTGCACTTTCAATCTCCCCCTTTTTGGTAATTGATGACAACATATAGATCAAAGCTTCGACAAAGGATATAATCAATGAATAATATCGTCGCTTTGAGAAGTATGTGATAAGCAAGAGCTCCCCCTAAATTTGTGCATTATTTAAGATTTGCGTTTGAATGCAAATGCACAATCGATTAGGATCATGGGTCACTCTTCCATGTCACATACATCTTGGTGGAGCGCACAAAATGATAAGAATGAATAGCATGCACCCAATCACCAAGACATGAGTAAATGGTCATACAAGATAGGAATAGCATATGATAAGCATTAAGCACACATTAAGGCATAGTATGACCAAGCACTCATCAAACGTAGTATCAAACACACAGAATGTCACGAAAACCAAAAGAACAAAAGCGCAAAAAAAAACAGCACTCTCTCTCTCGAAGTCCTATGATCTATACAATTTCTCCCCCTTTGGCAACAAGTTACCAAAAAGTTCGAAAAGTATAGAGCTAAACGTCACTAGGGACTCTGCTGGCGGCTCCTGTCTGGGTTGATGTTGGAGTTGAGATGGCTGCATCGGCGAAGACTTCTGCTGATGTCTGTGGAGCTGGAGGAGTGGTCACTGGAGCTGGAGCTGGAGCAACTGATGGAGCTGTGGGAGGTGCTGAGGCTGTAGTCCTGGTGTCTGTCACTGGAATAGCAGCTGATCGGGGTCCTGTGGGAACCGGAGCAGTCTGTTCATAAGCATCCTGGACTAGGTCATCCTGCATCTCACGCATGAGCTCTTCCTTCTCCCTCTTTGCTTCCTCAATATCTGCCTCAAGCTTGTTGACAGTTACTTGCACTTCAGTCAGCTTCACATCCAGAGCATGGATCTTGTCTTCAACAATCCTCTCAAGGCTCTCCTGAGACTGTACAATGCTGGCCAGGCGTTGTTCAATCCTTTGGGTAGCTTCAAGGAGCTGCTCTCCAACACTCTTTGGTTTAGCTGCTGCTGCTGCTGCTTCCTTCTCAGCTTTGGCTTTCTTGGCAGCTTCAATCTTTGCTTGACCTTCAACAGAAGTTGGATCCTCCTCATCCATCACAACATCATTGTCCTCATGCTCAGGCTGCAGTGGTAGGTGTTCTCTATCCAACAAGAATGTGCCCGTGCCAAACTTGGCATTGATAAGCATCTGAATATGCGGGGCAAATCCACACGACCTTTTCTGGTCAGCTGCAGTCCTCTTAATAGTCTCAACTATCAAGTCCATCACCTTGAACGGTGCCTTCTCATCAAGTATATACAGCATGTTGATAGAGTACCCTCTGATCATGCGATGATCTCCAGACTTGGGCATCAAGGTATGCCTCAGAATAGTGTTTGTGGTAGGTAGACCTGCCTGGAGATAATACATTGAGCCAAGCTTCCAGATTGCTAAATCCTTAGCTGGAACCTCCTTGTACATATTCTTCATAGATTCATGGTTCTTCTTGGGAATGCCATAGACATCAACATCATCCTCTCTCTGCACTGGAGCATTCAGCAGTTCTGCCCATTCTTCTACAGTTGAAGAGAATCTTTGGCCTTCAGTCATCCATGTGATCTTTCCATCTGGATAGAAATGAGCTGTGGCATAGAATTGCATAATCATTTCATCATTCCAACTTGTCAGCTTTTGACCTACGAAGTCTGCAACACCACATGCAGTGAAGCTCTCATGCACATGTGGAAAGAAGTCTCTGTGCTCTTCACTGTCAATGTATTTCCAATCAACAAATCTGGTGTCTGCCACTATGGGCTTCTTGTCCATCAGCACAGTCTCATAGAAGTCCTGCTGCTCTCTGGTGTGAAATCTGGGATCAACAGCAGTTCTTCTCCTCACAGCATATGGATCAGCTTGTCTCCATAGCCTGAGACCTCTATCCTTCCTTTCCTTCATGTTTTCAGCTTGAGGATGAGCATCATTGTGAAGTGGCAGTTTTGGACGAAGTTTCAGCAAAACTGGTGCCTCATCATCTGACACAGCTGGTGGCACATCATCCTTGTTCTTTTCAGACGCTGGAATGTTTCTGACGGTCTTCTTGGGCTTGGCAGCAGGCTTTGCTGGAGCTGCCTTGACTGGAGCAGATGGCTTGGACTTTGAAGTGGCTCCAGCCCTGATGGCATCACCCATGAGCTTAGGCTTCTGAGGAGGCTGGGGTGCTTCCTCATCCTCTACTGCTGCATCTGCATGAGGATCAATATACATATCTGCTCTAGCTCCTGACACATACACTATCCTCTTTCTCTTGGAAGTTTTCTTCACCTTGCTTGTAGTTTCCTCTTCCATACTCAGCTTTTTGGCAACAGTGGACTGCTTCACTTTTCTGGTGCCTTTCTTGGTTTGCTGCCCTTGAGGCTCTTTGGCAACAACCTTTCTCTTTGGCTTGGAGGAGACCTCTTCCTCAACAATGAAATCAGAATCTTCTTCATCAGAGTTCCTCTTCTTTCTGGCCCTGGTGGCTGCAGGAGGCAAACCACTTGGTGTGCTCCTCTCACCATCATCTGATGAGCTGCTGGGTTCAGGACTAGTGCCTGCCTCTGGAATATCAGCAATAGGTGACTCAGACCTGTTCTGGCTGTCACTGGCATCTGACATGGCTGACAACCTGTGAATAGATAAGGTGTAGGCAGAGTAGAAGAGTTATCACAAACTGCAGAAGATTTTGCAAACAGAATGAGTTCAAATTCTAGTATTAGGTTTTTCACAGAAGACATTTCGGTCAGTCCGAGTTTAAAATTCGGTGAATCCGAAGTGTTCAAACAGAAGCATTCACACCACTTTCGGTTGGACCGAAGTGGGTTTCGGTCCTGCCGAAAACACTAGGGTTTCACTAAATCCTCATTTCGGTCACACCGATTTGCACAACTTGGTTGGACCGAAAGGTGCAGTGCAATGACCAGAGGCCAAATCGGTCATACCGAGAATGTAAAATCGGTCTCACCGAGATGTGTTCGGCGGAAACCTAACCCTAAAACTTTTACTCGAATTTCGTTCAATGGAACTAATCTTGTGTTCAGGAAGATTTCAATCGTGGCAAGATTACAGGCAAACCAAACGTGCATTGAATCGGAGATGAGAGCACGAGTGGGATCGAAACTCACCCTAACTTGGTGGAGTTCCTCTACGGCGGCAACAGCGCGGAGAAGATGTCCGTTGACGGCGACGGAGACCTGCGGCGAGGGCGCACAGGCGACGACGGAGACGATCCGGAGACCAGGTGACGGCAGCAAGGGGTGTGGGGGCGAAGCGTTTTGAAGTAGGAATCAACGCGCGGCCCTCGGAGTATATATACCCCTTTGCTGTCGGTGGGACCGAGTTGTAAAACTCGGTGGCACCGAGATGGATAACTGCTGGGCAGTTATGCACTTCGGTCACGCCGAAATTCACAACTCGGTTTCACCGAGGTGAAAACCTAGATCAATCCAAATGCTTTCGGTTTGACCGAGTTTGAGTGGGTTGGTCTGACCGAAATCACTTAGAAGGTTTTGGAAGTTAGCCCTTGACGGATCGGTGGCTCCGAGTGCTCCTCACTCGGAGGGTCCGAAAATGACTTGTTCAAAGTTTGTGATGTAAGCATGAATAGAATTTGAGACAAGAAAGCATAGATAGCTAGGGGAGGTACTTAGGCATTCTTGTCCATCCATTTGGTCAGAAAAAAAAAATCAAAAAGACCAAAGCAACAAATGGATGTCCTCGAATGGATTAAAGCATGCATCCAACATGCTCACACAATAAGATAGCAAATGAAATATGTGTCAAACATGCACAATCAAAACTCTAGCTACTATCACACAATTTGTCGATGACTAGGTCATCTATATATGAGTATATTGACTTAGGAGTCAAATGAGAACATTTGATCATAGGTCATACTCATCGTTTAAGCACAAGTGGGGTTACCACTTTTACATAAAGCATTGATGTGTTCACATCATTTGAAGATGCTTTAGCTCAATTCTTTAGAGCAAAGCTCCCCCTAGATGTGAGAACCCCTTTTAAAGGGTCAAACTAACCTTGGGTTGTCGTAGAAGACTTCATGTAGATGTTGAAGATGTGGATGCTCAATGTTGATGAAGATCATCAAGAGTTGGGAGCAATCCTTTGGATTCGGGCACTTTCAATACCTACATGGGTTAGTCCCACAAGGAACAAACAAGGATATCCATGGACATAGATTGAAGTACACAATGGATGATGTCCATGAGAGCTATGATTACCTTGTCCCTTGACTTACTAACAAGAGGGTTTGTGACTCCATGAACTAGTGCAAGATGTGGAAGTTGATTGCACAAGTTCTTGCCAAAATAAATATGAGTGAAGTATGTTGGCGGAGTCACCCTCAAGAACTCTCTAGTTCTTCTTCTTCGGGATCCACATCATCTTGATGGGAATCCTTGGGGTTGTAGTTGAGCTTGACGAAGTAGAACTTGACGTTTCCTTGGGAACCCACTTGACCATGGCTTTAGGTGCTTCAATAAATGCATCAATCTCCTCTTGAAGCTTGTCCTTGTCTTTTAGCTTGTGGTCTTGTGGTGGAAGATCATCTTGAGCTTGTTCCACATTGGAAGAAGTAGGATCGTACTTCTCCTTTTGAGAAACAAACTTTGGAGTGGGATATTGACCTTCTTCCCATTCAACACCCTCGGCGTTGAACTTTCGCTCAAAACCAATTCCTTGATTCTTCCGGTGCCTCCCTTGCTTGCGAATAATTTCCTCAAAGTTCTTGCTTCCGGCAAGGCTCTTGTAGACACCTTTCTCTATAATCCCTTTCAATAAACTATTTTCTTGCTCAAGTGTAACTTGGCTTGAAACATTGTTAGTGGAATTAAGAGAACTACTAGAACCAATATTGTTGCTTCTAGATGAAGAATTTTTCTTATGCTTGTCATGCTTAGTTTTAATAGGTGGCAAGAAATTAGACAAGAGAAGTCGTTTGGCAAGATATGAAGAACTCTTCTTTCGAAGATCGTCATTGATTGCTTTTAGGAACTCATGTTCTTGCTCTAGATTGAGCTTCTTGAAGCGTAGCTTCTCATGAGATCTTAGGAGCTCTCTATGATCTTCTTGAGTTGTTTCATGAGCTAACTTAAGAGTGTTTAGTTCTTTAGTTAGACGCTCAATCTCCTTCATAGCATTGTCATTCGACTCTTCTCGACTATAAAGACTACTAGCATGTTCATCATTACTAGTCTCACTAGATTTGTCATGTAAAATCTCATCTTCACCAAGCAAGTCATCCTCATCACTATCAAAGTCAATGAATTCAGGGTGTGATACCTTGGGGCCTTTAGCCATGAAGCATCTTCCAATTCCCTCATTTGGTGAATCAAATAAGTCATAGGAGTTGGAGTTGGAGGACACGAGAGCAAGACCGGCAACACCTTCATCTTGACTGTAGTCGGAGTTGGAGTGATAGCTTCTTTCGGAATGATTGTCGGAGTCGGAGCCGGAGACCCATTCACCTACATGAGCTTGATGTTTTCTTCTTGTGTAGCTCCTTGATGACTTGTCTTTCCTCTCCGAATCCTTGCTTCTCCGAGAGGGTCTTCGTTCATAACGATCATCTCTACTCCTTCTCTCTTTCCGAGGTGACTCATCTCTTGAGCTTCTTCTTCTTGGAGATTCTTCTCTTCTCTTGTGGGGAGCCGTACACTCATTTGAGTAGTGTCCGGGTCTTCCACAATTGTAGCAGTTTCGATCACGACTAGAAGATCTCTTTTCATCATATGATCTAGACTTTGAGCTTCTCTCTTTGCCTCTATTCTTGTAGAATTTGTTGAAGTTCTTGACCATTAGGCTTATCTCTTCATTGGAAACTAACTTGTCACTTGAGGTTGTGGGAGCATCACTTGTAGCTTTGTAAGCACCACTTGACTTGTTGTGAAGCTCTTCCTTATCCTTAAGTGTCATCTCATGAGCAACAACTCTTCCAATGACTTCGGTTGGCTTGAGATTCTTGTAGTTTGGCATCATTTGGATCAAAGTGCACACGGTGTCATACTTTCCATCCAAAGCTCTGAGAATCTTTTTGATGATGAATCGGTCGGTCATTTCTTCGCTTCCTAAGCTGGCAATCTCATTTGTGATGAGAGCAAGCCTAGAGTACATTTCAGCGACTCCTTCACCATCCTTCATCTTGAATTTGTCAAGTTGACCTTGAAGAATATCTAGCTTTGATTCCTTCACGGACTCGGTACCTTCGTGCATTTCAACCAAAGTATCCCAAATCTCTTTTGCATTCTCAAGACGGCTGATTTTGTTGAACTCCTCGGGACACAAAGCATTGAATAGAATGTCACAAGCTTGAGCATTGTTTTGCAACATCCGCAATTCATCCGTTGTAGCTTCGTGATCTGGAACTTTTCCTTCCTCGAAGAACTCACCTTGCAAACCAACACAAATAATGCCCCATGCGGCTGGGTTATGACCAAGAATATGCATTTTCATTTTATGCTTCCAACTAGCAAAATTTGTACCATCAAAGTAAGGACCTCTACGAAAATTACCCTCACTAGACGCCATACTCTCCTAGGTTGTGAAACCAAGCTTATGGAGTCCAATGCAATGGAAACCAATACAATGGAGACCAAAGCTCTGATACCACTTGTAGGATCGAAAGTATGTCTAGAGGGGGGGGTGATTAGACTACTTGACAATATAAAAATTCAGCCTTTTGATAAAGACAAGTTTTTGGCAAGTTCACAATGATGATCAAGTCAAGTATCACCCTACACATGCAATTCTAGAGTATAGGCAGCGGAAAGTAAATTGCACATGTAGTAAAGAGAGGTGGAGAAGAGCAAACGCAATTTGGAGACACGGAGATTTTTTCTCGTGGTTCCGATAGGTGGTGCTATCGTCAATCCACGTTGATGGAGACTTCAACCCACGGAGGGTAACGGCTGCGAGAGTCCACGGAGGGCTCCACCCACGAAGGGTCCACGAAGAAGCAACCTTGTCTATGCCATCATGGCCTACGCCCACGGAGGGCTAGCCTTACTCGGGGTAGATCTTCACGAAGTAGGCGATCTCCTTGCCCTTACAAACTTCTTGGTTCAACTCCACATCTCGACGGAGGCTCCCAAGCGACACCTAACCAATCTAGGAGGCACCACCCTCCAAAAGGTAATAGATGGTGTTGATGATGATGAACTCCTTGCTCTTGTGCTTCAAATGATAATCTCCCCAACACTCAACTCTCCTCACTGATTTGGCTGTGGTGGAAGAAAGGATTGAGTGGAAAGCAACTTGGGAAGGCTAGAGATCAAGTTTCATATGGTGGGAGTGGAGCTACTTGATCTCAACACAAGGGTAGGTAGTTCTCTTCTCAGAAATGTAAGGTAGGAGTGGTAGTTCTTTCTGATGGCTCTCTCCACGAATGAAGAGGGGGTGGAGGGGTATTTATAGCCTCCACACAAAATCCAACCGTTACACACATTTGACCAATCTCGGTCAGACCGAAGTTGACAACTCGGTGAGACCGAAAGTTCAAATCATGTGAACGTTGGGATTTTCGGTGGGACCGAAAATACAAACTCGGTGAGTCCGATTCGTCCAAAGACAAGAGCTTGCCAATCTCGGTGGGACCGACTTCGTCATCTCGGTGACACCGATTTGATGACAGAAGGTTACAGAAGCTTGGCAACTCAAGTTTCAGTGAGACCGAGTTCAGAATCGGAAAATCCGAGAATTCTAGGGTTTGGCTATATGGCTGAGGTGGTTCATCTCGGTGTGACTGGGTTTGGAAAATCGGTGGGACCGAGATTACTTATGAGTGTATTATGGAAGTGAGAGTTGCTGATAGTTTAGGAGATATATCACTAAGCACTTTGAGCAACCAGATCATTATCATAACCTCATCCCCTTTTAATAGTATTGGCTTTCCTATAGACTCAATGTGATCTTGGATCACTAAACCAAAAATGGAGTCTTGAGCTTTTGCCAATGCTTGCCTTAGCATTTTGAGGGGTCCACTTCTTCAGTCCTTGCCATACCCATATCACTGAACTTTCTGAAATGATTCTCAAGAAACTATTAGTTCAATGATATATATGTTGTTATTAATTACCAAAACCACCCGGGGATTAGTTGCACTTTCAACACTCCACCAGTCAGGACTTGGTCGATGATAAAGGGACCTTCCCATTTGGGCTTGAGTTTGTCCTTTTTCTTGTCCGGCAGGCGTAGAACTAACTCGCCAACGTTGTAAGTTTTGGCCCGTACTTCTCTGCTTTGATATCTTCAAGCTTGCTGTTGATAGAATGCGGAACGGGCTTTTGCCACGTCACGCTCCTCCTCCAATGCGTCCAAACTATCCTGCCGATCGAGCTCGGCTTCTCTTTCTTCGAACATGTGCACGCGAGGTGAGTCATGAATTATGTCACAGGGCAGAACTGCCTCTGCGCCGTATACCATAAAAAATGGTGTAAATCCGGTGGTGCGACTCGGAGTGGTCCGCAGCCCCCAGAGTATGGAGTCGAGCTCCTCTACCCAGTGCGTGTTAGATTCCTTGAGGGACCGCACTAAGCTGGGTTTGATGCCGCTCATGATTAGACCATTTGCTCGCTCGACTTGATCGTTAGTTTGAGGGTGATAGACTGAGGCATAGTCGAGCTTGATGCCCATGTTCTTGCACCAGAGTTTAACCTCGTCGGCCGTAAAGTTCGTGCCGTTATCAGTGATGATGCTATGGGGGATGCTGTAACGGTGTACGACCCCTGATATGAAGTCTATCACCGGTCCGGATTCGGCCGTCTTAACAGGTTTGGCCTCTATCCATTTGGTGAATTTATCCACCATGACCAGTAGGTATTTTTGCTTGTGGGTTCCTCCTTTAAGGGGTCCAACCATTTCAAGCCCCCAGACCGCGAAGGGCCAGGTTATGGGTATAGTTTTGAGGGGCGGTGGGTGGCATGTGGCTTTGATTAGCAAAGAGCTGGCAACCGACGCATCGTTGGACTAAGTCCTGAGCATCTGCCCGGCCCGTCGGCCAATACAATCCTGTACGGAAGGCCTTGCCTACAAGGGCCCGGGCTGCGGCGTGGTGCCCGCCGAGTCCAGCATGAATTTCAGCCAGAAGGTTCCGCCCTTCCTCTTCGGAGATACACCTTTGAAGGACTCCGGTTGTGCTTTTCTTGTAAAGCTCTCCCTCATGGACCTTATAGGCTTTGGATCGCCGCATTATGCAGCGGGCCTCGTTTTGGTCCTCGGGAAGTTCCTGCCTGGTTAGGTAGGCTAGGAATGGTTCCGTCCACGGGGCGATGGCTGCCATTATTACGTGGGCTGAGGATGTTACTTCGTTGGCAGGACCACCAATTGTGTCAGAATGTTCGGTGTCGGGCAGTGCGGTTGGGTCCGGGTTGTTATTTCTAGACTCCCCCTCCCATAGTACAAATGGCTTGAACAGCCTCTCTAGGAAGATGTTGGGAGGGACGGCATCGCGCTTTGCGCCAATGCGTGCCAATACATCTGCTGCCTGGTTGTTATCCCGGGCTATATGGTGAAATTCGAGCCCCTCAAACCGAGCTGAAATTTTTAGTACGGCGTTGCGATAAGCTGCCATTTTCGGATCCTTGGCATCGAAGTCTCCATTTATTTGGGATATCGCGAGGTTTGAATCCCCGCGCACCTCTAGGCGTTGAATGCCCATGGAGACTGCCATCCAGAGGCCATGTAGAAGGGCCTCGTATTCGGCTGCGTTGTTGGAGTCCGTATACATTATCTGGAGTACGTATCGAACTGTATCTCCGGTAGGGGACGTCAGAACGACGCCAGCCCCCAGACCAGCCAACATTTTGGAGCCGTCAAAGTGCATGATCCAGTTGGAATATGCGCCGTACTCTTTAGGGAGTTCGGCTTCAGTCCATTCAGCGACCAAGTCGGCCAAAACTTGCGACTTAATAGCTCGCCGTGGCTTATAGGTTATGTCGAACGGGAGGAGCTCAATGTCCCATTTAGCAATCCAGCCCGTCGCGTCGCGGTTGTTTATAATGTCATTAAGAGGTACTTCGGAGGCTACTGTTATCGAACACTCTTGAAAGTACTGTCGCAGCTTCCGGGATGCCATGAACACCGCGTACGCTATCTTTTGATAATGCGGGTACCGTGACTTGCATGGAGTTAGGATAGTGGACACGTAGTAAACTGGTTTTTGCAGGGGGAACTTGTGTCCATCCATTTCTCGTTCGACAACGAGTACCGCGCTCACAACTTGATGAGTTGCCGCAATATATAATAGCATTGGTTCACCCATGTTGGGCGCGGCCAGGACCGGATTTGTTGCCAATATGGCTTTTATTTCTTCGAGTCCGGCC
Organism: Triticum timopheevii; assembly: GCA_963921465.1. Taxonomy (NCBI): domain Eukaryota; kingdom Viridiplantae; phylum Streptophyta; class Magnoliopsida; order Poales; family Poaceae; genus Triticum; species Triticum timopheevii. The sequence continues at coordinate 201,991,163 of OY997270.1, forward strand.
GTGGCGGCATCCGTCCACTCGAAGTGTTCGGTGCGTCGGAGGAGGCGATAAAGGGGTAATGCCTTTTCTCCTAAATGGGAGATAAAGCGGCTTAAAGCCGCCACGCATCCCGTTAATTTTTGTATTTGTTTGAGGTCCTTTGGGATATCCAATTGTGACAGAGCTCGGATCTTGGCTGGGTTTGCTTCAATTCCTCTATCGGATACAATGAAGCCCAAGAGCTTTCCGGCTGGTACGCCGAAAACACATTTTTCTGGGTTAAGCTTAATGTCGTATGTTCGGAGATTATCGAACGTGAGCCTCAAATCGTCTACTAAAGTTTCGACGTGCTTGGTTTTGATGACCACATCATGTACGTATGCCTCCACTATTTTGCCGATCTGGTTTGCCAGACATGTCTGAATCATGCGCTGATATGTTGCGCCGGCGTTTTTGAGCCCAAAGGGCATTGTGTTGAAGCAGAATGGGCCGTATGTGGTGATGAATGCCGTTGCGGCTTGGTCGGGTTCTGCCATCTTAATTTGGTGGTAGCCGGAGTATGCGTCGAGGAAGCACAATGAATCGTGTCCTGCGGTAGCGTCGATAATTTGATCGATGCGAGGGAGGGGGAAGGGATCCTTTGGGCAAGCCTTGTTAAGGTCCTTGAAATCGACGCATAGGCGCCAGGATTTGTCCTTCTTTGGTACCATCACTAGGTTTGCTAGCCAGTCCGGATGTTTTATATCTCTGATGAATCCGGCCTCCAATAGTTTGGCTAGCTCCTCTCCCATGGCCTGTCTCTTGGGTTCGGAGAAACGCCGAAGAGCCTGTTTGACTGGCTTGAATCCTTTTAGGATGTTTAGGCTGTGCTCAACCAGCCGGCGTGGGATTCCTGGCATGTCTGAAGGGTGCCAGGCAAAAATGTCCCAATTTTCGTGTAGGAATTCTCGTAGTGCGGCATCTACATCAGGGTTTAATTGTGCCCCGATGGAGGCCGTTTTTGTAGGGTCCGTTGGATGGACTTGGAATTTGACTATTTCGTCCGCTGGTTTAAAGGAGGTGGACTTGGATCTCTTATCGAGTATCACATCGTCCATATTCACCATGGAGCGCAGCGCAGAGAGTTCCTCGGCTGCTAGGGCTTCGGATAGTGCCTCAAGGGCCAGTGCGGCTGTCTTGTTTTCGGCGCGGAGTGCTATGTCCAGGTCACTAGCAAGAGTGATGATTCCGTTGGGCCCGGGCATTTTGAGCTTCATGTACCCGTAATGGGGTATAGCTTGGAAAATTGTGAATGCCTCTCGTCCTAATAGAGCGTGATATCCGCTACTGAACGGAGCCACTTGGAACGTGACCTCTTCGGACCTATAATTATCCGGCGTGCTGAACACCACATCCAGTGTGATTTTTCCAGTACAGCATGCTTCCCGACTGGGGATTATTCTTCTAAAGGTTGTGCTGCTTCGCTCAATGTGGCTCCACTCTATTTCCATTTTTCGGAGGGTTTCCTCGCAAATGAGGTTCAATCCGTTGCCACCGTCCATGAGTACCTACTTGATAGACTTCGGCAAGGCTGCGGAGTGTTCGTTTCCGCATATTATTTGATGCGAAAGTCTTGAAGACTGTTAATACCGTACTGGTATCCTTGGGCTGGTGCTTTGGAGTTAGAAGCTCTTTGCCACTTTTGGCCACCTACCGTAGTATCCAACATGCTCTAAGGCTATGAGTTGGAGTGGCGCCCTCTGTACTATGAATTTTGCAGGGTCCATTGAGCCATCCCTCCAGTACGGTTCCATGCCCTATAGAGGGTTTTTGCTTTTTGGTGTTTAACCCAGGTGCCTGGCGATGATGCACCCTTTTATTTCGGACTAGGGTCGTATTCAGGGCCGGATTGTCCCAAAATTTGATTTCGGTTTTCCAGGCGCTTTCCATCGCATAGTACTTTCGTACTATGGACGCCAAGTCAGCAAAGCATGTAATTTCACGACGACTTACGGCGTTAAGGATTCCCTTGTCCGTGCAATTATTGCAGAAGAATGAAATTGCGTCCTCCTCGCGGCAGTCCTTTATCCTGTTCATAACCAGGAGGAATCTGGCCCAGTAATGGTGTACTGTTTCTGCGGGCTCTTGCCAGATTTGGGATGGATCGCTTATGTTTGGGTGGGCGGGCGGGATTAAATTCGGAACCCCATCCAATCTAAGACTCAGGGGACAAGAAGTTTCGGAATCTGGGAGCTTGGGTTCTTGGATGTTGTCCAATGAATCTAGCCCGCTGCCTGACTTTAGGTTTAGGGCTTGAGTGACGTCCTCCCCTTCGCGGGAATCCGGCATGGAGGGATCGGGAATCCGGACATAGCTAGTCCTTAAAATAGAAGAAGGGTCGCCGTATTGTTCCTCAACCACAGCAACGTGGTGGGTAACCTGGGGAGAGTTGATCTCTCTCAGATCGGGTTCAGGCCCAATCTGATCGTAGTCTGTAGCGACTCCCAGGGCGGCGATGCGATCCAAGAGCTCGTTTAAGGAAGAGAGATCCATCGGATCTAGCTGCTCGGCGAGTTTTAAGCTAACGTGAAGATTGCTTTCGATGACCTGAGAAGTCATCGTCGGTGCGGCGGCCGGACAGGCGGTCATAAGGAAACCGCCTAGCCGGAGAGTTTGGCTGATAGCCAAAGCTCCTTTAGCAACAGTGCCATCTTTAAAGACGGGATGAGGCATCCTTCCTGATGGTGATGGCACACAGGAACTCTCAATGAAAGCACCAATGTCGGTGTCAAAACCGGCGGATCTCGGGTAGGGGGTCCCGAACTGTGCGTCTAGGCGGATGGTAACAGGAGACAAGGGACACGATGTTCTTACCCAGGTTCAGGCCCTCTCGATGGAGGTAAAACCCTACTCCTGCTTGATTGATATTGATGATATGGGTAGTACAAGAGTAGATCTACCACGAGATCAGAGAGGCTAAACCCTAGAAGCTAGCCTATGGTATGATTGTTGTTCGTCCTACGGACTAAAACCCTCCGGTTTATATAGGCACCGAAGAGGGTTAGGGTTACACAGAGTCGGTTACAATGGTAGGAGATCTACATATTCGTATCGCCAAGCTTGCCTTCCACGCCAAGGAAAGTCCCATCCGGACACGGGACGAAGTCTTCAATCTTGTATCTTCATAGTCCAGGAGTCCGGCCAAATGTGATAGTTTGGCTATCTGGACACCCCCTAATCCGGGACTCCCTCAATCCCCATGGACTCTACAACAACACACCAATCACCATGTGGACCTATGATAAGAGCTCAAGCACGCGCAATGGAAACCGGGGTGAACTCCTTCCTACCTGACATGCATATGGATACAAGTGGAACTTGGTTGCTACCTCACCAAAATGCTCATTGTATCATTAGGTACGAAGAAGAACACTGACAAGAAGCTAAGGAGCACCACCAAGGAGGAGGGGAAGCACCCCAAGTCACCAAGGAGGAAGGAGGGGGCCAAAGGCAGTAAGACTACAAGTCCCAGGCGACCCCATGCCCATGGGCTACACATGGAGCTACGACTATAGTACCATGTGCGCACGGGCGTGTACCGTGCGCATGGGCCCAACTTACCCCGTGCACACGGGCCCTATAGGATGGCCGACTAAGATGGCTGTTGGGCCTCCACTTCATCCGCTTCATCCCCAAGCCTATATATTCCGTACCTAGGGTTATGTTTAGGGTTATCAAAGACAAATGTGAGATATTTGGGAGCTTTGCTCCTTCTACCACTCCATTGGAGATCTAGACCTCTTAGGAGAGGATCCACTTGTGGATTTCAAGACCTCCTCTTGGAGAAGACTATCATCAAGACCTCACATCCTTAGGAGTGGGAAGAACTTTACCTATTGCTTGTTTCCTTTGATTGTGCTTGTAATCATGTGGCTCTATGTGTTTTCTATTCTAGTGCATGTGTGATTGGGTTTTGTTGGAGTGAATTCCTCGTTGTGTTATTGGTGTTCATCCCTTTCCCCCTCCAAGTGTGAAAAGATCCATCTTAGGGTTTCACCCTACAACATCTTGGTATCATGAGCAAGGTTGATTCACATATTGGAGTCCCTACCCCCATTTGCTAGCTTGATTTTGTTGTTTTTCGTCCTATTTCGAAAATCCCTACCAAAAATAGCCCCCAAATTTTTCTCGCAATTTGTTAGATCTTGTGATATTTGGTTGATTTGATCCATGAATTTGGTGTTTGACAAGTGGATCTACCCCTTAATGTCTTTCCCCGCCCTTCCCACCATTGATTTTGGCCGGAACTTTGCAAAAATCCACAGATTTGAGGTGTTCTTGAGTATCCTAAACACCCCGTGCGCACGGGCCATCGGGACCCCGTGCACACGGGCATAACTTACCCTGTGCGACATGGACCACACAGAGCAGTTCGGCCATTCCCCATTTCCCACCATTTTGCCTTCCACCACCACACTTGATCTTCCGCACTACTTATCGTTGATGTTTGAGCTTTTGGGTTGCGGTTTACACGTGTCCTAAGGTCTTTCTGGTACTTAGGTGCGATTTGACTTCATCACCATCGCCACTTGCCATCGGCTTGGACTCCACTTCGACATCGATCACTCCATCTTCATACCAACTGTAAGAAAGGACGGTAACCTCGACGACACCATAGTATTACCCCTGCCATTACCTTGGTAGCCTCAAACCTCTTTTGCGTTGCTTACCCATCGAGAGTAGCAAGTTGAGAATTATCGAGCCATGCCTTAGTGCACCTTTAGTGTTACGTCTCTCCCATGCATACACTACTTGTTATCTCACATTGTGGCTCGCATATCAAGCATTGTGGCATAGTAAAAAAAACTTTTAAGCAAAAGAAAAAGAAGAGAAACAAAGAGCTTGTAAGCGATAGCATCGTGCCTCATAGCATAGTTACATCATCCTGGCCACCACATACATAAGCATACTTGGGATAGTAGACGTCCCGTTTTCTCTTAGGTTAGTGCACTAGCGTATCTAGCCCATTAGAGCAAACGAGCTAGCGTCTCTCTAGTATCCGCATAACAAGAGTATTCCCGTGCCCTCCCTCTTAGAGCTCACCCCTTGGTTGTGCGGATCCCATCTATCTTCCGTGTATGTGTTCCTAGTGATATCCTTGGGTTTGATCTATTTGTCTTACTCATGACTTGTGCATATTTTCAACCTTTTCAACATCTTGACTAACATTTGATTGAATTGTTTGTGCCACTTCCTAACCGAGATCCTCTATAAGCCTTTTACTTCTAGGTGTGAGAAACAAAACCCGGTACCAATTCTACTATTGTAGCATCACGTGGGATCGTACTTGTTACATCCACAATCTTCGGAAAAGGTAACTTTGGTTTTGTTCTCTCATTTTCCTACTCACCACCACTTCCTCATGATGGACAGGCCTACTTCTTTGGCAAACCCGCTCTTCGAGGATCAAGATGACGAACGTGACTACGTCACCAAGAATCACTTCTTCATCGCACAACGAGCTCTACATCAAGAGAGTGAAGCTTTGGGTGATCGCGTCGAGCAACTCGCCATCGATCTCAGTCAATCGGAAGCAGGACAACGGGACTACCTCGATGCCAAGCTCTCCAAACAAATGGAAGAATTCCGCAACATGATTGTGAGACTCGCATCTTCCTCAACCTCTTCACCAAGATAGCGTCACTCAAGTCACCACTCGTCATCATATTCTTCTTCTGATGCGAGTCCTCCTTGACGCGACGACACAAAATACATTCCATGGCAATGGCCTACAAGACCAAGTTCGAGCACGTGAGAAGGCGTGACGCCAAGAATGAGAAGCCATGGATCAAGAGAAACTACCACCATATCGTCCACATCAAGCATCTCAAGATGGCGATGCAACCCGGTAAGAGCAACAAAGTCATGAAGCTCAAGCTCAAGCGGCCCAAGACGCGCTCCAAGAGTCCACTCAAGCCGTTGCTCAATGCAACCGTCAAGTGCATGAGCAAGAGGAAGCACTTCATCAAGCATGGCAAGAAGAAGCCACCCGACGTGAAGAACAACAAGAAAGGCGAAACCGGGCAATACGCCTCAACCTCCTCTACGCCAAGAGTGCAATCATGACGATGATCCTCCTCCGCGTCAAGAGAGACACCAAGCGGATCGAGTGCTTGAAGATCCTCTCCCATGCCAAGAGTGCCATCAACACCGTCACTATGATGAAGAACTCCGCTACGGCAAGCCCAAGTTCACCATGCCCAAGTTCTCCAGAAGCAACGACCCCGAGGAGTATCTCTCATGGGCATTGAAAGTCGACAAGATAATCCATCTTCACAACTATGACAAGGAAAAGAAGATCACCATGGCATCCCTCGAGTTTCAAAACTATGTCCTCATTTGGTGGGAGCAAGTGATCGAGCGTCGCCGCGAGAAGGACGAGCCACCCATCACGACTTGGACACAAATGAAAGACGTCATGCGAGCTTGCTTCGTGCCTACATACTACACTCAAGATCTCTTCAAGAAGTTGCAACTCCTCAAGCAAGGCACATATACAGTGGAAGAATACTGTCAAGAAGTGGAAATTGCCATGATAAAAGCCAATGTCAAAGAAGATGATGAGCAAACAATGGCACGCTTCTTGAACGGCCTCAACCACCCAATACAGAAGATCGTCAATTTCCTACCCTACTCCAACCTTCTCGAGCTAGTTCATCAAGCGACCAAGACGGAGCGACAAGTGCAAGAAGACTTCAAATTAATGAAGTACTCATCCAAGAACTATGGCTCATACACTCAAGCTACATCTACTACGATTTCGGCACCTCCTACCTCGAGTAGAGCATCACCAAGTACTGGGGACAAGTCAAGTTCCAAGAAAGCAACGCCTTCCTCGACTTGTCCTCCGGCAAACAACTACAAGAACAAGACTCCTTCTTCATCGACACCACAGGATGATCCCGTCAAGACAAGTTCTCTCAAGTTCTTCACATGTGGTGGTCATGGACACAGGTCTTTCCAATGCACCAACTGGCGCACCATGATTGCAAATGGTGATGGCACGCACGACTCCATGAGTGAAGATGAGATGGAAGCTATCGAGCACGTCGCCATGCACCGTCAAGTGAATGCAGAAGAAGATGCTCAAGTCTATTGCGACAATGATTCAAGTCCCACTCTCATGATCTCCAAGGTCTTGACTCTTCAACACCACCAAGACGAAGACCAAAGGTGTCACATCTTCCACACCAAGGCCGGCATCAACGAACACTTCGTGAAAGTCATCATCGACGGAGGAAGTTTCCACAACTTCGCAAGTGAAGAGTTACGTTCCAAGCTGCAATTGGTCAAGAAGAAGCATCCTCGCCCCTAGAAGGTCCAAGGGCTTAGTGACTCCGGCACCATCCAAGTGGAGCACACCGTGCAAGTTTCGTTCAAGATCAGCGCCTATAGGATACCTTGGAGTGTGATGTGGTTCCTATGTCCGTGTGACATCTTCTCTTGGGAAGACCTTGGCAATTTGACCGTAGCATCATCCACAACGGAAGGACAAACCACTATAGCTTCAAGATGGAGGGAACGGAGTAAGTGCTACGACCTATGTCACTAAGCCAAGTGATCACCGACAAGCAAGCATCCACCCATCGTGGAGATACCAGTGAGAGTGTGAACCACCACAAAGAGAGTGAGCGACACAAGCCCAAATTGAGTGACTCTTCGCCAAGAGAGAAAAACTCAGTCCTCCTAGCCACCAAAAGAGAGATGAGAGAAGTGTGTGAGAACCCATCGAGTGTCATCCACTATGTCCTAGTATGCAAAGATGAGGTGGCAAAGACTAACACTCATAATCATCTTCCTCTAGTGTTGTCTAATTTGTTGCAGGAATTCGCGGATGTCTTCCCCGATGAGCTACCTCCCAGTCTTCCTCCTCTATGTGGCATCGAACATCGGATCGACCTCATCCCCGGCACACCTCTTCCCAACAAGGCACCATACCGCGTCAACCCTGAATAAACCAAAGAAATACAAAGGTAAGTCCAACATCTCATAGACCATGGACATGTGCGTGAAAGTTTGAGTCCTTGTGCCATGCCGGTCATTCTTGTGCCAAAAAGAGACAATAGTTTTCGCATTTGTTCCGATTGTAGACCAATAAATGCTATCACCATTCGCTATAGGCATCCCATTCCACGCCTTGATGATATGCTAGATGAGCTTAGCGGTGCCACCATTTTCTCAAAAATTGATCTTAAAAGTGGTTATTATCAAATCTGCACACAAGAAGGTGATGAATTGAAGACCGCTTTCAAAAAAAAAATTGGTTTGTACGAGTGGTTAGTTATGCCTATGGGTTTATCAGAAGCACCCGAAACTTTCATGCGTGTTAGGCATTATGTGCTTCGTCCTTACATTGGAGTGTTTGTTGTGGTCTACTTTGACGATATTCTTGTGTTTAGCAAATCCCTCAAAGAACATGCAGATCATTTTAGGTCCGTTTTGCCAACTCTTAGAAAAGAGCATCTTTATGCCAATATGGGAAAATGCACTTTTGGTGTTGACAAGATTGTTTTCTTGGGCTTTGTTGTGTCCTCCAAGGGTGTTCATGTTGATGATTCTAAAATTTAAGCAATTAAAACGTGGCCACAACCCACTAATTTGCAACAAGTGCGTAGTTTCCTTGGTCTAGCGGGTTTTTATCGTCGCTTTGTGAAAGACTTTAGCACTATTGCTGCACCGTTGCATGCTTTGAGCAAGAAGAATGCACCCTTTGTTTGGGGACCATCTCAATCTACCGCATTTGATGATTTGCTTACACATGCCCCGATTCTTGCATTACCTAATTTCAATAAAACTTTTGAGGTTCATTGTGATGCTAGTGGTAATGGAATTGGTGGAGTTTTGATGCAAGAAAAGCGACCCATTGCATACTTTAGTGAAAAACTTTCCGGTGCTCAACTTAACTATCCCATATATGACAAAGAATTGTATGCTTTAGTGCGAGTATTGCATCTTTGGGAGCATTATATTTGCCCACATGAATTTGTCATACATACCGATCATGAGACACTAAAGTACCTTAAAGGTCAAACCAAGTTGAATAAACGACATGCTAAATGGAGTGAATTTATTGAATCCTTTTCTTATGTGATCAAGTACATTAAGGGCAAAGAAAATGTTGTGGCGGATGCTCTTTCCTGCAAGTGCATGTTAGTTACTCAACTTGAGTTGAATGTTATTGGCTTTGAGCATGTTAAAGATCTTTATGCACATGATCCTAAGTTTGCGATTCCTTATGCCAAATGTCTTGCTCACACTTGTTAGGAGAACTATTATATCAAGATTGGCTACCTTATCCGCGCTAACAAGCTTTGTATACCCGAGTCTTCGCTTCGTTTGTTACTTTTGCAAGAGGCTCATGGCGGAGGACTTGTGGGACATTTAGGGCGCGACAAGACCTTTGCCACACTATACTTCAAGTACTTTTGGCCAAAGATGTTCTGCAACGTGGCACACTTCACCAAATGTTTCTCTACATGCCGCAAAGCTAAGTCAAAAGCCCAATCTCATGGTTTACATATGCCACTTCCAATTCCATATCAACCACGGGAAGATATTAGTATGGATTTCATGCTTGGTTTGCCTAGGACTCAAAATGGAAAGGATTTCGTATTTGTTGTTGTGGAACGATTCTCAAAAATGGCACATTTCATCCCATGCAATAAGATAGACGATGCTTCACATGTTGCAAATCTCTTCTGTAGGGAAATCTTGAGGTTGCATAGAGTCCCAAGGACCATTGTGTCGGACCGCAACATCAAGTTCCTAAGGTACTTTTGGAAGACAATATGCGCCAAGCTCGTCATCAAGCTACTATTCTTGATGGCCTATCACCCACAAACCAATGGCCAAATGGAAGTCACCAACCGGATGCTATCTACTCTCCTACACATGTTGATAAAGAAGACATTAAGGAGCGGGAGGAGTGCTTACCTTCGCCGAGTACGCCTACAATCGAGCTCGACACTCTACCACCGTCAAGTCCCCCTTCGAGGTTGTCTACGGCTTCCACCCATTGTCCCCATTGGACATTCTACCTCTTCCGCTCCAAGAACGCGCAAACATGGATGCAAGTGCAAGGGCAAGCTTTCTCAAGAAGATACATGAAGATACAAGGGCAACGATCGAGCGTCAAGTACATCGCATCGCCACCAAGCTCAAAATCAACAAGACACCAATGGTTTTCCAACTGGGAGATCTCATATGGCTTCATCTTCGCAAGGAACGCTTCCCCAATGAGCGCAAGTACAAGTTACTACCACAAGCCGATGGACCCTTCAAGGTGCTAGCACGCTATAATGACAACGCCTACAAGATCGACATCCCACGCGACAAGTACAATGTCAGCAAAATCTTTAATGTCAAGGATTTGGCCAAGTACCATGGTAATGAAGATCACAATCCGCGGATGGATATCTCCCAAGGGGGGGGGGGGAGATGATACGGAGCATCCTTCCATTATCCCCATGGACTCTACAACAACACAGGCACCACATGGACCTATGACAAGAGCTTGAGCACGTGTAATGGAAACCGAGGTGAAGTCCTTCCTACTTGACATGCATATGGATACAAGTGGAACTTGGTTGCTACCTCACTAAAATGCTCTATGTATCATTAGGTACGAATAAGAACACTCACAAGCAGGTAAGGAGCACCGCCAAGGAGGAGGGGAAGCACCCCAAGTCACAAAGGAGGAAGGAGGGGGCCAAAGGTAGCAAGACTACAAGTCCCAGGCGACCCGTGCGCACGGGCCCCCAAGACCCCGTGCCCACGGGTTACACATGGAGCTACAGCTGTAGCACCCCATGCGCACGAGCCCTACAGTATGGCCGGCTGAGATTGCTGTTGGGCCTCCACTTCGTCCACTTCATCCCCAGGCCTATATATTTCATACCTAGGGTTATGTTTAGGGTTAGCAAAGACATATGTGAGATATTTGGGAGCTTTGCTCCTTCTACCACTCCATTAGAGATCTAGACCTCTTAGGAGAGGATCCACTTGTCGATTCCAATACCTCCTCTTAGGGAAGACTTCATCAAGACCTCACCTCCTTAGGAGTGGGAAGAACTTTACCTAGTGCTTGTTTCCTTTGATTGTGCTTGTAATCTTGTGGCGCTATGTGTTTGCTATTCTAGTGGATGTGTGATTGGGTTTTGTTGGAGTGAATTTCTCTTTGTGTTATTGGTGCTCATCCTTTCCCCCTCCAAGTGTGAAAAGATCCATCTTAGGGTTTCACCCTACAACACCCCTCCTCCTCTCCGAGCCCCAAAAACTCCACCGGCAATGCCGAAGTCATGGTTCTCCGCGCCGGCAGGCAGTGGCAGTTCTTCATTGAGCAAATCTTGGTGCCGCTGCCTTCTCTCTCCAAGCCCCTCGTCATCCAAGGCGGCCGACTCTTCTGGCAAGGAGGAGATCTTCATCTCCTCCGGTGACGAGGAGCACCAAACACTATAGTAGCAGCTGGAGCAGCGGTCCCGCCTCCTCGCGGAGGCCGCTCCGACAGACAAAGAATTTGTTCATCATATGGAGATCATGATGGAGCGTTCCTCCGTCACATGGGCCCGGCGCCACCATCTTTGGCACGCATCAAGGACGAGCCATCGTCCCCACCACGCCACTGCATGATGCGCGAGCCGGAGTCCCCGTTATGGCGGGTCAAGGAGGAACATGTGTCGCCCCTGCGCAACCGCGACATCCAGAATGGGTGACATGTCGAGGAGAAGCCGACGTCGTCCCCGCGAACCCGCAATGTCCAGATCATGTTGGGCTCTATGGTAGGGTGCGTCGATAGCAAATTAAAATTTTCCTATGCGCAGAACAACCTGGAACATGCTACGGGAGATGGATCATAGTTTGTTACCACTAGACGCGCAGTGCCGTGCAGCGAAAGAAGAGTTCGGGCAGCGCGTCCGCATGGATCGTCTCCTCCTTGTCCGATCTCCCTCGAACATCCTGTCGTCCGATCCCAAGTACAAGTTCGCCAGAGTGGCGCAAGTGCACCGCCTCTAATGGTATCCGCGCGTGTAGGAGGAACACCATGCGGCGGACTGCTAGGTCTGATCACACAGTCGGCGACGAGTGGAGGTGGCTATTCACAACATATGCAAACCCTAGTGACAGTGCCGAAGCGATCAACCAAATGAGTGTGCCACACCTCCATTTTATATAGGCATCCGTCGCGGGCTCAACACTTGGGCCTCGCACGGACCCTAAAGCCCACAAGTCTACTCGGCCACAATCTGAATATAGCTCGGATCACATCCGACCAGTGTCCTCAGATCCGACCTCGTAGGTTCCTTCACAAGCCGCAATGTATTCGGCTTTTGTGGTAGAATCGGCCATCGTATCTTGCTTGGAACTCATCCAGCTCACTGCCCCTCCGTTCATGACGTAAATCCAGACGGTGATCGACAATCATCTCTGTTGGTTTGGAAACTAGCATTAGCGTAACCCCTTACGACGAGCTCTTCCTCACCTCCATAAACTAGGAACATCTCTTTAGTCCTTTTCAGGTACTTCAAAATAGTCTTTACCGCTGCCCAGTGATTCTCACCTGGGTTGGCCTGGTATCTACTTGTTAGGCTTATTGCAAAAGCAACATCAGACCTTGTACATATCATGGCATACATGATGGATCCGATTGCCGAGGCATACAGAATCCTATTCATCCTGCTTTGCTCATCAGATGTCGAAGGACTCTGAGTCTTGCTTAGCCTTATACCATGTGAGAGTGGCAAGAACCCTTTCTTCGCCTCAGTCATGTTGAACCGTTTCAACACTTTATCTATGTACGTGCTCTGGCTCAAGCCGAGCAACCTCCTCGATCTATCTCTATAGATCTTAATGCCTAAAATATAGACTGCCTCACCAAGGTCCTTCATCGAAAACTTGCCATTCAATGACTCCTTGACCGAGTTTAGCATCGAAACATCATTTCCGATCAGTAGTATGTCATCCACATACAAGATCAAAAATACTATTGAGCTCCCACTTAACTTCTTGTATAAACAAGTGTCCTCTTCGCTTTTGATGAAACCGAGACCAGTGATGACCTTATCAAAACGAATATTCCAGCTCCGAGATGCTTGCCTCAACCCATAAATGGATCTCTTGAGCTTGCATACCTTACTAGTGCTAGTCGGATCGACAAAACCCTCGGGCTGTATCATATACACATCCTCGGTTAAATTTCCGTGAAGGAAAGCCGTTTTGACATCCATCTGCCATATCTCATAATCGAAATATGCAGCTATAGCTAGTACGATCCTCACCGACTTTAGCATCGCTACCGATGAGTAAGTCTTGTCATAGTCAATTCCTTGAACTTGTCCATAACCTTTAGCGACAAGCCGAGGTTTGTGGATCTGAACATTTCCATCCACATCGGTTTTCTTCTTAAAGACCCATTTGCAACCAATGGCAGTTACGCCAGGTGGCGGATCAACCAAGTCCCAGACTTGATTCTCATCCATGGACTTTAACTCGGATCTCATGGCCTCCAGCCATGCCTCAAAATCTGGGCTCACCATCGCTTCCGCATACGTGGCCGACTCGTCGCTTTCTAGCAACAATACATCACGCACTCTGCGCAATCTTCCCGACCTCCGCGGTTCCGGTGCCGCTTCCACTACGGGTTCCCTGACTGACTCCAGTATGATCTCATCACCAGCCGAGCCGTCCCCGAGTTGTCCTCAAATTTCTTCGAGTTGAACCGTCCTCCCATTGGCCTCCCGACTGAGAAACTCTTTCTCAAGGAAAACCCCATTCCGAGCAACAAACTCTTTGTTCTCTTCCCGGTTGTAGAAGCTATATCCCAAGGTTTCCCTCAGATATCCCATGAATATGCATTTATCCGATTTAGGTGTAAGCTTGTCTGACATAAGACGCTTGACAAATGCTTCACAACCCCAAATCTTTAGAAAAGACAAACTGGGACTCTTCCCGGTCCACATCACATGTGGTGTCTTGTCTACGGATTTTGATGGTACCCTATTAAGTGTGAAAGTTGTAGTTTCTAGAGCGTATCCCTAGAATGACAAGGGTAAATCCGACTTGCTCAGCATAGACTGGACCATGTCCAACAAGGTCCTATTCCTCCGTTCCGACACACCGTTTCTCTGTGGCGTACCTGGAGGTGTGAGCCGAGGTACTATACCTTGGCTTTTCAGATGATCATCAAACTCTTGGCTCATGTACTCACCTCCATGATTAGATCGTAGAAGTTTTATAGTCTTGCCGAGCTGATTCTCAACCTCGTTTTGAAACTCTTTGAACTTTTCAAAAGTCTCCGACTTGTGCCTCATCAAATAGATATATCCATATCTACTCAAGTCGTCGGTAAAAGTCACGAAGTACTGATAGCCACCTATGGCAGTTGTGCTCATTGGACCACACACATAACTATGTATAAGTTCCAACAGCCCGAACGCCCTCTCGCAACTCTTTGCAAAAGGAGACTAGTCATCTTGCCGAGCAAGCATGATTCACATGTCTCGAACGAATCAAAGTCGGACGAAGTTAGGAGCCCATCATCATGGAGCTTCTTCATGCGTTTCAGACTAATGTGTCCAAGCCGGCAATTCCAAAAGTATGTCGGATTTATCTCATTAGGCTTATGCCTCTTGACATTCACGTTATAGACCGGTTCCTATTCTAGATTCAATATAAATAGCCCATCAACAATGGGTGCATAGCCGTGGAACATACCATTCAATAATATCGAACAACCATTGTCCTTTAAATTGAATTCATAACCTTGACTCATCAACCATGAGGCAGAAATAATGTTCCAACTAAGTGTAGGAATGTAATAACAATTATTCAATTCCATAATGAATCCGGAAGGAAGCTGGAGCTGCATCGTGCCGGCCTCCAACGCAACAACTCTTGCTTTGTTGTCGACCCTAATGTCAATCTCCCCTTGTGCCACACGCCTAGTTCTTACCAGCCCCTGCATCGAGTTGCAAATATGAACAATCGATCTGGTATCAAATACCCAAGATCTACTAGGTATGTCAGCAAGGTAAATGTCTATAACATATGCAACAAGTGTACCTTTGCCCGAAGAAGCATTTTCGGCCTTCTTGCCATGCTCTGCAAGCCACTTGCTACAGTTCCTCTTCCAGTGACCGGTCTCCTTGCAGTGATAGCAAACGGTCTTCGAGTCCGGTCCAGACTTCAGTGCAGCGACGGAGGTTACCGTCTTCGTGCCCTTTGCCTTAGCCTTTTTCTTGGACCAACTCTTCTTGAACTTAGCCAATTTCTGCACCGTCAACACTTGATGCGTGCCTTTCTTAATATCCTGCTCTACCACTTTGAGCATCCCATGCAATTCAGTGAGCTTCTTATCCATGCCATGCATATGATAGTTCGAGATGAACGTCCCATAGCTTGGCGGAAGAGAACCCAGAACTACATCTGTAGCAAGCTCATCCAAGAGCGGTGTCGGTGTCAAAACCGGCGGATCTCGGGTAGGGGGTCCCGAACTGTGCGTCTAGGCGGATGGTTACAGGAGACGAGGGACACGATGTTTTTACCCAGGTTCAGGCCCTCTTGATGGAGGTAAAACCCTACGTCCTGCTTGATTAATATTGATGATATGGGTTGTACAAGAGTGGATCTACCACGAGATCAAGGAGGCTAAACCCTAGAAGCTAGCCTATGGTATGATTGTTGTAATGTATGTTGTCCTACGGACTAAAGCCCTCCGGTTTATATAGACACCGGAGGAGGCTAGGGCTACACAGAGTCGGTTACAATGGTAGGAGATCTACATATCCGTATCGCCAAGCTTGCCTTCCACGCCAAGGAAAGTCCCATCCGGACACGGGACGGAGTCTTCAATCTTGTATCTTCGTAGTCTTGGAGTCCGGAGGACGATGATAGTCTGGCTGTCCGGACACCCCCTAGTCCAGGACTCCCTCAGTAGCCCCCGAACCAGGCTTCAATGACGATAAGTCCAGCGCGTTTATAGTCTTCAGCGTTGCAAGGCGGGTTCTCCCTTAAAATTCCATGTACCTGCCGAACAATGTCCGGCTTCATCTTGAACACTATGTTCCTCGGCTTCTACGCCAAATAATGGCCCTCTTCCACGCGTCGCATGAATGCGAAAAGCCAGGGTGTCTTTTACATTTCACCCCCTAGTCGTGCGAGTCGTTCGCCTATAAAAGAGGCAAGAATCCAGATCCAAACCACACCATCTTCCTCCTCCCGCGAATACTCCATCGAAGCGCCTTTGACCTAGAAATCCATTCCATCATGGATCGTCGACGCGGCTCTTCTTCACGCGCTCCCAGCCCACCGCCGGGGAATTGGAGGAGGTGCTCTGTTTTGCACAACGAGCTAGTGAAGCTCCAAACGGGGGGATTCCTCCCTCCGGCCTTCATGGTCCCAGTCCGGGCCGGACTGGTTACTTATCAAGGTGGGAGGCAGGCGGAGGACACTCCAAGCCCCAATAAGGGGGAGCGAGTATGCTTCGTCCCCTATCTGATAAGGGGACTCGGATTCCCAATACATCCGTTCCTCCGCGGGCTCCTGAAGTTCTACAGACTCCAGCTCCACCACCTCACGCCCGCCTCTGTCCTGCATATTGCGGGCTACGTAGCTCTTTGTGAGCTATTCCTGGGCATTGAGCCCCATTTTGCTTTGTGGAAGAGGCTGTTTTGCCTTGTACCCTGTTCTCACGAGGGGTCCATATATCAAGTGGGCGGTGCCGAAATATGGCGCATCGCCGGGACCGGATACCTATCCGGTACTCCCAAGAAGGCGTTCGAAGACTGGCCCTCGGAGTGGTTTTATATAGGAGACGCTCCACTGCCAGACCCAGTCCGGATCGGCCTCCCAGAGTTTAGTGCTGCTCCCTTGAAGAAACGCCTCAGCTGGCGCCCGCGGAGCCCCCGATTGGAGGAAGACAAGAGCGTCCATTACTTGATGGGCTGAATAAGATTAATGGCCCATTCTGGCTTGACCATGATCGGAGTTATGGCGACATGCATCAAGCGGGGGGTACAGCCATTGCAGTACAGAGGCCACCCCATGTGGGATTTCAATGGGGAAGACGATGCCACCCGGCATGGCCGCAAAGGGCCGGATTCGACCGAGGATCTGGTAGAGATCCTGTGCCGCCTATACAAGGGGGAGAAGGAGGACTTCCTTCGAATGAACCCTTTGAATGGGTTTTCCATGACCAACCCTAGAGGATGGGTAAGCGAACACCTTGAAGGGTTCAACCCATGCTTTCGAAGTTTAAGCTTCTTACATTATGCCTTCGGCGCAGGATCTACGCCGGACTGTAGAGGACATGGTGAGTCGTGCTCCGCAACCCGAGGATCCAGAAGGATCCCTGGATCCGGCCTCCGAAGAGGACCCGGACATTGAGGTGGAGCTGATCGACGGGGTGTTTCACCAGCTCAGCATAGACAATGCTTTGGTCGCCATTACGGCGGACTACCCCGGACTAAGTCCGGCTTCTCAGGTGACCGCGACCGAAGTCCGGACATCATTATCTCTTCCCTGCCCATTTCTGACCTTCGTGAACGATGGTATTTTGCAGGGAGAGCCTTCACGGCAGGAAGCCGAGCCCGCGGCGGCTGACCAACAGAGGCCAGTCCAAACCAGCAGGCGGAAAAGGAGCGCGATGCGGGCGGAAACGTCGCCGCAAAGGTATAGCTCGTATTTGAATTTTCAGAGCAACGTTCCAAGGAAACGCCTGAGTGCTCATGATCTTTGTAGGAGAAAAAGCGCTCGCCGTACTGCGGGCGCGGAAGTTGCCGATCCGACCTACACCGGCCAGGCTCCAGCGCCCGGCCTGGAGGGGAGGCAAGCGCGAGACGCGGGCCGGATCCTTCTCCAACGGAGGACACCGACAGACTGTCCACCACCAAGTCTGAGGTGGAGAGCGCCATGAACCATAGGCGCCACCGGACAGTATTTCGTGAAGCGTGCTTTTCCCCTGAGGCGTTGGATGCTTTTAACGCAGGGGACGCTCATCTCTGTGCCGCTCAAGATGGTTTTACCAGAGCCACGGAGCAGTATGTGAAAGACACACGGGTAAGAGAATTTCAATGGTTGTATATACCAGTAGCCCCCGAGACTTAAAGTAGTTATGCTAACTGATTTAAGGATCATTTGAAAACGCAGGCTCTTACTGAGAAGAACGCCCAGCTGTCTCGGGAGCTGCAAGATTGCAAGGCCCAACTTGAGGCCGCACTTGCTGCCGCAGGAGGAGACGCAAAGACCCCTCCTGGTAACACATTTTTATTAATAAATATAAGCGCTGTGCGGCGTGCGCACGAGTCTAATAATGACATTGCAGGTACTGCCGGACAAGATCCGGACAGGCAAGCATTGCTACGCCAGCTAAAGGCCGGCGAGAGTGTGCTGAATAGGGTTCAGCAGGAAAGGAACAAGCTCCAGGATGTCAACGCCAAGCTCGGAGAAGAGCTGAAAGGCGCTCGGGCCGAGCTGTCCGGCTCCATTAAGGAGAATCAGCGATTTCGTCGTGGCATTTATAGTAAGTGCTTGAGCGGACTCTTTTGAAAAGAAGAGTTCGGCGAGGAAGTATTTTGACATGATTTGTCTTGTAGGTATACTCACGGGTCGTCCTGCAGAGGAGATGCCCATATCAACGGGTGATCAACTTCCCGAACTATTGCAGCTACTCGAACGAGTTCGGCAGGCAATGAGCGGCGTCGTTCAGGCTTTATGGCCAGCCCGCACCCTACCCGAGGGCCTCGGGGAGCTTGCGGAGAAGCTGCAGGGAGTGCGGCAGCGCTTCCGTTTGTGGAAGATTTTGGCTTGCCGTCAAGGTGCCAGGGAGGCTTGGGCCATGGTGAAGACGCGGTACAAGAAGGCGGATCCCAACCACATGGCCGAAGTTGGACCGGTGGGGCCTGATGGGAAGGAGATCCCTGTGAGTTTAGTATACAGCCAAGTAGAGTTGGCTGCTAAATTTTCCCAACGGGACTGTAAACTAGACAGCCTGTTAGACGGGATTGAGGAGGAATACAATCAGTAAATTTGACAATGTATGTTATCCTTTAAAGTGACATGTGAAATGCCTTCTAGCCGGATTGTAGATCGTTTGTCTTTGCCGACCTTTTCGCTTCAACCTCGGGACCCTAGAGTCCGGAGTGTGTCCGAATACCTTTTTGGTTAAGAAACAACCGTGGTATGCATGGAGACCAGGCGTAGGGGTCATTAGTGCTTTATCAGACAAGTGCCCAACTAGTTATGTTATATTACATGGTTAGTAAGAAACATCTTCTAGGGAGAATAGTTCCGTTAAGGGTTCCTTTCCCTGGGAGGCATGCCCTAAAGTGCATGTCCGGACTGCAAAGAAAGCAGTAAAACATCTGGGGGCAAATAGATAAATAGGTAAAAAATCATCTTTTACGTCATCGACCGAATATTCCCTTAAGAACGCTAGCTTGCGGCTTCACCCAGTCTGAGGTACACATCCGGCTGACCCGGCAGTAACAATCGCAGAGGTGCTCCCTTTACCTCCTAGCCGAACAATCGGGAACGTAGGGGTAAGCACAGGAGCCAGGCAACCCAGCTTGGCCAAAACTTAAGTCATATCGATGCATATAATGGCGAGTAAAAGGTACATGTGGAAGCTTGACACATGCGCTGGGTAAGAAACCCGTGTAATTGAGCTTTTGTAAAAGAAGCCCCCAGGAATAATGAGTGCGGATGGCACATCATGCATATGCAAAAAATGCGAAAACAGGCCCGTAAGGGCTTTTAAAAGTCATAAAAAGAGAAACGAAAGACAGCCGAAGTGTAAAAGTTTGGACTGGGGAAGGGGACAAACTCTTAGTCCGGCGCTAGGCATAGAATCGTCGGAGGCGTGCTGCGTTCCATGGGTTCGGCTCGAGTCGGTTATCTGACGCATTTCGTAGACGGTATGCTCCGCCGGTCAGTACTTGATCGATAATGAAGGGGCCCTCCCATTTGGGCTTGAGCTTGTCCTTTTTCTTGTCCGGCAGGCGTAGAACTAGTTCGCCAACGTTGTAAGTCTTGGCCCGTACTTCTCTGCTTTGATATCTTCGGGCCTGCTGCTGATAAAATGCGGAACGAGCCTTCGCGACGTCACGTTCTTCCTCCAATGTGTCCAAGCTGTCTTGCCGATCAAGCTCGGCCTCTCTTTCCTCATACATGCGCACTCGAGGTGAGTCATGAATAATGTCACAGGGCAAGACTGCCTCTGCGCCGTATACCATAAAAAATGGTGTGAATCCGGTAGTACGATTAGGCGTTGTCCGCAGCCCCCAGAGTACGGAGTCGAGCTCCTCGACCCATTGTGTGTCGGATTTAGTAAGTGACCTCACTAATCTGGGTTTAATGCCGCTCATTATTAGACCGTTTGCTCTTTCCACTTGACCGTTGGTTTGAGGGTGATAAACTGAAGCGTAGTCGAGCTTGATGCCTATATTTTTGCACCATGACTTAACCTCGTCGGCTGTGAAGTTCGTGTCGTTGTCGGTGATGATGCTGTGGGGGACTCCGTAACGGTGTACCACCCCTGATATAAAGTCTATCACTGGTCCGGACTCTGCCGTTTTGACCGGTTTGGCCTCTATCCATTTGGTGAATTTATCCACCATGACCAATAGGTACCTTTGCTTGTGGGTTCCCCCTTTAAGGGGTCCAACCATGTCAAGCCCCCAGACCGCGAACGGCCAGGTAATGGGTATGGTTTTGAGGGTGGTGGGTGGCATATGGCTCTGATTAGCAAAGAGCTGACAACCAACGCATCGCTGGACCAAGTCCTGCGCGTCTGCCCGGGCCGTCGGCCAATAAAATCCTGTACGGAATGCCTTTCCTACAAGGGCCCGGGCTGCTGCGTGGTGTCCGCCTAGTCCGGCATGAATTTCAGCCAGGAGGTTTCGCCCTTCCTCTTCGGAGATACACCTCTGAAGGACTCCGGTTGTACTTTTCTTATAAAGTTCTCCCTCATGGACCTTGTAGGCCTTCGATCGCCGGACTATGCAGCGGGCCTTGTTTTGGTCTTTGGGAAGTTCCTGCCTAAGTAAGTAGGCTAGGAAAGGTTCTGTCCACGCGGCAATGACTGCCATTATGACGTGGGCTGAAGGTGTTATGTCATCTGCCGAATCACCGGTTGGTGCGGTTTTCTCCGGTTTGTCACTACCGGGCTCCTCTTCCCATAATACGGATGGCTTGAAGAGCCGTTCCAGGAAGATATTAGGAGGGACAGCATCACGTTTCGCACCGATGCGTGCTAGTACGTCGGCCGCTTGGTTATTATCTCGAGCTATGTGATGGAATTCCAGTCCTTCAAACCGAGCTGACATTTTTAGGACAGCGTTGCGATATGCTGCCATTTTCGGATCCTTGGCGTCAAAGTCTCCCTTTATTTGGGATATTGCAAGGTTTGAATCCCCGCGCACCTCTAGGCGTTGAATGCCCATGGAGACTGCCATCCGGAGACCATGTAACAGGGCCTCGTATTCGGCTGCATTGTTGGAGTCCATGTACATTATTTGAAGTACATACTGGACTGTATCTCCGGTTGGGGACGTCAGTACGACGCCAGCCCCCAGCCCGGCCAACATTTTGGAGCCGTCGAAATGCATAGTCCAGTTGGAATATGCGCCGTACTCTTTAGGGAGTTCGGCTTCGGTCCATTCGGCGACGAAGTCAGCCAAAACTTGTGACTTTATGGCTCGCCGAGGTTTGTAAGTTATATCGAATGGTAAGAGCTCAATGGCCCATTTTGCAATCCTGCCCGTTGCGTCGCGGTTATTTATAATGTCATTGAGTGGTACTTCAGAGGCCACTGTTATCGAACACTCTTGAAAGTAGTGCCGGAGCTTTCGGGACGCCATGAACACCGCATATGCTATCTTCTGATGGTGCGGGTAACGGGATTTGCAGGGGGTTAACACAGTGGATACATAATACACTGGTTTTTGAAGAGGGAACTTATGCCCTTCTATCGCTCGTTCGACGACGAGGACCGCGCTTACAACTTGATGCGTTGCTGCGATGTATAACAACATTGGTTCGCCCAGAGTGGGCGCAGCCAGGACCGGATTTGTTGCCAATATGGCCTTTATTTCTTCGAGTCCGGCAGTGGCAGCATCCGTCCACTCGAAGTGTTCGGTGCGCCTGAGGAGGCGATATAGGGGCAACGCCTTTTCTCCTAGACGGGAGATAAATCGGCTTAAGGCTGCCACACATCCTTTTTGTATTTGTTTGAGGTCTTTTGGAATATCCAACTGTGACAGCGCTCGGATTTTGGCCGGATTTGCTTCAATTCCTCTGCCGGATACAATGAAGCCCAACAGCTTTCCGGCTGGTACGCCGAAAACACATTTTTCCGGATTCAGCTTGATGTCATATGCTCTGAGGTTGTTGAATGTGAGCCTCAAATCGTCTACTAGAGTTTCGACGTGTTTTGTTTTGACGACTACGTCCTCTACGTATGCCTCGACTGTTTTGCCGATCTGGGTGGCCAGACATGTTTGAATCATGCGCTGATATGTTGCGCCGGCATTTTTAAGTCCGAAGGGCATCGTGTTGAAGCAGAATGGTCCATATGGAGTGATGAATGCCGTTGCGGCTTGGTCTGCTTCCGCCATCTTGATTTGATGATAGCCAGAGTATGCGTCCAGGAAGCACAACGAATCGTGCCCTGCTGTAGCATCGATGATTTGATCGATGCGGGGGAGAGGGAAGGGTTCCTTTGGGCAAGCCTTATTGAGGTCTTTAAAATCGACACAGAGGCGCCAGGATTTATCCTTCTTTGGTACCATCACCAGATTTGCTAGCCAGTCCGGATGTTTGATATCTCTAATGAATCTGGCTTCCAATAGTTTGGCTAGCTCTTCTCCCATTGCCTGTCTTTTGGGTTCGGAAAATCATCGAAGAGCCTGTTTGACTGGCTTAAATCCTTTTAGGATGTTTAGGCTGTGTTCTGCCAACCTGCGTGGGATTCCGGGCATGTCCGAAGGATGCCAGGCGAAGATATCCCAATTTTCCCGAAGGAATTCGCGCAATGCAGCGTCTACTTCGGGTTTCAATTGTGCCCCAATGGAGGCCGTCTTTGTTGGGTCCATTGGATGGACCTGGAATTTTATTATTTCATCTGCTGGTTAGAAGGAGGTGGACTTGGATCTTTTATGGAGTATCACATCGTCCCTGTTCACCGTAGAGCGCAGCGCGGTGAGTTCTTCTGCCGCTAAGGCTTCGGATAGTGCCTCGAGGGCTAGTACGGCTGTCTTGTTTTCGGCGCGGAGTGCTATGTCCGGATCACTAGCGAGAGTGATTATTCCGCTGGGCCCAGGCATTTTGAGCTTCATGTACCCGTAATGGGGTACTGCTTCGAAAAATTGTGAATGCCTCTCGTCCTAATATGGCGTGATACCCGCTGCTGAACGGGGCCACCTGGAACGTGACTTCTTCGGATCTGTAATTGTCCGGAGAGCCGAACACCACATCGAGTGTGATTTTTCCAGTGCAGCGCGCTTCCCGGCTAGGGATTATTCCTCTAAAGGTTGTGCTGCTTCGCTCAATACGGCTCCAATCGATTTCCATTTTTCGCAGAGTTTCCTCGTAGATGAGGTTTAGTCCGCTGCCGCCATCCATGAGGACTTTTGTCAGTCGAAAGCCGTCCACTATGGGACTAAGTACCAGTGTAGCTGGAGCTCTGGTTGTTCGGAATTTAGGCTCGTCGCTGTCGTTGAAGGTAATAACTGTGTCGCTCCATGGATTTGCTGTTGCTACTTGGTAGACTTCGGCGAGTTCGTGGATTGTTCGCTTTCGCATATTGTTTGATGCGAAGGTCTCGAAGACTGTTGATACCGTGCTGGTATTGTTGGAGTGGTTTCCCGGAGCTAGAAGCTCCTCGCCACTTTTGGCCACCTGCCGTAATATCCAACATGCTCGAAGGCTATGTGTTGGGACGGCTCCCTCTGTACTATGAAGCTTACAGGGTCCATTGAGCCATCCTTCCAGTACGGTTCCGTTTCCCTTATTGGGTTTTTGTTTTTTCGTTTTTGCATCTGGGGCCTGACTGCAAGGCGCCCTTTTGCTGCGGACTGGGTTTGGGGCCGGATTATCCCAAAATTGATTTTCGGTTTTCTGGAAGCTCTCCATCGCACAGTACTTTCGTACTATGGATGCAAGATCGATGAAGCGCGTAACTTTGCGACGATCAATGGCGTTTACTATTCCCTTGTCCGTGCAGTTATTGCAGAAGATTGATATTGCGTTTTCCTCTCGGCAGTCCTTTATCCTGTCCATAACTAGGAGGAATCTGGCCCAGTAGTGATGTACTGTTTCAGCGGGCTCTTGCCGTATTAGAGATAGATCGCATATGTCTGGGTGGATGGGTGGACTAAAATCCGGATCCCTGCCCGTCTTGGGGCTCAAAGGTCGAGGGGTTTCCAAATTCGGAAGCTTGGTTTGCTGGGCACAATCCAGCGAGTCCGGAGCGATGCATGATTTTAAGTTCAATGCTCGATCGAAGTCCGTCCCTCCGCGGGAATCCGGCATGGAGGGTTCGGGAATCCGGACATGAATTGTTTTCAACATAGGCAAAGAGTTGCCGTATTGCTCCTCTACCACTGCAATGTGGTGGGTGGCCTGGGGAGAGTTAATCTCTCTCAGATCAGTTTTAAGCCCAATCTGGTTTTAGTCCGTAGCGACTCCCAGGGCGGCGATGCGATCCAAGAGCTCGTTAACAGACGAGAGCTCTATTGGGTCCAACTGTTCGGCAGCTTTAGGGCTGACGTGAAGATTGCTTCTGACGACTTGCGAAGTCATTGTCGAAGCGGCGGCCGGACAGGCGGTCATAAGAAAACCACCAAGCCGGATAGTTTGGCCGGCGGCTAAGGCCCCTTCGGCGAAAACACCGTCTTTGAAGACGGGTGGAGACATCCGCTCTATCGGTGACGACACAGAGGAACTCCCAATGAAAGCACCAATGTCGGTGTCAAAACCGGCGGATCTCGGGTAGGGGGTCCCGAACTGTGCGTCTAGGCGGATGGTTACAGGAGACGAGGGACACGATGTTTTTACCCAGGTTCAGGCCCTCTCGATGGAGGTAAAATCCTACGTCCTGCTTGATTAATATTGATGATATGGGTTGTACAAGAGTGGATCTACCACGAGATCAAGGAGGCTAAACCCTAGAAGCTAGCCCATGGTATGATTGTTGTAATGTATGTTGTCCTACGGACTAAAGCCCTCCGGTTTATATAGACACCGGAGGAGGCTAGGGCTACACAGAGTCAGTTACAATGGTAGGAGATCTACATATCCGTATCGCCAAGCTTGCCTTCCACGCCAAGGAAAGTCCCATCCGGACACGGGACGGAGTCTTCAATCTTGTATCTTCGTAGTCTTGGAGTCCGGCGGACGATGATAGTCCGGCTGTCCGGACACCCCCTAGTCCAGGACTCCCTTAAGCGGGAAGCCCAACCGATCCAAAGCTTGCACATATCCGATCATCTTGATCACATGTGGGCTCAGTGGATCTCCTTCCTTCATCTTGCAATCCATCAAGGATCGCGAGACGTTGAACCTTTCGTTCCTAGCCTGTGTCTGAAACATGCTCTTGAGACTCTCGATCATATCGTAAGCCTCAACATTTTCGAAATGCTGTTGCAAATCGGGCTCCGTACAAGCCAGCATCATACAACTGATCTCCGTTGATTCATCAACGAGTTTCTGGTAGGCATTCTTAGTTGTGGCATTAGCATTATAGGCAGGTTCCTCTGGAAGTGGATCCTCTAGAACATGTTCCTTTTTATCATGCTTGAGAACAATTCTCAGATTTCTATACCAGGTGGTAAAGTTTGTTCCATTCAGTTTATCCTTTTCCAGAATTGATTTCAATGAAAAGTTGGGTTGAGCAGGTGGTGCCATTGATCTACAATAGAAAATATGCAATCACTAAGCAATGTGTTTATGCAGAGTAATTCAAGCCTAAACAGAAATACTCCCACTGAAGTAAGCATCCCTCCGCAAACTCTCAGTGATTCAGGATCCGACTAGCGCATGCGACTAGTGAGATTTAGCATCACTGCTAGCCAACATACCTATCCGGTAAGCACCTCCTTGCTAATCATATCTCTATACGACTCCTGTTGGTCGGGAAGGTATCTTATACCCCCGGCTCCCAACCTTCTTTGCCACAAGGCCCAAAACCGTTTTGATAGCCTTGCCAAGTTAACCTGATGCAGTGCATGTCCATGTCCGACACGAACCCTTCAGTTCAAGGACACCTAGCAGCACCCCAATTTTATGAGCCCACTACTAGACGTACTTGACGTGCGAAGGTGCAACATCGGGGATGGCAATTCTCTTGATATTCATGAGGGATCATTCTACCATTCTAACATGCATAGAAACAAAGAAGCATAACAATCACAAATAAACACATTATGAAATAGTATAGCTCCTTCATGGACGTTCTTCCAGGTCGGCTCCGACTCCGATGACCATCTACAAACTCCATCTTGTTTGTCACGCCAGGACGCCAAGCCACCAACCTGATCTCTATTATCCAACTACTACAACTAGTAATGAATTTTACATAGAGTCACAAGTCGACACACAGGTCGTTATACAATATAATGACAACACTTTGGCTCCTGCCGGCTGACAAACATGACACACAGGCCACGTATAAATTACACACATGCATCACATACACATGAGCCATACTATTCACATCAAACCTGCAAAACAAAGTTATGCATAGAATCGTATTCTACCGGTTTGTGTGTTGGGTAATAAATACACGGCGCTACGCACACGGTTAGCGGGCAGGGTTCAAAGGGGCAGCGCCCCTCGCGGGTGCGGGCAGCACCCGACGTTTTCGGAAACCACAGATCACATCTAAACTCCAATCACGCCGAATTTTCTGATCTGACCGATCTTATCGATCATCGCGAGTCCGTTCGGGTTTACGTTTCACTGTTAACCTCGATGACGGATACCAACCGGTAGGGGTAGGTTGTGTCACGACCTCATCGACTTCGATCATCAGAAAACATAGCCTCTTCAATCCCCATGTGCAATTGATCTCATCAAGCATGCACATAACCTATCTCATCAAGGACAACAGATCTCATCTGCTGCCTCCACATATCTAATATGCATATGATCTGAATCCAAATCCTATAGCAGAGGCTCTGATACCACTGTTGGGCTTTACGGTATGGTGCATCGACTGCAAATTAAAATTTTCCTACACGCAGAATAACCTGGAACATGCTACGGGAGATGGATCACAGTTCGTTACCACTAGATGCGCAGTGCCGTGCAGCGGAAGAAGAGTTAGGGCAGTGCATCCGCGTGGATCGTCTCCTCCTTGTCCGATCTCCCTCAAACAACCGGTGGTCCGATCCCACATACAAGTTCACCGGAGCGGCGCAAGTGCACCATCTCTAACGGTATCCGCACGTGCAGGAGGAACACCGTGCAGCGGACTGCTAGGTCCGATCACACAGTCGATAGTGAGTGGAGGTGGCTATTCGCAACACATGCAAACCCTAGTGACAGCACAGAAGCGATCAACGAAATGAATGTGCCGCACCTCCACTTTATATAGGCGTCTGTCATGGGCTCAACACTTGGGCCTCGCATGGACCCTAAAGCCCACAAGTTTGCTCGGCCACAATCCGAATACAGCTCGGATCACATCCGACCAGTGTCCTCGGATCCGACCTCGTAGGTTCCTTCCCTTAAGTGCGCGACCCCTTAGGTTCAAGTCGGCTTGGTCACAGTTCGGATCACCTCCGACCTGCATGGTTGGTAGCGGCCGCTAGCAAGGCGTGCCGACCACCAAGCAGACTATGAAGCTGGTTAGGCGAACATGTACAACGTGTCACACTTCTGTTCCTTTTGCCGCACGATATATGTTGTCGGGCTCAAGGCGAGACTGTCATCCTTGTGCTAGCCCGACCTCTTTCTCGTTCCAGTGATACCGACCACAAACCGGATTATCACATAATCCCTGTCGTATGGCCATGCTTATCCTAGTCAGATCACATGAGGGGCCCAGAGTATATCTCTCCTGATCGGAGGGGCAAATCCCATCTTGCTCGACCATGTCTTGCAGCATGGGACTGGACAAACCCGAAACCTACCTTTGTAACTACCCAGTCATGGAGTAGCGTTTGGTCGGCCCAAAGCAAGTCTGTCACCATCCCGAGTACATGCATCATCTCAGGTCTTAGGACATAGAACGTATGTTGTACTAGAGACTCACAAATGACATATCGCTGTGTCTCATAGTTGGGTCTGTCCGACTCGGACCTTATCTCGACTCGGATCCGACTACGTCGAATTGGACCAGACCTTTCCAAATCCATATTATCCGATTAGCATCCAATGCTCCATGGCTAGTGAGACCGAGCCATCGACCGTGTCATATGCTAGTCTAGTCGGCTGCGCATCCACACAGCCCTTTCGACTAGGGACCTTTTAGGATAGTCATCATACAATGCATAGTCCCACAAACAAGTCATGTACTTGCTGATACACACGATTGATAATGTCCAAGGACTATCTTTATTCATAAACACATAGCAAATATCATCATACATGATTTCCTCTAGGGCATATCTCCAACAGATCAGAAGCCGCGTCAAAGGAGGAGCTGATGACCCACAAGTATAAGATATTAACCGTAGTCCTTTCAGTTTATAAGAGTGTCGAACTGAACGATGAGAAAAAAGAATTGTTAAGCGGTTTTCAACAAGGTATTTTTTGCAAGTGCTGCAAGATAGTTTTGACAGATGGTTTGATAGCAGGTAATTGGTAATAAGTAACAAGTAACAAAGGCACCAAGGTTAAGCAAGTTGCCCAATCCATAATTATGCTAAAGACAAGTCGGTGATACTTCTTATAGTGATTAAAACACTCTTGAGGACGTGGGGGAATATCGTCAAGTTACTTTCGCCATGATTCATCAAGTTCACGTGATTGCCTTGATAAGTGTTATGCAGGTGGACCGAAGCTAAGGTACTACTCTTTCTTAAAGAAACACCTACTTATGATTATACCCTCCATGCAAGCATCTGCAAATACAAGAGAAGTAATTAAGATAAATATAATGATATCATTAAACATATGGATCCAAAACAACCCCTCATAGAACAATTCGTAATCTGGGGTTTAGGCTTCTATCACTCCCACAACCCATCATCTACAAACTAATTCAATGATTCCTTCCTTTGGGCCCAAAGATGTGAAATCTCATGTAGTCGATGTTCACATAACACCACTAGAGGAAGAACAACACAGGATAATATCAAAACATTGAGTGATCAACTTCACATCATTACTAATAACAAGACTTCTCCCACGTCATTAAGAACAAATAGGACTTCTCACAACTCATCTTATTAAACATGATCACTGGGTATGAATATGATCTAAGCATAATAATCTTCCACCAAGTAAACCAACTAGCATCAACTATAAGATGTAATCAACACTAATAGTACCCCCAGGTACCAATCTGAGGTTTGATACAAAGATTGAACACAAGAGAGAAATTAGGGTTTATAGATGAGATGTTGCTAGTGAAGAGGTTGATGAAGATGATGATTCCCATGATGATGAGAGTGTTTGTGATGGTGAAGGATTCGATTTCCCCCTCCCAGGGGGAAGTAACCCCAATGTAATCGCTCCGCCGAGAGCAAAAATGATCCTTGCCTAGTTCCGCCTCGAGACGATGGCAAAAAGTCCCGAAAATCTTCTTTTTTAGGGAAAATAGAAATTTATGTCCAAAGGACGTCGGGAGGGGAGCTGATGAGGACATCAATACCATTGTTACACCCATAGCCCTTGTTGCTATACGTACTGTACCAATTATTAGCTCGCGCACGCTAATTAAATTACCAAGTACTTTTGTTTCTTGGTAATGATTCTATTATTCATGACAATATGATGCTGCCTAAATTGGATACATTTGTCTTGCTTACAAATGAAGGGCATAGTTTGGACAAGAAGGCTGAACATTGGAGCAAGATCAAGCATGGAGATGATGGCATGCGCAAGGTGAACAAGAACGGAGTTACAAGTGATGATTTCCGGACTTTGAAGCCACCATAATGAGTGCATGAAGCCTTGGACGAAATATACAAGATGCCACTTCATAAATTTCGTCCTGAGGCTATTATGGGTGTTGTGTCACCTTATTATTGGGCCAGGCCCATGTAATTTAGAAATACTAAAGTATAGGCTGCTTTTAGAGTCCGTATGTATGGGGAAAACATAATTAGGGTTGGTTTCGGACCCCTCCTCCAAGGGGCCACAAAATTGCCCCTCTTCCTCCATATATACAACCCCTAGGGCATCGTTTAGATTTTGGGTTTTGTTTAGATTAAAGTTCGCCATAGCTTCAACTTCGCGTACTTCGTTTGTGTTCAATGACCATACCAAGACGTCATAGAACCCCACCTTGATCAATAAAGATTTCATCTTATATTTGCAATATCCAGATTGCAACCTCAGTTTCTTGCTTGCTCTTCGTTTACTTGTAGTAAATAGACCCTCGTGGTCAGGTTGATCGTGCTCCGCCGTGGTCAATAACCTCTGGCGTGGTCAATAACCTCCCGGAGTTGGTGGACAGGCAATATCCATGAAAACGCCACAAAATTTTTTAGGGTTAGTTCATCATATCCAAAACAATCTGAGCCTTTGCATAATCTTTTCTGTATTTGCTTTGTTGAATTTTCGGTTGCATCGTCGTGTCAAGTTGCTGGTCTTAGCGTCTAGTTTCCCTTAGAATTTTGAGTTCTGTTCACAAGTTATCACGCCGCTGCCGCCGCACCATCGTCTTTGCTCCTGCCATATACCACACCACCAACATATCCTTACCGCTGCCATATACGTCCGCCTGTCCACCACCAATTTGAGTGCACATATACATCTGCCTCTCCACCACCAATCCAAGTCCACATATACATCCGTCTATCCACCACCGATCCGAGTCCACATATACATTTGCCTGTGCACCACCAATCCGAGTCTTTTCATATTAGGTTTGTTTTTTAGATCCATCTAGTTTCAGATTCGTGTTTCCTTGCTTGAGTAGGTTTTGGGAAAAAAGTCTTGAGACCCCTAGGCAGTATTTAGGCCAAAATTTTGGCGACTGAAAATATTTTTCCCTATCCTGTTTTAGGCCCCAGGGAGCGTTTTGAGACACTCGCCATCATAGTGATATTTTGTCGCACTTTTTGGTCATCGCTGCCCTGATTTCTAAAAAAAGAGCCAAAAAATTTCCTTCCTATCCTGTTATTTTTACTTGGGAAGAGTTTTGAGACACTCGCCATTATAGTGTTTTTTCTGCAAAAAAAGAGCACAAAAAAGCGCAAAAAAATCAGTGTGTTTTTTCTTTGTTTACGCATCACGCCGTAATTTTGTTAGTGTTCTAGGCTCGCGTCTCTAGTACGGTCTAGCCTAGGACCAGCACAGTACCATCGTTGAGCGTTTATTCAACTTTGCATCTCTGAATTGATTATTGCTGACATCTTTGCTACCATATCATAAGCCTTCCTAGCTCCACATACATCTGCATCGTGCGTTTGACACCACCTGGCAATCGCTCTGTCCAAGCTTTGAGAGTTTTGACTACAACGGTTGCCGATCACCACCTTCTATTGGGTAAGAACTGGTAAGAATTTGAGATTTGCTTGACGGATTTGTGACACCCCACCACCACCATTTTCTAGTAGTCTGTAGGATCATATTCTTGTGTGTTTCTATTACTGCTAACCATGGCACGACCACAAGCCGACGAGATTGACTGGGAGAACAAGACGAAGAAGGAGCTTCATGATAAATTTCAGCAAATGTTGAGTCAACAAGTGGAAGACGTGATGGCTAGATTTGGAAAGGCAGAGGAGAGGATTGATGATGTTGAGAGAAGACAATTGTCACCAAGTTGGACACCAAGTTCGATGAAGTACTCACACGTCTTCTACAACCACCACCCGCATCTGCTGCACCATTGCAACAACATCAACAACCACCTCCACGTCGTGATCTAGCAGGGCGAGCACAGCGTGTTACTCTTGAGCCAAGACAAACTTCTGGTGCCATTGCTACTGCTGTTGCTGCTTCTGTAGCTCCTGCTGCTACTGCAGAGGTGGAGGACTATTACGAGGATGAGGTTGATCAAAATCAAAACTATGTGCAACCACCAGCACCACCACTAGCAGGTCGACCTCATGCATATAATCGCAATGGTAGGGCTGCAACACCACTTGAGGTACGAGATTATGACCATATTCCTAAACTAAAATTGAATATTCTAGCGTTTGAGGGTAGATACATTCCTGATGTATATCTTACTTGGGAGTTAGAGAACTGAACAACGTTTCACATGCTTACAATATCCCGAGGATAGACATGTTGGTGTTGCTGTTTGTGAATTCACTAGTTTTGCTTCTGTTTGGTGGTCTGAACATTGTAGATTATATCATGATAATATTTGATAAACAAATGAAGCCTAATAATAAACCATCTAATGTTGCTTCTGAAATTAAATTGAAAAGTGCATGTTTACTTGCCACCAAATCTGATATTGATGAGCTACATTTTAGCAAATCTTTTTGCTATGCTTTTGTGTGTAAAGAGGCATTATTTTCATTCAAGGACATGCCTTCCTCTTTGCCTCCTGGTGTCACTAACATTTTGTAGGAGTTAATTGACGTCTTTACACAAGACGTGCCACCGGGATTACCACCTATTTGCGGGATTGAGCATCAGATTGACTTAATTCCCGGTGCTTCACTGCCAAACCGTGTGCCATACTGTACCAATCCAAAGGAGACAAAGGAGATTATGCGTCAAGTACATGAGCTGCTCGACAAAGGTTATTTTGCCATGACTTCCACCAATGCCATTCCCTGATGAAACTTAGCAAGCACTTAAAACATTTGTCATTTTTTGACACCAATTTTTTTTGGATTTTGTTGAACTTTTTAAGATTTTACTGTTCATGGTGGTGTGATACGAGCTAAAACTCGGATGGGCACTTACCAACAATTTTTTCATGAATGCAAGTGACATTGACATACAAGCGATGTTTTTCTAAACATTTTGGTATCTTATTTGCATTTTTCTGATTTAGTATGAATTAGTTATGAAGTTTTCAAAGTGACGGTCAAATGGTCAAAGGGCAAAAGCACAAGACGACCAAAGTGGGTTGGACAGAACCACTGGCTTTTGGAAATTAGGGGCAAACCTATTGAGTGGGACACAAGTATAAAACCAATTATCCCTTTAAAGATGT
Organism: Triticum timopheevii; assembly: GCA_963921465.1. Classification (NCBI taxonomy): domain Eukaryota; kingdom Viridiplantae; phylum Streptophyta; class Magnoliopsida; order Poales; family Poaceae; genus Triticum; species Triticum timopheevii. Next base: position 202,024,464 of record OY997270.1, read on the forward strand.
ATTGCAGAATTGTAAAGAAGGAGGAACATGGAACAAGTTCGTCGTTAATGATGGATTTGTGTTCCGTGCTAACAAGCTATGCATTCCAGCAAGCTCCGTTCGTCCTTTGTTGTTGCAGGAGGCGCATGGAGGAGGATTAATGGGACACTTTGGCGTGAAGAAGACGGAGGACGTACTTGCTACACATTTATTTTGGCCAAAGATGGGACGGGATGTTGAGCGTTTTGTTCCTCGCTGCACTACGTGTCAAAAAGCTAAGTCACGACTCAATCCTCATGGTTTATATATGCCTTTGCCTGTACATAGTGTTCCTTGGGAGGATATATCTATGGACTTTGTTTTAGGTTTACCTCGAACGAAGAAGGGGAGGGATAGCATAGTTGTTGTCGTGGATAGATTCTCGAAAATGGCACACTCCATACCATGTCATAAAAGTGATGATGTTGCTAATGTTGCTGATTTATTCTTTCGTGAAATTATTCGCTTGCATGGTGTGCCAAGTACTATTGTTTTAGACCGCGATACTAAATTTCTTAGCCACTTTTGGAGATGTTTATGGGCTAAGTTGGGGACTAAACTGCTTTTTAGTACTACTTGTCACCCCCAAACCGATTGACAAACAGAAGTAGTCAATAGAACATCGTCTACTATGCTTAGTGCTGTTTTGAAGAATAACAAGAAAATGTGGGAAGAATGCTTGCCTCATATTGAATTTTCTTATAATCGTTCGTTGCATTCTACTATTAAGATGTGCCCTTTTGAAATTGTGTATGGTTTCCTACCTCATGCACCTATTGATTTGTTGCCTCTTCCATCTTTGGAGAAGGTTAATTTTGATGCTAAACAACGTGCTGAATTGATCTTTAAAATGCATGAGTTAACTAAGGAAAACATTGAGCGAATGCTAAATATAAATTTGCTGGAGATAAAGGTAGAAAACATGTTGTCTTTGCACCTGGAGATCTTGTTTGGTTACATTTGCATAAGGATACACTTCCTGATTTGTGCAAATCAAAGCTAATGCCACGTGTGATGGTCCTTTTAAGGTGTTAGAGAAAATAAATGATAATGCATATAAACTTGAGCTGTCTGCAGATTTTGGGGTTAGTCTCACTTTTAACATTGCAGATTTGAAGCCTTATTTGGGTGAGGTAGGTGAGCTTCCATCGAGGACGACTTCACTTCAAGAAGGGGAAGATGATGAGGACATCAATACCATTGCTACACCCACAACCCCTGCTGCTATACATACTGGACTAATTACTAGAGCTTGCACACGCCAATTAAATCACCAGGTACTTTTGTTTCTTGGTAATGATTCTAATGTTCATGAGAATATGATGCTGCCTAAATTGGATACATTTGTCTTTCTTACAAATAAAGGGCCTAGTTTGGACAAGAAGTATGAACATTGGAGAAATATCAAGCATGGAGATGATGGCATGCAAAGAACGGAGTTACAAGTGATGATTTCCGGACTTTGAAGCCACCATAATGAGTGCATGAAGCCTTGGACGAAATATAGAAGATTCCACTTCATAAATTTCTTCCAGAGGCTATTATAGGTGCTGTGTCACCTTATTATTGGGCCAGGCCCATGTAATTTTGAAATACTAAAGTATAAGATGTTTTTAGAGTCCATGTGTATGGGGAAAAGAGAGTTAGGGTTGGTTTCGCACCCATCCTCCAAGGGGCCTTGAAATTTCCCCCTCTTCCTCCATATATACAGCCCTTAGGATGTCGTTTAGACTTTGGGTTTTGTTTAGATTAAAGTTCACCATAGCTGCAACTTCGCGTACTTCGTTTGTGTTCAAGGACCAGACCAAGACGTCACAGAAGCCCACCTTGATCAATAAAGCTTTCATCTCATATTCGCAATATCCATATTGCAATCTCAATTTCTTGCTTGCTCTTCGTTTGCTTGCAGGAAATAGACCCTTGTGGTCAGGTTGATCGTGCTCCGGCATGGACAATAACCTCTCGGAGTTGGTTTAGCAATTGCTAAGGCGCGATGTCCTTGCACGTTCATAGTCGGATCGTCAAAGTCTACTCCTTCGAAAACGATAATCACCATCTCATCGAAAGACGGGACACCTTTGCCTCTATGAGGAGCCACCGGCCCCCACATGGATAAGTGGCGCGACCATGGGGTAGCCGCACCACCAGCCCAACTGGTTGGCTGGTGGGCCCCCTCTAGCATATTTTCATTCCACAATTCTTCATATATTCCAAAATAATTCTCCAAAAATCCACACTTCATTTTGAGCTCCAGAGAATTGCTATCTCAGTTGTTGCTTTTTCAGGTCTGATTTCGATCTGCCTGTAATCTTCCTCCTTTGATGTATCTTGCATTTTAAGAGAGGAAAGGCATTAGAATTGCATCATATTAATATAACATTGAAATAAGATAAATAACAGTAGGTAATTATGATGCAAAATGGACGTATCAACTCCCCCAAGCTTAGACTTCGCTTGTCCTCAAGCGAATATCGAACTTGGTAAACATGACCACAAGTTCATAGAGAGAGGTGTCGATAAAACAAAATATAGATATAGCAACATCATATTTATTAATGACCCATGACAAACAATTATTATTCATAAAAATCCTCATAATCAAGTAACAAGCTACTCACATGTTAATGTATAGACCATAAACTCTATTGGGAATCAACGAACTATGTTCTCGATCGTCAAGCAATTGCAATTCATCCTATTTTCTAGAAGGTTCTATGTAAGAGCTTTTATTTAGCAAACTTCACATACTCAACCATCATATAGTCTTCTAATGATTTGCTGGTACTCAAATCATATTTTTAGAACAAATTGTCTTAGTCAGACACAAAGGAAGATGTGGGCTTAATGTTTCGCCTCCCAACTTATTTACCTTAGGGATAATTGTCAACAATATTAACTCATGATCGTATATATTCAATTGGATATATGTGCCTGGATCTTTCCCCACCATATAATGTTTGCCAAGTGGAGAGAAACTAAGGTTGAGATAGGGGAAATTATTTTGATTCATGCATAGATAATGTAAAGCTTTAGCAAAACTGGTAAAAGACAGGCCCTTCGCAGAGGGAAGTAGAGGTTGTCAAGTGCTTTTAAGTTGAATGTGCATGCTCTTATTGAAAAGGAACACCACTTTATATCGCCCCTTACGATAGTGGCCATCATTGAGTAGTATGTCGCTTTTATTACAAAGCTTATTTCCCTTCAAATAAAAGATCATACATATTTAGTGCAATTTTTATTTAATAGTAGACAACTTACTTGAAGATCTTGCTCAATCCTTAGGTAGTTATGGTGGACTCTCACGAAAATAAACTGGGTTTAAGGATTTTTTGATGCACAAGTAGTATCTCTACTTAGTGCAGAAGTTTTCAGCTAGCAAAGATTACAAACAAACACCACCTGTTGGAGGATCCATGACAATATAACTTCTATGCAAACTTACACAAACATAACTCATTATGTTGTCTTCCTTATCCAACATCAGCTATTTGATAAAGTGTGAAAATAATTAATGAGGGTTCATAATCATAGAAAATGTCCAGGATGGTATATTTGCATGTGAAATCTCTCTTCCTTGTACTAATCTTTCATGAATTGTTTGAATGACCAATGCTATGTTTGTTAAATTCCAATAGATTTTATTTCCTACACCCCATGTGATGTTACTACTTCCCATGATATAAACATATGAAGCTCATTTTGCAATGATGAGATGCATGACAATGAAAAGCAAAAGATACTCATACTAAAGATTATTGTAGGAACATTCCCGCATGGTGGCATTGATAGCATGGGCACGAAACAAACACTTGTGAACTTATTCATACTCATACGTTTTCTAAATCATTAGATAATTAAGGATCGAATGAATATAGATATAATGCTAAAATATGGTGATGATACAATACCAGGGAACCTCCCCACGTTTGGAACAAGCAAAGGGTGGTGCCCATTGATACGTCTCCAATGTATCTATAATTTTTGATTGTTCCATGCTATTATATTATCCATCTTGGATGTTTTATATGCATTTATATACTATTTTATATGATTTTTGGGACTAACCTATTAACCTAGAGCCCAGTGTCAGTTTCTGTTTTTTCCTTGTTTTTGAGTATCGTAGAAAAGGAATATCAAACGGAGTCCAATTGACCTGAAAATTTATCGAGCTTGTTTTTGGACCAAAAGAAGCCCACGGAGCATAGGAGATGGACCAGAAGAGTCGCAAGTCAACCACAAGGGTGGAGGGCACCCCTACCCCCTGAGTGGGCCCCCTACCTCGTGGCTCACTCGAGGACCCCCCTGACTTGTTCCCAACGCCAACACCTCTTATATATCCCCAAACTTCGAGGAAAGAACCTAGATCGGGAGTTCCGCCGCCGCAAGCCTCTATAGCCACCAAAAACCAATTGGGACCATGTTCCGGCACCCTGCCGGAGGGGGGAATCATCACTGGTGGCCATCTTCATCATCCTGGCAGTCTCCATGACGAGGAGGGAGAAGTTCACCCTCGGGGCTGAGGGTATGTACAAGTAGCTATGTGTTTGATCTCTCTCTCTCTATCTCTCTCGTGTTCTTGATTTGGCACGATCTTGATGTACCATGAGCTTTGCTATTATAGTTGGATCATATGATGTTTCTCCCCCTCCACCTTCTTGTAATGGATTGAGTTTTCCCATTGAAGTTATCTTATCGGATTGAGTCTTTAAGGATTTGAGAACACTTGATGTATGTCTTGCATGTGCTTATCTGTGGTGACAATGGGATATTCACATGATCTACTTGATGTATGTTTTGGTGATCAACTTGCGGGTTTAGGGACCTTGTGAACTTATGCAAAGGGGTTGGCACACGCTTTCGTCTTGACTCTCCAGTAGAAACTTTGGGGCACTCTTTGAAGTTCTTTGTGTTGGTTTGAATAGATGAATCTGAGATTGTGTGATGCATATCATATAATCAAACCCGCAAATACTTGTGGTGACATTGGAGTATCTAGTTGACATTAGGGTTTTGGTTGATGTGTGTCTTAAGGTGTTATTTTACTACGAACTCTAGGGCTGTTTGTGACACTTATAGGAATAGCCCAATGTATTGATCAGAAAGAATAACTTTGAGGTGGTTTCGTACCCTACAATAATCTCTTCGTTTGTTCTTTGCTATTAGTGACTTTGGGTCAACTTCCTGAAGATCATGGCTACGATGATCCGATGCGACGGTGACATGGCTGCCCCGGCCATAGCCAACCTTGGCTGCCCAATCACGGCGCTGCCCATCACCTACCTGGGGATCCCACTCACCCTTGGACGCCCATCCGCTGCACAACTGCAGCCCCTCATCGACAAGACCGCTGGCAAGCTCCCCACCTGGAAGGCGCACCTCATGAACAAGACCCGACGCCTTGTCTTTGTGAAATCGGTGCTGAGCGCGATCCCCATTCACCAACTTCTGGTGCTCGCGGCACCAAAAAAGAACCTCAAAACTCTTCGGAAAAATCCAACGAGGATTCCTATGGCCTGGCCGCACCGAGGCGCACGGCGGCAACTGTCACGTCAATTGGCAACGTGTCTGCCGCCCGACCCAGCTTGGTGGGCTCAGGGTGCTCGACCTGGAGCGCACGGGCTTGTCCTTGCACACCAAATGGCTTTGGTTCGCCCACACGGACGACAACAGGGCATGGTATGGCCTCGACCTTCAATTCACTGCTGCGAAGCGCGCCTTCTTCGCGTCCACCACCATGATCCTCGGTGACGGCCAGCGTGCGATGTTCTGGGAAGACCGTTGGCTCAACGGTGCGCCATCTCGGAAATAGCGCCACAACTGCACGCCCTCATCCTCAAACACTGCCGGAAGAGCAGGATGGTGGCAGATGGTCTGAATGCGCACCAATGGGCATCGGACATTCAAGGCACCCTTGGCATCCGCGAGATCTGCCAATACCTGCTTACTTGGCATGCGATCGAGCAAATCACAGTCACTGCCGAGCCGGATCGCCTGCATTGGAAGTGGAACGCGCTGGGTACCTACACAATCCAGTCCGCCTACCTCGCCACCTTCCATGGCTCGAGCTCCTGCCCTGCTTAGAAGCTCACCTGGAAGGGCTGGGCGCGTGTGAAATTCTTCCACTGGCTTGCCCACGTGGGACGTTGCTGGACGGCCGACCACCTTGCTCGCCGCGGACTACCGCACCCTCCTCGCTGCCCGCTTTGCGACCAAGCGCCTGAATCAATCCAGCACCTAATCCTGGAATGCCCCTTCTCCAAGCAAGTGTGGCACGAGATATTGTCCTGGCTGTGCTTGACATTCAGCGTGCCCTCCAGCGAGGGATCCCTATCAGAGTGGTGGCGCTCGGCGCGGTGAAACACGCTGAAACCCATGCAAAAAGGCCTCACCACCGCAAGCCTGGTGATCCCTTGGATGAGCTGAAGCATCGCAAAGACTGTGTGTTCAACGGCGCAACCCCATCGACCAACTCACTGATCGCTCGGATCAAAGACGAAGCCAAACTCAGGGCAAGAGCTGGAGCCCGTGGCCTGCGTGCCTTCCTCCCTCAAACCTGGGACGTCCACTGATTTATGACTGTAATCATTCCTCTTAGGTGGCTGTAACAAACTCAATCTTTTCAATATAAAGAAACGCAAGCCTTTTGCGTTTTCTCAAAAAAAAAGTCAGACGAAAACAGTAGTTATTTTAGCCGGCAGATTAGATGGTATGTATATTAATCATCAGATGCTATGACAGAGAACCAAATGAGAAACAAGTTGCATGTTATTCTCGTTGTTCAGGGATATCTGTACCACTGGTCAAGCCCATAAATCCAACTTCCAACAAATTACCTATTGTTCACAAAGGAAACATGGTATTCTTTTTCTCGAAGATGCATGAGAACTGTGTATCATTGCATTAAGGATAAAATATATATTTACTAGGAAGACCCGACACACACCATTCAACCTAAAACTGCAATGGAAAAAACATGCACCTGCAACAAAAACCAGCGACCCGAGTAACGCCAAAAACGACCATTAGGTGGCAGCAGCAAAAAATGATTGTGCTTTGGTTTTCATAGGACACGACAAGACTACACAATGATTGTGCTTTTCAAACAACCAAAATATTAGTGGATACGATACCTTTTGTTTTAGAACAATAGGGAAAGATCCCAATGTACATAAATTCCAGGAGCAGAAATAGTCACAAGCCGTGAACAAGCCTCAACAATTAATAGGAGAAAAATAGGTAGCATATACTGAGTTGTTTCTTTTCTACAATAGAAAGAATATCTCATTTTACAGTAGAATGTACAAACAAGTGTTAATTACTACATAGTATGCAAACATAACTAATGGGGATTCCCTAGCAAAATTCAGGTACACAATTTAGGCTTGATTTCATTAGTGCACATTTCTATGCCAAATAAACTGAAATAATCAGGTCATTATGTCAATAAAAACAAAAGATTTTTATATGCACACATGTTCGAATTTGCTATGCACACCAAGAGGCTTGCCCGTTTTGTGCCCAGGAGGAGAGCATAAATCACATCCTACTGGACTGTGTTCTTGCGAGGGAGGTCTGCATCAGTGTTTTCCTAGCTCTCAACAAACCGGATTGGGTCCCCCCGAGGGGATCAAGATTGGCGGAGTGGTGCACTAACAAGCTTGGGGCTGGCCTAGGCAAGAAAGACGTACATGTGATCTTCCTTCTAGTAATGTGGAAGTTATGGAAGCACCACAATGCCTTTGTGTTCGATGGAACTTCACCATCAATGTCACATAATAGAGGTTGAAGGTAGAACATGGAAGCAAGCGGGAATCTTAAAGGGAGATGTGGAAGCCTTGTTTGGGGCTTTAGTGAGGTGGGCTAGCATAAGAATTAGATTCGAGTAAGAGGGTGGAGTTGGTGTTCATGTAATATGTAATCACCAATGTGGAGGGGCACTTTACGATTTTACCCCATCCTCTTCTTTGATATATAGCCCTGCTCAAGAATTTGTTCAATTAACCTGTTAAGTTGCCGATTAATCCCTACTCGTAGGGTCACCAAGTAGCCGGTAAAATGATAAATCGTCAGATTAATTGATTAACTGGTTGATTAACTTGCCGATTAGTTTATTAATCCCCTACTTGCTAGCCGACCGAGCAGCTACCAATTAACGATTTCCTAAACAATGATATATAGTACGGCACACTCGTGCGTATTCGAGGAAAAAGGAATCATTTCATGATCAAACACAGGTCCGATATGTGACAAGTATGTGACTTTAGAAAAACCTTTTGGGGTTGACCTATAAATATGATGAAATAGATATAGTTGCTCATCAAGTTGCATTTGCCATAATTAATTCATCCTGGTGAACTAGAGACAAACCTTGGAATCGAAAGGTTTTAGACTTAGTAGAACTAAAACCGAATACATGAAGTGCGGTTTCAGTACTACTAGGCATGAGGAGGAGATTAGCCTTGATGGGCAGGTGGTGCCTCGAAAGGACACCTGTCGATATTTGGGTCAATGCTGTAGAAGGATGGGGATATCGATGAAGATGTGAACCATCGAATCAAAGCCGATGAAGTGGCGCCAAGCTTCTGGCATTCTCTGTGACAAGAGAGTGCCACAAAAGCTAAAAGGCAAGTTCTATAGGACGGCGATTCGAGCCACAATGTTGTATGGCGCTAAGTGTTGGCCGACTAAAAGGCGACATGTTCAACAATTAGGGGTGGCGGAGATGTGAATGTTGAGATGGATGTGTGGCCACACAAGAAAGGACTGGGTCTGAAATGATAATATATGAGATAGAGTTGGGAGGAGAAGCTTGTCCGGCATCGTCTGAGATGGTCTGGGCATATTCAGCGCAGGCCTCCAGAAGTTTCAGTGCATAGCGGACGGCTAAAACATGCTGATAATGTCAAGAGAGGTCGGGGTAGACCGAACTTGACATGAGAGGAGTCCGCAAAGAGAGATGTGAGGGACTGGAGTATCACCAAAGAAATAGCCATGGAGAGGGGTGAGTGGAAGCTTGCTATCCATGTGCCAGAGCCATGAGTTGGTCGTTCGTTCTTATGGGTTTCACCTTAGCCTACCCCAACTTGTTTGGGACTAAAGGCTTTGTTGTTGTTGTTGAACTAAAGACAAACCAGGTATTTAGAGATAAGAATGAAGTGTTTTCCAAGTGGACAATAAATATTGCAAGTGCAAATGTTGAAACTTGGAAAATTGAAAAGGAGCTTCATGAATGCCATGAAAAATCATGAAAGTTGAAAAGCAAGTTAGTTGCATCTTGATCAACTTGTTACTGAGTGTTGGATACTAACTAGGCTTCAGCCTGTGCTACATCTCCTAGCCCATGTGGCCCATCTATCTATTGATGGACAGAGTATATAACTTGGGAGAGGGGGCTCTCTCTTGTAACCCTAGGACGTTACAGCAACTGGCTGCTGTCTCTTAGATTAGCCACTCCTTCCTTCCTTTCTACTCCCTCTGTAAACTAATATAAGATGATTTAGATCACTAAAGTAGTGATCTAAAACGTCTTATATTAGTTTACAGAGCATGCTATCAGAGAGGCTGGCCGATCTGCTGTAGGTAACAGCAGATCCAAAGGATGTTAAAGGCAGTGGTGTAGGTGGCAGCAGATCCAAAGGAGGTTGAAAGCAGGGTGTAGGTCGCAGCAGATATAAAGGAGATTGAAGGCAGTGGTGCTTGTGGTGGAGTTTGTGTTGCTGTGAGTGGAGATGGCACAGGATCTGGCCAAGGTAACTTGACAGGTTGGCAAATCTGCTAGCTGCAAAGGCAGCAGATGGGTCACCCACTTCTGATATTTCTGGGGAAGGTAGGAAACAAGCCCCAAAGAGAGAGAGGTGGCCGATCTGCTGTAGGTAACAGCAGATCCAAAGGAAGTTAAGGCAGTGGTGTAGGTGGCAGCAGATCCAAAGGAGGTTGAAAGCAGGGTGTAGGTCACAATAGATATAAAGGAGATTGAAGGCAGTGGTGCTTGTGGTTGAGTTTGTGTTGCTGTGAGTGGAGATAGCACAAGATCTGGCCAAGGTAACTTGACAGGTTGGCCAATCTGCTGGCTGGAAAGGCAACAGATGGGTCACCCTCTTCTGATATTTCTGGGGAAGGTAGGAAGCAAGCCCCAAAGAGAGAGAGGTGCAGTACAAGCTTGAGCTCATGCCAAATGAGATCAAGCTGGATGGGGTTGGAAACTACCTGAGTTGGTCCAGGAGGGGGATGCTAATTTTTAGGATGAAATCGATTGAAGGGTATGTGTTAGGAAAGATCAGTGAAGCCCGAAGAGAAGCTGGGAGAGGAGTGGAAGAAATGAAATGCTACGGATTCACCGGTACTCACTTGATTGCTGAATTCCTTGACACCTGCTGTTGCAGCACCAGTGGAAGCGCTTTCCACGTCAATAGAGGTATGGGATGCCCTGTCAAATATGTATTCAGGCAAGGGAAATGTTATGCTGGTCTCTCAGACTGAAGACACAATACACAACCTGACTCGAGATGAAAAAACAGTGAAGACATGTGTGGGAGAGCACCGTGCTCCAACAGGCCCGCAAAAACACACGGATGCAAGCACATTGAACGACTACCAGCCAATAAGCCTTATCCATCTGGTGGCGAAGATCTTCGCCAAAGTACTCTCCCTTTGACTTGCCCCCAAGCTGGATGGCCTTGTCATCCGAAGCCAAAATGCATTCATCGCCGGTCGAAGCCTACATGACAACCTCGTTCTAGTCAAGTAATCGGCCCAGCTTCTCCACCAGTTGGGTGCCCCGCGAATCTTGCTCAAGACCTGGGGCGCTCTTGCCTTACTCTAAGACTACGCTGGCTCTGGTTCTCACGCACTGACCATGAGCGCGCCTAGAGTGGCCTAGACCTACAATTCTCTGCCGACGAGCGAGCGCTCTTCTTCACGTCAACCATGATGAGTCTCAGGAACGGATCAACGACATATTTCTGGGAGGACCGCTGGATCAATGGGCAGTCCCTAAGGGAGATCTCCCTAGCCCTTTACAACTGCATCCCCAAGCGCCACCGCAAGATCCGAACCGTCGCTCAAGGTTTGCGGGGACATAGCTGCTAGAGACATCCATGGGACCTTGGACATACACGAGATTGGCCAATACCTGCAAGTTTGGTTGGCGATCGAGCACGTCATGCTCTCGGACACCCCTAACCAGCTTGTTTGGAGATGGACGGCCTCCGGTACCTATTCTGCTAGCTCATGCTACCTCGCCACCTCCCAGGGATCCACGACTTGCTTCTTGTAGAAGCTCATCTGGAAGAATTGGGCGACGCCGCATGTGAAGTTTTCCCACTGGTTGGCCAACCAGGACAGATGTTGGACGGTTGATCGCCTTGCTAGGCGTGATCTCCAACACCAGCCACGATGCCCACTCTGCGACCAAGCCCGTGAGACGATGCGTCACCTCCTTCCGGGGGTGCCCCTTTGCCAAGCAGACTTGGCATGAAATCCTCTCCTGGCTACGGATGACCACCGCAGGCCCAAATCACGGAGAATCCCTCATGGACTGGTGGCTGCACGCCAGGAAAAACATGCCGACATTGATGCGCAAAGGCTCGCCTCCATTGCCCTCTTGACGCCATGGATGATTTGGAAGTGAAAGTGCTAGTTATCGACTAGAGGGGGGGGGGGTGAATAGGCGATTTTATGAAAGTCTTCAAAACGTGGAAGTTTCGAAGACAAACAATAGAAATGACCTAATTGATATGCAACGGAAGATAAACACAACAAGCAAACCATAGTCAAGTATGCAATAATGTGAAAGTACAGGACTAGTAAGGATCAGGATGGAAGATAGTATGAAGCGAATCAACAATAGTAGTCAAGCAATGAAGTCAAACATGTACGACAAATAGGCAATGACTTCACAAAGACAAACTCTAAGTAAAGTGAGGTAGAGGATGGAACCAGTCACTTGTTGAAGACACAGGAATTGTTGGACCAGTTCCAGTTGCTGTGACAACTGTACGTCTGGTTAGGGAGGCTGAGATTCAACTCAGAAGACTGCGTCTTCACCTTATTCCCCTTGAGCTAAGGACACACAATCCTTGCCCAATCACTCTGGTAAGTCTTCAAGGTAGACTTCCGAACCTTCACAGACTTCGTTCACCGGCAATCCACAATGATCTTGGATGCTCAGAACGTGACGCCTAACCGACTGGAGGATTCACAGTCCTCAAGTGTAATAGGTCTTCAGGTCACATAGACAGAAAGACTTCAGTGATGCCTAACACTCTTTGGCTCTGGGTGTTTGGGCTTGATCCTCGCAAGGATTTCTCTCTCTCAAAGGCTTCGAGCTGGGTTGCTCTCAAACGACAAAAGCCGTGCACTAACTCTGAGCAGCCACCAATTTATGGTGTAGGGGGTGGGCTATTTATAGCCACAAGGCAACCCGACCTGATATGTCCGAAATGACCCTGGGTCACTAAGGAACTGACACATGTTCCAACGGTCAGATTTCAAACACACACGGCAACTTTACTTGGGCTACAAGCAAAAATGACTCTTCCAGCTCTGGATAAGATTTGCTCTCATTGTCCTCGCTCGAAGACATAGGATTTGGGTTGAGCATCACTTCAGTCATTCTGACTTTGTTCACTTGGACCCCACTTAACAGTACGGTGGTTCCTATGACTCAACAAAGAAGAAAAAGGAAACAACGAGACGACACAGTCTACGCGCTCCATAGTCTTCACTGAATTGTCTTCTCATGTCATGGTCTTTAATATGAATATCTTCATATACCACCATTGTCGTCAATGTCTTCATACATTTTTAGGGGTTATCTTTGGTAGGTAAGCCAAATCAATGAGGGACACTACCTGCGTTATCCTGCAATTCTCACAAACGCATTAGTCCCTCAACCAAATTTGTCGTCAATACTCCAAAACCAACTAGGGGTGGCACTAGATGCACTTACAATCTCCCCCTTTTTGGTGATTGATGACAAACTGGTTGAAGTTTTCAACGGGGATAAAGTATGTGAAATTGTAAAGGATAGGGTATTGTCTTCATAAGTGGCAAAGGCTCCCCCTGAAGATGTGCATATAAGTAATTTGCTTTTGGAATGCAAATGCACATGACAGGTTGTACTTGTGGAGATCCTCTTCAACTTATGAAGATAATTCATCATGCAAGAAATGATATAACTAAGGGAATGACATGCATAATGAAAAAAATGGACGTCTGCAGAATGATCTAAGTGCGGAAGTTATCATCGCACATGCGGAATTTATCATCACATCACAGAAAAGCAAATAAGTAGCAGACGACCATCGATTTTAAGTGTTACAACTCAAAGAACCAAATGCATCAAAAGCGAGAGTTGTAAACACTAGGCAAAATATAAAGCAACCGCCCAAATGAACCCGCTTGAAGACTATCAAACTCATATGCTTCTCCCCCTTTTGTCAGTAAGGACCAAAAAGGTTTGAAGACATAGAGCATCTACTCATCCTCATGAGTAGGTGAAGCAGCAGGGTTGTCGTTGTTGTTTGGCGGTGCAGACGAACTTGGTGCAGTGTCGATGCGTGCAGAAGTAGAGGGCGGTGAAATAGCATCGTCTTCATCATCGATCACTCTGGAATTCACAGTTGCCGCGGAGGAAGAATAGTTAGAATCTTCAAGGGATGGAGTTCGACGTAGGACAACATTCCGTGGAGGAGTGGAGTCAAACTTGAATCTTTCTGTGAAGCCATCGTCTTGAAGATCTGCTTCAGCACCAAGCAGCGTCAAACTCTTCCATGATCGCCGACAGGTCTCGTGAGTGACAAAGGCATTCTTGGTGGCAAGATTTCGAATGCGATTGACGTCCACCAAGAGGCTTTGCATCTGTCGCTTGAGCCAAAATTGATGCTTATCTTGTTTCTGATGCAGTGCCACAAGAAGTTCTCGGTCATTTAGGACGCGAGAGCGCTTCTGAGGCCTTTGGGCAATTGTGCTCTCAGTAGCTTCAGTTTGTGCACGATGAGGCAGACGAGTGTTCCAGCCATGGGATAGATACGAGTTACGGCTTGGACACCTTCCATGGGCTGAGTGAAGCTTTGGTGATCAGCATTTTGAAGACAAAGAGGCTTCTTGGCAGGCTCAGGGTATATGGCTTCGACTGACATATCAACCTCTGGCAGAAAGATCAGATGATTGCGAGCAGAGGGCTTATAGTTGACAGAGTGTAGCTTGATGTGGCGCATGACCCATGGAGCATAAAATTTCAGGCCAAAAAGGTCAGATTCAGACGCAGCCAGTTGCCGGATGAAGAATTCTTGTGTATTGAAGCTGATGCCATTGAGGATGTAAAAGACCAATGTCTTCATGGTTCCTTCAAGTTTTGCCGCTGATGAATGCCCTTTGATAGGCCATAGAGTCCGCCTGATGATGTGATATATTGTGCGAGGCAGATACTCAAGGTCATCAACAAAGAACTCCTTTGGGTATTCAGCGTCAGATGGCAGAGTCTTCATCATGCTCAACATCTGGCTCATGTTGGGCTCTGGCTTATGGAAGATGCTCTCCAGTGCATTGCGGTGGAGTTGACAATCAGGTTCGTACAACTCTTCGGGAGTGGGTAGGCCTGTAAGCTCAATGACATCAAGAGCTTTGGCTTCATGATGAACATTTCCTGTCATCCACTCGAGAACCCATGTCTTTATATCCCTGTCGTAGCCGCGAATGTGGAGGGTAGCATAGAATTGAAGCAAAAGTTCCTCATTCCAATGTTCTTTGTCTGTCACAAAGCTGAGCAGACCTGCATCACGGAAGTAGTCAAGTGCTTCTTCTAAGCATGGCAGTCCAGCAGTGGCTTCAGTGTCGAGGCGCATATGAGGGAAAATGCGCCCTTGATCATACAGAATGCAGGAGTAATAGCTTCGCTGCTGATAGCTCCAGAAACGATCAGATGATATTCTTGGCCTTGAGTAGGGGTTCTTTGCGCTGTCAAAGAAGGTGTTGTGGCTTTTGAAGCCATTTGCATTGAAGGACCCTGTAGAGATGGCAGTACCTGGGAACCTTGGTAGTCTTGGCTTTGGTTTCTAGACCTGAGGCCTATGCTCAACATGATAATCAAACTGAGGACCAGAGGCAGTAGGCGGAGGGACCAGAACGGGCCATCTGACAGTGGTTAGCTGACCATGGTTGTATGCTTGCTCAATTGTATAGGGCCTTGGTGGCGGAACCGGAGCAGTGGCAACAACTGAGGTGTCAAGCTGCCCAACAGGTGCTTCAGGAGCAGTTGCATCATTGGCTTCTGGCACATTGGTTGGTGCAAGCTCCACATTAGCTTCAGCCATGACTACGTCATTGGCTTCATTTGTGTTTGTGGCGGCAGCTTCAAGATTTTCAACCTCCACTTGACGAGCTGGAGGGTCGGGCACTGGCACATTCACATCAGGAACAACCTCTTCAGTATTGGGGGAGTAGGTACACGTTCGTCTTCTTATCTTTCATCGGCTGATGCAGCCGGATTGTCTTCAACAGCTTGGGCTTCAGACACGGAGACATTCACAGTTGGAGTGGCTTCAGGAAACACTTGACGTGCAACAGATGGGTGGTGCACTTCTCCTTCTGGAATGCTCGAAAGAGGGACATGAGGCCTTGGTCCTTTGCGAAGCCTGCGTAAAGCTGGCGACGCCTTTGGAGATGGAGTTGGCTGGGCCTCAAAGTCTTCTTGTTCTTCTTGCACAGGTGGTGTGACTTGTTGTTGTTGTTGTGGGTGATCAGCCCATGATGCATCCTGAGCAATTGGCGTCAGAGGACGACCAATGCTGATGAGTTCACTGTTCGTGAGAACAGGCGATGATACCAAGTTGTGTTCGATCTGAGGAAGAACTTCGTCATCTTCAACATTGTCATTGTGACCAATGTCTTCAGCAGCGGTGGGTTCAACTGCTGGAATGTCTTTAGCTTCATGAGCCTCTGTGGAAGCAGGCTCATGAACTATCATCCGTCGTTCTTGGTGTTCAGATGCAGGGCGAACCACTGAGATTGGTTCAACAACTAAGGGCTCTGTGGGAGCAGCCCGATTCTTCTTGGTTTTGCCCTTCTTCTTGGAGGGAGCAGCATCAGAGGCTTCAGTATTTTTCCTTTTTCTGGCTTCAGCCTCGGCAGCCCTCGTCTTCTTCAGTTCTGAAGCGGTTGACATGGCCTTTGGCTTCGAGCCAGTCATGCTGCTTGGGAAGATTATGCGAGGTGCTTCCTGCCTTGAAGATGTAGATTGGGCAGTTGATAGCTTCTTCTTCTTTGCAGCCATTTTGGGGTCAAATCCAGGACGACCAAGAGACTTGCGCTTCTCAGCCTCATTGTAGGCTAGCACACATTTGTCAGCCAAACTCTTCATACGCTCACGAGAGCCTTGAGCTTCTTCGCGCTTCTTGAGAAAGGCTTCTTTAAGCTCGTGCAACATGACCTTGAAGTTTCTGACATCTTGCACGCTAAGCTTTGCCACATGCTTCTTGAACTGAGCTTTCTCATAGTCGATCTTGTGCTTCAGTTCAACGATGTGCTGGGCAAGAGCTAGCTCAAAAGCAATGGCGCCATTGAAGGAGACGCTGAGGCCAATGGGAAGTTGCGGATCTTCAAAGCTGAGATTTGGGGTGTCAAACCACTCATCAATGAAGTTATGGATGATGCCACATCGAAGAGAGGCAAATTATTGAAGATCTCTGCTTCTTCCTTGCTCTTGATCAGTTGCTCAAGGGCATCATCTGCAAGATCTTCATTGCTGGACAGATCAATGTGCTCTTCTCGCAGAATGGCAGCAGGAGTCAAGGTCTGATCAGTATGCTTGATGATTTTCTTTTTCTTCTCCGTCTTCTTGGAGATACGTGAGAGATCTTCAGACTGCACACTGTCTTCAGGAGGTGCAGTGGCCAGTGGCTTTGCACGTGAAGCTTTTGGAGGAGCAGCTGATGTTGAAGCCTTAGGCTTCTTTAGCTTCTGCGGCTTTGGAGGAGGAGCTGGGGCTTCATCAGTGTCAGCATCATTATCAGAATGATCCACTTTTGCACCTTGGGCTAAGATGTAAGTGATGAGGCCATCAAGGTTGGAGAAGGGGCCGATGACATTGGGTTCTGCATCACGTGAGCCGTCAGCACGGGGAGCAGAGGGACCAAGGTTGAAGTCTAATCCCAATGACTTCTTGTTTTCCTTGGCCGATGCCTTTGCATGCTGGAAGTTGCGCTTGAAGAGAGTATCGTCACGACACCAGAGCAATGATGATGGGTCGGCATTTTCAGGCTGAGGTCCACGGACCATACAAGGATAGAAACCCTATGCAATAGCTTCAGCTCCGTTCTTGGCTTGAAGGCCTCGATAGAGAATATCACCCCAAGGACTTTTGATAGCATTCTTCTCAGCGTATTCCTGGGTCACAAACTTGTATTTGAACCATTGTTCAGCCCAATATCGTCGAATCCATTGGATTCGTGTCTTGCGCTGATGATAATTCTCTTCAGGATCTATCTTGTAAAGTTCTGCGAGGTCATCAGGCAAATCTTTTGATGTTCCCCCACGACGCTGTCTGCCACCCTTCCTTACTAATTTCTCTGCAGCCATGAACTTAAAACTGAATGGCTTCAACACGTTCAAAGGCTTCAAAGGCTTTTGTTTGCTGGACAAATAGGAACTGGCTTTGGGAGAATTAATGTGATGCTGTAAGAATTCTGCAAACGAATGCAGACTATGAGAACCAAGGGATTCTCCCACGGACATGTACCTGTGACAGCATTAGAGATGCGAGGGAAGGGGAAGAGGTCATATGCATTCTCAGAATATTTTGAAGATAAATCAGTTTGAAGACATTGACCTCATGATGTGAAGACATTCACTTATATGTTGAGAGTTGGTTCCAGATTTGCATGAATCCATGAATAAGTACAAGTGAGGAATCAAACTAGATATGAAGTTTAAGTGAATATACTAGGCAGTATGAGATGCAGATAGAATAGATCTAACATTGTATAGACAGAAACCAGTTTTGGTAAAAAGGATGAATCTTTGAAGATCAAAAAGATGGTAAAAATAGAGTTATATTTACCACACGAAGAACTGCTAGATGGGATGAACAGGAGACCGAGCAGTTCAATCCACCGTGCCCTAACTTAGCGACGGAGGACACCTACGGCGGCGGCAGAGAGGACGATGTCCACGGTCGGTGTGAGGACGGCGTCGGAGAAGTCGCGACAGCTAAGCGCTTCGTCGCCGGCGTCGTCGAGAGCTAGCGGTGGCGCTAGGGTTTTGACGAGGTGGAGAGGTGGAAGAAGGTTTTCTTTACCACAGGGGACATGTATTTATAAGGAAGTGTGCGGCACAGTGCAATTACGCAGGTGCCCCTGGCAGTTCACATCTGAGGGGCACATGGCAAGCATGCAACATACTCAGAGTTGTCCCATGTTCCCACGCCCGCCAGGCATGTCGGATGGTTGTTCCGGCTTCTCCGGATTTCAAACAATTAAGGATGAATCATTTAAAACAGACTTAATGTTTGTCTCTGTGTCTTTTGCTGACAAGGACACAGAGAAGACATTCGACAGTTTCAATAGAATGCATATGATTTGGACAGATAGAGTTTGGGATAGGAAGCATAGGGAGATTAGGGTCCGATCACATTCACTTAGTTCAAAAGATTCAACTAGGAAGACATAGCTATAAGTGAATGCTGTAGAGGACAGAACACTAGTATATATATATATATATATATATATATATATATATATATATATATATATATATATATCAGAAAGCAATCAAATCATCATAGTGAAGAAAATCATGAAGATAAATTGAAATTGAAGACAAACCAAATGCGAAGACATTGCAAAAATAACGTCATGAGTGAAACACTTCAAACAGAGAAATTTGGTGGTGGCGTTACCCACCGTATAGGAAGTATTAGACCTAGACACGACGCACAATTATCGTGGCGCTCCGAAGTCAAATTCCACGTTATTGTATTCACACTCAGAATGTAAGTCTTCATTGATTGAAGATATACTTTACTTCGTGTGTTGCACATCTAAGTCATCAACATGCATAAGTGTTAGGATGTGTGCCTGATCACAGGACATTTGAGGATTCCAAGATATTTAGCTCACACCGTAACTTGCAAAACCTTTTCTCATCCAAGGGCTTTGTGAAGATATCTGCCAGTTGCTCTTCAGTGTTGACGTGAATGATGTCAATATCTTTCTTCATGACATGATCTCTGAGAAAGTGATGACGAATTTCAATGTGCTTTGTCTTCGAGTGCTGGACTGGATTGTTGGCAATCTTGATGGCGCTTTCGTTGTCGTAGAAGAGAGGCACTTGTTTTAGATTGATGCCATAGTCCTTGAGAGTTTGCTTCATCCATAGAAGCTGAGCGCAACAAGATCCAGCAGCAATGTATTCAGATTCAGCAGTTGAGAGTGATACACAGTTCTGCTTCTTTGAAGACCAACAGACAAGTGATCATCCTAGAAAGTGACATGTGCCTGATGTAGACTTGAGATCCACCTTGTCACCAGCATAATCAGCATCCGAGAATCCAACCAGATCAAATTTTGAGCCCTTTGGGTACCATAATCCGAGTTTTGGGGTGTAAGCCAAATACCGAAGAATTCACTTCACAGCTAAGTGATGCGATTCCTTTGGTGCCGCTTGGAATCGAGCACACATGCAAACACTAAGCATAATATCTGGCCTAGATGCACATATGTAAAGTAAAGAACCAATCATGGAGCGGTATACCTTTTGATCGAACTCTTTACCATTGTCGTCGGGACCCAGATGGTGTTTGGCTGGCATTGGCGTCGTGTAACCTTTGCAATCTTCCATTCCAAACTTCTTCAGACAATCTTTGAGGTATTTTTCTTGAGATATGAAGATGCCATTCCTTTGCTGACTAATTTGAAGACCTAGGAAGAACTTCAGCTCACCCATCATGGACATCTGATATTGCTCTTGCATCATGTATCCAAATTCATCACTATACTTCTGGTTGGTGCAGCCGAAGATAATGTCATCCACATATATTTGGCACACAAACAGTTCACCATCATATGTCTTCGTGAAGAGTGTGGGATCGAGGGATCCAGGTTTGAAGCCTTTGCTCTTCAGGAAGTCTTTGATCGTATCATACCAAGCGCGAGGAGCTTGTTTGAGGCCATACAGTGCTTTGTTTAGCTTGTACACCATATCAGGATGTTTTGGATCTTCAAAGCCAGGTGGTTGAGCTACGTACACTTCTTCTTCAATCTTGCCGTTGAGAAATGCACTCTTCACATCCATTTGATGTAGCAGAATGTTGTGGTGATTAGCGTAGGCTAGCAGTATGCGAATAGCTTCAAGCCTAGCCACAGGAGCAAATGTTTCATCGAAGTCAGTTCCTTCTACTTGAGTATATCCTTGAGCCACAAGACGTGCTTTGTTTCTGACGACTTGACCATGCTCATCTTGCTTGTTTCGATATATCCATTTTGTGCCAATACTGTTATGCTTGCGAGGGTCAGGACGCTTGACAAGTTCCCAAACATTGTTCAGCTTGAACTGTTGAAGTTCCTCTTGCATTGCTTGTACCCATTTAGGTTCCATAAAGGCTTCAGCAACTTTCTTGGGTTCTGATATTGACACAAAAGAAAAGTGCCCACAGAAGTTTGCTAACTGTGTTGCTCTTGAGCGAGTAAGTGGTCCAGGTGCATTGATGCTATCAATTATCTTCTCAATTTGTACTTCATTTGCAACTCGAGGATGAACTGGACGAAGACTTTGCTCTTGCTGATCATTGTCATCATTGGAAGGATTGTCTTCAGTCTGAGCATTGTCTTCAGGTTGGTTAGGTGCAGAAATGATAAGTTCCTCTTCAGGCTGTGCTTCAGAAGGCATGATTTCACCAGTTCCCATCAGCTTGATTGATTCGCTAGGCGGAGCTTCGTCTAGTGTACTTGGCAGGAGTTCTCTTTGTGAACCATTGGTTTCATCAAATCTCACATCCACAGTTTCGATGATTTTGTAGATATAGAGGTTGAAGACTCTGTATGAGTGCGAATCCTTTCCGTAGCCAAGCATGAAGCCTTCGTGAGCTTTAGGTGCAAATTTTGACTTGTGATGGGGATCCTTGATCCAGCACCTAGCTCCAAATACTCTGAAGTAGATGACATTTGGCTTCTTGCCAGTGAGGAGCTCATAGGATGTTTTGTTCAGAAGCTTATGGATGTAAACACGGTTGATGATGTGACATGTTGTATCAATAGCTTTAGGCCAGAACTTTCTTGGTGTCTTGTACTCGTCGAGCATTATTCGAGCCATCTCAATGAGGGTTCTGTTCTTGCGCTCAACGATGCCATTTTGCTGAGGTGTGTATGGAGCAGAGAACTCATGAGTGATTCCCATTGTATCCAGATAAAGATCAAGTCCGGTGTTCTTGAACTCAGTGCCGTTGTCACTTCTGATATGCTTGATCTTCACGCCATAATTGTTCATTGCTCGATTGGCGAAGCGTCTGAAGACATCTTGCACTTCAGTCTTGTAGAGAATTATGTGCACCCATGTGTATCTTGAGTAGTCATCAACAATGACGAAACCATAGAGACAAGCAGTTGTTGTGAGGGTGGAGTAGTGAGTAGGTCCAAATAAGTCCATGTGTAACAGCTCGAAGGGTTGAGATGTCGTCATGATTGTCTTCGAGGGGTGCTTTGCCCTGGTCATCTTTCCAGCTTCGCAGGCACCACACAAATGATCCTTCTTGAACTTGACACCCTTGATGCCTATGACATGCTTCTTCTTGACGAGTGTGTGTAAGTTCCTCATGCCAGCATGCCCCAGCCTCCGATGCCAGAGCCAGCATTCGGAAGCTTTTGCAAGAAGACATACGGCAAGCTGTGGACCTGCTGAGAAATCTACCATGTATAGATCATCTTTTCGATACCCTTCAAAGACTAGAGACTTGTCAGATTCCATTAGTACAAGGCAACGATATTTTCCGAATAGCACAATCATGTTCAAGTCACAAAGCATTGAGATAGACATTAAGTTGAAACCAAGGGATTCAACAAGCATCACTTTATCCGTGTTTTGATCCTTTGAGATTGCAACTCTACCTAGACCCAATACCTTGCTTTTACCAGTGTCCGCAAATGTGATGTGACTCTTGTCTGATGGACGTAAGGTTGAGTCCATGAGAAGACTTCGATCACCAGTCATATGATTAGTGCATCCGCTGTCCATAATCCATTCTGAAGCTTTTGGTGTCATACCCTACAGTGCAGTTAGGAGGATAGGCTTCACAAAGAGTGTTGTGAAGCATTTGACGCACACAAGGATTATCACAGCTTAGATAAGGTTAGGACAAATAGAATGACTGGTAAGCAATTCAGATGTGAAATACATAGTAAGATCATTTTATCATGCGTCCCTTAATGTGTTTTAGGTCCCCAGCAATAGCATCGGACGCCTTTGATTTCAGGCTGGAGACCTTTCCCTGCAAAAGAAGGTTAATTCTTCTTCACCACCCACATCTTCAGGGGTGGCTTAGAAGCAATGAGTCTAAGTGCAGCATCTGAGAATTTCGGCTTTGGAGCCCTAGCAAATAGCCTTGCAGGAGATGAATGATACTCATATGAATAAGCAGAAAAGTTCTTAGTTCTATGAACATAGCGGTTTGAAGACACCCGCTCATATTCATAAGTGTTTGGGCCATATGATTTCCCTGCAAAACATTGGCGTTAGGGTGACTCAGGTGAGTCCTATATCTGTATGAAGCCTTTGGGCCATATGAAGCCATAGGTCTGGGGTTTGTCTTCTTCCTTGGTGGTGTCATGATGACATTCACAGGAAGATTCTCAATGCACTACTTAGGTACCCAGATCTTCTTCATAGGTGGTCCATTCCTGCAGTTAGTACCAATATACCTGGCAAACACTTCACCATTCTGATTCTTGAACAGTTTATAGTTTGCATCAAAGGATTCATCAATGATAATAGGATTAGCACAGGTAAAGCCATATAAGGTGGATGGATCCATTGAAGGTTCCTTTGTAGCAACCCATGTGGTTTTGGGATACTGCTCAGGCTTCCAGTAGGAGCCATCAACATTCGTTTTCCTCTCGAACCCAACACCCTCTTTCCTAGGGTTTCGGTTCAGAATCTGCTTTTTGAGGACATCGCAAAGTGTCTAATGTCCTTTCAGACTTTTATACATCCCTGTTTCAAGCAATGTCTTCAACCTAGCATTTTCATCAACAATAGTAGTGGTATCCTCCGCAGAGGGGTTAGTTACCACATCAGTAGTTGAAGACAATGCAACAGTAGCAGCAGTGGAACATTCAGCAACAGAGGTAGTGTTATCACGCTCAATGCATTTTAGACATGGTGGTTCAAATCCATCCTGAGCGGGACTGATCTGTTGAGCGCGAAGTGACTCATTCTCTTTTTGAAGATCTTCATGAGCCGCTCTCAATTTCTCAAGCTCTTGCTTCCTTTGAAGATAATCATAGGAGAGCTTTTCGTAAGTGGTTGAGAGCGTTTCATGACGACTTTCAAGTTCTTAGTACTTAGCATGAAGATTTTTTATGTCTTCAACTAAGGAATGTGAACGAGTCATTTCCGCGTCCAACAGGTCATCGCTTTTGTCTAACAATTTTTGAGTATGTTCCATAGCTTTTTGTTGTTCAGATGCAATTTTAGCAAGTGTTTTGTAGCTGGGTTTGGATTCACAATCAGAGTCATCTTCACTTGATGTTTGAAAGTAAGCATCACGTGATTTTACCTTGGCACCACGTGCCATGAAGCAGTAGGTGGGAGCAGGGTCGTCCTTGTCATCAGCTTCAGCGTTGGTGTGGAAGTCATTGTCTTCAGTGTTGAAGATGGACTTGGCAACATAGGCTGTAGCTAGAGCCAGACTTGCAACGCCAGGGTCGGACTCTTCTTCAGACTCCACCTCTGCCTCCTCAGAAGCAGACTCCTCCTCTGAATCCATTTCCTTGCCAACAAAGGCACGAGCCTTGCCAGATGAGCTCTTCTTGTGTGATGAAGACTTGGAAGAAGACTTAGAAGAAGACTTTGAGGATTTCTTCTTCTTCTTGTCATCAGAATCATATTCTTTGTTCTTCTTCTTCTTCTTCTTCTTCTCATTGTCCCACTGTGGACACTCAGATATGTAGTGACCAGGTTTCTTGCACTTGTGGCAGGTTCTCTTCTTGTGGTCATGAGTGGAAGCTTCATCATTTCTTGAGCTAGATCGTGAAGGCTTTCTAAAGCCCTTCTTCTTAGTGAACTTCTGGAACTTCTTCACAAGCATAGCAAGTTCCTTTCCAATGTCTTCAGGATCATCAGAACTGCAGTCAGATTCTTCTTCAGATGAGGAAACAACCTTTGCCTTCAAAGTGCAAGTTCGGCCATAGTTGGGACCATAGATATCTCTTTTCTCAGAAAGCTGGAACTCATGTGTGTTGAGCCTCTCAAGTATATCAGACGGATCGAATGTCTTGAAGTCAGGGCGTTCTTGTATCATGAGGGCAAGGGTGTCAAAGGAGCTGTCAAGTGATCTCAGTAGTGTCTTGACGATTTCATGCTTGGTAATCTCAGTTGCGCTGAGAGCATGATGCTCATTTGTGATGTCAGTGAGGCGATCGAACGTGAGCTGGACATTTTCATTGTCGTTTCTCTTGAAGCGGTTGAAGAGGTTGCGAAGAACACTGATCCTTTGATCTCTCTGGGTTGAGACGCCTTTGTTGACCTTGGATAGCCAATCCCAGACTAGCTTCGACATTTCCAGAGCACTCACACGGCCATACTGTCCTTTGGTCAGATGACCACAGATGATGTTCTTTGCAGTAGAGTCCAGTTGAATGAACTTCTTGACATCAGCAGGGGTGACACCTTCACCAGTTTTGGGAACACCGTTCTTGATAACATACCAGAGGTCGACATCAATGGCTTCAAGATGCATACGCATCTTATTCTTCCAGTAGGGATATTCAGTTCCATCAAACACGGGGCAAGCAGCGGAGACTTTGATTATCCCTGCAGTCGACATAGCTAAAACTCCAGGTGGTTAAACCGAATCACACAGAACAAGGGAGTACCTTGCTCTGATACCAATTGAAAGTGCTAGTTATCAACTAGAGGGGGAATAGGCGATTTTTATGGAAGTCTTCAAAATGTGGAAGTTTCGAAGACAAACAATAGAAATGACCTAATTGATATGCAGCAGAAGATAAACTACAACAAGCAAACCATCGTCAAGTATGCAATAATGTGAAAGTACAGGACTAATAGCAGCTCAGTAGTAAGGATCAGGATGGAAGATAGTATGAAGTCAATCAACAATAGTAGTCAAGCAATGAAGTCAAACAGGTACGACAAATAGGCAATGACTTCACAAAGACAAACTCTAAGTAAAGGGAGGTAGAGGATGGAACCAGTCACTTGTTGAAGACACAGGAATTGTTGGACCAGCTCCAGTTGCTATGACAACTGTACGTCTGGTTAGGGAGGCTGAGATTCAACTTAGAAGACCGCGTCTTCACCTTATTCCCCTTGACATAAGGACACACAGTCCTCGCCCAATCACTCTGGTAAGTCTTCAAGGTAGACTTCCGAACCTTCACAAACTTTGTTCACCGGCAATCCACAATGACTCTTGGATGCTCAGAACGCGACGATTAACCGGCTGGAGGATTCACAATCCTCAAGTGTAATAAGTCTTCAGGTCACACAGACAGAAAGACTTCAGTGATGCCTAACACTCTTTGGCTCTGGGTGTTTGGGCTTGATCCTCGCAAGGATTTCTCTCTCTCAAAGGCTTCGAGCTGGGTTGCTCTCAAACGACAAAAGCCGTGCACTAACTCTGAGCAGCCACCAATTTATGGTGTAGGGGGTGGGCTATTTATAGCCACAAGGCAACCCGACCTGATATGTCTGAAATGACCCTGGGTCACTAAGGAACTGACATGTGTTCCAATGGTCAGATTTCAAACACACACGACAACTTTACTTGGGCTACAAGCAAAGCTGACTCATCCAGCTCTGGATAAGATTTGCTCTCATTGTCTTCGCTCGAAGACATAGGATTTGGGTTGAGCATCACTTCAGTCATTCTGACTTTGTTCACTTGGACCCCACTTAACAGTATGGTGGTTCCTATGACTCAACAAAGAAGAAAAAGGAAACAACGAGATGACACAGTCTACGCGCTCCATAGTCTTCACTCAATTGTCTTCTCATGTCATAGTCTTCAATATGAATATCTTCACATACCACCATTGTTGTCAATGTCTTCATACATTTTTAGGGGTCATCTCTAGTAGGTAAGCCGAATCAATGAGGGACACTACCTGCGTTATCCTGCAATTCTCACAAACGCATTAGTCCCTCAACCAAATTTGTTGTCAATACTCCAAAACCAACTAGGGGTGGCACTAGATGCACTTACAGGAAGCAGCGCAATGAGTGCATCTTCGATGGCGCCCAGCCCCTGGTTCATGTCCTGGTCTCCAAGATCAAGGACGAAGCCGAGCAGTGGGCACGCGCTGGTGCCCCTGGCCTATGCGTCATCCTGCCATCCACCTGGGATGTGCACTAGTTTTCCTGTTTTTCGTTTGAGCTTGCCCTCCTAGTAGGATTGTAACCAAACTCTATCTTTTCAATGCAATGAAACACAAAGGTGCTTTGTGTTTTCTTGAAAAAAATATGTGGGAGAGGTGAGGAATGCATGGGTAGATTTGGACGACCTTGCCCCCTTGTTGCTGCCTCACTCTGAATGTGTAGCAGCAACAAAAAAGTGGATCGAGGACAGAAGGGTACTGAAATTTTTGAAGAGGCTGCATTTGAGGGCAGGAGAGCTGCACCCATGCATCTGCCCCAGTTGCCTACACTAGAAGAGGCCATTGCACAGGAAGAAACAAGGTTGAAATAGATTGAGAAAGTGGAGGTGGTACCTGAACAGCTTACTATGTGTCAAATAGGCAGGAGACACATGATTGTTACAACTGTGGAATAAATGGGCATCTAAGTCAGAACTGTTTTGTTCCCAAGATGTGGCCGTGGAAGGGGGCAGAGGAAATTACAGGGAAGTTAGAGGCAGGAATGCAGGGGATTCCAACAACTTCAGTTATCAAAGGAGTGCTAGAGCAAACATGTCAGCCATGGATCAAGGGCAAGGACAGTCTAGTTCAGGCCAGAATGAAGTGAAGAAGGCAAAGCAGCAGACTGAAAAGATCCATCTTAGGGTTTCACCCTACAACATCTTGGTATCATGAGCAAGGTTGATTCACATATTGGAGTCCCTACCCCCCATTTGCTAGCTTGATTTTGTTGTTTTTCGTCCTATTTCGAAAATCCCCACCAAAAATAGCCCCAAAATTTTTCTCGCAATTTGTTAGATCTTGTGATATTTGGTTGATTTGATCCACGAATTTGGTGTTTGAAAAGTGGATCTACCCCTTAATATCTTTCCCCACCCTTCCCACCATCGATTTTGGCCGGAACTTTGCAAAATCCACGGATCCGAGGTGTTCTTGAGTATCCTAAACACCCCATGCGCACGGGCCATTGGGACCCCGTGCACACGGGCATAACTTACCCCGTGCGACATGGACCACACAGAGCAGTTCGGCCATTCCCCATTTCCCACCATTTTGCCTTCCACCACCACACTTGATCTTCTGCAGTACTTCTCGTTGGTGTTTGAGCTTTTGGGTTGCGGTTTACACGTGTCCTAAGGTCTTTCTGCTACTTAGGCACGATTTGACTTCATCACCATCGCCACTTGCCATCGGCTTGGACTCCACTTCGACATCGATCACTCCATCTTCATACCAACCGTAAGAAAGGACGGTAACCTCGACGACACCATAGTATTACCCCTGCCATTACCTTGGTAGCCTCAAGCCTCTTTTGCGTTGCTTACCCATCGAGAGTAGCAAGTTGAGAATTATCGAGCCATGCCTTAGTGCACCTTTAGTGTTACGTCTCTCCCATGCATACACTACTTGTTATCTCACATTGTGGCTCGCATATCAAGCATTGTGGCATAGTAAAAAAACTTTTAAGCAAAATAAAAAGAAGAGAAGCAAAGAGCTTCTAAGCGATAGCATCGTGCCTCATAGCATAGTTACATCATCCTGGCCACCACATACATAAGCATACTTGGCATAGTAGACGTCCCGTTTTCTCTTAGGTTAGTGCACTAGCGTATCTATCCCATTAGAGCAAACGAGCTAGCGTCTCTCTAGTATCCGCATAATAGGAGTATTCTCGTGCCCTCCCTCTTAGAGCTCACCCCTTGGTTGTGTGGATCCCATCTATCTTCCGTGTATGTGCTCCTACTGATATCCTTGGGTTTGATCTATTTGTCTTACTCGCGACTTGTGCATCTTTTCAACCTTTTCAACATCTTGACTAACATTTGATTGAATTGTTTGTGCCACTTCCTAACCGAGATCCTCTATAAGCCTTTTACTTCTAGGTGTGAGAAACAAAACTTGGTACCAATTCTACTATTATAGCATCACGTGGGATCGTACTTGTTACATCCACAATCTTCGGAAAAGGTAACTTTGGTTTTGTTCTCTCATTTTCCTACTAACCACCACTTCCTCATGTGGATAGGCCTACTTCTTTGGCAAACCCGCTCTTCGAGGATTGGCACAATGAGCTCTACATCAAGAGAGTGAAGCTTTGGGTGATCGCGTCGAGCAACTCGCCATCGATCTCCGTCAATCAGAAGCAGGATAACGGGACTACCTCAACGCCAAGCTCTCCAAACAAATGGAAGAATTCCGCAACATGATTGTGAGCCTCGCATCTTCCTCAACCTCTTCACCAAGATAGCGTCACTCAAGTCGCCACTCGTCATCATATTCTTCTTCCGATGCGAGTCCTCCTTGACGAGACGACACAAAATACATTCCATGGCAATGGCCTACAAGACCAAGTTTGAGCACGTGAGAAGGCGTGATGCCAAGAAAGAGAAGCCATGGATCAAGAGCAACTACCACCACATCGTCCACATCAAGCATCTCAAGATGGCAATGCAACCCGGTAAGAGCAACAAAGTCGTGAAGCTCAAGCTCAAGTGGCCCAAGACGCGCTCCGAGAGTCCACTCAAGCCGTTGCTCAATGCAACCGTCAAGTGCGTGAGCAAGAGGAAGCACTTCATCAAGCATGACAAGAAGAAGCCACCCTACATGAAGAACAACAAGAAAGGCGGAATTGGGTAATATGCCTCAACCACCTCTACGCCAAGAGCGCAATCATGACGATGATCCTCCTCCGCGTCAAGAGTGACACCAAGCGGATCGAGTGCTTGAAGATCCTCTCCCACGCCAAGAGTGCCATCAACACCGTCACTATGATGAAGAACTCCGCTACGGCAAGCCCAAGTTCACCATGCCCAAGTTTTCTAGAAGCAACGACCCCGAGAAGTATCTCTCATGGGCATTGAAAGTCGACAAGATAATCCATCTTCACAACTATGACAAGGAAAAGAAGATCGCCATGGCATCCCTCGAGTTTCAAGACTACGTCCTCATTTGGTTGGAGCAAGTGAT
Source organism: Triticum timopheevii (assembly GCA_963921465.1). NCBI lineage: Eukaryota > Viridiplantae > Streptophyta > Magnoliopsida > Poales > Poaceae > Triticum > Triticum timopheevii. Next base: position 202,054,031 of record OY997270.1, read on the forward strand.
CGAGCGTGGCCGCGAGAAGGACGAGCCACCCATCACGACTTGGACACAAATGAAGGACGTCATGCAAGCTTGCTTCGTGCCTACATACTACACTTGAGATCTCTTCAAGAAGTTGCAATTCCTCAAGCAAGGCACGTATACGGTGGAAGAATATTGTCAAGAAATGGAAATTGCCATGATAAAAGCCAATGTCAAAGAAGATGATGAGCAAATGGTGGCACACTTCTTGAACGGCCTCAACCACCCAATACGGAAGATCGTCGATTTCTGATAACCCACAAGTGTAGGGGATCGCAACATCTTTCGAGGGTAAAGTATTCAACCCAAATTTATTGATTCGACACAAGGGGAGCCAAAGAATATTCTTGAGTATTAGCAGTTGAGTTGTGAATTCAACCACACCTGGATAACTTAGTATCTGCAGCAAAGTATTTAGTAGCAAAAGTGATATGATAATAAAGGTAACGGTAGCAAAAGTAAAGATAATTGTTTTGTGGTTTTTGTAGTAGTTGTAACAGTAGCAATGGAAAAGTAAATAAGCAAAGAACAATATATGAAAAGCTCGTAGGCAATGGATCAATGATGGATAATTATGCCGGATGCGATTCCTCATGCAATAGTTATAACATAGGGTGATATAGAACTAGCCCCAATTCATCAATGTAATGTAGGCATGTATTCCGTAAATAGTCATACGTGCTTATGGAAAAAAACTTGCATGCCATCTTTTGTCCTACCCTCCCGTGGAAGCGGGGTCCTAGCGGAAACTAAGGGATATTAAGGCCTCCTTTTAATAGAGAACCAGAACATAGCATTAGCACATAGTGAACATATGAACTCCTCAAACTACGATCATCACCGAGAAGTATCCCGATTATTGTCACTTCGGGGTTGTCGGATCATAACACATAATAGGTGACTATAGACTTGCAAGATAGGATCAAGAACGCACATATATTCATGAAAACATAATAGGTTCAGATCTGAAATCATGGCACTCGGGCCCTAGTGACAAGCATTAAGCATAGCAAAGTGATAGCAACATCAATCTCAGAACATAGTGGATACTAGGGATCAAAACCTAACAAAACTAACTTGATTACATGGTAAATCTCATCCAACCCATCAGCGTCCAGCAAGCCTACGATGGAATTACTCACGCACGTCGGTGAGCATCATGAAATTGGTGATGGAGGATGGTTGATGATGACGACGGCGATGAATCCCCCTCTCCGGAGCCCCGAACGGACTCTAGATCAGCCCTCCCGAGAGAGATTAGGGCTTGGCGGCGGCTCCGTGTCATAAAATGCGATGAAACATTCTCCCTGATTTTTTTCTCCTCGAACGTGAATATATGGAGTTGGAATTGAGGTCGGTGGAGGTCCAAGGGCCCCACGAGATAGGGGGGCGCGCCCTACAGGGGGGCGCCCCCTGTCTCATGGACAGGGCCTGGGCCCCCTGGTGTATTTCTTTCGCCCAGAAATTCTTATTAATTCCAAAAAGTGCCTCTGTGGATTTTCAAGACATTCCGAGAACTTTTCTTTTCTACACATAAAACAACATCATGGCAGTTCTGCTGAAAACAGTGTTAGTCCGTGTTAGTTTCATTCAAATCATGCAAGTTAGAGTCCAAAACAAGGGCAAAAGTGTTTGGAAAAGTAGATACGTTGGAGACGTATCAACTCCCCCAAGCTTAAACCTTTGCTTGTCCTCAAGCAATTCAGTTGATAAACTGAAAGTGATAAAGAAAAACTTTTACAAACTCTGTTTGCTCTTGTTGTTGTAACATGAAAAGCCAACATTCAAGTCTCAGCAAATATTATGAACTAACCATACTCACAATAACACATAGGTCTCACAATTACTCATATCAATAACATAATCAGCTAATGAGCCATAATAATAAAACTCGGGTGACAACACTTTCTCAAAATAATCATAACATGATATAACAAAATGGTAGCTCGCTAGCCCTTTCTAAGACCGCAAAACATAAATGCAGAGCACCTTTAAAGATCAAGGACTGACTAAACATTGTAATTCATGGTAAAAGAGATCTAGTCAAGTCATACCCAATATAAACCAATAGTAATGAATGCAAATGACAGTGTGCTCTCCAGCGGGTGCTTTTAATAAGAAGGGTGATGACTCAACATAAAAGTAAATAGATAGGCCCGGCACAGAGGGAAGCAGGGATTTGTAGAGGTGCCAGAGCTCGATTTTAAAATAGAGATTGAATAACATTTTGAGCGGCATACTTTCGCTGTCAACGCAACAATTATGAGATGGCTGTATCTTCCATACTACATGCATTATAGGTAGTTCCCAAACAGAATGGTAAAGGTTTATACTCCCCCAACCACCAACAAGCATCAATCCATGGCTTGCTCGAAACAACGAGTGCCTCCAACATACAACAGCCCTGGGGGAGTTTTGTTTAATTATTTTGATTTGCTTTGATCTTTTTGGATCATGGGATTGGGCATCCCGGTTACCGGCCCTTTCTCGTGAATGAGGAGCGGAGTCCACTCCTCATGAGAATAACCCACCTAGCATGGAAGATATAGGCAGCCCTAGTCATAACATGAGCTGCTCGAGCATACAAAACAGAATTTCGTTTGAAGGTTTGTAGTTTGGCACATACAAATTTACTTGGAACGGCAGGTAAATACCGCATATAGGAAGGTATAGTGGACTCATATGGAACAACTTTGGGGTTTAAGGAGTTTGGATGCACAAGCAGTATTCCCGCTTAGTACAGGTGAAGGCTAGCAAAAGACCGGGAAGCGACCAACTGAGAGAGCGACAACAGTCATAAACATGCATAAAATTAATTCACACCGAGTACAAGCATGAGTAGGATATAATTCACCATGAACATAAATATCATGAAGGCTATGTTGATTTGATTCAACTACATGCGTGAACATGTGCCAAGTCGAGTCACTCAATTCATCCAAAGGAGGATACCATCCCATCATACCACATCATAAACATTCTAATAGCATGTTAGCACACAAGGTAAATCATTATAACTCATAGCTAATCAAGCATGGCACAAGCAACTATATGATGAGGACATCAATACCATTGTTACACCCACAACCCCTGCTGCTATACATACTGGACCAATTACTAGAGCTCGCCCATGCCAACTAAATTACCAGGTACTTTCGTTTCTTGGTAATGATTCTAATGTTCATGAGAATATGATGCTACCTAAATTAGATACATTTGTTTTGCTTACAAATGAAGGGCCTAGCTTGGAGAAGGATGAACATTGGAGCAAGAACAAGCATGGAGATGATGGCATGCGCAAGGGGAACAAGAACGGAGTTACAAGTTATGATTTCAGGACTTTGAAGCCACCGTAATGGGTGCATGAAGCCTTGGACGAAATATACAAGATGCCACTTCATAAATTTTGTCCCGAGGCTATTCTAGGTGCCGCGTCACCTTATTATTGGGCCAGGCCCATGTAATTTCGAAATACATAAGTATAGGCTATTTTTAGAGTCTGTATGTGCGGGGAAACAAGAGATAGGGTTGATTTCGGACCCCTCCACCTAGGGCCACGAAATTCCCCCCCTCTTCCTCCATATATACAGCCCTTAGGGCATCGTTTAGACTTTGGGTTTTGTTTAGATTAAAAGTTCGCCATAGCTGCAACTTCGCGTACTTCGTTTGTGTTCAACGACCAGACAAAGGCGTCACAGAACCCCACCTTGATCAATAAAGCTTTCATCTTATATTCACAATATCCAGATTGCAATCTCAGTTTCTTGCTTGTTCTTCGTTTGCTCGCAGGAAACAAACCTCGTGGTCAGGTTGATCTTGTTCCGGCGTGGTCAATAACCTCTCGGAGTTGGTTTAGCGATTGCTAAGGCGCGACGTCCTCGCACGTTCGTAGTCGGACCGTCAAAGTCGATTTCCACCAAAGCGATATCCATCATCTCATCGAAAGACCTGACACCTTTGCCTCTATCAAGTGGTATCAGATTTCCAGGTTGCTCGGTGAGATTTTACAGTTTTTCATAGTTTAGATCGAGTCTGTTTTTCATACCTACAGTCGATGAAAAAGCACAAATTTTTTTAGGGTTAGTTCATCATATCCGAACCAGTCTGAGCCATTGCATAGTCTTTTCAGTATTTTGCTTTGTTTTATTTTCAGTTACATCGTCGTGTCTAGTTGCTGGTCTTAGTGTCTAGTCTTTTAGAGTTTCGAGTTCTGTTCACGGGTCTTCACGCCGCCGCCGCACCATCATCATCCGTTGCCATATACCACCACCACACCAGATACGTCGTTCCTGCCATCTACCATCACCGCTTATCCGCCACCGCTCCGAGTCCATATACCAACACCGATCCGAGTCCATATACCACCATCGACCCACATCCATATACTACCACCACTCTGAGTCCATCTCATATTAGGTTAACTTTCGAGATCCATCTTTTTCCAGATTTGTGTTTTCCTTGTCTGAGTAGGTTTCGGATTCTAGCAATCTTTTGCTGTCCGTAGAAGAGGTTGGTTTCCAAAAAAAAGAGTCCGGAAACCACCCTCCGTTTAGGCACAAAATTTTCCAAAAACGCACTGGACAAAAAATTTTCTGGCTATCCTATTTTTAGGTGTTTCTAAACGTATTGAGACAGTCGCCGTTATAGAAAGTTTTTTTGACCCGTTTCCAGTTTTTGGGTCCGCGCAGTCGAAAAAAAAATTTGGTCGAAAAAATTTCGTGCCTATCCTGTTATCTTGACTTGGGAAGAGTTTTGAGACACTCGCCATTATAGTGATTTTCGGCAAAAAAAAAGAGGAGCACAAAAAAAAGAGTGAAAAAAAATTCAGAGTGTGCTTCTCCCTTGTTTCCGTGCAGCGTCGTGATTTTGTTAGTGTTCTAGGCTCGCGTGTCTAGCACAGTCTAGCCTAGGACCAGCACAGTACTGTCGTTGAGCATTTATTCAACTTTGCATCTCTGAATTGATTATTGCTGACCCTTTTTGCTACCATATTATAAGCCTTCCCAGCTCCACATACATCTACATCGTGCGTTTGACTCTCCCTGGTAATCGCTCTATCCAAGCTTTGAGAGTTTTGACTACAACGGTTGCCGATCACCACCTGCTGCTGGGTAATAACTGGTAAGAATTTGAGATTTGCTTGACGGGTTTGTGATACACCACCACCACTTCTTAGTAGTCTGTAGGATCATATTCTTGTGTGTTTCTATTTGCTGCTAACCATGATAGGATCACAAGCCGATGAGACTGATTGGGAGAACCTGACGAACAAACAGCTACATGATAAATTTTAGCAAATGATGAGTGGACAGGTGCAAGATGTGCTAAACAGATTTGACGTGGCCATGGAGAAGATAGATGGCATTGAGAAGACATTCGAAACAAAGCTTGATAGCAAGTTTAATGAATTGCTCGCGTGTTTTCCACAACCACCGCCAGCTGCACCTAATGCACCTCTACAACAACAACAACGATGACTACCTCCACGTCGCGAAACAGCCCTCCGCCGAGTGAGCCGTGTCCCTCTTGTGTTTGGCCAAACTGTTGGTGCTGCTGTTGATACTTCTGTGGCTCCTGCTGCTGATGCGGAGGAGGATGATTATGTGGGAGATTACGAGGACGAGGTTGATCAAAATCAGAACTACGTGCAACCACCTGCACCGCAACCACCAGGTCGTCCAAATGCAAATAATCACAATGGTAGGGCTCTTCCTCAGGTACGAGATCATGACCATCTTCCTAAACTGAAATTGAATATTCCACCATTTGAGGGTAGATATGTTCCTGATATATATCTTACTTGGGAGTTAGAAACTGAATAACGATTTACATGTTACAATATCCTGAGGAGAGACGGGTTGCCACTGCTGTGTGTGCTTTCACTAGTTTTGCATGTGTATGGTGGTCTGAACATTGTAGATTATATCCTATTCCAACTACTTGGGCTGCTTTGAAAACTGCTATGCGTACTCGTTGGGTTCCACCATATTATCAACGTGAATTGCTTCAAAAATTGTAGCGCTTAAGACAAGGGAAATTTTTTGTAGAAGAATATTATCAGGAATTACAAACTGGCATGATTAGATGTGGTATTGTTGAGGAGAATGAAGCTATGCTTGCATGTTTTATGGGTGGATTAAATAGAGAGATTCAGACCATTCTAGAGTATAAGGAGTATACTAATATCACTCGTTTATTCCATCTTGCTTGTAAAGCTGAACGTGAAGTGCAGGATCGACAAGCATTGGCGCGAACTAACTTTTCTGCACGCCGACCTTCATCATGGACACCGCGTGCATCTTCTACTTCAACTGCACCAACACCTCCATCAGGTGCCACCTCCAGCCGTGATACAAGAAAGCAGGCACAACCACCATTATCTACCACGAGCGCACCTGTCGGGCCTCCACAGAGTTCGTCTTCTTCCATGGCATCAACAGGGCACACAAGTGATATTATTTGTCGTCGTCGTAAGGGAAGAGGTCATTATGCGAGAGAATGCAAATCTCAGCGTGTGATGATTGCTATTGAGGATGGTGGGTATGAGTCCGCTAGTGACTATGATGAGGAGACTTTGGCTCTTATTACACGTGAAGAACATGGTGGAGATGATTCTGATCATGAGACGCAATACATGGCTCCTGAAGACGCTGACATGTATGAATGTTTAGTTGCTCAACGTGTTTTGAGTGTGCAGGTCACACAAGCTGAGCAAAATCAGAGGCACAATTTGTTCCATACAAAGGGAGTTGTGAAGGAACGTTCTGTGCGCGTCATCATAGATGGAGGGAGCTGCAACAACTTGGCTAAAATGGAGATGGTGGAGAAGCTATCTCTCACCACAAGACCACATCCACATTCTTACTACATCCAATGGTTCAACAACAGCGGCAAGGTTAAGGTAACACGTACTGTTCGTGTGCATTTTAGTATCTATACATATGCTGATTATGTTGATTGTGATGTGGTACCTATGCAAGCATGTCCCTTATTACTTGGTCGACCATGGCAATTTGATAAAAATTCTGTACACCATGGTAGAAACAATTAGTATACTCTTGTTCATAAGGATAAAAATATTACTTTGCTTCCTATGACTCCTGATTCCATTTTGAAAGATGATATTAATAGAGCTAATAAAGCAAAACAGGAGAAAAATAAGAGTGAAAATCAGATTGTGGCAAAAGAATTTGAGCAACAAATGAAGCCTAATAGTAAACCATCTAGTGTTGCTTCTGAAATTAAATTGAAAAGTGCATGTTTATTTGCCACTAAATCTGATATTGATGAGCTAGATTTCAGCAAATCTGTTTGCTATGCTTTTGTGTGCAAAGAGGCATTATTTTCATTCGAGGACGTGCCTTCCTCTTTGCCTCCTGCTGTCACTAACATTTTGCAGGAGTTCGCTGACGTCTTTCCACAAGACGTGCCACCGGGATTACCTCCCATTCGAGGGATTGAGCATCAGATTGAATTAATTCCCGGTGCATCATTACCCAACCGTGCACCATACCTGTAACGCCCCGGATTCGATGCGCCAGGTGTCTGCCAGTTATTCGCCGTCATTGCCATGTCATGTGCTTGCGTGTTGCACTTTGCCATGTCATCATCTGCATTTCATATCATGTCATCATGTGCATTTCATTTGGCATACGTGTTCGTCTCATGCATCCGAGTATTTTCCCCGTTGTCCGTTTTGCAATCCGGCACTCCTATGTCATCCGGCGTCCCCTTTTTGCCCCTTCTCTTGTGCGGGTGTTAAACTTTCTCGGAATGGCCCGAGGTTTGCCAAGCGGCCTTGGTATAGCACCGGTAGACCGCCTGTCAAGTTTCGTGCCATTTGGAGTCCGTTTGATACTCCAACGGTTAACCGGGTAACCGCAAAGGCCTCTTTTGTTTGCAGACCAACACCCCTTCCAAAGTGGCCCAAAACCCATCTAACTCTCCTCCATGCTCTCGGTCGTTCGATCACGATCGTGTGGCCGAAAACCGCTCCTCATTTGGACTCTCCTAGCTCCCTCTACCTATAAATCTAGACCTCCCCCGAAATTTTCGGATCATTTTCCCCCCGAAACCCTAGCCCCGCTCCCTCTCCGCCGCCGGACATGTCCGGACAGAGCCGGACATGTCCGCGCCGCCGCGCCCAGCCAGTCCGATCCCGCCACGTGGCGCTCCGCCGCCGTCCGCCGCCGCCGGCCCGCGAGCCCCGCGAGCCCGACCCCGCCGACCCCGCGCCGCCCGCGCGTCCTCCGCGCCGCGCCCGCCTCCGGCCGCCAGAGCCGCCCGCGCCCCGCCGCCGCAGCCCGCCGGCGACCACGCCGCCCGGCCGCCTCGCCGTCCGCGCCGGCATGGCCGCCGCCGCCGCCTCCCAAGCCGGCCCGCGCCTCCGCCCGCCTCCTCCCGCCGCCGCGGGCTCCGCCCCGAGCCGCGTCGCCCTCGCGCGCCCCGCGGCCGCCCGACGCCGCCGGCCGCTGCCCCGGCGCGCCTCCGCGCCTCCGCGCCGGCCGCCGCCAGCCGCCCCTCGCATCGCCGGCGCGCCGAGCGCCGCCGCCCCGCCCGGATCCGGCCAGGACCGACCCGGCCGCGCCCTTCCCCGCGCCCCTCCGGCCTCCTCCTCCTCCTCCCACAGCTCCGGCGGAGCTCCGGCGATCCTCGGGATCCGCGCCCCAGATCCAGATCCAACCCGAGGTTGACCCCGTTTTCGCCTAAGTCCCAGTTTTCTTACATAATCATGCCATATTCTTCATGCTATATCTCTGCATCCATAGCTCCGTTTTGTGCATGTAATCTGTCAAATTGTTCGTCTCGACGAGTACTTCATTTCATTCCATTGCATCATTTTCATTTGAGCTCATCTTGATGCCCGAAATGCTGTTGGAAGAGTGCATGTTGATGTTAACCTCCTGAAACTGTTATAACTTGCTCATTTATCATTTTTGCCATGATTGATGTGTGCATCCTATGAGGTTGATGTCTACATGTGTTTTGATCTATGCTATGTCATCTTTCCAGAGGTGCAACCCATATATTTTTGTGAGTTTTGTGCTGAGTGCATCGAGCTTGTTAAGGAGGGTACTTGCTGTTGCTGTTTTGCTAGACAGATTCTGTTATATTTTATTGCTATGTTAACATGCTTCTACTAGTCATTTCGTGCATAATCTGGAGATGTCCTATAAACATGTTTTGATCTACATGTTCTGCTCTATCCATTCATGTCCTTGGTTGCAATTATAGCCTGCTGGAACATGTTGTTATCTTGCTCCAAAGTTGCTTGATGATGTTGCTGTCAACCTGTTAACATTAAGTTCAATGTTTCCATGATTGTTTGCTAGTGATCCATGCATCCTATGACCTTGTTCTTGCCATGCTTAGCTTCATAAACATGCATTCTTACTGTTGGTTGTCTTGCCATGCCATGTATTGCTCTGTGCTGAGTGGTTTGAGCTCACGAACATGCCTACTTATTGTTGTTCCTGCCATGTTTGAATCTGTAATATAACTTGCCATGTTCACATGGGTGCCATCATATCTTCTGATCCTTTTTGGCTCTTGGTCAGTAAGGTACTTTTGATCTATGCTATTAGTAGGTTCATGCCATGCCTTTGTTTGCCATGATATGTTCCTGTAACATGTTGTTTGATAGCTCTAAACATTGCAACCTGATGTTATTTCTGCAAAGCCTGAAACTGTTATTATTTGCAATCTTACCATGTGTGTTTGAGCATGTTCTAGTGATTTCTGGAGATAGCTCAGTGTTTATGTTTTGTTATGCTTTACCAGTACTTCATGCCCATGCCTTTTGTTCTTATGTTGGGGTGCTGTAGCATGTTGTTTTGATGCTTGTAAGATGCCTAGTTGCTGTTATGGACAGATTGTTGCTATGACTTGTATAGAGTGTATGTGTTGAACCGTTGCTCCGTTTTGAGTGTGATCTATATGAAACTTGCTTGATTTTGCATGTAGCTTCATATTATCATGTTGCTTCATATTATCATGTTGCATCCTTGTTTTGAGGTGTTTGCTTGATGTTTGGGTGCGTTTTGCATCAATGCCATGTTTAACTTGTTTTGCTCATATCTTCTAGGCCGTAGCTCCGAATCTAATGAACTTTATATGTAACTTGACTAGAATTTCGTGTAGATCATCTTGGTGCATCTTAACTTGCTGTTTAACAACTTGAACATAAGGTTTGTTAAGATCTGGACCCATTTCGAAATTTGCATATGAGGACTTACCGGAACTGTTATATGTTGTTCCCGGCCTCATTTAAACTTGCCTTGATGTGTTATTCTTGTTTGCATCATCTCTTGCCATGAGTAGCTTCATGTAGCCTTGTCATGCATCATGCTGGTTGTGCATCATGTCTTGTTCATGTGTGGTGTGTTTACCATGTTGTGTGCGTCTTCTTGTTAGTTCCTGTTTCGTTGCGATCGTGAGGATTCGTTCGTCTATGGTTGGTTCGGCTTCATCCGTTCGTCTTCTTCATGGACTCGTTCTTCTTCCTTGCGGGATTTCAGGCAAGATGACCGCTACCCTGGATCTCACTACTATCATTGCTATGCTAGTTGCTTCGTTCTATCGCTATGCTGCGCTACCTATTACCTGTTCATCAAGCCTCCCAAATTGCCATGAACCTCTAACCTTTGACACCTTTCCTATGCAAACCGTTGTCTGGCTATGTTACTGCTTTTGCTCAGCCCCTCTTATAGCGTTGCTAGTTGCAGGTGAAGTTGAAGATTTCTCCATGGTGGACAGGGTCATGTTGGGATATCACAATATCTCTTATATTATTAATGCATCTATATACTTGGTAAAGGGTGGAAGGCTTGGCCTTATGCCCGGTGTTTTGTTCCACTCTTGCCGCCCTAATTTCCGTCATACCGGTGTTATGTTCCCGGATTTTGCGTTCCTAATGCGGTCGGGTGATTTATGGGACCCCCCCTGACAGTTCACTTTGAATAAAACTTGTCCAGCAAGGCCCAACCTTGGTTTTACCATTTGCCTCACCACCACCTATACCCTTCCCTTGGGTCGGCCAACCCGAGGGTCATCTTTATTTTAGCCCCCCCGGGCCAATGCTTGTCTAAGTGTTGGTCCAAACCAAGCGATGTCCGGCGCCCCCTGGGTAACCAGGGTCTATGCCAACCCGTCGTCTTGCTCATCCGGTGTGCCCTGAGAAGGAGATATGTGCAGCTCCTATCGGGATTGTCAGCACAGCAGGCGGCTTTGCTGGTCTTGTTTTACCATTGTCGAAATGTCTTGTAAACCGGGATTCCAAGACTGATCGGGTCTTCCTGGGAGAAGGTCTATTCCTTCGTTGATCGCGAGAGCTTGTCATGGGCTAAGTTGGGACACCCCTGCAGGGTATAAACTTTCGAGAGCCGTGCCCGCGGTTATGTGGCAGATGGGAATTTGTTAATGTCCTGTTGTAGATAACTTGACACCAGATCCAAATTAAAACGCATCAACCGCGTGTGTAGCCGTGATGGTCTCTTCTCGGCGGAGTCCGGGAAGTGAACACAGTTTCTGTGTTATGTTTGACATAAGTAGGTGTTCAGGATCACCTCTTGATCATTGCTAGCTTCACGACCGTTCCGCTTGCTCTCTTCTCGCTCTTCTTTGCGTAGGTTAGCCACCTTATCATGCTTAGTCGCTGCTGCAACCTCACCACTTTACCCCTTCCTTTCCCATTAAGCTTTGCTAGTCTTGATACCCATGGTAATGGGATTGCTGAGTCCTTGTGGCTCACAGATTACTACAACAACAGTTGCAGGTACAGGTTATGCGATGATCCTGACGCGAGAGCGATGCTTGCTTGCGTTGAGTTCTTCTTCTGCTTCTTCGATCAGGGGATAGGTTCCAGGTCGGCAGCCTGGGCTAGCAGGGTGGATGTCGTTTGAGTTTCTGTTTATGATTCATCCGTAGTCGGATGTTGTTCTTGTATGTTGTATTGTTGTATTCATGTGGCATTGTATGCCTTTTGTATGTATCCCCACCTATTATGTAATGTTGATGTAATGATATCCACCTTGCAAAAGCGTTTCAATATGCGGGTCTATCCTTGATGGGACCTTCGAGTTCCTTCTGGATAGGGTCGCATATTGGGCGTGACAATACCGCACCAATCCTGAGGAGACGAAGGAGATTATGCGTCAAGTACAGGAGCTGCTCGACAAAGGTTATATAGGCGAATCCCTTAGTCCTTGTGTTGTTCCTATTATTCTAGTGCCGAAAAAGGATGGTACATCACGTATGTGTGTTGATTGTAGAGGCATTAATAATATTACTATTCATTATCATCATCCTATTCCTAGGCTAGATGATATGCTTGATCAATTGAGTGGCTCTACAATATTCTCCAAAGTTGATTTGCGTAGTGGATACCATCAAATTCGTATGAAATTGGGAAATGAATGGAAAACAACATTTAAAACTAAGTTTGGATTATATGAGTGGTTAGTCGTGCCTTTTGGGTTAACTAATGCACCTAGTACTTTCATGAGATTAATGAACGAAGTTTTACGTGCTTTCATTGGACGATTTGTGGTAGTTTACTTTGATGACATATTTATTTATAGCAGATCTTTGGAAGAACATTTGGAACATTTGCGTGCTGTTTTTATTGCTCTACGTGATGCACGTTTGTTTGGTAACCTTGGGAAGTGAACCTTTTGCACCGACCGAGTATCTTTTCTTGGCTATGTTGTTACTCCATAGGGAATTGAAGTTGACAAAGCCAAGATTGAAGCTATTGCGAGTTGGCCACAGCCCAAAACGGTCACACAAGTGAGGAGTTTTCTTGGCCTCGCTGGATTTTATAGGCGTTCTATGAGAGATTTCAGCACCATTGCTGCACCTCTAAACGAGCTTACAAAGAAGGATGTGCCTTTTGTTTGGGGTACCGCACAGGAAGAAGCCTTCACGGTATTGAAAGATAAGTTGACACATGCTCCTTTACTCCAACTTCCTGATTTTAATAAGACTTTTGAGCTTGAATGTGATGCTAGTGGAATTGGATTAGGAGGTGTGTTATTACAAGATGGCAAACCTGTTGCATACTTTTCTGCACAATTGAGTGGGCCTAGTCTGAATTATTCTACTTATGATAAAGAATTATATGCTCTTGTTCGGACTTTAGAAACATGGCAACATTATTTATGGCCCAAAGAATTTGTTATACATTCCGATCATGAATCTTTGAAACATATTAAAAGTCAAGCTAAACTGAATCGTAGACGTGCTAAATGGGTTGAATTCATTGAGACTTTCCCTTATGTCATTAAACACAAGAAGGGTAAAGAAAATGTTATTGTTGATGCATTGTCTCGTCGCTATACTATGCTTTCACAACTCGACTTCAAAATATTTGGTTTGGAGACCATCAAACATCAATATGTGCATGATGTTGATTTTCAAGATGTATTGCAGAATTGTAAAGAAGGAAGAACATGGAACAATTTCGTCGTTAATGATGGATTTGTGTTCCATGCTAACAAGCTATGCATTCCAGCTAGCTCCGTTCGTCTTTTGTTGTTGCAGGAGGCGCATGGAGGAGGACAAATGGGACACTTTGGCGTAAAAATGACGGAGGACGTACTTGCTACACATTTCTTTTGGCCAGAGATGAGAAGGGATGTTGAGCGTTTTATTTCTCGCTGCACTACATGTCAAAAAGCTAAGTCACGACTCAGTCCTCATGGTTTATATATGCCTTTGCCTGTACCTAGTGTTCCTTGGGAGGATATCTCTATGGACTTTGTTTTAGGTTTACCTAGAACAAAGAAGGGGAGGGATAGCATATTTGTTGTCGTGGATAGATTCTCGAAAATGGCACACTTTATACCATGTCATAAAAGCGATGATGCTGTTAATGTTGCTGATTTGTTCTTTCGTGAAATTATTCGCTTGCATGGTGTGCCAAATACTATTGTTTCAGATCGTGATACTAAATTTCTTAGCCACTTTTGGAGATGTTTATGGGCTAAGTTGGGGACTAAACTGCTTTTTAGTACTACTTGTCACCCCCAAACTGATGGACAAACTGAAGTAGTCAATAGAACATTGTCTACTATGCTTAGGGCTCTTTTGAAGAATAATAAGAAAATGTGGGAGCAATGCTTGCCTCATATTGAATTTGCTTATAATCGTTCATTGCATTCTACTACTAAGATGTGCCCTTTTGAAGTTGTGTATGGTTTCCTACCTCGTGCACCTATTGATTTGTTGCCTCTTCCATCTTCGGAGAAGGTTAATTTTGATGCTAAAGAACGTGTTGAATTGATTTTAAAAATGCATGAGTTAACTAAGGAAAACATTGAGCGTATGAATGCTAAATATAAACTTGCTGGAGATAAGGGTAGAAAACATGTTGTGTTTGCACCTGGAGATCTTGTTTGGTTACATTTGCGTAAGGATAGATTTCATGATTTGTGCAAATCAAAGCTAAAGCCACGTGCTGATGGTCCCTTTAAGGTGTTGGAGAAAATAAATGATAATGCATATAAACTTGAGCTGCCTGCAGATTTTGGGATTAGTCCCACTTTTAACATTGCAGATTTGAAGCCTTATTTGGGTGAGGAAGATGAACTTCCGTCGAGGACGACTTCATTTCAAGAAGGGGAGGATGATGAGGACATCAATACCATTGTTACACCCACAGCCCCTGCTGCTATACATACTGGACCAATTACTAGAGCTCGCGCACGCCAACTAAATTACCAGGTACTTCCGTTTCTTGGTAATGATTCTAATGTTCATGAGAATATGATGCTGCCTAAATTAGATACATTTGTTTTGCTCACAAATGAAGGGCCTAGCTTGGAGAAGGATGGACATTGGAGCAAGAACAAGCATGGAGATGATGGCATGCGCAAGGGGAACAAGAACGGAGTTACAAGTGATGATTTCAGGACTTTGAAGCCACCATAATGGGTGCATGAAGCCTTGGACGAAATATACAAGATGCCACTTCATAAATTTCGTCCCGAGGCTATTCTAGTTGCTGCGTCACCTTATTATTGGGCCAGGCCCATGTAATTTCGAAATACATAAGTATAGGCTATTTTTAGAGTTCGTATGTGTGGGGAAACAAGAGATAGGGTTGATTTCGGACCCCTCCACCAAGGGCCACGAAATTCCCCCCTCTTCCTCCATCTATACAGCCCTTAGGGCATCGTTTAGACTTTGGGTTTTGTTTAGATTAAAAGTTCGCCATAGCTGCAACTTCGCGTACTTCATTGTGTTCAACGACCAGACAAAGGCGTCACAGAACCCCACCTTGATCGATAAAGCTTTCATCTTATATTCGCGATATCCAGATTGCAATATCAGTTTCTTGCTTGTTCTTCGTTTGCTCGCAGGAAACAGACCCTTTTAGTCAGGTTGATCGTGTTTCGGCGTGGTCAATAACCTCTCGGAGTTGGTTTAGCGATTGCTAAGGCGCGACGTCCTCGCACGTTCGTAGTCGGATCGTCAAAGTCGATTTCCACCAAAGCGATATCCATCATCTCATCAAAAGACGGGACACCTTTGCCTCTATCACTATAATCTCTAAATGTCATTGCAAATATGTTTACTTCATAATAAGCTGACTCAGAAACGATGAACTCATCATATTTACAAAAACAAGAGAGGTCGAGTTCATACCAGCTTTTCTCATCTCAATAAGTCCATCATATATCATCATTATTGCCTTTCACTTGGACGACCGAACGATGTGTATAATAATAAGAGTGCACGTGCATTGGACTAAGCTAGAATCTACAAGCATTCAACTCAAGAGAGAAGACAGGGTAATATGGGCTCTAAATTAATTAAACAATCATGCATATAAGAGCCACTAAGCATTTTCAAAATAGTCTTCTCGACCCCCAAAAGAAAGAAAAGAAAGTAAAACTATTTACACGGGAAAGCTCCCAACAAGTAAAAAGAAGAACGAGAAATCTTTTTGGGTTTTCATTTTAATTCTACTACAAGCATGAAAATTAAACTAACTAATTTTTTTGTTTTTTCTCAAAGTTTATCAAACACACAAGAAGAAGACTAGAAAAAAAGATTTAACTAGCATGGATAATACAATGAAAGAGTATGAGCACCGATGACTAGTGTGTGAACATGAATGTAAAGTCGGTGAGAAATACATACTCCCTAAAGCTTAGGCTTTTGGCCTAAGTTGGTCTAGCACCAAGGACCGCCTGGCTGATATCCATAAGTGAAACTGGGGTTGTACTGAGATGCAGAGGCGACCGCCTCCTAAGCAGCAGCGTGTTGGCGAGCTGCCTCCATTCCCCTCTCATATTCAGCTGCTTCCTCCCTGGTGACAACATATCTTCCTTTTGCCTGATAATCAAAAAGGTAGGGAGCAGGAAGCGTAACAGGGACGACGTTGCGTCTGTCATATATTAGTCGCTAATGGAGGAATTGTTCATTCCTCTCAAGAAAATGATGATCGAACATAGCTTCTTTATCCAAATAAACAGGAGGTAAAATCATATCCCCCTCTCGTGGGGCTATATTAAGAAAATTAGCCACACGGGTTGCATAAATTCCTCCAAATAAATCCCCCTTCTACTATTATTCTGCAACCTATGTGCAACTATTGCCCCCAAGTTATAACCTTTATAACCTGACACAGCACTCTTGAGGACACAAAGATCAGGGACACACATGTGACATGCTTCATCCTTACCGTTAATGCATCTACCAATAAAATGATCAAAATAATGTATAGCAGGAAAATGAATGCTCCCTATGGTAGCTTGTGCTATGTCCCTAGATTCTCCCACAGTAATTCTAGCAAGAAAATCTCTAAATTCAGATTTGCGAGGATCATTAATATTACCCCACTGCGGGAGTTTACAAGCAGTTGTGAAATCCTCTAAATCCATGGTATAAGATGTATCATAAATATCAAACATGACACTAGGAGAATTACGCGCACAAATATATTGGAACCTCCGCACAAAGGAATCAGTCAATTGATAGTATTGAGGACACTTATCTTGTAAGAAGTCCTCCAGCTCGGCATTACACACATACGCGTCAAATTCCTCCTTGAAGCTGCTTCGACCATAAAATCATCGAATGGCCACTCACAAGCCCGTACATTTGCGTCCCTCGGCAATTCAACATCTTGCTCATGTATAGCAATCCTTGGCCCTTTCTTTGCCGAGGAACCACCTTGGTACATTCTTCTAAGCATAATTCTTTTTTTGAAAATTTCTGAAATTTTAGTAACTTCAAAATAAAAGTGAATAAAACTAAACAAGATTGATAGCAACTACTCCTACAAGTGCCTAGAGCCTATATCATGCATTGGAATTGCTTGGGACCTCAAAAATTTAACATGCAAGCTCAAGAACATGGTCACCTATGCAGCAAAAATTTGCAATGAATAAAGCACTAGAACAAAAACTAATTGGACCAATGGAGGAGTCACATACTAAGCAACAATCTCCCAAAGCAGTTTTGTGAATGGAGCTTTGAGCAAGGAGATCGAAAATCGTAGCAAAATGAGCTAGAACTCGTGCTTGAGCTGGATGAGGATTTTTTTGGGTAGAAGATGAAGTGTGTGGGTGCTGGCATAAGTGGAGGGGGCCACCAGGGGCCCACGAGACAGGGGGGCACGCCCTATAGGGGGGGGGGGGCGCCCTCCACTCTCGTGGTCTGGTGCTTGCCTCTCCTGCAGTAATTTTAGTCCCTAAAATCCTCAAATATTCCAAAAAAAATCATACTAAATTTGCAGGGCATTTGGAGCACTTTTATTTTTGGGATATTTTTTAATGCACGGGTAATTCAGAAAACAGACGGATAATACTAATTTTGCTTTATTTATTCTAAATAACAGAAAGTAAAAAGAGGTACAGAAGGTTGTGCCTTCTAGTTTCATCCATCTCGTGATCATCAAAATGAATCCACTAACAAGGTTGATCAAGTCTTGTTAACAAACTCATTCCGAATAACACGGAACCGAAGAAATTTCGAATAACACTAAGTTACCTCAACGGGGATATGAAAATCCCCAACAATAAGAATATCATACTTTTTCTTGACAGTAGGGAGAGGAAATTCAAAAACCTCTGAGAATAATAGTTGGAACTTGTCCAATAGAATTGATGCTATGAACTTGAGATTGTTTCCTTGGAAAGTGTACCGTATGCTCATTACCATTAACATGAAAAGTGACATTGCCTTTGTTGCAATCAATAATAGCCCCTGCAGTATTAAGAAAAGGTCTACCCAGGATAATAGACATACTATCATCCTCGGGAATATCAAGAATAACAAAGTCCGTTAAGATAGTGAAATTTGCAACCACAACAGGCACATCCTCACAAATACCAACAGGTATAGCAGTTGATTTATCAGCCATTTGCAAAGATATTTCAGTAGGTGTCAACTTATTCAATTCAAGTCTACAATATAAAGAGAGAGGCATAACACTAACACCGGCTCCAAGATCACATAAAGCAGTTCTAACATAATTTCTTTTGATGGAACATGGTATAGTTGGTACACCCGGATCTCCAAGTTTCTTTGGTATTCCACCCTTAAAAGTGTAATTAGCAAGCATGGTGGAAATTTCAGCTTCCGGTATCTTTGTTTTATTTGTAATGATATCCTTCATATACTTAGCATAAGGATTCACTTTCAGCATATCAGTTAAGCGCATACGTAAGAAAATATGTCTAATCATTTCAGCAAAGCGCTCAAAATCCTCACCATCCTTTGACTTGGATGGTTTAGGAGGAAAGGGCATGGGTTTTTGAACCCATGGTTCTCTTTCTTACCGTGCTTCCTAGCAACAAAATCTCTCTTATCATAACGTTGATTCTTTGATTGTGGGTTATCAAGATCAACAGCAGGTTCAATCTCTACATCATTGTTTTTGCTAGGTTGAGCATCAACATGAACATTATCATTAACATTATGTTAGGACCCCGACTCAATGCCACATCGATCTAGCATGTAACACCTCATATCACTTTGCGGCCTCACGCACGGTATTCCCACGGGTGTCACCTTACCTTTGCCCGGGACCGTTTGCGCCTTTTGGCACACGTATATGATAGTGTCGCTAGCATCCATATGATAAGGAGCCTGGGCTGACATGGCTAGTCGTAAACCCAAAGTGGCACAGACTTACAGGGACATGCATCCATGACCCAGCATCGAACGTGTCGGTCATCAGCGAGTGAATCCAGGCTGTAGCACTGGGCTAGCAGGACTCCGGTGAACCGGGCTGTAGCGGGCTAACAGGACTCCGGTATTCATCGCATGACATTTTCTCGAGGGGACAGACACAGGAACGAAGAAGGACACATGCCGGCCAGCCTAAGTGTTCCGGAGCAGTAGCAAGCTACCATGGCTCGGTGGAAACACTAGGAGACATTTCCCGGTAAGAGAGGCTACTAAGGATAAACAACTAGATAGTCAGATCCCACACATACCAAGCATTTCAATAACATACACACAATATGCTCGATATGTCCAAATACAACATGCCATCACAACATGACTCTACGACTCAAGTATGTATTCATTAGGCTCCGAGGAGCGAGATATTACAAACAAGGGTCTCATGACCCAACATTCAGAGCATACATATCAAAGCACAAGCGGAAGCTTAACATGTCTGAGTACAGACATTTACAAATGAAAAAGGCTGAGAAGCCTGACTATCTACCAGATCCTGCCGAGGGCACAAGATCGTAGCTGAGGTAACAAGCTAAACGTCGAAGTCCACGCGGAACTACTAACGAGACCGAAGTCTCTCTGCAAAAACATAAAATAGGCAAACGTGAGTACAAATGTACCCAGCAAGACTTACATCAGAACTAACTACATAGGCATCATTATCAACAAAGGGGATGGTGGGGTTTAACTGCAGCAAGCCAGCTTTGACTCGATGGCTATCCTAAACTATGACTGCAAGTAACTCTTTTGAGGTGGCGCACACGAGTCCACATATTCACCATATCAATACACCACTATGGATCCGCTCCCGCCTCCCTACGAGAACGCCATCCATAGCACTCACGCTTATCTTGCGCATTTTAGAGTATCCACTTTCACTTGTCTATGAACTGTACAGGCAACCCAGAAGTCCTTTACCGCAGACACGGCTATTCGAATAGATGATGTTAACCCTGCAGGGGTGTACTTCTTCACACACGCTCTCACCACTTACCGCCGTTTACACGACATGTACTCGACAACCTTCAAGCGGAATCCCAACGAGGGTGTCGGCCACGGCCTACCTAAACACTCAAGTCTCTAGTCCAGGTTTATCGCCTATTCAGGTTCCATCCGCAGGGAGTCCTGCCGAGGTTTCCACATACGGCCCCGAACGATGCGTACAGGGTTCCGTGACACCAAACGGGCGTCCGGTATACCCGGCCACGTGCCTACCGCATCACAGCCCGCCCCTCCGGTCAGCGCTGCACACGGCCTCCAGCATACTACAAACACCAGAAACTACTTGCAACTCCTGGATAGAGGACAAGGGTGATTAAGAAGCCGAGAGGGTCCATTGGTTTCGGGCCCAATGCGTGGTAGTATCTGTTTCATGGATCACAAACACAGAACTCAGTTCCTGAGGACAGCTTCAATGAGACAACCCACCATGTACTCCTACATGGCCTCTCACCGCTACCTTTACCAAATCGTGTTCACACACTTAGCTCATACACAGTAGGACATGTTCACACACCTCTGATTCGTGACCGATGAATCAAACCTGACTCAACTCTAAGCAGTAGCAGGCATGACAAACAAGCATGAATGAGTAGGCACAACAGGGCTCAAACAACTCCTACTCATGCTAGTGGGTTTCATCTATTTACTGTGGCAATGACAGGTCATGCAGAGGATAAAGGAGTTCAGCTACCGCAACAAGTAACAGATGATTCGTTGTTGTCCTAATGCAATAAAAGAGAGCAGGAGCGAGAGAGTAGGATTGTATCGGAATGAACAAGGGGGTTTTGCTTGCCTGGCACTCTTGAAGATAGTATAGTTCTTCATCGGTGTCAACGATCACAGCGTCGGGACCACGTCTATCGAGAGGGGACAAATACCGGCAAACAAGAAGGAAACACAATCAATGCAATGCACAATATGATGCATGATCATGACATGGCAAAATGAGTGTGTTGGGCTAATGCAACTAGAACCAGATGGGTTTGGGTCATTTTGAACCAAAGGTTCAACCTCAAATTCAAATTATGAATTTAAATAGTGCCTTATCATGTTTTGCACTAAACAGCAAGGTTAAGTTGTTTAAACATGCATGAAACTAGTACAGATGGATAGATTGGATTTTTCTGATCATTTTTCATATATAACTTATTTCATTTGGAGTTATAGATTAATTTATATGATTTTTAGAAGTTAGCACTATTTTCTGGAATTTTTTGAATAAAAATAAATCCAGAAAAGGCATTACTGCGTCAGCACTATGTCACTGTGACATCAGCAGGGTCAACAGGGCTGGTCCAGGTCAAACGTGACCAGTGGGGTCCACTGGTCAGTGACTGGGGCTGGTTAGGGACACTGACAGGTGGGTCCAGTCAACGACCACGTCAGCGAAGTCAACGTGACATGTGGGGCCAGTCAACAGCCATGTCAGCGCGGTCAAAACTGACGCGTGGGGCCTCTGTGGTTAGTTTAACATAACAGGAAATAAACTGAGATTAATTAAGGGCGTGGGGCCCATGTGTAAGCGGGTCAGGGGGTAATTAAGCTGGGTCATTAGTCCCTAACGACGATGCCACGTCAGCACGTCGGGGACGAGCCGGCGGCGACTACAGGACACGGCGGGGGCACGCCGAACTTGCACGAGGGGCGTCGGGTTGGTGCGCTGAGGGCACCGGGGCATAGCCCTTGCTCCCGCGCATCCAGGGGACCAAGTGGGAAGTCGCGGGGTCACCGGAATTCATGCCGGCGTCGAGCTTTGGCGACGGTGGTGCTCGGTGATGCACGGGCGCTTCGCTTCGGTGCATCAGTGAGCAAAAGGAGAGGCTGGGCAGCACCTGCTAGTCACGGGGAGCACCACGAGCAGCACGGTGAGGCTTGGGGGGCATGGAGGATATGCGTGCAGCAGCAATGGCGGATGGTGGCTTCGGTGCTCGTGGGGAACGGCGCTACAGCACGGGGGCGAGCACAAGGAGTTAGGGGAGAAGGTAAGTGGCTCACGGTGAGTTAGACAGTGCAGACGGTGGGGCTGGGGAGGCTCTGGACGTGGTGAATCAAGCGACGGAGATCGCCGGCACCAAGGTTGAAGAAGACGTCCGTGACGGTGATGCAGCGCTCCGCTGGTTGCTTGGCTTGGCGTGGATGAGGAGGACGACGATGCGGAGCTCGGGGATGCGAAGAGGGAGCGAGGGAGTGGCTGTGGCTGCGGCGGTGAAGAACGGCGGCGACGAGCCCGTTCGGGTGAGTGAGAGAGAGAGATCCAGGGGAGAGAGTGAGGACGGGGGAGAGTGAGAGTGGTTCGAGGGGGCCGCGTGGCGTCTCCCGAAGAAGCCAGGCGAAGCGGCAAGCAGGAGGTGGCCGGGCGTGCGCCGGTGTGCGTCGTCCACGCGCCTGTCCTCCTGGCAAGGAGGAAGACGATAGGGGAGGGGCTAGGTGGGCTGGGCCGGCCACTTGGGCCGCCAAGTGGCTGCATAGGTGAAGCCAGGTAAGTCTCTCTCTTTCTCTTTTAATTCCTGTTTTATATTTTCTGCAATTGTTTTGGCTTTATTAAAAATGCCAGAGCATTATCAAAAATCCTGAAAATATTTGTGGGCACTGTTTGGATTATTTCCAGCAGCCCTCATTTATCTTCAAGATTATTTGGACATTTAAAATTATTTATAGCATTTAAATGTCAAAGAACAAATACTATATGATTTAATTCAATAATCTAGAATGGCCTAGAAAAATATGCACCATTTTTGTCGGAGGTTCTGGACCAAAACAAAAATGATAAACATTTATGAAGGGCATTTCATGTTCATTGAAAATATTTTTAGGTTGAATCTATTTGAATTCCATTTGGTGCTAGGGTTTGGACATCCCCATTTCAAGTTCATTTGAAAAATAAACATGATGATATGGATGCAGATGCAACTAATTACAAGCAATGATCTAGGGATGTGACAACTCACCCCCACTAAACAAGAATCTCATCCCGAGATTCAAGACGTGAGGTAGGAAGACAAAGGGGACACTAAGTATCACAAACTTCATGATCCAACTGTCTTCTCAAGGGTGTTGATCTGTTAACTCAATCGATCTTGACGTCTTTGCTTGCGAGGTCTTCATCCAACACGATGACGACAGAAGGAGACTCTCCAGAAAACGATCTCCTCGAAGATCGAGTATTCAAGATCAACTCATGGAGTGAGAGGTAAGAACATCTCTCGAGCTGAGATACGAAGCATTCATCCAAAAGGATGGAGTGGAACAGATGTCGAAGGTTCACTAGGTAGACAACAATTCCACACTTAAGAAGGTGGTAATCAGTTGTCAACGCAGCGAGGAGTTGAGTTGCCATGATACCACAACAAGACACCTTAGGGATGGTGACTTGTAGATATATCCCCTTAAGTGGCAAAAAGAATTACCTTTGATTCAGAGATGATTGAAACTCTTTATACCACCCTAAGGCAAATCACAATCGATCATTTGAAGGAGTCTGAAAGAATGACATTCTCGGGTCAGAACGGATGATGTGGACTACCTTGTTGAAGACAACACAGAGAATGATTTGCTTATCATCGGAAATGGATGGGACCCAAGGTAGGATGGCACAATGACGGTGCAAGCTGGGAACCAAAACACAAATGCTGGGAATGATTCTAGTAACTCGGAAGAAACTCAACAGCAGAGAGTGATTCCACTATTGGAATGGTTATAACATAACCGAGAAAACTGGGAGCAATCCCAGTTAGTGCCGATGATACCACCTAGAGCTTGCGCGTGCTCTCAAGAACTTGAACATCTCCATATTCATCAAGGTTTTACCAATATCCGTGTCAGGATCCTGGCAACACAACGTACTACCATGTAGAATACCGGTGGAAGATGCAGATGCAAAGGAAGATAACACCTTCTCAGATTTCACCTTGGCGGGGCCAAGGGAACAAAATCTGCATGATTGACCGAGAGACATTTAGCACTTCGCTACTAATGTTCTCCTTGATGTGCTAGCATAATCCATTCATAGATATGGTTTGATATCTAGAACATCAAGTAAAAGGTCGGACTTCGGGAACACAAAAATCCATAAAGGACAACTAGGGAGTAAATCCTACGAAATCCTTATGGGGAGGTGGCCAACTTCCTCCATCAAGATACTACAATAATAGGTCTTCCAGCTGGGTGTGTTGGCCACGACATCCACTTTACCAATTATCGAGAGACCAATATTATAGTTCTTGGGAAATGTCCCAACCATCATCTCTGCCTGAGATTCAGATCTGGTTGGTGTCAGAATATTCCAGACTCATCAAGTCTAGAAAGAAAAGTTAAAGTTTGCAACACAAATTGACGAGATGGCGTTGCGAGATTCTTGGGGAATGGACTACGATAGTAATCTCCAAAACATGAGCTGGTTCTGCTACAAATATGTGAACACGCTGTCCCAGACAAGCATGAGCACATGGTAGTCTTACAACGAAACACTACCGAGTTCTGGCTGGGAACCATCATCGAGGATAACGGAATCTTGTACAAATCCGTTTGTTACCTTCAGGACTAGCACGTAGAACTTATTATCGTTGAACAAATCAGTCAGTGGCTTGGTGTGCAAGGAAATACCGATGGATTGGAGGTAGCTAGTCTCTCAAGCTATGGTATACTTCGCACGTGCATGACTGACTTGGGATGATTCCAGAGGAAGCAACATTGAATTCCTTGGCTTCATGGCGACAACTTGCATCAAATGCATGTGAATCTGAGGAAGTCACTTCTTTCATCCAACACATGCTTCATGAACGGGACATGAAGATAATGCTTATAGAAGTTTCCAACACTAACTTAATGTTCAACAAAATCATGGATGAGATAAGGATATTGTCGATGGGCTCAACAACAATTCATCCAGATTCCCATGGAGATGGAATTCCATAACTATGTGAACTGGGTGATAGTATTGGCCAGACCCAAAAGACATAATGGTGTATGCTCGAGGAAAATCCACGAGTAAGACAACATTACGAACATCGTTGGTTCTGATTTGATTTGAGGATAGCCCATACTCAAATCAAAGTTTTGGCAAGATAATAGCTCCAACAACTGGTCTCGAGGATCAATTGATGAAGATATCATCTTTCTTCAACACACACACAAAAAGATATCCCTTAAAATGAACTAAGCCAGGCAAGCTTTTATCCTCCAACTCTCCAAGTTGTTGTTTGGCTTAACCAACTAGCTCAGGGGTATCCAACACGGATTCTTGGGGAAGGAGTGGTTTATTGGAAACCAACTTGATCATGAACTCAACATAGCGGTCAGGTGACAACCTGGTAATACTTCCGAGAAGATATTCAGAACATCACGAACCACTGATATGTTATTAAGCTCGAGAACAATCTTGCTTTTCAGGGCAAGATGATACGATCAAAAGAGCGAGGGTTTGACACAATCCTAACTCATTGATCGAAAAGTGCACCTTGGAAAATGGGCTAGGTAGCATGATTAATCCTAGAGTAATGATTCAATAATCAATATACTAAGAATGAGGCTACAATCCTTTAACTACTAAGCAACGGAGTTGCTCGTAGTATAGATTTCACACATCATGATTCACTTGTCGGCATTCTGGTTGCAACAACACGGGGACCGAGAAATGAATAACGATGGTAAGAAGTATCACTGCATCAGGAATCCATAAGAGAAGGTGCAACCCTCATGACATTCCTGACATAAAGTGGGTAATACTTCAGGGTAGAACAGAACAAGAGCTGGGTTGGCATTTTGATCTGCGAGATACAACTACTTTGACCCAATCCTGGATATGGACGAGGTACTGGAGTTTGTTTCTCCTAGTCATTCCGGAATAGAATGGCTTGACGGACCACAAGAATAATAGGCATCGATGAACACGGGTGCACGACTATTCCTGACTATTAGTTGATAGACGGGGGTCAGTACACAACTAAAGAGGGACAACCCAAAAGAACATACGATTTTCTGAGCTGTGGATGCATAGATTAGTATGTAGAGCAAAGCTCAACATTTTTCTTCCGGATAACCCATGCGGAGAAGGTAGGACTGACGGAGTCACATCTTAGAATCGAGAACTCGTCAAGAGCACTCTGGTTGTGATCTTTCGGATCGGCGAAGAACTTCTGCCATAAGCAGTACATGGTATTTGGAAGAAGGAAATACCACGGACCTCGAGGACTATCGCAAAGGTTACTAACATCCTAAAGGTACGAGCAACACTAACAACATGAAGTAAGTAGGGAAATCTCGGGTTCAGAAACCCAGGAGTAGAATACCTACTACTAAGTTGCATCACGGGATGCTTTCGAGAATGAAGGCCAGAATCATCACAATGGGACACAAAACGTGGCTAGATTACTAGATGATACTCTAGACACCTAGGGTCATAATAATAACTCCGACATATATGTTAAGGCAACAGATTACCTCAACTCACCAATTAGTGTGGTTAATCTGGCCCAAAGGGACATCGGAACGGGAGGAAGGGATTTTGCAAATGCTTCAGACTATTTAGAAACCTGGGATGACTCGGACAGCATAACGGCTGTAAATGCTCGAAAAGATTGGAGACATGCTACAAAAATGGTGGCATAGCCAAGCACAATATCAAGGTTTCAAGATCAACGGTTAACATACGGAAGTAGTAGGAACTGAACCGAGGCTTAAGTCCAACAATTCTATAAGTCTATGGATTAGTGACACGTGATCCTGATAGAAAGAAGAGAAAGCCTAGTTTCTTAACCCCGTAGGAAAGATAGGATGACTCAGATCAGAAGGTCATAGGGTAAAGGAGTAAAAAGAGCCTTACGTTCTATCCCACAATCAATTCCCTTACATAACTAAGGCATTTCTAGACACAACTTCGACCAGTTTGGCTTGGTAATCCTACAGGCAGTTAGGCTCTGATACCAAAGCTGTCAGGACCCCGACTCAATGCCACATCGATCTAGCATGTAACACCTCATATCACTTTGTGGCCTCACGCACGGTATTCCCACGGGTGTCGCCTTACCTTTGCCCAGGACTGTTTGCGCCTTTTGGCACACGTATATGATAGTGTCGCTAGCATCCATATGATAAGGAACCCGGGCTGACATGGCTAGTCATAAACCCAAAGTGGCACAGACTTACAGGGACAGGCATCCATGACCCAGCATCGAACGTGTCGGTCATCAGCGAGTGAATCCAGGATGTAGCACCGGGCTAGCAGGACTCCGGTGAACCGGGCTGTAGCGGGCTCACAGGACTCCGGTATTCATCGCGTGACATTTCCCCGAGGGGACAGACATAGGAACGAAGACGGACACATGCCGACCAGCCTAAGTGTTCCGGAGCAGTAGCAAGCTACCATGGCTCAGTGGAAACACTAGGAGACATTTCCCGGTAAGAGAGGCTACTAAGAATAAACAACTAGATAGTCAGATCCCACACATACCAAGCATTTGAATAACATACACACAATATGCTCGATATGTGCAAATACAACATGGCATCACAACATGACTCTATGACTCAAGTATGTATTCATTAGGCTCCGAGGAGCGAGATATTACAAACAAGGGTCTCATGACCCAACATTCAGAGCATACAAATCAAAGCACAAGCGGAAGCTTAACATGTCTGAGTACAGACATCTACAAATGAAAAGGCTGAGAAGCCTGACTATCTACCACATCCTGCCGAGGGCACAAGATCGTAGCTGAGGTAACAAGCTAAACGTCGAAGTCCACGCGGAACTATTAACGAGACCAAAGTCTCTCTAAAAAAACATAAAATAGGCAAACGTGAGTACAAATGTACCCAGCAAGACTTACATCAGAACTAACTACATATGCATCATTATCAACAAAGGGGATGGTGGGGTTTAACTGCAGCAAGCCAGCTTTGACTCGGTGGCTATCCTAAACTACGACTGCAAGAAACTCTTTTGAGGTGGCGCACACGAGTCCACATATTCACCATATCAATACACCACTATGGATCCGCTCCCGCCTCCCTACGAGAACGCCATCCATAGCACTCACGCTTATCTTGCGCATTTTAGAGTATCCACTTTCACTTGTCTATGAACTGTACAGGCAACCCAGAAGTCCTTTACCGCGGACACGGCTATTCGAATAGATGATGTTAACCCTGCAGGGGTGTACTTCTTCACACACGCTCTCACCACTTACCGCCATTTACATGACACGTACTCGACAACCTTCAAGCGGAAGCCCAACGAGGGTGTCGGCCACGGCCTACCTAAACACTCAAGTCTCTAGTCTAGGTTTATTGGCTATTCAGGTTCCATTCGCAGGGAGTCCGGCCGAGGTTTCCACATACGGCCCCGAACGATGTGTACAGGGTTCCGTGACACCAAACGGGCGCCCGGTATACCCGGCCACGTGCCTACCGCATCACAGCCCACCCATCCGGTCAGCGCTGCGGACGGCCTCTAGCATACTACAAACACCAGAAACTACTTGCAACTTCTAGATAGAGGACAAGGGTGATTAAGAAGCCGTGAGGGTCCATTGGTTTCAGGCCCAATGCGTGGTAGTATCTGTTTCATGGATCACAAACACATAACTCAGTTCCTGAGGACGGCTTCAATGAGACAACCCACCATGTACTCCTACATGGCCTCTCACCGCTACCTTTACGAAATCGTGTTCACACACTTAGGTCATACACAGTAGGACATGTTCACACACCTCTGATTCGTCCCCGATGAATCAAACCTGACTCAACTCTAAGCAGTAGCAGGCACGACAAACAAGCATGAATGAGTAGGCACAACAGGGCTCAAACAACTCCTACTCATGCTAGTGGGTTTCATCTATTTACTGTGGCAATGACAGGTCATGCAGAGGATAAAGGGGTTCAGCTACCGCAACAAGTAACAGATGATTCGTTGTTGTCCTAATGCAATAAAAGAGAGCAGGAGCGAGAGAGTAGGATTGTATTGGAATGAACAAGGGGGTTTTGCTTGCCTGGCACTCTTGAAGATAGTATAGTTCTTCATCGGTGTCAACGATCACAGCGTCGGGACCACGTCTATCGAGAGGGGACAAATACCGGCAAACAAGAAGGAAACACAATCAATGCAATGCACAATATGATGCATGATCATGACATGGCAAAATGAGTGTGTTGGGCTAATGCAACTAGAACCAGATGGGTTTGGGTCATTTTGAACCAAAGGTTCAACCCCAAATTCAAATTATGAATTTAAATAGTGCCTTATCATGTTTTACACTAAACAGCAAGGTTAAGTTGTTTAAACATGCATGAAACCAGTGCAGATGGATAGATTGGATTTTTCTGATCATTTTTCATATATAACTTATTTCATTTGGAGTTATAGATTAATTTATATGATTTTTGGAAGTTAGCACTATTTTCTGGAATTTTCTGAATAAAAATAAATCCAGAAAAGGCATTACTGCGTCAGCACTACGTCACTGTGATGTCAGCAGGGTCAACAGGGCTGGTCCAGGTCAAACCTGACCAGTGGGGTCCACTGGTCAGTGACTGGGGCTGGTTAGGGACACTGACAGGTGGGTCCAGTCAACGACCACGTCAGCGAAGTCAACGTGACATGTGGGGCCAGTTAACAGCCATGTCAGCGCGGTCAAAACTGACGCGTGGGGCCTCTGTGGTTAGTTTAACATAACAGGAAATAAACTGAGATTAATTAAGGGCGTGGGGCCCATGTGTAAGCGGGTCAGGGGGTAATTAAGCTAGGTCATTAGTCCCTAACAACGATGCCACGTCAGCACATCGGGGACAAGCCGGCGGCGACTACAGGACATGGCGGGGGCATGCCGGACTTGCGCTAGGGGCATCGGGTTGGCGCGCTGAGAGCACCGGGGCATAGCCCTTGCTCCCGCGCATCCAGGGGACCAAGTGGGAAGTCGCGGGGTCACCGGAATTCATGCCGGCGACGAGCTTTGGCGGCGGCGGTGCTCGGTGATGCACGGGCGCTTCGCTTCGGTGCGTCAGTGAGCAAAAGGAGAGGCTGGGCAGCACCTGCTAGTCACGGGGAGCACCACGAGCAGCACAGTGAGGCCAGGGGGGCATGGAGGCTATGCGTGCAGCAGCAATGGCGGACGGTGGCTTCAGTGCTCGTGGGGAACGGCGCTACAACACGGGGGCGAGCACAAGGAGTTATGGGAGAAGGTAAGTGGCTCACGACGAGTTAGAAGGTGTAGACGGTGGGGCCGGGGAGGCTCTGGACGTGGTGAATTAAGCGACGGAGATCGCTGGCACCAAGGTTGAAGAAGACGTCCGTGACGGCGATGCAGCGCTCCCCTGGTTGCTTGGCTCGGCGTGGACGAGGAGGACGACGATGCGGAGCTCGGGGATGCGAAGAGGGAGCGAGGGAGTGGCTGTGGCTGCAGCGGTGACGAACGGCGGTGACGAGCCCGTTCGGGTGAGTGAGAGAGAGAGATCCAGGGAGAGAGTGAGGACGGGGGAGAGTGAGAGGTGTCCGAGGGGGCCGCGTGGCGTCTCCCGAAGAAGCCAGGCGAAGCGGCAAGCAGGAGGTGGCCGGGCGTGCGCCGGTGTGCGTCGCCCACGCGCCTGTCCTCCTGGCAAGGAGGAAGACGACAGGGGAGGGGCTAGGTGGGCTGGGCCGGCCACTTGGGCTGCCAAGTGGCTGCACAGGTGAAGCCAGGTAAGTCTCTCTCTTTCTCTTTTAATTCCTGTTTTCTATTTTCTGCAATTGTTTTGGCTTTATTAAAAATGCCAGAGCATTATCAAAAATCCTGAAAATATTTGTGGGCACTGTTTGGATTATTTCCAGCAGCCCTCATTTATCTTCAAGATTATTTGTACATTTAAAATTATTTATAGCATTTAAATGTCCAAGAACAAATACTGTATGATTTAATTCAATAATCTAGAATGGCCTAGAAAAATGTGCACCATTTTTGTCAGAGGTTCTGGACCAAAACAAAAATGATAAATATTTATGAAGGGCATTTCATGTTCATTGAAAATATTTTTAGGTTGAACCTATTCGAATTCCATTTGGTGCTAGGGTTTGGACATCCCCATTTCAAGTTCATTTGAAAAATAAACATGATGACATGGATGCAGATGCAACTAATTACAAGCAATGATCTAGGGATGTGACAACTCACCCCCACTAAACAAGAATCTCGTCCCGAGATTCAAGACGTGAGGTAAGAAGACAAAGGGGACACTAAGTATCACAAAGTTCATGATCCAACTGTCTTCTCAAGGGTGTTGATCTGTTAACTCAATCGATCTTGACGTCTTTGCTTGCGAGGTCTTCATCCAACACGATGACGACAGAAGGAGACTCTCCAGAAAATGATCTCCTCGAAGATCGAGTATTCAAGATCAACTCATGGAGTGAGAGGTAAGAACATCTCTCGAGCTGAGATACGAAGCATTCATCCAAAAGGATGGAGTGGAACAGATGTCGAAGGTTCACTAGGTAGACAACAATTCCACACTTAAGAAGGTGGTAATCGGTTGTCAACGTAGCGAGGAGTTGAGTTGCCATGATACCACAACAAGACACCTTAGGGATGGTGAGTCGTAGATATATCCCCTTAAGTGGCGAAAAGAATTACCTTTGATTCAGAGATGATTGAAACTCTTTATACCACCCTAAGGCAAATCACAATCGATCATTTGAAGGAGGCCGAAAGAATGACATTCTCGGGTCAGAACGGATGATGTGGACTACCTTGTTGAAGACAACACAGAGAATGATTTGCTTATCATCGGAAATGGATGGGACCCAAGGTAGGATGGCACAATGACGGTGCAAGCTGGGAACCAAAACACAAATGCTGGGAATGATTCTAGTAACTCGGAAGAAACTACACAGCAGAGAGTGATTCCACTATTGGAATGGTTATAACATAACCGAGAAAACTGGGAGCAATCCCAGTTAGTGCCGATGATACCACCTAGAGCTTGCGCGTGCTCTCAAGAACTTGAACATCTCCATATTCATCAAGGTTTTACCAATATCCGTGTCAAGGATCCTGGCAACACAACGTACTACCATGTAGAATACCGGTGGAAGATGCAGATGCAAAGGAAGATAACACCTTCTCAGATTTCACCTTGGCGGGGCCAAGGGAACAAAATCTGCATGATTGACCGAGAGACATTTAGCACTTCGCTACTAATGTTCTCCTTGATGTGCTAGCATAATCCATTCATAGATATGGTTTGATATCTAGAACATCAAGTAAAATGTCGGACTTCGGGAATACAAAAATCCATAAAGGACAACTAGGGAGTAAATCCTACGAAATCCTTATGGGGAGGTGGCCAACTTCCTCCATCAAGATACTACAATAATAGGTCTTCCAGCTGGGTGTGTTGGCCACGACATCCACTTTACCGGTTATCGAGAGACCAATATTATAGTTCTTGGGAAATGTCCCAACCATCATCTCTACCTGAGATTCAGATCTGGTTGGTGTCAGAATATTCCAGACTCATCAAGTTTAGAAAGAAAAATTAAAGTTTGCAACACAAATCGACGAGATGGCGTTGCGAGATTCTCGGGGAATGGACTACGGTAGTACGCTCCAAAACATGAGCTGGTTCTGCTACAAATATGTGAACACGCTGTCCCAGACAAGCATGAGCACATGGTAGTCTTACAACGAAACACTACCGAGTTCTGGCTGGGAACCATCATCGAGGATAACGGAATCTTGTACAAATCCGTCTGGTACCTTCAGGACTAGCACATAGAACTTATTATCCTTGAACAAATCAATCAGTGGCTTGGTGTGCAAGGAAATACCGATGGATTGGAGGTAGCTAGTCTCTCAAGCTATGGTATACTTCGCACGTGCATGACTGACTTGGGATGATTCCAGAGGAAGCAACATTGAATTCCTTGGCTTCATGGCGACAACTTGCATCAAATGCACGTGAATCTGAGGAAGTCACTTCTTTCATCCAACACATGCTTCATGAACGGGACATGAAGATAATGCTTATAGAAGTTTCCAACACTAACTTAATGTTCAACAAAATCATGGAGGAGATAAGGATATTGTCGATGGGCTCAACAACAATTCATCCAGATTCCCATGGAGATGGAATTCCATAACTATGTGAACAGGGTGATAGTATTGGCCAGACCCAAAAGACATAATGGTGTATGCTCGAGGAAAATCCACGAGTAAGACAACATTACGAGCATCGTTGGTTCTGATTTGTTTGAGGATAGCCCATACTCAAATCAAAGTTTTGGCAAGACAATAGCTCCAACAACTGGTCTCGAGGATCAATTGATGAAGATATCATCTTTCTTCAACACACACACACAAAAAGATATCCCTTAAAATGAACTAAGCCAGGCAAGCTTTTATCCTCCAACTCTCCAAGTTGTTGTTTGGATTAACCAACTAGCTCAGGGGTATCCAACACGGATTCTTGGGGAAGGAGTGGTTTATTGGAAACCAACTTGATCACGAACTCAACATAGCGGTCAGGTGACAACCTGGTAATACTTCCGAGAAGATATTCGGAACATCACGAACCACCGATATGTTATTAAGCTCGAGAACAATCTTGCTTTTCAGGGCAAGATGATACGATCAAAAGAGCGAGGGTTTGACACAATCCTAACTCATTGATCGAAAAGTGCACCTTGGAAAATGGGCTAGGTAGCACGATTAATCCTAGAGTAATGATTCAACAATCAATATACTAAGAATGAGGCTACAATCCTTTAACTACTAAGCAACGGAGTTGCTCGTAGTATAGATTTCACACATCATGATTCACTTGTCGGCATTCCGGTTGCAACAACACGGGGACCGAGAAATGAATAATGATGGTAAGAAGTATCACTGCATCAGGAATCCATAAGAGAAGGTGCAACCCTCATGACATTCCTGACATAAAGTGGGTAGTACTTCAGGGTAGAACAGAACAAGAGCTGGGTTGGCATTTTGATCTGCGAGATACAACTACTTTGACCCAATCCTGGATATGGACGAGGTACTGGAGTTTGTTTCTCCTAGTCATTCCGGAATAGAATGGCTTGACGGACCACAAGAATAATAGGCATCGATGAACACGGGTGCACGACTATTCCTGACTATCAGTTGATAGACGGGGGTCAGTACACAACTAAAGAGGGACAACCCAAAAGAACATACGATTTTCTGAGCTGTGGATGCATAGATTAGTATGTAGAGCAAAGCTCAACATTTTTCTTCCGGATAACCCATGCGGAGAAGGTAGGACTGACGGAGTCACATCTTAGAATCGAGAACTCGTCAAGAGCACTCTGGTTGTGATCTTTCGGATCGGCGAAGAACTTCTGCCATAAGCAGTACATGGTATTTGGAAGAAGGAAATACCACGGACCTCGAGGACTATCGCAAAGGTTACTAACATCCTAAAGGTACGAGCAACACTAACAACATGAAGTAAGTAGGGAAATCTCGGGTTCAGAAACCCAGGAGTAGAATACCTACTACTAAGTTGCATCACGGGATGCTTTCGAGAATGAAGGCCAGAATCATCACAATGGGACACAAAACGTGGCTAGATTACTAGATGATACTCTAGACACCTAGGGTCATAATAATAACTCCGACATATATGTTAAGGCAACAGATTACCTCAACTCACCAATTAGTGTGGTTAATCTGGCCCAAAGGGACATCGGAACGGGAGGAAGGGATTTTGCAAATGCTTCAGACTATTTAGAAACCTGGGATGACTCAGACAGCATAACGGCTGTAAATGCTCGAAAAGATTGGAGACATGCTACAAAAATGGTGGCATAGCCAAGCACAATATCAAGGTTTCAAGATCAACGGTTAACATACGGAAGTAGTAGGAACTGAACCGAGGCTTAAGTCCAACAATTCTATAAGTCTATGGATTAGTGACACGTGATCCTGATAGAAAGAAGAGAAAGCCTAGTTTCTTAACCCCGTAGGAAAGATAGGATGACTCAGATCAGAAGGTCATAGGGTAAAGGAGTAAAAAGAGCCTTACGTTCTATCCCACAATCAATTCCCTTACATAACTAAGGCATTTCTAGACACAACTTCGACCAGTTTGGCTTGGTAATCCTACAGGCAGTTAGGCTCTGATACCAAAGCTGTCAGGACCCCGACTCAATGCCACATCGATCTAGCATGTAACACCTCATATCACTTTGTGGCCTCACGCACGGTATTCCCACGGGTGTCGCCTTACCTTTGCCCAGGACTGTTTGCGCCTTTTGGCACACGTATATGATAGTGTCGCTAGCATCCATATGATAAGGAGCCCGGGCTGACATGGCTAGTCATAAACCCAAAGTGGCACAGACTTACAGGGACAGGCATCCATGACCCAGCATCGAACGTGTCGGTCATCAGCGAGTGAATCCAGGCTGTAGCACCGGGCTAGCAGGACTCCGGTGAACCGGGCTGTAGCGGGCTCACAGGACTCCGGTATTCATCGCGTGACATTTCCCCGAGGGGACAGACACAGGAACGAAGACGGACACATGCCGACCAGCCTAAGTGTTCCGGAGCAGTAGCAAGCTACCATGGCTCGGTGGAAACACTAGGAGACATTTCCCGGTAAGAGAGGCTACTAAGGATAAACAACTAGATAGTCAGATCCCACACATACCAAGCATTTCAATAACATACACACAATATGCTCGATATGTGCAAATACAACATGGCATCACAACATGACTCTATGACTCAAGTATGTATTCATTAGGCTCCGAGGAGCGAGATATTACAAACAAGGGTCTCATGACCCAACATTCAGAGCATACAAATCAAAGCACAAGTGGAAGCTTAACATGTCTGAGTACAGACATCTACAAATGAAAAGGCTGAGAAGCCTGACTATCTACCAGATCCTGCCAAGGGCACAAGATCATAGCTGAGGTAACAAGCTAAACGTCGAAGTCCACGCGAAACTACTAA
The DNA here is from genome assembly GCA_963921465.1 of Triticum timopheevii. Taxonomy (NCBI): domain Eukaryota; kingdom Viridiplantae; phylum Streptophyta; class Magnoliopsida; order Poales; family Poaceae; genus Triticum; species Triticum timopheevii. The sequence continues at coordinate 202,090,195 of OY997270.1, forward strand.
CGAGACCAAAGTCTCTCTAAAAAAACATAAAATAGGCAAACGTGAGTACACATGTACCCAGCAAGACTTACATCAGAACTAACTACATATGCATCATTATCAACAAAGGGGATGGTGGGGTTTAACTGCAGCAAGCCAGCTTTGACTCGGTAGCTATCCTAAACTAAGACTGCAAGTAACTCTTTTGAGGTGGCGCACACGAGTCCACATATTCACCATATCAATACACCACTATGGATCCGCTCCCGCCTCCCTACGAGAACGCCATCCATAGCACTCACGCTTATCTTGCGCATTTTAGAGTATCCACTTTCACTTGTCTATGAACTGTACAGGCAACCCAGAAGTCCTTTACCGCGGACACGGCTATTCGAATAGATGATGTTAACCCTGCAGGGGTGTACTTCTTCACACACGCTCTCACCACTTACCGCCGTTTACACGACATGTACTCGGCAACCTTCAAGCGGAAGCCCAACAAGGGTGTCGGCCACGGCCTACCTAAACACTCAAGTCTCTAGTGCAGGTTTATCGCCTATTCAGGTTCCATCCGCAGGGAGTCCGGCCGAGGTTTCCACATACGGCCCCGAACGATGTGTTCAGGGTTCCGTGACACCAAACGGGCGCCCGGTATACCCGGCCACGTGCCTACCGCATCACAGCCCACCCCTCCGGTCAGCGCTGCGCACGGCCTCCAGCATACTACAAACACCAAAAACTACTTGCAACTCCTGGATAGAGGACAAGGGTGATTAAGAAGCCGAGAGGGTCCATTGGTTTCGGGCCCAATGCATGGTAGTATCTGTTTCATGGATCACAAACACAGAACTCAGTTCCTGAGGACGGCTTCAATGAGACAACCCACCATGTACTCCTATATGGCCTCTCACCGCTACCTTTACCAAATCGTGTTCGCACACTTAGCTCATACACAGTAGGACATGTTCACACACCTCTGATTCGTCCCCGATGAATCAAACCTAACTCAACTCTAAGCAGTAGCAGGCACGACAAACAAGCATGAATGAGTAGGCACAACAAGGCTCAAACAACTCCTACTCATGCTAGTGGGTTTCATCTATTTACTGTGGCAATGACAGGTCATGCAGAGGATAAAGGGGTTCAGCTACCGCAACAAGTAACAGATGATTCATTGTTGTCCTAATGCAATAAAAGAGAGCAGGAGCGAGAGAGTAGGATTGTATCAGAATGAACAAGGGGGTTTTGCTTGCCTGGCACTCTTGAAGATAGTATAGTTCTTCATCGGTGTCAACGATCATAGCGTCGGGACCATGTCTATCGAGAGGGGACAAATACCGGCAAACAAGAAGGAAACACAATCAATGCAATGCACAATATGATGCATGATCATGACATGGCAAAATGAGTGTGTTGGGCTAATGCAACTAAAACCAGATGGGTTTGGGTCATTTTGAACCAAAGGTTCAACCCCAAATTCAAATTATGAATTTAAATAGTGCCTTATCATGTTTTGCACTAAACAGCAAGGTTAAGTTGTTTAAACATGCATGAAACCAATACAGATGGATAGATTGGATTTTTTTGATCATTTTTCATATATAACTTATTTCATTTGGAGTTATAGATTAATTTATATGATTTTATAAGTTAGCACTATTTTCTGGAATTTTCCGAATAAAAATAAATCCAAAAAAGGCATTACTGCGTCAGCAGTACGTCACTGTGATGTCAGCAGGGTCAACAGGGCTGGTCCAGGTCAAATGTGACCAGTGGGGTCCACTGGTCAGTGACTGGGGCTGGTTAGGGACACTGACAGGTGGGTCCAGTCAACGACCACGTCAGCGAAGTCAACGTGACATGTGGGGCCAGTCAACAGCCATGTCAGCGCGGTCAAAACTAACGCGTGGGGCCTCTGTGGTTAGTTTAACATAACAGGAAATAAACTGAGATTAATTAAGGGCGTGGGGCCCATGTGTAAGCGGGTCAGGGGGTAATTAAGCTGGGTCATTAGTCCCTAACAACAATGCCACGTCAGCACGTCGGGGACGAGCCGGCGGCGACTACAGGACACGGCGGGGGCACGCCGGACTTGCGCTAGGGGCGTCGGGTTGGCGCGTTGAGGGCACCAGGGCATAGCCCTTGCTCCCGCGCATCCAGGGGACCAAGTGGGAAGTCGCGGGGTCACCGGAATTCATGCCGGCGACGAGCTTTGGCGGCGGCGGTGCTCGGTGATGCACGGGCGCTTCGCTTCGGTGCGTCAGTGAGCAAAAGGAGAGGCTGGGCAGCACCTGCTAGTCACGGGGAGCACCACGAGCAGCACGATGAGGCCAGGGGGGCATGGAGGCTATGCGTGCAGCAGCAATGGCGGACGGTGGCTTCGGTGCTCGTGGGGAACGGCGCTACTGCACGGGGGCGAGCACAAGGAGTTAGGGGAGAAGGTAAGGGGCTCACCGCGAGTTTGACAGTGCAGATGGTCTGGCCGGGGAGGCTCTGGACGTGGTGAATCAAGCGACGGAGATCGCCGGCACCAAGGTTGAAGAAGACGTCCGTGACGGCGATGCAGCGCTCCCCTGGTTGCTTGGCTCGGCGTGGACGAGGAGGACGACGATGCGGAGCTCGGGGATGCGAAGAGGGAGCGAGGGAGTGGCTGTGGCTGCGGCGGTGACGAACGGCAGCGACGAGCCCGTTCGGGTGAGTGAGAGAGAGAGAGAGATCCAGGGGAGAGAGTGAGGACGGGGGAGAGTGAGACGGGTCCGAGGGGGCCGCGTGGCGTCTCCCGAAGAAGCGAGGCGAAGCGGCAAGCAGGAGGTGGCCGGGCGTGCGCCGGTGTGCGTCGGCCACGCGCCTGTCCTCCTGGCAAGGAGGAAGACGACAGGGGAGGGGCTAGGTGGGCTGGGCCGGCCACTTGGGCCGCCAAGTGGCTGCACAGGTGAAGCCAGGTAAGTCTTTCTCTTTCTCTTTTAATTCCTGTTTTCTATTTTCTGCAATTGTTTTGGCTTTATTAAAAATGCCAGAGCATTATCAAAAATCCTGAAAATATTTGTGGGCACTGTTTGGATTATTTCCAGCAGCCCTCAGTTATCTTCAAGATTATTTGGACATTTAAAATTATTTATAGCATTTAAATGTCCAAGAACAAATACTGTATGATTTAATTCAATAATCTAGAATGGCCTAGAAAAATGTGCATCATTTTTGTCAGAGGTTCTGGACCAAAACAAAAATGATAAACATTTATGAAGGGCATTTCATGTTCATTGAAAATATTTTTAGGTTGAACCTATTCGAATTCCATTTGGTGCTAGGGTTTGGACATCCCCATTTCAAGTTCATTTGAAAAATAAACATGATGACATGGATGCAGATGCAACTAATTACAAGCAATGATCTAGGGATGTGACACATTATCACTGGGTTCATGTTCATCACCTGATTGTGTTTCAGCATCAGAAATAGAAATATCATTGGGATTCTCAGGTGTGTCTATAGTAGGTTCACTAGAAGCATGCAAAGTTCTATCGTTTTTCTTTTTCTTCTTTTTAGAAGAACTAGTTGCCTCTAAATTATTTCTTTGAGAATCTTGCTCGATTCGCTTAGGATGGCCTTCAGGATACAAAGTTTCCTGAGTCATTCTACCAGTTCTAGTAGCCACTCTAACAACAAAGTCATTTTTATTATTTAATTCCTCAAGCAAATCATTCTGAGCTTTAAGTACTTGCTCAGCTTGAGTAGCAACCACAGAAGCATATTTGCTAACGAGGTGAAGTTCATTTTTAACTCTAGCCAGATTATCGCTTACGCGTCCTATCTCGAAAGCATTATTCTTTAACTCTCTACCAACATAAGCATTAAAACTTTCTTGTCTAGCCATAAAGTCATCAAATTCATCTAAGCATGACTATGAAATTTAGTAGAGGGGATTTCAATTTTATCGTATCTATAGAGAGAATTTACCTTTACTACCCGTGTCGGGTTATCAAGACAATGTGGTTCTTCAACAGGCGGTATATTAAGACCATGTATTTCTTCAACAGGAGGTAAATTCTTAACATCTTCAGCTTTAATACCTTTTTCTTTCATTGATTTCTTTGCCTCTTGCATATCTTCAGGACTGAGAAATGAAACACCTCTCTTCTTTGGAGTGGGTTTAGGAATAGGCTCAGGAGTTGGCTCAACTGGTTCAGGAATTACTTCAGGAATTACTTCAGGAATTACTTCAGGAATTGGCTCAGGAAGAGTGCAATTATTTTCATTAGTCAACATATTATTCAATAATATTTCAGCTTCGTCGACTGTTCTTTCCCTGAAAACACAACCAGCACAACTATCCAAGTAGTCCTTGGAAGCATCGGTTAGTCCATTATAAAAGATATCAAGTATTTCATTTTTCTTAAGAGGATGATCAGGCAAAGCATTAAGTAACCGGAGAAGCCCCCCCAAGCTTGTGGGAGACTCTCTTCTTTGATTTGCACAAAATTATATATTTCCCGCAAGGCAGCTTGTTTCTTATGAGCAGGGAAATATTTAGCAGAGAAGTAATAAATCATATCCTGGGGACTACACACACAACCAGGAGCAAGAGAATTATACCAAGTCTTAGCATCACCCTTTAATGAGAACGAAAATATCTTAAGGATATAATAATAGCGAGACTTCTCATCATGAGTAAACAGGGTAGCTATATCATTCAACTTGGTAAGATGTGCCACAACAGTTTCAGATTCAAGGCCATAAAAAGGATCAGATTCAACTAAAGTAATAATTTCAGGATCAACAGAGAATTCATAATCCTTATCAGTAACACAAATAGGTGAAGTAGCAAAAGCAGGGTCAGGTTTCATTCTAGCATTAAGAGACTGCTGCTTCCATTTAGCTAATAATTTCTTAAGATCATATCTATCATTGCAAGCAAAGATTTCCCTAGCAGTTTCTTCATCCATAACATAACCCATAGTAGCAACAGGTAATACATAATCATTGGGAGAACCTTCATCATCACTATCATCAATAATAGCATCTTCAATATTTTCATTCCCCCTAACTCTAGCAAGTTGTTCATCAAGAAATTCACCTAATGGCAAAGTAGTATCAAGAACAGGAGTAGTTTCATCATGCATAGCAGAAGTGGCATCATCAATAACATGCGACATATCAGAATTCATAGCAGTAGCAGGTTTCGGTGTCGCAAGCTTACTAATAACGGAAGGAGAATCTAGTGCAGAGCTAGATGGCAGTTCCTTACTTCCCCTCATAGTTGAGGGCAAAATAGTAGTTCGGTCGCCTTTCAAGTTCTTCATAGTGACCAACAGATATAAATCCCAAGTGACTCTGAGAATAGAGCTATGCTCCCCGGCAATGGTGCCATAAATTAGTCTTGATAACCCACAAGCGTAGGGGATTGCAACAGCTTTCGAGGGTAAAGTATTCAACCCAAATTTATTGATTCGACACAAGGGGAGCCAAAGATTATTCTTGAGTATTAGCAGTTGAGTTGTCAATTCAACCACACCTGGATAACTTAGTATCTGCAGCAAAGTATTTAGTAGAAAAAGTGGTATGATAATAAAGGCAACGGTAGCAAAAGTAAAGATAATTGTTTTGTGGTTTTTGTAGTAGTTGTAATAGTAGCAACGGAAAAGTAAATAAGCGAAGAACAATATATGAAAAGCTCGTAGGCAATGGATCAGTGATGGATAATTATGCCGGATGCGATTCCTCATGCAATAGTTATAACATAGGGTGATATAGAACTAGCTCCAATTCATCAATGTAATGTAGGCATGTAATCCATAAATAGTCATACGTGCCTATGGAAAAGAACTTACATGACATCTTTTGTCCTACCCTCCCGTGGAAGTGGGGTCCTAGCAGAAACTAAGGGATATTAAGGCCTCCTTTTAATAGAGAACCGAAACAAAGCATTAACACATATCGAGCCATGCCTTAGTGCACGTTTTGTGTTACGTCTCTCCCATGCATACACTACTTGTTATCTCACATTGTGGCTCGCATATCAAGCATTGTGGCATAGTAAAAAAACTTTTAAGCAAAATAAAAAGAAGAGAAGCAAAGAGCTTGTAAGCGATAGCATCGTGCCTCATAGCATAGTTACATCATCCTGGCCACCACATACATAAGCATACTTGGGATAGTAGACGTCCCGTTTTCTCTTAGGTTAGTGCACTAGCGTATCTAGCCCATTAGAGCAAACGAGCTAGCGTCTCTCTAGTATCCGCATAACAGGAGTATTCTTGTGCCCTCCCTTTTAGAGCTCACCCCTTGGTTGTGCGGATCCCATCTGTCTTCCGTGTATGGGTTCCTAGTGATATCCTTGGGTTTGATCTATTTGTCTTACTCGCAACTTGTGCATCTTTTCAACCTTTTCAACATCTTGACTAACATTTGATTGAATTGTTTGTGCCAGTTCCTAAACGAGATCCTCTATAAGCCTTTTACTTCTAGGTGTGAGAAACAAAACCCGGTACCAATTCTACTATTGTAGCATCACGTGGGATCGTACTTGTTACATCCACAATCTTCACAAAAGGTAACTTTGGTTTTGTTCTCTCATTTTCCTACTTACCACCACTTCCTCATGATGGATAGGCCTACTTCTTTGGCAAACCCGCTCTTTGAGGATCAAGATGACGAATGTGACTACGTCACCAAGAATCACTTCTTCATCGCACAACAAGCTCTACATCAAGAGAGTGAAGCTTTGGGTGATCGCGTCGAGCAACTCGCCATCGATCTCCGTCAATCGGAAGAAGGACAACATGACTACCTTGACGCCAAGCTCTCCAAACAAATGGAAGAATTCCGCAACATGATTGTGAGCCTCGCATCTTCCTCAACCTCTTCACCAAGATAGCGTCACTCAAGTCACCACTCGTCATCATATTCTTCTTCCGATGCGAGTCCTCCTTGACGCGACGACACAAAATACATTCCATGGCAATGGCCTACAAGACCAAGTTTGAGCACGTGAGAAGGCGTGACACCAAGAATGAGAAGCCATGGATCAAGAGCAACTACCACCACATCGTCCACATCAAGCATCTCAAGATGGCAATGCAACCTGGTAAGAGCAACAAAGTCGTGAAGCTCAAGCTCAAGCGGCCCAAGACGCGCTCCGAGAGTCCACTCAAGCCGTTGCTCAATGCAATCGTCAAGTGCGTGAGCAAGAGGAAGCACTTCATCAAGCACGACAAGAAGAAGCCACCCGACTTGAAGAACAACAAGAAAGGCAAAACCGGGCAATATGCCTCAACCTCCTCTACGCCAAGAGTGCAATCATGACGATGATCCTCCTCCACGTCAAGAGCAACACCAAGCGGATCGAGTGCTTGAAGATCCTCTCCCACGCCAAGAGTGCCATCAACACCGTCACTATGATGAAGAACTCTGCTACGGCAAGCCCAAGTTCACCATGCCCAAGTTCTTCAGAAGCAGCGACCCCGAGGAGTATCTCTCATGGGCATTGAAAGTCGACAAGATAATCTATCTTCACAACTATCACAAGTAAAAGAAGATCGCCATGGCATCCCTCGAGTTTCAAGACTACGTCCTCATTTGGTGGGAGCAAGTGATCGAGCGTCGCCGCGAGAAGGACGAGCCACCCATCATGACTTGGACACAAATGAAGGATGTCATGCGAGCTTGCTTCGTGCCTACATACTACACTCGAGATCTCTTCAAGAAGTTGCAACTCCTCAAGCAAGGCACGTATACGGTGGAAGAATACTGTCAAGAAATGGAAATTGCCATGATAAAAGCCAATGTCAAAGAAGATGATGAGCAAACGATGGCACACTTCTTGAATGGTCTCAACCACCCAATACGGAATATCGTCGATTTTTGATAACCCACAAGTGTAGGGGATCGCAACAACTTTCGAGGGTAAAGTATTCAACCCAAATTTATTGATTCGACACAAGGGAAGACAAAGAATATTCTTGAGTATTAGTAGTCGAGTTGTCAATTCAACCACACCTGGATAACTTAGTATCTGCAGCAAAGTATTTAGTAGCAAAAGTGGTATGATAATAAAGGTAATGGTAGCAAAAGTAAAGATAATTGTTTTGTGGTTTTTGTAGTAGTTGTAACAGTAGCAACGGAAAAGTAAATAAGCGAAGAACAATATATGAAAAGCTCGTAGGCAATGGATCAGTGATGGATAATTATGCCGGATGCGATTCCTCATGCAATAGTTATAACATAGGGTGATATAGAACTAGCTCCAATTCATCAATGTAATGTAGGCATGTATTCCGTAAATAGTCATACGTGCTTATGGAAAAGAACTTGCATGACATCTTTTGTCCTACCCTCCCGTGAAAGCGGGGTCCTAGCGGAAACTAAGGGATATTAAGGCCTCCTTTTAATAGAGAACCGGAACAAAGCATTAGCGCATAGTGAATACATGAACTCCTCAAACTACGGTCATCACCGAGAAGTATCCCGATTATTGTCACTTCGGGGTTGTTGGATCATAACACATAATAGGTGACTTTAGACTTGCAAGATAGGATCAATAACACACATATATTCATGAAAACATAATAGGTTCAGATCTGAAATCATGGCTTTCGGGCCCTAGTGACAAGCATTAAGCATAGCAAAGTCATAGAAACATCAATCTCAGAACATAATGGATACTAGGGATCAAACCCTAACAAAACTAACTTGATTACATGGTAAATCTCATCCAACCCATCACCGTCCAGCAAGCCTATGATGGAATTACTCACGCACGGCGGTGAGCATCATGAAATTGGTGATGGAGGATGGTTGATGATGACGACGGCGACGAATCCCCCTCTCCGGAGCCCCGAACAGACTCCAGATCAGCCCTCCCAAGAGAGATTAGGGCTTGGCGGCGGCTCCGTGTCGTAAAACGCGATGAAACTTTCTCCCTGATTTTTTTCTCCCTGAACGTGAATATATGGAGGTTGAGTTGAGGTTGGTGGAGGTCCAGGGGGCCCACGAGATAGGGGGGCACGCCCTACAGGGCGGGGGCGCCCCCTGTCTCGTGGACAGGCCCTGGGCCCCTGGTGTATTTCTTTCGCCCAGAAATTCTTATTAATTCCAAAAAGTGCCTCCGTGGATTTTCAGGACATTCCGAGAACTTTTCTTTTCTACACATAAAACAACATCATGGCAGTTCTGCTGAAAACAGCATCAGTCCGGGTTAGTTTCATTCAAATCATGCAAGTTAGAGTCCAAAACAAGGGCAAAAGTGTTTGGAAAAGTAGATACGTTGGAGACGTATCAATTTCCTACCCTACTCCAACCTTCTCGAGCTAGTTCATCAAGCGACCAAGACGGAGCGACAAGTGCAAGAAGACTTCAAATTCGTGAAGTACTCATCCAAGACCTATGGCTCATACACTCAAGCTACATCTACTACGATTTCGGCACCTCCTACCTCGAGTAGAGCATCACCAAGTACCGGTGACAAGTCAAGTTCCAAGAAAGCAACGCCTTCCTCGACTTGTCCTCCGGCAAACAACTACAAGAACAAGACTCCTTCTTCATCGACACCACAGGATGATCCCGTCAAGACAAGTTCTCTCAAGTTCTTCACATGTGGTGGTCGTGGACACATGTCTTTCCAATGCACCAACCGGCACACCATGATTGCAAATGGTGATGGCACGCACGACTCCATGAGTGAAGATGAGATGGAAGCTGTCGAGTAGGTCGCCATGCAGCGTCAAGTGAATGAAGAAGAAGATGCTCAAGCTATTGCGACAATGATTCAAGTCCCACTCTCATGATCTCCAAGGTCTTGACTCTTCAACACCACCAAGACGAATACCAAAGGTGTCACATCTTCCACATCAAGGCCGGCATCAACGGACACTCCGTGAAAGTCATCATCGACAGAGGAAGTTGCCACAACTTTGCAAGTGAATAGTTATGTTCCAAGCTGCAATTGGTCAAGAAGAAGCATCCTCGCCCCTACAAGGTCCAAGGGCTTAGTGACTCCGGCACCATCCAAGTGGAGCACACCGTGCAAGTTTCGTTCAAGATCGGCGCCTATAGGATACCTTGGAGTGTGATGTGGTTCCTATGTCCGTGTGACATCTTCTCTTGGGAAGACCTTGGCAATTTGACCGTAGCGTCATCCACAACGGAAGGACAAACCACTATAGCTTCAAGATGGAGGGAACGGAGTAAGTGCTTGTAACGCCCCGGATTCGATGTGCCAGGTGTCTGCCAGTTATTCGCCGTCGTTGCCATGTCATTTCCTTGCGTGTTGCACTTTGCCATGTCATCTTATGCATTTCATATCATGTCAGCATGTGCATCTCATTTTGCATTTGTGTTCATCTCATGCATCCGAGCATTTTCCCCGTTGTCCGTTTTGCAATTCGGCACTCCTATGTCATCCGGCGTCCCCCTTTGCCTCTTCTCTTGTGCGGGTGTTAAACATTCTCAGAATGGCCCGAGGTTTGCCAAGCGGCCTTGGTATATCACCGGTAGCCCGCCTGTCAAGTTTCGTGCCATTTGGAGTCCGTTTGATACTCCAACGGTTAACCAGGTAACCGTAAAGCCCTCTTTGAGTTGCAGCCCAACACCCCCTCCAAAGTGTCCCAAAACCCACCAAACTCCCTTCCATGCTCTCGGTCGTTCGATCACGATCACGTGGCCGAAAACCGCTCCTCATTTGGACTCTCCTAGCTCCCTCTACCTATATAAACACCCCCCCCCCCGTCCAAATCCGGATCCCGAAACCCTAGCCCCGCTCCTCCGCGCCGCGCCGGACATGTCCGGACCGGACCGGACACGTCCAACCGCCCCCCTCAGCTTACCAGCGCCTACCACGTGGCGCGTCCGCCGCCCCCGCGCCGCCGGCCCGCCTGGCCCGTCGCCGGCCCCCGCGGGCCCGTCCCCGCGCCGCCGTCCTGCGAGCGCTGCCCCGCGCGCCGCCCGCGCCCGCCGCCTGCAAGCGCCGGCCCGCTCCGGCCGCCGCGCCCGCGCCGGCCTCCCCGCCTCCGGCCGCCTCCTCCCGCGCCCGACCTCGCCGGAGTGCCCCGGCGCCGCCGCCCGTTCCCGCGGCCGGAGCCCCGCCGCCGCCGAAGCCCGCCTGCTCCGCCCGCCGGCCCCCGGAGCCTGCCGGCCCCGCGCCTCCGCCCGGCCGCCCTCGGACCTCGCCGGCCGCGAGCTCCGGCGCCCCGCCCGCGTCTTCCGCGCCGCCCCTGCCGGGATCCGGCCGGATCCGGCCCGATCCGGCCGGGATCACCTCGTCCCTGACCTCCCCGCGCATCCCCGGCCTCCTCCGGCGAACTCTCCGGCGAGCTCGCGCCGCCGCCTCGTAATCCGTGCAGAGAAGGTTGACCCCGTTTTCCCACTAAGTCCTCATTTCTGTGACATAAACATGCTGTTGCTGTTGCTGTTGCTGTTTTCCTGACATATTCTGTTATATTTTGTTGCTATGTTAACATGCTTCTACTAATCATTCTATGCATAATCCGGAGATGCTCTATAAACATGTTTTGATCTACATATCTTGCTCTATCCATTCATGCCCTTGGTTGCAATTATAGCCTGCTGGAACATGTCGTTATCTTGCTCTAAAGTTGCTTGAAAATGTTGCTGTCAGCCTGTTAACATTAAGTTCAGTTGTTTCCATGTGTTTTCCTAGTGATCCATGCACCCTATGAACTTGCTCTTGCCATGCTTAGCTTCACAAACATGCCTTCTTACTGTTGGTTGCCTTGCCATGCCATGTATTGCTCTGTGGTGAGTGGTTCAAGCTCACAAACATGCCTACTTATTGTTGATCCTGCCATGTTTGAATCTGTAATATTACTTGCCATGTTTACATGGGTGCCATCATACTTTCTGTGCCCTTTTGGCTTATGGTCAGTAAGGGACTTTTGATCTATGCTTTTAGTAGATTCATGCCATGCCTTTGTTTGCCATGATATGTTCCTGTAACATGTTGTTTGATAGCTCTAAACATTGCAACCTGATGTTATTTCTGCTAAAGTCTGAAACTGTTATTATTTGCAATATCTCCATGTGTTTTGTAGCATGTTCTAGTGATTTCTGGAGATAGCTCAGTGTTCATGTTTTGTTATGCTTTACCTGTACTTCATGCCCATGCCTTTTGTTACTATGTTGGGGTGCTGTAGCATGTTGTTTTGATGCTTGTAAGATGCCTAGTTGCTGTTATGGACAGATTGTTGTTATGCCTTGTATAGTGCGTATGTGTTGCACCGTTGCTCCGTTTTGAGTGTGCTCTATATGAAACTTGCTTGATTTTGCATGTAGCTCCATATTATCATGTTGCATCCTTGTTTTGGTGTGTTTGCTTGATGTTTGTATGCATTTAGCATCAATGCCATGTTTACCTTGTTTTGCTCATATCTTCTAGGCCGTAGCTCCGAATCTAATGAACTTTATATGTAACTTGACTAGAATTTCGTGTAGATCATCTTGGTGCATCTTAACTTGCTGTTTAACAACTTGATCATAAGGTTTATTCAGTTCTGGACCAATTTCGAAATTTGCATATGAGGACTTACCGGAATTGTTATATGTTGTTCCCGGCCTCATTTAAACTTGCCTTGATGTGTTGTTCTTGTTTGCATCATATCTTGCCATGAGTAGCTTCATGTAGACTTTGTCATGCATCATGCTTGTTGTGCATCATGTCTTGTTCATGTGTGGTGTGTTTACTATGTTGTGTGCTTCTTCTCGATAGTTCCCGTTTCGTTGCGATCGTGAGGATGCGTTCGTCTACGTGTGGTTCGTCTTCGTGGCTTCATCTTCTTTATGGACTCGTTCTTCTTCCTAGCAGGATTTCAGGCAAGATGACCGCTACCCTGGATCTCACTACTATCATTGCTATGCTAGTTGCTTCGTTCTATCGCTATGCTGCGCTACCTATTACCTGTTTATCAAGCCATCCCAAATTGCCATGAACCTCTAACCTTGGACACCATTCCTAGCAAACCATTGTTTGGCTATGTTACCGCTTTGCTCAGCCCCTCTTATAGCGTTGCTAGCTGCAGGTGAAGTTGAATATTTCTCCATGGTGGACAGGGTTATGTTGGGATATCACAATATCTCTTATATTATTAATGCATCTATATATTTGGTAAAGGGTGGAAGGCTCGGCCTTATGCCTGGTGTTTTGTTCCACTCTTGCCGCCCTAGTTTCCGTCATACCGGTGTTACGTTCCCGGATTTTGCGTTCCTAACGCGGTCAGGTGATTTATGGGACCCCCCTGACAGTTCGCTTTGAATAAAACTCCTCCAGCAAGGCCCAACATTGGTTTTACCATTTGCCTCACCACCACCTATATTTCCCTTGGGAGTAATTAACCCAAGGGTCATCTTTATTCAGCCCCCCGGGCCAATGCTTGTCTAAGTGTTGGTCCAAACTAGAGCGCTTTGCAGCGCCAACTGAAGGAAACTTGAGGTCTGGTTTTAGTTGTACGGACTGCTCATCCAGTCGTGGCCTGAGACGAGATACGCGCGACTACTATCAGGATGTCGGCACACCGGGAGGTCTTGCTGGTCTTGTTTTACCATTGTCGAAATGTCTTGTAAACCGGGATTCCGAGACTGATCGGGTCTTCCTGGGAGAAGGTCTACTCCTTCGTTGATCGCGAGAGCTTGTTGATGCGGAGCATCCTACGGACATCACCACGTCAAGAGCCCATTTGGCAAGTGACACGTGCGACATCTACTTCACATACACAAAGGTGAATCATCTCCTTTACACGTGCTCACTTGACACTCTCGAGGATGGTATACTACTTGACACTCCTTACGTGTGCATGCATAGGTATCGTCAGAGCTTCACGGATGTCAAGGAGGAGTGCAAGCGCCAAGGAACGACTACACCATCCGCGAGGGAAGCATGGAAGAGAAGACGAAAGAAAGGAGAAGAAGACGGAGCAGCGGCTGAAGATAGCCCAGACATCTGGACCACCATCCGGATCATCCGGACCCAGCCGGATCATCCGGGTCCCCCTCCGGATCATCCGGATATCCGTGCCGAAGGCAACAGAAGCTGCCCGACGAAGCCGGATCATCCGGACGGTCGCCCGGATCATCCGGACCCCCGACACCTGGATCATCCGGGCCACCTTCCGGATCATCCGGACCCCGCCTGCGTGCGTGACTGGGGCCGAAGCCCGTGTACCCCTTCGCCCCTCACTTACCCCTTCGCCCCTTGGGCTATAAATAGACCTCCTCCACCTCCTTTCTCGGGTTAGCAAAGTGATAGCTCATTCTTAGGTGAGCTTTGCTCCTACCTATCTCTACTCTTGAGAGAGAGAGACCACTACTCCATTGGAGGCCAAGACCTCCATCTAGGAGAAGATCCCGCGGGATATCATCAAGACCCCCTTGTGGGAAGATCCATCTAGGATATCATCAAGACCTCCTCTTGGAGATGAACCTTACCTTGTATCTTTCCCTTTGTTGTTCATGTACCTTGTGATCTTGTGTGTTTGATTGTCTAGTGGATGTGTGATTTGGACTTGTTCTTGAGTGTTTCCCATGTGATTTCTCCCCGTTCTTCCTCGTGTTCATCGTGTTCTTCGAGGGATCCCACTCCAAACGTGAAAGATCGTCGCTATAGGGTTCCACCCTACATCATATGGTATCATGAGCCACGTTTATCACGTATTTGGAGTCCCTCCCACCGTTTTCTAGCCTTCTTTTGCTTGATTTCGTCCTAAATCCAAAAATCCCCACCAAAAATAGCCCAATTTTTTTTTGTGATTTGTTGGTTTGATGATGTTTTGTTGATTTTGATCCATGGATTTGCTTGGTTTCAAGTGGATCTAGCTTTCCCCCAAGTTTCCCCACCTTCCATCCACGAAATCCCTCAAATTTTGCCCCGAAAATCATCCAATTCCGCCCAAAAATTCATCCCCGAGAGGAAATCCCGAGCAGTTTGACCTGCCCGGATGATCCGGAAGTGCTCCCGGATCATCCGGATCCACCCGGATCAGCTGGACCATCTCCCGGATGTCCGGACGCCCCACACGACAGAAATCCGGTTGACGAACCCGGATCATCCGGACCTACTCCCGGATGTCCGGGTAACCCTGAAACTGACACGGCTGAAATTTTGTTTTGGTCATAACTAATTCATCCGGAGTCCGATTTTGACGTTCTTTAGCTCGTTTTGAAGCTCTTGACATCCCCCATCCCACAAAAATACCACCAACATCATTTGACTCCATCAAAGTTTCTGAAATTTGGCAAGTTTGCCTAGGCCCTCCACCATATCATCCGCATTATCACCACCGACTTCCGCAACCTAACCCATTTTGTTCCCCATTGCATATGTGGTTGTTTGAGTTGTGACTAGAGTCTCCTAAGGTGTTTCGGCTACTTAGGGACAATTGCTTCTTCATCAACCACCACCACCACTTTCGCATACACGTGCCCACCATACACTTCCGGCACCCAAACTTAACCCAATTGTTGTTTGAGCTTGTTTGAGTTGTGGCTTGTGTCTCCTAAGGTGTTTCGGCTACTTAGGGACAACAACTTCAACTCCGACTCGTGTATAGCCCATCATTCCACTTCCGCATTGCCAAGAGCAAACCACCACCGCTTTCCGCTACCACCATTTTGACATTTGTCATTTGAGATTTTGAGTTTGCGGTTTTTCCGTTTCCTAAGGGGTTTCGGCTACTTAGGAACGAGTCTCCATCATCTTGGTATCTACACCAAGAACACCGCCACTCATCATCGCAAAGGACGGTAACCTCGACGACACCTTTGTATATTCCCTTGCAATTGCATTGTTAACCCCTAGCCCATTTTGCGTTACTTACCTATCGAGACTAGCCATTTGAGTATTGCCGGCAACGTGACTTGTGCACATTAGTGGTCCATACCTTCCATAGCATACATACCATATCACATTGGTATCATATCATCCATTGTGCCTCAAGTTTGTTCCCGCATATACACAATTGCTATCTTGGTTTGTGCATTGTACAAAAGTGGCCATAGAAAAAAAAGAAGAGAAAAAGCTTTTAAGCAAAAAGAGAGCAAAGAGCTCGTGAACAAGTGCCATAGCATCATACCCCCATTGCAAATAAGAGCCATACAAAAATCTACATCATATGATATCATGCTTGAGACAAACACCGGGAACCATACATACATAGCATACTTGGGATAGAACTTTATCCATTTCGCATCTATAGGTGGTGCACAAGTGTCGTATCCGCCTATTGAGCAATCGTGCTAGCGTCTCTCTTGAGTTGTGCAACACGAGCGTTTTCCATGGATTCCACATTTTGTGCTCATTCCTTGGTTGCACGACCCCATTTATCTATCCGTGTGTGTGTTTCCGTGTGCCATTCTTTGCTATTGGTCCATTTGTTTCACTTGCGAATTTGTGAATCTTTTTCAACATTACTGACTCTTGCTAACATTTTGCATCAAATTTTTGTGCCACTATCCTCACCGAGCTCTACCATAAGCTTTTACTTGTAGGTGTGAGTGAACAAGTCCGGTACCAATTCTAGTATTCTTTCATCTCACATTGAGTGAAACGAGATACATCCTCAACATTGGCAAAAGGTAACTTGGTATTGTTTATCTCATTTCCTACTCACCTCTACTCGAGTCTTGTGATGGATAGGCAAGGCATTTCACTTTCGGTCTACAACAACAACGACGAGTTCGATGCCATGAACAACAACTACGACGCCAAGATGGACAAGCGCATGGAGGAGATCAAGGCCCTCATCAAGTCCTACAAGCGATCTTCCTCATCTTCGAGAAGACGCTCAAGAGCACATGCTTCCGAGCTACCATCTCCGGCAAGATCACATCGGCACACCATCACCAACAAGAACGTGAAGGTCAAGAGCTCTACATCAACAACCGCTCAATGACTTCACCATCTCCCTTGGCATCTTCGCCAAGCGACTTCAAGGCATCTTCGCCTACGGACATACGGCATCTTCGCCAACAAGAACCCCAAGACTACACTCAAGAGAAGCTCCCCAAGCTCAAGTCCGCGACTTCCATGAGCTACTACGACCTCGACATCGACCACGCGATTCCTTTCTATGGGACTCAAGAACCCGAGGAGTACCTCGAGTGGGAGCGTTTGATGGACGACTACCTCAAGCTACATCAAGTTCCTCCCGAAGATCAAGTGAAGTGCGCCACAAGAAACTTCCACGACTACGCATTGGCATGGTGGCTTCACACACCTTCGGAGTACTACGACATGAGTTGGCCGAAGACGAAGAAAGCTTTGCAGCGAGAGTTTGTGCCTCCAACCTACACAGAACAACTTCGACGCCAATTGGAGAACACCACCCAAGGATCCAAGTCCATCGACAAGTACTTCAAGGAGATGATGATTGCCTTGCAACGAGCCGGCGTGGACGACCCCATTTCGATGAAGTTCCACTTCATGATGGGATTGCACAACGACATCTCCAAGACCATCTTCCTCGAGAACTACAAGTCCATCGACGACTACTACATTGGTGCTCTCAAGGCGGAACAAGAACTCATGAAGGCCAAGGCTTCTCCACCCCAAGAAAACTTCGCGGCGACCAAGCTCTACGACAAGAATGAGGCTAGTACCACCACGATGTCCAAGGCCGACAAGCTCCAAGACGATGCTCCCAAGTGCGACTTCACCGCCATCCCTCTTTGTGGCATTGATGATGCCGAGTCTACTTCGACTCTTTTTCAAGACGGTGCGGCGACGAGTACGACTACGGAGACCCTCAAGGACCAAGCTTTGGAGGCGAGCGACAAGGTGGCGAGCAAGGATGATGCTTCCATCTTAGGAGGCGAGAGTGATGATGTGCCATCTTCGGCCTTCATCCACGACGAGAGTGATGATGTGCCATCTTCGGCCTTCATCTACGGCGACGGTGACGAGATGATCGAGCATGGGATTTTCCCTTCGGTCATGGAGGAGAGTGATGATGTGCCATCTTCGGCCTTCATCCACGGCGACGACGACGAGATGGTTGAGCATGGGATCTTCCCTTCGACCACGGCGACGTATGATGACTTGAGTGACTTGTGCCACCATATTGAGAGTGAGAGTGACTTCACCACTAGCCCCATATATGATGACCCCATATATGATGAGTTGCCACAATTCCCATGTGAGGAGAGCCACAACCCCCACCACTTGAGTGAGATGAGTGACTCCACCATACGTGAGTTTGAGTGCACCTATTTTGAGGGAGTGAGTGAACCACCACATAGAGAGAGTGAGATAGTTGATAGGTCTCGTGAGGCCATTTGCATTTCTAACAACTTGACCTCTACATCTACTGTGTCTTCTCGTTTGGTGCTAGGTCCCATTGATGATGACGCGCCGATCCTCGACGACTTCGTCCTCCCTTTGGACAAGACGATGGCCATGGTGGAATATGATGCACCCCCCACATGGTTCCATCAAGATGATGATGACCACCATTTGGTATTTCCCACCTCACCTACACCACTTGAGTGGAATGAAAAAGGTAACATAGGTGAAGGTGATGCTCTAGTCCCACTAGTGGACATTCTTGACATTGATTGCTTGCATGATGTTGATCCACCTATTGCCATGCTTCATGCTAGTATGATTTCTCCATGCGATGATTTGCCCATTTATGATGAGTATGATGATTCTATTGTGGAGTCTATTAGTTGTGATGCCATTTTACATATGATTTCTCTTGACAATTCTTTAGGTCACATCATGTTTGATAATCCGCTTGACTTGTCATATGCTATGCATGAGATCAACCATATGTCTTATTTGCAATCTCTTCATAGTGACTATGCATGTGCCATTAAAATAAACCCAATTTGTACATATGGCATAGATGACAAGCCCATGGTTATTGGCATTTGTTTCTCTTGTGATGATATTGATATGCTCCCTTTGCATCATTTATCTCATATGCCATGCCATGACCACCTAGCTTCGGATATGCATTGTTTTGAATGTTGTCCCTTTTCTCCATATGATGTTTCCGATATTGCTCATGAGGAGACCCCCATAGTTTCCTCATACATTTTAGGAGATTTTGATCCATCCCATCCATTGCATGATCCCAATACGTGTGTGCACCATATGCTCCCCATGAATAAACATGCTTTTGTTGTGCCTTATACTTGTTTGCTCAATTTTTGTCCCCATCGTGTCATACATAACAACTATTCTTTCATGATGGATGGCATGTTCCTATACCATGCATCAAATTTCTTTGAGTTATGCCTATCTTGTGCTAACTCACACGTGCACATACACATCATGATGGATGATGTGTACATTTACCATGCGCACAATTTCTTTGGAGTGTGTCTCTTTGGTGTAGGTACTCATGCATACTTGTCAACCTCGCAATCCCACGAGTTTGCAAAACGAGCTCTTGAGAGCAATGACGATTTGGGATCCCGTGGACTCTCCTTACCACCGTTCCCTTCGCGCAAGGACTACGCGCAACTCCTCTACTTGGCTCTCACATGGCTATGGGCCATTTACAACTTCTCACATTATGCTCATTTTACCTTGTTCACTTTGCATGCTATGCTTGCTTCTATGCCTTTGCCATGCAATTGTGACCCTTGCTTGCATCTACCCATGTTTCATCATTATGCTACTTCTATGTGTATTTGCATGCTTGGTAGAGATCCTTGTTGCTATTGCCATGTTAATCATGTGCCCCATGCTATTGTCCTCATATCTTGCTTTCATGCTTGTGATATGACATGTGAATTATTCATGCCCACTATTTGCACCAATGACATGCTTGCCATGATTCCTCCTAGTATGTTGCATCTTCGCACTACTAGCATACTTGCCTTGATTGCTATGATTGCTCGCTATGTTGCATCACCCATGTTCCACTACTTGCTTTCTTGGGTTGATGACACATATGCTGATGCCTCTCACATGCTTAACTTGATTGCCTCACACATGATGAACAATTGCTCTTTCTATTGTGTTGAGTGCCACGATATCTTCACTACACCCTATGCACGTTATGCTTGGATTGTCTTGCACTTGCCCCATGTGTTTAGACATTTCACTATATTTGGTGTTGTGAATGACTCTTATGCCTACCATAGACCGTTCATTGAGCTCTTTACGCATGCTTGCTATGACCTTGAGGTAGATGCTTGTTCACTTATCACATATATTTGCATCTTGACCTCCCATTTGCATGCTTGTTCCCATGATATACTTGATTGTGCTCAATTTATATGTCAAAATGTCATGACACACTTCTTTGTCAAACCATATGCTATGATTGATGACAACACTTGTTGGGTGAATCACCTCTTGAATGCTTGGTTTTGCTCTTATGACAACCACATTTGTTTTTCCAAGTGCTTGTTATCTTTGCTACTTTTGAAGGAATTACAAGACGGTGCGACATTGGAGAGTGACCATTGGGAACTACAAGATGACGAATGCTTGGTGATCGTCCACTTCTACACGACGATATCATCTCTTTCCCATGGTGATTTGGATTTCGATCCGAGGTCGGATCTTTCCCAAGGGGGAGGGGATGATGCGGAGCATCCTACGGACATCACCAGGTCAAGAGCCCATTTGGCAAGTGACACGTGCGACATCTACTTCACATACACAAAGGTGAATCATCTCATTTACACGTGCTCACTTGACACTCTCGAGGATGGTATACTACTTGACACTCCTTACGTGTGCATGCATAGGTATCGTCAGAGCTTCATGGATGTCAAGGAGGAGTGCAAGCGCCAAGGAACGACTACACCATCCGCGAGGGAAGCATGGAAGAGAAGATGAAAGAAAGGAGAAGAAGACGGAGCAGCGGCTGAAGATAGCCCGGACATCCGGACCGCCGTCCGGATCATCCGGACCCAGCCGGATCATCCAGATATCCGCGCCGAAGGCAACAGAAGCTGCCCGACGAAGCCGGATCATCCGGACGGTCGCCCGGATCATCCGGACCCCCGACACCCGGATCATCCGGGCCACCTTCCGGATCATCCGGACCCCGCCTGCGTGCGTGACTGGGGCCGAAGCCCGTGTACCCCTTCGCCCCTCACTTACCCCTTCGCCCCTTGGGCTATAAATAGACCTCCTCCACCTCCTTTCTAGGGTTAGCAAAGTGATAGCTCATTCTTAGGTGAGATTTGCTCCTACCTATCTCTACTCTTGAGAGAGAGAGACCACTACTCCATTGGAGGCCAAGACCTCCATTTAGGAGAAGATCCCGCGGGATATCATCAAGACCCCCTTGTGGGAAGATCCATCTAGGATATCATCAAGACCTCCTCTTGGAGATGAACTTTACCTTGTATCTTTCCCTTTGTTGTTCATGTACCTTGTGATCTTGTGTGTTTGATTGTCTAGTGGATGTGTGATTTGGACTTGTTCTTGAGTGTTTCCCTTGTGATTTCTCCCCGTTCTTCCCCGTGTTCATCGTGTTCTTCGAGGGATCCCACTCCAAACGTGAAAGATCGTCGCTATAGGGTTCCACCCTACATCACTTGTCATGGGCTAAGTTGGGACACCCCTGCAGGGTATAAACTTTCGAGAGCCGTGCCCACGGTTATGTGGCAGATGGGAATTTGTTAATGTCTGGTTGTAGATAACTTGACACCAGATCCGAATTAAAATGCATCAACCGCGTGTGTAGCCGTGATGGTCTCTTCTCGGCGGAGTCCGGGAGGTGAACACGGTTTCTGGGTTATGTTTGACGTAAGTAGGTGTTCAGGATCACCTCTTGATCATTGCTAGCTTCACGACCGTTCCTTTGTTTCTCTTCTCGCTCTCATTTGCGTATGTTAGCCACCATATCATGCTTAGTCGCTGCTGCAACCTCACCACTTTACCCCTTCCTTTCCCATTAAGCTTTGCTAGTCTTGATACCCATGGTAATGGGATTGCTGAGTCCTCGTGGCTCACAGATTACTAGAACAACAGTTGCAGGTACATGTTGTGCGATGATCTTGACGCGAGAGCGATGCTTGCGTGCGTTGAGTTCTTCTTCTGCTTCTTCGATCAGGGGATAGGTTCCAGGTCGGCAGCCTGGGCTAGCAGGGTGGATGTCGTTTGAGTTCCTGTTTGTGTTTCATCCGTAGTCGGATGTTGCTCTTATGTATGATGATGTTGTATTCGTGTGGCATTGTATGCCTCTTGTATGTATCCCCACTATTATGTAATGTGATGTAATGATATCCACCTTGCAAAAGCGTTCCAATATGCGGGTCTATCCTTGGTGGGACCTTCGAGTTCCTTTTGGATAGGGTCGCATATTGGGCGTGACAGTGCTATGACCTATGTCACTAAGCCAAGTGATCGCCGACAAGCAAGCATCCACCCATCATGGAGATACTAGTGAGAGTGTGAACCACCACAAAGAGAGTGAGCGACACAAGCCCAAATTGAGTGACTCTTCGCCAAGAGAGAAAAACTCAGTCCTCCTAGCCACCAAAAGAGAGATGAGAGAAGTGTGTGAGAACCCATCAAGTGTCATCCACTATGTCCTAGTATGCAAAGATGAGGTGGAAAAGACTAACACTCCTAATCCTCTTCCTCTAGTGTTGTCTAATTTGTTGCAGGAATTCTCGGATGTCTTCCCCGATGAGCTACCTCCCAGTCTTCCTCCTTTACGTGGCATCGAACATCGGATCGACCTCATCCCCGACGCACCTCTTCCCAACAAGGCACCATACCGCGTCAACTCCGAATAAACCAAATAAATACAAAGGTAAGTCCAACATCTCATAGACCATGGACATGTGCGTGAAAGTTTGAGTCCTTGTGCCGTGCCGGTCATTCTTGTGACAAAAAGAGACAATAGTTTTCGCATTTGTTCCGATTGTAGACCAATAAATGCTATCACCATTCGCTATAGGCATCCCATTCCACGCCTTGATGATATGCTAGATGAGCTTAGCGGTGCCACCTTTTTCTCAAAAATTGATCTTAAAAGTGGTTATTATCAAATCTGCACACAAGAAGGTGATGAATGGAAGACCGCTTTCAAAACAAAATTTGGTTTGCACGAGTGGTTAGTTATGTCTATGGGTTTATCGGAAGCACCCAAAACTTTCATGCGTGTTAGGCATTATGTGCTTCGTCCTTACATTGGAGTGTTGTTGTGGTCTACTTTGACGATATTCTTGTGTTTAGCAAATCCCTCAAAGAACATGCAGATCATTTTAGGGCTGTTTTGCAAACTCTTAGAAAAGAGCATCTGTATGCCAATATGGGAAAATGCACTTTTGGTGTTGACAAGATTGTTTTCTTGGGCTTTGTTGTGTCCTCCAAGGGTGTTCATGTTGATGATTATAAAATTGAAGCAATTAAAACGTGGCCACAACCCACTAATTTGCAATAAGTGAGTAGTTTCCTTGGTCTAGCGGGTGTTTATCGTCGCTTTGTGAAAGACTTTAGCACTATTGCTGCAATGTTGCATGCTTTGAGCAAGAAGAATGCACCCTTTGTTTGGGGACCATCTCAATCTACCGCATTTGATGATTTGCTTACACATGCCCCGATTCTTGCATTACCTAATTTCAACAAAACTTTTGAGGTTCATTGTGATGCTAGTGGTAATGGAATTGGAGTTTTGATGCAAGAAAAGTGACCCATTGCATACTTTAGTGAAAAACTTTCCAGTGCTCAACTTAACTATCCCATATATGACAAAGAATTGTATGCTTTAGTGCGAGTATTGCATCTTTGGGAGCATTATATTTGCCCACATGAATTTGTCATACATACCGATCATGAGACACTAAAGTACCTTAAAGGTCAAACCAAGTTGAATAAACAACATGCTAAATGGAGTGAATTTATTGAATCCTTTCCTTATGTGATCAAGTACATTAAGGGCAAATAAAATGTTGTGGCGGATGCTCTTTCCTGCAAGTGCATGTTAGTTACTCAACTTGAGTTGAATGTTATTGGCTTTGAGCATGTTAAAGATCTTTATGCACATGATCCTAAGTTTGCGATTCCTTATGCCAAATGTCTTGCTCACACTTGTTAGGAGAACTATTATATCAATATTGGCTACCTTATCCGCGCTAACAAGCTTTATATACCCGAGTCTTCGCTTCGTTTGTTACTTTTGCAAGAGGCTCATGGCGGAGGACTTGTGGGACATTTAGGGTGCGACAAGACCTTTGCCACACTCTACTTCAAGTACTTTTGGCCAAAGATGTTCTGCGACGTGGCACACTTCACCAAACGTTGCTCTAAATGCCGCAAAGCTAAGTCAAAAGCCCAATCTCATGGTTTACATATGCCACTTCCAATTCCATACCAACCATGGGAAGATATTAGTATGGATTTCGTGCTTGGTTTGCCTAGGACTCAAAATGGAAAGGATTCCGTATTTGTTGTTGTGGAACGATTCTCAAAAATGGCACATTTCTTCCCATGCAATAAGATAGACGATGCTTCACATGTTGCAAATCTCTTTTGTAGGGAAATCTTGAGGTTGCATGGAGTTACAAGGACCATTGTGTCGGATTGCAACATCAAGTTCCTAAGGTACTTTTGGAAGACAATATGCGCCAAGCTCGTCATCAAGCTACTATTCTTGACGGCCTATCACCCACAAACCAATGGCCAAATGGAAGTCACCAACCGGATGCTATCTACTCTCCTACACATGTTGATAAAGAAGACATCAAGGAGCAGGAGGAGTGCTTACCTTCGCCAAGTACGCCTACAATCGAGCTCGACACTCTACCACCGGCAAGTCCCCCTTCGAGGTTGTCTACGGCTTCCACCCATTGTCCCCATTGGACATTCTACCTATTCCGCTCCAAGAACGCGCAAACATGGATGCAAGTGCAAGGGCAAGCTTTCTCAAGAAGATACATGAAGATACAAGGCAACGATTGAGTGTCAAGTACATCGCATCGCCACCAAGCTCAAAATCAACAAGACACCAATGGTTTTCCAACTGGGAGATCTCGTATGGCTTCATGTTTGCAAGGACCGCTTCCCCAATGAGCGCAAGTACAAGCTACTACCACAAGCCGATGGACCCTTCAAGGTGCTAGCACGCTATAATGACAACGCCTACAAGATCGACATCCCACGCGACAAGTACAATGTCAGCGAAATCTTCAATGTCAAGGATTTGGCCAAGTACCATGGTGATGAAGATCACAATCCACGGACGGATCTCTCCCAAGGGGGGGGGGAGATGATACGGAGCATTCTTCCATTATCCCCATGGACTCTACAACAACACATCAGGCACCACGTGGACCTATGACAATAGCTTGAGCACGCGTAATGGCAACCGAGGTGAAGTCCTTCCTACTTGACATGCATATGGATACAAGTGGAACTTGGTTGCTACCTCACTAAAATGCTCTATGTATCATTAGGTACGAATAAGAACACTCACAAGCAGCTAAGGAGCACCGACAAGGAGGAGGGGAAGCACTCCAAGTCACAAAGGTGGAAGGAGGGGGCCAAAGGTAGTAAGACTACAAGTCCCAGGCGACCCGTGCGCACGGGCCCCCAAGACCCCGTGCCCACGGGCTACACATGGAGCTACAGCTATAGCACCCCGTGCGCACGAGCCCTACAGTATGGATGGCCGGGATGGCTGTTGGGCCTCCACTTCATCCACTTCATCCCCAAGCCTATATATTTCATACCTAGGGTTATATTTAGGGTTAGCAAAGACATATGTGAGATATTTGGGAGCTTTTCTCCTTCTACCACTCCATTGGAGATCTAGACCTCTTAGGAGAGGATCCACTTGTGGATTCCAAGACCTCCTCTTAGGGAAGACTTCATCAAGACCTCACCTCCTTAGAAGTGGGAAGAACTTTACCTAGTGCTTGTTTCCTTTGATTGTGCTTGTAATCTTGTGCCGCTATGTGTTTGCTATTCTAGTGGATGTGTGATTGGGTTTTGTTGGAGTGAATTTCTCTTTGTGTTATTGGTTCTCATCCTTTCCCCCCTCCAAGTGTGAAAAGATCCATCTTAGGGTTTCACCCTACAACACCCCTCCTCCTCTCCGAGCCCCAAAAACTCCACCGACAATGCCAAAGTCATGGTTCTCCGCGCCGGCAGGCAGTGGCAGTTCTTCATCGAGCAAATCTTGGTGTCGCTGCCTTCTCTCTCCAAGCCCCTCGACATCCAAGGCGGCCGACTCTTCTGGCAAGGAGGAGATCGTCATCTCCTCCGGTGACGAGGAGGACCAGACACTGTAGTAGCAGCTGGAGCAGCGGTCCCACCTCCTCGCGGAGGCCGCTCCGACAGATAAAGAATTTGTTCATCATATGGAGATCATGATGGAGCGTTCCTCAGTCACATGGGCCCGGCGCCACCATCTTTGGCACGCATCAAGGATGAGCCATCATCCCCGCCACGCCACTGCATGATGCGCGACGGGTCAAGGAGGAACCGGTGTCGCCCCTGCGCAACCGCGACATCCAGAATGGGTGACATGTCGAGGAGAAGCCGACGTCGTCCCCGCGAACCCGCAATGTCCAGATCATGTTGGGCTCTACGGTAGGGTGCGTCGACTGCAAATTAAAATTTTCCTACACGCAGAACAACCTGGAACATGCTACGGGAGATGGATCATAGTTTGTTACCACTAGACGCACAGTGCCGTGCAGCGGAAGAAGAGTTGGGGTAGCACGTCCGCGTGGATCGTCTCCTCCTCGTCTGATCTCGCTCGAACAGCCTGTCGTCCGATCCCAAGTACAAGTTCGCCGGAGCGGCGCAAGTGCACCGCCTCAAAAGGTATCCGCGCATGTAGGAGGAACACCATGTGGTGGACTGCTAGGTCTGATTACACAGTCGGCGGCGAGTGGAGGTGGCTATTCGCAACACATGCAAACCCTAGTGACAGTGCCGAAGCGATCAACCAAATGAGTGTGCTGCACCTCCATTTTATATAGGCATCCGTCGCGGGCTCAACACTTGGGCCTCGCATGGACCCTAAAGCCCACAAGTCTACTCTTCCACAATCCGAATATAGCTCGGATCACATCCGACCAGTGTCCTCGGATCCGACCTCGTAGGTTCCTTCACAAGCCGCAATGTATTCGGCTTCTGTGGTAGAATCGGCCATCGTATCTTGCTTGGAACTCATCCAGCTCACTGCCCCTCCGTTCATGACGTAAATCCAGACTGTGATCGACAATCATCTCTGTCGGTTTGGAAACTAGCATTAGCGTAACCCCTTACGACAAGCTCTTCCTCACCTCCATAAACTAGGAACATCTCTTTAGTCCTTTTTAGGTACTTCAAAATAGTCTTTACCGCTGCCCAGTGACTCTCACATGGGTTGGCCTGGTATCTTCTTGTTAGGCTTATTGCAAAAGCAACATCAGGCCTTGTACATATCATGGCATACATGATGGATCCGATTGCCGAGGCATACGGAATCCTACTCATCCTGCTTTGCTCATTAGATGTCGAAGGACTCTGAGTCTTGCT
The DNA here is from genome assembly GCA_963921465.1 of Triticum timopheevii. Lineage (NCBI taxonomy): Eukaryota > Viridiplantae > Streptophyta > Magnoliopsida > Poales > Poaceae > Triticum > Triticum timopheevii. The sequence continues at coordinate 202,117,619 of OY997270.1, forward strand.
TAGCCTTATACCACGTGAGAGTGGCAAGAACCCTTTCTTCGCCTCACTCATGTTGAACCGCTTCAACACTTTATCTATGTACATGCTCTGGCTCAAGCCGAGCAGCCTCCTCGATCTATCTCTATAGATCTTAATGCCTAAAATATAGACTGCCTCACCAAGGTCCTTCATCGAAAACTTGCCACTCAATGACTCCTTGACCGAGTTTAGCATCGAAACATCATTTCTGACCAGTAGTATGTCATCCACATACAAGATCAAAAATACTATTGAGCCCCCACTTAACTTCTTGTATAAACAAGTGTCCTCTTCGCTTTTGATGAAACCGAGACCAGTGATGACCTTATCAAAACGAATATTCCAGCTCCGAGATGCTTGCCTCAACCCATAAATGGATCTCTTGAGCTTGCATACCTTACTAGTGCTAGTCGGATCGACAAAACCCTCGGGTTGTATCATATACACATCCTCGGTTAAATTTCCATGAAGGAAAGCCGTTTTGACATCCATCTGCCATATCTCATAATCGAAATATGAAGCTATAGCTAGTACGATCCTCACCGACTTTAGCATCGCTACCGACGAGTAAGTATTGTCATAGTCAATTCCTTGAACTTGTCCATAACCTTTAGCGACAAGCCGAGCTTTGTGGATCTCAACATTTCCATCCACATCGGTTTTCTTCTTAAAGACCCATTTGCAACCAATGGCAGTTACACCAGGTGGCAGATCAACCAAGTCCCAGACTTGATTCTCATCCATGGACTTTAACTTGGATCCCATGGCCTCCAGCCATGCCTCAAAATCTGGGCTCACCATCGCTTCCGCATACGTGGCCGGCTCGTCGCTTTCTAGCAACAATACATCACGCACTCTGCGCAATCTTTGCGACCTCCGTGGTTCTGGTGCCGCTTCCACTACGGGTTCCCTGACTGACTCCGGTATGATCTCATCACCAGCCGAGCCGTCCCCAAGTTCTCCTCGAATTTCTTCGAGTTGAACCGTCCTCCCATTGGCCTCCCGACTGAGAAACTCTTTCTCAAGGAAAACCCCGTTCCGAGCAACAAACACTTTGTTCTCTTCCCAGTTGTAGAAGCTATATCCCAAGGTTTCCCTCGGATATCCCACGAATATGCATTTATCCGATTTAGGTGTAAGCTTGTCTGACATAAGACGCTTGACAAATGCTTCACAACCCCAAATCTTTAGAAAAGACAAACTGGGACTCTTCCCGGTCCACATCTCATGTGGTGTCTGGTCTACGGATTTTGATGGTACTCTATTAAGTGTGAAAGCTGTAGTTTCCAGAGCGTATCCCCAGAATGACAAGGGTAAATCCGACTTGCTCATCATAGACCGAACCATGTCCAACAAGGTCCTATTCCTCCGTTCCGACACACCGTTTCTCTGTGGCGTACCTGGAGGTGTGAGCTGAGGTACTATACCTCGGCTTTTCAGATGATCATCAAACTCCTGGCTCATGTACTCACCTCCACGATCAGATCGTAGAAGTTTTATAGTCTTGCCGAGCTGATTCTCAACCTCGTTCTGAAACTCTGAACTTTTCAAAAGTCTCCGACTTGTGCCTCATAAAATAGATATATCCATATCTACTCAAGTCGTCGGTAAAAGTCACGAAGTACTGATAGCCACCTCTGGCAGTTGTGCTCATTGGACCACACACATCACTATGTATAAGTTCCAACAGCTCGGACGCCCTCTCGCAACTCTTTGCGAAAGGAGACTTAGTCATCTTGCCGAGCAAGCATGATTCACATGTCTCGAACGACTCAAAGTCGGACGAAGTTAGGAGCCCATCATCATGGAGCTTCTTCATGCGTTTCAGACTAATGTGTCCAAGCCGGCAATGCCAAAAGTATGTCGGATTTATCTCATTAGGCTTATGCCTCTTGACATTCACGTTATAGACTGGTTCCTGTTCTAGATTCAATGTAAATAGCCCATCAGCAATGGGTGCATAGCCGTGGAACATACCATTCAAAAATATCGAACAACCATTGTCCTTTAAATTGAATTCATAACCTTGACTCATCAAACATGAGGCAGAAATAATGTTCTGACTAAGTGCAGGAATGTAATAACAATTATTCAATTCCATAATGAATCCGGAAGGAAGCTGGAGCTGCATCGTGCCGACCTCCAACGCAACAACTCTTGCTTTGTTGCCGACCCTGATGTCAATCTCCCCTTGTGCCACACGCCTAGTTCTTACCATCCCCTGCATTGAGTTGCAAATATGAACAACCAATCTGGTATAAAATACCCAAGATCTACTAGGTATGTCAGCAAGGTAAATGTCTATAACATATGCAACAAGTGTACCTTTGCCCGAAGAAGCATTTTCGGCCTTCTTGCCATGCTCTACAAGCCACTTGCTACAGTTCCTCTTCCAGTGACCGGTCTCCTTGTAGTGATAGCAAACAGTCTTCGAGTCCGGTCCAGACTTTGGTGCAGCGGCGGAGGTTACCATGTCCGTGCCCTTTGCCTTAGCCTTTTTCTTGGACCAACTCTTCTTGAACTTAGCCGATTTCTGCACCATCAACACTTGGTGCGTGCCTTTCTTAATATCCTGCTCTGCCACTTTGAGCATCCCATGCAATTTAGTGAGCTTCTTATCCATGCCATGCATATGATAGTTCGAGATGAACGTCCCATAGCTGGGCGGAAGAGAACCCAGAACTGCATCTGTAGCAAGCTCATCCAAGAGCAGGAAGCCCAACCGATCCAAAGCTTGCACATATCCGATCATCTTGATCACATGTGGGCTCGGTGGATCACCTTCCTTCAGCTTGCAATCCATCAAGGATCGTCGGACGTTGAACCTTTCGTTCCTAGCCTGTGTCTGAAACATGCTCTTGAGACTCTCGATCATATCGTAAGCCTCAACATTTTCGAAATGCTGTTGCAAATCAGGCTCCATACAAGCCAGCATCAGACAACTGATCTCCGTTGATTCATCAATGAGTTTCTGGTAGGCATTCTTAGTTGTGGCATTAGCATTATAGGCAGGTTCCTCTGGAAGTGGATCCTCTAGAACATGTTCCTTTTTATCATGCTTGAGAACAATTCTCAGATTTCTATACCAGGTGGTAAAGTTTGTTCCATTCAGTTTATCCTTTTCCAGAATTGATTTCAATGAAAAGTTGGGTTGATCAGGTGGTGCCATAGATCTACAATAGAAAATAAGCAATCACTAAGCAATGTGTTTATGTAGAGTAATTCAAGCCTAAACAGAAATACTCCCACTGAAGTAAGCATCCCTCCGCAAACTCTTAGTGATTCAGGATCCGACTAGCGCATGCGACTAGTGAGCTTTAGCATCACTGCTAGCCAACATACCTATCCGGTAAGCAACTCCTTGCTAATCATATCTCTATACGACTCCTGTCGGTCGGGAAGGTATCTTATACCCCGGCTCCCAACCTTCTTTGCCACAAGGCCCAAAACCGTTTTGATAGCCTTGACAAGTTAACCTGATGCAGTGCATGTCCGTGTCCGACACAAACCCTTCAGTTCAATGACACCCAGGAGCACCCCAATTTTATGAGCCCACTACTAGACGTACTTGACGTGCGAAGGTGCAACATCGGGGATGGCAATTCGCTTGATATTCATGAGGGATCATTCTACCATTCTAACATGCATAGAAACAAAGAAGCATAAGCATCACAAATAAACACATATTGTAAAATAGTATAGCTCCATCATGGACGTTCTTCTAGGTCGGCTCCGACTCCACTAACCATCTACGAACTCCATCTTGTTTGTCCCGCCAGGACGCCAAGCCACCAACCTGATCTCTATTATACAACTACTACAATTAGTAATGAATTTTACATAGAGTCACAAGTCGACACACAGGTCGTTATACAATATAATGACAGCACTTTGGCTCCTGTCGGCTGACAAACATGACATGTAGGCCACTTATAAATTAGACACATGCATCACATACACAAGAGCCATACTATTCACATCAAACCGCAAAACAAAGTTATGCATAGAATCGTATTCTATCGGTTTGTGTGGTGGGTAAGAAATACACGGCGCTACGCACACGGTTAGTGGGCGGGGTTCGAAGGGGCAGCACCCCTCACGGGTGCGGGCAGCACCCGACGTTTTCGGAAACCACAGATCACATCTGAACTCCGATCACGCCGAATTTTCTGATCTGACCGATCTTATCAATCATCGCGAGTCTGATTCAGGTTTACATTTCACTGTTAACCTCGATGGCGGATACCAACAGGTAGGGGTAGGTTGTGTCACGACCTCATCGACTTCGATCATCAGAAAACATATCCTCTTCAATCCCCATGTGCAATTGATCTCATCAAGCATGCACATAGCCTATCTCATCAAGGACAACAGATCTCATCTGCTGCCTCCACATATCTAATATGCATATGTTCTGAATCCAAATCCTATAGCAGAGGCTCTGATACCACTGTTGGGCTTTACGGTAGGGTGCGTCGACTGCAAATCAAAATTTTCCTACACGCAGAACAACCTGGAACATGCTACGGGAGATGGACCACAGTTCGTTACCACTAGACGCGCAGTGCCATGCAGCGGAAGAAGAGTTGGGGCAGTGCGTCCGCGTGGATCGTCTCCTCCTCGTTCGATCTCCCTCAAACAACCGGTCGTCCGATCCCACATACAAGTTCGCCGGAGCGGCGCAAGTGCACCACCTCTAACGGTATCCGCGCGTGCAGGAGGAACACCGTGCAGCGGACTGCTAGGTCTGATCGCACAGTCAGCAGCGAGTGGAGGTGGCTATTTGCAACACATGCAAACCCTAGTGACAGCACAGAAGCGATCAACCAAATGAGTGTGCCTCACCTCCACTTTATATAGGCGTCCATCGTGGGCTCAACACTTGGGTCTCGCATGGACCCTAAAGCCCACAAGTTTGCTCGGCCACAATCCGAATACAGCTCGGATCACATCCGACCAGTGTCCTCGGATCCGACCTCGTAGGTTCCTTCCCTTAAGCGCGCGACCCCTTAGGTTCAAGTCGGCTTGGTCACAGTTCGGATCACCTCTGACCTGCACGGTTGGTAGCGGCCTCTAGCAAGGCGTGCCGACCACCAAGCAGACTATGAAGCTGGTTAGGCGAACATGTAAAACGTGTCACACTTCTATTCCTTTTGCCGCACGATATATGTTGTCAGGCTCAAGGCGAGAGTGTCATCCTTGTGCTAGCCCGACCTCTTTCTCGTTCCAGTGATACCGACCACAAACCGGATTATATCATAATCCCTGTCGCATGGCCATGCTTATCCTGGTCGGATCACATGAGGGGCCCAGAGTATATCTCTCCTGATCGGAGGGGCAAATCCCATCTTGCTCGACCATGTCTCGCAGAATGGGACTGGACAAACCCGAAACCTACCTTTGTAACTACCCAGTCACGGAGTAGTGTTTGGTCGGCCCAAAGCAAGTCTGTCACCATCCCGAGTACATGCGTCATCTCAGGTCTTAGGACATAGAACGTATGTTGTACTAGAGACTCACAGATGACATATCGCTGTGTCTCATAGTTGGGTCTGTCCGACTCAGACCTTATCTCGTCTCGGATCCGACTACGTCGAATTGGACCAGACCTTTCCAAGTCCATATTATCCGGTTAGCATCCAATGCTCCATGGCTAGTGAGACCGAGCCATCGACCGTGTCATATGCTAGTCTAGTCGGCTGTGCGTCCACACAGCCCTTTCGATTAGGGATCTTTTAGGACAGTCATCATACAATGCATAGTCCCACAAACAAGTCATGTACTTGCTGATACACATGATTGATAATGTCCAAGGACTATCTTTATTCATAAACACATAGGAAATATCATCATACATGATTTCCTCTAGGGCATATCTCCAACAGATCAGAAGCCGCTTCAAAGGACAAGCTGATGACCCACAAGTATAAGATATTAATCGTAGTCCTTTCAGTTTGTAAGAGTGTGGAACCGAATGATGAGCAAAAAGAATTGTTAAGCGGTTTTCAACAAGGTATTTTTTGCAAGTGCTGCAAGATAGTTTTGACAGATGGTTTGATAGCAGGTAATTGGTAACAAGTAACAAGTAACAAAGGCACCAAGGTTAAGCAAGTTGCCCAATCCTTAATTATGCTAAGGACAAGTCGGTGATACTTCTTATAGTGATTAAAACACTCTTGAGGACGTGCAGGAATATCGTCAAGTTACTTTCACCATGATTCATCAACTTCACGTGATTGCCTTGATAAGTGTTATGCGGGTGGACCAAAGCTAAGGTACCACTCTTTTTTAAAGAAACACCCACTTATGATTATACCCTCCATGCAAGAATCTGCAAATACAAGAGAAGTACTTAATATAAATATAATGATATCATTAAACATATGGATCCAAAACAACCCCTCATAGAACAATTCGTAATCTGGGGTTTAGGCTTCTATCACTCCCACAACCCATCATCTACAAACTAATTCAATGATTCCTTCCTTTGGGCCCAAAGATGTGAAGTCTCATGTAGTCGATGTTCACATAACACCACTAGAGGAAGAACAACACAGGATAATATCAAAACATTGAGTGATCAACTTCACATCATTACTAATAACAAGACTTCTCCCACGTCATTAAGAAAAAATAGGACTACTCACAACTCATCTTATTAAACATGATCAGTGGGTATGAATATGATCTAAGCATAATAATCTTCCACCAAGTAAACCAACTAGCATCAACGATGAGATGTAATCAACACTAATAGTACCCCCAGGTACCAATCTGAGGTTTGATACAAAGATTGAACACAAGAGAGAAATTAGGGTTTATAGATGAGATGTTGCTAGTGAAGAGGTTGATGAAGATGATGATTCCCATGATGATGAGAGTGTTTGTGATGGTGAAGGATTCGATTTCCCCCTCCCAGGGGGAAGTACCCCCAATGTAATCGCTCCGCCGAGAGCAAAACTGATCCTGCCCTGGTTCCGCCTCGAGACGATGGCAAAAAGTCCCGAAACTGTTCTCTTTTTTTAGGGAAAATAGAAATTTATGTCCAAAGGACGTCGAGAGGGGATCTGATGAGGACATCAATACCATTGTTACACCCATAGCCCTTGTTGATATACGTACTGTACCAATTATTAGCTCGCGCACGCTAATTAAATTACCAAGTACTTTTGTTTCTTGGTAATGATTCTATTATTCATGACAATATGATGCTGCCTAAATTGGATACATTTGTCTTGCTTACAAACGAAGGGCCTAGTTTGGACAAGAAGGCTGAACATTGGAGCAAGATCAAGCATGGAGATGATGGCATGCGCAAGGTGAACAAGAACGGAGTTACAAGTGATGATTTTCGGACTTTGAAGCCACCATAATGAGTGTATGAAGCCTTGGACGAAATATACAAGATGCCACTTCATAAATTTTGTCGTGAGGCTATTATGGGTGATGTGTCACCTTATTATTGGGCCATGCCCATGTAATTTAGAAATACTAAAGTATAGGCTGCTTTTAGAGTCCGTATGTATGGGGAAAACATAATTAGGGTTGGTTTCGGACCCCTCCTCCAAGGGGCCACGAAATTGCCCCTCTTCCTTCATATATACAACCCCTAGGGCGTCGTTTAGATTTTGGGTTTTGTTTAGATTAAAGTTCGCCATAGCTTCAACTTTGCGTACTTCGTTTGTGTTCAATGACCATACCAAGACGTCACAGAACCCCACCTTGATCAATAAAGATTTCATCTTATATTTGCAATATCCAGATTGCAACCTCAGTTTCTTGCTTGCTCTTCGTTTAATTGTAGTAAATAGACCCTCCTGGTCAGGTTGATCGTGCTCCGCCGTGGTCAATAACCTCCGGCGTGGTCAATAACCTCCCGGAGTAGGCGGACAGGCAATATCCATGAAAAAGCCACAAATTTTTTTAGGGTTAGTTCATCATATCCAAAACAATCTAAGCCTTTGCATAATCTTTTCTGTATTTGCTTTGTTGAATTTTCGTTGCATCGTCGTGTCAAGTTGCTGGTCTTAGCGTCTAGTTCCCTTAGAATTTTGAGTTCTGTTCACAAGTTATCACGCCGCCGCCGCCGCACCATCGTCTTTGCTCCTGCCATATACCACCACCACCAACATATCCTTACCGCTGCCATATACGTCCGCCTGTCCACCACCAATTTGAGTGCACATATACATCTCCCTCTCCACCACCAATGCATGTCGACATATACATCAGCGTATCCACCACCGATCCGAGTCCACATATAGATCTGCCTATCCACCACCAATCCGAGTCTTTTCATATTAGGTTTGTTTTTGAGATCCATCTTGTTTCAGATTCGTGTTTCCTTGCTTGAGTAGGTTTTGGGAAAAAAGTCTTGAGACCCCTAGGCAATATTTAGGCCAAAATTTTGGCAATTGAAAATATTTTTCCCTATCCTGTTTTTAGGCCCCAGGGAGCGTTTTGAGACACTCGCCATCATAGTGATATTTTGTCGCACTTTTTGGTCATCGCTGCCCTGATTTCTAAAAAAAATAGCCAAAAAATTTCCTTCATATCCTGTTATTTTTACTTGGGAAGAGTTTTGAGACACTCGCCATTATAGTGTTTTTTCTGCAAAAAATGAGCACAAAAAAGCGCAAAAAAAATTAGTGTGTTTTTTCTTTGTTTACGCGCCGCACCATGATTTTGTTAGTGTTGTAGGCTCGCGTCTCTAGTACGGTCTAGCCTAGGACCAACACAGTACCATCGTTGAGCGTTTATTCAACTTTGCATCTCTGAATTGATTATTGCTGACATCTTTGCTACCATATCATAAGCCGTCCCAGCTCCACATACATCTGCATCGTGCGTTTGACACCACCTGGCAATCGCTCTGTCCAAGCTTTGAGAGTTTTGACTACAACGGTTGCCGATCACCACCTTCTGTTGGGTAAGAACCGGTAAGAATTTGAGATTTGCTTGACGGATTTGTGACACCCCACCACCACCATTTTCTAGTAGTCTGTAGGATCATATTCTTGTGTGTTTCTATTACTACTAACCATGGCAGGACCACAAGCCGACGAGAATGACTGGGAGAACATGACGAAGAAGGAGCTTCATGATAAATTTCAGCAAATGTTGAGTCAACAAGTGGAAGACGTGATGGCCAGCTTTGGAAAGGCAGTGGAGAGGATTGATGATGTTGAGAAGACAATTGTCACCAAGTTGGACACCAAGTTCGATGAAGTACTCACACGTCTTTCACAACCACCACCCGCATCTGCTGCACCATTGCAACAACATCAACAACCACCTCCACGTCGTGATCTAGCAGGGCGAGCCAGGACAAACTTCTGGTGCCGTTGCTACTGCTATTGCTGCTTCTATAGCTCCTGCTGCTACTGCAGAGGTGGAGGACTATTACGAGGATGAGGTTGATCAACATCAAAACCATGTGCAACCACTAGCACCACCACCAGGAGGTCGACCACATGCATATAATCGCAATGGTAGGGCTGCAACACCACTTGAGGTACGAGATTATGACCATATTCCTAAACTAAAATTGAATATTCCAGCGTTTGAGGGTAGATACATTCCTGATGTATATCTTACTTGGGAGTTAGAGAACTGAACAACATTTCACATGCTTACAATATCCCGAGGATAGACATGTTGGTGTTGCTGTTTGTGAATTCACTAGTTTTGCTGTTCATAGTGGTGTGATACGAGCTAAAACTCGGATGGGCACTTACCAATAGTTTTGTCATGAATGCAAGTGACATTGACATATAGGTGATGTTTTTCTGAACATTTTGGTATCTTATTTGCATTTTTCTGATTTAGTATGAATTAGTTATGAAGTTTTCAAAGTGACGGCCAAACGGTCAAAGGGCAAAAGCACAAGACGACCAAAGTGGATTGGACAGAACTGCTGGCTTTTGGAAATTAGGGGCAATCCTATCGAGTGGGACACAACTAGGGGTATAAAACCAATTATCCCTTTAAAGATGTATTGCAGAATTGCAAAGAAGGAAGAACATGGAACAAGTTCGTCGTTAATAATGGATTTGTGTTCCGTGCTAACAAGCTATGCATTCCAGCTAGCTCCGTTTGTCCTTTGTTGTTGCAGGAGGCGCATGGAGGAGGATTAATGGGACACTTTGGTGTGAAGAAGATGGAGGACGTACTTGCTACACATTTATTTTGGCCAAAGATGGGACGGGATGTTGAGCTTTTTGTTCCTTGCTGCACTACATGTCAAAAAGCTAAGTCACGACTCAATCCTCATGGTTTATATATGCCTTTGCCTGTACATAGTGTTCCTTGGGAGGATATATCTATGGACTTTGTTTTAGGTTTACCTTGAACAAAAAAGGGGAGGGATAGCATAGTTGTTGTCGTGGATAGATTCTCGAAAATGGCACACTCCATACCATGTCATAAAAGTGATGATGTTGCTAATGTTGCTGATTTATTCTTTCATGAAATTATTCGCTTGCATGGTGTGCCAAGTACTATTGTTTTAGATCACGATACTAAATTTCTTAGCCACTTTTGGAGATGTTTATGGGCTAAGTTGGGGACTAAACTGCTTTTTAGTACTACTTGTCACCCCCAAACTGATGGACAAACAGAAGTAGTCAATAGAACATCGTCTACTATGCTTAGGGCTGTTTTGAAGAATAACAAGAAAATGTGGGAAGAATGCTTGCCTCATATTGAATTTTCTTATAATCGTTCGCTGCATTCTACTATTAAGATGCGCCCTTTTGAAATTGTGTACGGTTTCCTACCTCGTGCACCTATTGATTTGTTGCCTCTTCCATCTTCGGAGAAGGTTAATTTTGATGCTAAACAACATGCTGAATTGATCTTTAAAATGCATGAGTTAACTAAGGAAAACATTGAGCGAATGCTAAATATAAACTTGCTGGAGATAAAGGTAGAAAACATGTTGTCTTTGCACCTGGAGATCTTGTTTCGTTACATTTGCATAAGGATACACTTCCTGATTTGTGCAAATCAAAGCTAATGCCACGTGTGATGGTCCTTTTAAGGTGTTAGAGAAAATAAATGATAATGCATATAAACTTGAGCTGTCTGCAGATTTTGGGGTTAGTCCCACTTTTAACATTGCAGATTTGAAGCCTTATTTGGGTGAGGAAGGTGAGCTTCCATCGAGGACGACTTCACTTCAAGAAGGGGAAGATGATGAGGACATCAATACCATTGTTACACCCACAACCCCTGCTGCTATACATACTGGACTAATTACTAGAGCTCGCACACGCCAATTAAATCACCAGGTACTTTCCTTTCTTGGTAATGATTCTAATGTTCATGAGAATATGATGCTGCCTAAATTGGATACATTTGTCTTGCTTACAAATAAAGGGCCTTGTTTGGACAAGAAGTATGAACACTGAAGAAATATCAAGCATGGAGATGATGGCATGCGAAGAACGGAGTTACAAGTGATGACTTCCGGACTTTGAAGCCACCATAATGAGTGCATGAAGCCTTGGACGAAATATAGAAGATTCCACTTCATAAATTTTGTCCAGAGGCTATTGTAGGTGCTGTGTCACCTTATTATTGGGCCAGGCCCATGTAATTTTGAAATACTAAAGTATAGGCTGTTTTTAGAGCCCATGTGTATGGGGAAAAGAGAGTTAGGGTTGGTTTCGCACCCATCCTCCAAGGGGCCTTGAAATTTCCCCCTCTTCCTCCATATATACAGCCCTTAGGATGTCGTTTAGACTTTGGGTTTTGTTTAGATTAAAGTTCACCATAGCTGCAACTTCGCGTAATTCGTTTGTGTTCAAGGACCAGACCAAGACGTCACAGAACCCCACCTTGATCAATAAAGCTTTCATCTCATATTCGCAATATCCATATTGCAATCTCAATTTCTTGCTTGCTCTTCGTTTGCTTGCAGGAAATAGACCCTTATGGTCAGGTTGATCGTGCTCCGTCATGGTCAATAACCTCTCGGAGTTGGTTTAGCAATTGCTAAGGCGCGATGTCCTTGCACGTTCATAGTCGGATCGTCAAAGTCTACTCCTTCGAAAACGATAATCACCATCTCATTGAAAGACGGGACACCTTTGCCTCTATGAGGAGCCACCGGGCCCCACATGGATAAGTGGCGCGGCCATGGGGTAGCCGCACCACCAGCCCAACTGGTTGGCTGGTGGGCCGCCTCTAGCATATTTTCATTCCACAATTCTTCATATATTCCAAAATAATTCTCCAAAAATTCACACTTCATTTTGAGCTCCAGAGAATTGCTATCTCTGTTGTTGCTTTTCCAGGTCTGATTTCCATCTACCGATAATCTTCCTCCTTTGATGTATCTTGCATTTTAAGAGAGAAAAGGCATTAGAATTGCATCATGTTATGGTATATAACATTGAAATAAGATAAATAACAATAGGTAATTATGATGCAAAATGGACGTATCGACTCCCCCAAGCTTAGACTTCGCTTGTCCTCAAGCGAATATCGAACTTGGTAAACATGACCACAAGTTCATAGAGAGAGGTGTCGATAAAACGAAATATAGATATAGCAACATCATATTTATTAATGACCCATGACAAACAATTATTATTCATAAAAATCCTCATAATAAAGTAACAAGCTACTCACATGTTAATGTATAGACCATAAACTCTATTGGGACTCAACGAACTATGTTCTCGATCGTCAAGCAATTGCAATTCATCCTATTTTCTAGAAGGTTCTATGTAAGAGCTTTTATTTAGCAAACTTCACATACTCAACCATCATATAGTCTTCTAATGATTTGCTGGTACTCAAATCATATTTTTAGAACAAATTGTCTTAGTCAGACACAAAGGAAGATGTGGGCTTAATGTTTCGCCTCCCAACTTATTTACCTTAGAGATAATTGTCAACAATATTAACTCATGATCGTATATATTCAATTGGATATATGTGCCTGGATCTTTCCCCACCATATAGTGTTTGCCAAGTGGAGAGAAACTGAGGTTGGAATAGGGGAAAATATTTTGATTCATGCATAGATAATGTAAAGCTTTAGCAAAACTGGTAAAAGACAGGCCCTTCGTAAAGGGAAGTAGAGGTTGTCAAGTGCTTTTAAGTTGAATGTGCATGCTCTTATTGAAAAGGAACACCACTTTATATCGGCCCTTACGATAGTGGCCATCATTGAGTAGTATGTCGCTTTTATTACAAAGCTTATTTCCCTTCAAGTAAAAGATCATACATATTTAGTGCAATTTTTATTTAATAGTAAACGACTTACTTGAAGATCTTGCTCAATCCTTAGGTAGTTATGGTGGACTCTCACGAAAATAAACTGGGTTTAAGGATTTTTTGATGCACAAGTAGTATCTCTACTTAGTGCAGAAGTTTTCCGCTAGCAAAGATTACAAACAAACACCACCTGTTGGAGGATCCATGACAATATAACTTCTATGCAAGCTTACACAAACATAACTCATTATGTTGTCTTCCTTACCCAACATCAGCTATTTGATAAAGTGTGAAAATAATTAATGAGGGTTCATAATCATAGAAAATGTCCAGGATGGTATATTTGCATGTGAAATCTCTCTTCCTTGTACTAATCTTTCATGATATGTTTGAATGACCAATGCTATGTTTGTTAAATTCCAATAGATTTTATTTCCTACACCCCCATGTGATGTTACTACTTCCCATGATATAAACATATGAAGCTCATTTTGCAATGATGAGATGCATGACAATGAAAAGCAAAAGATACTCATACTAAAGATTATTGTAGGAACATTCACGCATGGTGGCATTGATAGGATGGGCACGAAACAAACACTTGTGAACTTATTGTTGTTGTTGTTGTTGTTGTTGTTGTTGTTGTTGTTGTTGTTGTTGTTGTTGTTGTTGTTGTTGTTGTTGTTGTTGTTGTTGTTGTTGTTGTTGTTGTTGTTGTTGTTGTTGTTGTTGTTGTTGTTGTTGTTGTTGTTGTTGTTGTTGTTGTTGTTGTTGTTGTTGTTGTTGTTGTTGTTGTTGTTGTTGTTGTTGTTGTTGTTGTTGTTGTTGTTGTTGTTGTTGTTGTTGTTGTTGTTGTTGTTGTTGTTGTTGTTGTTGTTGTTGTTGTTGTTGTTGTTGTTGTTGTTGTTGTTGTTGTTGTTGTTGTTGTTGTTGTTGTTGTTGTTGTTGTTGTTGTTGTTGTTGTTGTTGTTGTTCTACGTGTACCTAGACATCATCATAACGTTAAGGTAACACTCTTCCTTGTTGCTATGTAGCCTAGGATTGCATATGTAGACATTAAGTATAGTGCATGTTGCTATGTAGCATCAGATATATTACATATGGCCCTAGTTAACCTACCGGTAAATGGATTGCAGATATATTCAGTTAAACGTCCGATCCACCGATTAGTCCCTTATCAGCCCCCGACCTATATGGTACCAGCTACCGATATCCTGAACAGTGAGCATATATAAGCCATGGGATGAAACTAACCTCGATGGAAAACATCAATCGTTCCCAAAATTGTCCTGTGTAGGTACATCGAGGAGCATGTTAAGCACAACAGGCTAAACATCAACCAAAGTTATCCATGGCAGACAAAATAATCTCCAAAAGATAGCTTCAGTGTGCAGGTTTAAGCATGATAGTAAAGCAAAACAAGTGAGAAGGTGTGTTAACTGCAACATGCCTAACATTTAACAACAAGCAAACATAGTCATTCAAACTGGTATTGTGTCGGCCTAAGTACAGTGGTTATTGTTAAATAAAAATGGAAAGGCGTGTTTAACTACAAGATGCAACAACCAAATGTAGTCATTCATGCCCTGTTTGTTTCAGCTTCGCTTGGATTTTAATCACCTATGGATTCGCTTCAGTGGCGAAGTTGTTACTGCGAATCAGCTGCACCACCGAAGTACACTTTGAGGTGCTTCAGGAAATTGCACTAAAAATGACCCAAATCCAGATTCAGCTTCACTGGCAAAGCTGATTCCAAATAGCTATTTGTTTCGGATTCCAGATTCGGCTTCACTGGGAAAGCTGAATCTGGTCCCAGAATCCGAAACAAACAGGGCCATAGTGGTATTGTTGATACTGGTACTGATAAAATTGAACTACATAGTTCATACTTGCACATATAGAACATCACGTTGTGAATAACTGGAATAAACAAGGCATACTACGAACAACCAAAGATAGCATTTGAAATTGGACTTATGCTAACTACAAACAACAGAGCAATCAAAAAACTTTAAAAGAGGCATATGCTAGCTATAACAGGCTTAACAACAAGCAAATATATGCATTCTTATCAGTATGTTTAAAACTGGATTGATGAAATGTACTGTACAGTAAATAACTGCACATATAGAGCATCACATTGTGAACAACTGAAATAAACAAGGCATACTGCAAGCAGCCAGATATAGCAATTAAAACGGGACATATTCTCACTACACTACAAAAGGAACTCGACAAAACAAATCATGGGTTTCCCCCTGTGAAGAGGCACGACAAAACAAATCATGGGTTTCCTCACTTGTCACAGATGGGCTCGTTCCCATGGGAAGAGCACGGACCATAGATTCGCTCCATGTTGTCGCAGATGGGGTCCTTACCCTTGGAAGAGCGCTACTGTAGGGTGCCCTCCCTGATGTCGTAGACGGGCTCTTTCCCCTTGGAAGAGCAGATGGGCTCTTTCCCATTGGAAGAGACGGAGAGGGTGCCCTCCTCGTGGTCACCGTCGATGAGGTCTAACTTGGAAGTTGTGGATCCCAAGCCAGCTTTGCAGAACGTGTCCTTAAGAAATGACAAAAGGGGCTCGATGGCAATGTAGGACGGCAAGTTGTTGACAGTGAGCCAGAGGAGATCAGCAGCGGGGCCATGCATGAGATCGACGGCGGTTGAACCCGAGGGGTTGGGGATGGGCCACTTAACCTATGACATAGCCCGCCTCAGGCTGTCGCTGTCGATGACCTCGATGTCGTAGCTGGCAGAAGAGACATGCCCGCATACTCTAGCCCGATGCTTGAGTTCCTGCCACCAGTAATGGTCGTCAGCTTCCTTGGCGACATCGGGCGAAGAGACCGCGATACACCTCTTTTGGGCCAGTCGCTCCTCGAGCTCCAGGGGAAGCGTAGCTGGGCTAGGCTGCGACGCTCTAGATTGGGGGATGGGGATGGGGATCTGGAGGAAAAGGGGCGTTTGGTAGGCGTCATCTAAGAAACTCAGGGCGGCCTTGGTATGGAGATCGATGGGTAAGCTGCACGGGCAAACCGGCAGATGTTGACAACGAAGGTCTTGCAGCGGCGGCGGTGGCGACGGCAGGGACCTTGCTAGGGTTTAGAGCGAGCGAGGGTGTGTGTGTGTGTGTGTGCGCGCGCGCGTGCGTGCATGCGCTAGGAGGTTTTGGTGTGTGTGTGTGGAGGGGGGGGGGGCGGGGGTGTGTTTGAGGAAATGATGCGGGTACTGAAAATTTTACAGCGCGTGAGTCAAACGCGGGAGTGAAATGCCAGGGCTAATGAAAATTTTGATGATGGTGCATTGCACACGGTCCAGAGATAACAACCGTGTGTTATGAAACAGAAAAACCCTCGAGGCAGGCAGATATTTTCTAGGGGCAGGCGGGATTGGGAATAAGAAACATCGTACACGGTCCGGAAATAACAACCATGTGTTATGAAACAGAAAAACCCTCCTCGAGGCGGGCAGATATTTTCTAGGGATGAAGATGGGATTGGGAAGAAGAAACATCGCACATGGTCTGGTGATAACAACCGTGTGTTATGAAACAGAAAAACCCTCGAGGCAGGCAGATATTTTTTTAGAGGGGAGCCTCATGGAGCCTAATGTACTATGCGGATGTGTGCATGAGAGGGGCACCGGCGTGGCGCACGGTTAGTTTGAGTGAACCGTGTCTGTTGCATCATCCGACTTGTCTAATGTTCATAAATTTGGCGAAAAATGACGCGGGAGAGGGTGTAACATCCCAAATTTTCAATTTGGAATGTTATACATTAGATCATCATTGCATATCATATTTTATTGCATTTTAGGTTTCATCCTAGAAATTCTACGCAACTCAAGGACCCGCGGAGAGAGTTAGGAATTTCGTTATTTTCTTATTTGAGTTTTTCTCAAATTAAGAAAAAGGATCATTTGATTTTAATTATTTTATCTTCGAATATTTCAATTATAAAAATAAGAGGGAAATAAATGAATTTCCCAAAATAAAGAAATATTGAAGATTTAATAATAAAATCAAATAAGATTTTATTTCGGAGTTTTATCGCTATTTTATTTGAATTAGGAAGAATACGAGTTTTTCAAAATTGCATTTTAGGCCCAAATAAATGTTCATCTTGTCCGGCTTATTTTTAGAGGACGGGGAAAATTTATTTCGGGATTTTTGGAGTCCGTTTGCTGATTCTTTTCTTTCTTTTTCTGCACGTCCGAATTATTAAAAAACGAAACCGACCTCGGGCCATATTCGGCCCGGACTCCGCCCGGCCGGCCCCTTTAAATAGTGCGCCTTGAGCCGCCCCAACCCAGCCCACCCCGCCGCCAAACCCTAACCGCCAGCCGCCGCCGCAGCGCTGCGCCGCCGCCAACGCCGCCGTCGCCCGCCACCGACGCGCCGTCCGCCGCCGCCGATCGCCGCCGCCTCGTCGGAGCCGACCGTCGCCGCCGTCCGTTGACCCGCCGCCGCCGCCGTTGACCCGCCGGAGGTAGTCGCCGCCGCCGCCGCCGCCGCGGTTTTCAAGAGAAAACCGTTGTTTTTATAGGAACCCGGTTTATTTTTTTATAGATCGTTTTTTTTTCTCGGTTTAGTTATTTAATGGACGTTCGTCCATACGTTCGTTTTAACAAACGGTTTTCGTCGTTTAGCCACAGACAGCGAACGTTCGTTCGTTAGCCTGTTCGTTCATTTTTCTTTTTCTCGGATTTTCCGCGATTATTTTCGATCATGATTTCTGATCCGATTTTCGTTCTAGTATAACTTTTCGCTCGCTTTTCTTAATCAGGCGATTCAAGGGCCTAGAGTTTCGTCTCGAAACCCTCTCTCTGTTTAACCAACTCAAACAAGTTTTTGCTACTGTAAAATTTGACTTAGGTCCAGGTTAGTAAACGAAGCTTGTTTCTTTCGCCGTTTGAGTTTCGTTGCTTCGTTTGATTTGATTCTTTTTGCAAACCGGAGTTCTTAAGTTGAACTTTCTGGTTAGATCTCTTATTTGAGTTTTACCCGTGCATTATATGAGTGCTTATTGTATGCTTGTTTGTTTGCAATAGAGTACCCGGAGTGCGCCGCGTGCTACTACGAGTCTCTAGGTTTCACGCATCATCGGCAAGGCAAGTAACACTTTGATCATACCTCTTTACTACCCAGTTTTATTGCATTAGATCAACCATCAAAAAATTGCATGATTAGGATCTGATTAATATGTGGGTTTTGGGAAGTAGATGATGTAGTACCTATTACCTATTTATTATCAACCCTTTGGGAGTTACTTCTACGTTTGCTTATATTGCTATGCTATGCTAGTAGACGTGGATTGGGCGAGTGTATCCATGACAAATGTGAGATTGTTAATTAATGGTTTACTTAAGGTGGCAACTTCAATACACATCTGGGTGGATTGAGGCACCTGGGGAACCCAGTGTTGCCTGTATTTTTGGAAATCCCGGGGTACCGTGTGATTCTCCTATGGACCGCCACCCAGGCTCAAAGGGATCATGAGATTATTCATGCTAGAAACTTCCGTGTGCAGCTGCAAGCTACTATGGGCTCTAGCATAGTTGAGTATGTTGTGTGACCTATTTCAATTGTAGACTAGCAGATGTAGGGCATGTAGGTTGGTACTGTCTACCCAGAGTAAAGAGTTAATGCTTCTGAAAGACTGTGTCTCGGTCATCCGTTTCTCAAACACCATGTTGTGCGAGAAATCCAACGGAGGAGATCGAGTCTTGCGGGGAAAAGTGCGCAAACCTCTGCAGAGTGTATAAACTAATCATGGTTAGCCGTGTCCCCGGTTATGGACGTTTTGAGTATCTAGTACTTGGATTATCATGTGAATCTCATCATGTTACTTACTTTAATTTTGTTGGGTTTAATGATGATGCTTAATTGGGATTGAGTTGGGTGAACCTTCTCAATGTTTAACAACCACCATGATAGTTAAATAAAACTTATTCCTTTGTTGTAGGGAAAAATTGGCTTTATGCAAAACTGTAACCATAGAGTTTTCCACCAGCCATATATGCATGTAGTGATAGCATTATTCGGTTCATTACTCTCTATGTGTTACATTGCCAGCATATTCCATGTGCTGACCCGTTTTCGGGCTGCAACGTTCATGTTGCAGACTTTTCAGACGACGAGTAAGGTGCCTTAGGTCGTGGTCTTATACTCAGTGATGTCGTTGGAGTTGATGGACTCGCTTATCTTCCAATCCCTCCGCTGTTATCGTTATTAGATGGCCTTAAGCCATATTTATTGTAACAAGTTCTCTTTTGAGACATTCGATGTAATAAGTGTGTGATTGCTACTCTGTCATAAATCCTTCAGGTACTGTGCGTGTCAGCAATACCGATCTAGGGATGACACTGGTGCACAAAGATCAAACTGTTTGAGGTCTGGTCGCTACAAGATGGTATCAGAGCACATGCTGACTGTAGGACACGACCACTAAGCTAAAGCCCTAGATCACTACTCTCTTCTCATTTCCGACTCCTCACCTTTTCTACTCTTTAGGATGGCGGATGCAAGAAACAAGTTCGCGCAACCGGATGAAGATACACCCTTTGGACGCCACTTGAAGGAAGTCACTAGGTATCTGAACATCGGAGTACCAAGCTTCACCGGAACCTACATCGCCACTTTACCAAAAGAGGAGCGTTGGATGATTCAAGTTCAAGTTCCAGGAAGGACGTTCATGCCCGACACTGAGCGCATAGAGTTTTCTTGTGATGCACCAACCTGGAGTCTAGGAAAGAGCATGGCGGCCCACATCACCATGGGACGCATTGGAGAAGTTTACCACAAGGATCTCAAGGATACTATATACCAGATTTATGGGCGCTGAGATGAGCAATGGGAGATGATTAGCACCAGGAAGGATAGATCAATTGCAGCTTTCATCCAGGAGCTAAACCAACACATTCGTCGCCAGGAGAACCAGATGTGCGCAGGCATGATAGATCTGAAGAAGGCTATGACCAAGATCACGGAACTGGAGGAAGAACTCAAGTCTACACGCGATGGATATGAGGAGGAAATTACGACACTTGTGGAGAAGAATGATGATCTGAAGAAGAAGCTGAAAGTATTTATGGGATTTCCCGCGACTGGAGGAGAAGACGATGATTTCACTTGCCCGGAGAACTACATCATCATCGACAACACCGACTCGGACCCAGGCGTTAGCGATGATGACTTTGTTGATGAAGCTAGAGCAGATATCATGGAGTCTTCGACCGATCAATTTTTCTAGTCGACCACCATAACAGTAGTAGTATTCCCCCATGTATATAGTATAGTCCGAGCACTTCTGTAACGATAGTTAGACCGTTGTATGCCCTTGTTTGAATTGATTGAAGTGATATGGATTGTGTTTTTTCTCATGTGCATATGGGTAGTGTTTTCTCTCTAGATCTATCTCTATTCTGTATTCTCATCTTTTCTAAACCCTCAGATGCCTCCGAGACATGACAATGGATTTGCTTTCCCACCGGAGCTCACTCAGTTGATCCAGCAGCAGAATGCATTGATGCAAATGCTAGTCCAGAATCAGAACCAGGGGAACAACAACAACAACAACCCACCACCACCACCACATGTTGATCACTTAGCCCGTTTCTTGAGGCTGAATCCACCGGTGTTGTCCAGTAGCACCGAGCCGATAGTTGGAGATGATTGGCTCTGCAAGATGGGAAGGGAGTTGACCACTACAGGATGCACATATGCGGAGAAGGTGCGTTTTGCTGCACATCAGCTTGATGGACCCGCAACATCATGGTGGGAGAATTTCACAGCCACTTATCCTATTGACACTGTCACATGGGACCAGTTTCAGCAGGCTTTCCATAGTGCCCATGTTTCAGCAGGAGCTATGGCCATGAAGAAGCGTGAGTTCCGCAACTTGCGCCAAGGAGGACGTACAGTTGGCCAGTATGTGGATGACTTTATTAAGCTAGCACGTTATGCCCCAGATGACGTTGCTACGGATGCAGCTAAGCAGGAGAAGTTTCTGGAAGGACTGAATGATGAGCTGAGCATGCAGTTGATGGTGGCAACCTTCAACAACTACCAGGAGTTGGTAGATAGAGCTCTCATGATTGAAGGGAAGCAGCAGCAGATTGACAGCCGCAAGAGGAAGTATGGACAAGGGAAGTACAATTCTAGAGCTCAGCAGAAGCCTCGTTTTACCCCAAACTCGGGAGGACCTTTTCAGCATACCCATGGAGGAGGGAGTTCGCACAACCATAGTGGCCCCAAGAATGGTAATGGGAATGGAGGAAGCAACGGACAGAACTGTACCAACCCATCAACCCCAGCCAAGAAGGACCTGAGCCACATCACTTGCTACAAGTGCCAGAAGACTGGACATTATGCCAATGAATGTCCTGAAGCTAAAAATGGAAATGGCAATGGAAGCTCTAGGAAGAAGCCTAACCCTTTCAACAGGGGACAGGTGAACCACGTTAGCGTGGAGGAGGTTGACGCCCAGCCAGATGCAGTAATAGGTAAGTTTTTGATTAAGTCATTTACTGCAATCGTTCTTTTTGATACTGGTGCATCACATTCATACATATCAAGGGGATTTGTGGATAAGTATAAACTGCCAACCCAAGCCCTTACATCACCCATTTTAGTAACCTTGCCAGGAGCAGAGTATATGGCTAGTCTATGGTGTGATCGGTTACCATTAAGGATTGGTAACTATGTGTTCCCCTCAGTCCTAATAGTATTGGAGTCGCAAGGACTGGATGTGATATTAGGCATGGATTGGTTATCGAAGTATGGAGGGAACATTGAATGCGCCAGTAAGTCGATTTTGCTTACCACCCCAGAAGGAAGAAGGATCAAGTATGTATCCCGGCATGTGCCAAAGAGGACTCAAGTAAATTCCTTATCAGGAGTTGTACAGGAGGAAGTACCATCGGTGAAGGATTTTCGAGATGTATTTCCAGAAGAGTTGCCAGGCATGCCACCGGATAGAGACATTGAGTTTTTGATTGAGCTTTTGCCAGGCACATGGCCGATATCTAAGAGACCGTACAGGATGCCCGCAAAAGATTTGGAGGAAATTAAGAAGCATATTAAGGAGTTACTGGATAAAGGCTATATTCGCCCAAGTTCGTCACCCTGGGGATCACCAGTGCTTCTAGTGGAGAAGAAGGACGGATCATTGAGGATGGTTGTTGATTATTGAGGATTGAATGAAGTGACCATCAAGAACAAGTACCCACTGCCGATGATCAATGATCAGTTTGACCAATTGCAAGGAGCTAAGGTATTTTCCAAGATCGATCTACGATTAGGATACCACCAGCTGAAGATTCGAGAGCAGGATATACCTAAGACAGCTTTTACCACCAGGTATGGGCTATATGAGTATACCATTATGTCATTTGGTCTGACTAACGCACCTGCATATTTCATGAACATGATGAACTAGGTGTTTATGGAGTTTCTAGATAAGTTTGTCGTGGTGTTCATTGATGATATTTTGGTCTACTCGAAGAATGAAGAGGAGCATAAGGAGCATTTGCGTTTGGTACTTGGGAAGCTCAGAGAACATCAGTTATATGCCAAGTTCAGCAAGTGTGAGTTTTGGTTGAAGGAAGTTGGATTCCTCGAACATGTTATATCCGGAGAAGGAATAGCAGTAGACCCCACCAAGGTTGTTACTGTGACAAATTGGGAAGCCCCCACATCAGTTGGAGAGATCCGGAGTTTCCTTGGACTCGCAGGATACTACCAGAGGTTCATTGAGAATTTCTCGAAGATTGCAAAACCCATGACGGAGTTGTTGAAGAAGGACACCAAGTTTAACTGGACTGAGGAATGTGAGGCCAGTTTTCAAGAATTGAAGAAACATTTGGTTACATCATCGGTGTTAATTCTGCCAGATCAGTGCAAGGATTATGAAGTATATTGCGACGCTTCTCGTCGAGGACTTGGAGCAGTGCTTATGCAGGAGGGTAGAGTTGTTTCGTATGCCTCACGACAGCTTAAGCCCCATGAGTTGAATTATGCTACACATGATTTGGAGTTAGCAGCGTAGTGCATGCATTGAAGACATGGAGACATTTTCTCATCGGAAACCATTGTGAGGTGTACACGGATCACAAGAGTTTGAAGTACATCTTCACACAGAAGGAGTTAATCTCAGGCAAAGGAGATGGTTGGAGCTCATTAAGGATTATGATATGAGATTGCATTATCACCTCGGAAAGGCTAACGTAGTAGCCGATGCGTTGAGTTGCAAGAGCCATGTCAACACTCTCATGACCGGAGAGTTACCCAAGGAGTTAGCCGAGGATCTTCACGAGATATGTTTGGAGATAGTTCCGAGAGGCTATGTAGCAGCATTGGAGATTCAGTCTACTTTGATGGATAAGATCAGAGAAGCTCAGAAGACAGACGAGGAGATTGCCGAGATAAAGGAGAAGATGAGCAAAGGAAAGGCTAAAGGATTTCGTGAGGATGAGCACGATACCTTATGGTTTGAGGACCGCGTTTATGTGCCTAATGACCCGGAGATCAGGAAGTTGATTCTGCAAGAGGCCCATGATTTTCCTTATTCGATTCAGCCAGGAAATACCAAGATGTATTTGGATTTGAAGGACACTTTCTGGTGGACCGAAATGAAGAAGGATATTGCGGAGTATGTAGCAATTTGTGATGTATGTCAGAGAGTGAAGGCAGAACATCAGAAGCCAGCAGGATTGCTACAACCGGCCGATACCCGAATGGAAGTGGGATAAGCTAGGCATGGATTTTATCACGGGATTACCCAGGACTCATTCAGGCTATGACTCAATATGGGTTGTAGTCGATCGTTTGACGAAGGTAGCTCATTTCATCCGAGTGAAGACCACTTATACAAGTGCTAAGTTGGCAAAGATATACATGAACAGGATCGTATGTCTGCATGGAGTTCCGAGGACCATTGTATCAGATAGAGGAACCCAGTTTACCTCAAAGTTCTGGAATCAGTTGCACGGAACTTTGGGTACCAGGCTAGAGTTCAGTACAACTTTTCATCCACAGACAGACGGACAGACCGAGAGAGTCAATCATATTCTGGAAGACATGCTGAGAGCTTGTGCGCTAGATTATGGATCTAGTTGGGATGAAAATTTGCCTTATGCGGAGTTCTCTTACAACATCAGTTATCAATCCAGTCTGAAGATGGCCCCTTTTGAAGCTTTGTACGGAAGGAGGTGCAGGACACTGTTGTTGTGGGATGTAGTTGGAGACCGTCAGTTGTTTGGACCAGATTTGATTAAATAGTCTGAAGAGAAGGTTAAGCTAATTCGTGATAGGCTCAAGGTAGCCCAATCCAAGCAGAAGAGCTATGCAGATTCTAAACGCAAGGAGACAGTTTACAAAGTTGGAGACAGAGTTTATCTTCGTGTATCCCCACTTCTAGGAGTTAAGCGTTTTGGATTTAAGGGAAAGTTAGCGCCACGTATGTGGGACCATACAAAGTTTTGGAGCGTATGGGAGAAGTTGCTTACAAGTTGGTATCGCCCGAAGGTTTGTCAGGAGTTCATGATGTGTTCCACGTTTCCCAGTTGAAGAAGTGCCACGCAGAGATGGCTGATATACCTCTGAGAGACACAGTGCCACTAGAAGCGATTCAGTTGGATAGTGATTTGACATATGAGGAGAAACCAGTCAAGATTCTCGAGTTTGCCAGCCGAGTCACGCGAAGCAAGGTTATCAAGTTTTGCAAAGTTCAGTGGAGCCACCATAACGAAGATGAAGCCACCTGGGAGCGAGAGGAAGATCTACTGAAGGACCACCCTCACCTATTTTCTAGCCAACCCGAATCTCGAGGGCGAGATTCATCTTAAGGGGGTTAGGTTTGTAACATCCCAAATTTTCAATTTGGAATGTTATACATTAGATCATCATTGCATATCATATTTTATTGCATTTTTGGTTTGATCCTAGAAATTCTACGCAACTCAAGAACCAGCGGAGAGAGTTGGGAATTTCGTTATTTTCTACTTGAGTTTTTCTCAAATTTAGAAAAAGGATCATTTGATTTTAATTATTTTATCTTCGAATATTTCAATTAATAAAAATAAGAGAGAAGGAATAAAATGACTTTCCCAAAATAAAGAAATATTGAAGATTTAATAATAAAATCAAATAAGATTTTATTTCGGAGTTTTATCGCTATTTTATTTGAATTAGGAAAATACACGTTTTCAAAATTGCATTTTAGGCCCAAATAAATGTTCATCTTGTACGGCTTATTTTTACAGGACGGGGAAAATTTATTTAGGGATTTTTGGAGTCCGTTTAGTATTTCTTTTCTTTCTTTTTCTGTACGTCCGAATTATTAAAAAAAAAACGAAACCGACCTCGGGCCGTATTCGGCCAGGACTCCGCCTGGCCGGCCCATTTAAATAGTGCGCTCCCGAGCCGCCCCAACCCAGCCCACCCCGCCGCCAAACCCTAGCCGCCAGCCGCCGCCGTCGCCCGCCGCCGCCAACGCGCCGTCCGCCGCCGTCGATCGCCGCCACCTCGCCGGAGCCGACCGCCGCCGCCGTCTGTTGACCCGGCGCCGCCGTTGTTGACCCACCGGAGGTAGTCGCCGCAAGCGCCGCGGTTTTCGAGAGAAAACCGTCGGTTTTTTAGGAACCCGGTTTATTTTTTTATAGATCGTTTTCTCTCTCGGTTTAGTTATTTAATGGACGTTCGTCTGTACGTTCCTTTTAACGAACGGTTTTCGTCATTTAGACGCAGACAGCGAACGTTCGTTCGTTAGCCTGTTCGTCCATTTTTCTTTTTCTCGGATTTTCCGCAATTATTTTCGATCGAGATTTTTGATCCGATTTTCGTTCTAGTATAACTTTTCGCTCGTTTTTCGGAATCAGGCGATTCAAGCGCCTAGAGTTTCGTATCGAAACCCTCTTTCCGTTTAACCAACTCAAACAAGTTTTTGCTACTGTAAAATTTGACTTAGGTCCAGATTTGTAAACGAAGCTTGTTTCTTTCGCTGTTTGAGTTTTGTTGCTTTGGTTGATTTGATTCTTTCTGCAAACCGGAGTTCTTAAGTTGAACTTTCTGGTTAGATCTATTATTTGAGTTTTACCCGTGCATTAGATGAGTGCTTATTGTATGCTTGTTTGTTTGCGATAGAGTACCCGGAGTGCACCGCGTGCTACTATGAGTCTCTAGGTTTCACGGATCATCAGCAAAGAAAGTAACACTTTGATCATACCTCTTTACTACCCAGTTTTATTGCATTAGATCAACCCTCAAAAAATTGCATGATTAGGATCTAATTAATATGTGGGTTTTGGGAAGTAGATGAGGTAGTACCTATTACCTGTTTATTACCAACCCTTTGGGAGTTACTTCTATGTTTGCTTATATTGTTATGCTATTCTAGTAGACGTGGATTGGGTGAGTGTATCCATGACAGAGGTGAGATTGTTAATTAATGGTTTACTTAAGGTGGCAACTTTAATACACATCTGGGTGGATTGAGGCACGTGGGGAACCCAGTGTTGCCTGTATTTTTGGAAATCCCGGGGTACCGTGTGATTCTCCTATGGACCGCCACCCATGCTCAATGGAATCATGAGATTATTCATGCTAGAAACTTCCGTGTGCAGCTGCAAGCTACTATGGGCTCTAGCATAGTTGACTATGTTGTGTGACCTCTTTCAGTGGTAGACTAGCAGATGTAGGGGATGTAGGTTGGTACTGTCTACCCAGAGTAAAGAGTTAATGCTTCTGAAAGACTGTGTCTCGGTCATCCATTTCTCAAACACCATGTAGTGCGAGAAGTCCAACGGAGGAGATCGAGTCTTGCGGGGAAAAGTGTGCAAACCTCTGCAGAGTGTATAAACTAATCATGGTTAGCCCTGTCCCCGGTTGTGGACGTTTTGAGTATCTAGTACTTGGATTATCATGTGATTCTCATCATGTTACTTAATTTAATTTTGTTGGGTTTAATGATGATGCTTAATTGGGATTGAGTTGGGTGAACCTTCTCAATGTTTAACAACCACCATGATAGTTAAATTGAAAGTGCGTTATATCGACTAGAGGGGGGGGGGGGTGAATAGGCGATTTTTATGAAATTCTTCACTGAGGAATTTGCCGGTGAGGAAATTCCTTAGCGAAGAATTATTTGCAGCGGAATAAGTACTCAGAGGTAAACATAACAGATTACACACATAGTCAGCATGATGAAATGAAGACTAGAACAGAGTACAGGAAGCGTAAACACAGGATAACAAGATGAAGACAAACAGACTGAAGAAATTGAACTGAGGAATTTGTGAAAGTCTTCAGTCAAAGTCTTCAAGCACAGATATGAACAACATACAACACAGAATGAGGAAATGGATGAGTTGAGGAAATAGAACCAGTTAGTTGGTGAAGACAATGATTTGGTAAACCAGTTCCAACTGCTGTCTCAGTTGTACGTCTGGTTGGAGCGGCTGAGTATTTAAACTCGAGGACACACAGTCCCGGACACCCATTCTCTGAGCCGCAACTCAGGACACCCAGTCCTCACCGTATTCTCCTTGAACTAAGACCACGCAGGCCTCGTCCAATCACTCGTGGTAAGTCTTTAGGTGACTTCCAAACCTTCACAGACTTGGTCACTCGGCGATCCACAATTCCTCTTGGATGCTCTAGACCTTGACGCCTAACCGTCTGGAAGAAGCACAGTCTTCAAAGGTAACAAGCGTCGGATCCACGCAGGATCAATTTCTTCAGTGATGCTCAATCACTTGGGTTTTGTGGGTTTGGTTTTGGGATTTTCCTCACTTGATGATTTTCGCTCAAAGTCCTCGGAGGATGGGTTGCTCTCAAATGACAAGTGTCAAGTTCTCTCGGAGCAGCCAACCAACTAGTGGTTGTAGGGGGCGGCTATTTATAGCCTAGGGAGCAGCCCGACATGATAAGACATAAATGCCCTTCAATGATATGACCGTTAGCTGGATAAGATATTTTGGTCCGCCGGCGCGCAGCACAGCAACGGTCGGAATTTGACTTTCAAAGTCCTCAGGGCTATCATGATCCTCACTGTGTAGGCAATTCGCACTGGCGAATTCCTAACTCCTCAGTCAGTGCAAAGTCATCAGTGACCAGAAGAATTGCGTCTCTGTCACTGAAGAATTTGACTGAACTGTATGAGATTTCCAATGGCTTCACTCGAAGGGATTGGTAGGTGTAGGATTTTGAGTTGAGCATCACATGGAAATTTTTCCTTAGTATTTCCTCGACCCCCTTTAACAGTACGGTGTTTCCTATGACTCAAGAAAGAGAAGATGAAACTATGAAAACAAAAGTCTTCACGCTTCATATTACTAGAATGAATATCAAGTCTTCATGGTCACACCAATTTCTTCACTTTCAAAGTCTTTAGAAAGTCTTCAGAATATCAAAGTCTTCAGTTGAAGAACTTCATTTTTAGGGGTCGACTTTCTCTGTAAATATCAAACTCCTCATAGACTTATAGACCTGTGTACACTCACAAACGCATCAGTTACTTAACCTATAAGTCTTCAATACACCAAAATCACTAAGGGGCACTAGATGCACTTACAATCTCCCCCTTTTTGGTGATTGATGACAACATAGGTTAAGTTTTCAACGGGGATAAATATATGAAGTGTAAATACTGATATTGAGGAATTTGATTGCAAGATATAGAAGAACTCCCCCTGAATATGTGCATAATGAGGAATTTGCTTTTGAGGCAATGCACATTTGAAGATTTGAATCATGGAGATCTCCCCCTATATCTTGTAATTCATACACGCATTTGATATATATACTATGAAGAATTTGAAATGCATGATGAAATATGGTGCCTGATGAGATTTAGCATGCATGCAATAGTATTGACTAGGAATGAGCATGCGGAATATCACATCAAAAGTATCAGAGCTCAAATATCACATTCAGAGCTTAGTGCTTCAAAAGCATCAAAGCATAACACGTATCAAAATCAGAGCATCAGAAGCACGATCAAAAGTATCAGAGCACGGTGCAAAGTCAGCACAATGCACGATCAAAAGTATCAGGGCACCATCGGATTTAAGATTACAACTCGATCCAATAAAAGTTTCGGAAGAACGAGAGTTGTAACTTAATAAAAACGCCCATAGTATAAACCCGCTTGAAGACTAACTCAGATTTCTCCCCCTTTGTCATCAAATGACCAAAAGGATCAAAACTGAGGACTAACGCCCCTGAAGATATTCAAGTTGATGGAGGAGCGCCAGCGTTGTCGGGGTTGATTGTTGAAGTAGGGCCTGCCGCAGTGTCGTCCAAATCTTCATATTCATCAGTTTCGCGCGAGGAAGAATAAGAGCTGGCCACCAAATCAGGAACTTTGACTCTCTTGAATTTCTTCGGAGGTGGTGCAGACCAGTCATAAGCTTCCTGAAGACCCATAGTCTTCAATTCTTCCGTGGAATAGACATGATTCAGAACAGCCCAGGTGCGATTGAGGGTTTCATGAAGGTAGTACTGGTTTTTCTTCACTGCATTATGCGTTGAGGTCATATTGTGAAGAATTGCAGCAAATTGGCGCTTCACCCATTTCTGATTGCGATCAATCTTCTGATGAAGACTGAGGAGTAACTCACGATCAGTCATCACCCTTGGTGCAGTTGCTTGAGGCTGTTGCTTGGTTGAGGTATTTGCGGCAGTATCATGCGTTGCAGAATCGTCATTGGTGGAGTAAGATGCAACCTTGCGAAACTGACCATCCAATGGACGAGTGCCTTCATCAATTACAGCTGCTGCCTTGCCCTTGTCATCAGATGATGAAATTGGTCGCTTGAGGACTTCAATGGGCGGTAGGAAGCTGCCATGGTTCAGAGTGTCAGCCCTGTAGTTCAGTGAAGATCTTGCCCTTATGAATCTCATGATCCAAGGCGCATATGGCTTCAGCTCAAAAGGTGACATTGCAACGTTGGCCAGAGTCCTCATGAAGAAATCATGGAAGTTGACAGGAACGCCATGAATGATATTGAAAAGCATGTTCTTCATGGTGCCAACGACATCTTCTTCATTTGAGTCGTGGCCTTTGATTGGACTCATTGTCTTCGTCAAGATTCTATACACAGTCCGAGGCACATACAGCAAATCCTTGACGAGGAATTTGGTTCGAGGGGCTTGGCCAGGCTTCAATGGCTTCATAAGCACTTGCATGAAGTGATCAGACAGTTCACGATCATTATAAAGGCAACGAGCAGATTCATGGGGAGGATCAAGAGGAAGGACACGAAGCAATTCAGTTGCTGGTGCCTTGTAGTGAGTATTCTCAGTCATCCAATCCAGAACCCATGAGTTGATGTCTTCAGCATCTCCGGTGATGTGCAGGGTGGCATAGAACTGAAGAATGAGTTCTTCATTCCAGTCACATATGTCAGTGCAGAAATTCAACAGCCCTGCATCGTGAAGAACACGGAGTACTGGCTCGAAGCATGGTAGTGATTCCATATCCACATGAGGAATATGCTCATGGTCGAAGATCTTGTCCTTGTCAAATAGCACTGAGGAATAGAAGTTTGCTTGTGTTGGAGTCCAGAAGCGTCTTTTCCTCATTCGAGCAGAGTCATAAGGATTGTAAGCAGTGAAGAACACATACTCAGAAAAGAAATCTTCAGCCTTGAACTTTTGCTTGCTCGAAAACGGATTCGTTGGCTTGGGCAGAGGAATATCTGTGATTTGCAGCACAACCTCAGGAATTGCAATTTCAGGTTCTTCGGGCTGAGGAATTTCTGTTTCCTCTCCTTGTGCAACTTGAGGATCAGCAGTGGGTTCTTCAGCGCTAGTGGCTGGAATCTCTTTGTTTACAGATGATGTGGGATGAGTGTCTTCAGAGCCCATTTGAACAGTTGTAGCCGGGGACTGAGGAACTTGTTGAAGCGGAGTGAAGAGAGGAGTATTGGGGTGCTGACTTTCCCAAAAGTCATCGTTCATCACAGGTGTAGTGCACCCAATATCCACGTCTTCATCTTCTTTTTCAGTTTCCTCGACACCTGCCTCTTCAGCTGTGAACTGAGGCACGGGTGAGGAAGCAACAGGAGTTGAAGGGAAAGCTTCCACTTCAATTTCTTCATCAAGCTGTTCTGAAGTAGCAACAAAGTGATTTTCTTCATCTGATCCGCTTGGGATCGTGTATTCTTCTCCAAAGGGAACAATTTCCTTGGACGACATGGAGGAAATGGGAATGGCATCAATAGGATTTTCAATCGAGCTGGTCATTGGCTTCATTTTCTTCGCAGCCGAAGAATTTGACGCAGCTGATGCCTTCCTTTTCTTCACTGCAGCTCGTTCTGCAGCCTTTGTCTTCTTCACTTCATAGGCAGAAGGGAGAATTGGAGTTGGTGTTGGCGTAGGAGGAGCTGAGGATTGTGGTACAGTTTCTTCAGGCGCAACTGGTGCAGTTGCCCTGTTTCCTTCAGATTCTTTAGGCGCACCACTAGTGGATGCCCTGGGAATTTCTTCAGCAGCTGGAATGGAGTCATCAGCCCTGGAACTTGTGTTTTCATCAGCACGCTGAAAGTCATCAGCAGTGCTGGCATGTTCTTCAGCAAGCTGAGCAGTTTCTTCAGCCTGAGGATTTTCTTGTTGTGATGGAGCTGCAACAGTTGACATTTTCTTCGTCAGAGTGACGAATCTCACCTTGGCTCCTTGCTAGTCAGCATTGTAAGCATCAAAATCCTTGCTGAGTGCTTGGATTTCTGATTGAGCTTTAAGAAGTTCTTCAGGAGACAAGTTGATGATGTTTTTCCTCAGAAGCTTCTCCTTTCTGGCTTTTGCTCTCTTCAGTTCACGAGCCTTTTCAAATTTCCATTTCTCTTCAGAGATGAAATGGTTCAGCATATGACTTTGACCAGGAGTCAGTGGCAGATCTGGAAGAGGAGTGTGTGGATCCTGATGCCACAGGTCAATGAAGTCAAGGATCTTCTTCGGATCCAAAAGCAGAGGCACACTTGTTCTTTTGGCTCTAGCGGCCTTGGTCAGTCTGTCTCTGATGATTTCTTCAAGTTCTTCATCAGAGGCTTCATCGTCAGAGGGAACGTTGAATGCAACCTGTTTCTTCTTTGGACTAGGCCGAGGACCGCGTCCAGCTGTTGCTTTTGTCTTCAGCAGAGTGGGGCCTGTTGAGGACATTGGTGCAGCTGAGGAACTTGCTGAAACACCAGAAGCAATGGAGAAACCTTGAGTCCTTTGACAAGTAGCAAGATGCACAGGTGTTGAGGACTTGGAGGGAGCTGCTGAGGATTTTGCATGAGCAGCAGCAGTCTGAGGATTTTGCCGTGAGGGCGCGACTGAGGAACTGGGCCGTGAGGGCGCTGACGGTGAAGCACTTGGCTTGCGTGCAGGCTTCTTTATGGGAGATCTCATGCATAGCACATGACAAGTCAAGCGGATGATCAAACATGATGTGACCAAGAGAATTATCACAAGAAATCCTATGTAACATGGCATCAGAACTACTAGACTCCTCATGGAAATCGTCAAACTCATCATAAATGGGCAAATCATCGCATGGGGAAATCATACTAGAATGAAGCATGGTAATAGGTGGATCAACATCATGCAAGCAATCAATGTCAAGAACGTCCACTAGTGGGACAAGAGCATCACCTTCACCTATGTTACCTTTATCATTCCGGTCAAGTGGTGTAGGTGAGGTGGGAAAGACCGAATCGAGGTCATCTTCATCGTGATGGAACCATGTGGGGGGTGCATCATATTCCACCATGGCCATCGTCATGTCCAAAGGGAAGACGAAGTCGTCGAGGATCGGCGCGTCATCATATATGGGACCTGGCACCAAATGGGAAGACACAATAGAGGTAGAGGTTAAGTTGTTAGAAACCGAAATGGCCTCATATGCCTCATCAACTATCTCACTCTCTCTTTGTGGTGTTGGCTCACTCACTCCCTCAAGGTAGGTGCACTCAATGTCGCATATGGTGGAGTCACTCAAATCACTCAAGTGGTGGTGGTGGTGGCTCTCCTCACATGGGAATTGGGGCAGCTCATCATATATGGGGCTAGTGGTGAAGTCACTCTCACTCTCAATATGGTGGCAAAAATCACTCAAGTCATCATACGTTGCCGTGGTCGAAGGGAGAATCCCATGCTCAACCATCTCGTAGTCATCGTCGTGGATGAAGGCCGAAGATGGCACATCATCACTCTCGTCATGGATGAAGGCAGAAGATGGCACATCATCACTCTTGCCGTCTTGTAGCATGGTCGTTGCGAAGTGAGCTCGGGGTCGAGTAGACGTGGCCTTCTTGAGTTCTTGCTCCACCTTGAGAGCACCAAAGTAGTTGTCATCGAGGGACTTGTAGTTCTCGAGGAAGGTAGTCTTGGAGATGTCGTTGTTCAATCCCATCATGAAGTAGAACTTCATCCAAATGGGGTCATCCACGTCGGCACGTCGCAAGGCTTCCTTCATGTTCTTGAAGTACTCGTCGAGGGACTTGGATCCTTGTATGGTGTTCTCCAATTGGCGTTGAAGATGTTCCATGTAGGTTGGAGGCACAAACTCTCGCCGCATCACTTTCTTCGTCTTGGACCAACTCATCTCGTAGCTCTTCGAAGGTGTGTGAAGCCATCATGTCGAGGCGTAGTCGTGGAAGTTTCTTGTGGCGCACTTCACTTGATCTTCGAAAGGGACTTGATGTAGCTTGAGGTAGTCGTCCATCAAACGCTCCCACTCGAGGTACTCCTCGGGTTCTTGAGTCCCATAGAAAGGAATTGCATGGTCGATGTCGAGGTCGTAGTATCTTGAGGGAGTAGTGGACTTGAGCTCGTGGAGTAGGCGAAGATGCCGTACGTCCGAAGGCGAAGATGCCTTGATGTCACTTGGCGAAGATGCCAAAGGTGTTGAAGAAGTCATAGTCTTGTAGTTGATGTCACGGTTCTGTAGAGCCCATGTGCACGGGGGTGCAGGAGGCCGTGTGCACGGGGTCCCGTGTGCACGGGGGTCGAGGGCCCGTGTGCACGGGGTTGGCAGAGCAGCCAACGCGTGTCCTGAAGCTCGCTCTTCATGGTCTTGTTGATGTCGATGCTTGTGTGTACTTGCCGGAGATGGTAGCTCGGGAGTCTTTGCACTTGATCGTCTTCTCGAAGATGAGGAAGACCGCTTGCGATTCTTGATGAGGGCCTTGAGCTCCTCCATTTGAGCTTGCATCTTGGCGTCAAAGTTGTTGTTCATAGCGTCGAACTCGTCGTCGTTGTTGTAGACCGGAGATGATGTGCTTTGCCTATCCATCACAAGACTCGAGCAAAGGTGAGTAGGAAATGAGATAAACAATACCAAGCTACCTTTTCCCAAAGTTGAGGATGTATCTTGTATCACTCAATGTGAAGTGAAAGAATAGTGGAATTGGTACCGGACTTGTTCACTCACACCTACAAAGTAAAGCTTATCGAGTGGCTTGGTTAGGGCAAGTGGCACAAATTTCATGCAAATTGAAGTCCAAGATATTGTAAATGTTGAGATAAATCCAAAGGACTCAAAATGCAAAGCAAGTGATCACAAATATAGAGGAGCACAATAAAGAAACACACACGGTGGGATAATGGGGCTTGTGCAACTATAGGGCTGAGCAATACAAAATTGCCTAACGAAGACTAAGCTCTTGTTGCACAAACACTAGGAGAGCACTAGCTTGATTGCACATTTGAGCATGATTCACCACTTGGCACCAACCTATATGTATGCAAGCTAATGTTTGCTATTCCATGTATCCTCATGCACAAGTATCTCTTTTCATGCTCAACTCTGTGCTTATAAGCTTATGATCATTCTCTTTCTTGCTTAAAAGCATTTTTTTGCTCTTCTCTTCCTTTCCACTATGATTGATGAGCCTCAACCACAAATATGGGACAAGTATCACAAGATATGCACGGGAGTAAACAATGGCACTATATGATATATCCAATGATGCAACAATATGAGATCGTATCACTATGGTGCACAAGTTTTCGCGATGCCCGACAATACTCGGATAGCTAGTCTCAATGGGTATGAAGGTATTCGCAAAGATGGTGGGGCTATCAAGATGTAATGTCAAGTAAGGAGAAGTTTATGACGGAATGGATACCTTCGTCACACTTAACCTTTCACGAAGTCGGGGGTAACCGGCCTTGCTTCCGGTTGAAGATGGTCTCAAAGGATGGATGGCCATCGTCGATGTGGAAGCTCGTGGTGGATGTAGTTGATGGACCGATACAAGTCATCGGTGGTGGATGAAGATGCAACCGTCCCTAAGTAGCCGAAACACCTTAGGAGACTCAAATCACAACTCAAACAACCACAAATATCGAACGAACCAAAATGGGTTAGTATGCGGAAGTTATATGTGGTGGTGCGAAACTTATGGCGGAGGGCCGATGCAAAAGATGCAAAATGGACAAAATTTTGATGGAGTCAAATGGTGGTAAAACCAAGATGAGCACCTCGGGCACGTTGCTAGCTTTTCAACGAGCCGAAGAACACCCAAATCGGAGTTCGGGAGTGGAAGTTATGGGCAAAATGGTGATGTCCGGGCGGCTGCTGTAGGGGGGCCGTGCGCACGGGGTCCAGGGCCCGTGGACACGGGGTCCCGTGCGCACAGTACACGTACCGAGGACATGGGGTCACCAGAGACTTCGCAGGGGCCCGTGGGCACGGGGTGGGGAGCCCGTGGGCACGGGGTAGGCGAAAATTTCGTGATTTTCTTGTCAAATTCGATGGGGGAAAGAAAAATTGGGGTATGGGGACGCAAGAGGGGGTAGATCTACTTGCTATACATCAGATCCATGGATCAAAATAAACAAAAACTTCAAATCACAAAAATTTGGTATGGCTCTTTTTGTGGGGAATTTTCAAAATTGGGCAAGAACAAGCAAAATTAGGCTAGAAAACAAAGAGGGGGTCCAATTTCGTGAGAAACCATGGCTCATGATACCAAGATGATGTAGGGTGGAACCCTATGGGGAGATTTTTCACGAATTGGAGGGTTAATCCCCAAGAACAAGATGAACAAAAGAGGGAAAACAAGAGGAACACTCAAGAACAAGTCAAATCACACATCCACTAGACAATCAAACACACAAGATCCACAAGGTACATGAACAATCAAAGGGAAATAAGATACATGGTAGAGTTCATCCCAAATCCTATGAAGGAGATGAGGGCTTGATGATCTAGATAGATCCTTCCCTCAAGGGGGTCTTCATCCACTAGGGTTCTTCTCCAATGCAGGCCTTGAACTCCAATGGAGTGTCTCTCTCTCAAGAGGAATCCCACAAGGTGAGGTACATGAGCTAAGCTCTAGTGTTTAGATCTAATCTTAGCTTAGTCTAAATGGAGGAGGACGGGGAGTATATATAGGTCCAAGGGATGAAGGGGTAAATAGGGACGAGATCGGGATACAAGGGCCAAGCCCAACAGCCACGCACAGGGGGCCCCGTGTGCACGAGGTAAGTGGAGCCCGTGCGCACAGGGTATCCAGAGACCCAACGCATGAGCCCGTGCGCAGGGAGTTCGGGAGGCCCGTGGACACGAGGGTCCCGTGGGCACGGTACATGCCCGTGCGCACGGGGTCTTCAGGACCGCCAGCCTAGAAGGCCCGTGGGCACGGGGTCGGAGGGGCCCGTGCGCACGGGGTTGCCTGGGAGCTGTTGCCTTCTTCTTGGTGCTTCCTTCTCTGCTTCCAGGCTTCCGACTTGGATGGTGTAGTTGTTCTCTTCCGCTTGGATTCCCCCATGATGAATGTGTAGCTCCGTTCACACCTAAGTATGCACACGAGAGAGGGGTCAAGTAGTATACCATCCTCGAAGGGTACATGTGAACACGTGTAAAGTAGATGATTCACCTTTGTATGCATGAAGTAGATGTGGCACGTGTCACTTGCCAAATGGACTCTTGACATGGTGATGTCCATAGGATGCTCTGCATCAATAAGTTAAGCAATTTTATACATCTCAATGATTCATAGAACATAACAAACATATACTAGTTCACAGCAAAAGACAAAGTTGTGAGAAGGTTTACAAATCAGGAAAAAACCAAGCAAGGCTTCTTTGAGCAAAGGGCCTCCCGGCAGGCTTAAATTTCCTGGAGTTCACTCTAGTTTTTTCTTGTTGCCGCCATCTAGGGTTAGGTTCTCACATTCCAGAATAACCAATTATAATTGTGGTCTCAGCTGGAATGCTGAACTGAACCATGCAGTGTACTGACCAGGTGAAATTCTTGTGCATTCCACTAAATTTAAGCACCGCTATTTGCAGAAATAAGCAGACCACAATGCGTCTTGTCCGCGCACCTGTACAAAAAACCGCTGTGCAGCTGTGCCACCTAGTCCTCGGTCCATGGATGAACTGGTAGAAAGTGCATTCTGGACTAGGATGTAGTTGTTTTCGCTCGTCCCTGCACTGTAATCAGGAAGTAAAACATACGAATCAGCTTCTTTTAGATTGCGTTGGTCATTCTACCTTAGTTACTACCAATGTAGGGACACCTTGAAGATGGGAGGTTATACGATGGCAACGAGGGATAGCCATCTCATTTTGTGCAGTTGTACTAAGACTGAGGTGTGTGCTTTGGATTGCGTGGATAGAAACGATACGGAGACAGACATCCCGAAACGATATGGAGACAGACATCCCTGTTTGCGCAAATATGAAATACGGTTATTTAAACAGTGACAGATATTACTACTTTCCACCGTTTCCTCTTAGAACCAAGTCCTAGATTTATGCTACAGCTTTCCCACTTTCTTCCCTATTTGAACCAACACTTTGAGTCGACTTTATGAACTAGCTTTACTTCTAATAATAGTAGAAGTCTAGGTGGCTTTGGAACAGCGGACGGAAGTAGAAAAGGATCCACACGAAGGGGGAAGAGCTGGGGCAGTTGTAACGCCCCGGATTCGATGTGCCAGGTGTTCGACAGTTATTCGCCGTCATTGCCATGTCATTTGCTTGCGTGTTGCACTTTGCCATGTCATCATATGCATTTCATATCATGTCATCATGTGCATTGCATTGCATACGTGTTCGTCTCATGCATCCGAGCATTTTCCCCGTTGTCCGTTTTGCAATCCAGCACCCCTATGTCATCCGGCGTCCCCTTTTTGCCTCTTCTCTTGTGCGGGTGTTAAACGTTCTCCGAATGGACCGAGGTTTGCCAAGCGGCCTTGGTATAGCACCGGTAGACCGCCTGTCAAGTTTCGTGCCATTTGGAGGTCGTTTGATACCCCAACGGTTAACCGGGTAACCAAAAAAGCCCCTTTCTCTTTGCAGCCCAACACCCCTTCAAAGTGGCCCAAAACCCATCCAAACCCCCTCCATGCTCTCGATCGTTCGATCACGATCGTGTGGGCGAAAACCGCTCCTCATTTGGACTCTGCTAGCTCCCTCTATCTATAAATAGGTCCTCCCCTCCAAATTTCACGGATGGTTCCTCCCGAAACCCTAGCCAAACTCCTCCCCGCGCTGCCGGACGTGCCCGCGTCGCGCCGGACGTGTCCGACCCACTCCGTCGCTGCGACGTGTCGCCGCCCGACTCGCCTGACCTGCTCCGCCGCCGCTTCGCCGCGCAGGCCCGCCAGGCCCGCGTTCGGCCCCTGCGAGCCGAGCACCGCCGCCTGCCGCCCGGGATCTCCCGCGCCTCTCAGCGCCCGGCCCCGCCGCCGGCCACCTCGCCGCCCGGCGCCGACGACCGCTGCCGCCGCGACCTCGCCAGGAGTGCGCCGCCTCCGCCCCAGGTCGCCGTCCCCGTCGCCCTCTTTCCCTTTCCTTCTCCTCCCCCTACCTCACCCTCTCTCTCCCTGCGCAGAAGCTTCCCCGAGCTCCTCGCCGGAGCTCCGCCACCGCCCCGCCGTCCGCCGCCGTCGCCGCGGATCCGGTCGGGCCGGACCGGATCCGGCCGTCCCCGACCTTCCCGGCACCGTCCCGCGCCCCCACCGGCTTCCTCCTCGCCGGATTCGGCCTTCCCCGCCCCGGGTTCGTCTTCTCCGGCCGTCCCCGAGCCCACTCCGGCGAACCTCGAAGTCTGTGCAACTCGAGGTTGACCTCCAGAAATCCCAGTCCCCGTAATTTTGCATATTCGGGTGCCCACTTTGACCTGCCATAACTTGCTGCATGTTGCTCCGTTTCGTTCGTATAATATGTCAAATTGTTCGCCTCGACGAGTACTTCATTTCATTCCATTGCATCATGTTCATTTGAGTCCATCTTGATGCTTGAATCATCGTTGCAAGAGTGCTATATAATGTTATCTGCTGTCTGTTAACAGAACATGTTCATTTGTCATTTTTGCCATGTTTGATGTGTGCATCCTATGAGGTTGATGTCTACTCGTGTTTTGTACTATGCCATGCCTTATTCACAGTGGTGCCATCCATGTATTTTTGTGAGTCCTGTACTGAGTGCATCAAGCTTGTTAAGTAGGGTACTCGCTGTTGCTGTTTTACTAGTCTGAATCTGCTATATTATGATGCTATGTAAACCTGCTGCTACAAGACATTCTATGTATAATCTGGAGATGTTCACTAAGGATGTTTTGTTGTACATGTCATGCTCTATCCATTCATGCCCCTTGTTGCATTTATAGGCTGCTGTAACTTGTTGTAATCTTGCTCCAAACTTGCTAAATAATGTTGCTGTCAGCCTGTTAACATTAAGTGCAGTATTGCCATGATTGTTGTTAGTTATCCATGCATCCTATGAACTTGCTCTTGCCATGCTTAGCTTCATAAATATGTATTCTTACTGTTGGCTGCTTTTCCATGCCATGTATTTCTCTGTGGTGAGTGGTTCAAGCTCACCAACATGCCTACTTATTGTTATTCCTGCCATGTATGAATCTCTCATATGACTTGCCATGTTTACATGGGTGCCATCATATCTTCTATGCCTTTTGGCTCATGGTCAGTAAGGGACTTTTGTTCTATGCAATTAGTAGATTCATGCCATGCCTTTGTTTGACATGTTAAGTTCTTGTAACATGTTGTTTGATAGCTCTAAACATTGCAACCTGATGTTATTTCTGCAAAGTCTGAAACTGTTATTATTTCCAATCTTGCCATGTTCTTTTGAGCATGTTATAGTGTTTTCTGGAGATAGCTCAGTGTTCATGTTTTGTCATGCTTTACCTGTACTTCATGCCCATGCCTTTTGTTCTTACGTCGGGATGTTGTAGCTTAATTTTCGATGCTTGCTAGATGCCTAGTTCCTGTTATGGACAGATTGGTGTTATGTCTTGTATAGAGTGTATGTGTTGAACCGTTGCTCCATTTTGAGTGTGCTCTATATGAAACTTGCTTGATTTTGCATGTAGTTTCATATTATCATGTTGCATCCTTGTTTTGAGGTGTTTGCTTGATGTTCGTATGCATTTTTCATCAATGCCATGTTTAACTTGTTTTGCTCATATCTTCTAGGCCGTAGCTCCGGATCTAATGAACTTTATATGTAATTTGACTAGAATCTCGTGTAGATCATCTTGGTGCATCTTAACTTGTTGTTTAACAACTTGAACATAAGGTTATTCAGTTCTGGACCAATTTCTAAATTTGCATATGAGGACTTACCGGATTTGTTATATGTTGTTTCCGACCTCATTTAACCTTGCTTTGATGTGTTGTTCTTGTTTGCATCATCTCTTGCCATGAGTAGCCTCATCTAGCTTTGTCATGCATCATGCTTGGTTGAGCATCATGCCTTGTCATGTGTGGTGTGTTTACCATGTTGTGTGCTTCTTCTCGATAGTTCCCGTTTCGTTGCGATCGTGAGGATGCGTTCGTCTACACTTGGTTCGACTTTGTGGCTTCATCTTCTTCATGGACTCGTTCTTCTTCCTTGCGGGATTTCAGGCAAGATGACCGTCACCTTGGATCTCACTACTATCATTGCTATGCTAGTTGCTTCGTTCTATCGCTTTGCTGCGCTTCCTATCACTTGTTCTTCAAGCCTCCCCGAATTGACACCCTTCCTAGCAAACTGTTGTTTGGCTATGTTACCGCTTTGCTCAGCCCCTCTTATAGCGTTGTTAGTTGCAGGTGAAGTTGAAGATTGCTCCATGCTGGACAGGGTTATGTTGGGATATCACAATATCTCTTATATTATTAATGCATCTATATACTTGGTAAAGGGTGGAAGGCTCGGCCTTATGCCTGGTGTTTTGTTCCACTCTTGCC
This sequence comes from Triticum timopheevii, assembly GCA_963921465.1. NCBI lineage: Eukaryota > Viridiplantae > Streptophyta > Magnoliopsida > Poales > Poaceae > Triticum > Triticum timopheevii. Next base: position 202,159,055 of record OY997270.1, read on the forward strand.
GCCCTAGTTTCCGTCATACCGGTGTTATGTTCCCGGATTTTGCATTCCTTACGCGGTCGGGTGATTTATGGGACCCCCTTGATAGTTCGCTTTGAATAAAACTCCTCCAGCAAGGCCCAACCTTGGTTTTACCATTTGCTTCACCACCACCTATTTTCCCTTGGGAGTCGCTCTCTCGAGGGTCATCTTTATTTTAGCCCCCCCGGGCCAGTGCTTCTCTAAGTGTTGGTACGAAACGAGCAACCTGCGGGGCCACCTCGGGGCAACTTGAGGGTTGGTTTTACTCGTAGCTTGACTTATCCGGTGTTTCCCTGAGAACGAGATATGTGCAGCTCCTATCGGGATTGTCGGCGCATCGGGCGGCTTTGCTGGTCTTGTTTTACCATTGTCGAAATGTCTTGTAAACCTGGATTCCGAGACTGATCGGGTCTTCCTGGGAGAAGGAATATCCTTCGTTGATCGCGAGAGCTTATCATGGGCTAAGTTGGGATACCCCTGCAGGGTATTATCTTTCGAAAGCCGTGCCCGCGGTTATGTGGCTGATGTGAATTTTTTAATGTCCGGTTGTAGATAACTTGACACCTAATCCAAATTAAAATGCATCAACCGTGTGTGTAGCCGTGATGGTCTCTTCTCGGCGGAGTCTGGGAAGTGAACACGATCTTTGGGTTATGTTTGACGTAAGTAGGAGTTCAGGATCACCTCTTGATCATTGCTAGCTTCACGACCGTTCCTTTGCTTCTCTTCTCGCTCTTATTTGCGTATGTTAGCCACCATATCATGCTTAGTCGCTGCTGCAACCTCACCACTTTACCCCTTCCTTTACCATTAAGCTTTGCTAGTCTTGATACCCATGGTAATGGGATTGCTGAGTCCTCGTGGCTCATAGATTACTACAACAACAGTTGCAGGTACATGTTTATGCGATGATCATGACGCGAGAGCGATGTTTGCCTATTTTGGAGTTCTTCTTCTGCTTCTTCTTCGATCAGGGGATAGGTTCCAGGTCGGCAACCTGGGCTAGCAGGGTGGATGTCATCTGAGTTTCTGTTTGTGTTTCATCCGTAGTCGGATGGTGCTCTTATGTATGATGTATTGATGTATTCATGTGGCATTGTTTGCCTCTTGTATGTATCCCCATCTATTATGTAATGTTGATGTAATGATATCCACCTTGCAAAAGCGTTTCAATATGCGGGTCTATCCTTGGTGGGACCTTCGAGTTCCTTTTGGATAGGGTCGCATATTGGGCGTGACAGCAGTAGAGCAAGGAAGGTTTCGAAGGAATATAAACCTGAGGGTCGTCGGCATGTGGCAAAGACGGCGTCGGGAGGCCGCATCTTGGCCACATATGCATGTGTGCGACGTGCGAGTCTGCGAGATGACTCGGGAGAGTCGTGACTCGTGAGGGTGCGTGTGCATGAGAGAGAGGGGGCACGTATCAATGCAATGCATGTGTCCGTAAATCATTATCCGACAAATGTTCGCCACAAGCCTTTTCTTGACGAACGCCGTAAGAACCGTTAGATCGGCATCCGACAGTGCCAGTTTTGCCATGTCATTTAACAGAACAGCCACTCCTCCTACACACATATTTTCCACGTGAGTGTTAGCAACTGCCGTATGCTCCCTCCGTTCCGAAATGCAGTGCATATAGCTTTACTGAAAATTTGAACCTTGCAAACTTTTACCGAGTTTTCGTGTACCAAATTGCACATGTAGAATACCCTGTATATATCATTTCATTCATCTTCGAGAGGTAACTATAAAGATGGGTGAGGAGTCTACAAAGAAAGACCATCGTATCACCCGCAGCAATTTCAACCATCCTTTAGTGTCGAGGAATATCAAAGGAACTCTATATGATATGATTTTTATAGGATTTTTTCCTTTAGAGCCAATTGGTTCATAGGAATAGATTCATATACTCCACATTTCAAAGGAAATAAACATGATATCATTTCTATAGCTTTAGAGCCACTTGGTTCATATGAATGGATTCCTATACTCCCTTAATTTCAAAGGAAAATAAACATTAGTGTATATTCAAAGAAAAGTTCCTATGATATGAACCAAATTACTCCCACTGTAAACTAGTATAAGAGCGTTTAGAACACTAAAATAGTGATCTAAATGCTCTTATATTAGTTTACGGAGGGAGTACATCTCTTTTCTAATCCCTCCTCATAGGAATTGAGATACATGTCATCTCTAGATTCAATAGAAAAGTTCCTATGATGTGAACCAAATGACATCTCTTTTCCAATCCCTACTCATAGGAATTGAGATGCTCCATGTCATCTCTTTCCCTACAACTTCCATGTATACATCTTCTATTCCTAAATAGATAGTACAACCCACTAGTAGCTTTTTTCCAAAACATGCAATTATGGCACAAGAACTATATAGTGTGCCAATAACTCTGAAAGATGGTCGCTGGATGAAGCTAACCCAACAGTGCAGAGATGGGAAAATCCGAGCACTACCAGCCGTTGGATATCATCAACATTCCACCTGATCTGCCACATGCACAATTTAGAAGACTCCATGGTTGAACTTAATCATAATGCACAAACCTCAAAACACAAGCACTTCTCCTTTGTTCTAGAATCTTCTATATCATAATTGATTATTTTTTCCTAAATGAATTGTCATTATTTGTTTTTTACTTTATGATTTACAATGCACAACCCCATGAATCTTAACATTTTTATAAAACTAATTGATTTTGAATGAGATGAACTATAAGAACTAAACGAACATCTACATCATGCATATATGACTCAAAGCTTTACATGCTATAGTGTGTATTTATTCATAATTTGGTTTCGAAATATCATGCGTTCAATACATGTGTGCCTTACTAGTTTTGAGTAGAGTAGCAAATTTCACGCGGACCCGGGTATATCAAAATGCAGGGCCCATGCATCATTGCCTTTCGGTCGAACCTACGTCCACAATTTTTTGTACGTACTATATCTCCACTGGTCCCCGAACCCAAAATGCTGCCTCATTCCCATAAAACCAAGCGGCCCACACATATTTAAGGTGTCGACTCGAACACGTTTACTATGACGTGGCCCCGCACGCTGTAGTACTCCTACAAACCCTACCGCCGCACTCATCATCGGTTTTCTTCAAGGGGACAAGGGAGAAGCCGATTTGTAGTGGAGGCGCTTTAAAAAAAGGATCTGTAGTGGAGACCCCTAACCTATGGTGCCCTAGGTAGCTGCCGCACACATCATTGTTTTCTCTTTTCTTTATGCTCTTGTGTCCTAGAGTGAAATGATGGTTGCTTCGTCCATCTAGCTTAATGCGGGAAAGGTGGGGCTTTGTGATTTGACCCCTCATTGCTCATTTTCTACTACTGCGGCACTACGACCGGGGTGCCTTCAATTCCAACCGCTGCTCCGAACTGTAATTTGGTGCATCGCACATGGAACAAGACGGTGGATGAGCCACATGTCTGCCAAAGGGGTCCTGTTAAGTGTGTCACCATTTCGTGTGCGGACTGACCCTACTTGAGTTGCTACGCCAACACGACAGGAGTAGCCTGCTCTGTGGTGAATCCCGACTATATTGATCTAAAAAGATACGTGTTGAACTACCCTCTCCGTCTCGGTTTTTTATTTGTAGGCGTCTCGGCTCATAGGGCCTACACGTAGTTCTAGGTCATCCATTTGACTAACTAAATATGAGTTACTATGTCATAAAAAGTATATCATTGGATTCTTATTGGTTGATATGTGAAGAAACAAGAAACGAGGTAGAAGTTAATGCACCGCGCCTTAGTATTTTGGGATTATTTGGTTTTCGTAAGATGACTTACTCACCTAGACGGATGGAGTAGTTGTATTTAAAAGTCGAGGGCGGGGCTTTTCCTGCGCGGTAGGGAGGGCAGTTCCGCCTAGTCAGTTCGACAGAGACGCGAGAAGACGAGGGAGTAGGCTGCTGCAAACGTAGGGCTGTGTGATTTGACAGCGAGTTACTGCTGGACAGGTGGGGCCCCGTGATTTGACTTGCCATTATCATTTTATAACTACAGCGCTACGACCGGCGTGAGTCTCTTGATTCCTGACTACCTCCATACAGGTGCCTCTCCCAATGCTCCACCATGTAGTAGAGGCTGGCTCTTGCATGAGAGCCCACTTCTCCACTTTTTCCTTGCCTCTCTTTCCTCCACATATGCAAAAATGCCATGTAAAGCGCACTATTGTACTTACTTGCTCCTACAGGTGCTTAAGCTTGCCACATAGGCATAAAGTCTGATGTGGCAAGTTAATCAAGAAGAGAGAGACTAGTTTGGTGACCCAAGGAAGAAACGGTGCTAAGCGCGTGTACCTAGGTGAAAAGACAATTTTGAGTCTATAGCTAATTCAATGAAGCAAACTTAGCAACACCATTTCATTGGAAGAGGTCACTCCTTGGCAAATGCAATAAATACTAGTACTCCCTATGTCCCATAATATAAGAACGTTTTTGGCACTACACTAGTGTCAAAAACGTTCTTATATTATGGGACGGAGGGAGTACAAAGAAAGAGATAGAGAGGAGTAAAAAAATACACTTATAGCCAACCTTATAGCCAACCTTGTTGTAGTATGAGTGACTAAGTGATGACTATGTATGACATGCCAACATCAGATAGCCTAACGCACCGTGTTAAATCTCCAAGGGCGCGACCGCGTGAGCGACGCGACGGTCGTGGTAGGCGCGACCATGATACGGGCTGCTGGCAGCCCTTGGATTTAAGATCAAACGGTCGCATGCTAAGTTGTTGAAAATTTGCAGAATAACCCTCCAGGATAGGATATTCACCCATAGGTCTAGAATCACGCCATGCAACCATTCGATCTCAGATCAAAGGGCTCTCGGAAGCCCGTACCATGGGAGAATGGAAAGCCACTACCCTGCCGTTCGCACGCTGGCAGTTCACTCCTACCCGTCCCTGCACGTCCTTTAATATTACAGCGGTTCGCTCCTAGTCATCTCGTCCATTCACATTACGGCAGTTCCACTAATCCTAACCCTCCTCCCAAATCCATGGCGTCCCAAATCTCCCCAATCGGCAGTGAGTACAAGGTTAGAACCATCACCGGCGATGAGTTCGACATCATCTACACCCGTTCTTCCGCGACGGTGAAAGGATGCCTTTCTCCCTTCAGACGCATGTTCGAAAACCCAGATGATGAGTGGGTCGCTGGGCTAGATGTTGAGTACACCACAGTGCTGGGACGAGAGAAGGATCTAAAGGACGAAGAGAGGAAGAAGCCCGCCATGATCCAGGTTTGCGTACATAACATTTGCTTGGTCTACCACATATGCCATGCCGACTTTGAGTGCCAGGATTTTAAGAACTTCCTTAAGGACAAAACAGTGAAATTCGTTACTATAGACTTTAAGAACGACAAAGAAGTCCTGGGTCAGATAGGCCTCGTTGTAGGCAAACCCTTCGACCTCCAGAAGAATGGGCTGGTGCCCTCTCGTCAGCCTTCAATGCTGACCCTGGCAGGAGCCATGGTTTATCCTTCATACCGTAAACTGGAGAAACCTCATTACATGTTTCATCGTCATGGATGGCAGCGGAATGTACTAGATATAGACCACATCCACTACGCTACAATGGATGGCTACCTTTGTTTCAGTATCTACAAGGGTTGGATGATGAGCAACAACCAAGTTGGCGGTTCAAGCAAAGAAGTATCGGCCAAGAGGAAGAGGGACAAGGACGAAGTCGAGGACGTGGTTGAGGACTCCGAGTAAGGTGGCAGTGTCGTTGCTCACGATGGTTCTAGACTTCTAATGCAGTGTCTACCGGATTAGTTGCATAGTTTAATTTCAGGTGTGCTTAGTTTAATTTGAGGGGTGTGTTGTGCTGAGACCCCAGTAGAACTATGTTATGTTTCTTCTCGTTACTTTAACTCTTCAGTATGTACATACTACTAGTATTTCATTAATAGAATTTAGCACCCCAATTAAGCACGTACTAGCTTTTTTAATAGTACTATATGCATAATTTGGCGACGAGCGCTCTCTATATGTACCACCTTTTTTTTTAAATTTCAATTTTTGCTCCATGGAGCAATCCATCGATAGTACTACTGTACAAAAGTATACATTTTTAAAAGGCTAGAATACTGTTCATCACATATGTAGCCAGTTAAATTCTCAACCTAGAACGACGTGCATGCCATGTAGTAAACCGATATAGAGGAAGTATAGTAAAAATGAGGTGATTTTACCGAGCGATCGGCGGGGGAGCATGGCCTGTCATGCGGTCCCACGTGTCATGATGTACCAAGGCGATGTGTGTGTCCCTCTTGAGGCAGAAGCAATACTAGTACGTGGTTTGAGATGATGGCGAACCGAAGTGTGAAATAATGGTTGCTTCATCCGTCTGGGAAGGTGCAGCATTGTGATTTGACGTCTCATTGCTCATTACTATTACTGGGCCGGTACGAGTGGGGTGCATCCCCCCTGCTGTTCTGCACTGTTATTTGGTGCTTGACACGTCGACCCGGTTGCTATATGTCCCACATGTCGGCGGCAGGAAGTATAGAATTCATGAAAGGGAGCGTCGACGAAGGAGTATACTACAGAATTCATGAAAGGGAGCGACTTAGTTTTGGAAAAATATGTTTTTACGGAGTACATACCCACTAGGGTTTATATGGCTCATCTAAAAAACATTCGTTTTCCGTTTGATAAGTCTCAATTCTACTATACTAGTAGTAGTACCATTACATGTTGGATTTCGAGGTGCGTTAGATCACCCGACGCAAGCAGTGTCAAGAGGAAACTAACCAATGCATGTACAAGTTCATGGAAATTTAGAGGTCATTCATGCATTCGTTCTAATGAATGCCTCGGTAAACATAACTTCTTGAGAAATACAAGCGTACTAATTACTTGTGCAAACTATGAAATTAATTCGACCACTCACCGTCTACCTTGGTTGGACAGATTTTGAAATTGAGCCATAAACTGGAAAGGAGGGAGTAGTAGTAACTTTTGTCTCGATTACTATTTGTGACCTTGTATAGATGCAAAATGTATTTTTATAGTGGCCTTGTATAAGTAAATGGAGGGAGTACTAACCAAAGTATGCCCTCCATTCTAAAATAGATGACCCAACTTTATACTAACTTTAGTGTAAAGTTGGGTCATCTATTTTGGAATGGAGGGAGTACATAGTAGGGACGAGGATTAAACGGGGGGAGTAGTAAAATTTTCTCCTCGTGCTGCGAGCCACCGCGCGTGTGGGCGAGGGAGGGGGCGTAAAGGCGTACAATAGTACTCCCTCCTTCCATCTATATAGGAGGGTGTTTGGATCACTAGAGACTAGAGACTAGAGACTAGTAGTAGTCACCTTTAGTCAGTAAACCTCCAAACACCACTGACTAGTGGGTGACTAAAACTAGTTTAGTCCCTAGTCACCCCACCCCCAACTTTTATTGACTAGAGACTAGTAGCAGTCACCTTTAGTCAGTAAACCTCGAAACACCCCTGACTTTTACTGACTAAAGTCCCCCTCTCTCTCCTCTAATTTGTGTTGCACAAGGGACATTTAATACTGAGACATTTAATGCTGACTAGTAGTAGTCACCTTCCAAACAGGGCCTGACTAAAAACTTCTAGTCTGACTACTACTAGTCACATGACTAGAGAGTATCCAAACACCCTCTAGGGCGTAATGAGATTTTTAAGACCGCCTTTGACTATTGACAATATTAATAGTACATGACATGCACAATGTAAAAATTATATCATTGAAAGAACCTTTCACAGACGAATTTAACGGTGTGCTTTGTGTAAGTTGCATGTCATATATCATTGCTCTAATATTTGGTCAAAGTTAGCATCGAAAAACGCATTAGGCCCTATATAGATGGTCAAAGTTAGCTTCACCTCATCCCGTGAGCCACCGCGCCCGTGGGCGGGGGAGACGGCGTACTAAGCAAGCTTCTCCTTATTCTGCGAGTTGATGGGACACATCAAAAGTACTCCAATGTATAGAGCCTTGCCTCTAAGGTAGGCCCCACATGGTTTGCCTCTTTTTTTAATTTAACATAATGCGTCAAGTCGCAATTTGTTTGTTCACCCGTGGTAGACGATCCTCCCTCGACCAAGTGGACAACCAGTACACGTGCCAAATTACCATGTGGGCTGCCTTTTTCGTACAGAAAGGAGCTCCACCGTGTACCCGCGCGGGTGTGGTTGGGAAAGAGATGGGAGTACGAGGCTGTTTGGTTCGTGACCTGGCCTCTATGCCAGGCAAAAAAAAGATGCTTGGCCTGCTCCTGAAAAACGAATGAATATTGCCCGACCAGGCTGCCTGAGCGAGGAGGCATTTGGTTCGCTCCCTGGGCCTGAACAACTATTAAACTAGTATTATGTTGTGGCCTAGTTCTTTAATTACTACAACCCCTTGTCTGTACTCGCCAGACACCTCGATCTTTGTGTCCAGGCTTTCCTTCCAGGAAGCCTAGGTCAGGCTAATTGTGTGCCTGCATGTTGGCCAGGATAATCACCCTTGTACATCCGTTCAGGCCAGGCTAGCAAAGAGATCTCCAGGCCAGTAACCAAACAAGGTCCAGGCACCTTTCAGGCACCCCTCCAGGCTAGGCACCTTTGTGCCAGGACATCAACCAAACACACTCTACGTGCACCGTGCGTGCACCTCTTCTCTTCGTGCACGTCCCCCACCTACGTGGGTGTGTGTGTGAGAGAGATACAAACCTAGACATAATGTGATGTCCATCCCCATGCCTCCGCCCAGTCCGACCACCAGTCACCACCACGCCCCACTCCACCTCACCTTATCTCTCATATTTCTCCCTCCATTTTTATATACAAGGGGCCACTATCAAAATTACAATTTGCAGATATACAAGGCCACTAACACTAATCGATGCAATATTAATGGTGTTTGCCTTGTGGTACTAGAAAAGGAGGACATTATTTATCCCTTGCATGCATGCGGGAGTTTGTAAAAAAATGCATCTTGATGTTCCATGCAATGCACGGGCATCTTGCTAGTCCATGAAAACAACACATGGCAAAATTCCACGGCGAACGAGGGATTTGAATCTGTTGGGAGGGGCTGTTTGGATCTTGCCCGGGGTAACCAAAATATTGGCGACCCTTTTGTCCACCGGTGCCTTTGCCACCGATGAACGAGGAATGGCTCGGGTGCTCATCTTGTCATGCATCCTCCAGCGCGCACGTTGGAGACGACCCCGCACGAGCTGTGTTTTTTTGTCCAACAACACCGCCCGCAGCACGACCGGCGACCCGCAAATTACGCCATCCAACGGTAGCCGCATACATTATGACAACAACTCAACCAACCGGACGAAATTCATGCAAACATGTAGACAAACTGATATTTCATATAAACAAAGATGGAAATAATATAACATACCGGATTTTCACACAAACATGACGGATTTCATTACATTCAAATGAACTACGCGGTGCTAGTTTTGGATAGCACAGGTATATAATACCTGGCCTAAATGGTCGCCTGCCGATCGATTCGTGTTCCTTATGTCCGGCAGCACGATCACCGGACTGCCGGGAGCCCCGGAGGTATATACTTCAGCGCAAAGGACGACTCGCTTCCCCACTGCCCAACTAATATCATTGGCTCGTGCCGAAGATGATGGTGGCCGGCACCGGTTCGAGTTCATCACCGGCCACTACTTCGCCATGGCCGGCACCGGCTCGAGTTCATCCTAATATTCCCCTCTTCCGTGGAGCCCATGCGGGGTCGACGAAGGTCCTCGAACCAAAAGGATCCAGCAAGACACCTGCTGTGTATGTCGGCGTCGCCTCCGCGGTGGCCTTCATGGGACCCAAGCGGCAGCGGCCTCCCGTGTTCTACTTCTCCTCGATGATGGCGGCGGACGCGGAGGCGCTAGCCATCGACTCATCGCTCTCCATGCACCCGGCTTCTGTCGCTGCTTGCATGGCACGGCCGCCGGCATGGGAGTCTCGGCCATAGAAACGGGAGACACGGTATGATGCGGCAGTGTGGACGGCAGCAACGACGCCCGTGCGCCGCTCCTCGTCGAGCTGGTCTGGAGAGGCGAGTTGCTGAACCGCGCACCGGCTTGGGGTGGCAGCTGGCTCCGTCGGGCGAGGGGAGGAAGGTGGATTAGCAAGCTGCATAGCTCGTATCCGGCGGGCTACCCAGCCGGCTTGGATGCGGAATAACTACTCTTCGTAAGCCATTGTAAGAGTGGATAAAATGGTGGAGGAGATACGGGAGCGGCGGAGGTGTGCGATTCTTGGCCGGCGTTTGGCCTCGTTTAAATAGGAGATTAAATAGACGGCGGACGGGAGGAGCTCGGCCGGCGTTGCGTTTAACGTCGGCCCGGTCATGAACGGACGTGTGTCCAGAGTGGGTTTCTCGGCTTCCACATGGGCGGGTTTCATGGAGGCGTTTGAATGCAGCACGAAGGCGTGTTCAGCCGGGCATGCCGCGAGTGGCGCCCTCTACTCTGACCTAGGTCACCGCACCGTTCTTCCACTGATGTGTGGGCCCTTTGGGTGCATGGCCTGCATGCCAGTGACCCAACACAGGTAGCGCAGAGCAGAGGAACCTTTGGTGGGCCAGGGCGGTCAGAAGCGGGCATTTCATAAACCGATGATTGTTCATTGAGTGTGACGTAATCTTTTCCATGTAGTTAAGCCTACTATGTTGATAGCCCGTTCGATACGTTGTGATTCATAAAGACCGCTGCAAACATCAATGTTTTGCTTATCACAGATAAGATTGATTAATACCTGTAACAATCCATGTCCTTAACAAAGGGTGCATGCACGTATAGGTTGAGCGTGTGTCTTGCGTCGTGTGCTGTGTGCATGCAGGCGTGCGAGTGTTGCTTGCGTGCAAGGGTGCGTTTCAGTGTTGCATGCATGGGTGCATATGTGCGTGTGTTCGTGAGTGCATGTGTACGTGTCAGTGTTGCACGCCAGCATGCGTGCGTGTGTACGTTATGTGTACGTGTTAGTGTTGCACGCCTACATGCGTGCGTGTCTTGCGTGCGTGCATGTGTACGTGCGGGGTGAGGCTACACGTCTGTCGACTGACTTTTTCATCTCTGGTCATTAGATTTTCCAGCCGTTGGATACGAGATCAAGGGCCTCCAGTTTATCATCAAACTCCACCCCCCTGAGCCGCCAGCCACCACCGGCCGAAACGCCAGCTCCCGCCGCCCGCGGCCGGCCCGCCCTCCCCGAAACCACTCCCCACCACCGGTCCGCCGCCGCACCACATCCCTCTAGCCCCCCCCCCCCCCCCCGCGCCGAGCTTTTTCTCCGAGGATCCCCACCCCACCACCCAATGAACACCCCCCAACCGCCGGTGACTGCCAACCAGAGGTATCACGACTTCGAATACCCACCGACCACTAGTTTATTACCATTTCTGTCCTTCATATACGCGCTGACGGGTGGGCCCTATGGTAAGGTGCGCTGCTGAATGTGGACCGTTTGACTGGTCAATTGGTCGTGTTATCAACAAATTACGGAGCTGTATGGTGAGCCAGTGATCGTATGATCACCCTAAAATGTACTCCTATTTTATTAGTGGCAACAAAATATGGAGACATATCGTGAGCTAGATACCGTGGTACTATTGTATATGCTTATTTTCTTAGGGGCCGATTGTGTGTGTGGTGTGGTGGGCACATCATTTCTAGTTGTGGTGGGTCAACATGAAGACTCATGGGTCGGTTCCATCCTGCGCCACATATAGGTTGGACCGAGACGTGTTATACGAAGACCCATGTGGAGGACTCGGCATACAACACGAAGCTACCAGAGTCGCGGAGGACTCTATCCCCACTGGTGATAAGCCAACTATATATGATTTGTAACCCTAGGCCCTTAGTATGTTATACAAGCTTGGGGGCTAGTTCGTCGATAGTATACACACACGCACAATGCCTGGTATTCACGTGTACTTTGTACACATCACTATCAGTAATATACAGTACCAGGAGTAGGCTCTTTCTTCAACTGAAATGGTCCGATCCGAACTAGTGTAAAACTTTGCCTCGTATTACCATCCAGCCTAACAGCCAGGGATATCCTACCGAATGACATGATGAAATCATATCTGCCAACTACTAAGAGAGAGGTCTGTCGGGGGGGGGGGGCAATGTGTGCGAGAGAGGCCTAAAGATAATGTGCGTGCGGGAGACACGTAGGCACATATATGTGCGTATAGAGGGCTAGTAGAGACTATGCATGTGTATATATGCATGTGAGAGAAATAGTGTTTTCCAACTGAGATTAGTGAAAAGAGTGGTACATAGTAGTCAGAAAGACAGAGAGAGAAACAGAGAGACCATGTGCGTGAGACACCCCGACACCCAGAGAGAGATTGTGAGGATGTGTGAAAGAGAAATGCTGATGCATATAAAGTGTGTGCACTTATGCGTTAGATAGAGAGATATATAACGCGTTTGTGAGAACAGGGCGATGCATAGTGCACCTATGTGTAAAAGGAGGTTCTACGCATTAAATTAAAATATAAATGGCATTATTATTTTTGGATGAGATCATGAATTTTGCAAAATTGCATATGGACAAAAGTCTGTCTATCAGACACCCATACTCTATTGAATTCTAGCATGTGCATGTGTTTATTTCATATTATCGATCCATAGAGTGAGAGCAGTTTGAAATACATGCAATGGGTGCTTTTGCAATTCATATATAAGCATTAGTGCACTCCATGTTGTTAGTGTGAAGCACTTTATACATTTGTCACTTGCATGGATACATTCCAAATTGCTAGCTACGAAATAAAATACATGTCGAATTCAACATAAAGGGGGTTTCGAAGATTTGAATTCAAGTGCATTCATCTATTTGAACCCGAGATAATGGCATTTTTAAATCAAACGTAAAAGGGGACATCAATCTTTGTTGTGAGTTTGAACATGCTATATATATTCATACACATATCTAACTTTTTTTGCAACCAAGGAGATTATATCTGGAACCATGCATGAACTGAGGTAAGTTGCATATTTTTTAATATATACTCGTGTACAATGTATATTCAAATGTACCCCCTCAATTCCAAAATAATCGTAGCTTTAGGGTTTTCAAGAGTAAAGATTTGTGAAGTTAGAAAAATCTAGAAAGTTCAATTCAAGAGAACCGAAAACGTTAATGCTTCTGCTCCCAAATATTAAACGAAGCGCCAAATAGGTCTCTGGTCACCCGAAACCGCGCGAGACTAATGTTTTGGTGGTAGGAAATTACTGTCCTGACTCTGTCTCGTGTAGCCTATCGACCCAATGTCCAAAGGTCTAAACCGGGGTAGGTTTGTAACTTCACCAAGACGCTAGTCTCAACTGCCTCCGAGAAGCATTCATACGCCGTGGGCGCCTAAACACCCATGCGCTCAGCCGAAATCTATCCCACCCACATTTGGGACACCTGACATGACTATCCTACCCCCAACCCGCAATATGTCCGAAATTTTAGATGGGGGCAAAGTTTGTAACTTTCCCCAAATTTCAAACAAGCGCGTCTCAAACCGAAACATTGTTCCCCCTTAGTTCCCTGCCTCCCTCCGTTTCCCCATTCATACTCCGTGGGCGCGAAAACGCCCTTTCCAACAGCTGAGAAACCCCAGCCTCCTCCGCCCTCCACCCCATAGCGGCCAACCCACCACCGCCCTCCTCCATCATGCTGGAGCCGGTACCCCGACGTCGTCATCCAACGCAATTGCAACCGTAACACCCTCAAGGACTTACCAGCTGAAGCCGAGGCAGAGCTGCCTCCACGACGCCGACGCCGACGTGCGCCGTACCAGAACCACTCCGACCACGCCGTCCTGCGCCTCACTGCTGGGGCTCCACTATCGCAGCCGTCCACCGCACCGGAGTTGTTCCTGCTACGCCATCGTTCGCCGCCTCGGATTTGCTTCCCCGCCGCCAACACACGGCCACCGCACCACACTCAACAACTTGGCCATGGGTTCGTCCAAGGGTGCACCGTCCTCCACAACTTATGGTTTCCGGCGAACAACAAGAAGATCGTCGGAAAAACAAAAGGAGGACACAGCACTACCAACAGAAAGAGGTACTCCTCTTCCCTTATTCGTGCAAATCTTACGTCTCCGCTCACACCGTATTCATCCCACGAAAGAAACTGGTTGAGCGCTTCTTACTGCATCTTCTTCGTGATACTAAATGCAAAAGGTTTCCTCCCTTTTACTATTTCACCTTTGCTAGAGGTCAGTAGCCCACCTGGATTTCAATTCAGTGTCAGTCGAACCGCAATTAAAAGAAGCAGCACCCGCTTAGGCACGCGTAGCACCTAGTCCGCCTGTTTCCCGGGGAAGCGGCGCATCGATGTATATCATAGGGGTGTCGGGCACAGGAGCTTCTTGCGCCCAATCTGGAGGTCAGCGGGGCTTGAATGGATGGCCGGGGGTGGTGCCAAGCACGGCGGTGCGGTGAGGTCTAGGGGAGGGCGCGGGAAGGGGAGGAATACTGGGCCGGCGGTCGCTGGCGTTTCGAGGAAGATCGTCAACACTGACTGGCTGGAGGTAGATGAAGGCGATCTGCCCATTCTTTGTACATCGGACGGTGCAGAAAAAATGGACTGACCTATTTTCTTTCAGTCGACTGTTATTTTCATAGAATCCTGTAGTAATTTAGTGTGCCATGCATGTTGTAGAGCTATCATATGTCTCCCGTCATTTATTTCTCACCGACCTGCTATCTGCTACCTTTACATTGTACTAATTGTGCACACACTTCACCCATATTCACACTATTGTTTTTTTATGCATGGGTATTTCAGACTCTGACGCAGTGTTGATGAATGCAGAAAAGAAAAGACAGAAGTCGCTCCAGTGTAATTCGAAGATAAGCACTAAGCGTTTCAGCGCTCTAATGGGTGCAGTGTCAGCAGTTGGAGACAGTAAACGTAGCTCTACAGTTGATGATCTCAATTGCCACACACAACCATCCCAGGTGCTTGCTTTAACTTCACGCTGTCAAATGTGGTTGCATGTTGCATATGGTGTCTAGCTTGTATTGCTTCCAATTTGGTTAAATTGCATCTGCTTACTTTACACATTATCCTTTGATAATGACATGCCTTCCTGTTTTTGATACATACTACATATGTCTATTAACCATGTTCGTACATCAAACTAATGCTCTTTTGTATCCCTCGTCAATCACTTATGATGAGACAGTCACCCGAGTGGGTTACTGTGAGACACCCTACTCGTTTAAAGAGTGTAGTGTCATCCTCCCCACATGATTCTCAAGAAACAACAAGGCTAAATGAAGATAGTTAACGTAGCTCTCTAGTTGATCACCGCAATTCCCCAACACCACCATCGCAGGTGCTTGCTCTTACTTGGCAGTGTGATATGTGGTTGCATGTTGCATATGGTGTCTACCTTGTAATGCTTCTAATTAGGGTAAATTGCAACTGCTTAGTTAACACATTATACCTATGAATATGACATGCCTTCCTGTTTTTGGTACATACTACGTCTTTCTATTAACCATGTT
Source organism: Triticum timopheevii (assembly GCA_963921465.1). Taxonomy (NCBI): domain Eukaryota; kingdom Viridiplantae; phylum Streptophyta; class Magnoliopsida; order Poales; family Poaceae; genus Triticum; species Triticum timopheevii. The sequence goes on from OY997270.1 coordinate 202,174,615, forward strand.
CTTACATCAAACTACTTTTCTTGTGTATCCCTCATCAATGCTCCTAATTTGTTAAATTGCATCTCCTTAGCTTACACATTATAATGTGAATATGACACGCCTTCCTGTTTTTGGTACATACTACATCTGCCTATCACACCATGTTCTTACATCAAACTACTGTTCTTCTGTATCCTGCGTCTATCGCTTATGATGAGACAGTCACGCGCGTGGGTTAATATGAGATGCAATACTCTTATAAAGAATGTGATTTCATCCTATCCACATGATTCTCAAGAAACAGCAAGCCTAAATGAGATATTGAACGTTGCTCTGTACCTGAAGACCGCACCTCCCCTACACCACCATCACAGGTGCTTTCTCCAACTTCGCAGTGTGATATGTGATTGCATGTTGCATACGGTGTCTAGCTTGTAATGCTTCTAATTAGGGTAAATTGCATCTGCTTAGTTTACACACTATACTTGTGAATATGACATGCCTTCCTATTTTTGGTACACACTACATCTATGTGTTAACCTTGTTCTTACATGAAACAACCTCTCTTCTGTATCCTGCATCAATCACTTACGACGAGTCACCTTTATTCGTTGCATATTGCATATTATTTCTAGCCTGTTGCCATGTATTGCTTCTAATTTGGTCAAATACATTTGTTAGGGCAACCTTTTAATTTGGCAGAGTGATATTGGTTTCATCTTTCATATGGTTTCTAGCTTGCATCGATTCTAACAAGTTCAAGCACCTTGTGCTTAGTTTACACTTTATACATCATACATGTCAATATGTCACGCCGTCCTGTTTTTCATACATATTCCATCCTCCTATCATGCGGCTGCCTTACATGAAAGTTGTGTTCGTCAGTATCATGCATCAATGAGTTCTGAAGAGCAAATTTTATTCCTTTTTCTTGTGGGTTTGACTTGACAAGGCAAAATCAAGAAAGAGGAAGGAAAAGAGTAAGGAAGGTGATGATGGTGGTCCTCTGCAGCAACGTAAACAGAGCATCTTTACCGATTCTCCTTGTACTGATAGTGCATTACAAGGTCCAAGTCTCTGCTCCCCTACTCCACCATCCAAGGTGCTTTCTCTAACTTGGCAGTGTGATATCTGGTTGCATGTTGCATATGGTGTCTAACTCGTATTGCTCCTAATTAGTGTAAACTGCATCTGCTTAGCTTACACATGATACATGTGAATATGACACGCTTTCCTATTTTTGGTAGATACTATATCTGTCTATCACACCATGTTCTTACATGAAACTACTCTTCTTGTGTATCCTGCATCAGTCACTTATGATGGGACACCTTTAAGTTGGCAGTGTGATATTGGTTTGCGTCTTGAATATGATTTCTAGCATGTATTGCTTCTAGTTTGATGAACGCCACCTATGACGAGACAGTTTTAACTTGGCAGAGTGATATTGATTGCGCCTTCCATATGGTGTCTTGCAGTGTTTCTAATTTGTTGAAGTGCCTTCTGCTTAGTTACCACATCATAGGTGTGAATATGTCAAGCCGTCCATTTTTTCGTACATATTCCATCCTCGTATCATGACTTTGCCTTTCATCAGAGTAGTGTTCGTCAGTATCATGCATGAATGAGTTCTGAAGAGCGAATGATATTCCTTTTTCTTGTCGGTATGACCTCACAATGCAAAATCAATAAAGCTAAAGGAAATTGGCAAGGCATTGGATGATGGTGGTCCTTCCGAGCAACTGAAACGGAGGTTCTCTAAAGATTCTACTCCGCAATCCTCCCAACAAGATTCGCAAGACAACGCAAGGCTAGACAGTCAACATAGTTGTGTAGATGATGAGCACATCTCCCCTACTCCACCATCACAGGTGCTTGCTCTAACTTGGGACTATTATATGTGGTTGCATGTTGCGTATGATGTCTAGCTTGTATTGCTTCTAACTTTGTTGAATTGCATCTGCTTACTTTACAAATAATGCCTGTGAATATGACATGTGTTCCTGTTTCCACATCAGACTACTATTCTTGCATGTCCCGCATCAGTCACTTATGATAAGGCACCTTTAAGTCGCCACTGTGATATTGGTTCTGTCTTGCATATGATTTCTAGCATGTACTGCTTCTAATTTGTTGAAACGCCATACAGTTTGAACTTGGCAGAGTGATATTGGTTGCATCTTTCATATGGTGTCTAGCTTGCAGTGCTTCTAATTTGTTGAAATGCCTTCTGCTTAGTTACCACATCATAGGTGTGAATATGTCATACCATCCTGTTTTTCATACATATTCCATCCTCGCATCATGTGTTTGCCTTTCATCCGAGTAGTGTTCGTCAGTATCATGCATGAATGAGTTCTGAAGAGTGAATTTTATTCCTTTTTCTTATCGGTTTGACTTCACAATGCAAAATCATTACAGCTGAAGGAAATTAGTCCGGCAGTGGATGATGGTGGTCCTTCGGAGCAACTCAAACAGGGTGTCTCTACAGATTCTACTCTGCCATCCTCCCAACAAGATTCGCAAGACAACACAAGGCTGGACAGTCAACGTAGCTATGTAGATGATGAGCACATCTCCCATACTCCACCATCACTGGTGCTTGCTCTAACTTGACACTATTATATGTGGTTGCATCTTGCGTATGATGTCTAGCTTGTATTGCTTCTAACTTGAATTGCATCTGCTTACTTTACACATAATGCCTGTGAATATGACACGTGTTCCTGTTTCTAGAACATACGTGTACATGATGAGCACATCTCCCCTACTCCACCATCATAGGTGCTTGCTCTTACTTGGAACTGTTATACGTGGTTGCGTTTTCTGTATGATGTCTAGTTTGTATTGCTTCTGATTATGTAGAATTGCATCTGCGTAGCTTACAACTTATACCTGCAACGATCACTTACCCATAAGACACATTTAATTTGGGACTGTGATGTAGGTTGCATGTTGCATTGTCTTCTAGCTTGTACTGCTTCTAATTTCTTGAAATGGCACTTACGACTAGACACTTTTTACCTGATAGAGTGATATTGGTTGCATGTTCATATGGTGCCTAGCTTTCATTTCTTCTAATTTTGTTGAAATGCCTTCCGCTTACTGTTTTTTCATACATATTCCATCCTCCTATCGTACGTGTGAATATGAAATGCTGTCTTTTTTTGTATATATTCCATCCTCCTATCCTGCGCTTGCCTTACATCAAAGTAGTGTTCGTCTGTATCATGCATCAACCAGTTATGCAGAGCTAATTTTATTCATCTTCTTGTGGTTTTGACTTCATAAGGCAATATCAGAAAATAGGAAGGAAAAAAGTAAGTTAGGGGATGTTGGTGGTACTCCGCACCGATGCAAACAGAGACTCTCTAGATTTGCCACTGCTACTGCTAATGAAGTTGAAGTCCCAAGTCTACATGATGAGTTCATCTCCCGTACTCCACCATCGCAGGTTCTTGCTCTAAGTTGACAGTGTGATAATTGGTTTCATGTTGCATATGTTGTCTAGCCTGTATTTCTTCTATTTTGATTAAATTGCACCTGCTGAGTTTATATGTTATACATGTGCATATGACATGGCTTTCTGTGTCTAGAATACACTTCATCTATCTATCATACCATGTTCTTACATCAAAGTACTGCTGTTGTGTATCCCGCATCAGTAACTCATGATTGGACGCTTTTAACATGGCAGTTTGATAGTGGTTGCATCTTGCATTGATTTCTATGTTGGACTGCTTCTAATTTTTCGAATTGCCACTTATGACAAGACACTTTTAACTTGTCAGAGTAATATTGGTTGCATCTTTCATATGGTGTCTAGCTTGCATTACTTCTATTTTCTTGAAAATCCTTCTGCTTAGTTTGCACATTGTAGCTGTGAATATGTCATGTCGTCCTGTTTTTCTTACATATTCCATCCTCATACGGTTGTCTTACATCAAAGTATTGCTTGTCTGTATCATGCATCAATGAGTTCTGAAGAGTGATTTTATTCTTTTGTGTTGTGGGTACAGCTTGACATGGCAAAGCCAAAAAAGAGCAAGGAAAATAATATAGTAGGGAGTGCTGTTACTCGTCGGGTGAAACGGAAAAGGTTCTGCCGTCGAGATTCTGCTGGTACTTATAGTGCAGTAGAAGGTCCAAGTCCACCGGCTAAATCTACAAACACAGTATCACCTGCTCCACCAGCTGCAACATCCGCTTCAACTGTACCAGCATCTCAACCAGTAACTCGTTCATTTGCTCCGGAACTGGCCAGTTCCCAAGCTGCCTTCACACCTAACACTATTTCCGAAGCACTGCTAACACAAGAGGACTTGGCAAGATCAGATGAACCTCATGAGCATCAACACCAAGATGGTACCTGACCGAGTCAAGTTGCAATTGCATGCTCCTTTATATGTACTCTCACAGTTTGATGTACACTAACACTTTCCATATTCGTTGTTGAACTAGCACCACGGTGCAAGCGGAAACAGAATCAGGGATAATGCTTAACAGATTAACAAAATCTAAAGGAGGAAGAATGGAGATCCATTTTGAGGCAAGTTTAAAAAGGCCACGTGATGCTACAGAGTCAGCCAAGTTAGTATCACAGGCAGCCGTTGCCGTTAGGTGTCATGCACATATCCTCCAAACGTGGATCCAATACAGGAATGAGAAAGACAATACCCAGTTTAACACCTCCCTTGACCATTTATCCGTAAGTAATATTATTCATCGCAATTAGTAATATTGTCTTGCTCTGTCCCATACTTTCTAGCTTCGTCCTAAAAAGACTCACATTCTTTTTTCAACAGATGAGGTTCAAGATGGATCCGAAAGATGATGCAACTAAACAAGCATGCACTCATGTTTTTCAGTTTGCTCTGCGACAGTATCGGTACCACCTTAGAAAATCTCACTTTGAAGGCAAGGCTAACAATGAAATTGCCCAAACATCTCCAGTGGAATATATTACAGATAAAGACTGGACAACCCTTGTTAAGCACTGGTCTGATCCAAAGTATCAGGTAGGCTATATGTATTTGATCAGACCACATATTGAACTTGTATTTATGTATGTGCCTTACAAGTGTATCTTCTTCTAGGCTAAGTGTTTGAAGAACAAAACCAACCGTTCTAAAGTGAAATTCCAATAGACAATAGGATCTCGTAGCTATATTGCACACTGCAAAGCTCTTGTAAATAGCTGCTACTTCCTTTTTTTGTGCCATATTACCGTATCTATATTGACTTGTTCCAAATACAGAGGAAAGCCCGTGCGGACCAAAAAGAACCTGAACCGAATGCAGTGCAAATCTTCAAGGATTGCCACACCAGCAAGATGAAGGGCATGAGCACACCAGTTCAAGCTGCTGTTGGAAGTCCTTACTCCTCCTGCCATGAACTGATTGGTACTGTGATGTGTTCATTTAACTACCTGGTTTGCAGCCAATGTCAGTTACTCTGTTCACTTTTATACACTGTTGTCTTAACGTATCATTTCACCTTACATGGTTTAAAAGAGACGAAGGATATTCTTTTGGTCTTGATCTGTAATCTAGTTGTTATGTTCACGTGCGCACACAATGATAAAATAGCTTGTTTGTTTTATACATGTTTGCCCATGATATGAATGATGTCATACTATGTTCATCCTAATTTAAACCATGTCTCTTTATTCTTAGATGTCAACGAATGTGAGGAAATAGACAATACAGTAGGCATGCTACATGGACATATGTTCCAAAAGTGATTTTATTATGTAGTTGGCACTACAATACATGCTTATGTATTACAGTAGTTCACCAAAATAAGTTATGCATAAACGTTTAACCTACTTTGTTTGTTTTTGTCTCATTAGTAACTTATCACACTAATCTACAAGTTCAAACTTTCAGGAAGCTATGGAACAAATGATTGAACAACCACAACCACCTGAAGGTGACGAGGCTACTACAGGCACAATGTCACCTCTTGCTGCAATGCGTCAGTATCTCTCCACTAACAGTGCAAAAAGCACCTTCCTGCGTAATTCTGGGTTGGTTGTCAAGGTAACCTCGTCCAAATCGCCTACTGAACAAAATCTTCCTGCTAGACAGAGTGATATATCTATGCTCTAGACACAAGTCCTATCCCTAATGGACGTTGTTTTGGAAACAAGAATAGTGGTTGAGAAATGTCGTCAAGATATGAATGGTTTTGAAACCAGACTATCAGACATTCGCTTCGTTGTTCAAGAGCAATGGCGGAAAAAGGTGGAGATCGTGCTGCTCCATCAGATTCTACAACCTGAAACATTAGCACTCAGGTCAAATGATATGTGCTTCTATACATCTGATGGTGCTTTTATCTAGAAGGACTGTAAACTTTATGCCAATAGGCCTTTTGTTGTATGGTTGGAATTTATTTTGTTGTGATACAACATTTATGATGCTGCCATAGGCTGCAGTAATTACGACGCTATTTTTGTATAGTGTAGGTTTATCTTAGTAATGTATTCGGCCGAAAGCTTCGTAGGAGCCCAACATGCCAACATTCATCGGTCCCATTCCAATTGGGCTAAAAACGATTACGGGCTAAAATTGGCATGTAGCCCACTAAGAATATCTGGGCCTAAATCAGCATAGGCTTTCATATTTTTCTGGTAGGCCTGTGCCCATAGTGGGCCTTTAACAGGCCTAAACTTAATTTGGGCCCTTAGTAAAAAGGTGTAAATATCTTGAGCCCATAAAAAACATGGGCCTTTAATAGACCGAAAGTGAGATTGGGCCCTGATTGTTCCAAATAACCCGCTGGAATTTGCAGGCCGAAATGGTGGCCCATTTACAATGCGGATATTTGACAGGCCGAAATTCGGACGGGCCGTAAATGCGCCGACCTAATACACGGGCCTTTAATAGGCCGGAACTTCGGTCGGGCTAGATTATCGACATTTTTATATGGGCCATTAATGGGCCCGATATGACGTTGGGCCACATATGGCCCATGGTTTACGTCCTGCGTTAACAGGACGAAAATGACAACAGGCCGAAAGTGGCCCAAATCTGTAGTGGGCCTCTAACAGGCCGAATGTCAGACATGGCCGAATATGACCCAAATCCTTCATGGTCGTTTATGGGCCGAAAGTTTTGATGGCCTGTAAATGGGCCCAAATGAAGCTGGACCTTTAACATGCCGGAAATACACCGGGCCGTAATTCGGCCCAATTACTTAGCGGACTGTTAACGGGCCAGAAGTGACCATGGGCCGCATTGATGACAAGTTTAGGATAGGCTGTTGACGGGCCGATTTGATAGAGAATGTTAGGCCTTTAGCTGGGCCGGCCCATTATGGTCCGCAGAATCTTGTGGGCCTTTAGCTTGGCCGGCCCATTGTGGTCCGCAAAATCTTGTGGGCCTTTAGCTGGGCCGGCCCATTATGGTCTGCAAAATTGTGTGGGCCTTTAGCTGGGCCGACCCATTATGGTCCGCTAAATTCTGGGCCGGCCCATTATGGTCCGCTAAATCTTATGGGCCTTCGGTTGGGCCGGCCCATTTAAACTTTGTGGGCCACTTTTTGGCCGGTCCACGTGTCAACATATCATAGGCCCATCTCGACCGTTGGATGAGTGACACCTATGCCAACGCGGAGCTGACGCGTGGATCCGTCAGCCAATGAGAATTTTACACGTGGAAAATCGGCATTGGTCGTGGCTGTTAACGGGTTATCGGATCCAAAATCCGACCTGATAGCTTAACGGCGTACCGTTATGGTGGATGCCATGTGTCGGTCACCCTTGACGAAAGCACTTCTGTGACGCGCGATTTATGGTCATGGAAGTGGACACTTCTGTGATGATAATTTTGGTAATGTCATGGAGCACTTCTACGACAGCATAGGTATGACTATCTTGATTCTTTCATAAAATCGTCATGGATGTACATGCATGACAGAAAACATGACCTACTGTGATAAACATGTATCATCCAGTGGCCGGCGGGCACATGCATCCTGCATGCATGGCCAGTCAGCCAAGTCCATGAGCCAGCTCCAATGCAGCAACGCAAAAGAAGAGAGCGATTCTTGGGAAAAAGCGAGTACTTAGTGCAGCGGGCCTTATAAACACGAACAGCTCGCTCTCCCGCTTCCGTCTCCCCCCAATTCCCCCCGCTCCCCAATCTTCCTCACTCATCCAGAAAACCCCCGCTCACCTTCTTCCTCACTCGTACAGAAAATGCCTCCTCCTCTTCTTCCACTCCTATAGAAATCCCCAGCCCTCCTTCTTCCCCACTCGCACTGCCACTAGGCTCATCTCTGGCTACTCTGCTCAAACCCGTGAGCTCCGCGCGACGCCCACAAGGAAAATTGAGTCAGCTGGCCCCAGCACCAAGAAGATGAGGCTCCCGCCAGCGGCGACGCCGGTTGTAGATCTTGCACCCTGTAGCGCGGGGAGAAGCGGCGAGCCCCCCCCCCCCCCCTCCCAAATCTGGGGAACCGGTAGAATCTCCGGTGGACCGCATCAGCGATCTCCCGGACGTCATCCTTGAGGAGATCATCTCGCTTCTCCCCACCAAGGATTGCTGCCGCACACAAGTCCTCTCAACTCGGTGGCGCCCTCTATGGCGCACCGCGCCCCTGAATCTCGATTGTCGTCATATATCTGTCCTTCCTGAATTTGATCTCCTCAGAGAAATCGTCTCCTCTCACTAGCAGGGCCCTGTTCAATTCCTCTGCATCCCGACATGCTACCTGCTATCCATACCCAGCACGGTAGGCTGACATCCCCAGAATTCGGAAAACTCCAGCAGTTTGAGTTGTACCATTACCACAAAAGTTTCATACCACGAACACACCAAGAATTCGTGCCCACACCACCGTTGTCCATCTCGCGGTTTTCCTCCTCTCTCCACACTGCCACCTTCACCCGGCGCCATCTACCAGACGATCTGGTACAAATGCTTTGACTCCCACTGCTAAAAAACTTTCGCTTGTGATGGTTTATCTGTCGGAGGCCTCACTGCACAGCATCATCCACTCCAGTTGCCCTGCCCTGGAGTGCTTGCTGATTGTTTTGGGAATAGAAATCCGTATCAGTTGTCTCCAAATAAAGTTGCCTCACCTTAAAAGCATTGGAATTTGTTTTGAAGGACAACAACTCATCATCAAAGATGCCCTTTCACTTCAAAGGTTGCTCCTTGATAATTGTTGTAGACCTTCACAAATAACTGTCATCTCTGCGCCCAAACTAGAGACCTTGTGTGTAATTCGTGACCCGTTTAATGATCACAAGGAGTTGGTGTTTGGCTCCTCATTTTTTTAGGTACCATATATTATCATCTACACATTTGTAATCATAAGCTACATTTTTCATTTGTGCGCATAAGTTTTATATCATCTTGGAGTACACTTTGGGTACTAATATTATGTTATATGCTCAATGAAGAGTTCGTCCATTGATAGCCTATCAATGTTACTGGATTCTGTCAAGATCATACATATCAGAATGTTTAGTTTTGATCTGAACATAATTATTGGCTTGCTGCGATGCTTTCGATCTCTGGAGAATTTATATATAGAGGTGATGATTTCATGCACATTGAAGGCCCGTATATATTGTACTCCCTCCGTCCGAAAATACTTGTCATAAAAATGGATAAAAAGAGATGTATCTAGAACTAAAATACGTCTAGATACATCCCCTTTTATCCATTTTGATGACAAGTATTTCCGGACGGAGGGAGTACTAGAATTAACTGTTCAGCTGTCGTTGTTTCGACATACTCTTTTTTCAGACCTTAACTGTTTTCAATCTTCATGTCTACTTAGGCACAACCACATGGAGCAAAACATATAACCAATCGGTGGCGTAATAAGCACTAGTCCAACCAGGCAAACAGAAGCTTTGTCACATTCTTCCTGTTGAATGCGAGGTTACTATTGTCCATGAGGCTTAATTTCTACCGCAAGAGATTTCTCACGGACGGACATGTTGAACAGCAAAAAAAGAAGTTTCAGGTGGACAAATGGGCTTCTAAACGTGCTCGGCTTCTATTTACAACAAGTTGTAGTCATCCTGAAATAATTTTTTTTGCACATGATGTTGATTTTATGGATCAGACCGATCCATTTGTTTGTGACTACAAAAAAGAGTGGTTGGGTTAGATGTTACTGCCATGTTCAATCTGGGTTTTGTCTAAAACTTTGATGAAAAATTAATCTTTGGGCTTTTTGTACCATTTGTATGCTTGAGTTGCATGTTGTTGCCCTCGTACTCCCCTCCACCTGCCACTACACTGCCGCATCTTCCACGACTATTGTTCATTCCCGTCCGAGGCCTCGCCGTCGTTCTCCGCCTTGGTTCGCTCGCTGTGCCTGCCGCCGTCTGGCATTGTCAACATGGTCAACAACCAAGAGGAATCAGGAGATGACTGTACGTGGAGAGGCTGACAGTAGGCACCCACCAGGGTCATTGCATTTCGCAAGCAGGTGCCTCGTTATTACAAGCCAAAAAATATTTCCTCCTAATTGTTTGACAACTAGGTCCCACGCCATTGTCAATGTAGTCAATAAACGAGAAAATTACACAACGAGCGGATAACACCAGGGACCCAACAGCTCGCTCAGTTGTTTTTTAGTTTCAGAGACGAAGCTCAACTGCGCGTTGTGCGGGGGTGGCCCGTCTAGCCCACGCTTACGCTTTTATTAAGCACATGACGAGCCCAGTTGATATATTTTTTCTTTCTGAAAATGGCTAGCCCAGTTCTTTTTTTTGGGGAATACCAAAACCAAGGCCTACTTGCTTTTCTCAGCCCTGCTGGGCTGCAAATCTTTCAAGACGAGGAGGGATGTAAGTAGTAAGAAATGGGCTTCCCCAGAAAATGGGCTATAAGTTGCAAGAAATGGGCTGTAAATTTTTAAACCAAAGCCAACCGGCAATTGCATTGAAATATCATTTTTTCAGGATTTCTCTACTCTCTACTCTTATAAAAACCAAAGCCAACTGGCAATTACATTAAAATATCATCTTTTCTCCCACAAGATAAACTACTCATACAAATGCATCTTCATGTTCCGTGCAACGAACGGGCATCTTGCTAGTTAAGATTCTAAATTTCATTCTTTTTTTAGTGGAGAATTGTTTTTTGATATAATTTTTAAAAAATTATTTTTAACGCGACTCGAATTTCATGATTAAAAGAGTTCGGACCCCATTGAAATATGCAAAATTTCGTTGAATTTTTTAGTAGTGCCCAGAATATATGGTATGTAATGCTATAAAAAGAATATGAGCTTCAAATATCCTTAATAATTAGCAAATGGGCGGTAAATTATTGAAAATAATGGCTAGTGGGCTATGTGCTATTTTCCACAGATTTGGAGGCTGACTTCTGGGCCTACTAGGTTGACGATGACGTTGTCCTATTTTTTTTGACGCGTACGCAAGGCTTTGTCTACTTAGTAAACACAGAGCAATGACTGTTGGATGTCCATCCAACGACCATCGTGCTTCTTCAATCTCTGATATTCCTGCTCCAGCCACCCAAACGAGCACCGGCGGGATGGCTTGCTCCCTACTCTCGTGGCTGGCTGTGCTGCCGCCAGGCCATCCCTCTAACCACCCACACATCCTGTTATTTTTCGGCGACGCCAGTCTCACCCCGCAGCCGACCAGTCAGCACTCATACTCCCCTCGGCATGGGCATCCGCTGCGGTGGCTTTGCCTGCTCCGGGTGGTTCCCTTCCTAGGCCTCGCCCTCGTCCACCACGTTTGTGCTCTCGGCGCGGTGAGGTCAACATGGTCAACAAACAACAACCATCGGAAGAGGCTGGCAGTAGGGGCCCACACAAGGAAATGCCCCCTTATTACGAGCAAAATAATGATTCCTCCACTTGATAGCTGGGACCCACCAGAAGGGCCTCTGTATTTCACAAAAAAACGTTCCCCCCGCTGTAGCTCGGACCCACCGGAAGTGCCTCCTTATTACGCACAAAAAATGAATACTCCCCCTACTAGTTGGGACCCACCTTGGTGGAAGGCTGACTTGTGGGCCACCTAAGTTGACGGGGAAGGAGGGCTTTGTCAACTTAGTCAATATAAACGATTCTAGCTCCAGTGACCAGACGGTGTCCATCCAACGGGCATAGTGCTTCTTCAACCTCTGGTCTTCTTGCTCCAGCCGCCCAAAGCAACACTGGTCGTGCCGCATGCCCCTGCCTCCCGTGGCCATTGTGCTGCCGCGGAAGCCTCACCGCCCCCTACTATTCGCACCACAGGCCAGGCCCTACGGCGGCGGCAGCCTCACACCGCAGCCGAACCAGTGAACCCTCGTACTCCTCTCCGCGCGGGCTTCCACTGCCGCGTCTTCCCCGGCTCCGCGTCGTCCCCTTCCTAGGCCTTGCCATCGTCCACCGCCCTGGTGCTCTCGGCGCGGCATGGACAACGTGGTCAAGGAACAACTTCCATCAGAAGAGTACTGTACGAGGAGAGGCTGACAGCTGGGTCCACGGCGGCTGCAAGGACGTGCCTCCTTATTACGCACAAAATAATTATTCCTCCACCTGACAGCAGGGACCCACCGGATGGGCCATCGTATTTTGCGAAAAAACATTACCCCCCTGACTGCTGGGACCCACCAGCTACATCTTTGCACGCAGGGAAGTGCGTCCATATTACGGGCAAAAAAAATGTTTCGCCCCCTGACCGCTGGGACCCACCAGCTACATCTTCGCACGCAAGGAAGTGCATCCATATTACGAGCAAAAAAATGATTCGCTCCCTGACTGCTGGGACCCACCAGCTACATCTTCGCACGCAAGGAAGTGCATCCATATTACGAGCAAAAAAATGATTCGCTCCCTGACTGCTGGGACCCACCAGCTACATCTTCGCACGCAAGGAAGTGCCTGACAGTTGGGACCCACCTGGTTGAAGCGTACGTAGCATTGTCATTCTGGTTGCAAACGTGTATGTACATACTGGTCGATGAAGAGGCACGCACGTGTCGTAGTAGATGCGCGCACGTAGCATGTACACATACATACAGCGGCCAGTGTGCAAGAAAGAAAATACGGCCACGTACGTACATACGGGCGGGGTCTCGAACGCCTACTCACGCATATGTACAACCAGGGCTCGTGTACATGGCTGGGTCGGAACAGAGAAACTGCGTCATCGTCGTGTTCATGGGGAGCCAACCAGCTGGGTCGGAACGGAATGCGTTGTCGTGTTCATCGGGAGGGCTCGGACGGAACAGCCGATGGAAACGAGGCCTGGTGTACCGCAGAACAGAGGAAAAAGCCTTGTGTTCGACCGGCCACGTTCGAAACGGGATCCTGTTCATCGGGAGGGGTCTGTCGTACCGCAAAACAAAGGAAATGGACTTCTGTTGGACCTCCTACGGTCGAAACGGGGTCCTGTTGATTGGGAGGGGTGTGGCATACCGCAAAATGGAGGAAACAGAGTTGTGTTGGAGCGCTATGGTCGAAACGGGGGTCCTGTTCATCGGGAGGGGTGTGGCGTACCGCAAAACGGGACTCCACGGGATACTGTTCATCTCCAACGTCGACCTCCTCCAGCCTCCATGGGCTACTGTTCGTCCACTGTCGAGCTCCTCCAGCCTCCACCTGCGACTGTTCATCCACGGGCTCCTGTTCATCCAGCCTCCACCGGCTATTGTTCAACCAGCCCTCTCCACGGGCTCCTGTTTAAACACCCCTCCATGAGCTACTATTCAACCAGCCCTCAACCGTCTATTGTTCAACCAGCCCTCCACGGGGTTGTCCTGTTCATCCAGCCCTCCAGGGGGTCCTGTTCATCCAGCCCCAAACCGGCTTGATGGATCGGGGTCCTGTTCATCCAGAGCCAACACCACCGGGTCCTGTTCATCCACCTCCACCGGGAACTGTTCATCCAAACCCCCCCAGCAATGCTCACTGTTCATCCAACCCCCCCCCCCAGCAACACTCATTGTTCATCCAGAGGCAGCATCGATCAGCTTCAGTTAGCAGCAGTAGCGAAGGAATTGCTCGATCGCTCGGGTTCAGTAACACGTAGCCCGCAGTGCAATCGCTCGGGTTTAGTTAGAGCCCAACGCCTCGCACCCACACGTGTACGGTATGAGAGAAACGCGCATCGCTCGGCCCCCGACCACCCACCGTAACCAGGAACTTCCCGATATTTTCCTCGCCCTTGCTTCTACCACGGTTTTTTCCGTCATGGACGACCCAAAGAATGTCATGCAGCTGCATCTCCGGCCCGCCCAGGACGAAAAGCCCATTTTCTATCATGATTTTTGCCATAGAAGTAGGAGCCCACCACATCTATGATGATACCGGGTTTTGTCACAATTATCGTTATAGAAGTGTCATAAGTATGACTGATTTTTTTTTGTTCGGCCCAAAATGTCATGGATGTGTCTTTTTTGTAGTGAATCGTTTACTCACAACACACACGACTGGTTAACAGGAATCGTCTGTGTTGTTATTGGTCTTCCCACACATTTCTGTTTGCCGCATATCACACACATCATGTTATATTGAACCGTTTCTGTTCTCTTGTCTCAACACAAACAGTTCATCCGAGTGAACCACATGTTGTATATCGCACACACCTTGATCTAGCTGACTGTTTCTTTTGTGTTTCCTAATCACAAACAGTTCATCCGAGTGAACCATATGCTGTATATCGCACACGTCTTCATCTGGCTGCCCGTTTCTTTTGTTCCTCCTCATCGCTAACAGTAAATTGAACTGAACCGCATGCCCTGCATTGCACACGCAACTAAAATCTGAACCGTCTTTGATGCATCCCTCATCGCAAATGTTTTGCACATTTTAGACGGTTCTCCTACACCACCGTTTGCGATTATTGCATCGCACACAGTTTCTCAATGGGTCTCTGATTGTAGTGTCGCGTTAGCAGCATCCTGCAGGAGTGACATCCCGGTACACCGCCGAAGGCATTCATATAGAGTCATATCTTGTTCTAAATATCGAGTTGTAATTCTTGATTTGTAAGTAAATAAAAGTGTGATGATCTTCATTTTTACATTGTCCTAGTGAGGAAAGGATGATGGAGACATGATTCCCCCATAAGTTGGGATGAGACTCCGGACGTAAAAAACGGCCAAAAAAAGGAGAGGGCCGAAAAAAAGAGAGAGAAAGAGAGAAGGGGCAATGCTACTATCCTTTTACCACACTTGTGCTTCAATGTAGCACCATGATCTTCATGATATAGAGTATCCTATGTTGTCATTTTCATATACTAGTGGGAATTTTTCATTATAGAACTTGGCTTGTATATTCCAATGATTGGCTTCCTCAAATTGCCCTAGGTCTTCATGAGCAAGCAAGTTGGATGCACACCCACTTAGTTTCTTTTTGAGCTTTCATAAACTTATAACTTCAGTGCATCCGTTGCATGGCAATCCCTACTCACTCACATTGATATCTATCGATGGGCATCTCCATATCCCGTTGATATGCATAGTTGATGTGAGACTATCTCCTTCTTTTTGTCTTCTCCACAACCACCATATTCTCTCCCACCATAGTGCTATATCCATGGCTCACGCTCATGTATTGCGTGGAGATTGAAAAGTTTGAGAACATCAAAAGTATGAAACAATTGCTTGGCTTGTCATCCGGGTTGTGCATGATTTGAATATTTTGTGTGATGAAGATAGAGCATAGCCAGACTATATGATTTTGTAGGGATAGCTTGCTTTGGCCATGTTATTTTGAGAAGGCATGATTGCTTTATTAGTATGCTAGAAGTATTATCATTTTTATGTCAATATTAAACTTTTGTTTTGAGACTTACGGATCTGAACAGTCATGCCACAATAAAGAAAATTACATTTATAAACATGTTGGGTAGCATTCCACATCAAAAATTCTATTTTTATCATTTACCTACTCGAGGACGAGTAGGAATTAAGCTTGGGGATGCTTGATACGTCTCCAACGTATGTATAATTTTTGATTGTTCCATGCTCTTATATTATCCATCTTGGATGTTAATATGCATTTATATACTATTTTATATGATTTTTGGGACTAACCTATTAATCTAGAGCCCAGTGCTAGTTTATGTTTTTTCCTTGTTTTTGAGATCGCAGAAAAGGCATATCGAACGGAGTCCAATTGACCTGAAAATTTACAGAGCTTGTTTTTGGACAAGAAGAAGCCCAAGGAGCATCGGAGATGGACCAGAAGAGTCTCGCGCCAACCACGAGGCTGGAGGGTGCCCCTTACCCCCTGGGTGTGCCTCCTACCTCGTGGCTCACTCGGTGACCCCCCTGACTTGTTCCCGACGCCAACACCTCTTATATATCCCCAAACTTCTAGAACAGAACCTACATCGGGAGTTGCGTCACCGCAAGCCTCTCTAGCCACCAAAAACTAATCGGGACCCTATTCCATTACCCTGCCGAAGGGGGGAATCATCACCAGCAGCCATCTTCATCATCCTGGTGGTTTCCATGATGAGGAGGGAGTAGTTCACCCTCGGGGCTGAGGGTATGTACCAGTGGTTATGTGTTTGATCTCTCTCTCTCTCTTGTGTTCTTGATTTGGCACGATCTTGATGTACCGCGAACTTTGCTATTATAGTTGGATCATATGATGTTTCTCCCCCTCTACCTTCTTGTAATGGATTGAGTTTTCCCTTTGAAGTTATCTTATCGGATTGAGTCTTTAAGGATTTGAGAACACTTGATCTATGTCTTGCATGTGCTTATCTGTGGTGACAATGGGATATTCACGTGATCTACTTGATGTATGTTTTGGTGATCAACTTGCGGGTTCAGTGACCTTTTGAACTTATGCATAGGGGTTGGCACACATTTTCGTCTTGACTCTCTAGTAGAAACTTTGGGGCACTATTTGAAGTTCTTTGTGTTGGTTTGAATAGATGAATCTGAGATTGTGTGATGCATATCGTATAATCAAACCTGCGGATACTTGTGGTGACATTGGAGTATCTAGGTGACATTAGGGTTTTGGTTGATGTGTGTCTTAAGGTGTTATTTTACTACGCACTCTAGGGTTGTTTGTGACACTTATAGGAATAGCCCAATGGACTGATCAGAAAGAATAAGGTGGTTTCACACCCTACAATAATCTCTTTGTTTGTTCTCTGCTATTAGTGACTTTGGAGTGACTCTTTGTTGCACGTTGAGGGATAGATGATCTAATCATGTTATCATTGTTGAGAGAACTTGCACTAGTGAAAGTATGAGCCCTAGGCCTTGTTTCAAAGCATTGCAATACCGTTTTTGCTCACCTTTGTTACTTGCTACCTTGCTGTTTTTATATTTTCAAATTACAAGAACCTATATCTACCATCCAAATTGCACTTGTATCACCATCTCTTTGCCGAACTAGTGCACCTATACAATTTACCATTGTATTAGGTGTGTTGGGGACATAAGAGACTCTTTGTTATTTGGTTGCAGGGTTGTTTGAGAGAGACCATCTTCATCCTACGCCTCCCACGGATTGATAAACCTTAGGTAATCCACTTGAGGGAAATTTGCTAATGTCCTACAAACCTCTGCACTTGGAGGCCCAACAATGTCTACAAGAAGAAGGTTGTGTAGTAGACATCACCCATACCCATGTACTCAAGTCTCCTTCTTTAGCAAATGTGGTGAAGAAGAGGCACGATTGTCATCCTTGATGGAATTCAATAGGATCCCCTTTGAATCATGAATTTCATGAAGCAAGTGTTGGATCATGGTTGCGTTGTTTTCACTTTAGTCATTATATCCTTATTTTTAGTCCTCCAAGAACTTCTCCCCGCAACAATTTCACTTGGATGGAAGATATCCCAATTTGAGGGTATGTGCATATGAGAGGTATCTCAACTCCATAATTATGAACCAAATTATGAAAAGGGTTCCCATGTATACAATGTGAATTCTTACTATCTTCAAGGTCTTGGACGAACCTGGAGTAGTGTAGATGCTGGCCAGAGTCTTCCTCAGGTTCTGGTGCATGGGCTTCCACCAAGTCTCCTGATCCTGCCTCCATGGTAACGTCTCCCGTCAGGTCCCTCTCAAGCTCTATCTTCAACAACCAAGCATCATCGCCCATGTTGTTGTACGAGGAAGAAGACATGATGATCTAGAACTCAAAACCCTCGCAGAAATCACCTCGAAACAAGAACCGGAAGAAAACTTGCGATACAGAGGTCAGAACGTCACGAGATATATATAATGAATTTTATCTTGCGAAACAAATAAATGGAGTCGTGGAAGTGCACGAGGCCCCCACATGGACAGGTGCGCATGGCTGGGGGTGACTGCGCCATCAGCCTATGTGGGGCCCTCGGGCATCGCCTCGACTATTTATCCTTTCCTAATTTTTTAGGATATTCCAAAATGATCACATATATTTTATATGGAATATTTGGAGTTGGTTTACTTACCATACCACATACCTATTCCTTTTTTAGGTTTCTGGAGTCCTCCGAAAGTTTTCTTCTATGTATTCAGGGTAATTACTTAAATAAAGGCTGAATCAATGTTAATGGGTTTACCTGCAATATATTGCTTAAGTCTTTGCCCATTAACCACCTTCGACTTATTTCCTTCGGTGTTATTTATCTTGATGGCTCAAGAACGGTTAATTTCTTCGATGATATATGGACCTTCTCATTTATAGATAAGTTTGCTTGCGAAATGTCCGAAACGAGACTTGTACGAAACAACTTTACCACCAATATTAAATTCTTGTTTCTGAATTCTTTTATCAAGCCATCTTTAAAACCTTTTCTTTAAACAACTTAGCATTCTCATAGGCTTCGGTTCTCCATTCATCTAGAGAAATCATATCAAACAATCTCTTTTTCTCCGGCAAGGTTAAAATCATAGTTAAGTTCCTTGATAGCCCAATAAGCTTTGTGTTCTAGTTCAAGGGGTAAATGACAAGCCTTACCATAAACCATTTTATATGGAGACATACCCATAGAATTTTTATAAGCTATTCTGTATGCTCAAAGTGCATCATCTAATATCTTAGATAGATTCTTTCTAGATCTATTATCAGTCTTTTGCAGGATCAATTTTATTTCTCTATTAGTTAATTTTACTTGCCAACTAGACTGGTGGTGAGAAGGTGATGCTACTCTATGGTTTACATCATACTTAGCTAAACTTTCCTGGAAGCATCATGAATAAAATGTTCACCACCACCTGTCATTAAATATCTAGGGACTCCAAACCTCGAAAAGATAACATATTTAAGAATTTTAATAGAAGCCTTATGATTAGCACTCTTACTTGGAATAGATTCTACCCATTTAGTGACATAATCAACAACAACTAGAATAAGAGTATAACCATGAGAAGAAGGAAAAGATCCCCTATAATCAAAACCCCAAACATCAAAAGTTCCAATAACAAGTGAATGATCCATAGACATCTCCTGGCGTCTACCAACATTTCTAATTTGTTGGTATTGTGGCTACTGGGTATCCATGAACCTCTCACACATGGGCCATAGTGGTCCTCTTGCCGGGAACAACAGCAAGCGACTACACTAGCAAGGCTGATCATACCTTTCCTTCGATGTGTGATGATATAAAGATGAAGAAGACCGTAAGGCATGTCATTAATAGAGCCAAGTCTATATATGATTGTAGCGACCTGACCCAAAAATGGTCAAGTCTCTGTGTATATGTACCATCCCAAGATCATGCTGGCACACACAGTACATTCATGAAAATTTCAAAGTTCAATCACACCTGATTTATTACACGATTCTTGAAGGAAATATGCCCTAGAGGCACTAATCAGTTGTTAGTTAATATTCCTTATTCATGATAAATGTTTATTATTCATGCTAGAATTGTATTGATCGGAAACCTAAATACATGTGTGAAACCTAAATACATGTGTGAATACATAGACAAACACTATGTCCCTAGTGAGCCTCTACTTGACTAACTCGTTGATCAAAGATGGTTAAGGTTTCCTAACCATCGACATGGGTTGTCATTTGATAACGGGATCACATCATTAGGAGAATGATGTGATGGACAAGACCCATTCGTTAGCTTAGCATATTGATCGTTCAGTTTTATTGCTATTGCTTTCTTCATGTCAAATACATATTCCTTCAACTATGAGATTATGCAATTCCCGGATGCTGGAGGAATACCTTGTGTGCTATCAAATGTCACAACATAATTGGGTGATTATAAAGATGCTCTACATGTATCTCTGAAGGTGTTTGTTGAGTTGGCATAGATCGAGATTAGGATTTGTCACTCCGAGTATCAGAGAGGTATCTCTGGGCCCTATGTAACACACATCATAAGCTTGCAAGCAAACGAGTAAGGAGTTAGTCAGGAGGTGATGTATTATGGAACGAGTAAAGGGACTTGCCGGTAATGAGATTGAACTATGTATGAAGATACCGACCATCGAATCTCGGGCAAGTAACATACCGATGGACAAAGGGAATTGCGTATGTTGTCATAACGGTTCGACCGATAAAGATCTTCATAGAATATGTAGGAGCTAATATGGCCATCTAGGTTCCACTATTGGCTATTGACCAGGGAGGTGTCTCAGTCATGTCTACATAGTTCTCGAACCCGTAGGGTCCGCATGCTTCACGTTCGATGTCGATTTGGTATTATATGAGTTATGTGGTTTGGTGACCGAATGTTGTTTGGAGTCCCGGATGAGATCACAGACATGACGAGGAGCTCCGGAATGGTCCGGAGGTAAAGATTGATATATAGGACAATGCCATTTGGTCTCCGGAATGGTTTCGGATTGCACCAGAAAGTTATCGGAATACCGGAAGGGGTTTCGGAAGCACGGGGAGAGTATTGGGCCTTATTGGGTCATGTAGAGGGAACACATCAGCCCACATGGGCTGGTGCACCCCCTTTAAGGCATCCCACCCCAATTAGATGGAAGGGAGAGGCGCCACCTCCTCTTACCATATCTCCGGAAGGGAGAAAGGAAAGGGAGGGGGCACCTCTCCCCTTTCGTTCTCCCTTGTGCAATATATGGAAGGGGGGAGGGGGCGCACCACTAGGAAAGCCCTAGGTTGGCCGCCAGCCCTATTGGAGGTGTCCTAGGGCTACCTCCTCCCCTCCCACACCTATATATTTGTGGGTATGGGTGCCACAGAATACACAGCTTATTCCACGCCATGTGTCGGCACCCCTCCACCTCTAATTTACTCCTCCGCTCTGGATCGTCGCAGTGCTTAGGAGAAGCCCTGTGGGATTGCGTCACCACCACCGTCACCACACTGTTATGCTGACATAACTCATCTACTACCTCATCCCGCTTGCTGTATCAAGATGGCGAGGACGACACCGAGCTGAACGTGTGCAGAACGCAGAGGTGCCGTGCGTTCGGTACTTGATCGAGCGAATCGCGAAGGTGTATGACTACATCAACCGTGTTGAATAAACGCTTCGCTGACGATCTATGAGGGTACATAGACACACTCCCCCTTGTTGCTATGCATCTCCATGGATGGATCATTGCATGTGTGCAGATTTTTTTTGTTTTTCCATGCAACGTTTCCCAACAGTGGCATCTGAGCCAGGTCTATGCGTAGATGATATGCACGAGTAGAACACAAAGGTTTGTGGGCGGTGATATTCATACTGCTTACCACCAATGTATTATTTTGATTCGGCGGTATTGTGGGACGAAGCGGCCCGGACAAACCTTACATGTCCATGCACATGAGACCGGTTCCATCGACAGACATGCAACTATTTGCATAAAGGTGGCTGGTGGGTGTCTATTTCTCCTACTTTAGTTGAATCGAATTTGACTGTGGCTGGTCCTTGAAGAATGTTAAAACAACAAACTTAACGAAACACCGTCGTGGTTTTGATGCGTAGGTAAGAACAGTTCTTGCTAGAAGCCCGTAGCAGCCACGTAAAACTTGCAACAACAAAGTAGAGGACGTCTAACTTGTTTTTGCAGGGCATGTTGTGATGTGATATGGTCAAGACATGATGTAATATACGTTATTGTATGAGATGATCATGTTTCATAAAAGTTATCGGCAACCGGCAGGAGCCTTATAGTTGTCTCTTTATTGTATTAAATGCAAACACCATGCAATTGCTTTACTTTATCACTATGCGTTAGCAATAGTTGTAGAAGCAATAGTTGGCGAGACAACCATGACACAACGATGGAGATCAAGGTGTCGAGTCGGTGACGATGGAGATCATGATGATGCTTTGGAGACGGAGATCAAAAGCACAAGGTGATGATGGCCATATCATGTCACATATTTTGATTGGATGTGATCTTTATCTTTTATGCATCTTATTTTGCTTAGTACGGCGGTAGCTTTATAAGATGATCCCTTAACTAAATTTCAAGGTATAAGTGTTCTCCCTGAGTATGCACCGTTGCGACAGTTCGTCGTGTTGAGACACCACGTGATGATCGGGTGTGATAGAATCTATGTTCACATACAACGGGTGCAAGACAGTTTTGCAAATGCAGAATACTCGGGTTAAACTTGACGAGCCTAGCATGTACAGACATGGCCTCAATATGATGACTACTTGATAGTTTAGTGCGCCATCCTTGACGGCTTAGAATCAGGGCTTCAAAAATGTTTTGAAACGCCACAGAGCATATGAGATGTTCCAAGAGCTGAAATTGGTATTCCAGACTCATGCCCGTGTCGAGAGGTATGACACCTTTGACAAGTACTTTGCCTACAAGATGGAGGAGAATAGCTTAACCAGTGAGCATGTGCTCAGAAGGTCTGGGTACTAAAATTTCTTGAATCAAGAGGGAGTTAATCTTCTAGATAAGATAGTGATTGACAGAGTTCTCTAGTCACTATCACCAAGCTACTAGAACTTTGTGATGAACTATAATATGCAAGGGATAATAGAAACGATTCCCGAGCTCTTCGTGATGCTAAAATCAGCAAAGGTAGAATTCAAGAAAGAGCATCAAGTGTTGATGGTTAAACAAGACCACTAGTTTCAAGAAAAAGGGCAAGGGTAAGAAAGGGAACTTCAAGAAGAATGGCAAGCAAGTTGCCACTCCCGTGAAGAAGCCCAAAGCTGGACCCAACCCTAAAATTGAGTGCTTCTACTACGAAGGGAATGGTCACTGGAAGCGGAACTACCCCAAATACTTGGTGGATAGGAAGGATGGCAAAGTGCACAAAGGTATATTGATATACATGTTATTGATGTGTACTTTACTAGCGTTCGTAGCTGAAGGAAATATGCCCTAGAGGCAATAATAAAGTTATTATTTATTTCCTCATATCATGATAAATGTTTATTATTCATGCTAGAATTGTATTAACTGGAAACATAATACGTGTGTGAATACATGGACAAACATAGTGTCACTAGTATGCCTCTACTTGACTAGCTCATTGATCAAAGATGGTTGAGTTTCCTAACCATAGATATGAGTTATCATTTGATCAATGGGATCACATCATTAGAAGAATGATGTGATTGACTTGACCCATTTGGTTAGCTTAGCACTTGATCATTTAGTATGTTACTATTGCTTTCTTCATGACATATACATGTTCCTATGACTAAGAGATTATGTAACTCCCGCTTACCGGAGGAACACTTTGTGTGCTACCAAACGTCACAACGTAACTGGGTGATTATAAAGGTGCTCTACAGGTGTCTTCGAAGGTACTTGTTGAGTTGACGTATTTCGAGATTAGGATTTGTCACTCCGATTGTCGGAGAGGTATCTCTGGGCCCTCTCGGTAATGCACAACACTATAAGCCTTGGAAGCAATGTAGCTAATGAGTTAGTTGTGGGACGATGCATTATGGAACGAGTAAAGAGACTTGCCGATAACGAGATTGAACTAGGTATTGAGATACAACGATCGAATCTCGGGCAAGTAACATACCGATGACAAAGGGAACAACGTATGTTGTTATGCGGTTTGACCGATAAAGATCTTCGTCGAATATGTAGGAGCCAATATGAGCATCCAGGTTTCGCTATTGGTTATTGACCGGAGACGTGTCTCGGTCATGTCTACATAGTTCTCGAACCCGTAGGGTCCGCACGCTTAAAGTTTGGTGATGATCAGTATTATGAGTTTTTGTGTTTTGATGTACCGAAGGTAGTTCGGAGTCCTGGATATGATCACGGACATGACGAGGAGTCTCACAATGGTCGAGACGTAAAGATTGATATATTGGATGACTATGTTTGGACACCGGAAGTGTTTCGGGAGGTTTCGGACATATACCGGAGTACCGGGGGGTTACCGTAACCACCCGGGGGGTTTAGTGGGCCTCATGGGCCCTAGTGGAGAAGAGGAGGGGCGGCCAGGGCAGGCCGCGTGCCCCCCTCCCCCTCTAGTCCAAATAGCACAAGGAGGGGGGGGGGGGCGACGCCCCCCTTTCCTTCCTCTCCTCTCTCCCTTCCTTCCCCTCTCCTACTCCAACAAGGAAAGGAGGAGTCCTACTCCCGGTTGGAGTAGGACTCCCCCCTTGGCGCGCCCTCCTCCTTGGCTGGCCGCCTCCCCCTTTGCTCCTTTATATACGGGGGCGGGGGCACCTCTAGACACAACAATTGATCATTGATCTCTTAGCCGTGTGCGGTGCCCCCCTCCACCATATTCCACCTCGGTAATGTCGTAGAGGTTCTTAGGCGAAGCCCTGCGTCGGTAGCATCATCGACACTGTCATCATGCTATCGTGCTGACAGAACTCTCCTGCAAAGCTCTGTTGGATGGAGTTCATGGGATGTCATCGAGCTGAACGTGTGCGGAACTCGGAGGTGCCGTACGTTCGGTACTTGATCGGTCGGATCATGAAGACGTACGACTACATCAACCGCATGTGCTAACGCTTCCGCTTTCAGTCTACGAGGGTACGTGGACAACACTCTCCCCTCTCGTTGCTATGCATCACCATGATCTTGCGTGTGCATAGGAATTTTTTTGAAATTACTACGTTACCCAACAGTAGCATCCGAGCCTGGTTTTATGCGTAGATGTTATATGCACGAGTAGAACACAAGTGAGTTGTGGGCGGGGTGATGATGTGTGTTGGAGGTAATTCCAAGGCTGATACGATCACCATCGCACACTCACTCTACCTTCGGGATTAGTGTTGAACCTAAATAAATGTAATTCGGTGTTTGTGTTGAGCATGAATATGATTAGATCATGTTTATTTAAATACGGTTATTCATTTAGATCAGGGAATAATTGTTGTTCTGTTTACATGCATAAAACCTTCTATGGTCATACACCCAATTTAAATGGTTTATTGAATCTCGATCCTAGTAATACACATATTCATAATATTGATGCCAAAAGATGCAAAGTTGATAATGATAGTGCAACATATTTGTGGCACTTCCGTTTAGGTCATATTGGTGTAAAGCGCATGAAGAAACTCCATGCAGATGGACTTTGGAATCACTTGATTATGAATCATTTGATACTTGCAAACCATGCCTCATGGGCAAGATGACTAAAACTCCATTCTTTGGAACAATGGAGCGAGCTAATGACTTATTGCAAATAATACATACCGATGTATGCGGTCCGATGAGTGTTGAGGCTCATGGCTGGTATCGTTATATTCTGACCTTCACAGATGATTTGAGCAGATATGGGTATCTCTACTTAATGAAACACAAGTCTGAAACATTTGAAAAGTTCAAAGAATTTCATAGTGAAGTGGAGAATCATCGTAACAAGAAAATAAACTTTCTATGATCTGATCGTGGAGGCGAATATCTAAGTTATGAGTTTGGCCTTCATTTAAAACAATGTGGAATAGTTTCACAGCTCACGCCACCCGGAACACCACAACGTAATGGTGTGTCCGAACATCATAACCATACTTTGTTAGATATGTTGCGATCTATGATGTCTCTTACCAATTTACCACTATCGTTTTGGAGTTATGCATTAGAGACAACTGCATTCACGTCAAATAGGGCTTCGTCTAAATCCGTTGAGACGACACCGTCTGAACTGTGGTTTGGTAAGAAACCTAAGCTATCATTTCTGAAAGTTTGGGGTTGCGACACTTATGTCAAAAGGCTTCAGCCTGAGAAGCTCGAACCCAAATTGGAGATTGCATCTTCATAGGATACCCAAAGGAAACAGTTGGGGACACCTTCTACCACAGATCTGAAGGCAAGATCTTTGCTACCAAGAATGGATCCTTTCTAGAGAAGGAGTTTCTCTCGAAAGAAGTGAGTGGGAGGAAAGTAGAACTTGATGAGGTAATTGTACCTTCTCTCGAATTGGAAAGTGGTACATCAGATAAATCCGTTCCCGTGATGCCTACACCAACTAGAGAGCAAGCTAATGATGATGATCATGAAACTTTGGATCAAGTTAGTACTGTACTTCATAGGTCGAACAGAGCATGTTCAGCACCAGAGTGGTATGGTAATCCTATCCTGGAAGTCATGTTATTAGACCATGGTGAACCTACGAGCTATGAAGAAGCTATGATGAGCCCAGATTCCGACGGATGGCTTGAGGCCATGAAATTTAAGATAGGATCCATGTATGTGAACAAAGTTTGGACTTTGGTGGTCTTGCCCGATGATCGGCAAGCCATAGAAAATAAATGGATCTTCAAGAAGAAGACTGACGTTGATGGTAATGTTACTGTCTACAAAGCTCGACTTGTCGCAAAAGGTTTTCGACAAGTTCAAGGGGTTGACTACGATGAGACCTTCTCACCCGTAGCAATGCTTAAGTCTGTCCGAATCACGTTATCAGTTGCCAAATTTTATGATTATGAAATCTGGCAAATGGATGTCAAAACTGCATTGCTTAATGGATTTCTTAAAGAAGAGTTGTATATGATGGAACCAGAAGGTTTTGTCGATCCTAAAGGTGCTAACAAAGTGTGCAAGCTCTAGCGATCCATCTATGGACTGGTGCAAGTATCTCGGAGTTAGAATATACGCTTTGATGAGGTGATCAAAGCATATGGTTTTATACAGACTTATGGTGAAGTCTGTATTTACAAGAAAGTGAGTGGAGCTCTATTGCATTTCTAATATTATATGTGGATGACATCTTGATAGCATAAAAGGATACTTGAATAAGAGTGTTTCAATGAAAGACCTCGGTGAAGCTACTTATATATTGGGCATCAAGATCTATAGAGATAGATCAAGACGCTTAATAGGATTTTCAATGAGTACATACCTTGACAAGATTTTGAAGGAGTTCAAAATGGATCAGTCAAAGAAGGAGTTCTGGCCTATATTGTAAGGTGGACGACAGCAACGACGCCCGTGCGCCGCTCCTCGTCGAGCTGGCCTGGAGTGGCGAGTTGCTGAACCGCGCGCCGGCTTGGGGTGGCAGCTGGCTCCGTCGGGCGAGGGGAGGAAGGTGGATTAGCAAGCTGCATAGCTCGTATCCGGCGGGCTACCCAGCCGGCTTGGATGCGGAATAACTACTCTTCGTAAGCCATTGTAAGAGTGGACAAAATGGTGGAGGAGATAGGGGAGCGGCGGAGGTGTGCGATTCTTGGCCGGCGTTTGGCCTCGTTTAAATAGGAGATTAAATAGACGGCGGACGGGAGGAGCTCGGCCAGCGTTGCGTTTAACGCCGGCCTGGTCATGAACGGACGTGTGTCCAGAGTGGGTTTCTCGGCTTCCACACGGGCGGGTTTCATGGAGGCGTTTGAATGCAGCACGGAGGCGTGTTCAGCCAAGCGTGTCGCAAGTGGCGCCCTCAACTCTGACCTAGGTCACCACACCGTTCTTCCACTGACGTGTGGGCCCTTTGGGTGCATGGCCTGCATGCTAGTGACCCAACGCATGTAGCGCAGAGCAGAGGAACCTTTGGTGTGCCAGGGCGGTCAGAAGCGGGCATTTCATAAATCGATGGTTGTTCATTTTGTGTGACGTCATCTTTTTCATGTAGTTAAGCCTACTATGTTGATAGCCCGTTCGATACGTTGTGATTCATAAAGACCGCTGCAAACATCAATGTTTTGCTTATCACAGATAAGATTGATTAATACCCGTAACAATCCATGTCCTTAACAAAGGGTGCATGCATGTATAGGTTGAGCGTGTGTCTTGCGTCGTGTGCTGTGTGCATGTAGGCGTGCGAGTGTTGCTTGCGTGCAAGGGTGCGTTTCAGTGTGGCATGCATGGGTGCTTATGTGCGTGTGCTCATGAGTGCATGTGTACGTGTCAGTGTTGCACGCCAGCATGCGTGCGTGTGTACGTTATGTGTACGTGTCAGTGTTGCACGCCTACATGCGTGTGTCTCTTGCGTGCGTGCATGTGTATGTGCGGGGTGAGGCTACACGTCAGTCGACTGACTTTTTCATCTCTGATCATTAGATTTTCCAGCCGTTGGATACGAAATCAAGGGCCTCCAGTTTATCATCAAACTCCACCCCCCCTGAGCCGCCAGCCACCACCGGCCGAACCGCCAGCCCCCGCCGCCCGCGGCCGGCCCGCCCTCCCCGAAACCACTCCCCACCACCGGTCCGCCGCCGCATCGGCCATCCCTCTAGCCCCCCCCCCCCCGCGCATCGAGCTTTTTCTCCGAGGATCCCCACCCCACCACCGAATGACCGCCCCCCAACCGCCGGTGACTGCCAACCAGAGGTCTCACGACTTCGAATATCCACCGACCACTCGTTTATTACCATTTCTGTCCTTCATATACGCGCTGACGGGTGGGCCCTATGGTAATGTGCGCTGCTGAATGTGGACCATTTGACTGGTCAATTGGTCGTGTTATCAACAAATTACGGAGCTGTATGGTGAGCCAGTGATCGTATGATCACCCTAAAATGTACTCCTATTTTATTAGTGGCAACAAAATATGGAGACATATCGTGAGCTAGATACCGTTGTACTATTGTATATGCTTATTTTCTTAGAGGCCGATTGCATGTGTGGTGTGGTGGGCACATCATTTCTAGTTGTGGTGGGTCAACATGAAGACTCATGGGTCGGTTCCATCCTGCGCCACATGGATGAAGAAACTGCTAGAGATTTTCTTACTTGCAAAGATAATCTGATCTTAAGAAGTAATTAGCTAAGCTGAAGCAAAAGTCTCTGAATGCTAGAATAAAATATGACCCTACTTTTGCTACTTCACCTATCTGTGTTACTGATAAGGATTATGATTTCTCTGTCAATCCTGAGATAATTACTTTGGTTGAATATGATCCTTTTATGGCGATGAATCTGAAACTGTTGTGGCACATCTTACTAAGTTGAATGATATAGCCACCCTATTCACTAATGATGAGAAAACCCGCTACTAGTATATCCTTAAAATATTTCTGTTCTCATTAAAGGGTGATGCTAAACTTGGTTTAATTCTCTTGATCCTGGTTGTGTGCATAGTCCCCAGGATATGATCTATTACTTCTCTGTTAAATATTTCCCTACTCATAAGAAACAAGCTGCTTTAAGGGAAATATATAATTTTGTGCAAATTGAAGAAGAGAGTCTCCCACAAGCTTGGGGGAGGCTTCTCCAATTACTTAATACTTTGCCTGATCATCCTCTTATGAAAAATGAAATACTTGATATCTTTTATAACGGACTAACCGATGCTTCCAGAGACCACCTGGATAGTTGTGCTCGTTGTGTTTTCAGGGAAAGAACTGTTGATCAAGCTGAATTGCTATTGAATAATATGTTGACTACTGAAAATAATTGGACACTTCCTGAACCAACTCCTAAGCCACCTCCGAAGAAAAGAGGTGTTCTATTTCTCAGTCCTGAAGATATGCGAGAGGCAAAGAAATCTATGAAAGAAAAAGGTATTAAAGCTGAAGATGTTAAGAATTTACCTCCTGTTGAAGAAATACATGGCCTTAATATACCACCTGTTGAAGAAACACATGGTCTTGATAACCCGACATAGGTAGTGAAGGTAAATTCTCTCTATAGATATGATAAAGTTGAAATCCCGTCTACTAAGTTTGCTCGCCAATGCTTGGATGAATTAGATAACTTCATGGCTAAACAAGAAAACTTCAATGCTTATGTTGGTAGACAATTGAAAAGTAATGCTTATATGATATGACATTTGAGTGATTATATGTCTAGAGTTAAAGGTGAGCTTAAACTTATTAGGAAACATGCTTCTATGGTTAACACTCAAGTAGAACAAGTGCTTAAGGCTCAGAATGATTTGCTCAATGAATTAAATAATAATAAACATGACTGTGATGTTAGAGTAGCAACTAGAACGGGTAAAATGACTCAGGAACCTTTGTATCCTGACAGCCACCCTAAGAGAATTGAGCAAGATTCTCAGAGAAATAATGTTGATGCACCTAGTACTTCTAAAAAGAAGAAAAATGGTAGGACTTTGCATACTTCTACTGAACCTGTTGTTGACACACCTGACAATCCCAATGATATTTCTATCTCTGATGTTGAATCACAATATGGTGATGAAGATGAACCTAGTGATAATGTTCATGTTGATGCTCAACCTAGCAAATGATGTAGAGATTGAACCTGCTGTTGATCTTGATAACCCACAATCAAAGAATCAATGTTATGATAAGAGAGACTTCGTTGGTAGGAAGCACGGTAAAGAAAGATAACCATGGGTTAAAAAACCCATGCCTTTTCCTCCTAAACCATCCAACAAAAAGGATGATGAGGATTTTGAGCGCTTTGCTGAAATGATTAGACCTATCTTTTTGTGTATGCGTTTAACTGATATGCTTAAAGTAAATCCTTATGCTAAGTACATGAAAGATATTATTACAAATAAAGAAAGATACCAGAAGCAGAAATTTCCACCATGCTTGCTAATTATACTTTAGAGGTGGAATACCAAAGAAACTTGGAGATCCGGGAGTACCAACTATACCATGCTCCATTAAAAGAAACTATGTTAAAACTGCTTTTTGTGATCTTGGAGCCGGTGTTAGTGTTATGCCTCTCTCTTTATATCATAGACTTGAATTGAATAAGTTGACACCTACTGAAATATCTTTGCAAATGGCCGATAAATCAACCGCTATACCTGTCGGTATTTGTGAGGATGTGCCTGTTGTGGTTGAAACGTTACTATCTTCATGGACTTTGTTATTCTTGATATTCCCGAGGACGATAGTATGTCGATTATCCTCGGTAGACCCTTTTTGAATACTGTAGGGGCTATTATTGACTGCAACAAAGGCAATGTCACTTTTCATGTTAATGGTAATGAGCATACGGTACACTTTCCGAGGAAACAACCTCAAGTTCACAGTATCAATTCTATTGGAAAAATTCCAACTATTACTATTGGAGGTTTTGAATTTCCTCTTCCTACTGTCAAGAAGAAATATGATATTCTTATTTTTGGGGATGTGCATATCCCCGTTGAGGTAACCTAATATTATTCGAAATTTCTCCGGTTTCATGTGATTCGGAATGAGTTTGTTAACAAGACTTGATCAACCTTGTTAGCGGATTCCTTTTGATGAGCATGAGATGGATAAAGTTAGAAGGCACAACCTTCTGTACCCTCCTTTTACTTTCTATTATTTATATTAAATAAAGCAAAAATAGTATTTTCTGTCTGTTTTCTGAATTATCCGTGCAATAAAAAATACCTCGAAAATATAAGTTCTCCAAATGCCCTAAAAATTAAATATGAGTTTTCCAAAATATTTGAGAATATCTGGCACTGAGAGCACAGCAGGGGGGCAAGCACGTGGCCACGAGGGTCCAGGGCGCGCCCACCCCCTGGGGCGCCCCTGCCTCATGTGCCCAGGGTGGCCCCCCTCCACTTATTCCTGCAGCCATACACTTCTTCTTCCTCCCAAAAAAATCACCATCCAGCTCAAGCACGAGTTCTGGCTCATCTTGCTGCCATTTTCGATCTCCTTGCTCAAAGCTCATTCACAAAACTGCTTTGGGGGATTGTTCTTTGGTATGTGACTCCTCCAATGGTCCAATTAGGTTTTGTCTTTATTCATTGCAAATTTTTGCTGCCTAGGTGTCCCTGTTCTTGAGCTTGCATGTCAAATTTATATGGTCCCAAGTAGTTCTAATGCATGATATAGTTTCTAGGCACTTGTGGGAGTAGTTGCTATCATTTTTTTTGAGTTTGGTTTACTTTTATTTTGAGTTACTAAAAATTTTCAGAAAATTTTCAGAGGAAGAAATATGTCTAGGAAAATGTACCAAGGTGGTTCTTCAAGGAAGCAAGGACCCAGGCTCGCAATATGTGAGCAGGACGATGAACCACCGAGGGAAGCTCACGTACGGCCTTGTGAATGGCCGTAAGAGGAGTTTATGGTCAAAGCAGGCATCAAGGATGAATTTGATGCATATGTGCATAATGCTGATTCCTTTGTGAGGAGGTTAAAATTTACATCTTCACGCAACTCTCACACTATCCTATTTGATCTTTATGATAAATCTTATACCATGGACTTAGAAGATTTTACTACTGC
Organism: Triticum timopheevii; assembly: GCA_963921465.1. Taxonomy (NCBI): domain Eukaryota; kingdom Viridiplantae; phylum Streptophyta; class Magnoliopsida; order Poales; family Poaceae; genus Triticum; species Triticum timopheevii. The sequence goes on from OY997270.1 coordinate 202,206,989, forward strand.
TTGTAAACTCCCACAATGGGGTAGTGCTAGTGAACCTCGCAAATCTAAATTTAAGGATTTTCTTGCTAGTATCACTGTGGGGGAATGATATAGGCAAAGGTGTCCCGTCTTTCAATGAGATGATGGATATCGCTTTGGTGGAAATCGACTTTGACGATCCGACTACGAACATGCGAGGACGTCGCACCTTAGCAATCGCTAAACCAACTCCGAGAGGTTATTGACCATGCCGGAGCACAGTCAACCTGACCACGAGGGTCTGTTTCCTGCGAGCAAACGAAGAACAAGCAAGAAACTGATATTGCAATCTGGATATTGCGAATATAAGATGAAAGCTTTATTGATCAAGGTGGGGTTCTATGACGCCTTTGTTTGGTCGTTGAACACTAACGAAGTACACGAAGTTGCAGCTATGGCAAACTTTAGTCTAAAAAAACAGAAAGTCTAAACGACGCCCTAAGGGCTGTATATATGGAGGAAGAGGGGATGGATCTCGAAAACAAACCTAATATGCAAGGAACTCGGATTGGTGGTGGATATATGGTGGTGGTATATGGCAGCGGTGGTGGTATATGGCAGCGGTGGTAGTATATGGATATGGATTGGTGGTGGTATATGGATACGGATTGGTGGTGGTATATGGATACCGATTCGGAGCTGTGGTGGTAGGTGGCAGGGGTGATGATGATGGTGCGGTGGCGGCGTGACAACTTATGACCAGAACTCGAAACTCTAAAAGACTAGATGCTAAGACCAGCAACTAGACACGACGATGCAACCATTAATTCAACAAAGCAAAACCCTAAAAAGATTATGCAAAGGCTCCGATTGGTTCGGATATGATGAACTAACCCTAATTTTTTTTGTGGCTTTTTTGTGGACTGTAGGTATGAAGAACAAACTCGATCTAACCTACGAAAAACTGTAAAATCTCACCAAGCAACCTGGAAATCTGATACCACTTGATATAGGCAAAGGTGTCCCATCTTTTGATGAGATGATGGATATTGCTTTGGTAGAAATCGACTTTGATGATCCGACTACAAACGTGCGAGGACGTCGCGCCTTAGCAATCGCTAAACCAACTCCGAGAGGTTATTGACCACGCCGGAGCACGGTCAACCTGACCACGAGGGTCTGTTTCCTGCGAGCAAATGAAGAACAAGCAAGAAACTGAGATTGCAATCTGGATATTGCAAATATAAGATGAAAGCTTTATTGATCAAGGTGGGGTTCTGTGATGCCTTTGTCTGGTCGTTGAACACAAACGAAGTACACGAAGTTGCAGCTATGGCGAACTTTAGTCTAAACAAAACCCAAAGTCTAAATGATGCCCTAAGGGCTGTATATATGGAGAAAGAGGAGGGAATTTCGTGGCCCTTGGGGAAGGGGTCCGAAACCAACCCTATCTCTTGTTTCCCCACACATACGGACTCTAAAAACAGCCTATACTGAAGTATTTCGAAGATACATGGGCCTGGCCCAATAATAAGGTGACGCAACACCTAGAATAGCCTCTGGACGAAAGTTATGAAGTGGCATCTTGTATATTTCATCCAAGGCTTCATGCACACATTATGGTTGCTTCAACGTCCTGAAATCATCACTTGTAACTCCGTTCTTGTTCCCCTTGCGCATGCCATCATCTCCATGCTTGTTTTTGCTCCAATGTTCATCCTTCTCCAAGATAGGCCCTTCATTTGTAAACAAAACAAATGTATCCAATTTAGGCAGCATCATATTCTCATGAACATTAGAATCATTACCAAGGAATGAAAGTACCTGGTAATTTAATTGGCATGCGCGAGCTCTAGTAATTGGTCCAATATGTATAGCAGCAGGGGCTGTGGGTGTAACAATGGTATTGATGTCCTCATCAGGGAATCTAGAGAAATAGCACAAGCTAACATAGGGAGCATTCATTTTCCTGCTATACATTATTTTTCTTTCATTATAGGTAGATGTAGAAATGGTAAGGACGAGGCATGTCATATGTGTGTGCCTGATCTTAGTGTCCTCAAGAGTGCTGTGCTAGGAGATAAACAATATAACTTGGGGGCCATCGTCGCACGTATGTTGCATAATAATGGTTTAGTTGGAGACTTGTTTGGTGGGATTTATGCAACCCGTGTAGCTAATTTTCTTGAGATACCCATACATGAAAGGGATAGGGAGTTGCCTCTTGCTTATCTAGATTATAATGCCATGGTTAGCCATCAATTTCTTAAAAGGAATGAACAATTCCTCCAGTATCGACTAATCTTTGACAAACGTCACATTGTCCATGTTGCTCTCCCTGCTCCTGGTTTCTTTGACTTTTAGGCAAAAAGAAGATACTTTATAACCAGGGAGGAGGCGAATGAGTACGAAAGGAGGACGGAGGCAGCATGCCTCCAAGCTGCAGCTCGTGAGGCAATGGCTGTTGCATCTCAGTACGTACCCAGCTACCACTTTGATACATGGGCATAGACCAACTTAGGCCAAAAGCCTAAGCTTGGGGGAGTACGTATTTCTCACCGACATTACGTTCATGTTCACACACTCATTCTAGTTGTCGGTGCTCATACTTTTTCATTGTACTATCCATGCTAGTTTATTTTCTTTTTCTTGCTTTCTTCTTATGTGTTTGATAAACCTTAAGAAAAAAACCAAAAAATTAGTATAGCTAGTTTATTTTCCATGCTTGTAGTAGTAGTAATTAAAAGAAAACCCAAAAAGATTTCTCGTTCTTCTTTTGCTTGTTGGGAGCTTTCTCGTGTAAATAGTTTTATTTCTTTTCTTTTCTTTGGGGGTCGAGAGGAGAAGACCATGATGAAAATGTTGAGTGGCTCTCATATGCATTATTGTTGATTTAACCAAGAGCCCATATTACCTTGTCTTCTCCCTTGAATTGAATGCTTGTAGATTCCAGCTTAGTCCAATGCACGTGCACTATTTTTATTATTCACACCGTTCGGTCGTGCAAGTGAAAGGCAATAATGACGATATATGATGGACTGGCTGAGATGAGAGAAGCTGGTGTGAACTCGACCTATCTTGTTTTTGTAAATATGATTAGTTCATCATTCCTGATTCAGCCTATTATGAATAAACATGTTTGCAATGACAATTAGAGATTATAGTTGCTTATGCCATGCTTAATTAGCTAGGAGTTTATAATAGTTTACCTTGCGTGCCAACATGCTATTAAAATGGTTGTGATGTGGTATGATAGGTTGGTATCCTCCTTTCAATGATTCGAGTGACTTGACTTGGCACATGTTCACGCATGTAGTTGAAACGAAATCAACATAGCCTTCACGATATTTATGTTCATGGTGGATTATATCCTACTCATGCTTGCACTCAGTGTTGATTAATTTTAATGCATGTTCATGACTGTTGTCGCTCTCTACTTGGTCGCTTCCCAGTCTTCTTCTAGCCTTCACTTGTACTAAGCGGGAATATTGCTTGTGCATCCAAAATCCATAAACCCCAAAGTTATTCCATATGAGTCCACCATACCTTCCTATATGCGGTATCTACCTGCCGTTTCAAGTAAATTTGTATGTGCCAAACTCCAAACCTTCACATGAAATTCTGTTTTGTATGCTCGAATAGCTCATGTATCAACTAGGGTTGTCTGTATCTTCCATGTTAGGCGGGTTATTCTCAAGAGGAGTGGACTCTGCTCCTCATTCACGAGAAAATGGCTGGTCACCGGGATTCCTAGACCCATGCTTAAATCAAAATAATTACAAATAGAACTCCCCTAGGATTGCTGTTAGTTGGAGGCACCCATTGTTTCGGGCAAGCCATGGATTGATGATTGTTGGTGGTGGGGGAGTATAAACTTTACCATTCTATTTGGGAACCGCCTATAATGTGTGTAGCATGGAAGATATCGAGATCTCTCAGTTGGTATGTTGACAATGAAAGTATACCGCTCAAAATGTTAGTTATCTCTATTTCAAATCAAGCTCTGGCACCTCTGCAAATCCCTGCTTCCCTCTGCGAGGGGCCTATCTATTTACTTTTATGTTGAGTCATCACCCTCTTATTAAAAAGCACCCGCTAGAGAGCACCGCTGTCATTTGCATGCATTACTATTAATTTACATTGAGTATGACTATGACTGGATCTCTTTTACCATGAATTACAATGTATAGTCGTCCTTGATCTTTAGAGGTGCTTTGCATTTATGTTTTGCGGTCTCAGAAAGGGCTAGAGAGATACCATCTTGCTATATCATATTATGATTGTTTTGAGAAAGTGTTGTCATCCGAGATTTATTATTATTGCTCGCTAAGTTGATTATGCCATTGATATGAGTAAACATGAGACCTAAGTGTTATTTTAAATATGGTTAGTTCACAATCTTTGCTGAAAACTTGAATGATGGCTTTACATATTTGCAACAACAAGAGCAAACAGAGTTTGTAAAAGTTTTCTTTATCACTTTCAGTTTGTCAACTGAATTGCTTGAGGGAGTTGATACGTCTCCATCGTATCTACTTTTCCAAACACTTTTGCCCTTGTTTTGGACTCTAACTTGCATGATTTGAATGGAACTAACCCAGACTGACGCTGTTTTCAGCAGAACTGCCATGGTGTTATTTTTGTCTAGAAATAAAAGTTCTCGGAATGACCTGAAAATCCATGGAGCAACTTTTTGGAATTAATAAAAAATATTGGCAAAAGAATTAATGTCAGGGGGCCCACACCTTGTCCACGAGGGTGGGGGGCGACCCCCTAGGGGGCGCCCCTGCCTCGTGGGCCCCCTGAAGCTCCACCGACGTCAACTCCAACTCTATATATTCACTTTCCGGAGAAAAAAATCAGAGAGAAAGATTCATCGGGTTTTACGATACGGAGCCGCCGCCAAGCCCTAATCTCTCTCGGGAGGGCTGATCTGTAGTCTGTTCGGGGCTTCAGAGAGGGGGATCCGTCGCCGTTGCCATCATCAACCATCCTCCATCACCAATTTCATTATGATCATCGCCGTGCGTGAGTAATTCCATCGTAGGCTTGTTGGACGGTGATGGGTTGGATGAGATTTACCACGTAATCGAGTTAGTTTTGTTAGGGTTTGATCCCTAGTATCCACTATGTTTTGAGATTGATGTTGCTATGACTTTTCTATGCTTAACGCTTGTCACTAGGGCCCGAGTGCCATGATTTCAGATCTGAACCTATTATGTTTTCATGAATATATGTGAGTTGTTGATCTTATCTTGCAAGTCTATAGTCACCTATTATGTGTTATGATCCGTTAACCCCGAAGTGACAATAATCAGGATACTTACTGGTGATGACCGTATTTTGAGGAGTTCATGTATTCACTAAGTGTTAATGCTTTGGTCCGGTACTCTATTAAAAGGAGGCCTTAATATCCCTTAGTTTCCTTTAGGACCCCGCTGCCATGGGAGGGTAGGACAAAAGATGTCATGCAAATTCTTTTCCATAAGCACGTATGACTATATTCGGAATACATGCCTACATTACATTGATGAACTGGAGCTAGAAGTGTGTCACCCTATGTTATAACTATTACATGAGGAATCACATCCGACATAATTATCCATCACAGATCCAATGCCTACGAGTTTTTCACATATTGCTCTTTGCTTAGTTACTTTATCATTGCTGCTATTACAATCACTACAAAACTGCTACTGTTACTTCTGCTACTGTTACCGTTACTTCCATACTACTTTGCTACTAAATACTTTGCTGCAGATACTAAGTTATCTAGGTGTGGTTGAATTGACAACTCAACTGCTAATACTTGAGAATATTCTTTGGCTCCCCTTGTGTCGAATCAATAAATTTGGGTTGAATACTCTACCCTCAAAAACTATTGCGATCCCCTATACTTGTGGGTTATCAATGATTCCTTGGGAATATGCAGGTTTTAAGGCCTAGGAGGGGGCGTTTGATATTCATCGCCTTTATGAAGGGGCTAAGACCCGTCCTTTCTCCTTTACGCCAACCCTTTCCTCAACCTCTCGCACCTCGAGTTCCAGCACCCAAGGTTCAATTTAATCGCTTCACGCTTCCCAGTCATGTCCAGACCCAACCCTCAAGGCCGGTGGGTGGCTTCCTCTGTCACAGAGGAGGATATCGCGAAGCTCCGGGAGGCAAGATACCTGACCGCAGAAATCCCCCACAGGCTTCCTTTTCAAGGGCAGGTTATTCCTACTCCCAGATCCGGCGAGAGGGTCGTGTTCATCTCCCACTTCCTCCGACGGCTAGGGTTCGCTCTTCATCCCTTCGTTCGAGGGCTCATGTTCTATTATGGGCTAGATTTTCATGATCCAGCTCCGGACTCCTTTCTTCATGTCTCGACATTCATTATCGTGTGCGAGGCCTTCCTCCGTATTCCCCCACACTTCGGCTTGTGGCTCAAGACCTTTAATGTGAAGCCGAAGGTAGTCGACGGGAAACAAGCGGAGTGCTGTGGTGCTGCAGTGAGCAAACTCACCAATACTCCTTGGCCAAAAGGCTCCTTCACAGAAACTTCCAACCTATGGCAGCGGGAGTGGTTTTACATCACTGAACACCGTGGTACCAAGTGGGCAGCTACACCTGCGTTCCGATCTGGCCCTCCGTTATAACTTGCATCATGGATTAATAAGGGGCTGGACTGGGGATCAATTGATGAAGTGCGGACGCTGCAAAGCCGCATTTAGAGCCTCATTGAAAAGGACACCAGCGTTATCAACGTAATCCAAGTAATGCTAGTCCGTCGGGTCCTACCATGCCAGCGACGACTTCTTCGCATGTGGGAGTTCAATCCGGAAGAACCACAAACTCTTCACCACTTCCCCGGCATGACGCTCAGAGGAATGTGCAAATTATTCTTTGAGAAACGAAAACAGTGGCCGGATACAACAGAGGACATCGGCCTTGACTGCAACCATCCGGATACCTCAGTAAGCACTCGACTCCTGAACACAGCTTAGTTAAATTTCTCATAACAATATACTGAGAAAACCATACTCGGCCACGGCTGGATAAAGATGGCAGAGAGAATTAGGTGTTCGGCCCCTCTTCCCGAAGACTCAGCTGATCCAGTGTTAACAAGGATGCTGGTTCCGGCACCATATCAAGTGCCGGCGAAGGAAGACAAGGAGGAGAGCAAGAAGGTCCAGGGTGGCTCCCATTCCACAGGTGCACTAGACACCTCATCTGGGGAGATTGGAACTCCGTCTTCCGAAGATGAAAGGGAAGGAGAAACTTGTCACATCCCTAGTCCTGGTATGCACTAGGCTAGCCCTTTATGTGTGTATCATGTTTAAATTTTCAAATGAACTTGAAGTGGGGATTCTTAAACCCTAGCACCAAATGAATTCGACTAGGGTCAAAATAAAATCTTTTTCATTGAACTCAAAATGCCCTTTAAAAATGTTCAACATTTCTGGTTTAAGGTGGAAGCATCTACCAAAGATGGTTTACATTTTTGCAGGACATATTTGGGCTTTGAATTAATTCAAACATATTTGAATTGGAGCTATTTAAATGCTATATATATTTTAGTTGCTCCAAAAATGTTGGAAATGTTATGGGTCACTGGAATAATCCAGACAGCACCCCTAATTATTACCAGGATTTTATAAAGTGATTTAGTATTTTACTAAATCCAAAAAACAAAGACAGAAAATAGAAAACATTAATAAAAGGAGAGAGAGGGAGAAAGGTTTACCTGGACTTACCTGCAGCCCACCTAGCGCCCCACCTGGCCCAACACTGTGGCTGAGGCCCAGCCCAACTCCCCACCATCTTCAATCTCTGCCAGTAGGCAGAGGCGTGTCGACGTGCGCGCGCCCGAGGTCCACCTCCTGCTTCCACCTCCTGCTTCCCCCTTGCCCTGTTCTCGTGCCTGGGAAACGGCCAGCACACCCCCCTCGGTCGCTCCCTTGCCTCCCTGCTCTCTCCCTCTCACTCCCCTGCTCTTTTCCCCTCATGGCCGAAGCTGCCATGGCCACTCCGCTGAGAAACACCGCGGCCAGCCACTCCCTCGTTCCCTCTCTGTGTTCCCGAGATCCGTATCATCGCCAGCTTCATCCTCGCCGATCCAAGCATCACCGGACGCCCTGCAATGCCGGCGCCATCATCTTCTTCTTCCTCGGGCACTGAAGGCCATCATCGTCGATTCGTCGCCATCGTCGCTTCCCCGAGCTCGTTGACCATCTCGACGTGACCACTGTGAGCTCATGATCCGTTTCCCCCTATTACCGCACTCGATAGCGCTCCCTAGCCGCGTATGTCACCGAGCCCGAGAGCTCATCACCGCCGGCCATGCCGCCGCCGTCGTTGCAGCTGCTGAAGCTCGTGTCTGAGCGCGTAATCGTGCTTAGTATGCCCCCAGGATCCTAACAAACCCATCCGCTGCTCCTGCCGCATGCTGCATCGCCGTAACCATCACCGCCCAAACTCCGGCGCCGCCGCGAGCTCCATTCCGGTGAGCTCCGGCCACCCCACGCCCAGCCGCGTGCTCCCCTGGATGCAGGTGAGCAAGGGCTTCCCCCTGGTGCCCTCCGTGCGCTTTTAGCCACCGGAGGAGCAACCCCGCAGCGCTTCACCGCGTTTGCCGTCGCCGGCGTCAAGCCGCCGGTGGTGTTGACCGTTTTAACCGGGGGTTTGACCACACCAGGTCGTCTGACATGTGGGCCCCGCCCCTGACCAGTTTAGTTTAGGACTAATTACCCCCTGCTGACACTAACAGTGGGCCCAGTGCCTGCTAATTTGATTAGTTAAATTTAATTAATCCTGTTATATAACTATGTCACTGACGTGTGGACCCCACACGTCAGGTTTGACCTGGTCAACTGCAGTTGACCTGCTGATGTCACAGTGATGCAATGCTGACGCAGTTAACCATTTTCTTGATTTAAAGTAATACAGAAAATTCCAGAAAATGTTACAAACTTCAGAAATTCATATAAAATCAACCGTAACTCGGAATGAAATAAGTTATATATGAAAAATGATCAGAAAAATCCAATCTATCCATCTGTACTTGTTTCATGCATGTTTAAACAACTTAACCTTGCTGTTTAGCTCAAAACATGTTAATGCACTTTATAAACCCATAACTTGAGTTTGCATTTGAATCTTTGATTCAAATGAGCTCAAACCACCCTGGTTGTAGATGCATTAGCCCAACACACTCATTTTGCCATGTCATGATCATGCATCATATTGTGCATTGCATTGATTGTGTTCTTCCTTGTTTTCCGGTGCTTGTCCCCTCTCGATATACGTGGTTCCGACGCTGTGATCGTTGACACCGATGACGAGCTATACTATCTTCAGAAGTGTCAGGCAAGCAAAACCCCATTGTTCATTTCGGTACAATCCAACTCTCTCGCTCTGCTCTCTTTTACTGCATTAGGACAACAACAATTCAACTGTTACATGCTGTGGTAGTTGAACCCCTTATCCTCTGCATGACCTGTCATTGCCACAGTGAATAGATGAAACCCACTAGCATGAGTAGGAGTTGTTTGAGCCCTGATGTGCCTACTCATTCATGCTTGTTTGTCATGCCTGCTATTGCATAGATTTGAGTCAGGTCTGATTCATCGGGGATGAATTGGAATGTTGTGAAACATGTCCTACTGTGTGTGAGCTAAGTGTGTGAACACGATTTGGTAAAGGTAGCGGTGAGAGGCCATGTAGGAGTACATGGTGGGTTGTCTCATTGAGACCGTCCTTAGGAACTGAGTTCTGTGTTTGTGATCCATGAACAATTACTACCACACATTGGGCTCCGGGCACTCCAAGCTCTCTCGACTTATTAATCAACTCGATCTCTGTCCAGGAGTTGCAACTAGTTTCTGGTGTTTGTAGGTAGTGTTAGTAGTCTACCAAGTGGCACCCGGTACAGGTGGGCTTGGGACAGACTAGGCACAGTGGCCCGGTGTACCAAGTGGCACCCGGATGGTGGGCTTGGGAAACCTGTACACATCGTTTGGGGCCGTGAGCGACACCCCGGCCGGATCTCCTTGCGGATGGAACCCGAATAGGGGATAAACCTGGACTAGAGACTTGTGTGGTTAGTCAGGTCGTGGCCGACTCCGTCGCCAGGCTTCCGCTTGAAGGTTGCCGAGATACACGACGTGTACATGGTGGTAAGTGGCGAAAGCGTGTGTGAAGAAGTACAGCCCTGCAGGGTTAACATCATCTATTCGAATAGCCGTGTCCGCGGTAAAGGACTTCTGGGTTGCCTGTACAGTTCATAGACAAGTGAAAGTGGATACTCTAAAATACGTAAGATAAGCGTGAGTGCTACGGATGGCGTTCTCATAGGGAGACGGGAGCGGATCCATAGTGGTGTATTGATAAGGTGAATATGTGGACTCGTGTGCGCCACCTCAAAAGAGTTACTTGCAGTCGTAGTTCAGGATAGCCACCGAGTCAAAGCTGGCTTGCTGCAGTTAAACTCCACCACCCCCTTTGTTGATAATGATGCATATGTAGTTAGATCTGATGTAAGTCTTGCTGGGTACATTTGTACTCACGTTTGCCTATTTTATGTTTTTGCAGAGAGACTTCTGTCTCACTAGTAGTTCCGCGTGGACTTCGACGTTTAGCTTGTTACCTCAGCTACGATCTTGTGCCCTCGGCAGGATCTTGTAGATAGTCAGGCTTCTCAGCCTTTTTCATTTGTAGATGTCTGTACTCAGACATGTTAAGCTTCCGCTTGTGCTTTGACTTGTGTGCTCTGAATGCTGGGTAATGAGACCCATGTTTGTAATATCTCGCTCCTCGGAGCCTATTAAATAAAATACTTGAGTCGTAGAGTCATGTTGTGATGCCGTGTTGTATTTGCACATATCGAGCATATTGTGTGTATGTTATTGAAATGCTTGGTATGTGTGGGATCTAACTATCTAGTTGTTTATCCTTGGTAGCCTCTCTTACCGGGAAATGTCTCCTAGTGCTTCCATTGAGCCCTGGTAGCTTGCTACTGCTCCGGAACACTTAGGTTGGCCGGCATGTGTCCTTCTTCGTTCCTGTGTCTGTCCCTATGGGGAAATGTCACGCGATGACTACCGGAGTCCTGTTAGCCCGCTACAGCCCGGTTTACCGGAGTCCTGCTAGCCCAGTGCTACAGCCCGGACTCACTCGCTGATGACCGACACGTTCGTTGCTGGGTCATGTATGCCTGTCCCTGTAAGTTAGTGCCACTTTGGGTTCACGACTAGCCATGTCAGCCCGGGTTCTTTGCCATATGGATGCTAGCGACACTATCATATACGTGAGCCAAAAGGCGCAAACGGTCCCGGGCCTGGTAAGGCGACACCCGTGGGAATACCATGCGTGAGGCCGCAAAGTGATATGAGGTGTTACATGCTAGATCGATGTGGCATTGAGTCGGGGTCCTGACAGGACTAACGTCCCTTCTCCCCATGGGAAGAAGAGGACCGCCTCCGAAGATTTGAAGATAAAGGCTTCTAAGCGAGGGAAGATATCCCTGTCAGGGGGTTCTGGTTCAAGAGGCGATGTTGTCACGCAGTTTCTCTGTAAGGACAAGCCCTTAACTGAAGCGTAAGTGAACAAGGGTGTTTTAAACATATCCCGTTCTTTCCTGGTTGCAAGGGTAATATTTAAAATATATGTTTTGCAGTCCGGCATGCAGCCTTCCTCAACAATCCTCCTCCTCGGGGGATCTTCTTTCGGAGATAATGGAGAGCGAGAGGCCTACACAGATCTCCCCGCCCAATTGGGCAGACGACCCCGAGGTGTCGTCCCAGAGGATCTCTCCCGATCAACAAGTGGTGCGAGGGACAATGAAGACTAGGCCTGAAGGTGACACTTCGGCCGTCTAGGGTCCGGGGTGTGCGGCCCCTACAGGGACCAACAAAAAAGCCCCTGGACTATCCGATTTACAGCCAGAGACGGCTCTAAGGTCAAGTAAACATATTCCTTTGAAGGGAGTCCATACCCATATAGCTGCTTCAAGGGATCCGGAGGTGCCGGATACATTGATGGACACATAGCGGCATGCACCCGTTGAGGGAGTCCTGGATTAGGGGGTATCCGGATGCCGAACTGTATACATCGTCCGGACTATTGAAGCATGAAGATACAAGACTCAAGACTCCGGCCCATGTCCGGATGGGACTCTCCTTTGCGTGGAAGACAAGCTTGGTGATCCGGATATTGTGTTTCCTTCCTTGTAACCGACTCCATGTAAACCCTAGCCCTCTCCGGTGTCTATATAAACCGGAGAGGTTGGTCCTTAGAAAGCCGATCACAATTACAATCATACCATCATAGGCTAGCTCTTAGGGTTTAGCCTCTACGATCTCGTGGTAGATCTACTCTTGTACTACTCATATCTTCAATATTAATCAAGCAGGAAGTAGGGTTTTACCTCCATCGAGAGGGCCCGAACCTGGGTAAACATCGGGTCCCTTGCTTCCTGTTACCATCAGCCTAGACGCACAGATCGGGACCCCCTACCTGAGATCCGCCGGTTTTGAAACCGACATTGGCGCTTTCATTGAGAGTTCCTCTGTGTCATTGCTACAGGGCTCGATGGCGCCTTCAATCATCAACAACATGGTCCAGGGGAGACTTTTCTCCCTGGACAGATCTTCGTGTTCGACGGCTTTGCACTGCGGACCAATTTGCTTGGCCATCTGGAGCAGATCGATAGCTACGCCCCTGGCCACCAGGTCAGGTTTGGAGACTTGATCTTCGACGGATTTAGGCCTGGGCCAGGAGCACCGAATAGTCACGACGAGCATGGCATAGACCTGCTGTCGGACGATGCTCGGGATATCACCCCTGCAATAGCCCTGGATCTAAATCCGGAGCAGGTTGCGTCACCTAAGGACGGAGGGGTGGACCCCGCCCTGCAGGCTGCACATTCATCGGCGCTAGAGCTGAACACAGGTCTCACCTCTGTGGGAGCCTGTAACCCCGGGCCCCCGGACTCGTATCCGGTTATTAGTTCAGGTCCGCATGCCATCGAGCCAGCCGAGCCTGGTTAGGCTTCGGTAATGGAGTTTACCGTTGCAGACATCTTCCAGCACTCGCCCTTTGGCGACATGCTGAACTCATTAAAGTCTCTCTCTTTGTCAGGAGACTCAGGGCCGAACTATGTCCGGCTTGAGTGGGAAGCAGGCGACGAAGGAATTCGCTGCCCACCCACCACCCACTTCATTGCCACGATCGAAGATTTAACCTATGTGCTAGACTTTGACTCCGAGGACATCGACGATATGTACGACGATGCATGAGAATTACAGGAGCCACCGCTCACAGCGCGGTGGACGGCGACCTCCCCATACGATATATACATGGTGGATACCTCGAAGGAAACCAATGGTGATGAGGCAACGGAGGATAACTCCTCAGGAGGAAAAGCAAAGCATAGGCGTCTTCGGCGCCACTCCAAGCCCCGCCACATCAACACCGACCCCGGAGATGAAAGCAATCCAGATGGTGTCGAAGAGGAATACAACCCTGATCAGCCCACCTTCAAGCAGGCTGGACCGGTCATGATGGGATACTTGGAGAGGGACAACTATACACCCTCCTCCGGCGATGAGATAAGCCTAGGCAATGACGAATTCGGCGTGCCTAAAGATCCAGTGGAACAAGTTCGCTTCAAGCGATGGCTCATGGCCACGACAAGGAGCCTGCAAAGGAAGCAAGAGCAGCTTAAGGCTGACCAAGACTTGCTAGTGGATAGGTGGACCAAGGTACTGGCCACCGAAAAGTACGGACTCAACAGCCCCAACAAAGGGCATACACGGCACAACTGGCTACCTCAACCTAAGCAGGAGAACCAAAGGCACACACCCCGACGTCCACACATCATTACGGTCCAAGACAGTAAGAAGAACACACGAAGAGGCACCCTCAAGCCTCGGCGCAATGGTCATAAACGTCAAGTCAAGGAAACTGGTGCCATGTCCAGCAACTCCCAGTCCGGTCAACGGACAAAGAGCAGCTCAAGCCTATTTGGCCCGAGCCACACACTCGATCAACCATGTGAAATTCATGGTACTCCTAGAAGGACGGCAAAGCATACCAATAGAGAATGCCGGCTCCTCAAAACAAAGCAGCTGGTCGGGTGCCGGAAAAAATGAGGGGAGGCGTCTAGTCAAGAGACCCCAGAGCATAAAAGTACGGCCGATCGCCCCCGATCACACCAACCACAGCAATTTAATTGCCGTACCCCTAGACCTAGTAGTCCGGGGTCTCCATAACACATAAAGCCCCCGCGGGTATGAAACCACAAATAACATCTTCTCAAAAGATGCCAGGTGCAAAGGCCAAGTTTACTGGCCCACCACTCTAACGGTTGTTTTCGGATCACCAAAAAATGCCACGCCAAAGAATAATTCTTCGACACCTTCCCCTCATGCGGTAATTCACCGTATACTAACGGGATGAACCATGTTGACTAAATTCCACATGGTAAACCATTAGGCCAAACAACGTGTCATATTATCACACTTATAGGCAAGGCCGAACCCCGCCCTTAAAGCAGAAATCACACAGCTACCGGAATAGCGAGCCGTGCATGCCTATCAAAATTTTAATACGACAGCCAACTATCCGGACACCCACTGAGGAGTCCGCGCTACTTCACGGTATAACGGCTGGGTCCACCGGGGTCCGATCAGGATCCCTTGGACCAACCACAATAGGACGTTCAGCTGCCTCCAAGCATTTGCCTGTACAAACTAACCTTGACGCAGAACAGGATTGGCGGCATGGAATCAGCCCAGAGACACACTGGTAGGAACGTACAGATAGAAGGCAATTCAGATTCACTATTGATCCATTTACAACCCCCTCTAGTCCGGCCATCACAGGTTCCGCCAAAAACGCCTCTTTTCAAACATAGTACTCATATGCATAGACATATCATCTTACTACAATGCGTAGACTTAGATAACACTTACCGGCCGTCATTTATCGCCGACACCCCTTTGCCAAAAAATGGCAGCCATGCTTCGTGTTACGCCCGGTTATGCCAGGGGCTTCACAGTACGGCAATAAAGTCCGACCACCTTTTCGGTCGCTCGGCACCCCGAACTTATAGCACTATATGCATAAGCTCCGAATCATGTCTTGGGTCATTGGTTGGGTTTGCCCGGCTCCCATGTTTTGGTACCTTACGTTCCGTTCTACCAGCTAAGGTAGCGCTAGGAGAACTACTGTGATTGTGTCCCAGTTCTGTCGGACGAGCACCTCAGTTGAGAAAGCCGAAAACCGACTGTCATGATGCAGCGAGAGCTGGTCAGCTGTTCGAGAGGTTGTAAAATCCTTAAAGATTTATTCCGCACACTGCCATTATAAATGCAGAGTGCGACGGATCGGTCTTCTGATCAGGCGCCAATAGAGCCCCTAGTTCGGCCTTCCGAACCCTAGGGGCTGCGCCGACCATACTCGAATTCCTATGGCTAAGTGAGAGTAATAAAGCCTTATAGTCCGATTGCCTGGTTCGTGGTGAGAAACACCTCCTTAAAAGGACCCAACTATGGGATAAAGAGCGTTCAGTTATATGCCGAACACCCCCATATTCTTTTTACGTGGGGGAAGAAGTCGACGACTGGCCAACTCTCAGGATTTAAATACAATAAACGGCCGCACAGGAAGAACATATGTTCAAACAAAACAGGCAATATATAATAAAAATGCCATCATCCCATATTACAAAAAGCAGCACGAATGCCCTCAGGGAAATATAATGTCTTTGGTACACTTATCTGCCGCAAGGCGGTCCCCCTTCAGTACACCTTCATAGTACAGCTCGGGCTTGCGATGCTCCTTACCCTCCGGCGGCCCCTCGGTCATCAGCTTCTCCGCGTCAAGCTTCCCCCAATGCACTTTTGCACGGGCGAACGCCATGCGCGCACCTTCTATATAGAATGATCGCTTGATAGCATCAAGCTGGGGACAAGCGCCCACAATCCGCTTCACGAGTCCAAAGTAACTGCTTGGAATTGGCTCCGCAGGCCACAGCCAAACCAAGTCCTTCATGGCTAGTTCGGCCGCCCGGTGCAGTTCGACCAGCTGCTTCAGCTGATCGATAAGAGGCACCGGATAGTTCGGCACCAAATACTGCGACTAGAAATCCCTCTCAGTAGACTTCTTCTCCTCGGTCCGCTAAAATTGGGTGGCATCTAATATGCTCCAAGGCAGATCCACAAACGCCGCTGTAAAAACAAGAATTCAGCTTGTCGCTTAGAGTTCTCCCCACTATCATGTAAAAATGGCCATGAATTCAACAGGCCTTACCAGCCGCAACTTTCCGGGTCTCCTGAATGTCCCATACAGCACCTCGGGCTTCTTCCTGAGCATCTTCCGTGGCTTACAGAGCTTGGGCGAGTTCGGATTCTTTCCCTATTAGACTCTGCTCCAAGCCCTCGCTTTTCTTCATAGCCTCCTGGAGCTCCTGCTCAGCTGTGATGACCCTGGCCTCATGTTTTTCATGAAGGGCCTGCTCGGCGGCAGCATTCTCATTGGCATCAGCCACAGCCTTCTTTCGTGCCTCATATTCGACACTCGCTCCTAGGGCATACAACAAAAAAAACTTTTTAATAGGCACAATTACTCATTCGTGTCTCATGCAAGACAATGTTTCAACATACCTTGCTTCTCCTCCAATTGCTTCTTCACACGACCAAGTTCTTCCTCGGCCTGTTCCAGGCCCTGCTTCAGTTCGGACACTTCCGCATTATGAGCGGACATCTTCTCCGCACACGCCTATTTTTAAAAAAAGAGGTACACATCATTGCCAAAGATTTGATCCCCTGCCCGGCTCTCTCTCTTTCATCGGACAGTGTATTAGGGGCTACTACTCATATTATGACGATTCCTCAAAGGTTTCTTAGGAAACACACCTCAAAGGCCTTTATAAGGCCAAGGCAGGACCCATTCAGCCCGCTCTCGGTGGACTGAATCTTTTCAACCACCGCACCCATGAGGGTCCGATGTTCATCGATGATAGACGCGTTCTTTAATGCTGTCGACAGACTGCGTGGCAACTCTGCTTGGACAGAGGTTGCCGGCGGAGTAGGCAAGCCTCCCACCGACAAAGGTGGCTGCTCACCCGATCCGGGAGCCTTAGAGGTCCCCTGAACCTTTTCCGGCCGTGGGCCGAACCCAAGATCGCCCCCGCTGACGACATGCTCGGGGGCCATTGCTCCCGTGTGTCCGGCTCCAGTGATATGCCCCCCTGGTCTGGGTCTCGTTGATACGAGACCTTAGTGTCATGCCTGGACTTTGGGGAAGGGGCCTCTGGAGGCGTCTCGCTCGCCAAGGCGTCTGAGCTCAGTGAATCCTCCGATGAGGACTGTCCGGCGCGAGACCTTGCCTGACTGTGCAAAATACGGCAACAGTTAAAACTACTATACCCAAAAACAATCCCGGACGCATATGCGTGTTCAGGTTTCGTATACTTACGACTTCTCCAGGGGCTGGGCCCTGGGATCCCACTCCGGGCTGCTATCGGCGGCCGTGGTGGATGCCTCTGGGAGGGAACCTTTCCCCCTCTTTGGCGATCCGGCCTCCAGGGATGTGGAGGCCGTCCTTTTCTTCCCCCCACCAGAGTGAGGCTCGTCCTCCTCTGCTTCCTCCTCTTCATCTTCAGAAGAAGGATCGTCGCTGGAGTCTTCGGATTTGGCGCCCGAAGCCTCGTGACGGCGGAGGCCACTTCGAGTCTTCTTGACCTTCTTGGAGGCCTCTTTCCTCGCCGCCTCGTAAGGCACTGGGACCAACATCTTCGTCAGAAGAGGTCCGGCTGGTTCCTCCGGCAGCGGGGCCGGACAATGTATCCGCTCCACCTTTTTTATCTATCCCTGGGGTCATAATAGAGCATGATAAAAATGTCTCCCTCAGGACATGCCAACTAAAGCCTGGATGGACAAAGCGTGGCTATAAGTTACCGGGCTTGCAGAATGGGATAATTGGTACCCACGGTCCTCAGCGTAGCCCGGCCATGATTTGCCGAACTTAAAGAGCACCTTCCAGATATCCTTGTGGGAGGAATCGTAGAGCTCCTGGAGGGTTTGGTGCTCGGTTGGGTTGTACTCCCACAAATGGCAGGCTCGGCGCTGGCAAGGGAGAACCAGGCGAACTAACATCACCTGGACTACGTCGACGAGCTTGACGTCCCTATCGACCATGCTCTGAACGCGCGTCTGGAGCAGTGACAGCTCATCGAACGAGCACCAGTTCGGGCCCTTCTTGGGCCAGGATGTGAGCTGCAGTGGGCTCCGGATCTGAACTCAGGAGCTGCGGCCCACTTTTTGCCGCGTGGTTCGCTGATATAGAACCACTGTTGTTGCCACTCCTTGAAGGAGTCGTTGAAGGCACCCGTCAGCCAAACGACCTTAGGCATCTTGCTCAACATGGCACTGCCGCACTCGGCGTGCTCACCATTCAGCACCTTGGGCTTCACATTGAAGATCTTCAGCCACAGGCCGAAGTGAGGCGAAATCCGGAGAAAAGCCTCGCACACGACGATGAATGTCGAGATATTGAGGAAAGAGTTGGGGGAAAGATCATGAAAATCAATCCCATAGTAATACATGACTCCGCGGACAAATGGATGAAGGGGAAACCCAAGCCCACGGACAAAATGAGGAAGAAACACGACTCTCTCGTGGGGCTCCGGAGTAGGGACGATCTGTCCTGCCGGTGGAAGGCGATGGCCGGTCTTCTTGGCCAAGTACCCGGCCTCTCGGAGCCTCTTGATGTCCTTCTCTTAGACGGTAGAGGCCATCCATTTGCCTCCTGCTCCAGATGTGTACATCTTCGAAAAACCCTCTCTTCGATGAAGAGGAGGAAGGCCTGGGCGCTAGAGCTCGAACAATGGGGAATGGACTAGCGAAAGGAGGAGGCATGGGTAAAGAGGAACAGATCTTATCTCTTTATAGAGACGGTGAAAGCTTTTTTGCACCTCCCCACTTGCCTGACGGAACCCGCTCGTTCCCCACTCGCCGCGATTAGCAGTGCGGTTAGATTACCCCTGCCCGTATTGATGAGAATCCCGTAATAAGGGGACATGATCTCTACTTTGACAAGATGTGTCAAGGAAACCGCCTCGCAATATGCGCTATGGCTGGTTGTGGGAAAACGGTTCGAATAATGATCCGACCGTAATGGCATGTCCCATCATCTAAAAAGTTGTTAGCAGATTGCATTTGTGAAATATCATTCTCCCTACAGCGGTATGTGAAGATCATTTTGCAGATCCGGACACAGTCTATGTGTTCGATAATTACTTTGGAGTATTCGGAGAAGGAACCCGCCTTGCAATGCCGAAGACAAGACTGTGCACCGGACTCATCGTCATTGAAGCCTGGTTTAGGGGCTACTGAGGGAGTCCTGGATTAGGGGGTATCCGGACAGCCGGACTGTATACATCGTCTGGACTATTGAAGCGTGAAGATACAAGACTCAAGACTACGGCCCGTGTCCGGATTGGACTCTCCTTTGCGTGGAAGACAAGCTTGGCGATCCGGATATTGTGTTTCCTTCCTTGTAACCGACTCCATGTAAACCCTAGCCCTCTCCGGTGTCTATATAAACCGGAGAGGTTGGTCCTTAGAAAGCTGATAACAATTACAATCATACCATCATAGGCTAGCTCTTAGGGTTTAGCCTCTACGATATCGTGGTAGATCTACTCTTGTACTACTCATATCTTCAATATTAATCAAGCAGGAAGTAGGGTTTTACCTCCATCGAGAGGGCCCGAACCTAGGTAAACATTGTGTCCCTTGCTTCCTGTTACCATCAGCCTAGACGCACAGATCGGGACCCCCTACCCGAGATCTGCCGGTTTTGACACCGACAGCGTGGTTTAGAGCGGCGACGCTGACGTCGGCACCCCGAACTTATAGCATTATATGCATCGGCTCTGAATCATGTCTTGGGTCAATAGTTGGGTTTGCCCGGCTCCCATGTTTTGGTACCTTACGTTCCGTTGTATCGGCTAAGGTAGCACTGGGAGAACCACTGCGATTGCGCCCCGGTTGAGCTGGGCGAGCGCCTCAGTGGAGAAAGCTAAAACTGACTGTCATGATAAGGCGAGAGCTGGTCACTGTTCGAGAGGTTTTTTCGAGTCCCTAAAGACTTATGCCGCTTAGAGCGAGGAACCGGCTTCGTCCGGCCCAGGCGTGGATAGCGCCCCGAACTCAGTCTTCCGAACACTAGGGGCTTCGCCGAAATTTAAAATTATAGAATTCTATGGCTAAGTGAGAGTGTTCAAGCATTATAAGTCCAGTTGCCTCGTTCGTTGTGTTGAGCGCCTCCCTAGATGGACCCAAACATGGGAACAAGAGCGCTCAAGTTTATCCCGAACACCCCAGCACTAGTGGCATGGGGGCTGAAGCCGACGACTTGCCATCTCTCAGATTTGATAAACGGCCGCACAGAAGGTAGTACCTTAAATTAACAAGCGTTGCTTAGCGCATATGAACAAAGTTTTCAGCGCACAGGATAACAAAATGCGAGTCTACTCAAATATTACATCTTTGGAGCACTCACCCGCAATCATGCGGGCACCCTTCAGGACACTCTTATAATACATTTCGGGCATACGATACTCCTTGCCCGCCGGCGGCGCGTCCGTCAGAAGCTTCTCAGCGTCCATCCTGCCGCAGTGCAGTTTTGCACGGGCAAGGGCCCGACGGGCACCTTCAATGCAGGCGGAGTGCTTGACGACCTCAATCCAGGGACACGCGTCCACCAGCCGCCGCACCAGGCCGAAGTAGCTCCTAGGAATGGCCTCCTTGGGCCACAGCCAAACTATGAGGCCCTTCATGGCCTGTTCGGCTACCTTGTGGAGCTCGACCAGCTGCTTCAGCTGGTCGCTAAGGGGCACCGGATGTTCGGCCTCAGCATACTGAGACCAGAAGATCTTCTCCGTCGAGCTCCCCTCCTCGGCCCGGTAGAAAGCGGCAGCATCTGACACGCTGCGGGGCAGATCCGCGAACGCTCCTGGAGAGCTCCGAATTCGGGTAAGTAATAGGTAATTTACATTAACATGCTTGCTTTGCATGAAAAATGCCTTACCCGCTGCTATTTTCTTCAAATCCTCGATCTCCTGGAGGGCCTTGTGGGCTTCGGCCTTAGCGGCTTTGGCGCTCTCAAGAGCCGATGCAAGCTCGGACTCTCGAGTCTTTGATTCGCGCTCCAAACTCACATGTTTTTCCATGAGAGCCTGGAGCTCTTGCTGCACCTCCGCCACCCGCGCCCCCTGTTTCTCCCGCTCGGCTCGCTCTGCGGCCGCATTGCATTCGGCCGCAGAAACCTCCTCCTTCAGGGTCGCCACCTCGTTCGTGGCCCCTGTAGTACCCATGTTATCCTTGTTATTTCTCTTGCAACCAAATCCTTTTCTGTAAGGTACAAATTAAATACGGTGTTACTCACCTTCCTGGTCCTCGAGCTGCTTCTTGGCACGGCCGAGCTCTCTCTCAGACCGCTCGAGGTTCTGCTTCGAAGCATCGACCTCCGCACTCAGTGCGGCAGAGGTCAGCAGCGCAGCCTGCAAACCCATATTGACATATTTTTTAGAACTCCTGCGTATATCTTTTTAGATCCTCAGTCCGGCTTTTCTATCCGAACACCGAACCGAGCATCAGGGGCTACTGTCTATGCGTTATTATATTACATATCTTAAAATTCTTACCTCAAAGCCTGTTAGAAGGCTGCTGCAGGCTTCGGTCAACCCGCCCTTGGCGAGCTGAACCTTCTGAATCACCGCACTCATGATAGTGCGGTGTTCTTCTTTGATGGAAGCGCCGTTGAGCGCCTCTAGCAAGTTATCCGGCGCCTCTGGTTGGATAGAGGCCGCCGGTGTCATAGTCTTGCCCTTCTTACGAAGGGGCCGCTTGCCGGACTCTGGAACCACTGCAGGTTCCGGTGCGGAGTCCGGTGCAGAGTCCGGGAGGTTGCCTTGCGGCACCTCCGGGGCCTCCTCCTCCTGGCGGGTCCCTTCTCGGGATCCCACCTCGGCGTCGTCAGCATCACGGGAAGTTGAGGCAGTTGGAAGGGAATCCATATACGACGTGTCTAAGGACTCGCTGGACGAAGCGGGAAGATCGTCCTTGGCCGGACTACAGGTTGTATGCGGCATTAGAAAGACACCGTGTGGCAAAATGAAAAATTGTAAACTATCTAGGAGTCTGGATACTTACGATCTTGCCAGGGGCTTGGCCCTTGAAGGCCACTCCTCGTTGCCGTCGCCAACGTTGGCGGAACAGCCGGGGGAAGGGTCCTTCCCTTCTTGGACCCTTCGGCCTCCCTCGCTGGGGAGGCCTTCCTCTTCTTCTCTCCCCCCGCTGGGGGAGAGGCTTCTTTCTTCTCCTCCTCATCCTCAGGGGAGGTGTCCGCCTCGGAGTCATCGGACGATGATTCTGATACCACCTGACGCCGGGAACTCCTTCGGGTTCCCATGGCCTTCTTCTTGGCCTTCTTCTCCGGCACCACGTAAAGTGCCGGGACCAGCAGCCCCGTCAAACGGGTGTCCGCTGGGTCTTCTGGAAGGGGAGCCGGACAGTTAACCTGTCCGGACGTCTTCTGCAAGTCCTGTTAAAGGCATTGGGAGTTTAGATCCCACATAGAGTCAAACTATGAAAGAAATGAGTGTCCCATAAAGGATAACATAGCTTACCTAACCGGCCGGGCACTGTGTGCTGAACCCACGATCTTCGGTTGCAGATGCGGGGGCTTCTCCGCCCTTGAACAGCACCCTCCAGGCGGCTTCGTACATCGTGTCAAAGAGCCCGCTCAAGGTCCGGTGCTGTGCCGGATCAAACTCCCACAAATTGAAGGCCCGTTGCTGGCAGGGGAGAATCCGGCGGACGAGCATAACCTGGATCACATTGACAATCTTAAGCTTCTTGTTCACCAGGGTCTGGAGACAGGACTGGAGTCCGGTCAGCTCCTCCGAACTACCCCATAGCAAGCCCTTCTCTTTCCAGGTGGTGAGCTGCATGGGGATACCAGATCTGAATTCGGGGGCCGCTGCCCATTTAGGTTCACGCGGCTCAGTGATGTAGAACCACCCCGATTGCCACCCTTTGACGGATTCCACGAAGGCACCCTCAAGCCAAGTGACGTTGGGCATTTTGCCCACCATGGCGCCTCCGCACTCTGCTTGGCTGCCCTTCACCACCTTCGGCTTGACATTGAAGGTCTTTAGCCACAAGCCGAAGTGGGGCTGGATGCAGAGGAAGGCCTCGCACACGACGATAAACGCCGAGATGTTGAGGATGAAGTTTGGCGCCAGATCGTGGAAGTCCAGACCGTAGTAGTACATGAGCCCCCGGACGAAGGGTTGAAGTGGGAAGCCCAGTCCGCGGAGGAAGTGGGGAAGAAATACGACCCTCTCATGGGGCCTGGGGGTGGGGATGAGCTGCCCCTCGTCGGGCAGCCGGTGCACGATGTCACTGGACAGGTATCCGGCGCTGTGCAGCTTCTCGATGTGCCCCTCCATAACGGAGGAGGCCATCCACTTGCTTCCCGCTCCAGACATGACTGGAGGAGGTTGAGGTGAGATGTACGGACTTGGGCGCTGGAGCTCGAGTGCGCGGAGATGGATAAGCAAAGGAGGAAGAAGGCATAGGTAAAAGAGGTGGATCCTTATCCCCTTATATATGGGAGGACGAAGACTATGCGTCCCCACCGGCCTGGTAAAACTCGCTTATCTCCCAAGCGCCACAATCAATGGCGCGGTTGGGTTACCCACGTCCGTATTGATGGGAATCCCGGAATAAGGGGAACTCAATCTCTGCTTCGACAAGACGTGCCAAGGAAACCGCTTCGCTAAACGCGCTGAGGTGGTATAATAAAAATGATTCAAGTAAAGGCTTGGTAGCGGTGTGACGTCATGCCACAAAATACGTCAGCAGATTGAACTTGTCTAAATATTATTCTCTCTACGGTGGTATGTGGAATTTATTTTACAGAGCCGGACACTATCCTGGTGTTCACAATCTTCTATGAATTATTCGGAGGAGGAACCCGCCTTGCAATGCCGAAGACAATATGCGCGCCGGACTCGTCGTCATTGAAGCCTGGTTCAGGGGCTACTGAGGGAGTCCTGTACTAGCGGGTGTCCGGATAGCCGGACTATCATCATTCGCCGGACTCCAAGACTACGAAGATACAAGATTGAAGACTTCGTCCCGTGTCCGGATGGGACTTTCCTTGGTGTGGAAGGCA
This sequence comes from Triticum timopheevii, assembly GCA_963921465.1. Taxonomy (NCBI): domain Eukaryota; kingdom Viridiplantae; phylum Streptophyta; class Magnoliopsida; order Poales; family Poaceae; genus Triticum; species Triticum timopheevii. The sequence continues at coordinate 202,231,178 of OY997270.1, forward strand.
AGCTTGGCAATACGGATATGTAGATCTCCTACCATTGTAACCGACTCTGTGTAACCCTAGCCCTCTCCGGTGTCTATATAAACCGGAGGGTTTTAGTCCGTAGGACAACAATCACAACAACAATCATACCATAGGCTAGCTTCTAGGGTTTAGCCTCCTTGATCTCATGGTAGATCCACTCTTGTACTACCCATATCATCAATATCAATCAAGCAGGAGTAGGGTTTTACCTTCATCGAGAGGGCCCGAACCTGGGTAAAAACATCGTGTCCCTTGTCTCCTGTTACCATCCGCCTAGATGCATAGTTCGGGACCCCCTACCCGAGATCCGCCGGTTTTGACACCGACAGCGTGGTTTAGAGCGGCGACGCTGACGTCGGCACTTCGGCTGCATCTCAGGAGGCTTATCCTCGATTTAATCCTTTTCATTGTCGTCGTTGTTTTCTTTGGGTGTATCCACCATGTATATGTCATACGAGGAGGTGGCTGTCTAGCGCCCTTTAAGCGGTGGTTTTTGTGCCTGCTCCTCTCCGGCATCGTTGTCCATACCGTCGATGTCTTCGGAGCCGTAATCGAGCATGTCGGTTAAGTCTTCGACAATGGCTATGAAGTGGGTGGTGGGTGGGAAGCGGAATTCTCCGTCATCAGCCTCCAATCCAAATCGGATGTAGTTCGGCTGAGAGTCCCCTGATAAGGAGAGGGCTTTAAGTGAGTTTAGCACATCGCCTAAAGGTGAGTGCCCGAAGATATCCGCGGAGCTGAATTCAACGATCGGCGCCTAATCAGGTTCGATGGGCGCGGGTGCACGCGGTTTGGAACCTATGGCCGGAGACGAATCCGAGGTTCCATTGACACAGGCCCTGCTCAAGGTTGGATCTGTGTGCGGCTCTAGCGTCGCTGAGTTTGCGGCTTCCGCGGCAGGTGTCGGTGGCAAAACCGGCGGATCTCAGGTAGGGGGTCCCGAACTGTGCGTCTAAGGCTAATGGTAACAGGAGGCGGGGGACACAATGTTTACCCAGGTCCGGGCCCTCTCGATGGAGGTAATACCGTACTCCCTGCTTGATTGATCTTGATGATATGAGTATTACAAGAGTGAATCTACCACGAGATCGTAGAGGCTAAACCCTAGAAGCTAGCCTATGATTATTATGGTTCTCCTCCTACTGACTAAACCCTCCGGCTTATATAGACACCGGAGGGGGCTAGGGTTACACAGAGTCGGTTACAAAGAAAGGAATCTTCACATCCTAACCGCCAAGCTTGCCCTCCACGCAAAGGAGAGTCCCATCCGGACACGGGACGAAGTCTTCTATCTTGTGTCTTCATAGCCCAACAGTCCGGCATATGCATATAGTCTGGCTGTCCGAGGACCCCTTAATCCTGGACTCCCTCAGTAGCCCCTGAACCAGGCTTCAATGACGATGAGTCCGGCGCGCAGATTATCTTCGGCATTGCAAGGTGGGTTCCTTCTCCAAATACTCCAAAGTAGATCTTGAACATAAGAATCGTGTCCAGCTCTGCAAAACAAATCCCATATATCACCCTGGAGAGCATAATGTTTTCACGAGTCCAATCCACTGACAGCTTTCACAACACGACATTACGTCATCGTTCGGTCATTATTTTGAATCGTTTTTCCAACCTATTGCTCCACGCTTCGCGAGGCGGTTTTATTGGCACGTCTTGTCGAAGCGGAGATCATGTCCCCTTATTGCGGGATTCTCATCAACACTGGCGTGGGTAACCCAACCGTCCCATTGGTATGATTCCTTGGGAATAGGCATATTTTAAGGCCACGTAGGGGACGTTTGATATTCGTCATCTTTATAAGGAGGTCGAGACCCGCCTTTACCCTCTATGCTACTCCCCTCCTCCTCCCACCTTGAGTTCCAACACCCAAGGTCTAACCAGTTGCTCCGAACCTCAGGCCATGTCTGGATCCAGCTTTCGAGGCCGGTGGACGACTTCTTCTGTCACAGAGGAGCATATCACGAAGCTCAGGGAGGCAAGGTATTTGACCGCGGAGATCCTTCATAGGCATACTGCCCAAGGGCAGGTTATCCCTACTCCTAGACCTAATGAGAGGGTCGTATTCATCCCTCACTTCCTCCGGGGGCTAGGTTTCTCTCTTCATCCCTTAGTTCGAGGGCTCATGTTTTACTACGGACAAGATTTCCATGACCTAGCTCCGGACTCCTTCCACTACATCTCATCATTCATTATCGTATGTCACGCCTTCCTCCGTATCTCTCCACACTTCGGCTTATGGCTCAAGACCTTCAATGTAAAGCCGAAGATAATAGAGGAAAGACGCGCGGAGTGCGGAGGTACTTTAATAAGCAAATTGGCCGACATTGTCTGGCCAAAGGGTAACTTCACTGCAGCTTCCGGCCTATGGCAACGGGAGTGGTTTTATATCACGGAGCCTCATGGTACAAAGTGGCTGGCTCCACCCGCCTTTCGATCTGTGTTTTGATTTTCAGTTTGAGCTTTTTTCACCCTAGGCCGAGATGGCCGATTTTCGGCCATTTTCAAAAATTTCGGCTCAAATTTGACCAAATTTTGACTGCAATTTGACTTAAATTTGACCAAAATTTGCCAAATTTGAGCAATTTCGGCCTAAATATACTTTTCGCCCTAGGCCGAGATGGCCGAAATTCGGCCGAAATCCACTTTATTCGGCCGAAAATCAAAACACAGCTTCCGATCCAGCCCTCCGCCACAACTTGCATTATGGATCAACAAGGGGCCGGACTGGGGATCGCTAGATGAAGTTCAAATACTGCAAAGCCGCACTTGAGACCTTATTAAGAAGGACATCGATCTCATCAAGGTAATCGAAGTTATGCTAGTCTGTCGGGTCTTGCCACGCCAGTGCCGACCTCTCCATATGTGGGAGTTCAATCCGGAAGGACCACGAACCATTCAACACTTCTTCGGCACAATGCTCGAAGGGATGTATGAATTATTCTTCGGGTCACGAAAAAGGTGTTCGGACACCATAGAGGACGCAGGCCTCGACTGCAACCATACGGATTCCCGGATAAGTACTCAATTTCCGAACACATTTTTAGTTTAGGTTTCCCATAACAAAACTAAGAAAACCATACTCGGCCAGGGCTGGGTAAATAAGGCGGAGACAATCAGGTGTTCGGCCCCTCTTCCCGAAAACTCAGCGGACCCAGTGTTAACCAGGATGCTGGCTCCGGCACCCTATCAAGTGCCGTTGAAGGAAGAAAAGGAGAGGAGTGGAGAGGCCCAAGGTGGCCTTCATACCGGGGTGCGTCACGCACCGTATGCGGGGAAATCGGAACTACCGCGTCGGAGGATGGACGGGGAGGAGAATCTGACATTCCCTCTGATGCGGAGCATCCTATCGACATCACCATGTCAAGAGTCCATTTGGCAAGTGACACGTGCCACATCTACTTCATGCATACAAAGGTGAATCATCTCCTTTACACGTGTTCACTTGTACCCTTCGAGGATGGTATACTACTTCACCCCTATCTCGTGTGCATACTTAGGTGTAAGCGGAGCTACACATTCATCATGGGGGAATCCAAGCGCAAGAGAACAACTACACCATCCAAGACGGAAGCCTGGAAGCAGAGAAGGAAGCGCCAAGAAGAAGGCAGCAGCTCCCAGGCGACCCCGTGCGCACGGGCCCCTCCGACCCCGTGCCCACGGGCCTCCCAGGCTGGCGGTCCTGAAGACCCCGTGCGCACGGGCATGTACCGTGCCCACGGTACCCCCGTGTCCACGGGCCTCCCGTCAGGACCCCGACTCAATGCCACATCGATCTAGCATGTAACACCTCATATCATTTTGCGGCCTCACGCACGGTATTCCCACGGGTGTCGCCTTACCTTTGCCCGGGACCGTTTGCGCCTTTTGGCACACGTATATGATAGTGTCGCTAGCATCCATATGATAAGGAGCCCGGGCTGACATGGCTAGTCGTAAACCCAAAGTGGCACAAACTTACAGGGACAGGCATCCATGACCCAGCATCGAACGTGTCGGTCATCAGCGAGTAAGTTCCGGGCTGTAGCACTGGGCTAGCAGGACTTCGGTAAACCGGGCTGTAGCGGGCTAACAGGACTCCGGTACTCAACGCGTGACATTTCCCCGAAGGGACAGACATAGGAACGAAGAAGGACACATGCCGGCCAGCCTAAGTGTTCCGGAGCAGTAGCAAGCTACCATGGCTCAGTGGAGACACTAGGAGACATTTCCCGGTAAGAGAGGCTACTAAAGATAAACAACTAGATAGTCAGATCCCACACATACCAAGCATTTCAATAACATACACACAATATGCTCGATATGTGCAAATACAACATGGCATCACAACATGACTCTACGACTCAAGTATTTTATTCAATAGGCTCCGAGGAGCAAGATATTACAAACAGGGGTCCCATGACCCAACATTCAGAGCATACAAGTCAAAGCACAAGCGGAAGCTATCATGTCTGAGTACAGACATCTATAAATGAAAAAGGCTGAGAAGCCTGACTATCTACCAGATCCTGCCGAGGGCACAAGATCGTAGCTGAGGTATCAAGCTAAACGTCGAAGTCCACGTGGAACTACTAGCGAGACTGAAGTCTCTCTGCAAAAACATAAAATAGGCAAACGTGAGTACAAATGTACCCAGCAAGACTTACATCAGAACTATCTACATATGCATCATTATCAACAAAGGGGGTGGTGGGGTTTAACAGCAGCAAGCCAGCTTTGACTCGGTGGCTATCCTAAACAACGTCTGCAAGTAACTCTTTTGAGGTGGCGCACACGAGTCCACATATTCACCATACCAATACACCACTATGGATCCGCTCTCGTCTCCCTACGAGAACGCCATCCATAGCACTCACGCTTATCATGCGCATTTTAGAGTATCCACTTTCACTTGTCTATGAACTGTTATAGGCAACCCAGAAGTCCTTTACCGCGGACACGGCTATTCGAATAGATGATATTAACCCTGCAGGGGTGTACTTCTTCATACATGTTTCCACCACTTAGCGTCTGCACACGAAATGTGCTCGGCAGACTTCAAGCGAAAGCCGACGTGGGTGTAGACCACGACCTACCTAAACACTCAAATCCCTAGTCCAGGTTTATCGCCTATTCGGGTTCCATCCATGAGGAGATCCGGCCGAAGTTTCACTCACAGCCCCAAACGATGTGAGCAGGGTTCCCGAGACACCAAACGGGCGCCCAGTACACCGTGCCATGTGCCTACCGCATCACAGCCCACCCCTACGGTCAGCACTACGCACGGCCTCCAGCATACTACAAACACCAGAAACTACTGGCAACTCCTGGATAGAGGACAAGGGTGATTAAGAAGTCGAGCGGGGTCATATTTCAGGGCCCAATGCATGGTAGTAGCTGAATCATGGATCACAAACATATAACTCAGCTCCTGAGGACGGCTTCAATGAGACAACCCACCATGTACTCCTACATGGCCTCTCACCGATACCTTTACCAAATCGTGTTCACACACTTATCTCACACACAGTAGGACATGTTCACACACCTCTGATTCATCCCGGATGAATCAGACCTGACACAACTCTAAGCAATAGCAGGCATGACAAACAAGCATGAATGAGTAGGCACAACAGGGCTCAAACAACTCCTACTCATGCTAGTGGGTTTCATCTATTTACTGTGGCAATGACAGGTCATGCAGAGGATAAAGGGGTTCAGCTACCGCAGCAAGTAACAGATGAATCGTTGTTGTCCTAATGCAGTAAAAGAGAGCAGGGCGAGAGAGTGGGATTGTATCGGAATGAACAAGGGGGTTTTGCTTGCCTGGGACTTCTGAAGATAATATAGTTCTTCATCAGTGTCATCGATCACATCGTCGAACATCGTCTACTGAGAGGGGACAATACCGGCAACAGAGAAAGAACACAATCAATGCAATGCAACAATATGATGCATGCTATGACATGGCAATATGATGTGTGCCAGGTCTAATGCAACTTGGAACATAAAGGTTTGAGTTCATTTGAACCAAGGATTCAAATGATCACCCAAAATAATAAGTGGTATAAGTGCATTAGCTTCTTTCACATAAATAGTACAGATGGAAAGATTGGATTTTTCTGATCATTTTTCATATATAATTTGTTTGATTTGGAGTTACAGATTAATTTCTATGATTTTTAGAAGTTTATACTAATTTCTGGAATTTCCTGTAGAAGAATAATTCCAGTAATTAAATTACTGCGTCAGCATTACGTCACTGTGACGTCAGCGGTCAACGGGCGCGGTCCAGGTCAAACTGACCTTTGGGCCTGGCATGTCAGTGTAATTAGATTAGCTAAAAACAATTAGTACTAATCCTAACTAATTAACAGGGCCAGGCCCCACCTGTTAGTGCGTCAGTGGAAAAAGTCAAATTAGGGTCAAACCCGGGTCAAACTCACCGGAGTTGACCCGGGGCTCGTCGCCGGCAGGGCCAGGGACGGCGGAGAGGTGCGGGTTTCCTCCTCCGGCGACCAAATGGCCGGCGGAGGGCGGCTACGTGGAGCTGGAGCTCGTGCGCGTCGAGTGGTGCCGGTGGGAGGTGCTGGGGTGGCCGAAAACAGCGGCGGCGGCGAGCGAGGCGGCGGCCGTGGTTCGGGCGTGCTCGAGAACGGCGATTTGGTGTGCAAACGAGACGGCTGCCGTGCTAGTTTTGCTCTACGGAACGTCGCGAGTGCAACGGACGCACGCGTGGGACCAGAAGGTCACCGGGGCTTCGCCGGCGACGAACCCGTGCGGTGGCGCATTCGGACGCAGGTGACGCGGTGGCTACGACGTGCAAACGAGGCAAGGGAGAGGGGTGTCCAGGACAGGAGCTCACAGTGATCACGTTGGGCGGGTCGACGAGCTCGGGGAAGCACCGGAGCGGGCGGAGCAGCGAGGGGGATCTTCGGCGGCCGGTGATGAAGACGTTGAAGATGTCAATGTTGTGGGGCGTCCGGCGGTACGTGTGTCCTCGAGGAGGCACAGATGACGGAGGCGGATCTCCTGGACATGCTGGGGAGGCTAGGCGGTGGATGTGGCCGCGGCGAACGGCGTCGGTGGCGGCGGCTCCGTTCGGTGGCTGCGCGCAGGAGAGGCAGGGGAGGAGAGGAGCTCGAGGAGAGTGAGAGAGAGGTCGGGGGGCACGTGGCGTCTCCAGGGCGACGTCAGGGGGGCAGCAAGCAGGAGGTGGCTACGCGCGACGTCGGCGCTCGCCACCGAGCTGCTTCGTGCGCTGGCATGGGGAAGAAGACAGGCATGCCCCTGGTGAGCTGGGCCAGCCAGCTGGGCCGCCAGGTGGCCTGGCCAGGTGGGCTGCCAGGTAAGTGGCCCAGGTACTAGCTCTCTCTCTCTTTTATTTTCTGTTCTGTTTTCTATTATTCTGTAAATTTAGGGCTTTATTAAAAATGCCAGGGTATTACCAAAAATCATGAAACTGCTCCATGTCACTGTTTGGAATATTTCCAACAGTAAGCATTTTAGTTTGTGATTATTTGAGCATTTAAAATATTATTAGCAATTAAATGCCCAAATGCAAATACTATACAATTTAATTCAGAAATCCAGGAATAGCCTATAAATATGTTCATCATTTTTGGAAGAGGTTTTCACTTTTAACAGAAATTATGAACATTTCCAAAGGGCATTCTGGCTTATTTAAAATATTTTTATTGAACCTAGTTAAATTTCATCTGGTGCTAGGGTTTCAACAATCCTCATTTCAAATTCCAATAAATTTAGACATGATGCATGGATTATAAAGCAAAGACAAGCAAGGCCTGAACTGGGGATGTGACAACTCACCCCCACTAAACAAGAATCTCGTCCCGAGATTCAAGCGTAGGGTAAGATGAAAGGGCAGCGCAACTAACACAATCTTCACGATCCAGGTTGCACTTCAAATGAACGTTGATTCGATCACCATCATTGTCTCGATGTCTTGCTCTGAGAACTACATCCCACATGACGACAAGTGGAAAGGGGGAATTTAGAAGAATCGATCTTCCTGAGATTCGAGCAACTTAGGATCATATTAATGATCACAAGATCAATTCACGGAATGAGACATAGAAATATCTCTGGAGCTGAGAGGCAAAACACACATCATGAAGGACGGAAGAAACAATTTGATGAGGTTTCAAAGTAGCGAGGAAAATAGTTGCCATGATACCACAACAAGACACCTTAGGGATGGTGACTCGTATATATATCCCCTTAAGTGGCAAAAAGAATTACCTTTGATTCAGAGATCATTGAAACTCTTTATACCACCCTAAGGCAAAACACAATCGATCATTTGAAGGAGTCCGAAAGAATGACATTCTCGGGCCAGAATGGATGATGTGGATTACCTTGTTGAAGACCACACAAGGGATGATTTTGCTTATCATCGAAAATGGATGGGACCCAAGATAGGATGGCACAATGACAGTGCAAGCTGGGAACAAAACACAAATGCTGGGAATGATTCTAGTAACTGGGGAGAAACCCGACAGCAGAGAGTGATTCCACTATTGGAATGGTTATAGCATAACCGAGGAAACTGAGAGCAATCCCAGTTAGTGCCGATGGTAACACCTAGCGCTTGTGCGTGCTCTCAAGAACTTGAGCATTTCCATAATCATCAAGGTTTTACCAACATCCGTGTCAAGGATCCTGGCAACACAACATACTACCATGATGAATAGCGATGGACGATGCAGATGCAAAGGAAGATAACACCTTCTCAGATTTCACCTTAGTGAGGCCAAGGAAACAAAATCTGGATGATCGACCGAGAGACATTTAGCACTCCGCTTCTAATCTTCTCCTTGATGTGCTAGTGTATCCCATTCATTGAAATGGTTTAAAATCTAGAACATCAAGTAACAGGTCGGACTTCGGGAGCTCAAGAATCCATAAGGGACAACTAAGGAGTAAATCCTGTGAAATCCCTATGGGGAGGTGGCCAACTTCTTCAACCAAGATACTACAATAATAAGTCTTCCGGCGGGGTGTGTTGGCCATGACATCCACTTTACCGGTTATCGCGAGACCAATATTATAGTTCTTGGAAAATGTTCCATACATCATGTCTGCCTGAGATTCAGAGCTGGTTGGTGTCAGAATAATCTAGACTCATCGAGTCCAGAAAGAAAAATGAAAGTTTGCAACACAAACCAACGAGATGGCGTTGCGTGATTCTCGGGAAATGAACTACGATAGCAAGCTCCAAAACATGAGCTGGTTCTGCTACAACATGTGAACACGTTGTCCCAGACAAACATGATCCCATGGTAGTCTTACAATAAAACACTACCGAGTTCCGGAGGGGAACCATCATCGAGGATATCGAAGTCCTTGCATAGGGTATACTCTTAAGAAGGAGCTTCTTCTCCTTGAACAAATCAATCAGTGGCTTGGTATGCTACAGAATACATATGGAGTGGAGGTAATTAATCTACCAAACCATAGTATACTTTGCACATGTGTGACTAACTTGGGATGATTCCAAGGAAGCAACATTGACTTTATCGAATTCACGGCGGCAACTTGCATCAAATGCACATGAATTAGAGGAAGTCACTTCTTTCTTCCAGGCATATGCGTCATGAGTTAGCTTGAAGAAATGCTTTCAAAAGTTTCCAATACTAGCTTAATGTTCAACAAGATTATGGAGAAGATAAAGATGTTGTCGATGGGCTCAACAACAGTTCATCCAGTTTCCATATAAATGGAATTCCACAGTTATGTGAACACGGTGATAGTATTGGTCAGACCCAAAAGACATAATGGTGTATGGTCGAGGAAAATCCACGAGTAAGACAACATTACGAACATCGTTGGTTCTGATTTGATTTGAGAATAGCCCACACTCAAATCAAAGTTTTTGGCAAGACAATAGTTTCAACAACTGGTCTCAAGGATCAATTGATGAAGATATCATATTTCTTCAACACACACACAAGATATCCCTTCACACGAACTAAGTCAGGCAACTTTTATCTTTCAACTCTCCAAGTTGTTGTTCAGCTTACCCAACTAGCTCAGGGGTACTCGATACAGATCCTTGGAGAAGGGGTGGTTACAAGAAACCAACTTGATCACGAACTCAACATAGCGGTCAGGTGATGACCTGGTGATACTTCCGAGAAGATAATCAGAAAATCACGAACCACCGGTATGTTACTAAGCCCGAGAGCAATCTTGCTTTTCAGGGCAAGACGATATGATCAAATGAGCGAGGGATTGACAAAATCCTAACTCAACGACCGAAGAGTGCACCGGAAATAGGGACTAGGTAGCACAATCAACCTTAGGGTGACGATCCAATAATCAACATGCTAAGAATGAGGTTATCGTCCATTAGACTACCAAGCAACGGAGTTGCTAGCAGTATTGATTTCACACACCACGATTCACTTGTCGACATTCCGGTTACAATAACACGGAAACCAAGGAATGAACAATGATGGCAAGAAGTATTACTGTATCAAGAGTTCATAGGATGGTGTGCAATTCCCATGACATTCTTGATATAAAGATGGTAATACTCCAAGGTAGAACAGAGCAAAAGCTAGATTAGCAATTTGATCCGTGGAGTACAACTGCTTTGACCCAATCCTAGAAATGGACAAGGTACTGGAGTTTGTTTCTCCTAGTCGCTCCGAATAGAATGGCTTGACGGACCACAGAAGTAAAAGGCATCGATGAACACGAATGCACGACTACTCCTAACTATCAATCGATAGACGAAGGTCAGGATACAACTAAAGAGGGACAACTCAAAAGAACATATAATTTTCTGAGTTGTGGATGCATAGATTAGTATGTCGAACCAAGTTCAACAGGTTACTTCCGGATAACCCGTGCAGAAAAGTAGAATTGGCAGAGTCGCAATATAGAATGGAGAACTCCTCAAGAGTACTCTGATTGTGATCTTTTGGTTTAAATAACTTCTGCCTCAATGGTTCATGGTATTCGGAAGAAGGAAATACCATGGACCTCGAGAACTAATGCAAAGGTTACTAATTTCCTAAAGGAACTAGCAAACACTATCAACATGAGGTAAGTGGGGTGAATCTCGGGTTCAAAACCCAGAAGTAGAATACCTACTAACTAAATGGCATCACGAGATGCTTTCGAGAATAATGGCCAGAATCCTCACACTGGGAACACTAAACATTGCTAGATTACTAGGTGACTCCCTAAAACACCTAGGGTCATAATAATAGCTCCAACATATATGTCAAGGCAATAAATTACCTCAACACACCGGTTAGTGGGCTTATTCTGACCATAAAGGACATCGGGAATGGAAAGAAAGGATTTGCAAATGCATCAGACTATTTAGAAACCTGGGATGACTCGGACAGCATAACGGCTGTAAATGCTCAAAAGGATTGGAGACATGCTACAAAAATGGTGGCATAGCCACTCCGAAGCACAATATCAAGGTTTCGAGATCAACAGTTATGAACATACGGAAGTAGTAAAACTGAGCTGAGATTTGAAACTAACAATTCTATAAGTCTATGGATTAGTAACACGTCATCCTGATAGATAGATGAGAAGGCCTAGTTCTTAATCCGCGTAGAAAAGAAGAGGATGACTCAGATCAGAAGGCCATGAGGTATAAGGAGTAAAAAGAGCCTTACGTTCCAACCCACAATCAATTCCCCTACATATAACTAAAGCATTTCTAGACTCAACTTCGACCAGTTTGGCTTGGTAATCCTACAGGCAGTCAGGCTCTGATACCAAAGCTGTCAGGACCCCGACTCAATGCCACATCGATCTAGCATGTAACACCACATATCACTTTGCGGCCTCACGCACGGTATTCCCACGGGTGTCGCCTTACCTTTGCCCGGGACCGTTTGCGCCTTTTGGCACACGTATATGATAGTGTCGCTAGCATCCATATGATAAGGAGCCCGGGCTGACATGGCTAGTCGTAAACCCAAAGTGGCACAGACTTACAGGGACAGGCATCCATGACCCAGCATCGAACGTGTCGGTCATCAGCGAGTAAGTTCCGGGCTGTAGCACTGGGCTAGCAGGACTCCGGTAAACCGGGCTGTAGCGGGCTAACAGGACTCCGGTACTCAATGCGTGACATTTCCCCGAAGGGACAGACACAGGAACGAAGAAGGACACATGCCGGCCAGCCTAAGTGTTCCGGAGCAGTAGCAAGCTACCATGGCTCAGTGGAGACACTAGGAGACATTTCCCGGTAAGAGAGGCTACTAAAGATAAAAAACTAGATAGTCAGATCCCACACATACCAAGCATTTCAATAACATACACACAATATGCTCGATATGTGCAAATACAACGTGGCATCACAACATGACTGTACGACTCAAGTATTTTATTCAATTGGCTCCGAGGAGCAAGATATTACAAACAGGGGTCCCATGACCCAACATTCAGAGCATAGAAGTCAAAGCACAAGCGGAAGCTATCATGTCTGAGTACAGACATCTATAAATGAAAAAGGCTGAGAAGCCTGACTATCTACCAGATCCTGCCGAGGGCACAAGATCGTAGCTGAGGTATCAAGCTAAACATCGAAGTCCACGTGGAACTACTAGCGAAACTGAAGTCTCTCTGCAAAAACATAAAATAGGCAAACGTGAGTACAAATGTACCCAGCAAGACTTACATCAGAACTATTTACATATGCATCATTATCAACAAGCCAGCTTTGACTCGGTGGCTATCCTAAACTACGTCTGCAAGTAACTCTTTTGAGGTGGCGCACACGAGTCCACATATTCACCATACCAATACACCACTATGGATCCGCTCTCGTCTCCCTACGAGAACGCCATCCATAGCACTCACGCTTATCTTGCGCATTTTAGAGTATCCACTTTCACTTGTCTATGAACTGTTATAGGCAACCCAGAAGTCCTTTACCGCGGACACGGCTATTCGAATAGATGATATTAACCCTGCAGGGGTGTACATCTTCATACATGTTTCCACCACTTAGCGTCTGCACACGAAATGTGCTCGGCAGACTTCAAGTGAAAGCCGACATGGGTGTAGACCACGACCTACCTAAACACTCAAATCCCTAGTCCAGGTTTATCGCCTATTCGGGTTCCATCCATGAGGAGATCCGGCCGAAGTTTCGCTCACAGCCCCAAACGATGTGAGCAGGGTTCCCGAGACACCAAACGGGCGCCCGGTACACCGTGCCACGTGCCTACCGCATCACAGCCCACCCCTACGGTCAGCGCTGTGCACGGCCTCCAGCATACTACAAACATCAGAAACTACTTGCAACTCCTGGACAGAAGACAAGGGTGATTAAGAAGACGAGCGGGGTCATATTTCAGGGCCCAATGCATGGTAGTAGCTGAATCATGTATCACAAACACAGAACTCAGCTCCTAAGGACGGCTTCAATGAGACAACCCACCATGTACTCCTACATGGCCTCTCACCGATACCTTTACCAAATCGTGTTCACACACTTATCTCACACACAGTAGGACATATTCACACACCTCTGATTCATCCCGGATGAATCAGACCTGACACAACTCTAAGCAATAGCAAGCATGACAAACAAGCATGAATGAGTAGGCACAAAAGGGCTCAAACAATTCCTACTCATGCTAGTGGGTTTCATCTATTTACTGTGGCAATGACAGGTCATGCAGAGGATAAAGGGGTTCAGCTACCGCAGCAAGTAATAGATGAATCGTTGTTGTCCTAATGCAGTAAAAGAGAGCAGGGCGAGAGAGTGGGATTATATCGGAATGAACAAGGGGGTTTTGCTTGCCTGGCACTTCTGAAGATAATATAGTTCTTCATCGGTGTCATCGATCACATCGTCGAACATCGTCTACTGAGAGGGGACAATACCGGCAACAGAGAAAGAACACAATCAATGCAATGCAACAATATGATGCATGCTATGACATGGCAATATGATGTGTGATAGGTCTAATGCAACTTGGAATATAAAGGTTTGAGTCCATTTGAACCAAGGATTCAAATGATCACCCAAAATAATAAGTGATATAAGTGCATTAGCTTGTTTCACATAAACAGCAAGGTTAAAGTGTTCTGACATGCATGAAACTAGTACAGATGGAAAGATTGGATTTTTCTGATCATTTTTCATATATAATTTGTTTGATTTGGAGTTACAGATTAATTTCTATGATTTTTAGAAGTTTATACTAATTTCTGGAATTTCCTGTAGAAGAATAATTCCAGTAATTAAATTACTGCGTCAGCATTACGTCATTGTGACGTCAGCGGTCAACGGGCGCGGTCCAGGTCAAACTGACCTGTGGGCCCGGCGTGTTAGTGTAATTAGATTAGCTAAAAACAATTAGTACTAATCCTAACTAATTAACAGGGCCGGGCCCCACCTGTTAGTGAGTCAGTGGAAAAAGTCAAACTGGGGTCAAACCCGGGTCAAACTCGCCGGAGTTGACCCGGGGCTCGTCGCCGGCAGGGCCAGGGATGGCGGAGAGGTGCGGGTTTCCTCCTCCGGCGACCAAATGGCCGGCGGAGGGCGGCTACGTGGAGCTGGAGCTCGCGCGCGTCGAGTGGTGCCGGTGGGAGGTGTTGGGGTGGCCGGAAACAGCGTCGGCGGCGAGCAAGGCGGCGGCCGTGGTTCGGGCGTGCTCGAGAACGGCGATGTGGTGTGCAAACGAGACGGCTGCCGCGCTAGTTTTGCTCTACAGAACGTTGCGAGTGCAACGGACGCACGCGTGGGACCAGAAGGTCACCGGGGCTTCGCCGGCGACGAACCCGTGCGGTGGCGCATTCGGACGTAGGTGACGCAGTGGCTACGACGTGCAAACGAGGCAAGGGAGAGGGGTGTCCAGGACAGGAGCTCACAGTGATCACCTTGGGCGGGTCGACGAGCTCGGGGAAGCACCGGAGCGGGCGGAGCAGCGAGGGGGATCTTCGGCGGCCGGCGATGAAGACGTTGAAGATGTCGATGTTGTGGGGCGTCCGGCGGTACGTGTGTCCTCGAGGAGGCACAGACGACGGAGGCAGATCTCCTGGACATGCTGGGGAGGCTAGGCGGTGGATGTGGCCGCGGCGAACGGCGTCGGTGACGGCGGCTCCGTTCGGTGGCTGCGCGCAGGAGAGGCAGGGGAGGAGAGGAGCTCGGGGAGAGTGAGAGAGAGGTCGGGGGGCACGTGGCGTCTCCAGGGCGACGTCAGGGGGGGCAGCAAGCAGGAGGTGGCTACGCGCGACGTCGGCGCTCGCCACCGAGCTGCTTCGTGCGCTGGCATGGGGAAGAAGACAGGCATGCCCCTGGTGGGCTGGGCCAGCCAGCTGGGCCGCCAGGTGGCCTGGCTAGGTGGGCTGCCAGGTAAGTGGCCCAGGTACTAGCTCTCTCTCTCTTTTATTTTCTGTTCTGTTTTCTATTATTCTGTAAATTTAGGGCTTTATTAAAAATGCCAGGGTATTACCAAAAATCATGAAACTGCTCCATGTCACTGTTTGGAATATTTCCAACAGTAAACATTTTAGTTTGTGATTATTTGAGCATTTAAAATATTATTAGCAATTAAATGCCCAAATGCAAATACTATATAATTTAATTCAAAAATCTAGGAATAGCCTATAAATATGTTCATCATTTTTGGAAGAGGTTTTCACTTTTAACAGAAATTATGAACATTTCCAAAGGGCATTCTGGGTTATTGAAAATATTTTTATTGAACCTAGTTAAATTTCATCTGGTGCTAGGGTTTCAACAATCCCCATTTCAAATTCCAATAAATTTAGACATGATGCATGGATGATAAAGCAAAGACAAGCAAGGCCTGAACTGGGGATGTGACACTCCCGAACCCCGTCCGCACGGGATCATGCGTCGGGTCTCTGGATACCCCGTGCGCACGGGCTCCACTTACCCCGTGCACACGGGGCCCCCTGTGCGTGGCTGTTGGGCTTGGACCTTGTATCCCCTTCTCGTCCCTATTTACTCCTTCATCCCTTGGACCTATATATACTCCCCTTCCTCCTCCATTTAGACTAAGCTAAGATTAGATCTAAACACTACAGCTTAGCTCATGTACCTCCCCTTGTGGGATTCCTCTTGAGAGAGAGAGACACTCCATTGGAGTTCAAGGCCTCCATTGGAGAAGATCCCTAGTGAATGAAGACCCCCTTGAGGGAAGGATCTATCTAGATCATCAAGCCCTCATCTCCTTCATAGGATTTGGGATGAACTCTACCATGTATCTTATTTCCCTTTGATTGTTCATGTACCTTGTGGATCTTGTGTGTTTGATTGTCTAGTGGATTTGTGATTTGACTTGTTCCTCATTGTTCCTCTTGTTTTCCCTCTTTTGTTCATCTTGTTATTGGGGGTTCCCCCTCCAATTCATGAAAGATCTCCCCATAGGTTTATACCCTACATCATCTTGGTATCATGAGCCATGGTTTCTCACGAAATTGGAGCCCCCCTCTTTGTTTTCTAGCCTAATTTTGCTTGTTCTTGCCCAATTTTGAAAATTCCCCACAAAAAGAGCCATACCAAATTTTTGTGATTTGAAGTTTTTGTGAGTTTTTGTTGATTTTGATCCATGGATCTGATGTATAGCAAGTAGATCTACCCCCTCTTGCGTCCCCATACCCCAATTTTTCTTTCCTCCATCGAATTTGACAAGAATATCGCAAAATTTCCGCCTACCCTGTGCCCACGGGCTCCCCACCCCGTGCCCACGGGCCCCCGCGAAGTCTCTGGTGACCCCGTGACCTCGGTATGTGTACCGTGCGCACGGGACCCCGTGTCCACGGGCCCTTGACCCCCTGCGCACGGCCCCCCTATAGCAGCCGCCCGGACTTCACCGTTTTGCCCATAACTTGCACTCCCGAACTCCAATTTGGGGTGTTCTTTGGCTCATTGAAAAGCTAGCGACATGCCCGAGGTGCTCATCTTGGTTTTACCACCATTTGACCTCATCAAATTTTTGTCCATTTTGCATCTTTTGCATCGGCCCTCCGCCATAAGTTTCGCACCACCACATATAACTTCCGCAAACTAACCCATCTTGGTTCCTTTAATATTTGTGGTTGTTTGAATTGTGATTTGAGTCTCCTAAGGTGTTTCGGATACTTAGGGACGGTTGCATCTTCATCCACCACCGGTGACTTGTATCGGTCCATCAACTACATCCACCACGAGCTTCCACATCGACGACGACCATCCATCCTTTGAGACCATCTTCAACCGGAAGCAAGGCCGGTTACCCCCCACTTCGTGAAAGGTTAAGTGTGATGAAGGTATCCATTCCATCATAAACTTCTCCTTCCTTGCCATTACATCTTGATTACCCCACCATCTTTGCGAATACCTTCATACCCATTGAGACTAGCTATCCGAGTATTGTCGGGCTTCGCGAAAACATGTGCACCATAGTGATACGATCTCATATTGTTGCATCATTGGATATATCATATAGTGCCATTGTTTACTCCCGTGCATATCTTGTGATACTTGTCCCATATTTGTGGTTGAGGCTCATCAATCATAGTGGAAAGGAAGATAAGAGCAAAAAAAAAGCTTTTAAGCAAGAAAGAGAATTATCATAAGCTTATAAGCAAAGAGTTGAGCATGAAAAGAGATACTTGTGCATGAGGATACATGGAATAGCAAACATTAGCTTGCATACATATAGGTTGGTGCCAAGTGGTGAATCGTGCACAAGTGTGCAATCAAGCTAGTGCTCTCCCTGTGTTTGTGCAACACCGGCTTAGTCTTCGTTAGGCAATTTTGTATTGCTCAGCCCTATAGTTGCACAAGCCCCATTATCCCACCGTGTGTGTTTCTTTATTGCGCTCCTCTATATTTGTGATCACTTGCTTTGCATTTTGAGTCCTTTGGATTTATCTCAACATTTACAATATCTTGGACTTCAATTTGCATGAAATTTGTGCCACTTGTCCTAACCAAGCCACTCGATAAGCTTTACTTTGTAGGTCTGAGTGAACAAGTCCGGTACCAATTCCACTATTCTTTCATTTCACATTGAGTGATACAAGATACATCCTCAACTTTGGGAAAAGGTAGCTTGGTATTGTTTATCTCATTTCCTACTCACCTTTGCTCGAGTCTTGTGATGGATAGGCAAAGCACATCATCTCCGGTCTACAACAACGACGACGAGTTCGATGCTATGAACAACAACTTCGACGCCAATATGCAAGCTCAAACGGAGGAGCTCAAGGCCCTCATCAAGAACCGCAAGTGGTCTTCCTCATCTTCGAGAAGACGATCAAGTGTAAAGACTCCTGAGCTACCATCTCCGGCAAGTACACATAAGCATCGACATCAACAAGACCATGAAGAGTGAGCTTCAGGACACGCGTTGGCTGCTCTGCCAACCCCGTGCACACGGGCCCTCGACCCCCGTGCACACGGCCTCCTGCACCCCCGTGCACACGGGCTCTACAGAACCGCGGCATCAACTACAAGACTACGGCTTCTTCAACACCGTTGGCATCTTCGCCAAGTGACTTTAAGGCATCTTCGCCTTCGGACATACGGCATCTTCGCCAAGTGACTTCAAGGCATCTTCGCCTTCGGACGTACGTCATCTTCGCCTACTCCATGAGCTCAAGTCCACTACTCCCTCGAGCTACTACGACCTCGACATCGACCATGCAATTCCTTTCTATGGGACTCAAGAACCCGAGGAGTACCTCGAGTGGGAGCGTTTGATGGACGACTACCTCAAGCTACATCAAGTCCCTTCCAAAGATCAAGTGAAGTGTGCCACAAGAAACTTCCACGACTACGCATCGACATGGTGGCTTCACACACCTCGAAGAGCTACGAGATGAGGTGGTCCAAGACGAAGAAAGTGATGCGGCGAGAGTTTGTGCCTCCAACCTACACGGAACATCTTCAACGCCAATTGGAGAACAACATACAAGGATCCAAGTCCCTCGACGAGTACTTCAAGAACATGAAGGATGCCTTGCGACGTGCCGGCGTGGACGATCCCATTTGGATGAAGTTCTACCTCATGATGGGATTGAACAATGACATCTCCAAGACTATCTTCCTCGAGAACTACAAGTCCCTCGACGACAACTACTTTGGTGCTCTCAATGCGGAGCAAGAACTCAAGAAGGCCACGTCTACTCGACCCCGAGCTCACTTTGCAATGACCATGCTACAAGAAGGCGAGAGTGATGATGTGCCATCTTCGGCCTTCATCTATGACGAGAGTGATGATGTGCCATCTTCGGCCTTCATCCATGACGACGACTACGAGATGGTTGAGCATGGGATTCTCCCTTCGACCACGGCAACGTATGATGACTTGAGTGATTTTTGCCACCATATTGAGAGTGAGAGTGACTTCACCACTAGCCGCATATATGATGAGCTACCCCAATTCCCATGTGAGGAGAGCCACCACCACCACCACTTGAGTGATTTGAGTGACTCCACCATATGCGACATTGAGTACACCTACCTTGAGGGAGTGAGTGAGCCAACACCACAAAGAGAGAGTGAGATAGTTGATGAGGAATATGAGGCCATTTCGATTTCTAACAACTTAACCTCTACCTCTATTGTGTCTTCTCATTTGGTGCCAGGTCCCATATATGATGAGGCGCCGATCCTCGACGACTTCGTCCTCCATTTGGACATGACGATGGCCATGGTGGAATATGATGCACCCCCACATGGTTCCATCACGATGAAGATGACCTCGATTTGGTCTTTCCCACCTCACCTACACCACTTGACTGGAATGATAAAGGTAACATAGGTAAGGTGATGCTCTTGTCCCACTAGTGGACGTTCTTGACATTGATTGCTTGCATGATGTTGATCCACCTATTACCATGTTTCATTCTAGTATGATTTCCCCATGCGATGATTTGCCCATTTATGATGAGTTTGATGATTTCCATGAGGAGTCTACTAGTTGTGATGCCATGTTACATAGGATTTCTTATGATAATTCTCTTGGTCACATCATGTTTGATCATCCGCTTGACTTGTCATATGTTATGCATGAGATCTCCCGTATGTCTTATTTGCAATCTCATCGTAGTGACTATGCATATGCCATTAAGCTAAACCCAATTTGCACATATGGCATAGATGACAAGCCCATGGTTATTGGCATTTGTTTTTCTTGTGATGATATTGATATGCTTCCTTTGCATCATTTATCTCATATGCCATGCCATGACCACCTAGCTTCGGATATGCATTCTTCTGGATGTTGTCCATTTTCTCCATATTATGCTTCCGATATTGCTCACGAGGAGACCCCCATAGTTTTCGCATACCTATTAGGAGATTTTGATCCATCCTATGATTTACATGATTCCCATGATTGTGTGCACCATATGGTCCCCATGAATAAAAATGATATTGTTGTGCCTCACACTTTCTATAAATTGCATCCTAATCATGTTGAACACAATAACTATCATTGCTTGACGGATGACATGTTCATATACCATGCCTCAAATTTCTTTGAGCATTGATTATCTTGTGCTAACTCACATGTGCACATACACATTATGATGGATGATGTGTACATTTACCACACACACAATTTCTTTCGTTTGTGTCTCTTTTGTGTAGGTACCCATGAATACTTGTTAACCTCGCAATCACATGAGTTGACAAAACAAGCTCTAGACAGCAACGATGATTTGGGATCCCATGGATTCTTTTTCCCACTGCTCTCTTCGCGCAAAGCCTTAGCGCATTTCTTCTACATGGCCCTCACTGGGCTATGGGTTGTTGTCCATTACATATTATACGCCCATTTTGCCATGTTCACTTTGCATGATATGCTTATTTCTATGCCTTTGCCATGCATTTGTGACCCATGCTTTGCATTACACATGATGATTGATTCTCATACTTGTATGTGTATTTGCAAGCTTGGTGGAGATATTGCTTGTTATTGCCATGTTCCATCTATGACCCATTCCTATGATGATACTATGATCTTGCTTTGTGTTCATGCTTGCAATATGTCATGTGCATTGACTATATCCACTATTTGCTCACATGACATGATTGCCATGATTTACTCTAGTGTGTTGCATCTTCGCTCCACTAGTTTGCACGACTTGATTGATATGCTTGCTTATGTTGCATCACCAAAGACTAATACTTGCTCATTTCATGCGGTTGATGACAACCATCTACATGCTTTGCACATGATTCATATTGCTTCTTGTCATATATCTCCATGTGTTGCCTCCCTCATGCTAGTTGATTGGCCATGTATTGAGTGCAACAATGATTCTCGTCTTGCTCATAAGATTGTCCCCATAGCATTCTCACATATATTTGGAGATTTTGACATAATTCTTGTGAAGCATGCTTGTCTGACCCCTTTGCACCATATACCTAGTGCCATTAATATAGCCATTGTTGCTTCATATTATTCATGCACTTGTGCTTCTAATGGTTATGTGCAAGAGAACAGAACCATCATGATGGATGATGTGTTTATCTACCATGCGCATGCGCTCTTTGTTTTGTTGTGTGCATGTGTAGGATACTTGGACTTCGTGTAGACTTCGACTTCATGTGAGTTGAACATTCAAGCTCTTGCGAGCGAGCCTCATACATTCGACCATGACTCGCTTCTACACCACATTTCCTACCACTTCGACATTGTGAAGAACACACAAGGCCATGCTTTCGAGGTGATATCCTTCTATCTCGAGAACACCCAAACCATGAGCATGCATATTGTGGATCATACTTCATGTGTTGCTTGCTCCATGACACTTTGCATACATGCTAGCGATCTTGCTTCGACTTCTCATTACCACATTGCCATGCCCCATGACATATATGCCTTGTGTGTTGCATCTAGTTCTTCACATATGCCATGTCCCTTTGCTTATCACATGCTTGACTTGATTGCCTCACACATGTTGAACAATTGCTCTTTCCATTGTGTTGAGTGCCACGATATCTTCACTACACCCTATGCACGTTATGCTTGGATTGTCTTGCACTTGCCCCATGTGTTTTGACATTTCACTATATTTGGTGTTGTGAATGACTCTTATGCCTACCATAGACCGTTCATTGAGCACTTTATGCATGCTTGCTATGGCCTTGAGGTAGATGCTTGTTCACTTATCACATATATTTGCATCTTGACCTCCCATTTGCATGCTTGTTCCCATGATGTACTTGATTGTGCTCAATTTATATGCTCAAATGCCATGACACACTTCTTTGTCAAACCATATGCTATGCTTGATGACAACACTTGTTGGGTGAATCACCTATTGCTTGGTTTTGCTCTTACGACAACCACATTTGTTTTTCCAAGTGCTTGTTATCTTTGCTCCTTTTGAAGGAATTACAAGACGGTGCGACATTGGAACTGCCCATTTGGAACTACAAGATGACGAATGCTTGGTGATCGTCCACTTCTACACGACGCCATCATCTCTTTTCCATGGTGATTTGGATTTCGAGCCGAGGTCGGATCTTTCCCAAGGGGGAGGGGATGATGCGGAGCATCCTATGGACATCATCATGTCAAGAATCCATTTGGCAAGTGACACGTGCCACATCTACTTCATGCATACAAAGGTGAATCATCTAATTTACACGTGTTCACTTGTACCCTTCGAGGATGGTATACTACTTTACCCCACTCTCGTGTGCATACTTAGGTGTGAGCGGAGCTACACATTCATCATGGGGGAATCCAAGTGCAAGAGAACAACTACACCATCCAAGACGGAAGCCTGGAAGCAGAGAAGGAAGCACCCAGAAGAAGGTAGCAGCTCCCAGGCGACCCCGTGCGCACGGGCCCCTCCGACCCCATGTCCACGGGCCTCCCAGGCTGGCGGTCCTGAAGACCCCGTGCGCACGGGCATGTACCGTGCCCACGGGACCTCCGTTTCCATTGGCCTCCCGAACCCCGTGCGCACGGGCTCATGCATCGGGTCTCTGGATACTCCGTGCGCACGGGCTCCACTTACCCCGTGCACACGGGGCCCCCTGTGCGTGGCTGTTGGGCTTGGCCCTTGTATCCCCATCTCGTCCCTATTTACCCTTCATCCCTTGGACCTATATATACTCCGCTTCCTCCTCCATTTAGACTCAGATAAGATTAGATCTAAACACTAGAGCTTAGCTCATGTACCTACCCTTGTGGGATTCCTCTTGAGAGAGAGACACTCCATTGGAGTTCAAGGCCTTCATTGGAAAAGATCCCTAGTGAATGAAGACCCCCTTGAGGGAAGGATCTATCTAGATCATCAAGCCCTCATCTACTTCATAGGATTTGGGATGAACTATACCATGTATCTTATTTCCCTTTGATTGTTCATGTACCTTGTGGATCTTGTGTGTTTGATTGTCTAGTGGATGTGTGATTTGACTTGTTCCTGAGTGTTCCTCTTGTTTTCCCTCTTTTGTTCATCTTGTTCTTGGGGATTCCCCCTCCAACTCATGAAAGATCTCCCCATAGGGTTCCACCCTACATCATCTCATGAGCCATGGTTTCTCACGAAATTGGAGCCCCCCTCTTTGTTTTCTAGCCTAATTTTGCTTGTTCTTGCCCAATTTTGAAAATTCCCCACAAAAAGATCCATACCAAATTTTTGTGATTTGAAGTTTTTGTGAGTTTTTGTTGATTTTTATCCATGGATCTGATGTATAGCAAGTAGATCTACCCCCTCTTGCGTCCCCATACCCCAATTTTTCTTTCCTCCGTCGAATTTGGCAAGAAAATCGTGAAATTTCCGCCTACCCCGTGCCCACGGGCTCCCCACCCTGTGCCCACGGCCCCCCGCGAAGTCTCTGGTGACCCCGTGACCTCGTTATGTGTACCGTGCGCACTTGACCCCGTGTCCACGGGCCCTTGACCCCGTGCGCACGGCCCCCCTATAGCAGCCGCCCGGACTTCACCGTTTTGCCCATAACTTGCACTCCCGAACTCCGATTTGGGTGTTCTTTGGCTCATTGAAAAGCTAGTGACATGCCTGAGGTGCTCATCTTGGTTTTACCACCATTTGACCTCAGCAAATTTTTGTCCATTTTGCATCTTTTGCATCGGCCCTCCGCCATAAGTTTCGCACCACCACATATAACTTCCGCAAACTAACCCATCTTGGTTCCTTTAATATTTGTGGTTGTTTGAGTTGTGATTTGAGTCTCCTAAGGTGTTTCGGATACTTAGGGACGGTTGCATCTTCATCCACCACCGGTGACTTGTATCAGTCCATCAACTACATCCACCACGAGCTTCCACATCGACGACGACCATCCATCCTTTGAGACCATCTTCAACCGGAAGCAAGGCCGGTTACCCCCCACTTCGTGAAAGGTTAAGTGTGATGAAGGTATCCATTCCATCATAAACTTCTCCTTCCTTGCCATTACATCTTGATTGCCCCACCATCTTTGCGAATACCTTCATACCCATTGAGACTAGCTATCCGAGTATTGTCGGGCTTCGCGAAAACTTGTGCACCATAGTGATACGATCTCATATTGTTGCATCATTGGATATATCATATAGTGCCATTGTTTACTCCCGTGCATATCTTGTGATACTTGTCCCATATTTGTGGTTGAGGCTCATCAATCATAGTGGAAAGGAAGATAAGAGCAAAAAAAAGCTTTTAAGCAAGAAAGAGAATTATCATAAGCTTATAAGCAAAGAGTTGAGCATGAAAAGAGATACTTGTGCATGAGGATACATGGAATAGCAAACATTAGCTTGCATACATATAGGTTGGTGCCAAGTGGTGAATCGTGCACAAGTGTGCAATCAAGCTAGTGCTCTCCTTGTGTTTGTGCAACACCGGCTTAGTCTTCGTTAGGCAATTTTGTTTTGCTCAGCCCTATAGTTGCACAAGCCCCATTATCCCACCGTGTGTGTTTCTTTATTGCGCTCCTCTATATTTGTGATCACTTGCTTTGCATTTTGAGTCCTTTGGATTTATATCAACATTTACAATATCTTGGACTTCAATTTGCATGAAATTTGTGCCACTTGTCCTAACCAAGCCACTCGATAAGCTTTACTTTGTAGGTGTGAGTGAACAAGTCCGGTACCAATTCCGCTATTCTTTCATTTCACATTGAGTGATACAAGATACATCCTCAACTTTGGGAAAAGTTAGCTTGGTATTGTTTATCTCATTTCCTACTCACCTTTG
Source organism: Triticum timopheevii (assembly GCA_963921465.1). Classification (NCBI taxonomy): domain Eukaryota; kingdom Viridiplantae; phylum Streptophyta; class Magnoliopsida; order Poales; family Poaceae; genus Triticum; species Triticum timopheevii. The sequence continues at coordinate 202,256,369 of OY997270.1, forward strand.
CTCGAGTCTTGTGATGGATTGGCAAAGCACATCATCTCCGGTCTACAACAACGACGACGAGTTCGATGCTATGAACAACAACTACGACGCCAATATGCAAGCTCAAATGGAGGAGCTCAAGGCCCTCATCACGAACCGCAAGTGGTCTTCCTCATCTTCGAGAAGACGATCAAGTGTAAAGACTCCCGAGCAACCATCTCCGGCAAGTACACACAAGCATTGACATCAACAAGACCATGAAGAGTGAGCTTCAGGACACGCGTTGGCTGCTCTGCCAACCCCGTGCAAACGGGCCCTCGACCCCCGTGCACACGGGACCCCGTGCACACGGCCTCCTGCACCCCCGTGCACACGGGCTCTACAGAACCGTGACATCAACTACAAGACTACAGCTTCTTCAACACCTTTGGCATCTTCGCCAAGTGACTTCAAGGCATCTTCGCCTTCGGACATACGGCATCTTCGCCAAGTGACTTCAAGGCATCTTCACCTTCGGACATACGTCATCTTCGCCTACTCCATGAGCTCAAGTCCACTACTCCCTCGAGCTACTACGACCTCGACATCGACCATGCAATTCCTTTCTATGGGACTCAAGAACCCGAGGAGTACCTCGAGTGGGAGCGTTTGATGGACGACTACCTCAAGCTACATCAAGTCCCTTCCAAAGGTCAAGTGAAGTGCGCCACAAGAAACTTCCACGACTACGCCTCGACATGGTGGCTTCACACACCTTCGAAGAGCTACGAGATGAGTTGGTCCAAGACGAAGAAAGTGATGCGGCGAGAGTTTGTGCCTCCAACCTACACGGAACATCTTCAATGCCAATTGGAGAACAACATACAAGGATCCAAGTCCCTCGACGAGTACTTCAAGAGCATGAAGGAAGCCTTGCGACGTGCCGGCATGGACGACCCCATCTGGATGAAGTTCTACCTCATGATGGGATTGAACAACGACATCTCCAAGACTATCTTCCTCGAGAACTACAAGTCCCTCGACGACAACTACTTTGGTGCTCTCAAGGCGGAGCAAGAACTCAAGAAGGCCACGTCTACTCGACCCTGAGCCCATAGTTTTCGCATACCTATTAGGAGATTTTGATCCATCCTATGATTTACATGATTCCCATCATTGTGTGCACCATATGGTCCCCATGAATAAAAATGCTATTGTTGTGCCTCACACTTGCAATAAATTGCATCCTAATCATGTTGAACACAATAACTATCATTGCTTGATGGATGACATGTTCATATACCATGCCTCAAATTTCTTTGAGCATTTCTTATCTTGTGCTGACTCACACGTGCACATACACATTATGATGGATGATGTGTACATTTACCACACACACAATTTCTTTCGTTTGTGTCTCTTTTGGGTAGGTACCCATGAATACTTGTTAACCTCGCAATCACACGAGTTGACAAAACAAGCTCTAGGGAGCAACGATGATTTGGGATCCCATGGATTCTCTTTCCCACTGCTCTCTTCGCACAAAGGCTTAGCGCATTTCTTCTACATGGCCCTCACTGGGCTATGGGTTGTTGTCCATTACATATTATATGCCCATTTTGCCATGTTCACTTTGCATGATATTCTTATTTCTATGCCTTTGCCATGCATTTGTGACCCATGCTTTGCATTACACATGATGATTGATTCTCATACTTGTATGTGTATTTGCAAGCTTGGTAGAGATATTGCTTGTTATTGCCATGTTCCATCTATGACCCATTCCTATGATGATACTATGATCTTGCTTTGTGTTCGTGCTTGCGATATGTCATGTGCATTGCCTATATCCACTATTTGCTCACATGACATGATTGCCATGATTTACTCTAGTGTGTTGCATCTTCGCTCCACTAGTTTGCACGACTTGATTGATATGCTTGCTTATGTTGCATCACCAATGACTAATACTTGCTCATTTCATGCGGTTGATGACAACCATCTACATGCTTTGCACATGATTCATATTGCTTCTTGTCATATATCTCCATGTGTTGCCTCCCTCATGCTAGTTGATTGGCCATGTATTGAGTGCAACAATGATTCTCGTCTTGCTCATATGATTGCCCCCATAGCATTCTCGCATATATTTGGAGATTTTGACATAATTCTTGTGAAGCATGCTTGTCTGACCCCTTTGCACCATATACCTAGTGCCATGAATATAGCCATTGTTGCATCATATTATTCATGCACTTGTGCTTCTAATGGTTATGTGCAAGAGAACAGAAGCATCATGATGGATGATGTGTTTATCTACCATGCGCATGCGCTCTTTGTTTTGTTGTGTGCATGTGTAGGATACTTGGACTTCGTGTAGTGTCGTGGGATTTCTGTGGGAGCACGAACACCTATGGGGCAGGGAGCCCCTTCTTGTCCGGCAAGGGAGCGGGTGGCGCACGCAGAGCAGATCGAGGCGAGCGCACGCGGGGGATTTTTACCCAGCTTCGGAGCTCTCCGGAGAGATAAAACTCCTACTGCTGCTTTGTGTTTGTAATCGTTCTTGCTCGAGAGCGTGAGCGTGTTGTGGTGTTGAATGTGTCGAATGAACCGAACTGCGGAACCCCCTCTACGTGCGCATGGGCCTCCCTTTTATAGTCTAAGGGGGTCACGACAGGTGGCAGCATAGAAAGAGGGGTAGAAAGGTAAAAACGCAGGTTGGTACAACTGCTACCAACAGTGTCCCCTACCTAACTCTGACGGCAGGGGACAAGGGCATTTAATGTCCGTCCGGTCGCCCCAACAGTGCAAGGAAGCGACCGTTAGGGGCGCCACCGATCACCACGATGGCCTCCTTGTCAGCTTCGCTTGCCACCTCGCACCGCATAGCTGCACAGTGCCTCGCCACGTGCTCCTGGGATGGTCCTGGGGTGACACGTCGTTGGATGCGCTGGAGCTTGGGTGCAGAGTAGCAGCCTTGCCGCGGCAAGCGCCTTGCCGCGGCCGTCGTCTTGTCGCATCAGCAAGCTTGTCGCTTGCCGTAACTTGTCGGGACGCGCGGGGCGTCGCGGCAAGTTCTCTGAAGCGCCTTGGTTGGCCTTCCCGGCAAGCTCCTCTTGCCGGGGTCTTTATCCTTCCCGGCAAGCTCCTCTTGCCGGGGCCTTGTCCCTCCCGGCAAAACTCCTCTTGCCGGGGCCTTGCTTTCTCAGTTAATACTTTGTTCTTGAATGACAGTAAATAGGAATGACGGAGGATCTTGGCGGGCGCCCGGCAAGCCTTGCCGCGGGGTGCTGCGACTGCCCGTGCACAAGTTCGGGGTACTAAGGTACCCCTACTTTAGTACCCCGACAGGAGCCCCCGGGCCTGGGCCATACACGGTGCCGAGCGCTGTTGGGCCAGGCCCAAAACAGTGCACGGGCACGCGCGGCCTGGGTCCAAACAAAATCCACTTCGCATCAACCGCGCTCTCCCGTAACAGCACGCGTCAATTGCGGCGTCATGGGAGAGAACGTGGTCAATACTTAATTCCAGGAAATGCGTAACGTTCGCATCCCCCGTTTATAAGCAGAGGAAACAGGGCCGTTCCCCCACCTTCGCTACTTGCAGTTCCTTCCTCCGAAAGCCCCGCCGCTCCCCTCCGCTTCCCAAGCCGAAAGAGAGCAGCGCTCCGCCGCCCATCGCCGCCGTCGCCCTCGCCTCCCCCCATCGCTTCCGCCATGGCTCCGAAGACCGGGAAGGCTGCGAAGGCTGCGAAGTCGGCCAAGGCATTGGAGCTCGAGGCGCTGTGCAAGAAGCGAGCGCTTTTCCCTGCCGAGCTCACCTATAAGGCGCTGCGGGAGGAGTTCTACCTCTTCTGGTCGACGCAGATGTGGGCGCATCCGCGCACGCCGGTGCTTTCTGCTGAAGCTTCCAAATCGAAGAAGTGCCCCAGAGGTTACTACTTCTTTCCTGTGTTCTTCTATTGCGGGCTCTGCCCACCTTTTTCCGATTCTGTCTGCGATATCATGAACACCTACGGGTTCCATCTTCTTGATTTCACCCCCAACGCTGTTCCGACAATGGCGGTTTTCGCACACCTCTGCGAGAATTTTGTTGGCATCCTTCCCAATGTCGCTCTTTTTCGTCATTATTTCTCCCCTCGGGCCGAGAAAGGGGAGCCACTGGCTGGCGGAATCGCCTGGACCTCCCGGATCGGCATGAAGGAGGTGTACTTGACGGGCGAGCTCCGTAGCAAGTGGGACGAGTGGAGGGCGGAGTGGTGCTGGATCTGTGACGCCAATCCGCAGCCATTCACCAAACTGCGCCAGACCCGGGTGGTGCGTGGCGGCGACTGGAGCGCTCTGTCGCCGGACGACGCCAAGCTGAGGATCGCCACCACCCAAATCCTCCGGCTCAGACACGCCGGGCTCACAGCAGGGGCGGTTGGCGCGGACTTCCTTTGCCGTCGCATCGCCCCTCTGCAGAAGAGGGGGAGGCCCGCCTGGCTATTTGGCGGCCCGGCGGATATCATGAGGCTGCGTCCAGGCCTCAACTTCAACTTCACCGTTCTGGAGCTTGACGGGATGCTGAGGGAACTGTTCAAGCATGACGCCAACCACCCAGAGTGGTTCAAGTTGCCGCAGGGTGTCGTCCCCTTGTGCAACAACTCCCAGCGCGATCGCATCTGCACAATGATGCCAGAGTGCGACTCGCACGGGATAAGTGCAACTTGGATAGAGCCCGCCGCCGGTGTCGTGCAGCAATTCTTGACGGAGGTAGCAGTCAACTCTGACGAGCAGAAGCTCCTCACCCGCGCCACCACCGACAACGAGATGCTGTACATCGCCAGCAGGGCCGAAGAGGCGGCGGCCGCCGCTGCCGCAGGCGAGTTTGGCTTCACGCTGGCGGAGGCGGATGCAGCTGAGGCGGCAAGCCTTGCCGACCGGGAAGACCTTGCCGGAGGAGTCGATGGCGAGGGGGAGCCCGAGGTCGAAGCGAGCGAGCCCGCCGAGGGCGCGAGCGGCCAGCCGTCTTCGAGCAGCTTGCCGCAGACGGAGCCCCCAGCGCAGCCCCAATTCCAACCAAGAAGGCGCCTCTGTCGAGTTGGAGATATGGCCGAGGAGCAGGCCGACCAGCAGCCGCGGCGCCGTGGGGCACGATCCACCGCGGCAAGTACCGTTGCCGCGGGAGGGTCCCAGGCCGTGCCAGCAACTGAGGCGGGGTCTTCCCGGGCCGCCACGCCTGATCTGCCGCAGCCCTCGGCAAACGCCGGAGGGAGCCTACTCCTCCGCCACACCGCGCTGAGAGGGTACCGGAGTTCGACCTCTCCGCGCTGAGCTCCGATGACGATGAAGAGGAGGAGGAGGAGGAGGAGGAGTAAGGCTTTCTTCTTACTGTACTTGTCTTTCTTTGATCTTTATTGTTGCTTATCTTGCATCTGATTTGCTTCCCTCCGAATCCTTGTTCCATTTCAGGACTCTGGCTGAGAGAGCGGCAAAGAGGGCCAAGATCCTTGCGGTTGTCGTCGAGGACAATCCTGCTGTGGAGACAGAGGATATGTCCGAGACTACCTTGACGGACCCGGCTCCTTCCCCTCGCAGCAGCCCCCAGCACAGGCCCCAGCGTAAGTGTTTGGTTCACTTCCTGTTGTGGGGCGCGCATGGGTGCTTCTTCTTTTGCTGACATTTTTGGCTACTGATTTACTTGTGTAGGAGCAGAACAGGTCCACCAGGAGCAAGCAGAAACCGCCCCGGAGGTGCTGTCTGCTTCGACTACGCCGCCAAGGGGCGACTCTCCGACAAGGGAGCGCTCCCCGGCAAAGGAGAGGTCCCCGGCAAGGGACGGAACTGGTGAGACCTTGGTGGAGGAGCCCATGGTCACTGAGCCCAGCACAGGTAACCTTCCTTGTCGGAAATCTTCCCTTGGGTTCTTCTTCTGATCTTTCTTTCTTCTTTTTTTTGAATATTTGCTTGACTTTTCCTTCCTCTTCCTATCCTCAGATCCCCCTCTCGCAGACCCGATGGAGACCGAGGCCACCGGCGAGGAAGGCGCACGCGGCAACACTGAAGACGCCGCCGCTGGTGAGGAAAAGGCCGGCACCGATGAGCCTGCCGACGAGGAGGCCGCCAAGGCTGCCGGCGCAGGAGCTGGCGAGGGGTCCGGCGATCACACTGACGACCCGGAGGACGCAGGAGCGCAAGGCGCTGCACCGTCCGCCGACCCCTCCGCCGCTGATGCAGCGCCGGGCTCCAACGAGCCCCAGCCAGGCGCGTACTTGAAGGCCGGCGAGGGCGTGTACACCAAGCTTCCCTGGGCGTCGAGCTCCAGGGCGCCGGTGGAAGGGGAGGAGTTTGACGGGGAAGTACTAGCCTCTGCTGGGCTAGCAGTGGTTGACAAGCCAAGCAGCAGCAGCGGCGAGTCCGAGGAGGAGGAGTTGCTCCGAAAGCTGGTGTCACTCTACCGCGCCCGGCAAGCGAAGCTCGAGTCCCGGGAAGCGCTCGTCGCGCAGGCGGGAGTTGACATAGAGAAACACGCGGAGGAGCTCAAGAGCCGCAATTAGGAGGCCCTCCGGTCCATTGCTGAGGAGAGGGCGCAGCTCGACGAGGCGAAGAAGGCGTTCATCCTGGAGAAGGCTGAAGCCGAAGAGCAGCAGAGGCTCGCCTCCGAGGAGCTGTCCAAGCGGGATGGTGAGCTGATACAGAAGAAGGTGAACTTGGACAGCCACGAAGAGGAGCTCGCCGTTCGGGAGCAATCACTTGGCGGGGCACTCAAGGAGGCGAAGGATGCCGCCGCGGCTGCCGAGGCCGCCAAGAAGGAGTTAGAGGTGAAGGTGACGCAGCTGGAGGCGGACATGAAAAGGAAGAACGAAGAGCTCCCCGCACTCCAGCGCGAACGCGAGAAGGACGCACGCGCCCATGGCGATCTGCAGGTCCAGCCTGCTGAGAAAATCAAGGAGCTGAACGCCGCCAAGGACTCGAGTGCTGATCTGGAGCTGAAGCTGGCCACCTTGGCGGGGACGCTGGACGCCGCCAAGAAGCGAGAGGATGACTTGAGGAAGGAGCTCAAGGGCAACGAGGAGCTGCTGACGAGGGCCGCCGAGACCCAGAACACCTTCAAGATCACGGTGGAGCTCTGGACGGAGGGCCTCGTCAACATCGCCGCGTCCATCGACGAGGAGCTGGCGGAGCTGGACTTGGCGGGCTTCGGGTACTCCACTGAGGAAAATCTCCAGCCCAGCGCCAAGCTCACGCTTTTCTTCAAGGATGTGGTGACGGCTCTCCGGCAGCTCCGGGAAAGAATCCCGAAGAAGCTGGCCGACGAGTCGCGCCCGATCTGCGCCAGGGTCTTGGAGAAGGTGTTGGTGAAGATACTCTTTCGCAACCCGAGCATCGACCTCACCCGGGTCACCAAGAAGCTGCCGGTGGGTGCTGCTCTTGAAGAACTCAAGGCCATCATCGCACCCGTTGTGGACAAGGTGAACGAGGTTAGGAGGGTCGACGGCGAGCGCGTGGATTAGGCCACCCTTCTTCTCCCTTTTTCCTGCCGCTGCCGTTTCAGTTATGAGAACAATCTAGTCAGTGCCACAATAAGTTATTGTTGTAATATAACTTTATTCTGGGCAACGCTCGTTATGTTATATCCTTTACTCCGTTACATCCCTTGCATGCTTTTACCCTACGCTTTGAGGGAACTTGCCGGCGCAAGCACACTTGCTGAGTGCGGAACATCAGCAGCCTGCTGGCGGTGCTGCTTCCGGCAAGAAACCTTGTCGGGGCTAGTTGCAGCTCACTTGTATTGTTGAGCGGACTCGAAAACAAATCAAGGGCGTAACTTAGCCGCGAGTCGATTCCTCCGCGCACAGGTTTTCCATACAAGGCACGGACGTTTCAAGGAGTATAACTTAAAAAACTTAAAACTTGACCATGCCCAAACTTTGGCAACTTAGCTTTTCTGTCGCCTGCATCCCGGCAAGGCTAGATTCCCTTGAACGTCGCTTGGTCCACACCTTCATCTTCTCCTCCCTCCCCCCCCGGTGAACTTGTGGGCGGAGGAATTTTCTTTTTGAGAGGAAAGAAGAGAAAATAATGATATGGAACCTTAAGGTTCACTATTGCTTACCAGGGGTTAGTGCTGCACAAAGTGTTAGATATACATGCAAAAAAGAAAGATGCATTAAATTTGACAAGATGTGCGAGGCACATAAACTTTATTTACGCACGGGAGCTGCGCCCGGCTTTGTACAAAGGGTTACATGCAACAGCGGCAAGGCTTGTACAAAAGGTGGTTGCGGGAACGGGGCCCGGCAACCGCGCCTTATGGGTAAAACTTGCGAAGATGCTCTATGTTCCAGGAGTTGCTCACCGGAATGCCATCTTCGGTCTCAAGGCGGACAGCGCCGGGCCTTGTGACTCGTTTCACCCGATAAGGGCCTTCCCACTTCGGCGTCAACTTGTTGGAATTCTTGGCGGATTGAACACGCCGAAGAACAAGGTCACCTTCCTCGAAGCTTCTGGCATTAACTTTGCGGCTATGGCAGCGGCGCAAAGCTTGCTGGTAGCGAGCAGCTCGCACATCAGCCTGAAGACAATCCTCCTCGAGGAGCAGCGCGTCATCTTGCCGCAGCTGCTCTTGTTCCAGCTCATCATAAGCGAGCACTCGAGGCGATCCGTATACGAGTTCCGTGGGGAGAACTGCCTCTGCTCCGTAGACAAGAGCAAAGGGTGTCTGGCCGGTGGCTCGATTTGGCATCGTTCTGATCGACCAAAGAACCACCGGCAGCTGCTCGATCCAATTTCTTCCGCACTTGTGCAGCCTGTCGAAAGTTCTGGTCTTGAGCCCGCGCAGCACTTCAGCGTTCGCCCTCTCCGCTTGACTGTTGCTTCTCGGGTGAGCAACAGAAGCGAAGCAGATCTTGGTGCCAAGATCTTGGACGTACTGCATGAAGGTGCGGCTCGTGAATTGTGTGCCATTGTCGGTGATGACCCTGTTAGGGATTCCGAAACGGCAAACAATTGACCTGAAGAACTTGACTGCTGACTGTGCTTTCACCTTCCTCACTGGTTCCACTTCAGGCCACTTTGTGAACTTATCGATTGCAACGTACAAGTACTCAAAGCCCCCGACAGCTCGGGGGAAGGGGCCGAGGATATCGAGCCCCCAGACCGAAAATGGCCAGGATAAAGGGATTGTTTGGAGAGCTTGAGCTGGTTGATGAATCTGTTTGGAGTGAAACTAGCACGCTTCACACTTGGTTACTTGTGCAGTTGCATCCTGGAGGGCTGTCGGCCAAAAGAAACCTTGCCGGAAGGCTTTGCCGGCAAGTGCTCTTGCGCCAATGTGGTGACCACATATGCCTCCATGTATTTCTGCCAACAGCTCCTGTCCATCTTCCCGAGAAATGCACTTCAATTTCACTCCGTTGAATCTTCTTCTGTACAGTATGTCATCGACAAACTGGTACATACTTGATTGTCGGGCTACTTTCTCCGCTGCTTCTTGCTCCTCGGGAAGTTCTCCTGTCTGAAGGAAATGGACGATCTGCTGTGCCCATGCCGGAGCTTGTGGCTCGACGACAAGGACTAAAGGCGCAAATGCTGCTGCGAGAACATCCGCTTCTACGGCAAGAATCTGGGATCCTGCCGGAGCGTGATGCTCCCCGGCAAGCGTGTCGGGACACAGCTTGTCGGGAGCGTCTGCTTCAACGAAACAAACCATAGGGCTTGTCGGAGCAGACTGCCCCTCAGCGCTCTCTGTGTTGATCCTGGAGACCTTCTTGGCGGCGGCTCTGGGGAGCTCTGCCGGAAAGTAGTCGCCAGTGACCAACTTTCTCTTTTTGCTCTGTCCAGTTGATGGTGTTACAGATGGTTGAGTTAGCTTGAGCACAAAAATCCCTGGTTCCACAGGTAAATTGAGCGCAGCACACTTTGACAGGCCATCTGCAATGTCATTCTGAGCTCTTGGAACATGTTCCATTTGCAGGCCGTCAAAATGTTCTTCTAGCTTCCTCACTTCATCGATGTATGCTTCCATCAACGGACTCTGATAATATTTGTTAACTTGGCGGACGACAAGCTGTGAGTCTCCCCTGACAATGATCTTTTTGATCCCAAGTTCAGCTGCTATTCTGAGTCCGGCAAGCAAGCCTTCATATTCTGCAGTATTGTTGGTTGCTTGCTCCTTGGGAAAGTGCATTTGGACCACGTACTTGAGGTGCTCTTCGGTGGGTGCGCCAAGTAGTACACCCGCACCGGCGCCTTGCAGCGAGAAGGCACCATCAAAGTACATGATCCACTCTTTGCTTGCTTCCTTGACGGGGATGCTCCTCTCCGGAGCCTCTTCATCAGGCGTCGGCGTCCACTCTGCTATGAATTCTGCCAATGCTCGGCTCTGAATAGTTGAAGTACTTTCAAACTTGAGGCCAAAGCTTGACAATTCCAGTGCCCACTCGACAACCCTGCCTGTTAATTCTGGATTTTGCAATATCCTCTTCAACGGAAAGCGAGTGACCACTGTGATCTCATGTGCTTGAAAGTAATGGCGCAGCTTCCTCGAGGCCATGAGAAGGCCGAAAAGCAACTTCTGCACACCAGAGTACCTTGACCTAGCCCCCTGCAGAAGGGAACTGACAAAGTAAACTGGGCGCTGTACCATCTTCTTCTGTTTTTCTTCCGGCAACTGTACAGACCCATCCTTGCCGGAGCCAGAACTTGTCGGGGAAGCCCCCTGCTTGTCGCTGGACTCGCTTGCCGCGGCCGCTGGCTCATCATCCGCCTCCCTCTCCGCTACTAACGCAGCACTAACCACTTGATTGGTTGCCGCCAAGTACAACAGCAACTTCTCTTGTGGCTTAGGTGCGACAAGTGTAGGAGTAGAGGATAGGTATCTCTTCAGGTCCTGCAGCGCAGCCTCTGCTTCCGGAGTCCATTTCATTTTACCTGCCTTTTTCAAGACTTTGAAAAATGGCAGGGAGCGCTCAGCAGACTTAGAGATGAACCTACTGAGAGCAGCAACGCAGCCGGCAAGCCTTCGTACATCCTTGACGCGCTTCGGGGCTTCAATCTGCTCGATGGCTTTGATCTTGTCGGGGTTGGCTTCGATCCCCCTCTGGGACACAAAGAACCCGAGAAGCTTGCCGGAGGGAACTCCAAACACGCACTTCTCGGGGTTCAACTTGAGATTGATCTTCCGCAGATTTGTGAAGGTCTCGTCCAGATCCTGGATCAAAGTTGCTTTGTCTCTGCTCTTGACCACTATGTCATCCATGTATGCCTCTACATTTCTGTGCAGCTGTGGCTCAAAAGCATGACTGACTACTCTTCCAAATGTTGAACCAGCATTCCTTAGTCCAAAAGGTATCCGTACAAAGCAGTATGTGCCACATGGAGTAATGAATGCGGTTTTCTCTTCATCCTCTTCTGCCATGAAGATCTGATGTTATCCTGAGTATGCGTCAAGAAACGAAAGCAGATCACATCCTGCTGTGGAGTCGACAATCTGGTCAATGCGCAGCAAGGGAAATGGATCCTTGGGACAAGCTTTATTAACATCAGTGAAGTCAATACAAAGCCTCCACTTCCCGTTCACCTTGCGCACAACTACTGGATTGGCTAACCACGTTGGATGGAGTACTCCCCGGACCAGGCCGGCTGCTTCCAACTTCTTGATCTCCTCTACAATGAACTCTTGACGCTCCATTGCTTGTTTCCTGACTCTCTGCTTGACGGGCCGCGCGTGAGGACAGACGGCAAGGTGGTGCTCAATTACTTCCCTGGGAACACCGGGGATGTCAGATGGTTGCCATGCAAACACATCGACATTCGCCCGCAGGAAAGCAACGAGCGCGCTTTCCTATTTAGGATCAAGCGTAGCACTGATGGTGAAGGTACCACCAGTGCCGTCCTCCTTGGCGGCCACTTTCTTGGTCTCTGGTGCAGCTGTTTTTGCCTTCTTGCACTTGCTGGTGGAGCTCGATGGTGCGTCCTCAATGGTAGCGCAGCACTCCGAAGAGGTGCGCTTGCCGGAGTGGGCATCAGAGCTACTCTTGCCGGACTTGGTCTTCTTCTTCTTCCCCCCGGGAGCTTCAGCGGCAAGCGGATTGCGCTCTGCTGCGGCTGCTACTTCCCGGTAGATCTTGTTGGTACAGATAAGGGCATCTTTCTTGTCGCCTTGGACAGAAATGACACTTATCGGACCAGGCATCTTGAGCACATTGTAAGCATAGTGAGAGGCTGCCATGAACTTGGCAAGTGCTGGACGGCCGAGTATCCCATTGTAGGGCAATGGGAAATCAGCAACGTCAAATGTGACTCTCTCTGTCCTGAAATTCAGCTCGCTGCCAAACGTTGCTGGCATAGTGATCTTCCCCTTCGGCTTGCTCCTTCCCGGATTGATTCCTTGAAAGGTACCAGTCTCTTCGAGCTCGCTGTCGGGGATCTGGAGCTTCTTGAGCACTGCGGAGGAGATGAGATTCAGGCCGGCCCCGCCGTCAACCAACATCTTTGTGACCTTGAGGTTGCGGATGGTTGGCGAAACCAACATCGGCAAGCACCCGACCGCAGTGATGCGATCAGGGTGATCCTCAACGTCAAAGATGATGGGCGTGCTGGACCACTTTAGGGGCTTGCGTGATTCGACTGATGGTTCTGCTGCATTTACCTCCCGCACCCACTGTTTGAGTTGACGGTGCGAGGTGTGCAGAGAAGCACCGCCGTCAACGCACAAAACCTCCGTCGCCTTCTGAAACTCTTGATCGTCGGTTTCATCCTCATCCATCTCATCATCCTCATCTTCTTCTTCGTCCTTGTCGCGGCCATGGGGAGGTCTATCTCCTTGCCGCTGCTTGGCCTTGCTGCGGCGCCCTCCCTGGGCGGGAAGCTTCTTGCCGGATCCTCCGCCACCTTTCTAGGCCTTCTCCTTGTCGCGGCGCTCGTATTCAGCTCTCTGTAGCTCCGCCATCTGCTCGACTTTCTTGCATGCTTGGAGGTCATGGCCCTTGGTGCGATGGATCTTGCAATACTGCTTGCCGGAGCCGTCCTGCTTGTCGGCGGCCACCACAGCCTCGCCGGAGTCGTTAGCTTTGGCCTTGTCGGAGCCGCCTCTGTTGCCGGACTGCTCAACAACTAGCACATCCTTAGCTTTCCTCTTTCTGTTATTCCGCCTTCGGTTCCTCTTTGCCGGAAAGGCGTCCTCACTGTCAGATCCTTCTGCTCCTACATTCTCTCCGGGGAGTTTGCTCCCCTCCTCAGCCTGGGCACACTTGTCGGCCAGAGCATAGAGCTCGCTGACATCTCTGATCTTGCACATCGCCATCTCCTCCCTCATCCTGCGGTTACGCACATTCTGATGGAACGCGCTAATAACTGCGGCAGGGTGGACGTCTAGGATGTTGCGCTGCACCTGGCTGAATCTCTGTATGTACTTGCGCAGGGGCTCTCCTTCCTTCTGGGCAAGCAAATGAAGATCGCTTTCCTGGCCATGGGGCTTGTGGCCGCCTGTGAAGGCGCCGACAAACTGATGGCACAGGTCCGCCCACAAAGAGATGGAGCCGTCCGGCAAGTGCATGAGCCAAGATCTGACGTTGGGCTTGAGTACCAGCGGGAAGTAGTTGGCGAGGATCTTCTCGTCGCGCCCCCCGGCAGCCCGCACCGCGATGGTGTAGATGCTGAGGAACTCCGACGGGTGTATCCTGCCATCGTACTTCTCGGGCACGTCTGGCTTGAAGTTCTTGGTGCTGGGCCACTGGACTTGCCGCAGCTCACGAGTGAACGCAGGGCAACCTACCGCGTACGGCAAGTCGCCTGGTTCCCCTGGCGCATGCATATCGACAGTGGGCCCAGCGCGCTGGTCGGATTGACGTCGCGCTTCTCTCCGACGCTCGATGCGAGTTCGAGCATCTTCATGTCGTCGTTCTTGGATGACTTGGCGTTGATCGCGGCGGGTTCGCGGGTCCGACGACTCAGTGGAGTCAGCGTCGAGGTTGGCCCGGCGAGTTGGCAATCTCGGCCTTCGGGGCGGGGAGTGCATGGTGGTGGCACCCCTAGTGGTCTTGTCGGCGTCGGCTTGCGCCTGGGCGTCTTGCCGGGGCTTCGATGCGCTCGGTTGCCGGGGCTTGTGTCGGGGCGGACTCTGTGCGGCCACGAGCACCTATGGGGCACGGGGGCCCCTTCTCTAGTCCGGCGAGGGAGCGGAGGGCGTGCGCAGAGCAGATCGAGGTCAGGCGCGCGGGGGAGACGGGCGATTTTTACCCAGCTTCGGGGCTCTCCGGAGAGATAAAACCCCTACTGCTGCTTTGTGTTTGTATTTGATCTTGCTCGAGAGCGCGAGCGTATGGTGGTGTTGCGTGTGTCGAATGGACCGAACCCCTCCTGCTTGCGCATGGGCCTCCCTTTTATAGTCAGAAGGGGGCATCCAAAGGTGGCAGCGTAGGAAGAGGGGGTAAAAAGGTAAAAACGCAGGTTGGTACAACAGTGACCAACAGTGTCCCCTACCTAACTCTGACGGCAGGGGTCAAGGGCATTTAATGCCCGTCCGGTCGCCCCAACAGTGCAAAGAAACGACCGTTAGGTGAGCCACCGGTTGCCACGATGGCGTCTCTGTCAGCTCCGCTTGCCACCTTGCTCCGCATGGCTGTGCGGCGCCTCGCCACGTGCCCCTGGAGTGGCCTTGGGGTGACACGTCGCTGGATGTGCTGGAGTTTGGGTGGCAGCCTTGCCGCGGCGAGTGCCTTGCCGTGGCCCTTCTCTTGTTGTGCCGGCAAGCTTGCCGGCCACCGAGCCTTGCCGGGACGCGCGGGACGTCGCGGCAAGTCTTCTGGGAGCGCCTTGGCTAGCCTTCCCGGCAAGCTCCTCTTGCCGGGGCCTTTGTCTTCTCAGTTGATACTTTGTTCTTGAATGGCAGTAGTATGTATTGACGGAGGGTCTTGGCGGGCGCCCGGCAAGCCTTGCCGCGTGGTGCTGCGGCTGCCCGTGCACAAGTTCGGGGTACTAAGGTACCCCTACTTTAGTACACCCACAGGAGCCCCCGGGCCTGGGCCATACACGGTGCCGAGCGTTGTTGGGCCAGGCCCAAAATGGTGCTCGGGCACGCGCGGCCTGGGTCCACACATAATCGGGCTCCGTGTCCACCGCGTCCTCCCGCAACGGCACGCGTCGATTGCGGCGTCGTGGGAGGCGTGGGTAGTGCGCGCGATTTTTAGGGCGTCCACCCCTTGGATCACGGGGCAGGGTGAGGTCATTTCATCTGTCGCCCCGGCTTCGCCTCCTCACCACGCGGCTCCCATGCGCGTGGGGTCGTGGGCGGCGAAGGTGGGAAACCGAACCGTCACGGGCGGAGGTGGTGGGCCGGCCCCGCTCCTCTGCCCTCCCCGCGCTCCGATTGGCTGAGCGGGGCGGCCGAGTCCCCACTTCGCTCCTTAAAAAGGGCGGAAGGGGAGCGCAGAAATCTCGCACTTCCTCATCTTCTCTTTGCTTCAACTTCTGCTACTCTTCCTCCCCTCTGCCATGGAGGGAGGGAACCCTGGTCCTTCAACGGTGGCAGCGAGGGTCGCTACCAGGCAGCGCACCTCTCCCTATCCCGCACCTGTGGTGGCGGAGCCGGCCACGAGGGGGAGAGGGAGGGGGCGAGGCCGCGGACGAGGTCGAGGACGCGGTCGGGGCGCTCGGGGAAGAGGCGGCTGGGGCGGTGCGCCACCCTCGCCTCCGCCGGCAGCTCCTCTTCTCGAGGCGGTACACACCGGGGACGACCCATGGGAGTTCTTCATCAAGCTGCGCCGAGCACCTCGTCGCCGCCTCCGGCTTCCGGCTCCATTTGCGAACGTGATGGAACCGGACCCGCCCGAGATGTTGGAGTTGCGCATGAGGGGCTGCGGGATCAGCGGCACTCGAGTTAGTGTCGTATCCCCAGCCCCCGGCGTGATGTACTTCGATCGAGGGTGGAAGACATTCGCCCGCATCCACAGCTTGACGGCGGGGTTTACCCTCCATTTTAAGTTAATGGAGGGCGACCTTCTCGCCGTCAAGGTCTTCGGGGACTCCGGCACCCGGGCGAGATGCTGCGTGGACAGCTCCTCCGATAGCTAAGACTCCCCCTCGAGCAAGAGTGACGAGGAGGAGAGCTACAGCGATGACGACGGCGGCGGCGAGTCCGACTAGGCGTCGGTCGTCGCCTCACGCGCCACCGGCGACCCCATCATCCGGGTCACCGGCCTTCTGAACTCCCCGGGGCCGTCTCCTTGGGCGGCTGGCGTAGGGAGGCTGCGGAAGAGGAAGAGGGGTGGCGGTAAGGCCATCAAGTCGGAGTACGAGGGCGAGGTGCCCTCGACAGCATGCTGACGTCCCACCACCCCGTCTTCGAGCTCTGCTTCCGGCGCCTCCGTCTCTGCCAAGCTCCTGGCCGGCCCCTGGGGTGTTCTCTTGGTGTCTTCTGGCGCCCGTAGCTCACCTAGGCGCCCCTTTTGCCCTTCCCGGCAAGCTTCTCTTGCCGGGGCCTCCTTGACCTACCTCCTGAAGAGAGAAACAGGAGAGGGATTACGGGCATCTTATCTTCTTAGTTTGTAAGCCTTCGGGCCTTAGCTGCATTTAAAACTTGTAATCCTCTCTTTCATGTTTTTCATCCTCTATGGACTTGTATTGGAATGGGATGTTTTTTAATGAAAAGAGGGGAATGCTTGCAGGGTTACGCCCTTTACTTGATCCTGTGCCTTGTATGTTTCCACCCTACGCTTCGAGGGATCTTGCCGGCACAAGCACACTTGCTGAGTGTGGAACATCAGCAGCCCGCTGGCGGTGCTATTTCCGGCAAGAAACCTTGCCGGGCTAGTTGCGTGCACTTGTTTTGTTGATCGGACTCGAAAACAAATCAAGGGCGCAACTTAGCCACGATTCGGCTCCTCCGCGCACGGGTTTTCCCATACAAGGCATGCTCGTCCAAGGACACGGCCTCGCATCCCCCGGTCCATAGAAGGATGCATGAAGAGGGATGGAAAACTTATCTGATATCACAGCCCCCGGCAATTCTGGCTTGTCGGGACACCGGAGCCTGCGCCCTTTTCCTTTGTTCTTGCTGCTGGCATCGCAGCCCCCTGGCGACCCTGGCTAGTTGCGAGGGAACCTTGGTACTCGCAGCCCCCAGCAACGCCGGTTCGCCGGGCCCAGGTGCCGGTGCGTCCTCCTATTTTTTTTTGGCGCTGTCATTCCAGTTACAAAAATAACTTAGACGGCATTGTGATAAGTTACTTTTGTAACGAAATTTCGCGTTGGGCAACGCAATGCGGTGCTTCGTCCTTGGTATGTTTATACTCTACGCTTTTTAGGGAACTTGCCGGCGCATACATGCTTGCTGAGTGCGGAACATCAGCAGCCTGCTGGCGGTGTAGCCTCCGGCAAGAAACCTCGTCGGGCTTAGCTGCAGCGCGCTTTCATTGTTTGAGCGGACTCGAAAACAAATCAAGGGCTCAACTTAGCCATGAGTCGGCTCCTCCGCGCACAAGTTTCTCATACAAAGGACGCCCCACGGCAAGGCTTGCTATGTTACCTCCTCTACCCCGTTGCTCCCCTTGTATGTTCCTACCCTACGCTTTTAGGAAACTTGCTGGCGCTAACACACTTGCTGAGTGCAGAACATCAGCAGCCCGCTGGCGGTGTTGTCTCCGGCAAGAAACCTTGTCGGGATAGTTGCAGCACACTTTTATTGTTGAGCGGGCTCGAAACAAAGCAAGGGCGCAACTTAACCACGAGTTGGCCCCTCCGCGCACGGGTTTTCCATACAAGGGGCGAACGTTCAAGGAATATAACACAGAGATTTAAAACTGAAAATGCTCTGTACTCAAACTTGGGCAACTTAGCTTTTTCATCTTCTATTCTGCGGCGGGGCCGCACTCCTCCCCGGATATCCTCCCTTGTACGTTTTTTTTCTCACGCTTTCAGGGACCCCACCGGCGCAAACACACTTGCTGAGTGCGGAACATCAGCAGCCCGCCGGCGGTGTTGCCTCCGACAGGAAGAACTCGTCGGGCTAGTTGCAGCGCGCTTCCATCGTTGAGCGGACTCGAAACAGATCAAGGGCGCAACTTAGCCACGATTCGTTCCCTTTGCGCACAGGTTTTCCGTACAAGGTATGGACTTTCAAGGAGTACGACTCAAAAACTTCGAAACTGACCGCTCTCTTCGCCCTACTGGCCGGTAGAGCTCGATGGCACGTCCTCGACGGCAGCGCAGCACTCCGGAGAGGTGCGCTTACCGGAGCAGGTACCAGAGCCGTTCTCGCCAGGCTTGGTCTTTGGTGAAGTTATCTTTGCCTTCTTGCACTTGCCGGCGGAGCTCGATGGCGCGTCCTCGACGGCAGCGCAGCACTCCGGGGAGGTGCGTTCGCCGAAGTGGGCGCCAGAGCTATCCTTGCCAGACTTGGCCTTCTTCTTTCCCCGGGGAGCTTCGGCGGCAAGTGGCTTGCGCTCTGCCGCGGCTGCTGCTTCCCGGTAGATCTTGTCGGTGCAGATAAGCGCATCCTTCTTGTCTCCTTGGACAGAAATGACACTTGTCGGACCAGGCATCTTAAGCACGTTGTAGGCGTAGTGAGAGGCTGCCATGAACTTGGCGAGCGCAGGACGACCTAGTATCCCGTTGTAGGGCAACGGGATATCAGCAACATCAAATGTGACTTTCTCTGTCCTGAAGTTCAGCTCGCTGCCAAACCTCACTGGCAGTGTGATCTTCCCCTTCGGCTTGCTCCTTCCCGGATTTATCCCTTGAAATGTACCAGTTTCTTCGAGCTCGCTGTCGGGGATCTGGAGTTTCTTGAGCACTGCGGAGGAAATCAGGTTCAGGCCGGCCCCACCGTCAACCAACAACTTCGTGACCTTGAGGTTGCGGATTGTTGGTGGGACCAACATCGGCAAGCACCCGACCGCGGTGATGCGATCGGGGTGATCCTCAACGTCGAAGACGATGGGCGTGCCAGACCACTTCAGAGGCTTGCGTGACTCGACGGACGGTTCTGCTGCGTTTACTTCTCGCACCTACTGCTTGAGTTGGCGGTGCGAGGTGTGCAGAGAGGCGCCACCGTCGATGCACAACACCTCTGTTGCTTTCTGAAACTCTTGGTCATCAGTCTCATCTTCCTCCATTTCATCATCCTCATCTTCATCTTCATCCTTATCGCGGCCACGGGGAGGCCTGTCTCCTTGCCGCGGCTTGGCCTTGCCGCGGTGCCCTCCCCGGGCGGGAAGCTTCTTGCCGGATCCTCCGCCACCTCCCTGGGCTCTCTCCTTATCGCGGCGCTCGTACTCAGCTTTCTGTAGTTCCGCCATCTGCTCCACTTTCTTGCAGGTTTGGAGGTCATGGCCCTTGGTGCGGTGAATCTTGCAATATCGCTTGCCGGAGCCATTCTGCTTGTCGGCGGCTACCACGGCCTCGCCCGAGTCATCGGCTTTGGCCTTGTCGGAGCCGCCTCCGTTGCCGGAATGCTCGATCGCTAGCACATCCTTAGCCTTTCTCTTCCTGTTGTTCCGCCTCCGGTTCTTCCTTGCCGGGGCGGCATCCTCACTGTCAGATCCTTCCGCTCCCGCGATCTCTCCGGGGATCTTCCTCCCCTCCTCAGCCCGTGCACACTTGTCGGCCAGAGCATAGAGCTCGCTGACATCTCTAATCTTGCACATCGCCATCTCCTCCCTCATCCTGCGGTTGCGCATGTTCTGATGGAACGCGCTGATAACCGCGGCAGGGTGGACGTCTGGGATGTTGCGCTGCACCTGACTGAATCTTTGTATGTACTTGCGCAGGGGCTCTCCTTCCTTCTGGACGAGCAAATGCAGATCACTTTCCTGGCCATGGGGTTTGTGGCCGCCTGTGAAGGCGCCGACAAACTGATGACACAGGTCTGCCCATGAAGAGATGGAGCCGTCCGGCAAGTGCATAAGCCAAGATCTCACGTTGGGCTTGAGCACCAGCGGGAAGTAGTTGGCAAGGATCTTCTCGTTGCGCCCTCCGGCAGCCTGCACCGCAATGGTGTAGATGCTGAGGAACTCCGGCGGATGTATCCTGCCATCATACTTCTCGGGCACGTCGGGCTTGAAGTTCTTGGTCTTGGGCCACTGGACTTGCCGCAGCTGACGGGTGAACGCAGGGCAACCTGCCGCGTACGGCAAGTCGCCTGGTTCCCCTGGCGCATGCATGTCGACAGTGGGCCCAGCGCGCTGGTCAGATTGACGTCGCGCTTCCCTTCTGCGCTCGATGCGGGTGCGAGCGTCTTCATGTTGTAGTTCTTGGAGAACGTGGCATTGATCACGGCGAGTTCGCGTGTCCGACGACGCAGTGGAGTCGGCGTCGGGGTTGGCCCGGCGGGGCGGCGATCTTGGCCCTCGGGGCTGGGAGTGCACGGAGGTGGCACCCCCAGCGGTCTTGTCGGCGCCGGCCTGTGCCTGGGTGCCTTGCCGGGGCTTCGACGCGCTCGGTCGCCTGGGCTTGTCGCCGTTGGCGAAGCCGATGAGGCTGTAAATGGTCATTCTCCAGTCGTCAATCTTGTGCGGCGCCGGAGGGTAATCTAGAAGCAGGTGGGCTCGGGCCAGCGCTTCCTCTGCTGTCTTGGGTGGCGGTGGCGACGAGCGGCACGAGGAGCGGGATGTGCTCGGACTCCCAACTGGATTGGGAGGAGCAACACCCCGCCCGGGCGACCGTACCTCACTTGCGCCAGCATGCTGGCGTGCATGCTGGCCTCGAACGTCCCGCGACCCACCAGCTTGGCCTTGCTCCAACGCTAGCACGGTGCTAGGAGCACCGGTGCGTTGTTGACCTTGCACCTCCTGGGAAGGGTGCGGCGTCTGCACGGTCGCCGACGCTTGCGGGGCGTTGTTCTTGGATCTGGTGACGACGTGCGTCCCACCGTCGGCGCCCGTTCCTCCGCCGGCGTCCACTCCACCGCCCGCTTGCTCTGGCGGGGGTGGTAGAATCGATGTAGACGGAGCGGCCACCTCCGAAGGCTTCTTCTTTGGTGGCATGTTGATGAAGGCGTTGATGTAGCGTGTGCGGAGACCGGATCAGATGCTCACGACCTCGACGCGTCCCCTGCCTGGCGCGCCATAGATGTCGGGGCGGACTCTGTGCGGCCACGAGCACCTATGGGGCACGGGGGCCCCTTCTCTAGTCTGGCGAGGGAGCGGAGGGCGTGCGCAGAGCAGATCGAGGTCGGGCGCGTGGGGGAGACGGGCGATTTTTACCCAGCTTCGGGGCTCTCCGGAGAGATAAAACCCCTACTGCTGCTTTGTGTTTGTATTTGATCTTGCTCGAGAGCGCGAGCGTATGGTGGTGTTGCGTGTGTCGAATGGACCGAACCCCTCCTGCTTGCGCATGGGCCTCCCTTTTATAGTCAGAAGGGGGCATCCACAGGTGGCAGCGTAGGAAGAGGGGGTAAAAAGGTAAAAATGCAGGTTGGTACAACAGTGACCAACAGTGTCCCCTACCTAACTCTGACGGCAGGGGTCAAGGGCATTTAATGCCCGTCCGGTCGCCCCAACAGTGCAAAGAAACGACCGTTAGGTGAGCCACCGGTTGCCACGATGGCGTCTCTGTCAGCTCCGCTTGCCACCTTGCTCCGCATGGCTGTGCGGCGCCTCGCCACGTGCCCCTGGAGTGGCCTTGGGGTGACACGTCGCTGGATGCGCTGGAGTTTGGGTGGCAGCCTTGCCGCGGCGAGTGCCTTGCCGCGGCCCTTCTCTTGTTGTGCCGGCAAGCTTGCCGGCCGCCGAGCCTTGCCGGGACGCGTGGGACGTCGCGGCAAGTCTTCTGGGAGCGCCTTGGCTAGCCTTCCCGGCAAGCTCCTCTTGCCGGGGCCTTTGTCTTCTCAGTTGATACTTTGTTCTTGAATGGCAGTAGTATGTATTGACGGAGGGTCTTGGCGGGCGCCCGGCAAGCCTTGCCGCGGGGTGCTGCGGCTGCCCGTGCACAAGTTCGGGGTACTAAGGTACCCCTACTTTAGTACACCGACAGCTTGTCGCCGTTGGCGAAGCCAATGAGGCTATAAATGGCCATCCTCCAGTCGTCAATCTTGTGTGGCGCCGGAGGGTAATCTAGAAGCAGCTGGGCTCGGGCCAGCGCTTCCTCTGGAGTCTTGGGTGGCGGCGGCGACGAGCGGCGCGAGGAGCGGGATGTGCTCGGGCTCCCAACTGGATTGGAAGGAGCAGCACCCCGTTCGGGCGACCGCACCTCACTCGCGCCAGCATGCTGGCGTGCACGCTGGTCTTGAACGTCCCGCGACCCACCAGCTCGGCCTTGCTCCAACGCGAGCACGGTGCTAGGAGCACCAGCGCGTTGTCGACCCTGCACCTCCTTGGAAGGGTGTGGTGTCTGTACGGTTGCCGACGCTTGCGGGGCCTTGTTTTTGGACCTGGTGACGACGTGAGTCCCACCGTCGGCGCCCGCTCCTCCGTCGGTGTCCACTCCACCGCCCGTTTGCTCCTGCGGCGGTGGTGGAATCGATGTAGACGGAGCGGCCACCTCCGAAGGCTTCTTCTTTGGTGGCATGTTGATGAAGATGCTGATGTAGCGCGCGCAGACGCCGGATCAGATACGCATGACCTCGACGCCTCCCCTACCTGGCGCGCCAAAGATGTCGTGGGATTTCTGTGGGAGCACGAACACCTATGGGGAAGGGAGCCCCTTCTTGTCCGGCAAGGGAGCGGGGGGCGCACGCAGAGCAGATCGAGGCGAGCGCACGCGGGGGATTTTTACCCAGCTTCGGAGCTCTCCGGAGAGATAAAACTCCTACTGCTGCTTTGTGTTTGTATTCGTTCTTGCTCGAGAGCGTGAGCGTGTTGTGGTGTTGAATGTGTCGAATGAACCGAACTGCGGAACCCCCTCTACGTGCGCATGGGCCTCCCTTTTATAGTCTAAGGGGGTCACCGACAGGTGGCAGCGTAGAAAGAGGGGTAGAAAGGTAAAAACGCAGGTTGGTACAACTTCTACCAACAGTGTCCCCTACCTAACTCTGACGGCAAGGGACAAGGGCATTTAATGCCCGTCCGGTCGCCCCAACAGTGCAAGGAAGCGACCGTTAGGGGCGCCACCGATCGCCACGATGGCCTCCTTGTCAGCTTCACTTGCCACCTCGCACCGCATAGCTGCACAGCACCTCGCCACGTGCTCCTGGGATGGTCATGGGGTGACACGTCGTTGGATGCGCTGGAGCTTGGGTGCAGAGTGGCAGCCTTGCCGCGGCAAGCGCCTTGCTGCGGCCGTCGTCTTGTCGCATCAGCAAGCTTGTCGCTTGCCGTAACTTGTCGGGACACGCGGGGCATCGCGGCAAGTTCTCTAAAGCGCCTTGGTTGGCCTTCCCGGCAAGCTCCTCTTGCCGGGGTCTTTATCCTTCCCGGCAAGCTCCTCTTGCCGGGGCCTTGTCCCTCCCGGCAAAACTCCTCTTGCCGGGGCCTTGCTTTCTCAGTTAATACTTTGTTCCTGAATGGCAGTAAATAGGAATGACGGAGGATCTTGGCGGGCGCCCGGCAAGCCTTGCCGCGGGGTGCTACGACTGCCCGTGCACAAGTTCGGGGTACTAAGGTAACCCTACTTTAGTACCCCGACATGTAGACTTCAACTTCACGTGAGTTGACCAGTCGAGCTCTTGCGAGCGAGCCTCATACATTCGACCATGACTCGCTTCTACACCACATTTCCTACCACTTCGACATTGTGAAGAACGCACAAGGCCATGCTTTCGAGGTGATATCCTTCTATCTCGAGAACACCCAAACCATGAGCATGCATATTGTGGATCATACTTCATGTGTTGCTTGCTCCATGACACTTTGCACACATGCTAGCGATCTTGCTTCGACTTCTCATTACCACATTGCCATGCCCCATGACATATATGCCTTGTGTGTTGCATCTAGTTCTTCACATATTCCATGTCCCTTTGCTTATCACATGCTTGACTTGATTGCCTCACACATGTTGAACAATTGCTCTTTCCATTGTGTTGAGTGCCACGATATCTTCACTACACCCTATGCACGTTATGCTTGGATTGTCTTGCACTTGCCCCATGTGTTTTGACATTTCACTATATTTGGTGTTGTGAATGACTCTTATGCCTACCATAGACCGTTCATTGAGCACTTTATGCATGCTTGCTATGGCCTTGAGGTAGATGCTTGTTCACTTATCACATATATTTGCATCTTGACCTCCCATTTGCATGCTTGTTCCCATGATGTACTTGATTGTGCTCAATTTATATGCTCAAATGCCATGACACACTTCTTTGTCAAACCATATGCTATGCTTGATGACAACACTTGTTGGGTGAATCACCTATTGCTTGGTTTTGCTCTTACGACAACCACATTTGTTTTTCCAAGTGCTTGTTATCTTTGCTCCTTTTGAAGGAATTACAAGACGGTGCGACATTGGAAGTGCCCATTTGGAACTACAAGATGACGAATGTTTGGTGATCGTCCACTTCTACACAATGCCATCATCTCTTTCCCATGGTGATTTGGATTTCGAGCCGAGGTCGGATCTTTCCCAAGGGGGAGGGGATGATGCGGAGCATCCTATGGACATCACCATGTCAAGAATCCATTTGGCAAGTGACACGTGCCACATCTACTTCATGCATACAAAGGTGAATCATCTCCTTTACATGTGTTCACTTGTACCCTTCGAGGATGGTATACTACTTTACCCCTCTCTCGTGTGCATACTTAGGTGTGAGCGGAGCTACACATTCATCATGGGGGAATCCAAGTGCAAGAGAACAACTACACCATCCAAGACGGAAGCCTGGAAGCAGAGAAGGAAGCGCCCAGAAGAAGGTAGCAGCTCCCAGGCGACCCCGTGCGCACGGGCCCCTCCAACCCCATGCCCACGGGCCTCCCAGGCTGGCGGTCCTGAAGACCCCGTGCGCACGGGCATGTACCATGCCCACGAGACCTCCGTTTCCATGGGCCTCCCGAACCCCGTGCGCACATGCTCATGCGTCGGGTCTCTGGATACTCCGTGCGCACGGGCTCCACTTACCCCGTGCACACAGGGCCCCCTATGCGTGGCTGTTGGGCTTGGCCCTTGTATCCCCATCTCGTCCCTATTTACCCCTTCATCCCTTGGACCTATATATACTCCCCTTCCTCCTCCATTTAGACTAAGATAAGATTAGATCTAAACACTAGAGCTTAGCTCATGTACCTACCCTTGTGGGATTCCTCTTGAGAGAGACACTCCATTGGAGTTCCATTGGAGTTCAAGGCCTTCATTGGAGAAGATCCCTAGTGAATGAAGACCCCCTTGAGGGAAGGATCTATCTAGATCATCAAGCCCTCATCTCCTTCATAGGATTTGGGATGAACTCTACCATGTATCTTTTTTCCCTTTGATTGTTCATGTACCTTGTGGATCTTGTGTGTTTGATTGTCTAGTGGATGTGTGATTTGACTTGTTCTTGAGTGTTCCTCTTGTTTTCCCTCTTTTGTTCATCTTGTTCTTGGGGATTCCCCCTCCAATTCATGAAAGATCTCCCCATAGGGTTCCACCCTACATCACCCTCCCCCCACGGGAAGAAGAGAGCCACCCCTGAAGACCTGAAGGCAGAGGCCTCCAAGCGAGGGAAGAAATCCCTATCAGGGGGCCCGGATTCGGGAGGCGATATTGCTGCACAGTGCCCATAGGGGGCCAGCCTTTAGCCGAACCGTAAGTGAACAAAGGTGCTTTAATAAGCATACCCCGTTCTTTTCTTGTTTGTGAGGGTATTATCTGAAACGTATGTTTTGCAGTTCGGCCTATAGTCTCCCTCAACAATCTTCGTCCTCAGGGGATCTTCTTCCGGAGATGATGGAGAGCGAAACGCCGCCTCATAGTTCCCCGCCCCATAAGGCGGATGACCCCGAGGTGTCATCCCGCAGGATCTCTCCCGATCCGCGAAGGAGGACAAAGCCAGAAGATGACTCTTCGGCCACCCGAGGTCTGGGGTGTTAAGCTCCTAGAGAGACCAACAACAAAAGCCCCGAACTATTCGATATACAGCCGGACACATGGACAGGTCTTCTGCGGCAAGCGCCTATCTCGGAGGAACATCGTACCTTAATGGGTACGGTGATTGAGAGAATTTCGTCCGCAAACAGCGGATTGAATGAAGCCTTTACGAGCCTGCTAAGAGGCTTTGAGGTATGCAATGTGTACTGTGTATAGATAGTAGCCCCTGAGACTCTGGTTGACCTTCGAACGGGGTGATCACAGGATCAAAAAATAAATAAGCTCAGGTAATAATTTTGATAATTTGTACATAGGCGGCTACAGCCCCGGCCACTGCCCGGGCTACTGAATTTGCCAAACTGAAGCGGCAACTCGATGTAGCGGATGATGACATCACGCTCGTGAACAAGCGGCTTGACGAGGTGCAAGGTGTGTCTTTTGGGCGGTCAGTGAGTATAAATAGGAGCATGATGCTGGAATTTATAATATACTTGACTGCAGATGGTGCTGCCGCCGTGGAGACCCTTCGGGCTGAGCTTGCCCGGGCCAAGGAGCAAACCAGGATAAGCAACACGGCTGCCGAGAAGGCAGTTGGTGAATTAGAAGCCGAACAGGCTGCTCATCGCCTGAGTGAGGAGAGAATATCCAACATGGCGCGTGAGCTAAGGGATGCCGCTAGCCGATATGCACTTCTTGAGAAAGAGACCAAAGAAAAAATGGCTGACCTTGAGAAGGCCTTACAAGCGGCAAAGGAAACCTGGTCAGAGGCCAGAGCAGCACAGGAGGAGATCCGGCAAGCCGGGGAGATCGCGGCTGGGAGCCCTTTTTATTACGAACTAAGTTCCGCGATCCGAAGTATGCCCCGCTTGATCAAATGTGGAGTTCTCCAGACTCATATTTGGACTTGTCGAAGAGTTCTTCTGATGCGACGCAGTTTTTCCAGGCCTAAGAAGGCCATGAAGCGGAACATCTTTTCTGGTCGCAGTTTAGCATGCCAAAGCGCCTGCTAGCTGCTATTGAATGAGCAGATGGCCGAGTGGGCCGAGCTCCACAGGATATCCAAACTTGCCATGAAGGCTGTCGTGGACCGGCTGTGGCCTGAGGGACCAACTGTGAATAGTTATTTTGATCTAGTGCAACAACTTGTTCGTGTGGTGTCGCATATCGACGCTGTCAAGCGGTCAACGTGCATAGAAGGTGCACGGATGGCCCTTGCCCGTGTGAAGATGTATTGGGCGAAGATGAAGGCCACCGATATTGCAACAGGGGGTCCACCCGAGGGTCAGGACACACCAGATCACTATTTTGAAGAAGTCTTAGAGGGTGCCCGCTTGATAGAGGGTCAGTGCTCGAAAAATATTATGTTCGAGTAACATGTATCTGAATTGTAAAAACAATGCTTATGATAATGAAGGTTGTGTTTATACTTTTGCCCGTAAAGTATTTTAGTGCCTCCTGTGCGGCCGTTTATGTATATATGTATATAACCTGAAAGTTTGCAGTCGTCGGCTTCAGCCCCCTCTCGTATAACGCGGGGGTGTTTGGAAAAGCACTTGATCACACTTTACCCAACGTCTTGGTCCGTTAAGGAGGTGTTAGTGCGGCGAACTAGGCAATCAGACTATAGAGCTTTAACACTTTCACTTAGCCATAGGAGTTTGACGGTGGAGCTACTATATAGCCCCTGGTATGTCTGCGTTTATTCGAATATGGTGCGTTTACATATGTGACCGGGAAACCGGTCCTTCGTTAATCTGGAGGAATTGCAAAGATTCCGCTGAGTCATCGAGTGGTTGACCAGCTCTCGCCTTATCATGACAATCAATTTTCGGCTTTCTCTACTAAGGTGCTCGTCCGGATGAACCAGGGCACAACCGCAGTAGTTCTCCCTGTACCACCTTAGCCGATATAGCGGAACGTAAGGTAGCAAGCACAGGATCCGGGCAAACCCAACTATTGACCAAAGACATGATTCAGAGCTGATGCATATAAGGCCAAAACTCGCGATGCCGAACACTCCCGAAGGTATTCGGACTTTTCAATATATACCGGGCTGGGTACAGCCCCCGGTAATCAACCCTGAATTCAAGGCACATGCTACGACCAGGCATTAGGAGAGAGCGCCTGTGGTGAGAGTATAGTTCTCAAAGCACACTGCTAGCTGCTACTATAACATCCATGTTAGTACGGCAAATCGTAAGTTCGCAAATACTGCCGATATCTTTCCCAGGCGTTTTATATGCCAGGAGGGTATGAAACAACAAGAGATAATCATAAGAAAAAAGGTTTACACAGGGTCTTAATCTAAACAGAAACCTTGAAATGGGGCCCTGCTGCACGTATGCGCCTTTGTCTCTGTTGTGCAGTGTCCTTGAAGGGTATATCATGATGGCCTATCTGTAAAAAAGAAAGAACCAGGTGAAAGAATCTGGTACGGCCGTGGGTATAGTTTGTTGGTTTTGATGAACCATGAACTGTAGCTTCTTGAGTCCGAATAGGGTCAAGATGAACTGTAGACTTCTTACGTGCAGGGTGTCCCCAGCGCTACCCAAGGAATTTTGAGTGTATATATATGTATACAGAAAACATGTACAGTCTTCTTATGGGGCGATCTATGAGAGCAGGGCTGCTAAACAAGCTCAGGTTTATCTGAGTTTTTACACGTAGGTGTGCACCAAACACGTTTGGCTGTGACCGCGGTCTTGAGGACCGATGAGCTGTTCGGCTTGAAAAATGCCGCTTCGTGTTTTGGCTACTAGAGCCGCCGCGTATTCTTCTATACGAAGAGAACGCTCTGTATTTCCACTCACCATGATAACGCCATGTGGTCCAGGAATCTTGAGTTTAAGATAAGCGTAGTGCAGGACTGCATTGAAACGGGTGAAAGCCGTTCGTCTGAGTAGTGCGTGATAGCCACTTCGGAACGGAGCGATGTC
The DNA here is from genome assembly GCA_963921465.1 of Triticum timopheevii. Lineage (NCBI taxonomy): Eukaryota > Viridiplantae > Streptophyta > Magnoliopsida > Poales > Poaceae > Triticum > Triticum timopheevii. The sequence continues at coordinate 202,285,194 of OY997270.1, forward strand.
AAAGATTAGCTCTTCGCTTCGAAAGTTATCTGGAGAGCCGAAGACGACGTCCAATGTTAGGGTGCCCATGCAGCGAGTCTCTACGCCTGGTGATGACCCACAAGTATACGGGATAGTTGTAGCCTCTTTCGATAAGTAAGAGTGTCGAACCCAACGAGTAGTTAAAGGTAGAAAAAATACTCTCTCAAGTCCTATCGGTCACTGATACGACTCTACGCATGCTTTGATGTTCGCTTTACCAAGAACAAGTATGAAACTAGAAGTACATTGTAGGTATTGTTGGGTAGGTTTGCAAGATAATAAAGAACGCGTAAATAAAAAGTACGGGCTGTTTATATAAAGAAGCAATAAAGTAAATATAGCGAGTGTGGAAAAGTGGTGGTAGGAGTTGCGGAATTGTCCCTAAGCAATTGAGTACTTTACAAGACTGATAGCAAGTTTTATGTGGGAGTGGCCACTGCTAGCATGTCATCCCTGACTTGGAATTCTATGCACTTATGATTGGAACTATTAGCAAGCATCCGCAACTACTAACGTGCATTAAGGTAAAACCCAACCATAGCATTTAGATATATTGGTCCCCCTTCAATCCCATATGCATCAATTTCTATGCTAGGTTGAAGCTTCTGTCACTCTAGCCCTCCAATACATAGTCCTATCAACATACAACTAACCCTATGAGGTGATCCATGCGCGCGCTCATATGATGGGCACCAAAGGACAGCAACATAACCACAAGCAAATTAAATCAATCATAGCAATTCATCAACCACCAATAGGACAACGAAAATCTACTCAGACATCATAAGATGGCAACACATCATTGGATAATAATATGAAGCATAAAGCACCATGTTCAAGTAGACGGTACAGCGGGTTGCTGGAGAGTGGACCGCTGAATATAGATGTGGGAAGGTGATGGAGATGTTGGTGAAGATGGCAGAGGTGTTGGTGTAGATCGCGGTGATGATGATGGCCCCCGGCGGCGTTCCGGCGCCACCGGAAGCAAGGTGGTGAGAGCCCCCCTTCTTCTTCTTCTTCCTTGACCTTCTCCCTAGATGGGAGAAGGGTTTACCCTCTAGTCCTTGGCTCCCATGGCTTGGGAGGGGCGAGAGCCCCTCCGAGATCGGATCTATCTCTCTATTTCTGCGTTCTCCGATTCTGCCCCTTCACCGTTTCTTTTATATCCGGAGATCATTAACTCCGATTGGGGTGAATCTTTCGCCCAGATTTTTCTCATAAAATTAGCTTTCTTGCGGCAAAAGAAGAGTGTCAACCGCCTCACGGGTGGCCCACGAGGGTGCCCGGCGCGCCCAGGGGGGAGGGCGCGCCCCCTGTCTCGTGGCCACCTTGGGCACCGTTTCACATTGATTCTTCCTCCGGAAAATCCAAAATATTCCAAAATAATTCTCTGTCTGTTTTTATCCTGTTTGGATTCTGTTTGATATTGGGTTTCTGCAAAACATAAAACATGCAAAAAATAGGAACTGGCACTGGGCACTGGATCAATATGTTAGTCCCAAAAATAGTATAAAAAGTTGCCAAAAGTATATGAAAGTTGAAGAATATTGGCATGGAACAATCAAAAATTATAGATACGACGTAGACGTACCAGCATCCCCAAGCTTAATTCCTGCTCGTCCTCGAGTAGGTAAATGATAAAAATGATAATTTTTGATGTGGAATGCTACCTAGCATAATCTTGATCATATGTCTAATCATGGCATGAATATTAAGACACGAGTGATTCAAAGCAATAGTCTATCATTTGACATAAAAACAATAATACTTAGGGCATCCCAACAAACAATCATGTCTTTCAAAATATCAATGCTTCCAGAACGTTATCCCTACAAAATCATATAGTCTCGTATGCTCCCTTTTCTTCACACAAGGTACCCCTCATGCCTATCCCGGTGTCAGCAAAGCAATTGTTTCATACTTTAGTATTCTCATGCTTTTTCAACCTTCACGCAATACATGAGCGTGAGCCATGGATATAGCACTATGGGTGGAATAGAATATGATAGTGGAGGTTATGTGGGGAAGACAAAAAGGGAGAAAGTATCACATCAATGCGGCTAATCAACAGGCTATGGAGATGCCAATCAATTGATGTCAATGCGAGGAGTAGGGATTGCCATGCAACGGATGCACTAAGAGCTATAAGTGTATGAAAGCTCAATAAAAGAAACTAAGTGGGTGTGCATCCAACTTGCTTCCTCATGAAGACCTAGGGCATTTGAGGAAGCCCATCGTTGCAATATACAAGCCAAGTTCTATACTGAAAAATTCCCACAAGTATATGAAAGTGACAACATAGGAGACTCTCTATATGAAGAACTCGGTGGTACTTTGAAGCACAACTATGGAAAAAGGATAGTAACATTGCCCCTTTTCTTTTCTTTTCTTTTTCTTCTTTTTTTCTTTTTCTTTTTTTGGGTGGGCTTCTTTGGCCCCCTTTTTTATTTAGGCTTCTTTGGCCTTTCCTTTTTTTTCTTCTTTTTTTTCTTTTTTTTTCATGGGGCAATGCTCTATAATGATGATCATCACACTTTTATTTACTTACAACTCAATATTACAACTAGATACTGGAACAAAGATATGACTCTATATGAATGCTTCCGGTGGTGTACCGGGATGTGCAATGATCTAGCGTAGCAATGACATCAAAAAAGGACAATCCATGAAAACATCATGCTAGCTATCTTACGATCATGCAAAGCAATATGACAATGAATGCTCAAGTCATGAATATCATGATGATGGAAGTTGCATGGCAATATATCTCGGAATGGCTATGGAAATGCCGTGATAGGTAGGTATGGTGGCTATTTTGAGGAATATATAAGGAGGCTTATGTGTGATAGAGCGTATCGTATCACGGGGTTTGGATGCACCGGCGAAGTTTGACCAACTCTCGAGGTGAGAAAGGGCAATGCACGGTACCGAAGAGGCTAGCAATGATGGAAGGGTGAGAGTGCGTATAATCCATGGACTCGACATTAGTCATAAAGAACTCACATACTTATTGAAAAAATTTAAAAGCCCTTGAAACAAAGTACTACACGCATACTCCTAGGGGGGAGGTTGGTAGGAGTTAACCATCGCGCGCCCCGACCTTCACGCAAAGATAAACAATCAAAATACAATGCGCGCCAATTAGGTTACATAGTTAGTAGAACATACATGCATGCTTCGGGAATCACAAACCTTAACACCAACATCCTTACTGAGCACAATCATCTACTAGTACCTCCCACATATTATCATCTCTATATCGCAAAACTATTGCAACGAATCAAACATATCATATTCAGTGATCCACAAGTTTATGTAGGATTGTATGACTAACCATGTAAATGACCAATTCCTGTCATCTCTCTAAATAGGTATAAGTGAAGCAAGAGAGTATTCTACAAATGGCGGTTGTCTATGTGAAGAGAAACATGCAATCCAAACTTCAAATGATATAAGTGAAGCACATGAAGCATTCTATAAAGCCATACTCAAAAGATATAAGTGAAGTGCAAAGAGCATTCATTAAATCAACCAAGGACTATCTCATACCAGCATGGTGCATAAAAGAAAAGTGAAAACTAAATGCAAAAGGCGCTCCAAGATTGCACATATTGCATGAACGAAACGAATCCGAAAACATACCGATACTTGTTGAAGAAAGAGGGGATGCCTTCCGAGGCATCCCCAAGCTTAGACGCTTGAGTCTCCTTGAATTTTCACTTGGGCTGCCTTGGCAATCCCCAAGCTTGATTTCTTTCCTCTCTTCCTTTTCCTCATATTGAAACCTCCTCGATTAGACACTTCATCCACACAAAACTTCAACAGAAAACTCGGTAAGACCCGTTAGTATAATAAAGCAAATCACTACTCTAAGTACTGTAGCAAACCAATTCATATTTTGTTTTTTCAATGTAGCTACTGTAATATAACTTTTCCATGGCTTAATCCACTGATATAAATTGATAGATTCATCAAAACAAGCAAACTATGCATCAAAAACAGAATCTGTCAAAAACAGAACAGTTTGTAGCAATCTGAACATTAACCATACTTATGGTACCCCAACAATTCCACCAAAATTAGGAAAAATAAATAATTTGTTCATAAAGGCAGTCCAAAAGGAATCATAACCGTTTGACGTTCCAGTTAAAAATGTAAAATCACGCACTACAGCCAAAGTTTATGTCCTGCACCGTCCAAACCAACAAGCATTGTAAACATCCTAAAGGCAAACCTTGGCAAATTATTTTTATAATACAATGGAATTATACAAGGGGATAATTATTTTTGATGAAAAGTTTCTGTAATCAAGATTCACAAAGTTTTCGTGAGCATGAACAAAGTTCAAGGAGCTCTCCCACTTCAACAATGCTTGTCTTTCTCACTTTCACTTTCCTTTTTGAAAAGTTTTAGGTTCCCCTCTTTATTTTTGTTTTGTTTTTAAACTATATGGAAGCACACAACAGGAATAAATGACTCTCTAAAACTTCCGGGTCGTCTCCCTGACAGCGCTTTCTTTAAAGCCATTAAGCTAGGCATAAAGTGCTCAAGTAATGGATCCACCCGGATCCCAAGGTATATAAAAGCCAATTTTAATTAACAATGATTTGTGATTTAGTGGTGAGCACAAAGTAACATATATCAAGCAACAACGAAGTCTAACTCTCTTCCTATGCATCGGCATGTCATAAAGAACAATTCATGCACACCAAGTAAAGGCCAATGCATAGTATAAGCAGTTTCTTGCAATTCTATCGTGTTGGAAACATAAAGAGGTGGAGATGTAGTTCCTCTCTCATTATAATTGCAAGTAGGAGCAGCAATCAGATGCATATTATATCTATCAAAATCATCATGTGCAATGGTAAAAGGCAACCCATCAATATAATCCTTACTAAGTGCAAACTTCTCCGATATAGTGTAGTCGGCAGAATTCAAAAAGATAATAGGACTATCATGTGTGGGTGCAATAGCAACAATTTCATGTTTAACATAAGGAACTATAGCAAGTTCATCTCCATAAGCATAATTCATATTGGCATCTTGGCCACAAGCATAGCAAGCATCATCAAAAAAGGATATTTCAAGAGAATCAACGGGATCATAGCAATCATCATAGCAATCATCCTTCGGTAAGCACGAAGGGGAATTAAACAATGTATGAGTTGAAGAGTTACTCTCATTAGAAGGTGGGCACGGGTGATCAATCCGCTCTTCCTCCTTTTGTTCTTCGCTCTCCTCATCATCTTTTTCATCCAATGAGCTCACAGTTTCATCAACTTCTTCTTCCATAGCTTCCTGCAAAATATTAGTCTCTTCTTGGACAGCGGAGACTTTCTCAATAAATGCATCAATATTGTAATTATATTCATAATTCTCATAGCAATATTTCAATATAGCAAAACTTTCAGGCCTATAAACATCATCATCAAAAGCTTCATACTTTTCAAACAAAGATTCAATTTCATAAGCAGGCTTAAAAGCAACAAATTCTTCAATTCGTCCAACATCATAGTAATCATACATACCATTAGCATAAGAAGCTAAGGTTTCATTATCATTAAATTTGCATGAAAAGGGAAGGTGTGGCGCCTTCATCCTAGAGCAACATTATAATCATATCTCAAGCATAGATCCCGAGCATACCAACACAACATATTAATTTGATCACATAATAGTTTCCCTTTTTGTGTCAAGCGATAATCCCTAAAGTATTCTCGTTGATACAACGTTACTCCCATTATAAAGTTGAATGGGGTTTTCTCAGGATTATCAAAGTAGTACATAATATTTTGAACATAATGAGCATCGAGGGTTTTAAGAGGTTCCTCATCTCCTATTTTTTTTGGTATTTCGTGTTCCATATCCATAACTAAGGATAGAGAACAACTTAGAACAGAAAATAAAAAGTACTTAGTGATAAAGCAAACAAGCACACACGAGAATATTCACCCCATGCTATGACTCCCCGGCAACGGCGCCAGAAGAAGGTCTTGATGACCCGCAAGTATACGGGATAGTTGTAGCCTCTTTCGATAAGTAAGAGTGTCGAACCCAACGAGCAGCTAAAGGTAGAACAAATACTCTCTCAAGTCCTATCGGTCAATGATACAACTCTACGCACGCTTTGACGTTCGCTTTACCTAGAACAAGTATGAAACTAGAACTACTTTGTAGGTATTGTTGGATAGGTTTGCAAGATAATAATGAACCCGTAAATAAAAATAAGGGGCTGTTTAGATAAAGAAGAAATAAAGTAAATATAGCGGGTGTGGAAAAGTGGTGGTAGGAGTTGCGGAATTGTCCCTAAGCAATTGACTACTTTACTAGACCGATAGCAAGTTTTATGTGGGAGAGGCCACTGCTAGCATGTCATCCCTGACTTGGAATTCTATGCACTTATGATTGGAACTATTTGCAAGCATCCACAACTACTAACGTTCATTAAGGTAAAACCCAACCATAGCATTAAGATATATTGGTCCCCCTTCAATCCCGTACGCATCAATTTCTATGCTTGGTTGAAGCTTCTGTCACTCTAGCCCTCCAATAAATAGTCCTATCAACATACAACTAACCCTATGGTGTGATCCATGCGCGTGCTCATATGATGGGCACCAAAGGAGAACAACATAACCACAAGCAAATTAAATCAATCATACCATTTCATCAACCACCAATAGGACAACGAAAATCTACTCAGACATCATAAGATGGCAACACATCATTGGATAATAATATGAAGCATAAAGCACCATGTTCAAGTAGAGGGTACAGTGGGTTGCGGGAGAGTGGACCGCTGAATATAGATGGGGGAAGGTGATGGAGATGTTGGTGAAGATGGCGGAGGTGTTGGTGTAGATCACGGTGATGATGATGGCCCCTGGTGGTGTTCTGGCGCCACCGGAAGCAAGGGGGAGAGAGTCCCACTTCTTCTTCTTCTTCCTTGACCTTATCCTTAGATGGGAGAAGGGTTTCCCCTCTGGTCCTTGGCTCCCATGGCTTGGGAGGGGCAAGAGCCCCTCCGAGATTGGATCTATCTCTCTGTTTCTGCGTTCTCTGATTCTGCCCCTTCATCGTTTCTTTTATATCCGGAGATTCGTAACTCCGATTGGGGTGAATCTTTCGCCCAGATTTTTCTCATAAAATTAGCTTTCTTGCGGCAAAAGAAGAGCATCAACCACCTTATGGGTGGCCCACGAGGGTGCCAGGCGTGCCCAGGGGGGCGCCCCCTGTCTCGTGGCCACCTCGGGCACCGTTTTGTGTTGATTCTTCCTTCGGAAAATCCCAAATATTCCAAAATAATTCTCCGTCCGTTTTTATCCCGTTTGGATTCCGTTTGATATTGGGTTTCTGCGAAACATAAAACATGCAACAAACAAGAACTAGCACTGGGCACTGGATCAATATGTTAGTCCCAAAAATAGTATAAAAAGTTGCCAAAAGTATATGAAAGTTGAAGAATATTGGCATGGAACAACAACAACAACTACAACTACAACAAAGCCTTTAGTCCAAAACAAGTTGGGGTAGGCTAGAGGTGAAACCCATAAGATCTCGCAACCAACTCATGGCTCTGGCACATGGATAGCAAGCTTCCACGCACCCCTATCCATAGCTAGCTCTTTGGTGATACTCCAATCCTTCAGGTCTCTCTTAACATACTCCTCCCATGTCAAATTCGGTCGACCCCGCCCTCTCTTGACATTCTCCGCATGCTTTAGTCGTCCGCTATGCACTGGAGCTTCTGGAGGCCTGCGCTGAATATGCCCAAACCATCTCAAACGATGTTGGACAAGCTTCTCCTCAATTGGTGCTACTCCAACTCTATCTCGTATGTCATCATTCCGGACTCGATCCTTCCTCGTGTGGCCACACATCCATCTCAACATACGCATCTCCGCCACACCTAACTGTTGAACATGTCGCCTTTTAGTCGGCCAACACTCCGCGCCATACAACATTTTGGGTCGAACCGCCGTCCTGTAGAACTTGCCTTTTAGCTTTTGTGGCACTCTCTTGTCACAGAGAATGCGAGAAGCTTGGCGCCACTTCATCCATCCGACTTTGATTCGATGGTTCACATCTTCATCAATACCCCCATCCTCCTGCAACATTGACCCCAAATATCAAAAGGTGTCCTTCCGAGGTACCACCTGGCCATCAAGGCTAACCTCCTCCTCCTCACACCTAGTAGTACTGAAACCGCACATCATGTACTCGGTTTTAGTTCTACTAAGCCTAAACCCTTTCGATTCCAAGGTTTGTCTCCATAACTCTAACTTCCTATTTACCCCCGTCCGACTATCGTCAACTAGCACCACATCATCCGCAAAGAGCATACACCATGGGATATCTCCTTGTATATCCCTTGTGACCTCATCCATCACCAATGCAAAAAAGATAAGGGCTCAAAGTTGACCCCTGACGCAGTCCTATCATAATCGGGAAGTCATCGGTGTGGACATCACTTGTTCAAACACTTGTCACAACATTATCGTACATGTCCTTGATGAGGGTAATGTACTTTGCTGGGACTTTGTGTTTCTCCAAGGCCCACCACATGACATTCCGCGGTATCTTATCATAGGCCTTCTCCAAGTCAATGAACACCATATGCAAGTCCTTCTTTTGCTCCCTATATCTCTCCATAAGTTGTCGTACCAAGAAAATGTCTTCCATGGTCGACCTCCCACGCATGAAACCAAAATGATTTTTGGTCACGCTTGTCATTCTTCTTAAGCGGTGCTCAATGACACTCTCCCATAGCTTCATTGTATGGCTCATCAGCTTAATTCCGTGGTAATTAGTACAACTTTGGACATCCCCCTTGTTCTTGAAGATTGGTACTAATATACTCCGTCTCCATTCTTCTGGCATCTTGTTTGCCCGAAAAATGAGGTTGAAAATCTTGGTTAGCCATACTATCGCTATGTCCCCAAGACCTTTCCACACCTCAATGGGGTTACAATCAGGGCCCATCGCCTTGCCTCCTTTCATCCTTTTTAAAGCCTCCTTCACCTCAGACTCCTGGATTCGCCACACAAAACGCATGCTGGTCTCATCAAAGGAGTCGTCCAGTTCAATGGTAGAACTCTCATTCTCCCCATTGAACAACTTGTCGAAGTACTCCCGCCATCTATGCTTAATCTCCTCGTCCTTCACCAAGAGTTGGCCTGCTCCGTCCTTGATGCATTTGACTTGGCCAATATCCCTTGTCTTCCTCTCTCGGATCTTAGCCATCTTTTAGATGTCCCTTTCACCTTCCTTCGTGCCTAACCATTGGTAGAGGTCCTCATATGCCCGACCCCTTGCTTCACCAACAGCTCGCTTTGCGGCCTTCTTCGCCATCTTGTACTTCTCTATGTTGTCTGCACTCCTATCCAGGTATAGGCGTCTGAAGCAATCTTTCTTCTCTTTAATCGCCTTCTGGACATCATCATTCCACCACCAGGTATCCTTGGCAGACAAAAATTATAGGTACGACGGAGACATATCACCTGGTATTACTCCTTTAAAGGTAGGCTACTTTGCTTGATTCTTGACGGGTCTATCCCCATCTTGCGGACAGTGTCCTGATATATCAGATTGAGACTACTACCGCCGTCCATAAGGACTCGGGTGAGGTGGTATCCGTCAATTATTGGGTCAAGCACTAAGGCAGTCGAGCCCCCGTGGCGGATACTAGTCGTATGATCCCTACGATCGAAGGTGGTCGGACAGGCCGACCATGGGTTGAATTTGGGGGCGATAGGCTCTATAGCATATATGTCTCGGAGTGCGCGTTTGCGCCCCCTCTTTGGGATATGAGTGACATAAATCATGTTCACTGTTTTGACCTCCGGTGGAAATTTCTTCTGTCCCCCCGTATTCGGCTGGCGAGATTCGTCCTCGTCGTTGCTTTGCGGTCCCCTCTCTTTGTGTTCTGCGTTGAGCTTGCCGGCCTACTTGAAGACCCAACATTCTCTGTTGGTACGATTGGCTGGTTTGTCGGGGGTGCCATGAATCTGCAGGACCTTTCTAGAATTTTATCTAGGCTAGATGGACCATCTCTGCTCCCTTTAAGTGACTTTTTCCGTTGACCGGGTCTGGAGCCCCTGAATCCGGCGTTTACCGCTGTATTGTCCGAGCTTTCTTCGTTGTTCCGATGTTTGTTTTTATTGCGTCATGGCTTTCCATTGCCATCCTTGACTTCGGATGTGCCAGGATTGCTGGTGCTGCTACGGGCCAACCAGCTGTCCTCTCCCGCGCAAAAGCAGGTCATGAGTGTAGTTAAGGCTGCCATTGTTTTGGCTTTTCCTGGCCTAGGTGTCTGGCAAGCCATTCGTCCCGGACACTATGTTTGGAAGTTGCTAAGGCTTTAGTGTCCGGACAGTCGACGATTTGGTTCTTCTTGGTGAGAAATCGGTTCCAAAGCTTACGGGCTGACTCTCTGGGTTGTTGGGTTATGTGACTTAGATCGTCTGCATCTGGACGTCGGACATAGGTCCCTTGGAAATTGGCCCTGAAAGCGTCTTCAAGTTCTTCCCAGCTTCCAATAGAATTTTCGGGGAGGCTTTTCAGCCAGTGCTTAGCTGGTCCTTTTAGCTTGAGGGGTAGGTATTTGATGGCATGGAGATCGTCTCCGTGAGCCATGTGGATGTGAAGCATAAAGTCTTCTATCCAAACTGCAGGGTCTGTCGTTCTGTCGTATGCCTCGATGTTCATGGGTTTAGACCTTTATGGAAATTCATGATCCAGCAACTCATCGGTGAAGCACAAGGGGTGTGCAGCACCCCTGTATTTGGCTGTGTCGCGGCGTGGGCCCGACGGTTGTAGTGATCGGTGTTGGTTCGAACTGGTAAGTTACCTGCATATTTGGTTTGATGGCCCTGATCCTGTGCGGGAACACATTCCCTGGATCCATAAATGGACCTGGTTCTGCCAGCCCTTTTGTCCAGGTTTTCACGTAAATTGTGTTTCTGGTTCTGGGTTGCGACCTCCTTTCCTTTATGGGGAGGAGGTGTGGTTTTGTGTGCAGCGTTGTTAGCCACTCTGTCTCAACTACGAGGTGGTCGGCCTGGTTGATCGGCCGTATTGTTATTTGGCAGTATGGGCGCAATAGCATCATCGTCGAATTCAGGCAGCAGTTTGTGTTTGGGGTAGCTCTTTGTTTGGCGATTACCACCGTATTTTTCCTCAGTGTCGAGCACTTCGTTCCATTTATCATTGAGCATATCCTGCGTGGCTTTAAGTCATTGCTTCTGCTTCTTCAAGCTCCTCACGGTGGCGATAAGTCTCTGGTGGAGGTGTTCTTGTTCCAATTGTTTTTCCAGGACGATGAATGCATCATCATCCAGACTGTTCTACTCTTCGGAGATAGGTTGATAATTGGAGTCTTCGGCATCGCTGTGATCGGACAGGGGCCCCGGATTGTGTTTGCCATCTCCTTGCTCGTCCTGCTCCATCGCTGGGTCCGCAGTTTCTTCATTGTCTTCGGCGTCGTCCGGGGTGTTATTCCCTCTTGTGCCAGTATCCCTATTTTTACCATGGCATGGTTTCGAGCGGCGCCACTGACGTCGGCGCTTTGGCTGCCTTCCAGGAGTTTTATCCTCAACTGGGTCCTTTTTGTCATCGCTATTGTCTTCTTTGGGTGTATCCACCATGTATATGTTGTATGAGGAGGTCAGTGTCCAGCACCCTATGGTTCCTGTTCTTCTCCGGCATCGTCGTCCATACCGTTGATGTCTTCGAAGTCGAGATCAAGCATGTCGGTCAAATCATTGATAGTGGCTATCAAGTGGGTGGTGGGTGGGCAACAAAGCTCTTCATCGTCTGCTTCCCACTCAAGCTTGACATAGTTCGGCCAAGAATCTCCTGACAAGGAGAGAGATTTTAATGAGTTTAACACATCTCCTAGGGGTGAGTGTTGGAAGATATCCGCGGAGCTGAACTCTAAGATCGGCGCCCTGTCGATGGGTGCGGATACACGCGGTTCGGAGCCTATGGCCAGAGACGAGTCCGAGGTTCCGATGACACAGGCCTCGTTGGAGGTCAGATCTGTGTTTGGCTCCAGCGCCGTTGAGTCTGCAGCCTCTGTGGCGAGGTTATGCTTCCCGTCCTTGGATGGCGTTCTCTATTCTGGATCTAGGGCAAGAACGATTACAGGCGCTATCTCCTACACACAGTCTGATGACAGATTTAGGTCATATTCATCATGGTGGCAGGGCGCGGCTGTCATGGGCTCGAATCCGTCAAAGATCAAGTCTCCGCGGATGTTGGCGGTGTAGTTCAAGCTTCCAAACCTGACCTGATGGCCAGGGGCATAGCTGTCCGCTCCAGATGGCCAAGTGAGTTGGCCCGCAGTGCGAAGCCACCGAATACGAAAATCTATCCGGGGAGAAAAACTCCACCCTAGACTGCGTTGTTGTAGACGATTGATGGAGCCATCAAGCCTTACGGTGACGACACAGTGGAACTTTCAATGAAAGCACAAATGTCAGTGTCAAAACCAGCGGATCTCGGGTAGGGGGTCCCAAACTGTGCATCTAAGGCTAATGGTAATAGGAGGCGGGGGACACAATGTTTACCCAGGTTCGGGCCCTCTCGATGGAGGTAATACCCTACTTCCTGCTTGATTGATCTTGATGATATGAGTATTACAAGAGTGGATCTACCACGAGATCGTAGAGGCTAAACCCTAGAAGCTAGCCTATGATTATTGTTGTTCTCCTCCTACGGATTAAACCCTCCGGCTTATATAGACACCGGAGGGGGGCTAGGGTTACACAGAGTCGCTTATAGAGAAAGGAATCTTCACATCCTAACCGCCAAGCTTGCCTTCCACGCAAAGGAGAGTCCCATCCGGACATGGGACGAAGTCTTCTATCTTGTATCTTCATAGCCCAATAGTCCGGCATATGCATATAGTCCGGCTGTCCGAGGACCCCTTAATCCGGGATTCCCTCAGCGGGATTGAGCTTCCCGTCCTCTCACGGCGCAATCTGCTCCGGATATAGGGCCGGAGCAGTTACAGGCGCTATCTCCTAGGCTCGATCTGATGACAGATTTAAGTCATGTTCATCGTGGTGGCAGGGAGCGGCTGCCATGGGCTCAAATCCATCGAAGATCAAGTCTCCGCGGATATCGGCAACGTAATTCAACCTTCCAAACCTGACCTGATGGCAAGGGGAGTAGCTGTCGATCTGCTCTAGATGGCCAAGTGAGTTGGCCCGCAGTGCGAAACCGCCGAATACAAAGATCTGTCCGGGGAGGAAAACCCCCTGGACTGCATTACTGTAGATGATTGACGGAGCCATCAAACCTTTTGGCGACGAAGCAGCGGAACTCTCAAATAAAGCACCAATGCCGTTGTCAAAACCGGCTGATCTCGGGAAGGGGGTCCCGAACTGTGCGTCTATGGTTGATGGTAACAGGAGGCGGGGGACATGATGTTTACCCAGGTTCGGGCCCTCTCTATGGGGGTAATACCCTACTTCCTGCTTGATTGATCTTGATGAATATGAGTATTACAAGAGTTGATCTACCATGAGATCATAATGGCTAAAACCCTAGATGTCTAGCCTGTATGATTATGATTGGCCCTACGGACTAAAACCCTCCGGTTTATATAGACACGGAGGGGACTAGGGTTGTACAAAGTCGGTTACAAAGAAAGGAATCTACATATCCGGGCGCCAAGCTTGCCTTCCATGCCAAGGATAGTCCCATCCGGACACGGGAGAGAATCTTCTGTCTTGTATCTTCACGGCCCAATACTCCAGCCCATGCTACATAGTCCGGACGTCCGAGGACCCCTTAATCCAGGACTCCCTCAGCTGGCGCCTAGGGTTTTTTCTTTCTTTTTTCCTTTTTTAGTACAGAGGGAAAAAATAAAATAGAGAAAATAAAAATAGTTTTATATAGGATTAAAAGATGAACTATTTTTTAAAGGCAAAATAAAAACTTAATAAAAACATATTTTTTTGAAAATTCCAAATAAAACAATCTGAATCCAAAACTTTTGGCATTATTTTCTTCTGACATTTTTGGAGTGTCATGTTAGCTCCTCTCATACTTTGGAACAAGATTTGTCAGGGACTTTTCAAATGAATTTCTAATGCCAATTTGAATTGAATTCAAATTTAATTGAGAAAAACCCAAATGCCTCTGAAACTTTGCAAATTTCACCACAATCCAATCAAAACGCATAGATGCTAAGGTAATAATTGTAAAACATTCCAAATTGAAAATTTGGGATGTTACAATTATGGACCTTCACACTAATAAGAAGATAGAGACCAAGAAGGAAGTCATTCAACTCCCCTGAAGCACTCCAATGGAAGAGTTCCCGGGGAACTACGCCAACATCCCAACAATGCTTGCCAACTCAATCAGCTTCTAACCCGATCCACATTGGCAAGCGGCAGCAGCCTACCACCACATTAAATGCGTGGCACAACAACGATGTCTCGGTAGGCCTTTATCGACAAGTGGCGGGCGTGCAGGCAGGTTGGTAAGAAGGCAGAGATACATGTGGTGATTCACCACATTTTTACCATGCGTGTGACACCTATATTAGTGTGTGTCACACTAATATCAGGTAGTTACACTGCACTAGGAAAAACGATGGGCATTCATTCCCGGAGGCCAGAAGATGATGACACCTAACGGGTCATTTATTGCATTTGTCCTGCTCTGCTAGAGTTAGTCATAGATCACTGTAGCCACTGTGGTACCCCTTGATCTACAAAAGGAGGACCTGGCTACTGTAATGAGGGTCGACCCCTTGGAGAACATATAACACTTAGGGAGCCATTTCCCTTCTAGGTAGAGGTTGCACCTTTGTACTTGTAGTTCTCTGTCACCCGCATAAAGCAAACAACAGGAGTAGGGTGTTACACGTATGTGCGGCCTGAACCTAGGTAATTCCTGTATGCATCTGTGTTGATTCGTGTGATCTCACATTCATTGAGCTTCCTCTCGAATTGACGAAGGGACCTTCCCAGTCCTTGGTGGCTTGTGTGTCTTGCACACCGTCGTCGCACATGTGCAGAACACATGTGAGAGACCAACGACAAAAGGTGTCCCTTTGCCGATTCCTGGTATGAGTGCAAAGTCTGGATCAACACTAACTGGAAACATAAAGCATGCAAGGATCTACCCAGGTTCAAGCCGTATGATTGCGTAATACCCTACTCCTGCCTTGTGATTTGTTCATTTGGTGGACGAGCTACAGTCTTTTCCCGGGAAGGGAAAATGTCGTCTTAAAGCTCCTATGTGTAATCTACCAAGTGTCCAACCCTTTTTACAGTAGCCTGGTCCTCCTTCTATAGTGCAAGGGGTACCACAGTAGCTATGGTAGTCTATACCTCCTTCTAACAAAGTAGGTAGAAGCATTAAATGCACGGCGAGGTGTCATCGTATTCCAACCTCCGGTAACGAACGACCATTACGCTACTACCTCTTACGACATTCACGTGATGTTAGCATGACACGCACTAATGCAGGTGTCTACTACATGGTAAGCGGAGTGGTGAATCAGCTCCCATGCCGCTGTAACTCCACTGGCACGCTTGCACGGTCGAAACGTATCAAGCAAGGTCCATATGCACAGAACTAGCACGCCACGCGTTGGGTACCGGGGCTTGTTGTCCCCGCTTGCCGGATGTGAGTGATTGCTTGTATCTGCGTTGGTATTTCCCTGAAGAGGAGAGGCTGATTGAGCACAACAAAGGTAAGTAATTCCCTCAGTTATGAAACCAAGGTTATCAATCTTGTAGGAGAACCAAGAAACACTACGTAAACATCACCTGCACACAAACAATAAAAACTTGCAACCCAGCGCGTAAGAGGGTTTGTCAATCCCTCCACGGTATTGAGATAGATTAAATTGTACAGGTTTTGGTAAATAGATCTAGCAAAGATGAAAAATAAATATAAATAAAGAAAAATTACAGGAAGGTATTTTGGTTTAATATGATAGGAAAATAGACCTGGGGCCGTAGTTTTCACTAGAGGCTTCTCTCAAGAAAATAGCATACGGTGGGTAAACAAATTAATGCTGGGCAATTTGTAGAAAAGCAAATAATCATGATGATAACCAAGGCAATGATCATGTATATAGGCATCACGTCCAAGATTAGTAGACCGACTCCTGCCTGCATCTACTACTATTACTCCACACATTAACCGCTATCTAGCATGCATCTAGTGTATTAAGTTCATGGGAAATGTAGTAATGCAAATGGCAAATAAAGTAATTTAAAGGACATGATATTTTATGCGTAGGTACCTGATAGATGTTGATGATGTCTCCCCGGGAACGGAGCTAGAAGTTCGTCCTGATTGCTTGTATCTGCGTTGGTATTTTCCTGAAGAGGATATGATGATGCAACACAGCAAAGGTAAGTATTTCCCTCAGTTATGAACCAAAGGTTATCAATCCAGTAGGAGAACCAAGCAACACTATGCAAACATCACCTGCACACAAACAACAAAAACTTGCAACCAAACGCATAAGAGGGGTAGTTAATCCCTCCACGGTATTGAGATATATTAAATTGTATAGGTTTTGGTAAATAGATCTAGCAAAAACACAAAATAATAAATAAAGAAAAATTGCAGCAAGGTATTTTTTAGTTTAATATGATGGGAAAATAGACCCGAGGGCCATAGTTTTCACTAGAGGCTTCTCTCAAGAAAATAGCATATGATGGGTAAACAAAGTAATGTTGGGCAACTGATAGAAAAGAGAGTAATCATGATGATATCCAAGGCAATGACCATGTATATAGGCATCACGTACAAGATTAGTAGACTAACTCCTGCCTGCATCTACTACTATTACTACACACATCGACCGCTATTCAGCATCCATCTAGTGTATTAAGTTCATGGAAAATGGAGTGATGCAATAAGAATGATGACATGATGTAGACAAGATAAACTCATGTATGAATAAAACCCATCTCGTTACCCTTAATAGCAACAATACATGTGTGTCATATCTCTTTCTATCACTAAGATTGAGCACCGCAAGATTGAACCCATCACAAAGCACCTCTTCCCATGGCAAGAAAAATCAATCTAGTTGGCCAAACCAAACCAAAATTTCAGAGAATATATACGAGGTTATAACAATCATGCATATAACAGTTCAACAAAGACTCAAATAATATCCATGGATAGAACATATCATAAACTCACAATTCATCAGATCCCAACAAACACACCGCAAAAAAAAAGAAGAGTTACATCAAATAGATCTCCAAGAACATCGAGGAGAACATTGCATTGAAAATTAAAAGAGAGAAGAGGCCATCTAGCTACTAGCTATGGACCCATAGGTCTATGGTAAACTAATCACGCATCATTAGAGGGGCAACAAGTATGATGAAGAACCCCTCCGTGATCATTGCCCCCTCCGGCAGAGTGCCGGAAAAGGCCTCTAGATTGGATCTCGTGGTTCTGGAACTTGAGGAGGCGGAAACTGTATTTCCTCGAGTCCCCTAGGGTTTTTGGAATTTTAGAGTATTTAGAGGTGGAGGTAGGTCAGGAAGCTTCTCGTGGGCTCCACTACCCACCAGGGCGCGCCTAGGGCCTCTGGCGTGCCCTGGTGCCTAGTGGGCCCCATGGGCCTCCTCCCGTGTGCTCCTTTGGCTCCTTGGGTGTCTTTTGGAGAGAAAAAATCTCCAAAAAGTTTCATGGCATTTGGACTTCGTTTGGTATTGATATTCTGGAAAGTAGAAAACAAGCTAAAAACAACAACTGACACTTGGCACTATGTCAATAGGTTAGTCCCAAAAAATGATATAAAGTTGCTTGTAAATGAATATAAAACATCCAGATTGAAAATATAACAACGTGGAACAATAATACAATTATAGATACGTTGGAGAAGTATCAGTATCCCCAAGCTTAATTCCTGCTCGTCCTCGAGTAGGTAAATGATGAAAACAGAAGTTTTGATGTGGAATGCTGGCTAACATGTTCAACACATATTATTTTCTTTTGTAGCATGGACATTTGGACTTTTAGATGATTCAAAGCAATAGTCTATAATTGACATGAATACATCAATAGTCAAGCATATCAACAAGCAACCATGTCTTTGAAAATATCAACACTAAAGAAAGTTATCCCTAGCTCATTATGCTCAATCATTGTTCCATTCATGAAACACACTCAAATATTAGCTATATCCAATGCACAAGTATGATAATAGTGTTCCCTAGTTGATGCTTTATAAGATTGTTGGAGACTCAAAATAAAAATAAAAATTGCATAAAGTAAATAGATAGGTCCTTCGCAGAGTGAAGCAGAGATTTGTAGAGGTGATAGAGCTCATAGCCTAAATTGAGAGATGAAAATTGGTTTGAGAGGCATGCTTCTCCTATCAACGAAAACGACCGAGAATTCCCAATACTTTCCATGCTAGATAAATCATAGGCGGTTCCCAAACATAAAATAGAGTTTATTTCATTTTCCACCATTCTTTCACAATCCATGGCTAGCCGTATCCACGGGTGCCTTCCATACCAAGACTTTCCAAGGAATTTATTATTGATAACATATAAATAGATTTATTTTCATTTTGGGACTGGGCATCCCTACTACCTGCCACACTCTTGTGCAATGACAAGTGAATAAACACTAATATTGAGAATAACATATCTAGCATGGAAAATATTGGCCACCCCCTACCGCTTCATGAGCGGTACGGGCACACGAAAAGGAAATTCATTTTGAAAATTAGAGTTGGCACATACAAATTTACTTGGAATGGCATGGAAATACCGCATAGAGGTAGGTATCACTACAGGAATCAGCTTCTTTGCTCTCTGCCACGGCAGACTGCAAAGGTACCAAAAGCGGACAGCAAACCTCTTTGCCTTCCGCCACCGACGGCAAACCAGCCCGGCAAAGAAAGCTATGGTAAATAGGTTCTTTGCCGTCTGCTTCCTCAAAGCAGACGACAAAGAACCTTTGTCGTCGGTGGCAGACGGCAAAGAACATGGATGGCAAATAATAGGCGTTAGCCATGTTAGGTGGCTAACGGCGGCCTTTGCCGTCTGCCAGCAGACGACAAACATTCCCTTCCATTTGCCGTTTGCTATCTTACATCAGCCACGCGTCATGCCCCCCAAGTCTTTGTCGTCCGCCACAGACGGCAAACTCCCATCGCCTTTGCCGTCTCCCACAGACGACAATGTAACCAAATGGGTCAGCTCCCAGATTGCACAGGTTGCTGCCACATGGCCTCTTTGCCATCTGTAGGAATCCCTACAGGAATCACGTGAAATTCATTTTGAAAATTAGAGTTGGCACATACAAATTTACTTGGAACCGCATTTAAATACCGCATATATATAGGTAGGTATATATGGTGGACTCATTTAGCACAACTTTGGGTTTAAGGAGTTGGATGCACAAGCAGTATTTCCGCTTAGTACAAATGAAGGATAGAAAATAGAGTGAGAAGCGACCAACCAAGAAACGAAAATGATCATAAACAAGCATTAAACATAACTAACACCGAATAATGCACCACAAGTAGGATGTAACTTCATTGCATTTTGCATAGGGAATCACAAACCTTAACACCAACATCCTTACTAAGCATAATTACTCACGAACATGACTCACATATTATTATCTCCATATCTCAAAACTATTACAAGGAATTAAGTTTATAATATCCAATGATCTTCATGAAAGTTTTTATTATATCCCCGTTGAATATCTATCACTTTGGGACTAAATTAATATATACCATTTCTACTAACAAGCCCTCAAATAAATTTAAGTGAAGCACAAGAGCATAAATATTTCTTCGTTCTGAACCAAATTTTTGCTGGGTTTAAGTAACGTAGTACACATGGAGCTCGAGAGGACATAATTTTTTTAATCAAGGGAAAGAATATAGGGTTTGTGAAAACTAATAAATTAGACCAACTTTGTCAGTCTATCCTTAATATAGAAATAAATCAAAAGGTTAAAATAATAAGAAAGTCCAATAAAAGTATATCAGAATCAATCCCTCTTATTAGATTTCTATAGAAGAGATAAATGTTTTATTGAAGGAAATACGATTTTCAACTCTCAAAATAATGTAAGTGAAGCACGAGAGGATTTCTTCAAAATTTACTAACTCTCAAATTAATATAAGTGAAGCATGAGAGCATTTCTTCAAAAATTAAACTACCACCATGCTCAAAAAGATAAAAGTGAAATGCTAGATCAATTCCTTGCTCAAAAAATTTAAGTGAAGCACATCGAGCAATTCTAACAAATCATACCATCATTATGGCTCTCTCAAATAGGTGTGTCCAACAAGGATAATTATGACAAACTAAGAAGCAAAACAAGCAAAGACTCATATAATACAGGACGCTCCAAGCAAAACTGATGACATGTGACGAATAAAAATATAGCTCCAAGTAAAATTACCGATGGTCGTTAGAAGAAAGAGGGGATTCCTTCTGGGGCAGGCACCCCCAAGCTTAGTTGCTTGGTACTCCTTGAATATTACCTTGGAGTGCCATGGGCATCCCCATTCTTAGGCTCTTTTCACTCCTTATTCCTTCATCCATCGTGATCTCACCCAAAACTTGAAAACTTCAATCACAGAAAACTTCACAAAACCCTTGTGAGATCCGTTAGTATAACAAAGCGAATCACCACTTTTAAGTACTGTTGCAAACCCATTAATACTTTATTATTGCATTATACATACTGTATTCTAACTTTACCATGGCTTATACCCCCGATACAATCCATAGATTCATCAAAATAAGCACACAATGCACCGAAAACAGAATCAGTCAAAAACAAAACAGTCTGTAGTAATCTTTACTTTAACCATACTTCTTTAACTCCAAGAATTCTGAAAAATTAGGAAAACATTGGAAATTTGTATATCAATCATGTGTAAAAAATTCAGAATTTTTCATCGCTCCAGTGATTTTAACAATTCAGCTACTCGATGTAAAAGTTTCTGTTTTCCAACAGGATCAAACTAACTATCACCCACGCCATCCTAAAGGTATTACTTGGCACAAACACTACTAAACGTAAAAAGCAAAATCATAGCAGAGGCATAATTGTGTGATTATTGAAAAACATGAAAGAAACAAAACTTTAAAGGATAATTATTGGGTTGCCTCCCAACAAACGCTATTGTTTTACGCCCCTAGCTAGGCATAATGCATAGATTCAAGTATTGTCATTTTTAGTTTTTGCACCATAGGTTGCCCTCAAGACCGACTCATATGGTGACTTAATTTTAGTTCTAGGGAAGTGTTCCATACCCTTTCTTAATGGAAACTAGAATTTAATATTCCCTTCTTTCATATCAATCATGACACCTATAGTTCGTAAAAATGGTCTACCAAGTATTATGGGACAAGACGGATTACAATCAATATCAAGAATAATAAAATCTATGGGCACACAGTTCCTATTTGTAAGAATAAGAACATCATTAATTCTTCCCAAAGGCTTTTTAATAGTAGAATCCTCCAAGTGCAAATTAAGAGAACATTCTTCCAACTTGGTAAAACCTAGCACATCTCATAGAGATTTCGGAATTGTGGAAACACTAACACCCAAATCACATAAAGCATTGCACTCATAATTTTTGATCTTGACTTTATTGGTGGGTTCCCATTCATCATATAATTTTCTAGGAATTGAAATCTCTAATTCTAGCTTTTCTTCTAAAGCTTTCATCATCGCTTCTATAATATGTTTAGTAAAAGCTTTGTTTTGTTCATATGCATTGGGTGAATTTAGCATGGATTGCAACAAAGGAATACAACGAATCAAAGAACAACTATCATAATTGAAATCTTTGTAATCCAAAAGAGAGGGCACATCACTAGCTAAAGTTTTACCTCTTCAAACCCACTTTTATCAATTTTCTCTACAAGATTTTCACCCTCTGAATTATGAGGGTGCCTTCTAACTAAAGTTGACTCTTCTTCAGTCCTATTATCATCAATATTAATATTATTAAACAAGGAATCAATAGGAGAAACACCAATCATCTTAACATCCTCATTGTTACAAAAAAAAAATTCAGGCAAATGCTTTTTCTAAAAATTCTCTTTTAGCTCTTAGCATAGCGGTTCTATTCTTACTTTCATCCATGGAAACTTATAAAGACTTAATTGATTCATCAACCTTGGGTGAATTTTTTTAATCTTGAGATTTTCTACATCATGCGTAATTCTGTTAATGCTTCTAGAAATATCATCAATCTTATTCATTTTTTTTTTGTATCGTAGTGCTGGAAACTTTTTGAGCATTGATAAATTATTTAATATTACTCTAAAGATCAGAGGGCATACTATTAGTATTATAAGAATAATTACCATAGGAATTGCCATAGTTATTAGAGGAATTTCCAGGAAAGGCCTAGGATTAAAATTACCTCTATGAGCATTGTTATTAAAATTGTTTCATGAGACAAAATTCACATCTACGGGATCATTATTTTGATCAATCAAAGTAGGAAAAGTCACATTATTAAGATCAATAGAAGCATTTTTACTAGCAACCAAATTCATAAGTGCATTAACTTTTTCACTCAAAGTACTAATTTCTTTAATAGAATTAACCTTTTTACTAGTAGGTGCTCTTTCGATATGCCATTGTGAATAATTTGCCATCATATTATCTAGTAATTTAGTAGCTTCACCCAAAGTAATATCCATAAAAGTACCACCCACGGCGGAATCTAAAAGATTTCTAGAAACAAAATTCAATCCCGCATATTTTTTTGCATAATCACCCAAAGATTTAAACCATGAGCAGGACAACTTCTTAGCATTATTTTCATTCTTTCCCAAGATTGCGCAACATGTTCATGCTCAAGTTGCTTGAAATACATAATTTGGTTTCTAAGGGAAATAATTTTAGCGGGAAAAAATACTTGGTTATAAAAGCATCTTTGCACTTATCCCAAGAATCAATACTATTACGTGGCAAAGATGAAAACCAAAATTTTGCATGATCCCGCAAAGAGGAAGGAAATAATTTAATTTTAGAATATCATTGTCGACACCTTTTTTCTTTTGCATATCACACAATTCCACGAAAGTGTATAGATGGGACGCGACAACCTCATTAGGATTACCGGAAAAATTGCTCTTTCATAGCAAGACTCAACAAAGCGTTATTAATATCATAAGGCTCTGCACTAGCAATAGGAGTAGTAATAAAATCATTATTATTAGTATTGGGAAAATCACACAACTTGATATTTTATTGAGACACAGTGACTATGCAAACAAGATCGCAACCAACAAAAGATCAAACAAGAAAAAGGGAAAACAAAAGATATTTTTGTATTTTTGCAAAAAAATAGTTTTAGAAGTGGGGGAGATGAAAACTAGAGGCAAATGGCAAATAAAGTAATTGCAAGGAGATGAGATTTATGCGTAGGTACCTGATAGATGTTGATGATGTCTCCCCGGCAACAGAGCTAGAAGTTCTTCCTGATTGTTTGTATCTGCATTGGTATTTCCCTGAAGAGGAGATGATGATGCAACGCAGCAAAGGTAAGTATTTCCCTCAGTTATGAACTAAAGGTTATCAATCCACTAGGAGAACCAAGCAACACTATGTAAAAGCACCTGCACACGAACAATGAAAACTTGCAACCAAACACGTAAGAGGGGTTGTTAATCCCTCCACGGTATTGAGATATATTAAATTGTATAGGTTTTGGTAAATAGATCTAGCAAAAACACAAAATAAGAAATAAAGAAAAATTGCAGTAAGGTATTTTTTAGTTTAATACGATGGGGAAATAGACTCGGGGACCATAGTTTTCACTAGAGGCTTCTCTCAAGAAAATAGCATATGGTGGGTAAACAAATTATTGTTGGGCAATTGATAGAAAAGAGAATAATCATGATGATATCCAAGGCAATGTATATAGGCATCGCGTACAAGATTAGTAGACCGACTCCTGCCTGCATCTAGTACTATTACTCCACACATCGACCGCTATCCAGCATGCATCTAATGTACTAAGTTCATGGAAATATGGAGTAACGCAATAAGAATGATGACATGATGTAGACAAGATAAAATCACGTATGAATAAACCCCATCTTGTTACCCTTAATAGCAACAATACATGCGTGTCATGTATCTTTCAGTCGCTAAGATTGAGCACCGCAAGATCGAACCCATCACAAAGCACCTCTTCCCATGGCAAGAAAAATCAATCTTGTTGGCCAAACCAAACCAAAATTTTGGAGAAGAAATATGATGCTATAACAATCATGCATATAAGAGTTCAGCAAAGGATCAAACAATATTCATGGATAGAACAGATCATAGACTGACAATTCATCGGATCGCAACAAACACACCGCAAAAAAGAAGAGTTACATAACATAGATTTCCAAGAACATTGAGGAGAACATTGTATTGAAGATCAAAAAGAGAGAAGAAGGAATCTAGCTACTAGCTACAGACCCGTAGGTCTGTGGTAAACTTGTCACGCATCATCGGAGGGGCAACAAGGATGATGAAGAACCCCTCTGTGATTGTTGCCCCCACCTGAAGAGTGCCGGAAAAGGCCTCTAGATTGGATCTTGTGGTTCTAGAACTTGTGGTGGCAGAAACTATATTTCCTTGACTCCCCGGGGTTTTTTTGGGATTTTAGAGTATTTATAGAGGTGGAGGTAGGTGAAAGTGCAACTTATCCCCGGGTGGTTTTGGTAAGTCATAACAACATACAGCTCA
The DNA here is from genome assembly GCA_963921465.1 of Triticum timopheevii. Lineage (NCBI taxonomy): Eukaryota > Viridiplantae > Streptophyta > Magnoliopsida > Poales > Poaceae > Triticum > Triticum timopheevii. Next base: position 202,309,956 of record OY997270.1, read on the forward strand.
TTGAACTAATAGCCATTCAAGTTAATGTTTCAAAAAGTTCAACGATTGGCATGGCATGGACTAGAGATGTGGACCCCTGAAAATGCTAAGGACACATATTGGCAAAAGCTCAAGATTCTTCATTTCCATTTTAGTGATCCAAGATCACATTGAGTCCATAGGAAAAGCCAATACTATTAAAAAGGGGATGAGGTGTTGCTTAATGGTCTACTTGCTCAAAATGCTTAGTGATATGCTCCAAAGCCCTCAACCACTTTCTCATATCCAAATTTGTCCTAAACCTAAAGTCAAACTCAGCCCCATCGATTTGATTCATCTAGTGCCACCGAGTTCACTTGACATAGCCATAGACAGAAACCCTAATCAGTTCGATCTCACCGATAGGGATCTCGGTCTCACCGAGATGGGATTCCAACCTCTTTGTTTCCCTTCATAACATTTTGTTCATACTGAGATGAGCGATCGGTCCCACCGAGTTCGCAATGCAAACTCTCTGTTTCCTTTTCGTAACATTTCGTTCTCACCGAAACAAGCGATCGGTCCCACCAAGTTTGCTTGACCAAGTCTCTGTTTGCTTATTGCTGAAATCGGTCTCACTGAGTTCATGCGATCGGTCTCACCGAGATGAGGTTTTGCCCTAACCCTAGCGCTTCGGTCCCACTGAGTTGATCTCGTCGGTCCCACCGAAAATCCTAACGTTCACATTTTGAACTAGATTGGTCCCACCGAGTTTCTTCATTCGGTCTCATCGAGTTCGGTAAAATGTGTGTAACTGTTAGATTTTGTGTGGAGGATATATATACCCCTCCACCCCTTTTCCATTTGCGAGAGATCCATCAGAACGTGCCCACACTTCCACTACTTATTTTTTGCGTGAGAACCACCTACTCATGTGTTGAGACCAAGACATTCCAATCCAACCATAGAATCTTGATCTCTAGCCTTCCCCAAGTTGCTTTCCACTCAAATCATCTTTCCACCATATCCAAATCTATGAGAGAGAGTTGAGTGTTGGGGAGACTATCATTTGAAGCACAAGAGCAAGGAGTTCATCATCAACACACCATCTATTACCTTTTGGAGAGTGATGTCTCCTAGATTGGTTAGGTGTCACTTGGGAGCCTCCGTTAAGATTGTGGAGTTGAACCAAGGAGTTTGTAAGGGCAAGGAGATCGCCTACTTCATAAGATCTACCCAAGCAAGGCAAGTCCTTCATGGACGATGGCCATGGTGAGATAGACAAGGTTGCTTCTTTGTGGACCCTTCATGGGTGGAGCCCTCCATGGACTCACGCAACCGTTACCCTTTGTGGGTTGAAGTATCCATCAACGTGGATGTACGATAGCACCACCTATCGGAACCAAGCCAATCTTCGTGTCTACATTGTGTTTGCCCTCTCCAAGCCCTTCCCTTTTACCTTCATATGCAATGTTTTACATTCCGCTACTACACTCTTAGAATTACATATGTAGGTTGATTGCTTGACTTGTGTTAAGTTGCTAAAATCTGCCAAGACTTAAAATTGGGAAAAGGCTAGATTTTTTGGTCAAGTAGTCTAATCACCCTCCCTCTAGACATATTTTCGATCCTACAAGTGGTATTAGAGTTTTGGTCTCCATTTGCCTTGGTTTCCATAGTTTTGGTGATCATAGCCTTGGTTTCACAACCTAGGAGAGTATGGCGTCTAGCGAGGGAAACTACCACCATAGAGGTCCTTACTTTGATTGTACTAATTTTGCTAGTTGGAAGCATAAGACGAAAATGCATATTCTTGGACATAACCCTGTCGTTTGGGCTATTGTGTGTATTGGTTTGCAAGGTGAATTCTTCGATGGGAGAGAACGAAATCGTGAAGCATCCGCGGAAGAATTGAAGATGCTGCAATACAACGCTCAAGCTTGCGATATCCTATTGAATGGATTGTGCCCTGAAGAATTCAACAAAATCAGCCCTCTTGAGAAAGCAAAGGAAATTTGGGATACTTTGATTGATATGCATGAAGGTACCGAGTCCATAAAGGAATCCAAATTGGATGTGCTTCAAAGTCAAATTGACAAGTTCAAAATGAAGGATGGTGAAGGTGTCGCTGAAATGTACTCTAGGCTTGCTCTCATCACAAATGAGATTGCCGGCTTATGAAGTGAAGAGATGACTGATAGATTCATCATCAAGAACATCCTAAGAGCCTTGGATGAAAAATATGATACCATGTGCACATTGATCCAAATGATGCCCAATTATAAAGATCTCAAGCCAACGGAAGTTATTGGAAGAATTGTTGCTCATGAGATGTCACTCAAGGATAAGGAAGAGCTTCACAACAAGTCTAGTGGTGCTTATAAAGCTTAATGTGATGCTCTTGCCACATCAAGTGAAAAAAAGTCTTCAATGAAGAATTGAGCTTAATGGTGAAGAACTTCAACAAATTCTACAAGAGTAGAAGTAAAGAGAGAAGCTCAAAGTAAAGGTCCTACAATGACAAAAGATCTTCTAGTCGTGATCGAAATTGCTACAATTGTGGAAGACCCGGACATTACTCCAATGAGTGTACAACTCCCTACAAAAGAAAAGAAGACTCACCTAAAAGGAAAAGTAGAAGATATGAATCACCTCCAAGAGGGAGAAGGAGTAGAGATGATCATTATGAATGAAGACCCTCTTGTAGAAGCAAGGATTCGGAAAGGAAGGACAAGTCTTCAAGGAGCTACACAAAACGAAGACATCAAGCTCATGTTGGTGAATGGATATCTGGTTCCGACTCCGACAACCACTCCGAGAGAATTTATCATTCCGACTCCGAATATACTCAAGATGAAGGTTTTGCCGGTCTTGCACTTGTGTCAACCAACTCCTACGACATATTTGACTCACCAAATGAAGGAATTGGAAGATGCTTCAAGGCTAAAGGCCCCAAGGTATCACAACCCGAGTATATTGATTTCAATAGTGATGAAGATGATTTGCTAGGTGATGATGATTTGCTTGTTGACAATGCTAGCGATGAAAATTATGATGAAATTGCTATTAATCATGCTAATCAAGATGAAACGAATGACAATGATAAGAATGAGATTGAGCGTATAACTAAAGAACTAAACACTCTTAAGTTAGCTCATGAAACTACTTTAGAGGATCATCAAGAACTTTTAAAAACTCATGAGAAGCTACGCTTCGAAAAGCTCAACTTAGAGCAAGAGCATGGGTTCTTAAAGACAATCAATGATGATTTTTGGAAGAAAAGTTCTTCTTACATTGCCAAGTGTTTACTCTTGTCTACTTACATGCCACAAGTAAAATCTAGCAACAAGAGTAAGAAAGATTCTTCTTCTAGTAGTAACAATAATCATGCAAAATCCAATATTGTTGCTTCTAGTAGTTCTCTTGATTCCACTAACGATTCTCTTAGCCAAGTTACACTTGAGCAAGAAAATAGCTTATTGAAGGGAATTATAGAGAGAAGTGTTTACAAGAGCCTTGCCGGAAGTAAGCAATTTGAGGAAATTGTACGCAAGCAAGGAAGGCACTGAAAGAATCAAGGTGTTGGTTTTGAACGAAAGTTCAATGCCAATGGAGTTGAGTGGGAAGAAGATCAATAACGCAGGACAAAGTTTGTTCCTCAACAAGAGAAGTATGATCCCACTTCCTTCAAGGGAACACAAGCTCAAGATGATCTTCCACCACAAGACCACAAGCTAAAAGGCAAGGACATGCTTCAAGAGGAGATTGATACATTTGAAGAATCTCCAAAGGCCTTGGTAAAGTGGTTCCCAAGACAACTCCAAGTTCTACCTCATCAAGTACGACTACAACCCCAAGGATTCCGATCAAGTTGATATGGATCCCAAAAAATAAGAACTAGAGAGTTCTTGAGGGCGACTCCGCCAACATACTTCACTCATATTCATATTGTCAAGGACAAGTGCAATCAACTTCCACATCTTGCACTAGTTCAAGGAGTCACAGACCCTCTTGCTAGTAAGTCAAGGAACAAGGTAACCAAATGCTTTCATGGACATTATCATATGTGTACTTCACTCCATGTCTATGGATATCCTTGTTTGTTCCTTGTGGGACTAACCCATGTAGGTATTGAAAGTGCAACTCACTCCAATGGATTGCTCCAAATGATCTCCAACAATATTGAGTATCCGCATCTTCAACATCTACATGAAGTCATCATCGACAAAACCAAGGTTAGTTCATCCCCCTAAATGGGGATATCACATCTAGGGGAGATTTACTATAAGAACTGAGCTAAAGCAACTCTAATGGTGTGAGCACAACAATGCTTTATGTAAAAGTGGTAACCCCACTTGTGCTTAAACGATGAGTATGACCTATGATCAAATGTTCTCATTTGACTCCTAAGTCAATATACTCATATATAGATGACCTAGTCATCGCAAATTGCTTGATAGATGCTAGAGTGTTTGTGCATGCATTGCCACATATTTCATTTGTACCTTATTGTGTGAGCATGTTGGTTGCATAATTTTCTCCATTTGAGGACATCCATTTGTTGCTTTGATTGTTTGGCTTTTCTATTCGCCAAATGGATGGACAAGAATGCCTAAGTACTCCCTATATCTACCTATGCTTTTCTCATCTCAAACTCTATTCATGCTACATCACAAAGTTTGATCAAGTCATATTCGGACCCTCTGAGTGAGGAGCACTCGGAGCCACCGATTCGTCATAGACTTAACTTCCAAAATCACTTAGTCATTTCGGTCTGACTGATTCATCCCATTCGGTCACACCTAGTTCATTCAGTTGATCTAGGTTTTAATCTCGGTGCAATCGATTTGAACCTTTCAGTGGCACCGAGTTGCAGCAACCGCTTGCGATTCTGCATCTCGGTGCCACCGAGCTGTTCCATTCGGTCACACCGACAGAGTCTGGATATATATACCCATGGGACAAAAATTTGGAAATTTCTCCAAACGCCTCGCCCGCGCCTGTCCATCTCTGTCGACTCGTGGTCTACGGATCGTCTTCTCGTCGTCAGCGTCCTCCTACCGCTGGTCTCTATCGCCATCAACGGCAATCTTCGCCGCCGTTGTTGCCATAGCAGTTTCATCGCCAAGTTAGGGTATGAACTCGTCCCTTTGTGCCATCCCCACTCCGATTCCGAGCACAAAGATCAATGCCTGTACTCTTGCCACTTCTGAGATTACTCTATCCATTGCAAACTCCGTTAGATTAGATTTGATGCAAAAATTTTGGTTTAGGTTTCTGCCGTACTCATCTCGGACCGACCGATATTAGGATTTCGGTCTCACCAATGTGGCTTAGGCCATTGCACAAGTATTTTTCTGTCTAACCAAAACATACCAATTGGTGTGATCGAGTTCATTTCTCAGTGAAACCCTAGCAACTCGGAGTCACCGAACTGCATCTCGGTCTGACAGATCTTGCTAGTTTAGACTCCAAAACAGCTTCGGTGTCACCAAGTTTATGATATTGGTAGCTCCGAAATGCTTCCTTTAGAAAACGAAAACTAAGTTTTTGACTCATTTGTTTTGCAAAATGTATGTGCTTTGTGATGCTCATCCACTCTATCTCAACCTATCCATTCATAGGGTCAGCTTTCAGTGTCAGAGATGTCAGACAACAGTGATAGCTAGAACAGGTCAGAAGAGCATGAAAATCTGAGTGAGGGCACTAGTCCCTCAAATAGCAGTTATGAGGAGGGTAGCAGAAGCACCCCAAGCAATCTTCCTAAGGCTACTATCAGGCAAAGGAAGAAGAGAACTTCTGACTCAGAAGACGAGGACTTTGAGATTGAGGAAGTAACCTCAAAGAAGAAGGTTGTCAAGAAAGAATTTGGCACTTCTGCATCCACCAAGCCTGGCATGCACAAGAAGGCACCTACCAAGAGAATCCCTATGTCAAAAGCCAGAGCCTCAACTCAAGCTACTACTGAACCAAGAGAAGAAGAGGCTGCTGGACGAATGAAAAAGAAGGTAAGGAAAAGAGGAAGATGGTGCAAGCTTGTTGAATCAATGGCTTAGTTTGAGAAGCATTCATCAGATGAAGAGGAGGAGGAAGAGCCCATTGCACCTCCTGCCAAGACCCAGAAGCTGATGGGAGATGCTATCAAGTTTGGGGCTGCTCCTCTAAACCCAAGACAACTCCCAAGTCTGCTGCTGCTGCTGCTGCTCAAGCTTCAAAGCCCACGACACCCAAGAGATCCACAGGAAATATCTCAGTTGCAGAGAAGAACAAGGCCCCAATGCTTGAAGTTAAAGAGGATGTTGAGCCCCAAGTGCTTAGGAAGCTCAAGCCGAATATCCCAGATCATGATGATACTCATCCAATTGCAGAGAACATGAAAGAGAGAAAAGATGCTGGTCTCAGACTGTGGAGGTAGACAGACCCCTATGCTACATGGAGAAGGACTGCTGTGGATTACAGGTTTCACACCAAGGAGCGGAAAGACTTCTATGAGGCAGTTCTTTTGGACAAGAAGCCCATAGTCAGTGATATGAGATGGATGGACTGGGAATACATTGATAATAATGCTGACTACTTCCCTGGAGTTCATTAGAGTTTAAGGCTGAATGAAGTTGATACTTTTGTTGGTCAGGAACTTACAAAATGGAATGATGAGATGGTGATGCAATTTTACTCAACTACACATTTTTAACCAGATGGAAAGATTGTCTGGACGACTAAAGCTACTAGGTACCAATCCTGCAATGCTGAGTGGGCCAAGCTAATCAATGCCCCTGAAGAGTCCGAGCATGACATAGATGTCTATGCCAAGCCCAGGAAAGGTCATAACTCCATGGCACACATGTACAAGGAAATTCCCGATGATGCCCTAGAGACTCACAAGTATGGCTCCATCTACTATCTCCTGTCAAGGCTGCCTACCAACAACACTATTTTGAGGTATACTTTGTTGCCCAAATCAGGAGATGATAGGATGATCAGAGGACACTCAATCAACTTGCTGCATATGTTTGATGTGCCAGAAAAGTCCAAGGTGATGACCTAGGTTGTTGAAACGGTCAAGAGGACTACAACAGATCATAAGAGGTCATGTGGTTATGCCCCACACATTCAGATGCTCATCAACTCTAAGATGGGCACGTGCACATATCTTCTAGACAGAGAGCACCTTCCACTGAGGCCGAAATTTCAGAATGAAGGAAATATGCCCTAGAGGCAATAATAAAGTTATTATTTATTTCCTTATTTCATGATAAATGTTTATTATTCATGCTAGAATTATATTAACCGTAAACTTAGTACATGTGTGAATACATAGACAAAACATATTGTCCCTAGTATGCCTCTACTTGACTAGCTCATTAATCAAAGATGGTTATGTTTCCTAACCATAGACATGTGCTGTCATTTGATGAATGTGATGGACATGACCCATCTGTTAGCTTAGCATTATGATCGCTACAGTTTCATTGCTACTGCTTTCTTCATGACTTTTACATGTTCCTCAGACTATGAGATTATGGAACTCCCATATACCAATAGAACACTTTGTGTGCTACCAAATGTCACAACGTAATAGGGTGATAATAAAGGTGCTCTACAGGTGTCTCTGAAGGTATTTTGTTGGGTTGGCATAGATCAAGATTAGGATTTGTCACTCCGTGTTTCGAAGAGGTATCTCTGGGCCTTCTCGGTAGTGCTCATCACTATAAGCCTTGCAAGAATTGTAACTAATGAGTTAGTTGCGGGATGAAGTATTACGAAATGAGTAAAGAGAGTTGCCGATAATGAGATTGAACTAGGTGTGATGATACCGACGATCGAATCTCGGGCAAGTAACATACCGATGACAAAGGGAACAAACGTATGTTGTTATGCGGTTTGACCGATAAAGATCTTCGTACAATATGTAGGAGCCAATATGATCATCCAGGTTCCGCTATTGGTTATTGACCGGAGATGTGTCTCGGTCATGTCTACATAGTTCTCGAACCCGTAGGTTCCGCATGCTTAATGTTCGATGACGATTTGTATTATGAGTCATGTGTTTTGATGACCGAAGTTTGTTCGGAGTCCCGGATGAGATCGCAGACATGAAGAGGAGTCTCAAAATGGTCGAGACATAAAGATTGATATATTGGATGGTTATATTCGGACACCGAAGTGTTCCGTAGAAGTTTCGGATAAAACCGGAGTGTCGGAGGGTTACCGGAACCCCCCGGGGGAACTAATGGGCCACATGGGCCTTGGTGGAGAAAGAGAGGGGCGGCCAGGGCAGGCCGCGCGCCCCCTCCCCCTTGGGTCCGAATTGGACTAGGGAAGGGTGGCGGCGCCCCCCTTTCCTTCTCCCTCTCCGTCTCCTTCCTTCCCCCTCTCTCCCTCTTGCTGGAATCCTAGTACAACTAGTAGTCCTATAGGACTCCCCTTGTGGGGCGCGCCCTATGTCACACCCAAGATGCGACCCTATCCAAGAGGAACTCAAAGGTCCCACCAAGGATAGACCCGCATATTGAAACGCTTTTGCAAGGTGGATATCACTACATCAACATTACATAAATAGATGGTGATACATACATAAGGCATACAATGCCACATGAATACAACATCATACATAAGATCAACATCCGACTACGGATGAAACACAAACAGAAGCTCAAACAACATCCACTCTGCTAGCCCAGGCTGCCGACCTGGAACCTATCCCCTGATCGAAGAAGAAGGAGAAGAAGAACTCAACGCAAGCAAGCATCGCTCTCGCGTCATGATCATCGCATAACCTGTACCTGCAACTGTTGTTGTAGTAATCTGTGAGCCACGAGGACTCAGCAATCCCATTACCATGGGTATCAAGACTAGCAAAGCTTAATGGGAAAGGAAGGGGTAAAGTGGTGAGGTTGCAGCAGCGACTAAGCAAGTATGGTGGCTAACATACGCAAATAAGAGCGAGAAGAGAGCAAACAGAACGGTCGTGAAGCTAGCAATGATCAAGAGGTGATCCTGAACTCCTACTTACGTCAAACATAACCCAAAGACCGTGTTCACTTCCTGGACTCCGCCGAGAAGAGACCATCACGGCTACACACGCGGTTAATGCATTTTAATTCAGATCTGGTGTCAAGTTATCTACAACCGGACATTAACAAATTCCCATCTGCCACATAACCGTGGGCACGGCTCTCGAAAGTTTATACCCTGCAGGGGTATCCCAACTTAGCCCATGATAAGCTCGCGATCAACAAAGAATATACCTTCTCCCAGGAAGACCCGATCAGTCTCGGAATCCCGGTTTACAAGACATTTCGACAATGGTAAAAGAAGACCAGCAAAGCCGCTCGATGCACCGACAATCCCGATAGGAGCTGCACATATCTCGTTCTCAGGGCAACACCGGATAAGCGAAGCGTACAGGTACCGACGTAACCCAAGTTGCCAAGGGATGGTCCCGCACGGTGTTCTAGTTTGGACCAACACTTAGATAAGCATTGGCCCGGGAGGGGGGGGCTATAATAAAGATGATCCTTGGGTTAATTACTCCCAAGGGAAAGGTAGGTGGTGGTGAGGCAAATGGTAAAACCAAGGTTGGGCCTTGCTGGAGGAGTTTTATTCAAAGCGAACTGTCAAGGGGGTCCCATAAATCACCCGACCGCGTAAGGAACGCAAAATCCGGGAACATAATACCGGTATGACGAAAACTAGGGCGGCAAGAGTGGAACAAAACACCAAGTATATGGATGCATTAATTAAATAAGAGCTATTGTGATATCCCAACAAAATCCTGTCCACCATGGAGAAATCTTAAACTTCACCTGAACTAACAACGTTATAAGAGGGGCTGAGCAAAGCGGTAACATAGCCAAGCAACGGTTTGCTAGGAAGGGTGTCAAAGGTTAGATGTTCATGGAAATTTGGGAGGCTTGAAGAGCAAATGATAGGTAACGCAGCATAGCGATAGAACGAAGCAACTAGCATAGCAATGATAGTAGTGAGATCCAGGGTAGCGGTCATCTTGCCTGAAATCCCGCAAGGAAGAAGAACGAGTCCATGAAGAAGATGAAGCCACGAAGACGAACCAAGCGTAGACGAACGAATCCTCATGATCGCAACGAAACGAGGACTATCGAGAAGAAGCACACAACATGGTAAACACACCACACATAGACAAGACATGATGCACAACAAGCATGATGCATGAGAAAACTAGATGAGGCTACTCATGGCAAGAAATGATGCAAACAAGAACAACACACCAAGGCAAGTTTAAATGAGGCCAGGAACAACATATAACAATTCCGGTAAGTCCTCATATGTAAGTTTCAAAGTTGGTCCAGATCTGAACAAACATTAAGTTGAAGTTGTTTAACAAAAAGTTAAGATGCACCAAGATGATCTACACGAGATTCTAGTCAAGTTACATATAAAGTTCATTAGATTCGGAGCTACGGCCTAGAAGATATGAGCAAAACAAGTTAAGCATGGCATTGATGCAAAATGCATCCAAACATCAAGCAAACACCTCAAAACAGGGATGCAACATGATAAAATGAAACTACATGCAAAATCAAGCAAGTTTCATATAGAGCACACTCAAAACGGAGCAACGGTTCAACACATACACTCTATACAAGCTATAACAACAATCTGTCCATAACAGCAACTAGGCATCTTGCAAGCATCAAAACAATATGCTACAACACCCCAACATAATAACAAAAGGCATGGGCATGAAGTACAGGTAAAGCATGACAAAATATGAACACTGGGCTATCTCCAGAAACTACTAGAACATGCTCAAACACACATGGCAAGATTGCAAATAATAACAGTTTCAGATTTATCAGGAAATAACATCAGGTTGCAATGTTTAGAGCTATCAATCAACATGTTACAGGAACTTAACATGGCAAACAAAGGCATGGCATGAATCTACTAATTGCATAGAACAAAAGTCCCTTACTGACCATGAGCCAAAAGGGCACCGAAAAAATGATGGCACCCATGTAAACATGGCAAAAGATATGACAGATTCATACATGGCAGGAACAACAATACGTAGGCATGTTGGTGAGCTTGAACCACTCACCACAGAGCAATACATGGCATGGAAAGGCAATCAACAATAAGAAGACATGTTTATGAAGCTAAGCATGGCAAGAACAAATTCATAGGGTGCATGGATCACTAGCAAAACACATGGCCAAAACTGAACTTAATGTTAACAGGCTGACAGCAATATTATTTAGCAACTTTGGAGCAAGATAATAACAAGCTACATTAGGCTATAAATGCAGCCAGGGGCATGGATGGATAGAGCATGATATGTATAACAAATCATCCTTAGTGAACATCTCCAGATTATGCATAGAATGACTAGTAGCAGCAGGTTTACATAGCAACAAAATATAACAGAATCAGTCAGGAAAACAGCAACAACAAGTACCCTACTTAACAAGCTTGATGCACTCACTACGCAACTCACAAAAATACATGGATTGCACCTCTGGAAAGATGGCATAGCATAGATCAAAACACATGTAGACATCAACCTCATAGGATGCACACATCAAACATGGCAAAAATGACAAATGAGCATGTTATAACAGTTCCAGCAGATTAACATCAACATGCACTCTTCCAACAGCATTTCGGGCATCAAGATGAGCTCAAATGAAAATGATGCAATGTAATGAAATGGAGTACTCGTCGAGACGAACAATTTGACATATTACACGCACGAAACGGAGCAGCATGCACAGAGTTATGATGCAATGAACATGGGAACATGATGCTGAAATCCTGGGGACTTAGGCATATCTCAGGAAAAACATGCAAGCGCAAAATAACTAAAAAAACGCATGAGCGCCGTTTAGACGGGGATGGGCTGCTCACCTAGCAGGCCTTGGCCCGAGTCGAGGGGGAGGAGGTAGATCGGGACGGCCTTGGCGCTGAGCTGGGCCGGGGCGGAACTGGGCCGCGGGGCCCACGCGGGGGTCGTCCCCCTCCCGATCCCGCCTGGATCGGGGAGGCGGGAGGCGGCGGGTGGTGGCCGGCGTGGCGCGGCGGCGCGAGGCCGGAAGTGGCCGGGGCGAGGCGGCGGCGGCGGGATCCGGCCGGCCGACACCGGATCCGGGCGGCGCGGGCGGCGCGGATGGCCGGGAGGCGCGGACGGGCACCGGGGCAGTGAGCTTGGAGCTCCGGCGGCGGTGGCGTGCGCCGGTGCGGGGTGGGACGGCGCTGCCGAGATGGGGGCGAGACGGTGGTGGCGCGGGGAGCTCGGTGGGGAGGCACGCCGGCAGGCGGCGCGGTGGCTGGCGGCGGAGGGCGCGGGCGAACGGCGGCGGCGAAGGACGGGCCCGGCGCAGCCCCCGTGGGCCGAGTGGGCCGCGGCGGCGGCGGGTGGCGGGGCGCCACGTGGCAGCTCCAGATTGGCGCGGGGACGGCGGCTGAGGGTGGCGGACATGTCCGGGCGGCGGGGAAGTTGTGTCCGGCGGCGCGAGGGTAGCGGGGCTAGGGTTAGGGGTGGATTTGATCCGGAATTTCGAGGGAGGAGGTGTTTTTATAGGTAGAGGGAGCTAGGAGACTCCAAAAGAGGCACAGTTTTCGGCCACGTGATCGCGATCGAACGACCGAGAGCATGGGGGGGTTAGGATGGGTTTTGGGCCACTTTGGAAGGGTGTTGGGCTGCAAAGAGAAGGGGGCTTTTGCGGTTACCCGGTTAACCGTTGGAATATCAAACGACCTCCAAATGGCACGAAACTTGACAGACGGTCTACAGGTGCTATACCAAGGCAGCTTGCCAAACCTCGGGCCATTCCGAGAAAGTTTAACACCCGCTCACAACAGGAGACAAAAAGGGGAAAGCCGGAGGACATAGGAGTGTCGGATTGCAAAACGGACAACGGGGAAAATGCTCGGATGCAAGAAACGAACACGTATGCGAAATGAGATGCACACGATGACATGATAAAATGCAACACGCAAGGAAATGACATGGCAACAATGGCAAATAACTGGCAGACACCTGGCGCATCGAATCTGGGGCGTTACACCCGAGGAGGGCCGGCCGGCCTCCCCCTTGCTCGTTTATATACAGGGGCAGGGGGCACCCTAGAAGACACAAGTTGATCTTTTAGCCGTGTGCGGTGCCCCCCTCCACAGTTACACACCTTGGTCATATCGTCGTAGTGCTTAGGCGAAGCCCTGCGTCGGTAACTTCATCATCATCGTCACCACGACGTTGTGCTTATGAAACTCTCGCTCGAACTCAATTGGATCTAGAGTATGAGGGACATCATCGAGCTGAACATGTGCTGAATGTGGAGGTGCCATACGTTCGGTACTTGGATCAGTTGGATCGCGAAGACGTTTGACTACATCAGCCGCGTTAACTAACGCTTCCGCTTTCGGTCTACGAGGGTACGTAGACACACTCTCCCCTCTCGTTGTTATGCATCACCTAGATAGATCTTGCATGATCGTAGGATTTTTTTTAAATTGTCGCATTACCCAATAGTGGTATCCGAGCCAGCTCTATGCAGAGATGTTATATGCATGAGTAGAACACAAAGAGTTGTGGGCGATAATAGTCATACTGCTTACCACCAACGTCTTACTTTGATTCGGTGGTATTGTTGGATGAAGCGGCCTGGACCAACATTACATGACCGCGTTCATGAGACTGGTTGTACCGACGTGCTTTTGCACAAAGGTGGTTGGCGGGTGTCTGTTTCTCCAACTTTAGTTGAATCGAGTTTAACTACGGCCGGTCCTTGTTGAAGGTTAAAACAACACACTTGATGAAAAATCATTGTGGTTTTGATGCGTAGGTAAGAACGGTTCTTGCTAGAAGCCCGTAGCACCCACGTAAAACTTGCAACAACAAAGTAGAGGACGTCTAACTTGTTTTTGTAGGGCTTGTTGTGATGTGATATGGTCAAGGAATAACGTGATATAGTTGTTGTATGAGATGATCATGTTTTGTAACAAAGTTATCGGCAACTGGTAGGAGCCATATGGTTGTCGCTTTATTGTATGCAATGCAATCGCCATGTAATTGTTTTACTTTATCACTAAGTGATAGCGATAGTCGTAGTAACAATAGTTGGCAAGACGATAATGATGCTACGATGGAGATCAAGGTGTCACGCCGGTGACAATGGAGATCATGACGATGCTTCGCCGATGGAGATCATGAGCACAAGATGATGATGGCCATATCATGTCACATATTTTTATTGCTTGTGATGTTTATCTTTCATGCATCTTATTTTTCTTACTATGGCGGTAGCATTATAAGATGATCCCTTACTAAATTTCAAGGTACAAGTGTTCTCCCCGAGTATGCACCATTCCTATAGTTCGTCCTGCCGAGACACCACATGATGATTGGGTGTGATAAGTTCTACATTCACATACAATGGGTGCACGCCAGTTTTTGCACACGCAGAATACTCGGGTTAAACCTGACGAGCCTAGCATATGCAGATATGGCCTCGGAACACTAAGACGGAAAGGTCGAACGTGAATCATATATTAGATATGATCAACATAGTGATGTTCACAATTGAAAACTACTCCATCTCACGTGATGATCAGACATGGTTTAGTTGATTTGGATCACGTGATCATTTGATGACTAGAGGGATGTCTATCTAATTGGGAGTTCTTAAGTAATATGATTAATTGAACTTTAATTTATCATGAACTTAGTCCTGATAGTTATTTTGCATGTCTATGTTATTGTGGATCAATGGTCCGTGCTACCGTTCCTTTGAATTTTAATGCGTTCCTAGAGAAAGCTAAGTTGAAAGATGATGGTAGGAACTACACGGATTGGGTCCGTAACTTGAGGATTATCCTCATTGCTGCATAAAAGAATTACGTCCTGGAAGCATCGTTAGATGTACCACCCGCGCCAGCAACTGCAGACATTGTGAATGCCAGGCAAACGCGTGTTGATGACTACTCGATAGTTCAGTGTGCCATGCTTTACGGCTTAGAATCGGGACTTCAATGATGTTTTGAACGTCATGGAGCATATGAGATGTTCCAAGAGTTGAAGTTAATATTTCAAGCAAATGCCCGAGTTGAGAGATATGAAGTCTCCAACAAGTTATACAGCTGCAAAATGGAGGTGAATAGTTCTGTTAGTGAATACATACTCAGAATGTCTGGGTACCATAACCACTTGACTCAGCTGGGAGTTGATCTTCCTGATGATAGTGTCATTTACAGAGTTCTTCAGTCACTGCTACCAAGCTATAAAGGCTTCGTGATGAACTATAATATGCAAGGGATGAACAAGACTATTCTCGAGCTCTTTGCGATGCTAAAAGTGGCGGAGGTAGAAATCAAGAAGGAGCATCAAGTGTTGATGGTCAACAAGACCACTAGTTTCAAGAAACAGGGCAAAGGGAAGAAGGAGAACTTCAAGAAGAATGGCAAGAAAGTTGCTGCTCAAGAGAAGAAACCCAAGTCTGGACCTAAGCCTGAAACTGAGTGCTTCTACTGCAAAGGGACCGGTCACTAGAAGCGGAACTGCCCCAAGTATTTGGCGGATAAGAAGGATGGCAAAGTGAAAGGTATATTTGATATACATGTTATTGATGTGTAGCTTACTAATGCTTGTAGTAGCGCCTGGGTATTTGATACTGGTTCTGTTGCTCATATTTGCAACTCGAACAGGGGCTACGGATTAAACGAAGATTGGCTAAGGACGAGGTGAAAATGCACGTGGGAAATGGTTCCAAGGTCGATGTGATCGCCGTCGACACGCTACCTCTACATCTACCTTCGAGATTAGTTTTAGACCTAAATAATTGTTATTTGGTGCCAGCGTTGAGCATGAACATTATATCTGGATCTTGTTTGATGCGAGACGGTTATTCATTTAAATCAGAGAATAATGGTTGTTCTATTTGTATGAGTAATATCTTTTATGGTCATGCACCCTTGCTGAGTGGTCTATTTTTGTTGAATCTCGATAGTGATGATACACATATTCATAGTATTGAAGCCAAAAGATGCAAAGTTGATAATGATAGTGCAACTTATTTATGGCACTACCGTTTGGGTCATATCGGTATAAAGCGCATGAAGAAACTCCATGTTGATGGACTTTTGGAATCACTTGATTATGAATCACTTTGTGCTTGCAAACCATGCCTTATGGGCAAGATGACTAAAACTCCATTCTCCGGAACAATGGAATGAGCTACCAACTTATTGGAAAAAATACATACAGATGTATGCGGTCCAATGGGTATTGAGGCTCGTGGTGGGTATCATTATTTTCTTACCTTCACAGATGGTTTGAGCAGATATGGTTATATCTAATTAATGAAGCATAAGTATGAAACATTTGAAAAGTTCAAAGAATTTCAGAGTGAAGTGGAAAATCATCGTAAAAAGAAAATAAAGTTTCTATGATCTGATCGTGGAGGTGAATATTTGAGTTACGAGTTTGGTCTTCATTTGAAACAACCTGGGATAGTTTCACAACTAACGCCACCTGGAACACCACAACGAAATGGTGTGTCCGAACGTCGTAACTGTACCTTATTGGATATGGTGCGATCTATGATGTCTCTTACTGATTTACCGCTATCGTTTTGGGGTTATGCTTTAGAGGCGGCCGCATTCACTTTAAATAGGGCACCATCAAAATCCGTTGAGACGACGCCTTATGAACTGTGGTTTGGCAAGAAACCAAAGTTGTCGTTTCTTAAAGTTTGGGGCTGCGATGCTTATGTGAAAAAGCTTCAACCTGATAAGCTCGAACCCAAATCGGAGAAGTGCGTCTTCATAGGATACCCAAAGGAAACTGTTGGGTACACCTTCTATCACAGATCTGAAGGTAAGATATTTGTTGCCAAGAATGGATCCTTTCTAGAAGTGAGTGCGAGGAAAGTAGACTTGATGTGGTAATTGTACCTTCGCCCTTATTGGAAAGTAGTTCATCACAGAAATCAGTTCTAGTGATTCCTACACCAACTAGTGAGGAAGTTAATGATGATGATGTAGGGTAGAACCCTAGGGGCCGATCTTTCACATTTGGAGAGGATCCCTACGAGGAACACGAAGAACGCGCGGAGGGGAACGAGGGAAATCACACGGAAACATAAGAGAAAACACTCAGCCAACACGAATATGATCACACATGTGCTAGATCCAAGAAACACAAAGAGATACACGGTCCAAATCCAACAAAGGATGATACAAGCGGAAGTAGTTCATCTCCAAGAGGAGGTCTTGAATCCACGAGGGATCTTCCCATAAAGGGGTCTTGAATCCATGGTGGATCTTCTCCGAAGAGGTCGCGGTCTCTCACGAGGAGGAGATCCGAATGGATGAGCAAAGCTCTATCTCAAATGAGCTAATCCTTTGATAACCCTAACTAGGAGGAGGTGGAGGAGTATATATAGTCTAGAGCCACGAAGGGGTAAGTGATGGAGAAGGGGTACATGGGCTCGGCCCAATACACTGTGCACAGACAGGGCGGTAGTACCGTACCCTCGGGCGGTAGTACCGCTTGTAGAGCTCCAACGGTAGTACCGCTTGGAGGGGCGGTAGTACCGCTCGGGTGCCTTTCGATCATAGGAGTTTGTTGGGTTCGGCGAAGAAGGGCGGATGTCGGGCGGTAGTGCCGCTTGGCTGGGATCAGCGGCAGTACCGGTTGGCGTGGGCGGAAGTACCGCCCGTTCCAGGCTGGAGAGCTTCTCTTCTTGCTCTTGATGCCCATCTTGTACAGTAGATTCTTCTAGGCTGGTTCCTTGGTACTTGGCGTCCTCGCTAGCTCGTCCATTGGATTAGGTGGCTCCGTAGCTTTCCTCTAAATACCTGATCATGCATAGCACACACGTTGGAGGTAGTAGCCATGTCTCACATCTAGAAAGTGAAGGTTCGGAGAGGAGCGAGTTCACCTTGTGTCCAATGGTGTATATTCGAGGTCTCGTCATATGTCCTCTTGGGGCTTGGAGAGCAGTCAGAGTGTACATGGGGATGAACGTGGGATGCTCCGCATCATCTCCCACCCTTGGGAAAGATCCGACCTCGGATTGTGATCCTCATCACCATGGAAACGATTGTCGTGGACGGACTTGTAGTTGGATGAAGTTGAAGACATGGCGCAATCCAAGTAGTCCAAGGTGTCTCCGGAGTGATAGACATGCAAAAAGAGCAAACACAAGCGACACTCAGAAATACAATGCTTAGTGCACACAAAGTGTCCATCATGTAAGAATGAGTCCGTGCGGCAAGATAGTGCGTGGCAAGGCACAAGATGCTTATCCAAAAGATGTAGAATGAGATGTAAAGCATTCATTGGAGCAAATTCATTTGTCGAATGCACAAAGGTGTGGTGAATGTTATTAACGCGACCATTGTGCAAAATGATGTCATAATGGGATGGTTTATCAAGAACATGAACATGGTAATTGGTGCTCAATGTGATTATGTTGTCATGCAATTGATGATGGGCAATATGATCATGATGTATGAATATGCCATCAAGGAAGATCACAACAAATTTGCTAAGGAAGTGAACACACTCATATATCATGGATGACATGGGAATAGAACATGCAACAAGGCAATCATAATGCGAGTCAATCCATGCATAGGGTGCAAACTTGTGGTGAGTATGATATGTCCATAGAGCATAACAAGTGTGAGCACAATCAACAAATATGGAGGTGGTGGTGTACCAATGCTCGATGTCGTGGCAAGAGTGGAGTTTCGAAGGTGCATCCAATAAGTGTGAGTGCTCCTCAATTTGAAGGTCCATAGAGCAAATCTCCAATGTCTCTCCTCCGTTCGTGAGATGTATTATGTAGAAAACAAGAAGGAAACAACAATGAAAGAGTGTCCCATCCAATATGCGTATTTGAGGATGGCTCAAAGATAAGGAGTTCATCTTTATGAGGATGGTGAAAATGTTGGTGTCGCGCATCATGTATACCTTCGCATGACCAAGTTGTCGCATGACTGTACCGCCTTGTGGATCCTTCAAAACGAAAGAACATGACAAACACTCGAAAAAACAAATGAGGTTAGCCAAAGTGCAAAACCTATTATTCGTGTGGTAAGATACCAAACAAGTGTATGCATCATGCTCATCATAAGAAAGGACAAGGGAGTATTGCATAGTATGGAGGCATATAATGCGAGAACTACCAAATGCAATAGGCTCAATCAAACAAGCATGCATCACAAGTAATATGTCAACCTCTCCAAGATCAATAAGCATAGTATGGTTGCACTCAATACAAGTGGATATGAGAGAGGCAACTAATGGACACAAGAGATAATGATCAAGATATATCATGTGAGAGGCATGAGCATATATGTCATCAACCCAAGAAAGCAAGTAATAGTGGAACATGGGTGATGCAACATAGCAAGCAATCATAGCGAACAAGTCAAGCATGCTAGTAGTGCGAAGATGCAACATACTAGAGGGAATAATGGCAAGCATGTCATGTTTGCAAATAGTGGGCATGAATAATGCACATGACATATCACAGGCATGAAAGCAAGATATGAGTAGAATGGCATGAATGTATTGGCGAGAGGCCATATGTAAATAGCAATGGGGCATCACGACTCTACCAACACAACAAGCATCAATAGCATGGGGCACATGATAAACATGGCAAAAGCAACAAGGATCTCCACCAAGCATGCAAACACACATAGGAGTACCATAATGGTGAAGCATGGGTAGATGCAAGAAAGGGTCACAATTGCATGGTAAAATCATGTAAAGAGGCATAACATGCAAATTGAACACGATAGTATGGGCATAAAGGGACACGTGATATATAGCCCATAGCCGTGTGAGAGCCAAGAAAAAGAGATGCGCGTAGTCCTTGCGCAAAGGGAACGGTGGTAAGGATAGTCCACGGGATCCCAAGTCATCGTTGCTCTCAAGAGCTCGTTTCGTCAACTCTTGGGATTGAGATGTTGACGAGTATACGTGAGTACCTACACAAAACAAAGACAAAGGAAAAATTGTGTGTGCGTAATATATGTACACATCATCCATCATGATGGGCACGTGCATGTGTCGGTTAGCACAAAATATCCACTGCTTAAATAAATGAGATGCGTGATATAGAAACATGTCATCCATCATGAGAGGTTTGTTATTATGTATAGCATAATGGAGACTCAAAGGATGTAATGCATCATGAGAAATATCTAGAGCATTGTTATTCGTGGAATGCATATGGTGCATGCAATTATGGTAATCATGCAAAATATGGAATGCATCAAAATCTCCTAATATGTATGAGGAAACTATGGGGGTCTCCTCATGAGCAAGAGTAGAAACATCACGTGGAGAATATTGACAATATCCAAAACAATGTCTATTTGGAACAATGTGATCATGGCATGGCATAGTAGATGAATTGCGCAAATTATGTAAAGGAAGCATGGCAATATCATCAACAAAAGCCAATTACCATCATCTCGTCATCTGTGCCATAAGTGCAAATGGGATTGATTTTAATGGGGCATGCATAGTTACTATGTTGAGATTGTAATGATGCAATATGGGAGATCTCACTCATAGCATATGACAAGTTCAATGGGCTGTCAAACATGAAGTGACCAATAGAATTTCCACATGATATCCTATGAAGCATAGCATCATAACTAGGCAACTCAACATGCTCATCATCATATTCATCATAAATAGGTAAGTCAAGGCATGAAGAAGTCTCAGTAGCATGAAGCATGGGAATAGGTGGGTCAACATCATGGGAGCAATTGATGTCAAGAGATTCCACTAGTGGGACAAGAGAAGCACCATCACCTATGTTACCTTTGGAGCGTCGCTCATGTGTTGTAGGTGAGGTGTTGAAGACCAAGTCATGGTCATCGTCATCTTGATGGAACCATGTGGGGGTACATCATCGTCCACCATGGACATCGGTTTTCCCGTTGGAGGGATGGACTCGTAGAGGGTAGGCATGTCGTCATGTAGGAGACCTAGCACCAAAGAAGAAAACACACTAGGAGTAGAGGTTAAGTCGTTAGAAATCATAGTGGCCTCACGTGCTCTCTCAACTACCTCACTCTCTAAGTGTTGTGGCTCACTCACTCCCTCAAAGATGCTCTCACTCATATTGTTGGTGGAGTCACTCAAATGGCGCTCAACCTCACATAGAATGTGTGGCATGCTCTCATGTGTGGGGCTAGTGGTGGTCACACTCATCCTCTCATAGGAAATGCTCTCAATGTCACGTATGGTGGAGTCACCCATGTCACTCATGGGGCAGTGGCTCTCATATGTGGGTGTTAGAGAAATGTAGGTGCAAATGTCTCCATGCTCGGTCGCGTAGCTTGACTCAGAGTATGAGTCCAATATGGGCGCCGTCTTCATGTTGTAGAAGAGGTTCGCGCTCGTCGCCGTGGTCGAAGGGGATGGCCCTTGCTCGACCGTCTTGTCACCGTCTTGGTGTTGGAGGCCCATATGATGTGGGACCTCGTAGCTCATCTCCATGACCGAAGGGAGCTTCCCATGCTCGGCCATCTTCCTTGAGGGGCTTCCAAAGATGGAAGTGTCGCCCTCGCTCGTAGGTAGTCGCCTTGGACTTGATGAAGTCGATGTAGGTGTACACATGGGAACTAGGCGAAGATGCTGTATGTCCAAAGGTGAAGATGCCTTGATAGCACGTGGCAAAGATGCCAAAGTGGTTTTTGTAGCCGTAGCGCCGTCTTGGTGGTGGTCATCTCGCGGTCTTCTCTTTTGCTCATGAAGCTTCGACTTGGCATGAAGTAGGGCTTGTTGGGACTTGTGCATTTGCACTTGTCGAGCATCTTCGTGATGATGATGTCGTTGTCGTGCTTGAGCTCCTTGGCATTCGTTGTCGTCGTGCACATGATGCTTGGAGGTGACTTGCCCTTCATGACGATGTGGATCACGAACATGATGGTGGTCGCCATGTAGATGTTGACTTGGACGACTTGCGCTTGCATCGTGTTTGCGCTCCGAAGATGATCGACTTGGTCGCCGCTGCCTTGAAGATGACGAAGGGGAAGTAGACTTGATCAAGGCCCGAATCTCCTCCATCCTTGCATCTTGCCCCTCTTTATGTGCAGACAACTTCTTGTCGATGTAGTCCCTTTTCCTTGCTTCGGAGTGAAGAATGTCGATGGAGATGTTCTCGATGCGCTCTCGCAATCTTGATTGTGCGCCTTGCATTTGTTGTTGTAGATCAAATATGGGCGCTTTGGTGTTGTAGTTGTTCACGCCGTCGTTGTTGTCGAGGAACGGAGATGAAATGCCTTGCCTATCCATCACAAGCCTCGAGCAAGTATGAGTGGGAGAAAGATAAGAACTAGACCAAACGTACCTTGACCGATGTTGAAAATGGATCAATGATCACTCAAATGCGGACAGTGAAATAGCACAATTGGTACCAATTCTTGTCGGTTCTCATACCAACACAAATAAGGCTTTGGGTGGAGCTCGGTGAGGATAGTGGCACAAAAATTTGATGCAAAATTTTAGCAAGAGTCAATAATGTTGAAAGATATTCACAAATTCGCAAGCGAAACAAGTAGACCAATAGCAATGAATGGCACACGGAAACACACACACGGATAGATAAATGGGGTTGTGCAAGCAAGGAATGAGCACAAAATGTGGAATCCACGGAAAACGCTCATGTTGCACAACTCAAGAGAGATGCTAGCACGATTGCTCAATAGGCGGATACAACACTTGTGCACAACCTATGAGATGCAAAATGGATAAACTTCTATCCCAAGTATGCTATGTATGTATAGTTCCCGGTGTTTCTCACAAGATGATCCAAGATGATCGGATATGACAATCCTATAAGCAATGTGGTATGATGCTATGGCACTTGCTTACAAGCTCTTTGCTCTTTCTCTTTTGCTTAAAAGCTTATTCTCTTTTTTTTGTATGGCCAATTTTGCACAATGAACAAACCAAGAAAGCAATTGTGTATATGCGGGAGAAAAAACTTGTGAAACAAGATATGATACCAATACATGCACCACGATGATATGGTATGTATGCTATGGGAAGTATGATCAGTAATGTGCACAAGTGACGTTGCCGGCAATACTCAAATGGCTAGTCTCGATAGGCAAGTAATGCAAAATGGGCTAGGGGTTATCAGTGCAATTTGCAAGGGGAATATATAATGGTTTCATCGAGGTTACCGTCCTTGGCGATGATGAGAGGCGATGTTGCCGATGTCGACCCGTTCCTAGTTAGCCGAAACACCCTAGGAAACGGAAAAACCACAACTCCAAATCTCAAGGACAAATGTCAAATGGTGGTAGCGGAATGCGGTGGTGGTTTGCACTTGGCCATGTGGAAGTGGAGTGCTGGGCTATACACAGTGTCGGAGTAGAAGCAATGGTCCCTAAGTAGCCAAAACACCTTAGGAGACACAAGCCACAACTCAAACAAGCCCAAACAAAATTGGGTTAAGTTTGGGTGGTGGAAATGTATGGTGGGCACGTCTATGCTGAAGTGGTGGTGGTGGTTGATGAAGAAGCAATTGTCCCTAAGTAGCCGGAACATCTTAGGAGACTCGAATCACTACTGAAGCAACCACTAGTGCTAAGGGGATCAAGATGGGTTAGGTTGCGGAAATCGATGGTGGCTATGCAGATGATATGGTGGAGGGCCTAGGCAAGCTTTCCAAATTTTGGAAAATTTGGTGGAGTCAAATGGTGTTGGAACCTATCTAGACGGATGGGGGATGTCAATAGCCACTCAACGAGCTAAAGAACGCGAAAATCGGACTCCGGATGTAGAAGTTATGGGCAAAACGGTGAAACTCGGAACGCTGGAACTGCGAGGGCGGTAGTACCGTGGTCAGTGGTAGTACCGCTTGGAAGGGCGGTAGTACCGCTCGTGTCGGGATTCTTCGCAGATCGAATCGGGGCGCAATTTTGGGGCGAAAATGGATGATTTCAGTGGGAAAATTTGATGAATTTCGTGGATGGAAGGTGGGGAAACTTGGAGAGATGCTAGATCCACTCGAAACCAAGCAAATCCATGGATCAAAATCAACAAAACATCATCAAAGCAACAAATCACAAAAAATTATGGGGCTATTTTTGGTGGGGATTTTCAAAATTTAGGACAAAAACAACAAAATCAAACTAGAATACACAGGGTAGGGGCTCCAAAAACATGATCAACGTGGCTCATGCTACCAAGATGATGTAGGGTAGAACCCTAGGGGCCGATCTTTTACGTTTGGAGAGGATCCCAACAAGGAACACGAAGAACGCGCGGAGGGGAACGAGGGAAATCATGGGGAAACGCAAGATAAAACACTCAACCAACACGAATAGGATCACACATGTGCTAGATCCAAGAAACACAAAGAGATACACGGTCCAAATCCAACAAAGGACGATACAAGCGGCGGTAGTTCATCTCCGGGAGGAGGTCTTGAATCCACGAGGGATCTTCCCGTAAAGGGGTCTTGACTCGATGGTAGATCTTCTCTGAAGAGGCCGCGGTCTCTCACGGGGAGAAGATCCGAATGGATGAGCAAAGCTCTATCTCAAATGAGCTAATCCTGTGCTGACCCTAACTAGGAGGAGGTGGAGGAGTATATATAGTCTAGAGCCACGAAGGGGTAAGTGAGGGCGAAGGGGTACATGGGCTCGGCCCAATACACTGTGCACAGACATGGCGATAGTACCGAACCCTCGGGCGGTAGTACCGCTTGTAGAGCTTCAGCGGTAGTATCGATTGGAGGGGCGGTAGTGCCGCTCGGGCGCCGTTCGATCATAGTAGTTTGTCGGTTTCGGTGGAAGAAGGGTGGATGTCAGGCGGTAGTGTCGCTTGGCTGGGATCAGCGGCAGTACCGCTTGGCGTGGGCGGAAGTACCGCCCTTTCCAGGCTGGACAACTTCTCTTCTGGCTCTCGACGTCCATCTTGTACTGTAGCTTCTTCTAGGTTGGTTCCTTGGTACTTGGCGTCCGCGCTAGCTCGTCCATTGGATGTGGTGGCTCCATAGCTTTCCTCCAAATACCTGATCATGCATAGCACACATGTTGGAGGTAGTAGCCATGTCTCACATGTAGAAAGTGAAGGTTCGGAGAGGATCGAGTTCACCTTGTGTCCAATGGTGTATATTCGAGGTCTCGTCATATGTCCTCTTGGGGCTTGGAGAGTAGTCGGAGTGCACATGGGGATGAACGTGGGATGCTCCGCATCAGATGATGATCATGAAACTTAATATCAAGTTGCTACTGAACCTCGTAGGTCTTCTAGAGTAAGATCCGCACCAGAGTGGTACGGTAATCCTGTTTTGGAAGTCATGTTACTAGACCATGGTGAACCTACGAACTATGAGGAAGCAATGATGAGCCCAGATTCCGTGAAATGGCTTGAGGCCATGAAATCTGAGATGGGATCCATGTATGAGAACAAAGTGTGGATTTCTGTGGACTTGCCCAATGATTGGCAAGCCATAGAAATAAATGGATCTTCACGAAGAAGACCGGCGTAGTGTAGCGACCAGACCCCAAACAGTCTGATCTCTGTGCTTTAGTGTCATCCCTGGATCAGTAATGCTGACACGCACAGTACTTGAAGGATTTATAACAGAGTAGCAATCACACACTTATTACATCGAATGTCTCAAAAGAGAACTTATTACAATAAATATGGCTTAAGGCCATCTAATAACGATAACAGCAGAAGGCTTGGAAGATAAGTGAGTCCATCAACTCCAACGGCATCACTGAGTATAGAACCACGACCTAAGGCACCTTAGTCATCGTCTGAAAAGTCTGCAACATGAACGTTGCAGCCCGCAACGGGTCAGCACATGGAATATGCTGGCAATGTAACACATAGAGAGTAATGAAAGAATAATGCTATACTACATGCATATATGGCTGATGGAAAGCTCTATGGTTACTGTTTTGCATAAAGCCAATTTTTCCCAACTGCAAAGGAATGACATTTTATTTAACTATCATGGTGGTTGTTAAACATTGAGAGCATAGACACCCAACAATATTAATTAAGTAACATGATGAGATTCACATGACAATCAAAGTACTAGATACTCAAGATTTCCATAACCGAGGACACGGCTAACCATGATTAGTTTATACACTCTGCAGAGGTTTGCGCACTTTTCCCCACAAGACTCGATCTCCTCCGTTGGGATTCTCGCACTACATGATGTTTGAGAAATGGATGACCGAGACATAGTCTTTCAGAAGCGCTAGCACCTTACGATCGGGTAGACAGTACCAACCTACATCCCCTACATCTGCTAGTCTACCACTGTAAGAGTTCGCACGACTTAATCAACTATGCTAGAGCCCATAGTAGCTTGTGGCTGAACACGGAAGTTTCTAGCATGAATAATCTCATGATCCCTTTGAGCCTGGGTGGCGGTCCATAAAGAAAAACAGGCAATCCTGGAATACCCAGGTACCTCAATCCACCCAGATGTGTATTAAAGTTGCCACCTTAAATAAACCATTAAATTAACAATCTCACATCTGTCATGGATACACTCGCCCAATCCACGTCTACTAGCATAGCATGGCATGATAAGCAAACGTAGCGTAACTCCCAAGGGTTTGATAATAAAACAGGTAATGGGTACTACCTCATCTACTTCCCAAAACCCACATATTAACAGATCCTAATCATGCAATTGTTTGAGGATTGATCTAATGCAATAAAACTGGGTAGTAAAGAGGTATGATCAAAGTGTTACTTGCCTTGCTGATGATCCGTGAAACCTAGAGATTCGAAGTAGCAAGTGGCGCACTCCGGGTACTCTATCGCAAACAAACAAGCATACAATAAGAACCCATCTAATGCATAGGTAAAACTCAAATAAGAGATCTAACCAGAAAGTTCAACTTAAGAACTCTGGTTTGCAAAAAGAATCAAATCAAACGAAGCAACGAAACTAAAACGGCGAAAGAACAAGCTTCATTTACTAATCTGGACCTAAGTCAATTTTTTATCATAACAAAAACATGTTTGAGTTAGTTAAACGGAAAGAGGGTTTCGAGACGAAACTCCAGGCGCTTGAATCGCCTAATTCCGATAAATGAGCGAAAAGTTATACTAAAACGAAAATCGGATCAGAAATCACAATCAGAAATAATCGCAGAAAATCCGAGAAAAAGAAAAATGGACGAACAGGCTAACGAACGAACGTTCGCTGTCTGCGAAAAAACAAAAATCGTTCGTTAAAACGAACGAACGAACGGGTGTTCGCGAAATAGCTGCGGGTGACTCGGCTGGCATACTCCAGAATCTTAACCGGTTTCTCCTCATAGGTCAAATAACTGTTTAACTGAATCGCTTCCAGCGGCACTATATCTCTCAGCGGTATATCAGTCATCTCTGTGTGGCACTTCTTCAACTGGGAAACGTGGAATACATCATGAATTCCTGACAATCCTTCGGGCAATTCCAATTTGTAGGCAACTTCTCCCATACGCTCCAAAACTTTGTAGGGTCCCACAAAACGTGGTGCTAACTTTCCCTTAACTCCAAAGCACTTAACTCCTCGAAGTGGAGATACCCGAAGATAAGTTCTGTCTCCGACTTCGTAAACTGTCTCCTTGCGTTTAGAATCTGCATAGCTCTTCTGCCTGGACTGGGCTACCTTGAGCCTATCGCGTATCAACTTCACTTTCTGTTCAGACTCCTTAATCAAATCCAGTCCAAACAATTGGCGGTCTCCAACTTCATCCCACGACAATGGGGTCCTGCACCTCCTTCCGTACAAAGCTTCGAAAGGGGCCATCTTCAAACTTGATTGATAACTGTTGTTGTAAGAGAACTCTGCATATGGCAAATTGTCGCCCCAACTAGATCCATAATCTAGCGCACAAGCTCTCAGCATATCCTCCAAAATCTGATTGACTCTCTCAGTCTGTCCATCTGTCTGCAGATGAAAGGCTGTACTGAACTCTATCCTGGTACCCAAAGTTCCATGCAACTGATTCCAGAACTTTGATATAAACTGAGTTCCTCTATCTGATACAATGCTCCTCGGAACTCCATGCAGACATACGATCCTGGTCATGTATATCTTTGCCAACTAAGCACTGGTGTAAGTGGTCTTCACTGGGATGAAATGAGCTACATTCGTCAAACGATCGACTAGAACCCAAATTGAGTCATAGCCTAAACGAGTCATGGGCAATCCTGTGATAAAATCCATGCCTAGCTTATCCCACTTCCATTCGGGTATCGGCAATGGCTGTAGCAATCCTGCTGGCTTCTGATGCTCTGCCTTCACTCTCTGACATACATCACATACTACTACATATTCCGCAATATCCTTCTGCATTCTAGTCCACCAGAAAGTGTCCTTCAAATCCAAATACATCTTGGTATTTCCTGGGTGAATCGAACATAGCGAATCATGGGCCTCCTGTAAAATCAACCTCCTGATCTCCGGGTCATTTGGCACATAAACGCGGTCCTCAAACCATAAGGTATCGTGTTCATCCGCACGAAATCCCTTAGCCTTTCCCTTGCTCATTTTCTCCTTTATCTCGGCAATCTCCTTGTCAGTCTTATGGGCTTCTCTGATCTTATCCATTAAAGTAGATTGAATCTCCAGCGCTTCTACATAGCCTCTCAGCACTATCTCCAAACATAGCTCATGAAGGTCCTCTGCTAACTCCTTCGGTAAATCCCCGGTCATTAGTGTGTTGACATGGCTCTTGCGGCTCAATGCATCAGCTACTACATTAGCCTTTCCGGGGTGATAATGCAATCTCATATCATAATCCTTAATGAGCTCCACCCATCTCCTTTGCCTGAGATTCAACTCCTTCTGTGTGAAGATGTACTTCAAACTCTTGTGATCCGTGTACACCTCACAATGGTTTCCGATGATAAAATGTCTCCATGCCTTCAGTGCATGCACTACGGCTGCTAACTCCAAATCATGTGTGGCATAATTCAGCTCATGAGGCTTAAGCTGTCGAGAAGCATACGAAACAACTCTTCCCTCCTGCATAAGCACTGCTCCAAGTCCTCGACGAGAAGCGTCGCAATACACCTCATAATCCTTGCTCTGATCTGGCAGAATCAATACTAGCGCGGTAACCAAATGTTTTTTCAACTCCTGGAAACTGGACTCACATTCCTCAGTCCATTTGAACTTGGTGTCCTTCTTCAACAACTCTGTCATGGGCTTCGCAATCTTCGAGAAATTCTCAATGAATCTCCGGTAGTATCCTGCCAGTCCAAGAAAACTCCGGATCTCTCCAACTGTCGTTGGTGCTACCCAATTGGTCACAGTGACAACTTTGGTGGGATCTACTGCTATTCCTTCTCCGGATATAACATGTCCGAGGAATCCAACTTCTCTTAACCAAAACTCACATTTGCTGAACTTGGCGTATAACTGATGTTCTCTGAGCTTCTCAAGTACCAAACGCAAATGCTCCTTATGCTCCTCTTCGTTCTTCGAGTAGACCAAAATATCATCAATGAACACCACGACGAACTTATCCAAAAACTCCATAAATACCTTGTTCATCATGTTCATGAAATAGGCAGGTGCGTTAGTTAGACCAAATGACATAACGGTATACTCATATAGCCCATACCTGGTGGTAAAAGCCGTCTTAGGAATATCCCGCTCTCGAATCGTCAACTGATGGTATCCTGATCGCAAATCGATGTTGGAAAATATCTTAGCTCCTTGCAATCGGTCAAACAAATCATTGATCATAGGCAGTGGGTACTTGTTCTTGATTGTTACTGCATTCAATTCTCGATAATCAACAACCATCCTCAATGATCCATCCTTCTTCTCCACTAGAAGTACTGGCGACCCCCAAGGCGAAGAACTTGGGCGAATATAGCCTTTATCCAATAACTCCTTGATCTGCTTCTTAATTTCTTCCAAATCTTTTGCAGGCATCCTGTATGGTATCTTAGATATTGGCCCTGTGCCTGGCAAAAGCTCAATCAAAAACTCAATGTCTCTATCTAGTGGCATGCCTGGCAACTCCTCTGGAAATACATCAGGGAAATCCTTCACCACTGGTACTTCCTCCTGCACAACTCTCGATAAGGAATTTACTTGAGTCCTCTTCGGCTCATGCCGTGATACATACTTGATCCTTCTTCCTTATAGTGTTGTGAGCAAATTCGTCTTACTGGCACATTCAATGTTCCCTCCATAATTCGATAACCAATCCATGCCTAATATCACATCCAATCCTTGCGATTCCAATACTATTACTGCATTTGGCTGAGCTTCAACCTCCTCCACGTTAACATGGTTCACCTGTGCCCTGTTGAAAGGGTTCGGCTTCTTCCCAGAGCTTCCATTGCCATTTCCATTCTGGGCTTCAGGACATTTATTGGCATAATGTCCAGTCTTCTGACACTTATAGCAAGTGACTTGACTCAGGTATCTCTTGGCTGGGGTTGACGGGTTGGTACGATTCTGGCCATTGCTTCCTCCATTCCCATTTCCATTCTTGGGACCATTATGATTGTGCGAGCTACCTCCTCCATGGGTATGATGGAACTATCCTCCTGATTTCGGGGTAAAACGTGGCTTCTGCTGAACTCCAGAATTGTACTTCCCTTGTCCATACTTCCTCTTGCGGTTTTCAATCTGCTGCTGCTTCCCTTCAATCATGAGAGCTCTATCTACCAACTCCTGGTAGTTATTGAATGTTGCTACCATCAACTGCATGCTCAGCTCATCATTCAGTCCTTCTAGAAACTTCTCCTGCTTAGCTGCATTTGTAGCAACGTCAACTGGGGCATAACGTGCTAGCTTACTAAAGTGATCCACATATTGGCCAACTGTCTGTCCTCCTTGGCGCAAGTTGCGAAACTCACGCTTCTTCATGGCCATAGCTCCTGCTGAAACATGGGCAGTACGGAAAGCCTGCTGGAACTGATCCCATGTGACAGTGTCGATAGGGTAAGTGGCTGTGAAATTCTCCCACCATGATGTTGCGGGTCCTCCAAGCTGATGTGCGGCAAAACGCACCCTTTCCGCATCTGTGCATCCTGCAGTGGTCAACTCCCTTGCTGTCTTGCGGTGCCAATCATCTGCAACAATCGGCTCGGTGCTACTGGAGAACACTGGCGGATTCAGCCTAAGAAAACGGGTTAAGTGATCGACAGGTGGTGGCGGTGGTGGGTTGTTGTTGTTATTGTTGTTGTTCCCCTGATTCTGGTTCTAGACTAGCATCTGCATCAATGCATTCTGCTGCTGGATCAACTGGGTGAGCTCCGGTGGGAAAGCAAATCCATTGCCATGTCTCGGAGGCATCTGAAGGTTTAGAAAAGATGAGAATATAGAATAGAATGAGGTCTAGGGGAAAACACTACCCATATGCACATGAGGCAAAAGCAAACAAAAACACTTCATTCAATCAAACAAGGGAATACAACGGTCTAACTATCGTTACAAAAGTGCTCGGACTATACTAGATACATGGGGGAATACTACTACTGTTATGGTGGTCGACTAGAAAAACTGCTCCGATGAAGATTCCATGATATCTGCTCCAGCTTCATCAATGTAGTCATCATCGCTATCATCTGGGTCCGAGTCAGAGTTGTCGATGATGATGTAGTTCTCTGGACAAGTGCAATCATCTTCTCCTCTAGTTGCGGGAAATCCCATAAACACTCTTAGCTTCTTCTTCAGATCATCATTCTTCTCCACTAGTATTGCTATTTCCTCCTCATATCCATCACGTGTAGACTTGAGTTCTTCCTCCAGTTCCGTGATTTTGGTCATGGCCTTCTTCAGTTCTATCATGCCTGCGCACATCTGGTTCTCCTAGCGTCGTATGTGCTAGTTTAACTCCTGGATGAAAGCAGCAATTGATCTATCCTTCCTAGTGCTGATCATCTCCCATTTCTTATCTCGGCGCCCACAAATCTGGTAGATAGTATCCTTGAGATCCTTGTGGTAAACTTCTCCAATGCGTCCCATTGTGATGTGGGCTGCCATGCTCTTTCCTAGGCTCCAGGTGGTGCATCAAAGGAAAGCTCTATGGGCTCAGTGACGGGCATGAACGTTCTTCCTAGTACCTGAACTTGAATCATCCAGTGCTCCTCTTCAGGTAAAGTGGCGTTGTAGGTCCCGGTGAAGATTGGTACTCCGATGTTCAGGTATCTAGTGACTTCCTTCAAGTGGCGTCCAAAGGGTGTATCTTCATCCGGTTGCGTGAATTTGTTCCTTGCATCCGCCATCCTAAAGAGTAGAAAAGATGAGGAGTCAGAAATGAGAAGAGTGAGTAGTGATCTAGGGCTTTAGCTTAGTGGTCGTGTCCTACAGTTAGCTTGTGCTCTGATACCATCTTGTAGCGACCAGACCTCAAACAGTCTGATCTTTGTGCTTTAGTGTCATCCCTGGATCAGTAATGCTGACACGCACAATACTTGAAGGATTTATAACAGAGTAGCAATCACATACTTATTACATCGAATGTCTCAAAAGAGAACTTATTACAATAAATATGGCTTAAGGCCATCTAATAACGATAAAAGCGGAAGGCTTGGAAGATAAGTGAGTCCATCAACTCCAACGGCATCACTGAGTATAGAACCACGAGCTAAGGCACCTTACTCGTCATCTGAAAAGTCTGCAACATGAACGTTGCAGCCCGCAACGGGTCAGCACATGGAATATGCTGGCAATGTAACACATAGAGAGTAATGAAAGAATAATGCTATACTACATGCATATATGGCTGGTGGAAAGCTCTGTGGTTACTGTTTTGCATAAAGCCAATTTTTCCCTACTGCAAAGGAATAACATTTTATTTAACTATCATGGTGGTTGTTAAACATTGAGAGCGTAGACACCCTCTCAATCCCAATTAAGCATCATCATTAAAACCAACAATATTAATTAAGTAACGTTATGAGATTCACATGATAATCCAAGTACTAGATACTCAAGATGTCCATAACCGAGGACACGGCTAACCATGATTAGTTTATACACTCTGCAGAGGTTTGCGCACTTTTCCCCACAAGACTCGATCTCCTCCGTTGGGATTCTCACACTACATGATGTTTGAGAAACGGATGACCAAGACATAGTCTTTCGGAAGCGCTAGCACCTTACGATCGGGTAGACAGTACCAACCTACATCCCCTACATCTGCTAGTCTACCACTGTAAGAGTTCGCACGACTTAATCAACTATGCTAGAGCCCATAGTAGCTTGTGGCTGAACACGGAAGTTTCTAGCATGAATAATCTCATGATCCCTTTGAGCCTGGGTGGCGGTCCATAAAGAAAAACAGGCAATCCTGGAATACCCAGGTACCTCAATCCACCCAGATGTGTATTAAAGTTGCCACCTTAAATAAACCATTAAATTAACAATCTCACATCTGTCATGGATACACTCGCCCAATCCACGTCTACTAGCATAGCATGGCATGATAAGCAAACGTAGAGTAACTCCCAAGGGTTTGATAATAAAACAGGTAATGGGTACTACCTCATCTACTTCCCAAAACCCACATATTAACAGATCCTAATCATGCAATTGTTTGAGGATTGATCTAATGCAATAAAACTGGGTAGTAAAGAGGTATGATCAAAGTGTTACTTGCCTTGCTGATGATCCGTGAAACCTAGAGATTCGAAGTAGCAAGTGGCGCACTCCGGGTACTCTATCGCAAACAAACAAGCATACAATAAGCACCCATCTAATGCATAGGTAAAACTCAAATAAGAGATCTAACCAGAAAGTTCAACTTAAGAACTCTGGTTTGCAAAAAGAATCAAATCAAACGAAGCAACGAAACTAAAACGGCGAAAGAACAAGCTTCATTTACTAATCTGGACCTAAGTCAATTTTTATCATAACAAAAACATGTTTGAGTTAGTTAAACAGAAAGAGGGTTTCGAGACGAAACTCCAGGCGCTTGAATCGCCTAATTCCGATAAATGAGCGAAAAGTTATACTAAAACGAAAATCGGATCAGAAATCACAATCAGAAATAATCGCAGAAAATCCGAGAAAAAGAAAAATGGACGAACAGGCTAACGAACGAACGTTCGCTGTCCGCGAAAAAACAAAAATCGTTCGTTAAAACGAACGAACGAACGGGTGTTCGCTAAATAACTAAACCGGGACAAAATAAAAACCGATCTAAAAAAACCGCATATCTAAAAAGAAAAACCGTACGGTTTTCCGAAGAAAACCGGCGGCGGCGGCGGCTACCTCCGGCAAGTCCAGCGAGGGCGTCGACGGCGGCGGGCGGCTCCGGCGATGCGGCGAGGTGCGGCGGCGGGATCTGGCGGCGGGCGGCGAGGTGCGGCGGCGGCATCCGGCGGCGGGGCAGGGCGGCGGCTAGGGTTTCGGCCCGGGGCGGGCCATTGGCCTTTAAAGGCCGCCCGGGCGCAGTGTCCAGGTCGGACACGGCCCGGTAAGGCGGTTCCTCTTTTTTTTAAAAAAAAACATTACGCGCAGAAAACAATTAAAAGAAATACTAAACGGACTCCAAAAATCCCAAAATAAATTTTCCCCGACTTCTAAAATCAAGCCGGTTTAGATGAACATTTATTTGGGGCATAAATGCAATTTTGAAAAACGCGCATTTTTCCTAAATTCAAATAAAATAGCAATAAACTCCATAATAAAATCTTATTTGATTTTTTAATTAAATCTTCAATATTTCTTTATTTTGGGAAATTCATTTTATTCCCTCTCTCATATTTTCTTTATAGAAATAATTGAAGATAAAATAAATAAAATCAAATGATCCTATTTTCCAAAATTTGAGAAAACCCAAATATGAAAATAACGAAATCCCCAACTCTCTCCGTGGGTCCTTGAGTTGCATAGAATTTCTAGGATCGAGCCAAAATGCAATAAATATGATATGCAATGATGATCTAATGTATAACATTCCAAATTGAAAATTTGGGATGTTACACGCAGACGGTAATGTTGTTGTCTACAAAGCTCGCCTTGTTGTGAAAGGTTTTTGACAAGTTCAAGGAGTTGACTACGATGAGACTTTCGCACCCGTAGCAATGCTTAAGTCTGTCTGCATCATGTTAGCAATTGCCGCATCTTGTGATTATGAAATTTGGGAGACGGATGTCAAAACTGTATTCCTGAATGGATTTCTGGAAGAAGAGTTGTATATGATGCAACCAGAAGGTTTTGTTGATCCAAAGGGTGCTAACAAAGTGTGCAAGCTCCAGCGATCCATTTATGGACTGGTGGAAGCCTCTCGGAGTTGGAATAAACGTTTTGATAGTGTGATCAAAGCATATGGTTTTATACATACTTTTGGAGAAGCTTGTATTTACAACAAAGTGAGTGGGAGCTCTGTAACATTTCTAATATTGTATGTGGATGACATATTGGTGATTGGAAATGATATAGAATTTCTGGATAGCATAAAGGGATACCTGAATAAGAGTTTTTCCATGAAAGACCTCGGAGAAGCTGCTTACATATTAGGCATCAAGATCTATGGAGATAGATCAAGACGCTTAATTGGACTTTCACAAATCACATACCTTGATAAAGTTTTGAAGAAGTTCAAACTTGATCTGTCAAAGAAAGGGTTCTTGCCTATGTTACAAGGTCTGAAGTTGAGTCAGACTCAGTGCCCGACCACTACAGAAGATAGAGAGAAAATGAAAGTCATTCCCCATGCTTCAGGAATAGGTTCTATCATGTATGGAATACCCGAAAAGGACTAAGGATATGTTTCTCGTTTACGGAGGTGAAAAAGAGCTCGTCGTAAATGGTTACATCGATGCAAGCTTTGACACTGATCCAGATGATTCTAAGTCGCAAACCAGATACATATTTTTATTGAATGGAGGAGCTGTCAGTTGGTGTAGTTCCAAGCAAAGCGTCGTGGCGGGATTTACGTGTGAAGCGGAGTACATTGCTGCTTCAGAAGCAACAAATGAAGGAGTTTGGATGAAGGAGTTCAAATCCGATCTAGGTGTCATACCTAGTGCATCGGGTCCAATGAAAATCTTTTGTGCCAATACTGGTGCAATTGCCTTGGCAAAGGAATCCAGATTACACAAGAGAACCAAGCACATCAAGAGACGCTTCAATTCCATCTGCCATCAAGTGTCGGAAGAGGACATAGAGATTTGCAAGATACATACGGATCTGGATGTTGCAAACCCGTTAACTAAGCCTCTTCCATGAGCAAAACATGATCAGCACCAAAGCTCCATGGGTGTTAGAATCATTACTATGTAATCTAGATTATTGACTCTAGTGCAAGTGGGAGACTGAAGGAAATATGCCCTAGAGGCAATAATAAAGTTATTATTTATTTCCTTATTTCATGATAAATGTTTGTTATTCATGCTAGAATTGTATTAACCAGAAACTTAGTACATGTGTGAATACATAGACAAAACATATTGCCCCTAGTATGCCTCTACTTGACTAGCTCGTTAATCAAAGATGGTTATGTTTCCTAACCATAGACATGTGTTGTAATTAGATGAATGGGATCACATCATTAGTAGAATGATGTGATGGACATGACCCATCTGTTAGCTTAGCATTATGATCGTTACAGTTTCATTGCTACTCCTTTCTTCATGACTTATACATGTTCCTCAGACTATGAGATTATGCAAGTCCCGAATACCAAAAGAACACTTTGTGTGGTACCAAACATCACAACGTAAAAGGGTGATTATAAAGGTGCTCTACAGGGTGTCTCCGAAGGTATTTTGTTGGGTTGGCATAGATCGAGATTAGGATTTGTCACTCCGTGTTTCGGAGAGGTATCTCTGGGCCCTCTTGGTAATGCTCATCACTATAAGCCTTGCTAGCATTGTAACTAATGAGTTAGTTGCGGGATGAAGTATTATGGAACGAGTAAAGAGACTTGCCGGTAACGAGATTGAACTAGGTATGATGATACCGACGATCGAATCTCGGGCAAGTAACATACCAATGACAAAGGGAACAAACGTATGTTGTTATGCGGTTTGACCGATACAAATCTTTGTAGAATATGTAGGAGCCAATATGAGCATCCAGGTTCCGCTATTGGTTATTGACTGGATATGTGTCTCGCTCATGTCTACATAGTTCTCGAACCCGTTGGGTCCGCACGCTTAACGTTCGATGACGATTTCTATTATGAGTTATGTGTTTTAATGACCGAAGATTGGTCGGAGTCCCGGATGAGATCACAGACATGACAAGGAGTGTCGAAATGGTCGAGAAATAAAGATTGATATATTGGATGGCTATATTCGGACACCAGAAGTGTTCCGGAGAAGTTTCGGATAAAACCGGAGTGCCAGAGAGTTATCGGACCCACCCCCGGGGGAATAAATGGGCCACATGGGCCTTGGTGGAGAAAGAGAGGGGCGGCCAGGGCAGGCCGCGCGCCCCCTCCCCCTTGGGTCCGAATTGGACTAGGGAAGGGGGGCGACCCCTTTCCTTCTCCCTCTCCCTCTCCTTCCTCCCTCCTCTCTCCCTCTTGGTGGAATCCTAGTAGGACTAGTAGGACTAGTAGGACTCCCCTTGTGGGGCGCGCCCTAGGAGGGCCGTCAGGCCTCCCCCTTGCTCCTTTATATACAGGGGCAGGGGGGCACCTTAGAACACACAAGTTGATCTTTTAGCCGTGTGCGGTGCCCCCCTCCACAGTTACACACCTCGGTCATATCGTCATAGTGCTTAGGCGAAGCCCTGTGCCTGTAACTTCATCATCACCGTGACCACGACGTCGTGCTGATGAAACTCTCCCTCGGACTCAAGTGGATCAAGAGTAGGGACATCATCGAGTTGAACGTGTGCTGAATGCGGAGGTGCCGTACATTCGGTACATGGATCAGTTGGATCGCGAAGACGTTCGACTACATCAACCGCGTTAACTAACGCTTCCGCTTTCGGTCTATGAGGGTATGTAGACATACTCTCCCCTCTTGTCGCTATGCATCACCTAGATAGATCTTGCGTGATCATAGGAATTTTTTTGAAATTACCGCGTTCCCCAACAGAGAACAACGTTGTTGTCATGGATGCATCACATCCTACATCTATGGAGGCTAAGGAGAAGAGAGAGAAAGCAAAGGCAACAAAGCCTTCCAAGGTTCCAGATGCCTAAGCTGTAAATATCAAGACCAAGAAGGATCAGCTTAGCTATCTGCTTGAGGCCACAGAAAGGACTAGCCACCCTAACTCAAAACCAAGAACGTCTTGAGAGGATCATCAAAACAAAATTTTATGATCTAGATTTGAATGTCATAGAAATTCAGACCAGAGTTGAGAAACCTCAAGAAGAAGCAGAGGACAGGAGAGAGGGAGAGCTACCACAGATGCATTTGAGAGAGTGCCAAGGGCACAAAGGCCTGTAGCTGTGTCAGCTAGTGACACAAGAGCTACCACTTCAGCACCTGCAGCCACTTCCTCAGTTGCCCCTCCAGTTCCTCAGACATCAGCAGAAGATTTTGTAGATGATGTCCTCTCCATGCCATCTTCGCTCACCGGAGCTCCCGGAGATCATGCTTAGAGCGTCGCAAAGCACTATGCATTTTCAAGCTTTTTGGTAACTTGTTGCCAAAGGGGGAGAAAGTGTATAGATCATAGGCTGAGAGAGAGTGTGTTTTTCTCTACTTGTCTCTCTTGCTACTTGTTATTTGCTTGTTTGGATGCTTACACTATTTGTGCTTGTGTGTGAGATACTTCTATGATCATGTGTTTGATCATACTTTGCTTTAATGTGTGACTGAACGATGATATCTTATCACTTATGTATGATCATTCATGTTTGCCTTTGTGATGAGTGCATATTTTTTTATATTCTACCATTCTGAGCGCTCCACCAAGATGCATGTGACATGGAAGAGTAACCCATGATCCTAATCGATTGTTCATTTGCATTCAAAAGCAAATCTTAAATAATGCACAAATTTAGGGGGAGCTCTTGCTTATCACATACTTCTCAAAGCGACGATGTAATTCCTTGATATTATCATTTGTCAAAGCTTTGATCTATATGTTGTCATCAATTACCAAAAAGGGGGAGATTGAAAGTGCAACTTATTCCCGAGTGGTTTTGGAAATTCATAACAAGATATAGCTCATTGAACTAATAGCCCTTTAATACGTCCATTTTGCATCATGCTTTTATATCAATATTTATTGCATTATGGGTTGTTATTACACATTATATCTCAATACTTATGGCTATTCTCTCTTATTTTATAAGGTTTACTATAAAGAGGGGGAATGCCGGCAGCTAGAATTCTGGATGGAAAAGGAGCAAATATTGGAAACCTATTCTGCACAGCTCCAAAAATCCTGAAACTCCACGGAAGTCAGTTTTGGAATTAATAAGAATTATTGAGCGAAGAAAGCACCAGAGGGGACCCACACCCTGGCCAGGAGGGTGGGGGACGCGCGCTCCCCTACTGGGTGCGCCCCCTGTCTCCTGGCCCCCCTGGTGGCCCTCCTGTGCTCATCTTCTGCTATATGAAGGCTTTTACCCTGAAAAAAATCAGAAGCAAGCTTACGAGACGAAACTCCGCCGCCACGAGGCGGAACCTTGGCGGAACCAATCTAGGGCTCCGGTAGAGCTGTTCTGTCGGGGAAACTTCCCTCCGGGAAGGGGAATCATCACCATCATCATCACCAACGATCCTCTCATCGGGAGGGGGTCAATCTCCATCAACATCTTCACCAGCACCATCTCCTCTCAAAATCCTAGTTCATCTCTTGTATCCAATCTTGTATCAAAACCACAAATTGGTACCCGTGGGTTGCTAGTAGTGTGTGATTACTCCTTGTAGTTGATGCTAATTGGTTTACTTGGTGGAAGATCATACGTTCAGATCCTTAATGCATATTAATACTCCTCTGATTTTGAACATGAATATGCTTTGTGAGTAGTTACATTTGTTCCTGAGGACATGGGTGAAGTCTTGCTATTAGTAGTCATGTGAATTTGGTATCCGTTCGATATTTTGATGAGATGTATGTTGTCTCTCCTCCAGTGGTGTTATGTGAACGTTGACTACATGCCACTTCACCATTATTTGGGCCTAGAGGAAGGCATTGGGAAGTAATAAGTAGATGATGGGTTGCTAGAGTGACAGAAGCTTAAACCCTAGATTATGTGTTGCTTCATAAGGGGCTGATTTGGATCCATATGTCTAATGCTGTGGTTAGTTTTACCTTAATACTTCTTTTGTAGTTGCGGATGCTTGCAATAGGGGTTAATCATAAGTTGGATGCTTGTCCAAGTAAGGGCAGTACCCAAGCACCGGTCCACCCACATATGAAATTATCAAAGTACCGAACGCGAATCATATGAGCGTGATGAAAACTAGCTTGACGATAATTCCCGTGTGTCCTCGGGAGCTCTTTTCTCATTATAAGAAATTGTCCAAGCTTGTCCTTTGCTACAAAAAGGATTGGGATACCTTGCTGCACTTTAGTTACTTTCATTGCTTGTTACCCGTTACAATTTATCTTATCAGTAAACTATCTGTTACCTAGAATTTCAGTGCTTGCAGAGAAAACCTTACTGAAAACCGCTTGTCATTTCCTTCTGCTCCTTGTTGGATTTGACACTCTTACTTATCAAAAGGACTATGATAGATCCCCTATACTTGTGGGCCATCAAGACTCTTTTCTGGCGCCGTTGCCGGGGAGTGAAGCGCCTTTGGTGAGTGGAAATTGGTAAAGAAACATTTATATAGTGTGCTGAAATTTTCTGTCACTTGTTACTATGGAAACTAATCCTTTGAGGGGCTTGTTCGGGGTATCTTCACCCCGACCAGAAGAGCAAAGAGTTTCTCCTCAACCTACTGAACCTACTGAAAATATTTACTTTGAGATTCCTTCGGGTATGATAGAGAAACTGCTAGCTAATCCCTTTGCAGGAGATGGAACATTGCATCCCGATTTACACCTTATCTTTGTGGATGAAGTTTGTGGATTATTTAAGCTTGTAGGTATTCCCAATGATGTTGTCAAAAGGAAGGTCTTCCCTTTATCTTTGAACAGAGATGCATTGACATGATGATACGGGATCTTGGAATTATAAACGACTGAAGTTGGAATTTCACCAGAAGTTCTATCCTATGCATCTTGTTCATCGTGATCATAATTACATATATAATTTCTGGCCTCGCGAAGGAGAAAGCATCACTCAAGCTTGGAGGAGGCTTAAGTCAATGTTATATTCATGCCCCAATCATGAGCTCTCTAGAGAAATGATTATTCAAAAATTTTATGCTCGTCTTTCTCCCAATGATCGCAACATGCTCGATACTTCCTATGCTGGTTCTTATATGCTGAAGACTATTAAATTCAAATGGGATTTATTGGAAAGAATTAAAAGCAACTCTGAAGATTGGGGTTCCGACGATGGTAAGGAGTCAGGTATAACACCTAAGTTTGATTGTGTTAAATCTTTTATGAATACCGACGCTTTTCGTGGATTTAGCACTAAGTATGGACTTGACTCTGAGATAGTAGCCGCTTTTTGTGAATCTTTTGCTACTCACGTTGATCTCCCTAAGGAAAAGTGGTTTAAATATAATCCTCCCATTTAAGTAAAAGTAGTTGCACCTATTTCAGTTGAAGAAAAGACTGTCACTTATAGTGATCCTATTGTTCCTATTAGTTATGTTGAGAAACCTCCTTTTCCTGTTATGATAAAGGATCATGCTAAAACTTCGACTGTTGTTCGTAAGAGTAATACTAGGACTTATAAACCTCCTAAGCAAATCAAAGTTGACCCTAGTATTGCTATGGTTAAAGATCTCTTAGATGATAATTTAGATGGGCATGTTATTTATTTCTGTGGTGAGACTGCTAATATTGTTAGACCAGATGCTAAGATACATAGACCTATTGTAGGCATGCCTGTTATTTCTGTTCAAATAGGAGATCATTTTTATCATGGCTTATGTGTTATGGGTGCTAGTGCTAGTGCAATACCCTATGACTTATATAAAGAAATTATGCTTGATATTGCCCCGCTAAAATAGAAGATATTGATGTTACCATTAAGCTTGCTAATAGGGACACCATTAAACCAGTTGGGATTGTTAGAGATGTCCAAGTCTTGTGTGGGAAGGCTAAATATCCTGCTGATTTCCCTATTCTTTGTTCCCCACAAGATGACTTTTGTCCCATTATTTTGGGTAGACCCTTCTTGAATACTGTTAATGCTAGGATTGATTGCGAAAAAGATATTGTTGAAATTGGTTTGGGGGATATGTCTCATGAGTTTAATTTTTCTAAATTCCATAGACAATCCCATGATAAAGAATCACCTAGTAAGGATGAGATCATTGGTCTTGCTTATATTTCCGTGCCTCCTACTGATCCGTTAGAGCAATATTTGCTAGACCATGAAAATGATATGTTTATGAATGAAAGAAGGGAAATAGATAAAGTGTTCCTTCAACAGGAACCTATTCTGAAACACAACCTACCCGTTGAAATTCTAGGGGATCCCCCTCCACCCAAGGGTAATCCCGTGTTTGAACTCAAACCATTACCTGATAATCTTAAGTATGCTTATCTTGATGAAAAGAAAATATATCCTGTTATTATTAGTGCTAACCTGATGTAGGGTGGAACCCTATTGCGTCGATCTTTCACGTTTGGAGCGGGATCCCTCGAAGAACACGATGAACACGGGGAAGAACGGGGAGAAATCACAAGGGGAAACACTCAAGAACAAGTCCAAATCACACATCCACTAGACAATCAAACACACAAGATCCACAAGGTACATGAACAACAAAGGGAAAGATACAAGGTAAGGTTCATCTCCAAGAGGAGGTCTTGATGATATCCTAGATGGATCTTCCCACAAGGGGGTCTTGATGATATCCCGCAGGATCTTCTCACATGGAGGTCTTGAACTCCATGGGAGTGGTAGTCTCTCTCTCTCTCAAGAGTAGAGGTAGGAGCAAAGCTCACCTAAGAAAGAGCTATCATATTTGCTAACCCTAGAAATGGGGAGGAGGAGGTCTATTTATAGTCTAGTGGGCGAAGGGGTAAGTGAGGGGGCGAATGGGTACATGGGCCTCGGCCCGAACCGTTGCACGCAGGCAAGGCCCGGATGATCCGGATGGGTGTCCGGATGATCCGGCCATCGTCCGGATGATCCGAGAGGGGGACCGGATGATCCGGGTTCACATGAGGCCTTCGGGTGTCTTCTGACGCAATTATCCAGATGATCCGGAGGGGGACCCGGATGATCTGGCTGAGCCCGGATGATCCGGACGGTGGTCCGGATGTCCGGCCTGGCTCTTG
The DNA here is from genome assembly GCA_963921465.1 of Triticum timopheevii. NCBI lineage: Eukaryota > Viridiplantae > Streptophyta > Magnoliopsida > Poales > Poaceae > Triticum > Triticum timopheevii. Next base: position 202,353,200 of record OY997270.1, read on the forward strand.
CAGCCGCTCTGTCTTCTTCTCCTTTCTTCCGTCTTCTCTTCCACGCTTCCCTCGCGGACGGTGTAGTCGTTCCTTGGCGCTTGCACTCCTCCTCGTCATCCGTGAAGTTCCGACAATACCTATGCATGCACACGGGAGAAGTGTCAAGTAGTATACCATCCTCGAAGGGGTCAAGTGAGCATGTGTAAAGGAGATGATTCACCTTTGTGTATGTGAAGTAGATGTCGCACGTGTCACTTGCCAAATGGACTCTTGACATGGTGATGTCCATAGGATGCTCCGCATCATCCCCTCCCCCTTGGGAAAGATCCGACCTCGGATCGAAAACCAAATCACCATGGGAAAGAGATGTTGTTGCCATGTAGAAGTGGTCGATCACTAAGTTCTCGTCATTTTGAAGCTCTAAATGGGCACTCTCCACTGTCGCACCGTCTTGTAATTCCTTCAAAAGTAGCAAAGATAACAAGCACTAGGAAAAACAAATGTGGTTGTCGTAAGAGCAAAACCAAGCATTCAAGAGGTGATTCACCCAACAAGTGTTGTCATCAAGCATAGCATATGGTTTGACAAAGAAGTGTGTCATGACATTTGGACATATAAATTGAGCACAATCAAGTACATCATGGGAATAAGCATGTAAATGGGAGGTCAAGATGCAAATATATGTGATAAGTGAACAAGCATCTACCTCAGGGTCATAGCGAGCATGCATAAAGAGCTCAATGAACGGTCTATGGTAGGCATAAGAGTCATTCACAACACCAAATATAGTGAAATGTCTAAACACATGGGGCAAGTGCAAGACAATCCAAGCATAACGTGCATAGGGTGTAGTGAAGATATCATGGCACTCAACACAATGGAAAGAGCAATTGTTTATCATGTGTGAGGCAATCAAGTCAAGCATGTGATAAGCAAAGGGACATGGCATATGTGAAGAACTAGATGCAACACACAAAGCATATATGTCATGGGGCATGGCAATGTGGTAATGAGAAGTCGAAGCAACATCGCTAGCATGTGTGCAAAGTGTCGTGGAGCAAGCAACACATGAAGTATGATCCACAATATGCATGCTCATGGTTTGGGTGTTCTCGAGATAGAAGGATATCACCTTGAAAGCATGTCCTTGTGCGTTCTTCACAATGTCAAAGTGGTAGGAAGTATGGTGTAGAAGCGTGTCGCGATCGATTGTATGAGGCTCGCGCTCAAGAGCTCTAATGGTCAACTCACGTGAAGTGGAAGTCGACACAAAGTCCAAGTATCCTACACATGCACACAACAAAACAAAGAACGTATGCACATGGTAGACAAACACATCATCCATCATGATGGTTCTATTCTCTTGCACATAACCATTAGAAGCACAAGTGCATGAGTAATATGATGCAACAATGGCGATATTCACGGCACTAGGTATGTGGTGCAAAGAGAGAATACAAGCATGCTTCACAAGGAATATGTCAAAATCTCCAAACATGTGTGAGAATGCTATGGGGGCAATCTCATGAGCAAGACTATAAGCATTGTTGCACTCAATACATGGCAAATCTAGCATGAGAGAGGCAACACATGGAGATATATGACACGAAGCAATATGAATCATGTGCAAAGCATATAGATGGTTGTCATCAACCGCATGAGATGAGCACTTATAACACAAGAGACAATGATCAAGATATATCATGTGAGAGGCATGAGCATATATGTCATCAACCCAAGAAAGCAAGTAGTGGAACATGGGTGATGCAATATAGCGAGCATTCATAGCTATCAAATCAAGCAAGCTAGTAGTGCGAAGATGCAACATACTAGGAGGAATCATGGCAAACATGTCATTGGTGCAAATAGTGGGCATGAATAATTCACAAATCATAGCACAAGCATGAAAGCAAGATATGAGTACAATATCATGAATGTATTGGCGAGAGGCCATATGTGAATAGCAATGGGTCATCATGACTCTCCCAACACAACAAGCATCAATAGAATGGGGCACATGATAAACATGGCAAAAGCAACAAGGATCTCCACCAAGCATGCAAATACACATAGGAATATCATAATGGAGAATCATGGGTAGATGCAAACAAGGGTCACAATTGCATGGCAAAGGCATAGAAGCAAGCAAAGCATGCAAAGTGAACACGGTAAAATGAGCATAATGTGAGAAGTGGTAAATGGCCCATAGCCGTGTGAGAGCCAAGTAGAGGAGTTGCGCGTAGTCCTTGCGCGAAGGGAACGGTGGTAAGGATAGTCCACGAGATCCCAAATCGTCATTGCTCTCAAGAGCTCGTTTTGTCAACTCGTGGGATTGCGAAGTTGACAAGTATTCATGGGTACCTACACAAAAAAGACACAAATGAAAGAAATTGTGTGTGTGGTAAATGTACACATCATTCATCATGATGTGTATGTGCACGTGTGAGTTAGCACAAGATAAGCATCGCTCAAAGAAATTTGATGCATGGTATAAGAACATGTCATCCATCATGAAAGAATAGTTATTATGTATGACACGATGGGGACACAAATTGAGAAAACAAGTATATGTCACATCAAAAGCATGTTTATTCATGGGGAGCATATGGTGCACACAAGTATTGGGATCATGCAATGGATGGGATGGGTCAAAATCTCCTAAAATGTATGAGGAAACTATGGGGGTCTCCTCATGAGCAATATCGGAAACATCATAGGGAGAAAATGGACAACATCCAAAACAATGCATATCCGAAGCTAGGTGGTTATGGCATGGCATATGAGATAAATGATGCAAAGGGAGCATATCAATATCATCACAAGAGAAACAAATGCCAATAACCATGGGCTTGTCATCTATGCCATATGTGCAAATTGGGTTTATTTTAATGGCATATGCATAGTGACTATGAAGAGATTGCAAATAAGACATATGGTTGATCTCATGCATAGCATATGACAAGTCAAGCGGATTATCAAACATGATGTGACCTAAAGAATTGTCACAAGAATCCTATGTAACATGGCATCACAACTAATAGATTCCACAATAGAATCATCATACTCATCATAAATGGGCAAATCATCACATGGGGAAATCATACTAGCATGAAGCATGGCAATAGGTGGATCAACATCATGCAAGCAATCAATGTCAAGAATGTCCACTAGTGGGACTAGAGCATCACCTTCACCTATGTTACCTTTGTCATTCCACTCAAGTGGTGTAGGTGAGGTGGGAAAGACCAAATGGTGGTCATCATCATCATCTTGATGGAACCATGTGGGCGGTGCATCATAATTCACCATGGCCATCGTCTTGTCCAAAGGGAGGACGAAGTCGTCGAGGATCGAAGACATAGCACCAAACGAGAAGACACAATAGAGGTAGAGGTCAAGTTGTTAGAAATGCAAATGGCCTCACGAGACCTATCAACTATCTCACTCTCTCTATGTGGTGGTTCACTCACTCCCTCAAAATAGGTGCACTCAAACTCACGTATGGTGGAGTCACTCATCTCACTCAAGTGGTGGGGGTTGTGGCTCTCCTCACATGGGAATTGTGGCAACTCATCATATATGGGGCTAGTGGTGAAGTCACTCTCACTCTCAATATGGTGGCACAAGTCACTCAAGTCATTATACGTCGCCGTGGTCGAAGGGAAGATCCCATGCTCAACCATCTCGTCGTCGTCGCCGTGGATGAAGGCCGAAGATGGCACATCATCACTCTCCTCCATGACCAAAGGGAAAATCCCATGCTCGATCATCTCGTCACCGTCGCCGTAGATGAAGGCCAAAGATGGCACATCATCACTCTCGCCTCCAAAGATGGAAGCATCATCCTTGCTCGTCACCTTGTCGCTCGCCTCCAAAGCTTGGTCCTTGAGGGTCTCCGTAGTCGTACTCGTCGCCGCACCGTCTTGAAAAAGAGTCGAAGTAGACTCGGCACCATCAATGCCACAAAGAGGGATGGCGGTGAAGTCAAACTTGGGAGCATCGTCTTGGAGCTCGTCGGGCTTGGACATCTTGGTGGTACTAGCCTCATGCTTGTCGTAGAGCTTGGTCGCCGCGAAGTTTGCTTGGGGTGGAGAAGCCTTGGCCTTCATGAGTTCTTGTTCCGCCTTGAGAGCACCAATGTAGTAGTTGTCGATGGACTTGTAGTTCTCGAGGAAGATGGTCGTGGAGATGTCATTGTGCAATCCCATCTTGAAGTGGAACTTCATCAAAATGGGGTTGTCCACACCGGCTCGTCGCAAGGCAATCATCATCTCCTTGAAGTACTTGTCGATGGACTTGGATCCTTGGGTGGTGTTCTCCAATTGGCATCGAAGTTGTTCCGTGTAGGTTGGAGGCACAAACTCTCGCCGTAAAGCTCTCTTCGTCTTGGGCCAACTCATCTCGTAGCTCTCCGAAGGTGTGTGAAGTCACCATATCGAGGAGTAGTCATGGAAGTTTCTTGTGGCGCACTTCACTTGATCTTCGGGACGAACTTGATGTAGCTTGAGGTAGTCGTCCATCAAACGCTCCCACTCGAGGTACTCCTCGGGTTCTTGAGTCCCATAGAAAGGAATCGCGTGGTCGATGTCGAGGTCATAGTAGCTCGTGGAAGTCGCGGACTTGAGCTTGGGGAGCTTCTCTTTAGCATAGTCTTGGGGTTCTTGTTGGCGAAGATGTCGTATGTCCGTAGGCGAAGATGCCTTGAAGTCGCTTGGCGAAGATGCCAAGGGAGATGGTGAAGTCATTGAGCGGTTGTTGATGTAGAGCTCTTGACCTTCACGTTCTTGTTGGTGATGGTGTTGATGCCGATGTGATCTTGCCGGAGATGGTAGCTCGGAAGCATGTGCTCTTGAGCGTCTTCTCGAAGATGAGGAAGATCGCTTGTAGGACTTGATGAGGGCTTTGATCTCCTCCATTTTAGCTTGCATCTTGGTGTCGGAGTTGTTGTTCATGGCATCGAACTCGTCGTTGTTGTTGTAGACCGAAGATGAAATGCCTTGCCTATCTATCACAAAACTTGAGTAGAGGCGAGTAGGAAATGAGATAAACAATACCAAGTTACCTTTTCCCAAAGTTGAGGATGTATCCCGTGTCAATCAATGTGAGATGAAAGAATAGTGGAATTGGTACCGGACTTGTTCACTCACACCTATCAAGTAAAGCTTATGGTAGAGCTCGGTGAGGATAGTGGCACAAAAATTTGATGCAAAATGTTAGCAAGAGTCAATAATGTTGAAAGAGATTCACAAATTCTCAAGCGAAACAAGTAGACCAATAGCAATATGTGGCTCACGGAAACACACACACGGATAGATAAATGGGGTCATGCAACCAACGAATGAGCACAAAATATGGAATCCACGGAAAACGCTCGTGTTGCACAACTCAAGAGAGACGCTAGCACGATTGCTCAATAGGCGGATACGACACTTGTGCACAACCTATAAGATGCAAAATGGATAAACTTTCTATCCCAAGTATGCTATATATGTATGGTTCCCGGTGTTTCTCACACAATGATCCAAGATGATCAAATATGATACCGTATGATATATTGTGATGCTATGGCTATTGCTTACAAGCTCTTTGCTCTCATTCTTTTGCTTAAAAGCTTTATTCTCTCTCTTTTTTTATGGCCACTTTTGCACAATGCACAAACCAAGATAGCAATTGTGTATATGCGGGAACAAACTTGAGGCACAATGGATGATATGATACCAAGATGATATGGTATGTATGCAATGGATGGTGTAGACCACTAATGTGCACAAGTCACGTTGCCGGCAATACTCAAATGGCTAGTCTCGATAGGTAAGTAACGCAAAATGGGCTAGGGGTTAACAATGCAATTGCAAGGGAATATACAAAGGTGTCGTCGAGGTTACCATCCTTTGCGATGATGAGCGGCGGTGTTCTTGGTGTAGATACCAAGATGATGGAGACTCGTCCCTAAGTAGCCGAAACACCTTAGGAAACGGAAAAACCGCAAACTCAAAATCTCAAATGACAAATGTCAAATGGTGGTAGCGGAAAGCGGTGGTGGTGTTGCACTATGCAATGCGGAAGTGGAATGATGGGCTATACACGAGTCGGAGTTGAATTTGCCGTCCCTAAGTAGCCGAAACACCTTAGGAGACACAAGCCACAACTCAAACAAAATTGGGTTAAGTTGGGGTGGAAATGTATGGTGGGCACGTCTATGCGGAAGTGTTGGTGGTGGTTGATGAAGAAGCAATTGTCCCTAAGTAGCCGAAACACCTTAGGAGACTCTAGTCACAACTCAAACAACCACATATGCAATGGGGAACAAAATGGGTTAGGTTGCGGAAGTCGGTGGTGGCTATGCGGATGATATGGTGGAAGTCCTAGGCAAACTTGCCAAATTTCAGAAAATATGATGGAGTCAAATGATGCTAGTGGTATTTTTGTGGGATGGGGGATGTCAATATCTTCAAAACGAGCTAAAGAACGTCAAAAACGGAGTTCGGATGAATTAGTTACGGCCAAAACAAAATTCCAGCCGAGTCAGTGTCAGGGTTACCCGGACATTCAGGAGTAGGTCCGGATGATCCGGGTTCGTCAACTGGATTTCTGTCGTGTGGGGCGTCCGGACATCCGGGAGATGGTCCAGCTGATCCGGGTGGATCCGGATGATCCGGGAGCACTTCCGGATGATCCGGGCAGGTCAAACTGCTCGGGATTTCCTCTCGGGGACGAATTTTTGGGCGGAATTTGGGGATTTTGGGGTCAAAATTGACGAGATTTCGTGGATGGAAGGTGGGGAAACTTGGGGAAATGCTAGATCCACTTGAAACCAAGCGAATCCACGGATCAAAATCAACAAAACATCATCAAACCAACAAATCACAAAAAAATGTGAGGGCTATTTTTTGTTGGAATTTTCGGATTTAGGACGAAAACAACAAAATCAAGCTAGAAAACACGGGGTAGGGGCTCCAAAAATGTGATCAACGTGGCTCATGATACCATATGATGTAGGGTGGAACCCTATAGCGTTGATCTTTCACGTTTGGAGCGGGATCCCTCGAAGAACACGATGAACACGGGGAAGAACGGGGAGAAATCACAAGGGGAAACACTCAAGAACAAGTCCAAATCACACATCCACTAGACAATCAAACACACAAGATCCACAAGGTACATGAACAACAAAGGGAAAGATACAAGGTAAGGTTCATCTCCAAGAGGAGGTCTTGATGATATCCTAGATGGATCTTCCCACAAGGGGGTCTTGATGATATCCCGCAGGATCTTCTCACATGGAGGTCTTGAACTCCATGGGAGTGGTAGTCTCTCTCTCTCTCTCTCAAGAGTAGAGGTAGGAGCAAAGCTCACCTAAGAATGAGCTATCATATTTGCTAAACCTAGAAATGGGGAGGAGGAGGTCTATTTATAGTCTAGTGGGCGAAGGGGTAAGTGAGGGGGCGAATGGGTACATGGGCCTCGGCCCGAACCGTTGCACGCAGGCAAGGCCCGGATGATCCGGATGGGTGTCCGGATGATCCGGCCATCGTCCGGATGATCCGGGGGGGGGGGGGGGGCGGATGATCCGGCTTCACATGAGGCCTTCGGGTGTCTTCTGACGCAATTATCCGGATGATCCGGAGGGGGACCCGGATGATCCGGCTAAGCCCGGATGATCCGGACGGCGGTCCGGATGTCCGGCCTGGCTCCTGCAACCGCTCCGTCTTCTTCTCCTTTCTTCCGTCTTCTCTTCCACGCTTCCCTCGCGGACGGTGTAGTTGTTCCTTGGCTCTTGCACTCCTCCTCTTCATCCGTGAAGTTCCGACAATACCTATGCATGCACACGGGAGAAGTGTCAAGTAGTATATCATCCTCGAAGGGGTCAAGTGAGCATGTGTAAAGGAGATGATTCACCTTTGTGTATGTGAAGTAGATGTCGCACGTGTCACTTGCCAAATGGACTCTTGACATGGTGATGTCCATAGGATGCTCCGCATCATAACCTTTCAGAGCAAGAAGAAGAAAGATTATTGAAAACTCTGAAGAAGCACCGTGCTGCTATCGGATATACTCTGGATGATCTCAAGGGCATTAGTCCCACGCTATGCCAACACAAAATTAAATTGGAGGAAGATGCCAAACCAGTTAGAGATGCTCAACGACGATTGAATCCTAAGATGAAAGAAGTGGTAAGAAAGGAGATACTAAAGCTCCTTGAGGCAGGTATAATTTATCCCGTTGTTGATAGTGATTGGGTAAGCCCTGTCCATTGTGTTTCTAAAAAGGGAGGTATTACTGTCGTTCCTAATGATAAAGATGAATTGATCCCGCAAAGAATAATTACAGGTTATACGATGGTAATTGATTTTTGTAAATTAAATAAAGCTACTAAGAAAGATCATTACCCTTTACCTTTTATTGATCAAATGCTAGAAAGACTATCCAAACACACACATTTCTGCTTTCTAGATGGTTATTCTGGTTTCTCTCAAATACCTGTGTCAGCGGGGGATCAATCAAAAACTACTTTTACTTGCCCTTTCGGTACTTTTGCTTATAGAAGTATGCCTTTTGGTTTATGTAATGCACCTGCTACCTTTCAAAGATGCATGATGGCTATATTCTCTGACTTCTGTTAAAAGATTTGTGAGGTATTCATGGATGATTTCTCTGTTTATGGATCCTATTTTGATGATTGCTTGAGCAACCTTGATCGAGTTTTGCAGAGATGCGAAGACACTAGTCTCGTCTTGAATTGGGAAAAGTGCCACTTTATGGTTAATGAAGGCATTGTCTTGGGGCATAAGATTTTTGAGAGAGGTATTGAAGTTGATAAAGCTAAAGTTGATGCTATTGAAAAGATGCCATGTCCCAAGGACATAAAAGGTATAATAAGTTTCCTTGGTCATGCCGGTTTTTATAGGAGGTTCATTAAGGACTTTTCTAAAATCTCTAGGCCTCTGACTAATTTATTGCAAAAAGATATTCCTTTTGTCTTTGACGATGATTGTGTTGACGCATTTGAAATACTTAAGAAAGCTTTGATCACTGCACCTATTGTTCAGCCACCTGATTGGAATTTACCCTTTGAAATTATGTGTGATGCTAGTGATTATGCTGTAGGTGTTGTTCTAGGGCAAAGAGTTGAGAAGAAATTGAATGTTATCCAGTATGCTAGTAAAACCCTTGATAATGCCCAGAGAAATTGTGCTACCACTGAGAAAGAATTCTTAGCAGTTGTGTTTGCTTGTGATAAGTTCAGACCTTATATTGTTGATTCCAAAGTTACTATTCACACTGATCATGCTGCTATTAAAGACCTTATGGAGAAGAAAGATGCTAAGGCTAGACTTATTAGATGGGTTCTCTTGCTCCAAGAATTTGATTTGCATATTATTGATAGAAAGGGAGATGAGAACCCCGTTGCAGAGAACTTGTCTAGGTTGGAGAATGTTCTTGATGACCCACTACCTATTGATGATAGCTTTCCCGACGAACAATTAGCGGCCGTTAATGCTTCTCGTACTCCTCCTTGATATGCTGATTACATTGTTGCTAAATTTATACCACCTAGTTTCACATACCAGCAAAAGAAAAAGTTCTTTTATGATTTAAGACATTACTTCTGGGATGACCCACACCTTTATAAAGAAGGAGTAGATGGTGTTATTAGATGTTGTGTACCTGAGCATGAATAGGAACGAATCCTACGCAAGTGTCACTCTGAATCATACGGAGGACACCACGATGGAGATAGAACTGCACATAAGGTATTGCAATCTGGTTTTTATTGGCCTACTCTCTTCAAGGATGCTCGTAAGTTTGTTTTATCTTGTGATGAATGTCAAAGAATTGGTAATATTAGTAGACGTCAAGAATCCCTATGAATTATGCTCTTGTTATTGAACCATTTGATGTTTGGGGCTTTGATTATATGGGACCTTTTCCTGCCTCTAATGGTTGCACACATATTTTAGTTGCTATTGATTATGTTACTAAGTGGGTAGAAGCTATTCCAACTAGTAGTGCTGATCATAATACCTCTATTAAGATGCTTAAAGAAGTTATTTTTCTGAGGTTTGGAGTCCCTAGATATCTTATGACTGATGCTGGTTCACATTTTATTCATGGTGCTTTCCGTAAGATGCTTGCTAAGTATGATGTTAATCATAGAATTGCATCTCCTTATCACCCGCAGTCCAGTGATCAAGTAGAGTTGAGCAAGAGAGAGCTCAAATTAATTTTGCAAAAGATTGTGAATAGATCTAGAAAGAGTTGGTCCAAAAAACTTGATGATGCATTATGGGCCTATAGAACTGCATACAAAAATCCTATGGGTATGTCTCTGTATAAGATGGTTTATGGAAAAGCATGTCACTTACCTCTAGAACTTGAACATAAAGCTTATTGGGATATTAAAGAGCTCAACCATGACTTCAAACTTGCCGGTGAGAAGAGGTTATTTGATATTAGCTCACTTGATGAATGGAGAATCCAAGCCTATGAGAATGCCAAGCTATTCAAAGAAAAAGTCAAGCGCTGGCATGACAAAAGGATACAAAAGCGTGAGTTTAACGTAGGTCATTATGTGTTATTATTCAACTCTCGTTTAAGACTTTTTGCAGGAAAACTTCTCTATAAATGGGAAGGTCCTTACGTTATTGAGGAGGTCTATCGTTCTGGTGCCATAAAAATCAACAACTTTGAAGGCACAAGTCCGAGGGTGGTAAACGGTCAAAGAATTAAACATTATATCTCACGTAATCCTATCAATGTTGAAACTAATATTGTTGAGATCGGAACCCCGGAGGAATACATAAGGGACACTTTCCAGAATGTTCCAGACTCCAAAAAGGAATAGGTATGTGGTACGGTAAGTAAACCGACTCCAAAACAATTCTAATGGCAATTTTATTCGTTTTGGAATATTTAAGAATTTTGGAAAGAAAGAAGTAGTCCGAGAAGGACACCAGGCCTCCACGAGGGTGGAGGGCGCGCCCAGCCTTCCTCGGCATGCCCCCTGTCTCGTGGCCACCTCGTGTGCCTCTCGACTCCGTTTTCTTGCACGTTACGTATTTTGGTCGGTAAAAATTCATGATATAATCTCCCGAAGGCTTTGACCACCGTATCATGCAAATATCCTTTGTTTTCGTTTCGAGCTATTTTTCTAATAGATCTGGAGCACCATGACATCGCCCTCCTTCAACAATGAAGACAAGGATGCTTGGCTATTGAAGATAGAGCTGAAAAGAGAAGAACCGGAAGAGATCAACAAGGATGAAGGGATCAAGAAGGCCATGGAGGTTGAAGCTCCGGCAGTGGAAGAAGAAGACATCCCCCAACCTTTACCTAACCTCTTTACTCCAACTGAGATTGAAGCTTTCAAGATGATTGAGTTAGCTCGCATACAGAATAAGTATCTCACACTGGAGAATATTTTGTTGAAGGATCATATCGCCGGACTCAAGGGCATTATCCGCAAGTTGGAGGAGCTTTTACGCTCGATGTGCGATTATCCACCATCATCATCACCACCTCCATCACCTCTGAGGACATAATTACATGGGTATGGGCACTCCCCTTGGCAACTGCCAAGCTTGGGGGAGGTTCCCCGATATCGTATCACCATCACACTCCTATCTTTACCGTTTTATTTAGTTCGATCCTTTTAGTAGTATTTTGATCTAGTAGATTGAAGTTCTAGTATCAATTAGTTTTGAGTTTTGCTTTCTGATCTCTTTATGTAATCGAGTCCGTGAGCTATCTATAATAAAGATTAGTGTTGAGTCAAGGGCTTTGCTATCTTGTCATGATCTTTAGAAAGTAGAAAGAGTAAAAAGAATAAAAGAGTTCATATTGATCTTATGGATAGTAATGACTTCACACATAGAAAGTATGAGGCATAAAAGTTGTTGAGAGTTGACGAACATAGTTTTGGTCATCGTTGCAATTAATAGGAAGTAATAATGAAAGAGAGGTTTTCACATACAAATATACTATCTTGGACATCTTTTATGATTGTGAGCACTCATTAAGTATGACATGCTAAAAGAGTTGATGTTGGACAAGGAAGACAACGTAATGGTTTATGTTTTCTCACATCTCAGTTAAAGTATATTGTCATTGATCTTCCCAACATGTTGAGCTTGCCTTTCCCCCTCATGCTAGCCAAATTCCTTGCACCAAGTAGAGATACTACTTGTGCTTCCAAATATCCTTAAACCCACTTTTGCCATGAAAGTCCACCATACCTACCTATGGATTGAGTAAGATCCTTCAAGTAAGTTGTCATGTTGCAAGCAATAAAAATTGCTCTCTAAATATGTATGACTTATTAGTGCAGAGAAAATAAGCTTTATACGATCTTGTTATGGAAGCAATAAAAGCGACGGACTGCATAATAAAGGTCCATATACAAGTGGCAATATAAAGTGACGTTCTTTTGCATTAAGATTTTGTGCATCCAACCCTAAAAGCACATGACAACCTCTGCTTCCCTCTGCAAAGAGCCTATCTTTTACTTTATGTTTTTTTACTTTATGCTTGAGTCAAGGTGATCTTCACCTTTCCCTTTTTCATTTTATCCTTTGGCAAGCTCCTCGTGTTTGAAAGATCTTGATATATATATATATATATATATATATATATATATATATATATATATATATATATATATATATATATATATCCAACTGGATGCAAGTTAGCATGAATTATTATTGTTGACATCACCCAAAGGTGAATATGTTGGGAGGCAACACAATAAGCCCCTATCTTTCTTAGTGTCTGGTTGAAACTCCATAACCACAAGTACTGCGTGAGTGTTAGCAATTGTAGAAGACTATATGATAGTTGAGTATGTGCACTTGCTGAAAAGCTCTATTCTTGACTCTTTCTGATGTTATGATAAATTGCAATTGCTTCAATGACTGAGATTATAGTATGTTAGTTCCAAATGAAGTTTCTGAACCATACTTGACTTTGTGAATTGATCGTTACTTGAGCATAAGAAACCATATGATAAAATCCATTTATGTTGCTGTTATAAGAATGATCATGATGCCCTCATGTCCGTATTTTATTTTTATCGACACCTCTATCTCTAAACATGTGGACATATTTCTCGATTTCGACTTCCGCTTAAGGACAAGCAAGGTATAAGCTTGGGGGAGTTGATACGTCCATTTTGCATCATGCTTTTATATCAATATTTATTGCATTATGGGCTGTTATTACACATTATATCTCAATACTTATGACTATTCTCTCTTATTCTACAAGGTTTACTATGAAGAGGGGGAATGCCGGTAGCTGGAATTCTGGCTGGAAAAGGAGCAAATATTGGAAACCTATTCTGGACAGCTCCAAAAATCCTGAAACTCCTTGGAAGTCAGTTTTGGGATTAATAAGAATTATTGAGCGAAGAAAGCACTAGAGGGGGCCCACACCCTGGCCAGGAGGGTGGGGGCGCGCCCACCCCTACTGGGCGCGCCCCTATCTCCTGGGCCGCCTGGTGGCCCTCCGGTGCCCATCTTCTGCTATATGAAGGCTTTTACCCTGAAAAAAAATCAGAAGCGAGCTTACGGGACGAAACTCCGCCACCACGAGGCGGAACCAATCTAGGGCCCCGGCAGAGCTGTTCTGCCGGGGAAACATCCCTCCGGGAGGGGGAAATCAGCACCATCGTCATCACCAATGATCCTCTCATCGGGAGGGGGTCAATCTCCATCAACATCTTCACCAGCACCATCTCCTCTCAAAACCCTAGTTCATCTCTTGTATCCAATCTTGTATCAAAACCACAAATTGGTACCTGTGGGTTGCTAGTAGTGTTGATTACTCCTTGTAGTTGATGCTAATTGGTTTACTTGGTGGAAGATCATATGTTCAAATCCTTAATGCATATTAATACTCCTCTGATTTTGAACATGAATATGGTTTGTGAGTAGTTACGTTTGTTCCTGAGGACATGGGTGAAGTCTTGCTATTAGTAGTCATGTGAATTTGGTATTCGTTCGATATTTTGATGAGATGTATGCTGTCTCTCCTCTAGTGGTGTTATGTGAACATCGACTACATGACACTTCACCATTATTTGGGCCTAGAGGAAGGCATTGGGAAGTAATAAGTAGATGATGGGTTGCTAGAGTGACAGAAACTTAAACCCTAGTTTATGCGTTGCTTCGTAAGGGGCTGATTTGGATCCATATGTCTAATGTTGTAGTTAGGTTTACCTTAATACTTCTTTTGTAGTTGCGGATGCTTGCAATAGGGGTTAATCATAAGTGGGATGCTTGTCCAAGTAAAGGCAGTACCCAAGCACCGGTCCGTCCACATATCAAATTATCAAAGTACAGAACGCGAATCATATGAGCGTGATAAAAACTAGCTTGACGATAATTCCCCTGTGTCCTCGGGAGCTCTTTTCTCATTATAAGAAATTGTCCAGGCTTTTCCTTTGCTACAAAAAGGATTGGGCCACCTTGATATACTTTATTTACTTTCATTACTTGTTACCCGTTACAATTTATCTTATCACAAAACAATCTGTTACTGAAAACCTTACTGAAAACCACTTGTCATTTCCTTCTGCCCCTAGTTCGGTTCGACACTCTTACTTATCGAAAGGACTACGATAGATCGCCTATACTTGTGGGTCATCACCCTTCAAGTTACATGTTTAAGAAAGTTCAATGATTGGCATGGCATGGACTAGAGATGTGGACCCCTCAAAATGCTAAGGACACATATTGGCAAAAGCTCAGGACTCTTCATTTCCATTATAGTGATCCAAGATCACATTGAGTCCATAGGAAAAGCCAATACTATTAAAAGGGAATGAGGTGTTGCTTAATGGTCTACTTGCTCAAAATGCTTAGTGATATGCTCCGAAGCCCTCAACCACTTCCTCATATCCAATTTTTTCCTAAACCTAAAGTCAAACCCGACCCCACCGATTTGATTCATCTGGCGCCACCGAGTTCACTTGACATAGCCATAGCCAGAAACCCTAATCAGTTCGGTCTCACCGATAGGGATCTCGGTCTCACCAAGATGGGATTGCAAACTCTATGTTTCCCTTCGTAACGTTTCGGTCCCACCGAGTTTGCAATGCAAACTCTCTGTTTCCTTTTTGTAACGTTTCGGTCTCACCAAAATGACCGATCGGTCCCACCGAGTTTGCTTGACCAAGTCTCTATTTGCTTATTGTTGAAATCGGTCTCACCGAGTTCATGCGATCGGTCTCACCGAGATGAGGTTTTGCCCTACCCCTAGCGCATCGATCCCACCGAGTTGATCTCATCGGTCCCAAGGAAAATCCTAATGTTCACATTTTGAACTAGATCGGTCCCACCGAGTTTCTTTATTCAGTCTAACCGAGTTTGGTAAAATGTATGTAATGGTTCAATTTTGTATGGAGGCTATATATACCCCTCCACCCCCTTCTCCATTTGTTAGAGAGCCATCAGAACGTGCCTACACTTCCACTACTTATTTTCTGAGTGAGAACCACCTACTCATGTGTTGAGACCAAGACATTCCAATCCAACCACAAGAATCTTGATATCTAGTCTTCCCCAAGTTGCTTTCCACTCAAATCATCTTTCCACCATATCTAAATCTGTGAGAGAGAGAGTTGAGTGTTGGGGAGACTATCATTTGAAGCACAAGAGCAAGGAGTTCTTCATCAACACACCATCTATTACCTTTTGGAGAGTGGTGTCTCCTAGATTGGTTAGGTGTCAGTTGGGAGCCTCCATTAAGACTGTGGAGTTGAACCAAGGAGTTTGTAAGGGCAAGGAGATCGCCTACTTCGTGAAGATCTACCCAAGTGAGGCAAGTCCTTCGTGGGCGATGTCCATGGTGGGAGAGACAAGGTTGCTTCTTTGTGGACCGTTCGTGGGTGGAGCCCTCTGTGGACTCGCGCAACTGTTACCCTTCGTGGGTTGAAGTCTCCATCAATGTGGATGTACGATAGCACCACCTATCGGAACCACGCCAAAAATCTCCATGTTTACATAGTGTTTGCCATCTTCAAACCCTTCCCTTTTACCTTCATATGCAATGTTTTACATTCCACAGCTACACTCTTAGAATTGCATGTGTAGGTTGATTGCTTGACTTGTGTTAAGTTGCTAAAATCTGCCAAGACTTAAAATTGGGAAAAGGCTAGATTTTTTAGTCAAGTAGTCTAATCACCCCCCACTAGACATACTTTCGATCCTACAGTAGGTCAGGAAGCTTCCCGTGGGCTCCACTACCCACCAGGGCGTGCCTGGGGCCTCTGGTGCGCCCTGGTGCCTAGTGGCCCCTCTGGGCCTCCTCCTGTGTGCTCCTTTGGTTCCCCGGGTGTCTCCTGGCAGAAAAAAATCTCCAGAAAGTTTCGTGCCATTTGGAGTTTTTTGGTATTGATATTCTGCAAAGTAAAAAACAAGCAAAAAAAACAACAAATGGCACTGGGCACTAAGTCAATAGGTTAGTCCCAAAAATTATACAAAGTTGCTAGTAAATGAATATGGAACATCCAAGATTTATAATATATCGGCATGGAACAATAAAAAATTATAGGTACGTTGGAGACGTATCAGTGAGCCAGATGGAATGGGCGTTGCTGCTACTTCTTGAGCTTGCATTGGTTTTTTCCCGTGAAGAAGAAAGGTTGATGCAGCAAAGTAGAGATAAGTATTTCCCTCAGTTGAGAACCAAGGTATCAATCCAGTAGGAGGAACACACAAGTCTACAATGACAGCACCTTCACAAACAAACAAATACTTGCACCCAACATGATAAAGGGGTTGTCAATCCGTTCATGGTTAGTTGCAAGGATGAGATCTCATAGAGATAGGTATAAAAGATAAATAAAAGTGCAAAACAAAGTAAAGGTAAATTAATTGCAGCAAGGTATTTTTCGGTTTCTGGTTTTATAGATCTGAAAATAATATCATAAGAATAGACCCTGGGGCCATAGTTTTCACTAGAGGCTTCTCTCTTGAAAGAACACATAAAGTGGGTAAAGAAAATACTGTTGAGCAATTGATAGAAAAGCGAATAATTATGATGAAATATAAGGCAATGATCAATAGACATCACGTCCGTGACAAGTAGACCGACTCCTGCCTAGATCTACTACTATTACTCCACACATCGATTGCTATCCAGCATGCATCTAGTGTATTAAGTCAACAAGAACGGGGTAAAGCCTTAAGCAAGATGACATGACATAGAGGGATAGATCCACTGGTAGAGCGAGGTGCTATACAAACGGGTTTTAACCCCTTTCCGCGACGGCGTTCTGAATATCGCCAAGTGAGTGGCTACGATAGGTGGGTCCTTCCCACACGACCCAGAAACCGTCGGGGATAGGTAAGCTTGATGCATATACAGTACTCCCTACTCGTTTGTGCTCGCATTTCCATCAGAGTCGGTATACTGTGGTGCTACATTTATGATGCGCGACCCATCACAAATAGTTCACGATTATAGAAGTAGACAATCACACACATTTACTTTTCCTCGACTTTGTGCGATTCGATGTAAAAGCGCACACAGTTGTCGCTATAAAACTGTATGCGAAGCTTGAATACATCCCACACAATTCATCCATCGTACCCGCATCGGATGATTGACCTATCACACGCATTCTTCTATAACCAAACGTTTGCGATGCACACTACATCACAAACAATCCATAATTGTTGTCGGCGTCCTGGGAACCAGGGTACCCAAGACCGCCTTGTACGGCCCATCTTCAACCATGACAAGACAAGACCCTCGCGAGGGGCCAAGCATCGCGAGGCGGGCGACATCAAGGCCTCCTGAGGGAGCGGCCTCCTCAGGTGGCCTCCTGACGGAGCAGATATTTCTATGCAAGGCCCAACCTCACAAGGCTGAAATGACATCAGCCTTGACGACCAAGGCCAGGCACGCGCCAGCGGGCGCAGAGCGGCAGGTTTCCTCTTTGGTGCAAAGGAGGCAAGCGTAGGTGTGGAGTCCCAAGGAATCAGCCAAAGGTTCGTTTATGTGCAATGAGAAAAGGACCGCCAGAACGGCAGGAGGTATGTCATCGCCGAGCACACCACGACGTCACAATTAGAGGCTTTGCAGGCGAAGACCACCTTTTGTCAGGATTAGACGTACTTCTTGTCCCCTTTCGAATTTGGTCGTTGTGGATCCCTTCCCGCCTAAGTTTTGAGGGAAGAGGACCGAGGCCACTATAAATATAGCATAGCCACCATCGTAGAACACATCGGGTGATCAGCTCATCGAACCACCAGGAGCTCATCACAAGAACAAGCCTCCTAAGGTTGTTCTTGTACTAGTTCATCCTCAGCCCCCCGTGAGGCTAATCCACCACAAAGCAGGAGTCGGGTTTTACACTGCAAAGTGGTCGGAACCTGGGTAAACTGTCGTGTCTTTCTCTTTCTTGTTCATTGAGCTAGGTCATGAGAGCAGCAGATCGGTCGGCTAGATAGGTTGAGTTCTTCGCACATGCCCCTGAGTTCGAACCTTTCTTGGGTCTGCGGAGCCTGGAATCCGACATTTGGCGCGCCAGGTAGGGGCATGTCGAAGCCTCCCTTCCTATCAGTTGTTTCACCCCCGCTCCACTGTTCTCATGGCAGACGCTCATCTAGTTCATGCTGAGCGCCGGCCAGCCCTCGCCGCGCGCGTCGCTCAGATGGCGCCCACGGGCAACGGTTCTCATTGCCGCTCCCCGTCGCTCGTGGCCAACGCTGCCACTAGCCCTATAGCCCACGAGCAGCAGGATTCGTTGCTGCCGCCCTCTGTGCGATGCGATGGCTGCACCGCCACTCCGTCGCTGACCTCGGCCGCTGCTTCGTCCTCCCACGCCCGTCACGGGCCAGCAACCACGCAGTCGGCACTTCTCATGGCGCGTGAGCTTCTGCGCTACCGTCCGGCCAACGACCTTTACGAGGATTGGCTCGACCGCATCGCTAAGCTCGTTAGCGCTGCTGGAGAGGCTCCTGCGCTGTCCCATGAGCTGCCTCCCCCGCAGCCCCAAGTGGGCAACATAGCTCACGGTGCGCCACCTCCTCCTCTCCGGCAAGATGTCGTCCCTGAACCAACGTGCGAGCCCCCCCCCCTCCCCCAGCGCGACCAGCCGCACAAGACACCCGTGCGCGATGAAGAAAGCTGTCGGGTTGTGCTGTGGCCTCAGGGAGATGCGCGTGCACTCCCAGCTCCTCCTGCACCCCCGCGTCAAGACCGCGTGCAGCCCGAGCTAGATGCGCACGGGCGTCAAGACCTAGCTCCCCATCTTAGGCAAGCCCCCGTGGCCACGGCAGGATGCCAGGCGTTCATTCCAGAGCTTCGTCGTGTCGTCTGGCCCAAACTAGGGCCCGGCAGTGCTCGCAGCCTAGCCTGGCATGAAGTAAGATCCTTCAAGTAAGTTGTCATGTTGCAAGCAATAAAAATTGCTCTCTAAATATGTATGACTTATTAGTGCAAAGAAAATAAGCTTTATACGATCTTGTTATGGAAGCAATAAAAGCGATGAACTGCATAATAAAGGTCCATATACAAGTGGCAATATAAAGTGACGTTCTTTTGCATTAAGATTTTGTGCATCCAACCCTAAAAGCACATGACAACCTCTGCTTCCCTCTGCAAAGAGCCTATCTTTTACTTTACGTTTTTTTACTTTATGCTTGAGTCAAGGTGATCTTCACCTTTTGCTTTTTCATTTTATCCTTTGGCAAGCTCCTCGTGTTCGAAAGATCTTGATATATATATATATATATATATATATATATATATATATATATATATATATATATATATATATATATATCCAATTAGATGCAAGTTAGCATGAATTATTATTGTTGACATCACCCAAAGGTGAATACGTTGGGAGGCAACACAATAAGCCCCTATCTATCTCAGTGTCCGGTTGAAATTCCATAACCAAAAGTACTGCGTGAGTGTTAGCAATTGTAGAAGACTATATGATAGTTGAGTATGTGGACTTGCTGAAAAGCTCTATTCTTGACTCTTTCTGATGTTATGATAAATTGCAATTGCTTCAATGACTGAGATTATAGTTTGTTAGTTCCAAATGAAGTTTCTGAACCATACTTGACTTTGTGAATTGATCGTTACTTGAGCATAAGAAACCATATGATAAAAACAATTTATGTTGCTGTTATAAGAATGATCATGATGCCCTCATGTCCGTATTTTATTTTTATTGACACCTCTATCTCTAAACATGTGGACATATTTCTCGATTTCGGCTTCCTCTTGAGGACAAGCAAGGTCTAAGCTTGGGGGAGTTGATACGTCCATTTTGCATCATGCTTTTATATCAATATTTATTGCATTATGGGCTGTTATTACACATTATATCTCAATACTTATGGCTATTCTCTCTTATTTTACAAGGTTTACTATGAAGAGGGGGAATGCCGGTAGCTGGAATTCTGGCTGGAAAAGGAGCAAATATTGGAAACCTATTCTGCACAGCTCCAAAAATCCTGAAACTCCACGGAAGTCAGTTTTCGAATTAATAAGAATTATTGAGCGAAGAAAGCACTAGAGGGGGCCCACACCCTGGCCAGGAGGGTGGGGGCGCGCCCACCCCTACTAGGCGCGCCCCCTATCTCCTTGGCCGCCTGGTGGCCCTCCGGTGCCCATCTTCTGCTATATGAAGGCTTTTACACTGAAAAAAAATCAGAAGCAAGCTTACGGGACGAAACTCCGTCGCCACGAGGCGGAACCAATCTAGGGCCCCGGCAGAGCTGTTCTGCCGGGGAAACATCCCTCCGGGAGGGGGAAATCATCACCATCGTCATCACCAACGATCCTCTCATCGGGAGGGGGTTAATCTCCATCAACATCTTCACCAGCACCATCTCCTCTCAAAACCCTAGTTCATCTCTTGTATTCAATCTTGTATCAAAACCACAAAATGGTACCTGTGGGTTGCTAGTAGTGTTGATTGCTTCTAGTTGATGCTAATTGGTTTACTTGGTGGAAGATCATATGTTTAGATCTTTAATGCATATTAATACTCCTCTGATTTTGAACATGAATGTGCTTTGTGAGTAGTTACGTTTGTTCCTGAGGACATGGGTGAAGTCTTGCTATTAGTAGTCATGTGAATTTGGTATTCGTTCGATATTTTGATGAGATGTATGCTGTCTCTCCTCTAGTGGTGTTATGTGAACATCGACTACAAGACACTTCACCACTATTTGGGTCTAGAGGAAGGCATTGGGAAGTAATAAGTAGATGATAGGTTGCTAGAGTGACAGAAGCTTAAACCCTAGTTTATGTGAAGCGCAAGGGCCCGGCAGTGCTTGCAGCTGAGCCTAACATGAAGCGCGACTGTAATCACCCTGAGTCATCCAAAGGCAACTGCCCGTTCTGCATCTTCCACAATGTGCAGAACCACAACACCAACGACTACCAAGAGCTCAGGGCTATATGTGACAGGTGCCTTGGCCGACGCCCTGAGCGCAACAACCATAGAGGAGGTCGCGGCAGAGGCCGCTGGGATGATCGTGGCCCGCGTCACGGTTGTCATGATCAACCCTATGAAGACCGCTGGTAGGACCAGCCTCGTGACAGTCCATGGCGAGATCAGCCTCGTGAGGACCGTCCTCAGGGCAATGCTGGCCTCCCTCCGCTGTCGCCACCACCAAGAAGGAATGATGACCACCGCCAGGACGATGGGGTTGGGGGCTTCCAAGAGCCTCATGCTATTGCTTGCATCTTGGGGGGAGCTCAGGCCCCTGCCTCCCACCACATCTTCGAGCAGTTCGTTCGTGAGGTGAACGCGGCCCTTCCCAAGCTCGAGGCGTCGTGTCCGCTCAGGTGGTCCAAGTACGCCATCACTTTCGATTCTTCGGACCAGCTCAAGTGCGCGGACACTTCAGGCACGCTCCCCATGCTCTGCTCACCTACCATCAGCAACATTCTCGTCACCTACCTTCAGACACTTTAGGCACGCTCCCCATGCGCTGGGCTTAATGTACTGTCCGTCAAGACATTTGACAGGCTCCGGGTGCCATACGACCAACTTTAGCCCACCAAGCCATTGTCAGGAGTGATCGATGGCTCAATGCACCCCATTGGGCAGATTCGTCTCCCTGTCACCTTCGGCAAGCGCGACAACTACCGCATCGAGCTCATTGACTTCGACGTCGCTCACATTCACCTGTCGTACAACGCCATCCTCGGGTACCCAGCCCTTGCCAAGTTCATGGTAGCAACGCACCACGGCTACAACGTCTTGAAGATGCCAGGAAGCAGCGGCATCATCACTGTTGCCTGCGATGAGAAAGACGCGGTGTGCTCCCTCGAGCGCGCCTACCATGTAGCGGCGGTCGAGAACTCGGATGGTGAGGGCACCACCCTTCCCCCTGAGGTCGCCCCCAAGAAGAAGAAGCAGCTCCTCCCCAGGGGCACTCATGAGGCGGGCATGCCTGATGATCATGGCTCAGGCCCCTCGCCCTCTACTGGGGCGCCTTTCCCTCTCGCATAGGGAGGCGCTCCCGGCGCCCTCCTTAGGTTAGGCTCGGGGGCTCTTCCCTGGAAGGTCTCGGTCCTGGCCTGTGTCACGAGGGAGGCGTTCGGGCACCATGTGGAGGCGTGCTTCAATGCACGCTTCCAGGAGCAAGGCACAGGGTGCGAGGTGCCAAGCGCGCAGAAGTTCATCACCAGGGCAATCGGAGATCTTTAGGAGGAGCGTGCCATGCGAGGCGAGCGACGACCTACGTCACTCAATGCAGCTACTGCTCACGATGCGGGCAGTGAGATGCGCATACGCGTCAACATCCCAGGCCTCAGTAGAGCTGCTTCTCAGGAGCTCTTCTGGCTGTCCAGCATCGGCCGGTGTGGAGGCCACCCCCACAGCTATGTCCGCATGCCATTCGGAATGTCGGGTGCAACTGTCTCGCTCCAGCAATGCATGTGTGGCGTCTCGGCGTCTCGTGACGCCAGGCGCATGGCAGTCCTGATGGAGGAGGAGCCAGAGCCTCTGG
The DNA here is from genome assembly GCA_963921465.1 of Triticum timopheevii. Lineage (NCBI taxonomy): Eukaryota > Viridiplantae > Streptophyta > Magnoliopsida > Poales > Poaceae > Triticum > Triticum timopheevii. Next base: position 202,376,173 of record OY997270.1, read on the forward strand.
AGCCCCCCAGGCTCAGGAGCCTGCTGGCTCATGAGGGGCAACTTCTGCGGCACTCTCTTCAGCTACTTCAACACATGTACCCCAACAGTGCCAGGTGACTTTTTAGTTCGTTCAGCTGAGGGCGCCCCTGGGGGTGCATTATCCTCAAGCTGTATTGGTCCGCCCCGCAGCATGTATCGTTTTGCGCATCTATCGGAACTGATTTCGCCCTTTTACAAGCTGCTTTATGCTATTGCCGGCATCATACCCATTGCACTGTTATTCGCAAGGCCGCCACGCGCGGCCCCCGCGCACTACTAATGCGTCTTGAGTTCATCCCGCAATGGGGGCTATTGGCACGACGCCTGTGCATGGGTCCGTCCCTACAACGCTGAAAAACCTGAGAGACCGAGATCTGGCTCGCGGCCAGCTCCGCACACGTCACCTCACCAGGTCCTCAGTGCCTTCACCTTCCCGCAGAAGGACCGCCGGCAGGTCGGCCAGCACAGTTGTATGCTATGCTTCCTCCCTCCAGCTAACCTGCAGGAACCTCAGGACCAGGTGTGGCGGGTCGCGATCACTCCGAGGCTCCTATGCGAGGCCAGCTGTCCCTTTCCTCCACCCAAGCTTGTGCTTTAAAAGGGGGAGCCTCTGAGCATCGCACCTTAGGGACCCCTACTAGCCCCCGAGCTCTCACCCCTTGGCCTTGACCACGACATCGTGACCTGGCATACCAGTGGCGGCTGAGCCTCGCTCTGGAGCCGGGACCCGATGACTAGAGCACCTAGATGGGGGAGGGGAAGGGGTCAATGCGAGTCTCGCTCAGGGAGTGCCGCGATTGTGGAAACACGGCCAGGCGTCACGCGAAGGCTGCCACCGCAGTGTGAAGATAAACACAGATCACCAAGATAAGTCCCTAAACATGCACAAAGTACTAATCTCGCGATCAACGTCATGACCCTCGCGACGCTGGGGCAAGGATGCTTCCCTTTCAGTCCTTCGGGAGCTGCTTGAACGTCAAAGGAGACCTCCTGAGCATCACGCCTCAGGGGCTCTCACCGGACCTCGGGCTGCTCACCTCCTGGTCTTGACCACGCCATCACGACCTGGCATACCAGCGATGGTTGAAGCCTGCCTAGGGACTGGGTCCTGTCGATGTAGAGGCCTAAGCTACCGTGAGAATGAAAGGGGGGACCGTGCTGCAGCGGGAGACACAAGTGTAGCACGATTGGAGAGTAACAACTACAAAGCAAAAGCATTACAGTTTTTACATACCCCCAAGGGGTTCATCACGACATACTGCAAGGCCGAAACAAAAGAGGAAGTTCTAAGGAGAGTGCGGCTTCAACGGCTTCACCGGCGATGCCGGGCTGACGCCGTTCCTCAGGCACGAGCGCGGTGGCTCGGCGGTTTGTAGCTGACATCGTCGCTCGAGTCGTGCTCGGAAGAAGCGCTCTGCTGTCCGAAGAGGCGTTGCCGCTGTCGGAGGAGTCGCTGGCAAGGCCAAGGGCAAGTTCGTCGCTGGCGGCCCTGTCACCGCAGCCACCTCCCCCAGGGCAGCACCCCAGGCGTCGGCCTTCTTCGTTGAAGACCTTGAAGAAGAGCGTCGACGCTCCGTCATACATAAAGTAGATGGCGTGGCCCCCCTCCGGACGGCACGCGCGAGCAATCGAGCCCCACCCTCGAGTCATGAAGGCATTATCGGCGTCCACGATGTCGACCTCTGCTTCTACGGCCTGGCCGCAGCATCCGTCGTGCTACAACCACAGCTCAACGGTCCCCCTCAGCGGAAGCTCCCCCGCAAAGGACCTCGGGAGGCGAATCCACGTGTGCGGCGGCATCGCCGCCCACACTATGAACTCCCGGGCCAAGCCTTCAGCGTCAGACCGCGCAGAAGGTAGCCTCGCGGCCGATGCTTTCCCTCCTCCACGGCTCCGCTCCTCGCGCGCGCTGGTCATCGAGTGTAAGGCCCTGCGCGTGGGCATACAAGGGAATTAGAAAGCCCAACAGGGCCCGTTCGTGCCAAGGCCGCGCCAGCCTTGCCTTGGGAGCGATCCGGCCTTTTCTTCGGCTGGAGCAGCTCGGGTTCCACCTCGGGGTCCTTCCCCTCTTCGTGGCGGAGAACCTCCTGATCGGCGCCATGGGTGCGCTGGCAAGACGGTGAAGCAAGGAAAAGGAGGAACGAGGCACAAGAATATGAAGATGAGCAGGGGGCTCCACCCACTCCCACATTTATAGCTAGGAGAAGGTAAATCATCGGCCTCCCACGATCTCAAGTAATTATGATTTTCTCTGCATGCAGCAGGTAGTTATCAAGTCGAACAGTTGCCGAAGCAACATGGGGAAGCGGAGACGCCCACGTCCCATCAAGCGCCACACGTCGGCTCGGTTCGTAGGTGATTGGGGCCCGCAACATTCCGCACTTGCCCTTTGGCTTCGTCTCGAAGCCAAGTGCGAGTGCGCCTTGGGCCCGGGTGCTTCCGACGGCGTCCTGGGAACCAGGGTACCCTGGCCTGCCTGCCTGTGGCCCATGGCGTGGCTCCATCGATGGCCCTGTATGGTCCATCTTAAACCATGACAAGACAAGACCCTCGCGAGGGTCCAAGCCTCACGAGGCGGGCGACATCAGGACCTCCTGAGGGAGCAGCCTCCTCTGGTGGCCTCGTGACGGAGCGGAGATTTCTATGCAAGGCCCAGCCTCATGAGGCTGAAATGACATCAGCCATGACTACCAAGGCCAAGCGCGCGCCAGTGGGCGTAGAGCAGTAGGCTTCCTCTTTGGTGCAAAGGAGGCAAGCACAGGTGTGGAGTCCCAAGGAATCAGCCAAAGGTTGCCGTTTGCGTGCAACGAGACCAGGACCTCTAGAACGGCAGGAGGGATGTCATCTCCGAGCCTACCACGATGTCACAATCAGAGGCTTTGCAGGTGAAGACCACCTTTTGTCAGGATCAGATGTACTTCTTGTCCCCTTTCGAATTTGGCCGTTGTGGGAGCCCTTCCCGCGTAAGTTTTGAGGGAAGAGGACCAAGGCCATTATAAATATAGCCTAGCCACCACCGTAGAACGCATCGAGTGATCAGCTCATGGAACCACCATGAGCTCATCACAAGAACAAGCCTCCTGAGGCTGTTCTTCCACTTGTACTAGTTCATCCTCAGCCCCCCGCGGGGCTAGTCCACCACAAAGCAGGAGTAGGGTTTTACACCGCAAGGTGGACCGAACCTGGGTAAACTACCGTGTCTTTCTCTTTCTTGTCCATCGATCTAGGTCGTGAGAGCAGCAGATCGGTCGGCTAGAGAGGTTGAGTTCTTCACACACGCCCTTGAGTTCGAACCTTTCTTGGGTCCGCGGAGCCCGGAATCCGACAATTGCGAAGAGTGCGTGATAAGGTGACTATCGCACATTTAATAAGAAAGAAATGTGTGCGATGCTGTTGTTAATCGCACACTCTTTTCTTGGCTGATCGTGTGTGCAGTAGAGATTCATCGCACACGTAGTGGAGCCATGAAACGCGTCTGATCTCCACGTCTATCGCAGACGTTTCACTTTCGCAAACTGTGTGTGGTGTAATCCCTAATTAATCCTTAATTTAAAAATCACATGTTTTGAATTTGAATGTACGCAATCACTTATTTCATATGCAACCATGTTTATTACAAATATAGGTTCAACCACGAATGCATAATTCGATGCACATGTACATATACTGAAGAACTATAGAAGCACCAAGAATGATGAACCACAATTGTACTAAAGACTCTAAAGAGAGAGGCGAAAGACATTCTCGTTGCTGGAGAAGGTGAAGCGGAATGCCCATATTGTGCCCTCTCCATGCGTAATGCATGCACGATTCTAGGACAATCCCTTGTGATGGCGGCCCGTCCATCGTTCACTGTCTTCATTAGGACTTCTCGATGCTCATTGTAGTCTGGATGAAATACTTTAACCTTCATTGCATGTCCACCAAGCATGTACTTTGTGAGGTAATCTTGAGTGAACTACTTCGAGAACCACTGCAAACGAAAAAGATTCAGACAATGTTGTCTAACAACTCATTATGGGCAGTAAAAAGAGAAGGCTACAGAGTTTGTAGTTAGCATCCTACAACTCACTGTTGTGTTGTATAGAGCATAAACAAATAATTTGCTTGCCACCATACGTATTTTTTGCTAATAATCCTTATCAGTTTCCTCACTTGATGCTTGTTCATGAATATCTCATTGCCCCATAAGCGAAAAGGGGTGATGCGTGGATCCTTGCCAAGGGCATATGTACCTAAAAGTAACAAGTCAATATTAGAAGCTAACAAGTGTCCAGGCCTAGATCTATATGCACTACATTATGGAACGGTGGGGGGGGGGGTGTACAAGCCGAGGGATGAAACTAACCTCGGCGGAAAATGGTGGCCACTCCCATTGTTTTCCTGCATAAGTAGTGGAAAGGCATGGTAGGTACAACAACCTTAACATCAAACAAATATAGCAAATGTAAACAACATCATCTCCAAATGATAGCTTGAATGTGTTGGTTTCAGCATGCTGTTAAAGTAGATATAAAATGGAAGGCAATGTTACCGACAACAGGCTTAATAGCTATCAAATATTATAATTCAAACTGGTATTGTTGAAAATGAATAGAACGCGGGTAATGCTTAAACATCACACTTGATAAATGTGTAAACTGAAATAAAAGGCATGTATTAACTACACCAGGCATAGCTGGAACCAAACATAGTTGTTCAAACTAGTATTGATGCAGTCGAGCGGCACAGTTCCGACTTGCACATAATGAACATCACATTGTGAATGACTGGAATAAGCAAGGCATAAATGATCAGTATAACAACCAAATATAGCCATTGAAAACCGTACATAGTCTCACTGGAACCAACCTAACAAGCAAATATAGATAAACAGGGCATCTACTTGAAAACTGGACAAATGCTCACTTCAACCAACCTAACAAGCAAATACAGATAAACAAGGCATCTACTTGAAAACTGGACAAATGCTCACTGCAACCAACCTAACAACCAAATACAGATAAACAAGGCATCTGCTTGAAAATTGGACAAATGATCACTGCAACCAACCTAAGATCCAAATACATATAAACAAGGCATCTGCTCGATAACTGGAAAAATGTGCACTGCAACCAACCTAACAACCAAATATAGATAAACAAGGAATCTACTCACTATAAACAACCAAATATAGCAGTTCGTGAAACTGAAGTTGGCAATTCATACTGAAACATCACATAGCCCTATTGAACAATACATTTTTGCATAACTGAAATAATACAAATGCTACTGGAACAAAGGGTACGGGTTGGCAAGCTAGAAAAGGTAAGATTTGCTGATAGGATGTTGCCTCACATGTCATGGACGGGATCCTTCCAGTTGGAAGAGCAAAGACCCATTGTGCGCTCTCTAATGTCACAGATGGGATGTTTCACCTTGGAAGAACCTTTGTGGGTGCCCTCCTCGTGGTCGTGGTCGATGAGATCTGACTTGGCAATTGAGGATCCCAAGCCACCGCCGTAGAACGTGTCCTTTAAAAAGGACAAATGGGCTCGATGGCGTACAAGGATCGCAAATCCTTGACCGCTTGCCGGAGGAGATCAGCGGCAGGGCCGTCATAGAGATCGACGGCGGTTGAACTAGAAGGGTTGGGGATAGACCACTTAACCTGTGACATGGACCGCATGAAGCCGTCATTGTCGACGAGCTTGATGTTGTAGCCAGCTTTCCCGAGATACAGTAATACGCTAGCCCGCTGACATGAAGCCTTCGGCATGGCAACATAGTCAACGTCATCGCCGGCTTCCGCGGCGATGTGTTCCTCCGGGATCAACAGGTTGGGGCGAACCATGGCCACCTCGCCAACATCCACCGGAGAGGCAATGATAAACCTCTTCTTGGTCGAACGATCGTCGGGCTCCCCGAGATAGGTAATCGAGCTTAGGCTACGACACTCTAGAGCAGGGGATGTGGATCTGGCGGGGAGGGACACTGCATGCCTCATCTAAAAACTCAAGGGAGTGGGGCGACGGTATGGGAATCGCTGGGTAACCTGAACTTTATTATCTAATCTTGGAGGAATGGGCAGACCAGCAGGGGTTAGCAGCGTGACGGCGGCAGGCTAGGGTTCGAGGGGGGAGGGGGCCGGGTGGGGGACTGTGGAGAGGGTGGTGTTTGAGGATACACCGCGGCTACTGAAAATTTTAGTAATGTTGGGTGGAGATGGTGGTGGACGAGGGAGGGCGACGGTTCAAATGCCTCGGCTACTGCAATTTTAGGCCGGTGCTGGAGGAGTGTGGGCGACGGTTGAAGTACGACGGCTACTAAAATTTGGGTAAAGGAATTGATGCGGGACGGGAGTACCCAAGATCACGCACGGACCAATAAGAATATATGTGTATGATAATAAGGAAAAGTGGCGGAACCGCCGATTTTTGCAATGCTCAAGGCGGGCAGTTTTTTTAGATTTCTAGCTAGCTGGTCTATCGCACATGGTTCGTCCTAATTTTCAGACGCAGATGTGGAATTCAGTCTAAATAAACTACCAGCCTTTAGCTTGCGCAGGTGGTGATTTTACAGCGCACTTGCATCGCGCACGGTTAAGCCAGTACCTCCACCCTTTTCTCATGCTTGCGTAGTCGTGGTGATTTTACAACGCACTTGCATTGCATATGGTTGAACCTGTACCTCCACCTTTTCTCGCGCTTGCGCAGTCGTGGTGATTGACAGTGCACTTGCATCGCACATGGTTAAGGCATTATACTCGTGTCCGTTGAGCGTCATCAGAGTCTTTGAAGCAAAAAACATTAGAGAGGGTCAGAAAACAGCCACACCAGCATGTGGCCCAAATATATATGAGTGAAAAGGGTGGTCTGATGTTCAAAATTTCAATGCACAACTTCGGCCGTGCGGGCCCACGGTTGGGCGCGTTGTCGAAGATCGATGAAAGGGGCCAGAAGTCAAGAACCACCTAGAAGTGGCCAAATATATGTAGGAATATAGAGTGTGATGTTTAAAAATTTAAATATGCAATGCACAACTTTGGTGGCACCTACCTCGCAAACCCAAAAGCACCCTTAGATATATCTATAATGACGTAATGCTGTAGCTAGCTAGGGTGCTTGACCCACCTCCCACTTCATGTCAGCGGGGAGGATGCACGTAATGATACTTTGGTCATACATGCATGTCGGCATGACCTACCATAAGATGGACCAGTGAATCTATCGTTTTGTCAAATGACAACTGTTGTTGTTGATAAACCGCTTGGGCCAATAGATTGAACTATCATAAGAAATCGCACGAGAGGGACCACAAAACTAGCACCTCTTGCATGCGGCCCAAAATGATGTATGTTGGAAGGGGTGATGTGTGTTTTCAGTATAGAATAATGTACAATTTAGATGTGGTGCCTACCTCTTGATACAGACAACAACATGAAGGCCAAGTAGTTAAGGACGAGATACACATGGTACGGTGTAGGTCGAACCCAGCAATCCGAGCATGTGGGAGGGAATCCTGACAACACATGAGCTCGAGCTTTGGTTGAACGACATGTGACGATGACCGGCCCTAGCACAAACTAGGAGGAATCCATTCATGGCCAACACATACCCCTCGTTACCGGTCAAAGGCATGATATGTATACACTCGGGGAGCCCACAAGTCTGTGTGTCGTCACAAAAAACTGCATAAGGGAGATGTGGTTGATCCGAAGACCCCGTATACACTGCATGCGGACCAAAAATATGTATGGGTACGGTGGTGCGTGATGTGTTTAAATCCCGAATGCACAACTTCGATGGGCCACCAACTATATTACAAACTGAACACAGTACCCGACCCCAAGCCTGGTTCAATACGTACGATGTCGGTTTCCCAACTTTGAGGCGGCGGCGGGGGGGGGGGGGGGTGTTGTCCAACACATGTTCTCAAACTTTATTTGGTCTAACATGGCACACATAGCAATAGGAAACCATCATGGTCAAACCCTTCCCGTTGTTGGGTCAAAGGGATAGATTGTGTGGGCCCCCTTGTTATCGGTCAAGAATAATATATATACCTGCGGGAGCCCACAGATATGTGCGGTGTCTATAAACCTCACAAGGGAGACATGCTCGATCAAAACACTTGCCCCCCTATACCTTGCATGCGACCTGAAAAAGGTTTATATAGTTGCCATGACAGGTCACTATAGAGTCAATCATTCTTTATTTTCTAAAGCAAAAAATAACCCATAAAAACATAGTCTACAAATTAGCAAAACAAGGATCCCAAGGTTTATATAATCGCCATGACAGGTCACTATAGAGATATTTATCTCTATAATGACCGTGTCATAGCATTTAAATGAAGCTTGAGATATGCAACTTCCCGCCGGGTCACCCATCCTTGGACTACTCCAGCCCGAGCACACTTAACTTTTGTGTTCTATTCGACTACAATAGCTGATGGGAAGCTGCCCCTTGTTGATAGGAATTGCCTCCTTTCCTTTAAGGCATTTCACGCTGGTCACCCTATGGGACCTACTCCCTCCTATCACATGCATTTGTGCTTTTAGAAACTGTGTGCGATATTTACATGGCCGGTGTGTTGCCGCCTAGCCTTCAATGAGCACTGACACTAGTAGCAGGAAAACGATGGGAGAAGAGGCGGGTAACCAATGAGAGGAGTAGCGAGAAATGGTAGCCTGTTAGGATATATAACAACATTAATATAGAAAACTTAGTAGAGAAGGAAGCATGAGCTAGCACGACACATGCGCACCGTCCTTACCCATATACTGCATGTGTTGTCAAAAGGGATGAGGATTGCCGTTTGATCTAGGAGCATCCAATGGTGCAGACGTACGATTCGTGGGGTTTGGGTTCTAGCCAATCAGAACACATGGCTCACATCGCGCTTGCAGTAGGGGGGAGGGGGGCATTGACCACGGTTTGGCAAGCACACGGCTTTCGTGAGTGAACCGTGTGCTATTTGAAAACATTTTGTGAGAAGAATCTCGGTTTTTAAATCCCTGTAAATCCAAAACACACCTAAAGATCGTGAAACTTGGCATGGTGTCACAACATGGCACATATATGTTGAGGATTTTTTTTGTCCATTTTGGTGCAAGTTTTATTACAAGCCTCTTACAAACCGGAGCTTCTCTCAAAGAAGCCTCATGGTTTCAATAGGGAAACATGTCCCCCTTGTGGGAGAAACGATAATCACTGCGTCTGTTCACCTTGTATTTTCTTCTACGGGCAACATGGAACGACATCATATCTGTGCTAAAATTTAAAGTTATCCGGGGTTCATTTGGCCTTTTTATACACTAATTGAGTTTCCTAGGCATTTAAGGTCCATCATTCAAATCTGAACTACAAATACATTCTCCAGTTCACCAAAATAGCTAGAAGAATTATACATCTATCCTTGGGTGCATGTTTAGGTCCCATGCCAGGAATGGGAATGAATTACAACTGTACCCGCGTCCTGGCTCGTCCTCAAACATTTGGAATCTCGGTTTTTAAATCCTCATAAATCCAAAAGTCACCAGAAAGTCATGAAAGTTGGCATGGTGTCACGTCATGGAAATATATGTCATGGTAAAAACATTGTACAATTTAGGCCAAGCTTTATTACAAACCTCTTACAAACTGGAGCTTCTCTCAAAGAAGCCTCGTGGTTCCGATAGGTAAACGTGTTCCCCTTGTGGGCGAAACGATAATCACTACCTCTTTTCACCTTGTATTTTCTTCTACGGGCAACATGGAACGACATGATATTCATGCTGAAATTTAAACTTATTCAGGGTTCATTTGGCCTTTTTATACACTAATTGAATTTCCTAGGCATTTAATGTCCACAATTCAAATCCGAGCTGCAAATACATGCTCCAGTTCACTAAAATTGCTAAAAAAAATTATACATGTGTCCTTGGGTGCATGTTTAGGTCCCATGCCAGGAATGGGAATGAATTACAACTATACCGGCATCTTGGCTCGTCCTCAAACATTTGGAATCTCGGTTTTTAAATCCCCATAAATCCAAAACTCACCACAAAGCCATGAAAGTTAGCATGGAGTCACGTCATGGCAAATATATGTCATGGTAAAAACATTGTCCAATTTGGGCCAAGCTTTATTACAAACCTCTTACAAACCGGAGCTTCTCTCAAAGAAGCCTCGTGGTTCCGATAGGGAAACTTGTACCCCTTGTGGGCAAAACAACAATCACTGCCTCTTTTCGCCTTGTATTTTCTTCTACGGGCAACATGGAACGAGAAGATATCCATGCTGAAATTTAAACTTATTCAGGGTTTCTTTGGCCTTTTTATACACTAATTGAGTTTCCTAGGCATTTAATGTTCATAATTCAAATCTGAACTACAAATACATGCTCCAGTTCACCAAAATGGCTAGAAAAATTATACGTGTGTCCTTGGGTGCATGTTTAGGTCCCATCCCAGGAATGGTAATGAATTACAACCGTACCGGCATCCTGTCTCGTCCTCAAACATTTGGAATATCAGTTTTTAAATCCCCATAAATCCAAAACTGACCAGAAAGTCATGAAAGTTGGCATGGTGTCACGTCATGGCACATATATGTCGTGGTAAAAACATTGCCAAATTTGGGCTAAGCTTTATTACAAACCTCTTTCAAACCGGAGCTTCTCTCAAAGAAGCCTCGTGGTGCCGATAGGGAAACGGGTTCCCCTTGTGGGCGAAATGATAATCGCTGCCACTTTTCTCTTTGTATTTTCTTCTACAGGTAACATGGAACGACAGGATATATGTGCTGATATTTAAGTTTATTCAGGGTTCATTTGGCCTTTTTATACACTAACTGAGTCTCCTAGGCATTTAATGTCCAGAATTCAAATACGAACTACAAATACATGGTCCAGTGCACCAAAATGGCTAGAAAAATGTACATGTGTCCTTGGGGTGAATGTTTAGGTCCATGGAAGGAATGCGAATGAATTCAACTGTCTTGGCGTCCTGGCTTGGCCACAAACATTGCGAATCTCGGTTCTTAAATCTCTGTAAATCCAAAACTCACTAGGAAATCATGAAACTTGGCATGATGTCACTACATGGTACATATATGTCATGGTAAAATAATTGTCCAATTTGGGCCAAGCTATATTACAAGCCTCTTACAAACCAATGCTTCTCACAACCCCCGTGGTTCCGATAGGGAAACATGCCCCTCTTGTGGGCGAAACGATAATAGCTGCCTCTTCTCGCCTTGAACTTTGTTTTCTACAGGTAACATAGAATAACAGGAGTGTCGTGCTGAAATTTGAAATTATTCAGGGTTCGTTTAGCCATTTTATATATTAATTAAGTTTTTTAGTTATTTAATGTAGTCCATAATTTAAATTTGAACTAAAAGCACATGCTTGAGGGAAGAAAAATGGGTTGGAAATCGTACATGTCTCATTGGGTGCATGTTTAGGTCTCTATGAAGGAATGGGAATGAATTACAAACTTCTCGTCATCCTGAAACATTGAGAATCTCAGTTTTTAAATCCCAGTAAATCGAAAACTCACCCATAAAACATGAAACTTGGCATGGTTTCATGACATCGCACATATATGCCGTGGTAAAAAATGGTCCAGTTTGAGACAAGGCGCACACCTTAATAGCCAACGAAGTCCTTTTGAAACAAATAGCTGACACGTTAATATCACAAACGGTTGTATTATATGAACCGTGTGTTCCCGTAACCATTTAAGTGCAGCCACGCATCCCTCTTTCTTATGGATAGTACTACCTCCGCCGTCGTTCATTGGTCATCTTTGTATTTTGTGACAAAATTTAACCATACTCGGTGGCGTGCGTACATCTGTTTGATTAGACGGGACGAGCGCGAGAAGTTCGTCGTGTCGGCTTGACGGGTTGCGTGCAAGCAGTCCGCCGTGTAGGCTCGATGGGACGCGTGCATCCTGTCCACCTCTCTGGCTCGACGGGACACGTGCAAGCAGCAAGGCCGCCCATGCTCACCGTGAAGTGAACTCTTTGGCCTCCATCCACCAGCTGCCCGCCTCGCTCACAACTTCTCCATTAATGGCGGCCGAGCCGCTGTTTAACATGTGGTTAATTGAAGCACCTGGACGTAGGGTGTTTGCTTGTGATCCCATGGCCCCGCTCAACGTTAGCATTTGCTTTGTTCGTGTTTTCAACTCATATTCCGGCCTAATCAATGGCGTCGATAATAATTGTCTTACATATTCTAGATAATTTAAAATGCCACATGCGGTAAATCCCGGAAGACACGGGGGCAAGAGTAGAAGGAAATCGTAGATAACGATCCGGGTCACTACTGTCTCTACTCGTCGATGGATCACCGGGCGACGACATCCTCCAGTTCCTTCTTCAATTCCTCACGACTTTGCTTGAAAGCAGCCACTGATTCCTCCACCTCCTACTTGTGCTCGATCCGGATCTTCCTCAAGTCACCCATCAGTTCCTTGATGACCGCTGTCAGCATCATTCCCGAGGCACTGCTCTGCTCATGCAGCATCTTCCAGCCGGCGGCCTCCTCCTTATTCTCGGCGAGTGCCTTGAGGAGCTTCGCATTGTCACCCATGAGTTGCTCGATGAGGCCGATCACCTCGTCAACTGAGGCATCGCTGATCTCGAGCAGCTTCATCAAGCCATCGACCAGCTCCTGCTGCTTAATGAGGCCAGCGAGAATTTCATCGTCGCCGGCCAAGGACTTCAGCAACGGCATCTCATCATGATCGCCGATGCGGCGAGTGCTCTTGTGAGAGCCCTTGCATGCCCGTGAGAGCTCGTTCGAGGGCTCCACGACACACCAGGAAATCTCTGCTGTGGCTGCCGCTTCACGGCGGGACCTCTCTAGTGCTTCCGCGGCCTTGGTCTTTGCTTCCTGGTTATATGCCCACCCAAAACTTCTCCTATCGGTCATGGCGAAACGACTTAACAGGAAAGACCTGTTTTGTGGGTGATGAGGTGAGGAACTGTGAAGTAAATTTCGAGTGTGTATTTTTTATAGCCCGGTGCTAAGTGTGAACAGTTTGATCGATGTGAACAGATTTTTAATTACTTATTGCGTCATAATCTGCAATGTGACGAGAAACAAGGTCAAAATTTGCTGATGGTTCTGGGCCTACAAAGCCTGTTTCTGTTGTTCTGGCTCATCGCAAACAATTCTTTTGGATCAACCGTATGCCACACATTGGAAGCCCGAAACATGGGCCCGCATTCTCGGATTTACGTGTATGTGTCTGCCCACTATCACACATAGTAAAGATATCACCCTCATGCCCGATGGATGCGCCTCGTGCCTCCCACGGGGTGATAGAAGGTTGACCACGTGGTTGCTCGCCGTTGGGGCGGCCGCGGAGCGCTCTGCTCCTCATTGAGGAAGCTACGGCATGCTCTGCTCGCGTCCGTCCGCGCGTTTTTCTTGCCATTGAGACGGCCACGGCGCGCTCTGCTCTAGCGCCCCTGCGCGTTCTCTGCTCACCGTTGAGGCAAATTTACAGTGCCAATGGTTAATAATTGTCTTACATATTTAGGATAATTTAAATGCCACATGCAACAACACCCAAAACACTCACAACCTACATATGCATAAAATTATAATAAAATATAGGCTAAAAGGCTGAGCTGGCGGCCTTTCGACGACGGTCTTCTCGCTGGCCTCATTAAGAAGCAGGAAGACTAAGTGGAGCACACACACAACTCGAATAACGTGTGCAGTGCCACGTGTTATTTATCACACACGTGTAAACATAAGGAAACATATGTGTAACTTACTAATCATAGCACATGAGTACTCGCAGACGCATCGTGTGCGATACTCCTAGCCACCGCAAGAAACTAGTTTGCATTTTTCAAAGTTTTTTGTACAAGCAGAATCTCATACGAACTAACTATAGTAACTGTCTGTGTTATAATTTCTCATCGTAAACAGTTCACCGAGTGGGCTGTTTGCTATGTATCACACACATCTTGTTTACATGAATCGTTTTTTTTTCTTTTGGCTCATGGCAAATAGTTCATCTATGTGAACTGTATGCTGCATATCACACACATCTTTTTAAGTTGAACCGTTTATGTTCTCTTCTCTAACTGAAAACAGTTCGTCCGAGTGAACCGTATGCCGTATATCGCACACACCTTGATCTGGCTGATAGTTTTTGTTGCATTCCCTAATAGCAAACATTTCATCGGAGTGAACTGTATGTCGTATATCGCACACACATTGATATGGCTGCCCGTTTTTGTTGTTCTGTCTAATCGCAAACGGTTCGTATGGATCAACCGTATGCCCTGCATCGCACACACAACTAAAATCTGAACCGTGTTTGATGTCTCTGCCATCGCAAATGGTTTGCATCTTTTTTGAAGGTTTTTTTACATCCCCATTTGTGATTAATTCATCGCACATAGTTTCGTCAAAGGGTCTCTGATCGTATTGTCGCGTTAGCAGCATCCCGTAGCAGTGATCCAATCAATATGAATAAACCCCACCTTTTTATCCTTCATGGCAAAAATACAAATTTGTGTCATGTCCCTTTCAGTCATTGGGATTGAGCACAGCAAGATTGAACCCATTACAAAACACCTCTTCCCTTGCAAGAAAAATCCATCTAGTTGGCCATACCAAATCAATAGATCGGAGAGAAATACAAAGCTATCTTAATCATGCATAAAAGAGTTTTCGGTGCAACAAAACTTCACGTATGTTGCCCGGACTATACACAGGCTCAAGTGGCAGAAATGCAAACTCCAGCAAGCATTCAAGACAAAACCAAGCCAGAAGGATAGCCCTTTGAAGAATCAAGGGGCGGATCAAGAAGACCAAGACAAGCAAGGAGAACAAGATATCACTAAGGAAAAACCTCCCTTGCCTTCTATGATGATAATTCACATCGAACATGGTCAGGTCGAGGCCACCCCGAAGACAAGTCCCAAGAATTCCCCGGCAAGGATTGCCAAGGCAGCTGCGGCCTACATCCCCGCGAAGACTCCACCGCTCCACTGCATCGCGACGCAAGTCATCCATCGGTGCGGTGTCGAGCCCCCAGATAGCTAAGTGGTTATCATTTAGCACGTGGCAGCCATTTAGGAGGAAGACCACCTCTACATGATACCCATCAAGAGGCGTTTCAAGCAGATAGGTGGAGGGTGACTAAGCGGCCACTACCAAAAAAAGACACATCCGTGACATTTTGGGCTGAACGATTTTTTTCCTGTCATACTTATGACACTTCTATGACGATAATTATGACAAAACCCGGTATCATCATAGATGTGGTGGGCTCCTACTTCCATGACAAAAAAATCATGATAGAAAATGGGCTTTTCGTCCTGGGCGGGCCTAAGACGCACCTGCATGACATTCTTTGGGCCGTCCATGATGGAAAAAATCGTGGTAGAAGCAAGGGTGAGGAAAATTTCGGGGAGTTCCCGGTTACGGTGGGTGGTCAGGGCCGAGAGATGCATGGAGCTTTGCATGTTTCTCTCGTACATGTACGCACGTGTGTCAAGGCATTGCACTCTAACTGAAACCGAGCGAGGCATTCGCCTACTAAACCCGAGCGATTGCACTAGCTACGTTACTAAACCCCGATCGATCCCCTGGTGTTAACTGAACCCGATCGAGCGATTCCTTTGCTACTGCTGCTAACTGAAGCCGGTCGAACCTGCTGTCTCCTGATGAACAATGAGCATTGTCGGGGGTTGGATGAACAGTTCCCGATGGGGGTTGGATGAACAGAACCCCGTGGGGGTGTAGAGGTCGTTGCCGCTGGATGAACAGGACCATGATCGAGCCGGTTGGGGTTGGATGAACAGGACCCCATGGAGGGCTGGTTGAATAGTAGCCGGTGAAGGGCTGGATGAACAGTAGCCGGTGGAGGGGTGGTTGAACAGTAGCCGGTGGAGGCTGGATGAACAGGAGCCCGTGGATGAACAGTAGCTGGTGGAGGCAGGAGGGAGACGATGTGGATGAACAGTCGCAGGTTGAGGTCGGAGGAGGTCGACGTTGGATGAACCGTAGCCCGTGGGGGCTGGAGCGAGGGAGTATACAGTGGATGAACAGTAGCCCATGGGGTCCCATTTTGCGGTACGCCACACCCCTCCTGATGAACAAGACCCCTGTTTCGACTGTAGGAGGTCGAAGAGAAGTCCATTTCCTCCGTTTTCCGGTACGCTACACCCGTCCCGATCAGCAGCACCCTGTTTCGACCATAGGATGTCGAACACAAGTCTGTTTCCTCCATTTTGCGGTACGCCAGACCCTTCCCGATGAACAGTACCCCGTTTCAACCGTAAGCTGTCGAACACAAGGCCGTTTTCCTCCGTTTTGCGGTATGCCAGACCCCGTACCGGCTGTTCCGTCCAAGCCAGTTGGCTCCCATTGAACATGATCCATTCCGACCCAGTGTGTTGCCTCCCGATGAACAGGACGCGTTCCGACCCAGTCACTTGTCTCTCGACGAACACGACGTTGTTTCCTCCATTCTGACCTAGCCGGTTAGCTGAAGATGAACAGGACAACGTCGCTGCCGTCCATTGCCTCTCCATGTACGTGAGCCCTGGTCGTCTGTATGCGCGAGTACGCGTTTCTAGACCCCATCATATGTACGTACGTGGCCCTATTTTTTGTCGTGTGGCAGTATGTACGTGTACATGGTTTAGACGGGACAACCAGAACTGCTAAGTGGGGGGGGGGGGGGCTCTACAATGATGTGTGCCGCTACTTACTCGGCCATGGTTCATCGTTGCAGAGCGACCGATCGACTAGTATGTACGTACACGTTCACGACTAGAGAGACAACGCTACATACGCTTCGACCGGGTGGGTCCCAGCTGTCAGGGAGGATAAGGACGCACTTCCTTGCATGCGAAGATATAACTGCTGGGTCCCAGCTGTCAGGGGGGAATCATTTTTTTGCCCGTAATAAGGATGCACTTCCTTGCGCGCGAAGATGTAGCTGGTGGGTCCCAGCTGTCAGGGGCAGAAAACATTATTTTTCAGCGTAAAAAGGATGCAGTTGCATGCATGCGTCCATGGGCGTGGTGCGTCCCCATTGTCAGCCTCTCACGTATAGTCATCTTCTGATGACTCTCGTTTGTTGACCATGTTGACCACACCATGCCGAGCACACCAAGGACGGTGGACGACGGCGAGGCCCTAGACTGGAATGACCCGGGGATGGGGAAGACGCGGCAGTGGAGTGTAGATGGAGAGGAGTGGGAAACTTGACTGGTTCGGGTGTGCAACAGCACTGCCGCCCACGAGAGACAGGAGCAAGAACAGAGGTTGAAGAAGCAGCACGGCTGTTGGATTAACATCCAACGGTCTAGCTGCTAGAATCATTTGTTGATTAAGTTGACAAAGCCCTGCGTACGCGTCAGCTTAGTAGGCCAACAAGTCAGCCACCAAATCTACCGGGTACCAGCTGTCATCGTGAGGAATACTTTTTTTCGCATAACGAGGAGGCACTTCCTTCCGTGCGAAGATACAGCCGGTGGGCCTAGCTGTCAGGGGGAGGAAACAATTTTTTTCAGCTTAATAAGGAGGAACTTTCCTTGTGTGCGACCATGGACCTCGTGGGTCCCAGATGTCAGGCTCTCCACGTACAATCCTCTTCCGATGACTCTCGTTTGTTGACCACATCGCGCCGAGCGCAGCGAGGCGATGGATGAGGTGAGGCCCCGGATGGGAATGACCCGGAGATGGGAAGAGTGGCAGTGGAGTCACAGATTGAGAGGAGTACAAGGGTTATAACTGGTTCTGGTGCGGCGTGGGGCTGCAGTCGATGGAGAATAACAGGAGGTGTGGAGGGGGTGGAGGGATAGCCTGGCCAGCGGCAGCGTAGCGCTTCACAGTGATGCATGCTAAGCAAAGACGCTAGCCGCTGGAGGCCGAAACGGGCGGTCCCGGCGACGCTGGAGGAAGAAGACGAGAGATAGAAGGTGCATGCCGGCCGTTGGATATAAATCTAATGGCTGTGGATGTCAAAATCATTTGTTGACTAAGTTGACAACATCTTGCGTAGGCTTGGACCTATTGGCCCACATGTCAGCCTACAAAAATGTGGCATATATTTAACCCATGTTTTCTAGAATTTACAGTCCATTTGGTGGGCTGGGTGAACAAATAATTACGTGTCAATGCGGCCAATTTAATATTTTCTAAGAAATCCTAGCCCATTTGCACTTTCTTGAAATACATAAATTAGCTAGGCTTGTTCTATATATAATGTGAGGTTAGACGGAGCAATTAATATCAAAAAATAAACCGGAGCGACACATTTTTTATATATAAAATTAACAAATTAGCGAGTTATTGTACGCAATCGCCTTTATTATTACATTGGTCCTTAAAACCTTTGCACGCTTTTGTACGCAATCGCCTGGATTTTCCTTGCCTGTGAGTCATAAACAACCAGGATTTTCCTTGCCAACTTCTGTTAAACATTTACTCTTATAAGTTAATAAGACGTGGGATGTTTTTATAATGTATATATAAGTCTCTATTAAATATACGATAGTAGTAATAATATAAACATATATAATGTGGTTAGAAGGGAAAATATAAATTGGACACAACATTATTATTCTTATATATAGATAAATAGAACAGAGATCAGCCTTTTATTAAAAAAATACATTGGGACGCCGATCTTAAAGAAAAAGTAAAACCTACACTGGGAGGCCCATAGGCCGGTATGTACATGATGGACCTAAAAAAATAAGTTGAAACCACTATCTCGGTATGTCGTGGGCTATGCATGCTAAGAAACAAAACCTAGGCCTAGCTGATACTTGTTCGCCCTCTGAAAAAAAATGATACAAGGTAGATCCCCGATACCCCTTTCCCGCAACAAAAACAAAAAAAAGATCCCCGACACCCCTGAAAAAAAGCTCCCCAATGACATCGTTGGAAATTTATTTCCTTTATTGACTAGGTTGACAAACCCGTGGGCCCCAACGTCAGTAAGGAATTAGGAGGAAGCTTTTTTTTCCAATGAGGCACTTGCTTACGTACAGCTCGGACCTGGTGGGTCCCCACTGTTAGTCTCATGGTGTACAGTCCTCTCCGGATTCCTCTCATTTGTTGAGCATGTTGACAACGGCATATGGCGGCGCCACGGTGAGCTCACATGAACGGGAAAGAACTGGAGCCGGGGAAGACGCCTTCATTCTTTTGAACATACCGTACTAACCCGGTGGCTGCAGCCCTCTCACCCAAAAGTTGTACTACTCGGGTTCAATTCCAACTGGTGCTATTGAAAAATATCTAACACTTGCCAAAAATTCGTCCCTAGTTTACCCAGTTTTTTGCACACTCAACATTGTCTTGCCATTTTGAAAATAGCATATCTTTTTGACTCTGCATCATATGAAGATGTGCTATACATGAATGTTGATCAGCATGATGTTAACTTGTTGTTAGTTCCATTTTTACCATGAATAAAATTTCCAACATCTGTTATCCATGTTTAAAAAGTGCCTATTGATTTAAATGCTCTGCCTCAGAAACATGCAGTTTCTGAAAATCACTTGGACAAGCAGCCATCAGCGGTGTTGGATCGATGCCACGCTTCTTCAATCCCCCGACAGCGCGAGGGGGAAATAAACTTCCGTCCCATGCCGCCAGTTGGGGAATGGACCGAACTGGATTAAAGAGGGGGCCGGCGGCGCGACTGAAGAAGCACATCAGACGTGATTATTTTTCTCAGTGGATGGCTCTCGATGGCGTTTTTTTACTAGCCTCTGCACCATACAACTTGTATTTTTAGCCACCTAGTCCGTGGTGGACCAGCAGCCCATTTGCTGGGCGGGCCAGCCTATAGAAAGCAGCACTTGATTTTTCATCAAGCCCCAAAAATGACACAGTACTATGTTTGTTTGAGGCCGAAAACATTACGGCACGGGTTGAGCGGGGGAGGGGGGAAGACAAAGCAAAAAGATAAAAAAGAAATGATGCGCTGTTGCTACCCTAACAAGCAGGTGCAATTCTTCTCGGAAAGGTGTGTTGTTGACACCCACACGTCACAAATCCCACAGTAGACATACTAACAAGTTCACACACAAGTACAATAGAAAAGCTAAACATTCATATCAAACTCAGGTTCACAGGACACATTATATTCATAGCCAACATTCATAATCAACAACTCAAAAGATTCATATATACATAAATTCAACATGTCTATGCATCAAATGATTGATAGATCACAAGGCAATATTCATATATAATTCACAAAAAGATTTAGATATACACATGTTCAGTATGTTTAAGCATCCAAATGATTAAGATCACAACAAATATCATCCATGGACAAACTTTAATTACCTAGGGTACAAACTAGTAAATGGTGTTCAGTCGGAGGTCCTTCTTGCTAAAATTAATGCTTGTACAAGTAAGCTTTCGAGTACATAAGAGGCAGCACAAACAATCTGAACTTTGCTTGTAAGTTTACCCTCGAGATAGTGGCCTCGATGTCGAGGGGCGAGGGAGGTTTGAGCAACTTTGCCACTACTTTCATCCAACTTGTTTATTGGCTCATCTTGGTCCTGTTGCTCGCCAAAATTCTACATTGCAGACAAGAAAGGAGGCGGTCGATAAAATGAAGCACCAAATTTTTTGTGCAGTTCAACTGAAATGGAGCATGACTGGCATGCAGACTGATTAAGTGCCAGATGAATATACGTGTGAACCAAATTGTCTAGAATCTTTAGACTCCATGCCATACAATTCGCTACCATATGTGCCGATAACCAAAAGGCACAAGTTGGGAACAAATACTGGACTGCGTTTTTCTAGGATATGAGCCAAGCAATATTTTTGGCGTTCACTCATAATAGTTGGAGTTTGGCAACTGGTTGACACCGGTTGATATTCGAATGAATATACACGCTTCTTCTTGTCAACATTGATGCTTGTTTAAGCGAACTTTAGAGTACATAGTAGCAGCATAAGTATTTGTCCATCAGATTTTTTGTGTGCAGTTCTACTGAAATCGCCCAATGTAATGATTTGCCTGCGAGTTCAGTCTCCAAGTTACTCCTTTATGAAATCGTCAAACAGTAGCACAATACAAAATTACCAATACATATGACAAGCACAATAATCAGGATAAAGACCGGTACCAACCTGTGTGAGGTAGCATATCAATTAATATTTCCTTTGACTAGAAGCCGAGATAAGCAACTGACAGGAAAGGAAGGAAGGAAGCAAGCCGAGACAAAGCGACTGACAATAAGGGAAGGAAGCGGTCGAGGCAATGAAGCACCCAAAGTTTTTGTGCAGTTCCACCAAAATCGAGCATCCCTGTTGGCACATATAATTAGAGAGTGAGAATACTGTAATAGTGGGACTAGTTGATGAAACATACACTAACAAATATAAGCAGCCTCATTATCTTAATGGGCAAAGTTAGCAACATTGTAGTCTTGCTTAAAGAGAGGTATTAGTTTATTTAATCAGTGCCAATTAGCTCAACACTCAAAGCATTGCCATGCATCATAGGTTGCAAAACTTTAACATGCAAAGGTAAAGGAGTTTCTCATGACAGTAGCAACACAGTAGCACGATACAAATAGAGATGACAACAAACTAATATGGCTGAAGGCCTTAGGCCGGTACCAACCTGAGAAAAAAAGCTTATTCAAGTAGTCCCAAAAGATATGATAAAGCACTCACTGGAATCACTCAATAGTATATATTTTTTTGCACTTCAAATGTATGGTTAAAGCATTGGCTGGGATACAGTTCATTGTATTCTCTTGTGCAGTTCCACTAAAATGTATGATTGGCACAACATGATCCCTATTTGCACAAGTAGGAACAAGGTGAAACCTTCATTAGCTTAGTGAGAAAGGATAGAAATACATTAGCATATTACTATAACAGTAGCATTAAATTCATGATGTACAATACGCAAAACATTGCCTCATTGGACCAATGGCAATAAATTGACATGTAAAACAATAGCATTATTATTTCATGACACTAACAAGATTCCCTCCCTGCTCCACCACATGATTCACCTCCATAGACATAGATATACATGTACATGATTCAGCATAGGGTGCTACTAAAGATTTCTTTAACTCCAACAAGAAAATTAGGCAGCAATAAGTTAGTCCTTCTTAAATACTCCTGATTAATTAAGTGACCTTGCAGGAGAGACTGCAGAAGTGGAAGAGCTCCCTGGAGGATCGTCTCACATGCAAGGGAGACATTGCCGGAGCCCTTGAATGGCCTCGACTGAGGCCTCGGCTTCAGCAAGATCACCTTGGCACTGTTGATTGTGTAGAGCTAGATCACACATGCATCCAGAATCCGGTTAATTTTAGTATGATGTGTCATCAAGCCAAGTACTACTCTGCTGCATTTCTCTATCTATCTCTACTCTATTATCTATTACTCTTATACTCTTACAAAAGACAGAGTTGGTGATCTTGCTGTTAAGTGCATCTCGATGTTACGTGCAATGAACGGGCATCTTGCTAGTCTTCCAAGTAAATTAAGACTAGTAGAAACACAACAATACAATACCACTATCAAGATGTCCGGATAACACAGGACGGTACCATCATCTGATCTTCTTCATTCCCTCCTCCTCCTTCTTATTCTTCTTCCTCTTCATGCTATGTTTCTCTTTCTCCTCACCAGTTGTTGAAACCAAGTACATGATTGGCCTTCTATTTCAGAATTGGCTTTTTCAATGAGGGAATACAAGTGTACTAGTAAACAATAGCATTATTTTCTCATGGCAGTCCAATATACAGATGAACACATGCATTAAATATCATTCTTACCTAAAGGAAGGTTATGGTGCCAATTTGGATGATGAAGATTGGAACACGGATCTCCCTCTGTGCAGTTCCACCGAAATGGACCAACGTTTCCATTCTAATATTCAAGTTAAACAACACAAAAGTCACTTCTTTTAAGAAGTGTTTGTGCAGTGCACCAAAAGGTCACAATAGCAACGAGGTGAAATGGATATCCCTGTTTGCATAAGAAGCAACAGAGGAAACAGTCAGAGTCTCAAACAATTATTGGCAAAAACAATTGGCTAAACTTTTCATGGCTTATAACAGTGGCATAGCTTCATTTTACTGTGGCATTAGATTAAGAACATCTAAATATTTGCTATAAGGGCATGGGACAGTGGGTGCACCAGCAGTCCAGCACCATGTACCTAAACCGGGGCATAAAGTGGTGATTCAGAGTTTGTTGTCCCAAGAAACAAACATCCAAGAAACATATCTGGGCTGGTCCCATTTTTGTTCACTCTAGCCACCTACTCCTATGTGCAGATAGCAAATCTAGTCCTGGTCATACCACTGTGTAAAGCGTTTTCCCTATGTTTCCCTTTCCGACCAAGAGACGGGTTGGATGACCAGTTTGTAGTACTTTCACCCCCTTTCCTTCCTGTTTGTACCAAGTCCGATGTACATACTAAATTTCCCCTTTATTTTTTGTTTGAACCAAGTACAAGATTCGACTCCATGAAGTAGCTGTCGTGGGAAACGAACACCTATGGGGCAGGGCCCCTTTTCGGTCCAGCAGGGAGCGGAGGGCGCACGAAGAGCGGATCGAGGCGGAGCACACGAGCAATTTTTACCCAGCTTCGGAGCTCTCCGGAGTGATAATACTCCTACTGCTGCTTTGTGGTTGTATTAGGTTCTTGCTCTAGGGCGTGAGAGTGTTCTGGTTTCGAATGAGTCGAACCCCCTCTACGTTGCGCATGGGCCTCCTTTTATAGGCTAAAGGGGTCACCGACAGGTGGCAACACAGACAAGGGTACAAATGTAAAAAGTGTGATTTGTACAACTGCCTCTACAGTGCACCCTACCTAACTCTGACGGCAGGGGACAAGAGCATTTAATGCCCGTCTGCGTCGCCTAAACAGTGAAGAAAAGCGACAGTTAGGGGCGCCACCGTTCGCCACGATGGCCATCTCGTCATCTCCACTTGCCACCTCGCACCGCTTGGCTGCACAGCTTCTCGCCATGTACGCTTGGAACGGTCCTGTGGCGACACGTCGACGGAGCTGCTGGAGCGTGGGCACAGAGTGGTGGCTTCGCTGCAGCAAGCGCCTTGCTGCGGTCGTTGTCTTGTCGCGCCCGGAAGCTTGTCGCTTGCCGGGTCTTGCCGAGACGCGCGGTGCATCGCGGCAAGTTTCTTGAAGTGCCTTGGTTGGCCCTCCCGGCAAGCTCCTCTTGCCGGGGCCTTGTCCTTCCTAGCAAGCTCCTCTTGCCGGGGCCTTGTCTCCTCAGTTAAAACACTTTGTTCTTGAATGGCTTCAATAGGAACTACGGAGGATCTTGGCGGGCACCCGGCAAGCCTTGTTGCGGGACGCTGCGACTGCCCGTGCACAAGTTCGGGATACTAAGGTACCCCTACTTTAGTACACCGACAGGAGCCCCTGGGCCTGGGTCACACACGATGCCGAGCGCTATTGGGCCAGGCCCAAAACAGGGCACGGGCACGCGCGGCCTGGGTCCACACCGAATCTAACTCCGTATCCGCCGCGCCCTCCCGTAACAGCACACGTCGACCGCGGCGTCGTGGGAGAGATCGTGGGTGATTCTTTATTCGGAAAAAGCGTAACGTTCGCCTCCTCCTCTTTATAAGAAGGGGAAACAGGGGCAGTTACCCCACCTTCGCCACTTGCGGTTCCTCTATTGCGGGCTCTGCCCGCCCTTTTCCGATTTCTTCTGTGATATCATGAACACCTACGGGTTTCATCTCCTTGATTTCACCCCCAACGCCGTTCTGACCATGGCGGTTTTCGCACATCTCTGCGAGAACTTTGTCGGAATCCACCCAAACGTAGCCCTTTTCCGCCACTACTTCATGCCCCGGGTCGAGAAGGGAGAGCCCTTAGCTGGCGGGATTGCCTGGATCTTGAGAGCCGGCATGAAGGAGGTCTATCTGGAGGGGGAGCTTCGCAGCAAGTGGGAGGAGTGGAGGGCGGAATGGTGTTGGATTGTTGATGAGAACCCGCAGCCATTCACCAACTTGCGCCAAGCCCGAGTAGTGCACAGCGGCGATTGGAGCGCCCTGGCGGTGGACGATGCTAGACTGAAGATCGCCACCACCCAGATCTTGCGGCTCAGGCTTGCCGGGCTCACTGTAGGTGTTGTTGGAGCGGACTTTCTTCGCCTGCAAGAGAGGGGGAGACCCGCCTGGCTGTTCGGGGGTCCGGCGGATATCATGAGGCTGCTCCCGGGCCTCAACTTCAATTTCACTGTTTTGGAGTTGGATGGGACGCTCAAGGAACTGTTCAAGCACGACCCCAATCATCCCGAGTGGTTCAGGCTGCCGCAGGGCGTCGTCCCATTGTGCAACAACTCCTCGCTCGATCGCATCCGCGCAATGATGCCGGAGTGCGACTCGCATGGGATTATCCCAACTTGGCAGGAGCCCGCCGACGACGTCGTGCAACAATTCTTCGACGACTTGGTGGAGGTGGCAGTCCGCGCCGACGAGCAGAGGAGCCTCACCCGCGACACCACCGACGACGAGATGCGGTGCATTGCCACCAGGGCGGAAGAGGCGGCAGCTGCCGCCGCCGCGGGCGAGTTCGGGTTTACTGTGGAGGAGGCAGAGGCAGCCGAGGCGGCAAGCCTTGCCGAGCGGGAGGAGCTTGTCGGGGAGGTAGTCGGCGAGGGAGAGCCCGAAGCCGAATCGAGCGAGCCCACCGAGGGTGCAAGCGGCCAGCCTTCTTCAAGCAACTTGCCGCAAGCGGAGCCCCCAGTGCAGGCCCCAGCTCCACCAAGAAGGCGCCTCCGTAGGACCGGAGACATAGCAGGGCGGCAGACGGGCCAACAGCCGCCGCGCCGCGGGACACGCTCTACCGCGACAAGCACCGTTGCCAGGGGAGCATCTCACGCCGCGCCGGCAACTGGAGCGGGGTCCTCTCGGGTCGCTGCTTCTGATCCTGCCGCAGCTCCCGCCAACCGGCCAAGGGAGCCTACTCCTCCGCCTCGTCGCGCCGAAAGGGTACCGGACTTCGATCTCTCCGCGCTCAGCTCCGACGAGGAGGAAGAAGAGGAGTAAGTTTCTCTGCTTTGTATTTCTTCAATTCTTGCTGTTTCTTGTCTTGTGTCTGATCTGCTTTCTTCTGAACCTTGTTCCTTTTCAGGACTCTGGCCCAGAGAGCGGCGAAGAGAGCCAAGGTCCCCGTGGTTGTCATCGAGGACGATCCTGCTGTAATGACAGAGGACACGTCCGAGACCACCTTGTCGGACCCGGCAATTACTCCCCGAAGCAGCCCCCAGCGCAGCCCCCAGCGTAAGTATATAATTTTACTTCCCGCTGTCAGGCGCGCATGGGTGTTCTTTCCTTGCTGATATCTTGATTGTTGGTTTGCTTGTGTAGGAGCAGAACAGGCCCACCAGGAACAACCAGAAGCCGCTCCCGAGGTGCTATCTACTTCGACAACGCCGCCAAGGGATGATTCCCCGGCAAGGGAGCGCTCTCCGGCAAGGGAGAGGTCCCCGGCAAGGGCCAGTTCTCCGGCAAGGGATGGGACCAATGATCCCCCGGTGGTGGAGCCCATGACTACAGAGCCCAGTGCAGGTAATCCTTCTTGTCGGAAAACTTCCCTTGGGTTCTTCTTCTTCTGATCTTCTCTTTTTTTTGGACATTTGCTTGACATTTTCTCCCTCTTCCTGTCTTCAGATCCTCCCTCCACGGAGCCGATGGAGACCGAGGCCACCGGCGAGGAGAACGTGTGCGGCAACACTGACGATGCCGCCGCTACCGAAGAAGAGGCCGGCGCTGATGATCCCGCCGACGAAGAGGCCGCCAAGGCTGTCGGCGCGGGAGCTGGTCGAGGGATCCGGCGATCGCACTGACGACCCTAGGGCCGCAGGAGCGCAAGGCGCTACGCCGACCGCCGACCCTGCGCCGCTGACGCAGCGCCAGGCTCTGAAGAGCCCCAACCCGGCGCCTACTTGAAGGCCGGCGACGGTATCTTCATCAAGCTCCCCTGGGCTTCGAGCTCCAGGGCGCCGGTTGAAGGAGAGGTTTTTGACAGAGAAGTGCTTGCCTCCGCTGGGTTGATAATGGTCGACGCGCCAAGCAGCAGCAGCGGCGAGCCTGAGGAGGAACAGCTGCTGCGGAGGCTGCTATCACTCTACCGGGCCCGACAAGCCAAACTGGAGTCCCGGGAAGCGCTTGTCGCGCAGGCAGGAGTGGACATTGAGAAGCATGCGGAGGAGCTCCAGAGCCGCAACCAAGAGGCCCTTCGGTCCATTGCAGAGGAGAGGGCGCAGCTCGTCGAGGCACGGAAGGCCTTCATCCTCGAGAAGGCAGAAGCCGAAGAGCAACAGCGGCTTGCCGCCGAGGAGATGTCCGTGCGAGAAGGCGAGCTGACACAGCGGAAGGTCAACTTGGACAGCTATGAGGAGGAGCTTGCCGCGCGCGAGGAGACACTTGGCGGGGCCCTCAAGGAAGCGAAGGATGGTGCTGCAGCTGCCGAGGCCGCCAAGAAGGAGATGGAGGTGAAGGTGACGCAGCTAGAAGCCACTCTCAAGGCGAAGAATGATGAGCTTGCCGCGCTCCAGCGCGAGCGCGAGAAGGACGCCCTTGCCCATGGTGAGCTGCAGGGTCGTCTCCTTGAGAGGGGCAAAGAGCTGAGCGCCGCCAAAGACTCAAATGCTGATCTGGAGCTGAAGCTGGCCACGCTGACTGAGACGCTGGACGGCGCCAAGAAGCGGGAGGCGGACTTGAAGGAGGAGCTCAAGGCCAACGAGGCACTGCTGACGAGGGCCGCCGAGACCCAGAACACCTTCAGGGACACTGTGGAGCTCTGGACGGAGGGCCTCGTCAACATCGCCGCAGTTATCGACGAGGAGCTGGCACAGCTGGAACTGGAGGGTTTCGGGTACTCCTCCGACGAGAACCTCCAGCCCAGCGCCAAGCTCACTCTGTTCTTCAAGGGCGTGGCAACGGCGCTCCAGCAACTCCGGGAAAGGATCCCTAAGTAGCTGGCCAATGAGTCGCGCACGATCTGCGCCAGAGTCCTGGAGAAAGTGTTGGTGAAGGTGCTCTTCCGCAATCCAGGCCTCAACCTCACCAACGTCCTCAAGAAGCTGCCGGCGGGTGCTGATCTTGAAGAGCTCAAGGCCCTTGTCGCACCCATTGTGGACAAGGTGAATGAAGTCAAGAGGGTTGATGGCGGCCGCGTAGATTAGACCGCCTGTTTCTTATTTTCCTTGCCACTACTAGACACGTTACGGGAACAATCTATTAGAGCGCGACAAGTTATTTTTGTAATATAACTTTATCTTGGGCAGTATTTGCTATGTTATCCCCTTTACTTGATTCCTTCCTTTGTATGGTTTTACCCTACGCTTCTAGGGAACTTGCCGGCGCAGGCACCCTTGCCGCGAGCGCTGAGTGCGGAACATCAGTAGCCTGCTGGCGGTGCTGCCTCCGGCAAGAAACCTTGTCGCAACTAGCCGCAGCACACTTAAGTTGTTGAGCGGACTCGAAACAAAGTAAGGGTGCAACTAGCTACGAGTTGGTTCCTCCGCGCACAGATTTTCCACACAAAGCACGGTCGTTCAAGGAAGATAACTTAAATTTTTTAGAACTGATTATGCTCAAACTTTGGCAACTTAGCTTTTCTGTCGTTTTTGTCCCGGCAAGGCGATACTTTCTTGAACGACGCCTGGTCCACACCATTATCTTCTTCTCCCCCCCCCCCCCACGGTGAACTTGTGGGTGAGGGAACCTTCCTTTTTCTTGAGAAAAAAGAAAGAAGACAAAATAAAGATATGGTGCCTTAAGGCTCGTTACTGCTTACCGGGGGTAAGTGCTGCACAAAGTGTCAGATCATGCATGCAAAAAAGAAAAAAGCATGAAATTTGACAAGATGTGCGGAGCATATGATCTTTATTTATGCACGGGCTTTGTACAAAGGGTTACATGCAACTGCGGCAAGGCTTGTACAAAAGGTGGTTGCCGAAACAGGTTCTGGCAATCACGCCTTATGGGTAAAACTTACGAAGATGCTCAATGTTCCAGGAGTTGCCCACCGGAAAGCCATCTTCGGTCTCAAGGCGGACAGCGCCAGGCCTAGTGACTCGGTTTACCCGATAAGGGCCTTCCCACTTTGGCGTCAACTTGTTGGAATTCTTGGCGGATTGAACGCGCCGAAGAACAAGGTCGCCTTCCTCGAGACTTCTGGCATTAACTTTGCGGCTATGGTAGCAGCGCAAAGCTTGCTGGTATCGAGCAGCTCGTACAGCAGCCTAAAGATGATCTTCCTCAAGGAGCAGCGCGTCATCTTGTCGCAGCTGCTCTTGCTCAAGCTCATCATAAGCGAGCACTCGAGGCGATCCATATATGAGTTCTGTGGGGAGAACTGCCTCCGCTCCATAGACTAGAGCGAAAGGTGTCTGGCCAGTGGCTCGATTTGGCGTCGTCCTGATCGACCAAAGAACCACCGGCAGCTCCTCAATCCAATTCTTTCCGCACTTGTGCAGCCTGTCGAAAGTCCTGGTCTTGAGCCTGCGCAACACTTCAGCGTTTGCCCTCTCCGCTTGACCGTTGCTTCTCGGGTGAGCAACAGAAGCGAAGCAGACCTTGGCGCCAAGATCTTGGACGTACTGCATGAAGGTGCGGCTCGTAACTTGCATGCCATTGTCGGTGATGATCCTGTTAGGGACTCCGAAACGGCAAACAATCGACCTGAAGAACTTGACTGCTGACTGTGCTGTCACCTTCCTCACTGGTTCCACTTCCGGCCACTTTGTGAACTTGTCGATTGCAACGTACAAGTACTCAAAGCCCCCGACAGCTCGGGGAAAAGGGCCGAGGATGTCGAGCCCCCAGACCGAAAATGGCCAGGATAAAGGGATCGTCTGGAGAGCTTGAGCTGGCTGGTGTATCTGCTTGGAGTGGAACTGGCATGCTTCACACTTGGTTACTTGTGCAGTTGCATCCTGGAGAGCTGTCGGCCAAAAGAAACCTTGCCGGAATGCTTTGCCGGCAAGTGCTCTTGCGCCGATGTGATGACCACATATGCCTCCATGTATCTCCGCCAACAGCTTCTGTCCATCTTCCCGGGGAATGCACTTCAATTTCACCCCGTTGAATCTTCTTCTGTACAGTATGTCGTTGACAAACTTGTACATACTTGATTGCCGGGCTACTCTCTCCGCTTCTTCTTGCTCTTCGGGAAGTTCTCCTGTCTGAAGGAAACGGACAATCTGCTATGCCCATGCTGGAGCTTGCGGCTCGACAACAAGGACTAAAGGCATAAATGCTGCTGCGGGAACATCTGCTTCCACGGCAAGAACCTGCGGCTCAGCCGAAGCTTGATGTTCCCCGGCCGGAGCAAAACTTGTTGGGAGCGTCTGCTTCAACGGAGCAAACCCTAGGGCTTGTCAGAGCAGACTGCTCCTCAGCACTCTTTGTGTTGATCTTGGGGACCTTCTTAGCGGCGGCTTCGGGGAGCTCTGCCGGAAAGTAGTCACCGGAAATCAACTTCCTCTTCTTGTTCTGTCCAGTTGATGGTGTTACAGATGGTTGAGTCAGCTTGAGCACAAAGATCCCTGGTTCCACAGGTAACTTGAGTGCGGCGCACTTTGACAGGCCATCTGCAATGTTGTTCTGAGCTCTCGGAACATGTTCCATCTGCAGGCCGTCAAAGTGTTCTTCCAACTTTCTCACTTCATCAATGTAAGCTTCCATCAATGGACTCTGATAGTCTTTGTTTACTTGGCGGACGACAAGCTGCGAGTCACCCCTGACAATAAGCTTCTTGATCCCAAGGTCTGCCGCGATCCTGAGTCCGGCAAGCAAACCTTCATACTCTGCAGTGTTGTTTGTCGCTTGCTCCTTGGGAAAGTGCATCTGGACCACGTACTTGAGGTGCTCTCCGGTGGGTGCGACAAGTAACACACCCGCACCGGCGCCTTGCAGCGAGAAGGCACCATCAAAGTACATGATCCATTTTTTGCTTGCTTCCTTGACGGGGATGCTCATCTCTGGAGTTTCTTCATCAGGTGTCGGCGTCCATTCTGCTATGAATTCTGCCAATGCTCGGCTCTGGATAGTTGAAGTACTCTCAAACTTGAGGCCAAAGCTTGACAATTCCAGTGCCCACTCGACAATCCTGCCTGTTGCTTCTGGATTCTGCAATATCCTCTTCAACGGAAAGCGAGTGACGACTGTGATCTCATGTGCTTGAAAGTAATGGCACAGCTTTCTCGAGGCCATGAGAAGGCCGAAAAGCAATTTCTGCACACCAGAGTACCTTGATCTAGCCCCCTGCAGAAGGGAACTAACAAAGTAAACTGGGCGCTGCACCATTTTCTTTTGCTTCTCTTCTTGTGGCTGCACAGATCCATCCTTGTCGGGACTAGAGCTTGTCGGGGAAGCCCCTTGCTTGTCGCTGGACGCGCTTGCCGTGGCCGCTGGCTCATCATCCACCTCCCTTTCTGCTACTAACGCAGCACTAACCACTTGATTAGTTGCCACTAGATATAGCAGCAACTTCTCTTGCGGCTTAGGTGCGACAAGTATTGGAGTGGAGGACATGTATCTCTTCAAGTCCTGCAGCGCAGCCTCCGCTTCCGGAGTCCATTTCATTGGACCTGCTTTTTTCAATATTTTGAAAAATGGCACGGCGCGCTCAGCAGACTTAGAGATGAACCTGCTGAGAGCAGCTACGCAGCCGGCAAGCCTTCATACATCCTTGACGCGCTTCGGTGCTTCAATCTGCTCAATGGCCTTGACCTTGTCGGGGTTGGCTTCAATTCCCCGCTGAGACACAAAGAACCCGAGAAGCTTGCCGGAGGGGACTCCAAACACGCACTTCTCGGGGTTGAGCTTGAGGTTGATCTTGCGCAGATTTGCAAAGGTCTCGTCCAAATCTTGGATCAAAGTTGCTCTGTTTTTGCTCTTGACCACTATGTCATCCATGTAAGCTTCTACATTTCTGTGCAACTATGGCTCAAAAGCTTCGTGAACTACTCTTGCAAATGTTGAACCAGCATTCTTTAGTACGAAAGGCATCCGTACAAAACAGTATGTGCTACATGGAGTAATGAACGCGGTTTTCTCTTCATCCTCTTCTGCCATGAAGATCTGATGATATCCTGAATATGCATCAAGAAATGAAAGCAAATCACATACTGCCGTGGAGTCGACAATCTGGTCAATGTGCGGCAAGGGAAATGGATCTTTGGGACAATCTTTATTAACATCAGTGAAGTCAATACAAAGCCTCCATTTTCCGTTCGCCTTGCGCACGACTACAGGATTGGCCAGCCACGTAGGATCGAGCACTCCTCTGACAAGGCCTGCTGCTTCCAACTTCCTGATCTCTTCCGCAATGAATTCTTGGCGCTCCACTGCTTGTTTTCTGACTTTCTGCTTGACGGGCCACGCGTGAGGACAGACGGCAAGGTGGTGCTCAATTAATTTCCTGGGAACACCGAGGATGTCAGATGGTTGCCATGCAAACACATCGACATTCGCCCGCAGGAAAGCAACGAGCGCGCTTTCCTATTTAGGGTCAAGTGTGGCATTGATGGTGAAGGTACCACCAGTGCCGTCCTCCTTGGCGGCCACTTTCTTGGTCTCTGGCGGAGCTGCCTTCGCCTTCTTACACTTGCCAGTGGAGCTCGATGGTGCATCCTCGACGGTAGCGCAGCACTCCGAAGAGGTGCACTTGCTGGAGTGGGCATCAGAGTTCTTGTCGGACTTGGTCTTCTTCCCCCCGGGAGCTTCAGCGGCAAGTGGTTTGTGATCTGCTGCGGCTGCTGCTTCCCGGTAGATCTTGTCGGTGCAGATAAGGGCATCTTTCTTGTCGCCAGGGACAGAGATGACACTTATCGGACCAGGCATCTTGAGCACGTTGTAGGCATAGTGAGAGGCTGCCATGAACTTGGCGAGCGCTGGACGACCGAGTATCCCATTGTAGGGCAATGGGAAATCGGCAACGTCAAAGGTGACTTTCTCTGTCCTGAAGTTCAGCTTGCTGCCAAATGTCACTGGCAACGTGATCTTCCCCTTCGGCTTGCTCCTTCCCGGATTGATTCCTTGGAATGAACCAGTCTCTTCGAGCTTGCTGTCGGGGATCTGGAGCTTCTCAAGTACCGTGGAGGAGATCAGATTCAAGCCGGCCCCGCCGTCAACTAACATCTTTGTGACCTTGAGGTTGCGGATAGTTGGTGAAACCAACATCGGCAAGAACCCGACCGCAGTGATGCGATCAGGGTGGTCCTCAATGTCAAAGATGATAGGCGTGCTGGACCACTTTAGAGGCTTGCATGACTCAACTGGTGGTTCTGTTGCATTAACTTCCCGCACCCACTGTTTGAGCTGGCAGTGCGAAGTATGCAGAGAAGAACCACCGTCAACGCATAGAACCTCTGTTGCTTTCTGAAACTCCTGCTCGTCGGCCTCGTCATCATCCATATCCTCATCTTGGTCTTCATCTTCATCCTTGTCGCGGCCGCGGGGAGGCCTGTCTCCTTGCCGCTGCTTGGCCTTGCCGTGGCGTCCTCCCCTGCCGGGACGCTTCTTGCCGGATCCGCCAGTACCTTCCTGGGCCTTCTCCTTGTCGCGTCGCTCATACTCAGCTTTCTGCTGCTCGACGAGCTGCTCAACCTTCTTGCAACTTTGGAGATCGTGGCCCTTGGTGCGATGAATCTTGCAATATTGCTTGTCGGAGCTGCCCTACTTGTCGGCGGCCGCCACAGGTTCTGCTTCCTTGGCGCCACCTCCGTTGCCGGACTGCTCAACAGCTACCACATCTTTACCTTCCCTTCTTCTGTTGTTCCGCCGCTGGTTTTTCTTTGTCGGGGCAGCATCCTCACTGTCAGACCCCCCTGCTCCTACATTCTCTCCGGGGAGTTTCCTCCCTTGCTCAGCACGTGCACACTTGTCGGCCAGGGCGTAGAGCTCACTGACGTCTCTTATCTTGCACATCTCCATCTCCTCCCACATCCTGCGGTTACGCACGTTCTGATGGAACGCGCTGATGACCGCGGCGGGGTGGACATCTGGGATGTTGCGCTGCACTTGGCTGAATCTCTGAATATACTTGCGCAGGGGTCCTCCTTCCTTCTGGGCGAGCAGATGAAGATCGCTCTCCTGGCCATGGGGCTTGTGGCCGCCTGTGAAGGCGCCGACAAACTGATGGCACAGATGCGCCCATGAGGAGATGGAGTCGTCCGGCAAGTGCATGAGCCAGGATCTGACGTTGGGCTTGAGTACCAGAGGGAAGTAGTTGGAAAGGATCTTCTCATCGCGCCCCCCGGCAGCTTGCACCGCGATGGTGTAGATGCTGAGGAACTCCGACGGATGCAACCTGCCATCATACTTCTCCGATACATCTGGCTTGAAGTTCTTGGTACTGGGCCACTGGACTTGCCGCAGCTCACGGGTGAACGCAGGGCAACCTACCGCGTACGGCAATTCGCCTGGTTCCCCTGGCGCATGCATGTCAACAGCAGGCCCTGCGCGCTGGTCTGACTGACGTCGTGCTTCTCTTCGATGCTCGATGCGAGTACGAGCGTCTTCTTGTTGTCGTTCTTGAAGAACTTGGCGTTGATCGCGACGAGCTCGTGGATCCAACGACGCCGTGGAGTCGGTGTCGAGGTTGACCCGGCGAGTCTGCAATCTCGGCCTTCGGGGCGGGGAGTGCACGGTGGTTGCACCCCCACCAGTCTTGTCGCCATCGGCTTGCACCTGGGCGTCTTGCCGCGGCTTCGACGTGCTCGGTTGCCGGGGAGTGTCGCCGTTGGCGAAGCCAATGAGGCTCTGAATGGTGGCCCTCCAATCGTCGATCTTGTCCGCCGTTGGAGGGTAGTCCAGGAGCAGTTGGGCTCGAGCCAACGCTTCTTCTGGAGTCTTCGGTGGCGGAGGCGAACGGTGCGAGGAGCGGGATATTCTCGGACTTCTAACTATGTTAGAAGGAGCAGGATCCCGTCCAGGCAACCGTGTTTTGCTCGTGCCAACAGGTTGGCGTGCATGCTGGTCTTGAGCATCTCGAGATCCGCCAACTCGATTTTGGTCCAACGAGCGTATGGTACCGCGAGTACCATGACGTTGTTGGCCCCGCACCTCCTGAGACGGGCGTGGTGCATGTACGGACGCCGAGGTTTGCGCGGCCTTGTCCTTGGACCTGGCGGCAGCATGAGCTCCCTCGTCGGCGCCCGTTCCTCCGCCGGCGTCTACCCCACCGCCCGTTTGCTCCGGTGGCGGTGGGATCGACGTGGACGGAGCAGCCACCTCCGAAGCCTTCTTCTTCGGTGGCATGTCGATGAAGATGATGAAACAGACGAAGATCTGGCTCGCGTGAACGCCGGATCGGGTTCACACAACCTCGACGCCCCCTACCTGGCGCGCCAAAGATGTCGTGGGAAACGAACACCTATGGGGCAGGGCCCCTTTTCGGTCCGGCAGGGAGCGGAGGGCGCACGAAGAGCGGATCGAGGCGGAGCACGCGAGCAATTTTTACCCAGCTTCAGAGCTCTCCGGAGAGATAATACTCCTACTGCTGCTTTGTGGTTGTATTAGGTTCTTGCTCTAGGGCGTGAGAGTGTTCTGGTTTCGAATGAGTCGAACCCCCTCTACGTTGCGCATGGGCCTCCTTTTATAGGCTAAAGGGGTCACCGACAGGTGGCAACGCAGACAAGGGTACAAATGTAAAAAGAGTGGTTGGTACAACTGCCTCTACAGTGCACCCTACCTAACTCTGATGGCAGGGGACAAGAGCATTTAATGCTCGTCTGCGTCGCCTAAACAGTGCAGAAAAGCGACCGTTAGGGGCGCCACCGTTCTCCATGATGGCCATCTCGTCATCTCCACTTGCCACCTCGCACTGCTTGGCTGCACAGCTTCTCGCCACGTACGCTTGGAATGGTCCTGTGGCGACACGTCGATGGAGGTGCTGGAGCGTGGGCACAGAGCAGTGGCTTCGCCGCGGCAAGCGCCTTGCCGCGGTCGTTGTCCTGTCGCGCCCGGAAGCTTGTCGCTTGCCGGGTCTTGCCGAGACGCGCGGTGCGTCGCGGCAAGTTTCTTGAAGTGCCTTGGTTGGCCCTCCCGGAAAGCTCCTCTTGCCGGGGCCTTGTCCTTCCCGGCAAGCTCCTCTTGCCGGGGCCTTGTCTCCTCAGTTGAAACACTTTGTTCTTGAATGGCTTCAATAGGAACTACAGAGGATCTTGGCGGGCACCCGGCAAGCCTTGCCGCGGGAAGCTGCGACTGCCCGTGCACAAGTTCGGGATACTAAGGTACCCCTACTTTAGTACACCGACAGTAGCTTTACCTCTAACAATAGAAAAAAATAGGTGACGTTGGACCATCCGATCAAGGGGGGCTGAGAGGTAGAAAATGATGCACATGCAGTGACGTAGCGAGCTATGGAAGTAGAGCTAGGCCGATTTCGAAGGAAGATATACCTGAAGGTCATCGGGATGTGGATAGGTAGGCGGCAGGAGGCCGGATCCACCACTAGGGCAGCGACAAAGGGATCGGAGGACCTCTCGCGCCGGCACTCGACCATATATAATGGTGCGGCTAGCATTGGGTCTCCTCCCTCGCTATCAACGACGGCCTAAACGCTGCCCTTCCGCCGGCCGGCAATGGGTCTCCTCCCTCACTATCAACGATGGCCTAAATGCTGCCCCTCCGTCGACCGACAGTGGGTCTCCTCCCTCGTTGTCGACGACGGCCTAAGCGCTGCCCCTCCTCCCCTTCACTGGCGGAGGGGGATACGTCCGGATTTGTAACGAGCGGTGAGGATAGAAAGACAGTGTTTACCACCGCTATCTTGTTTAGATCTAGAGAGGATGAGAGTGTGTGAACAGAGCAACCCTAGCAAGAAAGCGCGGAGGCTCTGGCCTATATATATATATATATATACGTATAGTGGAGTAGTTTTGTTTTTTCAATCCATCAAAACAATCGTTTAAAATTGTGTACATGCCAGGTCACCATTTTTTTTGAGTTGCTGATTTTTTTTGAGATAGCTACCCGCTTATTCCAAGCGGTGTTATGGTGTGCCAGGTCACACTTTGTATCATTCAAGTCTGGTACTAGACCCTCCATTAAGTGAACAACCACCGTCTTGTAAAATTTATGAACAAGCCCGCGGATAAAATCATCGGAAACATGGGCTACCCCAACATGCATTATTATTTATATTTTCTATGTGGGAGTATCCTCAAAACAAAATGTGGGAGTACAATCTTTATTGGGCCCCTTTGTAATTTGTGCTAAATTTTAACCAAAGATTTAACTGACAAAATGTTAGTGTGTGTTAACAAAAATTATATTCTTTGGTTCGTATTTGAACATAGTTTTCAATGATGTAATTTTTTGTGACATGCATGAACATTTTGTTAGTGAAATTTATAGTCAAAATTTGGCACAGATTTATCAAAGGCACCAATAAACCAGAACTGAGTACTGTATATGACTAGCCGCTCTATCTACATGCGGGACATCAAAGCATCCGGCCCCGCGTGCCATCCACCAAATCACAGCGAGGTGCTACAGTCGAGACTCACCGGTTACCCCGGTGTGGCCGTCATGACGCGTCATATCACAAAACCCACACCTTTACCAGCAGTGGTAAAGTGGCCTCGAAGTTGGACTGGACGAAGCAACCATCGTTTCACTGGAACACTCGTTGAAGCCCTTTCTCCCCTTGAAGAAAACCTCACTCCAGGATACTCACTTCCGCCATTTTTCTTCTGTACCGACAAAGGAAAGGTAGGCGAATTAGTGATGCTACTATACAAAGAATCTTCTTTTTGAGAAGCACCGACCGATTCTCACAACCTATTGTTTACTATTTTCATTGCGATTGTGGTTTCCTTTCGATTGCTTTTCGTTTGTTAGTTTACTGATGGATCCTAGAGCACTAGGCAAACGGTTGCCGGCAGACAACCCACTCGAGGCAGAGATCTCCAGGAAGCGAGCATCGACCAACGAGTTGGCCATGTCGACGGGCCAACCCATGGAGACGAAGAAATCCAAGAAACAAGCACTTGACAAAGAGTTGACGACATTGGCGGACGAACTCCTCAAAGAAAGTTGTAAGAATAGCAAGGGCCCCATCGTGCCTACCCCAGAAACACTAATGGCCACTTATGAGCGGGTCAAGGCCGAGTTTGAGGAGATATTCTCCATTGAGAAGTAGTATTTCCATGGCAAGGCGATTGCCCCGGGAGGGATGGGATCCCCCGGTGAGCACAAGGTAAAAATAAGGCTTACCATAGTTGTGGTTTTTGATTATTTGCAATGTGCTTGCTAATATGTTAGGGTTGTGCAGGTGTCAGTGGACGTCCTTGATGATTCCGATGTCGCAGTCCGTCATGTGGACAATGCCCCAGAGATTGTTCTCGTTATCGCGGTCCGTCCTGTGGACATCGTCCCGGAGATCGATTCCGATGCTGCTGTCCATCTTGGGGACATCGCCCTAGAGATCGATTCCGATGTCGCGGTCTGTCCTATTGACATCGTCCCAGAGATCGATTCTAATGTCGTGGTCTGTCCTGTGGACATCGCCCTAGAGATCGATTCCCATGCCACTGTCCGTGCTGTGGTTATTGCCTGAGAGATCGATGACAAGAAATAGTTGGTCATGCTAATCCTTCAAGGTAGTTTGCATTGTGTTTAATTACCAAAATGATGCATGTTACCAAACCATCTTAGGGCTAGTGCACTGTCTTGTGTGGGAGGTACTTGCTACTTTTGTTTGATAGTGAATCATCCGAACCCTCTCCGAGTTATGAAAACAGATGTATCCTCACCAGCTTTTGATGTAATATATGGCATGCTTAGATGTAAGTTTGAACTGTTTATCATATCAGCAGGGCTTGTTTGATGATTCTTGGTGTTAGTAGGCTAGCTACTGTGCGAGCTATAGTACTTGTGAAACACTCATCGTAGACAAATGTTGGGGCTGATGAGCTCGTAGTACGCTTATAGGTCTGATTCGTCATCGATCGGCCAATAGCCCAAGCTCCTAGAATTGTGGGCCTAGCAATCGACCAAACAATAGTCCACAATTATACATTAGTTCGCATCAAACTCAAAGAGTTGGTTCACGTATACATTCAGGCCTCATTTGGTTCATAGGTAGGAAAAATCGTAGTAATAGAAAAGTCATAGGAAATGAGATGACATGTATCTTAAATCATAGGAGAAGCCCATTGATTCACATCATAGGATTTTTTCCATTGAGTCTAGGCTAATGTTTATTTTCCTATGAAATGTGGAGGATAGGAAGAATTCCTCCATAGGAATCTGATTCCATTCCTATAAACCAAAAGGCTCTACAGAAATTTTTCCTATAGAACTCCTATCCTATGAAATTCCTACAAGATTCCTCTAAACCAAAGGAGGCCTCATATTAATAGCCAGCAAAATTGGCATGTACTTGTAACATGCGTGAATGTGTAACTTTTTTGTTGGAAGCGTGAATGTGTAGTGACGTCATACTTTCGGAGTGGATATAGAGAGTGTGTACATGTGCTAGAGGGGTTGTGGGATGGAGAGAGATCTAGAGAGAGAGAGATGTACATGTGCTAGAGGCTTGTTGGGAGGCAACCCAATTTTATTTTTTTTCTTTGCGTTTTGCTCCTGTTTAGTAATAAATAATTCATCTAGCCTCTGTTTAGATGTGGTTTTATGTTTTAGTTAGTGTTTGTGCCAAGTAGAACCTTTGGGAAGACTTGGGTGAAGTCAATGCGATCTTGCTGTAAAAAATAGAAACTTTTGCGCTCATGAGAATAGCTGTCATTTTTTACAGAAGAGTGATTTTAGGTTGATTCTTTTTGAAGAATATTAATAGATAAATTCATCACGTCCAACAATTTATTTCAGAATTTGTGGAGTTACAGAAGTATTCGGGAGTTATAGATTTACTACAGACTGTTCTGTTTTTGACATATTCTGTTTTTCGCATGTTGTTTGCTTATTTTGATGAATCTATGAATAGTGTTGGGGGTTATGAACAACAGAGAAGTTGGAATACAGTATATTTTACACCAATATAAATAAATAATGAGTTCACAACATTACCTTAAAGTGGTGATTTATTTTCTTATACTAACGGAGCCCATGAGATTTTCTGTTGAGTTTTGTGTTGTGAAGTTTTCAAGTTTTGGGTAAGGATTTGATGGACTATGGAATAAGGAGTGGCAAGATCCTAAGCTTGGTATGCCGAAGGCACCCCAAGGTAAAATTCAAGGACAACCAAAAGCCTAAGCTTGGGGATGCCCAAGAAGGCATCCCCTCTTTCATCTTCGTCTATCGGTAACTTTACTTGAGGCTATATTTTTATTCACCACATGATATGTGTTTTGCTTGGAGCGTCTTGTATGATTTGAGTTTTTGATTTTTAGTTTACCACAATAATCCTTGATGTACACACCTTTTGGGAGAGACATGCATGATTCGTGATTTGTTAGAATACTCTATGTGCTTCACTTATATCTTTTGAGCTAGACAATATTGCTCTATTGCTCTAGTGCTTCACTTATATCTTTTTAGAGCATGGCGGTGGTTTTATTTTATAAAAATTATTGAACTCTCATGCTTCACTTATATTATTTTGAGAGTCTTTTAGAACAGCATGGTAATTTGCTTTGGTTATAAAATTAGTCATAATATGATGGGCATCCAAGATGAATATAAAAAAAACTTTCATATGAAGTGCATTGAATACTATGAGAAGTTTGATTCTTTATGATTGTTTTGAGATATGAAGATGGTGATATTAGAATCATGCTAGTAGAGTAGTTGTGAATTTGAGAGATACTTGTGTTAAAGTTTGTGATTCCCGTAGCATGCACGTATGGTAAACCGTTAGGTGATGAAGTTGGAGCATGATTTATTTATTGATTGTCTTCCTTATGAGTGGCGGTCGGGGACAAGCAATGGTATTTTCCTACCAATCTATCCCCCTAGGAGCATGCGCGTAGTACTTCGTTTCGATAAC
Organism: Triticum timopheevii; assembly: GCA_963921465.1. Classification (NCBI taxonomy): domain Eukaryota; kingdom Viridiplantae; phylum Streptophyta; class Magnoliopsida; order Poales; family Poaceae; genus Triticum; species Triticum timopheevii. The sequence continues at coordinate 202,417,150 of OY997270.1, forward strand.
TAATAGAATTTTGAAATAAGTATGTGAGTTCTTTATGACTAATGTTGAGTCCATGGATTATACGCACTCTCACCCTTCCACCAATTCTAGCCTCTCTTGTGTCGCGCAACTTTCGCCGATACCATACACCCACCATATACCTTCCTCGAAACAGCCACAATACCTACCTATTATGGCATTTCCATATCCATTCCGAGATATATTGCCATGCAACTTTCCACCGTTCCATTTATTATGACATGCTCCATCATTCTCATATTGCTTCGCATGATCATGTAGTTGACATCGTATTTGTGGCAAAGACATCGTTCATAACTCTTTCATACATGTCACTCTTGAATCATTGCACATCCCAGTACACCGCCTGAGGCATTCACATAGAGTCATATTTTGTTCCAAGTATTGAGTTGTAATTCTTGAGTTGTAAGTAAATAAAAGTGTGATGATCTTCATTATTAGAGCATTGTCCTATGTGAGGAAAGGATGATGGAGACTATGATTCCCCCACAAGTCGGGATGAGACTCCGGATGAAAAATAAAAATAAGAAATATATAAAAAAGAGGACATAAAAAAAGGAGAGAAAGGCCCAAATAAAAAAATGAGAGAAAAAGAGAGAAGGGGTAATGTTACTATCCCTTTTCCACACTTGTGATTCAAAGTAGCACCATGATCTTCATGATAGAAACTCTCTTATGTTGTCACTTTCATATACTAGTGGGAAGTTTCATTATAGAACTTGGCTTGTATATTCCAATGATGGGTTCCTCAAAATGCCCTAGGTCTTCATGAGCAAGCAAGTTGGATGCACACCCACTTAGTTTCTTTTTGAGCTTTCATACACTTATAGCTCTAGTGCATCCGTTGCATGGCAATCCCTACTCATTCACATTGATACCTATTGTTGGGCATATCCATAGCCCGTTGATACGCCTAGTTTATGTGAGACTATCTTCTGCTTTTTGTCTTCTCCACAACCTCCATTCTATTCCACCTATAGTGTTATGTCCATGGCTCACGCTCATGTATTGCGTGAAGATTGAAAAAGTTTGAGAACGTCAAAAGTATGAAACAATTGCTTGGCTTGTCATCGGGGTTGTGCATGATTTAAATATTTTGTGTGACGAAGATAGAGCATAGCCAGACTATATGAATTTGTAGGGATAGCATTCTTTGGCCATGTTATTTTGAGAAGACCTGATTGCTTTGTTCGTATACTTGAAGTATTATTGTTTTTATGTCAATATTAAACTTTTGTATTCAATCTTTTTGATCTGAACATTCATGCCACAATAAAGAAAATTACATTGATAAATATGTTAGGTAGCATTCCACATCAAAAATTCTATTTTTATCATTTACCTACTCGAGGATGAGTAGGAATTAAGCTCGGGGATGCTTGATATGTCTCCAATGTATCTATAATTTTTGATTGTTCCATGCTATTGTATTATCTGCTTTGGATGTTTAATGGGCTTTAATAAGCAATTTTATATTATTTTTGGGACTAACTATTAAACGAGGGCCCAGTGCCAGTTTTTGTTTTTTTTGCCTATTTTAGAGTTTTGCAGAGAAGGAACAACAAACGGAGTCCAAACGGAATGAAACCTTCGCAATGATATTTCTTGGACCAAAAGCAAACCAAAAGACTTGGAGACGAAGTTAGAGACGCAACAAGGAAGCCACGAGGCAGGAGGGCGCACCCAGGCGGGTAGGGGGCGCCCCCACCCTCGTAGGCCCCTCGTAGCTCCCCTACCTAGTTCCTTCGCATATATATACTCTTATACCCTAAAAACATCAGGGGAGCCACATAACCACTTTTCCACCACCGCAACCTTCTGTATCCGTGAGATCGCATTTTGGGGCCTTTTCCGGCGATCTGCTAGAGGGGGATTCGATCACGGAGGGCTTCTACATCAACACCAATACCTCTACGATGAAGCGTGAGTAGTTTACCACAGACCTTCGGGTCCATAGTTATTAGCTAGATGGCTTCTTCTCTCTCTTTGATTCTCAATACAAAGTTCTCTTCGATGTACTTGGAGATCTATTCGATGTAATACTCTTTTGCGGTGTGTTTGCCGAGGTCCGATGAATTGTGGATTTATGATCAAAATTATCTATGAATATTATTTGGTTCTTCTCTGAATTCTTATATGCATGATTTGATATCTTTGCAAGTCTCTTCGAATTATCGGTTTAGTTTGGCCTACTAGATTGATCTTTCTTGCCATGGGAGAAGTGCTTAGCTTTGGGTTCAATCTTGCGGTGTCCTTTCCCAGTGACAGTAGGGACAGCAAGGCACGTATTTTATTGTTGCCATCGAGGAAAACAAGATGGGGTTTCCATCATATTACTTGAGTTAATTCCTCTACATCATGTAATCTTGCATGATGCGTTACTTCGTTCTTTATGGACTTAATACTCTAGATGCATGCTGGATAGCGGTCGTTGTGTGGAGTAATAGTAGTAGATGCAGGCGGAGTTGGTCTACTTGACACGGACATGATGCCTATGTTCATGATCATTGCCTTAGATGTCATCATAATTATGCGCTTTTCTATCAATTGCTCGACAGTAATTTGTTTACCCACCGTAATATATGCTATCTCGAGAGAAGCCACTAGTGAAACCTATGGCTCCCGGGTCTCTTTTCCATATTATTGAATCTCGTTTACATCTTGCTAGTTTCCGATCTACTATTTTGCAATCCTTACTTTCCAATCTATAAACCAAAAATACTAAAAATATTTACTTTACTATCTCCATTAGATCTCACTTTTGCGAGTGACCGTGAAGGGATTAACAACCCCTTTATCGCGTTGGTTGCAAGTTCTTGATTGTTTGTGCAGGTATTCAGTGACTTGTGCGTCATCTCCTACTGGATTGATACCTTGGTTCTCAAAACTGAGGGAAATACTTACGCTACTTTGCTGCATCACCCTTTCCTCTTCAAGGGGAAAACCAACGCAAGCTCAAGAGGTAGCAGCATGCATGACCAATAAATGACCAATAAAAAACTAGTACATGCACACAATGATTTAATGGACATTGTAATCTCAACATGGGATGGGGAGCCCTAAATTTGAATTTGAAACTTATAAAATGAAAATTTTCAAAACAAATGAACTGGAAGATAGGGAGTATACCATAGGACATCCCATATGAAACAAGTCCCCTGGTTTGTCACCCTGAATATGCGGTTAGAAAGGTGCACAGCGTCTTCGTACTCGTACGATAACAAATCGGCCACAGACAGCATGGTCCACCTTTGACCGCCATGTGCAGGGTTTGAGAAAGCAATCGCGATGTCGAACACTGCAATGAGAGTGTAATTTTGGTTGGCGGACGAACTTATCGGGGCTTATGGGATTGCTATCTGCTTCAATCTCACCGTGGTTCCATCGTACCAATTCAGGCGATGGCCCGTTGCATGGCCGATCCCAATGTTGGACAAAGGTTCTATGGGAACGGTGTCACTGTTGTGAATGTTGTGCAAATTGATGTTGGTACCCTCCCGTACATATGCAAGTCAAGCTCCACTGGCACCAAGCCTAACCTGTGAAACAGTGGGCAGTAAGGATGGTAATGGGCAGGGTAGAACAATACCGTACCCATACCCGTATAGTCAGTGGGTACAAAATTCTACCCATACCTGTACCCATGGGTTTAAAACTTTATCCATACCCATACCCGACGGATACCCGTACCCATTGGGTACCCAACGGGTAGAACAAATACTAGTACACAAGTTGTTCACAATTTTACACTCCTTAATAGCACATTTGAAAAAAAAATCAAATATCTTAGCTCAATACAAGTAGATGGGTACATGACTTCATCAAAATTTAGAAATCACAACATATTCATAAGTCAATAGGAGTAAACAAGTCACATGACAAATTAATGATTAATTGACAATAACTTAACATTATTTTTACGAGCGGGTAGGGTATGAGTATACCCACGGATACAAGGCTATACCCGTACCCTACCTGTTGGGGATATAACTACTCAGTATAAACCGCCCAGCAGGGGCCGGTTTATGCTCATCCATATTTAAGCCCGTGAAGACAAGGAATATGGCGTTCTACTATTGAAGCTTAAAGGCCCAGAGCCCAAAGGCGATTTAGAGCCCATAAATGTAAACCGGCATGAGATGTGTAAACTTGTGTTGTAAGTTAGGAAAGGTAGAAACCGAGCCGGACACATGTATGAGCCGGCCTCGGTGCTCTATAAACCGCCGGGCATCAACCTGTGTATATAAATGGACGACCCGGCGGCAGTTCAGGGACAAGAGACAACAACTCGAGAGATAGGTAAAGCGGATCCGCTCCCTGCTCATCGAGACCCCATCAATTCCACCACAACTGGATCATAGGCTTTTACCTTCACCACAAGGGGCCAAACCAGTATAAACTCCCCGTGTCCTTTGTCCAGTTTAACCCCCTTTTTGCTAATCTCGTTGCGATGGCTCTACAACTAAGTCCTCTCACTAGGACATCTGATGTGTTAATTCCACGACAGTTGGCGCCCACCGTGGGGCTGTCGCACGATAGTTTCGAGTTCTTAAAGGGCAACTTTGAAGGACTCAAGGGATATGCGGTTGGCCGGACGACAAAGAGTCGTCGCGGCAAGCTCTACATCGACGATGCAGGCTGGGGCCCCGAGGCCGGCTCAATTGAGTACGGGTACCGGGTCCCCTTCGGCGGAATTCACGTTTTCATTTCAAGATCGGCGAACCGGGCCCTGAGCTGGACATCTGCACCGACCTCGTTAAGACGGCTCAGCGTGCGAGCCCCGCCCGGGTTAAGCCTGCCATGAAGCGTGCGTTCATAGAATTCATTCATGGTGCGGGATCTAAACCGGTGTCCAATGGTGAGACGGTCGTTTATTCTGACGGCAAGTCATCCACCTGCGAGACCTAGTTGCTGTACCAGATGCAAGATGGCCGGTTTGGGGGCTGTTCCGATGGCAACAGTATTCTGGACCCCCTTGAACCGCCGAACCAGATTGCAGTCTTCATGGCTGGTACACAGCCCACTTGCAATCTTCAACTGCGACAGCAATGATTTCCGGATCGCCAGCCGGGGCAGGAGGCCCCGCGCGCTGGCCGGCTCAAGTTCTTTCTAGTTTGTTGGACGCTTCGTCGACATTGTTAACCACGGTAGTCACCCCGGAGACTCAGGATCAGCATAACGCGGAGGTTACCAAGCTGAAGGATCAGATAACTCAGGCCAAGGAGGACTTGGCGGCTGAGGAAGCCAGGATGACTGAAGAATGGGCCACCTTAGATGTCCAGTCACAACAGATCCAGGCGCAGAATTACCGGCTTATGCTGGATCAAAACGCGTCAAACAAAGTACTGAGGAGAAGGCACCGGTCTCGTCTACCGTCGGTTTACGAAGGAATGAATCTCTTCAATACGCCAGGAGCCGGGCCAAGTGATCCGGCAGCAGTGAACCAGACCGAGGCACCTGGGACAGTGCCAGGTCAGCCACCGGTGAGGAACCCTCCTTGACGGATAGATAACCCGCCGCAATACATACCGATGCCGCTGGGTCACTTCTCTAGCCCTCTGCATAACATGATTGTTGTGGCGTCTCGCTTGGCAGCTATTCCGATGGAGGGCGAATCGCTAGCGGCGGTTGAAACACGATGGGTCGGGGATCTTCTTCACACCTCTATGGTGCAGCAACAGGCTTATTCATATAGCCGAGATAGAATACATTCGACCCCTCGTTCGAGCAAGAGTTACAGCAGGCACATCGATTAACCGACTATGTCAAGCAGTGCGCGGCACCGTGACGCCCCTCGAGGGCCTAATCCGGCGTGCGGCGGTATGAATGCTCGGGATGTGGTAAACAACGGAAGAGCACAACGGGAGGCAGAGTTAGCAGCACAGTTGGCAGCACAGTATGAGAATCAACCACTCCGGTTCAACCGACGGCATCAGTTGAACAAGGATTGGCTTTCAGCTCCTGGGGAGTACCATGTCTCACCCCATCTCTGCGTAATGTGCGGTTACCCAAGGATTTCAAGGGCCCACGTAAGGTGCCTAATTATACTGCCGATTTACCCCTCGAGGCGTGGGTTGAGAGTTATGAGATGGCAATGGAGATGCTGGATGTGGATGAAGCGGCGTTTACAAAGTACTTCACCATGATGTTAGACGGAACAGCTCGCACTTGGTTAAAGAGTCTGCCCGTTAACTCGATCAGTTCATGGGATGAGTTGAAAGCCCGGTTTATAGCGAAATTCAAAGACACATGCAAACAACCCATGTCGATCATGGATCTGGCTGCCTGTGTCCAAGGGGGAAACGAATCAACGACTCATTGGGTGTGCCGAGTTTCGGAAATCCTGTATTCATCGGATCGCATCAATGCTGATTCGGCAACTATAACATTGGAGGGATTTTACTGGTTTAAGTCGCTGAAGATGAAATTGGGATGGCTCAAGCGTCACTGCAATGACATGGGAACGCTCATGGCAGATTTGGTTAAATATGCCGATTCTAATAATACCAAGGACCCCGAGTCTGACAAAGAGAAACCAGAGAAGGGAAAGAAGAATGCCGGCACAAAAGGATAGCATAACCAGGCTGGCCATGGGAATAACGGTAAGCGCAAGGCAGACAATAATTCTAATTTTGTTGCTAACACCAATGTTCAAGGTAATAATCGGCGCCGTAAGGGTAAACTGCCCCCGTGGGGCGGAGGATCAGGGATGAATCTGGAGCTTCTGTTGAACCAGCCTTGCCCAAAGCACGGGACGCAAGACAAACTGGCTACGCATTTATGGAAGGATTGCTTCATTATACGAGAGTTCAAAAATTCAGATCTCTTCCAGTATGATCACGGACCGTTTGGCGGTTCAGGACCCGGGTTTCAAGGTAACCAAGGTGGACAGGGCAATCAAGGCATTCAGGGCAACCAAGGCGGTTATAATCAGCAAGGGAATCAACAACAGCAGGAGTCAGGTTATCAGAGCAACCCGAAGCAGTTAAATGGTGGACAGTATCATGTCTTCACGACTAGTGTGTGCAAGCGTGATCAGAAGCTCCATAAAAGGGTTGTAAACTCTGTTGAACCGGCGGTGCCCCGTTATTTGCACTGGTCTGAATAGCCTATTGTGTGGAGTCGGGAGGATCATCCGCCCCGGGTTGATAATCTTGGTCATCTAGCGTTGGTGGTTGCACCGCAAGTTGGAGGTTATAAGTTCACCAAGGTGCTCATGGATGGAGGGAGAAGTATCAACATCTTGTATTATGAAACCTTCCGGCGTATGGGGTTAACAGATAAGAATCTTAAACCGTCAAACACCATTTTTCACGGTGTGGTACCTGGGAAATCGGCTTACCCGGTCGGTAAGATAGCTCTGGAGGTGGTTTTTGGAGATGATCATGATTCGAGGTCCGAGACATTGACCTTTGAAGTGGTTAAAATCAGAAGTCCATACCATGCCCTGTTTGGACGACCGGTTTATGCTAAATTCAGGCAAGGCCGTGTTATCTTTATCTGCAGCCCAAGATGCCGAGTCATAAGGGGACTATCATGGTTCATGGTAGCCGCAAGAATGCTCTGGAGTGCGAGGAAGATGATGCGGCTTATGCTAAGTCGGTTTGCGTGACAGAAGAGTTGAAGTTCTGTAAGGACAATGTTGATCCGGCAGATATGACTTCTCTGAAGAAGCCCACTACAGAGCATGATCCGGCTTTGAAGTTTAAATCGGCTGATGAGACTAAGTTGGTTGATTTTGTTCCTGGTGATTCATGCAAGTAGTTTAGCATCAGCGTTAATTTGGATCCGAAATAGGAAAACACGCTCCTCGAGTTCATCCGTGAGAACCGGGACATCTTTGCATGGAAACCTTCTGACATGACAGGTGTACCGAGGGAACTCGCTGAGCACACTCTTAATATTGATCCGAAGTTCAAACCGGTCAACCAGTTTCTTCGCCACTTTAATCAAGAGAGGTGCAAGGCCATTGGTGAAGAGGTAGCCCGGCTATTGGCAGGAGGGTTTATTGTGGAGGTGTTTCACCCTAAGTGGTTGGCTAACCCGGTGTTGGTACTTAAGAAGAACAGCACTTGGCGTATGTGCGTGGACTACACAGATTTGATCAAATCTTGCCCAGCTGATCCTTTTGCCCTCCCTCGTATTGATCAAATCATTGATGCTACGGCAGGTTGAGAGCGTTTGAGTTTTCTCGATGCTTATTCGGGTTACCATCAGATCATAATAGCAGTTAAGGACCAGGAGAAGACAGCTTTTATAACTCCTTTTGGAGCCTTCTGTTATGTATCTATGCCTTTTGGGCTCAAGAGTGCTCAGGCGACTTATCAGCGGTGTGCGTAGAATTGCCTTCATAATCAGATTAGGCGCAATGTTCATGCTTATGTGGATGATATCATGGTGAAATCTAGGAAAGCAGAGACACTCACAACTGACTTGCAGGAAACTTTTGATAATCTGAGGGTTTATAAGATGATGCTTAATCCGGCTAAGTGTGTTTTTGGTGTACCGGCTGGCAAGCTCTTGGGTTTTCTGGTGTCCAATAGGGGCATTGAGGCCAATCCGGAAAAGATCAAGGCTATCACGTCCCTAACCAAACCGGCGTGCATCAATGACGTTCAAAGACTGGCAGGTCGGATTGCAACACTGAGCCGGTTTATCAGCCGGTTGAGGGAGAAGGCGATCCCGCTTTATCAGATGATGAAGAAAACAGACAACTTTGTTTGGAGTGATGCTGCTGATGCGACATTTGAGGATTTGAAGAAACAGTTGGCTGAACCGCCCGTCCTTGCTACCCCCATTGATAAAAGAGACATTGCTATTATATGTGGCTGCTAATGCCCGGGCTGTCAGTGTGGCTATTGTGGTGGAGCGCAAGGAGGCTGGTAAGGAATATCCGGTTCAGCGACCGGTTTATTATATCAGTGAGGTACTTATCGAGTCTAAACAGAGATATCCCCATTGGCAGAAGTTTGTGTATGGAGTGTTTATGGCAAGCCGGAAGCTTAAGCAATACTTTCAAGGCCATCCGATCACTATGGTTAGTTCTGCTCCATTGGGAGACATCATTCAAAACAAGAGGCAAGTGGCCGGGTTGCTAAGTGGGCTATTGAGCTTGGGCCTCACATGTTGAAATACATGCCTCGCACTGCTATCAAGTCCCAAGCGCTTGTAGACTTCATCAACGACTGGACGGAGTTGCAGGCACCGGAGGATAAACCGGATAACACATACTGGACTATTCACTTTGATGGATCCAAACAGTTGGAGGGCTCGGGGGCTGGAGTGGTTCTTACTTCCCCTCGAGGTGACAAATTTTGTTATATTCTCCGCTTAATGTTTCCCTATACTAACAATGCAGCTGAGTATGAGGCTTTACCCCATGGTCTGCGGATGGCCAAGGAGATGAACTTAATCTGGGTACGTTGCTTTGGTGACTTCGATTTAGTAGCTCAGCAAGTATCAGGTACGTGGGATTCCAAGGATCCACTCATGGCGGCTTATCGGCGGGAGGTGGACGTCATTGCTGGTCACTTCAAGGGTTATCAGGTCGAGCACATTGATCGGCGCAAAAATGAAGTGGCAGACGCTTTAAGCCGGCTCGGATCCCACCGTAAACCGGTGGCGCCTAATGTTTTTCTGGATGTTCTGCATAATCCGTCGGTCAAGATACCGACGGAGGAGGATCTGGCGATTCCTGACCCGGAAGCTCAATTGGTGGCGGTTCTTCGTGCTATCCCTGATTGGACATTGTCATACCTGGCGTATATGAACCGGGGCAAGTTACCAGAGGACGAGATTTTTGCCAAACAGACAATCCGGCAGTCCAAGTCCATGACTATTGTCAATGGCGAGTTACACCACTGCAGTGTCTCAGGGGCGTTTCAGCGTTGTGTTTCTTCTAAAGAAGGTTGTGAGATCTTGCGTGAAATCCATGAAGGAGATTGTGGTCATCATGCCAGTTCAAATTCTTTGGTGGCTAAGGCTTTCCGGCACGGTTTTTACTGGTTAATAGCTCATGCTGATGTAGAAGATCTGGTCCGAAGGTGTGATGGCTGTCAAAAGTTTGCACGTCGAGCTCATGTTCCGGCTCAAGAGTTGAGGATGATTCCAATTGCCTGGCCATTCGCAACTTGGGGGCTGGATATGGCTGGGCCTTTTAAGAGGTCCAAGGATAAGAAGACCCACCTCCTGGTGGCGGTTGATAAATTCACCAAGTGGGTGGAGGCAGAGCCAGTGAGCAAGTGTGATGCGGCCACGGTGGTTCAGTTCATGAAAAAGGTGACCTTCTGGTTTGGTTTTCCACACATCATTATAACAGATAATAGCACGAATCTCTCCATGGGAGCTATGGACGAGTTTTGTCAATGTGAGCACATCCGGCTTGATGTGTCATCAGTAGCCCACCCCCAATCTAATGGTCAAGCGGAGAGGGCTAACTAGGAAATACTAAAGGGTATCAAGCCCCGGCTTATGGTCCCTTTGAAGCCAGGTTGTTGGATGGAGGAGTTGCCTTCCGTTCTATGGAGTATTAACACCACCCCCAATAGATCTACGGGTTATACACCCTTCTTCATGGTTTATGGAGTAGAAGCAGTTCTCCCAAGTGATATGTGTCATGACTGGCCCCGAGTGGCAGCCTACGTTGAAGCGGATAATGAGAGAGCACGCTAGGATGCATTGGACCTGTTAGATGAACAACGGGATATTGCGACAGCTCTCTCGGCGATTTATCAGCAAGACCTGCGGCATTATCACAGCCGCCGGGTTAAAACCAGGACTTTCCAAGAAGGCGACTTGGTGCTCCGGCTCATCCAAGATCAGACTGATATGCATAAGTTGTCTCCACTTTGGGAAGGACCCTTTGTGGTCAGCAAGAATTTGAACAATGGGTCATACTACCTCATCGATGTTCGAGAGCACAAAGACTCACGGAAATCAGAGGAGGAGACTCGCCGACCATGGAATATAGCTCATCTTCGGCCTTACTACACGTGAGCCATAGGCTCCTACTATGTATATATTTTTGACAATGTACATATTATGATCAATAAATAAACCGGCATCCTTGCTAAAGCGGGGCCTCTGCCGTTTTCGCCTTATATGTCTCCTTGGTTACATGGGGGCTCATGCTTACAAAGCAGAGTTTTCCAGTAAACCAGCTTTTAAAGCCACAATATAGCTTGAGAGCTTCATACCCAAGGGACCAAAGAGAGCCTGTTGCCACGCACAGCTCAAACATAGGTACCCATTGAGCACAGCTCAAACATAGGTACCCATTGAGCACAGCTCACAATGTTACTTGGGGGCTCTTTGTGCACAACAACAAAGAGTTTGAAAGGACCCTTGTAATAGGCTATCAAGTCAGGCTTGGAAGCTAGGTGTATTCACCTAAAACCCCGGGTTAACCTGCCTTCATCAAGTAAGCCACTCCGTCCAGGCAATCCTGGTATGACCCGCCGAACGTTTGACAAGTCAATCTTATACAGACCCTGAACTTGTCAAAGTTAAAACGAGAATTGGTTAATTGGAGGCCCATCTTAAAAGGCTTTGTCAAATGGATTAACTCAGCGGCCTGGCAGCCCATGAAAAGCCTCGAATTTGGGCCTGGCAGCCCTTGAAAAGCCTCGACTACAAGTTTTATTTGATTTTGCTTTTTGCAAGTTTTTTCTTTTCTTTGAAAGGTTTTAAGGTAAACTGGTGTCTATTGACCCGGCCTGACTATCAGTCATTTCATCAGCCCGGTGTTTCTTAACCCGGCGCAGCTTTCAACTATCAGTTGTTAGCACAAAATCAATTATAAACCGATGTTTCTTAGCCCGATCTGGCATTGACTATAAGTCGCCAGGATGATCATCTGGTGTTTATCATAACCCGGCGTGGTTTATTATATACCAGCACAGCATGGTGAGAGTAATCAACACTCAGGATTTGGGTTGTCACCCTTACTACAAAAACGATTGATAAACCAACGATGTGATTTAAATCACAGGTATGAGGTATTTTCATATTTCATTATCTTTACAACCTTGGTTATAAACTCTGGCTTCATATTGGGCATCATAACCCGTCCAGCAGTAAACCGCCAGGATAAGTTTTCAGTTTATGACATGCAGAAAATAGGGTTGCATAACACTGATAAAAATCATAAGCAGACATTGCATCCTATGACAAAGTGGCAGTCTCAGGAAAGTGATGATGCACGACGACATAGCAGACCAAGTGTTTCAAGCTATGGACGATGGTATAGCAGACCAAGTGTTTTAAGCTAGTCTATTACAAGGCGCGTTAACCACCCAAAAAGATAATTGTTTTTCTACAGAGGACAGTGCACAACTGGTAAACCGACTTCGGGATTATGATCCTTCTTCGGCTTGATGAGAAGTTTGTGGATCACCTTGCGCCGGTTCAACCTCCGCCTCCCCATCCACTGGCTGGAAGTCAATGGTGGACCAGTCAATTCCACACAAAGCTCGGAAGACAGCTTCATCACTGCTACCTCTTGAGCACTGCGTTGAATTTCCCCAAAGAGGAGAGGATGATGCAGCAAAGTAGCGTAAGTATTTCCCTCAGTTTTTGAGAACCAAGGTATCAATCCAGTAGGAGACCACGCACAAGTCCCTCGTACCTGCACAAAACAATTGCTACTCGCAACCAACGCGATTAGAGGTTGTCAATCCCTTCACGGTCACTTACGAGAGTGAGATCTGATAGAGATGATAAATAATATTTTTTGGTATTTTGATAGATTGATGCAAAGTGAAAAGTAAAAGGCAAAGTAAAAACAAAGCAAGTAATAAAGTTATAGAGATTAATATGATGAGAATAGACCAGGGGGCCATAGGTTTCACTAGTGGCTTCTCTCAAAAGCATAGATATTCTACGGTGGGTGAACAAATTACTGTTGAGCAATTGACAGAATTGAGCATAGTTATGAGTATATCTAGGTAATGATCATGTATATAGGCATCACGTCCGAGACAAGTATATCGAAATGATTCTGCATCTACTACTATTACTCCACTCATCGATCGCTATCCAGCATGCATCTAGAGTATTAAGTTAAAAATAGAGTAAGCCTTAAGCAAGATGACATGATGTAGAGGGATAAATTCATGCAATATGATAAAAACCCCATCTTGTTATCCTCGATGGCAACAATACAATACATTGCAAGAACTACCAATCTAGTTGGCCAAACCAAAAAGGATAATTCGAACAGACTTGCAAAGATAACTCAATCATACATAAAAGAATTCAGAGAAGATTCAAATATTTTGCATAGATAATACTGGATCATAAACCCACAATTCATCGGTCTCAACAAACACACCGCAAAAAGAAGATTACAACGAATAGATCTCCACCCGTAGGTCTGAAGTAAACTACTCACACTTCATCGGAGGGGCTATGGTGTTGATGTACAAGCCCTCCGTGGTGGATGCCCCCTCCGGTGGAGCTCCGGAATAGTCCCCAAGAGGGGATCTCGTGGATACAGAAGGTTGCGACGGTAGAATTAGGTTTTTGGATCCTCTAGTGATCGTTTGGGGATACGTAGGTATATATAGGAGGAAGGAGTACGTCGGTGGAGCAACAGGGGGCCCACGAGGTAGGGGGCGTGCCCGGGGGGCGCGCCCTCCACCCACGTGACCGCCTCTGGCACTTCTTAGAGTAGGGTCCAAGTCTCCTGGATCACGTTCGGTGAGAAAATCACTTTCCCTAAGGTTTCATTCGGTTTGGACTCCATTTGATATTCCGTTTCTTTGAAACACTGAAATAGGCAAAAAACTGCAATCTGGGCTGGGCCTCCGGTTAATAGGTTAGACCCAAAAATAATATAAAACTGGAAAATAAAGCCCAATATAGTCCAAAACAGTAGATAAAGTAGCATGGAGCAATCAAAAATTATAGATACGTTGGAGACGTATCAGGCATCCCCAAGCTTAATTCCTGCTCGTCCTCGAGTAGGTAAATGATAAAAAAGAATTTTTGATCCGGAGTGATACTTTGGCATAATTCCAATGAAAATCTTCCTAATTGTGATATGAATATTCAGATCCGAAAGATTCAAGATAAAAGTTCATATTGACACAAAAAATAATAATACTTCAAGCATACTAATCAAAGCAATCATGTCTTCTCAAAATAACATGGCCAAAGAAAGTTATCCCTACAAAATCATATAGTCTGGCTATGCTCCATCTTCCCCACATAAAATATTTAGATCATGCACAACCCCGATGACAAGCCAAGCAATTGTTTTATACTTATGACATTCTCAAAACCTTTTCAATCTTCACGCAATACATGAGCGTGAGCCATGGATATAGAACTATGTGGAATAGAATGGTGGTTGTGGAGAAGACAAAAAAGAGGGAAGATAGTACCACATCAACTAGGCGTATCAATGGGCTATGGAGATGCTCATCAATAGATATCAATGTGAGTGAGTAGGGATTGCCATGTAACGGATGCACTAGAGCTGTAAGTATATGAAAGCTCTACAAAAGAAACTAAGTGGGTGTGCATCCAACTTGCTTGCTCACGAAGACCTAGGGCATTTTGTGGAAGCCCATCATTGGAATATACAAGCCAAGTTCTATAATGAAAAATTCCCACTAGTATATGAAAGTGACAAAATGAGAGACTCTCTATCATGAAGATCTTGGTGCTACTTTGAAGCAGAAGTGTGGTAAAAGGATAGTAGCATTGTCCCTTCTCTCTTTTTCTCTCATATTTTTTTATTTGGGCATTTCTCTTTTTTTGGCCTCTTTTTTTTTATTTTTCGTCCGGAGTCTCATCCCGACTTATGGGGGAATCATAGTCTCCATCATCCTTTCCTCACTTGGGACAATGCTCTAATAATGATGATCATCACACTTTTATTTTTCTTACAACTCAACAATTACAACTCGATACTTAGAACAAAGTATGACTCTATATGAATGCCTCCGGCGATGTACCGGGATATGCAATGAATCATGAGTGACATGTATGAAAGAATTATGAACGGTGGCCTTGTCACAAATACAATGTCAACTACATGATCATGCTAGCAATATGACAATGATGGAGCGTGTCATAATAAACGGAACGGTGGAAAGTTGCATGGCAATATCTCTCTGAATGGCTATGGAAATGACATGATAGGTAGGTATGGTGGCTGTTTTAAGGAAGGTATATGGTGGGTGTATGATACCGGCGAAAAGTGCGCGGTATTAGAGAGGCTAGCAAAGGTGGAAGGATGGGAAAAAGTCCGTATAATCCATGGACTCAACATTAGTCATAAAGAACTCATATACTTGCTGCAAAAATCTAGAAGTTATCAAAGCAAAGTATTACGCGCATGCTCCTAGGGGGATAGATTGGTAGGAAAAGACCATCGCTCGTCCCCGACCGCCACTCATAAGGAAGACAATCAATAAATAAATCATGCTCCGAGTTCATCACATAACGGTTCACCATACGTGCATGCTACAGGAATCACAAACTTTAACACAAGTATTCTTTGAATTCACAACTACTTAACTAGCATGACTCTAATATCACCATCTTCATATCTCAAAACAATTATCAAGCATCAAACTTACCTTAGTATTCAATGCACTCAAAAGAAAGTTTCACATATCTTGAACACCAAGTATATTAACATTAAGCGAATTACCATGCTATTAACGATTCTCAAAATAATCTAAGTGAAGCATGAGAGATAAATAGTTTCTTTAAAACAAATCTACCACCGTGCTCTAAAAGATATAAGTGAAGCACTAGAGCAAAAAATTATCACACTCAAAATATATAAGTGAAGCACAATGAGCAAAACTATCAAGCTCAAAAGATATAAGTGAAGCACATAGAGTATTCTAACAAATTCCAATTCATGTATGGCTCTCTCAAAAGGTGTGTACATCAAGGATTATTGTGGTACACTAACAAGCAAAGACGCAAATAATACAAGACGCTCCAAGCAAAACACATATCATGTGGTGAATAAAAATATAGGTCCAAGTAAATTACCGATGGAAGTGGACGAAAGAGGGGATGCCTTCCAGGGCATCCCCAAGCTTTGACTTTTTGGTGTCCTTGGATTATCTTGGGGGTGCCATGGGCATCCCCAATCTTAGGCTCGTGCCACTCCTTGTTCCATAATCCATCAAAAGAATTCACCGAAAACTTGAAAACTTCACAACACAAAACTCAACAGAAATCTCGTGAGCTCCGTTAGAGAAAGAAAACAAAGAACTACTTAAGGTACTGTAATAAACTCATTATTTATTTATATTGGTGTTAATCCACTGTATTCCAACTTCTCTATGGATTATAAACTATTTTACTAGCCATAGATTCATCAAAATAAGCAAACAACACCCGTAAAACAGAATCTGTCAAAAACAGAACAGTCTGTAGCAATCTGTAACTAACGCAAACTTATGGAACTCTAAAAATTCTACTAAAATAGGAAGTCCTGGAAAATTTCTTTATTGAACATCAGCGAAAAGAATCAATGCAAAATAACGTTCCTGTGATTTAACAAAATTATATTCGTGCGCGCAAAGTTTCTGTTTTTCAGCAGAATCAAATCAACTATCATCGTAGGTTATCCTATAGGTTCTACTTGGCACAAACACTAATTAAAAGATAAAACCACATCCAAACAGAAGCTAGATGGATTATTTATTCCTAAACATAAGCAAAAAAAAAAAAATTGGGTTGCCTCCTAACAAGCGCTATCGTTTTAACGCCCCTAGCTAGGCATAAAAGCAAGGATAGATCTAGGTATTGCCATCTTTGGTAGGCAATCCATAAGTGGCTCTCATGATAGATTCATATGGTAATTTTATTTTATTTCTAGGGAAGTGTTCCATGCCCTTCTTTAAGGGAAATTGGAATCAGATATTCCCTTCCTTCATATCAATAATTGCACCAATCGTTCTAAGGAAAGGTCTACCAAGAATAATAGGACATGAAGGATTGCAATCTATATCAAGAATGATAAAATCTACAGGCACATAATTCATATTTGCAACAATAAGAACATCATTAATTCTTCCCATAGGCTTTTTAATAGCGGAATCCGCAAGATGTAAGTTTAGAGAGCAATCATCAAAGTCACGGAAATCTAGCAAATCACACAAGGTTTTGGGAATAGTAGAGACACTAGCACCCAAATCACACAAAGCATGAAACTCATAATTTTTAGCTTTAATTTTGATAGTAGGTTCCCACTCATCATAGAGTTTTCTAGGGATAGAAACTTTCAACTCAAGTTTTTCTTCATAAGATTGCATCAAGGCATCAACAATGTGTTCGGTAAAGGCCTTATTTTGACTAAGCATGAGGAGAATCTAGCACGGATTGCAACAAGGAAATACAACCAATCAAAGAGCAATTTTCATAATTAAATTCCTTGAGATCCAAAATAGTGGGTTTAGCAACATCTAGGTTTTTATTTCTTTCAATCCCACTTTCATCAAATTCATCATCAAGATCTAGAAACTCTGAGTTCTTAGAACGCGTTCTAGGTAAGGGAAGATCATATTCAGTTTCATCAAGATTCATATTGCAAAACAAAGATTTGATGGAGGACACATCAATAACTTTTAGATCTTCATCTTGATTTTCATAGGAATTTGAAGAACACGCTTTAATAAAGGCATCTTTGGAAGCATGTGATACGTCTCCAACGTATCTATAATTTTTGATTGCTCCATGCTACTTTATCTACTGTTTTGGACTATATTGGGCTTTATTTTCCACTTTTATATTACTTTTGGGACTAACCTATTAACCGGAGGCCCAGCCCAGAATTGTTGTTTTTTGCCTTTTTCAGTATTTCGAAGAAACAGAATATCAAACAGAGTCCCAACGGAATGAAACCTTCGGGATCGTGATTTTCCAACCGAACGTGACCCAGGAGACTAGGAACCTACTCCAAGCAGTGCCCGAGGAGGTCACGAGGGCCCCCCTACCTCGTGGGCCCCTCGGAGCTCCATCGACGTACTCCTTCCTCCTATATATACCTACATAATCCCGAACGATCAGAACAGGAGCCAAAAAACCTAATTCCACCGCCGGAACCTTCTGTATCCACGAGATCCCATCTTGGGGCCTATTCCAGAGCTCCGCCGGAGGGGGCATCCACCACAGAGGGCTTCTACATCATCACCATAGCCCCTCCGATGAAGTGTGAGTAGTTTACTTCAGACCTTCGGGTCCATAGCTAGTAGCTAGATGGCTTCTTCTCTCTTTTTGGATCTCAATACAATGTTCTCCCCCTCTCTCGTGGAGATCTATTCGATGTAATCTTGTTTTTGCGGTGTGTTTGTTGAGACCGATGAATTGTGGGTTTATGATCCAGTATTATCTATGGAAAATATTTGATTCTTCTCTGAATTCTTTTATGTATGATTGAGTTATCTTTGCAAGTCTCTTCGAATTATCCTTTTTGGTTTGGCCAACTAGATTGGTAGTTCTTGCAATGGGAGAAGTGCTTAGCTTTGGGTTCAATCTTGCGTTTGTGTCCTTACTCAGTGATAGAAAGAGTTGCAAGGCACGTATTGTATTGTTGCCATCGAGGATAACAAGATGGTTTTTTTATCATATTGCATGAATTTATCCCTCTACATCATGTCATCTTGCTTACGGCGTTACTCTGTTTTTAATTAATACTCTAGATGCATGCTGGATAGCGGTCGATGAGTGGAGTAATAGTAGTAGATGAAGAATCGTTTCGATCTACTTGTTTTGGACGTGATGCCTATATACATGATCATTGCCTAGATATATACTCATAACTATGCTCAATTCTGTCAATTGCCAACAGTAATTTGTTCACCCACCGTAGAATACTTATGCTCTTGAGAGAAGCCACTAGTGAAACCTATGGCCCCCGCGTCTATTCTCATCATATCAATCTATATCACTTTATTTACTTGATTTGTTTTTACTTTACCTTTACTTTTTACTTTGCATCTATCTATCAAAAAATACCAAAAATATTATCTCTATCAGATCTCACTCTCGTAAGTGACCGTGAAGGGATTGACAACCCCTAAGCGTTGGTTGCGAGTTGCTATCGTTTTGTGTAGGTACGAGGGACTTGTGCGTGGTCTCCTACTGGATTGCTACCTTGGTTCTCAAAAACTGAGGGAAATACTTACACTACTTTACTGCATCATCCTCTCCTCTTCGGGGAAATCCAACGCAGTGCTCATGAGGTAGCAAGAAGAATTTCTAGCACCGTTGCCGGGGAGGCTCACACAAGCAAGTCAACCATACTAAGTACCCATCACAATCCCTATCTCTCGCATTACATTATTTGCCATTTGCCTCTCGTTTTCCTCTCCCCCACTTCACCCTTGTCGTTTTATTTGCTCTCTCTTTCCCAATCTCCTCTCTCTCTCTCTCTTTCGCTTGCCTTTTTTGCTTGTGTCTCCATGTGTCTTCTATGTGCTTGCATCTTTGATAGCTAAGATCTATGGATCCGCATCTGCTTGCCAATCTTTTTAATAGATCCAATTATGTTTAACCAATTGCTAGTGAGTTTTGTGCACTAGATTATCTTTATGAAGTTTTGCTTGAAATTCATGAATCTAAAAATTGTGATGAAGTACTTTATGAAGTGATTCAAGATAGATCTTCGAATAAAAAGCATGATTGCAATGATTTTACTATAAATTCTCTTGATGCCAATTGTGCTAATAATATGCAAAACCCTTAGCTTGGGGATGCTAGTTTTGCTATGTCTACTACTTGTTGTCATGATCATGATTGGGGTGATTCTTCTTATGATCTTGAAATTTTATTTAAGCCCCGTGATGAATATGAGATTGATAATAGTGTTTGCAATATTATTGAAAGTGGGTTGGAAGAGTGTCAACTTTAGATCCCACATATTTGGATAATGTTCAATCTTATGATATTTTTTGATAAAAGTGGGTTTGGAGAGGTCATGACTTTAATTAATGTCAATCCCACTATCTTGGAAGAGTGTCAACTTTGCATGCATGTGGATCGTGTTGAAAATATGTTATGTGATAGCTATTTTGTTGAATTTTCTTATGATCCTACATGTAATTATTATGAGAGAGGAAAATATGGTCGTAGAAATTTTTATCTTACTAAATTACCTCTCATCATGTTGAGATTGTTATCGTCCCTTTCTTATTCCTTGCATACGCTAGTTTTTGTTTGCCTTGCAAATTTGATTGCTTATAATATGCCTATGCATAGGAAGTATGTTATACTTAGATGTGTTTGTCACATGTTTCATGATGCTCTCTTTGCGCTTCAATTCTTATCTTTTATGTGAGCATCATTATCATCATCATGCCTAGCTAGGGGCGTTAAACGATAGCGCTTGTTGGGAGGCAGACCAATTTTATTTTGTGTTTTTTGTTTTTGCTTCTGTTTAGGAATAAATAATCCATCTACCTTCTGTTTGGATGTGGTTTTATGTTTTAATTAGTGTTTGTGCCAAGTAGGACCTATAGGATAACCTACGATGATAGTTGATTTGATTCTGCTGAAAAACAGAAACTTTGCGCGCAGGAAGTTAGTTATGATAAATCACAGGAACGTGATTTTGCGTTGATTCTTTTTGCCACTGATCAATAAACAAATTTTCCAGGACTTAATATTTTGGTAGAATTTTTAGAGTTCCACAAGTTTGCATTAATTACAGATTGCTACAGACTGTTCTGTTTTTGACAGATTCTGTTTTTCGTGTGTTGTTTGCTTATTTTGATGAATCTATGGCTAGTAAATTAGTTTATGAACCATAGAGAAGTTGGAATACAGTAGGTTCAACACCAATATAAATAAAGAATGAGTTAATTACAGTACCTTGAAGTAGTCTTTTGTTTTCTTTCTCTAACAGAGCTCACGAGATTTCTGTTGAGTTTTGTGTTGTGAAGTTTTCAAGTTTTGGGTGAATTCTTTTGATGGATTATGGAACAAGGAGTGGCAAGAGCCTAAGCTTGGGGATGCCCATGGCACCCCCAAGATAATCCAAGGACACCAACAAGTCAAAGCTTGGGGATGCCCCGGAAGGCATCCCCACTTTCGTCCACTTCCATCGGTAATTTACTTGGAGCTATATTTTTATTCACCAACATGATATGTGTTTTGCTCGGAGCGTCTTGTATTATTTGTGTCTTTGCTTGTTAGTCTACCACAATCATACTTGCCGTACACACCTTTTGAGAGAGCCATACATGAATTGGAGTTTGTTAGAATACTCTATGTGCTTCACTTATATCTTTTGAGCTTGATAGTTTTGCTCATAGTGCTTCACTTATATCTTTTGAGCGTGATAATTTTTGCTCTAGTACTTCACTTATATCTTTTAGAGCATGGTGGTGGATTTGTTATAAAGAAACTATTTGATCTCTCATGCTTCACTTAGATTATTTTGAGAGTCTTTAATAGCATGGTAATTAGCTTAATGTTAATATACTTGGTGTTCAAGATATGTGAAACTTTCTTTTGAGTGAATTGAATACTAAGATAAGTTTGATGCTTGACAATTGTTTTGAGATATGGAGGTGATAATATCAAAGTCGTGCTAGTTGGGTGATTATGAATTTGAGAAATACTTGTGTTGAAGTTTGCAAGTCCCGTAGCATGCATGTATGGTTAAAGTTGTGTAACAAATTTGAAACATGAAGTGTACCTGGCTTGTGCATCCTTATGAGTGGCGGTCGGGGACGAGCGATGGTCTTTTCCTACCAATCTATCCCCCTAGGAGCATGCCCGTAGTACTTGAATTTTTTATGACTTATAAATTTTTGCAATAAGTATATGAGTTCTTTTGACTAATGTTGAGTCCATGGATTATACGCACTCTCACCTTTCCACCTTTGCTAGCCTCTTCGGTACCGTGCATTGCCCTTTCTCACCTTGAGAGTTGGCGCAAACTTCGCCAGTGCATCCAAACCCCGTGATATGATATACTCTATCACACATAAACCTCCTTATATCTTCCTCAGAATAGCCACCATACCTACCTATCATGGCATTTCCATACCCATTCCAAGATATATTGCCATGCAACTTCCACCACCATCATCATGACATACATTACTTTTGTCATATTGCCATTGCACGATCTTGTAGTTGACATCGTATTTGTGGCAAAGCCACCATGCATTATTTTCCATACATGTCACTCTTGATTCATTGCACCATCCCGGTACACCGCCGGAGGCATTCATATAGAGTCATATCTTGTTCTAAGTTTCGAGTTGTAATCCTTGTGTTGTAATCAATAGAAGTGTGATGATCATCATTATTAGAGCATTGCCCAAATTAAAAAAAAAGAGAAAGGCCAAAAAGAAAAAAAGAAAGGCCCAAGAAAAAAGAAAAAAAGGGCAATGCTACTATCTCTTTTTCCACACTTGTGCTTCAAAGTAGCACCTTGTTCTTCATGTAGTGAGTCTCATATATTGTGCTTCAAAGTAGCACCTTGTTCTTCATGTAGTGAGTCTCATATATTGTGCTTCAAAGTAGCACCTTGATCCTCATGTAGTGAGTCTCATAAGTTGTCTTTTTTATACTAGTGGGAATTTTTCATTATAGAACTTGGCTTGTATATTCCTATGATGGGCTTCCTCAAATGCCCTAGGTCTTCGTGAGCAAGCAAGTTGGATGCACACCCACTAGTTTTCTTTTGTTGAGCATTCATAGCTCTAGTGCATCCGTTGCATGGCAATCCCTACTCCTCATGTTGACATCAATTGATGGGCATCCCCATACTCCATTAATTAGCCTAGTCAATGTGAGACTTTCTCCTTTTTGTCTTCTCCACACAATCCCCATCATCATATTTTATTCCACCCATAGGGCTATATCCATGGCTTACGCTCATGTATTGCGTGAAGGTTGAAAAAGTTTGAGATTATTTAAGTATCAAACAATTGCTTGGCTTGTCACCGGGGGAATAGAAGTTGGGAACATCTTTGTGTGGCAAAAATGAAGCATAGCCTAACTATATGATTTTGTAGGGATGAACTTTCTTTTGCCATGTTATTTTGAGAAGACATGATTGCTTTGATTAGTATGCTTGAAGTATTATTATTTTTGTGTCAATATGAACTTTTGTCTTGAATCTTTCAGATCTGAATATTCATATCACAATTAAGAAGATTTACATTGAAATTATGCCAAAGTATCACTCCGCATCAAAAATTCTTTTTTTATCATTTACCTACTTGAGGACGAGCAAGAATTAAGCTTGGGGATGCTTGATACGTCTCCAACGTATCTATAATTTTTGATTGCTCCATGCTACTTTATCTACTGTTTTGGACTATATTGGGCTTTATTTTCCACTTTTATATTAATTTTGGGACTAACCTATTAACCGGAGGCCCAGCCCAGAATTGCTGTTTTTTGCCTTTTTCAGTATTTCGAAGAAACAAAATATCAAACGGAGTCCAAACGGAATGAAACCTTCGGGATCGTGATTTTCCAACCGAACGTGACCCAGGAGACTTGGACCCTACTCCAAGGAGTGCCCGAGGTGGTCACGAGGATGGAGGGCGCGCCCCCCTGGGCGCCCCCCCTACCTCGTGGGCCCCTCAGAGCTCCACCGATGTACTCCTTCCTCCTATATATACCTACGTACCTCCGGACGATCAAAACAGGAGCCAAAAAACCTAATTCCACCGCCGGAACCTTCTGTATCCATGAGATCCCATCTTGGGGCATGTTCCGGAGCTCCGCCGGAGGGGGCATCCACCATGGAGGGCTTCTACATCATCACCATAGCCCCTCCGATGAAGTGTGAGTAGTTTACTTCAGACCTTCGGGTCCATAGCTAGTAGCTAGATGGCTTCTTCTCTCTTTTTGGATCTCAATACAATGTTCTCCCCCTCTCTCGTGGAGATCTATTCGATGTAATCTTCTTTTTGCGGTGTGTTTTTTGAGATCGATGAATTGTGGGTTTATGATCCAGTATTATCTATGGAAAATATTTGATTCTTCTCTTAATTCTTTTATGTATGATTGAGTTATCTTTGCAAGTCTCTTTGAATTATCCTTTTTGGTTTGGCCAACTAGATTGGTAGTTCTTGCAATGGGAGAAGTGCTTAGCTTTGGGTTCAATCTTGCGGTGTCCTTACTCAGTGAGAGAAAGAGTTGCAAGGCACGTATTGTATTGTTGCCATCGAGGATAACAATATGGGTGTTTTTATCATATTGCATGAATTTATCCCTCTACATCATGTCATTATGCTTACGGCGTTACTCTGTTTTTACTTAATACTCTAGATGCATGCTGGATAGTAGTCGATGACCGGAGTAATAGTAGTAGATGCAGAATCGTTTCGATCTACTTGTTTTGGATGTGATGCCTATATACATGATCATTGCCTAGATATACTCATAGCTATGCTCATTTCTGTCATTTGCTCAACAGTAATTTGTTCACCCACCGTAGAATACTTATGCTCTTGAGAGAAGCCACTAGCGAAACCTATGGCTCCCGGGTCTATTCTCATCATATCAATCTATATCACTTTATTTACTTGCTTTGTTTTTACTTTACCTTTACTTTTTACTTTGCATCTACCTATCAAAAATACCAAAAATATTATCTCTATCAGATCTCACTCTCGTAAGTGACCATGAAGGGATTGACAACCCCTAAGCGTTGGTTGCGAGTTGCTATCGTTTTGTGTAGGTACGAGGGACTTGTGCGTGGTCTCCTAATGGATTGATACCTTGGTTCTCAAAAACTGATGGAAATACTTATGCTACTTTACTGCATCATCCTCTCCTCTTCGGGGAAATCAACGCAGTGCTCAAGAGGTAGCAGCATGCATCCTAGCGGTTCTTTCCTTGCACTCATCAATGGAAATTCTCATGTCTTTGAGAGACTCATTGATATCATGCTTAGGAGGAATAGATCTAAGCTTTAAAGAATCAGTTTCAAGAGAAATTCTATCAACGTTCCTAGCCAAATCATCAACTTTAAGCAATTTCTTTTCAAGCAAAGCATTAAAATTCTTTTGTGAATTCATAAACTCTTTAACACTACTCTCAAATTCAGAGGGCATCTTATTAAAATTTCCATAAGAGTTGTTGTAGGAATTTCCATAATTATTAGAAGGATTACTAGGATAAGGCCTAGGATTAAAATTCCCTCTATAAGCGTTGTTTCCAAAACTATTCCTACCAACAAAATTCACATCCATAGATTCATTATTATTCCCAAGCAAAGTAGATAAAGGCATATCATTGGGATCAAGAGGAGTATTTTTAGGAGCAAACATCTTCATAAGTTCATCCGTCTTTTCACTCAAAACATTGATTTCTTCTATAGCATGCACTTTTTTACTAGAAGATCTTTCGGTGTGCCATTGAGAATAATTAGCCATAATATTATCAAGCAATTTTGTAGCATATCCTAATGTAATTTCCATAAATGTGCCTCCCGCGGCCGAATCTAAAAGTTTTCTAGAAGCAAAATTAAATCCGGCATAAAATTTTTGTATGATCATCCATAAATTCGAACCATGAGTAGGGCAATTGCGAAGCATCAATTTCGTTCTTTCCCAAGATTGGGCAACATGCTCATGATCAAGTTGTTTAAAATTCATAATATCATTCCTAAGAGTGATGATCTTAGCGGGAGGAAAATACTTAGAGATAAAAGCATCTTTGCACTTGTTCCAAGAATCAATACTATTTTTAGGCAAAGACGAAAACCAAACTTTAGCACGATCTCTAAGTGAAAACAGAAATAACTTCAATTTGACAATATTGTTATCCGTATCTTTCTTCTTTTGCATATCACACAAATCAACAAAATTGTTTAGATGAGTGGCGGCATCTTTACTAGGAAGGCCGGCGAATTGATCTTTCATAACAAGATTCAGCAAAGCGGTATTGATTTCACAAGACTCATCATTATTAAGAGGAGCAATCGGAGTACTAAGGAAATCATTATTATTGGTATTCGAGAAGTCACACAATTTGGTATTATCTTGTGCCATGGCAACAACTAATCCAACACACAAGCAAACAGAAAGGCAACGGGAAAAAGGCAAACGGGAAAGAGAGGAGGAGATTGGGAAAGAGAGGGCGAATAAAACGGCAAGGGTGAAGTGGGGGAGAGGAAAACGAGAGGCAAATGGCAAATAATGTAATGCGAGAGATAGGGATTGTGATGGGTACTTGGTATTGTTGACTTGCTTGCGTGAGCCTCCCCGGCAACGGCGCCAGAAATTCTTCTTGCTACCTCTTGAGCACTGCCTTGGATTTCCCCGAAGAGGAGAGGATGACGCAGAAAAGTAGCGTAAGTATTTCCCTCAGTTTTTGAGAACCAAGGTATCAATCTAGTAGGAGACCACGCACAAGTCCCTCGTACCTACACAAAACGATAGCTACGCACAACCAACGCGATTAGGGGTTGTCAATCCCTTCACGGTCACTTACGAGAGTGAGATCTGATAGAGATGATAAATAATATATTTTTTGGTATTTTTGATAGATTGATGCAAAGTGAAAAGTAAAAGGCAAAGTAAAAACAAAGCAAGTAATAAAGCGATAGAGATTGATATGATGAGAATAGACTCGGGGGCCATAGGTTTCACTAGTGGCTTCTCTGAAAAGCATAGATATTCTACGGTGGGTGAACAAATTACTGTTGAGCAATTGACAAAATTGAGCATAGTTATGAGTATATCTAGGTAATGATCATGTATATAGGCATCACGTCCGAGACAAGTAGATCGAAACGATTCTGCATCTACTACTATTACTCCACTCATCGACCGCTATCCAGCATGCATCTAGAGTATTAAGTTAAAAAACAAAGTAACGCCTTAAGCAAGATGACATGATGTAGAGGGCTAAATTCATGTAATATGATAAAAAAAACCATCTTGTTATCCTCAATGGAAACAATACAATACGTGCCTTGCTGCCCTTCTATCACTGGGAAAGGTCACCGCAAGATTGAATCCAAAGCTAAGCACTTCTCCCATTGCAAGAACTACCAATCTAGTTGGCCAAACCAAAAAGGATAATTCGAAGAGACGTGCAAAGATAACTCAGTCATACATAAAAGAATTCAGAGAAGATTCAAATATTTTCCATAGATAATACTTGATCATAAACCCACAATTCATCGGTCTCAACAAACACACCGCAAAAAGAAGATTACATCGAATAGATCTCCACGAGAGAGGGGGAGATCATTGTATTGAGATCCAAAAAGAGAGAAGAAGCCATCTAGCTACTAGCTATGGACCCGAAGGTCTGAAGTAAACTACTCACACTTCATCGGAGGGGCTATGGTGTTGATGTAGAAGCCCTCCATGGTGGATGCTCCCTCCGGCGGAGCTCCGGAACAGGCCCCAAGAGGGGATCTCGTGGATACAGAAGTTTGCGGCGGTGGAATTAGGTTTTTGGCTCCTCTAGTGATCGTTTGGGGACACGTAGGTATATATAGGAGGAAGGAGTATGTCGGTGGAGCAACAGGGGGCCCACGAGGTAGGGCGCGCGCCCAGGGAGGCGCGCCCTCCACCCTCGTGACCGCCTCTGGCACTTCTTGGAGTGTGGTCCAAGTCTCCTGGATCACATTCGGTGAGAAAATCACGTTCCCGAAGGTTTCATTCCGTTTGGACTCCGTTTGATATTCCGTTTCTTCGAAACACTGAAATAGGCAAAAAAACAGCAATTCTGGGCTGGGCCTCCGGTTAATAAGTTAGTCCCAAAAATAATATAAAAGTGGAAAATAAAGCCCAATATAGTCCAAAACAGTAGATAAAGTAGCATGGAGCAATCAAAAATTATAGATACGTTGGAGATGTATCAATCACTTATAAGATCTGACGGTTCAAGGTCAGGAGCATAAGTGTGCTTACGAGTTGGCGGGATTAGATTTTGGATTTCATAAACCGACGCAGCAATCCGTCTGTTGTCAGCATCATAAATGGACCGGTGATAAGAGAGATCGGTCTCTTCGGCCAGTTTGCTAGCAAGTGGGCGCATTTCCTTTGTCAAAGCTTTAAGGGAATCTTCGTCAAAATCTGACCCATTGACTCGGATAACCATTTCCAATATCCTCCGGATCAAGGTCAGCTATCCAAGCTTTGGCCCGAGTCAGTGCCGATAAAGTGCCAACCCTTGCAGCAGATCGTTTCATTTCTTCTAGCTGGGCCGGTGTCATGGAGAGCTTGGCCAATGTATCTTTGATTAAGGTTGGCACCGGTTTGTTATATGAAGCAGTGCAGATAACTCGTTGAGCGCCGGTATACAACTGCTCAATTAAGGTATAAGCAGCCTTTAGCTTCTTGCGCATATCTGAGCCAAGATGGGTGACGCGGCTACCTACAATAGTTACAATATGTTGTTAAACCGGCGGTTTCAAGGCTGAGGAAGTACGGTTCATTACAAAACTCCTTACCAAAGATAGCAGAAGTCATAGCATTGATCTGCCACTGTAAACCAGTCAGCTCTCCCGCTACTGGTTTAAGGGCTGGTTCAGCATCCTCAGCCCGTTTTAACAGAGTGGTTTTCTCGGCCTCCTAGTCTGCCCGCTCGCCTTTGAAGCCATCTTTCAACTGCTCCATGGCGGTTAAAGCGCCCTTCAACTCATCTTTGGCCTTGGAAGTTTCTGCTTGCTGGGATTTGATATTTTCTTGAAGATCGGCGATTTGGGAATCCTTGTTGCTCAAGTCAGCCTGTAAAAGACAGATAATAAAGTTGTTAATACTCTCAAAGTCCCAAGCACATAACAAGTTATACACTTGGCACTTGGGGGCTAATGCGGATTGCTTTTATCAACTAGTATTTTAAGTCCCAAGCATACAACAAGTTATATACTTGGCACTTGGGGGCTAATGCATATCGGTTCAATTCAAGATCATCCAGGTTTTAACAATAAACCGAATCATATTGATAACCGGAATAAATTATGGAAGTTATGATACAACAGATATACCGGTTCATCCTAAAGGTATAAACTGGTCTATGAGGGCTACGCAAGCAAAATTCGAATATTCTCCTACTGTAAGTCCCGGTTCACATTCATATTGCTGAACCGACCCTTGGGGGCTCCTAGACTTGATCATTGAGGCAGGATATAAGGAAATGAAGAAATTATTCAAAGGAACAAGTATTTACCTCATATCTCTCTTTCATTAGGTTTACCAAACCGGCTTTGTAGTCACGACTTGTGTACAGCCGGTTCAAATACCCAGAATGGATGTCTTGAGCGTTGAGATGAGTATAACTTGACAAATCAGTCTTCCACTTGCCTTTCTCCACAACAGCAAATTCCTCTTTGGCACTGTGCTTTGACAAAGCAACAGGGTTGCCAGGAGTGGTATGGCCAAAGCCAGTAATCACAACATCATCTGTTGTGCCTTCAGCTGCCGTATTTGGGTTCGGCGGTTTATCAGAGGCCTTGGCTGGACTTGGCGGACCAGCAGCTGGGCTTGGCGGATCAGCAGCTGGGCTTGGCGGATCAGGATGATGGCTAGTTGGGTTAACTTCTGGTGGATCAGCATATGTGTCCTGACCTTGTGGCACCGGATCATCTAGAGAAATATCGGCATCTTGATCAGCAGCTTCTGAGGTCCTCTCCGGTTCAATAGCCAGGTTAACATCAGTTGGAGTAGTCAGCCTGGCCTTTTTACTGAGCCGGGCTTTGGCCCTAAAAATAGCAAATGCAAAGGTCAGTACAATGAACCGGTGTAAGGCATAAAAAACCAAATCTGCTATAGTTACCCAGGAACTGTCTTGAGGGCAGGCATCTGTGTGGTTGATGAATCGCCAGAGGATGAATTGGAGGTTCCCTGATAATTCGAATCAGAGGGATTAAGAGGGTATTGGAAGCAACCCGCCTTGGGATAAGATGTATTAGAAGTACAAGAGACCTCTGGACGGCATTTTCGAACCGGGGTGTCAAGTAAACCGGAGGAAGTAACTTGTTGGCCACTATGTCGGGTTGTGCGACGAGCTTCAGGTTGCTCTGTCTTCAAAGAAAAGTGCGGATCCAAATAAGGGAGAGGATGTGAACGTTTTAATTTGCGGACTGCGCGACGGAGCTTTTGTACTGGCACATGATCTGAATCGGAAGAATGGGAAATCACCTCTGCATGATCAGCACGGCTGGCTTCCGCATCATCCTGATAATGATCATTGTCAATAAGGTGCATGAAAAATGAACCAAGGGAATCAAGTTCTACCTCTGATTCCGAGTCATCAACATCTTCGGCCGGATCAGGGGACTCGGCGGTTCTTTTCTTGGCTGGCTTCTTTGAGGCCTTACTCTTGGCACGAGGCGCTCTCAATGGTTTGTCTTGTGTGCCGGCTTGTCTTGAGATTTCCTCTTCCAGAACGAATCATTGCTTTGAAAAGATAAACAGGTCATTAGAAAATGTCAATAGGGGGCGAGTTAAAAGCGGAAAGATACAATTCTTACAGCTGGCGGTTTATGGGAGGCATAATAGGGACGCAGCCCAGTCTTACTGCATTCAGATATTGGTTCATCCAACATCTTTTTGACAGCTTCAGTAATCTCTTCATTAGTTAGCTGAATATCAATATGATGTTGAGGGTCTTTCAATTCTCTCGTGTACTCGCACATTAAACCGGGATGCTGTCTTAAATGCAAGATACTCCATGAAACCCAGCAACGGACAAGGTCAATACCAGTTAAACCACTTGCCATGAAAGCCCGGATCTTGGAAATCTGCGGTGCATATTTCGATTGTTCCTTGGAAGTAAGCCGTTGAGGCAATGGATGTTCATTACTGAGCCGGTGAGCACGGTAACCCGGCAGAGGGTTTTCATCATCAGGAGCAGTATTCCGGCAGTAAAACCACGTTTGATTCCAATCCTTGGGGTGGCTGTGATGTTTGGCGTGAGGAAAATTGACTTCTTTCCTTTTTTGAATTGATACCTCATCAAGTTCAGTGTTGGGGCCGTTAGTAAATTTAGTACGGTGGTTCAAGTGGAAGAAATCTCTGAAAAATTCAACGGTCGGTTCTTCTTGCAGATAAACCTCATAGAACACTTGGAAATTGCAAATGTTGGATACAGAGTTCGGTCCAATATCTTGAGGGTGGAGTTGGAAGCTGGCAAGAACATCCAGGAAATTTTTTGATCCGGGAGGGCTAAACCCTTGGTCTAGATGATGTACAAAAACAACTACTTCTCCATCTTGAGGTTCAGGAGGATTTTCAGTACCCGGGGCTCTCCAATGGATGGTTTCTTTCTTTGCTAAAGCGCCAGTCAAAACATAACTAGTAAGTTGCTCTTCCGTCATCCGGGAGGGAGCCCAATTGCAAGAGAAGAACTATTTGGCAATTTTTGATAAACAAGCTATAAAAGAAGTTCAAAACGCCGGTTTATGGTTCAAGATTGCTATGCACAAACCGGCGCTAGGCTGGGGGAAGGAATAAACCAGAGGAAATGTACATGTTAAACTAGATACTGATGTTCAGGTAAAATTGACGGTTTAAGAGATGGCTAATGGTACCTGACGGGTTATCAACTTTTAACGGTTAAACCGCCTACAATGGTGCGGAAGGGACAGATCTGAAATTTTCTAAAGTTTTGCACAAACATGTTTTACATGTTGGTGTGATAATTTTGGATCTACCGCAGTTCTGCAAAAGGGGAGAAATTTTAAACCTAAAAGTCGCGACAGCAGAAGAACGCGTATGCTTGGACAGGATCTCATGCAGTAAAAAGTGCTTTCTGAGGGTGACTAGGGGCACTGAACTATTATCGCTTATCATTACTATCAGTTTCAGATCAAGCTATGTGATCTAGGAGAGAAAAAGGACGAACAATGAAGAACACCGACGAACAGCGGAACCCTAATGCAGATCTGATATTTGGAAAGAGGAGTACTTACTGGTGCTGTGGGGCAGTGGAGGCGCGTTGCAGTTTATCTGGTCAAGAACAGGTTGATGCAGCAGCCTTGTTGGTGCAGATGCGAAGGTCGACGGCGGCGGCGGAGCTTGGGCTCTTCGAGATCGCGAGGAAGAAGAAGAGATGAAGAGGCAAGGGGGAGAATGGAAAGGACCCTCGGTCTTATTTATAAAGGCAAAGGGATAAGTGACAGGCGCGAGAATCGAGGAGCCAAAAATTGGATATCTGATACAGCTGTCGCCTCGGTCTTCGGGGATTAATTAATAAAAGAAGTATTTACAGTTTTTATACAGAGATGATGTCATGATGATTCGCTGCAATCTTAGAAGATGACGTCAAGGAGTTTTATCAAGTTCATATGAAGGAGACATCATGGCGGTTTACAAGGATCATAGGAGGATGTTCAAGGAATTTTTCTAAGTGTTGAAGATTGACATGAACAGGTTCAAATCAATCTGGGGCCTAATGTTGGGGATATAACTACTGAGTATAAACCGCCTAGGAGGGGCCGATTTATGCTCATCCATATTTAAGCCCGTGAAGACAAGGAATATGGCGTTCTACTATTGAAGCTTAAAGGCCCAGAGCCCAAAGGAGATTTAGAGCCCATAAATGTAAACCGGCATGAGATGTGTAAACTTGTGTGGTAAGTTACGAAAGGTAGAAACCGAGCCGGACACGTGTATGAGCCGGCCTTGGTGTTCTATAAACCGATGGGCGTCAACCTGTGTATATAAAGGGACGACCCGGCGGCGGTTCAGGGACAAGAGACAACAACTCGATAGATAGGTAAAGCGGATTCGCTCCCTGCTCATCGAGACCCCATCAATTCCACCACAACTGGATCGTAGGCTTTTACCTTCACCACAAGGGGCCGAACCAGTATAAACTCCACGTGTCCTTTGTCTGGTTTAATCCCTTTTTGCTAATCTCGTTGCGATGGCTCTACGACTAAGTCCTCTCACTAGGACATCTAACGTGTTAATTCCACGACACTATCCATGACGTAACGGGTGGGGTATGGGTACTACCCATGGGTATAAAAGTGTGCCCATACCCTACCCATGCGGATATGGTACCCGCGGGTACCCGTACCCATGGGTAAAATTGCCATCCTTATTGGGCAGTGGGGGAATTAGGAAATGGACACAAAAGTAGTCTTTAGAATGCATTTACTACGCGATCAAACTCATCACTTATCTACTCATCGGACAAAATCCAAGGGCCCCTCAACATCGGCATCCCAAGGGGCGTCAACTTGCAACTACAACCACGCCACCCTGGAGAGACCCCCACGGAAATATCCTCGTGCGTTGCACGTAACATCAAGATGCATTTGTATGAGTAGTTTATCTTGTGAGAGAAAAGGATGAACAAGGGAAGGCCTTATTTGCAAATGTGGAGAGGGGTGTGGGTATCTTTTTTGCTAAATTGCCATAGTTTCCTTCCTATCTGTCAGATATAAATCGGAGGACCTATATTGCAGGATGGCAGGCACACCATCATCACTGACTCTATTTTTTATATGAGTAGAGATAAAAAAGAAGAGTAGTAGAAGTAGTAGAAGAAGAGTAGAGATAGAGATTAGGGAGCTGGTGGGCGGTTCATTGTACGACACGTTCGCGTCCATCCACAAGCCCAGAATTAAAGCATGCACGACATTTACAGTGACTAGGTTTAGTTGTTTTCCGGGCGCATGGACCAACGCGGACTAGCGGACCTGGTCGCCCTTTTTCGAGCACGCCTTCGACAAGTACGTGCGTGATATGCGTGCATGTAAATCTTGCGTGACCAAACCGTGCAAAGCATAGCGGTAGGCTATTGAACTACAGCCTGCATGTTGTAGCCATGTCATCCACACGCAACCTAAAGGCTAAGTGATACTCCGCTGGACTATAATGTACAAGTATGCATTGTTTGGCACGAATGTTCCTTGGAGCTCGTGCTGCAACTGGCGTACTCCACAGCCTGTTTCCCTTCTCCTTCCTATTCCACTACCCGCGCGCGTCAGCGGGAAGCGACCGGTCAACCCTTATATAGGAGTGCTAGCATAAGAAGATGCATGGATGACCACTAAAATTTCCTTTCTCTTGTCTGTATTAAATAAATGTGGCGTGAAACTCAAAGCCCTTTTTGTCTGAGTATAATGGAAATCATCGTCCTCCTCTGGCTCCGCTTCGCCCGGGTCGTCGTCCTCCTTTTCCGGCTCCGCGTCGTCGTTTTTATCCTCTGTGTCCGTTTTGAAGGATTCGCGGTCGCAGCTTTCCTCCAAGCGCCAAGGCCTCGAAGTCGCCAATGGCACCATTGACGATCTGAAGGCCAGGATCGGCTCCTTGAAAAGCTCAATGGAATCTGTTGAGGCCCGCGAGCAGTTGCTGTCAAAGAATCTGGAAAGTACAAGGCGCCTTCGGAAGGACGCGGCGGATAAGCTGGCGAATCAATCTCAGCAGGTCGACCTCTGGACCAAGAGCTTGATCGACGTTGCCGGGAGCCTCTCTTCTCAGACCACAGCAATCGGCATGGATGGGCCAGTCTTGTCTGTTGGTAAGCATGAGGTGCCCAACGTCAAGATTGGGCTCTTCTTCAACAAGTTGATTGACAAGCTGAAGGTGAATGAAGATGGAAGGGCTAGCAGCTTCGCGACTGAATCCCGAAAGCTTGCCCGCAACACCCTCCTCGTGGTCCTAAGAAACCTCGCCTGCCGTCATCCAGATCTTGACCTTAATGACGGCTCCAGGAAGCGCCGCCGGGCACAAATGTCCTTGCTCCCGAAGAGAAGGCCACTCCCCTCACCGACAAAGTTCTTAAGGTTCCTACTGCTCCACGAAGTCGCCAGGCCCGGCACTGAACTATTGCCGCCACCATGTTGGCTAGTAACCAAAACAATGGTGAATGTCCCGTGCTTAGACCTTATGTCGTTTTATGCTTTCATGTGAACTTAGGTGTTATTGCTTAATCTGAATTGTGTGTTTATCCCTTCCGAGCTTTACCCATTAGTGTTCGTATGATTTGCCTCTATAGGCGTTCTGGTTGCCTGCTGGTATCATACTACCGCAAAAGTCGTAAGGGTCTGGCCCTTAACATTTATCTTGGCATGGAATCTAGGAAAGGTACCATTTTATGCAAAATTCTTCATACGAATACTTAGATGCTCAAGGGATAAACAAGTATGTAAATCCAAAAGTCCATAAGGACACAGAAGGTAGCATGAACTTAGCTTTTTTGGGCTTCCGTCGGTCCTTCCTCCGGCTGCGGGTGCTCACATGACACGCATGTTTCAATAAGGATTGCATCACTTGTATATTGGCCTCTAACTCCTGGCACGGGTCGGCTAGAGTCGCATGCAACTTGTGGTGGTAGGACGCCGCGCTAGGCACAACCGGTTTCTCTCTCTTCCCCGCCACACTCCCTGACCAATCCAACGGCAAATGGCACTAAACCCGCACTTGTCCTTGTCGGTGCATACTTGCCAGGGCATCAATCAACGGACTTGCGTTGGTGATATACTCAGGATTTCCCTAAGCAGGGTAAATGCTTGAACCGAGCATCGCACGGGCTTGTCAATGTTGATGGTGCTAAAACCAGAGTAGCGTGATTATCAAAGAGTGAGAGTGGCCGAGAGAGAGAAATCCTGGCTCCTTCCCACACCGCTCCTTTCCCTCGAACGGGATTTGCAGGGCATTCTTGTCACTTGGCCCGTTCGAGGTGGTACCATTGCCCTTGCTACTATCTTCCATGGTCGTCACAGCCACGGTAAATGGAGATGCGGAGAGCG
Organism: Triticum timopheevii; assembly: GCA_963921465.1. Taxonomy (NCBI): domain Eukaryota; kingdom Viridiplantae; phylum Streptophyta; class Magnoliopsida; order Poales; family Poaceae; genus Triticum; species Triticum timopheevii. Next base: position 202,452,833 of record OY997270.1, read on the forward strand.
GGCGAGGTCGATGCAGGAGCAATGTTGCTCTTCCACTCTGCCTCAGCCATCCCCTTGGGCCTCGCAAGAAGAGGCGCCTTTGGCGGACATGACGCGCTTCATACGCTCTCAGGTTCGTGCAAGTGATCCCCCTACCTGGCGCGCCAAAGATGTCATGGGGGATCCATGGCCACCTATGGGGCTACGAGCCCCTTTTGGTTTGGCGGGGTGGGGGGTGTGGGGGTGGACACATTGCACAAAGAGCAAAGAAGCGTAGGGCAGCACAGCAGATATCACACATGCAGTTTGTACCCAGGTTCGGGCCGCCGTGAGGCGTAAAACCATACTGCTGCTTTGGTGGATTGATGGTAGAAAAGGTGGTGGTGGTCACAACACACTTGCCCGGCAGGGTTGCCTCGAGGTCAAGTGGCTACGTGCGTATGGATATGTGAGGGGTTGTGCTTGACAACCTCGCGAACCCTTTGGATCCTCGGTAGTGTATTGATGTGGTGTGTAGTGGACTCGAGTGCGCAAAACAGTTACAAGTTGGAGTCTCGTAAGATGGCTTGCTGCAATAACCCCACCATCCCTTCATTGATAATGTGCATGATTGTAGGATCTGATGTAAGTCTTGCTAAGTACCTTTGTACTCATGTTTGCTTAATTACGTTTGCAGAAGATGTTGCAACCCCTTTTGATGAGTTCTACGTAGACCTTGATGTCGAGAGTAGCCTGTGGCCCAGGTGGTGATCCTGAGCACATGGTGGACCCTTGTAGGATAGATAGGCTTCCTCAAGCCTTTTTATTTTCTAGATGTCCGTACCCAGCCATGTTGCTTCCGCTTATGGCTTGTATGTTTGTATGACTTGAATGCTGGGTCGTGTGACCCCTATCTGTATGAATGATATGTATGGCTCTCTAGAGCCTTTAAATAAAGTACTTGAGTTGTAGAGTTTTGTTGTGCTGCCATGTTGTATTTGCACATATCGAGCATATTGTGTGTATGTTTGAAATGCTTGGTATGTGTGGGATCTGACTATCTAGTTGTTTATCCTTGGTACCCTCTCTTACCGGCAAATGTCTCCTAGTGCTTCCACTAAGCCATGGTAGCTTGCTACTGCTACGTCTTGAGCTTGCGTTGGTTTTCCTCGAAGAGGAGAGGGTGATGCAGCAAAGTGTAGCTTAAGTATTTCCCTCAGTTTTGAGAACCAAGGTATCAATCCAGTAGGAGGCTCCTCAAAAGTCCCACGCACCTACACAAACAAACTGAGAACTCGCAACCAACGCAATAAAGGGTTGTCAATCCCTTCACGGCTACTTGCGAAAGTGAGATCTAATAAAGATAGAATGATAAGATAAATATATTTTTGGTATTTTTTATATAGATGCAAAAAGTAAAGATGCAAATAAAAGTAGATTGAAAGCAAATATGATAAGAGATAGACCCGGGGGCCATAGTTTCACTAGAGGCTTCTCTCAAGATAGCATAAGTATTACGGTGGGTGAACAATTTACCGTCGAGCAATTGATAGAAAAGCGCATAGTTATGAGATTATCTAGGCATGATCATGTATATAGGCATCACGTCCATAACAAGTAGACCAACTCCTGCCTGCATCTACTACTATTACTCCACACATCGACCGCTATCCAGCATGCATCTAGAGTATTAAGTTCATAAGAATAGAGTAACACATTAAGCAAGAAGACATGATGTAGAGGGATAAACACATGCAATATGATATAAACCCCATCTTTTTATCCTCGATGGCAACAATACAATACGTGTCTTGCAACCCTTTCTGTCACTGGGTAAGAACACCGCCAGATTGAACCCAAAGCTAAGCACTTCCCCCATGGCAAGAAAGATCAATCTAGTAGGCCAAACTAAACTGATAATTCGAAGAGACTTGCAAATATAACTCAATCATACATAAAAGAATTCAGAGAAGATTCAAATATTATTCATAGATAAACTTGATCATAAACCCACAATTCATCGGATCTCGACAAACACACCGGCAAAAGAGATTACATCAAATAGATCTCCACAAGAGAGGGGGAGAACATTGTATTGAGATCCAAAAAGAGAGAAGAAGCCATCTAGCTAATAACTATGGACCCGTAGCTCTGTGGTAAACTACTCACAACTCATCGGAGGGGCAAGGATGTTGATGTAGAGGCCCTCCATGGTTGCTTCCCCCTCCGGCAGAGTGCCGACAAAGGCTCCATGATGGGATCTCGCGGATACAGACGGTTACGGCGGTGGAAATTGTGTTTCGTGGTGCTCCTGGAAGTTTTTGGGGTACGTAGGTATATATAGGAGGAAGAAGTACGTCGGTGGCCGCCCGAGGGGCCCACGAGACAGGGGGCGCGCCCTACAGGGGGGGCGCCCTCCTATCTCGTGGGGCCCTCAGAGCTTTCTTGACTTGCACTCCAGGCTCTCCGGATCAGATTTGTTCCAAAAATAACGCTCCCGAAGGTTTCATTCCATTTGGACTCCGTTTGATACTCCTTTTCTTCGAAATACTGAAATAGGCAAAAAAACCAGCAATATGGGCTGGGCCTCCAGTTAGTAGGTTAGTCCCAAAAATGATATAAATGTGTAAAATAAAGCCCATAAACATCCAAAAGGGGTAATATAATAGCATGGAACAATCAAAATTATAGATACGTTGGAGACGTATCAAGCATCCCCAAGCTTAATTCCTGCTCGTCCTTGAGTAGGTAAATGATAAAAAAGAAATTTTTGATGTGGAAGGCTACCTAGCATATTTCTCAATGTAATTTTCTTTATTGTGGCATGAATGTTCAGACCCAAATGAATACAAAATAAAAGTTCATATTGACATAACAAATAGTAATACTTCAAGCATACTAATCAAAGTAATCATGTCTTCTCAAAATAACATGGCTAAAGAAAGTTATCCCTACAAAATCATACGATCTGGCTATGCTCTATCTTCATCACAAAAAGTATTTAATCATGCACAACCCCGATGACAAGCCAAGCAATGTTTCATACTTTAATAATCTCAAACTTTTTCAACTTTCACGCAATACATGAGCGTGAGCCATCGACATAGCACTATATGTGGAATAGAATGGTGGTTGTGGAGAAGACAAAAAGGAGAAGATAGTCTCACATCAGCTCAGCGTATCAACGTGCTATGGAGATGCCCATTAATAGATATCAATGTGAGTGAGTAGGGATTGCCATGCAACGGATGCACTAGAGCTATAAATATATGAAAGCTCAATAAAAGAAACTAAGTGGGTTGCATCCAACTTGATCGCTCACGAAGACCTAGGGCACTTTTGAGGAAGCCCATCATTGGAATATATAAGCCAAGTTCTATAATGAAAAATTCCCACTAGTATATGAAAGTGACAACATATGAGACTCTCTATCATGAAGATCATGGTGCTATTTTGAAGCACAAGTGTGGAAAAAGAGATAGTAGCATTGTCCCTTCTCTCTTTTTCTCTCATTTTATTTTTCTTTCTTTTTTTTCTTTCCTTTTTTTTCTTTGGCCTTATTTTTTTTGGCCTTTCTTTTTTTTCTTTTCTTTTTCTATTTCTTTTTTTTTTCTTTTTGTAAAGTCCGAAGTCTCATCCCGACTTGTGGGGGAATCATAGTCTTCATCATCCTTTCCTCACTAGGACAATGCTCTGATAATGAAGATCATCACACTTTTATGGATTTACAACTCAAAGATAGAACAAGATATGACTCTATATGAATGCCTCCGGCGGTGTACCAGGATATGCAATGAATCAAGAGCAACATGTATGAAAATTATGAAGGTGGCCTTGCCACAAATACAATGTCAACTACATGATCATGCAAAAAGCAATATGACAAAAGTAATGTGTGTCATATGAACGGAATGGTGGAAAGTTGCATGGCAATATATCTCGGAATGGCTATGGAAATGCCATAATAGGTAGGTATGGTGGCTGTTTTGAGGAAGGTAAATAGTGGGTGTATGGTACCAGTGAAAGTTGCGCGGTACAAGAGAGGCTAGCAATGGTGGAAGGGTGAGGTGCGTATAATCCATGGACTCAACATTAGTCAAAAGAACTCATATACTTGTTGCAAAAATCTAGAAGTTATCAAAAACCAAAGCACTACGTGCATGCTCCTAGGGGGATAGATTGGTAGGAAAAGACCATCGCTCATCCCCGACCGCCACTCATAAGGAAGACACTCAATAAATAAAATTGTGCTCCAACTTCATCACAAAGCGGTTCACCATACGTGCATGCTACATGAATCACAACCCTTAACCCAAGTATTTTTCATAATCACCTCAACTAGCATGACTCTAATATCAGTACCTCCATATCTCAAAACAATTATCAAGTATCAAATTGATCATAGCATCCAATTCACTTTCTATGATAGTTTTTATTATACCCAACTTGGATGCTCATCATTCTAGGACCAACTTTATGATCATAGCAAATACCATGCTGTTCTAAAAGACTCTCAAAATAATATAAGTGAAGCATGAGAGACTAGCAATTTCTTCAAAATTAAGACACCACCGTGCTCTAAAAGATATAAGTGAAGCACTAGAGCAAAAACTATGAAGCTCAAAAGATATAAGTGAAGCACATAGAGTATTCTAGCAAATTCTAATCAAATAGGCTTATCCCAAAAGGTGTGTACAGCAAGTATGATTGTGGTAAACTAAAAAGCAAAGACTAATATAATACATGACGCTCCAAGCAAAACACATATCATGTGGCGAATAAAAATATAGCTCCAAGTAAAGTTACCAATGAACGAAGACGAAAGAGGGGATGCCTTCCCGGGGCATCCCCAAGCTTAGGCTTTTGGCTATTCTTGAATATCTTGGGGTACCATAAGCATCCCCAAGCTTAGGCTCTTGCCACCCTTTATTCCATAGTCCATAAAAGCTTTACCCAAAACTTGAAAACTTCACAACACAAAACTCAACAGGAAATCTTATAAGCTCCGTTAGTGAAAGAAAACAAAACCACTACATAAGGTACTGCCATGAACTCATTATTTATTTATAGTCATGTTAAACCTACTGTATTCCAACATCTTTATGGTTTATAAACTAATTTACTAGCCATAGATGCATTGAAATAAGCAAACAACACACAAAAAACAGAATCTATCAAAAACAGAACAGTCTGTAGCAATCTGTAACTAACGCAAACTTCTGGAACTCTAAAAATCCTACCAAAATAGGAAATCCTGGAAAATTTGTTTATTGAACAGCAGCAAAAAGAATCAACGCAAAATCGCGTTCCTGTGATTTAACAAAATTATATTCGTGCGCGCAAAGTTTCTGTTTTTCAGCAGAATCAAATCAACTACCATCGTAGGTTATCCTATAGGTTCTACTTGGCACAAACACTAATTAAAAGATAAAAACACATCTATCCAGAAGGTAGATGCAAGATTTTTTACTAAACAGGAGCAAAAACAAAAAACATAAAGAAAAATTGGGTTGCCTCCCAACTAGCGCTATCATTTAACGCCCCTAGCTAGGCATAAAAACAAACATAGATCTAACGAGTGCCATCTTTGGCACTAAATTCATAAGTAGCACGCATGATAGATTCATAAGTTAATTTGACTTTCTTTCTTGGAAAGTGCTCCATGCCTTTCTTTAATGGAAATTGGAATCTAGTATTCCCTTCCTTCATATCAATAATCGCACCAATCGTTCTAAGGAAAGGTCTACCAAGAATAATAGATCAAGAAAGATTGCAATTTATATCAAGAACGATAAAATCTACGGGCACCAAATTTCTATTTGCAATGATAAGAACATCATTGATCCTTCCCATAATCTTTTAAAAGGTGGAATCTGCAAGGTGCAAATTTAAAGAGCAATCATCAAGATCATGGAAACCTAGAATATCACATAAAGTTTTCAGAATCGTGGAAACGCTAGCACCCAAATTACACAAAGCAAAACACTCACAATCTTTAATTCTAATCTTTGTAGTAGGTTCCCACTCATCATTAAGTTTTCAAGGTATAGAAGCTTCCAAATTAAGTTTTTCATCATAAGATTGCATCAAGGCATCAACAATATGTTTGGTAAAAGCTTTATTTTGACTATAAGCATGAGGAGAATTAACAACGGATTGCAACAAGGAAATACAACCTTTTAAAGAGCAATTATCATAATCAAATTCCTTGAAATCCGAGATAGTAAGTTCTATATTATTAGAAGTAGAGGATTCTCCAATCTCACTTTTACCAATTTTAGCATCAAGATCTAAAGACTCCGAATTTTTGGGACGCCTTCTAGGCAAAGTTGATTAATCATCACTCCCATAATCATCAAAATTCATATTGCAAAACATAGATCTAATCGGAGACGCATCAATAACTTTAAGATCCTCATCATTATTTTCATGTAGTTTGAGCGTTAACTCCATAGAATTCTTTGTTCATATCATCAAGCTCTTTATTCATAAAACCCAGAAAACTCTTTTGTTCCTTAAGCTCATTTCTAAAGAAATTATTATGCTCAAATTGCAAATTCATCAAGCTTCTAATATTTGACTCAATCTCATCCATCCTTCTGAGAAGGTGGTCAGGACCCTTGGGCGCAGCCATGAGGTCAAACAAGCAAACAAGCACAAAAAAGAAGGCAAGCGAAAAGAGAGGAGGAGATTGGGAAAGAGAGGGCGAATAAAACGGCAAGGGTGAAGTGGGGGAGAGGAAAACGAGAGGCAAATGGCAAATAATGTAAATGCGAGGGAGATGGGTTTGTGATGGGTACTTGGTATGTCTTGACTTGAGCGAAGACCTCCCCGGCAGCGGCGCCAGAAATCCTTCTTGCTATGTCTTGAGCTTGCGTTGGTTTTCCTCGAAGAGGAGAGGGTGATGCAGCAAAGTGTAGCTTAAGTATTTCCCTCAGTTTTGAGAACCAAGGTATCAATCCAGTAGGAGGCTCCTCAAAAGTCCCACGCACCTACACAAACAAACTGAGAACTCGCAACCAACGCAATAAAGGGGTTGTCAATCCCTTCACGGCCACTTGCGAAAGTGACATCTAATAAAGATAGTATGATAAGATAAATATATTTTTGGTATTTTTGATATATATGCAAAAAGTAAAGATGCAAATAAAAGTAGATTGAAAGCAAATATGATAAGAGATAGACCCGTGGGCCATAGGTTTCACTAGAGGCTTCTCTCAAGATAGCATAAGTATTACGATGGGTGAACAAATTACCGTCGAGCAATTGATAGAAAAGCGCATAGTTATGAGATTATCTAGGCATGATCATGTATATAGGCATCACGTCCATAACAAGTAGACCGACTCCTGCCTGCATCTACTACTATTACTCCACACAACGACTGCTATCCAGCATGCATCTAGAGTATTAAGTTCATAAGAACAGAGTAACACATTAAGCAAGAAGACATGATGTAGAGGGATAAACACATGCAATATGATATAAACCCCATCTTGTTATCCTCGATGGCAACAATACAATACGTGTCTTGCAACCCTGTCTGTCACTGGTAAGAACACCGCAAGATTGAACCCAAAGCTAAGCACTTCTCCCATGGCAAGAAAGATCAATCTAGTAGGCCAAACCAAACTGATAATTCGAAGAGACTTGCAAAGATAACTCAATCATACATAAAAGAATTCAGAGAAGATTCAAATATTATTCATAGATAAACTTGATCATACACCCACAATTCATCGGATCTCGACAAACACACCGCAAAAAGAGATTACATCGAATAGATCTCCACAAGAGAGGGGGAGAACATTGTATTGAGATCCAAAAAGAGAGAAGAAGCCATCTAGCTAATAACTATGGACCCGTAGGTCTGTGGTAAACTACTCACAACTCATCGGAGGGGCAAGGATGTTGATGTAGAGGCCCTCAATGGTTGCTTCCCCCTCCGGCAGAGTGCCGGCAAGGGCTCCAAGATGGGATCTCGCGGATACAGAAGGTTTCAGCGGTGGAAATTGTGTTTCGTGGTGCTCCTGGATGTTTTCGAGGTACGTAGGTATATATAGGAGGAAGAAGTATGTCGGTGGCCGCTCGAGCGGCCCACGAGACAGGGGGCGCGCCCTACAGGGGGGGCGCCCTCCTATCTTGTGGGGCCCTTGGAGCTTTCTTGACTTGCACTCCAGGCTCTCTGGATTAGATTTGTTCCAAAAATAACGCTCTCGAAGGTTTTATTCTGTTTGGACTCCGTTTGATATTCCTTTTCTTCGAAATACTGAAATAGGCAAAAAAACAACAATATGGGTTGGGCCTCCGGTTAGTAGGTTAGTCCCAAAAATGATATAAATGTGTAAAATAAAGCCCATAAACATCCAAAAGTGGTAATATAATAGCATGGAACAATCAAAAGTTATAGATACGTTGGAGACGTATCAGCTACTCCTCCGGAACACTTAGGCTGGCTGGCGTGTGTCCTTCTTCGTTCCTGTGTCTGCCCCTTCGGGGAAATGTCATGCGGTGATCTTTAAGTCCTTGAAGCTTGCTACGACTTGGGATTCACTCGTTGTTGATCGACACGTTCGTTGCTGGGTCATGTATGCCTGTCCCTGTAAGTTAGCGCCACTTTGGGTTCACGACTACCCATGGCAGCCCGGGTTCTTTGTCATATGGATGCTAGCGACACTATCATATACGTGTGCCAAAAAGCGCAAACGGTACCGGGCCTGGTAAGGCGACACCCGTGGGAATACCGTGCGTGAGGCCGCAAAGGGATATGAGGTGTTACATGCTAGATTGGTGTGGCATAGAATTGGGGTCCTCACACAGGCGCAGACCCTGAGCAGTAGATAAATAAACGAAGCGCTGGGGCCCCAAAAAACTTGCATGCATGCATAGCATAAAATGAACTTGCCATGAGCATGTAGATAAGATCATATGTTGCTTTGTTTTCCTCTGCACTAAACGCTAGGGCTCTTGCCGCAGACTCGATCCCGAAAATAAGAAACGGAAACAAACTTACATATTGTTCCCCGACAAGCCAAACAGATAAGTTCCTTTTTATCCATACATGTCTCTGTAAGAAGAAAACTTGTGCATAGAGAAACCTCGTCACCTTTGAAGCATTTGTGCTCCCATTCTTTGACCTGAATGTTGGTTCAGTCAAGATGGTTGTAGTGGATTTTAACAGAGAAGGTTCGACGAGGGCCTGGTCCCCTTCCATAGTTTTGAGCCCAGAAGTCCGAGCCCCATGGCAACAAACGGAAGGCACCAGCAGGATAGCTTGCCGGAGAAAACTTGTTTACTTACAAGTATAGAGGCACTCCTCCTCTACATGGATGTAGTACGTGCACAAGTGCCCGACAAGACCGCCTTTTTTCATTAATATGCGGATAAACGAGTACAAAGCTTACAAAGTACAAACATGGATATAAGAGATTACATATTTGAAACTAAAGTTCGGCAAGCGCCTACATGTTTCAGGTTAAAAAAGATAAGTGCCCCGTAATACCTTTCTTGTCCCTCTCATCCTAGGAACTACAGTGGGAGGTGACGAGGGCAAAAGGAGTGCATGTGTAGAAGCCCAGCCTGGCCCCGTCAGAGCCTGCTGGACGCAGCCTGACAAGATCGAGAGGGCGCGGACGAAAGTGATGGGTGGAGAGAGCGGCTAGGCCATTCCCTGGTAACCGCCACCAGGGCTAGCAGGATACGGGAGGGCGAGCGAAGCCAGAGTCCATGGGGAAACCTGCCGGGGGTCCAGCTGGAAGGCTGCTAGAGGAGCCGGAAACACCATCCACACCCAACACCCAGGCAGATCGCCTTCCGGGGAGGAGATGCAGATGGTGGTTCCACCGGCCTCCCGCTCACGGAGATGGTGCGGCTGGCGTTCAGCCGGAGTCGGAGCCGTTGTCCTCCCAATCGGCACCGTCGTTATTGCCATCACTGTCCTTCTCGTCGCTGTCGCTCGAGGAGGAGCTTTTGTCGTTAGTCGAGCTCTCCGCGCAGCACCCTAAGTGAGCACCCAAACGCCGGAAGACCTTGACGGAGAGCAGGGCGGCGTCCATTAACTTGAAATGGAGAATGTGCCCGGTCGCAAGGCTATGGGCACGGGTGAAGGTCTTCCAGCCACGCTAGAGAAGCATGGCATGAGGAGCGGGGAACTCCATGTCCGCCCGCGTGCTGCCATTGCAGCAGCCCCTCATGTGCAGCCTCAGCCCTGGCGGCTGCTCGATCTCCATCACCCTTGCAAATGGAGTAGGGAGCTGAGGATGGCTACATGGGGGCCCGCGTAGCTTGACGATAAACTCTAGCTGTTGGTTACCGACGTGGCCTTCGTTCAGGTCTTGAGCAGCAGGGGGAGGTGCGATCAGAACGCCGCCTCGTCCTCCTGAACCCCGAGCGCCGCGACGACCACGTCGGCATCCTCTCCCGCCTCCTCTCACGGCGAGCTCCGCCCTCACGTCCCAACAGGAGGAGGGAGGCATTGACGAGCAGAAGCCCTCGTCGCCACCACTGGGGTGCCACTACACCCTCTCCCCCTCACCATGATGGAGACACAATATCAGAAGGAAGGAGGAATAAGATAGGTGTGAGCTAGCACCATGCCCACGTTCCCTTTTATAGGCAAATGAGGCTGAGGGATGGCTCCTCACCCAAGGGGCAACCGCCTCAATCCACCAATCCAACTCTTCTGCGTCACTAATGGCGCACAGAATCAAGATCGACCTCCTGCGCCTATCCATGGTGCCTGGCTTTCTACCTTGGCACTCGTTCCCGTGTCCGCCACCAACCCTTTGGAGTAGGGTGATGAAGACATCTATACCATTGTTACACCCACAGCCCCTACTGCTACATATACTGGACCAATTACTAGAGCTCGCGCATGCCAATCAAATTATCAGGTACTTTCATTTCTTGGTAATGATTCTAATGTTCATGAGAATATGATGCTGCCTAAATTGGAGACGTATGTTTTGCTTACAAATGAAGGGCCTAGCATGGACAAGAGGGTGATCACTTGAGCAAGAGCAAGCATGGAGATGATGGCATGTGCAAGGGAAACAAGACTGGAGTTTCAAGTGATGATTTCAGGACTTTGAAGCCAGCATAATGAGTGTATGAAGGCTTGGATGAAATATACAAGATGCCACTTCCTAAATTTTGTCCAGAGGCTATTATAGGTGCTGCATCACCTTATTATTGGGCTAGGCCCATGTAATTTCGAAATACTAGAGTATAGGCTATTTAAGAGTCCATATGTGTGGGGAAACAAGAGATAGGCTTGATTTTTGACCCCTTCCCCAAGGGCCACGAAATTGCCCCCTCTTCCTCCATATATACAATCCTTAGGGCGTTGTTTAGACTTTGGGTTTTGTTTAGATTAAAATTTGCCATAGCTGCAACTTCGCGTACTTCGTTTGTGTTCAACGACCAGACCAAGACGTTACACAACCCCACTTCGATCAATACAGCTTTCCTATTTTATTCGCAATATCCATATTGCAATTTTAATTTCTTGCTTGTTCTTCATTTGCATGCAGGAAATAGACCCTCGTGGTCAGGTTGATCGTGCTCCAGCATGGTCAATAACCTCTTGGCGTATATTCCAACTCTGAGATGCTTGCACCGAACGTACGGCACCTCCGAGTTCAGCACACGTTCAGCTCGATGATGATCCCCGGGCTCCGATCCAGCAAAGCTTCGGGGATGAGTTTGGTCAGCACGACGGCGTGGTGACGATGATGATGTTCTACCGGCGCAGGGCTTCGCCTGAACTCCGCGACGATATGACCGAGGTGGAATATGGTGGAGGGGGGCACCGCACACGGCTAAGGAACAATCCATAGATCAACTTGTGTGTCCTAGGGTGCCCCCCCCCGCCCCCGTATATAAAGGAGCAAGGGGGGAGGTCGGCCGGCCCTAGAGGGCGCGCCAGGAGGAGTCCTCCTCCTAGTAGGAGTAGGACTCCCCCTTTCCTAATCATACTAGGAGGGGGAAAGGAAGGGGGAGAGGGAGAAGGAAAGGGGGGCACCGCCCCCCCTCCTAGTCCAATTCGGGCCAGAGGGGAGGGGGTGTGCGGCCCACCATGGCCGCCCCTCTCTCTCTCCACTAAGGCCCATGAGGCCCACTACTTCTCTGGGGGGGGGTCCGGTAACCCTCCGGCACTCCGGTTTTCTCCGAAATCACCTGGAACACTTCCGGTGTCCGAATATAGCCGTCCAATATATCGATCTTTATGTCTCGACCATTTCGAGACTCCTCGTCATGTTCGTGATCACATTCGGGACTCCGAACAAACTTTGGTACATCAAAACTTATAAACTCATAATAAAACTGTCATCGTAACGTTAAGCGTGTGGACCCTACGGGTTCGAGAACTATGTAGACATGACCTAGAAATATTCTTGGTCAATAACCAATAGCGGAACCTGGATGCCCATATTGGTTCCTACATATTCTACGAAGATCTTTATCGGTCAAACCGCATAACAACATACGTTGTTCCCTTTGTCATCGGTATGTTACTTGTCCGAGATTTGATCGTCGGTATCCAATACCTAGTTCAATCTCGTTACCGGCAAGTCTCTTTACTCGTTACGTAATGCATCATTCCTTAACTAACTCATTAGTTACATTGCTTGCAAGGCTATAGTGATGTGCATTACCGAGAGGGCCCAGAGATACCTCTCCAACAATCAGAGTGACAAAACCTAATCTCGAAATACGCCAACTCAACATGTACCTTTGGAGACACCTGTAGTACTCTTATAATCACCGAGTTATGTTGTGACGTTTGGTAGCACCCAAAGTGTTCCTCCGATAAACGGGAGTTGCATAATCTCATAGTTACAGGAACATGTATAAGTCATGAAGAAAGCAATAGCAACATACTAAATGATCAAGTGCTAGGCTAACGGAATGGGTCATGTCAATCACATCATTCTCCTAATGATGTGATCCCGTTAATCAAATGACAACTCATGTGTATGTTTAGGAAACTTAACCATCTTTGATTCATGAGCTAGTCAAGTAGAGGCATACTAGTGACACTATGTTTGTCTATGTATCCACACATGTATTATGTTACCGGTTAATACAATTCTAGCATGAATAATAAACATTTATCACGCAATAAGGAAATAAATAATAACTTTATTATTGCCTCTAGGGCATATTTCCTTCAGTCTCCCACTTGCACTAGAGTCAATAATCTAGTTCACATCACCATGTGATTTAACATCAATATTCATATTTGTATATGATTAACACCCATAGTTCACATCGTCATGTGACCAACACCCAAAGGGTTTACTAGAGTCAATAATCTAGTTCACATCGCTATTTGATTAACACCCAAAGAGTACTAAGGTGTGATCATGTTTTGCTCGTGAGAGAAGCTTAGTCAACGGTTCTGTCACATTCAGAGCCGCATGTATTTTGCAAATATTCTATGTCTACAATGCTCTGCACGGAGCTACTCTAGCTAATTGCTCCCACTTTCAGTATGTATCCAGATTGAGATTTAGAGTCATCTGGATCGGTGTGAAAACTTGCACCGATGTAACTCTTTATGACGGGCTCTTTTAACACCTCCATAATCGAGAAATATTTCCTTAGTCCTCACTAAGGATATTCTTGACCAATGTCCAGTGATCTACTCCTAGATCACTATTGTACTCCCTTGCCAAATAAAGAGCAAGGTATACAATAGGTCTGGTACATAGCATAACATACTTTATAGAACCTATGACTGAGGCATAGGGAATGACTTTTCATTCTCCTTCTATTTTCTGCCATGGTCGGGTCTTGAGTCTTACTCAACTTCACGCCTTTGCATCGCGGGCAAGAACCCTTTCTTTGCCTGATCCATTTTGAACTTCTTCAAAATTTTATCAAGATATGTGCTTTGTGAAAGTCCTATTAAGCATCTTGATCTATCTCTATAAATCTTGATGCCCGATATGTAAGCAGCTTCACCGAGGTCTTTCATTTGAAAAAAAACTCCTTTCAAACACTCCTTTATGCTTCGCAGAATAATTCTACATTATTTCCGATCAACAATATGTCATTCACATATACTTATCAGAAATGTTGTAGTGCTCCCACTCACTTTCTTGTAAATACAGGCTTCACCGCAAGTCTGTATAAAACTATATGCTTTGATCAACTTATCAAAGCGTATATTCCAACTCCGAGATGGATTGCTGGAGCTTGCATACTTTGTTAGCACCTTTAGGATTGACAAAACCTTCTGGTTGCATCATATACAACTCTTCTTTAAGAAAACCATTAAGGAATGCAGTTTTGACATCCATTTGCCAGATTTCATAAATGGTGGGAATTGCTAACATGATTCGGACAGACTTAAGCATTGCTATAGTTGAGAAAATCTCATTGTAGTCAACACCTTGAACTTGTTAAAAACCTTTTTGCGACAAGTCGAGCTTTGTAGATAGTAACACTACTATCAACGTCCGTCTTCCTCTTGAAGATCCATTTATTTTTCTATGGTTTGCCGATCATCGGGCAAGTCCACCAAAGTCCATACTTTGTTCTCATACATGGATGCCGTCTCAGATTTCATGGCCTCAAGCCATTTTGCGGAATCTGGGCTCATCATCGCTTCCTCATAGTTCGTAGGTTCATCATGGTCTAGTAACATGACTTCCAGAATACGATTACCGTACCACTCTGGTGCGGACCGTACTCTGGAAGACCTATGAGGTTCTGTAGTAACTTGATCTGAAGTTTCATGATCATCATCATTAGCTTCCTCACTAATTGGTGTAGGAATCACTGGAACAGATTTCAGTGATGAACTATTTTCCAATTCGGGAGATGGTACAGTTACCTTATCAAGTTCTACTTTCCTCCCACTCACTTCTTTCGAGAGAAACACCTTCTCTAGAAAGGATCCATTTTTAGCAATGAATATCTTGCCTTTGGATCTGTGATAGAAGGTGTACCCAACAATTTCCTTTGGGCATTCTATGAAGACGCACTTCTCCGATTTGGGTTTGAGCTTATCAGGATGAAACTTTTTCACATAAGCATCGCAGCCCCAAACTTTAAGAAACAACAACTTGGGTTTCTTGCTAAACCACTGTTCATATGGTGTCGTCTCAACGGATTTAGATGGTGCCCTTTTAACGTGAATGCAGCTGTCTCTAATGCATAACCCCAAAACAATAATGGTAAATCAGTAAGAGACATCATAGATCGCACCATATCCAATAAAGTGCGGTTACAACGTTCGGACATACCATAACGTTGTGGTGTTCCAGGTGGCGTGAGCTGTGAAACTATTCCACATTGTTTTAATTGAAGACCAAACTCGTAACTCAAATATTCGTCTCCGCGATCAGATCGCAGAAATTTTATTTTCTTGTTACGATGATTTTTCCACTTCACTCTGAAATTCTTTGAACCTTTCAACTATTTCAGGCTTATGTTTCATCAAGTAGATATACCCATATCTGCTCAAATCATCTTGTGAAGGTCAGAAAATAGCGATACTTGCCACGAGCATCATCACTCATTGGATCGCATACATCGGTATGTATTATTTCCAATAAGTTAGTAGCTTGTTCCATTGTTCCGGAGAACGGAGTTTTTAGTCATCTTACCCAAAAGGCACGGTTCGCAGGCATCAAATGATTCATAACCAAGTGATTCCCCAAATCCATCTTTATGGAGTTTCTTCATGCGCTTTACACCGATATGACCCAAATGGCAGTGCCACAAATAAGTTGCACTATCATTATTAACTTTGCATCTTTTGGCATCAATATTATGAATATGTGTATCACTACGATCGAGATCCCACAAACTATTCTCATTGGGTGTATAACCATCGAAGGTCTTTTTCATGTAAACAGAATAACAATTATTCTTTAACTTCAAATGAATAACCGTATCGCAATAAACATGATCAAATCATATTCATGCTCAACGCAAACGCTAAATAACATTTATTTAGGTTTAACACTAATCTCGAAAATATAGGGAGTGTGTGATGATGATCATATCAATCTTGGAACTATTTCCAACACTCATCGTCACTTCCCCTTCAACTAGTCTCTGTTTATTCTGTAACTCCTGTTTCGAGTTACTAATCTTAGCAACCGAACAAGTATCAAATACTCAGGGGCTACTATAAATACTAGTAAGGCACACATCAATAGTCTATATATCAAATATACCCTTGTTCACTTTGCCATCCTTCTTATCCACCAAATATTCAGGGCATTTCCGCTTCTAGTGACCATTTCCTTTGCAGTGTAAACACTCAGTTTCAGGCTTTGGTCCAGCTTTGGTCTTCTTCATGGGAGTGACAACTTGTTTTCCATTCTACTTGAAGTTTCCCTTTCTTTCCCTTTGCCCTTTTCTTGAAACTAGTGGTCTTGTCAATCATCAACACTTGATGTTCTTTCTTGATTTCTACCTTCGTTGATTTCAACATCACGAAGAGCTCGGGAATCATTTTCTTCATCCCTTGCATACTATAGTTCATCACGAAGTTCTAGTAACTTATTGATGGTGACTACAGAATTCTGTCAATCACTATCTTATCTGGAAGATTAACTCCCACTTGATTCAAGCGATTGAAGTACCCAGACAATCTGAGCACATGCTCACTAGTTGAGCGATTCTCCTCCATCTTTTAGCTATAGAACTTGTTGGAGACTTCATATCTCTCAACTCGGGTATTTGCTTGAAATATTAACTTCAACTCATGGAACATCTCATATGGCCCATGACGTTCAAAACGTCTTTTGAAGTCCCGATTCTAAGCTGTTAAGCATGGTGCACTAAACTATTAAGTAGTCATCATATTGAGCTAGCCAAACGTTCATAACGTCTGCATCTGCTCCTGCAATAGGTCCGTCACCTAGCGGTGAATTAAGGACATAATTCTTCTGTGCAGCAATGAGGATAAACCTCAGATCACGGATCCAATCCGCATCATTGCTACTAACATCTTTCAACACAGTTTCTCTAGGAACATATCAAAATAAACATATGAAAGCAACAACGCGAGCTATTGATCTATAACATAATTTGCAAAATACTACCAGGACTAAGTTCATGATAAATTAAAGTTCAATTAATCATATTACTTAAGAACTCCCACTTAGACATACATCTCTCTAGTCATCTAAGTGATCACGTGATCCAAATCAACTAAACCATGTCCGATCATCACTTGAGATGGAGTAGTTTCAATGGTGAACATCACTATGTTGATCATATCTACTATATGGTTCACGCTCGACCTTTCGGTCTCCGTGTTCCGATGCCATATCTGTATATGCTAGGCTCGTCAAGTTTAACCTGAGTATTTCGCGTGTGCAACTATCTTGCACCCATTGTATTTGAACGTAGAGCCTATCACACCCGATCATCACGTGGTGTCTCAGCACAAAGAACTTTTGCAACGGTGCATACTCAGGGAGAAAACTTCTTGATAATTAGTGAGAGATCATCTTAAAATGCTACCGTCAAACAAAACAGAATAAGATGTATAACAGATAAACATCATATGCAACCAAAATATGTGACATGATATGGCCATGATCATCTTGCGCCTTTGATCTCCATCTCCAAAGTACTGTCATGATCTCTATCGTCACCGGCACGACACCATGATCTTCATCATCTTGATCTATATCAATGTGTCGTCACATGGTCGTCTCGCCAACTATTGCTCTTGCAGCTATTGCTATCGCATAGCGATAAAGTAAAGCAATTATTTGGCACTTGCATCTTATGCAACAAAGAGACAACCATAGGGCTTCTGCCAGTTGCCGATAACTTCAACAAAACATGATCATCTCATACAAAAACTTATATCTCATCACGTCTTGACCATATCACATCACAACATGCCCTGCAAAAACAAGTTAGACGTCCTCTACTTTGTTGTTGCAAGTTTTACGTGGCTGCTACAGGCTGAGCAAGAACCGTTCTTACCTACGCATCAAAACCACAATGATAGTTCGTCAAGTTAGTGTTGTTTTAACCTTCGCAAGGACTGGGCGTAGCCACACTCGGTTCAACTAAAGTTGGAGAAACAGACACCCGCTAGTCACCTGTGTGCAAAGCACGGCGGTAAAACCAGTCTCGCGTAAGCGTACGCGTAATGTCGGTCCGGGCCGCTTCATCCAACAATACCGCTGAACCAAAGTATGACATGCTGGTAACCAGTTGACTTGTATCGCCCACAACTTCCTTGTGTTCTACTCGTGCATATAACATCAACGCATAAAACCTAGGCTCGGATGCCACTGTTGGGGAACATAGTAATTTCAAAAAAATTCCTACGCACACGCAAGATCATGGTGATGGCATAGCAACGAGGGGAAAGAGTATTGTCCATGTACCCTCGTAGACCGTAAGCGGAAGCGTTATGACAATGCGGTTGATGTAGTCGTACATCTTCACGATCCGACCGATCCAAGCACCGAACGTACGGCACCTCCGAGTTCAACACACGTTCAGCTCGATGACGATCCCCGGGCTCAGATCCAGCAAAGCTTCGGGGATGAGTTCCGTCAGCACGATGGCGTCGTGACGATGATGATGTTCCACCGGCGCAGGGCTTCGCCTAAACTCCGCGACGATATGACCGAGGTGGAATATGGTGGAGGGGGCACCGCACACGGCTAAGGAACGATCCGTAGATCAACTTGTGTGTCCTAGGGTGCCCCCCCCCCCCCCCCGCCCCCGTATATAAAGGAGCAAGAGGGAGGCCGGCCGGCCCTAGAGGGCGCGCCAGGAGGAGGAGTCCTCCTCCTAGTAGGAGTAGGACTCCCCCTTTCCTACTCCTACTAGGAGGGGGAAAGGAAGGGGGAGAGGGAGAAGGAAAGGGGGGCGCCGCCCCCCCCCCCCTCCTAGTCCAATTCGGACCAGAGGGGAGGGGGCGCGCGGCCTACCCTGGCCGCCCCTCTCTCTCTCCACTAAGGCCCATGAGGCCCACTACTTCTCCCGGGGGGGGGGGGGTTCCGGTAACCCTCCAGCACTCCGGTTTTCTCCGAAATCACCTGGAACACTTCCGGTGTCCGAATATAGCTGTCCAATATATCCATCATTATGTCTCGACCATTTCGAGACTCCTCGTCATGTCCGTGATCACATCCGGGACTCCGAACAAACTTTGGTACATCAAAACTTATAAACTCATAATAAAACTGTCATCGTAACATTAAGCGTGCGGACCCTACGGGTTCGAGAACTATGTAGACATGACCTAGAACTATTCTCGGTCAATAACCAATAGCGGAACCTGGATGCCCATATTGGTTCCTACATATTCTACGAAGATGTTTATCGGTCAAACCGCATAACAACATACGTTGTTCCCTTTGTCATCGGTATGTTACTTGTCCGAGATTTGATCGTCGGTATCCAATACCTAGTTCAATCTCGTTACCAGCAAGTCTCTTTACTCGTTACGTAATGCATCATTCCGTAACTAACTCATTAGTTACATTGCTTGCAAGGCTTATAGTGATGTGCATTACTGAGAGGGCCCAGAGATACCTCTCCGACAATCGGAGTGACAAAACCTAATCTCGAAATACGCCAACTCAACATGTACCTTTGGAGACACCTGTTGTACTCCTTTATAATCACCCAGTTACGTTTTGACGTTTGGTAGCACCCAAAGTTTTCCTGCGGTAAACGGGAGTTGCATAATCTCATAGTTACAGGAACATGTATAAGTCATGAAGAAAGCAATAGCAACATACTAAACGATCAAGTGCTAGGCTAACGGAATGGGTCATGTCAATCACATCATTCTCCTAATGATGTGATCCCGTTAATCAAATGACAACTCATGTATATGGTTAGGAAACTTAACAATCTTTGATTCACGAGCTAGTCAAGTAGAGGCATACTAGTGACACTATGTTTGTCTATGTATTCACACATGTATTATGTTTCCGGTTAATACAATTCTAGCATGAATAATAAACATTTATCATGAAATAAGGAAATAAATAATAACTCTATTATTGCCTCTAGGGCATATTTCCTTCATGTTTCGCTCTCCATCATCTCCGGACGAAGATCCCCCAAAGATGAGCTCTGCTGAGAAGGGCTGAGATCCGAACTACAAGGTAAGAACTTCGGTTATCCTCAGAAATAAAAACAGGGATGTCCCTTTGTCGGTGTCAAAACCGGCGGATCTCGGGTAGGGGGTCCCAAACTGTGCGTCTAGGCGGATGGTAACAAGAGACGAGGGACACAATGTTTTTACCCAGGTTCGGGCCCTCTCGATGGAGGTAAAACCCTACGTCCTGCTTGATTAATATTGATGATATGGGTAGTACAAGAGTAGATCTACCACGAGATCAAGGAGGCTAAACCCTAGAAGCTAGCCTATGGTATGATTGTTGAGATGTATGTTGTCCTACGGACTAAAACCCTCCGGTTTATATAGACACCGGAGAGGCTAGGGTTACACAGAGTCGGTTACAATGGTAGGAGATCCACATATCCGTATTACCAAGCTTGCCTTCCACGCCAAGGAAAGTACCTTCCGGACACGAGCCGGAGTCTTCAATCTTCTATCTTCGTAGTCTTGGAGTCCGGCGGATATTGATAGTCTGGCTGTCCGGACACCCCCTAGTCCAGGACTCCCTCAGTAGCCCCTGAACCAGTCTTCAATGACGATAAGTCCGGCGTGCATAATGTTCGGCATTGCAAGGCGGGTTCCTCCCATGAATAATCCGGAGAAGATAATGAACACCAGGATAGTGTCCGGCTCTGCAAAAATAATTTCCACATTCCACCATAGAGAGAATAAAACATATACACTGACTCAATCTGCTGACGTATTTATGCGGCGTGACATCATACCGCTACCAAGCCCTCGTTTGAATCGTTTTTTACTTATTCCACCTCAGCACGTTTAGCGAAGCGGTTTCCTTGGCACGTCTTATCGAAGCAAAGATCGTGTTCCCCTTATGCCGGGATCCTCATCAGTACGTGCATGGGTAACCCAACCGTTCCCGTCGCCACGCCTCCTCTATCAAAGGGGAATCTCAAACGGTCACGGAGACGGCCCTTGGTATTTCTTCCCCTTTATAAGAGGACCAAGGCCTGTCCTTGTTCTTTAATCTCGCATCGAATCTTTCCCCCGCTCCCAGTTCCAACACCCAGAGCTTCAGATTCGAGCGCTTCGGATCCTCAACCATGTCCGGCTCCGACCTCCAGGGCTGGTGGATGCCCTCCTCTGTCACGGAGGAGGACATATTGAAGTTGCGTGATGCCAAGTACCTGGCCTACGAGGTTTCGCACAGGTTGCCTGCCCTAGGGCAGGCCGTGCCCGCCCCCAAGCCCGGTGAATACGTTGCTTTTGTATCCCACCTCCGCCGGGGTTTAGGCTTCCCGACGGATCCCTTCGTGAGAGGGCTCCTGTTCTATTATGGGCTGGACTTTCACGACCTGGCGCCGGAGTCTATCCTCCATATCTCCGCATTCATCATCGTCTGCGAAGCCTTCCTCCGCGTCATCCCCCACTTCGACTTATGGCTGAGGACCTTCAAGGTGGAGCCGAAGATGATCGGAGGGCGTCAAGCGGAGTGCGGCGGGATGACCATAAGCAAGAAGGTCGATGCCCCGTGGCTCGAGGGTTCCTTCCAAGAGGAACTCGGACTGTGGCAGCAGGAGTGGTTCTATATCACCGCTCCGAGGGGCAGCAGGCAAAAGCCGCCGCCCTCATTCCGCCCGGGACCTCCACGCCAACTGATGTCGTGGGTCAACCAAGGGCTCAACTGGGGGCCGTCCAAAGACGTGCCCTCGTTGCAGGGCCGGATACGAGATCTCCAAGCGAGGGAGATCGACCTGATCAAGGTGATGCAGGTTATGTTAGTCAGGCATCTTCCGCCCTGCAAACGCCGTCCTCTCCGTCTATGGGAGTTCAATCCAGAGGGACCTCGTATTCTCCAGCATTTTATAGGTGCGACACCCACGGAGATGTACAAGCTGTTCTTCAGACCGCAGGTGGCGTGTTCGGATTCGGCCGAGGACGCAGGCCTAAGCCGCGGTCGCCCGGATACTCAGGTAGGTAGCTCAGAGTTCGGACATTCTATTTATACGCCTTTCAAAAGTTCATCTCCTGACCCTTTGTTTTTTACAGGAATGGGTGGCGCGATCCAGGCTGATAAGGTGTCCGGCCCCCCTCCCAGAGACCGCACTGGAGCCCGTGCTGGTCAGAATGTTGGAGGTTGCGCCCACAGAAGGGGGCGATGGGGGAAATAAAGGAGCTAATACTTCGCCCAAAGGGGCGACTGAAGAGGAGGGAGACAAGAACCCCTCCCTTCAGAGGGAGAAGAGGACCGCCTCCGAAGATCCGGAGGCCGAAGCCCCTAAGCGTGGGAAGAAATCCTCACCGGGGGGTCCGGCGTCCGGAGAGAGTCCGGACGCACAATCATCGCCGAAGGACCAGCCCTCCAACGAGCCGTGAGTATGAAAGAGGAAATTAAATAGTAAGGAAGTACCTTCATTTATGCTTCTGTGGGTAACCGAAATATTTATATTGCAGTTCAGATCTGCAGCCTTCTCAGATGAGTTCATCTTCGGGGGACCTTCTTCCGGAGATGATGGAGAGCGAAACGCCTCCATCCGCAGCGCCACCGAATGAGGCAGGCGAGCCCAAAGTGTCATCACGGAGGGTATCCCCGAGTCCGGAGGGGCCAGAGAGTTTGGCGCCTGCTAGTGTCCGGCCGGGAGAACTGAAGAATCTGCTTGAGAGGGCGCCCATTTCAGAAGATCCTCGTGCGTTAATGCACATGGTGATTGGAAGGATTTCGTCCGCCGAGAGCGGATTGCGCAATGCCGCCATGAGTTTGCTGGCGGGATTTCAGGTATGCGAGAATGGCGCATTCCTTTGTTTTTTAACAGTTTTGCATATAAAAAATGCGCCCTGTATAGATAGTAGCCCTTGAGACTCGGTAGGTTGTCGGAAAAGACAGCGTGCCGAGGATCGAAATCTCAAAATCTCAATTAATGAATACCGCCGTCCTTGTGCAGGTGGCAGATAGTCCGGGGGCCAACCGGACTGATGAGTTTGCCGAATTAAGTCGGCAACTTGACGTGGCAGATGCTGACATCGCACTTGTCAACCGGCGACTTGACGAGTCGCAAGGTAAATGAATTCTCCGCAGTTGCTTTATTTAATGGGGGTCGAAGCCCGCCTTTGATAAAGTATATGCTGTGTGTACAGATGGTGCTGCTGCGGTGGAGAGTCTTTGGGCCGAACTTGCTCTAGCTAAGGAGCAAGCCCGAAGGAGTGACGCGGCTGCCTCGAAGGCAGCCGAGGAGTTGAAAGCCGAAAAGGCTGCGCACTGCCTAAGCAGGGCGGATGTGGCTGAATTGGCCAGCAAATTAAAGGATGCTACCGACCGCAATGAGGCTCTTGAGAGGGAGCGCTTATCGGAACGGGAAGACCTGAATAAGGCCACCGCCAAAGCCAAGGATGCTCGTTCTGCAATGCGGGCTATGAAGGAGGAGCTGCGCCAGGCCGGAGAAATCACGGCTGGCAAGCCTTTTCTGATGCGTCGCCGATTTATGGATTCCAAGTATGCTCAATTTGAGCGGCTGTGGAGTTCGGAGGATCCGTATATGGACTTGGCTGCGAGTGCGGCTGGTGCCGTTAAGCACTTCCGGAGCCAGGGGGATCACGAGACGGAAGAGTTATACTGGTCTCAATTCCACAGTCCGGATCGCCCTCTTCCGCTGACGGACCGGTTGGCTGAATGGGCCGAACTAAATAGGTTGTCCGGACTAGCCATGACTGACATCGTGGCCCATGTCTAGCCAAAGAGGTCCAAGGCGACGAGCTATTTTGGCTTACTACAGCAATTCCTTGGGGCGGTGCCGCATATAAAGGAGATGAAGCGGTCGGCCTGCATAGAGGGCGCGTGGATGGCTTTGGCCCGTGTGAAGGCGCATTGTCCGGATATGGACGCCACCGCTGTTGCTGCCCAGAGTTCGGATGAAAACCGGCTCCCTACCAAGCACTATTTCGGGGAAGTTATGCGGGGCGCTCGTGTAATAGAGTCGCAGTGCTCGAAGAATGTAACGTTCAATTGAACGCATTATCCTGTAAATCAATGATCATGGTATAACTGCTTTTTATACTTGTGTGTCCAAGTAGTAAAACTTCTCCTGTGCGGCCGTTTGTGTATACTTGTGTATAACCTGAAAGATGCAGTCTTCGGCTTTAGCCCCCTCGCACAAGGTGCTGGGGTGTTCGCAAAATAGCGCGTTTTCACACTTAATCCGATGTCTCGGTCCTGTTATAAGGAGGTGGTAGCGTAGCGAACGAGGCAAGCCGGACTATAATGCTTTATCTCTTTCACTTAGCCAATGGGGCTCGAGGGTGGGGCTACGATATAGCCCCTGGTGGCACCGCACATCTCCGGATTCGGGGTGCGTATGTGCCTGACCGGGAAACGGTCCTTCGTCAAGGCGGGGAATTCTAAACATTCCGATAGTCGATCGAGTGGTTGACCAGACTCTCGCTGTATCATGACAGTCAGTTTTTGGCTTTCTCTACTGAGGTGCTCGCCCAGCCGAACCGGGGCACAATCGCAGTAGTTCTCCTGGTGCCGCGTTAGCCGGATGATACGGAACATAAGGCAGCAAAACACATGAGCCGAGCAAACCCAACATTTGACCAAAGACATGATTCGGAGCTGATGCATATAGTGCCTAACTCGAGACGCCGAGCACTCCTGAAGGTGTTCGGACTTTATAATAATGGGCAAGAAGATGCCCTAAGCCCCTAGTGTCCAGGTACGGTCATGGTCTTCTGACGCGGCCGATGCCAAAGCGTCAGGCTCCGCATTGGCTATAAGAAGAAACCAAGGGAGAATAACAACAAGAGACAGTAAGAAAGGTTTACGCAGGGTCTTAATCTGAAAAGAATCATCACAACGGGTCCCTACTGCACGTCTGCGCCTGCGTCTCTGTTGCGCCGTTATCCTGGACGGGTATGCACATTGTTCATCTGTAAAAAGAGAGGAACGTTTAGTTTAAAAACAACTTGTGCGGAAAATATGTAAAATAAAAAATATAAAAAATTAAAGCAAGGTTTATATGAAACCACGATTGTTTGTGCGCGCAGCTCCCTGTAAAGGGGTATGCGGCTAGGGAGCCCCTAGCCTGCTGAGTCCGGATTCGTCTATCCGAGTCCGGGGGCCTCAAGTGACCCTCACACCGAAATGGCGCCATATGGACCGGGCATCTTAAGTGTGAGAGACGCGTAATGCGGTATGGCGTTGAAGCGGACAAAAGCCTTTCGTCCCAGGAGTGCTTGATATTCACTTTCGAATGGGACGATATGAAAAATTAATTTTTCGCGTCGAAAATTGTTCAGCGATCCGAACATGACTTCTAGTAGTATAGAGCCTGTGCACTTGGCGTGAGGGCCTGGCGTCACTCCTTTTAAGGAAGTGCGGCTGTGTCGGATTTTAGCAGGGTTTATCCCCATCCGACGGACTGTTCTGGAATACAGCAGGTTTAGGTCACTGCCTCCGTCCATTAGGACGCTGGTGAATTGTAATCCGTCTATTATGGGGTTCAATATCAAGGGAGTCCGTCCCGCGTTTCGAACGCTTCTGGAATAGTCCAGGTGGTCGAAAGTGATTGGTTTTGATGTCCAATCTCTATTGTCCGCTGGGTCGGACCGTGCGAAGCTCTTTTTAGAAAGTGCCGCAGTATTCTTTCATTTTATCACATGAAGTGAGTTTACTGCTTTAACTCCTTGTGGGAAAGTCTTTTGTTTTCCGGTGCTCTGCTATTGGGGTTTATCCTCTTCGCTTGACGCGTCGAGCCCCTTGTGTTCGGCATTTAATCGGCCGGACTGTTTAAAAACCCAACAATCCCTGTGGGTGTGATTTGCAGGCCTTCCGGGGGTACTGTGGGTTTGACATATCCGACCCAAAATCTTCTTTAAGATGGACAATTCGTCACTGTCATCCTTTAGAGGCTGTGTTTTATTATTGGGCCGCGAGCTTTTAAATCCGGCGTTGACTGCCGTGCTCTTTGGGCTTTTCTCTTTATTCCGGCGCTGCTCTTTTCTGCACCGTGATTTTCCGTTTCCATCTCTTATCTCTGATGTACTAGGGTCACTGGTGCTGCATCTTGCTAGCCAGCTATCCTCGCCCGCATAGAAGCGGGTCATGAGGCTTGTTAGTGCGGACATTGTCCTCGGCTTTTCTTGACCGAGGTGCCTGGCGAGCCATTCGTCTCGGACATTGTGCTTGAAAGCTGCTAAGGCTTCGGCGTCCGGACAGTCGACTATTTGGTTCTTTTTGGTAAGGAACCTGTTCCAGAATTTCCGCGCTGACTCTCCGGGCTGTTGAGTTATATGACTTAGGTCATCTGCATCCGGAGGCCGGACATAAGTCCCTTGAAAATTTGCTCTAAACGCGTCCTCGAGCTCTTCCCAACTACCAACAGTATTTTCTGGGAGGCTTTTAAGCCAATGACGGGCTGGCCCTTTGAGCTTGAGTGGTAAATATTTTATGGCGTGGATATCGTCTCCTCTGGCCATATGTATATGTAGTATATAATCTTCTATCCAGACTCCAGGGTCTGTTGTTCCATCGTAGGCCTCTATGTTGATGGGTTTGAATCCTGCTGCGAATTCATGGTCCAGCACCTCATCGGTGAAACATAGCGGGTGTGCGGCGCCCCTGTATTTGTGTGTGCCGTTATCGTCGGACACTTGGCGTGTTGCCTTGCTTCTTGGGGCCTTCTCCTTTGGCCCATAAATGGACCTGGCTGGGCCATCTATCCTTCCGAGTTCATTGGTGGAGTTGTGGGTGGCGCCGCTTTCAGAATTTGGCCTGTCGTCTGGCCGTCTATCCAACCAGGCAGCCCTTTTATTTTTGGACGGTGGGGGTTCTATGGCCTCCTCGTCGAATTCCGGTAGCAGCTTGCGCTTCGGGTAGCTCTTTGATTGGTGGCCATTGCCGTACTTATCTGCGGTGTTGAGCACTTTGCTCCATCTCATTCTGAGTGTGTCTTCCGCTATTTTGAGCTTCCGTTTTTCCTTCTTCAGGCTTCTTGCAGTGCTGACGAGTCCTTTCCGAAGGTTCTTATTCTCCGGCGAGGTGTCCGACATGTGGTCGTCCGGACCGTTGTCTTCGCTGGGCTTTGATTTGTTATCTGACTCGTCATGTTCGGACGGTTGCTTATGTGCATGTTCGTCGTTCGATTGTGAGCCCTGCCGTATTGCAGGCTCGTTGGGAGCGTTGTTGTCGTCGAGGCGGGACTTAGCGTGGCGTTTACGCCGTCACTTTGGTCGTTTGTCGGTGGGATTATCTTCTGCCGTCGCCCGTTGGTCCTCGTTATCGCTCCCCTTTGGGGTATCCACCATATATATGTCATGTGATAAGGTGGTCCTATCATGTTGTATAAGCTCTGTGTTTTGTTCGTCTCCGGCATCGTCGTCTATTCCGTCGATGTCTTCGGAGTCGTAATCTAGCATGTCGGTTAGATCGTCGACAGTGGCTACAAAGTGGGTGGTGGGTGGGATCTGAATTTCTTCGTCATCCGAACCCCAACCATCCTGGCCATAGTCCGGCCAGGACTCTTCTGATAGCGAGAGATGCTTCAGTAAATTCAGGATATCGCCGAAAGGCGAGTGCTGGAAGATGTCCGAGGCGGTGAATTCCATAACCGGCGCCCAGTCCGAATTGATTGGCAGGGGCGCGGGAGGCTCGGAGTTCGGTGAGGAGTCCGGCACCTCGGAATCACGAGTTTCGCAGGGGACAAGATTAGTATTCGGCTCCATCGCCGTGGATGTTGAAGCCCCCAGGGCGGCGTCTACCCACCGGCCCTTGATATGGGCGATCGGCTTCAGGCTAATGGCCGAAGCGGATCCGAGTGCGGCTACCAAGGCACTGTCCGGCGGCAGAGCTAGATCGTGCCCATCGTCACAGTGCGGCGCGCGTGGCTGTGGCTCGAGTCTGTCGAAGATTAAGTCCCCGCGGACATCGACCGTGAAGTTTAAGCTTCTGAATCTGACCTGACGGCCAGGGGCGTAGCTTTCAATCTGCTCCAGATGGCCAAGAGCATTGGCCCGCAGTGCAAAGCCGCCGAATACGAAGATCTGTCCGGGGAGAAAAGTCTCACCCAGGACAGCGTTGTTGGTTGAAGATGCCATCGAGCCTATCGGTGACGACACAGAGGAACTCTCAATAAAAGCACAAATGTCGGTGTCAAAACCGGCGGATCTCGGGTAGGGGGTCCCGAACTGTGCGTCTAGGCGGATGGTAACAAGAGACGGCGGATCTCGGGTTGAGATGTATGTTGTCCTACGGACTAAAACCCTCCGGTTTATATAGACACCGGAGAGGCTAGGGTTACACAGAGTCGGTTACAATGGTAGGAGATCCACATATCCGTATTACCAAGCTTGCCTTCCACGCCAAGGAAAGTACCTTCCGGACACGAGCCGGAGTCTTCAATCTTCTATCTTCGTAGTCTTGGAGTCCGGCGGATATTGATAGTCCGGCTGTCCGGACACCCCCTAGTCCAGGACTCCCTCACCCTTATTAAAAAACTCCCCTTTTTTACTTACGGCTCGCTGGAGGGCTGATTCCCTTGGGGAAATAGTGCAGCCGGGGCTTCTCCTGGCACAGGACCCTCCGGTGAAGATCTCTTCCCCCGCTTTGAGGCCTTGGCCTCCGGATCTTCGGAGGCGGTCCTCTTCTCCCCCTGGAGGGAGGGATTCTCGATCCCCCCTTTCTTGAGAGCCTCCTTAGCAAAGGCGGTAGTTTTCCTCTTTTCCCCTTCGCCCTCTTCTAAAGGCGCAACCTCCAGCATCTTGACTAATACGGGATCCGGCGTGGTCTCAGGGAGGGGGGGCGGGCACCGTATCAGTTTTGCTTCCGCTACCCACTCCTGTTCAAGGGATAGTTGGTTAAAAGGAAAATCTATGATAAATAAACGGATGGTATGTCCGGACACAGGACTACTTACTTGAGTATCCGGGCGATTGCAGCTTAGGCCGGCGTCCTGGGTCAAGTCCGGACACATCTCTAGTGATCCGAAGAACAGTTTATACATCTCCACGGGTGTCATACCCATGAAGTGTTGAAGAGCTCGCGGTCCGTCTGGATTGAATTCCCACAGGCGGAGGGGGCAACGTTTGCAGGGCAGAAGGCGCTGAATCAGCATAACCTGTGCCACTACGATCAGATTGATCTCCCTTTCTTGGAGGTCTCGAATCCGGCCCTGCAAAAGTGGCACGTCCTTGGACGGCCCCCAGTCAAGCCCTTTGTTGACCCATGACGCCAGCCGTTGTGGAGGGGCCGAGCGAAAGGCAGGTGGCTCCACCTTCCTGGTGCCCCTGGGAGCGGTGATGTAGAACCACTCCTGCTGCCACAAACCAAGCTCCTCTTGAAAAGAGCCCTCGGGCCATGGGGCATCGGCCCTCTTACTTATAACTGCCCCTCCGCACTCTGCCTGTCGCCCCTCGATCATCTTCGGCTCCACGTTGAAGGTCTTGAGCCACAAACCGAAGTGAGGGGTAGTGCGGAGGAAGGCTTCGCAGAGGACAATGAATGATGAGATATGGAGGATGGACTCCGGAGCCAAGTCATGGAATTCTAGCCCATAATAAAACATGAGCCCCCTCACGAAGGGGTCCATCGGGAAGCCTAAACCCCGAAGGAAGTGAGACAGGAACACGACGCTCTCACCAGGCTCGGGAGTGGGAATGACTTGCCCTTGGGCGGGCAGCCTATGCGAAATCTCGCAGGTTAGATACCTGGCGTCTCTCAACTTCAGCACGTCCTCTTCCGTGACGGAAGAGGGCATCCACCGGCCCTGCAGGTCGGAGCCGGACATTGTCGAAGGTCCGAAGGGCCCGAATCTGGAGCCTCGGGTGTTGGAACTCGGGGCAAGGGGCGGATTCGATTGAGGATCGAAGGAAAGGGACAGGCCTTGGTCTCATTATAAAGGGGAAGAATACCAAGAGCCGTCCCCGTGACCGTTTGGAACTCGCCTTCGATGGAGGGGGCGTGGCAACGGGCGCGGTTGGGTTACCCACGTCCGTATTGATGAGAATCCCAGAATAAGGGGACATGATCTCTGCTTCGACAAGACGTGCCAAGGAAACCGCTTCGCTAAACGCACTGAGGTGGAATAATGAGTAAAGGCTTGGTTGTGGTGTGACGTCACGCCACAAAATACGTCAGCAGATTGAACTTGTGTAAATATTATTCTCTCTACGGTGCTATGTGGAATTTATTTTGCAGAGCCGGACACTATCCTGGTGTTCACGATCTTCTATGAATTATTCGGAGGAGGAACCCGCCTTGCAATGCCGAAGACAATATGCGCGCCGGACTTGTCATCATTGAAGCCTGGTTCAGGGGCTACTGAGGGAGTCCTGGACTAGGGGGTGTCCGGATAGCCGAACTATCATAATTGGCCGGACTCCAAGACTATGAAGATACAAGATTGAAGACTTCGTCCCGTGTCCGGATGGGACTTTCCTTGGCGTGGAAGGAAAGCTTGGCAAAACGGATATGTAGATCTCCTACCATTGTAACCGACTCTGGGTAACCCTAGCCCTCTCCGGTGTCTATATAAACCGAAGGGTTTTAGTCCATAGGACGAACAACAATCATACCATAGGCTAGCTACTAGGGTTTAGCCTCCTTGATCTCGTGGTAGATCTACTCTTGTACTACCCATATCATCAATATCAATCAAGGAGGAGTAGGGTTTTACCTCCATCGAGAGGGCCCAAACCTGGGTAAAAACATCGTGTCCTTTGTCTCCTGTTACCATCCACCTAGACGCATAGTTCGGGACCCCCTACCCGAGATCCGCCGGTTTTGACACCGACAACTGCCATATACCACCACCCAACCATATACATCGCTGCTGCCATATACCACTACCCCACCATATACATCACCACTGCCATATACCAGCACCCCCAGCGTATACATCACCGCCGCCATATACAACCACCAATCCGAGTCCACATATACCACTGCCATATATCACCACCAATCTGAGTCCACATATACCACCGCCATGTACCACCACCAATTCGAGTCCACATATACTACCACCATATACCATCACCAATCCGAGTCCACATATACCATCATCATATACTAGTCCGAGTTCCACCAGGTTCATCTCCGCCACCAGTCCTAGTCCGAGTCCAGTATTTGTTGCTTTGCTTTTCGATTTCCAGATCACGCCATACTACTAGTCGTGACCAAGTCGGACTTTCCAACATCAGTGCCACCCGTACAAGAAAAATAGTTCCAATTTCAGAAAAAAAACTAAGTCTAGAAATTTCTGGCTAGGCAGTTTTTAGACCATTTGTAGACTTTTTTGAAAAAAAAATTGTTGCGGAGCAAAAAAAGAAGAAAAGAAGTGTAAAAAAAGTGAAAAAAGAAAAAAAAAGAGATTTAGAGTGTGCTCCTCCCTTGTTTACGTGCAACGTCGTGATTTTGTTAGTGTTCTAGGCTCGTGTCTTTAGCACGGTCTAGCCTAGGACCAGCACAGTACAGTCGTTGAGCGTTTATTCAACTTTGCATCACCGAAATGATTATTGTTGAACCCTTTTGCTACCATATTATAGGCCTTCCCAGCTCCACATACATCTACGTCGTGCGTTTGACTCTCCCTGGTAATTGCTCTATCCAAGCTTTGAGAGTTTTGACTACAATGGTTGCCGATCACCACCTGCTGCTGGGTAAGAACATGTAAGAATTTGAGATTTGCTTGACAGATTTGTGACACACTGCCACTTTCTAGCAGTCTGTAGGATCATATTGTTGTGTGTTTCTATTGCTTCTAACCATGGCAGGACCACAAGCCAACGAGATTGACTGGGAGAACATGAAGAAGAAGGAGCTTCATGATAAAATTCAGCAAATCTTGAGTCAACAGGTGGAAGACGTCATGGCCAACTTTGGAAAGGCATTTGAGAGGATTGATGACATTGAGAAGACAATTGACACCAAGTTGGATGCCTAGTTCGATGAAATACTCGCGCATCTTCCACAACCACCACCTGCATCTGCTACACCACCACCACCACCACCACCACCACAACAACAACAACAACAACAACAACAACCTCTGCTACGTCTTGAGCTTGCATTGGTTTTCCTCGAAGAGGAGAGGGTGATGCAGCGATAGTAGCGTAAGTATTTCCCTCAGTTTCTGAGAACCAAGGTATCAATCCAGTAGGAGGCTCCTCAAAAGTCCCACGCACCTACACAAACAAACTGAGAACTCGCAACCAACGCAATAAAGGGGTTGTCAATCCCTTCACGGCCACTTGCGAAAGTGAGATCTAATAAATATAGTAAGATAAGATAAATATATTTTTGGTATTTTATAATATAGATGCAAAAAGTAAAGATGCAAATAAAAGTAGATTGAAAGCAAATATGATAAGAGATAGACCCGGGGGCCATAGGTTTCACTAGTGGCTTCTCTCAAGATAGCATAAGTATTACGGTGGGTGAACAAATTACTATCGAGCAATTGATAGAAAAGCGAATAATTATGAGATTATCTAGGCATGATCATGTATATAGGCATCACGTCCATAACAAGTAGACCGACTCCTGCCTGCATCTACTACTATTACTCCACACATCGACCGACTCCTGCCTGCATCTAGAGTATTAAGTTCATAAGAACAGAGTAACACATTAAGCAAGATGACATGATGTAGAGGGATAAACTGATATAAACCCCATCTTGTTATCCTCGATGGCAACAATACAATACGTGCCTTGCAACCCTTTATGTCACTGGGTAAGGACACCGCAAGATTGAACCCAAAGCTAAGCACTTCTCCCAAGGCAAGAAAGATCAATCTAGTAGGCCAAACCAAACTGATAATTCGAAGAGACTTGCAAAGATAACTCAATCATACATAAAATTATTCAGAGAAGATTCAAATATTGTTCATAGATAATCTTGATCATAAACCCACAATTCATCGGATCTCGACAAACACACCGCAAAAAGAGTTTACATCGAATAGATCTCCACAAGAGAGGGGGAGAACATTGTATTGAGATCCAAAAAGAGAGAAGAAGTCATCTAGCTAGTAACTATGGAGCCGTAGGTCTGTGGTAAATTACTCACAACTCATCGGAGGGGCAAGGATATTGATATAGAATCCCTCCGTGATCGATTCCCCCTCTGGCAGAGTGTCGGCGAAGGCTCCAAGATGAGATCTCGCAGATACAGAAGGTTACGGTGGTGGAAATTGTGTTTCGTCCTGCTCCTGGATGTTTTCGGGGTACGTAGGTATATATAGGAGGAAGAAGTACGTCGGTAGCCGCCCGAGGGGCCCACAAGACAGGGGGGCGCGCCCTACAGGGGGGGCGCGCCCTCCTATCTCGTGGGAGCCTCGGCAGCTTCTTGACTTGCACTCCAAGTCCTCTGGATCACGTTTGTTCCAAAAATCACGCTCCCGAAGGTTTCATCCCGTTTGGACTCCGTTTGATATTCCTTTTCTTCAAAATACTAAAATAGGCAAAAAAACAACAATATGGGTTGGGCCTCCAGTTAGTAGGTTAGTGCCAAAAATGATATAAATGTGTAAAATAAAGCCGATAAACATCGAAAAGGGGTAATATAATAGCATGGAACAATCAAAAATTATAGATACATTGGAGACGTATCAAGCATCCCCAAGCTTAATTCCTGCTCGTCCTCGAGTAGGTAAATGATAAAAATAGAATTTTTGATGTGGAATGCTACCTAGCATAATTCATAATGTAGTTTTCTTTATTGTGGCATGAATGTTCAGATCCAAATGATTCAAAATAAAAGTTCATATTGATAAGAGAAATAGTAACACTTCAAGCATACTAATCAAAGTAATCATGTCTTCTCAAAATAACATGGCCAAAGAAAGTTATACCTACAAAATCATATAGTCTGGCTATTGCTCTATCTTCATCACACAAAGTATTTAATCATGCACAACCCCGATGACAAGCCAAGCAATTGTTTCATACTTTAATAATCTCAAAACTCTTTCAACTTTCACGCAATACATGAGAGGGAAGATAGTCTCACATCAACTAGGCATATCAACGTGCTATGGAGATGCCCATTAATAGATATCAATGTGAGTGAGTAGGGATTGCCATGCAACGGATGCACTAGAGCTATAAATATATGAAAGCTCAACAAAAGAAACTAAGTGGGTGTGCATCGAACTCGCTTGCTCACGAAGACCTAGGGCATTTTTGAGGAAGCCCATCATTGGAATATACAAGCCAAGTTCTATAATGAAAAATTCCCACTAGTATATGAAAGTGACAACATATGAGACTCTCTATCATGAAGATCATGGTGCTACTTTGAAGCACAAGTGTGGGAAAAGAGATAGTAGCATTGCCCCTTCTCTCTTTTTCTCTCATTTTTCCTTTTTTTTTCTTTGGCCTTCCCTTTTTTTGGCCTTTCTATTTTTTTTCTTCTTTTTTTCCTTTTTGTAAAGTCCGAAGTCTCATCCCGACTTGTGGATAGTCTTCATCATCCTTTCCTCACTAGGACAATGCTCTAATAATGAAGATCATCACACTTTTATGGATTTATAACTCAAGAATTACAACTCAAAGCTAGAACAATATATGACTCTATATGAATGCCTCCGGCGGTGTACCGGGATATGCAATGAATCAAGAGTGACATGTATGAAAATTATGAAGGTGGCCTTGCCATGAATACAATGTCAACTACATGATCATGCAAAAAGCAATATGACAACAGTAATGCGTGTCATATGGACGGAACGGTGGAAAGTTGCATGGCAATATATCTCGGAATGGCTATGGAAATGCCATAATAGGTAGGTATGGTGGCTGTTTTGAGGAAGGTATATGGTGGGTGTATGGTACCGGCAAAAGTTGCACGGTACAAGAGAGGCTAGCAATGGTGGAAGGGTGAAGGGGTGCGTATAATCCATGGACTCAACATTAATCAAAAGAACTCATGCACTTATTGCAAAAATTTAGAAGTCATCAAAAACCAAAGCACTATGCGCACGCTCCTAGGGGGATAGATTGGTAGGAAAAGTCCATCGCTCGTCCCCAACCGCCACTCATAAGGAAGACAATCAATAAATAAAATTGTTCTCCAACTTCATCACAAAGAGGTTCACCATACATGCATGCTACGGGAATCACAAACTTCAGCACAAGAATTCATTAAATTCATAATCACCCAACTAGCATAACTTTAACATTACTACCTCCATATCTCAAAACAATTATCAAGCATCAAATTGATCATAGCATCCAATTCATTTTCTATGATAGTTTTTATTATACCCAACTTGGATGCTCATCATTCTAGGAACAACTTTAAAACCATAGAAAATACCATGCTGTTCTAAAAGACTCTCAAAATAATATAAGTGAAGCATGAGAGACTGGAAATTTCTTCAAAATTAAGACACCACCGTGCTCTAAAAGATATAAGTGAAGCACTAGAGCGAAAACTATCAAGCTCAAAAGATATAAGTGAAGCACATAGAGTATTCTAGCAAATTCTAATCAAGTAGGCTTCTCCCAAAAGGTGCGGATAGCAAGGATGATTGTGGTAAACTAAAAAGCAAAGACTAATATAATATATGACGCTCCAAGCAAAACACATATTATGTGGCGAATAAAAATATCGCTCCAAGTAAAGTTACCAATGAACAAAGACGAAAGAGGGGATGCCTTCCCGGGGCATCCCCAAGCATAGGCATTTGGCTATTCTTGAATATCTTGGGGTGCCATGGCCATCCCCAAGCTTAGGCTCTTGCCACCTGTCGGTGTCAAAACCGGCGGATCTCGGGTAGGGGGTCCCGAACTGTGCGTCTAGGCGATGGTAACAGGAGACAAGGGACACGATGTTTTTACCCAGGTTCGGGCCCTCTCGGTGGAGGTAAAACCCTACTCTTGCTTCATTAATATTGATGATATGGGTAGTACAAGAGTAGATCTACCACAAGATCAAAGAGGCTAAACCCTAGAAGCTAGCCTATGGTATGATTGTTGTTCGTCCTACGGACTAAAACCCTCCAGTTTATATAGACATCGGAGAGGGTTAGGGTTACACAGAGTCGGTTACAATGGTAGGAGATATACATATCTGTATCGCCAAGCTTGCCTTCCACGTAAAGGAAAGTCCCATCCGGACACGGGACGAAGTCTTCAATCTTGTATCTTCATAGTCCAGGAGTCCGGCCAACAGTGATAGTTCATCTATCCGGACACCCCCTAATCCAGGACTCCCTCAGTAGCCCCTGAACCAGGCTTCAATGACGACGAGTCCGGCGTGCATGTTGTCTTCGGCTTGCAAGGCGGGTTCCTCCTCTTAATACTTCATAGAAGGTTTTGAACACAAGGATAGTGTCCGACTCTGCAAAATAAGTTACACATACCATCGTAGAGAGAATAACATTTACACAAGTTCAATCTGCTGACGTATTCCGTGGCGTGACATCACACCACGGCCAAGCCTTTATTCGAATCGTTTTTACTATTCCACCTCAGCGCGTTTAGCGAAGCGGTTTCCTTGGCACGTCTTGTCAAAGAAGAGATCGTGTCCCCTTATTCTGGGATTCTCATCAATACGGGCGTGGGTAACCCAACCGCGCCATTGATTATGGCGCTTGGGAGATAAGCGAGTTTTACAGGCTGGTGGGGACGCATAGTTTCGTCCGTCCATATAAGGGGATAAGGATCCACCTTTTTACCTACGCCTTCTTCCTCCTTTGCTTATCCATTTCCGCACACTCGAGCTCCAGCGCCCAAGTCCGCACATCTCGCCTCAACCGTCACGGAGGGGCACATCAAAAGGCTGCGAAAGGCCGGATACTTGTCCAGCGACATCGCGCATCGACTCCCCGACAAGGGACAGCTCATCCCCACCCCCGGGCCCCATGAGAGGGTGGTGTTCCTCACCCACTTCCTCCGCGGACTAGGTTTGCCACTTCACCCATTTGTTCGGGGGATCATGTTCTACTATGGCCTCGATTTCCATGATCTGGCCCCGAATTTCATCCTCAACATCTCGGTGTTCATCGTCGTGTGCGAGGCCTTCCTGTGCATCCAGCCCCACTTTGGCTTATGGATGAAGACCTTAAATGTCAAGCCGAAGGTAGTGGGCGGCCGCCAAGCAGAGTGCGGAGGTTCCATGGTGGGCAAGATGCCCAACGTCCTATGGCTCGAGGGCTCCTTTGTGGAGAACATAAAGGGGTGGCAATCGGGGTGGTTCTAAATCACCGAGCCGCATGACCCTAAATGGATAGCGGCCCCCAAATTCCGATCTGGCTTCCCTACACGGCTCACCTCTTGGAAAGAGAAGGGCCTATCATGGGGTGATTCGGAGGAGCTGACCGGACTCCAATCCTGTGTCCAAACCTTGGTGAACAAGAAGCTCAAGCTTGTCAATGTAGTCCAGGTCATGCTCATCCGCCGGATCCTCCCGTGCCAAAAACGGGCCTTTAATTTGTGGGAGTTTGATCCGGCACAGCACTAAACCTTGAGCAGGCTCTTCGACACTATGTACTAAGATGCCTGGAAGGTGCTGTTCAAGGGCGCTGAGGCTCCCGCATCTGCTACCGAAGATCGCGGATTCAGCTCGCAGCGTCAAGCCGGCGAGGTAAGCTATTTTACCCTTTACAGGACGCTTATTTTCCATAGTTTGACTCTATGCGGGATCTACACTCCCTTTACCTTTGATAGGCTTGGCAAAAGACGTCCGGGCAGGTTAACTGTCCGGCTCCCCTGCCAGAAGACCCAGCGGACGCCCAATTAACGGGGCTGCTGGCTCCGGCGCCTTACGTGGTGCCAGAGAAGAAGGCCAAGAAGAAGGCCATGGGAACTCGAAGGAGTTCTCGGAGCCAGGTGTTGTCGGACTCATCATCCGACGGCTCCGAGGCAGACTCCTCCCGCCAAGACGGGGAGGAGGAAAAAGAGGCTTCTCCCCCAGCGGGGGGAGAGAAGAAAAGGAAGGCCTCCCCAACTGGGGAGGCTGGAGGGCCCAAGAAGGGAAGGACCCTTCCTCCGGACTACTCCGCCAACGCCAACGATGGCGAAGAGGAGTGGACACCGAGGGCTAAGCCCTTAGCGACATCGTAAGTGTCCGGATACCAGAATAATTCATGGCATTTCGTTTGTCGCATAGAATCTCCTAACGCCAAATACAACCGTGCAGCCCGCCCAAGAACGGGCTCGATATTTCAACGAGCGGCTTCCTGGCTCCATCGGACGTGAATAGTACTTCACTTCCGGCTGCCTCCTCTCCTCGCGCTGCTGATGACACTGAGGTGGGGTCCCAAAAGGGGCCCGGCTAGGAGGAGGAGGAGGTCCCGAAGGTGCCTCAAGGCAACCTCCCGGAC
The DNA here is from genome assembly GCA_963921465.1 of Triticum timopheevii. Taxonomy (NCBI): domain Eukaryota; kingdom Viridiplantae; phylum Streptophyta; class Magnoliopsida; order Poales; family Poaceae; genus Triticum; species Triticum timopheevii. Next base: position 202,491,201 of record OY997270.1, read on the forward strand.
TTTGGGCACGAGGGGGATCAACCCCCAAAGGGTTCTGAGTTCGGCCCTGGGCCGGACTCCGCACCGGAACCTTTAGTGGCTCCGGAGTCCGGCGGGCGGCCCCTTCGTAAGAAGGGCGAGACTGCAACACTGGTGACCTTCGTCCAGCCGGAGGCACCGGATAATTTGCTGGAGGCGCTCAATGGCGCCTCCATCGACGAGGAGCACTGCACTATTATGATTGCGGTGATCCAGAAAGTTCAGTCCGCCAAGAGCGGGCTGACTGAAGCCTGTACCAGCCTTCTAACAGGCTTTGAGGTAAGTTTTTAAGATATGTAAGAATATTACCGCATAGACAGTAGCCCCTGATGCTTAGTTCGGTGTTCAAAAAGAAAAGCCGAGCTGAGAATCTAAAAAGATATGCGCAGGAGTCTAACATAAATATGTCACTATGGGACTGCAGGCTGCGCTGCTGACCTCTGCCGCTCTGACTGCGGAGGTCAATGCATTGAAGGAGAGCCTCGAGCGGTCCAGGAATGAGCTCGGCCTTGCCAAGAAGCAGCTCGAGGACAAGGAAGGTAAGAAATACCTTATTAGAGTAATACCTTATAAAAAGGATTTGGTTGCAAAGAATGGCAGGAATAACGTGAGTATTGCAGGGGCCATGAACGAGGTGGCGACCCTGAAAGAGGCGGTGTCCAAGGCCGAAAAAAGTGCGGCCGCGGAGCGCACCGAGCGAGAGAAGCAGGAGGCGCGGGTGGCGGAGGTGCGACAAGAGCTCCAGGCTTTCGTGGAAAAACACGAGAGTTTGGAGCGTGACTCGAAGACTCGAGAGTCCGAGCTCGCCTTGGCTCTTGAGAGTGCCAAAGCCGCTAAGGCCGAAGCCCAGAAGGCCCTCCAGGAGATTGAGGCGATAAAAAAGATAGCGGCGGGTAAGGCATTCTTCATGCAAAGAAAGCATGTAAAAGTGAATTATCTGTTACTTACCCGAATTCGGAACTCTCCAGGAGCGTTCGTAGATCTGCCCCATAGTGTGTCTGATGCTGCCACATTCTACCGAGCCGAGGAGGGGAGCTCGACGGAAAAGGTGTTCTGGTCTCAATATGCTGAGGCCGGACATCCGGTGCCCCTGAGCGACCAGCTGAAGCAGCTGGTCGAGCTCCACAAGGTGGCCGAACAGGCCATGAAGGGCCTCATAGTTCGGCTATGGCCTAAAGAAGCCATGCCTGGGAGCTACTTCGGTCTGGTGCGGCGGCTGGTGGACGCCTGTCCATGGATTGAAGTCATCAAGTGTTCCGTCTGTATTGAAGGTGCCCGTCGGGCCCTTGCCCGCGCTAAAGTGCACTGGGGCAAGATGGACGCAGAGAAGCTTGTGACGGACGCGCCACCGCCGGTCAAGGAGTATCGCACGCCCGAGAAGTACTATAAGGGTGTCCTGAAGGGTGCCCGCCTTATAGCGGGTGAGTGCTCCAAAGATGTAATTTTTGAGTAGACTCGCATTTGTTATCCTGTACGCTGAAAACTTTGTTCATATGCGCTAAGCAATGCTTGTTAATTTAAAATATTACCTTCTATGCGGCCATTTATCAAATTTGAGAGATGGCAAGTCGTTGGCTTCAGCCCCCATGGCTCTAGTGCTGGGGTGTTTGGGATAAACTTGAGCGCTCTTGTTCCCATTCTTGGGTCCTTCGAGGGAGGCGCTCAACACAACGAACAAGGCAACCGGACTATGATGCTTAAACACTCCCACTTAGCCATAGAATTCTATAATTTTAAATTTCGGCTAAGCCCCTAGTGTTCGGAAGACCGAATTCGGGGTGCTATCCACGCCTTGGCCAGACAATGCCGACTCCTCGCTCTAAGCGGCATGAGTCTTTAGGGACCCGAAAAACTTCTCGCACAGTGACCGGCTCTCGCCCTATCATGACGGTCAGTTTTAGCTTTCTCCACTGAGGTGCTTAACCCAGCTCAACCGGAGCACAATCGCAGTGGTTCTCCCAGTGCTACCTTAGCCGATATAACGGAACGTAAGGTACCAAAACATGGGAGTCAGACAAACCCAACTATTGACCCAAGACATGATTCGGAGCCGATGCATATAATGCTATAAGTTCGGGGTGCCGCACTTGTTAAAGTGTTCGGACTTATCACACCATATTTTGGGGTACTTAAGCCCCTGGTGTATTTGGCCGTACAAAAGCGTACGGATGCAACATGTCATAAGTGAACATATATAGATAGAAAAAGGAATGCAATAATAGGCAAAAAGCGATGCATTGTTTATTCAAAAAATACTGCAATGAAAGCAGAATCATACAAATAGTGCGATAAGCAAGGGATGTGACTATTTAACATGTCCCCCTCCAGGGGTAGGCTGCGGGATGGTATGTAAAACAGGTATACTGCTCGTAATAGAGACCACCTGGACACTCGACGTAGCTTTTCTGCTTCCTTGGCTGTTGCATCGTGAGTTCGGCAATTATACTGCCGGACAGGGCTTCTGGAAAACGGAGTCCTAAGAATAAGAAAAAAAAGGAATGACACAATTGGGAGCCCCAGTTGCGCTTGAGCCGCTCTCCGGGCATGCCGTGGTCGTGCCCCTACCCCTATGCCCATGGTATCTCCAGAGCATAGTTATGTACGCGTGGTACTGGTCTCGCGATTTCGCGAGGGCTGGGGTTGGGGCCGCATTGCTACACGTGCTCGAAACGTGCCAGGCAGTCTTGTTGTAGGTTACTCCGGGCGCGCTTGACGTTGTTCGGACGTTTAGTAATCGGACTCGAGAATTGCCTTAAGAGGCTGCTTTGTACATCTGCCGCGAGGGCCACCGTATGCTCCTCCGTTCGGAGAGAACGTTCGGTGTTTCCATTGACCGTTATTACTCCTCGGGGGCCTGGCATTTTGAGCTTGAGGTATGCGTAGTGCGGCACTGCATTGAACTTTGCAAATGCGGGTTGTTCGAGCAGTGCGTGATAGCCGCTGCGGAACGGGACTATGTCGAAGATTAATTCCTCGCTTCGGAAGTTATACGGGGATCCGAAGACCACTTCGAGTGTAACTAAGCCTGTACAGTTGGCCTCTACACCTGGTATGACGCCTTTAAAGGTCGTTTTTGTAGGTTTGATCCTTGAGGGGTCTATGCCCATTTTGTGCACTGTATCCTGGTAAAGCAGGTTCAGGCTGCTGCCGCCATCCATCAGGACTCTAGTGAGGTGAAATCCGTCAATGATTGGGTCAAGAACCAATGCGGTGAATCCGCCGTGGCGGATGCTAGTGGGGTGGTCCCTTCAATCAAAAGTGATCGGGCAGGAGGACCATGGGTTGAACTTTGGGGCGACTGGCTCCATCGCGTATACGTCCCTCAGTGCACGCTTCCGCTCCCTTTTGGGTATGTGGGTTGCGTATATCATGTTCACCTTCCGCACTTTTGGGGGAAAACCCTTCTGTCCTCTATTGTTCGGCGGCCGGGGCTCCTCCTCGTCATCGCTATGTAGCCCCTTATCGTTGTTTTTGGCGTTTAACTTGCCTACCTGCTTGAACACCCAACAATCCCTGTAAGTGTGGTTGGCTGGTGTCGGGGCGTGATCTCTCTGTGGCCTCGAGCACCTATGGGGCACTAGGGGCCCTGAGGGAGTCCTGGACTAGGGGGTGTCCGGATAGCCGGACTATCAATATCCATCGGACTCCCAGACTACGAAGATAGAAGATTGAAGACTCCGGATCGTGTCCGGAAGGTGCTTTCCTTGGCGTGGAAGGCAAGCTTGGCGATACGGATATGTAGATCTCCTACCATTGTAACCGACTCTGTGTAACCCTAGCCTCTCCGGTGTCTATATAAACCGGAGGGCTTTAGTCCGTAGGACACAACATTACATCTCAACAATCATACCATAGGCTAGCTTCTAGGGTTTAGTCTCCTTGATCTCGTGGTAGATCTACTCTTGTACTACCCATATCATCAATATTAATCAAGCAGGACGTAGGGTATTACCTCCATCGAGAGGGCCTGAACCTGGGTAAAAACATTGTGTCCCTCGTCTCCTGTTACCATGCGCCTAGACGCACAGTTCGGGACCCCCTACCCGAGATCCGCCGGTTTTGACACCGACATTGGTGCTTTCATTGAGAGTTCCTCTGTGTCGTCACCTATAGGCTCGATGGCATCTTCAACCATCAACGCTGTCCAGGGTGAGACTTTTCTCCCCGGACAGATCTTCGTATTCGGCGGCTTTGCACTGCGGGCCAATTCTCTTGGCCATCTGGAGCAGATCGAAAGCTACGCCCCTGGCCGTCAGGTCAGATTTGGAAGCTTGAACTTCACGGCCGATGACCGCGGAGACTTGATCTTCGACGGACTCAAGCCACACCCAAGCGCGCCGCACTGTGACGATGGGCATGATCTAGCTCTGCCGCCGGACAGTGCTTTGGAGGCCGCACTCGAACCCGCTCCGGCTACTAGCCCGGAGCCGATTGCCCATGACGGGGGCAGGTGGATAGACGCCGCCCTGGGGGCTTCAACATCTACGGCGATGGAGCTGAATACCAATCTCGTCCCCTGCGAAACTCGTTATCCCGAGACGCCGGACTCCTCGCCGGACTCCGAGCCTCCCGCGCCCCTGCCAATTAAACCGGATTGGGCGCCGGTTATGGAATTCACCGCCGCGGACATCTTTCAACACTCGCCTTTTGGCGATATCCTGAATTCTCTGAAGCATCTCTCGCTATCAGGAGAATCCTGGACGGACTATGGCCAGGATGGTTGGAGTACGGACGATGAAGAAATTCAGAGCCCACCCACCTCCCACTTTGTAGCCACTGTCGAGGATCTAACCGACATGCTAGACTACGACTCCGATGACATCGACGCTATGGACGATGATGCCGGAGACGATCAGGACCCAGCGCCCACAGGGCACTGGAAGGCCACCTCGTCATATGACGTCTACATGGTGGATACCCCAAAAGAAGGGGATGGCGAAAAAGCAGCGGAGGAAGATTCTCTAAAGAAGCAGCCGAAACGCCGGCATCAGCGGCGCCGCTCTAAATCCCGCCACAACAAGAATGGAGATTCCGGCGCGGGAGATAATAACACTCCGGAGAGTGCCGAAGACGATCCCCTCCTGCAAGACTCAGCACAGGAGGATGCAGAAGCAAGCCCCCGCGACAGGGCAGCAGACGAAGGGGTTGAGGATGATAACTATATGCCTCCCTCCGAAGACGAAGCGAGCCTCAACGATGATGAATTCGTCATACCCGAGGATCCCGTCGAACAAGAGCGCTTCAGGCGCAGGCTCATAGCCACGGCAAATAGCCTAAAGAAAAAGCAGCAACAGCTTCAAGCTGATCAAGATCTGCTAGCCGATCGATGGACCGAGGTCCTCGCGGCCGAAGAGTATAAACTCGAACTCCCCTCCAAAAGTTACCCAAGACGCAAGCTGCTCCCCCGATTAGAGGAGGAAGCATACATACCTTTATCACCAGCGCACGACATGGCTGACCGACCACCCCGTGGTCGCGACAGAGAGGCATTCAGACCCCCAGCCAAGACCGTACCCCGACATCGATCCAAGAGTACGAAGCCAAAAGGGAACGCGCCGGACTTGCGAGACATCTTGGAGGACAAAGCAAGACAATCCAGATCCATCTACGGATCACGTGGGCGCCCTACGACCCACGACGAATACCGTCGCGCCGGACATAACGCTGGCCGGGCCGAACATAGCAGACAGCGCTCCCTCGAGCTGCGTCGCGATATTGCTCAATACAGGGGCGCCGCACACCCGTTATGCTTCACTGATGAAGTAATGGATCATCAGATCCCCGAAGGGTTCAAACCCGTGAATATCAAATCTTACGATGGCACAACAGACCCCGCGGTGTGGATCGAAGATTATCTTCTCCACATCCATATGGCCCGCGGCGACGATCTCCACGCCATCAAATATCTCCCACTCAAGCTTAAAGGACCAGCTCGGCATTGGCTTAACAGCCTGCCTGCAGAGTCGATTGGGTGTTGGGAAGACCTGGAGGCCGCGTTCCTTGATAACTTTCAAGGTACATACGTGCGACCACCAGACGCCGATGACCTAAGCCACATTATTCAGCAGCCAGACGAATCGGCCAGACAATTCTGGACACGGTTCTTGACGAAGAAAAATCAAATCGTTGACTGTCCGGATGCGGAGGCCCTTGCAGCCTTCAAACATAACATCCGGGACGAATGGCTAGCCCGGCACCTGGGGCAGGAGAAGCCGAAATCCATCGCAGCCCTCACATCGTTAATGACCCGCTTTTGCGCGGGAGAGGATAGCTGGCTAGCCCGCAGCAACAATCTCCGCAAAAATTCTGGCAGTCCGGACACTAAGGACAATCACGGCAGGTCACGTCGAATCAAAAACAAATGCCGTATTAACGGCGACGAAAAAGAGGATACGACAGTCAATGCCGGATTCCGAGGCTCCAAACCCGGTCAACGGAAGAAGCCATTTAAAAGAACAACTCCGGGCCCGTCCAATCTGGACAGAATACTCGACCGCTCATGCCAGATACATGGCACCCCCGAAAAGCCAGCTAATCACACCAATAGAGATTGTTGGGTGTTCAAGCAGGCTGGCAAGTTAATTGTCGAACACAATGATAAGGGGCTAAATAGCGACGACGAGGAAGAGACCCGGTCACCGAACAACAAAGGACAGAAGAGTTTCCCCCCACAAGTGCGGATGGTGAATATGATTTACGCGACCCATATACCCAAGAGGGAGAGGAAGCGCGCACTACGGGACGTCTATGCGATGGAGCCAGTCGCCCCGAAGTTCAATCCATGGTCCTCCTGTCCGATCACTTTTGATCGACGAGACCATCCGACCAGCATACGCCATGGCGGATTCGCCGCATTGGTCCTAGACCCAATCGTCGATGGATTTCACCTCACAAGAGTCCTGATGGACGGCGGCAGCAGCCTGAACCTGCTTTACCAGGACACAGTGCGCAAAATGGGCATAGACCCATCCAGGGTCAAACCTACTAAGACAACCTTTAATGGTGTCATCCCAGGAAGGGAAGCCAACTGTACAGGCTCTGTCACACTGGAAGTGGTCTTCGGATTCCCGGATAATTTCCGAAGCGAAGAGTTAATCTTCGATATAGTCCCGTTCCGTAGCGGCTATCATGCCCTGCTCGGACGAACCGCGTTTGCAAAATTCAACGCGGTGCCGCATTATGCATACCTAAAGCTCAAGATGCCAGGCCCTCGCGGAGTCATTAGGGTCAATGGGAATATGGAACGCTCCCTCCGAACGGAGGAACACACAGCGGCTCTCGCGGCAGAAGTACAGAGCAGCCTTCTACGGCAATTCTCCAGTCCGGCAATTAAAAAGCCGGACGCATCAAAGCGCGCCCGGAGCAACACTAACCAAGACCACCTGGCGCGATCAGAGCACGCGTAGCAATGCGGCCCCCACCCTCGCCCGCGCATGATCACAAGAATAACACTCCGCGTACATCATTACGCTTTGGAGATACCATGGGCGCAGGGGAGGGGCTTAACCACAAGGATTAAAGAGTGCGGCTCGACCACACCAGGGGCTCATGCTAGCGCCCCCCTTGGTTTTATTCTTATCTTTTTATTTTTTTATATACAGGACTCCACTAAACAGAAGCCCTGTCCGACGGCGAACTTGCCGAACTCACGAGGCAATAGTCAGGGATCAAAGAAGGCTGCGACGAACACTCAGGTGGTCTCCATTACGAGCACTAAATTCGATTAAATACACCAAGTCTGCAGCTTATCCCTGGAGGGGGACATGTCAAATTAGTCCAAATCCCTTGCTTACCGCACTATTTGTATCAGTCCGCTTTATTAGCAGACCTTCTTTCATAAATAACGCAGCACTTCCTTTTTGCAAGTTCATTACCTTTTCATTGCAATTGCGTTATCTTTTACAAATATTTATTATATGACATCTTGCACCCGTATACTTTGGTACGGCCGAATACACCAGGGGCTTCTGTTCCCCAGATTATGGTGTGATTAAGTCCGAACACTTTCATAAGTGCGGCACCCCGAACTTATAGCATTATATGAATCAGCTCCGAATCATGTCTTGGGTCAATAGTTGGGTTTGCCCGGCTCCCATGTTTTGGTACCTTACGTTCCGTTCTGTTGGCTAAGGTAGCACTGGGAGAACCACTGCGATTGCGCCCCGGTTGAGCCGGGTTAACGCCTCAGTGGAGAAAGCTAAAACTGACTGGCATGATAAGGCGAGAGACTGGTCGCTGTTCGAGAGGTCTTTTCGGGTCCCTAAAGACTCATGCCGCTTCGAGCGAAGTTCTGGATGATGTCCGACGAAGGCGTGGATAGCGCCTCGGATTCAGTCTTCCGAACACCAGGGGCTTCGCCGAAATTTAAAATTATAGAATTCTATGGCTAAGTGAGAGTGTTCAAGCATTATAAGTCCGGTCGCCTTGTTCGTCGTGTTGAGCGCCTCCCTAGATGGACCCAAAGATGGGAACAAGAGTGCTCAAGTTTATCACCGAACACCCCAGCACTCGTGGCTTGGGGGCTGAAGCCAACGACTTGCCATCTCTCAGATTTAACAAACGGCCGCACAGAAGGTAATATTTTAAATTCAACAAAGCGTTGCTCATGGCGCATATAAACGAAGTTTTCAGCGCACAGGATAAACACACAGCGAGTTCACTCAAGGATTACATTAAGGGGGCACTCATCCGCAATATCGCGGGCTCCCTATAGGACAACTTTATAATATCGCTCCGGCGTACGGTGCTCCTTGCCCGGCGGCGGCGGATCCGTGAGAAGCTTCTCCGCATCCAGCTTGCCCCATTGCACCTTTATGCGGGCAAGGGCCCGACGAGCGCCTTCGATGCAGGCGGAGCGCTTGATCACATCCAGCCTGGGGCATGCATCCACTAGCCGCCGCACTAGGCCAAAGTAGCTGCCAGGCATGGCCTGCCCAGGCCACAGCCGGACTGTGAGGCCCTTCATGGCCTCCTCAACTACCTTGTGGAGTTCGACCAGCTACTTCAGCTGGTCGCTTAGGGGCACCGGATGACCGGCCTCAGCGTACTGAGACCAGAAGACCTTCTACGTTGAGCTCCCCTCCTCGCCACGATAGAATGCAGCGGCATCAGACGCACTATGCGGCAGATCTGCAAATGCCCCTGGAGAGCTCCGAATTCGGGTAAGTATCCGGTAATTTACATTAACATGCTTGCTCTGCATGAAAAACGCCTTACCCGCCGCTATCTTCTTCATGTCCTCTACTTCCATATGGGCCTTCTGGGCCTCGGCCTTGGCGGACTCGGCCCTATCGAGAGCCGAGGCAAGCTCGGACTCTCGAGCCTTGGAGTCACGCTCCAAAATCTCATGTTTTTCCATGAGAGCCTGGAGCTCTTGCCGAACTTCCGCCACCAGCGCCGCTTGCTTTTCTCGCTCAGTCCGTTCTGTGGCCGCATTGCGTTCGGCCACGGACACGGCATCCTTCAGGGCTGCCACCTCGTTAGTGGCCCCTACATTACATATATTATCCTTGTTAATCTTGTTTGCAACCAAAACCCTTTTCTGTAAGGTACTTATTTAAAGTGGTGTTATTCACCTTCTTCTTCCTTGAGCTGCCTCTTGGCATGGCCGAGCTCTTGCTCCGACGGCTCAAGATCTTTCTTCAGCGCCTCGACCTCCGCCGTTAATGCGACAGAGGTCAGCAGCGCAGCCTGCAAACCCATATCGACATATTTAAAAAAAAACAACCCTGCGTATATCTTGTTAGATCCTTAGTCCGGCTTTTCTTTCCGAACACCGGACTAAGCATCAGGGGCTACTGTCTATGCGGTATTATATTACTTAATTTTAACCTTCTTACCTCAAAGCCTGTTAGAAGGCTGTTGCAGGCTTCGGTCAGCCCGCCCTTGGCGAGCTGGACCTTCTCAATCACCGCACTCATGAGAGTGCGGTGTTCTTCCTCGATGGAGGCGCCTTTGAGCGCCTCCAGCAGGTTATTCGGTGCCTCCGGTTGGACGGAGGCCGCCGGCGTCACGGTCCTGCCCCTCTTACGAGGGGGCTGCTTGCCGGACTCTGGAACCGCTACGGGTTCTGGAGTAGAGTCCGGCACAAACTCCGGGGGGCTGCCTAACGGCGCCTCCGGAGCCTCCTCCTGGCGTGTCCCCCTGTGGGATTCCGCCTCGTCGTCCTCGGCGCGTGGGGTAGAGGCAGTCGGGATGGAATTTACATCCGACGGCGCCAACGACCCGCTCATCGAGTCGGGAAAGTCGTCAACGGCCGGACTAAAGGAACAATGCGGCATTAGAAGGACACTACGTGACATACAATATACGGCATATGAATGATCCGGATACTTACGATCCTGCCGGACGCCGGGCCCTTGGAGGCCACTCGTCCTCGCCAACGTTGATGTTGGCAAAACTGTCCGGGGGGATAGTTCTCCCCCTCTTGGACCCTTCGGCCGCCCCGGTTGGGGAGGCCTTCCTCTTCCTCTCTCCCTCCTCCGGGAGAGAGTACTCCTCCTCCTCCTCCTCGTCTTCGGGGGAGGAGTCCTTGTCGTCATCGTCAGACGCCTGATTGCGGGAACTCTTGCGAGTCCCCGCGGCTACCTTCTTGGCCTTCTTCTCCGGCACCATGTACGGTGCCGGAACCAGCAGCCTTGCTAAGCGGGCATCCACTGGTTCTTCTGGCATGGGAGCCGGGCTGATGAGCAGCTGGGCCTTTTCCATCCAGTCCTATCAAAGGAAGAGGTAGATTAAAAACCTCGCTAGAGTCAATCTAGCTACTATAAGTGTCTCGTAATGGGGTCGAATCACTTACCTCGTCAGTCAGAGACTGCAAGCTGAATCTGCGGTCTTCGGTCGCGGATGCGGGGGCTTCGGCGCCCTTGAACAGCACCCTCCAGGCGCCTTCGTACGTTGTGTCAAAGAGCGCGCTTAACATCTGGTGCTGTTCCAGATTAAACTCCCATAGATTAAATGCCCGTTCTTGGCATGGGAGAATCCGCCGGAGGAGCATGACCTGGACCACGTCGACGAGCCGGAGCCTATTGCTCACCAGCTTCTTGATGCAGGCTCGAAGTCCCGTCACCTCCACCGGATCACCCCACTGCAAGCCCTTCTCTTTCCAGGAGGTGAGCTGCGTAGGGATTCCAGATCTAAATTCGGGGGCCGCCGCCCATGTGGGCTTGCGCGGCTCGGTGATATAGAACCACCCCGATTGCCACCCCTTGACGGAGTCCACGAAGGTCCCTTCTAGCCAAGGGACGTTGGGCAACTTGCCCAACATGGCGCCTCCGCATTCCGCTTGCGTCCCCTTCACAACCTTCGGCTTGACGTTGAAGGTCTTGAGCCACAGGCCGAAGTGGGGCCGGATGCAGAGAAAGGCCTCGCACACGACGATAAACGCCGAGATGTTGAGGACGAAGTTCGGCGCCAGATCGTGGAAATCCAGGCCGTAGTAAAACATGATCCCCCGGACGAATGGATGGAGCGGGAAGCCCAGTCCGCGGAGGAAGTGGGGAAGGAAAACAACCCTCTCATGAGGCCCTGGGGTAGGAATGAGCTGCCCCGCGTCGGGCAGCCGATGCGCGATGTCGCCGGAAAGGTATCCGGCGTCGCGTAGCTTGGTGATGTCCTCCTCCTTGGCGGTGGAGGCCATCCATTTGCCTCCCCCTCCGGACATGTTCGGAGAAGGGTCGAGGTGGGATGCGCGAGCTTAGGCGTTGGAGCTTGAGTTCGCAGGGGTGAATGAGCAAAGGAGGAAGAAGGCGTAGGTGAGAAGGTAAATCCTTATCCCTTATATATAGGCGGACGAAAATATGCGTCCTTCACCGGCCTGGTAAAACTCGCTTATCTCCCAAGCGCCACCATCAATAGGCGCGGTTGGGTTACCCACGCACGTATTGATGAGAATCCCGGAATAAGGGGAACACGATCTCTGCTTCGACAGGACGTGCCAAGGAAACCCTTCGCTAAACGTGCTGAGGTGGTATGGTAATTCAAACAAAGGCTTGGTGGCAGTGTGATATCACGCCGCATAACACGTCAGCAGATTGGATCAGTATATGTGTTTTATTCTCTCTACGTTGGAATGTGGAATTTATTTTGCAGAGCCGGACACTATCCTGGTGTTCATTATTCTCTCCGAATTATTCAAGGGAAGAACCCGCCTCGCAATGCCGAACATCAGGCACGCCGAACTTATCGTCATTGAAGACTGGTTCAGGGGCTACTGAGGGAGTCCCGGACTAGGGGGTGTCCGGATAGCCGGACTATCAATATCCGTCGGACTCCCAGACTACAAAGATAGAAGATTGAAGACTCCGGCTCGTGTCCGGAAGGTGCTTTCCTTGGCGTGGAAGGCAAGCTTGGCGATACGGATATGTAGATCTCCTACCATTGTAACCGACTCTGTGTAACCCTAGCCTCTCCGGTGTCTATATAAACCGGAGGGCTTTAGTCCGTAGGACACAACATTACATCTCAACAATCATACCATAGGCTAGCTTCTATGGTTTAGCCTCCTTGATCTCGTGGTAGATCTACTCTTGTACTACCCATATCATCAATATTAATCAGGCAGGACGTAGGGTACTACCTCCATTGAGAGGGCCTGAACCTGGGTAAAAACATTGTGTCCCTCGTCTCCTGTTACCATCCGCCTAGACGCACAGTTCGGGACCCCCTACCCGAGATCCGCCGGTTTTGACACCGACAGGCCCCTTCTAGTCCGGCAAGGGAGCGGAGGGCGTGCGCAGAGCAGATCGAGGTCGAGCGCGCGGGGGAGACGGGCAATTTTTACCCAGCTTCGGGGCTCTCCAGAGAGATAAAACCCCTACAGCTGCTTTGGTGATTGTATTTGATCTTGCTCGAGCATGCGAGCGTATGATGGTGTTGTGGGTGTCGAATGGACCGAACCCCTTCTACATGCGCATGGGCCTCCCTTTTATAATCTGAAGGGGGTTCCAACAGGTGGCAGCGTAGGAAGAGGGGGTAGAAAGGTAAAAACGCAGGTTGGTACAACAGTGACCAACAGTGTCCCCTACCTAACTCTGACGGCAGGGGACAAGGGCATTTAATGCCCGTCCGGTCGCCCCAACAGTGCATAGGAGTGACCGTTAAGTGAGCCACCGGTTGCCACGATGGCATCTCTGTCAGCTCTGTTTGCCACCTCGCCCCGCATGGCTGCGTAGTGCCTCGCCACGTGCCCTTGGGATGGCCTTGTGATGACACGTCGCCGGACGCGCTGGAGTTTGGGTGGCAGCCTTGCCGCGGCGAGTGCCTTGCCGCGGCCCTTCTCTTGTTGTGCCGGCAAGCTTGCCGGCCGTCGGGCCTTGCCGGGACGCGCGGGGCGCCGCGGCAAGTCTTCTGGTGATGCTTTGGTTGGCCTTCCTGGCAAGCTCCTCTTGCCGGGGCCTTTGTTTTCTTGGTTAGTACTTTGTTCTTGAATGGCAGTAATAGGAAATGGTGGAGGGTCTTGGCGGGCGCCCGGCAAGCCTTACCGCGGGGTGCTGCGACTGCCCGTGCACAAGTTCGGGGTACTAAGGTACCCCTACTTTAGTACACCGACAGGAGCCCCCGGGCCTGGGCCATACACGGTGCCGAGCGTTGTTGGGCCAGGCCCAAAACAGTGCACGGGCACGCGCGGCCTGGGTCCGCCCACAATCGGACTCCGTGCCCACCGCGCTCTCCCGCAACAGCACGCGTCGATTGCGGCGTCGTGGGAGAGAACATGGTCAATACTTAACTCCAGGAAATGCGTAACGTTCGCATCCCTTGTTTATAAGCAGAGGAAACGAGGCCGTTCCCCCACTTCCGCCACTTGCAGTTCCTTCCTCCGAAAGCTCCGCCGTTCTCCCCCGTCTCCTGAATCGAGAGGAAAACAGTGCCCCGCCGCCCGTCGTCGCTGTCGCTTTCGCCTCCCCCCCGCCGCCCCCGCCATGGCTCCGAAGGCTGGGAAGGCTACGAAGGCCGCGAAGGCTGCGAAGGCCACGAAGGCTGCGAAGGCCGCAAAATCGGCCGAGGCGCTGCGCAAGAAGCAGGTGCTTCCCCCCCCCCCCCGAGCTCACTCCGGAGGCGTTGCGGGCGGAGTTTTACCTTTTTTGGTCGACAGAAACGCGCGCGCATCCGCGCACGCCGGTGCTTTCCGCGGAGGCCTCCAAATCGAAGAAGTGCCCCAAAGGGTACTACTTCTTCCCTGTGTTCTTCTATTGCGGGCTCTGCCCACCTTTTTCCGATTTCTTTTGCGACATCATGAACACCTACGGGTTTCATCTGCTTGATTTCACCCCCAATGCCGTTCTGACAATGGCGGTTTTCGCACACCTCTGCGAGAACTTCGTCGGTATCCTCCCCAATGTGGCCCTTTTCCGTCATTACTTCTCCCCTCGGGCCGAGAAAGGGGAGCCACTGGCTGGCGAAATCGCCTGGACCTCCCGGATGGGTATGAAGGAAGCGTACTTGTCGGGCGAACTCCGCAGCAAGTGGGACGAGTGGAGGGCGGAGTGGTGTTGGATCTGTGATGACAATCCGCCGTTGTTCACTGAGCTGCGCAAGACTCGGGTGGTGCGCGGCAACGACTGGAGTGCTCTGTCGTCGGACGACGCCAAGCTGACGATCGCCACCACCCGAATCCTCCGGCTCAGGCATGCCGGACTCACAACAGGGGCGGTTGGCGCGGATTTCCTTCGTCGCCGTATCGCCCCTCTGCAGGCGAGGGGGAGGCCCGCCTGGCAGTTCAGTGGCCCGAAGAGGCGGCTGCAGCCGCCGCAGCGGGCGAGTTCGGATTTACTTTGGCGGAGGCGGACGCAGCTGCGGCGGCAAGCCTTGCTTCCTGGGAAGCACTTGCCGGGGAAGGCGATGGCGAATGGGAGGTTGAGGCTGGAACGGGCGAGTCCGTCGAGGGCGCGAGCGGCCAGCCGTCTTCGAGTAACTTGCCGCAGGCGGAGCCCACAGCGCAGCCCCAATTCCGTCCGAGAAGGCGCCTCCGTCGAGTCGGAGAGCTGGCGGAGGAGCAGGCCGCCCAGCAGCCGCGGCGCCGTGGGACGCGTTCCACCGTGGCAAGTGCGGCCGCGGGAGGGTCCCAGGCCACGCCGGCAACCGAGGCGGGGTCTTCTCGGGCCGCCACGCCTGATCCTGCCACAGCCCTCGGCAAGCGCCGGAGGGAGCCTACTCCTCCGCCGCGTCGCGCTGAGAGGGTACCGGAGTTCGACCTCTCTGCGCTGAGCTCCGACGACGACGAGGAGGAGGAGGAGGAGGGGGAGTAAGGCTTTCTTCATACCGTTCTTGTCTTTCTTTTGATCCTTATTATTATTCGTTTTGTATCTAATCTGTTCTCCTCCAAACCCCTGCTCTGTATCAGGACTTTGGCGGAGAGAGCGGCGAAGAGGGCCAGGGTCCCTGTAGTTGAGGACGATCCTGCTATGGCGGCGGAAGATACGTCCGAAATGACCTTGACGGACCCGGCCCCTTCCCCTCGCAGCAGCTCCCAGCACAGCCCCCAGCGTAAGTGCCTCAATCCACTCCCTATCGTGGGGCGCGCATGGTCGCTTCTTCTTCTGCCAATATCCTGATTATTGGCTCTTTTGTGTATAGGTGAAGAACAGGCCCACCAGGAGCAGCCGGAGGCCGACGCGGAGGTGTCGTCGGCCTCGACTACGCCACCGAGGGCCAACTCCCCGATATGGGAGCCGTCTCCGGCAAGGAAGGGGTCTCCGGCAAGGGGTGGGACCGGTGAGCCCCCGGTGGTGGAGCCCACGATCACGGAGCCCAGCACAGGTGACCCTCCTTGTCGGGGACTCTCCCTCGGGTCCTGCTGATCTCCCTTTTCCTTCCTTTGGGTATTTGCTTGACTGTCCCTTTCTTTCCCTGCCTTCAGATCCTCCCCTTGGGGACCCGATGGAGGCTGAGGCCACCGGCGAGGAGGATGGCCGCGGCGATACTGGGGATGCCGCCGCCGCTGAGGGAGGGGCCGGCGCGGAGGAGCCCGCCGGCGAAGAGGCCGCCGGGGCCGCTGGCACAGGGGCCGGCGTGGGGTCCGGTGACCGTACCGACGACCCGGAGGACGCAGGAGTGCAAGGTGCTGCGCCGGCTGTCGATACCTCCGCCGCTGATGCGGCGCCGGGCTCCGAGGAGCCCCAGCCCGGCGCATACATGAAAGCCGGCGAGAGCGTGTATATCAAGCTCCCCTGGGCATCGAGCTCCAGGGCACTAGTTGAAGTAGAGGAGTTTGACGGGGAGGTACTTGCCTCTGCTGGGCTGGCGGTGGTCGACAGGCCAAGCAGCAGCAGTGGCGAGTCCGAGGAGGAGCAGCTGCGCCGAAAGCTGGTGTCACTCTACCGCGTCCGGCAAGCGAAGCTTGTGTCCCGGGAAGCGCTTGTCGCGCAGGCGGGAGTTGACATAGAGAAGCATGCGCAAGAACTCAAGAGGCGCAACCAGGAGGCCCTCTGGTCCATTGCCGAGGAGAGGGCGCAGCTCGACGAGGCGAAGAAGGCGTTCATCCTAGAGAAGGCTGAAGCCGAGGAGTAGCAGAGGCTTGCCGCCGAAGAGCTATTCAAGCGGGACGGCGAGCTGATACAAAGGAAGGCGTACTTGGACAGCCCTGACGAGGAGCTCGCCATCCGGGAATAGTCACTTGGCGGGGCACTCAAGGAGGCGAAGGACGCCGCCGCGGCTGCCGAGGCCGCCAAGAAGGAGTTGGAGGAGAAAGTGACGCAGCTGGAGGCGGACGCGACAAGGAAGACGCAGAGCTTGCCGCACTCCAGCACGATCGCGAGAAGGATGCGCGTGCTCACGGCGATCTGCAAGCCCAGCTCTCCGAGAAGATCAAAGAGCTGAACGCCGCCAAGGACTCGAGCGCTGATCTAGAGCTGAAATTGGCCACCTTGACGGAGACGCTGGACGCCGCCAAGAAGCGAGAAGACATCTTGAGAAAAGACCTCAAGGGCAACGAGGAGCTGCTGACGAGGGCCGCCGAGGCCCAGAACGCCCTCAAGACCACGGTGGAGCTCTGGACGGAGGGCCTCATCAACATCGCCGCGCTTATTGACGAGGAGTTGGCGGAGTTGGACTTGACGGGCTTCGGGTACTCTACAGAGGTGAATCTCCAGCCCAGCGCCAAGCTCACGCTTTTCTTCAAGGATGTGGTGACGGCTCTCTAGCAGCTCCGGGAAAGAATCCCGAAGCAGTTGGCCGCCGAGTCGCGCGCGATCTGCGCTGGGGTTTTGGAGAAGGTGCTGGTGAAGGTCCTCTTCCGCAACCCGGGCATCGACCTCTCCCGCGTCACCAAGAAGCTGCCGGAGGGCGCTGATGTTGAGGAGCTCAGGGCCATCGTCGCACCCATCGTGGACAAAAGTGAACGAGGTTAGGAGGGTCGATGGAGAGCGCGTGGATTAGGCTGCCCTTCTTCTCCATTTTTCTTGCTGCTGCCATTTTGGTCACGAAAACAATTTCCGTCACAATAAGTCATTCTTGTAATATAACTTTATTCTGGGTACTGCTTGCTATGTTATTCCCTTCATTCTGTTGCGTCCCTTGTATGCTTCTACCCTGTGTTTTGAGGGACCTTGCCGGCACGACCACACTTGCTGAGTGCGGAACGTCAACAGCCCGCTGGCGGTGCTTTTCCCGGCAAGGAATCTTGTCGGGGCTAGTCGCAGCTCACTTATATTGTTGAGCGGGCTCAGAAACAACGCAAGGGTGCGACTTAGCCGTGAGTCGATTCCTCCGCACACAGGTTTTCCATACAAGGCACGAACGCTCAAGGGGTATAACTTAAAAAATTTAAGCTACTTAGCTTTTCTGTTTTCTTCGTCCCGGCAAGGCTTGATTCTTTTGAATAGCGCCTGGTCCAAACCTTTATCTCTCTCCTCCCCCCCCCCTGGTTAACTTGTGGGCGGAGGGATCTTCTTTTTGAGAAGAAAGAAGAGAAAATAACGATATGAGACCTTAAGATTCCTTATCGCTTACCGGGGGCAAGTGCTGCACAAATTGTTAGGTATATATACAAAAAGGGAGAAAATGCACTAAACTTGACAAGGCGTGCAGGGCACATAAACTTTATTTACGCACGGGGGCTGCGCCCGGCTTTGTACAAAGGGTTACATGCGACAGCGGCAAGGCTCGTACAAAAGGTGGTTGCCGGAACGCGTCCGGCAACCGCGCCTTATGGGTAAAACTTGCGAAGATGCTCTATGTTCCAGGAGTTGCTCACCGGAATGCCATCTTCGGTCTCAAGGCAGACAGTGCCGGGCCTAGTGACTCGTTTCACCCGATAAGGGCCTTCCCACTTCGGCGTCAACTTGTTTGAATTCTTGGTGGATTGAATACGCCGAAAACAAAGGCTTCCTTCCTCGAAGCTTCTGGCATTAACTTTGCGGCTATGATAGCGGCGCAAAGCTTGCTGATAGCGAGCAGCTCGCACAGCAGCCTGAAGACGATCCTCCTCGAGGAGCAGCGCGTCATCTTGCCGCAGCTGCTCTTGCTCAAGCTCATCATAAGCGAGCACTCGTGGCGACCCGTATACGAGTTCCGTGGGGAGAACTGCCTCTGCTCCGTAGACAAGAGCAAAGGGTGTCTGGCCGGTGGCTCGATTTGGCGTCATTCTGATCGACCAAAGAACCACTGGCAGCTGCTCGATCCAATTCCTTCCGCACTTGTGCAGCCTGTCGAAAGTTCTGGTCTTGAGCCCGCGCAGCACTTCAGCGTTCGCCCTCTCCGCCTGACCGTTGCTTCTCGGGTGAGCAACAAAAGCGAAGCAGATCTTGGTGCCAAGATCTTGGACGTACTGCATGAAGATGTGGCTCGTAAACTGTGTGCCGTTGTCGGTAATGATCCTGTTAGGGATCCCGAAACGGCAAACAATCGACCTAAAGAACTTGACTGCTGATTGTGCTGTCACCTTCCTCACTGGTTCCACTTCCGGCCACTTTGTGAACTTGTCAATTGCAACGTACAAGTACTCAAAGCCCCCGACATCTCGGGGGAAAGGGCCGAGGATGTCGAGCCCCCAGACCGAAAACGGCCAGGGCAAAGGGATTGTTTGGAGAGCTTGAGCTGGTTGATGAATCTGTTTGGAATGGAACTGGCACGCTTCACACTTGGTTACTTGTGCAGTTGCATCCTGGAGTGCTGTTGGCCAGAAGAAGCCTTGCCGGAAAGCCTTGCCGGCAAGTGCTCCTGCGCCAATGTGGTGACCACATATGCCTCCATGTATCTCCGCCAACAGCTCTTGTCCCTCTTCCCGGGAAATGCACTTCAATTTCACTCCGTTGAATCTTCTTCTGTACAGTATGTCATCGACAAACTGGTACATACTTGATTGCCGGGCTACTCTCTCCGCTTCTTCTTGTTCCTCGGGAAGTTCCCCTGTTTGAAGGAAATGGACGATCTGCTGTGCCCATGCCGGAGCCTGAGGCTCAACGACAAGGACTAAAGGCGCAAATGCTGCTGCGGGAACATCCGCTTCTACGGCGAGGATCTGGAATTCTGCCGGAGCGTGATGCTCCCCGGCAAGCGTGTCGGGACACAGCTTGTCGGGAGCGTCTGCTTCAATGAAACAGGCCCCGGGGCTTGTCGGAGCAGGTCGCTCCTCATCACTTTCTGTGTTGATCCTGGGGACCTTCTTGGCGGCGGCTTCGGGGAGCTCTGCCGGAAAGTAGTCGCCAGTAACCAACTTTCTTTTCTTGCTCTGTCCAGTCAATGGTGTCACAGATGGCTGAGTCAGCTTGAGCACAAAAATCCTTGGTTCCACAGGCAACTTGAGTGCGGCGCACTTTGACAGGCC
This sequence comes from Triticum timopheevii, assembly GCA_963921465.1. Lineage (NCBI taxonomy): Eukaryota > Viridiplantae > Streptophyta > Magnoliopsida > Poales > Poaceae > Triticum > Triticum timopheevii. The sequence continues at coordinate 202,510,981 of OY997270.1, forward strand.
ATCTGCAATGTCATTTTGAGCTCTTGGAACATGTTCCATTTGCATGCCGTCAAAATGCTCTTCTAGCTTTCTCACTTCATCAATGTATGCTTCCATCAACGGACTCTGATAGTCTTTGTTAACTTGGCGGACGACAAGCTGTGAGTCACCCCTGACAATAAGCTTCCTGATCCCAAGTTCTGCCGTGATCCTGAGTCCAGCAAGCAAGCCCTCATACTCTGCAGTATTGTTTGTTGCTCCTTGGGAAAGTGCATCTGGACCACGTACTTGAGGTGCTCTCCAGTGGGTGCGACAAGTAGTACGCCCGCACCGGCGCCTTGCAGCGAGAAGGCACCATCAAAGTACATGATCCATTCTTTGCCTGCTTCCTTGACGGGGATGCTCCTCTCCGGTGTTTCTTCATCGGGCGTTGGCGTCCATTCTGCTATAAATTCTGCCAATGCTCGGCTCTGAATGGTAGAAGTACTTTCAAACTTGAGGCCAAAGCTTGACAATTCCAGTGCCCACTCGACAATCCTGCCTGTTGCTTCTGGATTCTGCAATATCCTCTTCAACGGAAAGCGAGTGACCACTATCATCTCATGTGCTTGAAAGTAATGGCTCAGCTTCCTCGAGGCCATGAGGAGGCCGAAAAGCAACTTCTGCACACCAGAGTACCTTGATCTAGCTCCTTGTAGAAGAGAACTGGCAAAGTAAACTGGGCGCTGCACCATCTTCTTCTGTTTCTCTTCTTGTGGGTGCGTAGACCCATCCTTGCCGGAACCAGAACTTGCCGGATCAGGGCTTGTCGGGCCAGAGCTTGTCGGGGAAGCCCCCTGCTTGTCGCTGGACTCGCATGCCACGGCTGCTGGCTCATCATCTGCCTCTCTCTCCGCCACTAACGCAGCACTAACCACTTGATTGGTTGCTGCTAGATATAGCAGCAACTTTTCTTGTGGCTTAGGTGCGACAAGTGTTGGAGTGGAGGACAAATATTTCTTCAAGTCCTGCAGCGCAGCCTCCGCTTCCGGAGTCCACTTCATTGGACCCGCCTTTTTCAAAATTTTGAAAAACGGCAGGGCGCGCTCAGCAGACTTGGAAATGAACCTGCTGAGGGCAGCAACGCAGCCGGCAAGCCTTCGTACGTCCTTGACTCGCTTCGGTGCTTCGATTTGCTCGATGGCCTTGATTTTGTCGGGATTGGCTTCAATCCCCCTCTGTGACACAAAGAATCCGAGAAGCTTGCCGGAAGGAACTCCCAACACGCACTTCTCGGGATTCAACTTGAGGTTGATCTTGCGCAGATTTGTGAAGGTCTCGTCCAAATCTTGGATCAAAGTCTTTTTGTCCTTGCTCTTGACCACTATGTCATCCATGTAAGCTTCCACATTTCTGTCCAGTTGTGGCTCAAAAGGATGACTGACTACTCTCGCAAATGTTGAACCAGCATTCTTTAGTCCGAAAGGCATCTGTACGAAGCAGTACATGCCACATGGAGTAATGAATGCGGTCTTCTCTTTGTCCTCTTCAGCCATGAAGATCTGATGATATCCTGAGTATGCATCGAGGAATGAAAGCAGATCACATCCCGCCGTGGAGTCGACAATCTGGTCAATGCGCGGCAAGGGAAATGGATCCTTGGGACAAGCTTTATTAACATCAGTGAAGTCAATGCAAAGCCTCCACTTCCCGTTCGCCTTGCGCACGACTACTGGATTGGCTAGCCACGTCGGATGGAGTACTCCACGGACCAATCCTGCTGCTTCCAACTTCCTAATCTCCTCTACTATGAACTCTTGCCGCTCTATCGCTTGCTTTCTGACCCTTTGCTTGACGGGCCGCGCGTGAGGGCATACGGCGAGGTGGTGCTCGATTACTTCCCTGGGAACACCGGGGATGTCAGACGGTTGCCACGCGAACGCATCGACATTCGCCCGCAGGAAAGCAACGAGCGCGCTTTCCTATTTAGGATCATGCGTGGCACTGATGGTGAAGGTACCACCAGTGCCGCCCTCCTTGGCGGCCACCTTCTTGGTCTCTGGTGAGGCTGCTTTCGCTTTATTGCACTTGTCGGTGGAGCTCGATGGTGCGTCCTCGTCGGCAGCGCAGCACTCCGGGGAGGTGCGCTTGCCGGAGTGGGCATCAGAGCTACTCTTGCCGGACTTGACTTTCTTCTTCCCCCGGGGAGCTTCAGCGGCAAGTGGCTCGCACCCTGCCGCTCGCATCCCTCTTGTCACCTTGGACAGAAATGACACTCATCGGGCCGGGCATCTTGAGCACGTTGTATGCGTAGTGAGAGGCCGCCATGAACTTGGCGAGCGCGGGTCGTCCGAGTATTCCATTGTAGGGTAATGGGATATCAGCCACGTCGAATGTGACCCTCTCGGTCCTGAAGTTCAGTTCGCTGCCAAACGTCACTGGCAATGTGATCTTCCCTTTTGGCTTGCTTCTTCCCGGATTTATCCCTTGAAAGGTGCCAGTCTCTTCGAGCTCGCTGTCGGGGATCTGGAGCTTCTTGAGCACTGCGGAGGAGATCAGGTTCAGGCCGGCCCCGCCGTCAAGCAGCATCTTCGTGACCTTGAGGTTGCGGATTGTTGGTGAGACCAACATTGGCAAGCACCCGACCGCAGTGATGCGGTCAGGGTGGTCCTCGACGTCGAAGATGATGGGCGTGCTGGACCACTTTAGAGGCTTGCGCGCCTCGACGGACGGCTCCACTGCGTTCACTTCTCGCACCCACTGCTTGAGTTGGCGGTGCGAGGTGTGCAGAGAGGCGCCGCCGTCGATGCACAACACCTCTGTCGCCTTCTGAAACTCTTGGTCATCGGCCTCATCTTCCTCCATCTCATCATCCTCATCCTCATCTTCGTCCTTATCGCGGCCGCGGGGAGGCCTATCTCCTTGCCGCGGCTTGGCCTTGCCGCGATGCCCTCCCCGGGCGGGAAGCTTCTTGCCGGATCCTCCGCCACCTCCTTGGGATTTTTCCTTATCGCGACGCTCGTACTCAGCTTTCTATAGCTCTGCCATCCGCTCCACTTTCTTGCAGGTTTGGAGATCGTGGCCCTTGGTGCGGTGGATCTTGCAATACCGCTTGCCGGAACCACCCTGCTTGTCGGCGGCTACCACGGCCTCGCCGGAGTCATCGGTCTTGGCCTTGTCGGAGCCGCCTCCGTTGCCGGAATGCTCAACAGCTAGCACATCCTTAGCCTTTCTCTTCCTGTTGTTCCGCCTCCGGTTCTTCCTTGCCGGGGCGGCATCCTCACTGTCAGACCCTTCTGCTCCTGCAATCTCTCCGGGAATTTTCCTCCCTTCCTCAGCCCGTGCACACTTGTCGGCCAGAGCGTAGAGCTCGCTGACATCTCTGATCTTGCACATCGCCATCTCCTCCCTCATCCGGCGATTACGCACGTTCTGATGAAACGCGCTGATAACCGCGGCAGGGTGGACGTCTAGGATGTTGCGCTGCACCTGGCTGAATCTCTGTATGTACTTGCGCAGGGGCTCCCTCTCCTTCTGGACGAGCAAGTGGAGGTCACTCTCCTGGCCATGAGGCTTGTGGCCACCCGTGAAGGCGCCGACAAACTGGTGACACAGGTCCGCCCATGAAGAGATGGAGCCGTCCGGCAAGTGCATGAGCCAAGATCTGACGTTGGGTTTGAGCACCAGCGGGAAGTAGTTGGCGAGGATCTTCTCGTCGCGCCCTCCGGCAGCCTGCACCGCGATGGTGTAGATGCTGAGGAACTCCGACGGATGTATCCTACCATCGTACTTCTCGGGCACGTCTGGCTTGAAGTTCTTGGTTTTGGGCCACTGGACTTGCCGCAGCTCACGGGTGAACGCAGGGCAACCCGCCGCGTACGGCAAGTCGCCCGGTTCTCCGGGTGCGTGCACGTCGACGGTGGGCCCGGCGTGCTGGTCAGATTGACGTCGCGCTTCTCTTCGGCGCTCGATGCGAGTGCGAGCGTCTTCGTGTTGCCGTTCTTGGAGGACGTGGCGTTGATCGCGGCGAGTTCGCGGGTCCGACGACGCGGTGGAGTCGGCGTCGGGGTTGGTCCGGCGAGCTGGCGATCTTGGCCTTCGGGGCTGGGAGTGCACGGAGGTGGCACCCCCAGCGGTCTTGTCGGCGTTGGCTTGCGCCTGGGCGCCTGGCCGGGGCCTTGATGCGCTCGGTTGCCGGGGCTTGTCGCCGTTGGCGAAGCCGATGAGACTGTATATGGTCATCCTCCAGTCGTCGATCTTGTGCGGCACCGGAGGGTAGTCCAGAAGCAGCTGGGCTCGGGCCAGCGCTTCCTCTGCTATCTTGGGTGGCGGTGGCGACGAGCGGCGCGAGGAACGGGATGTGCTGGGACTCCCAACCGGATTGGGAGGTGCAACACCCTGTCCGGGCGATCGTACCTCGCTCGCGCCAGCATGCGGGCGTGCATGCTGACCTCGAGCGTCCCACGACCCACCAGCTTGGCCTTGTTCCAATGCAAGCACGGTGCTAGGGGCGCCGGGGCGTTGTCGACCTTGCACCTCCTGGGAAGGGTGCGGTGTCTGCACGGTCGCCGACGCTTGCGGGGCCTTGTTTTTGGATCTGGTGACGACGTGAGTCCCACCGTCGGCGCCCGCTGCTTCGCAGGCGTCGACTCCACCGCCCGCTTGCTCCGGCGGTGGTGGTAGAATCGATGTAGACGGAGCGGCCACCTCCGAAGGCTTCTTCTTCGGTGGCATGTTGACGATGACGTTGATGTAGCGCGCGTGGAGACCGGATCAGATGCTCACGACCTCGACGCAGCCCCTACCTGGCGCGCCAAAGCTGTCGGGGCGTGATCTCTCTGTGGCCTCGAGCACCTATGGGGCACTAGGGGCCCCTTCTAGTCCGGCAAGGGAGCGGAGGGCGTGCGCAGAGCAGATCGAGGTCGAGCGCGCGGGGGAGACGGGCGATTTTTACCCAGCTTCGGGGCTCTCCGGAGAGATAAAACCCCTACTGCTACTTTGGTGATTGTATTTGATCTTGCTCGAGCATGCGAGCGTATGATGGTGTTGTGGGTGTCGAATGGACCGAACCCCTTCTACGTGCGCATGGGCCTCCCTTTTATAATCTGAAGGGGGTTCCAACAGGTGGCAGCGTAGGAAGAGGGGGTAGAAAGGTAAAAACGCAGGTTGGTACAACAGTGACCAACAGTGTCCCCTACCTAACTCTGACGGCAGGGGACAAGGGCATTTAATGCCCGTCCGGTCGCCCCAACAGTGCAGAGGAGTGACCGTTAAGTGAGCCACCGGTTGCCACGATGGCGTCTCTGTCAGCTCCGTTTGCCACCTCGCCCCGCATGGCTGCGTAGTGCCTCGCCACATGCCCTTGGGATGGCCTTGTGATGACACGTCGCCGGACGCGCTGGAGTTTGGGTGGCATCCTTGCCGCGGCGAGTGCCTTGCCGCGGCCCTTCTCTTGTTGTGCCGGCAAGCTTGCCGGCCGTCGGGCCTTGCCGGGACGCGCGGGGCGCCGCGGCAAGTCTTATGGTGATGCTTTGGTTGGCCTTCCCGGCAAGCTCCTCTTGCCAGGGCCTTTGTTTTCTTGGTTAGTACTTTGTTCTTGAATGGCAGTAATAGGAAATGGTGGAGGGTCTTGGCGGGCGCCCGGCAAGCCTTGCCGCGGGGTGCTGCGACTGCCCGTGCACAAGTTCGGGGTACTAAGGTACCCCTACTTTAGTACACCGACAGCTGGTTTTTCGGGGGTGACATGTATCTGGCACGAGCGATCGAGTATTCGGTCCAAATTGGACGGGTCCTGATTATTTCTTTTGAACGGCTTTTTCCACTGACCGGGTTTAGAGCCTCTGAATCCGGCATTGGCTGTCGTATCTTCAGCATTATCGCCGTTAATGCGGCGCTTGTGCTTGTTGCGACGTGACCTGCCATTGCTGTCCTTGGTATCCGAACTACCAGGGTTTTTGGTCAGGTTGTTACTGCGAGCTAGCTAGCCGTCCTCTCCCGCGCAGAAGTGGGTCATGAGTGATGTGAGGTGAGGGAGTCCTGGACTAGGGGGTGTCCGGATAGCCGGACTATCATCGTCGGCCGGACTCCAAGACTATGAAGATACATGGTTGAAGACTTCGTCCCGTGTCCGGATGGGACTTTCCTTGGCGTGGAAGGCAAGCTTGGCAATACGGATATATAGATCTCCTACCATTGTAACCAACTCTGTGTAACCCTAGCCCTCTCTGGTGCCTATATAAACCGGAGGGTTTTAGTCCATAGGACGAACAACAATCATATCATAGGCTAGCTTCTAGGGTTTAGCCTGCTTGATCTCGTGGTAGATCCACTCTTGTACTACCCATATCATCAATATCAATCAAGCAGGAGTAGGGTTTTACCTCCATCAAGAGGGCCCGAACCTGGGTAAAAACATCGTGTCCCTTGTCTCCTGTTACCATCCGCCTAGACGCACAGTTCGGGACCCCCTACTTGAGATCTGCCGGTTTTGACACCGACATTGGTGCATTCATTGAGAGTTCCTCTATGTCGTCATCGATAGGCTTGATGGCTCCTTCGATCATCAACAACAACGCGGTCCAGGGTGAGACTTTTCTCCCCGGACAGATCTTCGTATTCGGCGGCTTTGCACTGCGGGCCAATTCGCTTGGCCATCTGGAGCAGATTGAAAGCTACGCCCCTGGCCATCAGGTCAGAATTGGAAGTCTGAACTTCACGGCTGACATCCGCGGAGACTTGATCTTCGATGGATTCGAGCCACAGCCGAGCGCGCTGCACTGTCACGATGGGCATAACTTAGCTCTGCTGCCGGACAGTGCCCTGGAGGCCGCACACGAGTCCGCTTCGATCCTCAATTCGGAGCCGGCTGCGCAGATCGAGGACGGGTGGCTAGACACCGCCTCGGGGCTGCTACCTCTACGGCGATGGAGCCGAATACTGACCTTGTCCCTTGTGAAGCTCGTGACGCCGAGGTGCCGGACTCCTCGCCGGACTGCGGACCTCCCGCGCCCCCTCCAATCGAATTCGATTGGGCGCCGATCATGGAGTTCACCGCTGCGGACATCTTTCAACACTCACCTTTTGGCGACATCCTGGATTCGCTAAAGTATCTCTCGTTATCAGGAGAGCCCTGGCCGAACTGCGGCCAAGATGGTTGGGATGCGGAGGACGAAGAAATTCAAAGCCCACCCACCACCCACTTTGTAGCCACTGTCGACGAGCTAACCGACTTGCTAGACATCGACTCCGAAGACATCGACGGTATGGACGACGATGCCGGACACGACCAAGAACCAGCGCCTACTGGGCACTGGAAAGCCACCTCAACTCATGACGTATACATGGTGGATACACCAAAAGGAAGTGATAACGTGGAACAACGGGACGCGGCGAAGGATAATTCCCCCGAAAAACAACCAAAGCGGCAATGCAAGCGCTGCCCGAAGTCCCGCCTCGATAACAACAGCACCAATAATGACCCAGCCATAGAGCAGGGCGAACCAGTGGACGACGAACATGCGACCAAACAACCATCCGAACAAGATGAATTGGACAAGCAACCCATCTCCGGCGAAAACAACAGTCCAGACGATCTCATGCCGGACACATCACCGGAGCATAATAACCTTCAAAAAAGGCTCGTCGCCACTGCAAGAAGTTTGAAGAAGCAGAAGCAGAAGCTCAAAACAGCGGAAGACGTACTCAGAATGAGATGGAGCAAAGTACTCAAGACCGCAGACAAATACGGCAATAGTCACCAAGCAAAGAGCTACCCGAAGCGCAAACTGTTGCCCGAATTCGACGATGAGGTCGTAGAGCCACCACAATCAAAAAGCAAAGAGGCCGCTTGGCCGGATAGACGACCAGATGACAGGCTAAGAGCGGCAAGCGGCGCCACACACAAGCCGGCACATGATACACATAAAGATCCTCGCAAAAAGGATGGCCCGGTCAGGTCCATTTATGGGCCAAAAAAGAGGGCTCCTGGAAGCAACACAACACGCTGAGTGTTCGAAGATAACGGCACACCTAAATACAGGGGCGCCGCACACCCACTATGTTTCACCGATGAGGTACTGGATCATGAATTTCCAGCGGGATTTAAGCCCGTAAACATAGAGGCATATGACGGAACAACAGACCCTGGAGTCTGGATTGAGGATTACATCCTACACATACATATGGCTAGAGGAGACGATCTCCATGCCATAAAATACCTACCCCTCAAGCTCAAAGGGCCAGCTCGGCATTGGCTCAAAAGCCTCCCAGAAAATACCATCGGAAGTTGGGAAGAGCTCGAGGATGCGTTTCGAGCAAATTTTCAGGGGACTTATGTCCGCCCTCCGGATGCAGACGATTTAAGTCACATAACCCAACAGCCCGGAGAGTCAGCACGCAAATTCTGGAACAGGTTCCTCACCAAAAAGAACCAAATAGTCGACTGTCCGGACGCCGAAGCCTTAGCAGCTTTTAAGCATAACGTCCGAGACGAATGATTGCCAGGCACCTCGGTTAGGAAAAACCAAGAACAATGGCCGCGCTAACAAGCCTCATTACCCGCTTTTGCGCGGGGGAAGATAGCTGGCTGGCAAGATGCAGCACCAGCGGCCCGAGTACATCCGAGGTCAGGGATGGAAATGGGAAATCACAACGCAGAAAAGATCAGCGCCGGAATAAGGAAAATGGCCCAAAGAGCACGGCGGTCAACGCCGGGTTCAAAAGCTCTCGGCCGAACAACAAAACACTGCCTCTTAAGGACAACAGTGACGAGCTATCCAACCTAAACAAAATTTTGGATAGGATATGTCAAATCCACAGTACCCCCAGGAAGCCTGCAAACCATACCCACCGAGATTGTTGGGTCTTCAAGCAGTCCGGCCGACTTAACGTCGAACACAAGGGGCTCGACACGCCAAGCGAGGACGATGACGAACCCCACAAGCAGAGCACCGGAAAACAAAAGACTTTCCCACAAGAAGTCAAAACAGTGAATTCACTTCAAGTGATAACAAGGAAAAATATGGCGGCACCTACCAAAGCACATGCCGCACGGTCCACCCCAGCGGAATCCCGAGATTGGATGTCAAAACCAATTACTTTTGACCATCTGGATTACTCCAGAAGTATTCGAAACGCAGGATGGACTGCTTTGATATTGGATCCTATAATCGACGGACTACAATTTACACAAGTCCTAATGGATGGCGGTAGCAATTCAAACCTGCTATATCCGGACACAATCCGCAGAATGGGGATAGACCCTACCAAAATTCGCCATAGCAGCACTCCCTTCAAAGGAGTGACGCCAGGCCCTTACGCCAATTGCGCGGGCTCCTTACTAAGGTCCATCCAACAACTTCCGTCGCGAAAAGCTAATCTTCCATATCGCCCCATTTAAAAGTAGCCACCAAGCACTATTGGGACGTGAAGCTTTTGCCCGCTTTAACGCAATACAGCATTACGCCTCTCTTACACTTAAAATGCCCAGTCCACGCGGCATCATCTCTTTAAAAGGTCATTCAAGACCCCGGACACAGCTAGGCGAGTCCGGCATAAATAAACAAGGGGCTTCCTAGCCGCATACCCCTTTACAAGGGGCTGTGCGCATGAACAATGAAGAGCCAATAAAGCTCAACTTTATTCATTTTTTAAATCACACTGTGTTTTAAATACATTTCTTGCACGATATCTTTCCAAACTAAGTTCTTCTCTTTTTCAGATGAACAACGTGCTACACCCGTCTAGGATACAGCACAACGGAGACACAGGCGCAGACGTGCAGCAGGGACCCGTTGCAAGGATTCTTTTCAGATTAAGACCCTGTGTAAACCTTTCTTACTGTCTCTTGTTGATACACATCCCCCGGTTTCCTACCATAACCGATGAGGAGGCTGGCGTTTTGGCATCGGCCGCGCCAAAAGTTTTCGCCCGTACCTGGACACTAGGGGCTTAGGGCATTGTTTTGCCCGTTATCATAAAGACCGAATACCTTAGGGAGTGTTCGGCGTCTCGAGTTAGGCCTTATATGCATTAGCTCCGAATCATGTCTTTGGTCAAATGTTGGGTTTGCCTGGCTCCTGTGTTTTGCTCCCTTATGTTCCGTATCATCGGCTAACGCGGCACCAGGAGAACTACTGCGATTGTGCCCCGGTTCGGCCTGGCGAGCACCTAATTAGAGAAAGCCGAAAACTGACTGTCATGATATAGCAAGAGACTGGTCAAGCACTGGATCGACTACCGGAATGTATAGAATTCCTCCGCTTTGACGAGGGACCGTTTCCCGGTCAGGCACATACGCGCCCCGAATTCGGAGAGTGCGGTGCCCCTAGGGGCTATATCGTAGCCCCACCTTCGAACTCCTATGGCTAAGTGAAAGTGATAAAACATTATAGTCCGGTTGCCTAGTTTGCTACGCTACCACCTCCTTCACAGGACCAAGACGTTGGATTAAGTGTGAAAAGGCGCCCTTTTGCAAACACCCCCGCACTATGTGCGTGGGGGCTGAAGCCGAAGACTGCCATCTTTCAGGTTATATATACATATACATTAACGGCCGCACAGGAGATATTTCAATACTTGAACGCACAAGTATAAAAAGCACTTTTATTATAAATATGGTTTTACAAATCATACATGTCATTTGAACATAACATCTTTCAAGCACTGCGACTCTATTAAACGAGCGCCCTGCAAGACTTCCCCAAAATAGTGCTTAGCGGGTAACCGGCTCTCGTCCGAACCCCGGTATGCAACATCGGTGGCATCCATCTCCGCCCAGTATGTCTTAACACGGGCAAGAGCCATCCGTGCACCCTCTATGCATGTCGACCGCTTCATCACCTTGATATGCGGCACCGCCCCAAGGAATTGCTGCAATAAGCCAAAATAACTCTTCGGCTTGGGCCTATCCGGCCACAGATGAGCCACTACTTCCGTCATGGCAAATCCGGACAATCTATTCAGCTCAGCCCACTCAGCCAACCGATCGGTCAACGGAAGTGAACGCTCCGGACTGTGGAATTGAGACCAAAAAAGCTCTTCCATCTCGTGATCCTTTTGGCTTCGGAAGTGCACAACCGCATCCGCCGCACTCGCCGCCAAATCCAGATAAGGATCCTCCGCACCCCACAGCTGGCCCAGCTGAGCATACTTCTGATCTGTGAACTTCTTGCGCAGGAGAAAGGGCTTTCCAGCCGCAATGTCTCCGGCCTTACGCAGATCCTCCTTTATAGCCCTCATTGCAGAACGGGCATCCTTGGCTTCGGCGATGGCCTTCTTCAGGTCCTCTTGCTCCGCTCGGCGTTCTTTTTCAAGAACCTCATAGCGGTCGGTAACATCCTTCAGCTTCACGGCCATCTCTTCCCTGCTTCGGCAGTGAGCAGCCTTTTCGGCTTTTAGCTCTTCGGCTGCCTTCGAGGCAGCCGCATCACTCCTTCTGGCCTGCTCCTTGGCTCGAGCAAGCTCTGCCCGAAGGACCTCCACAACAGTGGCACCATCTGCATTACCATCTGCATTAAGCATACATAATGTAAGGAGTGGGCATCAGCTCCCTTACTAGGTGACCACGGAGAAACAACCTACCTTGTGACTCGTCAAGTCGTTTATTGACCAGCGCGATGTCCACATCCGCAACGTCGAGTTGCCGCTTTAGCTCGGCAACTCTATCAGTCCGGCTGGCCACCGGACGATCCGCCACCTGCATAAGAAAGGCGAGAATTAATAACTGAGATTATGATCCTCGGCACACTGTCGCTTTCGACAACATACCGAGTCTCAGGGGCTACTATTTATACAGGGCGCACTCTATATGCAAAACTGTCAAAAGGTATGTCATTTTTACGTACCTCAAAACCCGCCAGTAAACTTCTGACGGCATCATGCAACCCGCCCTCAGTGGATGAAATTCTTTCAATCAGCGTACTCATCAATGTACGGTGATCTTCTGAGATAGACGCCCTCTCGAGCAGATCCTTCAGCTCCCCCGGCCGTACACCAGTAGGTGCCAAACTCTCCGGCCCCGCCGGACTCGGGGAGACCCTCCGCGACGACACTTCAGGGTCGTCCACTGCCTGACGGCGCGGCAGATGGAGGCGTCTCGCTCTCCATCATCTCCGGACGAAGATCCCCCAAAGATGAGCTCAGCTGAGAAGGGCGGAGATCCAAACTACAAGGTAAAATAAACTTCGGTTATCCTCAGAAACAAAAACAGGGATGTCCCTTATTACAAAACTCCCCCTTTTTTTACTCACGGCGCGCTGGAGGGCGGATTCCCTTGGTGAGATGGTGCGGCCGGGGCTTCTCCTGGCGCAGGACTCTCTGGTGAAGATTCCTTCCCCCGCTTCGAGGCCTTGACCTTCGGATCTTCAGAAGCGGTCCTCTTCTCCCCTTGGAGGGAGGGATTCTCGATCCCCCCTTTCCCAAGAGCCTCCTCAGTAGAGGCGGTAGTTTTCCTATTTTCCCCTTCACCCTCTTCTGAAGGCGCAACCTCCAGCATCTTGACCAACACAGGATCCGGCGTGGTCTCCGGGAGGGGGGCCGGACACCGTATCAATTTTTCTTGCGCTATCCACTCCTGTCCAAGGGATAGCTGGTTAAAAGGCAAATCCATGATAAATAAATGGACGATATGTCCGGACACAGGGTCGCTTACTTGAGTATCCGGGCGATTGCAGCTTAGGCTAGCATCCCCAGTCAAGTCCGGACACATCTCTTGTGATTCGAAGAACAATTTGTACATCTCCACGGGTGTCGTACCCATGAAGTGTTGAAGAGCTTGTGGTCCCTCCAGATTGAATTCCCACAGGCGGAGGGGGCGACGTTTCCAGGGCAGAAGATGCCGAAACAGCATAACCTGCATCACTACGACCAGATTGATCTCCCTCTCTTGGAGGTCTCGAATCCGGCCCTGCAACAAGGGTACGTCCTTTGACGGCCCCCAGTTAAGCCCTTTCTTGACCCATGACATCAGCCGTTGTGGAGGGCCCGAGCGAAATATGGGCGGCGGCCTCTGCCTGCTGCCCCTGGGAGCGGTAATATAGAACCACTCCTGTTGCCACAAACCGAGCTCCTCCTGAAAAGAGCCCTCGGGCCATGGAGCTTCAGCCCTCTTGCTTACAACCGCCCCGCCGCACTCTGCTTGACGCCCCTCGATCATCTTTGGCTCCACGTTGAAGGTTTTGAGCCACAAACCGAACTGAGGGGTAGTGCGGAGGAAGGCCCTGCAGACGACAATAAATGATGAGATATGGAGGATGGACTCCGGAGCCAAGTCGTGGAATTCAAACCCATAGTAAAACATGAGCCCCCTCACGAAGGGATCCATCGGGAAGCCTAAACCCCGACAGAGGTGAGACACGAACACGACGCTCTCGCCTGGCTCGGGAGTAGGAATGACCTGCCCTTGGGAAGGCAACCTATGCGAAATCTTGTAGGTTAAGTACCTGGCTTCTCTCAGCTTTAGCACGTCCTCTTCTGTGACAGAGGAGGGCATCCACCGGCCCTGTAGGTCGGAGGCGGACATTGTCAAAGGTCCGAAGCGCTCGAATCTGGAGCCCTGAGTGCTGGAACTTGGGCCGAGGGGTAGATTCGATTGAGGATTGAAGAAAAGAAATGAGCCTTGGTCTCATTATAAAGAGGGAGAATACCAAGAGCCGTCCCCGTGACCGTTTGGAACTCGCCTTCGATGGAGGGGGCATGGCAATGGGCGCGTTTGGGTTACCCACGTCCGTATTGATGGGAATCCCGGAATAAGGGGACCATGATCTCTGCTTCGACAAGACGTGCCAAGGAAGCCGCTTCGCTAAACGCGCTGAGGTGGTATAATAAAAACGATTCAAGCAAAAGGCTTGGTAGTGGTGTGACGTAACGCCACAAAATACGTCAGCAGATTGAACTTGTGTAAATATTATTCTCTCTACGGTGGTATGTGGAATTTATTTTACAGAGTCGGACACTATCCAGGTGTTTACTATCTTCTATGAATTATTCGGAGGAGGAACCCGCCTTCTAATGCCGAAGACAATATGCGCACCGGACTCGTCGTCATTGAAGCCTGGTTCAGGGGCTACTGAGGGAGTCCTGGACTAGGGGGTGTCCGGATAGCCGGACTACCATCGTCAGCCGGACTCCAAGACTATGAAGATACAAGATTGAAGACTTCATCCCGTGTCCGGATGGGACTTTCCTTGGCGTGGAAGGCAAGCTTGGCAATACGGATATATTGATATCCTACCATTCTAACTGACTCTGTGTAACCCTAGCCCTCTCCGGTGCCTATATAAACCAGAGGGTTTTAGTCCATAGGACGAACAACAATCATACCATAGGCTAGCTTCTAGGGTTTAGCCTCCTTGATCTCGTGGTAGATCCACTCTTGTACTACCCATATCATCAATATCAATCAAGCAGGATTAGGGTTTTACCTCCATCGAGAGGGCCCGAACCTAGGTAAAAACATCGTATCCCTTGTCTCCTATTACCATCCGCCTAGATGCACAGCTCGGGACCCCCTACCCGAGATCCGCCGGTTTTGACACCGACATGAGGGCTGCCATGGATTTCGGCTTTTCCTATCCTAGGTGCCGGGAAAGCCACTCGTCACGGATGTTATGTTTGAAGGCTGCAAGGGCCTCTACATCCGGACAGTCAACAATTTAATTTTTCTTGGTTAAGAACCGTGTCCAGAATTGTCTGACCGATTCGTCTGGCTGCTGAATTATGTGGCTTAGGTCATCGGCGTCTGGTGGTCGCACATATGTGCCCTGGAAGTTATCAAGGAATGCGGCTTCCAGGTCTTTCCAACAACCAATTGATTCTGCTGGCAAGCTGTTGAGCCAATGCTGAGCTGGTCCTTTAAGTTTGAGTGGGAGGTATTTGATGGCGTGTAGATCATCACCGCGGGCCATGTGGATGTGAAGGAGATAGTCCTCGATCCAAACCGCATGATCTGTTGTGCTATCGTTTGATTCAATGTTCATGGGTTTGAAACCCTCGGGGATTTGATGATCCATTACTTCGTCTGTGAAGCATAGTGGGTGTGCGGCGACTCTGTATTGGGCTATATCACGACGCAGCTCAAATGAGCTTTGTCTACTGTGTTCGGCCCGGCCGGACTTGCTGTATCCAGCGTGACGATTGTCATCACGTATCATGGGATGCCCACACGATCCGTAGATCGATCTTATTTGTCTTGCCTTGTCCTCCAATATGTCTCGCAAGTCTGGCGCATTCCCCCGTGGCTTTGTACTTTTCGAGCGATGCCGGGGTGCGGCTTTAGCGTAGGGCCTAGAGGCCTCTTTGTAGCGGCCACGAGGTGGCCGGTCGGCCGCGTCATGCGCTGGTGATGCAGGTTTGGGTGCTTCCACCTCTAATTGGGGTAGCAGCCTGCGTCTTGGGTAGCTCTTGGAGGGGCGATCGAGTTTGTACTCTTCGGCTGCAAGGACTTCGGTCCATCTGTCAGCTAGCAAGTCTTGGTCAGCTCTAAGCTGCTGTTGCTTTTTCTTGAGGCTGCTTGCTGTGGCCATAAGCCTGCACTTGAAACGCTCTTGTTCGACGGGATCCTCGGGCACAACAAATTCGTCGTCATCAAGGCTTTCTTCATCTTCGAAGGGAGGCATATAATTATTGTCCTCTACCTCTCTGTCTGCCTCTCTATCTTGAGGGCTGGCTTCTCCCTCCTCCTGTGCTGAATCCTGCTGGAGGGGGTTGTCTTCGGCACTGTCTGGGGTGTTATTATCTCCCGTGCCGGAATCACCGTTTTGCTGTGGCGGGATTTAGAGCGGCGCCGCTGACGCCGGCGCTTGGGCTATTTCTTGGAGGGGTCATCCTCCGCTGTTCCATTGCCATTCCCATCTTTCGGGATGTCCACCATGTATATGTCGTATGACGAGGTGGCCTTCCAGTGCCCTGTAGGCGCTGGTTCTTGGTTGTCTCCTGCATCATCGTCCATACCGTCGATGTTTTCGGAGTCGAAGTCGAGCATGTCGGTTAAATCATCGACAGTGGCTACAAAGTGGGTGGTGGGTGGGCCTTGAATTTCTTCGTCGTCCGCATCCCAACCTTCCTGGCCATAGTCCGGCCAGGGCTCTCCTGATAAAGAGAGAGACTTTAGTGAATTCAGGATGTCACCAAAGGGCGAGTGCTGAAAGATGTCCGCGGCAGTGAACTCCATAACCGGCACCCAATCGGATTTGATTGTCAGGGGCGCGGGAGGTTCGGAGTCCGGAGAGGAGTCCGGCACCTCAGATTCACGGGCTTTGCGAAGGACAGGGATGGTGTTCGGCTCAATCGCCGTAGAGATCGTAGCCCCCGAGGCGGTGTCCAGCCACTCGTCCTCGACCAGCGAAGTCGGCTCCGAGCTAGGGGTCGGAGCGGACGCTGGTGCAGCCTCCAGGGTACTATCCGGCGGCAGAGCTAGATCATACCCATCGAGACAGTACGGCCCGCTTGGCTGTGGCTCGAATCCGTCGAAGATCAAGTCTCCGCGGATGCAGGCGTGTAGTTCAAACTCCCAAATCTGACCTGATGGCCAGGGGCGTAGCTATCGATCTGCTCCAGATGGCCAAGTGAATTGGCCCGCAGTGCAAAGCCGCCGAATACGAAGATCTGTCCGGGGAGAAAAGTCTCACCCTGGACCGCGTCGTTGTTGATGATCGAAGGAGCTATCGGGCCTAAAGGTGACGACACAGAGCAACTCTCAATGAAAGCACCAATGTCGGTGTCAAAACCGGCGGATCTCGGGTAGGGGGTCCCGAACTATGCGTCTAGGCGGATGGTAACATGAGACAAGGGACACGATGTTTTTACCCAGGTTCGGGCCCTCTCGGTGGAGGTAAAACCCTACTCCTGCTTGATTAATATTGATGATATGGGTAGTACAAGAGTAGATCTACCACGAGATCAAAGAGGCTAAACCCTAGAAGCTAGCCTATGGTATGATTGTTGTTCATCCTACGGACTAAAACCCTCCGGTTTATATAGACACCGGAGAGGGTTAGGGTTACACAGAGTCGGTTATAATGGTAGGAGATCTACATATCCGTATCGCCAAGCTTGCCTTCCATGCCAAGGAAAGTCCCATCCGGACACGGGATGAAGTCTTCAATCTTGTATCTTCATAGCCCAGGAGTCCGGCCAATGGTGATAGTTAGGCTATCCGGAGAACCCCTAATCCAGGACTCCCTCACCACCCTTTATTCCATAGTCCATAAAAGCTTTACCCAAAACTTGAAAACTTCACAACACAAAACTCAACAGGAAATCTTATAAGCTCCGTTAGTGAAAGAAAACAAAACCACCACATAAGGTAATGCAATGAACTCATTCTTTATTTATTTTGGTGTTAAACCTATTGTATTCCAACTTCTCTATGGTTCATAAACTATTTTACTAGCCATAGATGCATCAAAATAAGCAAACAACACACGAAAAACAGAATCTGTCAAAAACAGAAAAGTCTGTAGCAATCTGTAACTAACGCAAACTTCTGGAACTCTAAAAATCCTACCAAAATAGGAAGTCCTGGAATTTTTTTTATTGAACAGCAGCAAAAAGAATCAACGCAAAATCACGTTTCTGTGATTTAACAAAATTATATTCATGCGCGCAAAGTTTCTGTTTTTCAGCAGAATCAAATCAACTATCATCGTAGGTTATCCTATAGGTCCTACTTGGCACAAACACTAATTAAAATATAAAAACACATCTAAACAGAAGGTAGATGCAAGATTTATTACTAAAAAGGAGCAAAAACAAAAAACATAAAGAAAATTGGGTTGCCTCCTAACTAGCGCTATCGTTTAACGCCCCTAGCTAGGCATAAAAGCAAAGATAGATCTAACGGGTGCCCTCTTTGGCACTAAATTCATCAATAGAGCACTTGTGATCTCTAGGGATTTCTCCCTTTTTAGCAATAGGTAAACCTTTAGGAAAAAATTCAAGAAATACATTGGTAGCAAAAGGCTCCTTAACAATAGAGAGACAAATGGGATGAACACTTATGGATTTGAGATCCACGTCTCCCTTACTAGAAGATTCACCCTCATTTTTAGGAACATAAATAAACTTGGTTGTTTTAGTAGGGGGTTTTGGAGTGTTTTTCATGGGGGGAAACACGGAACCTAAGTTTGTAATGATATCCTCAAGTTTACCGATTCTAGCAGAGTCTAGATCTATTTTTTCATTGACTATAGGTTCTTTTTCTTTAAGATTTTTCAAAGTAACTCCAACCCTAGATCCAAATTGGGTAATGTGATTATGAATCTTTTTATCCAAATTTTCAATCAACTCAACAGTGCCAATTTTATTTTCAATAATCTCAAGCCGTTGCATAACGTGTTCTAAAGTTAAAACAGTTCCATTGATCAAAAGAGGTGGTGGGCCAAACAAATCTAACATATCATTATAAGCATCAAACATATGGCTACTCATGAAATCACCACCGGTAGCAATATCAAGAACACATCTATTCCAAGGAGTAATGCCTACATAAAAATTGCGGAGAAGAACAGAAGTAGCAAGCTTGCTAGTAGCTTTATATTGGGCATTGCAAATTCTATGCCAAGTATCTTTTAAATTTTCTCTCTCCTTTACTTAAAATTGAGAATTTCTTGTTCGCGGGTGAGAATAAGGATAGGAGGACTAGCCATGGCAAACGGAAAAAGGCAAGCGAAAAGAGAGGAGGAGATTGGGAAAGAGAGGGCGAATAAAACGGCAAGGGTGAAGTGGGGCAGAGGAAAACTAGAGGCAAATGGCAAATAATGTAAATGCGAGGGAGATGGGTTTGTGATGGGTACTTGGTATGTCTTGACTTGAGCGAAGACCTCCCCGGCAATGGCGCCAGAAATCCTTCTTGCTACGTCTTGAGCTTGCGTTGGTTTTCCTCGAAGAGGAGAGGGTGATGCAGCGATAGTAGTGTAAGTATTTCCCTCAGTTTTTGAGAACCAAGGTATCAATCCAGTAGGAGGCTCCTCAAAAGTCCCACGCACCTAAACAAACAAACTGAGAACTCGCAACCAACGCAATAAAGGGGTTGTCAATCCCTTCACGGCCACTTGCGAAAGTGAGATCTAATAAAGATAGTAAGATAAGATAAATATATTTTTGGTATTTTATAATATAGATGCAAAAAGTAAAGATGCAAATAAAAGTAGATTGAAAGCAAATATGATAAGCGATAGACCCGGGGGCCATAGGTTTCACTAGTGGCTTCTCTCAAGATAGCATAAGTATTACGGTGGGTGAACAAATTACTTTCGAGCAATTGATAGAAAAGCCAATAATTATGAGATTATCTAGGCATGATCATGTATATAGGCATCACGTCCATAACAAGTAGACCGACTCCTACCTGCATCTACTACTATTACTCCACACATCGACCGACTCCTGCCTGCATCTAGAGTATTATGTTCATAAGAACAGAGTAACGTATTAAGCAAGATGACATGATGTAGAGGGATAAACTCAAGCAATATGATATAAACCCCATCTTGTTGTCCTCGATGGCAACAATACAATACGTGCCTTGCAACCCTTTCTGTTACTGGGTAAGGACACCGCAAGATTGAACCCAAAGCTAAGCACTTCTCCCAAGGCAAGAAAGATCAATCTAGTAGGCCAAACCAAACTGATAATTCGAAGAGACTTGCAAAGATAACTCAATCATACATAAAAGAATTCAGAGAAGATTCAAATATTATTCATAGATAAACTTGATCATAAACCCACAATTCATCGGATCTCGACAAACACACCGCAAGAAGAGTTTACATCGAATAGATATCCACAAGAGAGGGGGAGAACATTGTATTGAGATCCAAAAAGAGAGAAGAAGCCATCTAGCTAATAACTATGGACACGTAGGTCTGTGGTAAACTACTCACAACTCATCGGAGGGGCAAGGATGTTGATGTAGAGGCCCTCAATGGTTGCTTCCCCCTCCGGCAGAGTGCCGGCAAGGGCTCCAAGATGGGATCTCGTGGATATAGAAGGTTACGGTGGTGGAAATTGTGTTTCTCCCTGCTCCTGGATGTTTTCGGGGTACATAGGTATATATAGGAGGAAGAAGTACGCCGGTGGCCACCCGAGGGGCCCATGAGACAGGGGGTGCGCCCTACAGGGGGTGGGGGGGCACCCTCCTATCTCGTGGGAGCCTCGGCAGCTTCTTGGCTTGCACTCAAAGTCCTCTGGATCACGTTTGTTCCAAAAATCACGCTGCCGAAGGTTTCATTCTGTTTGGACACCGTTTGATATTCCTTTTCTTCTAAATACTGAAATAGGCAAAAATACAGCAATATGGGTTGGGCCTCCAGTTAGTAGGTTAGTCCCAAAAATGATATAAATGTGTAAAATAAAGCCCATAGACATCCAAAAGGGGTAATATAATAGCATGGAACAATAAAAAATTATAGATACATTGGAGACGTATCAACCTCCACGTCGCGAAACAGCCCTCCACCTAGCGGCCCGTGTTCCTCTTGAGCTAGGACAAAATTCTAGGGCTGCTGATACTGCTGTTGATGCTTCTGTAGCTCCTGCTGCTACTGCGTAGGTCGAGGACTAAGATTGATCAAAATCCGAACTGTGTGCAACCACAAGCACCAGCATCAGCAGGTCGACCTCAGGCATATAATCACAATGGTAGGGCTGCACCACCACCTTAGGTACGAGATTATGACCGTATTCCTAAACTGAAATTGAATATTCCATCGTTTGGGGGTAGATATATTCCTGGTGTATATCTCACTTGGGAGTTAGAAACTAAACAATGTTTCACATGCTTATAATATCATGAGGAGAGACATGTTGCTGCTGCTGTTTGTGAATTCACTAGTTTTGCTTCTGTTTGGTGGTCTCAACATTGTAGATTATATCATGATAATATCCCTACTACTTGGGCTACTTTGAAAACTGCATTGCATACTCGTTGGGTTCCACCATATTATCAAGGTGAATTACTTCAAAAATTGTAGCGCTTAAGAAAAGGAAAAAATTATGTAGAAGAATATTATCAGGAATTACAAACTGGCATGATTAGATGTGGTATTGTTGAGGATAATGAATCTATGCTTGCATGTTTTATGGGTTTATTAAATAAAGAGATTTAGACCATTCTAGAGTATAAGGAGTATAATAATATCACTCGTTTATTCCATCTTGCTTGCAAAGCTGAACGTGAAGTGCAGGATTGACCGACATTGGCGCGAACTAATTTTGCTGCAGGTCGATCTTCATCATAGACACCATGTACATCCTCTACTCCCACACGTCCTACTGCAGCACCACTGACTTCAGTCGCCAATTCCTACCAAGATACAAGAAAACAGGTACCACCACCACCATCTGCTAGGAGTACACCTTCTGGGCCTGCCCAGAGCTCTTCTTCATCCATGGAATCGACAGGGCACACACATGATATTATTTGTCATCATTGTAAGGGAAGAGTCATTATGCGACAGAATGCCAATCTTCGTGTGTTATGATTGCTACTGATGATGGTAGGTATGAGTCCGCTAGTGACTATGATGAGGAGACTTTGGCTCTTATTACAAGTGAAGAACACAGTGGAGATGATTCTGATCATGAGACGCAATACATGGCTGCTGAAGATGCTGACATGTATGAAAGTTTAGTTGCTCAACATGTTTTGAGTGTGCAAGTTACACAAGCTGAGAAAAATCAGAGGCATAATTTGTTCCATACAAAGGGAGTCATGAAGGAATGTTTTATCCGCGTCATCATTGATGGAGGGAGTTGCAACAACTTGGCTAGCTTGGAGATGGTGGAGAAGCTATCTCTCATCACAAGACCACATCCACATCCTTAATACACCCAATGGTTCAACAACAGCGACAAGGTTAAGGTAACACATACTGTTCGTGTGCATTTTAGTATCTCTACATATGTTGATTATGTTGATTGTGATGTGTACCTATGCAAGCCTGTTCCTTATTACTTGGTAGACCATGGCAATTTGATAAAATTCTATACACCATGGTAGGAACAATCATTATACTCTTGTTCATAAGGATAAACATATCACTTTGCTTCCTATGTCTCATGATTCCATTTTGAAAGATGATATTAATAGAGATAATAAAGCAAAACGGGAAAAAAATAAGAGTGAAAATCAGATTGTGGCAAAAGAATTTGAGCAACAAATGAAGCCTAATACTAAAGCATCTAGTGTTGCTTCTGAAATTAAACTGAAAAGTGAATGTTTACTTGCCACCAAATCTTATATTGACGAGCTAGATTTCAGCAAATCTGTTTGCCATGCTTTTGTGTGCAAAGAGGCATTATTTTCATTCGAAGACGTGCCTTCCTCTTTGCCTCCTGCTATCACTAACATTTTGCAGGAGTTTGCTAATGTCTTTCCACAAGACGTGCCATCAGGATTACCACCTATTCGCGGGATTGAGCATCAAATTGACTTAATTCCCGGTGCTTCGCTGCCAAACCGTGCGCATACCATACCAATCCAAAGGAGGTGAAGGAGATTATGCGTCAAGTACAGGAGCTTCTCGACAAAGCTTATATACGCGAATCTCTTAGTCCATGTGTTGTTCCTATTATACTAGTGCCAAAAAAGGATGGTACATTGCGTATGTGTGTTGATTGTAGAGGCATTAATAATATTACTATTCGCTATCGTCATCCTATTCCTAGGCTATATGATATGCTTGATGAACTGAGTGGCTCTACAATATTCTCCAAAGTTGATTTGCGTAGTGGATACCATCAGATTCGTATGAAACTGGGAGATGGAAAACATTATTTCAAACTAAGTTTGGTTTATATGAGAGGTTAGTCATGCCTTTGGGGTTAACTAATGCCCCTAGTTCTTTCAGGATATTAATGAACGAAGTTTTGCGTGCTTTCATTGGACGATTTGTGGTAGTCTATTTTGATGATATACTGATTTTTAGCAAATCTTTGGAAGAGCATTTGGAACATTTACGTGCTTTTTTTATTGCTCTACGTGATGCAAGTTTGTTTGGTAACCTTGCGAAGTGCACCTTTTGCACCAACCGAGTATTTTTTCCTCGCTATGTTGTTACTCCAGAGGAAATTGAAGTTGATAAAGCCAAGATTGAAGCTATTGAGAGTTAGCCGCAACCCAAAACGGTCACACAAGCGATGAGTTTTCTTGGACTCACTGGTTTCTATAGGCGTTTTGTGAGAGATTTTAGCACCATTGCTGCACCTCTCGATGAGCTTACAAAGAAGGATGTCCCGTTTGTTTGGGGTACCGCAAAGGAAGAAGCCTTCACGGTATTGAAGGATAAGTTGACACATGCTCCTTTACTCCAACTTCCTGCTTTTCATAAGACTTTTGAGCTTGAATGTAATGCTAGTGGAATTTGATGAAGCTATGTACCTATGGTAGGGTCATGGACCTGTCCAAGCTACCCTCCCCAAGGACATCTCTAGAAGAAACCACCTTTCAATCGACCCGGTAGTGATCCACTCGACGGACTCGAAGACACTCGACCATGAAGCCAACCACTCGACTGCCAGGAGACCTAAAGTCACTCTGCACGCAAATGGTCTGTCATTAAGTAGCTTTTATGGTCATCATAACACTTTATTTGTGGTGTTACCAATAACGCCCGATCTTAATGTACGTTAAACCCTGCATAACTGAGGGCCGGAGGGGTCTGGCGGACTCTATATAAGCCACCCCCTCCTCAGTGTAAAGGGTTCGCACCCCTGTAACTCATACACACATAATCCAGTCAACCGCCTCCGGGCTCCGAGACGTTGGGCTATTACTTCCTCTGAGAAGGGCCTGAACTCGTAAACCTCTTGTGTATACGACTACTCCATAGCTAGGATCTTGCCTCTCCATTCCTACCCCCTACTCTACTATCAGACTTAGAACCACGACAGTTGGCGCCCACCGTGGGGCAGGTGTCTTAGCGACTTATTGGAGAAGTTGCGATTTTTTCGATATCCTTCATGATGGTTTCAGGTGGAATTTTGGTTGAGGGCCGCGAGATCTGTCTCGGCGCGCTCACGTTCATCGCCGACAACTCTGCTTGGCTTTAGGAGGCTCTGCTCGACATCGACGCGCTCCCTGTCCGCGGGGCGACGCATTTTCGCGCGTGCGTCCGCGGCGTCCTCCTGCGGCAACCATCGACCCAGTATCGGTCGACCCCTGTGTCGTCCTCCTTCCTTGTTTCCCGCCGGCGCAAGCACTCTGGTCGGTTGAGGCTTTAGCGGTGGTTGAGGCACGCGGTGGCCCGCTAGTCGGCCACCCCCCAAGTCGCGGCAATCGAGCCCGACGAATCTCTCTACGGCCTGTTCGATCTGTCGACTAGCTCCGCAGAGACTGCATCTGAGTGCGACAGCAGTGATCCAGCGGCGGAGGTTCTGATGGTCAATGGACCATGCAGTCCTCCGGGCTTTCCTCGCATCGACGGAGGCGACGGCGGAGGCGATCCGGCGCAGTTTCATGAAGAGTATCAACCCAAGCCCCTCACTTCGCTGTAGAGGGAAGAACTTCGCCACCGGAACATGGATGCGCTACACACTCCTATCATCGGAGAAACCCCCGAGGCTCGTGCGTTAGAGGACGCACGCATGGCCAACTTGGCTGACTACACTCGACTAGAGAACCTCCAGCGAGCACTCGACGAGCGTGCTTGACAACGGGTTCCAGAATCCAGTCGACGTCAACTCTTTCCACCATCGACTCAGGTATATCGAACTCTGATTCAGAATTTAGCAGTTGCAGCCCGTATAGCAGAGTCGATTCAGCCTTCCTAGTCAAAGGCTGGCTGAGGCTTGTTACAGATCAGAGCATTGCTCCGGGCAGCAGGAGATCAAAATTCAACTGTATCACAGTCACGGAATAGGATTCACAGCAGATCCGTCACTGCAAATATAGTCCAGTCGGCCCCATAGCCCAAGATCGCCTCCGAGGCGTGAGGAGCGTGGAGACCGGCGTGATCAGTACAAGAACCGTGAGCAGTATGATCACCGGCTCGATCGTGATGATCGACGTCGAGTGCCCACTCCTCCCCCAAGGGGTGGATCGTACACGCCTCGACAGCAGGATGACAGACGCCATCACAGTGTTGGGCGAAGGATTCCAGTCGACCCCAGGGAACCAGGCTTTGATGCGAGATCCATTATCGTTCAAGGTTTGGTCGACAGGAATAGAGCTCACCGAGAAGGTCATGACAGGGATATACCCACCAACAGCAGAGTACATGTCTCAGGACTAGAGTGTTTCAGCAAAGCCATCAGGGCTGCGGCGATTCCTCCCAACTTTAGGTTGGCGACTGGAGTCAGTAAGTTCACTAGTGAGTCCAAGCCTGATACTTGGCTTGAAGACTACCGAGTGGTTGTTCAGATTGGCGGCGGCAACGATGAGGTGGCCATGAAACACCTGCCTCTTATGTTGGAGGGCTCGGCCAGAGCATGGTTGAATCAGTTAGCACCCAGCAGCATTTACACTTGGGAAGATCTTGCCCGAGTGTTTGTCAGAACATTTGAAGGAACTTGCAAGCGACCAGCAGGGTTAACAGAGCTGCAATCTTGTGTGCAGAAGTCGAATGAAACTCTGAGGGATTACATCCAGAGATGGATCACGTAGCATCACATGGTAGAGAATGTATCTGATCACCAGGCAGTTTGTGCCTTCAAGGAAGGCGTTAAGTACAGAGAGTTAAACCTAAAATTCGGTCGAACCGGAGACATATCTCTGAGTCGAATGATGGAGATTGCCACCAAGTATGGCAATGGTGAAGAAGAGGATCGGCTCCGGAGTGGCAAGCACAAGTCAGTCACCCACGAAACCGGGGGAGGGAACTCCAGTCGGAAGCATAAGCGGAAAGCCGAGCCAGCTGCTCCTGGAGAAGCCTTGGCTGTGACTCAAGGAAAGTTTAAAGGGAAGCCCAAAGGGTCTTGGAACCCTAAGAAGGTGAAGGACAAGGAAGGGAATGACGTGATGGATTTGCCGTGCCACATCCACACGAAGAAAGATGAGGAGGGTAAATTCATATACCCGAAACATACCACTCGACAGTGTCGGCTCTTGATCCAGCAATTCCAGGGGAAACATCCCAAAGATAAGGAAAAGGAGTCAGACAAAGTTGAAGACAAAGAAGATAGTGATGATGGATATCCCCAGGTCCATTCCACCCTGATGATTTTTGCTGATGTTGAAAGCAAAAGTCGATTCAAAGTTATCAACCGATAAGTGAATATGGTTGCTCCAGCGACACCCAGTTATCTGAAATGGTCTCAGACTGCTATCACATTCGACCAGTCCGATCATCCGACTCACATAGCCACCCATGGGAGGGAAGCTTTGGTGGTCGACCCAGTCGTTGAAGGCACTCGACTGACTAAAGTTTTGATGGATGGTGGCAGTGGCCTGAATATATTGTATGCAGAGACGTTGAAAGGGACGGGCATTCCAATGTCCAGACTCAGTACCAGCAACATGAGTTTCCATGGAGTCATTCCTGGAAAGAAGGCTGAGTCACTCGGCCAACATTATCTTGATGTGGTTTTCGGTGATTCCAAGAATTACCGCAAAGAAAAGTTGACATTTGAAGTTGTGAATTTCCAGAGTGCTTATCACGCTATTTTGGGCAGGCCAGCTTATGCACGTTTCATGGCTCGACCATGTTATGTGTACCACAAATTGAAGATGCCTGGTCCCAAAGGTGTGATCACTATTACTGGCAATCGGAAGAAGGCGGAAGAGTGCTTTCAGAAAGGCTCAAAGATCGCCGATGCGAAGATGGCAGTGGTAGAGCTGCAGGAATACCAGAAAACTGCAGACCCGAGTGATTTTTTGCGAGCCAAGAAGCCCGCTAAGGAATCAGCATTTCAGTCGTCTGGTGAGACAAAACCGATTCACATTCACCCAACCGACCCCAGTGCTGCTCCGACTCATATCTCTACAACACTCGACACCAAATAGGAAGAAGCACTCATCCAGTTCCTCCGTGAGAACTGGGACATCTTCGCATGGAAGCCTTCTGACATGCCGGGTGTTCCCAGGGGGCTGGCTGAGCACTGTCTACAAGTCGACTCAAAAGTGAAACCTGTCAAGGAACATCTTCGACGGTCCGTCGTCCAGAACAGAAAGGCCATTGGCGAGGAGGTGGCTCGGCTCTTAGCAGCAGAGTTTATCCGAGAGATTTACCACTCCGAGTGGCTCGCCAATGTTGTCATGGTCCCCAAGAAGGACAAGTCACTTCGCATGTGCATTGACTTCAAACATATCAATCGAGCCTGCCTGAAAGAACATTTTCCTCTCCCCCGCATCGACCAAATAGTCGACTCGACCGCGGGATGTGAGCGCTTGTCTTTTTTATACGCCTATTCCGGTTACCATCAGATCCGTCTGTATGGACCCGTCGAGATCAAAACAGCTTTCATCACTCCATTCGGGTGCTTCTGTTATATCACCATGCCATTCGGCCTCAAGAATGCTGGAGCCACGTTCATGAGGATGATTCAGAAGTGTTTGCTCACTCAAATCAGTCGGAATGTGGAAGCATACACGGATGATATTGTGGTCAAGTCACGGAAGGGTTCCGACCTGCTGACTGACCTTGCTGAGACATTTGCCAACCTCAGGAGGTATGATATCAAGCTTAATCAATCAAAGTGCACATTCGAAGTTCCTGGTGGAAAGTTACTCGATTTTCTCGTTTCCGAACGAGGAATCGACACCAATCCAGAAAAAGTTGGTACTATACTCCGAATGAAACGTCCTGTACGTGTGCACGATGTCCAGAAGCTTACTGGCTGCTTGGCCGCTTTAAGTTGATTCATCTCTCGTCTTGGTGAAAAGGCATTGCCTCTTTACCGACTGATTAAGAAGTCAGACAAGGTCGAGTGGACTCCTGAAGTTGATGCAGCATTTGCAGAGCTAAAAGCCCTGCTTTCCACCCAGCCGGTGCTTGCTGCCCCAATCAGCAAAGAGCCTTTGCTGCTTTACATTGCGGCCACAGGACAAGTCGTCAGTACAGTACTTACGGTCGAATGGGAAGAAGAAGGAAAAGCCTTTAAAGTTCAGCGCCCAGTATATTATCTTTCTGAAGTTTTGACCCCATCAAATCAAAGATACCCTCATTATCAGAAGCTTGTATATCGGATTTATATGACCACGAAGAAGGTTGCTCATTACTTCTCTGACCATTCCATTACAGTCGTCAGCAACGCCCCATTGTCAGAGATTCTGCACAACAGAGATGCAACGGGTCGAGTGGCAAAATGGGCGATTGAACTCCTTCCCCTAGATATCAAGTTTGAGGAAAAGAAAGCCATCAAGTCCCAAACAATAGCAGATTTCATCGCCGAGTGGATGGAACAGCAACTGCCGACTCAAGTTCACTCGGAGCACTGGACCATGTTCTTTGATGGTTCTAAGATGTTGAATGGTTCCGGTGCTGGGGTAGTGTTGGTTTCCCCCCGAGGAGATAAGCTTAGATATGTGCTCCAGATTCACTTTGATTCCTCCAATAACGAAGCAGAATACGAAGCACTTTTGTATGGATTGCGTATGGCCATTTCACTCGGCGTCCGTCGCCTCATGGTCTATGGCGACTCAGATTTGGTGGTTAACCAAGTGATGAAGGAGTGGGACGTCAGAATTCCGGCCATGATTGGTTACTGCAATGCAGTGAGAAAGCTAGAGAAGAAATTTGAGGGGTTAGAGCTTCATCATATACCCCGACTGAAAAATCAAGCGGCTGACACAAAAATAGGTTCCAAGAGAGAAGCCATTCCCAGTAATGTGTTTTTGGAACACATCCACACACCATCAGTTCAAGAGGATCCTTTCACCGAAGAAGCCCCGCAGCCAAAAAGTGTCACGGATCCGACTGAAGTTGAGGTCCCAGCTATGGTCGACCTGATCATGGAAGTTTTGGTCATCACTCCCGACTGGACAGTGCCGTACATCGCATATATCCTAACGAAAGAGCTCCCGGAGAATGAAGAAGAGGCTCGACAGATCGTTCGTCGATCCAAGGCCTTTACTGTGATAAAGGGATAGTTGTACAGAGAGAGCCCGACTGGAGTCAGTCAGAAATGTATAACACCAGAAGAAGGTCAGATAATTCTTGATGATAGCCACTCGGGGACCTGTGGTCACCATGCATCTTCTCGGACCATTGTGGCTAAAGCATACCGAGCAGGGTTTTACTGGCCAAGAGCAAATGAAATGGCGAAAGAGATAGTCGACAAGTGTGAAGGGTTTCAGTTATATTCCAATATGTCACACAAGCCCGCCTCAGCCTTGAAGACCATTCCACTTGTCTGGCCCTTCGCTGTTTGGGGGTTGGATATGGTTGGACCACTGAGAACTGGCAGGAGCGGCTTCACTCACTTGCTAGTGGCAGTCGACAAGTTTACGAAATGGATTGAAGCTAAACCTATCAAGAATCTCAATGCTTGCACTGCTATCAGTTTTGTCAGAGAGTTGATATTCAGATATGGAGTTCCACATAGCATCATCACTAATAATGGGTCAAACTTCGATTCCGACAAGTTCAAAGCCTTTTGCGTCTCTCAAGGCACATGAGTCGACTACGCTTCAGTCGCTCACCCCCAGTCGAATGGACAAGCGGAACGAGCAAACGGTCTAATTCTCAAAGGACTGAAAACCCGACTGATGCGCGATCTCAAGCACGCAGCAGGCGCGTGGGTCGATGAAATTTCATCAGTTCTTTGGGGATTAAGGACCACTCCTAATCGGTCGACTAGGCGAACTCCATTCTTTCTGGTCTATGGAGCTGAAGCAGTTCTGCCGAGTGACCTGCTTCACAATGCCCCCCGAGTCGAGCTCTACTCTGAAGATGAAGAAGAACAAGCCCGGCAGGATGTAGTCGACCTCTTAGAAGAGGAAAGGGAGATGGCCTTGATCTGCTCGACTATCTATCAGCAAGACTTGCGTCGATTCCATGCCAGAAATGTGAAGAGTCGGACCTTCCAAGAAGGAGATTTGGTCCTCTGAGTGGATCAACAGAAGCCACACAAGCTCGCTCCCACTTGGGAAGGCCCCTTCATCGTCACCAAAGCTCTCCACAATGGAGCATACCGTCTTTACAATGTCGATCGCCAGATTGATGAGCCACGAGCTTGGAATGGGGAGCTGCTCCGCCCCTTTTATACTTAAGTACTCACTTGGATGAGATGTAATAAAAAGTACCTCTGTAGTTTGTTTATCAAAGACAAGAGTGTTATGATTTTCCCAGTGATTGTTGTTGCTTTTGTTTACATGAGAAATCCCCCAGTGGGTGGCTTAGCCGTGAATCCGTTTCACCTAAGCTAGTAAAAGTATTTTTTACTACCGAGTGGTGAGCCAGCCTCTCACTCGGGGGCTTAGCTGCGAATCTATTTCGCCTAAGTACTTGAAAATCCTACCAAGTGGTGAGCCAGCCTCCCACTCGGGGGCTTAGCTGCAGTCCAAGTACTCGCCTAAGTATCCGAAAATCCTACCGAGTGGAGAGCAAACCTCCCATTCGGGGGCTTAGCTGCAGTCCAGTACTCGCCTAAGTATTTAAAAATCCTACCGAGCGGAGAGCAATCCTCCCACTCGGGGGCTTAGCTGCAGTCCAGTACTCGCCTAAGTATTTACAAATCCTACCGAGTGGAGAGCAATCCTCCCACTCGGGGGCTTAACTGCAGTACAGTACTTGCCTAAGTATTTAAAAATTCTACCGAGTGGAGAGCAATCCTCCCACTCGGGGGCTTAGTTGCAGTCCAATACTCGCCTAAGTATTTAAAAATCCTACCAAGTGGAGAGCAATCCTCCCACTCGGGGGCTTAGCTGCAGTCCAATACTCGCCTAAGTATTTAAAAATCCTACCGAGTGGAGAGCAATCCTCCCACTCGGGGGCTTAGCTGCAGTCCAGTACTCTCCTAAGTATTTAAAAATCCTACCGAGTGGAGAGCAATCCTTCCACTCAGGGGCTTAGCTGCGGTCCAGTACTCGCCTAAGTATTTAAAAATCCTACCGAGCGGAGAGCAATCCTCCCACTCGGGGGCTTTGTTGCAGTCCAGTACTCGCCTAAGTATTTATAAATCCTACCGAGTGGAGAGCAATCCTCCCACTCGGGGGCTTAGCTGTAGTCCAGTACTCGCCTAAGTATTTAAAAATCCTACCGAGTGAAGAGCAATCCTCCCACTCGGGGGCTTAGCGGCAGTCCAGTACTTGCCTAAGTATTTAAAAATCCTACCGAGTGGAGAGCAATCCTCCCACTCGGGGGCTTAGCTGCAGTCCAGTACTCGCCTAAGTATTTAAAAATCCTACCGAGTGGAGAGCAATCCTCCCACTCGAAGGTTCAGCTGCAGTCCAATACTCGCCTAAGTATTTAATCCATTCCGATCCACAAGGACGACGAGGTGCAGGTCGACTGCTACCTTCTCCTTCGGATCTACGCCACAAATACAACATGCTCTCTGCAAGAACGACAAGGTGCAGATCGACTGCTACCTTCTCCTTCAGAGCTACGCCACAAATACAACATGCGCTCTGCAAGGACAACGAGGTGCAGGTCGACTGCTACCTTCTCCTTCGGAGCTACGCCACAAATACAACATGCGCTCTGCAAGGACGGTGAGGTGCAGGTCGACTGCTGCCTTCTCCTTCGGAGCTACGCCACAAATACAATGTCTACCCCAGCCTGATCCGCAAGGATGCAGGTCAATTGCAATCTCTGCTCCATCCCTACCTGCAAGGGCGATGAAGTGCAGATCGACTGGACTTTCCACCTCAGGGCTGCGTCTCAAGCATTAAAGTATATTCCGAGTGAAGAACAAAGTTTGCTCGAAGGCAAATACAAGCATATTCAACGATAAACCCAGTTCAGATAACATCCTACGGATTCAGAAGTGCTCAGGCGTCAAGCCTGTAAAGTTTACCGGTTACAAAACCACTCCGCATTCCAAGGCAAATTTAAGGCGAAGCATAGAAGTTTTTCTTACTCCTCAGGTGGAGGACTGGACGGCGCGACAAACTGGTCCAGGTCGATTCCGTCAGCAATCCGAGTGGCAGCAGCAATGAAGGTCTCCATGAAAGATTGGAAGTCGTGCTTCTTGGTATGGGCCACTTTCATGGATGCCAGCTTGTCCTCTCGCGCATCCTTGCAGTGAACACGGACCAGGGACAGATCAACATCAGCACCACACCTGGCAGAAGACTTCTTCCATTCTTGCACTCGACCTGGAACTTCATTCAGTCGAGTCATTAGAGACTCGAGGTAATTTTGAAGTGTCTCTCCCGGCTAGAGTGTCGTGTCGATTCGCAACGCCGCAACCTTCAGTCGAGCAAGGTAGTCAACAACTCCAGCAACACGAGACTCCAGTCGGAGCACGTTCATAGCGGCTTCATCCTTCACATGAGAGTTAATGGGGTCCAAGCTTGTCTCCACTCGACTGGTCTCCTCCTCGAAGTTTTGGCAGAATTCTGTAAACACAATTCGAAGTTAAGCCAACAGTTCTATGATGAGTCGATGATAACAAGCCAGTCGGATAGAAGAGATTACCTTCAAGCATGATGAATAACTTCTTGGCGAGCCCTCCCAGATAAGCCTCCAGATCGTTCTTCTTCCCCGCCAGTTCGCTAGCCTTGTCACTCAGAGCTATCTTATCGTTCTTCAGATGGTTGACTTCCTTATTGGCCACGTCGAGAGCAGCTTTCAGATTGGCGTTCTCCTCTTCAAGTTTACCAACTGAAGCCAGTTTTTCTTCCGCAAGCTTCATTTTGTCCAAAGCCACCTTCTACGCCTCGGCGAAGTCATGGTCCTTATTCTTCAGAGCCTCCTTCATTTTATCTGCAAAGTGACAATGAGATCAGAATCAGGAATGGGCAGAAAGATAAAGACAGTCGTCAAGATTCTCACCAACCATACCTTTCGCTTCAACTTTCGCCTTCTTAAAGTTCTCCTGAACAAGCTTCAAGTCAAGGTCGAGCTGGATATGTTTGTTTTCCAGTTCAGTCTAGCGAGCCACAAGCTTGCAAGATTTCTGCGAAGGGTCAGTTAACAGACATCAAAGATAGGCTGCTTCCGAGTGACTAAGAGAAAAATCGTAGCATTTCTAAGACTACAGCCGAATCAAAATATTCAACAGTAGTCTCGGGGACTACACCCAGTGGGTGCACTCAGCGTGCCCCCACTGGTTCTACCGACTCGGTCTGATCAGTCGACCCAAAGAGACAAAAAGGTTATGATCCTAAACCATAGCTAACTGCCAGCAGTCAGCCACGGTCTCATCATGATAAAAAAACAGGTTCTTCAGACCTTAGTCGACTACCAGCAGTCGACCATGGTCTCGGGGAGTACACCTAGTGGGTGCACTCAGCGTTCCCCCACTGGTTCCAAGATTCCGTTCGACATGGTCTGACAAGACTGAGTGAAGAAGTTAGAGTGAAGAAATTCAAAATACAAGGACTACAGTCGACTGCCAGCAGTCCACCATAGTCTCGGGGACTACACCCAGTGGGTGCACTCAGCGTACCCCCACCAATTCAAAAATTCAATCGACACACCCAGTGGGTGTACAGATACAAGGATCTTCAGAAAGAAAGTCTTCAGATAGCATATCCTCATAGAACAAGCGGTGACCAACTAACCTGAACGTTGCTCTGAAGGGCTGAGCTAGCATCATAGGTCGCTTGGCTGGCTTCCCGGATCGCCTTCACCTGCTCCATCATGATCCCCGCCTGACGTATAGCCTCCTTAGCAGCACCCGCTTGATCCTCTAGGACGTGGTGTGTGGCGAAAAGGGAAGGCGGGTCAGCAGTCGACGACGAAGGTTGAGCACTCGTCAGCGGCACAGCGAAGGACACGGAATTCCGAGTAGTATTACCACCATCCTGAACCGGTGCCTCAGGCACTGATGCAATCTAAGTGGTCTTGCCACCGGAGGAGGAGCTTTAGGAAAAGTCCAAAGTTAAAATCAAAAATCCAATCGACCAAAAGCGAAACTATAGAGATCATACCAAGGTTGGAGGTGGTAGCGTCTTCCATTTCCTGATCTTCATTCCTGGCGGAGGTCTCGGAGGTAGCAACACTGCAGATTTCAGAAACCAGTCGGTTAGCCAACGAGTCAACCAAGAGTCTGTCCATGCTGAACGAGAAAACACGAGTTCTGTTGTTACCCGGAAATGGTGGGAATGGCCATTCTCATCTTGGGCAAGGTCTTCGGTGGCTTTGATGACGCCGCTCGAGGATGCTTCGGCGCTTTTTCAGTCGGCGTTGGAGAGGCTGTCCGAGGGCGTTTCGACGACTGCCCAACATGCACAGTCGCTTTGCCACGCTCACCCGCGGGGTCATGGATGAGCTTGGATTGCCTTTCCGTGCGAGGAGGATCGACTTCCTCCTCCTTCTCTTCACTAGAGCCGTCGTCATCTTCTTCCCCCTCACCATCAGATTGCCACTCCTCCTCACTTTCACCTCCGCTCGCCTCCTCCTCCTCCTCGGCCTGTTCTTGTGCCCCGTTGGGCATCGAGTACATCTCAGTAGTGGCCTAGAAGACAACAAACAAGACAAAAGTCAGTCGACTGATTTTAAGCAAACAGAATGAAGAAAACAAGGTCACAGTCGGAGATGCAGAATCGGACCTGGTCTACTTCGTATGATTGGTCGAGTGGAGGAATCCTCCTAGCTCCTCGGGGGTTGTCTTTGTTACCTATGATGCTCGCCAGCCACCACTCCAGCGTGGCATCCTCGACCTCCTCCGGGTGGATCCGAGTGGTGTCCTCAGTGCCAGAATACATCCACATCGGATAGTCTTGATATTGAAGAGGCTGGATGCGTCGTCGGAGGAAGACCTCCAAGAGGTCCATGCCGGTCACCCCGTCATGGATAAGCTGGACAACACATTCGACCAGCACCTTAACCTGCGCCTTCTCTTCCGGGATCACCTTCAAAGAGGAAGGCTTCCTCACTGGGTCCATAGAAAAAGGAGGGAGTCCAGTCGACTGCCCTGGCGTCGGCTGGTCTTTGCAGTAAAACCAGGTCGACTGCCATCCACAGACCGAGACGGGTAGGATCATGGCCGGAAAAGAACTTTTCCCCCTCATTTGAACCCCAAGACCCCCACACATCTGAATCACTTGTGTTCTCTCATCACTCGGATTGGCCTTTTTCACCGTCTAGGAGCGACAGGTGAAAATGTGCTTGAAAAGACCCCAATGAGGCCGACAACCCAAGAAATTCTCGCACAAAG
This sequence comes from Triticum timopheevii, assembly GCA_963921465.1. NCBI lineage: Eukaryota > Viridiplantae > Streptophyta > Magnoliopsida > Poales > Poaceae > Triticum > Triticum timopheevii. Next base: position 202,546,141 of record OY997270.1, read on the forward strand.
ACACGAAAGCAGCAAGGTACACGATGGTGTTGGGTGTGAAGTGATGGAGTTGTGCCCCAAAGGAATTCAGAGATCCCAGAAAGAAAGGGTGAGGCGGCAAAGAAAACCCACGGTCGACATGGGTGGCCAAGGGAACGCACTCACCCTCCTGAGGCTGTGGCTCAGACTCCTTCCCTGGGAGCCGCGCCGATCCATGGGGGATCAGTCCGTCATTGGCCGGGTCATCAAGGTCCTCTTGACGAATCGTCGAGCGGATCCAGTCGCCCTGGATCCAGCCCTGCGGTAGGCCGTCCCTCGATGAAGATCCGCCCCGACCGGTCGCCCTTCCCTTCGCCTTCGCCGTCGCTTTCTTCGCCCGCTCCAGGGCCGCCATCTTCTCTTTCACCATCCTCACCGGTGAGACGCGCACGGGGCAGCGGCACTGAGGCGGAAGCGAATGCGGCGGATAAGTCTGAGGAAGAGAGGAGGAAATGAGAACGCACTGTTCAAAAAACCCCGTCCGGCGCCTTATATGAGGTTACTTCCGAGTGACTGACTTGTAGGCCCGGGCAATCCTTTCAAACCCCGCAACAGTCACGCACGTGATACGTGGCGAAAAAGGTGGCGTGGAGATTGAGGCGTCCCTGCCTTATCCCATCCGATTACTGTGGCCTCCTCCGCCCCGCGCGCTTCCCGAAATTCGAGTCCCGCTAAATCCTCGAGCTGTAGAGCAACTCGTCAGACGGAAGATTTCCTCTGCTCTATCATTCGGAGTTCTCCAAGTAAAGAAATTCACTCGACGAATACAAAGAATGGATCAAGGCGACTGAAAAGGAAGTTGGTGCTGTCACCTAAGTTCATTGATCCAGAACAAGACATATTCATAGCACGAAAATGGGTCGGAAGTGTGTTCAACTCCTTCCCCACTCAAACCTCGATCCATTCGGGGGCTAATGATGAAGCTATGTACCTAGGGTAGGGTCATGGACCTGTCCAAGCTACCCTCCCCAAGGACATCTCTAGAAGAAACCACCTTTCAATCGACCCGGAAGTGATCCACTCGACGGACTCGAAGACACTTGACCGTGAAGCCAACCACTTGACTGCCAGGAGATCTAAAGTCACTCTACATGCAAACGGTCTGTCATTAAGTAGCTTTTATGGTCATCATAGCACTTTATTTGTGGTGTTACCAGTAACGCCCGATCTTAATGTACCTTAAACCCTGCATAACTGAGGGCCAGAGGGGTCTGGCGGACTCTATATAAGCCACCCCCTCCTCAGTGTAAAGGGTTCGCAACCCTGTAACTCATACACACATAATCCAGTCAACCGCCTCCGGGCTCCGAGACGTAGGGCTATTACTTCCTCTGAGAAGGGCCTGAACTTGTAAACCTCTTGTGCGACTACTCCATAGCTAGGATCTTGCCTCTCCATTCCTACCCCCCTACTCTACTGTCAGACTTAGAACCACGACAGAATTGGATTAGGAGGTGTGTTATTACAAGATGGCAAACCTGTTGCATACTTTTCTGAAAAATTGAGTGGGCCTAGTCTGAATTATTCTACTTATGATAAAGAATTATATGCTCTTGTTTGGACTTTAGAAACATGGCAACATTATTTATGGCCCAATGAATGTGTTATACATTCTGATCATGAATCTTTGAAACATATTAAAAGTCAAGCTAAACTGAATCGTAGACATGCTAAATGGGTTGAATTCATTGACACTTTCCTCATGTCATTAAACACAAGAAGGGTAAGGAAAATGTTATTGCTGATGCATTGTCTCGTTGTTATACTATGCTTTCACAACTTGACTTCAAAATATTTGGTTTGGAGACCATCAAAGATCAATATGTGGATGATGCTGATTTTAAAGATACATTATATAATTGTAAAGAAGGAAGAACATGGAACAAGTTCGTCGTTAATGATAGATTTGTGTTCCGTGCTAACAAGCTATGCATTCCAGCTAGCTTCATTCGTCTTTCTTTGTGGCAGGAGGCGCATGGAGGAGGATTAATGGGACACTTTGGCGTGAAGAAGATTGAGGACGTACTTGCTACACATTTATTTTGGCCAAAGATGAGACGTGATGTTGAGCGTTTTGTTGCTCGAGGGAGCTACATGTCAAAAAGCTAAGTCACGACTCGATCCTCATGGTTTATATATGCCTTTGCCTATACATAGTGTTCCTTGGGAGGATATCTCTAGGGACTTTGTTTTAGATTTACCTCGAATAAAGAAGGGGAGGGATAGCATATTTGTTGTTGTGGATAGATTCTCGAAAATGGCACACCTTATACCATTTCATAAAAGCGATGATGCTGTTAATGTTGCTCATTTGTTCTTTCGTGAAATTATTCGCTTGCATGGTGTGCCAAATACTATTGTTTCAGATCATGATACTAAATTCTTAGCCACTTTTAGAGATGATTATGGCTAAGTTGGGGACTAAACTATTTTTAGTACTACTTGTCGCCCCCCAAACTGATGGACAAACTGAAGTAGTAAATAGAACATTGTCTTCTATGCTTAGGGATGTTTTGAAGAATAATAAGAAAATGTGGGAAGAATGCTTGCCTCATATTGAATTTGCTTATAATCATTCATTGCATTCTACTACTAATGTGTGCCCTTTTGAAATTGTGTATGTTTTCCTACCTCATGCACCTATTGACTTGTTGCCTCTTCCATCTTCAGATAAGGTTAATTTGATGCTAAACAATGTGCTGAATTGATTTTAAAAATACATGAGTTAACTAAGGAAAACATTGAGCTTATGAATGCTAAATATGAACTTGTTGGAGATAAGGGTAGAAAACATGTTGTGTTTGCACCTAGAGATCTTGTTTGGTTACATTTGCATCAGGATAGATTTCCTGATTTGCGCAAATCAAAGCTAATGGCACGTGTTGATGGTCCTTTTAAGGTGTCTGCAGATTTTGGGGTTAGTCCCACTTTTAACATTGCAGATTTGAAGCCTTATTTGGGTGAGGAAGATGAGCTTCCGTCGAGGACGACTTCATTTCAAGAAGGGGAGGATGATGAGGACATCAATACCATTGTTACACCCACAGCCCCTACTACTACATATACTGGACCAATTACTAGAGCTCGCGCACGCCAATTAAATTATCCAGTACTTTTGTTTTTTGGTAAGGATTACAATCTTCATGAGAATATGATGCTGCCTAAATTGGATACGTTTGTTTTGCTTAAAATTAAGGGCCTAGAATGGACAAGAGGGATGATCACTTGAGCAAGATCAAGCATGGAGATGATGGCATGCGCAAGTGAAACAAGACTGGAGTTTCTAGTGATGATTTCAGGACTTTGAAGCCACCATAATGAGTGTATGAAGGCTTGGACGAAATATACAAGATGCCACTTCCTAAATTTCGTCTAGAGGCTATTATAGGTGATGCGTCGCCTTATTATTGGGCCAGGCCCACGTAATTTCGAAATACTAGAGTATAGGCTGTTTTTAGAGTCCGTACGTGTGGGGAAACAAGAGATAGGGATGGTTTCGGACCCCTTCCCCAAGGGCCACGAAATTTCCCCCTCTTCCTCCATATATACAACCCTTAGGGCGTCGTTCAAACTTTGGGTTTTGCTTAGATTAAAATTTCGCCATAGCTGCAACTTCGCTTACTTCGTTTGTGTTCATCGACCAGACCAAGACGTCACAGAACCCCACCTTGATCAATAAAGCTTTCCTCTTTTATTCGCAATATCCAGATTGCAATTTCAGTTTCTTGCTTGTTCTTCATTTGCTTGTAGGAAATAAACCCTCGTGGTCAGGTTGATCGTGCTCTAGCATGGTCAATAACCTCTCGGAGTTGGTTTAGTGATTGCTAAGGCGCGCCATCCTCACACGTTCATAGTCGGATCATCAAAGCCTACTCCATCAAAAACGTTAGCCAACATCTCATCAAAAGAGTGAACACCTTTGCCTCTGTCACAGGGGAATTAGTGGAATGGTAGTTACTGCCCTGTGAACGTGGGACATGAGCGACCCCCGAATCATGGCATAGATCTCCCCCACGACGTCTAACCCACAAGTATAGGATATCGCAATAGTTTTCAAGGGTAGAGTTGTTGGAAATATGCCCTAGAGGCAATAATAAATTAGTTATTATTATTATATTTCCTTGTTCATGATAATCGTTTATTATCCATCCTATAATTGTATCGATAGGAAACTCAGATACATGTGTGGATACATAGACAACACCATGTCCCTAGTAAGCCTCTAGATGACTAGCTCGTTGATCAATAGATGGTTACGGTTTCCTGACCATGGACATTGGATGTCGTTGATAACGGGATCACATAATTAGGAGAATGATGTGATGGACAAGACCCAATCCTAAGCCTAGCACAAAGATTGTGTAGTTTGTATGCTAAAGCTTTTCTAATGTCGAGTATCATTTCCTTAGACCATGAGATTGTGCAACTCCCGGATACCGTAGGAATGCTTTGGGTGTACCAAATGTCGCAACGTAACTAGGTGGCTATAAAGGTGCACTACGGGTAGCTCCGAAAGTGTCTGTTGGGTTGGCACGAATCGAGACTGGGATTTGTCACTCTGTGTGACGGAGAGGTATCTCTGGGCCCACTCGGTAGGACATCATCATAATGTGCACAATGTGACCAAGGGGTTGATCACTGGATGATGTGTTACGGAACGAGTAAAGAGACTTGCCGGTAACGAGATTGAACAAGGTATCGGGATACCGACGAACGAATCTCGGGCAAGTACTATACCGCTAGACAAAGGGAATTGAATACGGGATTGATTGAATCCTCGACATCGTTGTTCATCCGATGAGATCATCGTGGAACATGTGGGAGCCAACATGGGTATCCAGATCCCACTGTTGGTTATTGGCCGGAGAGTTGTCTCGATCATGTCTACGTGTCTCCCGAACCCGTAGGGTCTACACACTTAAGGTTCGATGACGCTAGGGTTATAAAGGAAGTTTGTATGTGGTTACTGAATGTTGTTCGAAGTCCCGGATGAGATCCCGGACGTCACGAGGAGTTCCGGAATGGTCCGAAGGTAAAGATTTATATATGGGAAGTCCTGTTTTGGTAACCGGAAAAGTTTCGGGTGCTATCGATAACGTACCGGGACCACCGGGAGGGTTCCGGGGGTCCACCAGGTGGGGCCACCGGCCCCAGAGGGCTGCATGGGCCAAGTGTGGGAGGGGACCAGCCCCAGGTGGGCTGGTGCGCCCCCCCACCAGGGCCCAAGGTGCCTAGGGCTTGGGGAGGGGGCGCCTCCACCTTACTTGGGGGGCAAGTTTCCCCCTCTCCCCCTTTGGCCGCCACCCTAGATGGGTTTGGGGCTGCCGCACCCCTTGGTGTGGGAACCCTAGAGGGGGCGCACCCCCCTCCCTCTCCCCTATATATACTTGAGGTTCTGGGGCTGCCATACACAAGAGTTTTGACCTCTCCCTGCCGCAGCCCTACCTCTCTCCCTCCTCGTCTCTTGCGGTGCTTGGCGAAGCCCTGCTGGATTGCCACGCTCCTCCATCACCACCATGCCGTTGTGCTGCTGCTGGACGGAGTCTTCCTAAACCTCTCCCTCTCTCCTTGCTGGATCAAGGCATGGGAGACGTCACCGGGCTACACGTGTGTTGAACACGAAGGTGCCGTCCGTTCACCACTAGGATCTCCAGTGATTTCGATCACGATGAGTACGAATCCTTCAACCCCGTTCTCTTGAACGCTTCCGCTTAGCGATCTACAAGTGTATGTAGATGCACTCCCCTCTCTCATTGCTAGTTTCTCCATAGATAGATCTTGGTGACTCATAGGAAAATTTTGAATTTCTTCTACGTTCTCCAACAGTGGTATCAGAGCTAGGTCTATGCGTAGTTACTACGCACGAGTAGAACATAAAGCAGTTGTGGGCGTAGATGTTGTTAATTTTCTTGCCACTACTAGTCTTATCTTGCTTCGGCGGCATCATGGGATGAAGCGGCCCGGACCGACCTTACACATACGCTTACGTGAGACAGGTTCCACCGACTGACATGCACTAGTTGCATAAGGTGGCTAGCGGGTGTCTGTCTCTCCCACTTTAGTTGGAGCAGATTCGATGAAAAGGGTCCTTATGAAGGGTAAATAGAAATTGGCATATCACGTTGTGGTTTTACATAGGTAAGAAACGTTTTTGCTAGAACAACTATAGAAGCCACGTAAAAACTTGCAACAACAATTAGAGGACGTCTAACTTGTTTTTGCAGCAAGTGTTTTGTGATGTGATATGGCCAGAGGATGTGATGAATGATATATGTGATGTATGAGATGATCATGTTCTTGTAATAGGAATCACGACTTGCATGTCGATGAGCATGACAACCAGCATGGGCCATAGGAGTTGTCTTTATTTTTTGTATGACCTGCGTGTCATTGAAGAACGCCATCTAAATAACTTTACTTTATTGCTAAACGCGTTAGCCATAGAAGTAGAAGTAGTCGTTGGCGTGGAAACTTCATGAAGACACGATGATGGAGATCATGATGATGTAGATCATGGTGTCATGCCGGTGACGAAGATGATCATGGCGCCCCGAAGATGGAGATCAAAGGAGCAATATGATATTGGCCATATCATGTCACTATTTGATTGCATGTGATGTTTATCATGTTTTACATCTTATTTGCTTAGAACGACGGTAGCTTAAATAAGATGATCCCTCGAAATAATTTCAAGAAAAGTGTTCCCCCTAACTGTGCACCATTGCGAAGGTTCGTTGTTTCGAAGCATCACTTGATGATCGGGTGTGATAGATTCTAACATTTGAATACAACGGGTGTAAGCCAGATTTACACACGCAATACACTTAGGTTGACTTGACGAGCCTAGCATGTACAAACATGGCCTCGAAACACGGAAGACCGAAAGGTTGAGCATGAGTCGTATGGAAGATACGATCAACATGAAGATGTTCACCGATGTTGACTAGTCCGTCTCACATGATGATCGGACACGGCCTAGTTGACTCGGATCATGTAATCACTTAGATGACTAGAGGGATGTCTATGTGAGTGGGAGTTCATAAGATGAACTCAATTATCCTGAACATAGTCAAAAGATCTTTGCAAATTATGTCGTTTAGTTCTACTGTTTAGATATGATCCTAGAGAAAATTCAGTTGAAAGTTGATAGTAGCGATTATGCGGACTAGGTCCGTAAACTAAGGATTGGCCTCGTTGCTTCATAGAAAGCTTATGTCCTTAATGCACCGCTCAGTGTGCTGAACCTCGAACGTCGTTTGTGGATGTTGCGAACATCTGACACACACGTTTTGATAACTACGTGATAGTTCAGTAATGTTAAATGGTTTAGAGTTGAGGCATCGAAGACGATTTCGAAACGTCGCGAAACATATGAGATGTTTCGAGGGCTGAAATTGGGATATCAGGCTCGTGCCCACGTCAAGAGGTATAAGACCTCCGACGAGTTTCTTAGCCTGCAAACTAAGGGAGAAAAGCTCAATCATTGAGCTTGTGCTCAGATTGTCTAAGTACAACAATCACTTGAATCAAGTGGGAGTTGATCTTCCAGATGAGATAGTGATGTTTCTCCAAAGTCATTGCCACCAAGCTACTAGAGCTTCATGATGAACTATAACATATCAGCGATAGATATGATGATCCTTGAGATATTCGCGATATTTGACACCGCGAAAGTAGAAATCAAGAAGGAGCATCAATTGTTGATGGTTGGTGAAACCACTAGTTTCAAGAAGGGCAAGGGCAAGAAGGGATACTTCATGAAACGGAAAATCAGTTGCTGCTCTCGTGAAGAAACCCAAGGTTGAACCCAAACCCGAGACTAAGTGCTTCTGTAATAAGGGGAACAGCCACTGAAGCAGAATTACCCTAGATACTTGGTAGATGAGACGGATGGCAAGGTCGATAGAAGTATATTGGATATACATTATGTTAATGTGTAGTTTACTAGTACTCCTAGTAGCACCAGGGTATTCGATACCGGTTCGGTTGCTAAGTGTTAGTAACTCGAAATAAAAGGCTGCGGAGTAAACGGAGACTAGCTAAAGGTGAACTGGCGATATGTGTTGGAAGTTTTTCCAAGCTTGATGTGATCAAGCATCGCACGCTCCCTCTACCATCGAGATTCGTGTTAAACCTAAATAATTGTTATTTGGTGTTTGCATTGAGCATAGACATGATTGGATTATGTCTATGGCAATACGGTTATTCATTTAAGAAGAATAATGGTTACTCTCTTTATTTGAATAATACCTTCAATGGTCTTGCACCTAAAATGAATGGTTTATTGAATCTCGATCGTAGTAATACACATGTTCATGCCAAAAGATATAAGATAGTAATGATAGTACCACCTACTTGTGGCACTGCCGTGTAAGTCATATTGGTATAAAACGCATGAAGAAGCTGCATGTTGATGGATCTTTGGACTCACTAGTTTTTTGAAAAAGTTTGAGACATGTGGACCATGTCTATTGGTGTATATGCATGAAGAAACTCCAAGCAGATGGACTGTTTGGACTCACTTGATTTTGAATCACTTGAGACATGCAAATCATACCATATGGGCAAGATGACTGAAAACCTCGGTTTCAGTGAAATGGAATAAGAAAGCAACTTGTTGGAAGTTATACATTTTGATGTGTGCATTACAATGAGTGCTGAGGCACGCAGTGGATATCGTTATGTTCTTACTTCACAGATGATTTGAGTAGGTACTGAGAATATTTACTTGATGAAACACACAAGTCTGAATTATTGAATGGTTCAAGTAATTTCAGAGTGAAGTTGAAGATCTTCATGACAAGAGGATAAAATATCTATGATATGATCATAGAGATGAATATCTGAGTTACGAGCTTTGGCACGCAATTAAGACAGTGTGGAAATTGTTTCACAATTACTACCGCCTGGAACACCATAGTGTGATGGTGTGTCCGAACATCATAGTTGCACCCTATTGGATATGGTGCGTACCATGATGTCTCTTATCGAATTACCACTATCATTCATGGGTTTGGCATTAGAGACAACCACATTCACTTTAAATAGGGCACCACGTAACTCTGTTGAGACGACACCGTATGAACTATGGTTTGGAGAAACCTAAGCTGTTGTTCCTTCAAAGTTTGGGGCTGCGACGCTTATGCGGAAAAGTTTCAGGCTGATAAGCTCGAACCCAAAGTGGATAAATGCATCTTCATAGAATACCCAAAACAGTTGGGTATACCTCCTATTTCAGACCCGGAAGCAAGAGTGATTGTTTCTAGAAACGGGTCCTTTCTCGAGAAAAGTTTCTCTCGAAAGAATTGAGTGGGAGGATGGTGGACACTTGATATGGTTATTGAACCATCACTGCAACTAGTGTGTAGCAGGGCACGGGAAGTTGTTCCTGTGGCACCTACACCAATTGAAGTGGAAGCTGATGATAGTGATCATGAAGCCTCAGATCAAGTCACTATCGTACCTCGTAGGGTGACCAGGATGCGTACTACTTCCGAGTAGTACAGTAATCCTGTCTTGAAGGTCATGTTGCTAGACAACAATGAACCTGCGAGCTATGGAGAAGCGATGGTGGGCCCATATTCCGAAAAATGGTTAGAAGCCATGAAATCCAAGATAGGATCCATGTATCAGAACAAAGCATAGACTTTGGTGAACTTGCCCGATGATCGGCAAGCCATTGAGATAAATGGATCTTTAAGAAGAAGACGGACGTGGACGGTAATGACACCATCTATGAAGCTCGACTTGTGGCGAAGAGTTTTTCACAAGTTCAAGGAGTTAACTACGATGAGATTTTCTCATCCGTAGCAATGCTTAAGTCCGTCGGAATCATGTTAGCATTAGCTGCATTTATGAAATCTGGCAGATGGATGTCAAAACAAGTTTCCTTACTAGTTTTCGTAAGGAAAGGTTGTAAGGTATACAATCAGAAAGGTTTTGTCGATCCTAAGGATGCTAAAAGGTATGCTAGCTCCAGCGATCCTTCCATGGACTAGAGCAAGCATCTCGGAGTCAGAATATGCGCTTTGATGAGATGATCAAATATTTTGGTTTTATACAAAGTTTATGAGAAACTTGTATCTCCAAAGAAGTGAGTGGGAGCACTATAGAATTTCTGATGAGTATATGTTGTTGACATATTGTGGATTAGAATTGATGTAGAATTTATGGAAAGCATATAGGGTTATTTGAAAAGTGTTTTTCAATAGAAAACCTGGATTAAGATGCTTGAACATTGAGCATAAAGATCTATGAGGATAGATCAAAACGCTTAATGGTACTTTCAAATGAGCACGTACCTTGACATGATCTTGAAGGTGTTCAAGATGGATCAGTCAAAGACGGATTTCTTGCCTGAGTTGTAAGGTATGAAGTTAAGACTTAAAGCTCGACCACAGTAGAAGAAAGAGGAAGGACGAAGGTCGTCCCCTATGCTTTTGTCATAAGCTCTATACGGTATGCCATGCTGAGTACCGCACCTGATGTGTGCCTTGCCACATGTCTGGCAAGAGGGTACAAAGGTGATCAAGGAGTGGATCACCAGACAGTGGTCAAAATTATCCTTGGATTAATAAGGACATGTTTCTCGATTATGGAGGTGATAAAGAGTTCGGCGTAAAGGGTTACATCAATGCAAGCTTTAACACCTATCCGAATGACTCTGAGTAGCAAACCGGATACGTATAGTGGAGCAACCATTTGGAATAGCTCCAAGTGGAGCGTGGAAGCAACATTTACAATATGACCTAGAGATTTGCGAAGTACATACGGATCTGAATGTTGCAGACCCGTTGACTAAAACCTCTCTCACAAGCAAAACATGATCAAACCCCAGAATTCATTGAGTCTTAATCACATGATGATGTGAACTAGTTTAGTGACACTAGTAAACTCTTTGGATGTTGGTCACATGCCAATGTGACCTGTGAGTGTTCATCACATGGAGATGTGAACTAGATTATTGATTCTAGTGCAAGTGGGAGACTGTGGGAAATATGTCCTAGAGGCAATAATAAATTAGTTATTATTATTATATTTCCTTGTTCATGATAATCGTTTATTATCCATGCTATAATTGTATTGATAGGAAACTCAGATACAAGTGTGGATACATAGACAACACCATGTCCCTAGTAAGCCTCTAGTTGACTAGCTCATTGATCAATAGATGGTTACAGTTTCCTGACCATGGACATTGGATGTCGTTGATAAGGGGATCACATCATTAGGAGAATGATGTGATGGACAAGACCCAATCCTAAGCCTAGCACAAAGATCGTGTAGTTCGTATGCTAAAGCTTTTCTAATGTCGAGTATCATTTCCTTAGACCATGAGATTGTGCAACTCCCGGATACCGTAGGAATGCTTTGGGTGTACCAAACGTCGCAACATAACTGGGTGGCTATAAAGGTGCACTACGGGTATCTCCGAAAGTGTCTGTTGGGTTGGCACGAATCGAGACTGGGATTTGTCACTCCGTGTGACAGAGAGGTATCTCTGGGCCCACTCGGTAGGACATCATCATAATGTGCACAATGTGACCAAGGGGTTGATCACTGGATGATGTGTTATGGAACGAGTAAAGAGACTTGCCGGTAACGAGATTGAACAAGGTATCGGGATACCGACGATCGAATCTCGGGCAAGTACTATACCGCTAGACAAAGGGAATTGAATACGGGATTGATTGAATCCTCGACATCGTTGTTCATCCGATGAGATCATCGTGGAACATGTGGGAGCCAACATGGGTATCCAGATCCCGCTGTTGGTTATTTGCCGGAGATTTGTCTTGGTCATGTCTACGTGTCTCCCGAACCCGTAGGGTCTACACACTTAAGGTTTGATGACGCTAGGGTTAGAAAGGAAGTTTGTATGTGGTTACCGAATGTTGTTCGGAGTCCCGTATGAGATCCCGGATGTCACGAGGAGTTCCGGAATGGTCCGGAGGTAAAGATTTATATATGGGAAGTCGTGTTTTGGTGACCGGAAAAGTTTCGGGTGCTATTGGTAACGTACCGGGACCACCGGGAGGATCCTGGGGGTCCACCAGGTGGGGCCACCGGCCCCAGAGGGCTGCATGGGCCAAGTGTGGGAGGGCACCAGCCCCAGGTGGGCTGGTGCGCCCCCCACCAGGGCCCAAGGCGCCTAGGGTTTGGGGAGGGGGCGCCTCCACCTTACTTGGGGGGCAACTTTCCCCCTCTCCACCTTTGGCCGCCACCCTAGATGAGTTTGGGGCTGCCGCACCCCTTGGGGTGGGAACCCTAGAGGGGGCGCACCCCTCCCTCTTCCCTATATATACTTGAGGTTCTGGGGCTGCCATACACAAGAGTTTTGACCTCTCCCTGGCGCAGCCCTACCTCTCTCCCTCGTCGTCTCTTGCGGTGCTTGGCGAAGCCCTGCTGGATTGCCACGCTCCTCCATCACCACCATGCCGTTGTGCTGCTGCTGGACGGAGTCTTCCTCAACTGCTCCCTCTCTCCTTGCTAGATCAAGGCATGGGAGACGTCACCGGCTGCACGTGTGTTGAACGCGGAGGTGCCGTCCGTTCGGCACTAGGATCGCCGGTGATTTGGATCACGATGAGTACGAATCCTTCAACCCCGTTCTCTTGAACGCTTCCGCTTAGCGATCTACAAGGGTATGTAGATGCACTCCCCTCTCTCGTTGCTAGTTTCTCCATATATAGATCTTGGTGACTCGTAGGAAAATTTTGAATTTCTGCTACGTTCTCCAACAGTGGTATCAGAGCTAGGTCTATGCTAGTTACTATGCACAAGTAGAACATAAATCAATTGTGGGCGTAGATGTTGTCAATTTTCTTGCCACTACTAGTCTTATCTTGCTTCGGCGGCATTATGGGATGAAGCGGCCTGGACCGACCTTACACGTACGCTTACGTGAGACAGGTTCCACCGACTGAAATGCACTAGTTGCATAAGGTTGCTAGCGGGTGTCTGTCTCTCCCACTTTAGTTGGAGCGGATTCGATGAAAAGGGTCCTTATGAAGGGTAAATAGAAATTGGCATATCACGTTGTGGTTTTACGTAGGTAAGAAACGTTCTTGCTAGAATAACTATAGAAGCCACGTAAAAACTTGCAACAACAATTAGAGGACGTCTAACTTGTTTTTGCAGCAAGTGTTTTGTGATGTGATATGGCCAAAGGATGTGATGAATGATATATGTGATGTATGAGATGATCATGTTCTTGTAATAGGAATCACGACTTGCATGTCGATGAGCATGACAACCGGCAGGAGCCATAGGAGTTGTCTTTATTTTTTGTATGACCTGCGTGTCATTGAAGAACGCCATGTAAATTACTTTACTTTATTGCTAAACGCATTAGCCATAGAAGTAGAAGTAGTCGTTGGCGTGACAACTTCATGAAGACACGATGATGGAGATCATGATGATGTAGATCATGCTGTCATGCCGGTGACGAAGATGATCATGGCACCCCGAAGATGGAGATCAAAGGAGCAATATGATATTGGCCATATCATGTCACTATTTGATTGCATGTGATGTTTATCATGTTTTACATCTTATTTGCTTAGAACAACGGTAGCTTAAATAAGATGATCCCTCGAAATAATTTCAAGAAAAGTGTTCCCCCTAACTGTGCACCGTTGCGAAGGTTCGTTGTTTCGAAGCACCACGTGATGATCTGGTGTGATAGATTCTAACGTTTGAATACAACGGGTGTAAGCCAGATTTACACACGCAATACACTTAGGTTGACTTGACGAGCCTAGCATGTACAGACATGGCCTCGAAACACGGAAGACCGAAAGGTCGAGCATGAGTCGTATGGAAGATACGATCAACATGAAGATGTTCATCGATGTTGACTAGTCCGTCTCACGTGATGATCGGACACGGCCTAGTTGACTCGGGTCATGTAATCACTTAGATGACTAGAGGGATGTCTATCTGAGTGGGAGTTCATAAGATGAACTCAATTATCCTGAACATAGTCAAAAGATCTTTGCAAATTATGTCGTAAGCTCGCACTTTAGTTCTATTGTTTAGATATGATCCTAGAGAAAATTTAGTTGAAAGTTGATAGTAGCGATTATGCGGACTAGGTCCGTAAACTGAGGATTGTCCTCGTTGCTTCGTAGAAAGTTATGTCCTTAATGCACCGCTCAGTGTGCTGAACCTCGAACGTCGTCTGTGGATGTTGCGAACATCTGACACACACGTTTTGATAACTACATGATAGTTCAGTAATGTTAAACAGTTTAGAGTTGAGGCACCGAAGACGATTTCGAAATGTCGCGAAACATATGAGATATTTCGAGGGCTGAAATTGGGATTTCAGGCTCGTGCCCACGTCAAGAGGTATAAGACCTCCGACGAGTTTCTTAGCCTACAAACTAAGGGAGAAAAGCTCAATCGTTGAGCTTGCGCTCAGATTGTCTGAGTACAACAATCACTTAAATCAAGTGGGAGTTGATCTTCCAGATGAGATAGTGATGTTTCTGCAAAGTCATTGCCACCAAGCTACTAGAGCTTCATGATGAACTATAACATATCAGCGATAGATATGATGATCCTTGAGATATTCGCGATATTTGACACCGCGAAAGTAGAAATCAAGAAGGAGCATCAATTGTTGATGGTTGGTGAAACCACTAGTTTCAAGAAGGGCAAGGGCAAGAAGGGATACTTCATGAAACGGAAAATCAGTTGCTGCTCTCGTGAAGAAACCCAAGGTTGAACCCAAACCCGAGACTAAGTGCTTCTGTAATAAGGGGAACAGCCACTGAAGCAGAATTACCCTAGATACTTGGTAGATGAGACGGATGGCAAGGTCGATAGAAGTATATTGGATATACATTATGTTAATGTGTACTTTACTAGTACTCCTAGTAGCACCAGGGTATTCGATACCGGTTCGGTTGCTAAGTGTTAGTAACTCGAAATAAAAGGCTGCGGAGTAAACGGAGACTAGCTAAAGGTGAACTGGCGATATGTGTTGGAAGTTTTTCCAAGCTTGATGTGATCAAGCATCGCACGCTCCCTCTACCATCGAGATTCGTGTTAAACCTAAATAATTGTTATTTGGTGTTTGCATTGAGCATAGACATGATTGGATTATGTCTATGGCAATACGGTTATTCATTTAAGAAGAATAATGGTTACTCTCTTTATTTGAATAATACCTTCAATGGTCTTGCACCTAAAATGAATGGTTTATTGAATCTCGATCGTAGTAATACACATGTTCATGCCAAAAGATATAAGATAGTAATGATAGTACCACCTACTTGTCGCACTGCCATGTAAGTCATATTGGTATAAAACGCATGAAGAAGCTCCATGTTGATGGATCTTTGGACTCACTCGTTTTTTGAAAAAGTTTGAGACATGCGAACCATGTCTATTGGTTGATATGCATGAAGAAACTCCATGCAGATGGACCGTTTGGACTCACTTGATTTTGAATCACTTGAGACATGCAAATCATACCATATGGGCAAGATGACTGAAAACCTCGGTTTCAGTGAAATGGAATTAGAAAGCAACTTGTTGGAAGTAATACATTTTGATGTGTGCAGTCCAATGAGTGCTGAGGCACGAAGTGGATATCGTTATGTCCTTACTTCACAGATGATATGAGTAGGTACTGAGAATATTTACTTGATGAAACACGCAAGTCTGAATTATTGAATGGTTCAAGTAATTTCAGAGTGAAGTTGAAGATCTTCGTGACAAGAGGATAAAATATCTATGATATGATCATAGAGATGAATATCTGAGTTACGAGCTTTGGCACGCAATTAAGACAGTGTGGGAATTGTTTCACAATTAATACCGCCTGGAACACCATAGTGTGATGGTGTGTCCGAACATCATAGTTGCACCCTATTGGATATTGTGCGTACCATGATGTCTCTTATCGAATTACCACTATCATTCATGGGTTAGGCATTAGAGACAACCACATTCACTTTAAATAGGGCACCACGTAACTCTGTTGAGACGACACCGTATGAACTATGGTTTGGAGAAACCTAAGCTGTTGTTCCTTCAAAGTTTGGGGCTGCGACGCTTATGCGGAAAAGTTTCAGGCTGATAAGCTCGAACCCAAAGCGGATAAATGCATCTTCATAGAATACCCAAAACAGTTGGGTATACCTCCTATTTCAGACCCGGAAGCAAGAGTGATTGTTTCTAGAAATGGGTCCTTTCTCGAGAAAAGTTTCTCTCAAAAGAATTGAGTGGGAGGATGGTGGAGACTTGATATGGTTATTGAACCGTCACTACAACTAGTGTGTAGCAGGGCCCGGGAAGTTGTTCCTGTGGCACCTACACCAATTGAAGTGGAAGCTGATGATAGTGATCATGAAGCCTCAGATCAAGTCACTACCGTACCTCGTAGGGTGACAAGGATGCGTACTACTTCGGAGTAGTACAGTAATCCTGTCTTGAAGGTCATGTTGCTAGACAACAACGAACCTGCGAGCTATGGAGAAGCGATGGTGGGCCCATATTCCGACAAATGGTTAGAAGCCATGAAATCCAAGATAGGATCCATGTATCAGAACAAAGCATAGACTTTGGTGAACTTGCCCGATGATTGGCAAGCCATTGAGATAAATGGATCTTTAAGAAGAAGACGGACGTGGACGGTAATGTCACCGTCTATGAAGCTCGACTTGTGGCGAAGAGTTTTTCACAAGTTCAAGGAGTTGACTACAATGAGATTTTCTCATCCATAGCGATGCTTAAGTCCGTCAGAATCATGTTAGCATTAGCTGCATTTACGAAATCTGGCAGATGGATGTCAAAACGAGTTTCCTTACCAGTTTTCGTAAGAAAAGGTTGTATCTGATACAATCAGAAAGGTTTTGTCGATCCTAAGGATGCTAATAGGTATGCTAGCTCCAGCGATCCTTCCATGGACTAGAGCAAGCATCTCGGAGTCAGAATATGCGCTTTGATTAGATGATCAAAGATTTTGGGTTTATACAAAGTTTATGAGAAACTCGTATCTCCAAAGAAGTGAGTGGGAGCACTATAGAATTTCTGATGAGTATATGTTGTTGACATATTGTGGATCAGAAATGATGTAGAATTTATGGAAAGCATATAGGGTTATTTGAAAAGTGTTTTTCAATATAAAACCTGGATTAAGCTCCTTGAACATTGAGCATCAAGATCTATGAGGATAGATCAAAATGCTTAATGGTACTTTCAAATGAGCATGTACCATGACATGTTCTTGAAGGTGTTCAAGATGGATCAGTCAAAGAAGGATTTCTTGCCTGAGTTATAAGGTATGAAGTTAAGACTTAAAGCTCGACCACGGCAGAAGAAAGAGGAAGGACGAAGGTCGTCCCCTATGCTTTTGTCATAGGTTCTATACGGTATGCCATGCTGAGTACCGCACCTGATGTGTGCCTTGCCACATGTCTGACAAGAGGGTACAAAGGTGATCAAGGAGTGGATCACCAGACAACGGTCAAAATTGTCCTTGGAGTAATAAGGACATGTTTCTCGATTATGGAGGTGATAAAGAGTTCGGCGTAAAGGGTTACGTCGATGCAAGCTTTAGCACCTATCCGAATGACTTTGAGTAGCAAACCGGATATGTATAGTGGAGCAACCATTTGGAATAGCTCCAAGTGGAGCGTGGAAGCATCATTTACAATATGACCTAGAGATTTGCGAAGTACATACAGATCTGAATGTTGCAGACCCGTTTACTAAAACCTCTCTCACAAGCAAAACATGATCAAACCCTAGAATTCATTGAGTCTTAATCACATGATGATGTGAACTAGTTTAGTGACACTAGTAAACTCTTTGGATGTTGGTCACATGGCGATGTGACCTGTGAGTGTTAATCACATGGCGATGTGAACTAGATTATTGACTCTAGTGCAAGTGGGAGACTGTTGGAAATATGCCCTAGAGGCAATAATAAATTAGTTATTATTATTACATTTCCTTGTTCATGATAATCATTTATTATCCATGCTATAATTGTATTGATAGGAAACTCAGATACATGTGTGGATACATAGACAACACCATGTCCCTAGTAAGCCTCTAGTTGATGGTTATAGTTTCCTGACCATGGACATTGGATGTCATTGATAACGGGATCACATCATTCGGAGAATGATGTGATGGACAAGACCCAATTCTAAGCCTAGCACAAAGATCGTGTAGTTCGTATGCTAAAACTTTTCTAATGTCGAGTATCATTTCCTTAGACCATGAGATTGTGCAACTCCCGGATACCGTCGGAATGATTTGGGTGTACCAAACGTCGCAACGTAACTGGGTGGCTATAAAGGTGCACTACGGGTATCTCCTAAAGTGTCTGTTGGGTAGGCACGAATCGAGACTGGGATTTGTCACTCTGTGTGACGGAGAGGTATCTCTGGGCCCACTCGGTAGGACATCATCATAATGTGCACAATGTGACCAAGGGGTTGATCACGGGATGATGTGTTACGGAACGAGTAAAGAGACTTGCCGGTAACGATATTGAACAAGGTATCGGGATACCAACGATCAAATCTCGGGCAAGTACTATACCGCTAGACAAAGGGAATTGAATACGAGATTGATTGAACCCTCGACATCGTTGTTCATCCGATGAGATCATCGTGGAACATGTGGGAGCCAACATGGGTATCCAGATCCCGCTGTTGGTTATTGGCCGGAGAGTTGTCTCGGTCATGTCTATGTGCCTCCCGAACCCGTAGGGTCTACACACTTAAGGTTCGATGACACTAGGGTTATAAAGGAAGTTTGTATGTGGTTACCGAATGTTGTTCGGAGTCCCGGATGAGATCCCGAACGTCACGAGGAGTTCCGGAATGGTTCAGAGGTAAAGATTTATATATGGGAAGTCCTGTTTTGGTGACCGAAAAAGTTTCGGGTGCTATCGGTAATGTACCGGGACCACCGGGAGGGTCCTGGGGGTCCACCATGTGGGGCCACCGGCCCCAGAGGGCTGCATGGGCCAAGTGTGGGAGGGGACCAGCCGCAGGTGGGCTGGTGCGCCCCCCCACCGGGGCCCAAGGCGCCTAGGGTTTGGGGAGGGGGCGCCTCCACCTTACTTGGGGGGCAAGTTTCCCCCTCTCCCTCTTTGGCCGCCACCCTAGATGGGTTTGGGGCTGACGCACCCCTTGGGGTGGGAACCCAAGAGGGGGCGCACCCCCTCCCTCTCCCCTATATATACTTGAGGTTCTGGGCTGCCATACACAAGCGTTTTGACCTCTCCCTGGCGCAGCCCTACCTCTCTCCCTCCTCGTCTCTTGCGGTGCTTGGCAAAGCCCTGCTGGATTGCCACGCTCCTCCATCACCACCATGTTGTTGTGCTGCTGCTGGACGGAGTCTTACTCAACCTCTCCCTCTCACCATGCTGGATCAAGGCATGGGAGACATCACCGGGCTGCACGTGTGTTGAACGCGGAGGTGTCGTCCGTTCGGCACTAGGACCTCCGGTGATTTTGATCACGATGAGTACGACTCCTTCAACCTCGTTCTCTTGAACGCTTCCGCTTAGTGATCTACAAGGGTATGTAGATGCACTCCCCTCTCTCGTTGCTAGTTTCTCCATAGATAGATCTTGGTGACTCATAGGAAAATTTTGAATTTCTTCTACGCTCTCCAACAAGAGTATTCAACCTAAATTTATTAATTCGACACAAGGGGAGCCAAAGAATATTTGCAAGTATTAGCAGCCGAGTTGTCAATTCAACCACACCTGGAGATTAATTATCTGCAGTAGAGTGATCAATAGCTAAGTAGTATGATAGTTTTGATGATAGTAGCAAGAACAATAGTAACAGTAAAAGTGATAGCAATGGTAACTTAGCAAGAATAATATGAGAGAAATTCGTAGGCATTTGATCAATGAATTCAGTGGATGATATTCATCATATAAATGTCATGACCTAGGGCGATACGACACTAGCTCCAGTTCACAAATATAATATAGGCATGTATTCAGTAAATAGTCATACATGCTTATGGAAAGAACTTGCATGACATCTGTTGTCCTACCCTCTCGTGGCAATGGGGTCCTATCGAAAACTATGGGATATTAAGGCCTCCTTTTAATAGAGAACCAGAACAAAGCATAAGCACACGGTGAATACATGAACTCCTCAAACTACGGTCATCACTGGGAAGTGTCTGGACTTTCGTCACTCCGGGTTTGCCGGATCATCACACATTGTAGTTGACTATAACTTCCAAGATCGGATCTAGAACATAGACATAATGGTGATAACATAAACAGTTTAGATCTGAAATCATGGCACCAGGGCCCAAAGTGACAAGCATTAAGCCTAGATTGGCTAGGTGTCACTTGGGAGCCTCCGTCAAGATTGTGGAGTTGAACCAAGGAGTTTGTAAGGGCAAGGAGATCGCCTACTTCGTGAAGATCTACCCGAGTGAGGCAAGTCCTTTGCGGGCGACGGTCATGGTGGGATAGACAAGGTTGCTTCTTCGTGGACCCTTCGTGGGTGGAGCCCTCCGTGGACTCACGCAACCGTTACCCTTCGTGGGTTGAAGTCTCCATCAATGTGGATGTATGATAGCACCACCTATCGGAACCACGGATGAAAAATCTCCGTGTCAACATTGCATTTGCTTCCTCAAACTCCTCCCTTTACCTTCATATGCAATTGTTTTACATTCCGCTGCTATACTCTTAGAATTGCATATGTAGGTTGATTGCTTGACCTGTGCTAAGTTGCTAAAATGTGCCAAGAACTAAAATTGGGAAAAGGCTAGATTTTTATCTGGTCAAGTAGTCTAATCAACCCCCTCTAAACATACTTTCGATCCTACAAGTGGTATCAGGGCTTTGGTCTCCATTTTCCTTGATTTCCATAGCTTTTGGTGATCATAGCCTTGGTTTCACAACCTAGGAGAGTATGGCATCTAGCGAGGGAAATTACCACCGTAGAGGTCCTTACTTTGATGGTACAAATTTTGCTAGTTGGAAGCATAAGATGAAAATGCATATTCTTGGACATAACCCCGCCATTTGGGCTATTGTGTGTATTGTCTTGCAAGGTGAATTCTTTGATGGGAGAGAACCGAACCATGAAGCTACCGTGGAAGAGTTGAAGATGCTGCAATACAATGCTCGAGCTTGTGATATTCTCTTCAATGGATTGTGCCCCAAAGAATTCAAAAAAATCAGCCGTCTTGAGAATGCAAAGGAAATTTGGGATACTTTGATTGATATGCACGAAGGTACCGACTCCATCAAGGAATCCAAATTGGATGTGCTTCAAAGTCAACTTGACAAGTTCAAAATGAAGGATGGTGAAGGTGTCGCTGAAATGTACTCTAGGCTTGCTCTCATCACAAATGAGATTGCCGGCTTAGGAATTGAAGAGATGACCGATAAATTCATCATCAAGAAGATCCTAAGAGCCTTGGATGGAAAATATGATACAGTGTGCACATTGATTCGAATGATGCCCAATTACAAAGATCTCAAGCCAACGGAAGTCATTGGAAGAATTGTTGCTCATGAGATGTCACTCAAGGATAAGGAAGAGCTCCACAACAAGTAAAGTGGTGCTTTCAGAGCCTCATGTGAAGCTCCCACATCATCAAGTGAGAAACAAACCTTGAATGAAGAATTGAGCCTAATGGTGAAGAACTTCAACAAGTTCTACAAGAGTAGAAGCAAGGAAAGAAGTTCCAAGTCAAGGTCCTACAATGGCAAAAGATCTTCTAGTCGTGAGCATAATTGCTACAATTGTGGAAGACCCGTACACTATTCCAATGAGTGTACGGCTCCCTACAAAAGAAGAGAAGATTCTCCAAAAGGAAGGAGTAGAAGAGAAGAATCACCATCAAGAGAAAGAAGTAGTAGAGATGATCTTTATGAACGAAGACTCTCTCGGAGAAGCAAGGATTCGGGAACGAAGGACAAGTCATCAAGGAGCTACACAAAACGAAGACATCAAGCTCATGTTGGTGAATGGTATCCGGCTCCGACTCCGACAATCACTCTGAGAGAAGCTATCACTCCGACTCCGAATATACTCAAGATGAAGGTGTTGCCGGTCTAACACTTGTGTCAACCAACTCCTACGACATATTTGACTCACCAAATGAAGGAATTGGAAGATGCTTCATGGCTAAAGGCCCAAAGGTATCACACCTCGAGTATGTTGATTTCAATAGTGATGAACATGACTTGTTAGGTGATGATGATTTACTTATTGACAACTCAAGTAATGAATACTATGATGAAACATCAATTAATCATGCTAATCAAGATAAAACGAATGACAATGATAAGGCGAAGATTGAGCGCCTAACTAAAGAACTAAACACTCTTAAGTTAGCTCATGAAACTATCTTGGAAGATCATCAAGAACTTTTAAAGACTCATGAGAAGTTACGCTTTGAAAAGCTCAACCTTGAGCAAGAGCATGAGTTTTTAAAGGCAATCAATGATGATCTTCGCAAGAAAAGTTCTTCTTACATTGCCAAGCGTTTACTCTTATCTACTTACATGCCACAAGTCAAGTCTAGTAACAAGAACAAGATATATTCTTCATCTAGTAGTAACAACAATCATGCTAAATCCAATGTTGTTGCTTCTAGTAGTTCTCTTGATTCCACTAATGATTCTCTTAGACAAGTTACACTTGAGCAAGAAAATAGCTTATTGAAGGGAATTATAGAGAAAGGTATTTAAAAATCCTTGCTGGAAGTAAGCAATTCGAGGAGATTGTACGCAAGCAAGGAAGGTACCGGAAGAATCAAGGTGTTGGTTTTGAACGAAAGTTCAATGTCAATGGAGTTGAGTGGGAAGAAGACCAATACCCCAAGACTAAGTTTGTTCCTCAACAAGAGAAGTATGATCCTACTTCTTTCAAAGGAACACAAGCTCAAGATGATCTTCCACCACAAGACCACAAGCAAAAAGGCAACGACAAGCTTCAAGAGGAGATTGATGCATTTGAAGAAGCTCCTAATTCCTTGGTCAAGTGGGTTCCCAAGACTACATCAAGTTCTACTTCATCAAGTACAACTACAACTCCAAGGATTCCCATCAAGAGATGTGGATCCCAAAGAAGAAGAACTAGAGAGTCCTTCAGGGTGACTCCGCCAATATACTTCACTCATATCATTTTGGCAAGGACAAGTGCAATCAACTTCCACATCTTGCACTAGTTCAAGGAGTCACAAACCCTCTTGTTGGTAAGACAAGGGACAAGGTAACCTAATGCTTTCATGGACATCTTGTGTGTGCATCACTCTATGTCTATGGATATCCTTGCTTGTTCCTTGTGGGACTAACCAGTGTAGGTACTGAAAGTGCAACTCACTCCAATGGACTGCTCCGAATGTTCTACATCAACATTGAGCATCCACATCTTCAACACCTACATGAACTCATCATCGACAAAACCCAAGCTTAGTTCATTCCTCTTAGGCGGGATCTCACATCTAGGTGGAGCTTTACTCTAGGAATTGAGCGAAAGCAACTCTAATGGTGTGAACACAACAATGCTTTATGTAAAAGTGGTAACCCCACTTGTGCTTAAACGATGAGTGTGACCTATGATCAAATGTTCTCATTTGACTCCTAAGTCAATATACTCATATATAGATGACCTAGTTATCGCCAATTGTTTGATAGATGCTAGAATTTGTTGTGCATGCTTTGCCACATATTTCATTTTCCATTTTATTGTGTGAGCATGTTGATTGCATATTTTACTCATTCAAGGACATCCACTTGTTGTTTTGATTGTTTCGTTTCTTTCCTTTTGCCAAGTGGATGGACAAGAATGCTAAGAACCTTCTCTAGCTATCTATGCTTTTCTTGTCTCAAACTCTATTCATGCTACATCACAAAGTTTGATCGGGTCATATTTGAACCACTCTGTGTGAGGAGCACTCAGAGTCCCTGATTCGTCATAGACTTAAACTTCCAAAACCTCTTTGTGCATTTCGGTCTGACCAATTCACCCTTTTCGGTCATACTGAGATCACTAAGTTGATCTAGGCTTTCAATCTCTGTGCAGCCGATTAGAACCTGTCGGTCACACCGAGTTGCAGTAACTGCTCGCAGTTTTGCATCTTGGTGCCACCGAGTTGCTCCACTCGGTCACACCGACAGGGTCAGGTTATATATACTGACGGGTAAAATTTTGGAAAATTTTCCGAAACTCTTCACCCACGCGTAACCTGCTCTGCCTCTTTGGGTCTCCGGATCGTCTTCTCGCCACCAGCGACCTCCCTGCCACTGGTCTCCGCCGCCGTCAACGGCAATCTGCCCCGCCGCTGCCGCTGTCGCAAGTTCACCGACGAGTTAGGGTATGAACTTGATACTTTGTGCTATTCATTAACTCCGATTCGTAGCACATTGCTTTGCCATGATTCTTGCCACGTATGAAATCATCCTGTCCAGCGAAAACATCCTATAGATTAGATTTGATTTGAAAATTTAGGGTTAGGTTTCCGCCGAACTCATCTCGGACCGACCGAGTTGTTGAAATCGGACTCACCGATTTGGCTTAGGCCATTGCACATGAGATTGTCGGTCTGACTGAGAATTGCAAATCGATGTGACCGAATTTGATTCTCTGTGAAACCCTAGCAGTCTCGGTGCCACCGAATTGTGACTCGGTCGGACCAAGTTCACTAGTTTAGGTTCCAAAAGCTGCTTCAGTATCATCGAGTTTACAAATCAGTAGCTCCGAAATGCTTTCTGTGGAGAACTAAAACTAAGTTTTTGACTCAATTGTTTTGCAAAACCTCTGTACTTTGTGATGCTCATCCACTCTACCTCATCTATATCTATTCACAGGGTCTGCTGTCTGTGAGTTTGCAGAGATGTCTGATCAAAGTGATAGCCAGAACAAGTCTGAAGCGCAAGCTCAATTGAGTGAGGGCACTAGTCCCTTAAGCAGCTATGATGAGGGCAGCAGGAGCACACCTAGTATCTTGCCAAAGGCAGCCACCAGGACAAGGAAGAAGAAAACCTCAGATTCAGAAGAGATTATGTTGCTGTTGAGGATGAGGCCACCTCAAAGAAGAAAGTGATGAAGAAGGAGTATGGCAGTGTTGCTACCACAAAGCCAGGCATGAACAAGAAGGCACCTGCCAGGAGAGTGCCTACATCCAAACCCAGGAATGTTGCCATAGGTGAAACTATGAAGTTCACCATTGAATTTGAAGAAGAAGCAGTTGGTGAAGACAAGAAAAAGAAGACGGCAAGAACAACAACTGCCAAAGGCCCCAGTGCCTGAAGCTGCAGAAGAAGATGATTCACTTGTTTTGAGAAAACTGAATCCCAAGATCCCTGACCACAATGATGCACATCCTGTTGCAGAGAACATGAAAATCAGGAGGGATTCAGGACTGAGATTATGGCGATACTCTGATCCATATGCTGTCAGGAGAAGAACTGTTGTTGACTACAGCTTTCACAGTAAGGAACGGCAAGACTTTTATGAGACAATTTTGCTTGACAAGAAGCCTATTGTCTGTTACATGAGATGGGTTGACTGGGAGTACATCAAGGAGAATGAAGATCACTATCTAGGTGTATATGATAGCTTCAAAGCATGTGGAGTTGATACATTTGTTGCCCAGAAGCTCACCAAGTGGAATGATGAGCTGATCATGAAGTTTTACTCCACTGCCCACTTCTACCCAGATGGGAAGATCATCTGGATGTCAGAAGGTACTAGGTACCAATTCTCTGTGGAAGAATGGGCTCATTTGATCAATGCTCCAGAAGAAAATGAAGATTACTTGGATGTTTATGCCGAAAAGAAGAAAGACCATAACATTATGGCACACATGTACAAAGAGATCCCAGATGATTCTTTGGAGACTCGTAAGTTTGGATCTGTCCATTTCTTGTTGTCTGGTTTGCCTACCATCAACTGGATCCTAAGGCACACATTGCTACCCAAGTCAGGTGATCACAAGATGATCTGAGGACATGCTATCAATTTGCTACATTTGTTTGATGTGCCTCAAAAGTTTAAAGACATGAGTCTGATTGTGGAGACAATCAAGAGAACAACAGCTGATCAGAAGAGATCTTGTGGGTATGCCCACAAATTCATGAGCTCATCAACTCCAAGATGGGCACATGCAAATATCTATTGGATAAGGAGCACCTGCCCATCTACCCTGAATTTGAGGACAACACTGTTGTTATGAATGAGAATGAACCATCATCAGCTCAAGCACATGAGAAGAGAGAGAAGGCAAGGGCAGAGAAAGCTTCAAAGATGCCAGCTGCTGAAGAGTCATCTCAAGTATTCCTGAAGAGCAAGCAAGATCAGCTTGGATATCTGATTGCCTCCACCTTGAGGATTGAGAAGGGCTTGGCCACCCTGACTCAAAACCAGGAGAGTTTGGAGAGGATCATTGAGCAGAAATTCTATGCTCTTGATGTCAAGGTAACTGAGATCCAAACTGCTGTTGAGCAACTTCAGGAGGAAGTGGAGGAGAAGAAGGGCAAGTCTACTATAGATGCTTTTGCTAGAGTGCCCAGAGGACAGAGATCTGCTGCAGTGCCAGTCACAGATACTAGAGCTACAACATCCACACCAGCTACCATAGCTCCAGTGCCAGCTCCAGCAGCCACTCCACCAGCCCCAGCTACATCAACAGACGCTTTCGTCCTTGGAGTCATCTCTACGCCACCTCATGAAGACCAAGTCTGAGAGACGTTTAGCACTATGCATTTTTTGAACTTTTAGGTAACTTGTTGCCAAAGGGGAAGAAAATGTATAGATCATAGGCCTCGAGAGAGAGTGTTGCTTTTTATCTCTCTTGTTTTTGGTTGAACTTCTTGATTGTGTGCTTGTGAGCTACTTGTTTACTTGTTTGATCATGTGTTTGATCATATGCTACCCTTAATGCTTGTTGGATGATATTATCTCTTATATCCTTATATGATCATTCACTTTGCTTGGTGATGAGTGCATGTGTTCAATTATTATCATTTTGAGCGCTCCACCAAGATGTATGTGACATGAAAGAGTAACCCATGATCCTAACACATTGTGCATTTGCAGTCCAAAGCAAATTTTAAATAATGCACAAATTTAGGGGGAGCTCTTGCTTATCACATACTTCTCAAAGCGACGATGTTTTTCAATCTTATTATCATTTGTAGAAGCTTTGATCTATACGTTGTCATCAATTACCAAAAAGGGGTGAGGGAGTCCTGGACTAGGGGGTGTCCGGACAGCCGGATTATCAATATCCGCCGGACTCCCAGACTACGAAGATAGAAGATTGAAGACTCCGGCTCATGTCCGGAAGGTACTTTCCTTGGCGTGGAAGGCAAGCTTGGCAATACGGATATGTAGATCTCCTACCATTGTAACCGACTCTGTGTAACCCTAGCCTCTCCGGTGTCTATATAAACTGGAGGGCCTTAGTCCGTAGGACGAACATTACATCTCAACAATAATACCATAGGCTAGCTTCTAGGGTTTAGCCTCCTTGATCTCGTGGTAGATCTACTCTTGTACTACCCATATCATCAATATTAATCAAGCAGGACGTAGGGTTTTACCTCCATCGAGAGGGCCCGAACCTGGGTAAAAACATTGTGTCCCTCGTCTCTTGTTACCATCCGCCTAGACGCATAGTTCGGGACCCCCTACCCGAGATCCGCCGGTTTTGACACCGACATTGGTGCTTTCATTGAGAGTTCCTCTGTGTCGTCACCGATAGGCTCGATGGCATCTTCAACCATCAACGTTGTGCAGGGTGAGACTTTTCTCCCCGGACAGATCTTCATATTCGGCGGCTTTGCACTGCGGGCCAATTCCCTTGGCCATCTGGAGCAGATCGAAAGCTACGCCCCTGGCCGTCAGGTCAGATTTGGAAGCTTAAACTTCACGGCCGATGACCGCGGAGACTTGATCTTCGATGGACTCGAGCCACAGCCAAGCGCGCCGCACTGCGACGATGGGCATGATCTAGCTCTGCCGCCGGACAGTGCTTTGGTGGCCGCACTCGGATCCGCTTCGGCCACTAGCCCGGAGCCGATTGCCCATATCGAGGGCCGGTGGATAGACGCCGCCCTGGGGGCTTCAACATCCACGGCGATGGAGCCGAATACCAATCTTGTCCCCTGCGAAACTCGTGACCCCGAGGCGCCGGACTCCTCGCCGGACTCCGAGCCTCCCGGGCCCCTACCGATTAATCCGGATTGGGCGCCGGTTATGGAATTCACCGCCGCGGACATCTTCCAGCACTCGCCTTTTGGCGATATCCTGAATTCCCTGAAGCATCTCTCGCTATCAGGAGAATCCTGGCCGGACTATGGCCAGGACGGTTGGAGTTTGGACGATGGAGAAATTCAGAGCCCACCCACCACCCACTTTGTAGCCACTGTCGAGGATCTAACCGACATGCTAGACTACGACTCCGACGACATCGACGCTATGGACGACGATGCCGGAGACGACCAAGAGCCAGCGCCTACAGGGCACTGGAAGGCCACCTCGTCATATAACGTATACATGGTGGATACCCCAAAAGAAGGGGATGGCGAAAAAGCAGCGGAGGCAGATTCTCTAAAGAAGCAGCCCAAACGCCGACGTCAGCGGCGCCGCTCAAAATCCCGCCACAGCAAGAATGAAGATTCCGGCACCGGAGACAATAACACTCCGGAGAGTGCCAAAGACAATCCCCTCCAGCAAGACTCAGCGCAGGAGGACGCAGAAGCAAGCCCTCACGACAGGGCGGCAGACGAAGGGGTTGAGGATGATAACTATATGCCTCCCTCCGAAGACGAAGAAAGCCTCAACAATGATGAATTCGTCGTACCTGAGGATCCCATCAAACAAGAGCGCTTCAAGCGCAGGCTCATAGCCATGGCAAATAGCCTAAAGAAAAAGCAGCAACAACTCCAAGCTGATCAAGATCTGCTGGCCGATCGATGGACAGAGGTCCTCGCGGCCGAAGAGTATAAACTCGAATGTCCCTCCAAAAGTTACCCAAGACGCAAGCTGCTCCCCCGATTAGAGGAGGAAGCATACATACCTTCATCACCAGCGCATGACATGGCTGACCGACCACTCCGTGGCCGCGACAGAGAGGCATTCAGGCCCCCAGCCAAAACCGTACCCCGGCATCGCTCCAAGAGTACGAAGCCAAAAGGGAACGCGCCGGACTTGCGAGACATATTGGAGGACAAAGCAAGACAATCCAGATCCATCTATGGATCACGTGGGCGCCCTACGACCCACGACGAATACCGTCGCGCCGGACATAACGCCGGCCGGGCCGAACATAGCAGACAGCGCTCCCTCGAGCTGCGTCGCGATATTGCTCAATACAGGGGCGCCGCACACCCGTTATGCTTCACCGATGAAGTAATGGATCATCAGATCCCCGAAGGGTTTAAACCCGTAAATATCGAATCTTACGATGGTACAACAGACCCCGCGGTGTGGATCGAAGATTATCTTCTCCACATCCATATGGCCCACGGCGACGATCTCCATGCCATCAAATATCTCCCACTCAAGCTTAAAGGACCAGCTCGGCATTGGCTTAACAGCCTGCCCGCAGAGTCAATTGGGTGTTGGGAAGACCTGGAGGCCGCGTTCCTTGATAACTTCCAAGGTACATATGTGCGACCACCAGATGCCGATGACCTAAGCCACATTATTCAGCAGCGAGACGAATCGGCCAGACAATTCTGGACACGGTTCTTGACGAAGAAAAATCAAATCGTCGACTGTCCGGATGCGGAGGTCCTTGCAGCCTTCAAACATAACATCCGGGATGAATGGCTAGCCCGGCACCTGGGGCAGGAGAAGCCGAAATCCATGGCAGCCCTCACATCGTTAATGACCCACTTTTGTGCGGGAGAGGACAGCTGGCTAGCCCGCAGCAACAATCTCCGCAAAAATTCTGGCAGTCCGGACACTAAGGACAACAACGGCAGGTCACGTCGAATTAAAAACAAACGCCGCATTAACGGCGACGACAAGGAGGATACGACAGTCAATGCCGGATTCCGAGGCTCCAAACCCGGTCAACGGAAGAAGCCATTTAAAAGAACAACTCCGGGTCCGTCCAATCTGGACCGAATACTCGACCGCTCATGCCAGATACATGGCACCCCCGAAAAGCCAGCTAATCACACCAATAGAGATTGTTGGGTGTTCAAGCAGGCTGGCAAGTTAATTGCCGAACACAATGACAAGGGGCTAAATAGCGACGACGAGGAAGAGACCCGGCCGCCGAACAATAGAGGACATAAGGGTTTCCCCCCACAAGTGCGGACGGTGAATATGATTTACGCGACCCATATACCCAAGAGGGAGAGGAAGCGCGCACTACGGGACGTCTATGCGATGGAGCCAGTCGCCCCGAAGTTCAATCCATGGTCCTCCTGTCCGATCACTTTCGATCGACGAGACCATCCGACCAGCATACGCCATGGCGGATTCGCCGCATTGGTCTTAGACCCAATCGTCGATGGATTTCACCTCACAAGAGTCCTGATGGATGGCGGCAGCAGCCTGAACCTGCTTTATCAGGACACAGTGCACAAAATGGGCATAGACCCATCCAGGATCAAACCTACTAAGACAACCTTTAAAGGTGTCATCCCAGGAGTGGAAGCCAACTGTACAGGCTCAGTCACACTGGAAGTGGTCTTCGGATCCCCGGATAATTTCCGAAGCGAAGAGTTAATCTTCGATATAGTCCCGTTCCGTAGCGGCTATCATGCCCTGCTCGGACGAACCGCGTTTGCAAAATTCAACGCGGTGCCGCATTATGCATACCTAAAGCTCAAGATGCCAGGCCCTCGTGGAGTCATTACGGTCAATGGGAATACGGAACGCTCCCTCCGAACGGAGGAACATACAGCGGCTCTCGCGGCAGAAGTACAGAGTAGCCTTCTACGGCAATTCTCCAGTCCGGCAATTAAAAAGCCGGATACATCAAAGCGCGCCCGGAGCAACACTAACCAAGACCACCTGGCGCGATCAGAGCACGCGTAGCAATGCGGCCCCAAACCTCGCCCGCGCATGATCACAAGAATAACACTCCGTGTACATCGTTACGCTTTGGAGATACCATGGGCGCAGGGGAGGGGCTTGATCACAAGGGACAAAGAGTGCGGCTCGACCACACCAGGGGCTCATGCGAGCGCCCCCCTTGGGTTTACTTTTTATCTTTTCTTCTTTTTGTGTACACAGGAGTCTGTTAATCAGAAGCCTTGTTCGACGGCGCACTTGCCGAACTCACGATGTAACAGTCAGGGACTAAAGAAGGCTGCGACGAACAATCAGGTGGTCTCCATTACGAGCATTAAATTCGATTACATACACCAAGTCTGCAGCTCATCCCTGGAGGGGGACATGTTAATCTAGTCCAAATCCCTTGCTTACCGCACTATTTGTATCAGTCCGCTTTATTAGCAGACCTTCTTTCATAAATAACGCAGCACTTCCTTTTTGCATGTACATTACCTTTTTATTGCAATTGCGTTACCTCTTATATATGTTCATTATATGACATCTTGCACCCGTACACTTTGGTACGGCCGAATACGCCAGGGGCTTCTGTTCCTCAGATTATGGTGTAATTAAGTCCGAACACTTTCACAAGTGCGGCACCCCGAACTTATAGCATTATATGAATCAGCTCCGAATCATGTCTTGGGTCAATAGTTGGGTTTGCCCGGCTCCCATGTTTTGGTACCTTACGTTCCGCTCCGTCGGCTAAGGTAGCACTGGGAGAACCACTGCGATTGCGCCCCGGTTGAGCCGGGTTAACGCCTCAGTGGAGAAAGCTAAAACTGACTGGCATGATAAGGCGAGAGACTGGTCGCTGTTCGAGAGGTTCTTTCGGGTCCCTAAAGACTCATGCCGCTTCGAGCGAAGTTCCGGATGATGTCCAACGAAGGCGTGGATAGCGCCCCGGATTCAGTCTTCCGAATACCAGGGGCTTCGCCGAAATTTAAAATTATAGAATTCTATGGCTAAGTGAGAGTGTTCAAGCATTATAAGTCCGGTCGCCTTGTTCGTCGTGTTGAGCGCCTCCCTAGATGGACCCAATAATGGGAACAAGAGTGCTCAAGTTTATCACCGAACACCCCAGCCCTTGTAGCTTGGGGGCTGAAGCCAACGACTTGCCATCTCTCAGATTTTACAAACGGCCGCACAGAACGCAATATTTTAAATTAAATAAGCGTTGCTCATGGCGCATATAAACGAAGTTTTCAGCGCCCAGGATAAATACACAGCGAGTTCACTCAAAAATTACATCTCGGGAGCACTCATCTGCAATATCGCAGGCTCCCTGTTGGGGATATTACCACTAGGTGTAAACCGGCCAGCCTGGGCCGGGTTAGCTCCGTTAGTGGTATAAGCAAAGAAAGGCCCAAGGCCTGTAGTCGGTTTAGAACTTGTAGCCGTAAACCGGCCTGATGTATACTTGTGTTGTAAGTTAGGAATAGAGAGATACCAACCGGGATACGAGTATGAACCGGTTGGGACTCTATGAACCGACGGGCGTCACTCGTGTATATAAGGGGACGACCCGGCGACGGTTCAAGGACAGACAACGACAACTCGAGCCTAGGCGAAGCTTGTTTGCTCCCTAGTCATCGAGACCACATCAATTCCATCACAACTAGATGTAGGCTTTTACCTTCATCGAAGGGGCCGAACTAGTATAAACCCTTGTGTCTTTGTGTCCGCTTTAACCCCTTCAAGTAAACCCGTAGCGATGGCTCCACGACTAAGTCCTTTCACTAGGACATCTGCCGTGACAAATCCACGACAGTTGGCGCCCACCGTGGGGCTATCGCACAATGGTTTGACGATCTTGGAGGGCAAGCTCAAAGGACTCGAAGGCTACATCGTGGGCCGGATGACCAAGAGTCGTCGCGGCCGGATCTACATCGACGACGCCGGATGGGGTCCCGAGGCCGATTCAATTGAGTACGGGTACCGGGTCCCCTTTGGTGGCATACATGTTTTCATCGACAAGATCGGGGAGCCTGGGCCTGAGCCGGACATCTGCACCGACCTCGTCGAGACGGCTCAGCGTGCATGACCTGCCCAGGTTAAACCGGCCATGAAGCATGTCTTCATTGGAGTCATCCACGGAGAACACGACGCCGGTTCAGAACACGGTAGTGAGACCGTCGTTTATTCCGGCGACGAATCTTCAACAGGAGAGACTGAGTCATTGTACCAGTTACAAGACGATATGATCAGGGGCTGTTCCGATGGCGACAGTATTCCGGACCCCCCAAGCCAGATCAACCGGATTGGAATATTCATGGCCGGTACGCAGGCAGCGAACCACTCTCCAACCGCAGCAGCGATGCTTTCCGGATCAACAGCGGCAGTGGCAGCAGGGGCAGGAGGCCCAGTGCGCCCGCCAGTTCAAGTTCTATCAGATCTGTTTGATGCACTAGCTGCGCTTATGGCGGAGGACAACCCGGCGGATCAGGAGGCTCATAATGCAGAAATTGCGAAGGTGAAAGAGCAGATCACGCAAGCCAAAGCAGATCTAGCGGCAGAAAAGGAGCGGATGGCTGCAGAGCGAGCCGCTCTGGACGCCCAGGCTTACAAACTCATGCTTGACCAGAGTGCGTCGCAGGAGGTGTTGAAGCGGAAGTATAGATCATGCCTACCATTAGGGTTTGATCCCAGAAATCTCTTTCAGACCCCAGGAGCTGGACCCAGTAATCCGCCTCAGCACCGGGAGGCAAACCGGATTGAGGCACCGGGACCAGGGGCGACGGTCCAACCACGCCAGATGGAGCCTCCTCAGCAGAACATGGTGGTCCCCCCGCCGGTTCAGACACCCCCAGGTCATTATTCTAATCCTATGGACAACCTTGTTGCAGCCGCTGCACGATTGGAGGCTATCCCGGTTGAAGGGGATTCCCCGCAAGCAGTAGAGACGCGCCGGGTTAAGGAGCTTCTCCGGACTGCACTAATTCAACAAGAGGCATATTCATATAGCCGCGATCGGATTCACTCTACGCCTCGTCCAAGCCGGAGCTATAGCAGGCGCGTGGATGAACCGGCCATATCAAGCAACGCGCGGGACCGTGAAGCGGCCCGTGGAACCAACCCGGCGGGTGGTGTTCGTGATGCTCAGGAGGTAGTGGATCAGGCCCGGGCGCGAAGAGAGGCTGAATTAGCAGCGCAGGATGACGCGGGTCAACATACACCGGTTCGCCCTACCACCTTCGCCGGACCAGGAGTCGCATCCGCTTTAGGGGTGCCCTGTTTGATCCCCGCTTTACGCAATGTGCGCCTGCCTAAAGACTTTAAGGGTCCACGCAAGGTGCCGAATTACACCACCGATTTGTCCCCTGAGGCGTGGGTTGAAAGTTATGAGATGGCCATGGAGATGCTAGATGTGGATGAGGCCGCGTGTGCAAAATACTTCACCATGATGCTTGAAGGCACGGCTCGTACTTGGTTGAAGAGCCTACCGCCCAACTCTATCAGCTCATGGGCCCAGTTACGGGCTCGGTTTATCCAGAATTTCAAGGATACATGTAAGCAGCCCAAGTCCATAGTAGACCTAGCGGCTTGCGTCCAGGAGGAAGGGGAGTCAACGACCCGTTGGGTACGCCGTGTTTCGGAGATTTTGCACTCCTCTGACAGGATCAACGTTGACTCTGCAATCTTAACCTTAGAAGGCAACTGCCGGTTTGAGCCTTTAAAATTAAAATCGGGGCGCATGAAGCGGTTCTGTAATGACATGGGAACCCTCATGGCCGCTTTGGTGAAGTATGCTGATTCGGACAGTACCAAGGATCCCGAGGCTGACGATGATGAAGCAAGGAAGGGAAAGAAGAATGGCAACTCCAAAGGGCAACAGTACAAACCGGCGGGTCATGGAAACGGAGGCAAGTGCAAAGCGGATGGCAACATGGATTTCGTGGCCAATACTAATGCACAGGACAGGGGGCAACGACGCAGAGGCAAAGCAAATCGGGGTCCAAATCCTAATGCGAGCCGTTTGAATTACTTGTTGAATCAACCTTGCCCCAAGCATGGGACGAAGGAGTCCCCAGTGAACCATCTCTGGAAAGATTGTTATATTATGCAGGAATTCAAAAACTCTAATGCTTTCCGGTATGACCAGGGGTCGGGTGGCGGTTCAGGATCCGGTTTCCACGGGCCGGGTCACGATGGAGCTTCCGGTTCAGGTCTTAATCAAGGCGGTCACACTGGTCAGAAAAATCAGAACGGCCAGCAACAGCAGCAACAGCAGTCGGGTTATCAGAGCCAACCAAAGCAGTTGAATAGTGGGCAGTATCATGTTTTCACAACTAGCTTGGATAAGCGTGACCGAAAGCTTCACAAACGAGCAGTGAACTCTGTTGAACCGGCCTTGCCACGTTATTTACGTTGGTCGGAGCAGCCTATCATGTGGAGCAAAGAGGACCATCCCCCCCGGGTTGATAATCCGGGCCAGCTGGCATTTGTGGTAGACCCTCAGGTGGGGGGTTATAAATTCACTAAGGTGCTTATGGATGGAGGAAGTAGTATTAATATATTGTACTATGAAACTTTCCGTCGCATGGGTCTAACAGACAAGGATCTCAGACCGTCCAATACGGTGTTCCACGGTGTAGTACCAGGCAAATCTGCATATCCTGTCGGTAAGATAGCCCTAGATGTGGCTTTTGGAGACGAGCACGATTCCCGGTCTGAAAAATTAACCTTTGAGGTAGTGAAGATCCGGAGCCCATATCACGCCTTGTTTGGGCGGTCGGCTTACGCTAAGTTCATGGCACGACCTTGTTATATCTACTTGCAGCTCAAAATGCCGGGTTACAAGGGAACGATAACGGTGCATGGAAGCCGCCGGGTCGCTTTGGAATGTGAGGAAGGTGATGCAGCTTATGCAGAGACGGTCTGTGCCACGGAGGAGTTGAAGTTTTATAAGGACAATGTTGATCCGGCAGATATGACCCCTTTAAAGAAACCTACTACAGAGCATGAATCGGATCTGAAGTTTAAATCGGCAGCTGAGACCAAACTTGTTGACTTCGTGCCAGGCAATTTGTCCAAGCAGTTCACTGTCAGTGCCAACCTGGATCCCAAATAGGAAAGCGCGCTCATCGAGTTCATCCGTGAGAATCGGGACATCTTTGCATGGAAACCATCTGACATGCCAGGTGTATCGAGGGAACTCGCTGAGCACACACTTAATGTGGATCCTAAGTATAAACCGGCGAAACAGTTCCTCCACCGGTTTAACGAAGAAAGGCGCAAAGCCATTGGAGAGGAAGTAGCCAGGCTTTTGGCAGCTGGCTTTATAATTGAAGTCTTTCATCCGGAGTGGCTTGCTAATCCGGTGCTGGTCCTTAAGAAAAACGGCACTTGGCGTATGTGTGTGGATTACATAGATCTTAACAAGGCCTGTCCAGCGGATCCTTTTGCCCTCCCCCGCATTGATCAGATTATTGATGCCACAGCAGGCTGTGAGCGTTTAAGTTTTCTGGATGCGTACTCTGGATATCATCAGATCAAAATGGCAGTTAAGGACCAGGAGAAAACAACGTTTATAACTCCCTTTGGAGCCTTCTGCTATGTATCTATGCCTTTTGGGCTCAAGAGCGCCCAGGCTACTTATCAGCGGTGTGTACAGAATTGCCTACATACACAGATCGGCCGCAATGTGCATGCTTATGTGGATGATATTGTAGTGAAATCAAGACAAAAGGAGACACTGGTGGATGATTTGAAGGAAACCTTTGACAACTTGCACATTTACAAGATGATGCTTAATCCGGCCAAGTGCGTCTTTGGTGTTCCGGCAGGCAAGTTGTTGGGGTTCCTGGTATCTAACAGAGGAATTGAGGCTAATCCGGACAAGATTAAAGCTATTACTTCCTTGGCCAAACCGAAGTGTATCAATGATGTTCAGCGTTTGGCGGGCAGAATCGCTGCGCTGAGCCGGTTTATCAGCCACCTCGGAGAGAAGGCCATCCCCTTATACCAGATGCTGAGAAAAACAGATAATTTCGTCTGGAGTCCGACTGCTGATGAAGCATTTGAGGACTTAAAACGGCAATTGGCCAATCCGCCTATTCTTGCGGCTCCGGTTGACAAGGAGCCGCTGTTGTTATATGTGGCAGCCAACGCTCGAGCAGTAAGCGTGGCTATTGTGGTGGAGCGCAAGGAGGCAGGCAAGGAATATCTGGTTCAGCGGCCGGTTTATTATATCAGTGAGGTACTTATTGAGTCCAAGCAAAGGTATCCGCATTGGCAGAAGCTAGTCTATGGTGTTTTCATGGCCAGTCGGAAATTGAAGCAGTATTTCCAAGGGCACCCTATCACAGTGGTCAGTTCAGCTCCTTTAGGTGATATCATACAGAACCGGGAGGCGACTGGCCGGATTGCCAAATGAGCCATAGAGCTTGGGCCGCATGGACTGAAGTATATGCCACGGACAGCGGTGAAGTCTCAAGCACTTGTTGATTTCATTAATGATTGGACGGAGTTACAAGCACCAGAGGAGAAGCCGGATCACACATATTGGACTATTCATTTCGATGGATCCAGGCAGTGGGAAGGCTCGGGGGCTGGAGTCGTGTTAACTTCCCCACGAGGTGATAAGTTTTGTTATGTTCTCCACTTAATGTTCCCTTGTACTAATAATGCAGCTGAGTACGA
This sequence comes from Triticum timopheevii, assembly GCA_963921465.1. NCBI lineage: Eukaryota > Viridiplantae > Streptophyta > Magnoliopsida > Poales > Poaceae > Triticum > Triticum timopheevii. Next base: position 202,583,838 of record OY997270.1, read on the forward strand.
AGCCTTGCTCCATGGTCTCCGGATGGCTAAAGAGATGAACTTAAGCCGGGTTAAGTGCTTTGGTGACTCGGACCTGGTGGCTCAGCAAGTATCTGGCACTTGGGATTCCAAGGACCCGCTTATGGCCGCATATCGTCGAGAAGTGGATAATATTGCGGGTTGCTTCAAAGGTTATCAAGTGGATCATGTGGATCGCCGGAAGAACGAAGCGGCGGACGCTTTACGCCGGTTGGGTTCTCAGCGTAAACCGGTCCCGCCTAATGTCTTTTTGGACGTATTGCACAACCCGTCAGTCCAGCTCCCTGGTGAAGCGGACTTGGCTATTCCTGATCCGGAGGCCCAGTTGGTGGCGGCACTGCATGCTATTCCGGATTGGACGGTTCCTTTTCTTGCATACATGACTCGAGGGGAATTGCCAGAAGATGAGATACTGGCCAGACAGATAATCCGGCGCTCCAAGTCTATGACGATTCTTAATGGTGAGCTACATCATTGCAGTGTATCAGGAGCATTTCAACGGTGTGTTTCTCCTAAGGAAGGATGTGAAATCTTAAGAGAAATCCATGAAGGGGACTGTGGACATCACGCCGGTTCAAAGTCTCTGGTGGCAAAGGCGTTTCGTCACGGATTTTACTGGTTGACAGCACACGCTGATGCGGAGGACTTGGTTAAACGGTGTGATGGATGTCAGAAATTTTCCAGGCGTGCTCATGTACCAGCACAAGAGCTGAGGATGATCCCAATAACGTGGCCGTTTGCAACTTGGGGGCTGGATATGGTTGGACCCTTTAAACGATCCAAGGATAAGAAGACCCACCTTCTGGTGGCAGTAGACAAATTTACCAAGTGGGTTGAAGCGGAGCCTGTCAGCAAGTGTGATGCAGCAACAGCGGTGCAGTTCATCAAAAAGGTGATCTTCCGGTTTGGCTTTCCACACAGTATCATTACTGATAATGGTACTAATTTATCCAAGGGTGCTATGAAAGAGTTCTGTGAACGTGAGCACATCCGGCTTGACGTGTCATCAGTGGCTCACCCCCAGTCCAACGGACAGGCAGAGCGAGCTAATCAAGAGATCTTGCGAGGCATCAAACCCCGGCTTATGGTTCCGTTGCAGCGGACACCGGGATGCTGGGTTGAAGAGCTACCATCTGTGCTCTGGAGTATCAATACTACGCCAAACCGGTCCACTGGGTACACACCGTTCTTTATGGTCTATGGAGCAGAGGCAGTTCTCCCAAGCGATATCCGGCACGATTCACCTCGTGTGGCGGCTTATGTTGAAGCGGACAACGAGACGGCACGGCAAGACGCTTTGGACCTGTTGGATGAAGAGCGTGATATGGCAGCTGCTCGTTCAGCGATTTACCAGCAAGATCTTCGACGTTATCACAACCGCCGGGTTAAAACCAGAACTTTTCAAGAAGGAGATTTGGTGCTTCGGCTCATCCAAGACCAGACAGATATGCACAAGTTATCCCCACCTTGGGAAGGACCATTTGTGGTTAGCAAGAATCTACACAACGGATCATACTATCTGATTGATATTCGAGAGCATCAAGACTCACGCACATCAGAGGAGGAGACCAACAGGCCGTGGAACATAGCTCATCTTCGGCCTTATTACACTTGAGCCATCGGCTCTATTTATGTACATATCATGACAATGTATATATTATCTTCGATATAATAAAACCGGAGCCTCAGCTAAAGCGGGGTCTCTGTCTTTCTCATCATGCGTGGTTACATGGAGTGATTCTGTTTTTAAAGCGGCCTCCGGTTTACCCCTTGACATTTGTTTTTTATCACTTGGGGGCTTGGTCGTGTCCGAACCAATGCAACACCTCTTGATAGGCGAAAGCCACCAGATCATTTGGGGACACGGTCAAGTCTGAACCGGTCACGCCTCTTGGTCGGCCTACAGGGCCAGAGTCATTTGGGGGCTTGGTCGAACCCGAACCAATGTCATGCCACTTGGCCGGCGTATTGCCACGAGTCTTTTGGGGACCTGGCCGACTGGCACCATCGCTACGCCTTCGGGGAGCTTGGTTGCGTCTGACCATGGTAATGCCATCTGACCAGCTCAGTAAAGCTTTTCTTTTGCAAAAAAAAATTGTTGCCTTTGTTGCCATATTTTTTCATAATTGATATTCGATTTTTGTTGCGTTTTTTAAACCGACAACGTTTTTATCCGGTTCAACTGTCAATTACAAATTGACAGAACACGGTTAAATCTTAATCCGGAGTTTATTTACCCGGTTTACCTTTTTCTTGTTATCATCATTGAATAACAAGGGGGCTTGTGCTGATTCAGCATGGTTTCTATGGGAGTTGTTCTCTCCCCGCATTACCGACGGTCATGGTTTTTAAGACCTCCGCTTTAAGTTTGGCTACGCCAGCTTCATGCCCAGACATGGCAGGTATTTGTATCACATATTTGTTGGATTTCTGATACATATATTCAATATCATAAACCGGCTGGCGGTATCACCGCCACCGAGGTTCAAATTTTTCTGGTTGCAGGAAGTACGAATCAAGCAAAAGTGTCACCATTCATGCACGAAGGCATATTCAAAGTAGAAGTATTAACTAAAGTTATTACAAGGCAACACGGTGCCCAAGTGAGATCATTGTTCTTTGAGCAACCGCCAACGACAGATATTTAATCCGGTCTCCGGTTCAAGCCTGCTCTTCATCTTCCGCCGCTTCCGCTTCTTCGTCTCTACCCATTTGCTGGAAATCAACAGTGGTCCAGTCGATTCCCATTAACGCTTGAAAAACAGCTTCTTCATGGATCAGGGAAGACGGTTCAATATCAGGGGCGTAAGTATGCTTACGGATTGGAGGGATCAGATTTTCCGCTTCAAAAGTTGGGGCTGGCACTCGCTTGTTCTGGTCATTGTATTGTTCCTAATAATGCTCCAAATCTGCTTCTTCGGCCAGCTGACAAGCCAGAGGGCGCACTGCACGGTTTATTGCCCGTAAATCCTCTTCATTAAAATCAGAGCCATCTTCCTTCACGCTGGGGTAACCTTGAGCTGCTTCCACCGGGTCAAAATCTGGTACCCATGCCTTGGCTCGGATTAAAGCATTAATAGCTCCGGTCCGGGCAGCAGATTTTTTCACTTCCTCAATCCGGGCAGGAAGCATGGACAACCGGTTCAGAGTATCTTGGATCAAGGAAGGTGTCGGGTTGTTATGTGAAGCTGTGGTGATGATATGCTGGGCTCCGGTATATAACTGTTCTACTAAGGTGTAGACAGCCTTCAGCTTCTTCCGCACATCGTTTCCTAAGTGCCCAATCCGTGTGCCTACAACAGTACAGAGTTAGTATCAAACTGGAGTTATGCTACAGCGGATTCAAAACATCACAATTGTTCAAAGGAGCTTACCAAAAATTTCCGCAGTCATAGAGTGTACTTGCCGCTTTACGGCTGTCAGATCATCTACCACCGGTTTAAGGGCAGCTTCAGCATTTTCTGCTCGTTTGATTAAATTGGCCTTCTCAGTGGCCCAGTCAGCCTGTTCTTTCTTGAAGCCTTCCTTCAATTGTTCAGTGGCGTTCAAGGCACTGGTTAATTCTCTCTTGGCCTTCTCTGTTTCGGCCTGCTGGGTTTTCAACGCCGCTTGTAAATCGGCAATCCGGTCCTCCTTGATTTTCACCTCAGCCTGTATATCGATAGTACGTTCAGCAAGTAATTCAAGAAAGTCAAAGTCTCAACCACACAACAAAGTTGTATGCTTGACACTTGGGGGCTAATGTACCTTCGACTTTTACATATCTGCTAGATGACAAAGTCCCAAGTTCAATACAAGTATTCAATTTGGCACTTGGGGGCTAATGGCTATTTGATCTACGTATGTTTCCAAAGGCAGTTTTTATTGAAGCCCCGGTTTAAGTATGCAAAGTTAAACCGGCCCTTGGGGGCTATGCAGGTGGATTTCAAAGTTGTGAAGGAATATATTCAAGTCCCGGTTTGATCAAGATTACAAACCGGCCCTTGGGGGCTAGATCGACTGATATAATGGCAGTAAGTAAAGGAGTGGGTTACCTCAAACTTGTCTCTCATTAACTTGACCAGGCCAGCTTCATAGTCACGGCTAGTATAAAGCCGGTTTAAATAGCCAGAATGAAGGTCTTGGGCGCTCAGAGCAGCATATGTCTCCAGTTCAACATCCCATTTTCCTTTATTCAGAGCGGAAAAATCTTCTTTTACAGTGTGCCTGGTTAAAGTTGCAGGATTCCCCGGTTCAGAACGGCCCATACCAGTAATTACAATGTCATCATCTTTGGACTCAACAGACTGTGTGGGCACGACCGTTTTGTCAGCATGACTGTGGGATTTATCAAACCGGACGGTGCTGGCAGGTGGATCGGCAGAGGCTGAAGTGTTAACAGGCCTTTCTTCGGGAATAACAGCATCTTGTATCGGAGGATCGTTGGGAATGTCTTCAGAGGCAAAATTTTCATGGTCTGGTGCTCTATCATGATCTAAAGCGGCATCTTCTTCAGCAGTTTTGTCCAAACGGGCCTTCTTGCTGGGTTTCGGTTTGGTTCTAAGAGAAAAAGAGTCAGGGAAAAGTGTAACCATGACACAATATATTAGAAGCATATGGTCGGTTTGGCTTAAGAAGTTGAATGGGAAGTAACCTGGTAATCGGAGTCGGACAGATTAAGAGGTTGACGGAAGAAACCCGCTTTAGAATTTAAAGCAATAAAAAGGTCGGAGACCTCAGAGCGACGCTTTCAAACCGGGCTGTTTGGTAAACCGGCAGAGGTAACTACCTGACCACTGTGCCGGGTTGTGCGGCGAGCTTCATGTTGCTGCGTCTTCATAAGAAATTTGGGATCCAAGGAAGCAAGAAGGTGAGAAAAAATAACTTTCCGGTTTGCCTGGCGAAATTTTGGCAAAGGCAAATTTGCTGAATCGGAAGAAAGAATAGTTACCTCAGCGAATCCTGCATTGCTGGCCTCAGCGTCATCCTGACAAGCATCATCATCAATAAGGCGTGTAAAAAGCAAGCTAAGAGAATCAAGTTCTACCTCAAGATCCGGATTACCCACATCATCGTCAATGGCTGGGTCAGATGAAGCAGTGGTTTTTCTCTTATGGGCTGATTTCTTGACAACCTTGGTTTTGGGCCGGATTGGCCGCTCTGCTTTCTCCGCTTTATCTTGCTAAAGTTTCTTGCTCCAAAACGGATTATCACCCTGGATAAGAAATAATTATAAGTTAGATACATGGAGCAGTAACAGGTTTAATGATGGAACAACTAGAAACTTACCGCAGGCGGTTTGTTGGTGGTGCAGTAAGGAGCTAGACCGGTTTGAGCACAGAGGTGCTCTGGTTCATTCAGCATCCTTTTTACTGAGTCTGTAACTTCATCATCAGAGAGTTGGAGTTTGGTGTGTCGGAGTGGGTCGTCGACACTATCAGTGTACTGGCACATCAAACCGGAGCGCCGGCTCAGAGGCAGTATGCTCCATGATAACGAGCAGCGTGCAAGGTCTATTCCCGTCAAACCGTTAGCCATAAAAGCTCGGAGCTTGGACAGTTGCGGGGCATATTTGCTTCTATCTTTGGCGCTCAATCTTTGTGGAAACGGATGAGTGTTGCTTAGCCGCTCTGGACGAAAGCCAGGCAAGGGATTTTCATCTTCAGGAGAAGTATCTTTGCAATAAAACCAAGTAGCATTCCACTCCTTGGGGTGAGTATGGAGTTTGACATGGGGATAGGTGATCTCCTTCCTCTTTTGAATAGCCATGCCACCCAATTCAGTATTGGGGCCGCTGGTGAATTCAGTGCGACGGTTTAGATGGAAGAGGTCTCTAAACAGTTCAACAGAAGGTTCCTCTTGAAGATATACTTCAGATAGTACTTGAAAGTGGCATAAATTGGTGACGGAGTTGGGACCAATGTCCTGGGGACGGAGCTGAAAATTGGCTAACACGTCCCGGTAAAATTTTGAACCGGGCGGTTTGAAGCCCCGGGCCAGGTGATCTGCGAAGACCACCACTTCTCCTTCCTGGGGTGTGGGAGGATATTCCTCTCCAGGGACCCTCCAGTGGACTGTATCTTTATCATCTAAAGCGCCAATTGAGACTAGGTCATCCAGCCGTGACTCGGTGACGCGAGAAGGAACCCAGTTGCATTCGTACACTTGTTTGGCCATGGAAGATCTACAAGAAATAATTGATCCGGTTCAAGAGCATGCCTGATACAAAGTGTTGATCTAAGTTAAGGTAAACCGGAGGCAGTGTCTATAAACCGGTTTCATGTGATACGATATCAGGTGGATTTTGGCGGTTCAACAAGGGGACTAATGATATATACGCGCCGGTTTAGCAGTCTTTTCCTATGGAGAGTTAAACCGCCTAATCTAGGCTTTGGAAGCAATTGAAGTTATGGATAGTTAGTTTGCAGAAACAAGTTTCACAAGATCCTATTATAGCTGCGGATCAAACGCAGGCTTACAGAAAAACAGAAAATATTTCACGGAAGTAAGGCAGAAACGGAAGTGGACTATGAAGCAGATATATATGCAGAAGATCCATGAACTTAAGATGAGAAAATACAGCGGATGCGCAGGGCTCGCTATTTATACAGTACAGGTTCACGGTGTTGTTCAAAGTTAAAAAGAACAGGCAGGAGCATGCGAAGAACACAGTATGAAGCTGGAACCCTAAAAACAGATCTAAGTCAAGAAGGGGAAGAAGCTTACCGGGAACGGAGAAGACGCGGAAAGAGGCTGCAATGTTCTGGTACGTTCAGGTCGATGCAGCGGCCCAGGACGAGGCGGAAGTTGACGACGGTGGCGGAGCTCCAAGAACAGCGGCGCGAGGAAGACGAAGAAGAGAAGACGAGGGGAAGAAAGAAATGACCCTTTGGTCCTATTTATAAGGCAGCCAAGCTAGGTCAAGCGCGTGGATCCAGGAACTGCTATTATAAGAGGACGTTATAAATGATAAAATTTCAGGATGACGTCATGCCGGTTTACAGTAACCAAAAGTGATGACGACATGGCGGTTTACCAGTCACTAGAAGATGTCCAAGATACAAGCTTTGTGAAGGATTGACATGAACCAGTTCAAGTCAATCTGGGGCCTAATGTTGGGGATATTACCACTAGGTGTAAACCGGCCAGCCTGGGCCGGGTTAGCTCCGTTAGTGGTATAAGCAAAGAAAGGCCCAAGGCCTGTAGTCGGTTTAGAACTTGTAGCCGTAAACCGGCCTGATGTATACTTGTGTTGTAAGTTAGGAATAGAGAGATACCAACCGGGATACGAGTATGAACCGGTTGGGACTCTGTGAACCGACGGGCGTCACCCGTGTATATAAGGGGACGACCCGGCGACGGTTCAAGGACAGACAACGACAACTCGAGCCTAGGCGAAGCTTGTTTGCTCCCTAGCCATCGAGACCACATCAATTCCATCACAACTAGACGTAGGCTTTTACCTTCATCGAAGGGGCCGAACTAGTATAAACCCTTGTGTCTTTGTGTCCGCTTTAACCCCTTCAAGTAAACCCGTAGCGATGGCTCCACGACTAAGTCCTTTCACTAGGACATCTGCCGTGACAAATCCACGACACTCCCTTCAGGACAACTTTATAATATCGCTCTGGCGTGCGATGCTCCTTGCCCGGCGGCGGCGGATCCGTGAGAAGCTTCTCCGCATCCAGTTTGCCCCATTGCACCTTTATGCGGGCAAGGGCCCGACGAGCGCCTTCAATATAGGCGGAGCGCTTGATCACATCCAGCCTGGGGCACGCATCCACCAGCCGCCGCACTAGGCCAAAGTAGCTGCCAGGCATGGCCTGTCCAGGCCATAGCCAGACTATGAGGCCCTTCATGGCCTCCTCAGCTACCTTGTGGAGTTCGACCAGCTGCTTCAGCTGGTCGCTTGGGGGCACCGGATGGCCGGCCTCAGCATACTGAGACTAGAAGACCTTCTCCGTCGAGCCCCCCTCCTCGCCACGATAGAATGCGGCGGCATCAGACGCACTACGCGGCAGATCTGCAAACGCCCCTGGAGAGCTCCGAATTCAGGTAAGTATCCGGTAATTTACATTAACGTGCCTGCTCTGCATGAAAAAGGCCTTACCCGCCGCTATCTTCTTTATGTCCTCTACCTCCTGAAGGGCCTTTTGGGCCTCAGCCTTGGCGGACTTGGCACTTTCGAGAGCCGAGGCAAGCTCGGACTCTCGAGTCTTGGAGTCACGCTCCAAACTCTCATGCTTTTCCATGAGAGCCTGGTGCTCTTGCCGAACTTCCGCCACCAGTGCCGCTTGCTTTTCTCGCTCAGCCCGTTCTGTGGCCGCATTGCGTTCGGCCACGGACACGGCATCCTTCAGGGCTGCCACCTTGTTAGTGGCCCCTGCATTACACATATTATCCTTATTAATTTTGTTTGCAACCAAAACCCTTTTCTGTAAGGTACTTATTTAAAGTGGTGTTATTCACCTTCTTTTTCCTCGAGCTGCCTCTTGGCATGGCCGAGCTCTTGCTCCGACCGCTCAAGGTCCTTCTTCGGCGCCTCGACCTCCGCCGTTAATGCGGCGGAGGTCAACAGCGCAGCCTGCAAACCCATATTGACATATTTTTAGAAACCCTGCGTATATCTTGTTAGATCCTTAGTCCGGCTTTTCTTTCCGAACACCGAACTAAGCATCAGGGGCTACTGTCTATGCGGTATTACATTACATTATTTTAAACTTCTTACCTCAAAGCCTGTTAGAAGGCTGTTGCAGGCTTCGGTCAGCCCGCCCTTGGCGAGCTGGACCTTCTCAATCACCGCACTCATGAGAGTGCGGTGTTCTTCCTCGATGGAAGCGCCTTTAAGCGCCTCCAGCAGGTTATCCGGCGCCTCCGGTTGGACGGAGGCCACCGGCGTCACGGTCCTGCCCTTCTTTCGAAGGGGCTGCTTGCCAGACTCTGGAACCGCTACGGGTTCCGAGGTAGAGTCCGGCACAAAGTCCGGGAGGACGCCTGACGGCGCCTCCGGAGCCTCCTCCTGGCAGGTCCCTCTGTGGGATTCCGCCTCGTCATCCTCGTCGACGCGCGGGGTAGAGGCAGTCGGGATAGAATTTACATCCGACGGCGCCAAAGACCCGCTCATCGAGTCGGGAAGATCGTCAACGGCCGGACTACAGGCAGAATGCGGCGTTAGAAAGACACTACATGGCATACAATGTACGGCATATAAATGATCTGAATGCTTACGATCCTGCCGGACGCCTGGCCCTTGGAGGCCACTCTTCCTCGCCAACATTGATGTTGGCGAAACTGTCCGGGGGGATAGTTCTCCCCCTCTTGGACCCTTCGGCCGCCCCGATTGGGGAGGCCTTCCTCTTCTTCTCTCCCTCCTCCGGGAGAGAGTACTCCTCCTCCTCCTCGTCTTCGGGGGAGGAGTCCTCGTCGTCGTTAGACGCCTGATTACGGGAACTCTTTCGAGTCCCCGTGGCCACCTTCTTGGCCTTCTTCTCCGGCACCACGTGCGGTGCCGGAACCAGCAGCCTTGCTAAGCGGGCATCCACTGGTTCTTCTGGCATGGGAGCCGGGCTGATGAGCAGCTGGGCCTTCTCCATCCATTCCTGTCAAAGGAAGAGGCAGATTAAAAACCTTGCTAGAGTCAATCTAATTACTACAAGTGTCCCGTAATGGGGTTGAATCACTTACCTCGTCAGTCGGAGACTGCGAGCTGAATCCGCGGTCTTCGGTCACGGATGCGGGGGCTTCGGCGCCCTTGAACAACACCCTCCAGGCGCCTTCGTACATTGTATCAAAGAGCCCGCTCAATGTCTAGTGTTGTTCCGGATTAAACTCCCACAAATTGAATGCCCGTTCTTGGCATGGGAGAATCCGCCGGAGGAGCATGACCTGGACCACGTCGACGAGCCAGAGCCTATTGCTCACCAGCTTCTTGATGCAGGCTCGAAGTCCCGTCACCTCCACCGGATCACCCCACTGCAAGCCCTTCTCTTTCCAGGAAGTGAGCTGGGTGGGGATTCCAGATCTAAATTCGGGGGCCGCCGCCCATGCAGGCTTGCGCGGCTCGGTGATGTAGAACCACCCCGATTGCCACCCCTTGACGGAGTCCACGAAGGTCCCTTCTAGCCAAGGGACGTTGGGCAGCTTGCCCAACATGGCGCCTCCGCATTCCGCTTGCATTCCCTTCACGACCTTCGGCTTGACGTTGAAGGTCTTGAGCCACAAGCCGAAGTGGGGCCGGATGCAGAGAAATGCCTCGCACACGACGATAAACACCGAGATGTTGAGGATGAAGTTCGGCGCCAGATCGTGGAAATCCAGGCCGTAGTAAAACATGAGCCCCCGGACGAATGGATAGAGCGGAAAGCCCAGTCCACGGAGGAAGTGGGGGAGGAAGACGACCCTCTCATGAGGCCCTGGGGTAGGGATGAGCTGCCCCGCGTCGGGCAGCCGATGCGCGATGTCGCTGGAAAGGCATCCGGCGTCGCACAGCTTGTTGATGTCCTCCTCCTTGGCGGTGGAGGCCATCCATTTGCCTCCTCCTCCGGACATATTCGGTGAAGGGTCGAGGTGAGATGCGCGAGCTTGGGCATTGGAGCTTGAGTTCGCAGGGATGGATAAGCAAAGGCGGAAGAAGGCGTAGGTGAGAAGGTAAATCCTTATCCCTTATATATAGGCGGACAAAACTATGCGTCCATCACCGGCCTGGTAAAACTCGCTTATCTCCCGAGCGCCACCATCAATGGCGCGGTTGGGTTACCCACGCACGTATTGATGAGAATCCCGGAATAAGGGGAACACGATCTCTGCTTCGACAGGACGTGCCAAGGAAACCGCTTCGCTAAACGTGCTGAGGTGGTATAGTAATTCAAACAAGGGCTTGGTAGCGGTGTGATGTCACGCCGCATAATACGTCAGCAGATTGAATCAGTATACATGTTTTATTCTCTCTACGTTGGAATGTGGAATTTATTTTTGCAGAGCCGGACACTATCCTGGTGTTCATTATCTTCTCCGAATTATTCAAGGAGAGGAACCTGCCTTGCAATGCCGAACATTATGCACGCCGGACTTATCGTCATTGAAGACCGGTTCAGGGGCTACTGAGGGAGTCCTGGACTAGGGGGTGTCCGGACAGCCGGATTATCAATATCCGCCGGACTCCCAGACTACGAAGATAGAAGATTGAAGACTCCGGCTCGTGTCCGGAAGGTACTTTCCTTGGCGTGGAAGGCAAGCTTGGCAATACGGATATGTAGATCTCCTACCATTGTAACCGACTCTGTGTAACCCTAGCCTCTCCGGTGTCTATATAAACTGGAGGGCCTTAGTCCGTAGGACGAACATTACATCTCAACAATCATACCATAGGCTAGCTTCTAGGGTTTAGCCTCCTTGATCTCGTGGTAGATCTACTCTTGTACTACCCATATCATCAATATTAATCAAGGAGGACGTAGGGTTTTACCTCCATCGAGAGGGCCCGAACCTGGGTAAAAACATTGTGTCCCTCGTCTCTTGTTACCATCCGCCTAGACGCACAGTTCGGGACCCCCTACCCGAGATCCGCCGGTTTTGACACCGACAAGGGGGAGATTGGAAGTGCAACTATCCCTGGATGGTTTTGGTAATTCCTAACAACATATAGCTCATTGAGCTAATGCTATTTCAAGATAAATATTTCAGGAAAGCTCAATGTTTGGCATGGCATGGATGAGAAACGTGGACCCCTCAAAATGCTAAGGACAAAAGGATTGGCTCAAGCTCAAAGCACAAGACTCTACATTTTTCATTTTAGTGATCCAAGATCACATTGAGTCCATAGGAAAAGCCAATACTATCAAGAGGGGGTGAGGTGTTGCTTAATGAGTTTCTTGCTCAAAGTGCTTAGTTATATGCTCCAAAAACCCTCAACTACTTTCTCACGTCCACATATACCCCAAACCAAAAGTCAAACTCGGCCCCATCGAAACTTTCTATACGGCGCCACCGAGTTTAATTGACATAGCCACTGCCAGAAACCCTAGTCTTTTCGGTCTCACCGATAGGTATCTCGGTTCCACCGAGATTGCAATGCAAACTCTGTGTTTCCCTTTCGTAACATTTCAGTCCAACCGAGATGAGCGAATCGGTCCCACCGAGTTTTCCTGACCAACTCTCTATTTGTCCCTTACCAAAATCGGTCTCACCGAGTTTGTGTAATCGGTCTCACGGAGATTGTGTTATGGCCTAACCCTAACCATATCGGTCCCACCGAGTTGACGTATCGGTCCCACCGAAATGCCTAACAGTCACATTATGAACTGAATCGGTCTGACCGAATTTCATGATTCAGTCCCATCGAGTTTGGTAAATTGTGTGTAACGGTTAGATTTTATGTGGAGGCTATATATACCCCTCCACTCACTCTTCATTCGTGGAGAGAGCCATCAGAACATGCCTACACTTCCAACATACATTTTCTGAGAGAGAACCACCTACACTTGTGTTGAGGTCAAGATATTCCATTCCTACCACATAAATCCTGATCTCTAGCCTTCAAGTTGCTTTCCACTCAAATCTTCTTTCCACCAAATCCAAATCTTGTGAGAGAGAGTTGAGTGTTGGGGAGACTATCATTTGAAGCACAAGAGCAAGGAGTTCATCATCAACACACCGTTTGTTACTTCTTGGAGAGTTGTGTCTCCTAGATTGGCTAGGTGTCACTTGGGAGCCTCCGTCAAGATTGTGGAGTTGAACCAAGGAGTTTGTAAGGGCAAGGAGATCGCCTACTTCGTCAAGATCTACCCGAGTGAGGCAAGTCCTTCGTGGGCGACGGCCATGGTGGGATAGACAAGGTTGCTTCTTCGTGGACGCTTCGTGGGTGGAGCCCTCCGTGGACTCGCGCAACCGTTACCCTTCGTGGTTTGAAGTCTCCATCAACGTGGATGTACGATAGCACCACCTATCGGAACCACGGATAAAAAATCTCCGTGTCAACATTGCGTTTGCTTCCTCAAACTCCTCCATTTACCTTCATATGCAATTGTTTTACATTCCGCTGCTATACTCTTAGATTGCATGTGTAGGTTGATTGCTTGACTTGTGCTAAGTTGCTAAAATCTGCCAAGAACTAAAATTGGGAAAAGGCTAGATTTTTATCTAGTCAAGTAGTCTAATCACCCCCCTCTAGACATACTTTCGATCCTACAAAGACCCTTGCCAGGGACGACCGCGAGGCCCTCGGCAAGCCTTGCCAGGGACGATTGCGGGGCCACAGCCAGGCCCGCACCCGACAAGTTTTTGCCACCTCACCACCACTCTAGCGCGACGAACAGCTTGCCAACTAGACAGACGCATGCGTAGCAGGATGCAAATCTTCGTGGAGGCTCTACCACCACGCCAACACAACAGCTAGCTAGCCAGCATGGCACTGCATGCCTCGCCAGCCTGGATGCGTGTCAAGGCAAGGAGGGGCGGCGATGAAGGGGATGGCTTCTGTTGTCGTCCCTGATAAAGTGAAGAGGCACGTAGGTAGTGCATTAAATGCATTTGTCCTATGATGTCAGAGATAAATTTGTACACTGTAGATACTTTCCACCTCCTGTGTGCTGATGTGGCAACCCCTTTGACATATAAAGGAGGCCCGAGGCATACTGAGAGAGGATTCAGACTTTTTTGGACTGGGCATGCACCGCAGCTAGTTCAGAAGCTCAAGAACATATAATATACACACAAGCAGGTCTATGGTTTTATGCACCAGTGCAGCCTGAACCTGGGTAAAAATTCCTCGCACTAATCACTAGACCTGCTCTTCGTGCAACTCTCTCCCCGCCAACCATAGAAGGGATAACCATGATCCCATAGGTGTCGTTTCCCGGACAGCTACAACCTATGTCACCAAGTCAAGTGATCGCCGACAAGCAAGCAACCACCCATCGTGAAGAGAATAGTGAGAGAGTGAGCCACCAAAAAGAGAGTGAGTGCCACAAGCTAAAATGAGTGCCTCCACAATGAGCGAGAAGAAAAACTTAGTGCCATTTGCTACCAAAAGTGAGATGAGAGAAGTATGTGAGAACCCATCAAGTGTTATGCACTATGTCCGTTTGTGCAAGGATGAAGTGGCAATGACTAACACCTCTCACAATCTACCTATAGTGTTGTCTTCTCTATTGCAGGAATTCAAGGACGTCTTCCCCGACAAGCTACCTCCGGGACTACCTCCTCTATGCGGCATCGAACACCGAATCGACCTCGTCCCCGCCGCACCGTTACCAAACAAGGTACCCTACCACGTCAACCCTGAAGAAACCAATAAAATACAACGGAAAGTCCAACAACTCATTGACAACGGACATGTACGTGAAAGCTTGAGCCCTCGTGCTGTACCGGTTATTCTTGTACCTAAGAAAGACGGTAGTTTTCGCATGTGTTCCGATTGCCATCCCATCAATGCTATCACCGTTCGTTATCGATATCCTATTCCTCACCTTGATGATATGGTACATGAGCTTACCGGAGCCACCATTTTGTCTAAAATTGATCTTAAAAGTGGCTTTTACCAAATCCACATTCAAGAAGGTGGTGAATGAAAAACTGCTTTCAGAACCAAGTTCGGCTTATATGAATGGCTAGTTATGCCTATGGGTTTATCGGAGGCACCCGGTACATTTATGCGTGTGATGCACTATGTTCTTCGCCCTTACATTGGCGTATCTGTTGTGGTCTACTTTGACGACATTCTTGTGTTTAGCATGTCTCTAGAGGATCATGTCAACCATCTTAGATCTGTTTTGCAAACTCTAAGAAAAGAGCGCCTTTATGCTAATATGGACAAATGCCTTTTTGTTGTTAATAAGCTTGTTTTCTTCGGTTTTGTTGTGTCATCTAAGGGTGTTCATGTAGATGAAGCTAAAATTAATTCTATTAAAACATGGACACAACCAACCTATTGCAATAAGTGCAAAGTTTCCTTGGCTTAGCCAGTTTCTATCATAGATTCGTTAAGGACGTTAACACTATTGCATCCCCTTTGCATGCCTTGAGTAAGAAGAATGCACCATTTGTTTAGGGAACATCCCAAGATACTACATTTCATGAACTTAAGAATTTGCTTACACATGCTCCTTTGCTTGCTTTGCCTTTTGACAAAACTTTTGAAGTTCATTGTGATGCTAGCGGCAATGGTATAGGAGGTGTGTTGATGCAAGAGAAGCACCCCATAGCTTACTTTAGTGAGAAACTTTCCGACGTGCAACTCAAGTATCCTATCAATGACAAAGAGTTATATTCTTTAGTGAGACTCTTGCATATGTGGGAACACTATCTTTGCCCTCATGAATTTGTCATTCATATTGACCATGAAAAACTTAAGTACCTTAAGGGTCAAACTAAATTAATCAAGTGACATGCCAGATGAACTGAGTTTATTGAGTCATTTCCTTATGTTATCAAGTACATTAAAGGTAAGGAAAATGTTGTGGCGAATGCTTTATCCCGCAACTGCATGCTTGTAACTCAACGTGAATCGAATGTCATTGGCTTTGAGCACATAAAAGACTTTTATGCTCATGATCCTACTTTTGCTATTCCTTATGCCAAATGTTTGACGCATACATCTTGGGAACGCTATTACATCAAGGATGATTATTTAATGAGAGCTAACAAACTTTCTATACCCGAGTCTTCTCTTCGTTTGTTGCTTTTGCAAGAAGCTCATGGAGGAGGACTCATGGGTTACTTTGGACGCAATAAGACATACGCTACGCTCTCCAAGAACTACTTTTGGCCCAAGATGTTCTGTGACGTCTCTTGCTACACCAACCGATGCTCAACATGCCGCAAAGCTAAGTCTAAAGCTTAATCTCGTGGTCTCTATATTCCACTTCCTATTCCGTATCACCCATGGGAAGATATTAGTATGGACTTTGTGCTTGGTTTGCCTAGAACTTGAAATGGCAAAGATTTCGTGTTTGTTGTTGTGGACCATTTCTCTAAGATGGCACATTTTATTCCATGCAACAAGATAGACGATGCCTCACAAGTTGCTAATCTCTTTTGTAGGAAAATTTTGCATCTACATGGAGTGCCAAAGACTATTGTTTCGGATCGCGACATCAAGTTCCTAAGCTACTTTTGGAAGACCCTATGCGCCAATCTTGACATCAAGCTATTATTCTCTTCGGCATACCATCTACAAACTGATGGCCAAACGGAGGTCACAAACCAGACGCTATCTACTCTCCTACGTGTGTTGATCAAGAAGAACATCAAGGAGTGGGAAGAGTGTCTACCCATCGTTGACTGCGCCTACAACCGCGCAAGACATTCGACTACCAGCAAGTCCCCCTCCGAGGTCGTCTATGGCTTCAATCAGTTGTCCCCATAGGACATTCTACCTCTACCCCTACAAGAGCACATCAACATGGACACTAGCGCTAGAGCGAGCTATCTCAAGAAGGTGCATGAAGATACAAGGCATATAATCGAGCGCCTAGTCCAATGCCTCGCGACCAAGATCAACATCAACAAGAACACCATGATATTCAACAAAGGAGATTTTGTGTGGCTACACCTTCACAAGGAACGCTTCCCCAACGAATGCAAGTCCAAGCTTCTACCTAGAGCCGATGGACCCTTCAAGGTGATAGAATGCTACAACAACAATGCCTACAAGATCAACATCCCACGCGACAAGTACTCCGTAAGCGACATATTCGACATCAAGGATCTCTCTCCCTACCTTGGTGATGAGGCTTTCGATCCGAGGTCGGATCTTTCCCAAGGGGGGAAGGGGAGATGATGCGGAGCATCCTACGGTCATCCCCATGGACCTACATTCGTCTGCTATGACACCACATGGACCAATGACAAGAGCTTGAGAAAGGGCTATCGAAACTAAGGAACTCATTCCTGTTCGAACTACCACTTTCTACATGTGAGACATGGCTACTACCTCAAGCGGAGACCCTATGTGCGATCAGGTACTTAGAGGGAAGCCACGGAGCAACTACATCCATCGGACAAGATGGTGAGGACACCAAGTACAAGGACCAAGAGAAGAAGCTGCCAGAAAACCTATAGCCACCAGAAGACCGGACCAGACGGGACGTCCAACGCCTGAAGCGCTAGTGAGCCAGCCCAAGTCCCAGCCAGCATACACTACAGCGGCCAGACGACCGACACAGATCAACGTCCGACACCTCCCAGCCACCGAATGATCGAGCCCCTCCAAACATCCGGTGTCACCCAATAGAAGGGAAATTAACGGAAGTACTAAGACCTCCAGACAACCGACGACAGGACATCCGATCCCAACAGGAAATCCGACGTCGACCCATCCGAGTCAAAGCGCCGAATGTTCGATCCCTATGGAACGACCGGACCCTCATGAGCCACCGGACGTCCGGTAGCTGCTAGACGACCGTCGCCTGTCTGCGCACAGCGTGTTGGGCCAAGGCCCATGTACCCCTTCGTCCACTTAGACTATATATACTCCTCCTCCTCCCTCTTTCTAGGGTTAGCAAAGGATTAGCTCATTTTAGAGATAGAGCTTTGCTCATCCACTTGATACAGACTCCATTGGAGATCGAGGCCTCCGCGGAGAAGATCCCATGTGGATTCGAGATCCCACTAGGGAAGATCCCCTCGTGGATTCAAGACCCCGTCTCTGGATCAAGAAGAACTACCGCCTCTTGTATCGTCCTTTGTTGGGTTCGAATCTTGTATCATTCTTTATCTTCATGGATCTAGCACATGTGTGATTGTTCTCGTTGATTTGAGTGTTTCCCCTCATGATTTCCCTTGTGTTCATCGTGTTGCTCATAGGATCCCCTCCATTTCGTGAAAGATCGGCCCTAGGGTTCCCACCCTACATCAGTCAGCCTCAGCGTCGGCCTGGTCCTGCCACGTGCTGGCCTGGCGGGTCTCATCCTCGCCGAGCGCCACTTTGAGGTTGGCAATTTCTTGCCGAAGCTCCTCACGCTCCACCTCGAAGGCGTCATCCTGCAGGTTCAACTCCTTGTTATGCTCGTCAAAGAGCTTCGAGCGGTCATCCGCTGCCTTCGCATCAGCGTCCGCTTGGATATTCTTTTCCTTAGCCTCTAGCTGAGCATCAGCTTTGGAGACGCGCTTCGCATGGGCCTCTTGGGTGGCAGCCACCTTACGCCCCAGCGCCTCTAGATGCTCGCGCTCCACGGCCTGCTTAGTCAACATCTTTGCCAAGTCAGACTCGCGGTCCACAAGCTTCTCCTCACGGGTTTTGAGTTCGTCCTCCTGCGATTGCAGCTGTTGCGACTGTGTGGCTTGTTCATCCTGGAATGCCTTCAAGCCGTCCTCCGCCTTTTTGCAGTGCTTGGCGGCCGTCTTGGCCTTCACGAGTGCAGATGCGTGAGGCACTTTCGCCGTGGTGGCTGCCTTTTTGCTCTCCGCGCGGGCAACCTCATTCTAACGCTGGTCCGCATGCATAGCAAGGTCAAGCTGGCGCCACCCATCGGCGAGCTTTAGGCGCTCCTCAGCAAGTCCCGCCTCGGTGTCCTTGAAGTCCGCCTCGAGCCAATCGAGCGCGTCCCTTGCATCGCTCAAAGACCCGCACCTGAGCAGGGTGCGGCACCTCACAAGCGTGAGGGCATGGCCCGGGCTCGGCTCCTCGTCGCCCACGGTCACCAAAGCCAAAGATGCCCTAGCGGATCATGTCAGAAGCGGGAGGGACGCCAGTACTTCCTTTGTGCTCGGCTGCTGTGGCGCGCCACAGGGGCTCACCGTGCCATCCTCGGGAGCATTGGAAGTTGGCGCGGCTTATAGGTCTTCAGTTGCACACCCCGCGTTGCTCGTCGTCTCACTGAGGGGGGCGACAAGTGGGAGGTTGGGCAATTTTCCTTCCCTACGGCCGCCTCCCCTTCGGTAGCGGGCCCATTGAGAGACATACCTCTGCTTCCGGCAACGGGCACTAAGGGTCGGCTCGCCTTGGCCTCAGGGGTCGCGCCCACTTGCGGTGACTTCTCTTCATGTAACATCCCAAATTTTCAATTTGGAATGTTATACATAGATCTTCATTGCATATCATATTTTATTGCATTTTGGCTCGATCCTAGAAATTCTACGCAACTCAAGGACCCCGAAGAGAGTTGGGGATTTCGTTATTTTCATATTTGAGTTATCTCAAATTTTGAAAATAGGATCCTTTGATTTTATTTATTTTATCTTCAATTATTTCTACTATGAAAATATGAGAGAGGGAATAAAATGACCTTCCCAAAATAAAGAAATATTGAGGATTTAATAAAAAAATCAAATAAGATTTTATTTTGGAGTTTTTGCTATTTTATTTGAATTTAGGAAAATTGCGTGTTTTTCAAAATTTGCATTTAGGCCCCAAATAAATGTTCATCTTGACCAGCTTGATTTTAGAAGTCGGGGAAAATTTATTTCGGGATTTTTGGAGTCTGTTTAGTTTTTCTTTTAATTGTTTTTCTGCACGTAATGTTTTTCTTTTAAAAAAACGCGAACCGACCTAACCGGGCCGTGTCCGGCTAGGACACTTGGCCCGGACGGCCTTTATAAGCGTCGGGAAGTCACCCCGAGCCCACCCGAAACCCTAGCCGCCGCCGCCCTAGCCAGCCGCCGCCGCCGCCGCTCGCACCGCCGCCGCCGCTCGTGTCGCACGCTGCCGCCGCCTGCACCCGCCGTCGCCGCCATCCGCCGCTGCTGGACCACGCCGCCGGAGCCTGCCGCCACCCGCCGGACCCCGACCCCGAGGTAGCCACCGCCGCCGCTGGTTTTCGCCGGTTAACCGCCTTGTTTTTTTAATAAATACCCACGGTCGTTTTTTTATTAGATTGTTTTTTTCCCGGTTTAGTTATTTAGCGAACGCCCGTCTATATGTTTGTTTTAACGAACGGTTTTCTTTTTTTTCGCAGACAGCGAACGTTCGTTCGTTAGCCTATTCGTCCGTTTTCTTTTTCTTGGATTTTTCCGCGATTATTTCTGATCGCGATTTCTGATCCGATTTTTGGTTTAGTTTATCTTTTCGCTCGCTTATGGGAATCAGGCGATTCAAGCGCCTAGAGTTTCGTCTCGAGACCCTCTTTCCGTTTAATCAACTCAAACAAGTTTTTGCTTCTGTAAAATTTGACTTAGGTCCAGATTAGTAAACGAAGCTTGTTTCTTGCACAGTATGATTTTCGTTGCTTCATTCGATTTGATTTCTTTTGCCAACCGGAGTTCTTAAGTTGAACTTTCTGGTTAGATCTCTTATTTGAGTTTTACCTATGCATTAGATGAGTGCTTATTGTATGCTTGTTTGCTTGTTTGTTTGCGATAGAGTACCCGGAGTGCGCCGCTTGCTACTTCGAATCCCTAGGTTTCACGGATCATCAACAAGGCAAGTAACATTTGATCATACCTCTTTACTACCCAGTTTTTATGCATTATCAATCCTCAAAGATCTGATTAATATGTGGGTTTTGGGAAGTAGATGAGGTAGTACCTATCACCAGTTTTATTATCAAACCCTTGCGAGTTACTTCTACGTTTGCTTATTATGCCATGATATGCTAGTAGACGTGGATTGGGTGAGTGAATTTCCATGACAGATGTGAGATTGTTAATTAATGATTTATTTAAGGTGGCAACTTTAATACACATCTAGGTGGATTGAGGCACTCGGGTATTCCAGGATTGCCTGTTTGTTTTGGACCGCCACCCAGGCTCAAAGGGATCATAAGATTATTCATGCTAGAAACTTCCGTGTGCAGCCACATGCTATTATGGGCTCTAGCATAGTTGATTAAGTCGTGCGAACTCTTATAGTGGTAGACAAGCAGATGTAGGGGAAAGTAGGTGTACAGGTCTACCCATCATAAGGTGCTAGCGCTTCTGAAAGACTATGTCTCGGTCATCCGTTTCTCAAACACCATGTAGTGCGAGAAAACCAACAGAGAAGATCGAGTCGTGTGGGGAAAAGTGTGCAAACCTCTGCAGAGTGTATAAAATAATCATGATTAGCCGTGTCCCCGGTTATGGACGTTTTGAGTATCTAGTACTTGGATTATCATGTGAATCTCATCATGTTACTTTAATTAATATTGTTGGGTTTTTAATGATGATTTTTAATTGGGATTGAGGATGTTGTCAACCATTCTCAATGTTTAACAACCACCATGATAGTTAAATAAAATTTATTCCTTTGCAGTAGGGAAAAATTGGCTTTATGCAAAACTGTAACCATCGAGCTTTCCACCAGCCATATTATGCATGTAGTATAGCTTATTCCTTTCATTACTCTCTATGTGTTACATTGCCAGCATATTCCATGTGCTGACCCGTTTTTGGGCTGCAACATTCATGTTGCAGACTTTCCAGACGACGAGTAAGATGCCTTAGGATCGTGGTTCTATACTCAGTGATGACATTGGAGTTGATGGACTCACTTATCTTCCAAGCCTTCCGCTGTTATCGTTATTAGATGGCCTTAAGCCATATTTATTGTAATAAGCTCTCTTTTGAGACATTCGATGTAATAAGTGTGTGATTGCCACTCTATTATAAATCCTTCAAGTGCTGTGCGTGTCAGCATTACTGATCCAGGGATGACACTGATGCACAGAGATCAGACTGTTTGAGGTCTGGTCGCTACAAGATGGTATCAGAGCACACGCTGACTGTAGGACACGACCACTAAGCTAGAGCTCTAGATCACTACTCTCTCTTCTCATTTCTGACTCCTAATATTTTTCTACTCTCTTTTAGTATGGCGGATGCAAGGAACAAGTTCACACAACCGGATGAAGAAACACCCTTTGGACGACACCTGAAGGAAGTTACCAAGTAACTGAACATCGTAATACCAAGCTTCACCGGGACCTACAACACCACTTTACCTGAAGAGGAGCGCTGGATGATTCAAGTTCAAGTTCCAGGAAGGATGTTCATGCCCATCACTGAGCCCATAGAGTTTTCCTTTGATGCACCGACCTGGAGTCTAGGAAAGAGCATGGCAGCCCACATCACCATGGGACGTATTGGAGAAGTTTGCCACAAGGAGCTTAAGGATACTATCTACCAGATTTGTGGGCGCCGAGATGAGCAATGGGAGATGATCAGCACTAGGAAAGACAGATCAATTGCAGCTTTCATCCAAGAGTTAAACCAGCACATTTGACGCCAGGAGAACCAGATGTGCGCAGGCATGATGGATCTGAAGAAGGCCATGACCAAGATCACGGAACTGGAGGAAGAACTCAAGTATACATGTGATGGATATGAGGAGGAAATAGCAACGCTAGTAGAGAAGAATGATGATCTGAAGAAGAAGCTAATAGTGTTTATGGGATTTCCCGCAACTGGAGAAGACGAAGATTGCACTTGTCCAGAGAACTACATCATCATCGACGACACCGACTCGGACCCAGATGATAGCGATGATGACTATGTTGATGAAGCCGGAGCAGATATCATGGAGTCTTCAACGGAGCAGTTTTTCTAGTTGACCACCATAACAGTAGTAGTATTTCCCCATGTATCTAGTATAGTATGAGCACTTTTGTAACAATAGATAGACCATTGTATGCCCTTGCTTGTTTGAATGAAGTGTTTTGATTGCATTTGTCTCATGTGCATATGGGTAGTGTTTTCCCTCTAGACCTCATTCTATTATGTATTCTCATCTTTTCTAAACCCTCAGATGCCTCCGAGACGTGACAATGGATTTGCTTTCCCACCGGAGCTCACTCAGTTGATCCAGCGGCAGAATGCCTTAATGCAGTTGCTAGTCCAGAATCTGAATCAGGGGAACAACAACAACAACCCACCACCACCACCACCTATTGAACACTTAACCGATTTTCTTAGGCTGAATCCGCCGGTGTTCTCCAGTAGCACCGAGCCGATTGTTGTAGATGATTGGCTTCGCAAGACAGCCAGGGAGTTGATCACTGCAAGATGCACAGATGCGGAGAAGGTGCGATTTGCCGCATATCAGCTTGAAGGACCCACAGCATCATGGTGGGAGAATTTCACAGCCACCTATCCAGTAGACACTGTCACATGGGATCAGTTTCAGCAGGCTTTCCGTACTGCCCATGTTTCAGCAGGAGCAATGGCCATGAAGAAGCATGAGTTTCGCAACTTACGCCAGGGAGGACGTACAGTTGGCCAGTATGTGGATGACTTTAGTAAGCTAGCACGTTATGCCCCAGATGACGTTGCTACGGATGCACCTAAGCAAGAGAAGTTTCTGGAAGGACTGAATGATGAGAGGTAGCAAGTTTCCACAACTACCAGGAGTTGGTAGACCGTGCTCTTATGATTGAAGGGAAGCAGCAGCAGATTGAAAACCGCAAGAGGAAGTATGGACAAGGAAAGTACAATTCTGGAGCTCAGCAGAAGCCACATTTTACCCCGAAGTCGGGAGGACATTTTCAGCATACCCATGGAGGAGGTAACTTGCATAATCATAATGGCCCCAAGAATGGGAATGGAGGAAGCAACGGCCAGAACCGTGCCAACCCATCAACCCCAGCTAAGAAAGATTTGAGTCAAGACACTTGCTTTAAGTGTCAGAAGACTGGACATTACGCCAATGAATGTCCTGAAGGCCAGAATGGAAATGGCAATGGAAGCTCGGGGAGGAAGCCGAACCCTTTCAACAGGGGACAGGTGAACCATGCTAATGTGGAGGAGGTTGAAGTCCAACCAGATGCAGTAATAGGTAAGTTTTTGGTTAAATCAATTACTGCAATCGTTCTTTTTGATACTGGTGCATCGCATTCATACATATCAAGGGGATTTGTGGATAAGTATAAATTGCCCACCAAAGTTCTAGGAACACCCATGTTAGTAAGCTCACCAGGAACGGAGTATATGGCCAGTCGATGATGTTTTCAAGTGCCATTGAGTATAGGCAAGCATGTCTTCCCCTCAGATTTAATCATTTTGGAATCGCAAGGTTTGGATGTGATTCTGGGTATGGATTGGCTATGGTGAAGGATTTTCCTGATGTATTTCTGGAAGAGTTGCCAGGCATGCCACCGGATAGAGACATTGAGTTTTTGATTGATATTTTGCCAGGCACAGGGCCGATATCTAAGAGAACGTACCGGATGCCCGCTAAGGATTTGGAGGAAATTAAGAAGCAGATTAAAGAGTTACTGGATAAATGATATATTCTCCCAAGTTCTTCGCCTTGGGGATCACCAATACTTCTAGTAGAGAAGAAAGATGGATCATTAAGGATGGTTGTTGATTATCAAGGATTGAATGCAGTAACAATCAAGAACAAGTACCCACTGCCGATGATCAATGACCTGTTTGACCCATTGCAAGGAGCCAAGGTATTTTCCAAGATCGATTGGTGATCAGGATACCATCAGTAGAAGATTCGAGAGCAGGATATACCTAAGACGGCTTTGACCACCAGGTATGGGCTGTATGAGTACACCGTTATGTCATTTGCTCTGACTAACGCACCTGCCTATTTCATGAACATGATGAACAAGGTGTTTATGGAGTTTTTGGATAAGTTTGTCGTGGTGTTCATTGATGATATTTTGGTATACTAGAAGAATGAAGAGGAGCATAAGGAGCATTTGCGTTTGGTACTGGAGAAGCTCAGAGAACACGAGTTATACGCAAAGTTCAGCAAATGTGAATTTTGGTTGAAGGAAGTTGGATTCCTTGGACATGTTATATCCGAAGAAGGTATAGCAGTACACCCCACCAAAGTTGTCATTGTGACTAACTGGGAAGCACCAACAACAGTTGGAGAGATCCGGAGTTTCCTTGGACTCGCAGGATACTATCGGAGATCTATTGAGAATTTCTCGAAGATTGCAAAACCAATGACGGAATTGTTGAAGAAGGATACCAAGTTCATTTGGACTGAGGAGTGTGAGGCCAGTTTCCAGGAGTTGAAGGAACATTTGGTTACCTCGCCAGTGTTGATTCTGCCAGATCAGAGCAAGGATTACGAGGTGTATTGCGACGCTTCACGTTGAGGACTTGGAGCAGTGCTTATGCAGGAGGGGGGAGTTGTTTCGTATGCTTCATGACTGCTTAAACATCATGAGTTGAATTATGCCACACATGATTTGGAGTTAGCAGCCGTGGTGCATGCATTGAAGACTTGGAGACATTTCCTTATCGGAAATCATTGTGAGGTGTACAAAGATCACAAGAGTTTGAAGTACATTTTCACGCAGAAGGAGTTGAATCTCAGGCAAAGGAGATGGTTGGAACTCGTCAAAGATTATGATATTAGGTTGCATTACCACCCGGGAAAGACTAATGTAGTAGCCGACGCGTTGAGCCGTAAGAGCCATGTCAATACACTAATGACCAGAGAGTTACCGAAGGAGTTAGCCGAGGACCTTCATGAGCTATGTTTAGAGATAGTTCCGAGAGGCTATGTAGCAGCATTGGAGATTCAGTCGACTTTGATGGATAAGATCAGAGAAGCTCAGAAGGCCGACAAGGAAATTGCCGCCATAAAAGAGAAGATGAGCAAAGGTAAAGCTAAGGGATTTCGTGAGGATGAGCACGATACCCTATGGTTTGAAGATCGTGTTTATGTGCCTAATGACCCGGAGATCAGGAAGTTGATTCTGCAAGAGGCCCACGATTCACCATATTCGATTCACCCACGAAATACCAAGATGTATTTAGATTTGAAGGATACTTTCTGGTGGACCGGAATGAAGAAGGATATTGCAGAGTATGTAGTAGTTTGTGATGTATGTCAAAGAGTAAAGTTAGAGCATTAGAAGCCAGCAGGATTGTTACAACCATTGCCAATACCCGAATGGAAGTGGGATAAACTAGGCATGGATTACATTACGGGATTGCCGAGGACTCGTTCAGGCTATGACTCGATTTGGGTTATAGTCGATCGTTTGACGAAGGTAGCTCATTTCATCCCAGTGAAGACCACTTACACCAGTGCTAAGTTATCCAAGATATACATGACCAGGATCGTATGTCTGCATGGAGTTCCGAGGAGCATTGTATCAGATAGAGGAACTCAGTTTACCTCAAAATTCTGGAATCAGTTGCACGAAACTTTGGGTACCATGCTAGAGTTCAGTACATCCTTTCATCCGTAGACAGATGGACAGACCGAGAGGTTCAATCAGATTTTCGAGGATATGCTGAGAGCTTGTGCGCTAGATTATGGATCTAGTTGGGATGACAATCTGCCATATGCAGAGTTTTCTTACAACAACAGTTATCAATCCAGTTTGAAGATGGCCCCTTTCGAAGCCTTGTACGGAAGGAGGTGCAGGACCCCGTTGTCGTGGGACGAAGTTGGAGACCGCCAGTTGTTTGGACCAGATTTGATTAAGGAGTCTGAATAGAAGGTGAAATGGATTCGCGATAGGCTAAAAGTAGCCCAGTCCAGGCAGAAAAGCTATGCAGATTCAAAATGCAAGGAGATAGTTTACGAAGTCGGAGATAGAGTCTATCTTCGGGTATCTCCACTTCGAGGAGTTAGGCGTTTTGGTGTTAAAGGAAAGTTAGCGCCACATTTTGTGGGACCATACAAAGTTTTGGAGCGTATGGGAGAAGTTGCCTACAAGTTGGAATTGCCCGAAGGTTTGTCAGCAGTTCATGATGTATTCCATGTCTCCTAGTTGAGGAAGTGCCACGCAGAGATGGCTGATATACCGCTGAGAGACACAGTGCCACTAGAGGCGATTCAGTTGGACAACAATTTGACCTATCAGTAGAAGCCAGTTATGATTCTTGAGTATGCCAGCCGAGTCACCCGTAGCAAGGTTATCAAGTTTTGCAAAGTTCAATGGAGCCACCACACAGAGGATGAAGCCACCTGGGAGCGAGAGGAAGATCTGCTGAAGGACCACCCTCACCTATTTTCTAGCCAACCCGAATCTCGAGGGCGAGAAGGGGGGTAGGTTTGTAAGATACCAAATTTCAATTTGGAATGTCATACATAGATCATCATTGCATATCATATTTTATTGTATTTTGGCTCGATCCTAGAAATTCTACGCAACTCAAGGACCCCGGAGAGAGTTGGGGATTTCGTTATTTTCATATTTGAGTTTTCTCAAAATTTGAAAATAGGATCCTTTGATTTTATTTATTTTATCTTCAGTTATTTCTACTATGAAAATACGAGAGAGGGAATAAAATGACTTTCCCAAAATAAAGAAATATTGAGGATTTAATAAAAAAATCAAATAAGATTTTTATTTTGGAGTTTTTGCTATTTTATTCGAATTTAGGAAAAATGCGCGTTTTTCAAAATTTACATTTAGGCCACAAATAAATGTTCATCTTAACTAGCTTGATTTTAGAAGTCGGGGAAAATTTATTTCGGGATTTTTGGAGTCCGTTTAGTTTTTCTTTTAATTGTTTTTCTGCGCATAATGTTTTTTTTTTAAAAAATGCGAACCGACCTAACCGGGCCATGTCCGGCTAGGACACTTGGCCCGGCCGGCCTTTATAAGCGCTGGGAGGTCACCCCGAGCCCACCCGAAACCCTAGCCGCTGCCGCCGCTGCTGCCGCTCGCGCCGCTCGCGTCGCGTGCCGCCGCCTGCACCCGGCGCCGCCCACCGTCGCCGCCGCCGCCGTCGCCGCCACCCGCCGCCGCCGCCGGAGCCCACCGCCGACCGCCGGACCCCGAACCCGAGGTAGCCGCCGCCGCCGCCAATTTTCGCCGGTTAACCGCCCGGTTTTTTTAATAAAAACCCCGGGTCATTTTTTTTATTAGATCGGTTTTTTCGGTTTAGTTATTTAGCAAACGCCCGTCTGTACGTTCGTTTTAACGAACGGTTTTCGTTTTTTTCGCAGACAGCGAACGTTCGTTCGTTAGCCTGTTCGTCCATTTTCTTTTTCTCGGATTTTTCCGCGATTATTTCTATCGTGATTTCTGATCCGATTTTCGTTTTAGTTTATCTTTTCGCTTGTTTATCGAAATCAGGTGATTCAAGCGCCTAGAGTTTCGTCTCGAAACCCTCTTTCTGTTTAATCAACTCAAACAAGTTTTTGCTTCTGTAAAATTTGACTTAGGTCCAGATTAGTAAACGAAGCTTGTTACTTTAGCAGTTTAGTTTTTGTTGCTTCGTTTGATTTGATTTCTTTTGCCAACCGGAGTTCTTAAGTTGAACTTTCTGGTTAGATTTGTTATTTGAGTTTTACCTGTGCATTTGATGAATACTATTGTATGCCTGTTTGCTTGTTTGTTTGCGATAGAGTACCCGGAGTGCGCTGCTTGCTACTTCGAATCCCTAGGTTCCACGGATCATCAAAAAGGCAAGTAACATTTGATCATACCTCTTTACTACCCAGTTGTTATGCATTAGATCAATCCTCAAACAATTGCATGGTTAGGATCTGATTAATATGTGGGTTTTGGGAAGTAGATGAGGTAGTACCTATCACCAGTTTTATTATCAAACCCTTGGGAGTTACTCTTACGTTTGCTTATTATGCCATGCTATGCTAGTAGACGTGGATTGGGTGAGTGAATTTCCATGACAGATGTGAGATTGTTAATTAATGATTTATTTAAGGTGGCAACTTTAATACACATCTGGGTGGATTGAGGCACTTGGGTATTCCAGGATTGCCTGTTTGTTTTGGACCGCCACCCAGGCTGAAAGGGATCATAAGATTATTCATGCTAGAAACTTCCGTGTGCAGCCACATGCTATTATGGGCTCTAGCATAGTTGATTAAGTCGTGCGAACTCTTAAAGTGGTAGACTGGCAGATGTAGGGGAAAGTAGGTGTACAGGTCTACCCATCATAAGGTGCTAGCGCTTCTGAAAGACTATGTCTCGGTCATCCGTTTCTCAAACACCATGTAGTGCGAGAAAACCAACGGAGGAGATTGAGTCGTGTGGGGAAAAGTGCGCAAACCTCTGCAGAGTGTATAAACTAATCATGATTAGCCGTGTCCCCAGTTATGGACGTTTTGAGTATCTAGTACTTGGATTATCATGTGAATCTCATCATGTTACTTTAATTAATATTGTTTGGTTTTTAATAATGATTTTTAATTGGGATTGAGAATGCTGTCAACCATTCTCAATGTTTAACAACCACCATGATAGTTAAATAAAATTTATTCCTTTGCAGTAGGGAAAAATTGGCTTTATGCAAAACAGTAACCATAGAGCTTTCCACCAGCCATATTACGCATGTAGTATAGCTTATTCCTTTCATTATTCTCTATGTGTTACATTGCCAGCATATTCCATGTGCTGACCCATTTTCGGGCTGCAACGTTCATGTTACAGACTTTTCAGATGACGAGTAAGATGCCTTAGGATCGTGGTTCTATACTTAGTTATGCCGTTGGAGTTGATGGACTCACTTATCTTCCAAGCCTTCTGATGTTATCGTTATTAGATGGCCTTAAACCATATTTATTGTAATAAGCTCTCTTTTGAGACATTCGATAATAAGTGTGTGATTGCCACTCTGTTATAAATCCTTCAAGTACTGTGCGTGTCAGCATTACTGATCCAGGGATGACACTGATGCACAGAGATCAGACTGTTTGAGGTCTGGTCGTTACACTTCAAACCCCCGGGCGCCCTGCCTCGATGATGGGGCGGCGGGTGGCCTCCTCACGCCCCTTGGGGTTCCCAGCAAGCGTCGGCGCGCCCTCGGGCTAGGGGTTGCCTTCACCTCTTCTTTCATCTTCTTCTTCTTTTGGTCGTTGCTTGTCTGCCAACGCAAATGGGCGTCAATATAGAATAGGTCAGGGGGTACAATGATGCAGAGCATCCCAAGGTCATCCCCATGGACCTATCATCTTCTCACCAAGTGCCAAGTGGACCTATGACTCGCACGTGCAAGAGCTCTCGAAACCGGGGTGACATCTCTCCTCTCACAATTCCTCTTTGAAATACATGAGACATGGCTACTACCTTAAATGGAGACACTTTGTATACTCAGGTTCCAAAAAGTTAGCAATGGAGCAGCTAAGGAGCTTGGTTAGCCAAAGGGAGAAGAGAAACATGAGGATGGAGAAGAAGAGGGCCAAGTCAGCACTTGCCTGGACGATCTGGACCGCCATTCGAATGACCCATCCCCAGCTTGGATGCCCGGACCCCGGCTCGGATGTCCAGATAAGTGCCACCCGAGAACAACAAGGCCCCGAGTGAAGCCGGATCATCCGGACCAACTCCCAGATCACCCGGATGGACCCAGACATTCAGACCATCTCCTGGTCACCCGGACCCCCTACGACGGCCGCGACACATCCGGACGATCCGGACGGCCGCCCGGATCATCCGGACCCCAGACACCTGGATCATCCCGGCAACCATCCGGATCATGTGGATCCCCACACGCGTGTACATTTTGGGCCGAAGCCCATGTACCCCTGCACCCCCTTAGACTATATATACGCCTCTTCCACCACTTTTATAGGGTTAGCATTGGTTTAGCTCATTTTGGAGATAGAGCATTGCTCATGCACTTGTACCCCTACTCCTTGGAGATTAAGGCCTCCTAGGAGAAGATCCCCCAAGTGGATTCAAGAGCCCTCTTGTGGGAATATCCCCTAGTGGATTCATGACCTCCTTCTAGAGATGAACTGGTGACCTTTGTATCCCCCTTTTTTGGATTTGAATCATGTATCTCTCTTTGTGTTCATGGATCTAGCACATGTGTGGCCGTTTCTCATTGATTTGAGTGTTCCTCTCGTTTCCCCTCGTGTTTCCGCTCATGTGTTTGTCGTGTTCTTCGGGAATCCCCCACCAAGTTGTGAAAGATTGGCCCCTAGGGTTCCAACCTACATCATCTTGGTATCATGAGCCATGGTTGATCACGAATTTGGAGTCTCCCCCACTGTTTTCTAGCCTTGTTTTGCTTGATTTCGTCTTAAATCCAAAAATCGCCATAAAAAATAGCCCCAATTTTTTGTGATTTGTTGGTTTGATGAAGTTTTGCTGATTTTGATCTGTGGATTCGTTGTGTTGCAAGTTGATCTAACCTTTCCCCACCATCTGCACCACAAAATCCACCAAAAATCCCGAAAATTGTTGATTTCACCATGAATTTCGAGTTCATCCCGAGCCTCACCTGCGTGCAGTTGACCTGCCCGGGTCATTTGGACCCTGACCCGGATCATTCGGACGTGCCCAGATCATCCGGCTCCTGGCCCGGATCATCCAGCTTCCCGTGACAAAACAACACTTCTGTAGTTTCCCGCCACCTCCACTTCCGCAACCGCATACCCAATTCGACCACCACCATTCCTCCTCCGCACCACCGCTTCTGCTATCACCATTTGCCTTTGGTTTTGAGAATTTGAGTTGTGGGTCTACTTTTCCTAGGGTGTTTCAGCTAACTAGGAACGTTCGGCTTCGACATCACCACCGCTCATCTTCGACAATGACTCGAAATCGATAATGACCACTTCACCATCATATGTCCTTGATTACAAATGAGAAACCTTCTACAATAACCTTGATGACACCTTTTTTCACTCCCTTGCATTTGCATTGATAATTCCATATCCCATTTTGCATCACTTTCTTATTGAGACTAGCCATTGAGTATGCCGGCAAAATTATTTGTGCACATTAGTGATCATCGTTCCCATTGCATACATACCATATCATCTTGGTACAAGCATCTTGGTTTCATCTCTTGTGTCACAAGGTTGAACATTACTTGTGCACATTAGTGATCATCGTTCCCATGGCATACATACCATATCATCTTGGTACAAGCATCTTGGTTTCATCTCTTCTGTCACAAGGTTGTCACCGCATATATACAATTGATGTCTTAGTTTGTGAAGTTTTGTATAAGAGGCCAAAGAAAGAGCTCAAAAGGGAAAGAGCCAACAAGCTTTTAAGAAAAAGAGAAAGATAAGCAAAGAGATTTTAAGCAAGAACCATAGCATCATACTACATTAAGATTTTCATATTCGATCATCTTGGATCATATCACCGGAACATAATACATATAGCATACTTAGGATAGAAGTCGTTGCATTTTTTGCTTTGTAGGTTGTGCACAAGTCTCGTATCCGCCTATTGATGAATCATGCTAGCGTCTCTCTTGTGTTGTGCAACAAGAGCATTTTCCGTGGATTCCACATTTTGAGCTCATTCCTTGGTTGCACGACCCCATTTATGTATCCGTGCGTGTGTCTTGCTATTGGTCTACTTGTTTCATTTGTGAACTTGCGAATCTTTTTCAACATTATTGAATCTTGCTAAAAATTGCATAAATTTTGTTCCACCATCCTCACCAAGCTACTCCAAAAGCTTTATTTGTGTAGGTGTGAGAATCCACAAGATCATGTACCAATTGTGCTATTTCCTTCTTACACTATTGAGTGATCATTGATTGATTTTCAACATTGGATAAGGTACATTTGGTGTAGTTCTTTCCTTTCTTCCACTCACACATTTGCTTGAGATGATGGATAGGCCAACTAATTCTTCGAATCCACTCTTCATCAAGCAATATGAGGACCCAAACAACTACGTCACCAAGAACCACCTCTTCAGCGTGCGACGAGCTTTGCATCGAGAGAATGAAGTGTTGAATGAGCGCATTGACCTACTCGCC
Organism: Triticum timopheevii; assembly: GCA_963921465.1. Lineage (NCBI taxonomy): Eukaryota > Viridiplantae > Streptophyta > Magnoliopsida > Poales > Poaceae > Triticum > Triticum timopheevii. The sequence continues at coordinate 202,616,367 of OY997270.1, forward strand.
ACCGACTTGCGACAATCTGAGCAACGTACAAGAGACTACCTTGACCGCAAGCTTTCTACAAAAATGGAGGAGATTCGTGCCTTGTTGGTCAACCGTTCTTATAAATCCTCAACATCGTCAAGCCAGCCCATTCAAGTCGACATTCCTTGTACACCTCTTTGAAAGCAAGTCGCCCACGAGATCGTTCACAATTTTGTCAAGATCATGAAGTTCATAAAGGTCCACAAAACCCATTTCATGGAAATGGTTTACAAGGCCGCCTCTGTGAACATGAACGACTACATCGACAAGGTAATGAACCTCCGGTCCAAGAGCAAGCTCCAATACGCTAAGACCAACAAGAAAATCAAGATGGCGATGCCCTTCGACAAGACAACACCATTGTGAAGAACAAGCCCTTGAAGCCCGACGTGCTCTATGTGAATCAACACAAGCCGTCAATGAGCGGAACCACCAAGTACATCTACAAGAAGAGGCCCTCCGACAAGAGCGACAAGAAGAAGCTGCACGCCTTGAGGAGCGCCAAGAAATGAGGAACCATGCAAGAATTCCATGCCCTCAACCTCAAGTTAATCAAGCGGAGCACGAGGAGCAAGCGACTCAAGATCCTCCACCATGGCAAGAGCGTCACCATCATCGCCCTCAACACAGTGAAGAGCAATGCTATGGAAAGCTCAAGTACACCATGCCTAAGTTCTCCGAAAGCAACGATCTCGAAGACTATATTTCATGGGCATTGAAAGTTGACAAGATCTTTCAATTGCACAACTATGAAGAAGAAAAGAAGATCGCCATGGCATATCTTGAGTTCCAAGGCTATGTCCTCATTTGGTGGGAGCCCGTCATTGAGCGTAGACAAGTAAGAGGTGACCAACCCATCACAATATGGAATCAAATGAAGGATGTCATGCGAGCGCGCTTTGTACACATGTACTATAGCCGTGACCTCTTCATGAAATTTCAACTTCTCAAGCAAGGCACCAAGTCAGTTGAAGAGTATTACAAGGAAATGGAGATTGCCATGATTCGAGCAAATGTCACCGAAGATGAGGAGCAAACCATGGCATGTTCCTTGAATGGACTCAACCATCCTATCAAGAAGATTACGGATCTCCAACCGTACACGAACCTTCTCGAGCTAGTGCACCAAGCTACCAAGGTGGAGCGACAAGTGCAAGATGATTACAAGTATGCCAAGTACTCTTCCAATCAATATGGTTCTTACACTCAAGCTTCGATGACTACAATGCCTTCTACCTCAACCAAGCCTTCTCACTACAAACAAATACACTTCCGTGATGATACGTGTTTGTCACAATAGGTCGCATTTTTTGTCATGCATGTACATCCATGACGATTTTATGACAGAATCAAGATAGTCATACCTGTGCTGTCGTAGAAGTGTTCCATGACATTACCAAAATTATCATCATGGAAGTGTCCACTTCCATGATGATAAATCGCGCGTCACAGAACACGTGGCATCCACCGTAACGGAACGCCGTTAAGCTATCGGGTCGGGTTTTGGATCCGATAACCCGTTAACAGCCCCGACCAATGGGGATTTTCAACGTGTAAAATCATCATTGGCTGGAGGAAACACGTGTCGGCTCATCGTTGGGACAGATGTCATCCACTCATTGGATAGAAGGTGCCTGTGATACGTCAACACGTGGCACGGCCCAACAGTGGCCCATTCCTGTGAAAAGGCCGGCCCGGTTGACTTGGTCAAAAGGTGGCAGGCTGGCCCATGGAAAGCCTGTTAATGGCCTGTTCGCATATAGCCCATTTACAGCCTGCTAACCCAAGGCCCATTACGCCCTATCCGAATTAGGCCCAGTAGCGTCATTTGGGCCATCCAATATGATTCCAGCCCATTTTCACTTCTGGCCCATGTATAGCCAATGACGTCTTTCGGCCCATATGAGGCCCTTTGTAAATCTTGGGACATTAACGGCTCGTGGTGAAACTGACCCGTAATGAAAAGTGTATCACTTTACACCCATTAACGGCCTGTGGTGAAACTAGCCCGTAAGGAACAGTGTATCACTTTATACCCATTAACGGCCCGTTATTCCATTGGGCCGTTTCAAGCCCAAGTTATCTTTCGGCCTTCTGAGGGCCCATTTATTCTTGGGCTCATTTGCAGCATTCGGTTACTTACGGCCCGTTACTGTCATTTTCTGCTTGTGGGCCAAATTTAGCCCGTCGTTACAGTCGGCCCGTTTGTGGACCGTTAATCTGTTGGGCCATTTTCATAGCATCACCAAATACGGCCTATTAACGGCCCATTATGGTCAGCCCATAAAACGTACGATTTCCATTAAAGGCCCGTCTACGGCCCATTAAAGGCACGTACAAGACCCATAAATGAGTCGGCCCTTACAAGGCCCATGGATCCTACGAGACGTAGAAGGCCCATGGATCCTACGAGACGTAGAAGGCCCATGGATCCTACGAGATGTAGAAGGCCCATGGATCCTACGGCCCACCGAAGGCCCATGGATCCGACGGCCCATTGAAGGCCCATGGATCCAACGGCTCGTACATGGCCCATGGATCGTACGGCCCGTGAAGGGCCATGGTCGGCCGAGTTAGCCCCCGTTTGAACGCTATAGCACATTCAAAGAATTATCCTACTCAATACTATCACCTCTAAAAAGCATACACTATACAACAAATACATCAAGGCATAGAAAGGTAGAATAATCGTAGACTATACAATAAAGAAATTATAGCCGATTATACCCGCTGGGCATTATGGTTCGGCACAGGTGATAATAAAGCATACACAAACAGCAAATTACATACACTGGGCAAATACAATTCATACATCATGGACGCGCATCAACTTAACTCCATTTGAACTATAATCTCTTCAGAAAATAGGATTGGCCGGATTCAGATAGCACAAATTTCAGTCTACAAAATCTCCAATTCCTTCATGGTTACCTCAGTGTCTTGTTTCATTTTTTGACTTCTGCATCTAATACCTGCATGTCCAGTTTCAACTTGTTGATTATACGTTGACAATCATGTACATGTTGTCTTGCCACCTCTAGTTGATGCTCGAGAACATCAGCACATTCCAATTCCAATCCATAATCATTCAGTAACGGACATGCCGCACTGCTCGCAGATCTTTGTGTTGATGTCACTTCATCCTGAAATGTTTCTGTAAGTACACATGACTAGGGCAAAAATATAGTTACAACAGTGAAGCGAGCAAGACACTATTTTGTACTACATGGCAAAACAAGACTAAGAATAATGTTACACGTCACTTTCAAAAAAAAGTTACACGTCATGAAGCACAAGCAGGTGATATTTTAAAAATTATAAAAAATATAGTTTGTGTAGCCTGCATACAGAAATACCTCTTAGCTCACCAGAGGAGCATGATGTTGGGGCCCAATCGAAAACACAGACAAGTTACAAATTTCGACAGCACATTGCGTATAAGTAAGCAAGCAGTTGGCCATTCTGTACCTCAATTAAAGTCTTAGGGAGCATAATGAACAGCAGAGGGTTTCATACAAACATACTACAGCAAGCAAAGCTATGCAATCATTAGCGTAGTATAAACTAGATTGTGAGCCTCATGCAATAATAGTTGGTTAATAGACTTCAAAGCTTCAGGCACACTTCAGCAGAGTAATTAAATGGTAAGGCCTTTAATTATGTCAACTAATAGTTATACAATTACCGAACATCAGGCATGATTGTTTCAGCATCTCATTAACTGAGGACAAATAAAGCAATTGAAAAGAGCAAATTAACTATGCCTGAAACAAACAAGGAGTTGAATTGTTGAGTTGCATACAGTGACTTACCTTAGCAGGTTGAAGAGGCTCAACGTAGCTCCTACTTCTCTTGCAAGGCTCCTTCCTAACATTTTGTACCTGGAAATCCTCAATCTTATCTTCATTGCACCCCCTCTGCAAGGTGACACAAACTAGTTACTCGTCTCCTTGGAAGATAAATATGCATACTTTCCAGTCTGTGAACACAAAGGATGAGATTATAACAAAACAACACCACATAATGAAACATGCCGCATCTCTTGCACTTGCACACAATGAAATGAGCATTTACTATGTCTGCACTATGTAAAAACTAGGCATACCTTCGAATTGGATCTCCAGGTACTCTTGGAGAGCCTACTGTAGTGTACAGCCAAACCTTTATGTCACCTATGAGTTAGACAAGGCCCCATTACAGCAGCCCTTAGTGTTTAAATCGTTGACAAGCTCTGTTAGAGTGTTAGGTCAAGAACAACAAGTAATCAAAGCAAATAGTCCTAGTATGGTTGGCTAATGCAAACAAGCAATTGAACAGATGTGTGAGCAAATCTTACATATCAAGAAAAGAAGCAAAGAAGGAGGCTTAAAGACCATCACTTGACTGACGAGATTTAAGGGGCATTTAAACATCATGTGCAACGTATGAACTAACATAAACATTGTATATTCCAGATTCTACAATGGAATGCACATGTATTAGGTTATGCCATGTATGATGATGCCTAAATGTACAAATAGCAGGCAGGAGTGATTCATCATTGCACGCACAATTGAATTGCAGGTTAAGGGCCAGTTCGATTCCGCCTTTTCAGGGCATATTGTCAAAATAAGCCATAAAAGATGTAAAGAAGTCATTTTTGAGTTATGGGCTTGGGCTTAACTAATTTCGCTTTGGAGGGGGGTGTTTCGGGTAGAACCTCACTAAAAATTGAAGGGAAGGGGAATAGTGAAATTACTCTGTTGTCTGCCTATATTACACTCAAAATGCAACTGCTGACGCCCGTGTCACACCTGACCCTCAAGTAAAAACAAACACGCAAGCGTTCATTGCCCTGCCCACTTGCATCTCCTCTCCCCTTTCCCTCTACCTCGATCCCCTGACTGCAGCACTAGGGTTCCTCCAGCGAGCCGTCACCACTGGTCCCATCTGGCCTGGTCCTCGATGATGCTATATCCAGCTAGGCTACATGGCTGGCGGGTAGGGGAAAATCTCCCTGGCTGCTCCTCCCTCTGGCGCCGCCCCTCATTCTCATGGTCTCCAGCAGCTGCTCCACTGTGGTTCGTCCAACGCAGTACTACGGCAGGTGCTGCACAACTATGGCTGATGCCACACTGCGGCAGAAGGCACCTTATTCCCCCTCCCCTCCTCCCAGGCCATGGTCTTGAGGTGCTGTTGAAGGATGAGCTGATCCAACAAGGTGAGGATCTCCTCTGATTTTTTGCCAATTTTTCATTCTGATCCACTATAAGATGAATTGGTATGAGCTGCTTCTCCTGCTGCTATATGATGCATTGCTATGAGCTGCTCCTGCTGTTGCTATATGATGAATTCCTATGAGCTGCCGCTGCTATATGATGAATTGCTATGAGCTGCTGCTGCTGCTATATGATGAATTGCTATGAGCTGCTGCTGCTTCTATATGATGAGTTGCTATAAGCTGCTCCTACTGCTGCTATATGATGAATTGCTATGGCTGCACCTGCTGCTGCTATATGATGAAATGCTATGAGCTGCTCCTGCTGTTCCTATATGATGAGTTGCTATGAGCTGCTGCTGATATATGATGAATCGCAGACTGCTACTGCTGTATGATGAGTTGCTATGAGCTGCTGCTGCTATATGATGCTTTCAGGTGGTGCTGCTATATGATAATAACCAGCCACTTGGACCATCAAATTTCAATAAATAATTGTTCTTCATTTAAATGTGGGTCATGCGTTCTTCGTTTAAATTAGGCAATGGGATCTCTATGGAAAACATTGACCAAAGTAGATTGTGCCAAGTAGATGGTATCTTTGTATTTGCATTTTGAGCAAATAGTGATGGTCCGTTTTCCTATCATATTAATTACTGCACTGGGTTCAATTTGTGATGTTTGCAAGTCAAATTAATTTCCATATGGGCAGCAAAATGAAAAAAATGTAATGCAATCTGGACTTTCCGCTAATCATACCAAAGATAAGCTGAAAACGCAATGAAAAGAACTGGTTGGCTTATTACATGGAGCTTATATTCACAGGTGCTTATTTTCTTAGGATAACTCGTAATAACTATCCCTAAGAAACTTGGCTAATAGAACTGGCATACAAATAACATGTCACGATGATTGCAATGGAGGAGTGACGTACCATAGCACACTGTATAGGCTCACTGCTGCCTCTCCTTTTTTGCGATGTTCCATGAAATGGCCACATACATCTTGTACTTTTTCATTGTGTAACCCTATCTGCAAGTTAACACGGCTAATTTCAGACATCTCTACATGATACTACATTGCATATCCCTTGCTCATATTTAAACCACCAATACACGAATGTGTGCGTACCATAAACTAGCCATGACTCTGTATGCTGGACTAGCAGGCACTCTAAGGGAGCATAATGTAGTGCACTGGAATTCCTACATGCCACCTACAATTTTGTGTAATGTACTGCCCTTGTTCCTAAATATATGTCTTTGTAGAGATTCCAGTATGGACCACATACAGATGTATATAGATGCATTTTCGAGTGTAGATTCACTCATTTTGCTCCGTATGTAGCCTATAGTGGAATCTCTAGAAAGACTTATATTTGGGAACGGAGGTATGAGGTAGTATCATGTATGACATCTACATATCTAATTTAGCAGCCAGTAGTAGAAATCATTGTCTGCACAAAGGGATTACTGGTCGAAAATCCTAGCAAAGCACGCTGGCAGGCACAGAACAATACAAGAGAGAGACGCGCTTACAAGATCATAGCAATGCCTCAGTCCAAGATCTTGGTTGGCCAAGCTGTTAGATCTAGAAGAAACATCGTCCTTGTAGCTTTTGCCAGCTGCATAACAGGTAACAACGACCGGTTAGTATATTTGAAGTACATCGGGCAGGTGATGCTGGACGGGTTTAAAGGTGACTGTCGATGTCAAAACCGGCGGATCTCGGGTAGGGGGTCCCGAACTGTGCGTCTAGGCGGATGGTAACAGGAGACGAGGGACACGATGTTTTACCCAGGTTCGGGCCCTCTCGAGGTAAAACCCTACGTCCTGCTTGATTAATATTGATGATATGGGTAGTACAAGAGTGGATCTACCACGAGATCAAGGAGGCTAAACCCTAAAGCTAGCCTATGGTATGATTGTTGTAATGTATGTTGTCCCCTACGGACTAAAGCCCTCCGTTTTATATAGACACCGGAGGAGGCTAGGGTTACACAGAGTTGGTTACAATGGTAGGAGATCTACATATCCGTATCGCCAAGCTTGCCTTCCACGCCAAGGAAAGTCCCATCCGGACACGGGACGGAGTCTTCAATCTTGTATCTTCGTAGTCTTGGAGTCTGGCGGACGATGATAGTCCGGCTGTCCGGACACCCCCTAGTCCAGGACTCCCTTAGTAGCCCCCAAACCAGGCTTCAATGACGATAAGTCCAGCGTGTATATAGTCTTCGGCGTTGCAAGGCGGGTTCTCCCTTCAAGTTCCATGTACCTGTCGAACAGTGTCCGGCTTCATCATAAATACTGTGTTTCTCGGCTTCTGCGCCCCATAATGGCCTTTTTCCACGCGTCGCACGAATGCGAAAAGCCAGGGTGTCTTTTACGTTTCACCCCCTAGTCGTGCGAGTCGTTCGCCTACAAAAGAGGCAAGAATCCAGATCCAAACCACACCATCTTCCTCCCACGAATACTTCATCGGAGCGCCTTTGACCTAAAAATCCATTCCATCATGGACCGTCGACGCGGCTCCTCTTCTCGCGCTCCCAGCCCACCGCCAGGGGATTGGAGGAGGTGCTCTGTTCCGCACAACGAGCTAGTGAAGCTCCAAGCGGGGGGATATCTCCCTCCGGCCTTCATGGTCCCGGTTCGAGCCAGGCTGGTCACTTACCAAGGTGGGAGGCAAGCGGAGGCTACCCCAAGCCCCAATAAAGGGGAGCGAGTGTGCTTCGTCCCTTATTTGATAAGGGGACTCGGATTCCCGATACATCCGTTACTCCGCGGGCTCCTGGAGTTCTATGGACTCCAGCTCCACCACCTCACGCCCGCCTCTGTCCTGCATATCGCGGGCTACGTAGCTCTTTGCGATCTATTCCTGGGCATTGAGCCCCATTTTGCATTGTGGAAGAGGCTGTTCTGCCTCGTACCCCGTTCTCACGAGGGGTCCATATATCAAGTGGGCGGCGCCGAAATATGGCGCATCACCGGGACCGGATACCCATCCGGTACTCCCAAGAAGGCGTCCGAAGACTGGCCTTCAGAGTGGTTTTACATAGGAGACGCTCCGCTGCCGGACCCAGTCCGGATTGGCCTCCTGGAGTTTAATGCTGCTCCTCTGAAGAAACGCCTCAGCTGGCGCCCACGGAGCCCCCGATTGGAGGAAGACAAGAGCGTCCATTACTTGATGGGCCGAATAAGATTACTGGCCCACTCCGGGTTGACCATGATTGGAGTCATGGAGATATTCATCATGCGGGGGGTACAGCCATTGCAATACAGAGGCCACCCCATGTGGGATTTCAACGGGGAAGACGATGCTACCCGTCATGGCCGCAAAGGGCCGGATTCGACCGAGGATCTGGTGAAGACCCTGTCCAGCCTGTACAAGGGGGAGAAGGAGGACTTCCTTCAAACGAACCCTTCGAATGGGTTTTCCATGAACAACCCTAGAGGCTGGGTAAGCGAACACTTTTAAGGGCTCAATCCCTACTTTTGAAGTTTAGGCTTCTCACATTATGTCTTCGGCGCAGGATCTACGCCGGACTGTGGAGGACATGGTAAGTCCCGCTCCGCAACCCGAGGATCTGGGAAGATCCCTGGATCCGGCCTCCGAAGAGGATCCGGACATCAAGGTGGAGCTGATCGACGGGGTGTTTCACCAGCTCAGCATGGATAATGCTTTGGTTGCCATTACGGCGGACTACCCCGGACTGTATCTGGCTTCCCAGGTGACTGTGACCGAGGTCCGGACACCATTATCTCTTCCTTGCCCATTTCTGACCTTCGCGAACGATGGTATTTTACAGGAAGCGCCTTCACGGCAGGAAGCTGAGCCCGCGGCGGCTGACCAACAGAGGTCAGTCCGGACCAGCAGGAGGAAAAGGAGTGCGGTGCGGACGGAAACGTCGCCGCAAAGGTATAACTCGTATTTGAATTTTCAGAGCAACGTTCCTAGGAAGCGTCTGAGTGCTCATGATCTTTATAGGAGAAAAAACGCTCGCCGGACTGCGGGCGCGGAAGTTGCCGATCCAACCTACACTGGCCAGGCTCCAGCGCCCGGCCTGGAGGGGGAGGCAAGCGCAAGACGCGGGCCGGATCCTTCTCCAACGGAGGACACCGACAGACTGTCCACCACCAAGTCTGAGGTGGAGAGCGCCATGAACCATAGGCGCCGCCGGACAGTATTTCGTGAAGCGTGCTTCTCCCCTGAGGCATTGGACGCCTTTAACGCAGGGGACGTGCATCTCCGTGCCGCTCAAGATGGTTTTACCAGAGCCACGGAGCAGTATGTGAAAGACATACGGGTAAGGGAATTTTAATGGTTATATATACCAGTAGCCCCCGAGACTTAAAGTAGTTATGTTAACTGATTTAAGGATCATTTGAAACGCAGGCTCTTACCGAGAAGAATGCCCAGCTGTCTCAGGAGCTGCAAGAATGCAAGGCCCAACTTGAGGCCGCACTTGCTGCCGCAGGTGGAGACGCAGAGACCCCTCCTGGTAACACATTTTTATTAATAAACATAAGCGTTGTGCGGCGTGCGCGCAAGTCTAATAGTGACATTGCAGGTGTCGCCGGACAAGATCCGGACAGGCAAGAATTACTGCGCCAGCTAAAGGCCGGCGAGAGGGTGCTAAATAGGGTGCAGCAAGAAAGGAACAAGCTCCAAGATGCCAACGCCAAGCTCGGAGAAGAGCTGAAAGGCGCTCAAGCCGGGCTGTCCAGCTCCGTTAAGGAGAATCAGCGGCTTCGTCGCGGCATTTATAGTAAGTGCTTGAGCGGACTCTTTTGGAAAGAAAAGTCCGGCGAGGAAGTAAATTGACATAAGATGTCTTGTAGGTATACTCACAGGTCGCCCTGCGGAGGAGATGCCCATATCAACGGGTGATCAACTTCCCGAGCTGTTGCAACTGCTCTAACGAGTTCGGCAGGCAATGAGAGGCGTCGTCCAGGCTTTATGGCCAGCCCTCTCCCTACCCGAGGGCCTTGGGGAGCTTGCGGAGAAGCTTCAGGGAGTGCGGCAGCGCTTCCGTTTGTGGAAGATTTCGGGTTGCCGTCAAGGTGCCAGGGAGGCTTGGGCCATGGTGAAGACGCGTTACAAGAAGGCGGATCCCAACCACATGGCCGAAGTTGGACAGGTGGGGCCCGATGGGAAGGAGATCCCTGTGAGTTTAGTATACAGCCAAGTAGAATTGGCTGCTAAATTTTCCCAATGGGACTGTAAGTTAGACAGCCTGTTAGACGGGATTGAGGAGGAATACAATCAGTAAATTTGACAATGTATGTTTTCCTTTAAAGTGACATGTGAAATGCCTTCTAGCCGGATTGTAGATCGTTTGTCTTTGCCGACCTTTTCGCTTCAACCTCGGGACCCGAGAGTCCGGAGTGTGTCCGAATACCTTTTTGGTTAAGAAACAACCGTGGTATGCATGGAGACCAGGCATAGGGGTCATTAGTGCTTTATCAGACAAGTGCCCAACTAGTTATGTTATATTACATGGTTAGTAAGAAACATCTTCCAGGGAGATTAGTTCCGTTAAGGGTTCCTTTCCCTCGGAGGCATGCCCTAAAGTGCATGTCCGGACTACGAAGAAAGCAGAAAAACATCTGGGGGCGGACAAATGAGTAGGTAAAAAAATCATCTTTTAAGTCACCGACCAAATATTCCCTTAAGAACGCTAGCTTTCGGCTTCACCCAGTCTGAGGTACACATCCGGCTGACCCGGCAGTAACAATCACAGAGGTGCTCCCTTTACCTCCTAGCCGAACAATCGGGAACGTAGGGGTAAGCACAGGAGCCAGGCAACCCAGCTTGGCCAAAACTTAAGTCATATCGATGCATATAATGGTGAGTAAAAGGTACATGTGGAAGCTTGACACATGTGCTGGGCATGAAACCCTTATAATTGAGCTTCTGTAAAAGAAGCCCCCAGGTATAATGAGTGCGGATGGCACATCAAGTGTATGCAAAAAATGCAAAAGTAGGCCCTTAGGGGCTTTTTAATAAAAAGGTTATGAAAAGAGAAACAAAAGACAGCCGAAGTATAAAAATTTGGACGGAGGAAGGGGACGAACTCTTAGTCCGGCGCTAGGCATAGAATCTTCGGAGGCGGGCTGCGTTCCATGGGTTCGGCTCGAGTCGGTTATCCGACGCATTTCGTAGACGGTATGCTCCGCCGGTCAGGACTTGATCAATAATGAAAGGGCCCTCCCATTTGGGCTTGAGCTTGTCCTTTTTCTTGTCCGGCAGGCGTAGAACTAGTTCACCAACGTTGTAAGTCTTGGCCCGTACTTCTCTGCTTTGATATCTTCGGGCCTGCTGCTGATAGAATGTGGAACGAGCCTTGGCGACGTCACGTTCTTCCTCCAATGTGTCCAAGCTGTCCTGCCGATCAAGCTCGGCCTCTCTTTCCTCGTACATTCGCACTCCAGGTGAGTCATGAATAATGTCACAGGGCAAGACTGCCTCTGCGCCGTAGACCATAAAAAATGGTGTGAATCTGGTAGTGCGGTTAGGCGTTGTCCACAGCCCCCAGAGTACGGAGTCGAGCTCCTCGACCCATTGCGTGTCAGATTTAGTAAGTGACCGCACTAGTCTGGGTTTAATGCTGCTCATTATTAGACCATTTGCTCATTCCACTTGACCGTTGGTTTGAGGGTGATAGACTGAAGCGTAGTCGAGCTTGATGCCCATATTTTTGCACCATGACTTAACCTCGTCGGCTGTGAAGTTTGTGCCGTTGTCGGTGATGATGTTGTGGGGGACTCCGTAACGGTGTACTACCCCGGATATAAAGTCTATCACTGGTCCGGACTCTGCCGTTTTGACCGGTTTGGCCTCTATCCATTTGGTGAATTTATCCACCATGACTAATAGGTACCTTTGCTTGTGGGTTCCCTTTAAGGGGTCCAACCATATCAAGCCCCCAGACCGCGAACGGCCAGGTAATGGGTATAGTTTTGAGGGCGGTGGGCGGCATATGGCTCTGATTAGCAAAGAGCTGACAACCAACGCATCTCTGGACTAAGTCCTGGGCATCTACCCGGGCCGTCGGCCAATAAAATCCTGTATGGAATGCCTTTCCTACAAGGGCCCGGGCTGCAGCGTGGTGTCCGCCTAGTCCGGCATGAATTTCAGCCAGGAGGTTTCACCCTTCCTCTACGGAGATACACCTTTGAAGGACTCCGGTTGTACTTTTCTTATAAAGTTCTCCCTCATGGACCTTGTAGGCTTTCGATTGCCGGACTATGCAGCGGGCCTCGTTTTGGTCTTCGGAAAGTTCCTGCCTAAGCAAGTAGGCTAGGAATGGTTCTGTCCACGGGGCTATTACTGCCATTATGTCGTGGGCTGAAGGTGTTATGTCATCGGCTGAATCGCCGATTGGCGCGGGTTTTTCCGGTTTGTCACTTCCGGGCTCCTCTTCCCATAGTACGGATGGCTTGAAGAGCCGTTCCAGGAAGATATTTGGAGGGACAGCATCACGTTTCGCGCCGATGCGTGCCAGTACGTCGGCCGCTTGGTTATTATGTCGGGCTATGTGATGGAATTCGAGTCCTTCAAACCGAGCTGACATTTTTAGGACAGTGTTGCGATATGCTGCCATTTTCGGATCCTTGGCGTCAAAGTCTCCATTTATTTGGGATATTTCAAGGTTTGAATCCCCGCACACCTCCAGGCGTTGAATGCCCATGGAGACTGCCATCCGGAGACCATGTAACAGGGCCACGTATTCGGCTGCGTTGTTGGAGTCCGTGTACATTATTTGAAGTACGTATTGGACTGTGTCCCCGGTTGGGGACGTCAATACGACGCCAGCCCCCAGTCCGGCCAACATTTTAGAGCCGTCAAAATGCATAACCCAATTGGAGTATGCGCCGTACTCTTTAGGGAGTTCGGCTTCGGTCCATTCAGCGACGAAGTCAGCCAAAACTTGTGACTTTATAGCTCGCCGAGGTTTGTAAGTTATATCGAATGGTAAGAGCTCGATGGCCCATTTTGCAATCCTACCCATTGCATCACGGTTATTTATGATGTCATTGAGTGGTACTTCGGAGGCCACTGTTATCGAACACTCTTGAAAGTAGTGTCAAAGCTTCCGGGATGCCATGAACACCGCGTATGCTATCTTCTGATAGTGTGGGTAACGGGATTTGCAGGGGGTTAACACAGTGGATACATAATACACTGGTTTTTGAAGAGGGAATTTATGCCCTTTTGTCTCTCGTTCGACGACGAGTACCACGCTTACGACTTGATGCGTTGCTGCGATGTATAACAACATTGGTTCGCCTAGATTGGGCGCAGCCAGGACCGGATTTGTTGCCAGTATGGCCTTTATTTCTTCGAGTCCGGCAGTGGCAGCATCCGTCCACTCGAAGTGTTCGGTGCGCCTGAGGAGGCGATAGAGGGGCAATGCCTTTTCTCCTAGACGGGAGATAAAGCGGCTTAAAGCTGCCACGCATCCTGTTAATTTTTGTATCTGTTTGAGGTCTTTTGGAATATCCAACTATGACAGAGCTCAGATTTTAGCCGGGTTTGCTTCAATTCCTCTACCGGATACAATGAAGCCTAGCAGCTTTCCGGCTGGTACGCCGAAAATGCATTTTTCCGGATTTAGCTTGATGTCATATGCTCTGAGGTTGTCGAATGTGAGCCTCAAATCGTCTACTAGAGTTTCGACGTGTTTTGTTTTGACGACTACGTCGTCTACGTATGCCTCGACTATTTTGCCGATCTGGGTAGCCAGACATGTTTGAATCATGCGCTGATATGTTGCGCCGGCATTTTTAAGTCCGAAGGGCATTGTGTTGAAGCAGAATGGTCCGTATGGAGTGATGAATGCCGTTGCGGCTTGGTCTGCCTCCGCCATCTTGATTTGATGGTAGCCAGAGTATGCATCGAGGAAGCACAACGAATCGTGCCCTGCGGTAGCATCGATAATTTGGTCGATGCGGGGGAGAGGGAAGGGATCCTTTGGGCAAGCCTTATTGAGGTCTTTAAAATCGACACAGAGACGCCAGGATTTGTCCTTCTTTGGTACCATTACCAGATTTGCTAGCCAATCCGAATGTTTGATATCTCTGATAAATCTGGCTTCCAATAGTTTGGCTAGCTCTTCTCCCATTGCCTGTCTTTTGGGTTCGGAAAATCGTCGAAGAGCCTGTTTGATTGGCTTAAATCCTTTTAGGATGTTTAGGCTATGTTCTGCCAACCAGCGTGGGATTCCGGGCATATCTGAAGGGTGCCAGGCGAAAATGTCCCAATTTTCCCGAAGGAATTCGCGCAGTGCGGCGTCTACTTCGGGGTTAAATTGTGCCCCGATGGAGGCCATCTTTGTTGGGTCCATTGGGTGGACCTGGAATTTTATTATTTCATCTGCTAGTTTGAAGGAGGTGGACTTGGATCTTTTATCGAGTATCACATCGTCCCTGTTCACCGTAGAGCGCAGCGCGGTGAGTTCTTCTGCTGCTAAGGCTTCGGATAGTGCCTCCAGGGCTAGTGCGGCTGTCTTGTTTTCGGCGCGGAGTGCTATGTCCGGATCACTAGCGAGAGTGATTATTCCGCTGGGCCCAGGCATTTTGAGCTTCATGTACCCGTAATGAGGTACTGCTTGAAAAATGGTGAATGCCTCTCGTCCTAATATAGCGTGATATCCGTTGTTGAACGGGGCCACTTGGAACGTGACTTCTTCGGATCTGTAATTGTTCGGAAAGCCGAACACCACATCGAGTGTGATTTTTCCGGTGCAGCGCGCTTCCCGGCTAGGGATTATTCCTCTGAAGGTTGTGCTGCTTCGCTCAATACGGCTCCAGTCTATTTCCATTTTTTGAAGAGTTTCCTCGTAGATGAGGTTTAATCCGCTGCCGCCATCCATGAGGACCTTTGTAAGTCGAAAGCCGTGCACTATGGGGCTAAGCACCAGTGCGGCTGGTGCTCGGGCTGTTCGGAATTTAGGTTCGTCGCTGGCGTTGAAGGTAATAGCTGTGTCGCTCCATGGATTTGCTGTTGCTACTTGGTAGACTTCGGCGAGGCCGCGGATTGTTCGTTTTTGCGTATTATTTGATGCAAAGGTCTCGAAGACTGTTGATACCGTACCGGTATTATTGGAGTGGTTTTCTGGGGCTAGAAGCTCCTCGCCACTTTTGGCCACCTGCCGTAGTATCCAACATGCTCGAAGGCTATGAGTTGGGACGGTGCCCTCTGTACTATGAAGCTTACAGGGTCCATTGAGCCATCCTTCCAGTACGGTTCCGTGCCCTTTAAGGGGTTTTTGCTTTTTGGTTTTTACATCTGGTGCCTCAGTACGATGCACCCTTTTGTTGCGGAATAGGGTTGTATTTGGAGCCGGATTGTCCCAAAACTGATTTTCGGTTTTCCGGAAACTTTCCATCGCACAGTATTTTCGTACTATGGACGCCAGATCGGTGAAGCGTGTAATCTTACGACGGCCGATGGCATTCAATATTCCCTTGTCCGTGCAATTATTGCAAAAGATTGAGATTGCGTTTTCCTCTCGGCAGTCCTTTATCCTGTCCATAACCAGGAGGAATCTGGCCCAGTAGTGATGTACTGTTTCAGTGGGCTCTTGCCGTATTAGAGATAGATCGCATATGTCTGGGCGGGTGGGTGGACTAAAATCCGGATCCCTGCCTGTATTGGGGCTTAAAGGCCGAGGGGTTTCCGAATTCGGAAGCTTGGGTTGCTGGACACGATCCAGCGAATCCGGAACGATGCATGATTTTAAGTTCAATGCTCGATCGAAGTCCGTTCCTCCGCGGAAATCCGGCAAGGAGGGTTCGGGAATCCGGACGTGACTAGTTTTCAATATGGGCGAAGAGTCGCCGCATTGTTCCTCTACCACTTCAACATGGTGGGTGGCCTGGGGAGAGTTAATCTCTCTCAGATCAGTTTTAAGCCCAATCTGATTGTAGTCTGTAGCGACTCCCAGGGCTGCGATGCGGTCCAAGAGCTCATTGACAGGCGAGAGCTCCATTGGATCCAGCCGCTCGGCAAATTCCGAGCTGACGCGGAGATTGCTTTCGGCGACTTGGGAAGTCATTGTCAAAGCAGTGGCCGGACTGGCGGTTACAAGAAAACCGCCTAGCCGGATAGTTTGGCCGGTGGCCAAGGCCCCTTTGGCGAAAATACCGTCTTTGAAGACGGGTGGAGGCATCGTTCCTATTGGTGACGACACAGAGGAACTCTCAATGAAAGCACCAATGTTGGTGTCAAAACCGACGGATCTCGGGTAGGGGGTCCCGAACTGTGCGTCTAGGCGGATGGTAACAGGAGACGAGGGACACGATGTTTTACCCAGGTTCGGGCCCTCTCGATGGAGGTAAAACCCTACGTCCTGCTTGATTAATATTGATGATATGGGTAGTACAAGAGTGGATCTACCACGAGATCAAGGAGGCTAAACCCTAAAGCTAGCCTATGGTATGATTGTTGTAATGTATGTTGTCCCCTACGGACTAAAGCCCTCCGGTTTATATAGACACCGGAGGAGGCTAGGGTTACACAGAGTCGGTTACAATGGTAGGAGATCTACATATCCGTATCGCCAAGCTTGCCTTCCACGCCAAGGAAAGTCCCATCCGGACACGGGACGGAGTCTTCAATCTTGTATCTTCGTAGTCTTGGAGTCCGGCGGACGATGATAGTCTGGCTGTCCGGACACCCCCTAGTCCAGGACTCCCTCAGTGACAAGTACCTAGGCCGTGGCGGGTGCTTGGCATCTCTCCAGACGGTGGGAATCAGGTTAGAAACGTCAAGGGTGATGACGCTGCGCTGGCTGTCGGGGTCCGGCAAGGAGATCTAGAACCGTCGAGTAGGGTGTTTGTGGAGCGGCTCTGGTAGGGTGGACTACGGTGTGGACGAAGCAGACCTGTGGCCATGGACGAGGGCGTAGGTGAATCTTCTCCGGTGGTTGGGTTAAGGATGGTGTCGACGACGTGGATCTGCGGCCGAGGACAGGGCGTCAGAAGCTGCTTCGGTGGTTGGGTTAAGGATGGTGTCGACAATGCGGATCTGCGGCCATGGACGGGGCATCAGAAGCTGCTCCGGTGGTTGGGTTAAGGGTGGTGTCGACGATGCGGATCTGTGGCCGTGGCCGTGGCGTCAGAAGCTGCTCCGGTAGGTTGCATGAGGGTGCGAGGAAGCGGATCTGAGGCCGTGGACTTGTGAGTTGGAAAAGCGGCCCCGGTAGGGTTGAGAATGGTATAGGCGAAGCTACTCCGGTAGGGTTGATGATGGTGTCGGCAAAGCGGCTCCGGTAGGGTTGAGGAAGGTGTCGGCGAAGTGGCTCCGGTAGGGTTGAGGAAGGTGTCGGCGAAGAGGATCAGAGGCCATCGATGGGGGCCTCGGTGGGGCGGCTCTGGGGCTGTGGACGAAGCGTCTCCGGTGGGGATTACGAATGAGCCGCTGCAGATGCGCAGCGGTTGACGAGGGTACTGGCGAAGTAGATCTGGCGCCGTGGACAAGGCTGGCACTGAATGGGCTGTGGTACAGTGGTGGATGAGCAGTCTACATGTTTCTAGGGGAGGTGGGAGGGGTAGATGCGGCCGCAGAAGCAGATCAGGCGAGGTGGACGCCGCTGGCAGTGAATGGGCTATGGTACGCCGGTGGATGAGCAGTCTAGGGTTTCGAGAGGAGAGGGGAGAAAGGGCGATGAAGTACGGACGGCGTGATTTAAGATGCTCTGGTGCTGTGGAGTTAGTCATTTTTGCGGGAGGGGGAGAGGAAATGGGGGTGCCGTGTAGTGGGGGGACCGGAAGTTACCAAAGCAGCCCCGACCTATCATGTAGATGAGGGCGGTATTATAATTGTTGGTCTCCGTGCACCACGGACAAAAGGGGGATTTCTCATGCTAAAGACTATGGTGGCGGAAATTTTAGAAGGAGGCGAGAGATTTTGCCGCCCGCGGGATCGTTCGTATCCAGTTTCAACTAATTTTGGACCATGCTAGCGGGAAGGTCATGCTAGACTGTGTACACGGGGCATGCGTCAGTAGTTAATAACTGGTGTGAAGTCCACCCCAGAAAAAAGACAATAACTTGGGATGATGCGCCGATAACTTGGACGTTCACACGGGCGCGACCAATCGTATGGTGCGTTCACAAAAAATGGATCAAACACTCAGCCTATGTATTTATCGTGTAAATAGATAATTTAGTGCCATTGGTTATTTACTTTAAACATAATGCATTGACGTGTTAGTGTAGAGGCGCACAAAAAGAAATGGATATTGTAGTCAGCTACTTAAAAGTGTTACCTCATATGATTACATAGCCCCATTTCATAAATTGTGTACTGCTACGTCTTGAGCTTGTGTTGGTTTTCCTTGAAGAGGAAAGGGTGATGCAGCAATAGTAGCGTAAGTATTTCCCTCAGTTTTTGAGAACCAAGGTATCAATCCAGTAGGGGGCTCTGCAAAAGTCCCACGCACCTACGCAAACAAACAAAGAACTCGCAACGAACGCAATAAAGGGGTTGTCAATCCCTTCACGGCCACTTGCGAATGTGAGATCTAATAGAGATAGTATTATAAGATAAATATATTTTTGGTATTTTATAATATAGATGCAAAAAGTAAATATGCAAATAAAAGTAGATTGGAAACAAATATGATAAAGGATAGACCCGGGGGCCATAGGTTTCACTAGTGGCTTCTCTCAAGATAGCATAAGTATTACGGTGGGTGAACAAATTACTGTCGAGCAATTGATAGAAAAGCGAATAATTATGAGATTATCTAGGAATGATCATGTATATAGGCATCACGTTCGTGACAAGTAGACCGACTCCTGCCTGCATCTACTACTATTACTCCACACATCGACCGACTCCTGCCTGCATCCAGAGTATTAAGTTCATAAGAACAGAGTAACACCTTAAGCAAGATGACATGATGTAGAGGGATAAATTCATGCAATATGATATAAACCCCATCTTTTTATCCTCGATGGCAACAATACAATACGTGCCTTGCAACCCTTTCTGTCACTGGGTGAGGACACCGCAAGATTGAACCCAAAGCTAAGCACTTCTCCCATGGCAAGAAAGATAAATCTAGTAGGCCAAACCAAACCGATAATTCGAAGAGACTTGCAAAGATAACTCAATCATACATAAAAGAATTCAGAAGAGATTCAAATATTTCTCATAGATAAACTTGATCATAAACCCACAATTCATCGGACTCGACAAACACATCGCAAAAAGAGTTTACATCGAATAGATCTCCACAAGAGAGGGGGAGAACATTGTATTGAGATCCAAAAAGAGAGAACAAGCCATCTAGCTAATAACTATGGACCTGAAGGTCTGTGGTAAACTACTCACAACTCATCGGAGGGGCTATGGTGTTGATGTAGAAGCCCTCTGTGGTCGATTCCCCCTCTGGCGGAGCGCCAGCGAAGGCTCCAAGATGGGATCTCGCGGATACAGAAGGTTACGACGGTGGAAATTGTGTTTCATTGGCTCACTGGATGTTTTCATGGTACGTAGGCTTATATAGGAGGAAGAAGTACGTTGGTGGACACCCGAGGGGCCCACGAGACAGGGGCGCACCCTATAGGGGGGGGCGCCTTACCCTCTCGTGGGCGCCTCGGCTGCTTCTTGACTTGCACTCCAAGTCATTTGGATCACGTTCGTTCCAAAAAGCACTCTCCCGAAGGTTTCATTCCGTTTGGACTCCGTTTGATATTCCTTTTCTTCGAAATACTGAAATAGGCAAAAAAACAGCAATACAGGCTGGGCCTCCGGTTAGTAGGTTAGTCCCAAAAATGATATAAATGTGTAAAATAAAGCCCATAAACATCCAAAAGGGGTAATATAATAGCATGGAACAATAAAGAATTATAGATACGTTGGAGACGTATCAGGCATCCCCAAGCTTAATTCCTGCTCGTCCTCGAGTAGGTAAATGATAAAAACAGAATTTTTGATGTGGAATGCTACCTAGCATAACTCTCAATGTAATTTTCTTTATTGTGGCATGAATGTTCAGATCCAAATGATTCAAAATAAAAGTTCATATTGACATAAGAATGGTGATACTTCAAGCATACTAATCAAAGTAATCATGTCTTCTCAAAATAACATGGCCAAAGAAAGTTATCCCTACAAAATCATATAGTCTGGCTGTTGCTCTATCTTCATCACATAAAGTATTTAATCATGCACAACCCCGATGACAAGCAAAGCAATTGTTTCATACTTTAATAATCTCAAACTTTTTCAACTTTCACGCAATACATCAGCGTGAGCCATGGACATAGAACTATATGTGGAATAGAATGGTGGTTGTGGAGAAGACAAAAAAGGAGAAGATAGTCTCACATCAACTAGGCGTGTCAACGGGCTATGGAGATGCCCATTAATAGATATCAATGTGAGTGAGTAGGGATTTCCATGCAACGGATGCACTAGAGCTATAAATATATGAAAGCTCAACAAAAGAAACTAAGTGGGTGTGCATCCAACTCGCTTGCTCACGAAGACCTAGGGCATTTTGACGAAGCCCATCATTGGAATATACAAGCCAAGTTCTATAATGAAAAATTCCCACTACTATATGGAAGTGACAACATAGGAGACTCTCCATCATGAAGATCATGGTACTACTTTGAAGCACAAGTGTGGAAAAGGAGATAGTAGCATTGTCCCTTCTCTCTTTTTCTCTCATTTTTTTCTTTTTCTTTTTTTTCTTTTTCTTTGGCCTTCCCTTTTTTTGGCCTTTATCTTTTTTTTTATAAAGTCCGAAGTCTCATCCCGACTTGTGGGGGAATCATAGTCTCCATCATCCTTTCCTCACTGGGACAATGCTCTAATAATGAAGATCATCGCACTTTTATGGATTTACAACTCAAGAATTACAACTCAAAGCTAGAACAAGATATGACTCTATATGAATGCCTCCGGTGGTGTACCGGGATATGCAATGAATCAAGAGCGACATGTATGAAAATTATGAAGGTGGCCTTGCCACAAATACGATGTCAACTACATGATCATGCAAAGAGTAATATGACAAAAGTAATGCGTGTAATATGAACAGAATGGTGGAAAGTTGCATGGCAATATATCTCGGAATGGCTATGGAAATGCCACAATAGGTAGGTATGGCGGCTGTTTTGAGGAAGGTATATGGTGGGTGTATGGTACCGGCGAAAGTTGCGCGGCACAAGAGAGGCTAGCAATGGTGGAAGGGTGAGTGTGCGTATAATCCATGGACTCAACATTAGTCAAAAGAACTCATATACTTATTGCAAAAATCTACAAGTCATCAAAAACAAAGTACTAGGCGCATGCTCCTAGGGGGATAGATTGGTAGGAAAAGACCATCGCTCGTCCCCGACTGCCAATCATAAGGAAGAGAATCAATAAATAAAATTGTGCTCCAACTTCATCACAAAGCGGTTCACCATACGTGCATGCTACGGGAATCACAAACCTCAACACAAGTATTTTTCATAATCACCTCAACTAGCATGACTTTAATATCACTACCTCCATATCTCAAAACAATGATCAAGCATCAAATTGATCATAGCATCCAATTCACTTACTATGATAGTTTTTATTATACCCAACTTGGATGCTCATCATTCTAGGACCAAATTTGTAACCATAGCAAATACCATGCTGTTCTAAAGGACTCTCAAAATAATATAAGTGAAGCATGAGAGACTATCAATTTCTTCAAAATTAAGTCACTGCCGTGCTCTAAAAGATATAACTGAAGCACTAGAGCAAAAACTATCAAGCTAAAAAGATATAAGTGAAGCACGTAGAGTATTCTAGCAAATTCTAATCAAGTAGGATTCTCCCAAAAGGTGTGTACAGGAAGGAAGATTGTGGTAAACTAAAAGGCAAAGACTAATATAATACACGATGGTCCAAGCAAAACACATATCATGTGGCAAATAAAAATATAGCTCCAAGTAAAGTTACCAATGAATGAAGACGAAAGAGGGGATGCCTTCCCGGGGCATCCCCAAGCTTAGGCTTTTGGCTATCCTTGAATATCTTGGGGTGAAATGGGCATCCCCAACCTTAGGCTCTTGCCACTCCTTATTCCATAGTCCATAAAAGCTTTACCCAAAACTTGAAAACTTCACAACACAAAACTCAACAGGAAATCTTATAAGCTCCGTTAGTGAAAGAAAACAAAACCACCACATAAGGTACTGTAATGAACTCATTCTTTATTTAGTTTGGTGTTAAACCTACTGTATTCCAACTTCTCTATGGTTTATAAACTATTTTACTAGCCATAGATGCATCAAAATAAGCAAACAACACACGAAAAACAGAATCTGTCAAAAACAGAACAGTCTGTAGAAATCTGTAACTAACGCAAACTTCTGGAACTCTAAAAATACTACAAAAATACTAAGTCCTGGAAAAATATTCTATTGATCAGCATAAAAACGAATCAACGCAAAAGAACGTTTCTATGATTTAAAAAAACTAAATTCGTGCGCGCAAAGTTTCTGTTTTTCAGCAGAATCAAATCAGCTATCATCATAGGATATCCATAGGTTCTACTTGGCACAAACACTAATTAAAAGATTAAAACACATCTAAACATAAGTTAGATGCAAGATTTATTACTAAACAGGAACAAAAACAAAAAACACAAAGAAAATTGGGTTGCCTCCCAACTGGAGCTATTGTTTAACGCCCCTAGCTAGGCATAAAAGCGAAGATAGATCTAAGTAGTGCCTTCTTTGGCACTAAATTCATAAGTAGCTCGCATGATAGATTCATAAGGTAATTTGACTTTCTTTCTTAGAAAGTGCTCCATGCCTTTCTTTAATGGAAATTGGAATCTAATATTCCCTTCCTTCATATCAATACTCGCGCCAATCGTTCTAAGGAAAGGTCTACCAAGAATAATAGGGTAAGAAAGATGGCAATCTATATCAAGAACGATAAAATCTACAGGCACCAAATTTCTATTTGCAACAATGAGAACATCATTGATCCTTCCCATTGGCTTTTTAATGGTGGAATCCGTAAGGTGCAAATTTAAAGAGCAATCATCAAGATCATGGAAACCTAGAATATCACATAAAGTTTTCGGAATCGTGGAAACACTAGCACCCAAATCACACAAAGCAAAACACTCATGATCTTTAATTCTAATCTTTATAGTAGGTTCCCACTCATCATTAAGTTTTCTAGGTATAGAAACTTCCAAATTAAGTTTTTCATCATAAGATTGCATCAAGGCATCAACGATATGTTTGGTAAAAGCTTTATTTTGACTATAAGCATGAGGAGAATTAACAGCGGATTGCAACAAGGAAATACAACCTTCTAAAGAACAATTATCATAATCAAATTCCTTGAAATCCGAGATAGTGGGTTCAATGCTATTTAAAGTCATGACCTCTCCAATCCCACTTTTACCAAATTTAGCATCAAGATCTTAAAACTCCGAATTCTTGTGATGCCTTCTAGGTAAAGTTGACTCATCTTCAGTCCCATAATTATCAAGATTCATATTGCAAAACAAAGATCTAATAGGAGACGCATCAATAACTTTAAGATCCTCATCATTATTTTCATCTAACTTTTCTGGTTTGGCGGCCATCTTATTGACTAAGGTGGCTTGCATATCAGAAATTTTGGCTATAGCATTTTCAAGCCGGGCAATTTGAGAGTTCACACCATAAAATTCTTTATTCATATCATCAAGCTCTTTGTTCATAAACCCCAAAAAACCTTTTTGATCCTTAAGCTCTTTTCTGAAGAAATTATTATGCTCAAATTGCAAATTCATAAAGCTTCTAATATTTGATTCAATCTCTTCGAACCTTCTAAGAATGTGGTCAGAACCCTTAGGCAAAGCCATAAGGACAAACAGGGACACACGAAAACAGAAAAGGGCAAGCGGAAAGTGAGGAGGAGATTGGGAAAGAGAGGGCGAATAAAACGGCAAGGGTGAAGTGGGGGAGAGGAAAACGAGAGGCAAATGGCAAATAATGTAAATGCGAGGGAGATGAGTTTGTGATGGGTACTTGGTATGTCTTGACTTGAGCGAAGACCTCCCTGGCAACGGCGCCAGAAATCCTTCTTGCTACGTCTTGATCTTGCATTGGTTTTCCTTGAAGAGGAAAGGGTGATGCAGCAACAGTAGCATAAGTATTTCCCTCAGTTTTTGAGAACCAAGGTATCAATCCAGGAGGAGGCTTCTCAAAAGTCCCACGCACCTACACAAACAAACAAAGAACTCGCAACCAACACAATAAAGGGGTTTTCAATCCCTTCACGGCCACTTGCAAAAGTGAGATCTAATAGAGATAGTATGATAAGATAAATATATTTTTGGTATTTTATAATATAGATACAAAAAGTAAATATGCAAATAAAAGTAGATTGGAAACAAATATGATAAAGGATAGACCCGGGGGCCGTAGGTTTCACTAGTGGCTTCTCTCAAGATAGCATAAGTATTACGGTGGGTGAACAAATTACTGTCGAGCAATTGATAGAAAAGCGAATAATTATGAGATTATCTAGGCATGATCATGTATATAGGCATCACGTCCATGACAAGTAGACCGACTCCTGCCTGCATCTACTACTATTACTCCACACATCGACCGACTCCTGCCTGCATCTAGAGTATTAAGTTCATAAGAACAGAGTAACGCCTTAAGCAAGATGACATGATGTAGAGGGATAAATTCATGCAATATGATATAAACCCCATCTTTCTATCCTCAATGGCAACAATACAATACGTGCCTTGCAACCCTTTCTGTCACTAGGTAAGGACACCGCAAGATTGAACCCAAAGCTAAGCACTTCTCCCATGGCAAGAAAGATCAATCTAGTAGGTCAAACCAAACTGATAATTCGAAGAGACTTGCAAAGATAACTCAACCATACATAAATGAATTCAGAAGAGATTCAAATATTTCTCATAGATAAACTTGATCATAAACCCACAATTCATCAGATCTCAACAAACACACCGCAAAAAGAGTTTACATCGAATAGATCTCCACAAGAGAGGGGGAGAACATTATATTGAGATCCAAAAAGAGAGAAGAAGCCATCTAGCTAATAACTATGGACCCGAAGGTCTATGGTAAACTACTCATAACTCATCGGAGGGGCTATGGTGTTGATGTAGAAGCCCTCCGTGGTCGATTCCCCCTCCAACGGAGCGCCGACGAAGGCTCCAAGATAGGATCTCGCGGATATAGAAGGTTACGGCGGTGGAAATTGTGTTTCGTCGGCTCCCTGGATGTTTTCGGGGTACGTAGGCTTATATAAGAGGAAGAAGTATGTCGGTGGCTGCTCGAGGGGCCCACGAGACAGGGGGCGCGCCCTATAGGGGGGCACCCTACCCTCTCATGGCCGCCTCGGCTGCTTCTTGACTTGCACTCCAAGTCCTCTGGATCACATTCGTTCCAAAAATCACGCTCCCGAAGGTTTCATTCCGTTTGGACTCCATTTGATATTCCTTTTCTTCGAAATACTAAAATAGGCAAAAAAAACAGCAATACGGGCTGGACCTCCGGTTAGTAGGTTAGTCCGAAAAATGATATAAATGTGTAAAATAAAGCCCATAAACATCCAAAAGGGGTAATATAATATAGCATGGAACAATAAAAAATTATAGATACGTTGGAGATGTATCACGTACCCGTTGAATTCATAGATGAATATTACATATATTAGTTCAAAATAAAAACTTAAATCATCCAAGACTAATGAATTTGAATGCAAGAGTAACAATGGTGCATGTACATGATAGCTGCATTGGTTGTTTGAAGAAACATCACTGTAACTTTGGCATGCACAACTGAAAAGGTTTATTTAAATAGAAAAAATGTGTTATGTGAGTGTCCAATCTTTATAGCGTTGAATCGATATTGTACCTTTAGCCACGATACGAAGTAGATATTGACTTATGTTCAAGCGATGCACATCCACGATCGCTAGATAGTGATACGTGAATGAATTGTGCAATCTCTCTCACACGCATACATATCTCATTTCCCTGTGGGCATCGGAATCACATACGCGCACTTCGTGTATTTCTCTCCCTCTGTCAGGGTTAAATTCGTCTTTCTACCCCATCCTACAAGTCTCTCACACAGAAACACACACGCTCTCTATGTCTAAGACGCCCACCCCTTTAATTCCGCCCACCCACAGCCACTAATGTCTCAAAGTATAATAATGTCTCTCACACATATGCTATCTACCTATCCCTTAATATAGCTAGATATGTGTCACACAAACTCCTTCTCCCTACTAGCAAGATGCCCATGCATTGCACAGAACATCAAGATGCATTTGTATGAGAAGTTTATCTTGTGGGGGGAAAGGATGAACATCAAGATGCATTTGTATGAGAAGTTTATCTTGTGGGGAATGCCTTATTTGCAAATGCAGAGAGGGGTGTGGGTATCTTTTTGCAAAATTGCCATAGTTTCCTTCCTATCTGTCGGATATAAATCGGATGGCCTATATTGCAGGATGGCAGGAAACCATCATCACCAACTATGTTTGTTTATAAGAGTAGAGATATGTGAGTGTCACTGCCCCCCCCCCCCACACACACCCACACACCCACACTTCCCAACACCGAAGGAGTAGGATGACACCTCGATCTTGATACTAATCTATCGACTGGCTTCTCTCTCAAACATACACACACACACACACACACAGACACACACACACACACACACACACACACACACACACACACTACCGGCACCGAAGGAGTAGGGTGGAACATCGATCTTGATAATAATCTATCTACTCCTGTTTCAAACACACACACACACACTACCCGGCACCGAAGGAGTAGGGTGGCACATCGATCTTGATAATAATCTATCTACTCCTGTTTCAAACACACACACACACACACACACACACACACACACACACACACTAGCTAGTTGTGCCTCTGTGCCTACCGCGCACACTCTCGATACGTCTTTCTCTCCCTCCCCCCCCCCAACAATGACAGCAGAAGGGTGACAACTCGATCTGATCATAATCTGTCAATTGGTTTCTCTCTCAAACATTGTGTGTCGGTGCCTTGCTCGGTAGCCCCCTCAATATGTAGACTTCTCGCGCGCGCACAGCTATAGTGACGATGACGTTGAACCCAGTGTGCCTTGTTTTTACCGGCCTCATGTGATAGTTTTCACCATGTTTTCTGTTAATTAACAAGGCAACCTTTTCTTTGTTACTACTAGCGAATCTGAAATCATTCGGGGCAGACATAAAATATATCACTTCAACCCAATTATCGCAGCAACTATTTTAAAAGAAATTAGCTAGCTGCCCGTGCGTTGCACGGAACATCAAGATGCATTTGTATGAGTAGTTTATCTTGTGAGGGAAAAGACTGAACGAGGGAAGACCTTATTTGCGAACGTGGAGAGACGTGTGGGTATATTTTTGCAAAATTGCCATAGTTTATTTCCTATCCGTTAGATATAAATCCGACGGCCTATATTGCAGGATGGCACACACACCATCAGCACCAATTCTATTTTCTACTCCCTCCGTCCGAAAATACTTGTCATCAAAATGGATAAAGAGAGATGTATCTAAAACTAAAATACGTCTAGATACATTTCCTTTTATCCATTTTGACGACAAGTATTTCTGGACGGAGGGAGTATTTGTCTTTTTAGAGATTTCAACAAGTGACTATGACCGGACCTTACCAACATACTCAAAAAAGTAGTCCATAATTTTGATGTTACCCTCTTTTCTTGGCAGTGCAGTGCCATCTGGATACCTCATAAATAAATCAAGGACAAATCTGACCCCTTCCTAAAAAGACATACGGAGCAAAATGAGTGAATCTACACT
Organism: Triticum timopheevii; assembly: GCA_963921465.1. NCBI lineage: Eukaryota > Viridiplantae > Streptophyta > Magnoliopsida > Poales > Poaceae > Triticum > Triticum timopheevii. Next base: position 202,644,451 of record OY997270.1, read on the forward strand.
CTAAAATATGTCTACATACACATCCGTATGTGGTAGTCCATTTGAAATCTGAAAAAGACAAATAATTAGGAACGAATGGAGTATAAGAGTAGACATGGAGATATATCTCCAGCATGGTCTACAACAAAAATGTGTTGGGCTGGTTAGCGCCGGATGGTCGCAACGCGATGACATGAGTTTGAATTCTGTCTTTTAACTTTAGATTTTTATATTATGTATTACTCTACTTATTTAATATATACTTCTTTCGCTATTGTACTGACCGTAGAACCCACAGAGTACTTACAATACAAGATTAAGGATGGACTTGTTTCTTTTTAACTTTCTGTACGAAGCTGTAGCCACCCTACAAGTCACATATACACTCTACATGCAATTAACTTTTTATAGAGGGACAATCATACAAGCAATTAACTCAAATGGATTGGATGTCACTCTATCTTTACCTAATAATAAAGCAAATTGGGTTTCTTTCGTCCGCCATGGCATTTTTCCAGAAAAGTACCTCTATTTCAGAGAATTCAACCCGCGGTCCTGTTTTAAGTTAAAACGAAGCGTTATTTTCGTATTTTACACAAAAGTCCCTGTCTTTTCTTGAAATCAACCCGCCGTCCGAATTTAAGTCACATCCGAACCATTATTTTACATTTTTCGAAACCCCCCGGATGTTTTAGGTAATTCATCCGCGGATCATATTTAAGTCAAACAAATGCTTTTTAAAATCATCCATATCTTTTAAACCGTAACTCCGATTTGAACATGTTATATATGAAATTTGATTAGAAAAATATGGAGAATATGAATATGAGATTATTTTTACCTGTTAAGTATTTTTAAATATTATTTTGGAATATATTTGAGTCAAACCAAATGATTTTCTAAATTATCTGTATCTTTTAAACCGTAACTTCAATTTTAACATATTATATATGAAATTTTATTAGAAAAATGTGTGGAATCTAAATATGATGTTAATTTTACCTGTTAAATATTTTTAAATATTGTTATGGAAGCAAACTTATAATTTATGGCGCAAGATCCGTTTTTTTCATACCGGCGGCGATCCGGATTGCAAATAAATACCCCACTATAGCCATATACGGAAAAGAAAAGATCGATAACTAGACGTGCATACCTCTGAAAAATGTCACAAGGGAAAACAACAGATTTGTCATCACGAGAGTGAGAGAAAGCGAGCGAGAGAGTGGGAAAGGGGGAAGAGAGAGAGGGACAGGGAGGAGAGAGGGAGAGAGACGCCTTAGGATTAACCATATTCAACACACGTTTTTTGTTGTTTTGTGTGAACACCGAGGCCATCGCCGGCGAGGGTGAGAAGGAGGATTAGCGGCAACACAAATATGATGCCTCACAAAAATAAAGGAGATGGACCTATTGTGATCTTGAGTGATGGTTGTTGAGATAAGAGTGTGTGTTATGATTTCTCTCCCATTGCAACGCACGGGCTCTTTTGCTAGTTATTTCCAACATAAAGAGCATCTCCAACGGCAGCCGGCAAATTTCCTCCCGCTTCCTTCCCCGGAGGACGACATCAAATGCCAGCGGCATACATTTTTACAACTCTAACCAACCAGATGAAATTCGTGCAAACACGGACTGATTTCGTATAAAAAGCCGGATCTTCATATAAACATGATGGATTTCATTACATTTACATGAACTAAGAGGTGCCAATCCGGCTCTCTTGTATAATTAATACTCCCCCCGTCCAGAAATACTTGTCCTAGAAATGGATATATCCAGACTTATTTTAGTTCTAAATGGCCGCCCGCGGATCCCTTTGTCTTCCTCATGTCTGTCAGACACTTGCGGGGTCGACGAAGGTCCTCGGAAGAGACGAAGCAGCAAAGAAACCACCTGAAAAATCCGCAGTCCTCGCCTCTGCGGTGGCCTTCATGGGTCCCAAGTGGCCGTGGCCTCCCGTGTTCTACTTCTTCTCGATGATGGCGGCGGACACGAAGAAGCTGACCACCAACTCGTCGCTATCCATGCACCCGGCTTATGTCTCCGCCTGCATGGCGCTGCCGCAGGCACGGGAGGCGCGCCCACAGATACGGGAGGCGCGGCCACCGCTGACACTGGTGGCGCGGTATGACGTGGCAGTGACAGCACCCGTACCGGCGTGCTTGCTGCCGTGTCGGCTTGGAGCAACTCGCCACTCCTCATCGAGCTGAACTGGAGTGGCAAGTTGCTAAACCACGCGCATGCTTGGGGCGGCAACTGGCTCCGTCCGGCCAAGCGAGGTTGGTGAAGCACCAAGCGGCCTCGCCCGTATCCGGAGGGCTCGGCGGGCCACCCAGTCGGGTAATATGCCGGAGAACGGCTCATCGGAAGCTATCGGAAGAGTGGAGAAAATAGTGAAGGAGGAGATGGGATAGCGGCAGAGGGGTGTGATTCTTGCCCGGTGTCTGTCTGGCCTCGTGTAAATAGAGGGCGGACGGTAGGAGCTTGGCCGGCGTCTGGCCTCGTTTAAACTGAGGGCGGATGGGGGGAGCTCGGCCGGTGTTGCATTTAATTCCGGCCCGCTCATGAACGGACGTGTGGCCAGAGTAGGATTCTCGGTTTGCATGTAGGTTTAATGGAGGGGTTTAATGGAGGCGTCGGGCATGCAGCGGGCGGCGTAGTACTATTCAATCTGACAGCAGTAATGAGCCGTCAAATCACAAAGGCCCTCACCTCTCGTGAAACCGACCGAGCTAGACTGCCCCGCCCTCTAGCCTTTTAAAAAATATATATACTCCACTTTTGTACAGTGGTAGTATCAATGGATTGCGCCATGGAGCAAAACTTGAAATTAAAAAAAAGGTGGTACATATAGAGAGCGCTCGTCGCCAAATTATGCATATAGTACTATTAAAAAGGCTTGTGACAATAATGGTATCCAGCACAAGTGCACAACCCACCCCTCAAATAAAACTAAGCACCCCGGAATTCTTTAACAAAACTAAGCACCCTGAAATTCTTTGACAACTAAACTGCTGGCTATATGATGTTGGCCATATATATTGTACGTATATAATGTGAAGAAACGAGTGGTAGTACTATACCAACTAAACGATGAAATGTAAGAAAGACTAGTATGTACGTACTGAAGAGTTAAAGTAACGAGAAGAAACATAACATAGTTCTGCTGGGGGCTCAGCACAACACACCCCTCAAATTAAATTAAGCACACCTAAAATTAAACTTTGCAACAATTCCGGTAGACACTGCATTAGAACCACCATGGGCAACGACACTGCCACCTTACTCGGAGTCCTCGTCCACGTCCTCGACTTCGTCCTTGTCCCTCTTCCTCTTGGTCGATACTTCTTTGCTTGAACCGCACACTTGACTCTTGCTCTTCATCCAACACTTGTAGATATTTAAACAAAGGTAGCCATCCATTGCAGCATAGTGGATGTGGTCTATATCTAGTACATTCCGCTGCCATGCATAACGATGAACCATGTATGGAGGTTTCTCCAGTTTACCGTACGAAGGATGAACCATGGCTCCTGCGAGGGTCAGCATTGAAGGCTGACGAGTGGACACCAGCCGATTCTTCTGGAGGTCGAAGGTGTTGCCTGCAACGAGGCCTATGCGACCCAGGACTTCTTTCTTGTTACCAAAGTCTACAGTAACGAATTTGACTAGGTTTCTCTCGACGAAGTCCTTAAAATCCAGGCATTCAACGTCGGCATGGCATATGTGGTAGACCAAGCATAAGTCATGCACGCAAACCTGGATCACAGCGGGCTTCTTCCTTTCTTCGCCCTTTAGATCCTTCTCTCGTCCCAGGATTGTGGTGTACTCAACATCTAGCCTAGTGACCCACTCATCATCTGAGTCTTTGAACATGCGTCTGAAGCGAGAAAGGCATCCTTTCACCGTCGCGGAAGAACGGGTGTAGATGACGTCGAACTCATCGCCGGTGATGGTTCTAACCTTGTACTCACCGCCGATCGTGGAGATTTGGGACGCCATGGATTTAGGAGGAGGGTTAGGATTAGTGGAACTGCCGTAATGTGAAAGGACGGGACGACTAGGAGCGAACCGCTGTAGATTAAAGGACATGCGGGGACGAGTAGGAGCGAACTGCCAGCGTGCGAACGTCAGGGTAGTGGCTTTCCATTCTCTCATGATACGGGCTTCCGAGAGCCCTTGGATCTGAGATCGAACGGTTGCATGGCATGATTCTAGACCTATGGGTGAATATCCTATCCTACAGGGTTATTCTGCAAATTTTCAGCAACTTAGCATGTGACTGTTTGATCTCAGATCCAAGGGCTACCAGCAGCCTGTATCATGGTCGCGCCTACGACGACCGTAGCGTCTCTCGCGCGGTCGCGCCCTTGGAGATTTAACACGGTGCGTTAGGCTATCTGATGTTGGCATGTCATACATAGTCATCACTTAATCACTCATACTACAACAAGGTTAGCTATAAGGTTGGCTATAAGTGTATTTTTTACTCCTCTCTATCTCTTTCTTCATACTCCCTCCGTCCCATAATATAAGAACGTTTTTGACACTAGTGTAGTGCCAAAAAGTTCTTATATTATGGGACATAGGGAGTACTAGTATTTATTGCATTTTCCAAGGAGTGACCTCTTCCAATGAAATGGTGTGCTTATTAGTTTTTTGTTGCTAAGTTTGCTTCATTTAATTAGCTATATACTCAAAATTGTCTTTTCACCTAGGTACACGCGCTTAGCACCATTTCTTCCTTGGCTCACTAAACTAGTCTCTCTCTTCTTAATTAACTTGCCACATCAGACTTTGTGCCTATGTGGCAAGCTTAGCACCTGTAGGAGCAAGTAAGTACAATAGTGCGCTTTACATGGCATTTTTGCATATGTGGAGGAAAAAGAGGCAAGGAAAAAGTGGAGAACTGGGCTCTGATGCAAGAGCCAGCCTCTACTACATGGTGGAGCATTGGGAGAGGCACCTGTATGGAGGTGGTCAGGAATCGGGAGACTCATGCCGGTCATAGCGCCGCAGTTAAAATGATAATGGCAAGTCAAATCACGGGGCCCCACCTGTCCAGCAGTAACTGTCAAATCACACAACCCTACGTTTGCAGCAGCCTAATCCTCGTCTTCTCGCGTCTCTGTCGAACCGACTAGGCGGAACTGCCCCGCCTGCCGCGTAAGAAAAGCCTGGGCAGTATACTCCCTCCGTCTAGGTGACCAAGGATGAGAGGAAAACGAGAGAACTTAATGTTTAGTATTTGCTAAGGCTGGTTGTAATGGTACTAGCCTTAGCAATTTTGATGAGGTGTCATAGAATTAAATGAAGAAAGAGAGAGAGTTGTGTACTATGTGTCATACATGGCAATAAATAAAGTACTACATGATACTAATATACGATACATGGTGCAGGAGCACTAATTATTATTAATACAGTTTTGCTAGAACTCATCTAGATGAGATATAATTTGGTCTCATTCATCTTTTATAGCCATTGGATGTGATGCTATAAGATGTGTGTGTGCTTACGTGGGTTGTATTTGTTCTTGTGCAATGAACTGACCACTGCATGTCATGTTTGATAGTCTCGAGTCATTAAAAGCATTCAAGCCCCACATCTCTTATTCGTTGATTCCTCTATTTATGTCAAAAAATAAGAAACAACGTGAGAGTTAATGCACCACGCCTATATGTTTACTATTTGGTTTTCGTAAGATGACTTAATACTCACCTAGACGGAGAGAGTATTCGATTTGACAGCGAGCGACGCAGTTCCCGATACGGCTTTAATGCAGACGAGGGAGGGAGTAGCGGTTCTCGATATGTTGAACGGCCAATGAATCCTCCTTCAATTAATGCATGAGGGAAGTAATGGGAGGAGGTCCGGCAAAAGAGGTTGCACGATGTGAATGCAATGTAGTTTGCCCTCATTGACCTCATATCAAGACGCCCTTCCATTCCAATGCATCTACCACATCGTACGCACCTAAGCATTTGCCTAAGCACCTACACTAAGCGCAAAAGAGCTCACTCCAGACCCATGGCGGCGATGCGCGTGATCGGCCAGCAACTGTGCCAAATGGTCCACGACGCCGGCCTACGGCATGGCGCCGAGGATCGTCTCCAGACGGTGTTGGAGACCGGCTAGTGGATGGCCGCCGTCGACGACAACTATGACTCTCAGTTGGACCAGATAATCGTTGCCACCAGCACCAAGTTCACCATCCTCAAGAAGCTCGCAAACGACATCGCCGTACTCCTCCAGCCCGTGCGCCCGGGCTCCTCATTGCCGGAACCTCTTTCAAGCACTGGTGGCCCTGCAACTGCCCGCTAACGCCACGAAGAATGTCCACCTGGAGGTCGTGCTCACCGCGAGGCACCTTGCCCTGCAAGAATTCGTCGACCTACACATCCACGTGTACGAGCAGATCGTGTACATAGGTATCTACAAGGCCAGTGAGGACGCTACGATGTTGGCCTTCCTCAACCGGCTGGAAGCCTTGGATGCCTTTGCTGAGAAGCACCTCGACCTCGCCACAAAAGCCGCCGCTCCTTAGCCGCCGGTCGGTGGCCTGGCACACTAAGTTGAGGAGGAGGAGGTCGTACGTTCATGGATCCATCTTTCTTCTTGCCTTTTGTAACCACCACTGCGATCGCACCATCATGGCCTTAATTCTTATTGTGCTGTTGCATTCTCGTTCCAGTCAATACCGACATGTGCGATCCCTTTGCTTAATTATATGCATCACTGTAACTAGTACTCCATCCGTCAATTTATAAGTTATGCTTACCTTTTCCATCAACTTCGTGCAATGCGCGGGCATCTTGCTAGAAACACTAGAATATGTCTATATTATCCATATGTGATAGTCCATTTGAAATCTCTAAAAGGACAAATATTTAGGTACGGAGGGAGTAATATATTAGGAGTATATCAAAACAATAGTGATTTCTTTCAAGTTTGTGAACAAATACTATTATCCGTCGCAACGCACGGGCACATTGCTAGTAAAAGGAAAAGGCCTGCCGCATTCGCGTCGCACCCCCACATGCCCGGGAATCGGGAGTACTCCACAGCCCGTCCGACACGACACATAGCTTAGGGAAGGAGTGTTGCCTAGTATTTTAACTTTCATGTGGGACCGCCGTTGAGCAAACCGACACCCCGCCCGCCACCGGGTTGGAAAACAGAAACGAGGGGAAGATCTAGCTGTAGCACGGAAGCCAAGAAATTTGGTGTCAGATGGGGCTCGTTGATAGAGTAGGAGCATTCTGTACTAGTACTACTCCTACTCGTACCAAGTTTGTACTCCTAATACTATATTACTAGTACTACCACTATACAACTAGTAGGTACGTCCACGGCACAACATCGTAGGAACAAAAAACGGGAAGATCTTGTTTTGGGTGATTTATCTTTTTTTCAATCAACGTAGTATGAATAATATGATGTGTGGGGGGCACCCATGAAGCTTATGTGGCTTGGTTGCATGGCTACGAAAGTTTAGATAAAAATAAATAGATAATGTGTTTGGAGTGCACTCCACTAAATAGATATACTTTGGATCCATTGCAACGGACCGGCACATCTATATCTATACCCCCTATATAGTGCGTGAAAACTTTGAAAGTTGGTCGTTGGATGAAGCCAATTCGACGGTACAAAGATGGCAAATCCGAGCACTACTGTCCGTTGGATATCATCCACCAGATTCTGCCACATGTATAATCTAGAAGACTCCATGGTTGAACTTAAATCATGACTAACTTTGCCACAACTAAGCTTTGGCAAAGTTATTAGTTCTTCAAAATGAGAGCCACAAGTTGGCTAGCATAAGGGAACCTTGCCACATTTTTTGTGTGTATGTCATGTGGGGCCTTAGTGTGGCTTGCCTAAGGTGTGGCTTGAACCAAACACTCACCTAAATTAATCAAACTTGCCTAAGCTTACATTCCACCAGATTTTGCCAGATGTTAGAATCCAGAAAACTCCACATGTAGAAGCATAATGCACAAACCACCAGAATCTCATGCGTGCAATGCACGTGTACCTTACTAGCACTAGTTGGTAGTAGTAAGAAACAAATTCCAGTTTTGGCACGAGCTCGTACTGCGGGAGCACCACAAGGCCTGCCGCAGGAGTTACATTTCCCTCTCGGGGCCCACGGGACCGAACTTCAGTGGCTTAGTGCCCAGCCTATGAGTCAATGAAATGCGGACCTTAAATGCGGCTGGCCCACATGTCATTCTAATGGTGGTGGCGTGGTTCGCGACTCACTCATTCATGATGAACCGGCCAGTGGTGGCGTGGCCGTGGCGAGGGTGCCACAGCTGGGCGTCGGTGTTATGAGGCGTAGATGGCCACACCGGTGGGTACTTCCTGTAGTACATAAGTACTCCAGCTGAGGATTGATGCCTGGGACGAAATGTGTCACAACCGCTGGATGAAAATTCGATGGTGCGGGAGTACGGATTGGAGCACAGCAGTGGAGCAGGAAAACCACGTCCAATCGGGTGTGTCTGTGGTAGAAAGTTGATGGTCGCCGTAGTTCAGCTGGTCCGCATGTCATGCACACAAAGGCAGAGGAGCGGTGGGGCCGAGAGGGACGAGGGGCACGTCGGGGGGATGAGGATTCCCTGACGCGAACAATCCGACCTTCCTGTCACTGACATGTGGGACCCATAAGCATGGGTCCCACCTGTCAACGAAGGAAAGGGATGGCAAGGCAGTGATAGCCACGTTAGAGGATCCATGTCCACGTCGGGGGACGTCATGCCGTGGGTTGGAGCGGCGTCGTGGGAATCGCGTGTGGGTGTGGTAGTGGTAGAAACAAGAAACGTGATGGTCGCCGTGGTTCAACTTCCATGGACAAGCTGTCATGTCTGCTGACACATGTATATCAAAACTAGAGTGTTTATATTTCAAGCACGTGAACAAGTATTGTTCTACTACTTTGGATCCATTGCAACGCACGGGCCAGCACATTGGTAGTAGTAGTGTCCATCTCTATATCTAGAGGCCTTCCCTCGTTCATCCTTTTCTTTGAAAAGATAAACTACTCATACAAATGCATCTTGATGTTCTGTGGAACGCACGAGGATGTTTCCTTGGGGGTCTGTCCAGCGCGGCATGGCCGTAGTTGCAAGTTGACGCCCCTTGAGATGCCGACGTTGAGGGGCACTCGGATTTCCTCCGATGAGCAGGTAAGATGAGTTTGATCACATAGTAAATGCATTCTAAAGACTACTTCCGCGTCCATTTCCTAATTCTCCCCCTGCCCACTGTTTCACAGGTTAGGCTAGGTGCGAGTGGAGATTGGCTTGCATATGTACGGGAGGGTACCAACATCAATTTGCACAACATTTACAACGGTGACACCGTTCCCGTAGAACCTTTTTCCAACATTGGGATCAACCATGCAACGGGCCACCGCATGAATTGGTACGATGGAACCACGGTGAGATTGAATAAGATAGCACGAACCTTGCACATGGCGGTCAAAGGCGGACCATGCTGTCTGCGGCCGATTTGTTGCCGTACGAGTACGAAGACGCTGTGCTCCTTTCTAACCGCATCTTCGCGGTGACAAACCAGGGGACTTATTTTGTATGGGACACATCCTACGATATAATCCCTCTCTCCCAGTTTATTTGTTTTGAATCTTTTCGTTTTATAAGTTTCAGATTCAAATTTAGAGCTCCCCATCACATGTTGAGATTACAACGTCCATTAAATTGTTGCGTGCATGTATAGTAAAGAAACAAATCTCGAGTTTGGCATGAGTTCGTGCAGCGGTAGCACCATAAGCCCTGGCGCAGGAGTTACATTCCCCTCTCAGGGCCGTCGGGACTGAGCTTCAGCGCCTTACTACACCTACCTTTGAGTCAATAACATGTGGACACGATAGGTGACTGGTCCACATGTAATGCTCCCGAAGGCAGAGGGGCAGTGGGGCCAAGAGGGGTGAGCCGCAGGTCGGGGGACGTGTGGTGTCATGGGTTCGAGTGGCATCGTGGGAATTGCGTGTAGCTGTGGTAGAAACTTGATGCTCGCCGCATTTTAGGTGGCCCACATGTCATGCACACAAAGGTAGAGGGGCTGTCCGGCCGAGAGGGGTGAGGCGCACGTCGGGGGACGTGGTGCCGTCGGTTGGAGAGGCGTCATGGGAATCGCGAGATGAAACGTGATGGTCTCTGTAGTTAAACTTCCATGGACAAGCTCTCATGTCTACGGACACATGCACTGCATACCGATCACTGGAAGGAGTAGCAGATAAAGCTATATATGCGGATAAATAGTTCCTTATAGTCAAGCGGACCCACGCTACTACTCTGTTCCAAAGACATGCACACCATCGAAATAGTCCATCTATATCAATATACACCGAGACGGAATAATTTTTTTACAAGAGAGGAAATAGTTCATCCATCCATAATGCCCTCCTGCTGGTGCAGCCATTTCTTCTTCTTCTTCTTCTTCTTCTTCTTCTTCTTCTTCTTCTTCTTCTTCTTCTTCTTCTTGTTGTTGTTCTCATTTTCTGTGGGAGACGGCTTCGCAACAAGCTCTTTGGACCTTGCAGCTATCTCGAAACTCACACGGGCATCGAGGGCAGCATATTTTATCCGCTCGTACGTCAAGGGATAATTCTCCCATCCAGACGACCTTTAGGTCAGCATCTCATCACCCTTCTGAAGATTTGTACCAAGCACAAAATTTGCTATGTCGAATAGGGATGGTGTTTGTTTATCACAATCTTCTACGAGAATTTTGATTCTGGTTTGTAGGTCAGCGATGCTTTTCAAATCAAGGTTCTACGGCTCCAGCTTCTGTTTGTCCTCTTCGATGGCTGCCCCACAGAAGTATATGTCCTCCCGAGACAAGAAATCGTGAAGCTCACTTGGTATGGAGGGTGAGTGTATGATGTGGTACACCAAAACATCGTCTTCGAGGCGCAGCGGAAGGACGGCGGCGCGCTGGATCTTCCCAGGGGCACGCTCCGTGTACTCTGCATCGAGACCGGTGACCCTCGTCTCTACCTTTTCGAGGGAGTTGGATACATTGTTGAACCACTGCCGAACAACCCTTGGGTGGACTGTGACAGTGGCAATTATGCGCATCGACCCTTCGACGAGGACATGTTGGACGCTAAAAACCTGCATCTCGATCTCTTTCGCCATTTGGAACTACTAGAACGGAGGGCTATGGTTTGGAGAATTAGGATTAGATGGCTGGTCTAACTGAAGTAGTAGATGATTATTTAAAGAGGTTAAAACAATGTGAACGCAGTGGGGTTTGGATGCAAATGAAGACGAAGGGGAGGTGAAGAAGCCTAGGAGAATTGGTTCCCGATGGAGAAGTAAATGGGAGAAATGGCGTGCAGGCAGCTGATTAGACAGCTAGGTAGACTAAATGAAAAGGCTATGCGGGTAGACTGATGAGTCGTACCTATTCGTGTACGTGCACATCCTTCCTGATAGGTGGGACCTATGCAAATAGATAAAAAATGTGTCGTAGCTTTTTTTTGAGCGCGTGAGTGGGAGACACGACATTCTCTGGTTAAGGAATACTCCCTCCGTTTAGGTGAGTATAAGTCACCTTCTGAAAATCAGGTTTTCCCAAAACCTTTAGGCGTGGAGCATTAACTTCCTGCTCGATCCCCTCCCAGCCATGTTGCCAACATTCTCTTCCTCTACTACCACATTCTACCTTTCCATTTTTTTCCTCTTCTTAAGTGTGGAACGATCTGCATGCCGTCCTTGATGCACCAGAACGACCACTGCATGCATCATGGCAGGGCATTGATTGGGCATGCACGAGAATTTGTTTCTGCTTGCAATATGGATGATACCTGAACGACGAAGTGAACAGGCATGCTAGCACGGGAGACCTATTTCCGCTATACAATACTGGAGTACTCATGTTCCTACTACTAGTAGTAGTAGTACAACTATGGTACACTTGATGGTCGAAATACTATTCATTCGGTCCTCACAGTGAAGTGACAACACCCTGCGCCTGACACTAGTCCAGGCGGCGTGTTCGGGTTACCAAAGTCAGCCTCACCCTATGCACTTTGCAGTCTGTCACCGCCGCTGTACAACACATTGGCGCCTCGCCTCGTCTCCCTCTCTGCTCCCATAGCACCACTCCATCTCCATCTCCTTCTCCATCTCCGTCTCCATCTCATTGTGCCCTCGTGTACCGTCGCCTCACTCGACTCCCCCAGTACCACTATTCCCTCGCTAGCCGCTCCAGCACCGACAGCCTTCTCCCCCGTAAATCAAGCCCCCCAAAACCCCATTTTCCAAAATCCACCATGGTCGAACGCGAACCGCGCAGCATCCATATGAGCCGCGATTGGAGCAATCTCCCCAGTGACATCCTTGACCTCTGTTGTTCATGTATGGATATGTTGAGTGCCCTCCGGCTAGCTGCATGCTCGAGGGACATGCAAACAGCCATCGTCGAAGCGAGGCCTAAGCTTTTCAATACACCCTGCTTGCTGCGGATCTGGTCTTGCGAGATTGGCTCACCATGGTATGGAGGCATACGTGATGCCCCTCGACTTGAATCCGATCTCCATTAGCCGAAACTTCTTTGCAGGTATGTAGTGGGTCGCCGTACATCATTTCCCTCGACAACGATCCGATCACCATCGCCCGTAACTTCTTGGCAGGTATGTATTGGGTCGGCATGAACTCCCACTGGATGACTGCCTTCAGATAAGACGGTAAAAAGTTGGTGCTCGTGAACTTCCAGACCTCCCATGAGATTATCCTTCCTCCGTTGGATTATATAGAGTATTACCATCGCGGTCCAAGTCATCTAGATTACCACGTCAGTTGGACGGACCTTGTTTTGCAGAAGATTGTAATCTGCCAAGTGCCCACACGACATGCGAATTACGCGGACTTCAAGCTAATTGCCTTGTTCGACCGCGGACTCGCCTATCTTTACGCTGGTGCATTCTTTAGCCGGAGACAACTCAGCTCACAGTGGATCATCATCAAAGCTGATACACACTTCTGCGATGCTATTGAACACAATGGCATCATCTACGCGATCGACAAAGCAGATGGCACCACGTATTGCTGGGACGGCGCGTGTAAGTTGTTTCCTTCTCATGTTAATGATGACGCCATGACATTGTTTGAACTTTTTGTGATGATCGGCATATCCCTGTTTGAGCAGAATTTGAGTAGAACTATGGCAATGTATTAGAGACGCCGTAAATCAGCTATATTTGGAATGAGTTAATTCATGCGATTGTGACCATGTCATTACAGCCAATTTGTACCCTGAATAATCAAATGGTTAGGAATATATGGATATTATCCTTATTTTACAGTAATCTATATACTACTACTAAATATGTGTGTGTATCAATGGCCATGTTAGTTTCCTCATTTTCATAATGTAGAAACATGCACCACACTGTTGGTTTCATCTTACCATACATTAGGGAAGTAAATGTGCATATGGAGAACTCTATATTTGGAAGTAGTGAAATCCTGCAAAGCTTACCATGTGTACATACCTATATTCGCCCTTCAGCAATCAATGCCTAGAATAATATCCTCACAAAATGCATGGTCTGTTAGTTACCTTGAAGAATTTGTTTGTGAGGACAGAACATGATTACATAACATGCATGACATGGTAGTTTCCTGTGAAGAATCGATTGCGAGATAACATGAGTATAACCATGCATGGCACTTCTATATTTTCGAACCAGTATACATTTCCTTGTATTTTCCTCCGAGTTACAACAGGGACATATCAATGTTGTTTCTTGCATTATCCTACTCATACTCTGAACAGTGCTGATCTTACATTAACAATGCCTGTCCTTTTTGATATGATGCAGTGTCCCTACAGTTACTGCCCTTTGTAATCACACCACCTTTGCCTAAAACAGGGGAGCACAACTGGTTCCTCGCTCGATCAGACGACGGCAAAAGACCGATGATCATTCGGACACATGAGCCGGAGCAGTTATATTGCAAAAAACCCCACAGTATACAAGCACCATGTAATACATGAGTATCCGGACAATGGCTGTTACGTCTATGAGCAGGATACCAGCTTGTTGGGGCCTTTAGGATTTTTTAGTTGGAGGCGGGTAAACAGCCTTGGTTCACACTCTCTGTTTCTCGGACTCAATTATCCGATTAACCAGGAGATCACCGTTGGCAAGGACCTTGATAGCAGAGAGGCTCTGTTTGTTATGGAAAACTGTGTCTACAGGGCGAGCCCAAGGAGTTCGGGAGCAAACTCCCCTGATTGTGAACGATACAGCCTGCAGCCAAAAGAAGGCGAGAATGATAAAGGCATCCGGATTGACTTTGATCCTTGGATGTCTCAATTACGACAGGTAGTGATGTGGTTCAAGCCTTCAGGTTGATAGGTAATTGGGCTGTTGCATCGAAAGGGTGGAGTACTGGTGTCTCCGGATCACTGGTCGCTGAAGCGGGGCTGCAAATTATGATGGTGTTGGATCATCTCTTCGAATGACTTTGTTGTCTTTGCTGCTGGTTTTGGATGGGTAGTTCTTTCTTATGTTATGCATATTCCTTGTCATTTGGTCATCCTCGTCTATGTCACTCTTACTATGTAATAGTTGCTTCTGTTTAGAATGTCATTCTCGTCTGGATCACGAGAGTCTGAGCGCTGCAGATGGGTGCGTTTTGGTGGTGTAACAAGACTTCTTGTGAACTATCATGTCTTGCTATTTATGTCAGTAGTAGTCACTAGTCAGTGTTTGAATGTTGTATATATCGTTGTTTCGAACTGTTTATTGTCTCGAACTACTGGTGGGCTAAATGAGGGCATCACCATTCTCCAGTGTTCAGAGTATCTCTCCTTTTTTCAAGTTATATAATTTGAGCTCAGTGTCTTTTCGATGATGTACACTTGTTTGGGCCAGTGAGGTGTCATTGAATATGGGCCGAGTAGTAACTCAATGCCAAACAGGTCAATTATGACTCTCAGGCCGGGCTCTCAAAAGATCCTGAAAAAAAAAGGTCAGGCTCTCCAAAAAATAAAGAATAAGGACTCTTAGGCCAACATGTGGGTGCCACTGGTGTTTTCGTGCGCTTGCGCGCTGAGAGCATATTGGCGCGTGGTCGAAATTCATGCTACCGTTTCATCCCCAGTCTCCCGCCCCTCCCCCGCCTCTGGAATCTCGATTCCTAGTCCAGTTCCCCCAAATCCCCCTCCTGTACTCCCTGTACTCAAGCGCACTATCATGTCGCCGGTCAACGCGGATCTTCGAGCCAGAGATCCTGAGGTCCGTCCTGCCTTCGGTCGCTGCGTGCTGTCGCTCAACAGTGGCATGGCGGTGCTTGATGACCAGTTTGCCGGCAAAGTGCTGATGGTAACCATCAATGGCGACCGGCCTCCCGTCTCGCCGGACGACCTTGCCAAAGCTCTTGGTATTGCGCACGGCATCCAAATAAGTGACTTGCTCGTCAAAGTCTGTCCGCCACCGACTGATTTCTTCGTCAGATTCCGGACAACTTTCAACTGCATTTGAATCTTCCCAGCGTTTGTTCTGCGATGGCGCGCTGGTGAGCTTTGATCGGTGGCACCCAGGATGGGGCTCGGTGCCCTCTGAGCTTGAGTTTTTAACAAAGCTTACCTTCCACGGCATGCCTCGACGTGCTTAGAATAGCGAGTCCATGAACGAGCTTATCAATGACCTTGGAGGTGAGCTCGTAAGTATGTTTGTTCCTCCAGACAGCTGGGCTCTGACAGTTATGGCATGGATGAAGAAGCCATCCACCATACCAAAGGTGATTGGTGTTGAGATACCGGTGCAGGAACCGGGGTTGTACAATTCGTTGCCACCAAGGCTTCCGCGGACCACATTAGGGATGTACCTGTATTGAGTGTTCGTGCATGTCGAAGAAGTGGTCAATCCATCAATCGAAGTCCTGTCGCCGCCGCTAGTGCCAGGGTCCGTCGACGACGTCCATTACAGGAGTCAACGTCAGACTTTCCCCATGTTGCTCAGAACAATGGATGGCATAGGGCCTACTCCATCGCGCCGCGGAGGCCACTGCTTCTTTGGGAGAAGAGGCAGGGTTGGCTGCCTGGATGTGCTCAAATTTGAGGTAACAACTAAATCTTGTCAGATACTAGTTAAATCGGAGCTATGGGTGTGAAGCACTGATATGCCAGTACATTTGATTGTGACATGTTCTAATTTTGTACCTGAACTTTTTTTAGAAAGGGTTGTACGTCAACTTAATGTGCTAGCAGAACTTATTGTGTTGTGTGTCTGTTTTCTTTGCACATCATTCAAGATATTTCCCCGTCATTGATAAAGACGATGAACCGTTATGCACGACTTCATTGGTTTCAACATAGCCCTACCCGTAGCGATCCACTACTTCCATCCTGATTGTGCCACCTGCGTGAAATTTTTGTATGCAAGTTCAGTGTGCTACGATGTTCTATATGATCGTGTCAACTATATAAGTTTTTACTGAGCATCAGCAATGCATATGGCTGAAAGATGTATTTACAAGCATCGATCGATGGGTCTCTCTCTCTCTATCTTTCTCTCTCTCTCTCTCTCTCACACACACACACACGCACACGCACACGCACAAGTGGGACCCATTGAATTATTTATTTGCTCGTGACAGCTTTTAATTAGGTTCCACTGTAATCTAACTTTTTTCTTAAGTAATTAATTGAGCTCAGTGACTTCAAAAGGTTGTACAGAAGCCTTGTTTGGGCCTTTCCGACGTTGCTGAATGTGGGCTGAGTAGCCATGTTAGGTTGTACTGTACTACACAGGCCTTTTTTCAACATCAGCAATGCAACTGGGCCGACAGTTGTACACAATATCCGGGTCAACTTGTTATTCTCCGCCCCGTTGGGCTGCAAACTTTCCTAGGAGGTATGCATTAGGCTTAACAAGAAAATGGACTTTAAGAAATAATAAATGGGATGTAATTATAATAACTGGGCAGTAACTATGCACCACATGCGTACTTAGTTTAAAAAATATATTATTTTTGGAATTTGAAAATTTTAATTTCATTACTTGTTGCGCGCGCAATATTTCGTTGGATTTTAACGTAATACAACTTTATTTATAAATTATATTTAACGTGACTAGAAATTTCGGATAAAAATATTTCAGATCCCATCAAAATATGGGATTTTTTTAATTCTGTTTTGAGCGGTTGTTTGAAATTATTAATCGTTGTCCTAGCTAGAAGTTGGGTTGTACTTTTAACAAACTGTAAATGGGTTGTAGTAAATTCCATTAGAATTAAAAAATGGGTTGTACATTCTTACAAATCACAAATGGGCTATATGTTCTCTGCCAAATCCGAGCTGTGGGCCTACTAAGTTGACGCGTACCAAGGGCTTTGTCAACTTAGTCAATATAAACGATTCTAGCTGCAGTGATCGTACGATGTCCATCCAACGGTCATAGTGCTTCTTCAACCTCTGGTCTTCTTGCTCCAACTGCCCAAAGCAGTGCCGGTCGTGCCGCGTGCTCCTGCCTCCTGTGGCCGGCTGTGATGCCGCAGAGGCCTCACCGCCCCGTACTACTCCCACCGCTGGCCAAGCCATCCCTCTACTCACCCACACCCCCTATTATTCTGCGGCGACGGCAACCTCACACCGCAGCTGAACCAGTGAACCCTCGTACTCCTCTCCGCGCGGGCTTCCACTGCTGCGTCTTCCCTAGCTCCGCATCGTCCCCTTCCTAGGCCTCGCCGTCGTCCACCGCCCTGGTGCTCTCGGCGCGGCGTGGTCAACATGGCCAACGACCGACTTCCATTGGAAGAGTACTGTACGTGGAGAGGCTGACAGCTGGGTCCAGGCGGCCGCAAGGAAGTGACTCCTTTTTACGCGCAAAATAATTATTCCTCGACCTGACAGCAGGGACCCACCAGACGGTCCACCTTATTTCGTGAAAAAAATGTTTCCCCCTGACTGCTGGGACCCACTGGACGGGCCACCGTATTTCACAAAAAAACGTTCCCCCCGCTGTCAGCTTGGACCCACCGGAAGTGCCTCCTTATTACAAAAAAAATGAATACTCCCCCTGCTAGCTGGGACCCACCATGGTGGGAGGCTGACTTGTGGGCCTACTAAGTTGACTGGGACGGGGGCCTTTGTCAACTTTAGTCAATATGAACGATTCTAGCTCCAGTGACTGTACGATATCCATCCAACGGCCGTAGTGCTTCTTCAACCTCTGGTCTTCTTGCTCCAGCCGCCCAAAGCAGTGTCGGTTGTGCCGCATGCTCTTGCCTCCCGTGGTCGGCTGTGCTGCCATGGAGGCCTCACCGCCCCCTACTATTCCCACCGCTGGCCAGGTCCTGCGGTGACGGCAGCCTCACACCACAGCCGAACCAGTGAACCCTCGTACTCCTCTCTGTGCGGGCTTCCACTGCCGCGTCTTCCCCGACTCCGAGTCGTCCCCTTCCTAGGCCTCGCCGTCGTCCACCGCCGTGGTCAACATGGTCAGGGAACGACTTCCATCAGACGTGGACTATACGTGGAGAGGCTGACAGCTGGGTCCACGGCCGCAGCAAGGAAGTGCCTCCTTATTGCGGAAAATAATGATTTCTCCACCTGACAGCAGGGACCCACCGGACGGGCCACCGTATTTTGCGAAAAAAATGTTTCTCCCCTGACAGCTGGGACCCACCAGCTACATTTTTGCATGCAAGGAAGTACCTAACAGTCGGGACCCACCTGGTCGAAGCGTACATAGTGTTGTCATTCTGGTCGCGAACGTGTACATACATATATACTAGTCGATGTAGAGGCGCGCACGTGTCATAGTAGAGGTGCGTACGTGTCGTAGTAGAGGCGTGCACGTAGCAATGTACACATACGTACAGCGGCCAGGGTGCAAGAAAGAAAATATGGCCACGTATGTGTACATACAGGCGGGGTCTCGAACGCCTACTCGCGCATACGTACGGCCAGCACTCGTGTATATGGCTGGGTTGGAACGGAGAAACAGCATCGTCGTCGTGTTCATAGGGAGGCAACGGAATGCGTCGTGTTCATGGGGAGGCAACGGAATGCGTCGTGTTCATCAGGAGGCAGCGAAACGCGTGGGAGCCAACCGGCTGGGTCGGAACGGAATGCGTCGTCGTGTTCATCGGGAGGGCTTGGACGGAATAGGCGATGGAAACGAGGCCTAGCGTACTGCAGAACGGAGGAAACGGCCTTGTGTTCGACCGGCCACGTTTGAAACGGGATCATGTTCATCGGGAGGGGTCTGGCGTACCACAAAACGGAGGAAACAGACCTCCTACGGTCGAAACAGGGGTCTTGTTGATCGGGAGGGGTGTGGCGTACCGCAAAACGGACGAAACGGACTTGTGTTGGAGCGCTACGGTCGAAACGGGGGTCCTGTTCATCGTTAGGGGTGTGGCGTACCGCAAAACGGATGAAACGGACTTGTGTTGGAGCACTATGTTCGAAACGGGGGTCCTGTTCATCGGGAGGGGTGTGGCGTACCGCAAAACGGGACTCCGTGGGATACTGTTCATCTCCACCGTCAACCTCCTCCAGCCTCCATGGGCTCCTGTTCATCCAGCCTCCACCGAGCGCTACTCCACCGGCTACTATTCAACCACCCCTCCACGGGCACCCCTCCACCGTGTACTATTCATCCAGCCCTCCACGGGGTCGTCCTGTTCATCCAGAGGCAACGCCACGGGGTCTTGCATCCACCCCCACCGCTCACTGTTCGTCCAATCCCCCCCCCCCCCCGCAACGCTCACTGTTCATCCAATCGATCGGCTCCATTTAGCAGCAGTAGCGAAGGAATCGCTCGATCAGTTTCAGTTAACAGCCATCGATCGATCGCTCGGGTTCAGTAACGCGTAGCCTGCAGTGCAATCGCTCGGGTTTAGTTAGAGCCCAACTCCCTCGCTCGGGTTCAGTTAGAGCCAACGCCTCGCACACATGCACGTACGTGTACGAGAGAAACGTGCATCGCTCGGCCCCCGACCGCCCACCGTAACCGGGAACTCCCCGAAATTTTCCTCGCCCTCGCTTCTATCATGGTTTTTTCCGTCATGGACGGCCCAAAGAATGTCATGCAGCTGCGTCTCTGGCCCGCCCATGACGAAAAGCCCATTTTCTGTCATGATTTTTTGTCATAGAACTAGGATCCCACCACATCTATGATGATACCGGGTTTTGTCACAATTATCGTCATAGAAGTGTCATATGTATGACAGAAAAAAAATCGTTTGGCCCAAAATGTCACGGATGTGTCTTTTTTTGTAGTGTCTACAAGCAACGGCGACAAGTCAAGTTTCAAGAAAACTTCGACATCTTCAAGTCGTCCTCCTACTACAAGCAACATCAAGCCGAGAGCTTCATCATCAACAACTCTACCAGATGAGACCCTCAAGACAAGTTCCATCAAATGCTTCACATGCCAAGGTCGAGGCCATAAGACATTTGAGTGCCCCTCGGCGTATCATGATCGCCAATGATGACGGAACCTATGACTCGATGAGGGAGGAAGAAATGGGAGCGCTTGAGCACGTGGCCACGCACCGGCGCGTGAATGAAGATGAAGATGAGAAAGTATTTTGTGACAATGATTTGAGCCCCGCTCTCGTTGTGTCCAAGGTCTTGACGCTTTAACACCAACAAGAGGAAGATTAACATTGCCACATCTTCCACACCAAAGAAGGCATCAATAGTCGTTCCGTGAAGGTTATCAACGACGAAGGAAGTTGCCACAACTTGGCAAGTGAAGAACTATGCTCCAAGCTACAATTGGTCAAGATGAAGCATTCTCGTCCCTACAAGGTCCAATGGCTTAGCGACTCCTGCACCATCCAAGTGGAGCACACCGTTCAAGTCTCCTTAAAGATTGGTGCATACGAAGACACCATGGAGTGTGATGTGGTTCCCATGTTTGTTTGCCACCTCCTACTTGGACGGCCTTGGCAATACGAACACTGTGTCATCCACACTAGGCGAACTAATCACTATAGCATAGAGCCAAGTGATTGCCGACAAGCAAGCATCCGCCCATCATGGAGGGAATAGTGAGAGAGCAAGCCACCAAAAAGAGAGTGAGCGCCACAAGCCAAAATTGAGTGCGTCCACGATGAGTGACAAGAAAAACGTAGTGCTTTTAGCTACCAAAAGAGAGATGAGAGAAGTCTGTGGGAAACCTTCTAGTGTCACCCACTATGACCTACTGTGCAAAGATGAAGCGGCAAGGACTTACACCTCTCACCATCTACCTTTGGTGTTGTCTAATCTATTGCCGGAATTCATGGACTTTTCCCCGATGAGCTACCTCCGGGACTAGCTCCACTACGAGGCTTCGAACACCGAATCGACCTCATCCCTAGTGCACCATTACCGTACAAGGCACCGTACCGCGTCAACCCCAAAGAAACAAAGGAAATACAAAGGAAAGTACAACAACTCATTGACAATGGGCTTGTACGTGAAAGCTTAAGTCCTTGTGTCGTTCCATTCATTCTTGTGCCTAAGAAAGATGGTAGTTTTTGCACGTGTTCTCATTGTCGTTCCATTAATGCTATCACAGTTCGTTATCACTACCCCATTCCGCGCCTTGATGACATGCTAGATGAGCTTGGAGGAGCCACAATTTTCTCCAAAATTGATCTTAAAAGTGGCTATTACCAAATACACATTCAAGAAGGTGATGAATGGAAAACCGCTTTCAAAACCAAGTTTCGCTTGTATGAATGGTTGGTCATGCTTACGGGCTTATCCAAAGCACTCGGTACTTTTATGCGTGTGATGCATTATGTTCTTCGCCCCTACATTGGCATATTTTTTTGGTCTACTTTGATGATATCCTTGTGTTTAGCGAGTCTCTAGATGATCATGTCACCCATCTTAGAACCATCCTACAAACTCTTAGAAACGAGCGCCTTTATGCTAATATGGAGAAATGCACATTTGGTGTTGACAAGCTTTTCTTATTGGGCTTTGTTATGTCTTCTAAGGGTGTTCATGTAGATGAAGCTAAAATTGATGCTATTAAAACTTGGCCAGAACTAACCAACTTGCAACAAGTGCGTAGTTTCCTTGGCTTAGCCGGTTTCTATCGTAGATTCGTTAATGACTTTAGCACTATTGCATCACCGTTGCATTCCTTGAGTACAAAGAATACACCTTTTGTTCGGGGACCATCCCAAGATACCGCATTTCATGAGCTTAAGAATTTTCTTACACATGCTCCCTTGGTTGCATTACCCAACTTCGATAAAACTTTTGAGGTACATTGTGACGCTAGCGGTAATGGCATAGGAGGTGTGTTAATGCAAGAGAATTGCCCAATTGCTTACTTTAGTGAGAAACTTTCTCGAGCACAACTTAATTATCCCATCTATGACAAAGATTTATATGCTTTAGTGAGTGTTTTGCATTTGTGGATCATTATCTTCTCCCTCATGAGTTTGTCATCCATACAGACCATGAAACGCTTAAATATCATAAGGGTCAAATGAAATTGAATAAGAATCATGCCAAATGGAGTGAGTTTATCGAGTCATTTCCTTATGTTATCAACTACATCAAAGTTAAGGAAAATGTTGTGGCGGATGCTCCTTCCCGTAAATGCATGCTTGTCACCCAACTTGAATTGAATACCATTGGCTTTGAGGACATAAAAGACTTGTATGCGCATGATCCTACTTATGCTATTCCTTATGCCAAATGGTTGACACATACATCTTGGGAACGCTACTACATCAAGGATTATTATCTAATGAGAGCAAACAAGCTATGTATCCCCGAGTCTTCTCTTCGATTGTTGCTTTTGCAAGAGGATCATGGTGGAGGACATATGGGACACTTTGGACGTGACAAGACATATGATACACTCTCCAAGAACTACTTTTGGCCCAAGATGTTCCACGACGTCGCCCGCTTCACCAACCGATGCTCTACATGTCGCAAAGCTAGGTCTAAATCGCAATCCCGTGGGCTCTATATGCCACTTCCTATTCTGTTCCACCCATGGGAAGATATTAGTATGGACTTTGTGCTTGGTTTTCCTAGATGCTTCACTTTATCCCATGCAACAAGATAGATGATGCTTCACACATTGCAATCTCTTTTGTAGGGAAATTTTGCGTCTACATGGAGTGCCGAAGACTATTGTCTCGGACCGTGAAGTCAAGTTCCCAAGATACTTTTGGAAGACCATTTACGGCAAGCTCGTAATCAAGCTCTTGTTCTCTTTGGCATACCATCCACAAACCGACAGCGAATTGAAGGTCACGAACCAGACGCTATCCACTCTCGTACGCGTGCTGATCAAGAGGAACATCAAGGAGTGGGATGAGTGCCTACCCATCGCCGAGTACGCCTACAACCGTGCAAGACATTCGACTACTAGCAAGTCCCCCTTCGAGGTTGTCTACGACTTCAATCCATTGTCCCCATTGGACATTCTACCACTACCACTACAAGAGCACATCAACATGGACGCGAGTGCCTGAGCAATCTATCTCAAGAAGGTGCATGAAGATACAAGACAAACTATCGAGCGCCAAGTACAATAACTCGCGACCAAGCTCAACATCCACAAGCAGCCCATGGTATTCCGCATTGGAGATCTTGTGTGGCTACTGATGTCTACTATGCAACCTTCTTCTTGTAGACGTTGTTGGGCCTCCAAGTGCAGAGGTTTGTAGGAAAGTAGCAAATTTCCCTCAAGTGGATGACCTAAGGTTTATCAATCCGTGGGAGGCATAGGATGAGTATGGTCTCTCTCAAACAACCCTGCAACCAAATAACAAAGAGTCTCTTATGTCCCCAACACACCCAATACAATGGTAAATGGTGTAGGTGCACTAATTCGGCGAAGAGATGGTGATACAAGTGCAATATGGATGGTAGATATAGGTTTTTGTAATCTGAAAATATAAAAACAACAAGGCAGCAAGTGGTAAAAGTGAGCGAAAACAGTATTGAAATGCTTCGAAACAAGGCCTAGGGTTCATACTTTCACTAGTGCAAGTTCTCTCAACAAGGATAACATAATTAGATCATATAATAATCCATCAACATGCAAAAAAGAGTCACTCCAAAGTCACTAATAGCGGAGAACAAACGAAGAGATTATTGTAGGGTACGAAACCACCTCAAAGTTATTCTTTCCAACCAATCCATTGGGCTATTCCTAAGTGTCACAAACAGCCCTAGAGTTCGTAGTAAAATAAAACCTTAAGACACATACCAACCAAAACCATAATGTTACTTGGATACTCCAATGTCACCACAAGTATCCGTGGGTATGATTATACGATATGCATTACACAATCTCAGATTCATCTATTCAACCAACACAAAGAACTTCAAAGAGTGGACCAAAGAGTCTACCGGAGAGTCAAGACAAAAACGTGCGCCAACCCCTATGCATATATTCCCAAGGTCACGGAACCTGCAAGTTGATCACCAAAACATACATCAAGTGAATCAATAAAATACCCCATTGTCACCACGGGTATCCCACTCAAGACATACATCAAGTGTTCTCAAATCCTTAAAGACTCAATCCGATAAGATAACTTCAAAGGGAGAACTCAATCCATTACAAGAAGGTAGATGGGGAGAAACATCATAAGATCCAACTATAGAAGAAAAGCTCGCGGTACATCAAGATTGTGCCAAATCAAGAACACGAGAGAGAGAGAGAGAGAGAGATCAAACACATAGCTACTGGTACATACCCTCAGCCCCGAGGGTGAACTACTCCCTCCTCGTCGTGGAGAGCGCCGGGATGATGAAGATGGCCACCGGTGATGATTCCCCCCTCCGGCAGGGTGCCGAAATGGGGTCTCGATTGGTTTTTGGTGGCTACAGAGGCTTGCAGCAGTGAAACTCCCGATCTAGGTTATTTTCTGGAGGTTTCTGTATTTATATGAGAGGTTGGTGTCGAGAACAAGTCAGGGGGACCCACGGAGAGTCCACAAGGCACAGGGGCGCTCCCCAGGGTGTGGGGGCACCCTCCACCCTCGTGGGCCCCACGGGAATCCCCTCCGGTATCTCTTCGTTCCAGTATTTTTTATATTTTCCAGAAAAAATCTCCGTTGATTTTTAGCGCATTCAGAGAACTTTTATTTCTACACAAAAACAACACCACGGTAGTTCTGCTGAAAACAGTTTCAGTCTGGGTTAGTTCTAACCAAATCATGTAAAACTATTATAAACATGGCATGAAGACATCAAAAAATATAGATATGTTGGAGACATATCAGCATCCCCAAGCTTAATTCCTGCTCATCCTCAAGTAGCTAAATGATAAAAACAGAATTTTTGATGTGGAATGCTACCTAACATATTTATCAATGTAATCTTCTTTATTGTGGCAAGAATATTCAGATCCATAAGATTCAAAACAAAAGTTTAATATTGATATAAAAATAATAAAACTTCAAGCATACTAACAAAGGAATCATGTCTTCTCAAAATAACATGGCCAAAGAAAGCTATCCCTACAAAATCATATAGTCTGACTATGCTCTATCTTCATCACACAAAATATTTAAATCATGCGCAACCCCGATGACAAGCCAAGCAATTGTTTCATACTTTTTATGTTCTCAAACCTTTTCAACTTTCACGCAATACATGAGCGTGAGCCATGGACATAACACAATAGGTGGAATAGAATGGTGGTTGTGGAGAAGACAAAAAGGAGAAGATAGTCTCACATCGACTAGGCGTATCAACGGGCTATGGAGATGCCCATCAATAGATATCAATGTGAGTGAGTAGGGATTGCCATGCAACGGATGCACTGGAGCTATAAGTATATGAAACCTCAAAAATAAACTAAGTGGGTGTGCATCCAACTCACTTGCTCACAAAGACCTAGGGCATTTTGAGGAAGCCCGTCATTGGAATATACAAGCCAAGTTCTATAATGAAAAATTCACACTAGTATATGAAAGTGACAACATAGGAGACTCTCTATCATGAAGATCATGGTGCTACATTGAAGCACAAGTGTGGTAAAAGGATAGCAGCATTGCCCCTTCTCTCGTTTTGTCTCTTTTTTTGCCTTGTATTTTTTTGGCTTCTTTTCTTTCATTTTTTATTTTTCATCCGGAGTCTCATCCATACTTGTGGGGGAATCATAGTCTCCATCATCCTTTCCTCACTGGGACAATGCTCTAATAATGATGATCATCACACTTTTATTTACTTACAACTCAAGGATTACAAATCGATACTTAGAACAAAATATGACTCTATATGAATGCCTTGGTGGTGTACTGGGATGTGCAATGAATAAAGAGTGACATGTATGAAAGAATTATGAAAGGTGGGTTTGCCACAAATACGATGTCAACTACATGATCATGCAAAGCAATATGACAATGATGAAGCGTGTCATAATAAACAGAACGGTGGAAAAATGCATGGCACTATATCTTGAAATGGCTATGGAAATGCCATAATAGGTAGGTATTGTGGCTGTTTTGAGGAATGTTATGGTGGGTGTATGGCACCGGCGAAAGTTGCGCGGCACTAGAGAGGCTAGCAATGGTGGAAGGGTGAGAGTGCGTATAATCCATGGACTCAACATTAGTCATAAAGAACTCAGGTACTTATTGCAAAAATCTATTAGTTATCGAAACTAAGTACTACGCGCATGCTCCTAGGGGGATAGATTGGTAGGAAAATACCATCGCTCGTCCCCTACTGCCACTCATAAGGAAGACAATCAAAAAATAAATCATGCTCCGACTTCATCACATAACGGTTCACCATACGTGCATGCTATGGGAATCACAAACTTAAACACAAGTATTTCTCAAATTCACAACTACTTACTAGCATGACTCTAATATCACCATCTTCATATCTCGAAACAATCATAAAGAATCAAACTTCTCATAGTATTCAATGCACTTTATATGAAAGTTTTTATTATATCCCTCTTGGATGCCCATCATATTAGGACTAAATTCATAACAAAAGCACATTACCATGTTGTTTAAGACTCTCAAAATAATATAAGTGAACCATGATAGTTCATCTATTTCTTCAAAATAAAACCACCGCCGTGCTCTAAAAAGATATAAGTGAAGCACTAGAGCAAACGACAAACTACTCCAAAATATATAAGTGAAGATCAATGAGTAGTCGAATAATTATGTAACTATGTGAAGACTCTAAAACATTTAAGAATATAAGATATTGGGATATTATTAAAACAGTAGGCAAGGAAAAATAAAATAAAATGACTCTCCAAGCAAAACACATATCATGTGGTGAATAAAAATATAGCTCCAAGTAAAGTTACTGATGAACGAAGACAAAAGAGGGGATGCCATCCGGGGCATCCCCAAGCTTAAGCTCTTGGTTGTCCTTGAATATTACCATGGGGTGCCTTGGGCATCCCCAAGCTTAGGCTCTTTCCACTCCTTATTCCATAGTCCATCAAATCTTTACCCAAAACCTGAAAACTTCACAACACAAAACTCAACAGAAAACTCGTAAGCTCCGTTAGTATAAGAAAATAAATCACCACTTTTGGTACTGTCGTGAACTCATTCCAAATTCATATTGGTGTAATATATACTGTATTCCAACTTCTCTATGGTTCATACCCTCCGATAGTACTCATAGATTCATCAGAATAAGCAAACAACACATAGAAAACAGAATCTGTAACTCTCGAATACTTATGTAACTCTAAAAATCCCACCAAATTATGAAAACCTGAGAACTTTGTGTACCAATCCATATCAAAAAGAATCCGATCAAAAGAACGTTTATGTGAATTATCAAAACTAATATACTAGGCGCAAAAGTTTCTGATTTTCAGCAGGATCTGCACAACTATCACCGTAAGCTATCCTAAAGGTCGTACTTGGCACTTTATTGAAACGAAAGCTATAAAACATGATTACTACAGTAGCATAATCATGTGAAAACACAAAAACAGTAGGGGTAAATATTTGTTTTTTTCCAACAAGCGCTTTTCTTTAATGCCTTTTAGGTAGGCATCATGATTTCAATGATGCTCACATAAAAGATAAGAATTGAAACATAATGGGAGCATCGTGAAGAATATGACTAGCACATTTAAGACTAACCCACTTCCTATGCCTAGGGATTTTGTGAGCAAAAACTTCTAGGAACAAGAATCAACTAGCATAGTGATACGGGGCTAACCCGGTGTAGGCCGATCTTTCACATTTGGAGTGGGATCCCTCGAAGAGCACGAAGAACACGGGGAAGAACGGGGAGCCATCACAAGGGGAAACACTCAAGAACAAGTCCAATCACACATCCACTAGACAATCAAACACACAAGATCACAAGGTACATGAACAACAAAGGGAAAGATACAAGGTAAGTTTCATCTCCAAGAGGAGGTCTTGATGATATCCTAGATGGATCTTCCCACGAGGGGGTCTTGATGATATCCCACAGGATCTTCTCCTAGATGGAGGTCTTGGCCTCCAATGGAGTGGTGGTCTCTCTCTCTCTCAAGAGTAGAGATAGGTAGGAACAAAGCTCACATACAAATGAGCTATCACTTTGCTTACCCTAGAAAGGAGGTGGAGGTGGTCTATTTATAGTCTAAGCCGCGAAGGGGTAAGTGGGAGAGGGATACAAGGCCAAAGGCCCACGGCTGCGCACACAGGCGTTGGACGTCTGATGGGGGTCGGACGTCCGGAAGCTCGGGACGGTCCAGACGTCCGGAAGACATCGGACTTTCGTAAATATTGTTTTGTCACCGTGGCACCGGTCGTCCGGAGGCGCTTGGTCGTCCGTGGCCTGGGAGGTGTCGAACGTCCGGTCTTGGTCGGTCGTCTGGTCGCTGTAGATCTCGTTAGCTGGACTCTGGGATGCGTCAGGTAGTGGACATCCGGTGGATGCCGGTCGTCCGGGCGCTGTAGAGGGTCGGACGTCTGGAGGCTTCCGGTCGTCCGGTCGTTGTAGACTCTGCAACACCTTCTTCTTCCGTCTTCGCTTCCATGCTCCCTCGCGGATGGTGTAGTCGTTCCTTGGCACTTGCACTCCTCCTTGACATCCGTGAAGCTCCGACAATACCTATGCATGCACACG
Organism: Triticum timopheevii; assembly: GCA_963921465.1. Taxonomy (NCBI): domain Eukaryota; kingdom Viridiplantae; phylum Streptophyta; class Magnoliopsida; order Poales; family Poaceae; genus Triticum; species Triticum timopheevii. The sequence goes on from OY997270.1 coordinate 202,673,509, forward strand.
GGAGAAGTGTCAAGTAGTATACCATCCTCGAAGGGGTCAAGTGAGCACGTGTAAAGGAGAAGATTCACCTTTATGTATGAGAAGTAGAGGTCGCACGTGTCACTTGCCAAACGGACTCTTGACATGGTGATGACCATAGGATGCTCCGCATCACATAGGAAGGCAAAACAAGCATAACTTCAAGATTTGCAACACATAGAGATGAAACTTGATATTATTGCAATTCCTACAAGCATATATTCCTCCCTCATAATAATTTTCAGTAGAATCATGAATGAATTCAACAATATAACCATCACTTAAAAGCACTATTTTCATGATGCACAAGCATAGAATTTTTATCACTCTCCACATAAGTAAATTTCTTCTCATGAATAGTAGTGGGAGCAAACTCAACAAAATAACTATCACGTGAGGCATAATCCAATTGAAAATTAAAATCAAGATGACAAGTTTCATGGTTATCATTATACTTTATATCATACATGTCATCACAATAATCATCATAGATAGCAACTTTGTTCTCATAATCAATTGGAAGCTCTTCCGAAATAGTGGATTCATCACTAAATAAAGTCACGACCTCTCCAAATCAACTTTCATCAATATAATCATCATAAATAGGAGGCATGCTTTCATCATAATAAATTTCCTCATCAAAACTTGGGGGACTAAAAATATCATCTACATCAAACATAGCATCCCCAAGCTTGTGGCTTTGCATATCATTAGCATCATGAATATTCAAGGAATTAATACTAACAACATTGCAATCATACTCATCATTCAAATATTTAGTGCCAAACATTTTAGTGCATTCTTCTTCTAACACTTGAGCACAATTTTCCTTTCCATCATTTTCACGAAAGATATTAAAAAGATGAAGCATATGAGGCAACCTCAATTCCATTTTTTGTAGTTTTCTTTTATAAACTAAACTAGTGTGTCGGTGTTCTGGGAACGGGGGTCCCCACACTTGCCTGCCTGCGGCCTGCGGCGTGGCTCAAAGGAGGCCCAGCACAGCCCATCTTCATCTACGCAAGCTCAAGACCCTCGCGAGGGGCCAAGACTCGCAGGGCGGACGACAAGGAGCTTCCTCAGGCACGGCCTCGTCAGGCTGGCTCATGAGGAGGCGGAGAGTTCAAGGCAGGGTACCTCGCGAGGTGCCCATGACGCAAGCCATGACGACCAAGGGCGCCAGTCAGGCGCCAGCCCGCGCAGTGTCCTCCTTTCCTCTTTGGTGCAAAGGGAGCATGCGCAGGCGAGAGCATCAAGCAAAGGCGGCCATTTCGGTGCAACAAGACCAAGACCAGCCCAATGGCCGGAAGGAAGTCATTGTGGAGCCCAAGCCGGCGTCACCATCAGAGCCTTTGACAGGCGAGGACCAACTTTAGTCAGGATAAGTGTACCCGTTGTTCCCCTTCAAAATGGCCAATTATTGGCGCCCTTCCCGCTCAATATTTGGGGAGAGGCCCAGGGCCCTTGCCTATAAATAGGACTAGCCACCCCTAGGGTAGAGGCATCTGGACCTGACCTAGCAATCGGGATCCTCACCAAGAAACCAGTAGATAGGGTGATTGAACTCATCCCAGCAGTTCGTCGCACCAGCCAAGAATAGACCCTCGCGAGGCTATTCTGCCTTGTATTGTTCATCATCAAGCCCAAGAGGCAATCCACTACACCACACACTGGAGTAGGGTATTACACCGCAATGGTGGCCTAAACCAGTATAAATCTTGTGTCTCTTGTGCTATTCAATTTGGTAGTTTAGGCCCTAGCGATTCGGCGAGGAACGAGCCGGTGGAGGGTTGAATCTCCGCGCGCACCCCAGTGTTCAAACCTCAAGGGTCTACCGGAACCCGAAATCCGACATTTGGCGCGCCAGGTAGGGGTGCGCCGGAATTTGCCTTCCGTCGTCCCGTTCTTCTCCGACCATCGCATCCATGTCTGACGCTCGTCGGGCTCGCGCCGGGCGCCGAGCCGCCCTCACTTCCCATGTTGTCCAGACGGCCCCCGTCGGCAGGCGTCCTCGTCGTTCCCCATCGCCTGCCGTCAACACCGCCACCGGCCCGGCGGGGAACGGGCCGCAGGCATCATCCCTGCACTTCCCAGTGACCTCTAGGGAGGAGCCGCGCAGCTTCTTCCTCACCCACCCCGTCGCGCTGGCTCCTTCAGTCGTCGCGGCCCTCCTGGGTGGCTCGCAGGCGCCGCCCTCCAGCCGCCATGTCAAGCCATTCGTCCGCCGGGTCGGCGCCGCCTCCACGCGGCAGGGGGCTCCCTCGGGCTGGACGGAGCTGTCGGCCGGGCTGACCTTCGGTTCTGAGGACCACCCCACCAACTCGGCCTGCTCGGGTGCGCTCCCCATGCTCTTCACACCCACCATCTGCCAGGTGGCCGTCACCAGGACCCTCATCGACGGGGGCGCGGGCCTCAACGTGCTCTCAGTTGAGGCCTTCAACCTCCTCTGCATACCCCGGGAGCAGCTGCAACCCAGCCAGCCTTTCTCGGGCGTCGGAGGCGGGTCGCCCAGCTCCTTGGGGCAGATCCGACTTTCGGTGACCTTCGGCACCTACGACAACTTCCGCATGGAGCAGGTCGATTTCGACATCGCCCCCATCGGCCTCCCCTACAACGCCATCCTTGGCTATCCGGCATTGGCCAAATTCATGGCCGCACTCATCCGGGGTACAACCTCATGAAGATGCCCGGGAGCAACGGCGTCCTCACCGTGCCCGGGGACACCGAAGGTGCGCTACGAGTACTCAAGCTCGCCTTCAAGACGGCGGCGGCGGCGCGGCCCGCCGAAGCCGAAACCCCCAAGCCCAAGGGGGCTGCGCCGGCCAAGAAGAAGCAGTTGTTCACCCAAGACAAGGCGGAGACCAAGCAGGTACCTGACGACGAGGACCGGTCCTCTAACGCCACTTTCACCATAGGCGCCAACCTCGACCCCGAGCAGGAGGAAGCCCTGGTCAAGTTCCTGCGTGCAAACAAGAAGGTGTTCGCCTGGGAGCCCGATCAGCGGGCAGGGATCCCGCGGGGCGTAATCGAGCACCACCTCAACGTATGCCCCAACGTGCGTCCCGTGAAGCAGAAGGCGAGGAGACAGTCCACTGAGAAACAGGCCTTCATCGTCCAAGAGACCCGCAAGCTAGAAGCCGCAGGGGTTATTCGCGAGGTCCAATACCCGGATTGGTTGGCCAACCCCATAGTTGTGCCAAAGAAGGGAGGAAAGGAACGCATGTGTGTCGACTTCACCAACCTCAACAAAGCATGCCCACAAGATCCGTTCCCGCTCCCTCGCATCGACCAGATTGTCGATTCCACCGCTGAGTGTGACCTGCTATGCTTCTTGGATGCCTTCTCCGGGTATCACCAGATCAAGATGGCGGTGGAAGATGTGGATAAGACGGCCTTTCTAACCCCGTGTGGGGTGTACTGCTATACATGCATGCCATTCGGACTGCGCAACGCGGGGGCAACCTTCCAGCGGCTCATGCACATCACCTTGGGCCCGCAGCTCGGGAAGAATGTGGAGGCTTACGTCGACGACATCATAGTGAAGTCTCGCGAGGCCAAGACCCTGATACAAGACCTGGAGGAAACCTTCGCGAGCCTCAACACAGTGAGCCTGCGACTTAACCCGGAGAAGTGTGTGTTTGGAGTTCCCACGGGCAAGCTCTTGGGTTTCCTCGTATCCCACCGAGGCATCGAGGCCAACCCAGAAAAGGTCAAGGCAGTTGAGGACATGAGCCCACCAAAGACCCTCAGGGAAATGCAGAAGCTCACGGGGCGCGTGACGGCGCTGGGGCGCTTCATCTCCCGATTGGGGGAGCGGGCGCTTCCTTTCTTCCAGCTGATGAAGAAAAAGGGGCCCTTTGAATGGACTGAAGAGGCCGACAAGGCGTTCCAAGATCTCAAGAGATACCTAACCATCCCTCCAGTGATGGTGGCCCCGCGCCCTCAAGAGCCCTCGGTACTCTACCTCACCGCCACTCCCTACTCCGCTAGCGCAGCCCTGGTGGCAGTTAGAGAAGAGCGTCGGGCCAAGACCACGGCAGCCACCCGAGCCAAGGCAAAGCTGGATCAAAAGGGACTTGTGGAGGTTACCACCGTGATGGAAGAAGATCAGCCGCCACAGCAGAGCGCACCAGGGGCGGGAGAGGCCCTCCTTCCATGCGCCCAGCTTCTGGAGGCTCCGCCACCTCAGGATGCACCGCAGCTTCCGGAGGACGCCACCAGCACCGACGCCCCAAGCCTCGTCGAGCACCCGGTGTACTTCGTTAGCAAAGTGTTACGGGATGCGAGGGCACGATACCCCATACCACAGAAGCTCCTCGCGCTGTTGGTGGCCTCGCGCAAGCTGCGGCACTACTTCCAGGGTCATCCAATCAAGGTTGTCTCGGCATACCCCTTGGAGAGGGTGCTCAGGAGCCCTAACTCAGCCGGATGGGTCGCCGAGTGGAACATTGAACCGCAAGCGTTCCAACTCGAATTCGGCACGACCAGAGTCATCAAGGGGGCCGCGCTGGCAGATTTCGTGGCCGAATGGACAGAGGCACCGGGCCTCAGGGCCGGCGAGGATCGATCCCTCTCCCCAGGAAGCGAGGCGCCAGAAGGCTGGGTCATGTACTTTGACGGAGCGTTCTCCAGGCAGGGCGCTGGAGCTGGGGCGGTGCTCATATCTCCCACTCAGGACAAGCTCTACTACGCCATGCAGCTCTGTTTCCAGCAGGGCGAGAAGGTCTCCAACAATATAGCAGAGTACGAGGGACTGATAGCGGGCGTGAAGGCCGCCGCTGCCTTGGGGGTGAAGCGTCTTACTATCAAGGGCGATTCGCAGCTCCTCGTCAATTTCTCCAACAAGGTATACGATCCAAGAGATGAGCACATGGAGGCCTACCTTGCGGAGGTCCGTAGGATGGAGAAGCAGTTCTGCGGGTTGGAGCTGCAGCACGTGCCCCGCGGCACTAATCAAGAGGCCGACGACATCGCAAAACGAGCCTCCAAGTGGTTTCCCCAGGTGCCGGGCGTCTTTGAGGAACGGCTCTTCAAGCCTTCGGCCTTGCCACCATTGTCGAGCACAGCACAGCCTCGGGTGGAGCTTCCTCAGCCACCTGCCTCGGGAGCCCCAGCCTGTAGCCCGGCCTCAGGAGCACGCCTGCTCCTGACGATGGAGCCTCAGGAGGAGTGCTGGATCACAGAGCTCAGGAGCTACTTAACGCAAGGGACCTTGCCGGAGAAGGAGGAGGAAGCAGAACGTGTGGCGCGGCAGGCCACGGCGTACTGCATCATGGATGGAGAGCTCTACCGGAAACGACCGAACGATGTGTCCCTGTGCTGCATCACCAGGGAACAAGGGAAGGAACTGCTGGCAGATATACACGGTGGAGACTGTGGGCATCATTCGTCGTCGCGGACCCTCATCGGCAAGGCGTTCCGCAGCGGTTTCTATTGGCCCACTACGCTCAGTGACGCTGTTGAACTTGTGAAGGCTTGCGAGGCCTGCCAATTCCATGCCAAGCAGATTCATCAGCCGGCAGGAGGTCTGCAAACCATACCCCTCACATGGCCATTCGCGGTCTGGGGGCTGGATATCCTGGGCCCTTTTCCTCGGGCGCCAGGGGGCTATCGCTACCTCTACGTCGTCGTGGACAAGTTCACCAAGTGGGCCGAAGTCGAGGCCGTCCACACCATCCCTGCTGGTTCTGCGGTCAAGTTCGTCAAGGGCATCGTGAGCCGGTTCAGAGTGCCGAAACGCATCATCACTGATAGCGGTTCGCAGTTCACCAGTCACCTTTTCAAAACATATTGTGCTAACCTTGGGACGCAGATATGCTACGCTTCGGTGGCGCACCCCCGAAGCAACGGCCAGGCTGAGCGGGCCAACGCAGAAGTCCTGAGGGGCCTCAAGACCAGGACATTCAAGAAGAAACTAGAGGCCTACGGCAGAGGCTGGTATGACGAGCTTCAGTCCGTGCTGTGGTCCATCCGCACAACCGTGACCAAGCCGACTGGAGAGACCCTCTTCTTCCTAGTCTGCGGAGCCGAAGCGGTCCTCCCTCACAAGGTCAGGCGTCGATCCGCGCGGGTCCTGGCGTTCGATGAGACGATGCAGGATGCCATGCGGGGGACGGACCTCGTGCTGGGGGAGGAGCGTTGTCGAGAAGCTGCGCTGCGAGCAGCAAGGTACCAACAGGCACTCCGGAGATACCACTGCCGCAACATCCGCCCCAGAACTCTCGAGGTAGGGGACCTCGTGCTCCGGCGGGTCCTCTCCAGGGAGGGACTGCATAAGCTCTCTCCTATGTGGGAGGGCCCATTCAAGGTTGTTCATGTTTCCAGGCCCGGCTCTGTGCACTTGGAGACTCAGGAGGGAGTACCTATACAGAACGCGTGGAACATCCAGCACCTCCGGAGGTTTTACCCCTGAAAAGGCCCAGAGCCTGTGAAGAAGGCAAATGCCTGTGAAGCTCATCTTTTTGGAAAAGGCCCAGAGCCTGTGAAGAAGGCAAATGCGTGTGAAGCTCATCTTTTTGGAAACGGCCCAGTGCCTGTGAAGAAGGCAAATGCCTGTGAAGCTCATCTTTTTGGAAAAGGCCCAGAGCCTGTGAAGAAGGAAAATGCCTGTGAAGGGCATTTTTTGAAAAAGGCCCGAAGCCTGTGAAGAAGGCGAATGCCTGTGAAGCTGCCGCATTTTGGAAAGGGCCTGGAGCCTGTGAAGAGGGCCAACGCCCGTGAAGCTTGCTTCCCCGAAGAAAGGCCCGGAGCCAGTGAAGAAGGCCAACGCCTGTGAAGCTCGCCGCCCGTGACACTCTCACGTAATAATGAGTTGGGGCTGTACACGCCCCGGAGTCTCAGGGGTGCCGGCCTCAGGCCCTGGGGCTCCCTCCCATGCCCAGTGGCAGCACTTAGCTCCGCGCTGGTGAGAAGACGTCGAAGACTAGACTAGGTGCCGGACGCGGCTTTTTCATTTGCTTTCTGCAGTTGGCTAGTTCTTTTCCATTTGGAGTTTTTATCGAAACTATCGCCGCCTTTTGATCCATGGTTCTTCGGCTTTTTTCGCTCTCCTGCCTCGATTTCTCTTGCACAGGGGCTCGGGAGGCAGAAGCCCCAGGAGCCCTCACGAGCGTTCCTGCCCCTATCGCTCAAGTTTCACGGCCCGGGTCCACTACTGGAGCACCCCTCCGGACCATGCCTCACGGGCACCGCGACGCGAATACAGGGCCTGGATCGGTCGCCCCTGCGGCTAAGGCTAGCAATTACTTGCGAATGGGCATACAACAGGCAAGAACAATACCGGGATAACAAAAGCAGTACAATGATTGACGATGTTAACCCAAACGCGCCCCCACTGGGCCACACATTGCTGTCCTTTTTGCGCAGGAGAAAAGAAAGGAAAAGAACAAAAGCAAGCAAAGCACGCCCCGCGCTGGCCCTCTTGGAAGACTCGAGCCGCCTCCGGAGCTTAGGCGGACTCCCTCTCGCGCTTCACCGAGGCGCGACGGCGAGCAGACCCGCTGCCACCGTCCAAGCAGGCGCGGCGGCGTGGAGGCTGGCCGCGGCCGCTGCTAGAAGAGTCACTACCCGGAGAAGAGCTGGTGAAGCTTGAGGAGTCACGGGCGTCGCTAGCCGGCCGCGCACTGCCCTCTCCGTCCATGCCGGCGCTGAGTCCCCGGCCGCGGTCGTCGTCTTCAGGGCAGCACCCCACGCGGCGACCATCTTCCCCAAACACCCTCACGTAGAGGGTGGCGTCGCCATCATATACTTGAAGTGCAGGGAGCACCAGCGGCGGAGACCACGCATGCGAGCAAACGTCTGCCAGCCGCGGGTCAGGGACAGGTTCCCTGCAGCAGAGACCTCCAGCAAAGCCCACGAAGCCCGGCTGCAGCAGCCATCCGCCTGGAGCCAGAGGCCACCCAAGGCGCCAGCTGGGAGCTCACCCAGGAGGAAGCGAGGGAGCTGAAGCCGGGCGCCGGACGGCTCCACCGCCCACACCATGAACTCCGGCAGCACCTCCGCAGTGTGGAGGCGTGGCCTCGGGGGACGCACGGCCGGAGCACGCCCGCCGACCATGGCTAGCCGCTCATCACCGTGCTGAGAGCCACCTCCGCGACCACGAGGGACCGCTGTGGAGGCCACAGGGTGCCTGTGAGGGCGACCTCGACCGCGCTTGGGCGGGGGAGAGGAGGACTCGACCTGGCGGGCCTTTCCCTTCTCTGCGGCCGAAAACTTCCTTGGTGGAGCCATGGAGAAGAAGGAGAAGCAAGAGGGGATAGGCTAGAAGGGCGCATGCCGTTCCATACTTATAGCCGGCGAAGGCCAACCATCGACCTCCACGATCGCAGGTAATCATGACCCGCTTTGCATGTAGGGACTTGTCGAATCCGTGCGGTTATCAAGGCGTCGTGGGGAAGCGGAGGCGCCCACGTCCAATCAACCGCCACGCGGCGCCCAAGGCCGCAGGCTGTTAGGGCCCGCGACGCTTCGCACTTGCCCTTTCGCCTCTCTACTCGGCCAAGTTCGGGCGCGTCATGGGCCCGGGAGCTACTGTCGGCGTTCTGGGAATGGGGGTCCCCAGACGTGCCTGCCTGCGGCCTGCGGCGTGGCTGAAAGGAGGCCCAGCACAGCCCATCTTCATCAACGCAAGCTCAAGACCCTCGCGAGGGGCCAAGCCTCGCGGGGCGGACGACAAGGAGCTTCCTCAGGCACGGCCTCGTCAGGCTGGCTCATGAGGAGGCAGAGAGTTCAAGGCAGGGTACCTCGCGAGCTGCCCATGACGCAAGCCATGACGACCAAGGGCGCCAGTCAGGCGCTAGCCCGCGCAGTGTCCTCCTTTCCTCTTTGGTGCAAAGGGAGCATGCGCAGGCGAGAGCATCAAGCAAAGGCGGCCATTTCGGTGCAACAAGACCAAGACCAGCCCAACGGCCGAAAGGAAGTCATTGTGGAGCCCAAGCCGGCGTCACCACCAGAGCCTTTGACAGGCGAGGACCAACTTTAGTCAGGATAAGTGTACCCGTTGTTCTCCTTCAAAATGGCCAATTGATGGCGCCCTTCCCGCTCAATATTTGGGCAGAGGCCCAGGGCCCTTGCCTATAAATAGGACTAGCCACCCCCAGTGTAGAGGCATCCGGACCTGACCTAGCAATCGGGATGCTCACCAAGAAACAAGTAGATAGGGCGATTGAACTCATCCCAGCAGTTCGTCGCACCAGCCAAGAACAGACCCTTGCGAGGCTGTTCTGCCTTGTATTGTTCATCATCAAGCCTAAGAGGCAATCCACTACACCACACACTGGAGTAGGGTATTACACCGCAATGGTGGCCTGAACCATTATAAATCTTGTGTCTCTTGTGTTGTTCAGTTTGGTAGTTTAGGCCCTAGCGATTCGGCGAGGAACGAGCCAGTAGAGGGTTGAATCTCCGCGCGCACCCCAGTGTTCGAACCTCAAGGGTCTGCCGGAACCCGAAATCCGACATAGAGATAAAACAAGAAACTAAAAGATTGGATTGCAAGATCTAAAGATATCCCTTGAAGCACTAACCTCCCCGACAACGGCGCCTGAAAAGAGCTTGATGTCTACTACGCAACCATCTTCTTGTAGACGTTGTTGGGCCTCCAAGTGCAGAGGTTTGTAGGACAGTAGAAAATTTCCCTCAAGTGGATGACCTAAGGTTTATCAATCCGTGGGAGGCGTAGCATGAAGATGGTCTCTCTCAAACAACCCTGCAACCAAATAACAAAGGGTATCTTGTGTCCCCAACACACCCAATACAACGGTAAATTGCATAGGTAGTTCAGCAAAGAGATGGTGATGCAAGTGCAATATGGATGGTAGATATAGGTTTTTGTAATCTAAAAATTTAAAAACAGCAAGGTAGCAAGTGGTAAAAGTGAGCGAAAACGGTATTGCAATGCTTCGAAACAAGGCCTAGGGTTCATACTTTCACTAGTGCAAGTTTTCTAAACAAGGATAACATAATTAGATCATATAACAATCCCTCAACATGCAACAACGAGTCACAACATGCAACAAACGAAGAGATTATTGTAGGGTATGAAACCACCTCAAAGTTATTCTTTCCGATCAATCGATTGGGTTATTCCTGTAAGAGTCACAAACAGCCCATAGAGTTCGTATTAAAATAACACCTTGAGACACATACCAACCAAAACCCTAATGTCACCTAGATACTCCAATGTCACCAAAAGTATCCGCGGGTATGATTATATGAGATGCATCACACAATCCCAGATTCATCTATTCAACCAACACAAAGAACTTCAAAGAGTGCCCCAAAGTTTGTACCGAAGAGTCAAGACAAAAATGTGTGCCAACCCCTATGCATAGATTCCCAAGGTCACGGAACCCACAAGTCACCATGGGTATCCCATGCAAGGCATACATCAAGTGTTCTCAAATCCTTAAAGACTCAATCCGATAAGATAATGTCAAAGTGAAAACTCAATCCATTACAAGAAGGTAGAGGGGGAGAAGCATCATAAGATCCAACTATAGTAGCAAAGCTCGCGGTACATCAAGATCATGCCAAATCAAGAACACGAGAGAGAGAGAGAGAGAGAGAGAGAGAGATCAAACACATAGCTACTGGTACATACCCTCAGCCCCGAGGGTGAACTACTCCCTCCTCGTCATGGAGAGCATCAGGATGATGAAGATGGCCACCAGTGAAAATTTCCCCCTCCGGCACGGTGCCGGAACAGGGTCCCGATTGGTTTTTGGTGGCTATAGAGGCTTCCAGCAGTGGAACTCCCGATCTAGGTTATTTTCTGGAGGTTTCTGTATTTATAGGAGAGGTTGGCGTCGAGAACAAGTCAGGGGGACCCATAGAGAGTCCACGAGGCATAGGGCCGCGCCCCAGGGGGGTGGGGCCGCCCTCCACCCTCGTGGGACCCACGGGACACCCCTCCGGTAACTCTTCGCTTCAGTATTTTTAATATTTTCCAGAAAAAATCTCCATTGATTTTCAGTGCATTCCGTGAACTTTTATTTCTGCACAAAAACAACACCACGGTAGTTCTGCTGAAAACAGCGTTAGTCCGGGTTAGTTCTAACCAAATCATACCAAAATCATGTAAAACTATTATAAACATGGCATGAATACATTAAAAATTATAGATACGTTGGAAACGTATCAGCTACATCTTCGCAAGGACCGCTTCCCCAATGAATACAAGTCCAAGCTTCTACCTTGAGCTGATGGACAGTTCAAGGTGCTAAAATGCTACAACAACAATGCCTCCAAGATCGACATCCCACGCGACAAGTACTCCGTGAACGACATATTCAACATCAAGGATCTCTCTCCCTACCATGGTGATGAGGTTTTTGATCCGAGGTCGGATCTTTCCCGGGAGGAGATGATGCGAAGCATTCCAAGGTCATGCCATGGACCTATCATCGTCTCATCAAGTGCCAAGTGGACATATGACTCGTGCATGTGCAAGAGCTCTCGAAACCGAAGTGACATCTCTCCTCTTGAAATTCCTCTTTGAAACACATGAGACATGGCTACTACCTCAAATGGAGAAACTTTGTATACTCAGGTACCAAGGAGTTAGCCATGGAGCAGCTAAGGAGCTAGATCAACCGAAGGGAGAAGAGAAACATGGAGAATGAGAAGAAGAGGGCCAAGTCAGCACTTGCCCGGATGATCCGGATCGCCGTCCAGATGATTTGGATCAAGCCCGGACAATCCGGATAAGTGCCACCCAAGAACACCAAGGTCCAGAGCAAAGTCAGATCATCCGGACTAACTCCCGGATCATCCGGACGGACTCGGACGTCCGGACCATCTCCCTGTCATTCGGACACCCTACGATGGTTGCAACACATCCGATGATCCGGACGGCCGCCTGGATCATCCGGACCCCTGACACCCAGATCATCCGGCCACCATTCGGATCATCTAGACCCCCACCTGCGTGTGCGTTTTGGGCCGAAGCCATGTACCCCTTCGCCCCTTATACTATATATATGCCTCCTCCACTTTACTAGGGTTACCATTAGTTTAGCTCATTTTGGAGATAGAGCATTGCTTATCCACTTGTTCCCCTACTCCTTGGAGATCAAGGCCTGCTACGAGAAGATCCCCCAAGTGGATTCAAGACCTTGTCTTGTGGGAAGATCCCCTAGTGGATTCAAGACCTCCTTCCAGGAGATGAACTAGTGACATTTGTATCCCCCTTTTTTGGATTTGAATCATGTATCTCTCTTTGTGTTCATGGATCTAGCACATGTGTGACCATTTCTCATTGATTTGAGTGTTCCTCTCATTTCCCCTTGTGTGTTTGTCGTGTTCTTCGGGAATCCCCCTCCAAATCATGAAACATCGGCCCCTAGGGTTCCACCCTACATCATACATGCACCAGGCAGAAGCAGGCACTGGGACTTACTCCTATCTTGTAGCTCATTTCTTCTTTCTCTCCATGCCAGAAAGCGCACTGCCATCATCGAGGGTCACCCCGGCCCTATCGTCCGGGCCCTCGGGATGGTCCCCAGTGAGCCTGATCGCACTATATCCATGGCTCACGCTCATGTATTGCGTGAAAGTTGAAAAAGTTTGAGATTATTTAAGTACGAAACAATTTCTTGCCTTGTCATCGGGGGTGTATAAGATGGGAGCATTTTTGTGTGACAAAAATGAAGCATAGCCTAACTATATGATTTTGTAGGGAAGAACTTTCTTTAGCCATGTTATTTTGAGAAGACATGATTGCTTTGATTAGTATGCTTGAACTATTACTATTTTTTATGTCAATATGAACTTTTATTTTGAATCATTTGGATCTGAACATTCATGCCACAATAAAGAAAATTACATTGAGAATTATGCTAGGTAGCATTCCACATCAAAAATTCTGTTTTTATCATTTACCTATTCGAGGATGAGCAGGAATTAAGCTTGGGGATGCTTGATACGTCTCCAACGTATCTATAATTTTTGATTGTTCCATGCTATTATATTACATGTTTTGGATGTTTATGGGCTTTACTTTACACTTTTATATTATTTTTGGGACTAACCTACTAACCGGAGGCCCAGCCCGTATTGTTGTGTTTTTTTGCCTATTTCAGTGTTTCGAAGAAAAGGAATACCAAACGGAGTCCAAACGGAATGAAACCTTCGGGAGCGTGATTTTTGGAACGAACGTGATCTAGAGGAGTTGGAGTGCAAGTCAAGAAGCAATCAAGGAAGCCACGAGGGTGGAGGGTGAGCCCCCACTACTGGGTGCGCCCCCTATCTCGTGGGTCCTCAGGCATCCACCGACCTACTTATTCCTCCTATATATACCCACATACCCCGAGAACATCAAAGTCGATCATGAAAAACTATTTCCACCATCGCAACCTTCTGTATCCGCGAGGTCCCATCTTGGAGCCTTCGCCGGCACTCCGCCGGAGGGGGAATCTACCATGGAGGGCTTCTACATCAACACCATGGCCTCTCCGATGAGTTGTGAGTAGTTTACCACGGACCTTCGGGTCCATAGTTATTAGCTAGATGGCTTCTTCTCTCTCTTTGAATCTCAATACCATGTTCTCCTTGATCTTCTTGGAGATCTATTCAATGTAACTCTTTTTGTGGTTTGTTTGTCGATATCCCATGAATTGTGGGTTTATGATCAAGTTTATCTATGAGAAATATTTGAATCTCCTCTAAATTCTTTTATGTGTGATTAAGTTATCTTTGCAAGTCTCTTCGAATTATCAGTTTGGTTTGGCCTACTAGATTAATCTTTCTTGCAATGGGAGAAGTGCTTATCTTTGGGTTCAATCTTGCGGTGTCGTTTCCCAGTGACAGCAGGGGCAGCAAGGCACATATTGTATTGTTGCCATCGAGGATAAAAAGATGGGGTTTATATCATATTCCATGAGTTTATCCCTCTACATCATGTCATCTTTCTTAATGCGTTACTCCGTTCTTTATGAACTAAAACTCTAGATGCATGATGGATAGCGGTCGATGTGTGGAGTAACAGTAGTAGATGCTGGCAGTAGTCGGTCTACTTGTCACGGACGTGATGCCTATATACATGATCATGCCTAGATAATCTCATAATTATTCGCTTTTCTATCAATTGCTCGATAGTAATTTGTTCACCCACCGTAATACTTATGCTATCTTGAGAGAAGCCACTAGTGAAACCTATGGCCCTCGGGTCTATCTTTTATCATATAAGTTTTCAATCTACTTTTATTTGCATCTTTACTTTTCAAATCTATATTATAAAATACCAAAAATATATTTATCTTATCATATTATCTCTATCAGATCTCACTTTAGCAAGTGGCCGTGAAGGGATTGACAACCCCTTTATTGTGTTGGTTGCGAGTTCCTGTTTGTTTGTGTAGGTGCATGGGACTTTGGAGGAGCCTCCTACTGGATTGATACATTGGTTCTCAAAAACTGAGGGAAATACTTACGCTACTATTGCTGCATCACCCTTTCCTCTTCAAGGAAAACCAACGCAAGCTCAAGACGTAGCAGTTGGCTAGCGAGGAGTCGTGTGCGAAAAGGAAGGCGTGAGAAGGAGGATTCAGGAGAAGAAGGCAATGACGGCCTCGCGCCATGTGCGGGCAGGCTTTATGTCAGCCCGGGCAGTTGTCGAGGCGTCGTAGGAGAAGTTGGGGCATGCCCCACTAAATCGAGCGCCACGCATCACGCCTGGCCCGCAGGTAGTTAGGGCCCGCAGCGCTTCGCCACCCCCCATAATGGGTGGAGACATGCGCATAGCGGGCCCATGGGTATTGATGCGGAGCATCCTATGATCATCCCCATGTACACTACGACAAGACCTCAACCTCGAGCATACGCCATTGGACACAAGGTGAACTCGTTCCTAAGTCCTTCTCCTTTCTATTCACGCGAGACACGGTTGCTACCTAATGCAAAGACACTACCTGTGCTTAGGAACCAAGGACTAAAGGAGGAAGAACGGCCAACATCAAGACTTGTGCACAGTTTCTGCCAAGCCCGGAACTTCCGGCCATAGCTCGGAACTTCTGGTACCTGGACCTTCCGGCCAGCCCGGAACCTCTAGCCCTCTCACTCCAGACAATGCCCAGGCATGCCAACTCTCTGCGAAACCTCGCCCAGAACGTCCGGCGCCCAGAACCTCCGACCTGCCGGGAACTTCCGGCCCCCGGAAACCAGACCAGCCCCGACCGTGCAAACTCTCTAATTAGGTTGGACCCTTCCCGAAACTTCCGGCACCGCCCAGAATTTTCGGCCCTGCCTCCGCGTAGCAACTTGGGCCAAGGCCCATGTACCCTTTCGCCCCTAGACTATATATACTCTTCTCCCACCTACGTTTTAGGGTTAGGAAAGTAGTGGCTCATTTGAGAAGCTTTGCTGTCCACTTGATCCCTTCTCCATAGGAGTTCATGGCCTCTTCGGAGAAGATCCCCCAAGTGGATTCAAGACCCCTCATGGGAAGACCCCTCAAGACCTCCTTACGGAGAAGAACTTGCTACTTGTATCGTCCTTTGTTGATCGTGGATCGTGTATCTCTTTGTGTTTCGAGAATATAGCACATGTGTAATCGAATCTTGTTGGTTTGAGTGATTTCTCTCCTCGTGTTTCCCCTATGTTCTTCATGTTCATAGTGGGATCCACTCAAAACGTGAAAGATCGGGCATCTAGGGTTCTACCCTACATCATCTTGGCTCAAAGCAAGGTTGATCATGAATTTGGAGCCCCTACCCTTCTTTTTCTAGCCTAATTTTGTTGTGTTCTTCCCCAATTTCAAAAATCCCCACCAAAAATAGCCCCAATTTTTTTGTGATTTGTTGGTATGATGAAGTTTTGTTGGATTTGACCATGGATTTGCTTGGTTTCAAGTGGATCTAGCATTCCCCCATCTTTCTCACCATTTCCATCCACGAAATTGTCTCAATTTTGACATTGGAAATCGATTTTTTCCACCCCCGTTCTCAGATCCGGAATTTAGGGTTCGTCGCGGAAGAAATTCCACTACCCTCAGAAGTTCCATCCTTGCCCTGGAACTTCCATCCTAACCAGATACATTACACAGAATTTCAGCATTAGCCTCTTTCACCATTTTCATCATAACTTTTTGCTCCAAACTACGATTTGAGTGTTCTTTGGCTCATTTTGAAGCTCTCAATGTGCCCAAGGTCCTCACATTTGTTTCACCACCTTTTGAATCCATAATGTTTTTGGAACTATGGCATTTTGGCCTAGGCCTTCCACTATAACATCCGCATTGCCACCATCGACTTCCGCAACCTAACCCATTTTTTCCCGTTAGCATTTCTGGTTGCTTGAGTTGTGATTCGAGTCTCCTAAGGTGTTTTGGCTACTTAGGAATGGTTACCTCTTCTTCAACCACCACCATAACTTTCACATAACCTTTCCCACCATACATTTCCACCAGCTCAACTTAACCCAATTTTGTTTGTGCTTGGCCGAGTTGTGGTTTGTGTCTCCTAAGGTGTATCGGCTACTTAGGGACGGTGACTTCAACTCCGACACCATGTATAGTCCACCACCATAACCTCCACTACCGCATTGCATACTCCAATACCCATCTTTGCATGTCCCCAATCCGATTGAGCTTCCGAAACCACCACCACATTCCGCTACCACCATTTGACATTTGCCTTTGGAGATTTTGAGTTTGCGGTTTTTCCGTTTCCTAGGGTGTTTCTGCTAACTAGGAACAGTTCGACATCGACAAAACCGCCGCTCAACTTCGCCAAGGATTCGACGTCGACCACCTTCACCATTTTGACACCCTAGCCGTAAACAAGACAGTAACATCTATATCTTCTTGGTATCGTGTTATCCCACCATTGTACATTTTTCTTGCCATTACATTGTTGACCCCTAGCCCATTTTGCATCACTTGCCTATCGAGACTAGCCTTTGAGTATTGCCGGCAACATTACTTGTACATATTAGTGATCATCCCTTCCATTGCATACATACCATATCATATTGATGTCATCTTGGTATCATATCATCTCTTGTGTCACAAGATTGTTCCTGCATATACACAATTGCTATCTTGGTTTTTGCATTTCTCATAGTGGCCATATCAAAAAAAAGAATAATCTTTTAAGCAAAGAATAGGAGAGAGAGAGAGAGCAAAGAAGCTTGTAAGCAATAGCCATAGCATCATACCACATTGAATATAAGATTTTCATATCCGATCATCTTGGATCATCTTGAGAGGAACACCGAGAACCATACATACATAGCATACTTGGGATAGAAGTCGTTGCATCTTTATCTCTTATAGGTTGTGCACTAGTGTCGTATCCGCCTATTGAGCAATCGAGCTAGCATCTCTCTAGCATTGTGCAATAAGAGCATTTTCCGTGGATTCCACATTTTGAGCTCGTTCCTTCATTGCACGACCCCATTTATCTATCTGTGTGTGTGTTTCCGTGTGCCACATATTGCTATTGGTCTATTTGTTGCACTTGCAAATTTGTGAATCTCTTTCAACATTATTGACTCTTGCTAACATTTTGCATCATATTTTTGTGCCACTATCCTCACTGAGCTCCACCATAAGCCTTATTTGTGTAGCTGTGAGAAATTGATGAGATCGGTACCAATTGTGCTATTTCCTTGTTACATCATTGAGTGATCATTGATCCATTCTCAACATCAGTCAAGGTACATTTGGTATAGTTCTCTCCTTTCTTACACTCATATTTGCTTGACTCTTGTGATGGATATGCAACGCATTTCATCTCCGCTCTTCGACAACAACGACGGCACGTACAATTATAACACCAAACTCCCCACTTCGGACTACAACGAGCAATGCAAGGCCTCAAGAACATTGCCACCGACATACGACAATCTGAAGCACGGAAAAGGGACTACATCAACAACTTGTTCGACTACCAAAACAAACACATGGAGGAGCTATGACAAGTGTTGGTCGACTACAAGTTTTCTTTCCCTTCGTCATCTTCATGCGGCGACGTTCAAGACACAAGTCTTCGGAGCGCAAAAATGTTACAAGCGCAAGTCGTCCACGTCCACATCTCCATGGCGATCATCATGATCAACATCGTCATGAAGGGCAAGTCACCTCCAAGCATCATGCGCACGACGACGATCACTGACATCTACTATGAGCTCAAGCACGACAACGACACCATCATCATGAAGATGCTCGCCAAGCGCGAATGTACAAGTACGAACAAGCTCTACTACATGCCAAGGCCAAGCTTCAAGAGAACAAGAGAATACCATGAGACAGGCACCACCAAGAGCAAGCTACGGCTAACACAACCACTTCGGCATCTTTGCCAAGTGCTATCTAGGAATCTTCGCCTTTGGACGTACGACATCTTCGCGTACTTCCCACGAGTTCGCCTACATCGACATCTTCAACAACAAGGCGACTACCTACAAGCGAGGGCGACACTTCCATCTTTGGAAGCCCCTCAAGGATGACGGCCAAGCATGGGAAATTCCCTTCGGTTATGGAGACGAGCTACAAGGTGACACATCATATGGGCCTCCTACAACAAGACGGTGACAAGACGGTAGAGCAAGGGTCACCACCTTCGACCACGGCGACGAGCACGAACCTCTACAACAACATGAAGACGACACCCATATTGGACTCATACTCCGAGTCAAGCTTCCAGACCGCACATGAGACCTTCTCTTTGATCTTGGAGGAGAGTGATGATTTGCCACTTCCTACGGCATTCATTTTGAAGGCGTTATGGATGAGGAGGTTGAGCATGCGACTATCCCTTCAACCAAGGCGGCAATAGGAGCTGAGAATGGAGACATTTGCACCTACATCTCTCAGACACCCACATATGATGCGATGCACCAATTGCCATATGAGGAGAGCCACCACCCCATGAGTGAGATGAGTGACTCCACCATATGTGATATTGAGTGCATTTCCTAAGAGAGGATGAGTGTGACCACCACTAGCCCCACACTTGCGAGCATGCCACACATCCTATGTGAGGTTGAGAGCCATTTGAGTGACTCCACCAACCATACGAGTGAGAGCATCCAAGAGGGGGTGAGTGAGCCACTACACTTAGTGAGTGAGGTAGTTGACAGGGCATGTAAGGCCACTATGATTTCTAACGACTTAACCTCTACTCCGAGTGTTTTTTATTCTTTGGTGCTAGGTCTCATACATGACGACATGCCTACCTTTGACGAGTCCATACCTCCAATGGGAAAACTGATGTCCATGGTGGAAGAAGATGCACCCCGCACATGGTACCATCAAGTTGATGAAGGAATTGACCAAGTGTCAATTTTTGCAACTTCTCTTGCCCCACTAGTAGACTATCTTACAAATGATTGCTCGCATGATGATGATCACCTTATGGATTAACCACATACTATGTCTTATACATGCTTTGATATGCCAGCAATTTATGATCAATATGAATGAACATGTTGAATTGCCAGGTTGTGATGTTATGCTCCATAGGATATCATGTGAAAAATCTTTTGGTCACATCATGTTCGACAACCCTTTAAACTTGTCATATGCTATGAGTGAGTTGTCCCATATTGCATCATTTCTATCTCAACATAGTAACTATGCATGCCCCACTAAAATAAATCCCATTTGCACTTATGGCATAGATGACGAGATGATGGTCATTGGCTTTTGTTTTTGATGTAATGATATTGCCATGCTTCCTTTACATGATTTGCGCAATTCATCTACTACAGCATTCCATGATCATATAGAACCAAATATGCTTTGTTTTGGATGTTGTCAATATTCTCCATGTGATGTTTCCACTAATGCTCATGAGGATACCCCCATAGTTTCCTCATGCATATTAGGATATTTTGATACATTCCATACTTTGCATGATTCCCATAATTGCGTGCACCATATGCATTCCATGAATAATAATGCTCCAAATATTTCTCATGATGCATTACACCCTTTGAGTCTCCATTATGTTATACATAACAACAAACCTCTCATGATGGATGACATGTTTCTATATCACGCATCTCATTTATTTGAGCATTGGCTATTTTGTACTAACCAATGCAAGCACGTGCGCATCATAATGGATGATGTGTACATATACCACGCACACACAATTTTCCCTTTGTCTTTGTTTTGTGTAGGTACTCACGTATACTCGTCAACCTATCAATCCCAAGAGTTGACGAAACAAGCTCTTGAGAGCAAAGATGATTTGGGATCTCGTGGACTATCCTTACCACCGTTCCCTTTGCGCAGCGACTATGCGCATCTCTTCTACTTGGCTCTCACGCGGCTATGGGCTATATATCACTTGTTACTTTATGCCCACTGTATCATGTTCACTTTGCATGTTATCCATTTTTCCATGCCTTTACCATGCAATTGTGACCCTTGCTTGCACTTACATATGATTCACCATTATACTACTTCTATGTGTATTTGCATGCTTGGTGGACATCCTAGTAGCTATTGCCTTGATTTCTTTGTGCCCCATGCTATTGATGCTTGTTGTGTTGGGAGAGTCATAATGTTCCATTGCTATTTCCATATGACCTCTTGCCAACATAGTGATGATACTTTCCTCATATCTTGCTTTCATGCTTGTGCTATGTCATGTGAATTATTCATGCTTGCTATTTGAACACATGCCATGATTACCACTAGTATGCTGCATCCTCGCACTACTAGCTTGTTTGACTTGACCAGTATGATTGCTTGCTATGTTGCATCACCCATATCCATTCTCATTCGCTTTCTTGGGTTGATGACATATATATTCATGCCTCTCACATGATATATCTTGATCATTGTCTCTTGTCTTCATTAGTTGTGAATATATCTTGACCATACCTCATATCCACTTGTCGTGAGTGAAACCATACTATGCTTAATGATCTTGGAGACTTTGGAAATTTACTTGTGATGCATGCTTGTTTGATTGAGCCTATTGTATTTGGTTGTTCTCGCATCATATGCCTCCATACTATGAAATGCTCCCTTGTCCTTTCTTATGATGAGCATGATGCATACACTTGTTGGGTATCTTACCACGCGAATGATAGGTGTTGCATTTTTGCTAACCTCATTTGTTTTTCCGAGTGCTTGTCATGTTCTTTTGTTTTGAAGGATTCACAAGGCATTACCGTCATGAGACATATTGGTTATGTGAAGGCATACATGATGTGCAACTCCAACATCTTCGGGAACATTCACGAGGTGAACTCCTTCTCTTTGAGCCATCTTCAAATATGCATATTGGACGGGCCATGCTTTCATTGTTGTCTCCTTTTTCTTGTCTACATGAAACATAAATTGGATGGAGGACCGACATTGGAGATGGACCCTTTGGACCTTCAAGTTGAGGAGTGCTCGGACTTAATGGATCCACCACCGGACAACCACTCAGGCCACGACATCGAGCATCGATACATCAACACTCCTTTGACATATTGCACCAACACATCCATATTTCTTGATTGTGCTCCCACATGTCATGCTTGATGGACATATCATACTCTCCACAAGTTTGCACCCTATGCATGGATTGACTCACATTATGCTTGTCTTGTTGCATCTATTTCCATGTCATCCATGATATATGAGCTTGTGCATTTCTTTAGCAAGTTTGTTGTGATATACCTCGACGGCATGTTCATACATAATGATCACATTGCCCACCATCAATTGCATGATCACATACTCACATTGAGCACCAATTACCATGTTCATGCTTTTGATACACCGTCCCATTATGCCATCATTTTGCACAATGGTAGCATTTGTAGCTTTGTGCAACATTACCCCATGAATGCTTTGCATATCATTATATATCATCTTGATAAGCTTCAAGCACTTTGTCATGAACAACCATTTCACATGGACACATTCTTACATGATGGACCTTTTGTGTGCGCTAACCATTGTATTTCCGAGTGTTGCTTGTGTTTGCTATTTATGCATGAATACCACTCCGGAGAGACCTTGGAGTACTTGGATTACACCATGTCTTCAACTTCGTCCAATTACAAGTCTGTTCACGACAACTGTTTCCATGGTGATGAGAATCACGATTCGACGTCGGATCTTTCCCAGGGGGGAGATGATGCAGATCATCCTACGATCATCCCCATGTACACTACGCCGAGACCTCGACCTCGAGCATATGCCATTGGACACAAGGTGAACTCATTCTTAAGTCCTTCTCCTTTCTATTCATGTGAGACACGGTTGCTACCTAATGCAAAGACACTACATGCTCTCAAGAACCAAGGACTGAAGGAGGAAGAACGGCTAGCGTCAAGACATGTGTAGAGTTTCTGCCAAGCCCGGAACTTTCGGCCACGGCCCGAAACTTCCAGCCCCCGGACCTTCCAGCCAGCCCGGAACCTCCGGCCCTCTCACTCCAGATGATGTCGAGGCGTGCCAACTCTCTGGATAGCCCGGAACACGGCCGGAACCTCGCCTGGAACGTCCGGCGCCCGGAACATCTAGCCTGCCCGGAATTTCCGACACCCGAAAACCAGACCAGCCCCGACTATGCCAACTCTCTGATTAGGCCGGACCCTTCCCGGAACTTGGCCCAGAACTTCCGGCCTGCCTACGCGTAGCGACTTGGGCCGAGGCCCGTGTGCCCTTTCGCCCCTAGACTATATATACTCTTCTCCCACCTACGTTTTAGGGTTAGCAAAGTAGTAGCTCATTTGAGAAGCTTTGCACTCCACTTGACCCCTTCTCCATAGGAGTTCACGACCTCTTTGGAGAAGATCCCCCAAGTGGATTCAAGAACCCTCATGGGAAGACCCCTCAAGACCTCCTCACGGAGAAGAACTTGCTACTTGTATCGTCCTTTGTTGTCGTGGATTGTGTATCTCTTTGTGTTTCGAGAATCTAGCACATGTGTAATCGAATCTTGTTGGTTTGAGTGATTTCTCTCCTCGTGTTTCCCCTCGTGTTCTTCGTGTTCATCATGGGATCCGCTCCAATTGTGAAAGATCGAGCATCTAGGGTTCTACCCTACATCAGGTACCTAGGACCGGCTGCATTCGGCCAGGGCGCGACGCATGTCAAAGGATCCAACAAGGGGGTCACCAGCAAGCTTCACAGGCAAGGCCTCGAGAGAGGCCCCTTGCCTCACAAGTCCCCCATCAGCAGGCCTCCTAAGGTGACAACATGACTCCATTGAAGCCTCGTGAGGCGATCTCCCGAGGATGCCACCTGAGGCCCATTCGTGGGAGCAAGCAATTCAAGAATGCTCGGCCGGTCGCGTGGCCCCGTGTCCTCACATGGGTGACGCATGCGATGACAAACGGTGCCAGAGGCTGTGCCAGCAGGTGCCGATGAAGTGGATTTCCTCTTTGGTGTTAAGGGAGCAAGGCAAGAACGCCGGTTCCCAAAGCAATCCCCAAAGGTTGCCTGGTCGGTGCAAGAGGACCACGACGACAGGTGCGTAGGACGGAGGTCATCACCGATCCCAACGGTATGTCATGGACAGATGCTTTGCAGGCGAAGACCACCTTTTGTCAAGATAGACTACGCCCATGTCCCTGATGTCTACTACACAACCCTCTTCTTGTAGATGTTGTTGGGCCTCCAAGTGCAGAGGTTTGTAGGACAGTAGCAAATTTCCCTCAAGTGGATGACCCAAGGTTTATCAATCCGTGGGAGGCGTAGGATGAAGATGGTCTCTCTCAAACAACCCTGCAACCAAATAACAAAGAGTCTATTGTGTCCCCAACACACCCAATACAATGGTAAATTGTATAGGTGCACTAGTTCAGTGAAGAAATGGTGATACAAGTGCAATATGGCTGGTAGATATGAGTATTTGTATTCTGAAAATATAAAAACAGCAAGGTAACTAATGATAAAAGTGAGCACAAACGGTATTGCAATGCTAGGAAACAAGGCCTAAGGTTCATACTTTCACTAGTGCAAGTTCTTCTCAACAATAATAACATACTTGGATCATATAACTATCCCTCAACTTGCAACAAAGAGTCACTCCAAAGTCACTAATAGCGGAGAACAAACGAAGAGATTATGGCAGGGTACAAAACCACCTCAAAGTTATCCTTTCTGCTCGATCTATTCAAGAGTCAGTAGTAAAATAACACGAAGCTATTCTTTCCGTTCAATCTATCCTAGAGTTCGTACTAGAATAACACTTTAAGACACAAATCAACCAAAACCTCACCTAGATACTCCATTGTCACCTCAAGTATCCATGGGCATGATTATACGATATGCATCACACAATCTCAGATTCATCTATTCAACCAACACAAAGTACTTCAAAGAGTGCCCCAAAGTTTCTACCAGAGAGTCAAGACGAAAACGTGTGCCAACCCCTATGCATAGATTCATTGAACCCGCAAGTTGATCACCAAAACATACGTCAAGTAGATTATGTGAATATCCAATTGTCACCATAGATAAGCACGGCAAGACATACATCAAGTGTTCTCAAATCCTTACAGACTCAATCCGATAAGATAACTTCAAAGGGAAAACTCAATCCATTACAAGAGAGTAGAGGGGGAGAAACATCATAAGATCCAACTATAATAGCAAAGCTCGCGATACATCAAGATCGTGCGAAGTCAAGAACACGAGAGAGAGAGAGAGAGAGAGAGAGAGAGAGAGAGAGAGAGAGATCAAACACATAGCTACTGGTACATACCCTCAGCCCCGAGGGTGAACTACTCCCTCCTCTTCATGGAGAGCGCCGGGATGATAAAGATGGCCACCGGTGAGGGATTCCCCCGCCGGCAGGGTGCCGGAACGGGCTCCCGAGAGGTTTTTGGTGGCTACAGAGGCTTGCGGCGGTGGAACTCCCGATCTATTCTGTTCCCCGAAGGTTTTAGGTTATATGGACTTATATAGGTGAAAGAAGTCGGTCAGGGGAGCCACGAGGGGCCCATGAGGGTGGAGGGCACGCCCCCTGCCTCGTGGCCTCCTCGAAGCTTCCCTGACTTCAGCTCCACGTCTCCTGGATCACTTTCGTTCCAAAAATCACACTCCCGAAGGTTTCATTACGTTTGGACTCCGTTTGATATTCCTTTTCTTCGAAACACTGAAATAGGCAAGAAACCAGCAATTTGGGCCGGGCCTCCGGTTAATAGGTTAGTCCCAAAAATAATATAAAAGTGCTTAGTAAAGCCCATAATCATCCAAAACAGATAATATAATAGCATGAATGCTTCATAAATTATAGATACGTTGGAGACGTATCAGCATCCCCAAGCTTAATTCCTGCTCGTCCTCGAGTAGGTCAATGATAAAAGAAAGAATTTATGAAGTGTGAATGCTAGTAGGTGCATAAAATTGATCAATAATAGTTTCAATCACCTTTTCTAGCATCATTATATGTCATAACAGTAGTTCATCACATAAAACTTCTCAAGATCAAGTAACAAGCTATTCACATGTTAAAGCATTGACCATAAACTTTCTTGAAAACTAGCAAACTTCATTCTCAGTCATCAAACAATTACAATTCATCTTATTTCAGGAAGGGTCTATATCAGAGCTTCGATTTAGCAAACTCCACATACTCAACTATCATATAGTCTTCCATGATTGCTATCACTCAAAGCATATTATGGGAACAAATAACATCCATCGAACACAGAGAAAGATAGGGGTCTAGTGTTTCGCCTCCCAACTCACTTATCATATAGATAATTGTCAACAATAATAATTCACGATCAAATATATTTGCATGGCCATATATGCTTAGATCTTTCCCCAACACACGATGCTTGCCAACTAAAGAGTAGGTAGGAATGAGAAGGAATACTACTGACTCTTGCATAAATGTAAAAGATAGGCCCTTTGCAGAGGGAAGTAGGGATTTGCAGAGGTGCCAGAGCTCGATTTTGAAATGGAGATAAATAATTTTGAGAGGTATGATCTCATTGTCAACATAACAACCAAGAGTTCCCAATATCTTCCGTACTACATACATTATAGGCGGTTCCCAAATAGAATGGTAAGGTTTTTACTCCTCCTCCACCAACAATCATCAATCCATGGCTTGCCCGAAACAACGGGTGCCTCCAACTAACATCAATCCTGGGGGAGTTTTGTTTGCAATTATTTTTGATTTGATTTTGATCTTTTGATCATGGGATTGAGCATCCCAGTTACCAGCCATTTTTCTCGCGAATGATGAGCGGAGTCCACTCATCGTGAGAATAACCCACCTAGCATGGAAGATACTGACAGCCCCTGGTCGCTACATGAGCGATTCGGGCATACCAAACAAATTATTATTTGAAGGTTTAGAGTTTGGCACATGCAAATTTACTTGAAACGGTAGGTAAATACTGCATGTAGGTAGGTATGGTGGACACTCGTGGAAGAAACTTGGTTCAAGGAATTTGGATGCACAAATAGTATTCGCGCTTAGTACAGATATTTTGGCTAGCAAAGGATTCTAAAAAGCAAGCACCACATGTTGGAGTATCTATAACAATATAACTTCTATACAAATATACCCAAGCA
Source organism: Triticum timopheevii (assembly GCA_963921465.1). Classification (NCBI taxonomy): domain Eukaryota; kingdom Viridiplantae; phylum Streptophyta; class Magnoliopsida; order Poales; family Poaceae; genus Triticum; species Triticum timopheevii. Next base: position 202,700,012 of record OY997270.1, read on the forward strand.
TAACTCATTATGTTGTCTTCCTTGTACAACTTCAACTAATTTTCTCAGGTTTTGAAAATAATTAATGGGGCTCACAATCATAAAAGATGTCTAAGATAGTATATTTATATGTGAAATTCCTCTTCCCTCCATATTCTTTCATGAATTGTTCAGGTGACCAATACAATGCTTGCTAACCTTCAATAAATTTACTACCTCTACTTCTTAGATGTGAAGTCATTACTCCCAACGGGGTAAGCATATGAAACATATATAATTTCAGATTTATGAAATTCAACTCATTCAACCATTTACTCATAGGATATAAGTGAAGCACACAAGTAAATGACAAACTACTCCAAAAGATATAAGTGAAGACAAATGAGTAGTTCAATAATTATGTAGCTATGTGAAGACACTCTCTCATTTAAGAATTTCAGATCTTGGTATACTATTCAAACAACAAGCAAAACAAAATAAAATGACATGACGCTCCAAGCAAAATACATATCATGTGGTGAATAAAAATATAGCTCCAAGTAAAGTTACCAATGAACGAAGACGAAAGAGGGGATGCCATCTAGGGCATCCCCAAGCTTAGCCTCTTGGTTCTCCTTGAATATAACCTTGGGGTGCCTTGGGCATCCCCAAGCTTAGGCTCTTGCCACTCTTTATTCCATAGTCCATTGAATCTTTACCCAAAACTTGAAAACTTCACAACACAAAACTCAACAGAAAACTCGTAAGCTCTGTTAGTATAAGAAAATAAAACCACCATTTAGGTACTGTAATGAACTCAGGTACAGTAATGAACTCATTCTAAATTTATATTGGTGTATTATCTACTGTATTCCAACTTCTCTATGGTTCATACCCTCCGATACTACTCATAGATTCATCAAAATAAGCAAACAACACATAGAAAACATAATCTGTTAAAAACAGAACAGTCTGTAGTAATCTGTATCATTCGAATACTTCTGTAACTCCAAAACTCCTACCAAATTAGGAAGACCTGAGAAATTTGTGTACCAATCCAGATAAAAACGAATCAGATCAAAATAACGTTTCTGTGAATTATTTAAACTAATTTACTGGGTGCAAAAGTTTCTGTCAGCAGGATCAACACAACTATCACCGTAAGCTATCCTAAAGGTCTAACTTGGCACTTATTGAAATAAAAGCTAAAAAACATGATTACTACAGTAGCATAATCATGTGGAGACACAAAAACAGTAAAGGTAAATATTGGGTTGTCTCCCAACAAGTGCTTTTCTTTAATGCCTTTCTAACTAAGCATGATGATGACAATGATGCTCGCATAAAAGATAAGAATTGAAACATAACGTGAGCATCATGAAGCATATGACTAGCACATTTACACCTAACCCACTTTCTATGCATAGGGGTTTTGTGAGCAAACAATTTATGGGAACAATAATCAACTAGCATAGGAAGGTAAAACATGCATAGCTTCAGGATTTTAAGCACACAGAGAGAAAACTTGACATTATTGCAATTCCTACAAGCATATGTTCCTTCCTCATAATAATTTTCAGTAGCATCATGAATGAATTCAACAAATAACTATCACATAAAGCATTCTTTTCATGATCTACAAGCATAGAAATTTTATTACTCTCCACATAAGCAAAATTCTTCTCATGAATAGTAGCGGGAGCAAATTCAACAAAATAACTATCATGTGAGGCATAATCCAATTGAAAATTAATATCAAGATGACAAGTTTCATGGTTATCATTCTTCTTTATAGCATACATGACATTACAATAATCATCATAGGTAGCAACTTTGTTCTCATAATCAATTGGAACCTCTTCCGAAATAGTGGATTCATCACTAAATAAAGTCATGACCTCTCCAAATCCACTTTCATAATTATCACAATAAGATTCAACATCCTCCAAAATTGTGGGATCATTACTTCCTAAAGTTGAGACTCTTCCAAACCCACTTTCATCAATATAATTATCATAAATAGGGGGCATGCTATCATCATAATAAATTTGCTCATTGAAACTTGGGGGACTAAAAATATCACCTTCATTAAACATAGCTTCCCCAAGCTTGTTGCTTTGCATATCATTAGCATCATGGATATTCAAAGAATTCATACTAACAAGTGATGCGGAGCATCCCACGGTCATCCCCATGTACACTCCGACAACTCTCCACGCCCCAAGAGGACATATGACGAGACCTCGAATATACACCATTGGACACAAGGTGAACTCGCTCCTCTCCGAACCTTCACTTTCTACATGTGAGACATGGCTACTACCTCATGCATGGATCTTGCATATACTCAGGTACAACCCAGACGACCATGGAGAATCCAAGGACTAAGGCCAAGCATGGAAGAGAAGGAGGAAGAGAACCTGGCCGCTCCAGAACGAGCGGTACTACCGCCCACTCCAAGCGGTACTACCGTTGAGGCCACCCAAGCGGCACTACCGCCCGGCAACCGCCCAACTATTGCTCAGGCGGAACAACCGGTCTGCTGCCGCCCAACAACCGGCCCACCCTCTGTGATCGAGTGGAGCAAGGCCGGTGCTGCACTGGTTGTACCGGTTTCTTCCAAAAGACCGGAACCGCCCCGATAACCGGAACAACCGCTGCCCCTTCGGTGTACACCTCCAGATCTAGTGCCCGGGCTTCAAGCGGAACTACTGCCCCCGCCTGACCGGTACTACCACCCCGCATGAGCTCCCAGCGGAACTACCGGCCACATGACCGGTACTACCGGCCTGTCTGCGCACAGTGTAATGGGTCGAGCCCATGTATCCCTTCGCCCTCACTTACCCCTTCATGGCTCTAGGCTATATATACTCCTCCACCTACCCCTAGTTAAGGTTAGCATTGGTTTAGCTCATATTTTGTGTGAGAGCCTTGCTCATCCACTTGGTTACTTATCCTCGGAGCTCACGGCTTCGGATAAGATCCCCCAAGCGGATTCAAGACCCCTTCAAGGGAAGACCATCAAGACCTCCTCACGGAGAAGGACGGCTACCTTTGTATCTTTCCTTTGTTGATTTTGAATCTTGTACTACCTTATGTGTTCGATGATCTAGCCCTTGTGTGATTGATTACTTGTCGGTTTAGAGTTTCTCTGGTTCCTACCCGTGTTTCTCTGTGTGTTCTTCCGCTCGTTCGTCGTGTTCCCCGTAGGATCCACTCCAAACGTGAAAGATCGTCCACATAGGGTTCCGCCCTACATCATCTATGGTATCATGAGCCACGTTGATCACGTTTTTGGAGCCCATACCCTTTGTTTTCTAGCTTGATTTTGTTGATTTCGTCCTAAATCCGAAAATCCCCACCAAAAATAGCCCCCAATTTTTTTTGTGATTTGTTGGTTTGATGATGTTTTGTTGATTTTGATCCATGGATTTGCTTAGTTTCGAGTGGATCTAGCATCTCCCCAAGTTTTCCCACCTTCCATCCACGAAATTCGTCAAATTTTGCCACCGAAATCATCCATTTCTGCCCCAAAATCGCGCCCCGATTCGATCTGCGAAGAATCCCGAGCGGTACTACCGCCCCTCCGAGCGGTACTACCGCTGAGCACCACAAGCGGTACTACCGCCCCCAGCCCAGTTTCAGCCTGAAACAGTCGAAAAATCCCGACACGGGCGGTACTACCGCCCATCACAAGCGGTACACCGCCCCTCCCAGTTTCAGCGTTCCGAGTTTCACCGTTTCGGCCATAACTAATTCATCCGAACTCCGATTTTGACGTTCTTTAGCTCGTTTTGAAGCTATTGACACCCCCCCATCCCACAAAAATACTACCAACACCATTTGACTTCATCAAATTTTCGAAAATTTTGCAAGTTTTCCTAGGCCCTCCACCATATCATCCGCATAGCCACCACCGACTTCCGCAACCTAACCCATTTTGTTCCATATAGCATTAGTGGTTGCTTGGGTAGTGATTCGAGTCTCCTAATGTGTTTTGGCTACTTAGGGACAATTGCTTCTTCATCAACCACCACCACCACTTCCGCATTGCTTAGTGCAAAACCACCACCGCTTTCTGCTACTACCATTTGACATTTTTCATTTGAGATTTTGAGTTCACGGTTTTTGCGTTTCCTAAGGTGTTTCGGCTACTTAGGGACGAGTTCCATCATCTTGGTATCTACATCAAGAACACCGCCACTCATCATCGCAAAGGACGGTAACCTCGACGACACCATTGTATATTCCCCTTGCAAATTGCATTGATAACCCCTAGCCCATTTTGCATTACTTGCCTATCGAGACTAGCCATTTGAGTATTGCCGGCAACGTAACTTGTGCACATTAGTGATCATACTTCCCATAGCATACGTACCATATCATCGTGGTGCATATATTGGTATCATATAATCCATTGTGTCACAAGTTTGTTCCCGCATATACACAATTGCTATCTTGGTTTGTGCATTGTGCAAAAGTGGCCATAGAAAAAAAAAAGAATAAGCTTTTAAGCAAAGAAAAAGAGTGAGCAAAGAGCTTGTAAGCAAGTGACATAGCATCATACCACATTGCATATAAGATTGTCATATCCGATCATCTTGGATCATCTTGAGGGAACACCGGGAACCTTACATACATAGCATACTTGGGATAGAAAGTTTATCCATTTTGCATCTTATAGGTTGTGCACAAGTGTCGTATCCGCCTATTGAGCAATCGTGCTAGCGTCTCTCTTGAGTTGTGCAACACGAGCGTTTTCCGTGGATTCCACATTTTGTGCTCATTCCTTGGTTGCACGACCCCATTTATCTATCTGTATGTGTGTGTTTCCGTGTGCCATTCTTTGCTATTGGTCCATTTGTTTCACTTGCGAATTTGTGAATCTCTTTCAACATTATTGACTCTTGCTAACATTTGCATCAAATTTTTGTGCCACTATCCTCACCGAGCTCCTCCATAAGATTTTACTTGTGTAGGTGTGAGAACCGATAAGGATTGGTACCAATAGTGCTATTTCATTGTCCGCATTTGAGTGAACTTGATTCATCATCAACATCAGTCAAGGTACATTGGTATAAGTTCTTCTATTTCTCCCACTCATATTTGCTCGAGTCTTGTGATGGATAGGCAAGGCATTTCCTCTCCGGTCTACGACAACAACGACGACATGAACAACTACATCTCCAAAGCGTCCATCTTCGATCTACAACGACAAATGCAAGGCGCACAATCAAGATTGAGAGAGCGCATCGAGAAAATCTCCATCGACATTCTTCACTCCGAAGCAAGGAAAAGGGACTACATCGACAAGAAGCTTTCCGCACATAAAGAGGAGCAAGATGCAAGGATGGAGGATATTAGGGCCTTGATCAAGTCTTCTTCCCCTTTGTCATCTTCAAGGTGGCGACATTCAAGCCACAAGTCTTCGGAGCGCGGCAACGATGCAAGTGCAAATCGTCCTCGTCCACATCTACATGGTGACCACCATCACGACATCTACGTTCGTGATCCACATCGTCATGAAGGGCAAGTCACCTCCAAGCAACATGTGCACGACGACGACGAATGACATCTACTACGAGCTCAAGCACGACAACGACATCATCATCATGAAGATGCTCCACAAGCGCAAGTGCACAAGTCCCAACAAGCCCTACTTCATGCCAACTCCAAGCTTCAAGAGCACAAAAGAAGACCGTGAGACGACCACCACCAAGACGGCGCGGCTACATCAACCACTTCGGCATCTTCGCCAAGTGTTCTCAAGGCATCTTCGCCTTTGGACGTACGGCATCTTCGCCTACTTCCCATGAGTTCGCCTACATCGACATCCTCAACAACAAGGCGACCACCTACAAGCGAGGGCGACACATCCATCTTCGGAAACCCCCAAGGAAGAGGGCCGAGCATGGGAAACTCCCTTCGGTCATGGATACGAGCTACGATGTGCCACATTTTATGGGCCTCCAACACAAAGATGGTGACAAGAAGGTCGAGTAAGGGCCATCCCCTTCGACCACGGCGACGAGGGCGAACCTCCTCAACAACATGAAGACGGCGCCCACATTGGACTCATACCCCGAGTCAAGCTACACGACCGCACACGGAGACATTTGCACCTACACCTCTCCGACACCCACATATGTTGAGCTGCCCCATTTGTCATGTGAGGAGAGCCACCACCCCATGAGTGAGACGAGTGACTCCACCATACGTGACATTGAGAGCATTTCCTGTGAGAGGATGAGTGTGACCACCACTAGCCCCACACATGAGAGCATGCCACACATCCTATGTGAGGTTGAGCTCCATTTGAGTGACTCCACCAACCATATGAGTGAGAGCATCATTGAGGGAGTGAGTGAGCCACAACACTTAGAGAGTGAGGTAGTTGACACGGCATGTGAGGCCACTATGATTTCTAACGACTTAACCTCTACTCCTAGTGTGTTTTCTTCCTTGGTGCTAGGTCTCCTACATGACGACATGCCTATCCTCGACGAGTCCATCCCTCCAAAGGAGACACCGAGGGCCATGTTGGACGATGATGCACCCCCCACATGGTTCCATCAAGACGAAGATGACAACGAGACGATCTTCAACACCTCACCTACAACACATGAGCGACGCTCCAAAGGTAACATAGGTGATGGTGCTTCTCTTGTCCCACTAGTGGACTCTCTTGACATTGATTGCTTCCATGATGTTGACCCACCTATTGCCATGCTTCATGCTAGTGAGACTTCTTCATGCCTTGACTTACCTATTTATGATGAATATTATGATGAGCATGTTGAGTTGCCTAGTTGTGATGCTATGCTCCATAGGATATCATGTGAAAATTCTATTGGTCACATCATGTTTGACAATCCATTGAACTTTTCATATGCTATGAGTCAGATCTCCCATATTGCATCATTACAATCTCAACATAGTAACTATGCATGCCCCATTAAAATCAATCCCATTTGCACTTATGGCATAGATGACGAGATGATGGTCATTGGCTTTTGCTTCTCTGGTGATGATATTGCCATGCTTCCTTTACATGATTTGCACAATTCATCTACTATGCCATGCCATGATCACATTGTTCCAAATACGCTTTGTTTTGGATGTTGTCAATATTCTCCATGTGATGTTGCTACTCATGCTCATGAGGAGACCCCCATAGTTTCCTCATACATATTAGGATATTTTGATGCATTCCATACTTTACATGATTCCCATAATTGCGTGCACCTTATGCATTCCATGAATAATATGCTCTAGAGATTTCTCATGATGCATTACACAATTTGAGTCTCCATTATGCTATACATAATAACAAACCTCTCATGATGGATGACATGTTTCTATATCACGCATCTCATTTATTTGAGCATTGGATATTATGTGCTAACCGACACATGCACGTGCGCATCATGATGGATGATGTGTACATATACCATGCACACACAATTTTCCCTTTGCCTTTGTTTTATGTAGGTACTCATATATACTCGTCAACCTCTCAATCCCAAGAGTTGACGAAATGAGCTCTGGGGAGCAACAACGGTTTGAGATCCCGTAGACTATCCTTACCACCATTCCCTTCGTGTAAGGACTACGCGCATCTCATCTACTTGGCTCTCACACGGCTATGGGCTGTATATCACTTGCCCCTTTATGCCCATACTATTGTGTTCACTTTGCATGTTATGCTTTCTCCTATGCCTTTGCCATGCAATTGTGGCCCTTGTTTGCATCTACCCATGATTCGTCATTATGCTACTACTATGTGTATTTGCATGCTTGGTGGAGATCCTTGTTGCTTTTGCCATGTTTATCATGTGCCTCATGCTATTGTTGATTCTTGTGTTGGGAAAGTCATGATGTTACATTGCTATTTACATAGGACTTCTTGCCAACACCATGATCCTACTTTCCTCATATCTTGCTTTCCTGCTTGTGATATGTCATGTGCATTATTCATGCCCACTATTTGCACACATGACATGCTTGCCATTATTCCCTCTAGTATGTTGCATCTTCGCACTACTAGCATGCTTGACTTGATCGATATGATTGCTTGCTATGTTGCATCACCCATGTTCCACTATTACTTGCTTTCTTGGGTTGATGACATATATGCTCATGCCTCTCACATGATATATCTTGATCATTGTCTCTTGTGTCCATTAGTTGCCTCTTCCATATCCACTTGTATTGAGTGCAACCATACTATGCTTATTGATCTTGGAGACTTTGACACTTTACTTGTGATGCATGCTTGTTTGATTGAGCCCATTGTATTTGGTTGTTATTGCACCATATGCCTCCATACTATGCAATACTCCCTTGTCCTTTCTTATGATGAGCATGATGCATACACTTGTTGGGTATATTACCACTCGAATGATAGGTTTTGCATGTCCTCTAACCTCAGTTGTTTTTCCAAGTGTTTGTCATGTTCTTTCATTTTGAAGGATTCACAAGGCATTACCGTCATGAGACATATTGGTTATGTGAAGGCATACATGATGTGCAACTCCAACATCTTCGGGCACATTCATAAGGTGAACTCCTTCTCTTTGAGCCATCCTCAAATACGCATATTGGATGGGTCACTCTTTCATTGTTGTTTCCTTCTTGTTGTCTACATGATACATCTCGTGATCGGAGGAGCAACATTGGAGATTGGATTCATGGACCTTCACATTGAGGAGCGCTCGCACTTATTGGATGCACCTTCGGAACTCCAATCATGCCTCGATATCGAGCTTTGGTACACCAACACCTCCATATTTGTTGATTGTGCTCATACATGTCATGCTCGATGGACATATCATACTCACCACAAGTTTGCACCCCATGCATGGATTCACTCACATTATGCTTGTCTTGTTGCATCTATTTCCATGTCATCCATGATATATGAGCTTGTGCACTTCCTTAGCAAATTTATTGTGATCTACCTTGATGGCATATTCATACATCATGATCATATTGTCCACGATCAATTGCATGATAACATACACATGATGAGCATCCATTTCCATATTCATGCTATTGATAAACCGTCTCACTATGACATCATTTTGCATCGTGGTTGCATTGATCATATTTACAACACATTTGTGTGCACAATGATTGCATTTCCTCCCATGAATGCTTTGCATCTCATTCTAGATCATCTTGATAAGCTTCATGCGCTTTGTCACGACCAATCTTTCCACACGAACCCATTCTTACATGATGGACACTTTGTGTGCGCTAACCAATGTATTTCCGAGTGTCGCTTGTGTTTGCTCTTTTTGCATGTCTATCACTCCGGCGACACCTTGGACTACTTGGATTGCACCATGTCTTCAACTTCGTCCAACTACAAGTCCGTCCACGACAACCGTTTCCATGGTGATGAGGATGACGATCCGAGGTCGGATCTTTCCCAAGGGGGGGGAGATGATGCGGAGCATCCCACGGTCATCCCCATGTACACTCTGACTACTCTCCAAGCCCCAAGAGGACATATGACGAGACCTCGAATATACACCGTTGGACACAAGGTGAACTCGCTCCTCTCCGAACCTTCACTTTATACATGTGAGACATGGCTACTACCTCATGCATGGATCTTGCATATACTCGGGTACAACCGAGACAACCATGGAGAATCCAAGGACCAAGGCGAAGCATGGAAGAGAAGGAGGAAGAGAACCTGGCCGCTTCAGAACGAGCGGTACTACCGCCCACTCCAAGCCGTACTACCGCTGAGGCCACCCAAGCGGCACTACCGCCCGGCAACTGCCCAACTACTGCTCAGGCGGAACAACCGGCCTGCTGCCGCCCAACAACCGGCCCACCCTCTGTGATCGAGCGGAGCAAGGCCGGTGCTGCACCGGTTGTAACAATTTCTGCCAAAAGACCGGAACAACCGCCCTGATGACCGGAACAACTGCTGCCCCTTCGGCATACACCTCCAGATCCAGCGCCCGGGCTTCAAGCGGAACTACCGCCCCCGCCTGACCGGTACTACCGCCCCGCACAAGCTGCTAGCGGAACTACCGGCCACATGACCGGTACTACCGGCCTGTCTGCACACAGTGTAATGGGCCGAGCCCATGTATCCCTTTGCCCTCATTTACCCCTTCGTGGCTCTAGGCTATATATACTCCTCCACCTCCCCCTAGTTAAGGTTAGCATTGGTTTAGCTCATATTTTGTGTGAGAGCCTTGCTCATCCACTTGGTTACTTCTCCTTGGAGCTCACGACCTCTTCGGAGAAGATCCCCCAAGCGGATTCAAGACCCCTTCAAGGGAACACCATCAAGACCTCCTCATGGAGAAGAACAGCTACCTTTGTATCTTTCCTTTGTTGATTTTGAATCTTGTGCTACCTTATGTGTTCGATGATCTAGCCCTTGTGTGATTGATTACTTGTCAGTTTAGAGTTTCTCTCGTTCCTCCCCATGTTTCTCCGTGTGTTCTTCCGCTCATTCGTTGTGTTCCCCGTAGGATCCACTCCAAACGTGAAAGATCGTCCACATAGGTTCCACCCTACATCAACAACATTGCAATCATTCTCATCATAGAAAGATCTACTACCAAACATTTTAATGCATTCTTCTTCTAGTACTTGAGCACAATTTTCCTTTCCATCATTTTCACGAAAGATATTAAAAAGATAAAGCATATGAGGCAACCTCAATTCCATTTATTTGTAGTTTTCTTTTATAAACTAAACTAGTGCTAAAACAAGAAACTAAAAGATTCGATTTCAAGATCTAAATATATACCTTCAAGCACTTACCTCCCCGGCAACGGTGCCAGAAAAGAGCTTGATGTCTACTACACAACCTTCTTCTTGTAGACGTTGTTGGGCCTCCAAGTGCAAAGGTTTGTAGGACAGTAGCAAATTTCCCTCAAGTGGATGACCTAAGGTTTATCAATCCGTGGGAGGCATAGGATGAAGATGGTCTCTCTCAAACAACCCTGCAACCAAATAACAAAGAGTCTCTTGTGTCCCCAACACACCCAATACAATGGTAAATTGTATAGGTGCACTAGTTCGGCGAAGAGATGGTGATACAAGTGCAATATGGATGGTAGATATGAGTATTTCTAATCTGAAAATATAAAAACAGCAAGGTAACTAATGATAAAAGTGAGCACAAACGATATTTCAATGCTAGGAAACAAGGCCTAAGGTTCATACTTTCACTAGTGCAAGTTCTCTCAACAATAATAACATACTTGGATCATATAACTATCCCTCAACATGCAACAAAAAGTCACTCCAAAGTCACTAACAGCGGAGAACAAACGAAGAGATTATGGTAGGGTACGAAACCACCTCAAAGTTATCCTTTCTGCTCGATCTATTCAAGAGTCCGTAGTAAAATAACAGGAAGCTATTCTTTTTGTTCAATCTATCCTAGAGTCCGTACTAGAATAACACCTTAAGATACAAATCAACCAAAACTCTAATGTCACCTAGATACTCCATTGTCACCTCAAGTATCCGTGGGCATGATTATACGATATGCGTCACACAATCTCAGATTCATCTATTCAACTAACACAAAGTACTTCAAAGAGTGCCCCAAAGTTTCTACCAGAGAGTCAAGACGAAAACATGTGCCAACCCCTATGCATAGATTCATTGAACCCATAAGTTGATCACCAAAACATTCATCGAGTAGATTACATGAATATCCCATTGTCACCACAGATAAGCACGGCAAGACATACATCAAGTGTTCTCAAATCCTTAAAGACTCAATCCGATAAGATAACTTCAAAGGGAAAACTCAATCCATTACAAGAGAGTAGAGGGGGAGAAATATCATAAGATCCAACTATAATAGCAAAGCTCGCGATACATCAAGATCGTGCAAAGTCAAGAACCCGAGAGAGAGAGAGAGAGATCAAACACATAGCTACTGGTACATACCCTCAGGACCAAGGGTGAACTACTCCCTCCTCATCATGGAGAGCACCAGGATGATGAAGATGGCCACCGGAGAGGGATTCCCCCTCCGGCAGGGTGCTGGAATGGGCTCCCGAGAGGTTTTTGGTGGCTACACAGGCTTGCGGCGGCGGAACTCCCGATCTATTCTGTTCCCCGAAGGTTTTAGAGTATATGGACTTATATAGGCGAAAGAAGTCGGTCAGGGGAGCCATGAGGGGCCCATGAGGGTGGAGGGCGTGCCCAGGGGGTGGGTGTGCCCCTGCCTCGTGGCCTCCTCGAAGCTTCCCTAACTTCAGCTCCACGTCTCCTGGATCACGTTCGTTCCAAAAATCACGCTCCCGAAGGTTTCATTCCGTTTGGACTCCGTTTGATATTCCTTTTCTTCAAAACACTGAAATAGGAAAGAAAACAACAATTTGGGCTAGGCCTCCGGTTAATAGGTTAGTGCCAAAAATATTATAAAAGTGCTTAGTAAAGCCCATAAACATCCAAAACAGATAATATAATAGCATGAATGCTTCATAAATTATAGATATGTTGGAGACGTATCAGTCCCCCTTCAAATTGTCGTTGTGTGGCAACCCTTCCCGCCATGGTTTTCAAGGGGAGAGGACCAAGGCATGTATAAAAGAGGGGCAGGGAGCTGCCGTAGGTGGACCATTCCGGCTCTCCCACCCTTGTACTCTTGTCTCCACCACCATAGCAATCGACAAACCAAGAAGGAGTAGGGTTTTGCACCGCAAGGTGGCCCGAACCTGGGTAACCGCTGTTTCTCTAGCCGTCCCCATGAGCTCGCTCCGCCATGGCTTGTTGTAGGAAAGCGTAGGGTGTCAAGAACAAGCGCACGCCAGAGTTCGAACCTTAGGGTCCTCGGAGCCCCGATTCTGACACAAGCCCAAGTTTTATACATCTAAATGATCTGGAACTTGGTGTAAGTGTGCACCCTATGTACCAAAGAGCACCAGACCAGGTTTCATATCATTATTTTCAAGCTATGTACCTATGGTATTTGCACGAAGTTTTTGTGACAAAACTTCCCACTGGCTAAACTTGCTCCACACTACTCCTTATCTTCTGAAACTTCACTAGTGCACTAATCCATCAATGCTTCGCATCATAGACAAGCTTCTAGTGACATAGGACACGCACAGGGCAAGGTTCACGTAGTGACCACTCAGCTAATAGACTAGACGGGGCACTAACCCACTGACCTTGTCGGTTTGCTTGTTGGAGACCACTACAGGACGTTTACTGTTTGAATCGGGGCTCTGGGGCCCCAAGAAAGGTTCAAACTCTGGGTATTCTCAATGAACCTTGCTAAGCCCTAATTTGCCGCTCACCATCTAACGGCGATGCTCCTGCGTGCTCGAGCAAGAAGAAAATGAAAAACAAGCAAGATAGTTTACCCAGGTTCGGGCCACATTGCGGTGTAAGACCGTACTCCTGCTTTGTGAATGGAATGCCTAGCGAGGGAGGATGAGTATGAGAGTACAAGGGAAAGTGTGAGGCCTCAGGAGGATTTGATCCTGGATCCTGGGTCTCGGTCCCCTCTCTACGGTGGCGCTCTGCCTATACTTATACTGGCCTTCATCCTCTTCCCCCGAAAACACTAGGCGGGAAGGGTTACCACAACGGCCAATTCGAACGGGAATAGGAGTACAACTTATCCCGACTAAAGGTGGTCTTCGCCTGCTAAAGCTTCCTGCCATGATGCGCTGGTAGGCTTAGTGATGACATCCATCCTGGCGAGCCTACTGTCCTAGTCTTCTTGCACCAAAGTGGCAACCTTTGGGGATTACTTCGAGAACCAATGCGCCATCCATGCTCCCTTAGCACGAAAGAGGAAAGGTTCACCATCTGCGCCCCTTGGCATCGCTCTGGCTACCTTGGCATATTTTTTTGGGTCTACTTTGATGATATCCTTGTGTTTAACGAGTCTCTAGACGATCATCTCACCCATCTTAGAACCATCCTACAAACTCTTAGAAACGAGCGCCTTTATGCTAATATGGAGAAATGCACATTTGGTGTTGACAAGCTTTTTTTATTGGGCTTTGTTATGTCTTCTAAGGGTGTTCATGTAGATGAAGCTAAAATTGATGCTATTGAAACTTGGCCAGAACTAACCAACTTGCAACAAGTGCGTAGTTTCCTTGGCTTAGCCGGTTTCTATCATAGATTCGTTAATGACTTTAGCACTATTGCATCACCGTTGCATGCCTTGAGTACAAAGAATACACCTTTTGTTTGGGGACTGTCAGTGTCAAAACCGGTGGATCTCGGGTAGGGGGTCCCGATCTGCGCGTCTTAGGCTAATGGTAACAGGAGACAAGGGACACAATGTTTACTCAGGTTCGGGCCCTCTCGATGGAGGTAAAACCCTACTTCCTGCTTGATTGATATTGATGATATGAGTAGTACAAGAGTTGATCTACCACGATATCGTAGAGGCTAAACCCTAGAAGCTAGCCTATGATGATTATGATTGTGATCGTCCCTCTAAGGACCAACCTCTCCGGTTTATATAGACACTGGAGAGGGCTAGGGTTTACATGGAGTCGGTTAAAAGGAAGGAAATATAATATCCAGATCGCCAAGCTTGTCTTCCACGCAAAGGAGAGTCCCATCCGGACACGGGACGGAGTCTTGAGTCTTGTATCTTCACACTCCAACAGTCCGGACAAAGTATATAGTTCGGCTGTCCGGATACCCCCTAATCCAGGATTCCCTCAGTAGCCCCTGAACCAGGCTTCAATGACAATGAGTCCGGCGCGTAGTTTTGTCTTCGGCATTGCAAGGCGGGTTCCATCTCCGAATACTCCAAAGTATTTACCGAACACTTCTACCGTGTTAGGCTCTACAAGATGATATTCACATACCACTATAGAGAGGATGATATTTAACAAAATATAACCTGCTGACAACTTTAGACAAAGTGACATGACACTACGGCCGGGTCATTATTCGAACCATTTTTCCATAACCAGCCACAGCGCATATTGCGAGGCAGTTTCCTTGGCACGTCTTGTCACAGCAGAGATCATGTCCCCTTATTACGAGATTTCCATCAATACACGTGTGGGTAACCCAACCGTGCAATCAATCGTGGCATTTCGGAAATAAGCGATTCTCAACGGGAAAGTGGGGAGGCGCATCGTCCGTCACCTCTATAAAGGGATAAGGATTCCCCATTTTCCCCCACGCCTTCTTCCACCTCTGCTTATCCATTCCCACACCCTTGAGCTCCAGCGCCCCTGGTTCATGCCTTCTCCGCACAGCCAAACATGTACGGAGCAGGAGGCAAGTGGGTGGCCTCCACCATGAAGGAGGAGCATATTGCGAAGCTCCGGGCGGCCGGGTACTTGGCCGCAGACATTGCGCACCGGCTACCGAACAAGGGGCAGGTCACTCCAACTCCGGAACCCCATGAGAGGGTCGTATTTCTCGCCCACTTTATGCGTGGACTGGGATTTCCACTTCATCCCTTTGTCCACGGGCTCATGTTCTACTACGGGCTAGATTTCCACGATCTAGCCCCAAATTTTGTCCTCAACATCTCGGCGTTTATCGTCGTGTGCGAGGCCTTCCTCCGCATCAGGCCTGACTTTGGCCTGTGGCTATGAGTCTTCTGCGTGAATCCGAAGATCGTGAGCGGCCAGCAAGTGGAGCGCGGAGGCGCCATGGTGGGCAAGATGCCCCATGTCACCTGGCTCGACGGCTCTTTTGCGGAGACCATGAAAGGGTGGCAGTCGGGGTGGTTCACCGAGCCGCGCGACACCAACTGGGCGGCGGCCCCTGAATTCCGATCCGGAGCCCCCATGCAGCTCACCTCCTGGGAAAGGAAGGACCCGGCCTAGGGCGAACCTATAGAGCTGACCGGAATCCAGAACTGCATCAAGAATATGAAGGACAAGAAAATCAAACTTGTCAATGTGGTCCAGGTCATGCTTGTCCGCCGAATTCTTCCGTGCCAAAGACGAGCTTTTAATCTGTGGGAGTTCGTCCCGGCCGAACACCAGACGCTTCAAAAGCTCTACAGCATGATGAACAAAGGCTCATGGAAGGCGCTGTTCAAGTCCTCCAAAGTACCTCCTCCTACATCCGAGGATCACGGACTTCACACCGCCCCCCCCCCCCCCTGTCCAGTGAGTTTTCTGACTTCCACCGGATTCAGTTCTTCCCAATGTACTCATGGAGGAATCTTAAGTCATTGTGTGCATTTGGTCAGGAGTATGTGGAGACGGCGGAGCGGATTGACTATCCGGCTCCACTGCTAGAAGGCCCGACGGATGCTCTCCTAACGGAGATGCTAGTCCCGGCGCCCTAAAAGGCGCCGGAGAAGAAGACCGAAAAGAAGGCCCCGGGGACCAGGGAAGGTCTCCGGCGTAAGGTTGTACCGGAATCCTCGTCCGAAGACGACGCGGTACACTCCTCCCCGAAGGGGAGGAAGAAGAGGAAGAGGATACCCATCCGGAGAGGATGGGGAGCCTGAGGAGGCGGGCCAGGGGACCGAGAAGGGTCCCCGGCGCAAGGCCGTTATACCCTTGTCGTCCGAAGACGACGAGGCAGAATCCTCCCGCGGGGGCGGGGGGAAACATGAAGAAACTCTACCTCCCCATATTGGGGAGGAGAAGAAGAGGAAAGCCGCCCCGGAGGGGGAGGCTAGGAAGCCCAAGAAGGGAAAGGCGTCCCTTCCGGATTACTCCACCACTGCCGCCTATAGCAAGGAGGAGTGGCTGCCCTGGGGGAAGCCCCTAGTAAGATTGTAAGTATCCGCACTCTATTGTACTTTAGTGCGACTTTGCTTCATGGTCTTATTATAACACCGAACATATATGCAGTCCGGTGAGGGTCCATCCCGAGGTATCATCTTCGGATGGGTCCTTGAGTGACTCGGTGATGAACTCGCTCCCGACGGCCACTACTCCTCAGCCCGCGGATGACACGAAGGTGTTGTCCCAAAGGCCCCCAGAGTGGGGGGAGGTGAGTCTGAAGATGCCCCAAGGCGGAATTCCAGATGTCGGACACACGTGGATGGTATGCCGATGAGAGCCGCAGCAAGCCGGGCTCTCAGCCGGATACTATGCCAGAACCATCAATGGTTTCGGATGCGGGCAGGTGGCCCCTCGCTAGGGAGGGCGAGCCGTCTGTGCTGATGACTTCCGTTACGCCAGAGGCGTCGGATAGTCTGCTGGAAGCGTTTCGCAGCGCTTCCATGGATGAAGAGCACCGTACTCTTATGAGTGCGGTGATTCAGAAGGTTCTGTCTGCCAAGAGCAGACTAACCGAAGCCTGCACCAGCCTCCTGACAGGCTTTGAGGTAAGTAAGAAATATGTAAAATTACCACCGGATAGGTAGTAGCCCCTGATACTCTGTTTGGTGTTCAGAAAGAAGAGCCAAACGGAGGGTCGATTAAAATCTGCAGGAGTCTAATATTAGGTGTGCCTGTGGATAAGCAGGCAGTGCTGCTTGCCGCTGCGGTACGCACGACCGAGGTCGCCGGACTCAAACGGGACCTAGAGCAGGTGCATGGAGAGCTCGGCCTCACGAAGAGGCAGGTCGAAGAGAACAAAGGTTTGTGACTCCCCGTCCGCATATAATAAAGGATAGACAAAATTGGTTTTTCTAACGACAAAGCATCGTGACTTTGTAATAGGGGCCACCACCGAAGTGGCATCTTTGAAGAAAGCAACGTCCAAGGCTGAAGACAAGGCGGTACAGGAGCGCAAGGAGCGCGAAAAGCAAGATGCTAGAGTGAGCGAGGTACAGCAAGAGCTCTAGGAGCTCGGCAGGAAGTTCGAGTACTTGGAGCATGACCTTAAGATGAAAGAGACTGAGCTTGCGAAGGCCCCTGCGAGTGTGAAAGACACCAAGCCCGAAGCCGAAAAGGCACAACAAGAAATCCAGGCGGCCAAGAAGATAGCAGCGGGTAAGACATTCTTTATGCAAAGCAAGCATGTGGAGGAGGCGTTTCTTTTACTTACCCGAATTCGGAGCTCTCTAGGGGCATTCGCAGATCTGCCACGCAGCCTATCAGATGCTGCGGAGTTCTACCGTGCCGAGGAGGGGAGCTCAACGGAGAAGCAGTTCTGGTCCCAGTATGCTGGAGCCGAACACCCAATGCCTCTGAGTGACCAACTAAAGCAGTTGGTTGAACTCCACAGGGCGGCCGAAGTGGCTATGAAAGATTTCATAGTCCGGATGTGGCCTGGTGAGCTCCTGCCCACTAGCTACTTCGGCCTGATAAAGCAGATGGTAAATGCCTGTCCGCGGCTGGAAGTAATCAAGCGATCCGTTTGCATTGAGGGTGCCCGCCGGGCCTTTGCCCGTGAGAAGGTGCATTGGGGCATGCTGGATGCAGAGAAGCTGGTGAAGGACGGGCCGCCGGAGGGCAAGGCGCATCATTGTCCTGAAAAATATTATGATGGCGTGATGAAAGTCGCTCATCTTGTGGCCGATGAATGTACCAAGGACACGATCCTTGAGTAAATGTGCTTCTGTCATTGTTGAAGACGAAGTTACTTGCGCTATATAGCGCTTTTTGATTTAAAATATTACCTTCTGTGCGGCTATTTATAGGATTCTGAAAGTAGGCCAGTCGTTGGCTTCCGCCTCCATGTAACTAGTACCGGGGTGTTCCTGAAAAAACACGGACACTCTTTATCCAAATGTTTGGTCCCTTAAGGAGGTGTCTGGCGCAGCGAACAAGGCAATCGGACTATGCGGCTTTATAACTTTCACTTAGCCATAGAAGTCTATAATTTTAAATTTCGGCGAAGCCCCTAGAATTTGGAAAGCCGAATTGGGGCGCTATATATGCCTAAATCGGACAAAGTCGATTCCTCGCCTGAAGCGGAAAAAATCTTTAAGGATTTTAAGACCTCTCGAACAGAGACCAGCTCTCGCCGCATCATGCCGGTCAGTTTTCGGCTTTCTCTATTGAGGTGCTCGTCCGGAAGAACCGGGACACAATCACAGTAGTTCTCCCTGCGCTACCTTAGCCGATATAACGGAATGTAAGGTACCAAAACAAGGGAGCTGGGCAAACCCAACTGTTAACCCAAGACATGATTCGGAGCTGATGCATATAGTGCTATAAGTTCGGGGTGCCGCACTGTTGAAAGTGTTAGGACTTGTCTTGCCGTATTATGGGGCGTCATAAGAAGCCCCTGGCAAACTGAACGTACCAAGGTGTACGGATGCAATATTAAATAAACATTTATAGGAAAAATGTGCAAATAGGAATAATAAGCTGACGCTATATATTATCTCCCATTGATGAATAATACATTTAAGCGTATGTTTACAATGAGTGTGTTTAAGAAGAAGTAAATAGGACTATTTAACATGTCCTATCCAAGGGGGGGCTGCATGTATGTATGTAAAACAGGTATAACGATCGTGAACAGATTCCACCTGAGTATTTCCTTCGTGCGCAAAGCCTGTTGCCTCCTTGGTTTTCTCTTCTGTGTAAGTCCGACAATCCGGCTCTTCTGAAGAGGTTGCCCTAAAGCAGTGTCCTAAAAGATAAAGGGGGTGGGGTTATTAAGGTATGTTGCAGCTATACCGCGCTGTTGACTGAGTCACTGTTACGCCTCCGCCTATGCCCATGGTATTTTGAGTGCGTAATTGTGTACGCGTGGCACGAATGCTGCTTTGATAGGGCTTGAGCGGAGGCCGGACTGCTAGTCGCACTCTTGGCGTGCCTGGTGATCCTATTGCGGGGTGCTCCGGACTCGCTTGACGATGTTCGAGGTTGTCATCACCGGATTGGTGGTTTGTCGGAGAAGGCCGCATTGTACTTCCGCCGCGAGGGCTGCAGTATGTTCTTCTGTACGGAGAGAGCGGTCCATGTTTCCATTGACTGTTATGACCCCGTGCGGTCCTGGCATCTTGAGCTTGAGGTATGCGTAGTGTGGTACCACATTGAATCTAGCAAATGCGGTGTGTCCAAGCAGTGTGTGGTAACTACTACGGAAAGGGATGATATCGAAGATTAACTCTTTGCTTCGGAAGTTATCCGGAGATCCCAAGACCACTTCTAATGTTATAGAGCCCGTGCAACGGGCCTCTACTCCTGGAATTACACCTTTAAAGGTGGTTTTGGCAGGCTTGATCCTTGAGGGGTCGATGCCCATTTTACGCACTGTGTCCTGATAAAGCAGGTTCAGGCTGCTACCGCCGTCCATAAGGACTCGCGTGAGGTGGAATCCGTCGATGATTGGGTCTCGGACCAATGCGACTGAACCGCCGTGACGGATGCTGGTAGGGTGATCCCTACGATCAAAGGTGATTGGACAGGCTGACCATGGGTTGAACTTTGGGGCGAATAGCTCCATCGCATAGACGTCCCGTAGTGCTCGCTTCCGTTCCTGTTTGGGAATGTGGGTGGCATAGATCATGTTGACCGTTTTCACCTGGGGAGGAAATTTCTTCTGTCCCCCGGTGTTCGGACACCGGGGCTCCTCGTCGTCGTCACTGTGCAGCCCCTTGTCCTTGTTTTCGGCGTTTATTTTACCGACCTGTTTGAACATCCAACAGTCTCTATTAGTGTGGTTTGCTGGTTTGTCCGGGGTGCCATGAATTTGGCACGAGCGTTCCAGTATGCGGTTAAGACTGGACGGTCCCTGATTGTTTCTTTTGAACGGCTTTTTCCACTAACCGGATTTGGATCCGCTAAATCCAGCATTGACTGCCGTGTCTTTAACATTGTCGCCATTGTTAGGTTGCTTATGTCTGTTGCGCCGTGGCTTGCTGTTATTGTCACCGACATCCGAGGTGCCGGAATGTGGCGTGGTGCTACTACGAGCCAACCAGCTGTCGTCGCCCGCGCAAAAGCGGGTCATTAGTGTCGTGAGTGCTGCCATGGACTTGGGTTTTTCCTGGCCGAGGTGTCGGGCGAGCCACTCATCACGGATATTATGCTTAAAGGCCGCCAGGGCTTCGGCATCCGGACAATCGACTATTTGGTTCTTTTTAGTTAGGAACCGAGTCCAGAATTTCCTGGATGACTCTCCGGGTTGTTGAGTAATGTGGCTCAAGTCATCGGCGTCCGGTGGTTGCACGTATGTGCCCTGGAAATTGTCGAGGAACGTGTCTTCCAGGTTTTCCCAACTTCCAATGGAATTTGCCGGCAGACTGTTTAGCCAATGCCGGGCAGGTCCTTTGAGCTTAAGGGGAAGATACTTGATGGCGTGTAGATCGTCTCCGCGGGCCATGTGAATGTGGAGAAGGAAATCTTCGATCCATACTGCGGGGTCTGTTGTGCCATTGTATGATTCGATGTTTACGGGTTTGAACCCTTCCGGGAATTCATGGTCCATCACTTCGTCAGTGAAGCAGAGGGGGTGTGCGGCGCCTCTATGCCGGGCTATGTGGCTACGTAGTTCGAATGGGTCTGGGTGGCTGTATTCGGCCCGGCCAGACTTGTTGATAGTGTATCCGGCGTGATGATCATCGTCGCGTGTTTGGGCGCGCCCTCGCGATCCGTAGATCGATCTTGGCTGTCCTGCTTTGTTTTCCAGTATATCTTGCAGGTCTAGCCTATTGCCCCGGGCTGTAGTTTATCGGCGTGGTGGCGCAGGCTGGTATTCGGGCTGATATGCCGTTTTATCCTGGCCACAGGGTGGCCGGTTAGCCATGTGGCACTTGAGTCCGTATTCCTCAGCTGCCAGGACTTCGGTCCATCTGTCTGTGAGCAGGTCTTGATCAGCTTGGAGCTGCTACTGCTTCTTTTTCAGGCTCCTCGCGGTGGCCATGAGCCGGCGCTTGAAGCGCTCCTGCTCCACGGGGTCCTCAGGTACGCCGAACTCGTCGTCGCCGAGGCTAATCTCGTCTTCGGAGGGGGGCATGTAATTGTCCTCCTCCGGATATCCGTCCGTCGCCCGTTCGTCTAGGCTGACCTGCCCGTCTTCCTGCTCGGCCTTCTCGAAGGTGGGCTGATCAGGGTTGTACTCATCTTCAGTAGCATCCGGATTGTTTTTGTCTCCTATGCCGGTATTTCTATGGCGGGACTTGGAGCGGCACCGACGACGCCCATGCTTTGCTTTCTTCCCTGAGGGGTTATCCTCCATTGCCTCATCGCCATTGGTTTCTTTCGGAGTGTCCACCATATATATCATATGAGGTGGTGGCTGTCCATCGCCCCGTGAGCGGTGGTTCCTGTTCTTCTCCTGCATCGTCGTCCATACCATCGATGTCTTCGGAGTCGAAGTCAAGCACGTTGGTTAAGTCATCGACCGTGGCAATGAAGTGGGTGGTGGGTGGGAAATGAATTCCTTCGTTGCCCGCTTCCCACTCGAGCCGGACATAGTTCGGCCAAGAGTCTCCTGACAAGGAGAGAGACTTTAACGAGTTCAGCACGTCGCCAAAGGGCGAGTGCTGGAAGATATCCAATGCGGTGAACTCCATTACAGGATCCCAACCAGGTTCGGTGGGCTCAGGAGCACGCGGACTGGAACCTACAGCCGGATACGAGTCTGGGGGTCCGGTGTCACAGGCTTCTTTGGGGGCGAGGCCTGTGTTCGGCTCTACCGCCGATGAGTGTGCGGCCTGCGGGGCGGGGTCCATCCACCCGTCCTTAAGTAATGCGGTCTGCTCCGGATTTAGGTTCGGGGCTACCGTAGGGGCGTCATCCCGAGCATTGTCCGACAGCAGGTCTAAGCCATGCCCATCGTGACTGTCCGGCGCTCCTGGCACAGGCCCGAATCCGTTGAAGATCAACTCTTCGCGGATATCAACCGTGTAGTTAAGGTTTCCGAACCTGACCTGGTGGCCAAGGGCGTAGCTGTCGATCTGCTCCATTTGCCCAAGCGAATTGGCCCGTAGTGCGAAGCCGCCGAACATGAAGATCTGTCCGGGGAGAAAAGTCTCACCCTGGACCGTGTTGTTGACGATTGAAGGAGCCATCAAGCCTTGCAGTAACGACACAGAGGAACTCTCAATGAAAGCACCAATGTCGGTGTCAAAACCGGTGGATCTCAGGTAGGGGGTCCCAATCTGTGCGTCTTAGGCTAATGGTAACAGGAGGCAAGGGACACAATGTTTACCCAGGTTCGGGCCCTCTCGATGGAGGTAAAACCCGACTTCCTGTTTGATTTATATTGATGATATGAGTAGTACAAGAGTTGATCTACCACAAGATCGTAGAGGCTAAACCCTAGAAGCTAGCCTATGATGGTTATGATTGTGATCTTCCCTCTAAGGACCAGTGAGGGAGTCCTGGACTAGGGGGTGTCCGGACAGCCGGACTATCATCGTCCGCCGGACTCCAAGACTACGAAGATACAAGATTGAAGACTCCGTCCCGTGTCCGGATGGGACTTTCCTTGGCGTGGAAGGCAAGCTTGGCAATACGAATATGTAGATCTCCTACCATTGTAACCGACTCGGTGTAACCCTAGCCTCCTCCGGTGTCTATATAAACCGCAGGGCTTTAGTCCGTAGGACACAACATACATTACAACAATCATACCATAGGCTAGCTTTAGGGTTTAGCCTCCTTGATCTCGTGGTAGATCCACTCTTGTACTACCCATATCATCAATATTAATCAAGCAGGACGTAGGGTTTTACCTCCATCGAGAGGGCCCGAACCTGGGTAAAACATCGTGTCCGTCGTCTCCTGTTACCATCCGCCTAGACGCACAGTTCGGGACCCCCTACCCGAGATCCGCCGGTTTTGACACCGACATTGGTGCTTTCATTGAGAGTTCCTCTGTGTCGTCACCGATAGGAAGGATGCCTCCACCTGTCTTCAAAGACGGTATTTTCGCCAAAGGGGCCTTGGCCACCGGCCAAACTATCTGGCTAGGAGATTTTCTTATAACCGCCTGTCCGGCCACTGCTTCGACAATGACTTCCCAAGTCGTCGAAAGCAATCTCCGCATCAGCTCGGAATTTGCCGAGCGGCTGGATCAAATGGAGCTCTCGTCTATCAATGAGCTCTTGGACCGCATCGCAGCCCTAGGAGTCGCTACAGACTACAATCAGATTGGGCTTAAAACCGATCTGAGAGAGATTAACTCTCCCCAGGCCACCCACCATGTTGCAGTGGTAGAGGAACAATGCGGCGACTCTTCGCCCATATTGAAACCTAGTCACGTCCGGATTCCCTAACCCTCCATGCCGGATTTCCGCGGAGGGACGGACTTAGATCGAGCATTGAACTTAAAATCATGCATCGTTCCGGATTCGCTGGATCGTGTCCAGCAACCCAAGCTTCCGAATTCGGAAACTCCTCGGCCTTTAAGCCCCAAGACGGGCAGGGATCCGGATTTTAGTCCACCCACCCGCCCAGACATATGCGATCTATCTCTAATACGGCAAGAGCCCGGTGAAATAGTACATCACTACTGGGCCAGATTCCTCCTGGTTATGAACAAGATAAAGGATTTCCGAGAGGAAAACACAATCTCAATTTTCTGCAATAATTGCACGGACAAGGGAATATCAAACGTCATCGATCATCGTACAATTACACGCTTCACAGATCTAGCGTCCATAGTACGAAAGTACTGTGTGATGGAGAGTTTTCGGAAAACCAAAAATCAATTTTGGGATAATCCGGCCCCAACCCCAATCCGCAACAAAAGGGTGCCTTACACTCAGGCCCCAGATGCAAAAACGAAAAAACAAAAACCCAATAAGGGGCATGGAACCGTACTGAAAGGATGTCTCAGCGGACCCTGTAAGCTTCATAGTACAGAGGGCGCCGTCCCAACTCATAGCCTTCGAGCATGTTGGATACTACGGCAGGTGGCCAAAAGTGGCGAGGAGCTTCTAGCCCCGGAAAACCACTCCAACAATACCGGTACGGTATCAACGGTCTTCGAGACCTTCGCATCAAATAATATGCGAAAACGAACAATCCGCGGCCTCGCCGAAGTCTACCAAGTAGCAACAGCAAATCCATGGAGCGACACAGCTATTACCTTCAACGCCAGTGACGAACCTAAATTCCGAACAGCCCGAGCACCAGCCGCACTGGTACTTAGTCCCATAGTGGACGGCTTTCGACTTACAAAGGTCCTCATGGATGGCGGCAGCGGATTAAACCTCATCTACGAGGAAACTCTTCAAAAAATGGAAATAGACGGGAGCCATATTGAGCGAAGCAGCACAACCTTTAGAGGAATAATCCCTAGCCGGGAAGCGCGCTGCACCGGAAAAATCACACTCGATGTGGTGTTCGGCTCGCCGGACAATTATAGATCCGAAGAAGTCACGTTCCGAGTGGCCCCGTTCAACAGCGGATATCACGCTATATTAGGACGAGAGGCATTCACAATTTTTCAAGCAGTACCTCATTACGGGTACATGAAGCTCAAAATGCCTGGGCCCGGCGGAATAATCACTCTCGCTAGTTATCCGGACATAGCACTCCGCGCCGAAAACAGGACAGCCGCACTAGCCCTGGAGTCACTATCCGAAGCCTTAGCAGCAGAAGAACTCACCGCGCTGCGCTCTACGGTGAACAGGGACGATGTGATACTCGATAAAAGATCCAAGTCCACCTCCTTCAAACCAGCAGATGAAATAATAAAATTCTAGGTCCATCCAACGGACCCAACAAAGACGGCCTCCATTGGGGCACAATTGAACCCCGAAGTAGATGCCGCACTGCGCGAATTCCTTCGGGAAAATTGGGACATTTTCGCCTGGCACCCTTCAGATATGCCCGGAATCCCACGCAGGTTGGCAGAACACAGCCTAAACATCCTAAAAGGATTTAAGCCAGTCAAACAGGCTCTTCGTCGATTTTTCGAACCCAAAAGACAGGCAATGGGAGAAGAGCTAGCCAAACTATTGGAAGCCGGATTCATCAGAGATATCAAACATCCGGATTGGCTAGCAAATCTGGTAATGGTACCAAAGAAGGACAAATCCTGGAGCCTCTGTGTCGATTTTAAAGACCTCAATAAGGCTTGCCCAAAGGATCCCTTCCCTCTCCCCCGCATCGACCAAATTATCGGTGCTACCGCAGGGCACGATTCGTTGTGCTTTCTTGACGCATACTCTGGCTACCATCAAATCAAGATGGCGGAGGCAGACCAAGACGCAACGGCATTCATCACTCCTTACGGACCATTCTGCTTCAACACGATGCCCTTCGGACTTAAAAACGCCGGCGCAACATATCAGCGCATGATTCAAACATGTCTGGCTACCCAGACCGGCAAAACAGTAGAGGCATACGTAGACGACGTAGTCGTCAAAACAAAACACGTCGAAACTCTAGTAGACGATTTGAGGCTCACGTTCGACAACCTCAGAGCATATGACATCAATCTGAATCCAGAAAAATGTGTTTTCGGCGTACCAGCCGGAAAGCTGCTAGGCTTCATCGTATCCGGTAGAGGAATCGAAGAAAACCCAGCTAAAATCCGAGCTCTGTCACAGTTGGACATTCCAAAAGACCTCAAACAAATACAAAAATTAACAGGATGTGTGGCAGCTCTAAGCCGCTTCATCTCCCGTCTAGGAGAAAAGGCGCTGCCCCTCTATCGCCTTCTCAGGCGCACCGAACAGTTTGAGTGGACGGATGCTGCCACTGCCGGACTCGAAGAAATAAAGGCCATATTGGCAACAAATCTGGTCCTGGCTACGCCCAATCTGGGCGAACCCATGTTGTTATACATCGCAGCAACACATCAAGTTGTAAGCGTGGTACTCGTCGTCGAACAAGAGACAGAAGGGCACAAATCCCTCTTCAAAAACCAGTGTATTATGTATCCACTGTGTTAACCCCCTGCAAGTCCCGTTACCCACACTATCAGAAGATAGCGTATGCGGTGTTCATGGCATCCCGTAAGCTCCAACACTAATTTCAAGAGTGTTCGATAACAGTGGCCTCTGAAGTACCACTCAATGACATCATAAATAACCGTGATGCAACGGGCAGGATTGCAAAATGGGCCATCAAGCTCTTACCATTCGATATAACTTACAAACCTCGGCGAGCTATAATGTCACAAGTTTTGGCTGACTTCATCGCTGAATGGACCGAAGCCGAACTCCCTAAAGAGTACGGCGCATACTCCAATTGGGTTATGCATTTTGACGGCTCTAAAATGTTGGCCGGACTGGGGGCTGGCGTCGTATTGACGTCCCCAACCGGGGACACAGTCCAGTACGTACTTCAAATAATGTACACGGACTCCAACAACGCAGCCGAATACGAGGCCCTGTTACATGGTCTCCGGATGGCAGTCTCCATGGGCATTCAACGCCTAGAGGTGCTCGGGGATTCAAACCTTGCAATATCCCAAATAAATGGAGACTTTGACGCCAAGGATCCAAAAATGGCAGCATATTGCAACGTTGTCCTAAAAATGTCAGCTCGGTTTGAAGGACTCGAATTCCATCACATAGCCCGAGATAATAACCAAGCGGCCGACGTACTAGCACGCATCGGTGCGAAACGTGATGCTGTCCCTCCAAATATCTTCCTGGAACGGCTCTTCAAGCCATCCGTACTATGGGAAGAGGAGCCCGGAAGTGACAAACCGGAAAAAACCGCGCCAATCGGTGATTCAGCCGATGACATAACACATTCAGCCCACGACATAATGGCAGTAATCGCCCCGTGGACAGAACCATTCCTAGCCTACTTGCTTAGGCAGGAACTTCCCGAAGACCAAAACGAGGCCCGCTACATAGTCCGGCGATCGAAAGCCTACAAGGTCCATGAGGGAGAACTGTATAAGAAAAGTACAACCGGAGTCCTTCAAAGGTGTATCTCCGAAGAGGAAGGGCGAAACCTCCTGGCTGAAATTCATGCCGGACTAGGCGGACACCATGCAGCAGCCCGGACCCTTGTAGGAAAGGCATTCCGTACAGGGTTTTATTGGCCAACGGCCCGGGCAGATGCCCAGGACTTAGTCCAGAGATGCGTTGGTTGTCAGCTCTTTGCTAATCAGAGCCACATGCCGCCCACCGCCCTCAAAACTATACCCATTAACTGGCCGTTCGCGGTCCGGGGACTTGATATGGTTGGACCCCTTAAAGGGGAACCCACAAGCAAAAGTACCTATTGGTCATGGTCGATAAATTCACCAAATGGATAGAGGCCAAACCGGTCAAAACGGCAGAGTCCGGACCAGTGATAGACTTTATATCTGGGGTAGTACACCGCTACGGAGTCCCCCACAGCATCATCACCGACAACGGCACGAACTTCACAGCCGACGAGGTTAAGTCATGGTGCAAAAATATGGGCATCAAGCTCGACTACGCTTCAGTCTATCACCCTCAAACCAACGGTCAAGTGGAACGAGCAAATGGTCTAATAATGAGCGGCATTAAACCCAGACTAGTGCGGTCACTCACTAAATCTGACACGCACTGGGTCGAGGAGCTCGACTCCGTACTCTGTGGGCTGCGGACAACGCCTAACCGCACTACCGGATTCACACCATTTTTTATGGTCTACGACGGAGAGGCAGTCTTGCCCTGCGACATTATTCATGACTCACCTCGAGTGCGCATGTACGAGGAAAGAGAAGCCGAGCTTGATCGGCAGGACAGCTTGGACACATTGGAGGAAGAACGCGACGTCGCCAAGGCTCGTTCCGCATTCTATCAGCAGCAGGCCCGAAGATATCAAAGCAGAGAAGTACGGGCCAAGACTTACAACGTTGGTGAACTAGTTCTACGCCTGCCGGACAAGAAAAAGGACAAGCTCAAGCCCAAATGGGAGGGCCCTTTCATTATCGATCAAGTCCTGACCGGCGGAGCATACCGTCTACGAAATGCGTCGGATAACCGACTCGAGCTGAACCCATGGAACGCAGCCCGCCTCCGAAGATTCTATGCCTAGCGCCGGACTAAGAGTTCGTCCCCTTTCAGCACTCATTATACCTGGGGGCTTCTTTTACAGAAGCTCAATTATAAGGGTTTCATGCCCAGCACATGTGTCAAGCTTCCACATGTACCTTTTACTCACCATTATATGCATCGATATGACTTAAGTTTTGGCCAAGCTGGGTTGCCTGGCTCCTGTGCTTACCCCTACGTTCCCGATTGTTCAGCTAGGAGGTAAAGGGAGCACCTCTGCGATTGTTACTGCCGGGTCAGCCGGATGTGTACCTCAGACAGGGTGAAGCCGAAAGCTAGCATTCTTAAGGGAATATTCGGTTGGTGACTTAAAATATGATTTTTTACCTACTCATTTATCCGCCCCCAGATGTTTTTCTGCTTTCTTCGCAGTCCGAACATGCACTTTAGGGCATGCCTCCCTTGGAAAGGAACCCTTAACGGAACTATTCTCCCTGGAAGATGTTTCTTACTAACCATGTAATATAACATAACTAGTTGGGCACTTGTCTGATAAAGCACTAATGACCCCTACGCCTGGTCTCCATGCATACCACGGTTGTTTCTTAACCAAAAAGGTATTCGGACACACTCCGGACTCTAGGGTCCCGAGGTTGAAGCGAAAAAGTCGGCAAAGACAAACGATCTAAAATCCGGCTAGAAGGCATTTCACATGTCACTTTAAAGGAAAACATACATTGTCAAATTTACTGATTGTATTCCTCCTCTATCCCGTCTAACAGGCTGTCTAACTTACAGTCCCGTTGGGAAAATTTAGCAGCCAACTCTACTTGGCTGTATACAAAACTCACAGGGATCTCCTTCCCATCGGGCCCCACCGGTCCAACTTCGGCCATGTGGTTGGGATCCGCCTTCTTGTAACGCGTTTTCACCATGGCCCAAGCCTCCCTGGCACCTTGACGGCAAGCCGAAATCTTCCACAAACGGAAGCGCTGCCGCACTCCCTGAAGCTTCTCCGCAAGCTCCCCAAGGCCCTCGGGTAGGGAGAGGGCTGGCCATAAAGCCTAGACGACGCCGCTCATTGCCTGCCGAACTCGTTTGAGCAGTTGCAACAGCTCGGGAAGTTGATCACCCGTTGATATGGGCATCTCCTCCGCAGGGCGACCTGTGAGTATACCTACAAGACATATTATGTCAATTTACTTCCTCGCCGAACTCTTCTTTTCAAAAGAGTCCGCTCAAGCACTTACTATAAATGCAGCGATGAAGCCGCTGATTCTCCTTAACGGAGCTGGACAGCCCGACTTGAGCGCCTTTCAGCTCTTCTCCGAGCTTGGCGTTGGCATCCTGGAGCTTGTTCCTTTCTTGCTGCACCCTATTCAGCACCCTCTCGCCGGCCTTTAGCTGGCGATGTAATTCTTGCCTGTCCGGATCTTGTCCGGCGGCACCTGCAATGTCACTATTAGACTTGCGCGCACGCCGCACAGCGCTTATATTTATTATTAAAAATGTGTTACCAGGAGGGGTCTCTGCGTCTCCCCCTGCGGCAGCAAGTGCAGCCTCAAGTTGGGCCTTGCATTCTTGCAGCTCCTGAGACAGCTGGGCATTCTTCTCGGTAAGAGCCTGCGTTTCGAATGATCCTTAAATCAGTTAACATAACTACTTTAAGTCTCGGGGGCTACTGTTATATATAACTATTAAAATTCCCTTACCCGTATGTCTTTCACATACTGCTCCGTGGCTCTGGTAAAACCATCTTGAGCGGCACGGAGGTGCGCGTCCCCTGCGTTAAAGGCGTCCAATGCCTTAGGGGAGAAGCACGCTTCACGAAACACTGTCCGGCGGCACCTATGGTTCATGGCGCTCTCCACCTCAGACTTGGTGGCGGACAGTCGGTCGGTGTCCTCCGTTGGAGAAGGATCCGGTCCGCGTCTTGCGCTTGCCTCCCCCTCCAGGCCGGGCGCTGGAGCCTGGCCGGTGTAGGTTGGATCGGCAACCTCTGCGTCCGCAGTCCGGCGGGCACTTTTTCTCCTATAAAGATCATGAGCACTCAGACGCTTCCTAGGAACGTTGCTCTGAAAATTAAAATATGAGTTATACCTTTGCAGCGACGTTTTAGTCCGTACCGCGCTCCTTTTCCGCCTGCTGGTCCGGACTGACCTTTGTTGGTCAGCCGCCGTGGGCTCGGCTTCCCGCCGTGAAGGCGCTTCTTGTAAAACACCATCGTTCGCGAAGGTTAGAAATGGGCAAGGAAGAGATAATGGTGTCCAGACCTCGGTCACAGTCACCTGGGAAGCCGGATACAGTCCGGGGTAGTCCGCCGTAATGGCGACCAAAGCATTGTCCATGCTGAGCTGGTAAAATACCCCGTCGATCAGCTCCACCTTGATGTCCGGATCCTCTTCAGAGGCCGGATCCAGGGATCTTTCTGGATCCTCGGGTTGCGGAGCGGGACTTACCATGTCCTCCACAGTCCGGCATAGATCCTGTGCCGAAGACATAATGAAAGAAGCCTAAGCTTCGAAAGCATGGGTTGAGCCCTTAAAAGTGTTCGCTTACCCATCCTCTAGGGTTGTTCATGGAAAACCCATTCAAAGGGTTCGTTCGAAGGAAGTCCTCCTTCTCCCCCTTGTACAGGCTGGACAGGATCTTCACCAGATCCTCGGTCGAATCCGGCCCTTTGCGGCCATGACGGGTAGCGTCGTCTTCCCGGTTGAAATCCCACATGGGGTGGCCTCTATATTGCAATGGCTGTACCCCCCGCATGATGCATATCGCCATGACTCCAATCATGGTCAACCCGGAATGGGCCAATAATCTTATTCGGCCCATCAAGTAATGGACGCTCTTGTCTTCCTCCGATCGGGGGCTCCGTGGGCGCCAGCTGAGGCGTTTCTTCAGAGGAGCAGCACTAAACTCCGGGAGGCCAATCCGGACTGGGTCCGGCAGCGGAGCGTCTCCTATGTAAAACCACTCTGAAGGCCAGTCTTCGGACGCCTTCTTGGGAGTACAGGATGGGTATCCGGTCCCGGCGATGCGCCATATTTCGGCGCCGCCCACTTGATATATGGACCCCTCGTGAGAACGGGGTACGAGGCAGAACAGCCTCTTCCACAATGCAAAATGGGGCTCAATGCCCGGGAATAGCTCGCAAAGAGCTACGTAGCCAGCGATATGCAGGACCGAGGCGGGCGTGAGGTGGTGGAGCTGGAGTCCGTAGAACTCCAGGAGCCCGCGGAGGAACGGATGTATTGGGAATCCGAGTCCCCTTATCAAATAAGGGACGAAGCATACTCGCTCCCCTTTATTGGGGCTTGGGGTAGCCTCCGCTTGCCTCCCACCTTGATAAGTGACCAGCCCGGCTCGAACCGGGACCATGAAGGCCGGAGGGAGATATCCCCCCGCTTGGAGCTTCACTAGCTCGTTGTGCGAAACAGAGCACCTCTTCCAATCCCCTGGCGGTGGGCTGGGAGCGCGGGAAGAGGAGCCGCATCGACGGTCCATGATGGAATGGATTTTTAGGTCAGAGGCGCTCCGATGAAGTATTCGCGGGAGGAAGATGGTGTGGTTTGGATCTGGATTTTTGCCTCTTTTTTAGGCGGACGACTCGCACGACTAGGGGGTGAAACATAAAAGACGCCCTGGCTTTTCGCATTCGTGCGACGTGTGGAAAAAGGCCATTATTGGGAGTAGAAGCCGAGAAACACAGTATTTATGATGAAGCCGGACACTGTTCGGCAGGTACATGGAACTTGCAGGGAGAACCCGCCTTGCAACACCGAAGACTATATACGCGCTGGACTTATCGTCATTGAAGCCTGGTTCGGGGGCTACTGAGGGAGTCCTGGACTAGGGGGTGTCCGGACAGCCGAACTATCATCGTCCACCGGACTCCAAGACTACGAAGATACAAGATTGAAGACTCCGTCCCGTGTCCGGATGGGACTTTCCTTGGCGTGGAAGGCAAGCTTGGCAATACGGATATGTAGATCTCCTACCATTGTAACCGACTCGGTGTAACCTTAGCCTCCTCCGGTGTCTATATAAACCGGAGGGCTTTAGTCCGTAGGACACAACATACATTACAACAATCATACCATAGGCTAGCTTTAGGGTTTAGCCTCCTTGATCTCGTGGTAGATCCACTCTTGTACTACCCATATCATCAATATTAATCAAGCAGGACGTAGGGTTTTACCTCCATCGAGAGGGCCCGAACCTGGGTAAAACATCGTGTCCCTCGTCTCCTGTTACCATCCGCCTAGACGCACAGTTCGGGACCCCCTACCCGAGATCCGCCGGTTTTGACACCGACAACCAGCCTCTCCGGTTTATATAGACATCGGAGAGGGCTAGGGTTTACATGGAGTCAGTTACAAGGAAGGAAATATAATATCCGGATCGCCAAGCTTGTCTTCCACGCAAAAGAGAGTCCCATCCAGACATGGGACAGAGTCTTGAGTCTTGTATATTCACGCTCCAACAGTCCGGACAAAGTATATAGTCCGGCTGTCCGGATGCCCCCTAATCCAGGACTCCCTCAGGGACCATCTCAAGATACCGCATTTCATGAGCTTAAGAATTTGCTTCCACATGCTCCCTTTGTTGCATTACCCAACTTCGATAAAACTTTTGAGGTACATTGAGACGGTAGCGGTAATGGCATAGGAGGTGTGTTAATGCAAGAGAAGTGCCCAATTGCTTACTTTAGTGAGAAACTTTCTCGAGAGCAACTTAATTATCCCATCTATGACAAAGATTTATATGCTTTAGTGAGAGTTTTGCATGTGTGGATCATTATCTTCTCCCTCATGAGTTTGTCATCCATACGGACCATGAAACGCTTAAATATCATAAGGGTTAAATGAAATTGAATAAGCATCATGCCAAATGGAGTGATTTTATCGAGTCATTTCCTTATGTTATCAACTACATCAAAGTTAAGGAAAATGTTGTGGCAGATGCTCTTTCCCGTAAATGCATGCTTGTCATCCAACTTGAATTGAATATCATTGGCTTTGAGGACATAAAAGACTTGTATGCGCATGATCCTACTTATGCTATTCCTTATGCCAAATGGTTAACACATACATATTGGGAACGCTATTACGTCAAGGATTATTATCTAATGAGAGCTAACAAGCTATGTATCCCCGAGTCTTCTCTTCGATTGTTGCTTCTGCAAGAGGATCATGGTGGAGGACATATGGGACACTTTGGACGTGACAAGACATATGCTACGCTCTCCAAGAACTAATTTTGGCCCAAGATGTTCCACGACGTCGCCCGCTTCACCAACCGATGCTCTACATGTCGCAAAGCTAAGTCTAAATCGCAATCCCGTGGGCTCTATATGCCACTTCCTATTCTGTTCCACCCATGGGAAGATATTAGTATGGACTTTGTGCTTGGTTTGCCTAGATGCTTCACTTTATCCCATGCAACAAGATAGACGATGCTTCACACATTGCAATCTGTTTTGTAGCGAAATTTTGCGTCTACATGGAGTGCCAAAGACTATTGTCTCGTACTGTGAAGTCAAGTTCCCAAGCTACTTTTGGAAGACCCTTTACGCCAAGCTCGGAATCAAGCTCTTGTTCTCTTTGGCATACCATCCACAAACCAACAGCCAATTGAAGGTCACGAACAAGACGCTATCCACGCTCCTACGCGTGCTGATCAAGAGGAACATCAAGGAGTGGGATGAGTGCCTACCCATCACCGAGTATGCCTACAACGCGCAAGACATTCGACTACTGGCAAGTCCCCCTTCGAGGTTGTCTACGACTTCAATCCATTGTACCCATTGGACATTCTACCACTACCACTACAAGAGCGCATCAACATGGACGTGAGTGCCTGAGCGAGCTATCTCAAGAAGGTGCATGAAGATACAAGACAAACTATCGAGCGCCAAGTACAATGACTCGTGACCAAGCTCAACATCAACAAGCAACCCATGGTATTCCGCATTGGAGATCCTGTGTGGCTACTAATGTCTACTATGCAACCTTCTTCTTGTAGACGTTGTTGGGCCTCCAGGTGCAGAGGTTTGTAGGACAGTAGCAAATTTCCCTCAAGTGGATGACCTAAGGTTTATAAATCCGTGGGAGGCCTAGGATGAAGATGGTCTCTCTCAAACAACCCTGCAACCAAATAACAAAGAGTCTCTCGTGTCCCCAACACACCCAATACAATGGTAAATGGTATAGGTGCACTAGTTCGGTGAAGAGATGGTGATACAAGTGCAATATGGATGGTAGATATAGGTTTTTGTAATCTGAAAATATGAAAACAGCAAGGTAGCAAGTGGTAAAAGTGAGCGAAAACGGTATTGAAATGCTTGAAACAAGGCCTAGGGTTCATACTTTCACTAGTGCAAGTTCTGTCAACAAGGATAACATAATTAGATCATATAACAATCCCTCAACATGCAAAAAAGAGTCACTCCAAAGTCACTAATAGCGGAGAACAAACGAAGAGATTATTGTAGGGTACGAAACCACCTCAAAGTTATTCTTTCCGATCAATCCATTGGGCTATTCCTATAAGTGTCACAAACAGCCCTATAGTTTATAGTAAAATAACACCTTAAGACACATACCAACCAAAACCCTAATGTCACTTAGATACTCCAATGTCACCACAAGTATCTGCGGGTATGATTATACAATGTCAAAGAGTGCCCCAAAGTGTCTACCGGAGAGTCAAGACGAAAATGTGCGCCAACCCCTATGCATAGATTCCCAAGGTCATGGAACCCGCAAGTTGATCACCAAAACATACATCAAGTGAATCAATAGGATAACCCATTGTCACCACAGGTATCCCACTCAAGACATACATCAAGTGTTCTCAAATCCTTAAAGACTCAGTCTGATAAGATAACTTCAAAGGGAAAACTCAATCCATTACAAGAAGGTAGAGGGGGAGAAATATCATAAGATCCAACTATAGTAGCAAAGCTCGCGGTACATCAAGATCGTGCCAAATCAAGAACACGAGAGAGAGAGAGAGAGAGAGAGAGAGAGAGAGAGAGAGATCAAACACATAGCTACTGATACGTACCCTCAGCCCCGAGGGTGAACTACTCCCTCCTCATCATGGAGAGCGCCGGGATGATGAAGATGGCCACCGGTGATGATTCCCCCTTCGGCAGGGTGCCGGAACAGGGTCCCGATTGGTTTTTGGGGGCTACAGAGGCTTGCGGCAGCGGAACTCCCGATCTAGGTTATTTTCTGGAGGTTTCTGTATTTATAGGAGAGGTTGGCGTCGAGAACAAGTCAGGGGGACCCACAGAGAGTCCACGAGGCACAGGGGCGCCCCCCAGGGGGTGGGGGCGCCCTCCACCCTCATGGGCCCCACGGGACTCCCCTCCGGTAACTCTTCATTCCAGTATTTTTTATATTTTCCAGAAAAATTCTCCGTTGATTTTTAGCGCATTCCGAGAACTTTTATTTCTGCACAAAAACAACACCACAGTAGTTCTGCTGAAAACAGCGTCAGTCTGGGTTAGTTCTAACCAAATCATACCAAAATCATGTAAAACTATTATAAACATGGCAGGTATACATCAAAAATTATAGATACGTTGGAGACATATCAGCATCCCCAAGCTTAATTCCTGCTCGTCCTCAAGTAGGTAAATGATAAAAACAGAATTTTTGATGTGGAATTCTACCTAACATATTTATCAATGTAATCTTCTTTATTGTGGCAAGAATATTTAGATCCATAAGATCCAAAACAAAAGTTTAATATTGACATAAAAACAATAATACTTCAAGCATACTAACAAAGGAATCATGTCTTCTCAAAATAACATGGCCAAAGAAAGCTATCCCTACAAAATCATATAGTCTGGCTATGCTCTATCTTCATCACACAAAATATTTAAATCATGCACAACCCCGATGACAAGCCAAGCAATTGTTTCTTACTTTTTATGTTCTCAAACCTTTTCAACTTTCACGCAATACATGAGCGTGAGCCATGTACATAACACAATAGGTGGAATGGAATGGTGGTTGTGGAGAAGAGAAAAAGGAGAAGATAGTCTCACATCAACTAGGCGTATCAACGGGCTAAGGAGATGCCCCTCGATAGATATCAATGTGAGTGAGTAGGGATTGCCGTGCAACGGATGCACTAGAGCTATAAGTATATGAAAGCTCAAAAATAAACTAAGTGGGTGTGCATCCAACTCGCTTGCTCACGAAGACCTAGGGCATTTTGAGGAAGCCCGTCATTGGAATATACAAGCCAAGTTCTATAATGAAAAATTCCCACTAGTATATGAAAGTGACAACATAGGAGACTCTCTATCATGAAGATCATGGTGCTACATTGAAGCACAAGTGTGGTAAAAGGATAGTAGCATTGCCCCTTCTCTCTTTTTCTCTCATTTTGTTTGTTTTTTGTTTTTTTGGTCTTGTCTTTTTTTTTGGCCTCTTTTCTTTCTTTTTTTATTTTTCATCCGGAGTCTCATCCTGACTGGTGGGGGAATCATAGTCTCCATCATCCTTTCCTCACTGGGACAATGCTCTAATAATGATGATCATCACACTTTTATTTACTTACAACTCAAGGATTACAAATCGATACTTAGAACAAAATATGACTCTATATGAATGCCTCCGATGGTGTACCGGTATGTGCAATGAATCAAGAGTGACATGTATGAAAGAATTATGAAAGGTGGCTTTGCCACAAATACGATGTCAACTACATGATCATGCAAAGCAACATGACAATGATGAAGTGTGTCATAATAAACGGAACAGTGGAAAGTTGCATGGCAATATATCTCGGAATGGCTATGGAAATGCCACAATAGGTAGGTATGGTGGCTATTTTGAGGAAGGTTATGGTGGGTGTATGGTACCGGCGAAAGTTGTGCGGCACTAGAGAGGCTAGCAATGGTGGAAGGGTGAGAGTGCGTATAATCCATGGACTCAAGATTAGTCATAAAGAACTCACATACTCATTGCAAAAATCTATTAGTTATCGAAAATAAGTACTACGTGCATGCTCCTAGGGGGATAGATTGGTAGGAAAAGATCATCGCTCGTCCCCGACCGCCACTCATAAGGAAGACAATCAAAAAATAAATCATGCTCCAACTTCATCACATAACGGTTCACCATACGTGCATGCTATGGGAATCACAAACTTCAACACAAGTATTTCTCGAAGTCACAACTAATTACTAGCATGACTCTAATATCACCATCTTCATATCTCAAAACAATCATAAAAAAAATCAAACTTCTCATACTATTCAATGCACTTTATATGAAAGTTTTTATTATATCCCTCTTGGATGCCCATCATATTAGGACTAAATTCATAACAAAAGAAAATTACCATGCTGTTTAAGACTCTCAAAATAATATAACTGAAGCATGATAGTTCATCTATTTCTTCAAAATAAAACCACCTCCGTGCTCTAAAAAGATATAAGTGAAGCACTAGAGCAAACGACAAACAACTCCAAAAGATATAACTGAAGAACAATGAGTAGTCGAATAATTATGTAACTATGTGAAGACTCTCTAACATTTAATAATTTAAGATATTGGGATATTATTCAATCAGTAGGCAAGGCAAAATAAAATAAAATGACGCTCCAAGCAAAACACATATCATGTGGTGAATAAAAATATACCTCCAAGTAAAGTTACCGATGAACGAAGACGAAAGAGGGGATGCCATCCGGGGCATCCCCAAGCTTAGCCTCTTGGTTGTCCTTGAATATTACCTTGGGGTGCCTTGGGCATCCCCAAGCTTAGGCTCTTGCCACTCCTTATTCCATAGCCCATCGAATCTTTACCCAAAACCTGAAAACTTCACAACACAAAACTCAACAGAAAACTCGTAAGCTCCGTTAGTATAAGAAAATAAATCACCACTTTTGGTACTGTTGTGAACTCATTCCAAATTCATATTGGTGTAATATATACTGTATTCCAACTTCTCTATGGTTTATACCCTCCGATACTACTCATAGGTTCATCAGAATAAGCAAACAACACATAGTAAACAGAATCTGTCAAAAACAGAACAGTCTGTAGTAATCTGTAACTCCCGAATACTTATGTAACTCCAAAAATCCCACCAAATTACGAAATCCTGAGAAATTTGTGTAACAATCCATAGAAAATAGAATCAGATCAAAAGAACATTTATGTGAATTATCAAAACTAATTTACTGGGCACAAATGTTTCTGATTTTCAGC
This sequence comes from Triticum timopheevii, assembly GCA_963921465.1. Classification (NCBI taxonomy): domain Eukaryota; kingdom Viridiplantae; phylum Streptophyta; class Magnoliopsida; order Poales; family Poaceae; genus Triticum; species Triticum timopheevii. The sequence goes on from OY997270.1 coordinate 202,738,940, forward strand.
AGGATCAGCACAACTATCGCCGTAAGCTATCCTAAAGGTCTTACTTGGAACTTTATTGAAACAAAAGCTATAAAACATGATTACTATAGTAGCATAATCATGTGAAAACACAAAAACAGTAGGGGTAAATATTGGTTTTTTTTCAATAAGCGATTTTCTTTAATGCCTTTTAGCTAGGCATCATGATTTCAATGATGCTCGCATAAAAGATAAGAATTGAAACATAATGGGAGCATCATGAAGAATATGACTAGCACATTTAAGACTAACCCACTTCCTATGCCTAGGGATTTTGTGAGCAAAAACTTATGGGAACAAGAATCAACTAGCATAGGAAGGCAAAACAAGCATAACTTCAAGATTTTCAACACATAGAGAGGAAACTTGATATTATTGCAATTCCTACAAGCATATATTCCGCCCTCATAATAATTTTCAGTAGAATCATGAATGAATTCAACAATATAACCATCACATAAAGCACTATTTTCATGATGCACAAGCATAGAATTTTTATTACTCTCCACATAAGCAAATTTCTTCTCATGAATAGTAGTGGGAGCAAACTCAACAAAATAACTATCACATGAGACATAATCCAATTGAAAATTAAAATCAAGATGACAAGTTTCATGGTTATCATTATACTTTATATCATACATGTCATCACAATAATCATCATAGATAGCAACTTTGTTCTCATAATCAATTGGAACCTCTTCCAAAATAGTGGATTCATCACTAAATAAAGTCACAACCTCTCCAAATCCACTTTCATCAATATAATCATCATAAATAGGAGGCATGCTTTCATCATAATAAATTTGCTCATCAAAACTTATCATCTTCATCAAACATAGCATCCCCAATCTTGTGGCTTTGCATATCATTAGCATCATGGATATTCAAGGAATTAATACTAACAACATTGCAATCATAATCATCATTCAAATATTTAGTGCCAAACATTTTAATGCATTCTTCTTCTAACACTTGAGCACAATTTTCCTTTCCATCATTTTCACGAAAGATATTTGAAAGATGAAGCATATCAGCCAAGCTCAATTCCATTTTTTTGTAGTTTTCTTTTATCAACTAAACTAGTGATAAAACAAGAAACTAAAAGATTCAAGATCTAAAGATATCCCTTCAAGCACTAACCTCCCCGACAACGGCGCCAGAAAAGAGCTTGATGTCTACTACGCAACCTTCTTCTTGTAGATCTTGTTGGGCCTCCAAGTGCAGAGGTTTGTAGGACAGTAGAAAATTTCCCTCAAGTGGATGACCTAAGGTTTATCAATCCGTGGGAGGCGTAGGATGAAGATGGTCTCTCTCAAACAACCCTGCAACCAAATAACAAAGGGTCTCTTGTGTCCTCAACACACCCAAGACAACGGTAAATTGTATAGGTAGTTCGGTGAAGAGATGGTGATACAAGTGCAATATGGATGGTAGATATAGGTTTTTGTAATCTAAAAATATAAAAACAGCAAGGTAGCAAGTGGTAAAAGTGAGCGAAAACGGTATTGCAATGCTTCGAAACAAGGCCTAGGGTTCATACTTTCACTAGTGCAAGTTCCCTAAACAAGGATAACATAATTAGATCATATAACAATCCCTCAACATGCAACAAAGAGTCACTCCAAAGTCACTAATAGCGGAGAACAAACGAAGAGATCATTGTAGGGTACGAAACCACCTCAAAGTTATTCTTTCCGATTAATCCATTGGGCTATTCCTATAAGTGTCACAAATAGCCCATAGAGTTCGTAGTAAAATAACACCTTAAGACACATACCAACCAAAACCCTAATGTCACCTAGATACTCCAATGTCACCAAAAGTATCCATGCGTATGATTATACGATATGCATCACACACTCTCAGATTCATCTATTCAACCAACACAAAGAACTTCAAAGAGTGCCCCAAAGTTTGTTCCGAAGAGTCAAGACGAAAATGTGTGCCAACCCCTATGCATAGATTCCCAAGATCACGGAACCCGCAAGTTGATCACCAAAACATACATCAAGTGAATCAATAGAATATCCCATTGTCACCACGGGTATCCCACGCAAGACATACATCAAGTGTTCCTTAAAGACGCAATCCGATAAGATAACATCAAAGGGAAAACTCAATCCATTACAAGAAGGTAGAGGGGGAGAAACATCATAATATCCAACTATAGTAGCAAAGCTCACAGTACATCAAGATCGTGCCAAATCAAGAACATGAGAGAGAGAGAGAGAGATCAAACACATAGCTACTGGTACATACCCTCAGACCCAAGGGTGAACTACTCCCTCCCCATCATGGAGAGCGCCGGGATGATGAAGATGGCCACCAGTGATGATTTCCCCCTCTGGAAGGGTGCCAGAACAGGGTCCCGATTGGTTTTTGGTGGCTACAGAGGCTTCCAGCGGTGGAACCCCCGATCTAGGTTATTTTCTGGAGGTTTCTGTATTTATAGGAGAGGTTGGCATCGAGAACAAGGCAGGGGGACCCACAGAGAGTCGATGAGGCATAGGGCCGTGCTCTGGGGGCTGGGGGCGCCCTCCACCCTCGTGGGACCCATGGGACACCTCTCCAGTAATTCTTCGTTCCAGTAGTTTTTATATTTTCCAGAAAAATCTTCGTTGATTTTCAGTGCATTCCTAGAACTTTTATTTCTGCACAAAAACAACACCACGGTAGTTCTGCCGAAAACATCGTTAGTCCGGGTTAGTTCTAACCAAATCATACCAAAATCATGTAAAACTATTATAAACATGGCATGAATACATCAAAAATAGATACATTGGAGACGTATCAGCTACATCTTCGCAAGGACCTCTTCCCCAACGAACACAAGTCCAAGCTTCTACTGTGGGCTGATGGACAGTTCAAGGTGCTAGAATGCTACAACAACAATGGCTCCAAGATCGACATCCCACGTGACAAGTACTCCGTGAACGACATATTCAACGTCAAGGATCTCTCTCCCTACCATGGTGATGAGGTTTTTGATCCGAGGTCGGATCTTTCCCAGGGGGAGATGATGCGAAGCATTCCAAGGTCATGCCATGGACCTATCTTCGTCTCATCAAGTGCCAAATGGACATATGACTCGTGCATGTGCAAGAGCTCTCGAAACCGAAGTGACATCTCTCCTCTTGAAATTCCTCTTTAAAACACATGAGACATGGCAACTACCTCAAATGGAGAAACTTTGTATACTCAGGTACCAAGGAGTTAGCCATGGATCAGCTAAGGAGCTAGATCAACCGAAGGGAGAAGAGAAACATGGAGACTGAGAAGAAGAGGGCCAAGTTAGCACTTTCCCGGACGATCCGGATCGCCGTCCAGATGATTCGGCTCAAGCTTGGACGATCCGGATAAGTGCCACCCAAGAACAGCAAGGCCCAGAGCAAAGTCGGTTCATCCGGACTGACTCCCGGATCATCCGGACTGACTCAAACATCCAGACCATCTCCCAGTCATTCGGACCCCCTACGACGGTTGCGGCACATCCGGATGATCCGGACGGCCGCCCGGATCATCCGGACCCTTGACACCCAGATCATCCGGCCACCATTCGGATCATCCAGACCCCCACCTGCGTGTGCATTTTGGGCCGAAGCCATGTACCCCTTCACCCCTTATACTATATATATGCCTCCTCCACTTTTCTAGGGTTAGCATTGGTTTAGCTCATTTTGGAGATAGAGCATTGCTTATCCACTTGTACCCCTACTCCTTGGAGATCAAGGCCTGCTACGAGAAGATCCCCCGAGTGGATTCAAGACCTTGTCTTGTGGGAAGATCCCCTAGTGGATTCAAGACCTCCTTCCAGGAGATGAACTAGTGACATTTGTATCCCCCTTTTTTGGATTTGAATCATGTACCTCTCTTTGTGTTCATGGATCTAGCACATGTGTGACCATTTCTCAGTGATTTGAGTGTTCCTCTCATTTCCCCTTGCGTGTTTGTCGTGTTCTTCGGGAATCCCCCTCCAAATCATGAAACATCGGCCCCTAGGGTTCCACCCTACATCATACATGCACCAGGCAGAAGCAGGCACGGGGACTTACTCCTATCTTGCAGCTCATTTCCTCTTTCTCTCCGTGCCAGACAGCGCGCCTCCATCATCGAGCGTTGCCCCAGCCCTGTCGTCCGGGCCCTCGGGACGGTCCCTGGTGAGCCTGATCGCACTATCACCTTCCTTAGGGGGCTGGGGGCATGCCCTCGGAGGTTCTCGGGTGCTGGAGCCTCGGCCGCCTTGGCACCGAGGTCCGCCTGCACCGCGGGTGACACGACCGCTGAGGTGCCAGACCCGACCTTATCAACTGCCCCGGCGGGTTGAGAGGCACCGCCGCGGGCTGCACACTGTCGACATCGTCATCCCCAAGGTCACAGATGAGCAAGTGACGGGGGTGCGGGGCGCCCGGTTGACGGTGTCCTCTGTAGTCCTCTCCGAGTCTTCGGCGTTGTCGCTACCGCTGGAGTCCAGCACCACCGTGAGAGGATTCTCGTGGGGCCCGACATGGCCCACGGGCACGATCCCCAACTGATCAAAAGGGGGCATTACCACAACCAGATCCGCCCTCTCATACTAGTAGTACATGGCGAGTGCCCCATTGGGGGGGGGGTCCTCGGCGGAATTGCAGAGCAGGGCCGCCAGGGCCCCTTCCAACTCCTCGGGCTTCAGGGCACCAGCACGCAGCCTCATCGTGTCCTTCGCACCAGGATACACACACATGGGCCGCGAGTGCTGCAAGAGCAGTGCAATGCACCTCCGTAGGTACTCCTTGACGACCATCGGTCCCGACAGCTTCGCGGCACGGTGCGCAGCCATCCGTTCCAAGATCGGCTCCATCTTTCGGTCGGTGAGCTTCTCGTGCCGACCATCGGTCCTGACAGCTTCGCGGCACGGTGCGTAGCCATCCGTTCCAAGATCGGCTCCATCTTTCAGTCGGTGAGCTTCTCGTGCCCCCAACCGAGGTTTTGCTTGGCTGGATCCATCAGGATCATCAGGAGCAGGCTGGTCCAACATGCGTCCATGAAGACCCAGCGCTGTCGGTAGCCCTCCACCTTCTTCCCAGCCTTCAAGTGGATCGTGCCATTCTCCATCACCTTGGCAACAAGGAAGGAGACACACGCGGAGCATTGATCCGCGGTAGTGAACCGCACGCTGAAAAAGTGGCGGAAGAGCGCCACCGAGGGCCTCACGCCCACGAAGGCCTCAAAGTACAAGGAAAAAATGGCCAAAAGGAGGATCGAATTGGGTTGGAGATGAACGACATGGATCTGATAACGAGAAAGGATGGCGTAGAAGAATTCCAAGAATGGAGAGACCAAACCGGTATAAACATTGTGGAGGAAGAAGGGGTAGGCAGACGCCACCAAGCCGCTCCATGCTTGCGAGCCCGGCCAGATCCTGGTCATCTGCCTTTCGTTCTGGTCACCTGCCACCAATGGGAGCACCGGATCCACGTCTTCTGCGTCAACGATGGAGGAACGTAGGAGTGCCACCCCGACGGCTCACGAGCTTGAGGCCAAAGTCGTCGTCGTCCCTTTCCTGCCGGCGGGCGCCATTCGCGCGTCGCGGGGTTGCGAGCGGGGATGCAAAGATATCTCGCGGTTGTGGTTGGCTAGCAAGGAGTCGTGTGCGAAAAGGAAGGTGCAAGAAGGAGGATACGGGAGAAGGAAGGCAAGGACGGCCTCGCGCCGTGTGCGGGCAGGCTTTATGTCAACCCGGGCGGTTGTCGACGCATCGTAGGAGAAGTTGGGGCATGCCCCACTAAATCGAGCGCCACGCGTTGCGCCTAGCCCGTAGGTAGTTAGGGCCCGCACCGCTTCGCCTCCCCCCATAACGGGTGGAGACATGCGCATCGCGGGCCCATGGGTACTGATGCAGAGCATCCTATGATCATCCCCATGTACACTACGACGAGACCTCGACCTCGAGAATACGCCATTGGACACAAGGTGAACTCGTTCCTAAGTCCTTCTCCTTTCTATTCATGCGAGACACGGTTGCCACCTAATGTGCAAAGACACTACCTGTGCTCAGGAACCAAGGACTGAAGGAGGAAGAACGGCCAGCGTCAAGACATTTGCACAGTTTCTGCCAAGCCCAGAACTTCTGGCCATAGCCCGGAACTTCTGGTACCTGGACTTTCCAGCCAGCCCGGAACCTCCAGCCCTCTCACTCCAGACGATGCCCAGGCGTGCCAACTCTCTGCTAGAACCTTGTGTAGAACGTCCGGCGCCCAGAACCTCCAGCCTGCCCGGAACTTCCGGCCCCCGGAAACCAGACCAGCCCTGACCGTGCCAACTCTCTAATTAGGCCAGACCCTTCCCGGAACTTCCGGCACCGCCCGAAACTTCCGGCCCTTCCTGCACGCAGCAACTTGGGCCGAGGCCCATGTACCCTTTCGCCCCTAGACTATATATACTCTTCTCCCACCTACGTTTTAGGGTTAGGAAAGTAGTGGCTCATTTGAGAAGCTTTGCTCTCCACTTGATCCCTTCTCCATAGGAGTTCATGGCCTCTTCGAAGAATATCCCCCAAGTGGATTTAAGACCCCTCACGGGAAGACCCCTAAAGACCTCCTCACGGAGAAGAACTTGCTATTTGTATCGTCCTTTGTTGATCGTGGATCATGTATCTCTTTGTGTTTCGAGAATATAGCACATGTGTAATCGAATCTTGTTGGTTTGAGTAATTTCTCTCCTTGTGTTTCCCCTGTGTTCTTCATGTTCATAGTGGGATCCGCTCGAATCATGAAAGATCGGGCATCCAGGGTTCTACCCAACATCCTCTTGGCTCAAAGCAAGGTTGATCATGAATTTGGAGCCCCTTCCCCTCTTTTTCTAGCCTAATTTTGTTGTGTTCTTCCCCAATTTCAAAAATCCCCCCAAAAATGGCCCCAAATGTTTTTGATTTGTTGGTATGATGAAGTTTTGTTGGATTTGACCCATGGATTTGCTTGGTTTCAAGTGGTAGCTTTCCCCCATCTTTCTCACCATTTCCATCCACGAAATCGTCTCAATTTTGACCTTGGAAATCGAGTTTTTCCACCCCTGTTCTTAGATCCGGAATTTAGGGTTCGTCGCGGAAGAAATTCCACTACCCCCGGAAGTTCCATCTTTGCCCCGGAACTTCTGGCCTAACCAGGGACATTACACAAAATTTCAGCATCAGCCTCTTTCACCGTTTTCATCATAACTTTTCGCTCCGAACTCGAATTTGAGTGTTTTTTTGCTTGTTTGGAGCTATAGATGTGCCCAAGGTCCTCACATTGGTTTCACCCCCTTTTGAATGCATAAATTTTTTGGAACTTTGGCATTTTGGCCTAGGCCTTTGCTACCCCTTGAGCACTGCGTTGGATTTCCCCGAAGAGGAGAGGATGATGCAGTAAAGTAGTGTAAGTATTTCCCTCAGTTTTTGAGAACCAAGGTATCAATCCAGTAGGAGACCACGCACAAGTCCCTCGTACCTACACAAAACGATAGCAACTCGCAACCAACGCTTAGGGGTTGTCAATCCCTTCACGGTCACTTACGAGAGTGAGATCTGATAGAGATAATATTTTTGGTATTTTTGATAGATAGATGCAAAGTAAAAAGTAAAGGTAAAGTAAAAACAAAGCAAGTAAATAAAGTGATATAGATTGATAAGATGAGAATAGACCCGGGGGCCATAGGTTTTACTAGTGGCTTCTCTCAAGAGCATAAGTATTCTACGGTGGGTGAACAAATTACTGTTGAGCAATTGACAGAATTGAGCATAGTTATGAGTATATCTAGGCAATGATCATGTATATAGGCATCACGTCCAAAACAAGTAGATCGAAACGATTCTGCATCTACTACTATTACTCCACTCATCGACCGCTATCCAGCATGCATCTAGAGTATTAAGTAAAAATAGAGTAACACCGTAAGCAAGATGACATGATGTAGAGGGATAAATTCATGCAATATGATAAAAATCCTGTCTTATTATCCTCGATGGCACAATACAATACATTCCTTGCAACTCTTTGTGTCACTGAGTAAGGACACCGCAAGATTGAACCCAAAGCTAAGCACTTCTCCCATTGCAAGAACTACCAATCTAGTTGGCCAAACCAAAAAGATAATTCGAAGAGACTTGCAAAGATAACTCAATCATACATAAAAGAATTCAGAGAAGAATCAAATATTTTCCATAGATAATACTGGATCATAAACCCACAATTCATCGGTCTCAACAAACACGCCGCAAAAAGAAGATTACATCGAATAGAACTCCACGAGAGAGGGGGAGAACATTGTATTGAGATCCAAAAAGAGAAGAAGCCATCTAGCTACTAGCTATGGACCCGAAGGTCTGAAGTAAACTACTCACACTTCATCGGAGGGGCTATGGTGATGATGTAGAAGCCCTCCGTGGTGGATGCCCCCTCCAGCGGAGCTCCGGAATAGGCCCCAAGATGGGATCTCGTGGATATAGAAGGTTGTGGCGGTGGAATTAGGTTTTTGGCTCCTGTTCTGATCGTTCGGGGATACGTAGGTATATGTAGGAGGAAGGAGTACGTCGGTGGAGCTCCCCGAGGCCCACGAGGTAGGGGGCGCGCACAGGGGGGGGCACGCCCTCCACCCTCGTGACCTCCTCGGGCACTGCTTGGAGTAGGGTCCAAGTCTCCTGGGTCACGTTCGGTTGGAAAATCACGATCCCGAAGGTTTCATTCCGTTTGGACTCCGTTTGATATTCAGTTTCTTCAAAATACTGAAAAAGGCAAAAAACAACAATTCTGGGCTGGGCCTCCGGTTAATAGGTTAGTCACAAAAGTAATATAAAAGTGGAAAATAAAACCCAATATAGTCCAAAACAGTAGATAAAGTAGCATGGAGCAATGAAAAATTATAGATACGTTGGACACGTATCAGGCATCCCCAAGCTTAATTAATGCTCGTCCTCGAGTAGGTAAATGATAAAAAAAGAATTTTTGATGCGGAGTGATACATTGGCATAATTTCAATGTAAATCTTCTTAATTGTGGCATGAATATAAAGATACAAAAGATTCAAGACAAAAGTTCATATTGACACAAAAATAATAATACTTCAAGCATACTAATCAAAGCAATCATGTCTTCTCAAAATAACATGGCAAAAGAAAGTTCATCCCTACAAAATCATATAGTTAGGCTATGCTTCATTTTCGTCACACAAAGATGTTCCTAACTTCTATACCCCCGATGACAAGCCAAGCAATTGTTCCATACTTAAATAATCTCAAACTTTTTCAACCTTCACGCAATACATGAGCGTGAGCCATGGATATAGCACTATGGGTGGAATAGAATATGATGATGGGGATTGTGTGGAGAAGACAAAAAAGGAGAAAGTCTCACATTGATGCGGCTAATTAACGGACTATGGAGATGCCCATTAATTGATGTCAACATGAGGAGTAGGGATTGCCATGCAACGGATGCACTAGAGCTATGAATGCTCAACAAAAAGAAAACTAGTGGGTCTGCATCCAACTTGCTTGCTCATGAAGACCTAGGGCATTTGAGGAAGCCCATCGTAGGCATATACAAGCCAAGTTCTATAATGAAAAATTCCCACTAGTATAAAAAGGACAACTTATGAGACTCACTACATGAGGAACAAGGTGCTACTTTGAAGCACAATATATGAGACTCACTACATGAAGAACAAGGTGCTACTTTGAAGCACAAGTGTGGAAAAAGAGATAGTAGCATTGCCCTTTTTATTTCCTTTTTTTGGGGGCCTTTCTTTTTTTCTTTTTGGCCTTTCTCTTTTTTTTATTTGGGCAAAGCTCTAATAATGATGATCATCACACTTCTATTGATTACAACACAAGGATTATAACTCGAAACTTAGAACAAGATATGACTCTATATGAATGCCTCCGGCGGTGTACCGGGATGGTGCGATGAATCAAGAGTGACATGTATGGAAAATAATGCACGGTGGCTTTGCCACAAATACGATGTCAATTACAAGATCATGCAATGGCAATATGACAAAAGTAATGTATGTCATGATGATGATGGTGGAAGTTGCATGGCAATATATCTCGGAATGGCTATGGAAATGCCATGATAGGTAGGTATGGTGGCTGTTTTGAGGAAGATATAAGGAGGTTTATGTGTGATAGAGAATATCGTATCACGGGGTTTGGATGCACCGGCGAAGTTTGCGCCAACTCTCAAGGTGAGAAAGGGCAATGCACGGTACCGAAGAGGCTAGCAAAGGTGGAAAGGTGAGAGTGCGTATAATCCATGGACTCAAAATTAGTCAAAAGAACTCGTATACTTATTGCAAAAATTTAGAAGTCATCAAAAATTCAAGTACTACGTGCATGCTCCTAGGGGGATAGATTTATAGGAAAAGACCATCGCTCGTCCCCGACCGCCACTCATAAGGATGCACAAGCCAGGTACACTTCATGTTTCAAATTTGTTACACAACTTTAACCATACGTGCAAGCTACGGGACTTGCAAACTTCAACACAAGTATTTCTCAAATTCATAATCACCCAACTATCACGACTTTGATATTATCACCTCCATATCTCAAAACAATTATCAAGCATCAAACTTATCTTAGTATTCAATTCACTCAAAAGAAAGTTTCACATATCTTGAACACCAAGTATATTAACATTAAGCAAATTACCATGCTATTAAAGACTCGCAAAAGTGAAGCATGAGAGATCAAATAGTTTCTTTAAAACAAATCCACCACCATGCTCTAAAAGATCTAAGTGAAGTACTAGAGCAAAAATTATCATGCTCAAAAGATATAAGTGAAGCACTATGAGCAAAACTATCAAACTCAAAAGATATAAGTGAAGCACATAGAGTATTCTAACAAATTCCAATTCATGTATGGCTCTCTCAAAAGGTGTGTACAGCAAGGTTGATTGTGGTAGACTAACAACCAAAGACACAAATAATACAAGACGCTCCAAGCAAAACACATATCATGTTGGTGAATAAAAATATAGCTCCAAGTAAATTACCGATGGAAGTGGACGAAAGAGGGGATGCCTTCCGGGGCATCCCAAAGCTTTGACTTTTTCATGTCCTTGGATTATCTTGGGGGTTCCATGGTCATCCACGAGCTTAGGCTCTTTCCACCCCTTGTTCCATAATCCATCGAAAGAATTCACCTAAAACTTGAAAACTTCACAACACAAAACTCAACAGAAATCTCGTGAGCTCCGTTAGAGAAAGAAAACAAAAGACTACTTCAAGGTACTGTAATGAACTCATTCTTTTCTATTTATAATGGTGTTAAAACTAATGTATTCCAACTTCTCTATGGTTTATAAACTAATTTACTAGCCATAGATTCATCAAAATAAGCAAACAACACACAAAAAACAGAATCTGTCAAAAACAGAACAGTCTGTAGCAATCTGTGACTAACGCAAACTTCTGGAACTCTAAACATTCTACCAAAATAGGAAGTCCTGGAAAATTTGTTTATTGATCAGCATCAACAAGAATCAACGCAAAAGCACGTTCCTGTGATTTATCAAAACTAAATTCGTGCGCGCAAAGTTTCTGTTTTTCAGCAGAATCAAATCAACTATCATCGTAGGTTATCCTATAGGTACTACTTGGCACAAACACTAATTAAAACATAAAACCACATCCAAACAGAAGTTAGATGGATTATTTATTCCTAAACAGAAGCAAAAACAAAAAACACAAAATAAAATTGGGTTGCCTCCCAACAAGCGCTATCGTTTAACGCCCCTAGCTAGGCATAAAAGCAAGGATAGATCTAGGTATTGCCATCTTTGGTAGGCAATCCATAAGTGGCTCTCATGATAGATTCATATGGTAATTTTATTTTCTTTATAGGGAAGTGTTCCATACCCTTCTTTAAGGGAAATTGGAATCTAATATTCCCTTTCTTCATATCAATAATTGAACCAATCGTTCTAAGGAAAGGTCTACCAAGAATAATAGGACATGAAGGATTGCAATCTATATCAAGAACGATAAAATCTACGGGCACATAATTCCTATTTGCAACAATAAGAACATCATTAATTCTTCCCATAGGTTTTTTAATAGTGGAATCCGCAAGATGCAAGTTTAGAGAGCAATCATCAAAATCATGGAAATCTAGCCAATCACATAAAGTTTTGGGGATAGTAGAGACACTAGCACCCAAATCACACAAAGCATGGAACTCAAAATCTTTAATTTTAATTTTAATAGTAGGTTCCCACTCATCATAGAGTTTTCTAGGGATAGAAACTTTCAACTCAAGTTTTTCTTCATAAGATTGCATCAAGGCATCAACAATGTGTTCGGTAAAGGCCTTATTTTGACTATAAGCATGAGGAGAATCTAGCACGGATTGCAACAAGGAAATACAACCAATCATAGAGCAATTTTCATAATTAAATTCCTTGAGGTCCAAAATAGTGGGTTTAGCAACATCACGGTTTTTATTTATTTCAATCCCACTTTCATCAATTTCATAATCAAGATCTAGAAACTCCGAATTCTTAGAACGCCTTCTAGGTAAAGGAAGATAATCTTCAGATTCATCAAGATTCATATTGCAAAACGAAGATTTAATGGGGGACACATCAATAAATTTTAGATCTTCATCTTGATTTTCATAGGGATTGGAAGAACACGCTTTAATAAAGGCATCTTTGGAAGCACGCATCCTAGCGGTTCTTTCCTTGCACTCATCAATGGAAATTCTCATGGCTTTGAGAGACTCATTGATATCATGCTTAGGAGGAATAGATCTAAGATTTAAAGAATCAATTTCAAGAGAAATTCTATCAACGTTCCTAGCCAAATCATCAACTTTAAGCAATTTATCTTCAAGCAAAGCATTAAAATTCTTTTGTGAATTCATAAACTCTTTAACACTACTCTCAAATTCAGAGGTCATCTTATTAAAATTTCCATAAGAGTTATTGTAGGGATTTCCATAATTATTAGAAGGATTACTAGGATAAGGCCTAGGATTAAAATTCCCTCTATAAGCGTTGTTTCCAAAACCATTCCTACCAACAAAATTCACGTCCATAGATTCATTATTATTCTCAAGCAAAGTAGATAAAGGCATATCATTGGGATCAAGAGGAGTATTTTTAGGAGAAAACATCTTCATAAGTTCATCCATCTTTTCACTCAAAACATTGATTTCTTCTATAGCATGCACTTTTTTACTAGAAGATCTTTCGGTGTGCCATTGAGAATAATTATCCATAATATTATCAAGCAATTTGGTAGCATCCCCTAATGTAATTTCCATAAAAGTGCCACCCGCGGCCGAATCTAAAAGATTTCTAGAAGCAAAATTCAATCCGGCATAAAAATTTTGTATGATCATCCATAAATTCAAACCATGGGTAGGGCAATTGTGAAGCATTAATTTCATTCTTTCCCAAGATTGGGCAACATGCTCATGATCAAGTTGTTTAAAATTCATGATATCGTTCCTAAGAGTGATAATCTTAGCGGGAGGAAAATACTTAGAGATAAAAGCATCTTTGCACTTGTTCCAAGAATCAATACTATTTTTAGGCAAAGACGAGAACCAAACTTTAGCACGATCTCTAAGTGAAAATGGAAATAACTTCAATTTGACAATATTGTTATCCGTAACTTTCTTCTTTTGCATATCACACAAATCAACAAAATTGTTTAGATGAGTAGTGGCATCTTCACTAGGAAGGCCGGCGAATTGATCTTTCATAACAAGATTCAACAAAGCGGTATTGATTTCACAAGAATCATCATTATTAAGAGGAGCAATCGGAGTACTAAGGAAATCATTATTATTGGTATTCGAGAAATCACACAATTTGGTATTATCTTGTGCCATGGCAATAAGTAATCCAACACACAAGCAAACAGAAAGGCAACGGGAAAAAGGCAAACGGGAAAGAGAGGAGGAGATTGGGAAAGAGAGGGCAAATAAAACGGCAAGGGTGAAGTGGGGGAGAGGAAAACGAGAGGCAAGTGGCAAATAATGTAATGCGAGAGATAGGGATTGCGATGGGTACTTGGTATGGTTGACTTGCTTGCGTGAGCCTCCCCGGCAACGGCACCAGAAATTCTTCTTGCTACCTCTTGAGCACTGCGTTGGATTTCCCCGAAGAGGAGAGGATGATGCAGTAAAGTAGCGTAAGTATTTCCCTCAGTTTTTGAGAACCAAGGTATCAATCCAGTAGGAGACCATGCACAAGGCCCTCGTACCTACACAAAACGATAGCAACTCGCAACCAACGCTTAGGGGTTGCCAATCCCTTCACGGTCACTTACGAGAGTGAGATCTAATAGAGATAATATTTTTGGTATTTTTGATAGATAGATGCAAAGTAAAAAAGTAAAGGTAAAGTGATGCGGAGCATCCTTCCATCATCCCCATGGACTCTACATCGACACATCCAACCCCACAAGGACCAATGACAAGAGCTAGAGCACGTGCTTTGGAAACCGAGGTGAACTCCTTCCTACTAGACTTGCATATGGACACAAATGCAACATGTCTACTACCTCACCAAAATATGCTATGCCTCCTTAGGTATGAAGTGGAACATCACCAAGAAGCTCAGGAGCATCCCCAAGGAGAAGGAGGACCACCCCAAGGCCGTACGAATCAAGACGGAGTGCAACAGCAGCAACACAGGAAGTCCCAGGTGACCCCGTGCGCACGGGCCCCCGAGACCCCATGCCCACGGGCTACACAGGAAACAGGCGTTGGAGCACCCCGTGCGTACGGGTCTGTACCGTGCCCACGGGACCCTCGTGCGCACGGGCCCAACTTACCCCGTGCGCACGGGCCTCCCAGGATGGCCGGCTGAGATTGCATCTTCGGCTCCACTTCTTCCCCTTCGACCCCAAGGCTATATATATTCCATACCTAGGACCATGTTTAGGGTTAGCAAAGTATTAGATGAGATCTTGGTGAGCTTTGCTCCATTACCTTCCCTCTTTGAGGATCAAGACCCCATATGGAAGAATCCTTGAGGATTTCAAGACCTCCATTGGGAGAAGACTACCTTCAAGACCCCTCTTCCTTTGGATTTGGGATGAACTTTGCCATTGTATCTTTCCTTTGATTGTGTTTGTGACTTGTGGATCTTGTGTTGTCACCCTAGTGGATGTGTAATCGGGAATTGTTGGAGTGGTTAACTCTTGTGTTCATCTTTATGTTCTTGTTGTTCTTGTGGTTTCTCTCCTTTTTCCCACTCCAAGTGTGAAAAGGTCCTTCCTAGGGTTCTACCCTACATCATCTTGGTATCATGAGCCACATTGATTCACATCTTGGAGTCCCTACCTTCCACTTTCTAGCTTGATTTTGTTATTTTTCGTCCTAATCCAAAAATCCCCACCAAAAGATAGCCCCAAATTTTTTTCTTGCAATATGTTGATCTTGTGAGATTTGGTTGATTTGATCCACGAATTTGGTGTTTGGCAAGTGGATCTTCCCCTCCACCATCATTCCCACCCTTCCACCGTTCGATTCTGGCCAAAAATTTGGAATTCACCACGAAATCAGATCAGTTCATCCGCTCTCGGGAGACCCCGTGCACACGGGCCATCGGGACCCTGTGCACACGGGACCCCGTGCACACGGGCCTCACTTCCCCGTGCGCACGGGCTATCCAGGAAGTTTTGGCCATTTTTTCTGTTTTTCTCATTTCATTCCACCACCACCTCTTGTGTTCTTCCGCACAATTCCACGTGTTTGTTGAGTGTTTGGTTGTGACTTCTCTTGTGTCCTAAGGTGTTTCGGCTACTTAGGCGCAAGTTGGTATCATCATCGCCACCAATCATCGACTCGGACAACACTTCGGCTTCGACAAGATCATCCTCGACCGTAAGCAAGGACGGTAACCTCAACGAAAACTTGTACTCCCTTGCCATTAACTTGATAGCTTCGAGCCATTTTGCATAGCTTACCCATCGAGACTAGCTTGTTGAGTATTGCTGAGCCACGCCTTAGTGCACCATTTAGTGTTCCGTCCATACCGTGCATTTACTACTTGTTACCTCGTTGTGTGGCTCGTGTATCAAGCATCGTGGCACAGAAAAAGAAAAAAGAAAAAGCTTTTAAGCAAAAGAGAAGAGAAGCAAAGAGCTTATAAGAAATAGCATCGAGCCTTAGCATACGTACATCATCTTGGTCACCACATACATAAGCATACTTGGGATAGTGAGACGAGTGGATTCTCTATTAGGTTGGTGCACTAGCGTATCTAGCCCATTAGTGCAATCGAGCTAGCGTCTCTCTAGTATCCGTACAACAAGAGCTTTTCCCGTGATTAGACATCTTTGAGGTCACCCCTTGGTTGTGCGGATCCCATTTATCTTCCGTGTGTGTGTTCCTCGTGTTATCTTGGGAGGTTGATCTATTTGTCTTATTTGCCATTTGTGAATCTTCTCAACTTTATCAACATCTTGACTAACATTTGCTTGAATTATTTGTGCCTTTTCTAACCAAGCTCCTCCATAGACCATTTACTTGTAGGTGTGAGAAACAATTCCCGGTACCAATTCCCCTATTGTAACATCACGTGGGATCGTACTTGTTACATCCACAATCTTCGAAAAAGGTAACTTTGGTTTTGTTCTCTCATTTTCCTACTCACCACCACTTTCTTATGATGGATAGGCCAAGTTCCTCTACCAACCCACTCTTCATCGGGCAAGACGACGACATGTCATCATTCGTCACCAAGATCCACCTCTTTGGTGCACAACGAGCACTACATCAAGAGCAACAAGCAATGAACGACCGCATCAACAACCTCGCCACCGACTTGCGACTCTCCGAGCAACGTACACGAGACTACTTCGACAACAAGCTCGACGCGCACAAGCAAGAGAACGATGCAAGAATGGACAAGATCCATGCTTTGTTGGTCAACCGGCCTCCTTCAACTTCTTCCTACTCAAGACGGAGCCACTCAAGTCGACACTCCGACGACACCTTCTCCGGCTCAAGTACACCATCATCAACCATTCTTCAACGAGCCGTGCGTCAAGACCATCATGCATCTCGCAACCCGCTACACGTCAAGCATTCACAAGATCAAGTCGATGAGCAAGTTCCTCGTCCTCAATCAAACCAAGTCGCTTTTGCTCAAGCTCAAGAACGACAATGACTACGGCGCCGAGAGGAAGAACGAGCGCGCCTACATCAAGACGAAGAACGAGCGCGTCTACACCAAGAGGAACAAGATGCCGAGGCTCAACGTCTTCAACAACAACAACGAGAAGCACAAGCTCTTGAGGCGGAACGTGCCCTTCAAGAATCAAGTCGAGCCATCGCCAACCGCAATCGTGAACGGCGCAATAAAGTGGAAGCCCTTCGAGAAGAAATCCAAGAGAGGAACTACCAACCACGTGTGCATCGTCAAGCTCCACCTCAACCTCAAGTTCAACAAGAGCAAGTTGATCATGGACTTCCTCCATGCCAAGAGCGACACCAAGTGGAACAAGTGCTTCAAGACCCTCCTCCACGCCAAGAGCGACATCATGAGGAACGAGCATTCGAGGACTTTCCAAGGCAAGAGCGATATCGCAACCGCTATCAAGATGAAGAGCAACGCTATGGAAAACTCAAATTCACAATGCCAAAATTCATTGGAAGCAATGATCCGGAAGAATACCTCTCATGGGCATTGAAGGTCGACAAAATCTTTCGTTTGCACAACTATGAGGAAGAGAAGAAGATCGCAATGGCATCACTTGAGTTCCAAGACTATGTGCTCATATGGTGGGAACAAGTCCTTGAGCGCCGAGAAGCAAGAGGTGACCCTCCAATTACCACTTGGGCTCAAATGAAGGATGTCATGCGAGCACGATTTGTGCCCACCTACTACAACCGTGATATCTTCAAGAAGCTACAACTCCTCAAGCAAGGAACAAAGAGTGTTGAAGAATACTACAAGGAAATGGAGATAGACATGATTCGAGCCAATGTCAAGGAAGATGATGAGCAAACAATGGCACGATTCCTGAATGGACTCAATCATCCCATCAAGAAGATCGCCGACTTCCAACCCTATTCCAACCTCGTCGAGCTCGTGCATCAAGCGACCAAGGCGGAACGTCAAGTGCAAGATGACTTCAATTACGCCAAGTACTCATCCAAGACATACGGCTTATCCAACAATCAAGCTTCAACAACTCCTCCAACATCTACGTCAACCAAGCCTTCTCCAAGCAACGACGACAAGACAACCTACAAGAAACCTTCGTCAAGTTCAAGTCGTCTTCCTCCTACTACAAGCAACTACAAGCCGCGTGCTTCTTCCTCTACTCCGACCGATGAGACCATCAAGACAAGTTCAATCAAGTGCTTCACATGTGGCGGCCGAGGCCACAAGTCCTTCCAATGCACCAACAAGCGCAGCATGATCCTGAACGATGATGGCACCTACGACTCAATGAGTGAAGATGAATTGGAAGCTATTGAGCAAGTGGCCATGCACCGGCGCGTGAACGAGGATGAAGATGATCAAGTCTTTTGTGATGAAGATACGAGCCCCGCTCTCGTTGTCTCCAAGGTCTTGACACTTCAACATCAACAAGAAGAAGACCAACGATGCCATATCTTCCACACCAAGGCCGACATCAATGGAAGATCTGTCAAAGTCATCATCGATGGAGGTAGTTGTCACAACTTGGCAAGTGAAGAACTATGCTCCAAGCTTCAATTGGTCAAGAGGAAGCACCCACACCCCTACAAGGTTCAATGGCTAAGTGACTCCGGCACTATACGAGTTGAGCATACGGTCCAAGTCTCCTTCAAAATTGGTGCATATGAGGACACTTTGGAGTGTGATGTGGTCCCAATGACCGTTTGCCATCTCCTTCTTGGTCGACCATGGCAATTCGACCGTGGTGTCATCCACAATGGGCGTACCAATCACTATAGCTTCAAGATGAAAGGGAAGGAATATGTGCTACGACCTATGTCTCCTAGTCAAGTGATAGCCGACAAGCAAGCCACCCACCATAGAGAGAAGAGTGAGAAAGTGAGCCACCAAAACATGAGTGAGAGCAACAAGCCAAACTTGAGCGCCTCTTCGCCTAGAGAGAAAAACCTCATACTATTCGCCACAAGAAATGAGATGAGAGAAGTGTGTGAGAACCCATCGAGTGTGATGCACTTTGTCCTTGTGTGCAAGGATGGAGAACCAAAAACTAACACCACTCACGAGCTACCTTTGGTGTTTCAATCTCTTTTGCAGGAATTTCAAGATGTTTTCCCCAATGAGCTACCTCCGGGTCTACCTCCTCTACGAGGCATTGAGCATTGAATCGACCTCATCCCCCGAGCGCCACTTCCAAACAAAGCTCCATACCATATCAATCCCGAAGAAACCAAGGAGATTCAACGGCAAGTACAACAACTAATCGACAACGGTCATGTTCGTGAAAGCTTAAGCCCTTGTGCCGTTCCCGTTATACTTGTGCCTAAGCCCGATGGAATTTTCCGTTTGTGTTCAGATTGTAGACCTATATATGCTATCACCGTTCGCTATAGGCATCCCATTCCTCACTTATATGATATGCTTGATGAACTTAGTGGAGCCAACTTTTTCTAAAAACTTGATCTTAAAAGTGGCTCTTATCAAATCCGCATACAAGAAGGTGATGAATGGAAAACTGCTTTCAAAACAAAATTTGGCTTATATGAGTGGTTAGTCATGCCTATGGGTTTATCGGAGGCTCCCGGTACTTTCGTGCGTCTCATGCATCATATACTTCGCCCTTATATTGGAGTCTATGTTGTGGTTTACTTCGATGATATTCTTGTGTTTAGCAAAACCATGAAAGAGCATCTTGATCATGTTAGGGTTCTTTTGCAAACACTTCGTAAGGAAAGTCTTTATGCCAACATGAAAAAGTGCACATTTGGTGTTGATAAAGTGGTTTTCCTCGGTTTTGTTGTCTCTTCCAAGGGTGTCCATGTTGATGAAACTAAAATTGAAGCAATTAAAACTTGGCCCCAACCCACCAATTTGCAATAGGTGTGAAGTTTTCTTGGTCTTGCGGGTTTTTATCGTTGCTTTGTCAAAAACTTTAGCACTACTACCGCCCCTTTGCATGCTTTGAGTAAGAAGAATGCTCCTTTTGTTTGGAGATTGTCGGTGTCAAAACCAACGGATCTCGGGTAGGGGGTCCCGAACTGTGCGTCTAGGCGGATGGTAATAGGAGACAAGTGACACGATGTTTTACCCAGGTTCGGGCCCTCTTGATGGAGGTAAAACCCTACGTCCTGCTTGATTAATATTGATGATATGGCTAGTACAAGAGTGGATCTACCACGAGATCAAGGAGGCTAAACCCTAGAAGCTAGCCTATGGTATGATTGTTGTAATGTATGTTGTGTCCTACGGACTAAAGCCCTCCAGTTTATATAGACACCGGAGAGGGCTAGGGTTACACAGAGTCAGTTACAATGGTAGGAGATCTACATATCCGTTTCGCCAAGCTTGCCTTCCACGCCAAGGAAAGTCCCATTCGGACACGGGACGGAGTCTTCAATCTTGTATCTTCGTAGTCTTGGTGTCCGGCGGACGATGATGGTCTGGCTGTCTGGACACCCCCTAGTCCAGGACTCCCTCAGTAGCCCCTGAACCAGGCTTCAATGACGATAAGTCCGGCGTGCACAATGTTCGGCATTGCAAGGCGGGTTCCTCCTTTGAATAATCCAGAGAAGATCATGAACACCAGGATAGTGTCCGGCTCTGCAAAATAAATTCCACATTCCACCGTAGAGAGAATAAAATGTACTCAAGCTCAATCTGCTGATGTATTTTGCGGCATGACGTCACACCACTACCAAGCCTTTACTTGAATCGTTTTTTATTATACCACCTCAGCACGTTTAGCGAAGCGGTTTCCTTGGCACGTCTTGTCGAAGCAGAGATCGTGTTCCCCTTATTCCGGGATTCTCATCAATACAGACGTGGGTAATCCAACCGTGCCCGTCGCCACGCCTCCTCTATCGAAGGTGAATCCCGAACGGTCATGGAGACGGCTCTTGGTATTTTCCCTCTTTATAAGAGGACCAAGGCTCATTTCTTTTCTTCAATCTTCCATCGAATCTTCTCACTGCTCCAAATTCCAACACCCAGAGCCCCAGATTCGAGCGCTTCGGACCTTCAACAATGTCCGGCTCCGACCTTCAGGGCCGGTGGATGCCCTCCTCCATCATGGAGGAGGACGTGTTAAAGCTGCGTGAGGCCAAGTACCTGTCTTACGAGATTTCGCACAGGTTGCCCGCCCAAGGGCAGGCCGTACCTACTCCCGAGCCCGGTGAGTACGTCGTCTTCATATCCCACCTCCGTCGGGGCTTAGGCTTCTCAACGGACCCCTTCGTGAGAGGGCTCATGTTCTACTACGGGCTGGATTTTCACGACTTGGCTCCGGAGTCCATCCTCCATATTTCCGCATTCATTATCATCTACGAAGCCTTCCTCCGCGTCACCCCCACTTCGGCCTGTGGCTGAAGACCTTCAATGTGGAGCTGAAGATGATCGGGGGGCGTCAAGCAGAGTGCGGCGGGGCGGCCATAAGCAGGAGGACCGATGCCCCGTGGCCCGAGGGCTCCTTCCAAGAGGGGCTCGGCTTGTGGCAGCAGGAGTGGTTCTATATCACCGCTCCGAAGGGCAGCAGGCAAAAGCCGCCGCCTTCATTCCGCCCGGGACCTCCACGACGGCTGATGTCGTGGGTCAACCAAGGGCTCAATTGGGGGCCGTCAGAAGACGTGCCCCTATTGCAGGGCCGGATTCGAGACCTCCAAGCGAGGGAGATCGATCTGGTTGTGGTGATGCAGGTCATGCTAATCAGGCGTCTTCTGCCCAGCAAACGCCGTCCGCTCCGGTTATGGGAGTTCAATCCGGAGGGACCACGAATTCTCCAACACTTCATGGGTACGACACCCGTGGAGATGTACAAGTTGTTCTTCGGACCGCAGGTGGCATGTCCGGAATTGACCGAGGACGCAGGCCTAAGTTGCAATCGCCCGGATACTCAGGTAAGTAGCTCAGTGTCCGGATGTTCCGTTTGTTTGCTTTTCTATAATTCGCCTTCTAACCCATTATCTGTCATCAGGAGTGGGTAGCGCGAGCGAAGCTGATAAGGTGTCCGGCCCCCCTCCCAGAGACCGCACCGGAGCCCGTGCTGGTCAGAATGTTGGAGGTCGCGCCCGTAAAAGAAGGCGATGGGGAAAATAGAGAAGCTATCACCTCGCCCAAGGGGGCGCTTGAAGAGGGGGGGATCGAGAATCCCTCCTTCCAGGGGGAGAAGAGGACCGCCTCCGAAGACCCGGAGGCCAAAGCCCCTAAGTGGGGAAAGAAATCTTCACAGGAGGGTCCTGCGTCCGGGGAGACCCCAGGCGTACAATCGTCTCTAAAGGATCAGCCCTCCAGCGAGCCGTGAGTAGGAAAAGGGGGGTTCATTAATAAGAAAATATCCCTATTTGTGCTTCTGAGGATAACCAAAATTTTTACCTTGCAGTTCGGATCTGCGGCCTTCTTAGATGAGTTCGTCTTCGGGGGATCTTCGTCCGGAGATGATGGAGAGCGAAACGCCTCCGTCTGCTGCGCCGTCGGACAGGGCGGACGAGCCTGAAGTGTCATCACGGAGGGTATCCCCGAGCCCGGTAGAGCCGGAGAGTTCGGCGCCGACTAGTGTTTGGCCGGGGGATTTGAAGGATCTACTTGAGATGGCGTCCATCTCAGAAGATCACCGTGCATTGATGAGCACGGTGATTGGAAGGATTTCGTCCGCCGAGAGCGGATTGCATAATGTCGTCAGGAGTTTGCTGGCGGGATTTGAGGTACGTAAAAACGACGCACCTTTTTGACAGTTTTGCACATACAAGTGCGCCCTGTATAGATAGTAGCCCCTGGGACTTGGTAGGTTGTCGAAAACGACAGCGTGCCGAGGATCAAAATGGCAGGTATTGAGTGTCGCCTTTCCTATGCAGGTGGCGGATAGTCCGGGGGCTAGCCGGACTGGTGGAGTTGTCGAGTTAATGCGGAAACTTGATGTGGCGGATGCGGACATCGCGCTTGTCAACCGGCGACTTGACGAGTCGCAAGGTAAATGAATTCTCCGCAGTCACTAATTTAAGGGAGCCAAAGCCCGCCTCTTACAATATTTATGCTGTGATGCAGATGGTGCTGCTGTGGAGAGCCTTCGGGCCGAGCTTGCTCAAGCCAAGGAGCAAGCCAGAAGGAGTGATGCGGCTGCCTCGAGGGCGGCCGAGGAGTTAAAAGCCGAAAAGGCTGCACACTGCCTAAGCAGGGAAGAGATGGCCGGATTGGCCGTGAAATTGAAGGATGCTGCCGACCGTAATGAGGCTCTTGAAAAGGAGCGCCTATCAGAGCGAGAAGACCTGGGGAAGGCCACCGCCGAGCCCAAGGATGCACGTTCTGCAATGCGGGCTATGAAGGAGGAGCTGCGCCAGGCCGGAGACATTGTGGCTGGCAAGCCTTTTTTGCTGCGTCGCCGGTTTACGGATCCGAATTATGCCCAGCTTGGCCAGCTGTGGGGTCCGGAGGATCCATATATGGACTTAGCGGCAAGTGCGGCGGATGCCGTTGTGCACTTCCGGAGTCAGAAGGATCACAAGACGGAAGAGCTGTTTTGGTCTCAATTCCATAGTCCGGATCGTTCACTTCCGCTGACCGATCGGTTGGCCGAATGGGCTGAGCTGAACAGGTTGTCCAGACTTGCCATGACTGATATCGTGGCTCATGTCTAGCCGGAGAGGCCCAAGGCGACGAGCTATTTTGGCTTATTGCAGCAATTTCTTGGAGCGGTGCCGCATATCAAGGAGATGAAGCGATCGAGCTGCATAGAAGGTGCGCGGATGGCCCTTGCCCGTGTGAAGACACATTGGACAAAGATGGATGCCACCGCTATTGCAACCCAGGGTTCGGAAGAAAGCCGGTTACCCGCCGAGCACTATTTTGGGGAAGTTATGCGTGGTGCTCGTGTAATAGAGTCGCAGTGCTCGAAAAATGTCACGTTCAAATGAACGTTTTATCTTGTAAAACAATGATTATGATGTAACCGCTTTTTATACTTGTGCGTTCCAAGTATTGAAATATCTCCTATGAGGCCGTTTATGTATACGTTTGTATAACCTGAAAGATGGCAGTCTTCGGCTTCAGCCCCCACGCACAAGGTGCGGGGGTGTTCGCAAAAAATAGCGCGTTTTCACACTTAATCCGACGTCTCGGTCCTGTTAAGGAGGTGGTAGCGTAGCAAACGAGGCAATCCGGACTATGATGCTTTATCACTTTCACTTAGCCATTGGAGTTCGAGGGTGGGGCTATGATATAGCCCCTAGGCACCGCGCTTCTCCGGATTCGGGGCGCGTGTGTGCCTGACCGGGAAACGGTCCTTCGTCAAAGCGGGGAATTCTAAACATTCCGGTAGTCGATCGAGTGGTTGACCAGTCTCTCGCTGTATCATGACAGTCAGTTTTCGGCTTTCTCTACTGAGGTGCTCGCCCAGCCGAACTGGGGCACAATCGCAGTAGTTCTCCTCGTGCCGCGTTAGCCGATGATACGGAACGTAAGGCAGCAAAACACAGGAGCCGGGCAAACCCAACATTTGACCAAAGACATGATTCGGAGCTGATGCATATAAGGCCTAACTCGAGACGCCAAACACTCCCTAAGGTGTTCGGTCTTTATAATAATGGGCAGAACAATGCCCTAAGCCCCTAGTGTCCAGGTACGGGCAAGGTCTTCTGACGCGGCCGATGCCAAAACGTCAGGCTCCACTCTGGTTATAATGAGAAACCAGGGGATTATAGCAACAAGAGACAGTAAAAAAGGTTTACGCAGGGTCTTAATCTGAAAAGAATCCTTGCGACGGGTCCCTACTGCACGTCTGCGCCTGTGTCTCCGTTGTGCCATTATCCTGGACGGGTGTGCACGTTGTTCATCTGTAAAAAGAGAGGAACTTAGTTTGGAAGGAAATCGTGCGAAAAATATATACGAAGGAAAAAATATAAATAAATAAGTAAAGCGGAGTCTATGTGAGCTCGATGTTGCTTATGCACGCAGCCCCTTGTGAAGGGGTGTGCGGCTAGGGAGCCCCTAGCTTATTTATGCCGGACTCGTCTAGCCGTGTCCGGGGTCTTTAAATGACCCTCGCACTGAAATGATGCCACGTGGACCGGGCATCTTAAGTGTAAGAGACGCGTAATGTGGTATGGCGTTGAAGCGGACAAAAGCTTCTCGTCCCAAGAGTGCTTGATAGCTACTTTTAAATGGGACGACATGAAATATTAGTTTTTCGCGTCGAAAGTTGTTCGGTGACATGAACACAACTTCTAGTAATAAGGAGCCTGTGCACTTGGCGTAAGGGCCTGGCGTCACTCCTTTAAAGGAAGTGCGGCTGTGTCGAATTTTAGTAAGGTCTATCCCCAACTTGCGGATTGTGTTTGGGTACAGCAGGTTTAAGTCGCTGCCTCCATCCATCAGGACTTGTGTAAATTGTAGTCCGTCGATTATTGGATCCAATATCAGGGCAATCCATCCTGCATTTCGAACGCTTCTGGAATAATCCAGGTGGTCGAAAGTGATTGGTTTTGATATCCAATCTCTATGTTCCCCTGGGTTGGACCGTGCGAGACCCATTTTAGCGGGTGCCGCATTGTTTTGCCGTATTATCACATGAAGTGAATTTACTGCTTTGACCTCTTGTGGGAAAGTCTTTTGTTTTCCGGTGCTCTGCTAGTGGGGTTTATCATCATCCTCACTTGATGCGTCCAACCCCTTGTGTTCGGCGTTTAGTCGGCCGGACTATTTGAAAACCCAACAATCTCGGTGGGTGTGGTTTGCAGGCCTTCTGGGGGTACTGTGGATTTGACATATCCGACCCAAAATTTTGTTTAAGTTCGATAGCTCATCGCTGTTATCCTTACGAGGCGGTGTTTTGTTGTTTGGCCGCGAGCTTTTGAATCCGGCGTTGACCGCCGTGTTCTTTGGGCTTTTCTCTTTATTCCGGCGCTGATCTTTTCTGCGCCGTGATTTTCCGTTTCCATCTCTGATATCGGATGTACTTGGGTCGCTGGTGCTGCATCTTGCTAGCCAGCTATTCTCTCCCGCGCAAAAGCAGGTCATGAGGCTTGGTAGCATGGACATTGTCCTCGGCTTCTCTTGGCCGAGGTGTCTGGCGAGCCATTCGTCTCGGACGTTGTGTTTAAAAGCTGCTAAGGCTTCAGCGTCCGGACAGTCGACTATTTGGTTCTTTTGGGTGAGGAACCTGTTCCAGAATTTGTGCGCTGACTCTCTGGGCTGTTGAGTTATATGACTTAGATCATCTGCATCCGGAGGGCGGACATGAGTTCCTTGAAAATTTGCTCTAAACGCGTCCTCGAGCTCTTCCCAACTTCCAACAGTGTTTTCTGGGAGGCTTTTGAGCCAATGACGGGCTGGCCCTTTGAGCTTGAGGGGTAGGTATTTTATGGCATGGAGATCATCTCCTCTAGCCATGTGTATGTGTAGTATATAATCCTCTATCCAGACTCCAGGGTCTGTTGTTCCGTCGTAAGCCTCTATGTTTATGGGTTTAAATCTTGCTGGGAATTCATGATCCAGCACCTCGTTGGTGAAACATAGTGGGTGTGCGGTGCCCCTGTATTTGGGTGTATCGCTGTCTTCGGACACTTGGCGTGTTGCGTTGCTTCCTGGGGCCCTCTTTTTTGGCCCGTAAATGGACCTGGCTGGGCCATCTGTTTTTCCAGGGTCATTAGTCGGCTTATGTGCAGCGCCACTTTTAGATTTTGGCCTATCATCTGGCCGTCTATCCGACCAGGTGGCCTCTTTATTTTTTGATTGTGGGGGCTCTATGGCCTCCTCGTCAAATTCTGGCAGCAGCTTGCGCTTCGGGTAGCTCTTTGATTGATGGCCATTGCCATATTTGTCTGCGGTTTTGAGCACTTTGCTCCACCTCATTCTGAGTGTATCTTCCGCTGTTTTGAGCTTCTGTTTTTCCTTCTTCAAACTTCTTGCGGTGGAGATGAGTCTTTTCCGAAGGTTTTTGTTCTCCGGCGGTGTGTCCGGCGTGAGGTCGCGTGGGCTGTTGTTTTTGCCGGGCCTGGACTGATTATCTGACTCGTCCTGTTCGGACGGTTGCTTGTCTGCTTGTGCGTCATCCACTGGTTTGCCCTGCTGTATGGCTGGGTCATTAGGAGCGTTGTTTTTGTCGAGGCGGGACTTAGGGCGGCGTCTGCGTCGCCGTTTTGGCTGTTTGTCAGCGGTATTATTTTCTGCCGCGCCCCGTTGGTCCTCGTTATCGCTTCCTTTTGGGGTATCCACCATGTATACGTCGTATGACGAGGTGGTCTTCCAGTGCCCTGTAGGCGCTGGTTCTTGTTCATCTCCGGCATCGTCGTCCATACCGTCGATGTCTTCGGAGTCATAGTCTAGCATGTCGGTTAGATCGTCGATAGTGGCTACAAAGTGGGTGGTGGGTGGGCTTTGAATTTCTTCGTCGTCCGTATCCCAACCGTCCTGGCCATAGTCCGGCCAGGTCTCTCCGGATAGCGAGAGATGCTTTAGTGAATTTAGGATGTCGCCGAAGGGCGAGTGTTGGAAGATGTCCGCGGCGGTGAACTCCATGACCGGCACCCAATCAACTTTGATTGGCAGGGGCGCGGGAGGTGCAGAGTCCGGCAGGGAGTCCGGTACCTCGGAGTCACGACCTTTACAGAGGACTAGGTTAGTGTTCGGCTCCATCGCCGTGGAAGTTGCAGCCCCCGATGCGGTGTCCAGCCACCGATCCTCGATCTGGGCGATCGGCTCCGGACTAAGGGCCGGAGCGGATTCGTGTGCGGCCACCAAGGCACGGTCCGGCGGCAGAGCTAGATCATGCCCATCGTGACAGTGCAGCACGCTCGGCTGTGGCTCGAGCCCCTCGAAGATCAAGTCCTCACGGATGTCGGCCGTGAAGTTTAGGCTTCCGAACCTGACCTGATGGCCAGGGGCGTAGCTTTCGATCTGCTCCAGATGGCCAAGTGAATTAGCCCGCAGTGTGAAGCCACCGAATACAAAGATCTGTCCGGGGAGAAAAGTCTCATCCTGGATAGCGTGGTTGTTGATTGAAGAAGCCATCGAGCCTATCGGTGACGACACAGAGGAACTCTCAATGGAAGCACCAATGTCGGTGTCAAAACCGGCGGATCTCGGGTAGGGGGTCCCGAACTGTGCGTCTAGGCGGATGGTAACAGGAGACAAGGGACACGATGTTTTACCCAGGTTCGGTCCCTCTTGATGGAGGTAAAACCCTACGTCCTGCTTGATTAATATTGATGATATGGGTAGTACAAGAGTGGATCTACCACGAGATCAAGGAGGCTAAACCCTAGAAGCTAGCCTATGGTATGATTGTTGTAATGTATGTTGTGTCCTATGGACTAAAGCCCTCCGGTTTATATAGACACCGGAGAGGGCTAGGTTTACACAGAGTCGGTTACAATGGTAGGAGATCTACATATCCGTATCGCCAAGATTGCCTTCCACGCCAAGGAAAGTCCCATACGGACACGGGACGGAGTCTTCAATCTTGTATCTTCGTAGTCTTGGAGTCCGGCGGACGATGATAGTCTGGCTGTCCGGACACCCCCTAGTCTAGGACTCCCTCAGAGATCTTTACAATCAAACGCTTTTGATGAGCTCAAGTCTTTGCTTACTCATGCTCCGATTCTTGCTTTGCCCAACTTTGACAAAACTTTTGAGGTTCATTGTGATGCAAGTGGTACCGGAATTGGCAGAGTTTTGATGCATGAAAAACAAGAAATTGCATATTTTAGTGAAAAACTCTCCGGTGCTCAACTTAACTATCCCATCTATGACAAAGAATTGTATGCTTTAGTGCATGTGCTACATATTTGGGAACATTATCGTAGACCTCATGAGTTTGTCATCCATACCGATCATGAAACTCTTAAGTACTTAAAAGGTCAAACTAAGTTGAACAAGCATCATGCCAAATGGAGTGAATTTATTGAATCTTTTCCATATGTGATCAAGTACATTAAGGGTAAGGAAAATGTAGTTGCCGATGCACTTTCACGCATATGCACGCTTGTCACTAAACTTGAGTTGAATGTTATTGGCTTTGAGCACATAAAAGACTTGTATGCTAATGATCCATCTTTTGCAACTCATTTATGCTAAATGTTTGTCGCATACATCTTGGGAACAATATTACATCAAGGATGGTTATCTTATGAGAGCAAACAAACTATGCATTCCAGAGTCTTCTCTTAATTTGATCCTTTTGCAAGAGGCTCATGGAGGCGGACTCATGGGACACTTTGGACGCGACAAGACTTTCGCCACGCTCTCCAAGAACTACTTTTGGCCCAAGATGTTCTGCGAAGTCTCACGCTTCACCACCCGATGCTCTACATGCCACAAAGCTAAGTCTAAAGCTCAATCCCATGGTCTTTACATGCCTCTTCCTATTCCTTATCAACCTTGGGAAAATATTAGCATGGATTTTGTACTTAGTTTGCCTAGAACTCAAAGTGGAAAGGATTTCGTATTTGTTGTTGTGGACCGATTTTCTAAGATGGCACATTTCATTCCTTGCAACAAGATAGACGATGCTTCACATGTTGCCAACCTCTTTTGTAGGGAAATCTTGCGCCTCCATGGAGTACCAAAGACAATCGTCTCTGACCACGATGTCAAGTTCTTGAGTTACTTTTGGACGACGCTATGTGCCAAGCTCGGAATGAAGCTCTTGTTCTCATCCGCATACCATCCTCAAACCTACGGCCAAACGGAGGTGACGAACCGGACACTATCCACTCTACTTCACGTCTTGATCAAGAAGAACATCAAGGAGTGGGAGGCATGTCTACCCATCACCGAGTACGCCTACAACCATGCAAGATATTCGACTACCGGCAAGTCCCCCTTCGAGGTCGTCTACGGCTTCAACCCATTGTCCCCTTTGGACATTCTACCTCTACCTCTACAAGAGCGCACCAACATGGATGCAAGTGCACGAGCAAGCTATATCAAGAAGATGCATGAAGATACAAGGAACATCATCGAGCGCCAAGTACATCGATTAGCGACCAAGCTCAACATGAACAAGCAACCCATGATCTTCGACATAGGTGATCTCATGTGGCTACACCTTCGCAAGGACCGCTTCCCCAATGAACGCAAGTCCAAACTACTACCTCGAGCCAACGGACCATTCAAGGTGCTAACACGCTAAAACAACAACGCCTACAAGATTGAACTCCCATGAGACAAGTACAACATGAGCGACATCTTCAACGTCAAAGACCTCTCGCCTTTCCATGGTGATGAAGATTTTGATCCGAGGTCGGATCTTTCCCAAGGGAGGGGAGATGATGCGGAGCATCCTTCCATCATCCCCATGGACTCTACATCGACACATCCAACCCCACAAGGACCCATGACAAGAGCTGGAGCACGTGCTTTGGAAATCGAGGTGAACTCCTGCCTACTAGACTTGCGTATGAACACAAATGGAACATGTCTACTACCTCACCAAAATATGCTATTCCTCCTTAGGTATGAAGTGGAACATCACCAAGAAGCTCAGGAGCATCCCCAAGGAGAAGGAGGACCACCCCAAGGCCGTACAAATCAAGAAGGAGTGCAACAGTAGCAACACAGGAAGTCCCATGTGACCCCGTGCGCACGGGTCCCCGAGACCCCATGCCCACGGGCTACACAGGAAACAGGCGCTGGAGCACCCCATGCGCACGGGTCTGTACCATGCCCACGGGACCCCCGTGCGCACGGGCCCAACTTACCCTGTGCGCACGGGCCTCCTAGGATGGCCGGCTGAGATTGCATCTTCGGCTCAACTTCTTCCCCTTCGACCCCAAGGCTATATATATTCCGTACCTAGGACCATGTTTATGGTTAGCAAAGTATTAGATGAGATCTCCATTACCTTCCCTCTTTGAGGATCAAGACCCCATAGGGAAGAATCCTTGAGGATTTCAAGACCTCCATTGGGAGAAGACTACCTTCAAGACCCCTCTTCCTTTGGATTTGGGATGAACTTTGCCATTGTATCTTTCCTTTGATTGTGTTTGTGACTTGTGGATCTTGTGTTGTCACCCTAGTGGATGTGTAATCGGGAATTGTTGGAGTGATTACCTCTTGTGTTCATCTTTGTGTTCTTCTTGTTCTTGTGGTTTCTCTCCTTTTTCCCCCTCCAAGTGTGAAAAGGTCCTTCCTAGGGTTCTACCCTACATCATAAAGTAAAAACAAAGCAAGTAAATAAAGTGATATAGATTGATATGATGAGAATAGACCCGGGGGCCATAGGTTTCACTAGTGGCTTCTCTCAAGAGCATAAGTATTCTACGGTGGGTGAACAAATTAATGTTGAGCAATTGACAGAATTGAGCATAGTTATGAGTATATCTAGGCAATGATCATGTATATAGGCATCACGTCCAAAACAAGTAGATCGAAATGATTCTGCATCTACTACTATTACTCCACTCATCGACCGCTATCCAGCATGCATCTAGAGTATTAAGTAAAAACAGAGTAACGCCGTAAGCAAGATGACATGATGTAGAGGGATAAATTCATGCAATATGATAAAAAAAACCATCTTATTATCCTCGATGGCAACAATACAATATGTGCCTTGCAACTCTTTCTGTCACTGAGTAAGGACACCGCAAGATTGAACCCAAAGCTAAGCACTTCTCCCATTGCAAGAACTACCAATCTAGTTAGCCAAACCAAAAAGATAATTCGAAGAGACTTGCAAAGATAACTCAATCATACATAAAATAATTCAGAGAAGAATCAAATATTTTCCATAGATAATACTGGATCATAAACCCACAATTCATCGGTCTCAACAAACACACCGCAAAAATAAAATTACATCGAATAGATCTCCACGAGAGAGGGGGAGAACATTGTATTGAGATCCAAAAAGAGAGAAGAAGCCATCTAGCTACTAACTATGGACCCGAAGGTCTGAAGTAAACTACTCACACTGCATCTGAGGGGCTATGGTGATGATGTAGAAGCCCCCCGTGGTGGATGCCCCCTCCGGCGGAGCTCCGGAACAGGCCCCAAGATGGGATCTCGTCGATACAGAAGGTTGCGGCGGTGGAATTAGGTTTTTGGCTTCTGTTCTGATCGTTCGGGGATACGTAGGTATATATATGAGGAAGGAGTACATTGGTGGAGCTCCGAGGGGCCCACGAGGTAGGGGCGCGTGCCCAGGGGGGCGCGCATCCTCCACCCTCGTGACCTCCTCGGGCACTGCTTGGAGTAGGGTCCAAGTCTCCTGGGTCACGTTCGGTTGGAAAATCACGATCCCGAAGGTTTCATTCCGTTTGGACTCCGTTTGATATTCTGTTTCTTTGAAATACTGAAAAAGGCAAAAAACAGTAATTCTGGGCTGGGCCTCCGGTTAATAGGTTAGTCCCAAAAGTAATATAAAAGTGGAAAATAAAGCCCAATATAGTCCAAAACAGTAGATAAAGTAGCATGGAGCAATCAAAAATTATAGATACGTTGGAGACGTATCAGCCTTCCACCATAACATCCGCACTGCCACCACCGACTTTCGCAACCTAACCCATTTTTCCCGTTAGCATTTCTTGTTGCTTGAGTTCTGATTCGAGTATCCTAAGGTGTTTTGGCTACTTAGGAATGGTTACCTCTTCTTCAACCACCACCATAACTTTTGCATAACCTTTCCCACCATACATTTCCACCAGCTCAACTTAACGCAATTTTGTTTGTGCTTGCCCGAGTTGTGGTTTGTGTCTCCTAAGGTGTATCGGCTACTTAGGGACGGTGACTTCAACTCCGACACCGTGTATAGTCCACCACCATAACCTCCACTACCGCATTGCATACTCCAATACCCATCTTTGCATGTCCGCAATCCCATTGAGCTTCCGAAACCACCACCACATTCCGCTACCACCATTTGACATTTGCCTTTGGAGATTTTGAGTTTGCGGTTTTTCCGTTTCCTAGGGTGTTTCTGCTAACTAGGAATAGTTCGACATCGATAACACCGCCGCTCAACTTCGCCAAGGATTCGACATCGACCACCTTCACCATTTTGACACCCTAGCCGTAAACAAGACGGTAACATCTATATCTTCTTGGTATCGTGGAATCCCACCATTGTACATTTTTCTTGCCATTACATTGTTGACCCCTAGCCCATTTTGCGTCACTTGCCTATCGAGACTAGCCTTTGAGTATTGCCGGCAACATTACTTGTACATATTAGTGATCATCCCTTCCATTGCATACATACCATATCATATTGGTGTCATCTTGGTATCATATCATCTCTTGTGTCACAAGATTTTTCCCGCATATACACAATTGCTATCTTGGTTTTTGCATTTCTCACAGTGGCCAAAAAAAAGAATAAGCTTTTAAGCAAAGAAAAAGAGAGAGAGCGAAGAAGCTTGTAAGCAATAGACATAACATCATACCACATTGAATATAAGATTTTCATATCCGATCATCTTGGATAATCTTGAGAGGAACACCGGGAACCATACATACATAGCATACTTGGGATAGAAGTCATTGCATTTTTGTCTCTTATAGGTTGTGCTCAAGTGTCGTATCCGCCTATTGACGCTATCATCTCTCTAGCATTGTGCAATAAGAGCATTTTCCGTGGATTCCACATTTTGAGCTCGTTCCTTCGTTGCACGAGCCCATTTATCTATCCGTGTGTGTGTGTTTCCGTGTGCCACATATTGCTATTGGTCTACTTGTTGCACTTGCGAATTTGTGAATCTCTTTCAACATTATTGACTCTTGCTAACATTTTGCATCACATTTTTGTGCCACTATCCTCACCGAGCTCCACCATAAGCCTTATGTGTGTAGGTGTGAGAAATTGATGAGATCAGTACCAATTGTGCTATTTCCTTGTTACATCATTGAGTGATCATTGATCCGTTCTCAACATCGGTCAAGGTACATTTGGTATAGTTCTGTCCTTTCTTACACTCATATTTGCTTGACTCTTGTGATGGATATGCAAGGCATTTCATCTCCGGTCTTCGACAACAACGACGACACGTACAATTATAACACCAAAACTCCCCACTTCGGACTACAACGAGCAATGCAAGGCCTCAAGAACATCGCCACCGACATACGACAATCTGAAGCACGGAAAAGGGATTACATCGACAACTTGTTTGACTACCAAAACAAACACATGGAGGAGCTATGACAAGTGTTGGTCGACTACAAGTTTTCTTCCCCTTCGTCATCTTCACCACGGCGACGTTCAAGACACAAGTCTTCAGAGTGCAAAAATGTTACAAGCGCAAGTCGTCCATGTCCACATCTCCATGGCGATCATCATGATCAACATCGTCATGAAGGGCAAGTCACCTCCAAGCATCATGTGCACGACGATGATCACTGACATCTACTATGAGCTCAAGCACGACAATGAAACCATCATCATGAAGATGCTCGCCAAGCGCGAATGTACAAGTACGAACAAGCTCCACTACATGCCAAGGCCAAGCTTCAAGAGAACAAGAGAATACCGTGAGACAGGCACCAACAAGAGAAAGCTACGGCTAACAACACCACTTCGGCATCTTTGCCAAGTGCTATCTAGGAATCTTCGCCTTTGGACGTATGACATCTTCGCCTACTTCCCACGAGTCGCCTACTCGACATCTTCAACAATAAGGTGACTACCTACAAGCGAGGGCGACACTTCCATCTTTGGAAGCCCCTCAAGGATGATGGCCGAGCATGGGAAATTCCCTTCGGTTATGGAGACGAGCTACGAGGTGCCACATCATATGGGCCTCCTACAACAAGACGGTGACAAGACGGTAGAGCAAGGGTCACCACGTTCGACCACGACGACGAGCACGAACCTCTACAACAACATGAAGACGACACCCATATTGGACTCATACTCGGAGTCAAGCTTTGAGACCGCATATGAGACCTTCTCTTTGATCTCGGAGGAGAGTGATGATTTGCCACTTCCTACAGCATTCTTTTTGAAGGCGTTATGGATGAGGAGGTTGAGCATGGGACTATCCCTTCAACCAAGGCGGCAATAGGAGCTGAGCTTGGAGACATTTGCACCTACATCTCTCAAACACCCACATATGATGCGGTGCCCCAATTGCCATATGAGGAGAGCCACCACCCCATGAGTGAGATGAGTGACTCCACCGTATGTGATATTGAGTGCATTTCCTACGAGAAGATGAGTGTGACCACCACTAGCCCCACTCTTCCGAGCATGCCACGCATCCTGTGTGAGGTTGAGAGCCATTTGAGTGACTCCACCAACCATACGAGTGAGAGCATCCAAGAGGGAGTGAGTGAGCCACTACACTTAGTGAGTGAGGTAGTTGACAGGGCACGTAAGGCCACTATGATTTCTAACGACTTAACCTCTACTCTGAGTGTTTTTTCTTCTTTGGTGCTAGGTCTCATACATGACGACATGCCTACCCTCTACGAGTCCATACCTCCAATGGGAAAACCGATGTCCATGGTGGGAGAAGGTGCACCCCCCACATGGTACCATCAAGTTGATGAAGCAATTTACCAAGTGTCAATTTTTGCAACCTCACCTACATCACATGAGCGGAGCTCTAACGGTAACATAGGTGATGGTACTTCTCTTGCCCCACTAGTAGACTATCTTACAAATGATTCCTCGCATGATGATGATCACCTTATGGATTCACCACATACTATGTCTTCTACATGCTTTGATATGCCACCAATTTATGATCAATACGAATGAACATGTTGAATTACCTAGTTGTGATGCTATACTCCATAGGATATCATGTGAAAAATCTTTTGGTCACATCATGTTCGACAACCCTTTAAACTTGTCATATGCTATGAGTGAGATGTCCCATATTGCATCATTTCTATCTCAACATAGTAACTATGCAGGCCCCATTAAAATAAATCCCATTTGCACTTATGGCATAGATGACGAGATGATGGTCATTGACTTTTGTTTTTCATGTGATGATATTGCCATGCTTCCTTTACATGATTTGCACAATTCATCTACTATACCATTCCATGATCATATAGAACCAAATATGCTTTGTTTTGGATGTTGTCAATATTCTCCATGTGATGTTTCCACTAATGCTCATGAGGAGACCCCCATAGTTTCCTCATGCATATTAGGAGATTTTGATACATTCCATACTTTGCATGATTCCCATAACTACATGCACCATATGCATTCCATGAATAACAATGCTCTAAACATTTCTCATGATGCATTACACCCTTTGAGTCTCCATTATGCTATACATAACAACAAACCTCTCATGATGGATGACATGTTTCTATATCATGCATCTCACTTATTGGAGCATTGGCTATTTTGTACTAACCAACGCAAGCACGTGCGCATAATAATGGATGATGTGTACATATACCACGCACACACAATTTTCCCTTTGTCTTTGTTTTGTGTAGGTACTCACGTATACTCGTCGACCTATCAATCCCAAGAGTTGACGAAACGATCTCTTGAGAGAAAAGATGATTTGGGATCTCGTGGACTGTCCTTACCACCGTTCCCTTTGCGCAGCGACTATGCGCATCTCTTCTACTTGGATCTCACACGGCTATGGGATATATATCACTTGTTACTTTATGCCCACTGTATCATGTTCACTTTGCGTGTTATCCCTTTTTCCATGCCTTTACCATGCAATTGTGACCCTTTCTTGCACTTACATATGATTCACCATTATACTACTTCTATGTGTACTTGCATGCTTGGTGGAGATCCTAGTAGCTATTGTGTTGATTTCTTTGTGCCCCATGCTATTGATGCTTGTTGTGTTGGGAGAGTCATAATGTTCCATTGCTATTTCCATATGACCTCTTGCCAACATAGTGATGATACTTTCCTCATATCTTGCTTTCATGCTTGTGCTATGTCATGTGAATTATTCATGCCCCCTATTTGAACACATGCCATGATTACCACTAGTATGTTGCATCCTCGCACTACTAGCTTGTTTGACTTGACCAGTATGATTGCTTGCTATGTTGCATCACCCATATTCCATTCTCATTCGCTTTCTTGGGTTGATGACATATATATTCATGTCTCTCACATGATATATCTTGATCATTGTCTCTTGTCTTCATTAGTTGTGAATATATCTTAATCATCCCTCATATCCACTTGTCGTGAGTGCAACCATACTATGCTTAATGATCTTGGAGACTTTGTCAATTTACTTGTGATGCATGCTTGTTTGAAAGAGCCTATTGTATTTGGTTGTTCTCGCATCATATGCCTCCATACTATGAAATGCTCCCTTTGTCCTTTCTTATGATGAGCATGATGCATACACTTGTTGGGTATCTTACCACGCGAATGATAGGTGTTGCATTTTCGCTAACCTCATTTTTTCCGAGTGTTTGTCATGTTCTTTCGTTTTGAAGGATTCACAAGGCATTACGATCATGAGACATATTGGTTACGTGAAGGCATACATGATGTGCAACTCCAACATCTTCGGGAACATTCACGAGGTGAACTCCTTCGCTTTGAGCCATCTTCAAATATGCATATTGGATGGGCCATGCTTTCATTGTTGTCTCCTTCTTCTTGTCTACATGATACATATATTGGATGGAGGACCGACATTCGAGATGGACCCTTTGGACCTTCAAGTTGAGGAGTGCTCGGACTTAATGGACCCACCACCGGACAACCACTCATGCCACGGCATTGAGCATCGGTACATCAACACTCCTTTGACATATTTCACCAACACATCCATATTTGTTGATTGTGCTCCCACATGTCATGCTTGATGGACATATCATACTATCCACAAGTTTGCACACTATGCATGGATTGACTCACATTATGCTTGTCTTGTTGCATCTATTTCCATGTCATCCATGATATATGAGCTTGTGCATTTCTTTAGCAAGTTTGTTGTGATATACCTCGATGGCATGTTCATACATAATGATCACATTGCCCACCATCAATTGCATGACCACATACTCACATTGAGCACCAATTACCATGTTCATGATTTTGATACACCGTCCCATTATGCCAGCATTTTGCACAATGGTAGCATTTGTAGCTTTGTGCAACATTACCCCATGAATGCTTTGCATATCATTATATATCATCTTGATAAGCTTCATGCACTTTTTCACGAACAACCTTGTCGCATGGACACATTCTTATATGATGGACCTTTTGTGTGCGCTAACCATTGTATTTCCGAGTGTTGCTTGTGTTTGCTCTTTTTGCATGAATACCACTCCGGAGACACCTTGGAGTACTTGGATTACACCATGTTTTCAACTTCGTCCAATTACAAGTCTGTCCACGACAACTGTTTCCATGGTGATGAGGATCACGATCCGAAGTCGGATATTTCCCAAGGGGGGAGATGATGCGGAGCATCCTACGATCATCCCCATGTACACTACGACGAGGCCTCGACCTTGAGCATATGCCATAAGACACAAGGTGAACTCGTTCCTAAGTCCTTCTCCTTTCTATTCACGTGAGACACAGTTGCTACATAATGCAAAGACACTACATGCTCTCAGGAACCAAGGACCGAAGGAGGAAGAACGGCTAGCATCAAGACATGTGCAGAGTTTCTGCCAAGCCCGGAACTTTCAGCCACGGCTCGGAACTTCCAGCCCCCGGACCTTCCGGCAGCCCGGAACCTCCGACCCTCTCACTCCAGATGATGCCCAGGCATGCCAACTCTCTGGATAGCCCGGAACACGGCCAGAACCTCGCACAGAACATCCGGCGCCCGGAACATCCGGCCTGCCCGGAACTTCCGGCCCCCGAAAACCAGACCAGCCCCGACTATGCCAACTCTCTGATTAGGCCGGACCCTTCCCGGAACCTGGCGTGAAACTTCCGGCGCTTGGAACTTCTGGCCTGCCTGCGTGCAGCGACTTGGGCCGGGGCCCGTGTGCCCTTTCACCCCTAGACTATATATACTCTTCTCCCACCTACGTTTTAGGGTTAGAAAAGTAGTAGCTCATTTCAGAAGCTTTGCTCTCCACTTGATCCCTTCTCCATAGGAGTTCACGACCTCTTCGGAGAAGAACCCTCATGGGAAGACCCCTCAAGACCTCCTCACGGAGAAGAACTTGCTACTTGTATCATCCTTTGTTGTCGTGGATTGTGTATCTCTTTGTGTTTCAAGAATCTAGCACATGTGTAATCGAATCTTGTTGGTTTGAGTGATTTCTCTCCTCGTGTTTCCCCTCATGTTCTTCGTGTTCATCATGGGATCTGCTCCAATCGTGAAAGATCGGGCATCTAGGGTTCTACCCTACATCAGGTACCTAGGACCAGCTGCATTCGACCAGGGCGCGACGCATATCCAAGGATCCAACAAGGGGGTCACCAGCAAGCTTCACAGGCAAGGCCTCGAGAGAGGCCCCTTGCCTCGCAAGTCCCCCATCAGCAGGCCTCCTAAGGTGACAATATGGCACCATTGAAGCCTCGTGAGGCGATCTCCTGAGGATGCCTCCTGAGGCCCATTCGTGGGACCAAGCAATTCAAGAATGCTCGGCCGGTCGCGTGGCCTCGTGTCCTCACGTGGGTAATGCATGCGATGACAAATGGTGCCAGAGGTCGTGCCAGCAGGCGCCGATGAAGAGGGTTTCCTCTTTGGTGTTAAGGGAGCAAGGCAAGCACGCTAGTTCCCAAATCAATCCCCAAAGGTTACCTGATCGGTGCAAGAGGACCACGACGACAGGTGCGTAGGACGGAGGCCATCACCGAGCCCAACGGTATGTCATGGACAGATGCTTTGCAGGCGAAGACCACCTTTTGTCAAGATAGACTGCGCCCCTGTCCCCCTTCAAATTGTCGTTGTGTGGCAACCCTTCCCGCCATGGTTTTCAAGGGAGAGGACCAAGGCATGTATAAAAGAGGGGCAGGGAGCTGCCGTAGAGGTGGACCATTCCGGCTCTCCAACCCTTGTACTCTTGTCTCCACCACCATAGCAATCCACAAACCAAGAAGGAGTAGGGTTTTGCACCGCAAGGTGGCCCGAACCTGGGTAACCGCTATT
Source organism: Triticum timopheevii (assembly GCA_963921465.1). Taxonomy (NCBI): domain Eukaryota; kingdom Viridiplantae; phylum Streptophyta; class Magnoliopsida; order Poales; family Poaceae; genus Triticum; species Triticum timopheevii. Next base: position 202,779,102 of record OY997270.1, read on the forward strand.
TCTCTAGCTGTCCCCGCGAGCTCGCTCCGCCGTGGCTTGTTGTAGGAAAGCGTTGGGTGTCAAGAACAAGCACACACCAGAGCTCGAACCTTAGGGTCCTCGGAGCCCCGATTCCGACACAAGACCAAGTTTTATACATCTAAATGATCAGGAACTTGGTGTAAGTGTGCACCTTGTGTACCAAAGAGCACAAAACCAGGTTTCATATCATTATTTTTAAGCTATGTACCCATGGTATTTGCACGAAGTTTTTGTGACAAAACTTCCCACTGGCTAAACTTGCTCCACAATACTCCTTATCTTATGAAACTTCACTAGTGCACTAATCCATCAATGCTTCGCATCATAGACAAGCTTCAAGTGACATAGGACATGCACAGGGCAAGGTTCACGCAGTGACCACTCAGCTAATAGACCAGACAGGGCACTAACCCACTGACCTTGTCGGTTTGCTCGTTGGAGACCACTACAGGACCTTTACTGTTAGAATCGGGGCTCTGGGGCCCTAAGTAAGGTTCGAACTCTAGGTGTGCTCACTGAACCTCACTAAGCCCTAATTCGTTGCTCACTATCTAACGGCGATGCTCCCGCGTGGTCGAGCAAGAAGAAAATGAAAAACAAGCAAGATAGTTTACCCAGGTTCGGGTCAGCTTGCGGTGTAAGACCCTACTCCTGCTTTGTGAATGGATTGCCTAGCGAGGGAGGATGAGTATGAGAGTACAAGGGAAAGTGTGAGGCCTCGGGAGGATTTGATCCTGGATCCTGGGTCTCGGTCCCCTCTCTATGGTGGTGCTCTACCTATAATTATACTGGCATTGGTCCTCTTCCCCAGAAAACACTAGGCGGGAAGAGTTACCACAATGGCCAATTCGAACGGGCATAGGAGTACAACTTATCCCGACTAAAGGTTGTCTTCGCCTACTAAAGCTTCCTGCCATAATGCGCTGGTAGGCTTAGTGATGACCTCCGTGCTGGCGAGCCTACTGTCCTGGTCTTCTTGCACCAAAGTGGCAACCTTTGGGGATTACATCGAGAACCAATGCGCCATCGATGCTCCCTTACCATGAAAGATGAAAGGTTCATCATCTGCGCCCCTTGGCATCGCTCTGGCTACGTACATCACCATGCGCATCACCCACATGATGACGTATGTGGCACCCTGGCTCAGAGAAACAGGAACGCCCTGTATTATAGCCCAGAGATCGAGGTGTAGTCTTTTGGAATACGGCACTACTTAGCATAGAACAAACCAGCTCTCTATTATACCACGAATACGAATATAAGGTCTCCGATATTACAATGAACAACACCGGCACGACAACACTACGCCAACCACAGTTTCTCTATGCAAGCAACATAACAACTCGAGGCAGCGGAACCTCTACTAGTAGCGGAAGAACTATTGGCAGTGGAACAACTATTGTCAGCGGAATAATGAACGGCGACGATGGACTCCAATCTAGAGGGACTCTGGCTGGAACATTTATCCTAGCTCGAAAACACAGGAAACACACCAAACAAGCAAGCAATCAAGGCACGTCCTGCAAACTGGCATGACATGCTAGGTTAGTACATTGAATGTACTTGCAAGCTCGCAATAACCAAAAGCAGTCAAGACAAACAACAACATGGCATTTGCAGATTAAATCAATCATGAGCATGATACTAGCAGAACAACATGGTATGCAAAACTGAACATGATACAATTTTAACATGGCACAATCATATGAACATGATGAAACTACATGCAACAGGTTAACATAATCATGCACCAACTTACTTTTCTCGGGTTACCTCGTAACCAAAACATGCATTACTTACCACTGTGGACATCACACGATCATCTCAGGATCAAATCAAGCTTGGTATAACAATACCGTAGTAATCATTACATGACCACAAGGAGCTTGACCTTTACCCATGATTCTCGCATAACACCACAAATATCCAACAACTCGGTATCCTAGATACCACTGTGATCCTCTCACGATCACATAATGATCAACTAAGTTCTTCCATTATCGAACCAGGGTTGTCATTAACCACATCATTATTATTACTACTAACCCATCGTGTGACCGACTTCGAACTGGGCCCATATCCGCGGGCGCGGCTATCGATAGATTTAACACACACAGTCTTGAGAGGTTAGCACACTGTACCCACACCACGGAACCCATGGACTCACGCTCCCATTTGGATGGACCAACAGCGTTCCGACAAAACTGATCTACTGCCATGACACTCTCCCGGCCACTCCGACCAACTCCCATTTGGGCTAAGTCATTGGTGGCCCCGTGCCTACCAAAGGCATCAACAAGATAGGATCCAAACAATTTATGAGAAATATTTGGGAATTTTGGAGTGATAGAAAGATGGGTTGCTTCACAACCTAGGGCAAAAAGATAATCCCTTTAATAGAAAAGGAATATTCCCAATAAAAAGAATATTTAGATTTGCGCTAGGATGTAAATGACATGAGCTAGGGATGGTTATGAGGATGACAAGCCATTATAAAACCAAGGAAGACATGGTCTTCCCAAGTTTTGGAACTACATAGCCCCAGAAAAGCAAATTGAATCAATAAATCCAAGAAAATCAAAGGAAAAAGAAAAAGGGCAAAATCCAGGGTGTCACAAACCTTCCCCCTTAAAGAAATCTCGTCCTCGAGATTTGGTTGCTCAGGGGTAAATAATTTTTCTGACTTGAAGTAACCATTTCCAACTCAGGTTTCTTTTATTCATTCACATAAAATATTCCTACAGAATTGGATCTAACTGACTGCCTTGATCTGGGGTGGTTTGCTTCATCGTATCTGACATTCTGACAGGACTTACCTCATATGTTCCTGTTCATACTGACTCAAATTTTCCCTTCACATCTGCTGGCTGAGCTAGGGTCTAAAAAATTATCATTACTGTCATACGTGTCCTTCTCGATACTGATCCTTGCTGGAGATGTTATTCTTGTATCGAGTACCGAGAATATTCAACGGAGTGGGGAACCCATCTTACCGTGGAACTAGGAATCTCTTCTATTCAGATATCAGACTGCTTGAATATATGCCTACCTTCTGGGTTCAAAGCAGTGATAGGAATCATACTTGTCCTTTTTGATGGATTCTGACATCTTGTAGGAGTTTTCGACTTATCTTGCCTGACTTCATTGTCTTTCATATCCACTCTGCACCAAAGGGTTGACTGTCGCTTGATGTGACTGATAGAAAAATGCACCATCTCCTGATGATCACATTTGCAGACTTGACTGATGGTGATCTTGGCAAAGAATCCCATTCACGGGAGGCTATCTGTAATTGCTCCCCATATACGAGAGATAACAATCCTAAAAGTATGTGCTCTCACACTGATTCTTCATTTTGCCAGTGTATTCATGGGGATAACAGTTCGTGCTATGCTTCAGCACGATTGCTGAGGTCAATATATTGAGCTATCCTTGGGTCGGACTTGATAGACTTGGGTATTCAATGCTGACAGTTCTGAGCATATACTATGGGCTGAGCTGGTTGCCTTGATATGAGGTCCTTACCGCAATGAAGTGGACCTCTTAGGCGTATGTTCACTTGGTATTTGATATGAAATATCAGACTGTCTTGGGTATCCATACCACATTTTTCACACAATAACTGGCATACCTGAATTATCGGTCTTGCTCTTTCATTATCATTTTGTTTATCTGGATCCTTTACCAAAAGAGCTGGGCCTTATATATCCTTGATTATTTTCGCGGCCGTGAGTACTATCATGTGGAATATCTTGCAATTATATATACCTTGATCTTGATCATGTCTCCAGTCTTGGGATATTTATCCAATTCACGTGGGCTTATACAGATCTCATTACGGTTGTTGACTATGCAAGAGAGTGACCGGATTAATAGCATCACCTTGTGGGACGTGCTGGGCTGATCTCGATAATCACTGCCAAGATTGTTGCCTCAATGTTGTCTTTCTTCCAGACTTGTCAATTCTTGCATCACCCACTCGTTTTCTGCCACTTTGTATATCCAGTGAGGTTGTCGGATGCGTATCGTGAATTCTTCCTTGTGCGAGAGACTTGCATGAACTTGGCATCATACCCACTGTATGAATAAGTATATGATTCTGGGGATATACCTTTGTGCTGACTGATTCTTGCTTCCGACTTAACTGTTGCAGATTTGCCGCTTTGGAAAAACTGCCATATGCTGACAATCCATTGTTTATTTTCTTGTACGAGTGTTGTACTGAGGAAGACTGGGCAGGTTGCGTTGGAATCCATCGAGATGACTGGATAGCTTGTGCTTGAAGCTTTCTGTGGATATCTTGCTGAGGAAGACTGGGTACCATACCTCATAAGCTTCCCCCCTTAAAGGCTTATTAGGGAAGACTCGGTACCTTATGCCAGAAGCGTTTGCAGTATCCAATTGAAATGAATGAATATCTTACACTGGAATCCATGTATACCTTGCTGATGCAGACCGAGGAATCTTGCCTTGTATGCTTTGCTCATAAATTGTTGAGAAGGACTGGACTGATTTTCTTTGTGAACATATATGTTCTTGTCATTCTGGCATGCTGATTACTTGTATGACAAGAATTGTCTGACTGTCCTTGCTGAATTCATTGTATATTTGGACTGACTTATGGATGTCGCATGCTTCAAATCTGACTCTTGGCAGAATCAATCATTGTGTACGAACCATACCTCTGACTTGAAATGCGCGGTTGGACTGTGATCCAATTGTGTTCTCTGCTGATTTAATTATTGCTGCAATGAAGGTGTATCTCTAACAGGTACTTGTTGCTGAAAGTCTGAGTAGAATATAACTTGTACTCAAACCGGATGTCTATAATACAATGTTGTGAGCTGAAAGTCTCATTGCCTTGAATTGAGTTCCTTGGTGTATATCTGTACTTCTCACGACTTCTTCTGATCCAGTGTCGGTTGATGAGCAATTTTCCATAAGGGGGTAACACCGAAGATTCCAAACAAAGAAGCACGAGAAAATGGGCGATTGCAACAAAGCATAGAGCAAACAAGCTACAAAACTAATCCAAACAGGCACACACAAGCACACACAAGCAATGATACTACAATAGATGCACATGTACTACACGACTGATTAGATCCTATGCTTGAGAAAACATTCGGGAGTTGACGAAGAAGCTAAGGGAGTAGCGAGTGGAACTGCTAACTCCAAAACTCCGGAGGGATGAGGCAGAGGGGTTGGAGAAACTGGCGGAGGCTAAGGCAGGGAAGCACCAAGCAATCTCCGGGCTCAAATGGCGTCTCGGACTAACTCGGAAATAAGAAGACACTCGGCCGTCATGTACCGGGACATGGCGAAGACAACCAGATCTTCTTGAGGATTGACAGAAGGGAACTTGATCCGCTTAGGATTCTCGATGATGGTGGGATAGAATTGATAAGCATGGTTCTCTTGCACCATGCTCTCTTGATGATGAAGACCGATGATTGCTACCATAGCGGCAAGCTGAACGGCACGCTTGGGAGTAGCACTGTAACCACCGTGGAAACTGTAGGTGCGCTTACCAACAGGAATCGGGGCGGATAGATGGACATGAGCAACATACTCCAGGATTCTACCTCTGGCAAAAAACTAGAATACTTGATAATGGGGTGGATCTCCACGGGGATAAATGCTACGCCACATGTCGCCAAGGAGCGTGGCAAAGTTGATAGGTGCAGGAGTGGGGCTGAAAGCAATAGGAACAACACCAGGGGCTCTAGGAAGGGCACTGAACTCATGGAAGTTGACCGCCATCTACGCACGAAACAGGGGATAGGGGTAACCGAAATAAGGCTATGCAACAAACCAATGCAACAACCAAATGCAGCAAGCAAGGGCATCAACCAGACCCTATATTACATGAGCTAGGGCTAGGATGGAAATAACATGAGCTAGGGATGGTTATAAGGATGACAAGCCACTATAAAACCTAGGAAGACATGATCTTCCCAAGTTTTGGAACCACATAGCCACAGAAAAGTAAATCAAATCAATAAATCCAAGAAAATCAAAGGAAAAAGAAAAGGGTAAAATCCAGGGTGCCACAAAGCAGGACCGCGTGACTCCTACATCTGATCCTTGGTTTGCCCGCCTCCACGAGGGGCCTCGGAAGGAAGCCTCGGGAAGCCGCCCCGCAAGAGGGCCTCGTGAGGCTTTAGTTGATACTTGAGGACGTGCTCCTCGTGAGGCGTGGTCCTAGCGAGGGGGGCTGCTCTTGAAGTCCTGAAGTTGGGCCAGCCTGGGCCTCATAGTGGCGCCATGCCCTGGGCCGCACGCAGATGGGCCTGGGTACCCCCAGTCCCATGGGCCCAACAGTAGCCCCAAGGCCCATGGCATGCAGGACTCCACTGGTAAAGGGAGGGGGCGAAACAGCATGGCCCCAACCACCAGGCTCGATGCGTGGCGCACAACGGAGCGCGGTGTGCCCCCACCTCCTCCATGATGCCTTGGCAACCGCCCGGGCTGACATAAAGCCTGGGGTGCACTGCACGGGGCCATCATTGGTCTACTTGGAAGGCGAGGGGGCGTGGTTGGCTCCTCTCCTAGCTCTATATAAGAGCAAGGGGACGGACCCCCTCGGCTCATCTTCTCCTTGCTTCTCCATTTCCATTAACTATCGCCGCAACCATGGTGCCCTTGAGGAGGTTCTCGGCCGTCGAGAAGGGAAGGCGGCAGTGGAAGAGGTGGAGCCGCTGAGGCCAGCGAGGGGGCAGGGCCACCCTCGCACGGCCGCCGCCATGCCCGGGGTGCCTCCCTGGGAATGCGGGCGTCCTCTGCTCACGCCCTACGCCGGCTCTGGCAGCAACGACGAGCACTCCGCCCATGGGCGCGGATGCGGGGGGGGGGGGCGAGGTGGCCGCCGCCAGGGTGGGTGGAGTGGCGCAACCGCCTGGCCACCCCAGTCATGGAGCCACTCCCCTGACGCGGCCTGCCAGTTCATCATGGGCATGCACCGCGATCTCTCCACCTAGCTCCGGCTCCTAGAGACCTTCGCGGAGGAAATAGCGGAGCCCGCACCCCTGGGCCTATGGCTGCAGCCGGACGGCTGCTGCAACGGGCCCTCATGGGTGGCCACGGACTTCACCCCCTCCGGCTTCATGTTTCTAAGGTGGGGTGATATGGCCTCTAGTGTTGATGAATATTACAAGGAGATGGAATTGCTTATGATACGTACAGGGAAAACGGAGGATCCAGAGGCGACCATGGCACATTTCTTTAACGGGCTAAATATCGAGGTGCAGGATCGTGTTGAGATGGTGGTTTACTACAACATACAAGATCTTGTGCACCAAGCTGTGCATGCGGAACAACAGATTAAGCGACGCCAAGTCAACATAGTTCCCAGTACCACTTTGAACACATGGCGACGCTCGCGGTATAAGAGTGAGGATACCGGTCCTAGCTCCATGGCGACATCATCAAATCGCTCTCATGGTTTCGTGCAAAAGGATGCTTCAAAATCAGGATTGTCGATGGTTGATTATAGTGCACAGTCGACCGGACGCACTAGTGACATAGAGTGTTTCAAGTGTGGAGGAAGGGGACATATGAAGCGTGAATGTCCTAATGAGAAAAGAGTGTTGCTCACGAGAGATGGCTATGCATCCGCTAGTGATGAAGAGGCAGTTTCTGACACTTCTAGTGAAAAATCTAAGGATGTTGAAAATGTGGTTGTGAGTTTTGAAGCTACTGAGTCATATCCTTCACTAATGGTGCAACGAGTGCAAGAGGATCGCGTTGAGATAAGGGGCAGCGTTGGAATATTTTTCAGACTCGGTGCAAGGTCAACAACACCAATTGTAAGATGATCATTGACGGTGGAAGCTATACTAATGCTATCAGCAAGGAATTGGTGGATGCCTTAGCGTTGCCTATGTGGAAACACCCGCAACCACATTGCATTGAGTGGTTATATCAGTCTAGCAAACTCAAAGTTACTCATAAGGTGCGCGTGAATTTTTCAGTTAGTGACTACAAAGACACAATAATTTGTGATGTCTTGCCAATGGATGCATGTCGCTTGTTATTGGGGAGGCCATGGAAATATGATCATCGTGCCACACATGATGGGAGGTCCAATACTTATACTTTTTGGGATGCAGGGAGGCAATGTATATTGCGGCCAATGTATGCCAATGCTATCGAAGATGATATTTTTCAGTGCAAAAGAGGGTCTTCAAAGCTACCACGAAACCGTGGACGGCTTCGTTTCAAGGAGGAGGGGATGATATGGCCTCTAGTGCAAGAGATAATCTTCGGAATATGTTACAAATTGGTTCTTTTAGTTTTGGAGTTCCACCAACTGAACCGAAGAAGGATGAAGTTAAACCCACCTTCAGAACGCCATGTGCTATATAAACTATTGCAGGAGCTGTGCCGATCAATTGATATGGGAGGGTCAAGTCGTTTGTACTACTAGTTACATACTGCTAGTTTTCTTTGGAGTCCAGGTTAGTTACTAGGTGATCAGCGTGCCGGATAATTAAATCGTTTAATTCCTAGTTTTGTTAGGATAGGAAAGAGAGAGTTCAGATTAGGTAGGTCTCATACGCAAGTCAGTTTACTATGTGCACGTCGCCTATATATAAGGCCGGCTACGACCGTGTAGAGGGGAGGTTATTTTGTTGAGATTAGTTTGATGGAGAGTTGAATAAAACAACGAAAAGGCCATAGGCTGGGGACGCCAAGTTGCTGTGCTTCTGCGATCTCACGGATTGGTTTTTGCTGTATTGAGATTGATCCTCGCCAATCTTGTTGCAGGTCAATTTTTGTTCTTGTTAAATTGCAAGGGCAGAAATCTGTTTATTCCTGATTTAATATCTACATCGACTAGAATATTTTTTTTTGTGCCTATTGAAAGATCTTCTTGCTGTTTCTAGTACCGTGAAAAAATCAGGCCGTGACTCGCACAATTTAGCATCTCGCTAGTCTATGCTACATCACGGGGGTGGAAGTAATTTTCCCTCGCCTATAGCTTGAAGGAGGGGCACGTCCTCCTCTTCAGGTACGATAGGGTCGCCACAGGCTTCATGAACATCTTTGGGGTCATCAGCTGCCGCCTTATGTGCTGCATGGAGAGCGACGACAGCGACTCCGCCGGCGATGACGACGGCGACGTGTCCCCATCTCATGGAAGCGGGAGTAGTGGAAGCTCCCCCACCGCCAAGAGCAAGGACGAGGACTCCAACGAAGGCGCAACCAAAACCCGAACCGATGTCCTAGGGGCGGCGGCCTCCGTCCGGAGCTTTCTTTTGTTTTCCTCTTCTTCCTGCATCGAAATGGCATGGGCCCCATGGGGGCATGTAAGGAACCATGGCACTTGCGCCTTAAATTTAATGCTTTTGGGATCCGAAACTAAGCTCGATCATGGCACTTCTCATTTAGACTTGGTCCCTTCTTCATGGTCGCATTAGTGCTCTGCATCGCTAGGACCCAGCCCCAAGCAAGCCTCAGTCGTCGCTGGTATGTCAGGTCGCGATGCTTGGGACAAGGCCAGGAGGTGAGAGGCTCGAGGTTCGGTAAGAGCTCCTGAGGAGTGATGCTCAGAAGGTCCCCCTTCAAGCGCAAGCGGCTCATGCGAGAGAATAGGCTTCAGCCCTGGACGAGATCGTGAAAAGAAGGAACACTATCAAAAGATCACCAAGCCGTGTGAGGCAGTCAACTTAGCTCTTTGGGGTGCAGCATGGATCGGTCGTGGCTCATGGGAATTTCTCGCGACGTGATGGCGCATCTCCTTGAAGTTTGGCTTAATGTCCATCTTCTATCTATGATAGGTCAATGCAGGCCCCGCGAGAGGTGCATGAAAAATTGATCCCCTTGTGTCTTAACCAACGCCTTTACGGTTAAATTGCAAATCTCGTCCCCATGCTTCCATGCGAGGCTTACCTCTCTTTTTCTTGTTTGCCAAAATGATGTACGTCCTCATGACCCGGCCCTAGAGCAAGCCTCAGCAGCCGCTGGTATGTCAGGTCGTGATGCCTGGGACAAGGCGAGGGGGTGAGGGGCACGAGAGTCGGTGAGAGCCCCCGAGGCGCGATGCTCTGGGAGCACCCCTTTCGACATGCAAGTGACTTACGTGAAAAAGAGCCGACATGCTTCACCACGGATGTAGGGAGAAGGCATTCCAACCGGTAACGGCGTGCCCCATGAAGTGGTTGTACTTAGCTTTTCGCAAACGGTGGCGTAGATTTGGCCGTCGTCTGCTTGCTGCTAGGCCTCCTGAGGCGATGCGAGGTGCTATCAGTACGACGTCCAAACTCCTAGCTCCTGAACCCGCTGCATGTTAACAGGTTACAAAGTATAGGGGGCGACGCACGCTTGCTGACCAACTCGTGATTGTTCCGTGAGGAGACAAGGCACCAAGGACTTGGTGAGGTGACGTGCATGGGGCCGTCCCACGAGTCAGAGCTCGATCACTTGGGTTTATCAGCGCAGCAGGGATGGACCCGAGCATAGGAGCCATGCCAATAGCCCCTGCTCATGTGTAGCAAACCGACCTCAAATGGTCAAGCCTCTGCATATCTGTGCCATCCCTGGATCGGTATGCTGGCACACATAGTACATCAATATATATACCAAAGTGCAATCACATGTAAAAAAACGTAAAACTGATATATACCTCATAAGTCTCAACGGAGATAAACAAACGGGTGTGGAGTCCCATCAACACCAATGGCAAGTTTAGTGTAGATCATTACCCTACAACGTAACTCTTACCCATCATAGAAATTCCTGCAACATAGGACGTTGCAGCCCTTTAGGTTAGTACATTGAATGTACTGGCAAGTCACATCATGAGTATACTAAACCTATTTGTACATGCAATTTGGCTGGTGGGAAGCTCTAAGTTTTGTTTTCCACAAAGCTAGTTTTTTCCTAGAATAAAAGATATTATTCTACCACTATAGTAATAGCATAGGATGAGTTGGCAAACCCAACTCGATCCATTCCCAAGTTTCATTTAAAACCCAACTGTTTAAATTAAGGGTGATGAGATCTCCCGGCATTTCCACTACTAGATGCTCAAGTTGTCCGTAATTGGGGACACGGCTAAACGATTAGGTTGACGCTCTGCAGAGGTTGCACACTTTCCCCACAAGACTCAACCACCTCCATGATCGAAAGATCGAGACATAGCCTTTCGAAAGTATTGCCCCTTATCCCGCGGATAGGCCGGTACACCTACTCATTCTACATCTGCTAGCTTATCCCGGAAGGGGTCACATAATCTACTCAACTAAGCCAGAGCCCATAATGGCTTGTGGCTGCACACGTAAGCTTCTAGACATGAAAATACATTTGATCTCTTTGATCCCGAGCGAACGGACCACTAGTGGTGCACCACCATGGATTTCCCATGCATGCCCCACTGTACTTCGCCACCATTCAAACCAATTTTCGCCCAGGTAGTTCATTTAAGTCTTGGCTCTAATTACTACTTTGTCACTCATGTCTCACCATTAACACTTCCCAATCCACATCTACATTAGCGAGGCAAAAATAAACTTACATGATGGTGACAAAGGTTTTATAGTTTAGGCCTACCTCAAATGAACTACTAGGTAAGAGCATAGCCATCTGACATAAAATTCCTATCATGCAACCCTACCGCAGCGGACTAAGTACACATATAAAATATAGGTAACTGAAAGAAAGGTCAAATGTGAACTTGCCTGGTAATAGTTGAAGAAGATTATGTCGCTCTCAGAAATTTACTTAATAGAACAACTCGTCACTCTCTGATAAAAATCTTTAAAGTCAAACATTGCATTCATGTAAGCAATCATTTTGGAGAATCAAATAACATGCAACATGAAAAGACTCAAAAAATCCAAATGAACACACAACACACTTAACTATAAAAAAATACTAAGTGCAAAATAACATGTGACATGAGGTTAAAAAATGTGACGTGAACTATGGTGCATACAAGGCATATAAGTGAAACTATCATGGACAGATCATAGTGTGTGAAAAATATTGTGAGAATGGTCCAAGTGATAGGGTTGGGCTACTGTGATAAAGTGCAAAAATAATCAACTTAAACTGAGCTACAATTTAGGAGATATGGCCATTTGAAGTTCAAATGCAAATCTGAAATTTCAAATTTTAATCTGACAAAAGTTTACAAAAATTATACCAGTGGATAGATCTAAACAATATGAAGAATTTGCTACTGGTTTCATTGAATTGGGGCCTATGGTTAAAAAGTTGTGCCTATTCTAAGTTTAGGGGCTAGTCTGCTAATAAAAAGGACTAAACAGATTGCCGAGCTGCGTTCGCCGCGGAAGCTTATACGGTGAAAGGCCACTAAATTAAAAAAACAACTGCCACGGCTAAACTAAAGAAAACCAACAATCGATTTTAATCAAAACTGTTTGGTTTAAATGAACCGCGGTTAACCGATCTAATACAAAAATCAAATGGGAGGGGGCAATCGTCTTATAGAACAACGACGATGAACAGCGGACGGCGGCGCTGGCTTCGGGCGGTGGACGGGGCGGCAACCGTGGTGGCCTCCTGTCGTGGTTCAACACGGCCACCTATGTGGCCATGGGAACCTTGTGGTTCGGCAAGGAGGAAGGGCGCGTTGCACAAATAGCGGAGGCCGTAAAGCAGCATGACAACAATGACACATGCAGTTTTTACCCAGGTTCGGGTCGCCGTGAGGCATAAAACCCTACTCCTGCTTTGGTGGATAGATGAAAGGACCATGGTGGAGACGCAACACTCAAGCCCGACAAATACGCCTTGGGATGAGAGCAGCTACGCGCGTTGTCGTGGGGAACCACAGCCACCTATGGGGCTACGAGCCCCTTTCTGGTTCGGCGGGGGGATGGCACATTGCACAAAGAGCCGAGGAGCGTGAGACAGCACGATAGAGATCACACGGGCAATTTTTACCCAGGTTCGGTCCGCTGCAAGGCGTAAAACCCTACTCCTGCTTTGGTGGACTGATATTGGATTATGGTGGAAAGTGCAGCGCTCTTGCCCGGCAGGGTTGCCTTGGGACGAGAACGGCTATGCGCGTATGAGTACACAAGGGTCTGAATCCTTTTTATGGTTGCCATGGGCCTCCTTTGATAGATCAAGGGGTCACCACAGTGGAAAATCAGTCATTACGCACTGATTAGATAGCAAATAGTGCTATCATACCTAACTTTGAAGGCTGACAGAGTGCATTAAATGCGCCGCTCAATGTCACGTCATAGCTTGCCCGGCAGGCTCTGCCGGGCCATTTTGCCAGCTCGGCTCCTGCTAGCTCGACATGTCGCGGGACGAGTGTTTCTTGTAGGTATATTATGTAGGAGGTAGCCGCCATGTGGCATATAGCAGCCACTTAGTCACCCTGGAGCTTGACACTGCATCGATCGACAACGCACGTCATGGTGAGGTGGTGCGATGAAGTGGCTTGCCTTTGCTAGTCCCGGCAGGCCTACCGGGACGATCTAGGGGGCTTGCTTCCGGGGATAACCTTGTCTTCGCCAGGCTCTCCTGCCCGACAGGGGAGGTTTTTCCGTTAGTAGTATCTTGCCCCTCTAGCTAATCTTGCCCATCTTTGTTTGTGCTTGGACCCTCCAAGGGGAACAATCCATCTTGCTTGGACTGATCATGGTGTTGTGGACTTGTCCTCATACCTGTGCATAGTACAGGCAACTGAACCAGGGTTTGTTGCACTGACGGAAGCCCCCGGTCCTGGCACGAACGCGCCGCTGGGCGTTGTCAGGGTAGGCCCTAACTAGTACACATGCAAGAGTGCAGTGGCAGCTTCGTCCTTTGAGATCTTCTTTGCTTCTTCATTATCTTGAGCCCGGGCCAGTTTCCGGTTTTTCCGCACGTCGGTAACACCAATGGTGGCGGGACCATTCTTGTAATGGCCCGTGAAAGACTTTAACGCATGAGCAGTTAACCGCCAATTCACTCTTCCCACCATGCCCTTATCCTCAGCCACGTATGCCGCATGCATTGAGCAGAGTAGGTAACGGAGGCGCGTGGTGCGGAAGAGCATCAAGGCAGAGGCCCGGTCTTCTGGGATTGGTGGAGGAGAGCGGTGGTTACCCGTCAGGGAATCAGGCCCCATCCCCCAGCTCGCCTAGAAAAGGAGGAGCGTGGGAGGAGCGGAGGCATTCATCCACATCCCTCTCTTCCTCCATTTTGACGTCTTGAGTATTCTGGAAGGGAGAGCCCGGGGTCGGGCCCCGGGACCTCGCTTGGAGCTGATGATGCCAAGCAATGGTGCTGGCGCTCAGGGAGTGGGTCTGGTCCAAGTCCAAGGCGAAGGGCTTGGGATCGTTAGAAATCCCAGTACTGCCCTGTTCCTTGGAATTGGGGTCGATGTTGATGAGGAGGGCGCCTTCCTGCCTGCCAAGGTGGGGAGCGGCGTGTTTTGGGCGTCCTGGTTGCTCCCGTTGCTGGTCATCTCTCTGGGGAAGGCAACGGCTTGTGGGTCCGGTGTCTCCTTGCAGTGGTGGTGAAGGAGGGGAAAAAAGTGAGGGACGATGGGGAAGGCGGGTGATGGGGCGTCAGGTTGGAGTATGATGGCATCGACACCTTCGTAATGTATTGCCGACCACCCCATTTTCCTGATTCCCACTTCCCCTCCCCCCCAGCACCACCATCTCCAGTCTCTTTGGGTGATAGCCGGGGAGAGATGTTCCCTTGGTGCCTTCATCCCCCTCCAGCACCACCATCTCCAGTCTCTTTGGGTGATAGCCGGGGAGAGATGTTCCCTTGGTGCCTTCATCCCCCTCCAGCAGTCTTCCAGCTGAGCGTTGGTTGTTGATTCCTGCATTGCTCTAGCTGGGGCTTCTTGCTGGTCCTGGAGGTGACGACAAGGGGAACCATCGAGCTGCCCTCCGAGTCCCTCCTTCGCAGCCTCGCCACTCCCGACCTTGTCAAGCTATGCCCGACGCTGTGATGAGATTGGGGTGGGCTCTTGCTTGGGGCACTTCCCTAGTCCTCTTCCCTTCCCGCCGCAGTACCTGTTGGAGGGAAAACGAAAAGAGGAGATCATGAGACACTTTTTTTTAATCTTAAATCTGTAGGCACTTGCCAAATTTTAGTTCAAATAATGTAATCTCTTGAATCCATGTTTGTATCTGTAAGGTTTGTACTGGTTTGAAGCATATTATAAGTGCTGCATAAGGCGCGGCTGTCGGGCCCTATCTCACAAATTTCGTCCAGAGGCTATTATAGGTGTTCCGTCACCTTATTATTGGGCCAGGCCCACATAATTTCGAAATACATAAGTATAGGTTGTTTTTAGAATTCGTATGTGTGGGGAAACAAGAGATAGGGTTGGTTTCGGACCCCTCTTCCAAGGGTCACGAAATTCCCCCTACTCCTCCATATATACAACCCTTAGGGCGTCGTTTAGACTTTGGGTTTTGTTTAGATTAAAAGTTCGCCATAGCTGTAACTCCACGTACTTAGTTTGTGTTCAACGACCAGACCAAGACGTCCCAGAACCCCACCTTGATCAATAAAGCTTTCCTCTTTTATCGCAATATCCAGATTGCAATTTCAGTTTCTTGCTTGTTCTTTGTTTGCTTGCAGGAAATAGACCCTCGTGGTCAGGTCGATCATGCTCCGGTGTGGTCAATAACCTCTTGGAGTTGGTTTAGCGATTGCTAAGGTGCAACGTCCTCGCACGTTCGTAGTCAGGTCGTCAAAGTCTACTCCATCAAAAACGATAACCACCATCTCATCGAAAGACGGGACACCTTTGCCTCTATCAAGTGGTATCAGATTTCCAGGTTGCTCTGTGAGATTTTGCAGTTTTTCATATTTTAGATCAAGTCTGTTCTTCATACCTACAGTCTACGAAAAAGCCAAAACAAAAAAATTTAGGGTTAGTTCATCATATCCGAACCAATCTGAGCCGCATAATCTTTTTAGAGTTTTGCTTTGTTGAATTTTCGGTTGCATCGTCGTGTCTAGTTGCTGGTCTTATTGTCTTGTCCTTTAGAGTTTCGAGTTCTATTCACAAGTTGTCACACCACCCCTGCACCATCGTCATCACCGTTGTCATATACCACCATCGTCATCACCACTGCCATATACCACCATCATCGTCACAGCTGCCATATACCACCATCGTCATCACCACTACCATATATCACCATCGCCATCACTGCTGCCATATACCAACACCGATCTGAGTCCATATACCCACCACCGATCTGTATCCATATACCACCACTACTCCGAGTCCATATCATATTAGGTTTACTTTCGAGATCCATATGTTTCTAGATTTGTGCTTTCTTCTCTGAGTAGGTTTCGGATTCCATCAATCTTTTGCCATGCCATAGAAGAGTTTGGTTTCCAAAAAAACAGTCCAGAAACCACCCTCCGTTTAGGCCCAAAATTTTCCGAAAACGCACTTGTCAAAAAATTTCTAGCTCTCCTATTTTTAGGTGTTTCCGAGCGTTTTGAGATAGGTGCCATTATAGAAAATTTTTTTGAGCCGTTTCCAGTTTTTGGTCTCGACAGTAAAAAAAATTGGTCGCAAAAATTTTGTGTCTATCATGTTATCTTGACTTGGGAAGGGTTTTGAGACACTCGCCATTATAGTGATTTTCCGCAAAAAAAAGAGGAGCGCAAAAAAAAGAGCGCAAAAAAAGAGGAAAAAAAATCAGAGTGCTCCTCCCTTGTTTACATGCAGCACCGTGATTTTGTTACTGTTCTAGGCTCGCGTCTCTAGTGTGGTCTAGCCAAGGACTAACATAGTACCGTCGTTGAGCGTTTATTTAACTTTGCATTTCTGATTTGATTATTGTTGACCCTTTTTGCTACCATATCATAAGCATTCCCAGCTCCACATATATCAACGTCGTGCGTATCACTCTCCCTAGCCATTGCTCTATCCAAGCTTTGAGAGTTTTGACCACAACGGTTGCCGATCACGACCTGCTGCTGGGTAAGAACTGGTAAGAATTTGAGATTCGCTTGACGGATTTGGGACACACCATCACCACTTCCTAGTAGTCTATAGGATCATATTCTTGTGTGTTTCTATTGTTGCTAACCATGGTAGGATCACAAGCTGATGAGACTGATTGGGAGAACATGACGAACAAATAGCTACATGATAAATTTCAGCAAATGATGAGTGGATAGGTGCAAGATGTGCTAAATAGATTTGAAGAGGCCATGGAGAAGATTGATGGCATTGAGAAGACGTTCGGCACAAAGCTCGATAACAAGTTTAATGAATTGCTCACGCGTCTTCCACAACCACCGCCGGCTGCACCTGTCGCACCTCTACAACAACAACAACAACAACAACAACAACAACAACAACAACAACAACAACAACAACAACAACAACAACAACAACAACAACAACAACATCACCAACAACAGCAGCAACAACACCAACAGCAACAACAACAGCAGCAACAACAATAGCAGCAACAACAGCAGCAGCAACAACAGCAGCAGCAACAACAACAGCAACAACAACAACAACAACAACAACACCACCACCACCACCACCACCACCACCATCACCACCACCACCACCACCACCACCACCAACAACAACAACAACAACAACAACAACAACAACAACAACAACAACAACAACAACAACAACAACAACAACAACAACAACAACAACAACAACAGCAACAGCAACAGCAACAGCAACAGCAACAGCAACAGCAACAGCAACAGCAACAGCAACAACAACAACAACAGCAGCAGCAACAACAACAGTAACAGCAACAGCAACAGCAACAGCAACAACAAAAATAGCAACAGCAACAAGAACAGCAACAACAACAACAACAACAAAAACAACAACAACAACAACAACAACAACAATGTCAGGACCCCGACTCAATGCCACATCGATCTAGCATGTAACACTTCATATCACTTTGCGGCCTCACGCACGGTATCCCCACGGGTGTCGCCTTACCTTTGCCCGGGACCGTTTGCGCCTTTTGGCACACGTATATGATAGTGTCGCTAGCATCCATATGATAAGGAGCCCGGGCTGACATGGCTAGTCGTAAACCCAAAGTGGCACAAACCTACAGGGACAGGCATCCATGACCCAGCATCGAACGTGTCGGTCATCAGCGAGTGAATCCAGGCTGTAGCACTGGGCTAACAGGACTCCGGTATTCATCGCGTGACATTTCCCCGAAGGGACAGACACAGGAACGAAGAAGGACACATGCCGGCCAGCCTAAGTGTTCCGAAGCAGTAGCACGCTACCATGGCTCAGTGGAAGCACTAGGAGACATTTCCCGGTGAGAGAGGCTACTAAGGATAAACAACTAGATAGTCAGATCCCACACATAGCAATACACATTACACGTACGCATAACATGCAAGTATGTGCTGTACAACATGGCATCACAGCATAACTCAACAACTCATATAGATAAGGCTCAAAGAGCCATCATAGCATTTATTGCAAACAGGGGTCACAAGACCCATCATACAGAGCATACAAGCAACAAGCGGAAGCATTACATGTCTGGGTACAGACATCTACAAATGAAAAAGGCTGAAGAGCCTGACTATCTACAACATCCGATCAAGATCGTAGCTGAGGTACAAGCTACTTGTCGAAGTCCACGAGAACACTAGTAAGACAGAAGTCTCCGCTGCAAAAACATAAATAAAGCACCATGAGTACAAAGGTACTCAGCAAGACTTACATCAGATCCTATCATACATGCATTTGTATCAAGAGGGTAATGTGGGGTTTAGTTGCAGCAAGCCAGCTTTGACTCTGTGGCTATCCTGTTCTACGACCACCAGAACTTCTTTGAGGTGATATGGCGCACACGAGTCCACTAATCACCACACAATACACCACTATGGATTCATTCCCGTCTCCCTACGAGAAGGCCATCCATAGTACTCACACCTGTCTTGAGCATTTTATAGTATCCACTTCAAGTTGTCTATGTACCATGTAAGCATCCAAGAAGTCCATAACCGCAGACCCGGCTATTCGAATAGATCATGTTAACCCTGCAGGGGTGTACTTCTTCACACATGCTCTCGCCACTTACCGCCATGTACACGTCATGTATCTCGGCAACCTTCAAGCGGAAGCCTGGCGAGGGTGTCGGCCACGACCTGACTAACCGCACAAGACTCTAGCCCAGGTTTATCGCCTATTCGGGTTCCATCCGCAAGGAGATCCGGCCGGGGTGTCGCTCACGGCCCCAAACGATGTGAGCAGGGTTCCCAAGCCCACCATCCGGGTGCCACTTGGTACACCGTGCCACTGTGCCTAGTCTATCCCAAGCCCACCCTGCCGGGTGCCACTTGGTAGAAAAATAGCACTACCTACAAACACCAGAAACTAGTTGCGACTCCTGGACAGAGACCAAGTTGGTTAATAAGTCGAGAGAGTCAATTAAGGATCCCAATGTGTGGTAGTATCGGGTCATTGGACAACATACATAGAACTCAGTGCTTAAGGACGGTTCCAGTGAGACAACCCACCATGTACTCCTACATGGCCTCTCACCGCTACCTTTACCAAATCGTGTTCACACACTTCACTCTCGGCACCAGAACAAATCATAACACTCCAACTTATTCCCAATGAATCAGACCTGACACAACTCTAAGCAATAGCAGGCATAGCATGGTAGGAACACAACATGGCTCAATCAACTCCTACACATGCTAGTGGGTTTTAACTATTTACTATGGCAATGACAGGTCATGCAGAGGAATGGGTTCAACTACCGCAACACAAAGTAGCAGATGAATCGTTGTTGTCCTAATGCAATAACTGAGAGCAGGAGCGAGAGAGTAGGATTTTATCGGAATGAACAAGGGGGTTTGCTTGCCTGGTAGATCAACAAGGAAGGCACTGCTTCACAGACAGGTACTCTGGAACGGACTCCGGAGCAGGACCTATCGAGAAGGAACAGTGTCGGCAATCAATACACAAACATATGCAACAATATGATGCATGAACATGACATGAAGATGTGATGCTGTTTGAGCTAATGCAACTAGTATTCATTTGGTTTGAAGTCCATTTGAACCCTAAGCTCAAATGCAATTCTAATTTAAGTCTCTTAATATGCCATAATGTGTTTCCTCATATTCAGCATGTATAAGTTGGTTTGTCATGCATGAAACTAGTACAGATGGGAAGATTGCATTTTTCTGATAATTTTTCATATATAAATTATTTCAATCCGAGCTACGGTTGAATTTCTATGAATTTTTGAAGTTTAAATCATTTTCTGGAATTTCCTGATTTATTTTAATTCCAGGAAATAGTTAATTGCGTCAGCACTGCGTCATGCTTGCGTCAGCAGGTCACGGTGTTGACCAGGTCAAACCTGACGTGTGGGGTCCACACGTCAGTGACAGGGGGGTTTAACCGGGTTAGTTTAATCCTAATTAAAAGGTTAGTGGCACTGGGGCCCACTATCAGTGTCAGGGGTTAACTAAGTGGTGATTAGCTTCAGCTAATCACCTGGCAGGTCGGGCCCACTCGTACGGCCGGCGAGGTTAACGCCGGCGACCTCTGGACACGGCGGCGTCCGCGTTACGGGCCACGGGGACGGCGTCGGAGAGCACCGGGGCGTAGCCCCGTCTCTCGTGCATCTGGTGGAGCAGGTAGGGGGAGCTGGGGTGGTCGGAGCTCACCGGAGCAGAGCTCGCGGCGGCGGCCGGAGCTCGGGCTCGAGCGGGGACGCGGCTACGGCGCATGGGGACGAAAACGGAGAGGGGGAGGAGGAGCAGCAGCTCACAGCGGTTGCAGCGGGCGTCGAAGCGGGCTCGGGGACGCGCTGACGACGGCGTACGGTCGATGGGGATCTACGGCGGCCGGCGGTGAAGACGACGATGGTGGCGACGATGGAGGCCGTCCGGAGGTGCGTGGCTTGACGAGGGGGTAGAGCGGGTCGTGGCGGAGCTTCTGGGCGCAGCGGGAGGGCGAGGGGTGGCCGGTGGTCACGGCGGCGAGCAGCGGCGCTCTCCGGTGCGCTCGGTGAGGAGAGGGAGAGGAAGCCAGAGGAGGGGAGAGGCACGGGAGAGGGTGGGTGTGTGGCCAGGGGAATCGGGGCGGCGCCGAGAAGAAGCCTCGCGGCGTCGCGCTGGCGGGGGGGGGGGGGGGGGGAGGCAGGCAGGCGAGCTGGTGGCGCGGCGCGCTGCCCGTGCACGCGCGTCGGCCACGCGCCTGGCCGACTGGCGCCAGGAGGACGACGGCGGTGGTGGGCTGGGCCGGCCTGCTGGGCTAGGCCAGGCCGCACAGTGCGGTAAGTGCAGGTGGGTTTCTTCCCTTTTATTTCTGTTTTCTAATTTTCTGACATCTATTTGATTTAGTTTAAAATACTAAATCATTTTATTTACTTATGCCAATTTTTGTAGGAACTAGTGGTATTATTCCAGAACTCCTCAACAAATGGCATAATTTTTGGACATATAATATATATATAACATTTATATATCCAATGCAAATAATTATGCATTAATTCCAAATGCCCAAAATAAATACTTATGAGCTCCTAAAAATATTGATTTGATTTTTATCTCTGTCCAATATTTTTCAGAGAGCAACATGAGCATTTTCTTGGACCCTTTCGGAGAAATTTTTATTTGGGTCATTTCAAAAATGATTCTGAGGGTTTCACCAATCCTCATTTCAAATTTAAATGGAATATAAACATGATGCACAAATGACTAGCTAGTCTAGGTCATACCAGACTAGGGATGTGACAACTCGCCCCCACTTGAAAGAATCTCGTCCCGAGATTCAGGGGTCGACGGAAAGAAAGCGGGGTACTCCAGTCGAAGACGATCTTCTCGCTCCCAGGTAGCTTCTCTCTCGGAATGATGAGACCACTGAACCTTGAGGAACTTGATGTTATGATGTCGAGTGACACGCTCTGCCTGATCAAGAATGCGAACTGGATACTCTCGATATGTGAGGTTATCTTGGAGATCAAGCGTTTCGTGGTCCACTCCGCGGATGGGATCCGAGAAGCAACGCCTGAGTTGAGAGACGTGGAAGACATCATGAACTCGAGAAAGATGTGGGGGTAGTTCCAACTGGTAGGCAACCTCTCCTCGTTTAGCGAGAATGCGAAAAGGACCAATGTAACGAGGAGCCAACTTGCCCTTGATACCGAAACGATGGGTACCCTTCAAAGGAGTAACCCGAAGGTAAGCTTTGTCACCAACTTCATAAGTCATATCCTTATGATGACGATCATACTGGCTCTTTTGACGAGACTGGGCTGTTTTCAAATTCTCACGAATGATGCGAACTTGTTCTTCTGCCTCCTGGATCATGTCCGGTCCAAAGAATTGTCTTTCACCGGTTTCTGACCAGTTCAAAGGTGTTCGACATCTTCGTCCATAGAGAATCTCAAAAGGAGCTTTCTTGAGGCTGGATTGATAGCTATTGTTATAAGCAAACTCGGCAAAAGGAAGACATTTCTCCCAATCCATACCGAATGAGATAACGCAAGCTCTAAGCATGTCTTCGAGAATTTGGTTGACCCTTTCCACCTGACCACTCGACTGAGGGTGGAAAGCGGTACTGAAGGAAAGATAGGTTCCCATGGCAGTTTGGAAACTCTTCCAGAAATGAGAAGTGAAAAGACTGCCACAGTCTGAATTGATCTCTAGTGGAACACCATGAAGTGACACTATTCGAGAAATATATAAGTCAGCGAGCTGACTAGCAGTGATACTTTCGCGAACAGGTAGGAAGTGCGCCACTTTGGAAAGTCGATCAATGACTACGAAGATAGCATTATTCCCTCTCTTGGTCCTGGGAAAGCCGGTGATGAAGTCCATACCAACTTTATCCCATTTCCATTCAGGAATAGCTAAAGGCTGAAGGGTGCCAGCAGGTCTTTGATGCTCTGCCTTAACGCGACGACAAACGTCACAATTAGCAACGAAGTCAGCGATTTCTCTCTTCATCCTAGTCCACCAGAACCTCTGGCGTAGGTCCTGATACATCTTAGTACTACCGGGATGAATCGTGAGAGGAGATTCATGCGCCTCCTTAAGAATCAGTTGTCGAAGATGCTGCTTCTTGGGGACCACCAGACGATTCCCAAAGAGAACAACACCTCGATCATCTATAGAGAAACTACCAGCAACTCCCTTCTTCACATTATCCTTGATTCGAGAAATACCCGTATCATACTGCTGGCTAGTTATGATCTGATCCTCAAGAGTAGGTTTTGCCACCAAGGTAGAAAGGAATCCGTGAGGAGCAATGTGAAGATTAAGCTTACAGAATTCCTCATGGAGAAGTGGTTGACCCTGCTGCAGCATGAGATTGTTGCAATAGGATTTACGGCTTAGCGCATCAGCCATGACATTGGCTTTGCCTGGGGTGTAGGTAATCCCTAAGTCGTAATCTCAGATCAACTCCAACCAACGTCTTTGCCTAAGGTTCAAATCTGGTTGGGTGAAGATATACTTGAGACTCTGGTGATCGGTGTAGATCTCGCAACGTTTACCAAGAAGATAATGTCGCCAGGTCTTGAGTGCATAGACTACGGCTGCAAGCTCTAGATCATGTGTAGGATAATTCTCCTCATGTGGATGCAACTGTCGAGATGCATAGGCAATCACATGACGATCCTGCATAAGAATGCAGCCCAGTCCCTGTCGTGAGGCGTCGCAGTAGATAACAAAGTCTTTAGTGAAATCCGGTGGCACAAGTATGGGAGCAGAAGTCAGGCGTCTTTTCAGTTCCTGAAAACTGTATTCACACTGTGGGGACCACTCAAACTTTTTATCTTTCTTGAGAAGTTCCGTGAGAGGTTTAGCTACTTTGGAGAAGTTTTCAACAAAGCGGCGACAATAACTGGCTAGACCAAGGAAACTCCTAACTTGTTTAACGGTTTCAGGTGGAGTCCAATCAAGAACGGCCTTAACACTCTCGGGATTGACAGCAATGCCCTTACCAGAGATTACGTGGCCTAGGTAGGTCACTTCTGGCAACCAAAATTCACACTTGGAGAACTTGGCATAAAGGCGGTGCTCTCTGAGTTTTTCTAACACAAGTCTAAGATGTTCGGCATGCTCTTGCTCGTTCTTCGAGTAAATAAGAATATCATCGAGGTAAACCACGACGAATTTATCTAAGTACTCCATAAAGATCGAGTTCATCAGGCGGGAGAAAGTGGCTGGAGCGTTGGTTAGGCCAAAGGACATGACGGTGTACCCGTACTGGCCATAACGAGTGGCAAAGGCTGTCTTAGGAATATCCCCGTTTCTGATCTTGATTTGGTGGTAGCCTAACCTCAAATCCATCTTGGA
Organism: Triticum timopheevii; assembly: GCA_963921465.1. Lineage (NCBI taxonomy): Eukaryota > Viridiplantae > Streptophyta > Magnoliopsida > Poales > Poaceae > Triticum > Triticum timopheevii. The sequence goes on from OY997270.1 coordinate 202,803,414, forward strand.
GAAGACTGAGGATCCAGCGAGCTGATCATACAGGTCGTTGATCCTGGGGAGCGGATATTTGTTCTTTATCGTGACCAAATTAACGGGACGATAATCTACAACCATCCGATCCGTACCATCCTTCTTCTTAACAAAAAGGACGGGGCAAGCCCAAGGAGAAGAATTGGGACGGATGAAACCCTTTTGCAAGGACTCATCAAGTTGTTTCTTAAGCTCGGCTAGTTCTAAGGGTGCCATCTTGTAAGGTCTCCTAGAGATTGGAGCGGTTCCTGGGATAAGATCTATGACGAACTCTACATCTCTGTCGGGTGGAATACCTAGCAGTTCCTCTGGAAAGACATCCGAAAAGTCACGGACTACCGGGATATCTTCAAGGTCTGGAAGAGGACTGGCATTAAGTGAATAGAGCTGACGCTTTGCAACTCTGGTGGAGACAGTGACTATCTTGCCAGATGGGTGTGTAAGCTGAACAGACCTGGTGTAATAATCAATCTTGGCATAATGAGCTGTCATCCAGTCCATACCCAAGATGATGTTAATATCTGTAGACTTGAGGGCTATAAGTGATGCGAGGAATACAAGTCTGTCTACAAGGATTTCGTTACCATGGCTTACACTAGAAGTTTGCCATTTGGATCCAGGAGTTTGAATGACTAGTGGAGAGGGCATATCACAAAATGACATGTTGTGAAAGTTAGCATAGCTTTCAGAAATGAAGGAGTGAGACGCTCCAGTATCGAACAGAACCGATGCGGGATGACAATTGACAAGGAGTGTACCAAGAACGACACCTGGATCATCATGAGCGTCTTTAGCTGAGACGTGATGCACACGTCCACGTTCAATGGGGGCTGACTTGACACTGATCATCTTGCGTGATGGCTTACCACGACCAACAGACTTCTCAGGCGGGGGCGGAGCATAACTAGTCTGAGAGCAGTCGCGTGCATAATGTCCTGGCTTCTCGCATGTGAAGCAAGTCCCTGAAGTTGGATGCGGACCCGCACTGACAAGCGGTCTACCAGTAGGCCTAGGTGGAACATACGACTGAGCTGGGGGAGGCACCACATGAGATGGCCTTGGTGAATATCCGGGAGGAAGAGCGGAGTTTGGAACCCAAATCCGGCGCTTCTAAGAACCAGAACCGGAAGAAGATCCCAAATCACGGGTGTGCTTACGAGACTCCTGTGAGCTGAGCTGTCTCTGCATTAATGGCCTTGTTCACAAGAGCTTGGAATGTATCACAATGATGCAGGTGGAGATCACGACGCAACTTGGGGTTGAGACCCTTCCGGAACCTAGCTTGCTTCTTGGCGTCCGTGGACACCTCTTCTGTGGCATAGCGGGCAAGGTTCTCGAACTCTCTACTGTAAGCACCAACAACCATCTTACTCTGGATGAAGCTACAGAACTCTTCTCTCTTGCGATCGATGAGGGCTTCAGGAATGTGATGCTCGCGAAAAGCCTCAATGAAATCCCTCCAAGTAGGAATCTGGCCAGCTGGAAGCATAGCCTCATAGTTCTGCCACCAAAGACTAGCAGGACCTTCCAGGTGGTATGTGGCATAGGTGACCTTGTCATCTTCAGCTACGTTCGCGGAACGCAGCTTATGGGTGATGCTACGGAGCCAGTCATCTGCATCGAGTGGCTCAATGGAATGATGAAAGGTGGGTGGGTGCAAGCGGATGAGGTCATGAAGGGTCACAGATCCTTTGAACTGATGCGCGGTGTTCTCCTCGATACGTGCCAACAAGCGGTTAGACTCACGCTTGTTTCTCTCCATCTCTAGCATGAACTCTGTCAATGAAGGTTGGTCGGGAGGATCCTTATCCCTACCATCTCCGTGGTTCTGGCTACGAGCAACAGAACTTCGCTTAGCTGATGACATCCTGAGAAACGAAGCCAAGGACGGAATCAGCATCAACTATAGGCTATAGAATGTAGGACAAGGAAATTAGTAACTCTCGAACTCCTAGGGCAATTCCGGCAGCATAACGGCAGTAAAATGCTCAGAATGAGACATCCTGCTAAAATGGGGTAGTAACATACTCAACATCACCACTCAAGGTTCTGGGATAGTACTAAACAGGTTACTCCGGAAGTACTCGAAACTGGGGTATGACTGTGATAAACCAATCCTATGGAACTACGGAGTAGTAACACATGATCCTAATATACAGAAGAGATAGCCTAGTTCCTTAACCCCGTAGGAAAGATAGGATGACTCAGATCAGAAGGACATGAGGTATAAGGAGTAAAAAGAGCCTTACGTTCCTTCCCACAATCAATTCCCTTACATAACTAAAGAATTTCTAGACTCAACTTCGACCAGTTTGGCTTGGTAATCCTACAGGCAGTCAGGCTCTGATACCAAAGCTGTCAGGACCCCGACTCAATGCCACATCGATCTAGCATGTAACACTTCATATCACTTTGCGGCCTCATGCACGGTATCCCCACGGGTGTCGCCTTACCTTTGCCCGGGACCGTTTGCGCCTTTTGGCACACGTATATGATAGTGTCGCTAGCATCCATATGATAAGGAGCCCGGGCTGACATGGCTAGTCGTAAACCCAAAGTGGCACAAACCTACAGGGACAGGCATCCATGACCCAGCATCGAACGTGTCGGTCATCAGCGAGTGAATCCAGGCTGTAGCACTGGGCTAACAGGACTCCGGTATTCATCGCGTGACATTTCCCCGAAGGGACAGACACAGGAACGAAGAAGGACACATGCCGGCCAGCCTAAGTGTTCCGAAGCAGTAGCACGCTACCATGGCTCAGTGGAAGCACTAGGAGACATTTCCCGGTGAGAGAGGCTACTAAGGATAAACAACTAGATAGTCAGATCCCACACATAGCAATACACATTACACGTACGCATAACATGCAAGTATGTGCTGTACAACATGGCATCACAGCATAACTCAACAACTCATATAGATAAGGCTCAAAGAGCCATCATAGCATTTATTGCAAACAGGGGTCACAAGACCCATCATACAGAGCATACAAGCAACAAGCGGAAGCATTACATGTCTGGGTATAGACATCTACAAATGAAAAAGGCTGAAGAGCCTGACTATCTACAACATCCGATCAAGATCGTAGCTGAGGTACAAGCTACTTGTCGAAGTCCACGAGAACACTAGTAAGACCGAAGTCTCCGCTGCAAAAACATAAATAAAGCACCATGAGTACAAAGGTACTCAGCAAGACTTACATCAGATCCTATCATACATGCATTTGTATCAAGAGGGTAATGTGGGGTTTAGTTGCAGCAAGCCAGCTTTGACTCTGTGGCTATCCTGTTCTACGACCACCAGAACTTCTTTGAGGTGATATGGCGCACACGAGTCCACTAATCACCACACAATACACCACTATGGATTCATTCCCGTCTCCCTACGAGAAGGCCATCCATAGTACTCACACTTGTCTTGAGCATTTTATAGTATCCACTTCAAGTTGTCTATGTACCATGTAAGCATCCAAGAAGTCCATAACCGCGGACCCGGCTATTCGAATAGATCATGTTAACCCTGCAGGGGTGTACTTCTTCACACACGCTCTCGCCACTTACCGCCATGTACACGTCATGTATCTCGGCAACCTTCAAGCGGAAGCCTGGCGAGGGTGTCGGCCACGACCTGACTAACCGCACAAGACTCTAGCCCAGGTTTATCGCCTATTCGGGTTCCATCCGCAAGGAGATCCGGCCGGGGTGTCGCTCACGGCCCCAAACGATGTGAGCAGGGTTCCCAAGCCCACCATCCGGGTGCCACTTGGTACACCGTGCCACTGTGCCTAGTCTGTCCCAAGCCCACCCTGTCGGGTGCCACTTGGTAGAAAAATAGCACTACCTACAAACACCAGAAACTAGTTGCGACTCCTGGACAGAGACCAAGTTGGTTAATAAGTCGAGAGAGTCAATTAAGGATCCCAATGTGTGGTAGTATCGAGTCATTGGACAACATACATAGAACTCAGTGCTTAAGGACGGTTCCAGTGAGACAACCCACCATGTACTCCTACATGGCCTCTCGCCGCTACCTTTACCAAATCGTGTTCACACACTTCACTCTCGGCACCAGAACAAATCATAACACTCCAACTCATTCCCAATGAATCAGACCTGACACAACTCTAAGCAATAGCAGGCATAGCATGGTAGGAACACAACATGGCTCAATCAACTCCTACACATGCTAGTGGGTTTTAACTATTTACTGTGGCAATGACAGGTCATGCAGAGGAATGGGTTCAACTACCGCAACACAAAGTAGCAGATGAATCGTTGTTGTCCTAATGCAATAACTGAGAGCAGGAGCGAGAGAGTAGGATTTTATCGGAATGAACAAGGGGGTTTGCTTGCCTGGTAGATCAACAAGGAAGGCACTGCTTCACAGACAGGTACTCTGGAACGGACTCCGGAGCAGGACCTATCGAGAAGGAACAGTGTCGGCAATCAATACACAAACATATGCAACAATATGATGCATGAACATGACATGAAGATGTGATGTTGTTTGAGCTAATGCAACTAGTATTCATTTGGTTTGAAGTCCATTTGAACCCTAAGCTCAAATGCAATTCTAATTTAAGTCTCTTAATATGCCATAATGTGTTTCCTCATATTCAGCATGTATAAGTTGGTTTGTCATGCATGAAACTAGTACAGATGGGAAGATTGCATTTTTCTGATAATTTTTCATATATAAATTATTTCAATCTGAGCTACAGTTGAATTTCTATGAATTTTTGAAGTTTAAATCATTTTCTGGAATTTCCTGATTTATTTTAATTCCAGGAAATAGTTAATTGCGTCAGCACTGCGTCATGCTTGCGTCAGCAGGTCACGGTGTTGACCAGGTCAAACCTGACGTCTGGGGTCCACACGTCAGTGACAGGGGGGGTTTAACCGGGTTAGTTTAATCCTAATTAAAAGGTTAGTGGCGCTGGGGCCCACTGTCAGTGTCAGGGGTTAACTAAGTGGTGATTAGCTTCAGCTAATCACCTGGCAGGTCGGGCCCACTCGTCCGGCCGGCGAGGTTAACGCCGGCGACCTCTGGACACGGCGGCGTCCGTGTTACGGGCCACGGGGACGGCGTCGGAGAGCACCGGGGCGTAGCCCCGGCTCTCGCGCATCTGGTGGAGCAGGTAGGGGGAGCTGGGGTGGTCGGAGCTCACCGGAGCAGAGCTCGCGGCGGCGGCCGGAGCTCGGGCTCGAGCGGGGACGCGGCTACGGCGCATGGGGACGAAAACGGAGAGGGGAAGGAGGAGCAGCAGCTCACAGCGGTTGCAGCGGGCGTCGAAGCGGGCTCGGGGACGCGCTGACGACGGCGTACGGTCGATGGGGATCTACGGCGGCCGGCGGTGAAGACGACGATGGTGGCGACGATGGAGGCCGTCCGGAGGTGCGTGGCTTGACGAGGGGGTAGAGCGGGTCGTGGCGGAGCTTCTGGGCGCAGCGGGAGGGCGAGGGGTGGCCGGTGGTCACGGCGGCGAGCAGCGGCGCTCTCCGGTGCGCTCGGTGAGGAGAGGGAGAGGAAGCCAGAGGAGGGGAGAGGCACGGGAGAGGGGGGGTGTGTGGCCAGGGGAATCGGGGCGGCGCCGAGAAGAAGCCTCGCGACGTCGCGCTGGCGGGGGGGAGGCAGGCAGGCGAGCTGGTGGCGCGGCGCGCTGCCCGTGCACGCGCGTCGGCCACGCGCCTGGCCGACTGGCGCCAGGAGGACGACGGCGGTGGTGGGCTGGGCCGGCCTGCTGGGCCAGGCCAGGCCGCACAGTGCGGTAAGTGCAGGTGGGTTTCTTCCCTTTTATTTCTGTTTTCTAATTTTCTGACATCTGTTTGATTTAGTTTAAAATACTAAATCATTTTATTTACTTATGCCAATTTTTGTAGGAACTAGTGGTATTATTCCAGAACTCCTCAACAAATGGCATAATTTTTGGACATATAATATATATATAACATTTATATATCCAATGCAAATAATTATGCATTAATTCCAAATGCCCAAAATAAATACTTATGAGCTCCTAAAAATATTGATTTGATTTTTATCTCTGTCCAATATTTTTCAGAGAGCAACATGAGCATTTTCTTGGACCCTTTCAGAGAAATTTTTATTTGGGTCATTTCAAAAATGATTCTGAGGGTTTCACCAATCCTCATTTCAAATTTAAATGGAATATAAACATGATGCACAAATGACTAGCTAGTCTAGGTCATACCAGACTAGGGATGTGACAACTCGCCCCCACTTGAAAGAATCTCGTCCCGAGATTCAGGGGTCGACGGAAAGAAAGCGGGGTACTCCAGTCGAAGACGATCTTCTCGCTCCCAGGTAGCTTCTCTCTCGGAATGATGAGACCACTGAACCTTGAGGAACTTGATGTTATGATGTCGAGTGACACGCTCTGCCTGATCAAGAATGCGAACTGGATACTCTCGATATGTGAGGTTATCTTGGAGATCAAGCGTTTCGTGGTCCACTCCGCGGATGGGATCCGAGAAGCAACGCCTGAGTTGAGAGACGTGGAAGACATCATGAACTCGAGAAAGATGTGGGGGTAGTTCCAACTGGTAGGCAACCTCTCCTCGTTTAGCGAGAATGCGAAAAGGACCAATGTAACGAGGAGCCAACTTGCCCTTGATACCGAAACGATGGGTACCCTTCAAAGGAGTAACCCGAAGGTAAGCTTTGTCACCAAGTTCATAAGTCATATCCTTATGATGACGATCATACTGGCTCTTTTGACGAGACTGGGCTGTTTTCAAATTCTCACGAATGATGCGAACTTTTTCTTCTGCCTCCTGGATCATGTCCGGTCCAAAGAATTGTCTTTCACCGGTTTCTGACCAGTTCAAAGGTGTTCGACATCTTCGTCCATAGAGAATCTCAAAAGGAGCTTTCTTGAGGCTGGATTGATAGCTATTGTTATAAGCAAACTCGGCAAAAGGAAGACATTTCTCCCAATCCATACCGAATGAGATAACGCAAGCTCTAAGCATGTCTTCGAGAATTTGGTTGACCCTTTCCACCTGACCACTCGACTGAGGGTGGAAAGCGGTACTGAAGGAAAGATAGGTTCCCATGGCAGTTTGGAAACTCTTCCAGAAATGAGAAGTGAAAAGACTGCCACAGTCTGAATTGATCTCTAGTGGAACACCATGAAGTGACACTATTCGAGAAATATATAAGTCAGCGAGCTGACTAGCAGTGATACTTTCGCGAACAGGTAGGAAGTGCGCCACTTTGGAAAGTCGATCAATGACTACGAAGATAGCATTATTCCCTCTCTTGGTCCTGGGAAAGCCGGTGATGAAGTCCATACCAACTTTGTCCCATTTCCATTCAGGAATAGCTAAAGGCTGAAGGGTGCCAGCAGGTCTTTGATGCTCTGCCTTAACGCGACGACAAACGTCACAATTAGCAACGAAGTCAGCGATTTCTCTCTTCATCCTAGTCCACCAGAACCTCTGGCGTAGGTCCTGATACATCTTAGTACTACCGGGATGAATCGTGAGAGGAGATTCATGCGCCTCCTTAAGAATCAGTTGTCGAAGATGCTGCTTCTTGGGGACCACCAGACGATTCCCAAAGAGAACAACACCTCGATCATCTATAGAGAAACTACTAGCAACTCCCTTCTTCACATTATCCTTGATTCGAGAAATACCCGTATCATACTGCTGGCTAGTTATGATCTGATCCTCAAGAGTAGGTTTTGCCACCAAGGTAGAATGGAATCCGTGAGGAGCAATGTGAAGATTAAGCTTACAGAATTCCTCATGGAGAAGTGGTTGACCCTGCTGCAGCATGAGATTGTTGCAATAGGATTTACGGCTTAGCGCATCATCCATGACATTGGCTTTGCCTGGGGTGTAGGTAATCCCTAAGTCGTAATCTGAGATCAACTCCAACCAACGTCTTTGCCTAAGGTTCAAATCTGGTTGGGTGAAGATATACTTGAGACTCTGGTGATCGGTGTAGATCTCGCAACGTTTACCAAGAAGATAATGTCGCCAGGTCTTGAGTGCATAGACTACGGCTGCAAGCTGTAGATCATGTGTAGGATAATTCTCCTCATGTGGATGCAACTGTCGAGATGCATAGGCAATCACATGACGATCCTGCATAAGAATGCAGCCCAGTCCCTGTCGTGAGGCATCGCAGTAGATAACAAAGTCTTTAGTGAAATCTGGTGGCACAAGTATGGGAGCAGAAGTCAGGCGTCTTTTCAGTTCCTGAAAACTGTATTCACACTGTGGGGACCACTCAAACTTTTTATCTTTCTTGAGAAGTTCCGTGAGAGGTTTAGCTACTTTGGAGAAGTTTTCAACAAAGCGGCGACAATAACTGGCTAGACCAAGGAAACTCCTAACTTGTTTAACGGTTTCAGGTGGAGTCCAATCAAGAACGGCCTTAACTCTCTCGGGATTGACAGCAATGCCCTTACCAGAGATTACGTGGCCTAGGTAGGTCACTTCTGGCAACCAAAATTCACACTTGGAGAACTTGGCATAAAGGCGGTGCTCTCTGAGTTTTTCTAACACAAGTCTAAGATGTTCGGCATGCTCTTGCTCGTTCTTCGAGTAAATAAGAATATCATCGAGGTAAACCACGACGAATTTATCTAAGTACTCCATAAAGATCGAGTTCATCAGGCGGGAGAAAGTGGCTGGAGCGTTGGTTAGGCCAAAGGACATGACGGTGTACCCGTACTGGCCATAACGAGTGGCAAAGGCTGTCTTAGGAATATCCCCGTTTCTGATCTTGATTTGGTGGTAGCCTAACCTCAAATCCATCTTGGAGAAGACTGAGGATCCAGCGAGCTGATCATACAGGTCGTCGATCCTGGGGAGCGGATATTTGTTCTTTATCGTGACCAAATTAACGGGACGATAATCTACAACCATCCGATCCGTACCATCCTTCTTCTTAACAAAAAGGACGGGGCAAGCCCAAGGAGAAGAACTGGGACGGATGAAACCCTTTTGCAAGGACTCATCAAGTTGTTTCTTAAGCTAGGCTAGTTCTAAGGGTGCCATCTTGTAAGGTCTCCTAGAGATTGGAGCGGTTCCTGGGATAAGATCTATGACGAACTCTACATCTCTGTCGGGTGGAATACCTGGCAGTTCCTCTGGAAAGACATCCGAAAAGTCACGGACTACCGGGATATCTTCAAGGTCTGGAAGAGGACTGGCATTAAGTGAATAGAGCTGACGCTTTGCAACTCTGGTGGAGACAGTGACTATCTTGCCAGATGGGTGTGTAAGCTGAACAGACCTGGTGTAACAATCAATCTTGGCATAATGAGCTGTCATCCAGTCCATACCCAAGATGATGTTAATATCTGTAGACTTGAGGGCTATAAGTGATGCGAGGAATACAAGTCTGTCTACAAGGATTTCGTTACCATGGCTTACACTAGAAGTTTGCCATTTGGATCCAGGAGTTTGAATGACTAGTGGAGAGGGCATATCACAAAATGACATGTTGTGAAAGTTAGCATAGCTTTCAGAAATGAAGGAGTGAGACGCTCCAGTATCGAACAGAACCGATGCGGGATGACAATTGACAAGGAGTGTACCAAGAACGACACCTGGATCATCATGAGCGTCTTTAGCTGAGACGTGATGCACACGTCCACGTTCAATGGGGGCTGACTTGACACTGATCATCTTGCGTGATGGCTTACCACGACCAACAGACTTCTTAGGCGGGGGCGGAGCATAACTAGTCTGAGAGCAGTCGCGTGCATAATGTCCTGGCTTCTCGCATGTGAAGCAAGTCCCTGAAGTTGGATGCGGACCCGCACTGACAAGCGGTCTACCAGTAGGCCTAGGTGGAACATACGACTGAGCTGGGGGAGGCACCACATGAGATGGCCTTGGTGAATATCCGGGAGGAAGAGCGGAGTTTGGAACCCAAATCCGGCGCTTCTAAGAACCAGAACCGGAAGAAGATCCCAAATCACGGGTGTGCTTACGAGACTCCTCGTAAGTGAGCTGAGCTGTCTCTGCATTAATGGCCTTGTTCACAAGAGCTTGGAATGTATCACAATGATGCAGGTGGAGATCACGACGCAACTTGGGGTTGAGACCCTTCCGGAACCTAGCTTGCTTCTTGGCGTCCGTGGACACCTCTTCTGTGGCATAGCGGGCAAGGTTCTCGAACTCTCTACTGTAAGCACCAACAACCATCTTACTCTGGATGAAGCTACAGAACTCTTCTCTCTTGCGATCGATGAGGGCTTCAGGAATGTGATGCTCGCGAAAAGCCTCAATGAAATCCCTCCAAGTAGGAATCTGGCCAGCTGGAAGCATAGCCTCATAGTTCTGCCACCAAAGACTAGCAGGACCTTCCAGGTGGTATGTGGCATAGGTGACCTTGTCATCTTCAGCTACGTTCGCGGAACACAGCTTATGGGTGATGCTACGGAGCCAGTCATCTGCATCGAGTGGCTCAATGGAATGATGAAAGGTGGGTGGGTGCAAGCGGATGAGGTCATGAAGGGTCACAGATCCTTTGAACTGATGCGCGGTGTTCTCCTCGATACGTGCCAACAAGCGGTTAGACTCACGCTTGTTTCTCTCCATCTCTAGCATGAACTCTGTCAACGAAGGTTGGTCGGGAGGATCCTTATCCCTACCATCTCCGTGGTTCTGGCTACGAGCAACAGAACTTCGCTTAGCTGATGACATCCTGAGAAACGAAGCCAAGGACGGAATCAGCATCAACTATAGGCTATAGAATGTAGGACAAGGAAATTAGTAACTCTCGAACTCCTAGGGCAATTCCGGCAGCATAACGGCAGTAAAATGCTCAGAATGAGACATCCTCCTAAAATGGGGTAGTAACATACTCAACATCACCACTCAAGGTTCTGGGATAGTACTAAACAGGTTACTCCGGAAGTACTCGAAACTGGGGTATGACTGTGATAAACCAATCCTATGGAACTACGGAGTAGTAACACATGATCCTAATATACAGAAGAGATAGCCTAGTTCCTTAACCCCGTAGGAAAGATAGGATGACTCAGATCAGAAGGACATGAGGTATAAGGAGTAAAAAGAGCCTTACGTTCCTTCCCACAATCAATTCCCTTACATAACTAAAGAATTTCTAGACTCAACTTCGACCAGTTTGGCTTGGTAATCCTACAGGCAGTCAGGCTCTGATACCAAAGCTGTCAGGACCCCGACTCAATGCCACATCGATCTAGCATGTAACACTTCATATCACTTTGCGGCCTCATGCACGGTATCCCCACGGGTGTCGCCTTACCTTTGCCCGGGACCGTTTGCGCCTTTTGGCACACGTATATGATAGTGTCGCTAGCATCCATATGATAAGGAGCCCGGGCTGACATGGCTAGTCGTAAACCCAAAGTGGCACAAACCTACAGGGACAGGCATCCATGACCCAGCATCGAACGTGTCGGTCATCAGCGAGTGAATCCAGGCTGTAGCACTGGGCTAACAGGACTCCGGTATTCATCGCGTGACATTTCCCCGAAGGGACAGACACAGGAACGAAGAAGGACACATGCCGGCCAGCCTAAGTGTTCCGAAGCAGTAGCACGCTACCATGGCTCAGTGGAAGCACTAGGAGACATTTCCCGGTGAGAGAGGCTACTAAGGATAAACAACTAGATAGTCAGATCCCACACATAGCAATACACATTACACGTACGCATAACATGCAAGTATGTGCTGTACAACATGGCATCACAGCATAACTCAACAACTCATATAGATAAGGCTCAAAGAGCCATCATAGCATTTATTGCAAACAGGGGTCACAAGACCCATCATACAGAGCATACAAGCAACAAGCGGAAGCATTACATGTCTGGGTACAGACATCTACAAATGAAAAAGGCTGAAGAGCCTGACTATCTACAACATCCGATCAAGATCGTAGCTGAGGTACAAGCTACTTGTCGAAGTCCACGAGAACACTAGTAAGACCGAAGTCTCCGCTGCAAAAACATAAATAAAGCACCATGAGTACAAAGGTACTCAGCAAGACTTACATCAGATCCTATCATACATGCATTTGTATCAAGAGGGTAATGTGGGGTTTAGTTGCAGCAAGCCAGCTTTGACTCTGTGGCTATCCTGTTCTACGACCACCAGAACTTCTTTGAGGTGATATGGCGCACACGAGTCCACTAATCACCACACAATACACCACTATGGATTCATTCCCGTCTCCCTACGAGAAGGCCATCCATAGTACTCACACTTGTCTTGAGCATTTTATAGTATCCACTTCAAGTTGTCTATGTACCATGTAAGCATCCAAGAAGTCCATAACCGCGGACCCGGCTATTCGAATAGATCATGTTAACCCTGCAGGGGTGTACTTCTTCACACACGCTCTCGCCACTTACCGCCATGTACACGTCATGTATCTCGGCAACCTTCAAGCGGAAGCCTGGCGAGGGTGTCGGCCACGACCTGACTAACCGCACAAGACTCTAGCCCAGGTTTATCACCTATTCGGGTTCCATCCGCAAGGAGATCCGGCCGGGGTGTCGCTCACGGCCCCAAACGATGTGAGCAGGGTTCCCAAGCCCACCATCCGGGTGCCACTTGGTACACCGTGCCACTGTGCCTAGTCTGTCCCAAGCCCACCCTGTCGGGTGCCACTTGGTAGAAAAATAGCACTACCTACAAACACCAGAAACTAGTTGCGACTCCTGGACAGAGACCAAGTTGGTTAATAAGTCGAGAGAGTCAATTAAGGATCCCAATGTGTGGTAGTATCGAGTCATTGGACAACATACATAGAACTCAGTGCTTAAGGACGGTTCCAGTGAGACAACCCACCATGTACTCCTACATGGCCTCTCGCCGCTACCTTTACCAAATCGTGTTCACACACTTCACTCTCGGCACCAGAACAAATCATAACACTCCAACTCATTCCCAATGAATCAGACCTGACACAACTCTAAGCAATAGCAGGCATAGCATGGTAGGAACACAACATGGCTCAATCAACTCCTACACATGCTAGTGGGTTTTAACTATTTACTGTGGCAATGACAGGTCATGCAGAGGAATGGGTTCAACTACCGCAACACAAAGTAGCAGATGAATCATTGTTGTCCTAATGCAATAACTGAGAGCAGGAGCGAGAGAGTAGGATTTTATCGGAATGAACAAGGGGGTTTGCTTGCCTGGTAGATCAACAAGGAAGGCACTGCTTCACAGACAGGTACTCTGGAACGGACTCCGGAGCAGGACCTATCGAGAAGGAACAGTGTCGGCAATCAATACACAAACATATGCAACAATATGATGCATGAACATGACATGAAGATGTGATGTTGTTTGAGCTAATGCAACTAGTATTCATTTGGTTTGAAGTCCATTTGAACCCTAAGCTCAAATGCAATTCTAATTTAAGTCTCTTAATATGCCATAATGTGTTTCCTCATATTCAGCATGTATAAGTTGGTTTGTCATGCATGAAACTAGTACAGATGGGAAGATTGCATTTTTCTGATAATTTTTCATATATAAATTATTTCAATCTGAGCTACGGTTGAATTTCTATGAATTTTTGAAGTTTAAATCATTTTCTGGAATTTCCTTATTTATTTTAATTCCAGGAAATAGTTAATTGCGTCAGCACTGCGTCATGCTTGCGTCAGCAGGTCACGGTGTTGACCAGGTCAAACCTGACGTGTGGGGTCCACACGTCAGTGACAGGGGGGGTTTAACCGGGTTAGTTTAATCCTAATTAAAAGGTTAGTGGCGCTGGGGCCCACTGTCAGTGTCAGGGGTTAACTAAGTGGTGATTAGCTTCAGCTAATCACCTGGCAGGTCGGGCCCACTCGTCCGGCCAGCGAGGTTAACGCCGGCGACCTCTGGACACGGCGGCGTCCGCGTTACGGGCCACGGGGACGGCGTCGGAGAGCACCGGGGCGTAGCCCCGGCTCTCGCGCATCTGGTGGAGCAGGTAGGGGGAGCTGGGGTGGTCGGAGCTCACCGGAGCAGAGCTCGCGGCGGCGGCCGGAGCTCGGGCTCGAGCGGGGATGCGGCTACGGCGCATGGGGACGAAAACGGAGAGGGGAAGGAGGAGCAGCAGCTCACAGCGGTTGCAGCGGGCGTCGAAGCGGGCTCGGGGACGTGCTGACGACGGCGTACGGTCGATGGGGATCTACGGCGGCCGGCGGTGAAGACGACGATGGTGGCGACGATGGAGGCCGTCCGGAGGTGCGTGGCTTGACGAGGGGGTAGAGCGGGTCGTGGCGGAGCTTCTGGGCGCAGCGGGAGGGCGAGGGGTGGCCGGTGGTCACGGCGGCGAGCAGCGGCGCTCTCCGGTGCGCTCGGTGAGGAGAGGGAGAGGAAGCCAGAGGAGGGGAGAGGCACGGGAGAGGGGGGGTGTGTGGCCAGGGGAATCGGGGCGGCGCCGAGAAGCAGCCTCGCGGCGTCGCGCTGGCGGGGGGGAGGCAGGCAGGCGAGCTGGTGGCGCGGCGCGCTGCCCGTGCACGCGCGTCGGCCACGCGCCTGGCCGACTGGCGCCAGGAGGACGACGGCGGTGGTGGGCTGGGCCGGCCTGCTGGGCCAGGCCAGGCCGCACAGTGCGGTAAGTGCAGGTGGGTTTCTTCCCTTTTATTTCTGTTTTCTAATTTTCTGACATCTGTTTGATTTAGTTTAAAATACTAAATCATTTTATTTACTTATGCCAATTTTTGTAGGAACTAGTGGTATTATTCCAGAACTCCTCAACAAATGGCATAATTTTTGGACATATAATATATATATAACATTTATATATCCAATGCAAATAATTATGCATTAATTCCAAATGCCCAAAATAAATACTTATGAGCTCCTAAAAATATTGATTTGATTTTTATCTCTGTCCAATATTTTTCAGAGAGCAACATGAGCATTTTCTTGGACCCTTTCGGAGAAATTTTTATTTGGGTCATTTCAAAAATGATTCTGAGGGTTTCACCAATCCTCATTTCAAATTTAAATGGAATATAAACATGATGCACAAATGACTAGCTAGTCTAGGTCATACCAGACTAGGGATGTGACAACTCGCCCCCACTTGAAAGAATCTCGTCCCGAGATTCAGGGGTCGACGGAAAGAAAGCGGGGTACTCCAGTCGAAGACGATCTTCTCGCTCCCAGGTAGCTTCTCTCTCGGAATGATGAGACCACTGAACCTTGAGGAACTTGATGTTATGATGTCGAGTGACACGCTCTGCCTGATCAAGAATGCGAACTGGATACTCTCGATATGTGAGGTTATCTTGGAGATCAAGCGTTTCGTGGTCCACTCCGCGGATGGGATCCGAGAAGCAACGCCTGAGTTGAGAGACGTGGAAGACATCATGAACTCGAGAAAGATGTGGGGGTAGTTCCAACTGGTAGGCAACCTCTCCTCGTTTAGCGAGAATGCGAAAAGGACCAATGTAACGAGGAGCCAACTTGCCCTTGATACCGAAACGATGGGTACCCTTCAAAGGAGTAACCCGAAGGTAAGCTTTGTCACCAACTTCATAAGTCATATCCTTATGATGACGATCATACTGGCTCTTTTGACGAGACTGGGCTGTTTTCAAATTCTCACGAATGATGCGAACTTTTTCTTCTGCCTCCTGGATCATGTCCGGTCCAAAGAATTGTCTTTCACCGGTTTCTGACCAGTTCAAAGGTGTTCGACATCTTCGTCCATAGAGAATCTCAAAAGGAGCTTTCTTGAGGCTGGATTGATAGCTATTGTTATAAGCAAACTCGGCAAAAGGAAGACATATTTCTCCCAATCCATACCGAATGAGATAACGCAAGCTCTAAGCATGTCTTCGAGAATTTGGTTGACCCTTTCCACCTGACCACTCGACTGAGGGTGGAAAGCGGTACTGAAGGAAAGATAGGTTCCCATGGCAGTTTGGAAACTCTTCCAGAAATGAGAAGTGAAAAGACTACCACAGTCTGAATTGATCTCTAGTGGAACACCATGAAGTGACACTATTCGAGAAATATATAAGTCAGCGAGCTGACTAGCAGTGATACTTTCGCGAACAGGTAGGAAGTGCGCCACTTTGGAAAGTCGATCAATGACTACGAAGATAGCATTATTCCCTCTCTTGGTCCTGGGAAAGCCGGTGATGAAGTCCATACCAACTTTATCCCATTTCCATTCAGGAATAGCTAAAGGCTGAAGGGTGCCAGCAGGTCTTTGATGCTCTGCCTTAACGCGACGACAAACGTCACAATTAGCAACGAAGTCAGCGATTTCTCTCTTCATCCTAGTCCACCAGAACCTCTGGCGTAGGTCCTGATACATCTTAGTACTACCGGGATGAATCGTGAGAGGAGATTCATGCGCCTCCTTAAGAATCAGTTGTCGAAGATGCTGCTTCTTGGGGACCACCAGACGATTCCCAAAGAGAACAACACCTCGATCATCTATAGAGAAACTACCAGCAACTCCCTTCTTCACATTATCCTTGATTCGAGAAATACCCATATCATACTGCTGGCTAGTTATGATCTGATCCTCAAGAGTAGGTTTTGCCACCAAGGTAGAAAGGAATCCGTGAGGAGCAATGTGAAGATTAAGCTTACAGAATTCCTCATGGAGAAGTGGTTGACCCTGCTGCAGCATGAGATTGTTGCAATAGGATTTACGGCTTAGCGCATCAGCCATGACATTGGCTTTGCCTGGGGTGTAGGTAATCCCTAAGTCGTAATCTGAGATCAACTCCAACCAACGTCTTTGCCTAAGGTTCAAATCTGGTTGGGTGAAGATATACTTGAGACTCTGGTGATCGGTGTAGATCTCGCAACGTTTACCAAGAAGATAATGTCGCCAGGTCTTGAGTGCATAGACTACGGCTGCAAGCTCTAGATCATGTGTAGGATAATTCTCCTCATGTGGATGCAACTGTCGAGATGCATAGGCAATCACATGACGATCCTGCATAAGAATGCAGCCCAGTCCCTGTCGTGAGGCGTCGCAGTAGATAACAAAGTCTTTAGTGAAATCCGGTGGCACAAGTATGGGAGCAGAAGTCAGGCGTCTTTTCAGTTCCTGAAAACTGTATTCACACTGTGGGGACCACTCAAACTTTTTATCTTTCTTGAGAAGTTCCGTGAGAGGTTTAGCTACTTTGGAGAAGTTTTCAACAAAGCGGCGACAATAACTGGCTAGACCAAGGAAACTCCTAACTTGTTTAACGGTTTCAGGTGGAGTCCAATCAAGAACGGCCTTAACTCTCTCGGGATTGACAGCAATGCCCTTACCAGAGATTACGTGGCCTAGGTAGGTCACTTCTGGCAACCAAAATTCACACTTGGAGAACTTGGCATAAAGGCGGTGCTCTCTGAGTTTTTCTAACACAAGTCTAAGATGTTCGGCATGCTCTTGCTCGTTCTTCGAGTAAATAAGAATATCATCGAGGTAAACCACGACGAATTTATCTAAGTACTCCATAAAGATCGAGTTCATCAAACGGGAGAAAGTGGCTGGAGCGTTGGTTAGGCCAAAGGACATGACGGTGTACCCGTACTGGCCATAACGAGTGGCAAAGGCTGTCTTAGGAATATCCCCGTTTCTGATCTTGATTTGGTGGTAGCCTAACCTCAAATCCATCTTGGAGAAGACTGAGGATCCAGCGAGCTGATCATATAGGTCGTTGATCCTGGGGAGCGGATATTTGTTCTTTATCGTGACCAAATTAACGGGACGATAATCTACAACCATCCGATCCGTACCATCCTTCTTCTTAACAAAAAGGACGGGGCAAGCCCAAGGAGAAGAACTGGGACGGATGAAACCCTTTTGCAAGGACTCATCAAGTTGTTTCTTAAGCTCGGCTAGTTCTAAGGGTGCCATCTTGTAAGGTCTCCTAGAGATTGGAGCGGTTCCTGGGATAAGATCTATGACGAACTCTACATCTCTGTCGGGTGGAATACCTGGCAGTTCCTCTGGAAAGACATCCGAAAAGTCACGGACTACCGGGATATCTTCAAGGTCTGGAAGAGGACTGGCATTAAGTGAATAGAGCTGACGCTTTGCAACTCTGGTGGAGACAGTGACTATCTTGCCAGATGGGTGTGTAAGCTGAACAGACCTGGTGTAACAATCAATCTTGGCATAATGAGCTGTCATCCAGTCCATACCCAAGATGATGTTAATATCTGTAGACTTGAGGGCTATAAGTGATGCGAGGAATACAAGTCTGTCTACAAGGATTTCGTTACCATGGCTTACACTAGAAGTTTGCCATTTGGATCCAGGAGTTTGAATGACTAGTGGAGAGGGCATATCACAAAATGACATGTTGTGAAAGTTAGCATAGCTTTCAGAAATGAAGGAGTGAGACGCTCCAGTATCGAACAGAACCAATGCGGGATGACAATTGACAAGGAGTGTACCAAGAACGACACCTGGATCATCATGAGCGTCTTTAGCTGAGACGTGATGCACACGTCCACGTTCAATGGGGGCTGACTTGACACTGATCATCTTGCGTGATGGCTTACCACGACCAACAGACTTCTCAGGCGGGGGCGGAGCATAACTAGTCTGAGAGCAGTCGCGTGCATAATGTCCTGGCTTCTCGCATGTGAAGCAAGTCCCTGAAGTTGGATGCGGACCCGCACTGACAAGCGGTCTACCAGTAGGCCTAGGTGGAACATACGACTGAGCTGGGGGAGGCACCACATGAGATGGCCTTGGTGAATATCCGGGAGGAAGAGCGGAGTTTGGAACCCAAATCCGGCGCTTCTGAGAACCAGAACCGGAAGAAGATCCCAAATCACGGGTGTGCTTACGAGACTCCTCGTAAGTGAGCTGAGCTGTCTCTGCATTAATGGCCTTGTTCACAAGAGCTTGGAATGTATCACAATGATGCAGGTGGAGATCACGACGCAACTTGGGGTTGAGACCCTTCCGGAACCTAGCTTGCTTCTTGGCGTCCGTGGACACCTCTTCTGTGGCATAGCGGGCAAGGTTCTCGAACTCTCTACTGTAAGCACCAACAACCATCTTACTCTGGATGAAGCTACAGAACTCTTCTCTCTTGCGATCGATGAGGGCTTCAGGAATGTGATGCTCGCGAAAAGCCTCAATGAAATCCCTCCAAGTAGGAATCTGGCCAGCTGGAAGCATAGCCTCATAGTTCTGCCACCAAAGACTAGCAGGACCTTCCAGGTGGTATGTGGCATAGGTGACCTTGTCATCTTCAGCTATGTTCGCGGAACGCAGCTTATGGGTGATGCTACGGAGCCAGTCATCTGCATCGAGTGGCTCAATGGAATGATGAAAGGTGGGTGGGTGCAAGCGGATGAGGTCATGAAGGGTCACAGATCCTTTGAACTGATGCGCGGTGTTCTCCTCGATACGTGCCAACAAGCGGTTAGACTCACGCTTGTTTCTCTCCATCTCTAGCATGAACTCTGTCAACGAAGGTTGGTCGGGAGGATCCTTATCCCTACCATCTCCGTGGTTCTGGCTACGAGCAACAGAACTTCGCTTAGCTGATGACATCCTGAGAAACGAAGCCAAGGACGGAATCAGCATCAACTATAGGCTATAGAATGTAGGACAAGGAAATTAGTAACTCTCGAACTCCTAGGGCAATTCCGGCAGCATAACGGCAGTAAAATGCTCAGAATGAGACATCCTGCTAAAATGGGGTAGTAACATACTCAACATCACCACTCAAGGTTCTGGGATAGTACTAAACAGGTTACTCCGGAAGTACTCGAAACTGGGGTATGACTGTGATAAACCAATCCTATGGAACTACGGAGTAGTAACACGTGATCCTAATATACGGAAGAGATAGCCTAGTTCCTTAACCCCGTAGGAAAGATAGGATGACTCAGATCAGAAGGACATGAGGTATAAGGAGTAAAAAGAGCCTTACGTTCCTTCCCACAATCAATTCCCTTACATAACTAAAGAATTTCTAGACTCAACTTCGACCAGTTTGGCTTGGTAATCCTACAGGCAGTCAGGCTCTGATACCAAAGCTGTCAGGACCCCGACTCAATGCCACATCGATCTAGCATGTAACACTTCATATCACTTTGCGGCCTCATGCACGGTATCCCCACGGGTGTCGCCTTACCTTTGCCCGGGACCGTTTGCGCCTTTTGGCACACGTATATGATAGTGTCGCTAGCATCCATATGATAAGGAGCCCGGGCTGACATGGCTAGTCGTAAACCCAAAGTGGCACAAACCTACAGGGACAGGCATCCATGACCCAGCATCGAACGTGTCGGTCATCAGCGAGTGAATCCAGGCTGTAGCACTGGGCTAACAGGACTCCGGTATTCATCGCGTGACATTTCCCCGAAGGGACAGACACAGGAACGAAGAAGGACACATGCCGGCCAGCCTAAGTGTTCCGAAGCAGTAGCACGCTACCATGGCTCAGTGGAAGCACTAGGAGACATTTCCCGGTGAGAGAGGCTACTAAGGATAAACAACTAGATAGTCAGATCCCACACATAGCAATACACATTACACGTACGCATAACATGCAAGTATGTGCTGTACAACATGGCATCACAGCATAACTCAACAACTCATATAGATAAGGCTCAAAGAGCCATCATAGCATTTATTGCAAACAGGGGTCACAAGACCCATCATACAGAGCATACAAGCAACAAGCGGAAGCATTACATGTCTGGGTACAGACATCTACAAATGAAAAAGGCTGAAGAGCCTGACTATCTACAACATCCGATCAAGATCGTAGCTGAGGTACAAGCTACTTGTCGAAGTCCACGAGAACACTAGTAAGACCGAAGTCTCCGCTGCAAAAACATAAATAAAGCACCATGAGTACAAAGGTACTCAGCAAGACTTACATCAGATCCTATCATACATGCATTTGTATCAAGAGGGTAATGTGGGGTTTAGTTGCAGCAAGCCAGCTTTGACTCTGTGGCTATCCTGTTCTACGACCACCAGAACTTCTTTGAGGTGATATGGCGCACACGAGTCCACTAATCACCACACAATACACCACTATGGATTCATTCCCGTCTCCCTACGAGAAGGCCATCCATAGTACTCACACTTGTCTTGAGCATTTTATAGTATCCACTTCAAGTTGTCTATGTACCATGTAAGCATCCAAGAAGTCCATAACCGTGGACCCGGCTATTCGAATAGATCATGTTAACCCTGCAGGGGTGTACTTTTTCACACACGCTCTCGCCACTTACCGCCATGTACACGTCATGTATCTCGGCAACCTTCAAGCGGAAGCCTGGCGAGGGTGTCGGCCACGACCTGACTAACCGCACAAGACTCTAGCCCAGGTTTATCGCCTATTCGGGTTCCATCCGCAAGGAGATCCGGCCGGGGTGTCGCTCACGGCCCCAAACGATGTGAGCAGGGTTCCCAAGCCCACCATCCGGGTGCCACTTGGTACACCGTGCCACTGTGC